>JAYESD010000009.1:135500660-138091304 GCA_036927565.1 Tuctoria greenei
AAGGACTTCTCCAAGATAGCCAAGCCAATGACGGAATTGCTAATGAAGGGAAGGGCTTTCCGATGGACTCAAGCTTGTCAAAACAGTTTTGAGGAGTTGAAGAAGAGGTTAACAGCAGCCCCAATCTTAATATTGCCGGACGTGAGCAAGAGTTTTGATATTTATTGTGATGCATCAAGACAAGGACTCAGATGCGTGCTTATGCAAGAAGGTCAAGTGGTTGCATATGCATCAAGACAATTGAAGAAACATGAGCAGAATTATCCTACACATGATCTTGAACTAGCAGCCGTGGTACATGCATTGAAGATTTGGAGACATTACATCCTTGGACATAGGTGTGAACTTTATACGGATCACAAGAGTCTTAAGTATATTTTCACACAAACGGATCTGAATTTGAGGCAACGAAGATGGTTGGAGCTCATCAAAGATTATGATTTGGGGATCAACTATCATACAGGGAAAGCCAATGTAGTGGCCGACGCTTTGAGTAGAAAAGGAGTAAGTAATCAACTCACAGTTTGAGAGTTACCATCTGAGCTATGTAAGGAATTCGAACGGTTGAACCTCGTATTTGTGAATGAGATGGGAATAATGGAGTTAAATCCAACCTTGGAGCAAGAAATTCGAGAAGCACAAACCACAAATGAGGAGATCAAGGAAATCAAGGAAAGGACCGAAGAAGAGAGAGAATTCAGATTTGATGAAGATGAATATGGTACCTTATGGCTCGTAAAGAGAATCGTTGTGCCTAATGTAAAGCATATTTGGGAGACAATACTAAAGGAGGCACATGACTCGCCGTACTCAATTCATCCTGGATGTACAAAGATGTACAAGGACTTGAAGACATGCTATTGGTGGGCCAACATGAAAAAGGACATAGCCGAATATGTTGCATTGGGTGATGTGTGCCAACGAGTTAAAGCTGAACATCAAAGGCCAGCAGGATTACTGCAGCCATTAAAGATTTCAGAGTGGAAGTGGGAAGAGATTGGTATGGACTTTATAGTTGGATTACCACGTACACAGTCCGGATATGACTCGATTTGGGTAATTGTGGATCGATTAACTAAGTCAGCTCACTTCATTCCCGTCAAGACCACCTATAATGGAGAGAAATTGGCGGAACTATATATGGAAAGAATAGTATGTTTGTATGGAGTTCCTAAGAAGATAGTCTCAGATAGAGGTTCACAATTCACTTCCAGGTTTTGGCAGAAATTGCATGAAGCTTTGGGAACAAGGTTGAATTTTAGTTCAACATATCACCCTCAAACGGATGGACAAACCGAGAGGACCAATCAAATTTTAGAGTACATGTTAAGAGCTTGTGCTTTAAAGCATGGGAAAAGTTGGGATAAGAGCTTGCCATATGCAGGATTTTCATACAACAATAGTTACCAAGCCACCTTGAAAATGTCACCCTATGAAGCACTATATGGAAGGAAGTGTAGGACACCTTTGTTTTGGAATGAGACAGGAGAGAATCAAGTATTTGGTCCGGATGTGTTACAAGACGCTGAAAGACAAGTTCAAATAATACGGGAAAACCTAATGGCTGCCCAGTCTCAACAGAAGGGTTAGGCGGATAATAGGCGAAGGAGTCTGACTTTCGAAGTTGGAGATTTTGTATACCTCAAAGTGTCACCTATCCAAGGTCAGCGACGGTTTAGCGTCAAATGAAAACTGACACCTCGCTATATCGGACCATTTAAGATTCTGGACAAGCGAGGAGAGGTAGCTTATCGACTTGAGATGCCGGCGTATCTCTCCGGTATACACGACGTGTTTCACGTATCTCAACTCAAGAAGTGTTTGAGGGTGCCGGAAGAACAAGTGCCGATGGACGAGTTAGAACTTCAGGAGGATTTGTCCTATGTCAAGCAACCTATCAAGATCTTTGACGTGAAGGAAAGGGTCACGAGGAATAAGAGAGTCCGTTGGTGCAAAGTGCAATGGAACCACCATACGGAAGCCGAAGCTACGTGGGAACGTGAAGAAGACCCAAAGACAGAATTCTCTCATCTTTTCTCCACGCTGTCGAATCTCGAGGGCGAGATTCAATTTACGGGGGGTAGGTTTGTAACACCCTAAATCTTTGCATCATGCATTGCATACATGTTCATGCATTAAACATCAATGGAGTAAAAGAAAGATAATAAAATATAAAGCATACATGTGCAAATATGAGTAGCAAAAGAAGAAAAAGAAAATAAAAATATAAAACATGTATTAGGGAATAAATAATATATATATAAAAGAAATATAAATAAATAATATATAATACTAATATATATATATAAAAATATATATATAAATAATAAAATATGTAATAATAATAATGAAAAAATAATAATAATGAAAATAAATAAAATAATAAATAAAAGTATAAAAAAAAGACCCAGCGCCGCTGGCCAGGCCGAGCCGGCCCAGCCAGCGCGCGCCAGTGCCCGCGCCCCCGGCCTCCCGCCGCTCCCGCGCGCCGCCCTGGCCCCACTGCGCACCGTGCGCCTTGCTCGGTGCCGCCCACCCCGACGCCCTCGCGCGCGCCAGCCCGCCCAAGTGATGTCGTGCATGGCCCCACCGCGCCAGCGCGCCCGACCGGCCCCGCCCTCGCGCACGCCAGCCCCGCTCGCGCGCCCAACGCGCCTGGCCCGCGTGCCCTAGCTGCCGCCGACTATAAAAGGGACCGGGACTCGATTTCCCGACGCCAGAAGTGCTGCAGCAGTCCCAAAAGCCCTAGCCGCCTAAAAAAAAACCAGAGGAGTCCAGAGCTGCCGCCAGAGAGGAACAAAAAAGGGAGGAAGAGGAAGAAAAAGAGGAGGGTGTCGTCGTCCATCGGAGATCGTCGTCGCGTCACCATCGTCGTGGCGCCGGAGGACCTCTGCGCCATCCACTTCGTCTACGCGTCGCCTCCATTCCGCGATCCTCAAACCTGTCGCATCTACGGTAGGATTTGTTTTTTCGATGCGGATTTTAGCGACGTATTAGATCTAATAGATGTAAACTGATTTTAGTTGCATCGTCTTTTTATTTTCAGCAGCATTAATTCTCACTAAACCCCCGGTAAACTCTTATGAAAACGTATGAACTAGTTGCATCTAATCAATAAACAACCATAATTAATTAATAATTGAACCTTGCATTCATGCATGTCATCGCATGTTGAATAATGTGTGTGCATCGTGTTGATTTGTATGTATTTTCTTGTATGTGTGATCACGAGTAGAGGGAAGTGCTCAAGAGGTCGTGTACGAGGATTTCCAGAACCAAGACTTCGAAGCGCTTGAGCAACCCTATCCGTCAGAGAAAGGCAAGTGTCCTTGAAGCATATTGATCCTGTTTTAAAATAAATGTTTTGTTTGCAAAATTGCATGCTTGTGTCAATTTGATGGGAATCCTATGATAGGAAGTTTACTAGCTTTGTTTAACCACCCTTTTCACCTGGGATATATGGTAGAGAGTCGGGATGGGATTTTTACCTTTTGCTTCGCTTAATCAACTGGGATGGGAAAACAACTATACCACTCAATTTAATTATGCATGGATGAGATTATGGTTGACATGAACTGGTTAAATCTGATATGGTAATGGGCGATCTAAGCAAGCCTGGTATGTGGATGGGTTGGATGTATGGTGGTTTGCTTGCTTTAGATCTAAGGACTGGTTCGTGGAGTGACCATCCAGGATTTACAGTGCCACCACGAGGCCAAGTATGGGTGCGGATTAGCTGATTAATTAGGGCTTTTCCAGTGCTATTTGGACCATTAAGGATGCTCGGGGAAGGGGTATTCGGATTTGGTTTGTTGATGATTGGTGGGACTACTCTGGGATCCGAATGGCTCAAGAGGGGGCCCTTGGTTGAAGATGTGCTCAGTTGGAGACATCGCCACCGTTGAAACCTCAGTGGGGGTCTAAATAGGCTAGTAATCCCTTTGTAAAGGCTATTTTGTGATCTCTTGGCCACACACCTAAGGAAGTGTGAGACAGCATAATTGAGATTCTATAGTCATCGAAAGGTGATGAAATCACAAACACGTGGGTAAAGCGATACAACCTCTGCAGAATGTATCTAAAACTATCATGAGAGCCGTGCTCCCGGTTATGAGCAACCTGGACCCTCACATGATTAGAGGGAAATTGGGATTTGGGATGGTTATGGTTTGGTAATTGTTATGGTTGATATTATGGTTATGGTTATGGGATGGAATCATGGTTTACGACATTGATTATTGTTATTGGTAATGGTGAACTATGGACTGGTATTATGATGGTAACATGGTTTATGATGGGTTTACTTCACATAAATATGATACATTGCTTTTCCAAATGGTTTTTACTGTACTTTTCAGCACTTAGCCTTTATTACATTCGTCATTTGAATCAGCCACATGTCATACTTTCCACACTTGCTGAGTACGACATGTACTCACTCTTGCAACCCCCGCCCCCCAACAGTTGCAGGTCAGGATTGTGAGTTTAATGGCGATAATGCGGAGTTCTAGGCCGTGTCTACCGTCATCTTTGCCTGTGGTATTATTGGAGCTACGCTATTCCTTTTGCTTAGTTTGCTTAGTTACTTAATTAGTTTATTTCCGCTGCATTAGTTGAACTTGCCATTAATGTTCATTAGAGGTTGTATTCGAGGATAATATGGTTTGTGTAATAAAATTTGGTTAATTAATCTTGTTCTGTGGTAATTTTCTGTATACTCTTTTGTGAATGCACTCGTGTATGTGTGTTGAACTTCCTGGGCACACATATGCGTTAGCTTGGTTCATTTTCGGAACTGGGCGTCACACCTTGTGAGGTGTTAGAGCTGATCGTTCTGTCGCAACGTGCTTTTTATGTCCTGCACACATAACAGAGGTGCATATTGTTTTGCTAGCTAGTGGTTTTTTCCCTAATCTTAAGTATTGTCATGTCTTACAATCCTGGGATGGTACACGGGACTTGGGTAATTCTGTGCATTGGCGCTCGGGGTCCGGCTTCCTTCTTATTTGGGGTGTGAGCGTCCTGGCCCCCAGTACTTACCCGCAGCACTGGGAGGCAAAGCACACACGCTTAGGGTACAAGACCAAGCTAAGCATGTTGCGCGCTCTGGACCTCGAGCTCGGCATTGGCCTTTCACAGGGAACCATTCGGCACCCTAGGACCCCAAGTAAGAGGTCAGCCGTGAGGTTCCAAGATACCTTGCAGGTACCTCAAATACAGTCGCCTGCAGCAGGGTTGCATGACTCTACTAGGGGTGATATAGGAAAATTTTCACCAAATATATGAAGACAATATATGAAAGACGAGACTAACTTGATTGATCATAAAATTAACAGGTAATTTTAAGTGAACGTAAGAGAAAGCACATGGTAAGACAGTGAATTCTTCTCATTGGTGTTCTCAGGAGTGGATTGGATTTACAATAATGCAACGACCCACTCCAGTTGGCTATGGAGGCAGAGTGTTCATGCTTAGGGTACGGAACAAAGCTAAATGGCTATACACTCTAGACCTCCCCCCAGAGTTTGGTTGTCCTAAGTGTCGTTCCCTGACACCAGGACACCCTACACTATCCTACAATTTATGCTTAAGGGTAGAACTTATAGAGGTGCTCTATGTTTCAAGGGTTGGGGAGGGGCTCTCCTTCTTCTGTGGCCAGGCGGACACACTCGGGGCAGGATACCTGTATCACTCAGAAGGGGCCTTCCTAGCTGGGGGAAAGTTTGTGCGACCCTTCTCGAGAGAGTATGCGCCGCAGCACCAAGTCACCTGTCTTGAGCTCTCTACTCTGCACGGACTGCTCTTGGTCGTGCCTCAATGCCTGTCGGTAGCGTGCATTTCGGATGGTGGCGTGCCACCTTGCTTCGTCGATGAGGTCGACATCTTCTCGTTGGAGCTGGTCCTGTGAGGCTTCATCGAATGCTCGGACTCTGAACGAGCCCACAACAATCTCTGAGGGGTGGACGGCTCGGCCCCATACACCAGGAAGAAAGGTGTTTCTCTGTGGCGCGGCTGGGTGACGTCCGGCTTGCCCATAGTGCACAGGGGAGTTCGTCGACCCACATGGCACCATGCTTATCCAAGCTGTCATATGTGCGTATCTTGAGGCCCCTGAGGATCTCAGCGTTGGCCCTTTCAACTTGTTTGTTGCTCTTTGGATGAGCCACGAATGCATAACAAACTTGGACGTCGAGGTCTTCGCAGTAGTCCTGGAAAGATGCACTGGTGAACTGGGTCCCGTTGTTGGTGATCCTGTAAGGGACCCCGAACCTGCAGACAATTGATTTGATGAACTTGACTGCAGACTCCTTGTTGATGTTGATCACCAGGGCTGCCTCCGACCACTTGGTGCACTTATCTATGGCGACGTAGAGGAACCGGTACCCTCCGACTGCCCTGGGGAAGGGTCCCAGGATATCCAGCCCCCAGACAACGAAAGGCCAGGAGGGCAGGATCATCTGCAGTGATTGCGCTGAAGTGTGAATTTGCTTGGTGTAGAACTGGCACGCCTTGCACTTCTTGACCAGTTTGTCAGCGTCTTGTAGTGCTGTTGGCCAGTAGAAGCGATGCCGGAAGGCTTTGCTAACCAGCGTGCAGGAAGCTGCGTGATTCCCACACTCTCCTTTGTGGATTTCTACGAGCAAGTCGCAACCTTTCTGCCGAGTTATGCACCATAGCAGTACGCCATTGGCGCTACATCAGCAGAGATCACCTTCTACCAGCATGTAGATTTTCGCCATCCTCACAATCCTCTCAGCGGATGCTGGGTCCTCAGGGAGGAGGTTGTCCTTCAAGTAGTCCCAGACCTCCGTGATCCATGCATCGAGACTCTCCTGAGCTTCTGAATCTTGGGCGCCAGGTGATTTGGTATCCCCGGTGATGCTCAAGAACCTTGGCGGCCCCCATGGTTGCAGGGCTACCGTGTCGCTAGCTCTGTGGAGCTGGGCTCACCTTCTTCATTAGGCCCTGACGGCCTAGCGGTCGGCCGCACCAACCTCCTACAGAAGACCCCTTCTGGAACGGGGGCTCCTATGGATGCCATGGTTGACAGGGCATCAGCGACAGAGTTGTCGACGCACGGCACATGGTAGAGGTCCAAAGGCCTCGAATCCAGCTTCTAGCTTCTGGACATGTATCAGATGTGCCGCGAGCTGCGGGTCGTTGCAACAGCACTCACCCCGGACTTGCTTGATGATCAGCTGGGAGTCTCCCTTGACCAGCATCTGCTGCACACCAAGACCCTGCACAGCTGTGAGTCCGAAGATGAGGGCTTCGTACTTTGCCATGTTGTTGGTAGCCTTGAAGTAGAGGCGCACTGCATAGTTGGATTGCTCCCCTGTTGGCGAGGTGAGCAGTACACCGGCTCCGACCCCTTGCTTCCTTGAGGATCCGTCGAAGAAGAGCGTCCAGTGAGGTCTGTTAAGCACCGGAGCCCTGGGCACCGGCTCGCTGATCTCCCGGCCCCCTGGGTTGCTTGGTGAGGGGGTCTACTCGACAACAAAATCCGCCATAGCTTGACTTCTGATTGCATGTCGTGGCAAGAAATCAAGATCGAACTCCACTAATTCAGCCGCCCACTTGGTGATATTGCCAATTACGTTCGGTCTGCGCAGCACTGCTCCTAGTGGGAACAAAGTCACCACCAATACTCGGTGTGCCTGTAAATAATGGTAGAGCTTCCACGATGTGATTAGCACCGCATAGAGTAGCTTGTGCACTTCTAGGTACCCTGTTTTTGCCCCATGCAAGACTTCGCTGATGAAGTAGACAGGGCGTTGGATGGTTCGGGACTTTTTCGGGGAATCCAGCGCATCTTCTTCCCTCTGCTCTGGGTCCAGTGACTCCATGTCTCCTGGGCCTGTCGCTTCCTTTGGGGGTTGGGACCCAAATGCTTCTTGACCTTCGGGGCCCCCTAGGGGGACCCAGACATCCTCTGGGGGCTTGGACCCAGAGGCTCCTTAGTCTCTGGGGCCCCCTTGGGGAACCCGAACGTTCTCTTGGGGCTATGACCCAAAGGCTCCTTGGTCTCCAGGGCCCCCTTGGGGGACCCGGACATCCTCTAGGGGCTGGGACCCAGAGGCTCCTTGGTCTCTAGGGCCCCCCTGGGGGACCCGGACATCCTATGGGGGCTGGGACCCAGAGGATCCTTGGTCTCCGGGGCCCCCTTGGGGGCCCCAGACATCCTCTGGGGGCTGGGACCTAGAGGATTCTGTCACTGGGGCCCCCTGCAAGCTCCAAGCCCTCGGGCTTAGAATCAGCGGCAGGGGTCCCTTCCTTTCATTGGGGCTGCTGGGGGCCGGCCTGTTCTGCAACCAAAACCATACTTACCACCTTGTTTGTGGCGGCGATGTAGAGGTACAGGGGCTCCCCGGGCTCTGGCGCCACCATTATTGGTAGCAACGTTAGATGCTGATTCAACTCGCAGAATGCCTTCTCCGTGTCTTTGGTCCAGACGGATGGTCCAAACTAGCGCAGGAGCTTGAAGAACGGGAGAGCCCACTCAGCCAGCCTAGATATAAACCAGCTGAGCGCTGCTAAGCACCCTACAAGATTCTGCACATCCTTGATGCGGGCTGGAGGCCGCATCAGCTCCATCGCCTTGATTTTTTTTGGGTTGGCCTCGATTCCTCGGTGTGAGATCAAGAACCCGAGGAGCTTCCCAGCTTTGACTCCGAACACACACTTGTCTGGGTTGAGCTTTGTGCATGTGGTTTGAAGTCTGTCAAAGACTAGGTTGATGTTTTCTAGTAATGATGTATGCGACTGGATTTTTGCTACAACATCATCAACATAAACCTCTACTAGGTCCCGAATGAGGTCCCAAAATGTTTTATGCATGGCACGTACAAAGGTGGGGAGGGCATTCTTAAGACCGTAAGGCATGGAGACATAGCAGTAAAGACCATCTTCTCTAGACATCGAGATTTGGTGAAACCCTGAATATGCATCTAGAAAGCATAGCATATCGCACCCCAAAGTTGAATCTATGATTTGATCAATTCTAGAGAGAGGGAATGGATCTTTAGGACATTCCTTGTTGAGGTTGGTGTAGTCAATGCACATTCGAAGCTTACCGCCAGCCTTGGGGACAACAACTGGATTGGCCAACCATCTGGGATGGTGGACCTCCCGTATGAAGCCAACATCGAGGAGCTTTTTGATCTCCTCGCAGATGAAGTTCTGCCGCTCGATGTACTGCTTACGGGGCCTCTGTTGTTGTGGCCATGTGTCGGGGTAGATCTTCAGATGGTGCTCGATCACTTCCTTGGGGATGCCTGGTATCTGCGATGGTTGCCAGGTGAAGACGTCGATGTTAGCTTGCAGGAAAGTAGTGAGCGCCAATTCCTGCTCGTTGTCCAGACTCCCCGCGATACGGGTGGTCTGAGCTGCATCGTCGTCGGAGGACTGCACTCGTGGTGCAGCGGCGTAGCTGCGCGCGCGTGGGTTTGGTGAAGGCTTACTCGACCCAACATCCTGAGACAGGTGCTGGGGCTGTTGCCAGCACTCAGAGCTTTTCCAAAACTGTCACCACAGGAGCACGATCTCTGCAGATCTTGAGGACGCCAGAGGATGTCGGCATCTTGAGGACGAGGTAGCCATAATGGGCTACAGCCATAAACCGGTACAGGGCTGGCCTGCCGATAATGGCGTAGTAGGGGAGGCTAACCTCCGCGATGTCGAATAAGATATTCTCCGTCCTGAAGTTCTCAGGTGTCCCGAGTGCCACCCGGAGGTGGATGAAGCCGTACGAGATAACACTCTCCTGTCCCACCCCCGAGAATGGTCTTGACGCGGCAAGCTCAGACACGGGGATCTTCAGCTTGTCGAAGGCCGCACGGCTGACGAGGTTGAGGCCGACTCTACCATCTACCAGGACGTGGTAGAACTTTGGATTGGCGATGGTGGGGGGGATGTGGAGGGGCAGCTGCCCGGCTGCCGCCATGTTCTCGGGGCAGACGGAGGTGTTGAAGTTGATCGGCATCTCCATCCATTTGTAATGTGGTGCCGGGCATGCGTAGAGGTTGTCGAAGCCATTGCCCGACGCAAGGTCTTGACCGCATTCCTGGATGTGGGTTCCTAAGATCCTCCACAGATGACATGGAGTGCTTTGCGGTGCTCGTGGTCGCTGTTGATGTTGAAGTTCTATAACACCCTCATTTTCATGCATCATGCATTGCATACATTCTAATATATGTATAACATTAATTCACATAAAAAGGAACAAGTTTAAAATGAATTAGAAACAAAACTGCACTTAAGAATTCTGGGAAGTGCGGACTAGTCCGATTTTGGTGTGGACTAGTCCGATTTCTCTCTCACTTCAAACGGACTTGTCTGTTTTGCTGCGGACTAGTCTGTTTTTCCTCTGGACATTTTTGGACCCGTCCGGTCCTGTGCGGACTAGTCCGTTATTCCAATCCCTTGAAAATTTGCTAAGTCCCTTGACTTGTCTGGACTAGTCTGGTATTCCAGCGGACTTGTCCGTTTTCCCCTCTGACTAAAGTCGGACATGTCCGATTTTGGCCAGACTTGTCTGTTTTTCCCCTCTGGATAAGTTTGGACTTGTTCGATGTCCAGATCGGACTTGTCTGATTTCCCTCTGTCTAACTTAGGACTAGTCCGGCCCCTTTTGTGGACTTGTCCGATAAATCGCGACTCCGAGGTTATCTTTTGTTTCACGACTTGTTTCTTGGGTTTTACCTTAAGTGGGCCTAGGGACGTCGTGCCTAACTCTTTTAGAGCCCATGAGGGACTCTAAACCGACCCCTATTCATCTCAAACTCGAAATCCATCTAACCCTAGCTTCCACCTCTATATAGACAACCCCACCCCTTGGCTTGACATCTATTTGCCACTTTTCACCTCACCCAAACCCTAGCTCATGGATAGCCGCCAACAAGGAGGGAGAAGGAGATCTAGAGCAAGAAGAAGAAGAGGATGAAATGAAAGAGGATTAAGATCTCCATCAACTTTGCATTCTTCATCAACAATTCACAATCAAGTTCTTCATCAACCCTAGATCGTCAAGATCTAAGTGTTGTCTCCAAAAATCTTGATTCTTTGGAGTCTTAAACACCTGGTATGCCTTCTACTTCCTTTTACTCACGTGAATTTAACCCCAAATCTCCAAATCCACGTCGATCTAGAAAACCCTAGTTCGCTAGTTCCGCGAAGTGCGGACTAGTCCGGTCCCTATCGGACTAGTCCGATTTTCCTGGTTAATCTCCGTTGAATTAATTCTAAATTGACTCGAATCAACTCCAAACCTGTGTATACTTCTTAATGACCATTGTAATTGATTAATAAACATAATTAGCAACTTATTAACTAGTTTTGCTTCGCAATTTCATTAATCATGCATATCATGTCATATTGAGTAATATTTGTGCACTTTTTGATTGTAATTCTTGTCTTGTATGTTTGTTGTGCGGATTAGACGGATTTGCGCTAGAGAGTGCCGCGGAGTATCTCCAGCACCAAGAGTTTGTAGGCTTTGACCCAAACCAATCCCAAGAGCAAGGCAAGTGTCCTTCAAGCATGTTGATCCAGTTTTTAAAGTAAATGTTTTGTTTGCAAAATTGCATGCTTGTGTCAATTTGATGGGAATCCTGTGATAGGAGGTATACTAGCTTTGTTTAACCACCCTTGCCACTTGGAAATCATGGTAAAGAGTCGGGATGGGTTTTTTATCCTCTTTGCTTCGCTTAATTAATTGGGATGGGAAAACAACTATACCACTTAACTTAATTATGTATGAGATTTGATTAAAATGAACTGGTTAATATGATGTGGTAATGGGTGATCTAAGCAAGCCTGGTATGCGGATGGGTTGGATGTTATAGTGGTTGCTTGCTTTAGATCTAAGGACCGGTTCATGCGAGAATAATCCAGGACTATAGTGCCACCAAGGCCAAGTATGGGTGAGGCGTAGCTGATTAATTAGGGCTTTGCCAGTGCTATTTGGACCATTAAGGATGCTCGAGGAAGGGATAGTTGGATTGGGTTTGTTGATGATTGGTGGGACTACCCTGGGATCTGAATGGCTCAAGAGGGGGCCCTTGGTTGAAGATGTGCTCAGTTGGAGGCATCGCCACCGGTGAAACCTCAGTGGGGTCTAAATAGGCTAGTAATCCCTTTGTAAAGGCTATTTTGTGATCTCTTGGCCATACAACAAAGGAATTGTAATTGGCGTAAGGGAGGTTCTTCAGTCGCTGACGGGTGATAAAATCACAAACACGTGGGTAAAGTGGTACAAACTCTGTAGAGTCTAATAAAACTATCATGATAGCCGTGCTCCCGGTTAAGAGCACCTGGACAACTTCCATGATTAGAGAGCACTTGGGATTCAGGATGGTTATGGTTTGGTAATGGTTATGGTTTGGTAATGGTTATAGATGGTTTATAGCTTATGTTTATGAATATGAATTTGAGTTATGGTAACTGGACTTGGATAATGATAATGATAGCAATGATTGGATATGATTTCATATTACGTCAATATGATGGATATGATGGGATTACCTCACATAGACATAGTATAATGCTTTTTACTTGTTTTAATGTACTTTTCAGCATCCAACCATTATTATATTTGTCATTTGAATCAGCTACATGTCATACTTTCCACACTTGTTGAGTACGACATGTACTCACCCTTGCAATTCCCCCCACCAACAGTTGTAGGTCAGGATTGGGAGTATAACGATGATAATGCAGAGTTCTAGGCCGTGTCTGCCGTCAGCTTTGCCTGTGGAGTGTTGGAGCTGCGCTATACCCCTTTGCTTAGTTGCTTAGCTTGCTTAATTAGAGTATTTTTGCTGCATTAGTTGAATTTGCCATTAATATTCAATAGTGCTTGTATTTGAGGATAATATGGTTTGTGTAATAAAAGTACTTAATTAATATTGCTCTGTGGTAATTTTCTATAGATCCTTCTGTGAATGCACTCGTGTATGTGTGTTGAACATCCTGGGCACACATATGCGTTCACTTGGTTCATTTTTGGAACCAGGTGTCACAAATTGGTATCAGAGCCAGAGGTTGACTGTAGGACGCAACCTAGATAGAATGGACACTTTAGAGCACATAGGAGCACTTAGGAGTCGAGGTGTTTTTGCTTGGTGTGCGGTTTGCTATATATTGTTTGCTTTGTGCTTAATAGAGGATTTTGGGATGCTTTAGCATTGCCATGTCCACATAGGCTAGTATAGGTAGTTGTGTAGATTCATATCTCTTGATGCATATAGTTGGGGACGTTTTCTAAATTCTTATCTCTTGCTTTTCTTCATATGGTGAGGACTCGCAACCAGATGGATGACAATGATGAGGAGGAGAACAATGGAGCACCACAGAACAACAATGGACAAGGACTTGCTCATGGAGTTGTCAACATTGAGCAGCTTTTGGCTATGCAGAACTAGCTCATGCAGACCATGATACAGACTATGGGACAACTGCAGGCTGGTAACATCAACAATCAGCCCCACATGCCTCCACCGCCACCCCCACCTCCTCATAACCGGTTGGGAGAGTTTATGAGGACTAGGCCGCCAACCTTTGCTCAAGCCGCTGACCCTATGGATGCTGATGATTGGCTCAAGCCCGTGGAGAAGAATCTAGCTATTGTCCAATGCAGTGACCGGGAGAAGGTGCTATTTGTGTCTCATCAACTGGTTGGAGCAGCTGCCGATTGGTGAGATTAACTATGCAATGCTCATGAGAATCAAGAGAGGATTACTTGGGCCGAATTCATGGAGAGCTTCCATTATCATTATGTGCCGTAAGGAGTTATGATCTTGAAGAGGCAAGAATTTGATAACTTGAGGCAAGGAAGATCGAGTGTGGGTGAATATATCAATAAGTTCACTCAACTCTCAAGGTATGTGCCAGAGGATGTGAGTCAGGCAGCCAAAAGCAATATTTGTTCATGAGGGGCTTGAACAATGAGATCCAAGTGCAATTGTTCAATTGTGATTATGCAAACTTCCATAGGCTTGTGGACAAAGCAATTGTTGTAGAGAACAAGGTCCGTGAGATGGAGCAAGAAAACAAGAGGAAGGCGCCATATCAAGGACAGCAACAAGGAAGTAATGTGCGCCCTCGATTTGCACCACCCAATGTGCCTTATTTCAGCTCTTCTGCGCCTACTCATCGCCCTGGTTATGCACCGCGCCTAACTCAGTTTGTGCAGCAGCGCCCTATTATGCAAGCACCTAGGCCTCCAATGCCTTTCGCACCTCGTGTCAACTTTCCTGGTGCCAATGATCAGAACCAAGCTCGTCCCAATAATTCTGGTGCAGCAAAGAAGTGCTATATTTGTGGAGAAGCTGGACACTTTGCACATCAATGTCCTAAGTTAGGCCTTGGTCAAGGAAGCAATGCACCGAGGCAAAATCCAACACCCAACGGAGGACAGCCACAAGGGAACCATGTACAGCAGAATTTTGCTCGTGGCAACATGAACCATGTCTCTACGGAGGATGCTCAACAAGCGGATGACGTGATGATTGGTATGTTTCTCGCAAACTCCAACCCGATGACTATGTTATTTGATTCTGGAGCATCACATTCATTCATTGCATCGAAATATGTTGCAAAGTATAGTTTGTCTATCTCTCATATGAAGTTTACTCTATTGGTTAAGTCTCCTGGGGGAGAGATGAGGAAAAATATAGTATGTCCAAAAGTAAGCCTTAGAATAAGGGGGTAGACTTCTTCGCCAACCTCATTGTCTTGGATTCACAAGGATTGGACACTATACTTGGGATGGACTGGTTGAGGAAGCACAATGGAGTTATCGAGTGTGCCACAAAGACGGTAAAGTTGACTAATGAGGAAGGGATCACCATAGAGTTTGAAGCATCTCAGCAGGCACCAAAGCAATTGGAGCTGAATCATATGGACGGTGCCGCAATTGAGGAGATTCCGGTGGTGTGTGAATTTTTGGACGTGTTCCCGGATGAGTTGCCAGGTATGTCACCTAATTGAGACATAATTTGTTATTGAGTTAATACCTGGAACTGCACCTATAGCTAAGAGGCCCTATAGGATGCCTCCTAAGGAATTAGCAGAGCTCAATAAGAAGATTCAAGAACAACTAGAGAAGGGTTTTATTCGCCCAAGCTTGTCGCCTTGGGGAGCACCCGTTCTTTTCGTGGATAAGAAGGATGGGTCGCAAAGGATGTGTGTGGATTACCGAGCTCTCAATGAGGTGACCATAAAGAACAAGTACACCTTGCCACAAATAGAGGACTTCTTTGATAAGATGAAGGGTGCTTGTGTTTTCTCCAAGATTTATTTGAGGTTGCGATACTTTCAAATGAAGATCAGACCATCGGACATACCCAAGACAACTTCTAGGACATGATATGGATCTTATGAGTACACCGTGACGTCCTTTGGATTGACAAATGCGCCTGCATACTTTATGTACCTCATGAATAAGGTATTCACGGAGTACTTGGATAAGTTTGTTGTGGTGTTCATTGATGACATTATGATCTACTCGAAGGATGAGAAGGAACATGAGGAATACTTGAGGCTCACATTGCAGAAATTGAGGGAGCATCAATTGTACGCTAAATTCAGCAAGTGCCAGTTTTGGTTGAAAGAGGTGTCATTTTTGGGTCATATCATCTCAGGAGGAGGAGTATCGGTCGACCACAGAAAAGTGAGGGATATGCTAAAATGGGAACCCCCACAGAATGTAAAGGAGATCCGGAGTTTTCTTGGGATGACTGGATATTACCGTCGATTCATCAAGGACTTTTCCAAGATAGCCAAGCCAATGACGGAATTGCTAATGAAGGGAAAGGCTTTCCGATGGATTGAAGCTTGTCAAAACAGTTTTGAGGAGCTAAAGAAAAGGTTAACAACAGCCCCAGTTTTGGTATTGCCGGATGTGAGCAAGAGCTTTGATATTTATTGTGATGCATCGAGACAAGGACTTGGATGTGTGCTCATGCAAGAAGGTCAAGTGGTCGCCTATGCATCGAGGCAATTGAAGAAACATTAGCAGAATTACCTAACACATGATTTGGAACTTGCAGCTGTGGTACACGCATTGAAAATTTGGAGACACTACATCCTTGGACATATGTGTGAAATTTATACGGATCATAAGAGCCTTAAGTATATTTTCACACAAACAGATATGAATTTGAGGCAACAAAGATGGTTGGAGCTCGTCAAGGATTATGATTTGGGAATCAATTATGACCCGGGAAAAGCCAATGTAGTGACCGTTGCCTTGAGTAGAAAAGGAGTAAGTCACCAACTCACGGTTCGAGAGTTGCTGTCCGAGTTAAGTAAGGAGTTTGAACGGTTGAACCTCAGATTTGTGAACGAGATGGGGATAATGGAGTTAAATCCGACCTTAGAGCAAGAAATTCGGGAAGCTCAAACAAAGGACGAGGAAATCCGAGAAATCAAGGAAAGGACCCAGGAAGGGAGAGAATTCAGATTTGATGAGGATGAACATGGCACTCTATGGCTTGGTAAGAGGATTATCTTGCCTAATATGAAGCATATTCGGGAGACAATATTAAAGGAGGCACATGACTCACCATATTCAATTCACCCGGGTTGTACCAAGATGTATAAAGACTTGAAGACGTGTTATTGGTGGGCTAGCATGAAAAAGGACATAGCTGAATATGTAGCTCTGTGCGACGTGTGCCAACAAGTCAAGGCGGAACATCAAAGGCCAGCTGGATTATTATAGCCATTGAGGATTTCGGAATGGAAGTGGGAAGAAATTGGTATGGACCTCATAGTTGGTTTACCGTGTACTCAGTCTGGTTATGACTCAATTTGGGTAATTGTGCATTAGTTGACTAAGTCGGGTCATTTCATCCCTATCAAGACCAAGTATACAACTGCACAATTGGCCGAAATATACATGGATCATATTGTGTTTCGACATGGAGTCCCAAAGAAGATAGTATCGGATAGAGGTTCTCAATTTACCTCCAGGTTCTGATAGAAATTGCATGAAGCATTGGGAACAAGGTTAAATTTCAGCTCAACATATCACCCTCAAACGTATGGACAAACTGAGAGGACCAACCAGATTTTGGAGGACATGTTAAGAGCTTGTGCTTTGAAGCATAGGAAAAGTTGGGACAAGAGCTTGCTATATGGGGAATTCTCATACAACAATAGTTACCATCAAGTTTGAAGATGTCACCATACAAAGCACTATATGGAAGGAAGTGTAGGATGCCCTTGTTTTTGCGTGAGACAGGATAAACTCAAGTATTTGGTCCGGATGTGTTGCTAGAAGCTGAAAAGCAAGTTCAGATTATTCGTGAAAACTTGAGGGCTGCTCATTCAAGGCAAAAAGGCTATGCGGACAATAGGAGAAGGAAACTAACTTTTGAAGTGGGAGACTTTGTTTACCTCAAGGTGTCACCAATGAGAGTTCATAAGAGATTTAACATAAGAGGCAAGCAAGCACCTAGATATATTGGGCCATTCAAGATTTTTGACAGAAGAGGAGAAGTAGTGTATAAACTGGAGATGCCAGCTCATCTTGCAGATGTTCATGATGTGTTCCATGTTTCCCAGCTCAAGAAGTGTTTAAGGGTGCCGGAAGAACAAATGCCAATGGAAGAATTGGAATTAGAGGCAGATTTGACTTATGCCGAACAACCGGTCAAAATCTTGGAAACCAAGGAGAGAGTCAGAAGGAAAAAGACTATTAGATGGTGTAAAGTTCAATGGAAGCATCATACAGAATCAGAGGCAACATGGGAGTTGGAGTATGATCTCAAGAAGGAATTTCCCTATCTCTTCTCTTCCGCGTCGAATCTCGAGGGCGAGATTCATTTTAAGGGGGTAGGTTTGTAACACCCTCATTTTCATGCATCATGCATTGCATACATTCTAATATATGTCTAACATTAATCCACATAAAAAGGAAAAAGTTTAAAATGAATTAGAAACAAAACCGCACTTAAGAATTCTGGGAAGTGCGGACTAGTCCGATTTTGGTGCGGACTAGTCCGATTTCTCTCTGACTTCAAACGTACTTGTCCGTTTTGCTGCGGACTAGTCTGTTTTTACTCTGGACATTTTCGGAGTTGTCCAGTCCTGTGCGGACTAGTTCGGTATTTAATCCCTTGAAAATTTGCTAAGTCCCTGGACACGTTTGGACTAGTCCGGTATTCCAGCGGACTTGTCCGTTTTCCCCTCTGGCTAAAGTTGGACTTGTCCGATTTTGGCCAGATATGTCTGTTTTTCCCCTCGGATAAGTTCGGACTTGCCCGATGTCCAGACTGGACTTGTCCGATATCCCTCTGTCTAACTTCGAACTAGTCCAACCCCTATTGCGGACTTGTCCGATAAATCGCGACTCCGAGTTGATATTTTGCTTCACGGCTTGTTTCTTGGGTTTTACCTTAAGTGGGCCTAGGGACGTCGTGCCTAACTCTTTTAGAGCACATTAAGGACTCTAAACCGACCCCTACTCATCTCAAACTCGAAGTCCATCTAACCCTAGCCTCCACCTCTATATAAACAACCCCACCCCTTGGCTTGACATCTATTTGCCACTTGTTCACCTCACCCAAACCCTAGCTCATGGATAGCCGCCACCAAGGAGGGAGAATAAGATCTAGAGCAAGAAGAAGAAGAGGAGGAAACAAAAGAGGATCAAGATCTCTATCAACTTCGCGTTCTTCGTCAAGAATTCACCATCAAGTTCTTCATCACCCCTAGATCGTCAAGATCTAAGTGTTGTCTCCAAAACTCTTGATTCCTTGGAGTTTTAGACACCCGGTATGCCTTCTTCTTCCTTTTCCTCACGTGAATTCAACCCCAAATATCCAAATTCACGTCGATCTAGAAAATCCTAGTTCGCTAGTTCCGCGAAGTGCGAACTAGTCCAATCCCTAGCGGACTAGTCCAATTTTCCTAGTTAATCTCTGTTGAATTAATTCTAAATTGACTCGAATCAACTCCAAACCTGTGTAGACTTCTTAATGACCATTTTAGTTGATTAATAAACATCATTAGCAACTTATTAACTAGTTTTGCTTCGCAATTTCATTAATCATGCATATCATGTCATATTGAGTAATATTTGTGCACTTTTTGATTGTAATTCTTGTCTTGTATGTTTGTTGTGCGGATTAGACGGATTTGCGCCAGAGAGTGCCGTAGAGGATCTCCAACACCAAGAGTTTGAAGGCTTTGACCTGAACCAATCCCAAGAGCAAGGCAAGCGTCCTTGAAGCATGTTGATCCAGTTTTTAAAGTAAATGTTTTGTTTGCAAAATTGCATGCTTGTGTCAATTTGATGGGAATCCTATGATAGGAGGTTTGCTAGCTTTGTTTAACCACCCTTGTCACTTGGAATTCATAGTAGAGAGTCGGGATGGGTTTTTTACCCTTTTTGCTTCGCTTAATTAATTGAGATGGGAAAACAACTATACCACTTAATTTAATTATTTATTTATGAGATTTAATTAACATAAACTGGTTAATATGATGTGGTAATGGGTGATCTAATCAAGCCTGGTGTGCTTATGGGTTGGATATTACGGTGATTGCTTGCTTTAGATCTAATTACCGGTTCATGCGAGAATAAGCCAGAACTACAGTGCCACCACGAGGCCAAGTATGGATGCGGCGTAGCTGATTAATTAGGGCTTTTCTAGTGCTATTTGAACCATTAAGGATGCTCGGGGAAGGGGTAGTCGGATTGGGTTTGTTGATGATTGGTGGGACTACCCTGGGATCCGAATGGCTCAAGAGGGGGCCCTTGTTTGAAGATGTGCTCAGTTGGAGGCATCACCACCGGTTAAACCTCAGTGGGGTCTAAATAGACTAGTAATCCCTTTGTAAAGGCTATTTTGTGATCTCTTGGCCATACACCAAAGGAAGTGTAATTGGCGTAAGGGAGGTTCTTTAGTCACCGACGCGTGATGAAATCACAAACACATGGGTAAAGTGGTACAAACTCTGCAGAGTCTAATAAAACTATCATGATAGCCGTGCTCCCGTTTAAGAGCACCTGGACAACTTCCATGATTAGAGGGCACTTGGGATTCGGGATGGTTATGGTTTGGTAATGGTTATGGATGGTTTATGGCTTATGTTTGTGAATATGAATTTGAGTTATGGTAATTGGACATGGATAATGATGATGATAGCAATAATTGGATATGATTTCATATTATGTCAATATGATGGATATGATGGGATTACCTCACATAGACATAGTATAATGCTTTTTACTTATTTTAATGTACTTTTTAGCACTCAACCATTATTATATTTGTCATTTGAATCAGCTACATGTCATACTTTCCACAATTGTTGAGTACGACTGTACTCACCCTTACAATTCTCCCCAACAACAGTTGCATGTCAGGATTAGGAGTATAACGATGATAATGCGGAGTTATAGGTCGTGTCTGCCATCAGCTTTGCTTGTGGAGTGTTGGAGCTGCACTATACCCATTTGCTTAGTTGCTTAGTTTGCTTAATTAGAGTATTTCCGCTACATTAGTTGAACTTGCCATTAATATTCACTAGTGCTTGTATTTGAGGATAATATGGTTTGTGTAATAAAAGTACCTAATTAATCTTGTTCTATGGTAATTTTCTGTATATCCTTTTGTGAATGCACTCGTGTATGTGTGTTGAACGTCCTAGGAACACATATGCGTTCGCTTGGTTCATTTTCGGAACCAGGTGTCACAAGTTCACAGCCCGGTGGACCGTTTCCACGGCGCATTCTGGCATTTGGAACTCTATCTCCACGTCTTTGTCGACCTGATGGTCGACCTCTTGCGGCTTGATCTCGTCGCAGCTCGCAGGCTTGATGAACACCATGGTGATGAAAGTGCTACCACTTTTTTGAGGGAAAAAGCCCCTACCTGGCATGCCAAATGTTGAAGTGTTAATGCGACACTTCCCCCGGATCTGCTAAGGAGCAGCCCACGAAGGTTCTTGTTCGGTGGGGCTTAGGCCTCAAAGTAGTGTTCTAGCGGAAGAGTATGTGACACGGTGGTTTTAATGTGGTTCGGGCCGCAAGGAGCATAACACCCTACTCCACGGTGGATTGTATTGCTGGTGAGTGTGTATACGTGTGTGTTTGTGTATCGGGGATTCTGAGTCTGGTCCTTGTAGCGATGGCGGTCTGAGCCTTTTATAACCAAGACCGGATGCCTTACAAGTGGGGTCCGAGGGCCCGACAGGTGGTCCTGGGGCGATCTCATCCTAAAAGATCTAAGGCTTCCCGCATAAGCTTTCTCTGAGCGTGGCAGTGAAGACTCGCCGTCTTGCCGCCTCCCTTGTTAGTAGCCCATGCGCCTTTGCTGACATTGGCAGGGGATGTCCCGTCAGCCAGTCTTGTTGCCGCAAGCTACCCACTTGGCCAAGTGGGGTAGGCCTGCGGTGCCTTCACTGTGACGCGATTGGTCGTAGCGGTCTCTGACCATTGGTGTGCTACGTGTTGGGCACTGGAGGCGGGTGCACGTCTTCAATGTTCGACTTGAGCAGGGCGCACCATCCCTGAACACCCGCATCTTACCATCTGAGGTGAGCCGCGAGACACGCGGCAGCTCCGGGGCTGGTCTCTACTGGGGAGGTCAAACCTGGTCCTTTGTGATACGTGGCAACTCCGAGGCTCATCAGGGGACATGGCAGCTTCTGGGCCCTTTCCCTTGAGGGGTGCTGGTCCTTGTGCTCCGTGCCACATGGCTGTTCCAGGGGGGGTTCCCCAAGGATGGTTGAGGTCCCGAAACTACATGTGGCATCTCAGAAGCCCGTCACACCGGAGGGGCCAAATCTCATCTTCAAGGCTTTCATGGCAGTGCTGCATCTCGATCTTGAGGGAGGCAAAGGCCTTGGTGCCTATAGGACATGTGGCGGCTCCGGACGTGCCTCGGTGTCTTCATCCTGTGTGCAAGGGTACCCCGTCTATAGGGTACCAACAAGCCCTTATCCTGCTTTCCCGCACGGCCTTTTAATTTTGTCTTGATTAGTCAAAGCGGCGCGCTCCTCTGCTGCTGTGACCACGTGTCCCTCTCTAGTTGAGGGGTCATGGCGACAGGATCTTTGCTTGCTGCGACATTATCGCGACGGTTCCCAAGGCGCTCACTACACTTATGCTGCTTTCACTTCCGTCTTTATGGGAACCGCCGGGTTGCCTTCTTAGGTGGAGAACTGCCCGGGCCGGTTTTCCTGACGTGGGACCTGGGCCCATTTGTCATGGATGACGTGGTACGAGCCATTGATTCGGAGCTCGTTCAAATTTACACGGTACACCCAAATTACACTAAGGTGCTTAAAAGGGGTACCTTTGTGCACGATGGAGGTTCCTTCCTCCCGCATGCCCCAAGCATTCAAGCCTTCGTATTCGTCCTTGAGTGTCTACCCACCCTTGAGGTTCTCGATCCCTGCTCCAATGGACTCAGCTCTGCCTCCTTCCCGAATGGAGGATGTCTCTCTCGTGAAGTGGATTTTTGGCTGGGAGGACAAGGAGCGACGGGATCTGATCCGTCCCAGCTCCTTGCCACTGGAGTTGGGGGAGAAGGAGATCGCCTTCTTCCAGGCGTACGCATACTCCGGGTTCGTCCCTCCTATTTCCTCCTTCCTGGTGACACTCCTGGAAGTCCTTGGGCTTCAGCTTCATCACCTGTCACTGAACTCTCTGGTGGCGGCAGCGGTGTTCTCACATTTCTGTGAGATGTTTGTCAGGGTGTATCCGAGCGTACCGGTGTTCCGGCAGTTCTTCGTGCTGAGGCGGACCGGGAAGAAGAACAAATCCAACTTCCTAGACGGTTACTTCTTCCAGCATCGAGCCAACAACCCCTTCAAGTACATCACACCACTCTCTTCGACGAAGTGGGCTGATTGGAGGAAGGATTGGGTGATCGTACAAGTAGACGCCCACGACCGCCTGATTATGCCCGCCGGATGGGCGACAATCAGGAAGGAGGCCTGGGAGGAGCGGTCGGAGTTGGAACAAGCCTACACCCCAGTGATGGAGAGGATCCAATTCTTGGCGGATCATGGTCTGTCGGAGTTGAAGGTGATGGCAGAATTCGTCCGTCGATGCCTGGCCCCCTTCAGCACCGTTGCCATCCTGCATGGCTCTACTTCGGGCTACAGGATGGCACCCGGCTGGTGCGGGGTCGCGACACAGAGACGGCCTTGAAAGAGGTGCTCGATGCAATGTCCAAGGCGTGCGGCGACCTGCTGTCGGACGACGTCTTCAACTTTCCGCGGGCCTACCCACCGCTTTGCACGGATCAGGACCTTTGTACGAAGGTTCTGAAGGAGATGCCCAACCTGGACGCGATCGGTCTCGCGCCGCGGCATGTTGGTGATGAGAGCCGTGGCTTGGCCATCATCGACTCTTCGGAGGAGTCCACACCTTCTTCAGGCTCCAAAGCTTCCAGGACGGAGGAGGCTCCCGCTGTCGGAGGGAAAGGCAAGGCGCCGATCCCTGACGCGGGCAAGGGGAAGGCATCGGTCCCCGACATAGGTAAGGGGAAGGCCCTGGTGGTCGATCTCATGAAGGAGAAACGCCCTCGGTCGCCACCGAGGGTGACTCCGTAGGGGGCCTTCGCTCCAAGTCAACGTCCCCTGACGCGCCCCTTTCAATATTGGGCATCGACGGTTCTTCGGTGGGGGGGGGGGGGGGCAAAAAGGCCTCGAGCCGATGTCATCGGCAACTCGGGAGGCTCTGGGAGTGGCTCCGTCGGAGTTGGTGGAGGCACACCGGCGCAGGGTGGCAGCGTTGCTGGTGGTTTTGGTGGAGGCCCTAGCTGGGGTGACCTTGCTTGTTATGCCATCATCTTGGCCTGCGGCTTCAGGGTCGCCGAAAGTGGAGGCTTGCTGGAGCTTCTGGGGACGTCGGTAAGGCATTCTTACCAACGCTTGCTCTATTATCTCGCCTTCCTTTGTTGATTGGTTAGGGCTTGTTCTTGATTTGCAGGGCTACGTCAGTTGTTGTGAGGCCCTTACCGCTGGGGGTAGTGCCCAAAAACGCTTCAAAGGTGGCTGAGGAGGCCACGACTACGCCAGCGGGGCAACCTGCCAAGCTTTTCTAGGGGAGCGCTTCTCCGGCGTCTACGCCCAACGCGGGTAGTGAAGCATCTCTGACTGTATCTCAAGCTGTCGTGCCAGAGGTACCTCTAGCTATTGCGCCAGAGGCACCTCCGGCCGTCGTGGCAGAGGCGCCTCCTACCGTCATGGCAGAGGAATTGTCGGAGTCGGCTGCGGGGCCTGAAGGCCTGGCCTTCGCTGCTGCAGAGCCGGCAAGCGGCTCCTTGAGTGATGGTGGCGCTGCTGCTTTAGGTGGCACCGTAACTTCTAATCAGTCTTCGGGGGCAAGATCCCCGGTACTAGTGGCATTGCCTTCACCGCTACAGGAGGTAGACATCCCTGAGAGGATCACCAGGCGGCCTTCTCTGACTTTGGCGCAGCCAGAGCACCTCTCCAACGTCATGGACTTGATGCAGTCCAAGATCCTTCAGGTGCAATCCAATCTCCACCAGGCGCAGGAGGCTCTTACCGTGGAGTGGGAGAAGCTGCGTGCCGAGGGCGAGTGCCTCCAAGGCTGGGAGGATCTTCTGGGGTCCAGGATCGCCGAGGCGAAGGCGAAGTACCAGAAGGAGAGCAAGGAGTTGGAGGTGAGGCACCGCTTGGTGAGGCCCTCAGACGCCCTGACCCAGAAGATTCTGGCCAACACCAAGGCAGCCGACAATGCAACTGACGCTCGCCTACACGCTCTTGCTACCGATCGAGAGGCCCTGAGTTGCCAAGAAGCCGCCTTTTCCAAGAGGGAGGCTGCTGTCGCCGATCGAGAGGTGGCAGCTCAGGCGATGATGGCCCGCGCTGAGGCCGATCAGGACAGACTGCAGTCCTGCCTCGAAGACCTTGAGCTCCGGGAGAGCAATTTGGCGCGGGATCGGGCGCAACACTTGACTGAGCATCAGGAACTCCCCCTGCATGATCTCGACATCCAGGCCTGGGAGCACGAAGTTGGGTGCCGTATCCGGGAGGTCGATCTGCGGGAGCATTAGCTGACTTAGCGTATGTAAGCCGAGGGTAGGGCTGCAGTGGAGATGGTGGCATCCCATGTCTTTGTGTGGTACCAGAGCCGGTATCCTAATCTACCTTTGGATCCAGTTTTTGAAGGCCCTGTTGCGGAGCGCAAGGCGACATTGGCGGTGGAGGTTAAGGAAGCCGCCAAACACGTCGTAGTGCAATTCAGCTATTGCTGAGGCTGGTAGCTCGTCTTTGTATCTGGGTTTCACCCTCTTGTACAAATTCCTTAATGAATTTGAATTTGTGTTTTGCTTCTTGGCCTGTCTGTGTATCTCAACTGTTGTTCTGAGTCCTTAGTTGCGTAAGGGTTTGCAGAAACATTGCCAAGCCCGTTAGCTTTTGAGAACCAACGGTTGCACAATTGATATGGCCGAGGTGTTGCTCATTGACTTCCTGCCTATAAGACCCCCTTAGAGGCCCCTTGGTCGATGTGGTTAGTTGGCTGGGCACATCAACCATTTGATTTGCAGGATGTCTTCAACGTGCCCCCAGTGGAGCAGGGGAGTTGGGGTGTCATAGCGCCACCAGTTGTCGGAGCTGGGTGCTCCAGCGTCGCCCACCAGTGTTGTTTGAGACATCGATGGCAGGCCCCTTGGGAGGTGCCAGAGCTGGGTGCTCTGGCGTCATCCACCATCATCGCAAGGTCGTCAACGGCAGGCCCCTAGTGTTCAGGCTATCGCAAGAGAACCCTGTTAGCAACAAGTATGAGGCAGGAGAGTTTACTCACTTATCGTGCTTGGTGTTGTCGTTGATGTTTTGGGACATCGACGGCAGACCCCTTGCGAAGGTGCCAAAGCTGGCTGTTCCAGCGTCGCCCACCATCGTCATTGAGACGTCGATGGTGAGCCCCTTTGGAGGTGCTGGAGCTAAGTGCTCCCGCGTCGTCCACCATCGTCGTTGGGTTGCCGACGGCTTGCCCCCTTGGGAGGTGTCAGAGCTGGTTGCTCTGGCGACACCCACCATCATCGTTGAGACGTTGAGGGTCTGACATCGCCCACCACCGTCATGGAGATGTCGACGGTAGGCTCCTGGTGTACAGACTATCGCAAGAGAACCCTGCTAGCAATAAGTACAAGGCAAGAGAGTTTACTCACTTATCTGTGCCTGGTGTTGTCGTTGACGTTCTGGGACGTCGACGACAGGCCCCTTGGAATGTGCCGGAGTTGGCTGTTCTGGCGTCGCCCACCATCGTCGTGGAGACGTCGACGGTAGGCCCCTTGGGAGGTGCTGGAGCTGTGTGCTCCGACATCATCCACCGTCGTCGTAGAGTCATTGATGGCAAGCCCATTTGGAGGTGCTGGAGCTGGCTGCTCCAGCGTCGCCCACCATCATCATTGAGACGTTGACGGTTCGGCATCGCCCACCACCATCGTGGAGACGTCGACGATAGGCTCCTGGTGTACAGGCTATCACAAGAGAACCCTGTTAGCAACAAGTGCGAGACGGGAGAGTTTACTCACTTATCCACGCTTGTGTTGTCGTTGACGTTCTGGGACGTCGACGGCAGGCCCCTTGGGAGGTGCCAGAGCTGTTTGCTCTGGCATCGTCCACCATCGTCGTTGGGTCATCGACGACAGGCCCCTTGGGAGGTTTCTGGGCTGGCTGCTCTGGCGTCGCCCACCATCGTTGTTGAGACATCGACGACAGACCCCTTAGGAGGTGCCAGAGCTGTGTGCTCCAGCATCGTCTACCGTCATCGTAGAGTCGTCGACGGCAGGCCCCTTGGGAGGTGCCGAAGCTGGCTGCTCTGGCGTCGCCCACCATCATCGTTGCATCACCGACGGCTGGCGCCCTGGGGGTGCCGAATCTGGACGCTCCGTTGGTTTGTCCTGCACATAGAAAGACGGGGGAATAGTCTTTCTTATCGGTCGTACTTGTTCCTCTACTTAGCTCTATCATGTCTTACTGTCCTGGATTGACGCATAGGGCTTGGGTAATTCGATGCGTTGGTGCTTCGGGGTCCGGCTACTGCCATCTTTAGGGTGTGAGCTTTCTGGTTCCAGTACTCAGCTGTAGAGCTGGGAGGTAGGGTGTGTATGCTTATGGTGCAGGACCAGGCTAAGCAATTTACACCCCCTGGACCTCCTGCTCGGCTCAAACCTTTCCTGGGAAGCCTTCTGGTGCCACGGGACCCTGATGATGAGAGCAGCCAGAAGAACCCCTCACACACTGCAGGTACCTCAAGTGAACCCGCCTGTAGCTGGACTGCATGACTTCAGCAAGGATGAGTTATATAACCATAGATATGAAGGTAACATAAGATAAACGAGGCTAGTATGGTATGGTCATAAAATTAATGCGTAATTAAATGAACAATGCTTTTAAGAAAACATTAAGTCAAATAGTGATTCTTTTTATCGGATTTCATAGGGGGAGTTAGGATTTTACAAAAGAGGGCAACGACATGCTTCCGGATGATGAGGGAGGCAGGGTGTACAGGCTTAGGGTTCGGAACCAAGCTAAGCTGACTGCACACTCTGGATCTGACCCTCCCGATGCTCGGTTGTCCTTAGTGCTTCTCCTAGGTCTTATGAAAACCTTTACACTGTCCTACTTAAACTTAATATTTACAATATGGTGCACAAGGCTCTAAGGCAGCTGTGATGGTTGTAGTGCAACCTTGCTGTAACTAACTCCCAGAGGAGCAATGAGCGAGCGTCCCTACCTCCTGCCCATGCCGCCTGTCTTGTGGGTGGTATGAGCAGTGCTGGGACTGAGCTCGGCAGCTTTAACGGGGATGTCGGTGCCGCCGGAGGGCTGCAGTCGGGGTGCAGTGGGTGCTCCACGCTGACGTGAGTTCGGTGGAGGCTAACTTGATCCAGCGCCGCCCGGGGTTGGTGCCAGGTCTATTGAGAGGGCTTGGAGCTGCTCCAAGGCTAATACCATAGAGGTGCGGTCTCCGCGGATCCTAAGGACGCCAGAGGGTGTTGGCATCTTCAGGACGAGGTAGCCGTAGTGGGCTACGGCAATGAATTGGTACAGGGCCAGCCTGCTGATGATGGCGTTGAAGGGGAGGCTGACATCGGCGACGTCGATGAGGATGCTCTCCATCCTGTAGTTGTCGGGCGTCCCGAAGGTCATCAGAGATGGATGCTGCCGTATGGAATGATGCTCCCTGGTCCCACCATCGAGAATGGGCTCAAGGGTGTGAGCTTGGACACTGGGATCTGCAGCTACTCGAAGGCTGCACGGCTGAGGAGGTTGCGGACGGTCCCACCATCTATCAAGACGTAGTGGAGCTTGACATTGGCTATGGTGGGGGCGACTTGAAGAGGTTGGACCCCTGCACCGGCCATGTTGTTGGGGTAGTCAGAGGTGTTGAAGCTGATCGACGTCTCCTTCCAGCGGTGATGCTGCGCTGGAGTGGGCACTGGGGCTATTGAAGCCATCGCACGACGAAGGGTCTTGACTGCGTTCCGGGACGCAGGATCCCAAGACCCTCCGAAGATGACGTGGATGGTCTTGCGATGCTCGTGGTCGCTGCTGGTGTCGGAGTCCTCATCTTGGTGGACCAATATGATGGCCCGCTCTTGCTTCTGGTACTCCAGGTCCTCTCCATCGTCAACCTTGGGGTCGACCTTCTGCTCGCCCTCCCGCTAGCGTAAGGAGGCGCCGTTCGGGCACTGCTGCACCCGCTCTTGGTAACGTTCGACACACCTTTTATCTCCCGACACTGGCTCGTGGTGTGTTCGCGAGTCTTGTGCACTGGGCAGGGCTCGTTGTCTTCATCAGTGGTAGGTGGCTGACGAGGGCGCTTCTCCGGACATGGGGGTTTGCCTCCTCCGGTCGCAGCTGCCGCCGCAACGGGGGACTCATGCAGCGGCTTGTTCTGGCCGCTATCCCGATTGTTGTTCTTCTTTTTGCCGCTACCAGGGTTAACGACTCCTTCCCCATTCCGGCCGGCCCCGCCTACTCGGGGTGCGGGCTGAGCGTGCCAGTTGCAAGCTTCTATCGCCCTGGAGAAGAGCTCGGAGGTGTCTTGCATGTTGTGCGTGGCTAACTTCTCGAGCACCTTGTGGTCACGCACTCCCTGGCGGAATGCCACTATGATAGAGGCATTCGGGATGTTGGGGATGGAGTTGCGTACCTGGGAGAAACGCTGGATGAATGATCGCAACGTCTCCTTTGGTTCCTATCGCATGACGTGGAGGTCGAGATCGGTGCCGGGGCGTATGTAGGAGCTGCCGATGTTTGCCTTGAACTGCCAGCACAGCTCATCCCAAGAGTTTATAGACCCCTCGGGAAGGTTCATCAGCCACGAGCGAGCCGATCCAGTCAGGGCGAGCAGAAAGTAGTTCGCCAGGATGGTCTCATGCGCCCCTGCAGCAAGGAGCGTCATGGTGTAGATCTGTAGGAACTCCACCGGGTTGATGCTTCCGTCGAACCTCTCCGGCACATGTGGCTGGAACTTGCGTGGCCACGTCATGGTGCGGAGGTGCATAGCAAACGCTGTGCAGCCTCCGATGGGCCTCGTTGGGGAGGCATATGGGGAAGCATAACCCAAGGGGGTCTACTGCACGACGTGCGGCATCTGCGGGACCTGCGGTTGTGGCACTGGTTGTGCCATGCGTTGTTGCAATGGTATTGGGTGCGCCAAGTGCTGTTGCTGCATGTACTGCTGCACCAAGTACTGCAGGGGAGCTGTCGAGCCGACATACTCCTAGTCAGGTGCGGGGGGTTTACCTACGGTTCACCTTGGACGGAGGATGCCTCGTGAATAGGGCATTGAGGGCCATATTCGGCGTCAAGGTTGCACTGCCTCTCTTGCTGCCGCTCGACGATGACACGGTCGCACATGTGAGCTTGACAATGTTCAAGCTGAGCCCTGAGGTCCTCCGTGGGGAGCTGGCCAACGCTCGTAGGCTTGGAGGAGCGGGAGTTGGCAGTGCAACGGTCGATGGATGGCGTGCGTGACAATGACACGAGGTGCCTTCCGTGGTTGGGGGAGTTGATGGCTGCGACGACGAAGTGGTCGATGTCTTGGACCCACTGCTGAGCCGCCCCTTAAGAGGCATTCAACGAAGGTGGGTGGTGGAGGAGAGCTCTGGGCGCCACCAAAGCGCTCTCCGGGCTTGCTGTTGGTGGTGCCGGTGGAGCCGACTGAGTCGGGGCGTTTCCCGATGTGCCATCTTTGCCACCCGTACCTGCACGGGGATGAGATGGACCAGAGAGTGCCGCTTGAGCGACAGATATGGTCACCGGATGATAGCCGCGAAAACGGTCTTCCACGAGCCTGATGAACACCATAGTTGGTGAAAGCACTACCACTTTTTTTTAGGGAAAAACCCCCTACCTGGCTCGCCAAATGTCGAAATATTAGAGTGACACTTCCCCCAGATCTGCTAAGGAGCAGCCCGTGAAGGTTCTTTGTTCGGCTGTGCTTAGGCCTCAATCAAGTGTACTAGCGGATGGAGTTAGAGACAGTGGTTTTTACGTGGTTCGGGCTGCAAGGAGCATAACACCCTACTCCACGGTGGATTGTATTGTTGGTGAGTGTGTATGCATGTGTGTGTGTGTATCGGGGATTCTGAGTCTGGTCCTTTGTAATGGTGGTGGTCCGTGCCTTTTATAGACAAGGCTGGACACCTTACAAGTGGGGTCCTAGGGACCGACAGATGGTCCCGAGGTGATCTTATCCTAAAGATCTAAAGCTTTTTCCGTAAGATTGCTCTGACGTGGACTTGAAGGCTCACCGTCTTGCCACCTGCGTCGTTAGTAGCCCATTCGCCATTGCTGACATTGGTAGGGGAGGTCCTGTCCAACTGTCTCTGTCGCTGTAAGCTACCCACTTGGCGGAGTGGGATAGGCCTACGGTGCCTTCACTATGATGCGATTGGTCGCAGCGCTACCTAACATTAAGCGTGCGCAACACCATGCGTTTGGGGAAGCCACGTATCTTCAATCCATGACATGGACAAGGTGCACCGTCCTCTTATCTCCTGCGTCCCTCTACCCAGGGCAAGTGACTGAACTATGAGATAGCTCGGGAGCTCACCTCTGCAGGGGAGGTCAGGTCTCGCCTTGCGAACCACGTGGCAGCTCAGGAGCTCACCTCTGCGGCAGGTCAGGTCCAGCCTTGCGGGCCACATGGCGGCTCGGGAGCTCACCTCTACGAGGATGGCTAGGCCTCGTACTCTTGGATATGTGTCGGTGCCAGGAGCTCACCTCCGTGGTGGAGATTAGGTCCCACCTTGCGATACATGTGGTAGGGCCGGAGCCCACCCATTTAGGAGGTGGTCCGCCTGATGTCTCTGTCCATGTGGTAGCTCTGGAGCCCTGCCTCACGGGGAGGAGGGGTCCTTACCTGCTGGATACATGGTTTACCCGGTGGCTTGTCTCCGAAAGAGGGTGCCGAGCTCCTCCACCGGGTTTTTTGCGGATCTCCCGGACCTCCCACCTATGGCTGATGGGTCCGGGTCTCTTGAACACGTGGCACCCTAGGACCCCGCCCCTACTGGGAGGCGAGGGTACCTTGGCGGCTTTAGCCTGTGCGCGAGGGTACCCGGTATGCCGGGTACCGACACCACCCCTTAGGAATAGTTGTGTCTCCCAATCGGGGACATAGTATTCGGTGGATTGTATCCTCTTCAATTAGGACACATGTCAATTTCGAGTTCAAACTGATAGTTGCTGAACTGGACGGACTAGTCCGATTCTTGAATTGGACTGCACCGGACTAGTCTGGTCTTAAGGAGGATTTGTTCGGTTGGACTAACATTCTCCCCCTTGAAATCGAATCTAAAACCTACCAAACTTACTTAATACTAAACTTAGTGTCCATTTTCTCATGTTTGACATATTGGGCACGACACATCACAGCAACCATTTACATATTGTTGGACTCGAAGATCACAATACATCTCACACTTAAAAATGAACCTTACTCTTACTTGGCCACTAAATATCCAGAGATCATAGATTCTCCCTTAAACCCATGCCGGCTACGAGTTCATTGAACACGCTACTATTTGTTCAATCAAGTGTTCTAAATAGTTGTTTAAATTCTGCTACTATAACATTTACAATATCTGCATCAACACATGATCAATTCACAACACATCAGCACACCAGACTAGTCCGCAGTCACACCGGACAAGTCCGATCCCTCAGGTATTTAACAAGTTGATTAAGTGTGCAGGAAAACTTTCAAAGCCTATTTACCCCCTCGAGGACACCTTCAATTGGTATCAGAGCAATATTCTCCATTTACGAGACTCACCGCTCGGAGAGATCAATGGCCTCTGACAAGAACAACGAGATTCTGAGGGCGCTCAACACCGAAGATGAACAAGACACCAAGGCATTCGATATACTCAAGGAAAACAAACACGATGATGAAGAAGTGCGTCAACTCAAGGTTCTTTTAATAAAGAAACTTCTAAATAAAAAGGGCAAGGACGTAGACGAGAAGACGATAGGGAGTGGTCATCATGGCTACTCCCGATATCCTTATAATTACGATTGTCTTAATTCTAACAATCATTATCTTTAAATCCCTATGAGAAAACCTCCTCATTTCGACGGAAATGATTATACCATGATGAAGTATATTATGCTCTTATCTCCTTAAACCCTAGTCTTTGGCATGTTGTGTGTATAGGTGTAGATATCCCGGATACCGACGATGAACTCACTCCGGAGCAAGAGTAAGAAATTCACTGCAACGCACAAGCCGTTGTAGTGATCACTTCATCCTTGAGCCGAGAATAATTCACCAAGATTGATGGACTAGAAAGTGCCAAGGAAATATGGGATACACTCAAGATTGCACATGAAGGAAATCACTCAGTTTGTAAAGCAAAAATTAAAATGCTTCAAGGAGAATTGGGGAGGTTTGCCATTGAGGAGGGCGAATCACCTCAAGAGTTGTACAACCGAATGAAGGCGCTCATCAACTAGATCCGTGATTATGAAAGCAAAAAAGTGTACTGACCATGAGGTGGTCAAAATGATGATTAGATAATTTATGCCCAGAAATGTCACCTTGTGCTCTATGATACGAGAAAGCCTAGGGTTTCCAAAAATGACTCTGGATGAACTGTTGGGCAAGATTATCAACCATGATATGATGGAGAAGGAGGCCCAATATGTTGACTTAGCTGAACTTACCTCCTCCAAGAAGAAAGAAGTTGCCCTTAGAGCGAATTGCAAGCCTAAAGGAAAGGAAGTTCGTGAAGCACACGATTAAGAAGACACAAGTGATGTGAGCACCGATATGGATGATGAAGAGATGGTGCTCTTCATCAAGAAATTCAAGCACATGATGAGAAGAAGGAAGGGAAGCAACTCAAGTGATGGGAAGAGCAAAGAGAAAGGAAAATCCAAGGAACGACGTACCTGCTACAACTGTGGTGAGTATGGTCACTTTATGGTTGACTGCACATATGAAGAAACTAAGAAGAAGAAGGAAGCGAAGCCACAAGAGAAGAAGACCTACAAGAATAGGAGGCAAGCTAACCAAGTGCACATTGGCAAGAAGTGGGACTCAAATGACGAGTCCTCCTCCGATGAAGAAGAGGAGATGGCTACCATTGCCATCAAGAAGCCTACCAAGAAGTCTACGCTCTTCCCGAACATGGGAGGATGGGAGACTCATAATCATACTTACCTCATGGCTAAGGAAGGCAAGAAAACGGTTCGACTTACAGCTTCCTCGCTTAATTCCTCTATTGATGATTTTGATAGCTCTAGTGAAAATGGCAAAATGCTTAAAGGTTCAAGTAAAACTACTTTAAAAAAATGAAAATATTGTTGGATGAAATTTTGCGGAGGAGCTTGTCAACCGACAAGAAGATATGCTCATCTGTGAAATGAAGAGATATCAATAGGTTGAGAAACTCCTTGAGCTTGAGAAGGAGAAGAGCAAGTCACTTAAGCATGAGGTAGCCTTGAGTAAGGAAACTCACTCAAAACTAGAAGACTCACACATTGCAATCGAGGATAAACTTGGTAACTTGTCAAAAGTTAACAAAATCCTTAAAGTGCAAGTTGAGTCACTCAAGCAAAGTGACTCCTCCTCCTCCAAGAGCTCACCTTCCAAAGGTGTAAATTTGACAACAACTGTAACTTGCACATGCTCTAGTAAGAAAAATATTGTTAAATATGATTCTTATGTTTCACATGCTAAATATCCATCCCAAAGTGGCATCTTTGACAAGGAAAAGATTAAATATGCATCTAGTGCATATATGGTCACGAAACCTCCTAACGTCAAAGATGGTCTTGGGTTTACTAAAAATAAAAACATGTCCACTAATGTTCAAGTTAAGAAGCAAATTACTTTTGTTAAGGAAACATCACATGAATATGAATTGCAAATAATGTCTGTACTTTTGATGCTTCCTATGTACTCATGAAAGATAAATTTGGACATGTCTTTGCTAAATATGCAGGGTCATGCCACAAGAACTTAAAAACTTGTGTGTGGGTGCCCAAGACTATTGTGACTAACCTGCGAGGACCCAAGCAAGATTGGGTACCTAAAACTAAGGAATAACTCTGTTTTGCAGGCCTACTCCTCCGGTGGATCAAAATAGGTGTTGGATAGTGGATACACTAATCACATGACCGTATAGAGGAGTTTGTTTGTGGAGTATGAGCGCAACGCGGATCCAAGTGAAGGAATATACATTGGATACAACAGCCAAGTAAAGGTCCTTGGTAGCGGTAAAATTGAAATTTTTTCTCAACATACCCTTTTAAATGTTTTACATGTCGATTCTCTAGATTATAACCTTTTGTCCATATCTCAGCTATGCGACAAAGGTTATAATTGTCTATTCACTAATGAGGGTGTGACTGTTTTTAGAAGAAGCGATGACTCGATTGCATTCAAGGGAATGTTGAAGGGAAAGCTTTCTCTTGTTGACTTCAACAAAGATAAAGCTGAACTTAACACTTGCTTGGTTGCAAAAACTAACATGGGACGACTGTGGCATGGACGGCTAGCCCATGTTGGGATGAGGAATCCGCAGAAACTTCTAAAAGGTGGTCACATCAGAGGTTTAAAAGATGTTGTTTTTGAGAAAGACAGGTCGTGCAGCGCATGCCAGGCGAGAAAACAAGTTGGAGCACCACACCCCGCCAAGAATGTGATGACTATGTCAAGGCCGGTGGAACTTCTTCACATGGACCTCTTCGATCCAATTGCTTATATATGTAGGATCGAAGAGCATGTGAAAATCTACTAGAGGGGGGGTGAACGGTAGATTTAAAAAATCTTATGCAACAGAAACAATTAAATCCCAACCCCTTCGGTAGGAAAATGATCTATTAAAGAAATCGTGTGTGAGACTAATCTAAACGTGTTTCACCAGGACAAAAGTGATATATATCAGAGAGAATCAAGTCACGAAGAAAACATAAGAAGAATCACTCAAATCCGTCGAGAGAACCTCAAGTTATGATCGAAAGATCGAACAAAGGTCAATCTGTCCTACGAGAAAAACAGTTCTGAAACGCTGCAAAGAAACTCGTGTAGATCAAAAACGACAAATTCAATGACCGTGAAATTTTGACAGATGATAGATAATCAAGTTTTTAAGAGAACCCAAAAATAATCACATCAATTGGATCTGTAAAACTCGAGTTATGATAAAACCACCAACGAAAGGTAGTGCTGTCCAGAAACTCGACGAGTAAAACTTGTCTGGAACAAGCCGGACGAACAAGGCACAAAAGTTCCTTAAAACTACGAATTTTATTCAATAGAACAATAGAGGAACAGCCCCAAAGTCGTTCACCATGAGATCTGGCCTCCCTTGCTTATATAACCAGCCCTTAGGCCAACCCAATCTCAACTAGGACTCTAATCCTACTCAAATCATGAATCGAAACTTTCCATAATTGCTTAAGACTCTTCTATACGCAGATAGAAGCAATCTTAAGACTTCCAAACACCTTAGGAACATATCCCACATTCCTAAAACAACTCAAATTCGTGACCCACATGAAATCCTATCATAACCAACTCAAATGTTTCCATATTTGAGTCAAACCTGACTCAACCGCAGCCTGAGTCCATAACCTAGTTGGTTGGATCTTTCCGACCAATTCTTTACGTTCACATATCTTCATCACACCTTGGAATCATGTAGCCACGTCCATGCACTCCTTGCACACGTGCAAACATCTTCCAATGACGTCCACGATACCTTCATATGCATTGTTCTTGATTCAAACATGCTGCGCAACCTCCCGATCAACTCAACCACAATTCCTCCCGAACTTGGTTGTTGAACCTCATCTTCTCCCTAAGACTAGTTCAATGGATCCCGTCACCAGCCGTGTCTTGAACTCAAGCGACACCCGCACATGAATAAACAACCAATCCGTACAAGACCAAGTCCGCGACTTGACTCAAGTTAGTTCCGAAACTACAACACCTTATGTGAGCACCTCACATAAGCATGTTGCAAAGCACAACAAAATGATATAAGCCTTAACCACAAAAACACACCAAAAACTTAGTAAAAGAATACTAAACAACCTTTCCATAAGTGTAAAGCAAGTTCGAAACATTTCATATGATAATTTGGAACATTACGATCAAGCTCCGAACCTTGCGAAAGCTAATCGGAGCTTGTGCTGGAGCTTACCAAAGCTAGTACAACCTAGCGCCGGAGCTTACCAAAGCTAGTACAACCTAGCGCCAGAGGTAACCAAAACTAGTCGGAACTAGTCATCCCAAAAGTCGGAGCTAGAAAAAAATGTCGGATCTAACCAACATAAGTCGGACCTAGCAAAACATATTAGAGCTTTAACAAAGACATGCCGGAGCTATCAAAGACATGTTGGAGCTAAAGACAAAGCTCACTGGAGCTACCCAAAAACATGTAGAACCTAGACAAAGAAGTCGGACCCAGCAGAAACAAGTTGGACCTTACGTTGGACCTTGTTGGAGCTCGGACCTAGAGTCGGACCTTGATGATAAATGTGTTTGGTAGTATTTCAGAACTTTTATCATCAAAGCCAATGTATTCACTACAAGGCAATGTATTCAGCACACATAGGTCTCACAATCTCCTCCTTGATGAATGCATTGGCAACACCACTTAAAATCCGAACATTGGCTTATTCACATTAAAAGTTTTGAAAAAAATTTCTCCCCCTTTTGTAAATCAGAAATAAAGTGAGAAGAAAAACAAATTCAAATTCTCCCCCCAAGAAGAATCATGCCAAAACAATTTTTAATATGTGCAATGTGTAATCAATTTCTCCCCCTTGCATACTTATCTTTGAAAATTCAGATATTATCTCTCTCCCTTTCACAATGTATTCAGCAAGGTTCAAAAGAGAAATTTCAATTGTTATGAGCATATTATTACATATACATATAGACAAAGCACATCCAAGTCATACTATCAAGTAACTTACACTATCACATCAATGAGATACATAAAGCAGTGTAAGCCATGCTAGAGATCAAATGTAATTTTCAATTTAAACAAGCCATGATCTCACAAACTTAACCATTTCAAAACCTGAAAGCATGACACTTGTTGCTGCATTTTATTATTTTTTAAAGCACAAATTTAGATCATATGATATTTGCAAGAGATTATATGTGCATCTGCCTTATTCTAACCAACCAAGCCAAGCCTATGTCATTTGACAATCAGAAGCTTAAGGACATGGTTTTAGTCATACAGAACTTCTTCCAAGTTCATATCTAAGTGCAATGATAAGCCATCTCAAAAGAAGAAGTGCGATACATGCATATTCTCTTGATATTTTCTCAATTTTTCATTTGATCATAAAAACTCAACATGTGAGTTGATTTCTTGATTAATTCTTTAAGATTAAAAGCACTTGTAAGCATGCAACAAGTTCAAAACAGCAAAAAAGTTCAACCATGAGCAGATTTAGTGTAAGTTATTATTTCAATTACTAGACATGGCAAAAACTACAAAATGTATAACATGAGTAATGTAGTAAGAACTTTCAGCATGTAAAAGGAATCACAAAGTCATATATGTATGAAATACTATGCTCATATTATTTTAAGTTCAGATTCACACATAGACTTTCCAAGTTTGAAAACTCCCCTTCAATTTAAGCCATGAGGATGCATAACCCCTATTTCTCTACGAATGTAACAAAAACGAGTGAAATCCAAAGGTTTTGTAAAAATGTCAGCCCATTGTTGTTCGGTATCTACATGGTGAAGCACAATGTTTCCTTTTTCAACATTATCGTGGAGAAACTGATACCTAATATCAATGTGCTTAGTTCTAGAATGTTGCACATGGTTTTTAGCAATGCAAATAGCACTAGTGTTGTCACAAAATAGTGGAACACTATCTAGATCAACCCCATAGTCCTTAAGTGTTTGAACAATCCAAAGAATTTGTGAACAAGCGCTAGCAGCAACTACATATTCAGATTCGGCGGTGGATTGTGCAACTGAACTTTGTTTTCTAGAGGACCAAGCAACAAGTGAATTACCAAGAAAATGACAAGCACCAGAAGTACTTTTCCTATCAATCCTACAACCTCCAAAATCAGCATCGGAAAAAGCTTTCAAAGTAACAGTTGAGGAAGAAGGAAGAAAAATGCCAAATTCTTGGGTTCCATGTAAGTACCTGAGAATCCTTTTGACGGCTTGACGATGTGAAGCACGTGGGGAGGCTTGAAACCGTGCACAAAGACATACGCTGAATTGTATGTCCGGTCTTGATGCCGTGAGGTACAAAAGTGATCCGATCATGCTTCTATATTCTTTTTGATCCACATGTTCACCATCTTCATCAAGTTCAAGTGTTGTTGTTGTTCCCATTGGTGTCCGAAGAGACTTGCTTTTGTCCATATTGAAGCGCCTTAGGAGGTCTTTTGTATACTTCGTTTGATGCACAAAGGTACCCTCCTTGGTTTGCTTGATTTGCAGCCCCAAAAAGTACGTGAGTTCTCCCATCATACTTATCTCAAATTCTGAACTCATCGTAGCTGAAAACTTGGACACAAGATCATGAGAAGCACAACCAAAGATAATATCATCCACATACACTTGAACGAATAATGAGCCATTGTCATGCTTAAGCACAAAAAGAGTTTTATCAACCTTGCCCATGGTAAACCCCTTTTCAAGTAAGAATGTTTTTAACCTATCATACCATGCTCTAGGGGCTTGTTTGAGACCATACAAGGCTTTGGATAGTTTGTAAACATGATTAGGAAAATCTGAATTTTCAAAACCCAGTGGTTGTTTGACATAAACCTCCTCATCTATGTAGCCATTAAGAAAAGCACTTTTAACATCCATTTGATATAGCTTAAAACCTTATTATGCATGTGACACCCGGTTCCGAAAAATGAACCAAGTGAACGCATATGTGTGCCCAGGATGTTCAACACCTATACACGAGTGCATTCACAAAAGAGTATACAGAAAATTACCACAGAACAAGATTAATTAACCAAATTTTATTAAACAAACCATATTATCCTCGAATACAATGTCTAATGAATATTAATGACAAGTTCAACTAATGCAGCGGAAATAAACTAAATAAGCAAACTAAACAGCTAGGAAGCATAAGCAATAGGGTATCGCGCAACTCCAATCAACACCACATGCAAGCTCATAGTAGACACGGCCAAGAACTCCGCATTATCGCCATTAAGCTCCCAATCCTGACCTGCAACTGTTGGGGGGATTGCAAGAGTGAGTACATGTCGTACTCAGCAAGTGTGGAAAGTATGACATGTGGCTGATTCAAATGACGAATATAATAATGGTTGAGTGCTAAAAAGTACATTAAAACATTTGGAAAGCAATATATTACATGTATATGAAGTAACCCATCATAATCATAAGTAATATCATAGTACCAGTCCATATTCCATATCCATCATCATATACCAATATCCATATTCAATACCAGAAATTAATCCATAACCAGCCATAACCATTACCAAACCATAACCATCCCAATAATCATCCCAATACCAAGTTTCCTCTAATCATGTGAGGGTCCAGGTTGCTCATAACCAAGAGCACGGCTATCATGATAGTTTTAGACACACTCTGCAGAGGTTGTACCGCTTTACCCACGTGTTTGTGATTTCATCACCTTTCGATGACTATAGAATCTCATATATGCCGTCTCACACTTCCGTCGGTTTGTGGCCAAGAGATCACAAAATAGCCTTTACAAAGGGATTACTAGCCTGTTTAGACCCCACTAAGGTTTCACGGGTGGAGATGTCTCCAACTGAGCACATCATCAACCAAGGGTCCCCTCTTGAGCCATTCGAATCCCAGGGTAGTCCCACCAATCATCAACAAACCCAATTCGACTACCCCTTTCCCGAGCATCCTTAATGGTCCCAATAGCACTGGCAAAGCCCTAATTGATCAGCTACGCCGCACCCATACTTGGCCTCATGGTGGCACTGTAAATCCTGGATGGTCGCTCCACGAACCGGTCCTTAGATCTAAAGCAAGCAAAATCACCATAACATCCAACCCATCCACATACCAGACTTGCTTAGATCACCCATTATCATATCAGACTTAACCAGTTCATGTTAACCATAATCTCATCCATGCATAAATAAATTGAGTGGTATATTTGTTTTCCCATCCCAGTTGATTAAGCGAAGTAAAAGGTATAAAACAAAACCTTCCCGACTCTCTACCATAAATTCCAGGTGACAAGGGTGGTTAAACGAGTCTAGTAAACTTCCTATCATAGGATTTCCCATCAAAATTGACACAAGCATGCAGTTTGCAAACAAAACATTTATTTCAAAAAAGGATCTATATGCTTCAAGGAAACTTGCCTTGCTCTTGCTGTTGATTAGGGTCAAAGCCTTCAAACTCTTGGTGCTGTAGATCCTCCGTGGCACTCTCCAACACAAATCTGTCTAATCCACACGAGAAACATACAAGACAAGAAACACAATCAAAGAGTGCACATATATTGCCCAATATGACATGACATGGATGATTAATGCAAATGCAAGGTAGAACTTGTTAATAGATTGCTTTCAATGATCACTAACTAGTTCTAATAGATTTTAACAAGTTTATACAGGTTTGGATTTAATTAGATCTACTTTTAGAATTAATTCAACACAATTTAGTCAGCAAAATCGGACTAGTCTGCAGAAGGCCGTACTAGTCCGCACTTCGCAGAACTAGCGAACTAGGGTTTTCTAGATCGACGTAATTTGGAGATTAGGGGTTGAATTCACGTAAGTAAAAGAGAATAGAAGGTATACCAGGTGCTTAGAACTCCAATGAATCAAGAAACTTGGAGGTAACACTTGGATCTTGATGATCTAAGGTTGGTGATGAACTTGGAGATGAATTGGTGATGAAGAACGAAACTTGATGGAGATCTTGATCCTCTTTCATTTCCTCCTCTCCTTCTGGCTTGGGATCTTCTCCTCCCTCTTTGATGGTGGCTCTCCATGAACTAGGGTTTGGGTGGGGTGAAAAAGTGGCAAATAGATGTCAAGCCAAGGGGTGGGGTTGTTTATATAGAGGTGGAGGCTAGGGTTAGATGGATTTCGAGTTTGAGAGGAGTAGGGGTCGGTTTAGAGTCCCACATGGGCTCTAAAAGAGTTAGGAATGACGTCCCTAGGACCACTTAACATGAAACCCAAGAAACAAGTCATAAAACAGAAGATCAACTCGGAGTCGCGAAATATTGGACAAGTCTGAAAAGGACAGGACTAGTCCGAAGTTGTCCAGAGAGAAAATCGGACAAGTCTGGCCTAAAATCGGACAAGTCTGACTTTAGTCAGAGAGGAAAACGGACAAGTCCGCTGGAACACCGGACTAGTCCGAAAAAGTCCAGGGACTTAGCAAATTTTCAAGGATTCTTGGAATATCAGACTAGTCCGCACAAAATCGGACAAGTCCGAAGGTTTCCAGAGGCAAAATCGGACTAGTCCGCAGCAAAAACGGACAAGTCCATTTTTCGTCAGAGAGAAATCAGACTAGTCCTCAGAAAAATCGGACTAGTCCGCACTTTCCTGCATTTTAAGTGCGGTTTTGATCCAAATCAATTTTAAACTCGTTCCTCTTTATGTGGGTTAATGTTAAACATGTATATGAATGTATGCAAGGCATGATGCATGAAAATGAGGGTGTTACAAACCTACCCCCCTTAAAATGAATTTCGCCCTCGAGATTCGACGCGGAAGAGAAGAGATAGGGAAATTCCTTCTTGAGATCATCCTCCAATTCCCACGTCGCTTCTTTTTCTGTGTGGTGCTTCCATTGAACTTTACACCATCTAATAACCTTGTTCCTTGTGACTCTCTCCTTGGTTTCCAAGATCTTGACCGGTTGCTCGGCATAAGTCAAATCTTCCTCTAGTTCTAATTCTTCCATTGGCACTTGTTCTTCTGGTACTCTCAAGCACTTCTTGTGTTGGGAAACATGAAAGACATCATGTATGTCCAAAAGATGAGCTGGCATTTCCAACTTATAGGCTACTTCTCCTCTTTTGTCCAAAATCTTGAATGATCCAATATAACGAGGTGCGAGCTTGCCTCTTATGTTAAACCTCTTATGACCTCTCATTGGTGACACCTTGAGGTAAACGAAATGTCCTATTTCAACGGCTAATTTCCTTCTCCTGTTGCCCGCATAGCCTTTTTATCTTGATTGGGCAGTCCTCAAGTTTTCACGAATTATTTGGACTTGCTTTTCGGCTTCTTGAAACACATTCGAACCAAATACTTGAGTTTCCCCTGCCTCATTCCATAATAAAGGTGTCCTACACTTCCTTCCATAAAGAGCTTTATATGGTGACATCTTCAAACTTGCTTGGTAGCTATTGTTGTATGAAAATTCTGCGTATGGCAAGCTCTTGTCCCAACATTTCCCATGCTTCAAAGCGCAAGCTCTTAGCATGTCCTCCAAAATTTGATTGGTCCTCTCGGTTTGCCCATCCGTTTGATGGTGATATGCCGAACTAAAATTCAACCTCGTTCCCAAAGCTTCATGCACATTTAGCCAAAACCTGGAAGTTTATTGAGAACCTCTATCCGAGACTATCTTCTTCGGGACTCCATGTCGACACACGATATGCTCCATGTATATTTCGGCCAATTGTGCAGCTGTATATTTGGTCTTCATAGGGACAAAATGAGCTGACTTGGTTAAGCGATCCACAATTACCCAAATTGAGTCATACCCGGACTGAGTACGTGGTAACCCAACTATGAAGTCCATTCCAATTTCTTCCCACTTCCATTTCGGGATCTTCAATGGTTGCAATAATCCAGCAGGCCTTTGATGTTCCGCCTTGACTCGTTGACACACATCACACAATGCCACATATTCAGCTATGTCCTTTTTCATGCTATCCCACCAATAGCAAGCCTTCAAGTCTTTGTACATCTTCGTACAACCAGGGTGAATCGAGTACGGCGAGTCATGTGCCTCCTTTAATATTGTCTCCCGGATATGCTTTGCATTAGGCGCAACGACTCTCTTTCCAAGCCATAGGGTACCATGTTTGTCTTCATCAAATCTGAATTCTCTCCCTTCTTCGGTCCTTTCCTTGATTTCCTTGATCTCTTCATCCGCGACCTGTGCTCCTTGAATTTCTTGCTTCAGGGTTGGGTTTAACTCCATCATCTCCATCTCATTTACAAATCCAAGGTTCAACCATTCAAACTCCTTACATAACTCGGATGGTAACTCTCAAACTCTGAGTTGATGACTTACTCCTTTTCTACTCAAGGCATCGGCCACTATGTTGGATTTTTGCGGGTGATAGTTGATCCCCAAATCATAATCTTTGATGAGCTCCAACCATCTCTGTTGTCTCAAATTCAGATCTGTTTGTGTGAAAATATACATAAGACTCTTGTGATCCATATAAATTTCACACCTATGTCCAAGAATATAGTGTCTCCAAATCTTCAATGCATGTACCACGGCTGCAAGTTATAAATCATGCATTGGGTAATTCTGCTCATGTTTCTTCAATTGTCTTGATGCATAGGCTACCACTTGACCTTCTTGCATAAGCACACATCCAAGTCCTTGTCTCGATGTGTCGCAATAAATATCAAAACTTTTGCTCACATCTGGCAGTACCAAAACTGGGGCTGTTGTCAACCTCTTCTTCAACTCCTCAAAACTTTTTTGACAAGCTTGAGTCCATTGGAAAGCCTTTCCCTTCATTAGCAATTCTGTCATAGGCTTGGCTATCTTGGAAAAGTCCTTGACGAACCTACAGTAATATCCAGCCATTCCAAGAAAACTCCTTATTTCCTTGACATTTTGCGGTGGTTCCCACTTCAAGGCGTCTCTCGCTTTTCCGGGGTCAACCGATACTCCTCCTCCTGAGATGATATGACCCAAAAACGACACCTCTTTCAACCAAAACTGACACTTGTTGAACTTGGCATACAATCGATGCTCCCTCAATTTCTGTAGCGTAAGCCTCAAGTGTTCCTCATGTTCTTTCTCATCCTTCGAGTAGATCATAATGTCATCAATAAATACCACAACAAATTTATCCAAGTATTCCATGAAGACCTTATTCATGAGATACATAAAATAGGCTGGTGCATTGGTCAATCCAAAGGACATCACGGTGTACTCATAAGATATACCGTGTCCTAAAAGCTATCTTGGGTATGTCCGATGGTCTAATCTTCATTTGAAAATATCCCGACCTCAAATCAATCTTAGAGAAGACACAAGAACCCTTCATCTGATCAAACAAGTCTTCTATGCGGGGCAAGGTGTACTTGTTCTTGACGGTTACCTCGTTGAGAGATTGGTAATCCACACACATCCTTTGGGTTCCATCCTTCTTGTCCACAAACAACACGGGTGCTCCCCAAGGTGAAGAAGTAGGGCGAATAAAACATTTCTCTAGTTGCTCTTGAATTTGCTTCTTGAGCTCCGCTAGATCCATAGGAGGCATCCTATACAGCCTCTTAGCTATAGGTGCAGTTCCAGGTATTAAATCAATAACAAACTCAATGTCTCGATCAGGTGGCATACCTGGCAACTCATCCAGAAAAACATCCAAAAATTCACACACCACCGGAATCTCCTCAATTGCGGCACCGTCCATATGATTCAGCTCCAATTGCTTCGGTGCGGTTTGAGATGCTTCAAATTCTATGGTGATCCTTTCCTCATTAGTCAACTTCACCGTCCTCGTGGCACACTCAATAAATCCATTGTGCTTCCTCAACCAGTCCATACCAAGTATAATGTCCAATCCTTGAGAATCCAAAACAATGAGGTTGGCGGAGAAGTCTACCCCCCTTATTCTAAGGCTTACTTTTGGACATACTATATTTGTCCTCATCTATCCTCCAGGAGACTTAACCAATAGAGTAAACTTCATATGAGAGATCGGAAAACTATACTTGGCAACGTACTTCGATGCAATGAATGAATGTGATGCTCTAGAATCAAACAACATAGTCGCGGGGTTGGAGTTGGCGAGAAACATACCAATGACCACGTCATCCGCTTGTTGAGCAACCTCCGTAGAGACATGGTTCACATTGCCACAAGCAAAATTCTGCTATCCACGGTTCCCTTGTGGTTGTCCCCCATTGGGTCTTGGGTTTTGCCTCGGTGCATTACTTCCTTGACCAAGGCCTGACTTAGGAAATTGATGCGCAAAGTGTCCAGCTTCTCCACAAGTATAACACTTCTTAACTCCACCCGAATTATTGGGACGAGCTTGGTTTTGAGCATTGGCACCAAGAAAGTTAGCACGATGTGAAAAGGCATTGGAGGCCTAGGTGCTTGAATGACAGGGCGCTGCTGCACAAACTGAGTTGAGCGCGGTGCATGACCAGGGCGTTGAGCAGGAATAGAAGAGCTGTAATAAGGCGCATTGGGCGGCGCAAAGCGAGGGCGCACATTACTTCCTTGTTGTGGTCCTTGATATGGCGTCTTCCTCTTATTTTCTTGCTCCATCTCATGGATATTGTTCTCAACCACAATTGCTTTGTCCACAAGCTTCTGAAAGTTGGCATAATCGCAGTTGAGCAATTGCACTTGGATTTCATTGTCGAGACCTCTCATGAACAAGTATTGTTTCCGGATCCCCGCTCACATCCTCAGGCGCATATCTTGAGAGTTGAGTGAACTTATTGAGATATTCACTCACGCTTGATCTTCCCTTCCTTAAGTTCTCAAATTCTTGCCTCTTCAAAATCATAACACCTTCCGACACATAATGAGAACGGAAACTCTCCTTGAATTCCACCCAGGTAATTCTGTCTTGGTTCTCATGAGCATTGCATAGTGAATTCCACCAATCCGCGGCTGCTCCAACTAGTTGATGAGAAGCAAAAAACACCTTCTCCCGGTCACTGCATTGGACAATAGCATGTTTCTTCTCCACAGACTTGAGCCAATCATCGGCGTCCATAGGGTCGGTAGCTTGAGCAAAGGTTGGCGGCCTAGTCCTCATAAACTCTACCAACCGGTTATGAGGGGGTGGGGGTGGTAGTGGAGGCATGTGGGGCTGATTGTTGCTATTGCCAGCCTGCAACTGTCCCATAGTCTGTATCATGGTCTGCATGAGCTGGTTTTGCATAGACAAAAGCTGCTCAATGTTGATAGCTCCCTGAGTAGATCCTTGTCCAATGTTGTTCTGAGGCACTCCATTGTTCTCCTCCTCATCATTTTCATCCCTCTGGTTGCGAGTCCTCACCATCTGGAGAAAAGCAATAGGTAAGAATTAGAAAACATCCCCAACTATATGCATCAAGGGATATGAAACTAACCAACTAGCTACACAAGCCTAGGTGGACATGGCAATGCTAAAGCATCCCAAAATCATCTATTAAGCACATAAGCAAACAATATATAGCAAACATCACACCAAACAAAAACACATTGATTCTTGAGTGCTCATATGTGCTCTAAAGTGTCCATTCTATCTAAGCTGCATCATACGGTCTACCTGGCATTGATACCAATCTGTGACACCCGGTTCAGAAAATGAACCAAGTGAACGCATATGTGTGCCCAGGATGTTCAACACACATACACGAGTGCATTCACAAAAGAGTATACAGAAAATTACCACAGAACAAGATTAATTATCAAATTTTATTGCACAAACCATATTATCCTCGAGTACAAACTCTAATGAATATTATTGACAAGTTCAACTAATGCAGCGGAAATAAACTAAATAAGCAAACTAAACAGCTAAGCAACATAAGCAATAGGGCATAGCGCAGCTCCAATCAACACCACAGGCAAGCTAACAGTAGACACAGTCTAGAACTCCGCATTATCACCATTAAACTCCCAATCCTGACCTGCAACTGTTGGGGGGAATTGCAAGAGTGAGTACATGTCGTACTCAACAAGTGGGGAAAGTATGACATGTAGCTGATTCAAATGATGACAATAATAATGGTTGAGTGCTGAAAAGTACATAAAAACATTTGAAAAGCAATATATTATATGTATGTGAAGTAAACCCATCATAATCATAAGTAATATCATAATACTATTCTGAATTCACTACCATCATCAATAATTCCAGATTTCACCATTTGCCAATAACCATATTCAATACCAGAAATTAATCCATAACCAGACATAACCATTACCAAACCATAACCATCCCAATACTGAGTTCCCTCTAATCATGGAAGTTGTCCAGGTGCTCATAACCGGGAGCACGACTATCATGATAGTTTTAGACACACTCTGTAGAGGTTGTACCGCTTTACCCACGTGTTTGTGATTTCATCACCTTTCGATGACTAGAACCTTTATTATGCCGTCTCACACTTCCATCGGTGTGTGGCCAAGAGATCACAAAATAGCCTTTACAAAGGGATTACTAGCCTATTTATACCTCACTGAGGTTTCACTGGTGGCGATGTCTCCAACTGAGCACATCTTCAACCAAGGGCCCCCTCTTGAGCCATTCGGATCCCACGGTAGTCCCACCAATCATCAACAAGCCCAATCCGACTACCCCTTCCCCGAGCATCCTTAATGGTCCAAATAGCACTGGAAAAGCCCTAATTAATCAGCTACGCTGCACCCATACTTGGCCTCGTGGTGGCATTGTAGTCCTGGCTTATTCTCGCATGAACCGGTCCTTAGATCTAAAGCAAGCAAACCACCATGACATCCAACCCATCCACATACCAGGCTTGCTTAGATCACCCATTACAACATTACATTAACTAGTTCATGTTAATCATAATCTCATAAATGCATCATTAATGTGTAGTATTGGTTTCCCATCCCAATTAATTAAGCAAAGCAAAAAGGTAAAAAACCCTTCCCGACTCTCTACCATAATTCCAGGTTACAAGGGTGGTTTAACAATTCTAGTAAACTTCCTACCATAGGACTTCCCATCAAATTGACACGAGCATGCAATTTACAAATAAAACATTTATTTTAGAAACAGGATCAATATGCTTCAAGGACACTTGCCTTGCTCTTGCGGTTGATTAGGGTCAAAGCCTTCAAACTCTTGGTGTTGTAGATCCTCCGCGGCACTCTTTAGCGCAAATCTGTCTAATCCACACAATAAACATACAAGACAAGAACATAATCAAAGAGTGCACAAATATTACTCAATATGACATGACATGCATGATTGATGCAAATGCAAGGTAGAACTTGTTAATAGATTGCTTTTAATAATCACTAACTAGTTCTAATAGATTTTAACAAGTTTATACAAGTTTGTATTTGATTAGATCTACTTTTAGAATTAATTCAACACAATTTAGTCAGCAAAATCAGACTAGTCTGCAGAAGGCCGGACTAGTTCGCACTTCGCAGAACTAGCACACTAGGGTTTTCTAGATCGACGTAATTTGGAGATTAGGGGTTGAATTCATATAAGGAAAAGAGAATAGAAGGTATACCAGGTGTTAGAACTCCAATGAATCAAGAAACTTGGAGGTAACACTTGGATCTTGATGATCTAAGGTTGGTGATGAACTTGGAGATGAAATGGTGATGAAGAACAAAACTTGATGGAGATCTTGATCCTCTTTCATTTCCTCCTCTCCTTCTTGCTTGGGATCTTCTCCTCCCTCTTTGATGGTGGCTCTCCACGAACTAGGGTTTGGGTGGGGTGAAAAAGTGGCAAATAGATGTCAAGCCAAGGAGTGGGGTTGTTTATATAGAGGTGGAGGCTAGGGTTAGATGGATTTCGAGTTTGAGAGGAGTAGGGGCCGGTTTAGAGTCCCACATGGGCTCTAAAAGAGTTAGAAACGACGTCCCTAGGCCTACTTAACGTGAAACCCAAGAAACAAGTCATAAAACAAAAGATCAACTCGGAGTCGTGAAATATCGGACAAGTCCAAAAAGGACCGGACTAGTCTGAAGTTGTCCAGGGAGAAAATTGGATAAGTCTGGTCTAAAATCGGACAAGTCCGACTTTAGTCAGAGAGGAAAACGGACAAGTCCGCTGGAACACCGGACTAGTCCGGAAAAGTCCAGGGACTTAGCAAATTTTCAAGGATTCTTGGAATATCGGACTAGTCCGCACAAATAGGACAAGTCTGAAGGTTTCCAGAGGCAAAACCGGACTAGTCCGCAGCAAAAATGGACAAGTCTATTTTTAGTCAGAGAGAAATCGGACTAGTCCTCAGAAAAATCAAACTAGTCTGCACTTTCCTGCATTTTAAGTGCGGTTTTGTTCCAAATCAATTTTAAATGCTCCAAATCAATTTTAAACTCGTTCCTCTTTATGTGGGTTAATGTTAAACATGTATATGAATGTATGCAAGACATGATGCATGAAAATGAGGGTGTTACAGCAAATTTTCAAGGATTCTTGGAATATCGGACTAGTCCGCACAAAATCGGACAAGTCCAAAAGTGTCTAGAGGCAAAATCGGACTAGTCCGCAGCAAAAATGGACAAGTCCATTTTTAGTCAGAGTGAAATCGGACTAGTCCTCACTAAAATCGGACTAGTCCGCACATTTCAGCATTTTAAGTGCGGTTTTGTTCCAAATCAATTTTAAACTCATTCCTCTTGATGTGGGTTAATGTTAAACATGTATATGAATGTATGTAGGTCATGATGCATGAAAATGAGGGTTTTACAAACCTACCCCCCTTAAAATGAATCTCGCCCTCGAGATTCGACGCAGAAGAGAAGAGATAGGGAAATTCCTTCTTGATATCATCTTCTAGCTCCCAAGTTGCTTCTTTTTCTGTGTGGTGCTTCCATTGAACTTTACACCATCTAATAACCTTGTTCCTTGTGACTCTCTCCTTGGTTTCCAAAATTTTCACCGGTTGCTCGGCATAAGTCAAATCTTCCTCTAGTTCCAATCCTTCCATGGGCACTTATTCTTCTGGTATTCTCAAGCATTTCTTGAGTTGGGAAACATGAAAGACATCATGTACGTCTGAAAGATGAGTTGGCATCTCCAACTTATACGCTACTTCTCCTCTTTTGTCAAAAATCTTGAATGGTCCAATGTAGCGAGGTGCTAGCTTGCCTCTTATGTTAAACCTCTTATGACCTCTCATTGGTGACACCTTGAGGTAAACGAAATCTCCGACTTCAAAGGTTAATTTCCTTCTCCTATTGTCCGTATAGCCCTTTTGTCTTGATTGGGCAGCCCTCAAGTTTTCACGAATTATTTGGACTTGCTTTTCGGCTTCTCGCAACACATCCAGACCAAATACTTGAGTTTCTCCAGCCTCATTCCAGAATAAAGGTGTCCTACACTTCCTTCCATAAAGCGCTTCATATGGTGACATTTTCAAGCTTGCTTGGTAACTATTGTTGTATGAAAATTCTGCATATGGCAAGCTCTTGTCCCAACTTTTCCCATGCTTTAAAGCACAAGCTCTTAACATGTCTTCCAAAATCTGATTGGTCCTCTCGGTTTGTCCATCCGTTTGAGGGTGATATGCTGAACTAAAATTCAACCTTGTTCCCAAAGCTTCATGCAATTTTTGCTAAAACCTGGAAGTGAATTGTGAACCTCTATCCAAGACTATCTTCTTCGGAACTCCATGCAAACATACTATTCTTCCCATATACAGTTCCGCTAATTTCTCTCCATTATAGGTGGTCTTGACTGGAATAAAGTGGGATGACTTAGTTAACCAATCCATAATTACCCGAATTGAGTCGTAACCGGACTGAGTATGTGGTAAACCAACTATGAAGTCCATTCCAATTTCTTCCCACTTCCATTCTAGAATCTTTAATGGTTGCAATAGTCCAGCTGGCCTTTGATGTTCCGCCTTGACTCGTTGGCACACATCACACAATGCTACGTATTCAGCTATGTCCTTCTTCATGCTAGCCCACCAATAACACGTATTCAAGTCTTTGTACATCTTTGTACAACCAAGGTGAATTGAGTATGGTGAGTCATGTGCCTCTTTTATTATTGTTTCCCGAATACGCTTCACATTAGGCACAACAATCCTCTTACCAAGCCATAGGTTACCCTGTTCATCTTCATCAAATCTGAATTCTCTCCCCTCTTGGGTCCTTTCCTTGATTTCCTAAATTTCCTCATCCTTGGTATGTGCCTCTCGAATTTCTTGCCCCAAGGTTGGGTTTAACTCCATCATCTCCATCTCATTTACAAATTCAAGGTTCAACCGTTCGAACTCCTTACATAACTCAGATGGCAACTCTCGAACTGTGAGTTGATGACTTACTCCTTTTCTACTCAAGGCATCAGCCACTACATTGGCTTTTCCCGGATGATAGTTGATCCCCAAATCATAATCTTTGATGAGCTCCAACCATCTTCGTTGCCTCAAATTCAGATCCGTTTGTGTGAAAATATACTTAAGACTCTTGTGATCCGTATAAATTTCACACCTATGTCCAAGAATATAGTGTCTCCAAATGTTCAATGCATGTACCATGACTGCTAGTTCAAGATCATGCGTTGGGTAATTCTGCTCATGTTTCTTCAATTGTCTCAACACATAGGCTACCACTTGACCTTCTTGCATCAGTACACATCCAAGTCCCTGTCTCGATGCGTCGCAATATATGTCAAAACTCTTGCTTACATCTGGCAATACCAAAACTGGGGCTGTAGTTAACCTCTTCTTCAACTCCTCAAAACTTTCTTGACAAGCTTGAGTCCAATGGAAAGCTTTTCCCTTCATTAGCAATTCTGTCATTGGCTTGGCTATCTTGGAGAAGTCATTGATGAACCGGTGGTAATATCTAGCCATCCCAAGGAAAGTCCTTATTTCCTTTACATTTTGCGGCGGTCCCCACTTCAACACGTCTCTCACTTTTTTCCGGGGTCAACCGATACTCCTCCTCCTGAGATTATATGCCCTGAAAACGACACCTCTCTCAACCAAAATTGACACTTGTTGAACTTGACATACAATTGATGCTCCCTTAGTTTCTGCAACGTAAGCCTCAAGTGTTTCTCATGTTCCTTCTCATCCTTCGAGTAGATCATGATGTCATCAATAAACACCACAACAAACTTATTCAAGTACTCCATGAAGACCTTATTCATGAGGTACATAAAGTAGACAGGCGCATTTGTCAAACCAAAAGACATCACAGTGTACTTATAAGATCCATATCGTGTCCTAAAAGTTGTCTTGGGTATGTCTGACGGTCTAATTTTCATTTGAAAATATCCCGAACTCAAATCAATCTTAGAGAAGACACAAGCACCCTTCATCTGATCAAACAAGTCTTCTATGCGTGACAAGGTGTACTTGTTCTTGATTGTTACCTCGTTGAGAGCTTGGTAATCTACACACATCCTTTGGATTCCATCCTTGTTGTCCACAAACAGCACGGGCGCTCCATAAGATGAAGAGCTTGGGTGAATAAAACCCTTCTCTAGTTGCTCTTGAATCTGCTTTGAGCTCCACTAATTCCATAGGAGGCATCCTATACGGCCTCTTAGCTATAGGTGCAGTTCCAGGTATTAAATCAATAATAAACTCAATGTCTCGATCAGGTGGCATACCTGGCAACTCGTCTGGAAAAACATCCAAAAATTCACACACCACTGGAATCTCCTCAATTGCGGCACCGTCCATTTGATTCAGCTCCAATTGCTTCGGTGCAGTTTGAGATGCTTCAAATTCTACGGTGATCCCTTCTTCATTGGTCAACTTCACCGTCTTCGTGGCACACTCAATAACTCCATTGTGCTTCCTCAACCAGTCCATACAAGGTACAATGTCCAATCCTTGAGAATCCAAAACAATGATGTTGGCGGAGAAGTCTACCCCCTTATTCTAAGGCTTACTTCTGTACATACTATATTTGTCCTCATCTCTCCTCCAGGAGACTTAACCAATAGAGTAAACTTCATATGAGAGATAGGCAAACTATACTTGGCAACATACTTCGATGCAATGAATGAATGTGATGCTCCAAAATCAAATAACATAGTCGCGGGGTTGGAGTTGGCGAGAAACATACCAATGACCACGTCATCCGCTTGTTGAGCATCCTCCATAGAGACATGGTTCACATTGCCACGAGCAAAATTCTGCTGTCCACGGTTCCCTTGTGGCTGTCCTCCATTGGGTCTTGGGTTTTGCCTAGGTGCATTGCTTCCTTGACCAAGGCCTGACTTAGGACATTGATGCGCGAAGTGTCCAGCTTCTCCACAAGTATAGCACTTCTTAACTCCACTAGGATTTGGACGGACTTGATTTTGAACATTTGCAATAGGAAAATTAGCACGAGGCGCATAAGGCAGTGGAGGCCTAGGTGCTTGCATAACAGGGCGTTGCTGCACAAACTGAGTTGGGTGCGGTGCAAATCCAGGGTGCTGTACAGGAGTAGAGGAGCTGTAATATGGCGCATTAGGAGGCGCAAAGCGAGGGCGCATATTACTTCCTTGTTGCTGTCCTTGATATGGCGCCTTCATCTTATTGTCTTGCTCCATCTCACAGATCTTGTTCTCAACCACGATTGCTTTGTCCACAAGCTTCTGAATATTTGCATAATCACAATTGAGCAATTGCACTTGGATCTCATTGTTCAAGCCCCTCATGAACAAGTATTGCTTCCGGCTGTCCCGACTCACATCCTCAGGCGCATACCTTGAGAGTTGATTGAACTTATTGAGATATTCACCCACACTCGATCTTTCTTGCCACAAGTTCTCAAATTCTTCTCTCTTCAAAATCATAACACCTTTCGACACATGATGAGAATGGAAGCTCTCTTTGAATTCGGCCCAAGTGATCCTCTCTTGGTTCTCATGAGCATTGCATAAAGAATCCCACCGATCCGCATCTGCTCCAACTAGTTGATGAGAAGAAAAAAGCACATTCTTCCGGTCACTGCATTGGACAATAGCTAACTTCTTCTCCACGGACTTGAGCCAATCATCCGCATCCATAGGGTCAGAGGATTGAGCAATGGTTGGCGGCCTAGTCCTCATAAACTCTCCCAACCGGTTATGAGGAGGTGGGGGTGGCGGTGGAGGCATGTGGGGCTGATTGTTGATGTTACCAGCCTACAGCTGTCCCATTGTTTGTATCATGGTCTGCATGAGCTGGTTTTGCATAGCCAATAGCTGGTCGATACTCATAGATCCATGAGCAGGTCCTTGTCCATTGTTGTTCTGAGGTGCTCCATGGTTCTCCTCTTCATCATTGCCATCCCTCTAGTTGCGAGTCCTCACCATCTGAAGAAAAGTGTAAGACCTATGTGTGCTGAATACATTGGCTTGTAGTGAATACATTTGGCTTTGATGATAAAAGTTTTGAATATCACCAAAACACCTTTTTATCAAGGTCCGACTCTAGCTCCGAGGTACAGCAAGGTCCGACGGTAGGTCCGGCTTGGTTTGGGTAGCTCCAGTTACGTTTGATGCTAGGTCCGACTAGCTTTGGTTAGCTCCGGTGAGCTTTATCTTTAGCTCTGGCATGTCTTTGATAGCTCCGGCATATATTTTATAGCTCCAACATGCTTTTGCTAAGCTCTGACATACTTTGTCTAGCTCCGGTTTTGAGTTGACTAGTTCTGACTAGTTTTTGGTAAGCTCCGGTGCTAGGATCTACTAGTTTTGGTAAGCTCCGGCAGGTGCTTCATTGTACTAGTAAGCTCCGGGTCAAGCTCCGACTTGCTGTGGGATGGTCCGGAACTTGACCGCAATACTTCTGCTTTTCATTTGCAAAGTTTTGAACTTGCTTTATATTCTTGGAAAGATTGCTTAGTATTCATTTGCTAAGTTTTTGGTGTGTTTTGGTTGATATGGATGATATCGTGTTACTGTGGTTTTGCAACATGCTTATGTGAGGTTCTCACGTAGGATGTTGTGTTCGGAACTAACTTGAGTCAAGTCGAGGACTTGGGCTCGTATGGATTGGTTGTTTATTCATGTGCAGGTGTTGCTTGAGTTCAAGACATGGCTGGTGACGGGATCCATTGGACTAGTCTCAGGGAAGAAATGAGGTTCCAACAACCAAATTCAGGAGGAATTGTGGTTGAGTTGATCAGGAGGTTGCGCAGCATGATTGAATCAAGAACAATGCATGTGAAGGTATCGTGGATGTCGTTGGAAGATGTTTGCACGTATGCAAGGAGTGCATGGACGTGGCTACATGGTTCCGAGACGTGATGAAGATATGTGGACGTAAAGAATTGGTCGGAAAGGTCCAACCGACTAGGTTATGGACTCAGGCTGCGGCTGAGTCGGGTTTGATTCAAATATGGAAAGATTTGAGTTCGTTATGATAGGATTTCATGTGGGTCACGAATCTGAGTTGTTTAGGAATGTGGGATAAGTTCCTAAGGTGTTTGGAAGTCTTAAGATTGCTTCTATCTGCGTATAGAAGAATCTTGAGCAGTTATGGAAAGTTACGATTCGTGATTTGAGTAGGATTGGAGTCCTAGTTGATATTGGGTTGGCCTAAGGGCTGGTTATATAAGCAAGGGAGCCCAGAGCTCGTGAAAATGACTTTGGGGCTGTTCCTCTTGTGTTCTATTGAATAAAATTTGTAGTTTGAAGGAACTTTTGTGCCTTGTTCGTCCGACTTGTTCCAGACAAGTTTTACTCGTCGAGTTTCTGGACAGCACTACCTTTCTTCGGTGGTTTTATCATAACTCGAGTTTTACTGATCCAATTGACGTGATTCTTTTTGGGTTGTCTTCACAACTTGATTGTCTATCATCTGTCAGAATTTCACGGTCATTGGATTTGTGGTCTATGATCTACACGAGTTTCTTTGCAGCGTTCCAGAACTGTTTTTTTTCTCGGGTAGGGCAGATTGACCATTGTTTGATCTTTCGATCATAACTTGAGTTTTTCTCGACGGATTTGAGTGATTCTTTTTGTGTTGTCTTCGTGACTTGATTCTCTCTGATATCTATCACTTTTATCACGGTGAAACACGTTTATATTAGTCTCACACACGATTTCTTCAACAGATCGTTTTTCTGCCGAAAGGGTTTGGGGTTTAATTATTTCTGCTGCGTAAGATTTTTAAATCTACCATTCACTCCCCCTCTGGTAGCTTTTCATGTGATCTTCGATCCTACAACTGGTATCAGAGCCACGGTGCTCTAATCTTTGTGATTTGTACGTGTTTTTGACTAATCATCATGGAGAAGTACTCCGCCAAACCTTGTGTGTTTGCTGGTATTGATTTCCAGGTTTGGAAGGCACGCATGGAGGCTTTCATCCAGGCACAAGGCTTTGCAATATGGGAGAAGGTATACAAGCCTTACGAAGTGCCATCAAACGATCAAGTTACAGCTACAAATCTGAGAGATGTCGACAACAACAACAAGGCTCGGAACTTGATCATACAAGGATTAACACAAAGCGACTTCGACCGTGTTGCACACCTCCGATCTGCATACGATGTGTGGAAAGCACTTTGTGACTACCACGAAGAATCCAACACGATCAAGGAGGTAAGGAAAGACATGTTCAAGAAAGAATACATGCGCTTCGAGATGCAACCCGGTGAGTCAATTGATGATCTCTTTGCTCGCTTTAATAAAATTCTCAGCAACTTGCGAAGCGTCAATGTTATTTTTTAGATGCTGAAAATGCTAGGCAATTGTTAAGTGCATTAGACATGTCAATTTTGGAGATGAAAGTTACATATATTCGTGAATCTACTGTCATGAGTACACTTACTTTAGATGTGCTATATTCCAAGCTAAAAACTCATGAAATTGATATAATATCACGTAAGAACCCCAACAAGTCTATTTCTTTTGTTTCTCAACGTGATATGCCTAGCTCCGGCCAATATTCATCTTGTAGTACACTTGCTTTGTTGTCCTCTCTAACCCTTGAACAGATTGAGGAGTTTCCAGAGGAGGAGCTAGCTCTTCTCTCTACGAGATTCTCAAAAGCATTGCAAAATGTGAGAACTAGAAGGAGAGAAAGCTCCGAACCTCAACGATGCTTCAAATGTGGTAAGACAGGACATTTTTGTTCAGATTGCCCTAACCTTTCAGGTCCTACTTCCCGGGATGAAAAGAAAACAAGATCGAAGCACTCCTCTACAAAAGATACGAAGAAAAAGAAGGGTACCATAGGACGCAAGATGATTAACAGCTTCATCACCACACTTCAAGAACTTAGTTCAAGTGATGTAGACTTTGAAAGTGATGAAGGTTATGACGATCTGGCCAACTTATGCTTCATGGCGGGCAAAACAAGATCAAGATCAAGTCAGGAGGATGCAGAACACAACAGTGAAGACGATGAGATATGTTCTACCTGCAATGAAATGTGTGATGCTATTTCTCGTGCAACTATTATTGTCAAGAAAAAGGACAAAAAGCTTAGGGATAATGCTGCTAAAATTGAATCACTAGAATCTGAAATTAATCGTTTAAAAACTTTGATTCCTAGTGATGAGGCATGTCCCTCATGTGACTTAATCTATGAACAATTGTCCACATTAAGAAGTGCACACTCCTCCACTCTAGATAGACTTGATGAAGAAATGGAAAAGAACAGAGAGCTTGCTGCACTTAATGATAAAAGCTTGAAAGATGCTAGCTGTTCTACAATTGATTTGCATTGTTCTACTTGTGATGATCTTGATAAGAAACTACAGGATGCTATGAATGAAATTTCTATATTGAACAATGCTTTACGTTCTCATGAAGTTAAATTTTGTTCCAATTGCAAACTAAAAGGAAAAACTTCATGTGGAAATTGCCTTGATCTGTCCAATAAACTTGATGACATGCATAGGACATTAGATCGGTTTTGTAACGCGAATAAGAACCTAAACTTACTGCTGAATTCTTCCAAGTCTTGCAATGATAAAACTGGTTTAGGTTTTGATTCTCATGCTCATTTTGAGGCACGTCCACCTAAAATTGTAAAGTCATTAGGAAGTGGTTTGATTCAAACAGTTCCTAAACAAAAAAGGAGTGGTTTTCAAATCTGCAGGAGTGTTGCCTCATTCGGTTTCAAATAAAAATATTGCTTGCTCATCTAGACATGAACACAAAGTTAAATTTCATTGTACCTTCTGTGGTAGAGATGGTCATGTCATAGATTTTTGTTATAGACTAGCTAACCAACAGAAAAGGGAAAGAATGATTGCTAGATCTCATAACTTTCATGCAAAATTTGCTGCACACATTGAACCGAATGTACAACTTGCTGTTTTGAGTCAAAAACATTCAAAGTTTACCTCCGGACCTTCTGTTTTTGCCTCCGGAGCTATTAATTTTTGTGCTACACAAGTAACACCTTATACGTCAGTAGTCAAGAATAAAAAATCTCAAACTTTGACTCATAAATCTGCTGTTTTGTCTCAGCTTTCGCGTGTTTTTCCTGCTGCACGTCGCGTGACTCAGTACTGGATTCCTAAATGCCTTTTGACTAACCCCAGTATTGAGTCATCGACGTATTGTGCTTTTACGTAGGTTACACGTTTTAGGAAGCAGAACATTTGGATTGTGGATTCAGGTTGCTCACGCCACATGACCGGTAACAAAGATCGGTTCTCCTCCCTCTCTTTTGTGTCACGTGTAGAGAATGTTACTTTTGTCGATAATTCTTCAACTCCTATAATTTCTAAAGGTTCGGTTAGAGTAAATGATCACTACACTTTGAAGGATGTGGCACTTGTCAAAAATTTGAAATACAAATTGCTGTCTGTTGCACAATTGCTAGATGAAAATCTAGAAATTATTTTCAATAAAAACTACTGCAAAGTTGTAGGTTCAAATAGTGAGCTTATTTTTAACATGTCTCGGTTTGGAAGAGTTTTTAAAGCTGATTTTGATATGTCTCCCCTAAGCATAGGTGTCTAGTTGCTAATGATTCAAAGGACTTATATTTTTGGCATCGTAGACTTGGTCACGTAGGCTTTGATCACCTAACGCGTGTTAGTTCTCTTGATCGCATACGTGGGCTGCCTAAGCTTAAAGGAGACAAAGAAATTGTGTGCTCTTCTTGTAGACATGCTAAGATGGTTGCAGGTTCACATACTCCTCTCACAATGATCATGACAACTGGACCATGTCAACTTTTGCATCTTGACACCGTAGGACCTTCACGTGTTCAATTCTTCGGAGGTAAATGGTATGTTCTTGTTATCGTTGATGATTATTCTAGATACTCTTGGGTTTACTTTATGGCGTCTAAGAATGAAGTTTTTCGTCACTTTAGAACTTTATTTCTTTGATTATCAATTGATCACCCGGGATCATTAAAAGCAATTAGAAGTGATAATGGAACTGAATTTAAAAATCAATCTTTTGATCACTTTTGTGCTAAAAATAGAATAGATCATCAATTTTCTTCACCATATGTACCTCAACAAAATGGTGTTGTAGAAAGAAAGAACAGAACCTTAGTTGAGATGGCTAGGACAATGCTTGATGAATATCAAACTCCTAGGAAATTCTGGGCTGATGCGTTAGCAACCGCTTGTTATGTCTCAAATCGTGTTTTCTTGCGTGCTAAGCTAGGTAAAACACCATATGAGCTTCGGTTTGGACATAGGCCTAGTGTTACACACTTTCGGGTCTTTGATTGCAAATGCTTTGTTAAGAAACATGGTAATCTTGATAAATTTGAACCTAGATCCATTGATGGCATGTTTCTTGGTTATCCATCTCATACTAGAGGCTACCGTGTGCTTTTACTTGACACTACCAAAATTGTAGAGATTTGTGAAGTGTCTTTTGATGATGCTAGCCCAGGTACTAGCTCCGATGTTGCAGGACCAGATCCGTATCCTCAGGGGGAGGGTATTTTCGAAGATGGAGAAGAGCCGGTGATACTGCCTAGTAGTTCCGAAGTTGACACGTGTCCAGCTCCGAACATTGAACAAGCTCCGGCTATCACCTATGCTGGTCCTGATCGTCCACAAGTCACAAGCTCATCAATCTACGATGAACCTAATGAAGAAGAAGCTTGTGAGACATCTGTTCCCTTATGTTTTTACAAAGATCATCCCCCACAACAGATGATTGGAAGCTTGCACGAACAAGGCACACGGTCCAGGTTTTGCGATCCAAACTCTCATGCTCATTCTGCTTTTGTTGCTTCTTTTGAACCCAAAGATATATCACACGCACTCACAAATGAATCTTGGATTATTGCCATGCAAGAAGAGTTAGAAAATTTTGAAAGAAATAATGTTTGGAAACTTGTACCTCCACCTCAAGGTCACACTTTAATTGGAACTAAATGGGTATATAAAAATAAACAAAGTGAGGATGGGGTTGTGGTTAGGAATAAGGCTAGGTTGGTTGCTCAAGGTTTCACTCAAGTTGAAGGTCAAGATTTTGATGAAACTTTTGCTCCTGTCGCTAGATTAGAAGCCATAAGAAATTTGTTAGCTTTTGCAGCATCTAAAGGTTTTAAGCTATTTCAAATGGATGTTAAAAGTGCTTTTCTTAATGGCTACATAGATGAGGAGGTTTATGTCAAACAACCACCAGGTATTGAAAATCCAGATTTTCCTAATCATGTTTACAAACTGTCCAAAGCCTTATACGGTCTCAAACAAGCCCCTAGAGCATGGTATGATAGTCTAAAAACATTCTTACTTGAAAATGGGTTTACCATGGGCAAGGTTGATAAAACTCTTTTTGTGCTTAAACATGGCAATGCTTCATTATTTGTTCAAGTGTATGTGGATGATATTATCTTTGGTTGTGCTTCTCATGATCTTGTGTCCAAGTTTTCAGCAATGATGAGTTCCAAATTTGAAATGAGTATGATGGGTGAACTCACTTACTTTTTGGGGCTGCAAATCAAGCAAACCAAGGAGAGTACCTTTGTGCATCAAACGAAGTATACCAAAGACCTCCTAAGGCACTTCAACATGGACAAAAGCAAGCCTCTTCAGACACCAATGGGAACAGCAACAACACTTGAACTTGATGAAGATGGTGAACCTATGGATCAAAAAGAATATAGAAGCATGATCGGATCACTTTTGTATCTCACGGCATTAAGATCGGACATACAATTCAGCGTATGTCTTTGTGCACGGTTTCAAGCTTCCCCACGTGTTTCACATCGTCAAGCCGTCAAAAGGATTCTCAGGTACTTACATGGAACCCAAGAATTTGGCATTTTTCTTCCTTCTTCGTCAACCATTACTTTGAAAGCTTTTTCAGATGCTGATTTTGGGGGTTGTAGGATTGATAGGAAAAGTACTTCCGGTGCTTGTCATTTTCTTGGTAATTCTCTTGTTGCTTGGTCCTCTAGAAAACAAAATTCAGTTGCACAATCCACCGCCGAATCTGAATATGTAGCTGCTGCTAGTGCTTGCTCACAAATTCTTTGGATTGTTCAAACACTTAAGGACTATGGGGTTGATCTAGATAGTGTTCCACTGTTTTGTGATAACACTAGTTCCATTTGCATTGCTAAAAACCCCGTGCAAAATTCTAGAACTAAGCACATTGACATTAGGTATCACTTTCTCTGAGATAATGTTGAAAAAGGAAACATTGTGCTTCACCACGTAGATACTGAACAACAATTGGCTGACATTTTTACAAAACCTTTGGATTTCACTCGTTTTTGTTACATTCGTAGTGAAATAGGGGTTATGCATCCTCATGGCTTAAATTGAGGGGGAGTTTTTGAAACTTGGGAAGTCTTTGTGTGAATCTGAAATTAAAATAATATGAGCATAGAATTTCATACATATATGACTTTGTGATTCCTTTTACATGCTGAAAGTTCTTACTACATTACTCGTGTTATACATTTTGTAGTTTTTGTCATGTCTAGTAATTGGAATAATTACTTACACTAAAACTGGTATGGTCAAACTTTCTTGCTGTTTTGAACTTGTTACATGTTCACAAGTGCTTTTAATCATAAAGAATTAATCAAGTAATCAACTCACATGTTGAGTTTTTATGAACAAATATAAATTGAGAAAAGATCAAGAGAATATGCATGCATCGCACTTCTTCTTTTGAGATGGCTTATCATTGCACTTAGATATGAACTTGGAAGAAGTTGTGTATGACTAAAACCATGTCCTTAAGCTTCTGATTGTCAAATGACATAGGATTGGCGTGGTTGGTTAGAATAAGGCAGATGCGCATATAATCTCTTGCAAATATCATATGATCTAAATTTGTGCTTTGAAAAATAATAAAATGCAGCAACTTGTGTCATGCTTTCAAGTTATGAAATAGTTAAGTTTGTGAGATCATGGCTTGCTTAAATTGAAAATCACATATGATCTCTAGCATGGCTTACACTACTTTATGTATCTCATTGATGTGATAGTGTAAGTTGCTTGATAGTATGACTTGTATGAGCTTTGTTTTATATATATATGTTATAATATGCTCATAACAATTAAAATTTCTCTTTTACCTTGCTGAATACATTGTCAAAGGGGGAGAGATTAATCACACATTCAAAAAGGGAAAGATAATGTGCATGGGGAGAGATGATAAAGGGGGAGAGATATGTGAATTTTAAATTTTGAATTTTTGCTTTTCTTCTCATTTTATTTCTGATTTACAAAAGGGGAGAAATTGTTTTCAAAACTTTTATTGAAAATAAGCCAATGTTCGGATATTAAGTGGTGTTGCCAATGCATTCATCAAGGGGGAGATTGTAAGACCTATGTGTGTTGAATACATTGTCTTGTAGCGAATACATTTGGCTTTGATGATAAAAGTTTTGAATATCACCAAAACACCTTTTTATCAAGGTCCGACTCTAGCTCCGAGCTACAGCAAGGTCCGACGGTAGGTCCGACTTGGTTTGGGTAGCTCCAGTTACGTTCGATGCTAGGTCCGACTAGCTTTTATTAGCTCCGGTGAGCTTTATCTTTAGCTTCGACATGTCTTTGATAGCTCCGGCATATATTTTATAGCTCCGGCATGCTTTTGCTAAGCTCCGACGTACTTTGTCTAGCTCTGGTTTTGAGTTGACTAGTTCTGACTAGTTTTTGGTAAGCTCCAGTGCTAGGATCTACTAGTTTTGGTAAGCTCCGGCAGGTGCTTCATTGTACTAGTAAGCTCCGGGTCAAGCTCCGACTTGCTGTGGGATGGTCCGGAACTTGACTGCAATACTTCTGCTTTTCATTTGCAAAGTTTTGAACTTGCTTTATATTCTTGGAAAGATTGCTTAGTATTCATTTGCTAAGTTTTTGGTGTGTTTTGGTTGATATGGATGATATCGTGTTACTGTGGTTTTGCAACATGCTTATGTGAGGTTCTCACGTAGGATGTTGTGTTTGGAACTAACTTGAGTCAAGTCGAGGACTTGGGCTCGTATAGATTGGTTGTTTATTCATGTGCAGGTGTTGCTTGAGTTCAAGACATGGCTGGTGACGGGATCCATTGGAGTAGTCTCAGGGAGGAGATGAGGTTCCAACAACGAAATTCAGGAGGAATTGTGGTTGAGTTGATCAGAAGGTTGTGCAGCATGATTGAATCAAGAACAATGTATGTGAAGGTATCGTGGACGTCATTGGAAGGTGTTTGCACGTATGCAAGGAGTGCATGGACGTGGCTACATGGTTCCGAGACGTGATGAAGAGATGTGGACGTAAAGAATTGGTCGGAAAGGTCCAACCGACTAGGTTATGGACTCAGGCTACGGCTGAGTCGGGTTTGATTCAAATATGGAAAGATTTGAGTTGGTTATGATAGGATTTCGTGTGGGTCACGAATTTGAGTTATTTAGGAATGTGGGATACGTTCCTAAGGTGTTTGGATGTCTTAAGATTGCTTCTATCTGTGTATAGAAGAATCTTGAGCAGTTATGGAAAGTTACGATTCATGATTTGAGTAGGATTGGAGTCCTAGTTGATATTGGGTTGGCCTAAGGGCTGGTTATATAAGCAAGGGAGCCCAGAGCTCGTGAAAACGACTTTGGGGCTGTTCCTCTTGTGTTATATTGAATAAAATTCGTAGTTTGAAGGAACTTTTGTGCCTTGTTCGTCCGACTTGTTCCAGACAAGTTTTACTCGTCGAGTTTCTGGACAGCACTACCTTTCGTCGGTGGTTTTATCATAACTCGAGTTTTACTGATCCAATTGACGCGATTCTTTTTGGGTTGTCTTAACAACTTGATTTTCTATCATCTGTCAAAATTTCACGGTCATTGGATTTGTGGTCTATGATCTACACGAGTTTCTTTGCAGCGTTCCAGAACTATTTTTTTCTCGGGTAGGGCAGATTGACCATTGTTTGATCTTTCGATCATAACTTGAGTTTTTCTCGACGGATTTGAGTGATTCTTTTTGTGTTGTCTTCGTGACTTGATTCTCTCTGATATCTATCACTTTTATCACGGTGAAACACGTTTATATTAGTCTCACACACGATTTCTTCAACAGATCGTTTTTCTGCCGAAAGGGTTTGGGGTTTAATTGTTTCCGCTGCGTAAGATTTTTAAATCTACCATTAACCCCCCTCTGGTAGCTTTTCATGTGCTCTTCGATCCTACAAAAAGCAATAGGTAAGTATTAGACAACATCCCCAACTATATGCATCAAGGGATATGAAACTAGACAACTAACTAGCCTACGTGGACATGGCAATGCTAAAGCATCCCAAAATCCTCTATTAAGCACACAAGCAAACAATATATAGCAAGCAGCACACCAAGCAAGAACACATCGATTCCTGAGTGCTCCTATGTGCTCTAAAGTGTCCATTCTATCTAGGCTGCATCCTACGGTCAACCTGTGGCTCTGATACCAATCTGTGACACCCGGTTCCGAAAAATGAACCAAGTGAACGCATATGTGTGCCCAGGATATTCAACACACATACACGAGTGCATTCACAAAAGAGTATACAGAAAATTACCACAAAACAAGATTAATTAACCAAATTTTACTAAACAAACCATATTATCCTCAAATACAAGCTCTAATGAATATTAATGACAAGTTCAACTAATGCAGCGGAAATAAACTAAATAAGCGAACTAAACAGCTAGGCAGCATAAGCAATAGGGTATAGCGCGGCTCCAATCAACACCACAGGCAAGCTGATGGTAGACACGACCTATAACTCCGCATTATCGCCATTAAACTCCCAATCCTGACCTGTAACTATTGGGGGGATTGCAAGAGTGAGTACATGTTGTACACAGCAAGTGTGGAAAGTATGACATGTGGCTGATTCAAATGACAAATATAATAATGGTTGAGTGCTCAAAAGTACATTAAAAAATTTGGAAAGCAATATATTACATGTATGTGAAGTAACCCATCATAATCATAAGTAATATCATAGTACCAGTCCATATTCCATATTCCATATCCATCAACATATACCAATATCTATATTCAATACCAGAAATTAATCCATAACCAGCCATAACCATTACCAAACCATAACCATCCCAATAATCATCCCAATACCAAGTTTCCTCTAATCATGTGAGGGTCCAGGTTGCTCATAACCGGGACCATGGCTATATTGATAGTTTTAGACACACTCTGCAGAGGTTGTACCGCTTTACCCACGTGTTTGTGATTTCATCACCTTTCGATGACTATAGAATCTCAATTATGCCGTCTCACACTTCCGTCGGTGTGTGGCCAAGAGATCACAAAATAGCCTTTACAAATGGATTACTAGCTTGTTTAGACCCCACTAAGGTTTCACGGGTGGCGATGTCTCCAACTAAGCACATCTTTAACCAAGGGCCCCCTCTTGAGCCATTCGGATCCCAGGGTAGTCCCACCAATCATCAACAAACCCAATCCGACTACCCCTTCCCCGAGCATCCTTAATGGTCCCAATAGCACTGTCAAATCCCTAATTAATCAGCTACGCTGCACCCATACTTGGCCTCGTGGTGGCACTGTAAATCCTGGATGGTCCCTCCACGAACCGGTCCTTAGATCTAAAGCAAGAAAAATCACCATAACATCTAACCCATCCACATACCAGACTTGCTTAGATCACATATTACCATAACAGATTTAACCAGTTCATGTTAACCATAATCTCATCCATGCATAATTATATTGAGTGGTATAGTTGTTTTCCCATCCCAGTTGATTAAGCAAAGTAAAAGGTAAAAAAAACCTTCCCGACTTTCTACCATAAATTCCAGGTCACAAGGGTGGTTAAACAAGTCTAGTAAACTTCCTATCATAGGATTTCCCATCAAAATTGACACAAACATGCAGTTTGCAAACAAAACATTTATTTCAAAACAGGATCAATATGCTTCAAGGACACTTGCCTTGCTCTTGCGGTTGATTAGGGTCAAAGCTCTTGGTGCTGTAGATCCTCCGCGGCACTCTCTAGCGCAAATCCGTCTAATCCACACAATAAACATACAATACAAGAACACAATCAAAGAGTGCACAAATATTACTTAATATTACATGACATGCATGATTGATGCAAATGCAAGGTAGAACTTGTTAATAGATTGCTTTTAATGATCACTAACTAGTTCTAATAGATTTTAACAAGTTTATACGGGTTTGGATTTGATTAGATCTACCTTTAGAATTAATTCAACACAATTTAGACAGCAAAATCGAACTAGTCTGTAGAAGGCCGGACTAGTCCGCACTTCGCAGAACTAGCGAACTAGGGTTTTCTAGATCGACGTAATTTGGAGATTAGGGGTTGAATTCACGTAAGGAAAAGAGAATAGAAGGTATACCAGGTGTTTAGAACTCCAATGAATCAAGAAACTTGGAGGTAACACTTGGATCTTGATGATCTAAGGTTGGTGATGAACTTGGAGATGAATTGGTGATGAAGAACGAAACTTGATGGAGATCTTGATCCTCTTTCATTTCCTCCTCCACTTCTTGCTTGGGATCTTCTCCTCCCTCTTTGATGGTGGCTCTCCATGAACTAGGGTTTGGGTGGGGTGAAAAATTGGAAAATAGATGTCAAGCCAAGGGGTGGGGTTGTTTATATAGAGGTGGAGGCTAGGGTTAGATGGATTTCGAGTTTGAGAGGAGTAGGGGCCGGTTTAGAGTCCCACATGGGCTCTAAAAGAGTTAGGAATGACGTCCCTAGGGCCACTTAACGTGAAACCCAAGAAACAAGTCATAAAACAAAAGATCAACTCGGAGTCGCGAAATATTGGACAAGTCTGAAAAGGATCGGACTAGTCTGAAGCTGTCCAGTGAGAAAATCGGACAAGTCTGGCCTAAAATCGGACAAGTCTGACTTTAGTCAGAGAGGAAAACGGACAAGTCCGCTGGAACACCAGACTAGTCCGGAAAAGTCCAGGGACTTAGCAAATTTTCAAGGATTCTTGGAATATCGGACTAGTCCGCACAAAATCGGACAAGTTCAAAGTTTTCTAGAGGCAAAATCGGACAAGTCCGCAGAAAAAACGGACAAGTCCATTTTTGATCAGAGAGAAATCGGACTAGTCCTCAGAAAAATCAGACTAGTCCGCACTTTCCTGCATTTTAAGTGCGGTTTTGTTCCAAATCAATTTTAAATGCTCCAAATAAATTTTAAACTCGTTCCTCTTTATGTTGGTTAATGTTAAACATGTATATGAATGTATGCAAGGCATGATGCATGAAAATGAGGGTGTTACAAACCTACCCCCCTTAAAATGAATTTTGCCCTCGAGATTCGACGCGGAAGAGAAGAGATAGGGAAATTCCTTCTTGAGATCATCCTCCAATTCCCACGTCGCTTCTTTTTCTGTGTGGTGCTTCCATTGAACTTTACACCATCTAATAACCTTGTTCCTTGTGACTCTCTCCTTGGTTTCCAAGATCTTGACCGGTTGCTCGGCATAAGTCAAATCTTCCTTTAGTTCTAATTCTTCCATTGGCACTTGTTCTTCTGGTACTCTCAAGCACTTCTTGTGTTGGGAAACATGAAAGACATCATGTATGTCCGAAAGATGAGCTAGCATCTCCAACTTGTAGGCTACTTCTCCTCTTTTGTCCAAAATCTTGAATGGTCCAATATTACGAGGTGCGAGCTTGCCTCTTATGTTAAACCTCTTATGACCTCTCATTGGTGACACCTTGAGGTAAGCAAAATTTCCTATTTCAAACGCTAATTTCCTTCTCCTATTGTCCGCATAGCCTATTTGTCTTGATTGGGCAGCCCTCAAGTTTTCACGAATTATTTGGACTTGGTTTTCGGCTTCTTGCAACACGCTCAAACCAAATACTTGAGTTTTCCGTGCCTCATTCCATAATAAAGGTGTCCTACACTTCCTTCCATAAAGAGCTTCATATGGTGACATCTTCAAACTTGCTTGGTAGCTATTGTTGTATGAAAATTCTGCGTATGGCAAGCTCTTGTCCCAACTTTTCCCATGCTTCAAAGCGCAAGCTCTTAGCATGTCCCCCAAAATTTGATTGGTCCTCTCGGTTTGCCCATCCGTTTGATGGTGATATGCTGAACTAAAATTCAACCTCGTTCCCAAAGCTTCATGCAAATTTTGCCAAAACCTGGAAGTAAATTGAGAACCTCTATCCGAGACTATCTTCTTCAGGACTCCATGTCGACACACGATATGCTCCATGTATATTTCGGCCAATTGTGCAGCTGTATATTTGGTCTTCACAGGGACAAAATGAGCTGACTTGGTTATGCGATCCACAATTACCCAAATTGAGTCATACCCGGACTGAGTACGTGGTAACCCAACTATGAAGTCCATTCCAATTTCTTCCCACTTCCATTCTGGGATCTTCAATGGTTGCAATAATCCAGCAGGCCTTTGATGTTCCACCTTGACTCGTTGACACACATCACACAATGCCACATATTCAGCTATGTCCTTTTTCATGCTATCCCACCAATAGCAAGCCTTCAAGTCTTTGTACATCTTCGTACAACCAGGGTGAATCGAGTACGGCGAGTCATGTGCCTCCTTTAGTATTGTCTCCCGGATATGCTTTACATTAGGCACAACGACTCTCTTTCCAAGCCATAGGGTACCATGTTCGTCTTCATCAAATCTGAATTCTCTCCCTTCTTCGGTCCTTTCCTTGATTTCCTTGATCTCTTCATCCGCGGCCTGTGCTCCTTGAATTTCTTGCTCCAGGGTTGGGTTTAACTCCATCACCTCCATCTCATTTACAAATCCAAGGTTCAACCGTTCAAACTCCTTACATAACTCGGATGGTAACTCTCAAACTGTGAGTTGATGACTTACTCCTTTTCTACTCAAGGTATTGGCCACTACGTTGGCTTTTCGCGGGTGATAGTTGATCCCCAAATCATAATCTTTGATGAGCTCCAACCATCTCTGTTGCCTCAAATTCAGATCTGTTTGTGTGAAAATATACTTAAGACTCTTGTGATCCGTATAAATTTCACACCTATGTCCAAGAATATAGTGTCTCTAAATCTTCAATGCATGTACCACGGCTGCAAGTTATAAATCATGCATTGGGTAATTCTTCTCATGTTTCTTCAATTGTCTTGATGCATAGGCTACCACTTGACCTTCTTGCATAAGCACACATCCAAGTCCTTGTCTCGATGCGTCACAATAAATATCAAAACTTTTGCTCACATCTGCAGTACCAAAACTGGGGTTGTTGTCAACCTCTTCTTCAACTCCTCAAAACTTTTTTGACAAGCTTGAGTCCATTGGAAAGCCTTTCCCTTCTAGCAATTCCGTCATAGGCTTGGCTATCTTAGAAAAGTCCTTGACAAACCTACAGTAATATCCAGCCATTCCAAGAAAACTCCTTATTTCCTTGACATTTTGCGGTGGTTCCCACTTCAACGCGTCTCTCACTTTTCTGGGGTCAACCGATACTCCTCCTCTTGAGATGATATGACCCAAAAACGACACCTCTTTCAACCAAAACTGACACTTGTTGAACTTGGCATACAATCGATGCTCCCTCAATTTCTGTAGCGTAAGCCTCAAGTGTTCCTCATGTTCTTTCTCATCCTTCGAGTAGATCATAATGTCATCAATAAACACCACAACGAATTTATCCAAGTATTCCATGAAGACCTTATTCATGAGATACATAAAATAGGTTGGTGCATTGGTCAATCCAAAGGACATCACGGTGTACTCATAAGATATACCGTGTCCTAAAAGCTATCTTGGGTATGTCCGATGGTCTAATCTTCATTTGAAAATATCCCGACCTCAAATCAATCTTAGAGAAGACACAATCACCCTTCATCTGATCAAAGAAGTCTTCTATGCGGGGCAAGGTGTACTTGTTCTTGATGGTCACCTCGTTGATAGATCGGTAATCCACACACATCCTTTGGGTTTCATCCTTCTTGTCCACAAACAGCACGGGCGCTCCCCAAGGTGAAGAACTAGGGCGAATAAAACCTTTCTCTAGTTGCTCTTGAATTTGCTTCTTGAGCTCCGCTAGTTCCATAGGAGGCATCCTATACGACCTCTTAGCTATAGGTGCAGTTCCAGGTATTAAATCAATAACAAACTCAATGTCTCGATGAGGTGGCATACCTTGCAACTCATCCAGAAAAACATCCAAAAATTCACACACCACCAGAATCTCCTCAATTGCGGCACCGTCCATATGATTCAGCTCCAATTGCTTCGGTGCGGTTTGAGATGTTTCAAATTCTACGGTGATCCCTTCCTCATTAGTCAACTTCACTGTCCTCGTGGCACACTCAATAACTCCATTGTGCTTCCTCAACGAGTCCATACCAAGTATAATGTCCAATCCTTGAGAATCCAAAACAATGAGGTTGGCGGAGAAGTCTACCCCCTTATTCTAAGGCTTACTTTTGGACATACTATATTTGTCCTCATCTCTCCTCCAGGAGACTTAACCAATAGAGTAAACTTCATATGAGAGATAGGAAAACTATACTTGGCAACGTACTTCGATGCAATGAATGAATGCGATGCTCCAGAATCAAACAACATAGTCGCGGGGTTGGAGTTGGCGAGAAACATACCAATGACTACGTCATCCGCTTGTTGAGCATCCTCCGTAGAGACATGGTTCACATTGCCACGAGCAAAATTCTGCTGTCCACGGTTCCCTTGTGGCTGTCCTCCATTGGGTCTTGGGTTTTGCCTCAGTGCATTACTTCCTTGACCAAGGCCTGACTTAGGACATTGATGCGCAATGTGTCCAGCTTCTCCACAAGTATAACACTTCTTAACTCCACCCGAATTATTGGGACGAGCTTGGTTTTGAGCATTGGCACCAAGAAAGTTAGCACGAGGTGCAAAAGGCATTGGAGGCCTAGGTGCTTGAATGACAGGGCGCTGCTGCACAAACTGAGTTGAGCGCGGTGCATGACCAGGGTGTTGAGCAGGAATAGAAGAGCTGTAATAAGGCGCATTGGGCGGCGCAAAGTGAGGGTGCACATTACTTCCTTGTTGCGGTCCTTAATATGGCGCCTTCCTCTTATTGTCTTGCTCCATCTCACGGATATTGTTCTCAACCACAATTGCTTTGTCCACAAGCTTTTGGAAGTTGGCATAATCGCAGTTGAGCAATTGCACTTGGATTTCATTGTTGAGACCTCTCATGAACAAGTATTGTTTCCGGCTGTCCCGTCTCACATCCTCAGGCGCATATCTTGAGAGTTGAGTGAACTTATTGAGATATTCACTCACGCTTGATATTCCCTTCCTTAAGTTCTCTGCCTCTTCAAAATCATAACACCTTCCGACACATAATGATAACGGAAACTCTCCTTGAATTCCGCCAGGTAATTCTGTCTTGGTTCTCATGAGCATTGCATCGTGAATTCCACCAATCCGTGGCTGCTCCAACTAGTTGATGAGAAGCGAAAAACACCTTCTCCCGGTCACTGCATTGGACAATAGCAAGTTTCTTCTCCACAGACTTGAGCCAATCATCAGCGTCCATAGGGTCGGCAGCTTGAGCAAAGGTTGGCGGCCTAGTCCTCATAAACTCTCCCAACCGGTTATGAGGGGGTGGGGGTGGCGGTGGAGGCATGTGGGGCTGATTGTTGCTATTGCCAGCCTGCAGTTGTCTCATAGTTTGTATCATGGTCTGCATGAGCTGGTTTTGCATAGCCAAAAGCCGCTCAATGTCGATAGCTCCCCGAGTAGATCCTTGTCCAATGTTGTTCTGAGGCACTTCATTGTTCTCCTCCTCATCATTGTCATCCCTCTGGTTGCGAGTCCTCACCATCTGGAGAAAAGCAATAGGTAAGAATTAGAAAACATCCCCAACTATATGCATCAAGGGATATGAAACTAACCAACTAGCTACACTAGCCTAGGTGGACATGGCAATGCTAAAGCATCCCAAAATCATCTATTAAGCACATAAGCAAACAATATATAGCAAACATCACACCAAACAAAAACACACTGATTCCTGAGTGCTTATATGTGCTCTAAAGTGTCCATTCTATCTAGGCTGCATCATACAGTCTACTTGGCGTTGTTACCAATCTGTGATACCCGGTTCAGAAAATGAACCAAGTGAACGCATATGTGTGCCCAGGATGTTCAACACACATACACAAGTGCATTCACAAAAGAGTGTACAGAAAATTACCACAGAACAAGATTTTATCAAATTTTATTGCACAAACCATATTATCCTCGAGTACAAACTCTAATGAATATTATTGACAAGTTCAACTAATGCAGCGGAAATAAACTAAATAAGCAAACTAAACAGCTAAGAAACATAAGCAATAGGGCATAGCGCAGCTCCAATCAACACCACAGGCAAGCTGACGGTAGACACAGCCTAGAACTCCGCATTATCACCATTAAACTCCCAATCCTGACCTGCAACTGTTGGGGGGGATTGCAAGAGTGAGTACATGTCGTACTCAACAAGTGGGGAAAGTATGATATGTAGCTGATTCAAATGACGACAATAATAATGGTTGAGTGCTGAAAAGTACATAAAAACATTTGAAAAGCAATATATTATATGTATGTGAAGTAAACCCATCATAATCATAAGTAATATCATAATACTATTCTGAATTCACTACCATCATCAATAATTCCAGATTTCACCATTTGCTAATAACCATATTCAATACTAGAAATTAATCCATAACCAGACATAACCATTACCAAACCATAACCATCCCAATACTGAGTTCTCTCTAATCATGGAAGTTGTCCAGGTGCTCATAACCGGGAGCACGACTATCATGATAGTTTTAGACACACTCTGCAGAGGTTGTACCGCTTTACCCACGTGTTTGTGATTTCATCACCTTTCGATGACTAGAACCTTTATTATGTCGTCTCACACTTCCATCGGTGTGTGGCCAAGAGATCACAAAATAGCCTTTACAAAGGGATTACTAGCCTATTTAGACCCCACTGAGGTTTCACCGGTGGCGATGTCTCCAACTGAGCACATCTTCAACCAAGGGCCCCCTCTTGAGCCATTCGGATCCCACGGTTGTCCCACCAATCATCAACAAGCCCAATCCGACTACCCCTTCCCCGAGCATCCTTAATGGTCCAAATAGCACTGGCAAAGCCCTAATTAATCAGCTACGCTGCACCCATACTTGTCCTTGTGGTGGCATTGTAGTCCTGGCTTATTCTCGCATGAACCGGTCCTTAGATCTAAAGCAAGCAAACCACCATGACATCCAACCCATCCACATACCAGGCTTGCTTAGATCACCCATTACAACATTACATTAACTAGTTCACGTTAATCATAATCTCATAAATGCATCATTAATGTGTAGTATTGGTTTCCCATCCCAATTAATTAAGCAAAGCAAAAAGGTAAAAAACACTTCCCGACTCTCTACCATAATTCCAGGTGATAAGGGTGGTTTAACAATTCTAGTAAACTTACCATAGGATTTTCCATCAAATTGACACAAGCATGTAGTTTACAAATAAAACATTTATTTTAGAAACAGGATCAATATGCTTCAAGGACACTTGCCTTGCTCTTGCGGTTGATTAGGGTCAATGCCTTCAAACTCTTGGTGCTGTAGATCCTCCGCGGCACTCTCTAGCGCAAACCTGTCTAATCCACACAATAAACATACAAGACAAGAACACAATCAAAGAGTGCACAAATATTACTCAATATGACATGACATGCATGATTGATGCAAATGCAAGGTAGAACTTGTTAATAGATTGCTTTTAATGATCACTAACTAGTTCTAATAGATTTTAACAAGTTTATACAGGTTTGGATTTGATTAGATCTACTTTTAGAATTAATTCAACACAATTTAGTCAGCAAAATCGGACTAGTCTGCAGAAGGCCAGACTAGTTCGCACTTCGCAGAACTAGCGAACTAGGTTTTTCTAGATCGACGTAATTTGGAGATTAGGGGTTGAATTCACATAAGGAAAAGAGAATAAAAGGTATACCAGGTGTTTAGAACTCCAATGAATCAAGAAACTTGGAGGTAACACTTGGATCTTGATGATCTAAGGTTGGTGATGAACTTGGAGATGAATTGGTGATGAAGAACAAAACTTGATGGAGATCTTGATCCTCTTTCATTTCCTCCTCTCCTTCTTGCTTGGGATCTTCTCCTCCCTCTTTTATGGTGGCTCTCCATGAACTAGGGTTTGGGTGGGGTGAAAAAGTGGCAAATAGATGTCAAGCCAAGGAGTGGGGTTGTTTATATAGAGGTAGAGGCTAGGGTTAGATGGATTTCGAGTTTGAGAGGAGAAGGGGCCGGTTTAGAGTCCCACATGGGCTCTAAAAGAGTTAGGAACAACGTCCCTAGGCCTACTTAACGTGAAACCCAAGGAACAAGTCATAAAACAAAAGATAAACTCGAAGTCGTGAAATATCAGACAAGTCCAAAAAGGACTGGACTAGTCCAAAGTTGTCCAAAGAGAAAATCGGATAAGTCTGGTCTAAAATCAGACAAGCCCGACTTTAGTAAGAGAGGAAAACGGACAAGTCCGCTGGAACACCGGACTAGTCCGGAAAAGTCCAGGGACTTAGAAAATTTTCAAGGATTCTTGGAATACCGGACTAGTCCGCACAAATCGGACAAGTCCGAAGGTTTCTAGAGGCAAAATCGGACTAGTCCGCAGCAAAAATGGACAAGTCTATTTTTAGTCAGAGAGAAATCGGACTAGTCCTCAGAAAAATCGAACTAGTCCGCACTTTCCTGCATTTTAAGTGCAGTTTTGTTCCAAATCAATTTTAAATGCTCCAAATCAATTTTAAAATCGTTCCTCTTTATGTGGGTTAATGTTAAACATGTATATGAATGTATGCAAGGCATGATGCATGAAAATGAGGGTGTTACAACAAATTTTCAAGGATTCTTGGAATATCGGACTAGTCCGCACAAAATCGGACAAGTCCGAAAGTGTCCAGAGGCAAAATCGGACTAGTCCGCAGCAAAAACGGACAAGTCTGTTTTTAGTCAGAGAGAAATCGGACTAGTCCTCACTAAAATCGGACTAGTCCGCACTTTTCAGCATTTTAAGTGCGGTTTTGTTCCAAATCAATTTTAAACTCATTCCTCTTGATGTGGGTTAATGTTAAACATGTATATGAATGTATGTAGGTCATGATGCATGAAAATGAGGGTGCTACAAACCTACCCCCCTTAAAATGAATCTCGCCCTCGAGATTCGACGCAGAAGAGAAGAGATAGGGAAATTCCTTCTTGATATCATCTTCTAGCTTCCAAGTTGCTTCTTTTTCTGTGTGGTGCTTCCATTGAACTTTACACCATCTAATAACCTTGTTCCTTGTGACTCTCTCCTTGGTTTCCAAAATTTTCACCGGTTGCTCGGCATAAGTCAAATCTTCCTCTAGTTCCAATCCTTCCATGGGCACTTGTTCTTCTGGTACTCTCAAGCATTTCTTGAGTTGGGAAACATGAAAGATATCATGTACGTCTGAAAGATGAGTTGGCATCTCCAACTTATACGCTACTTCTCCTCTTTTGTCAAAAATCTTGAATGGTCCAATGTAGCGAGGTGCTAGCTTGCCTCTTATGTTAAACCTCTTATGACCTCTCATTGGTGACACCTTGAGTTAAACGAAATCTCCCACTTCAAAGGTTAATTTCCTTCTCCTATTGTCCGTATAGCCCTTTTGTCTTGATTGGGCAGCCCTCAAGTTTTCACGAATTATTTGGACTTGCTTTTTGGCTTCTCGCAACACATCCGAACCAAATACTTGAGTTTCTCCAGCCTCATTCCAGAATAAAGGTGTCCTACACTTCCTTCCATAAAGCTCTTCATATGGTGACATTTTCAAGCTTGCTTGGTAACTATTGTTGTATGAAAATTCTGCATATGGCAAGCTCGTGTCCCAACTTTTCCCATGCTTTAAAGCACAAGCTCTTAACATGTCTTCCAAAATCTGATTGGTCCTCTCGGTTTGTCCATCCGTTTGAGGGTGATATGTTGAACTAAAATTCAACCTCGTTCCCAAAGCTTCATGCAATTTTTGCTAAAACCTGGAAGTGAATTGTGAACCTCTATCCAAGACTATCTTCTTTGAAACTCCATGCAAACATACTATTCTTCCCATATACAGTTCCGCTAATTTCTCTCCATTATAGGTGGTCTTGACAGGAATAAAGTGGGATGACTTAGTTAAACGATCCACAATTACCCAAATTGAGTCGTAACCGGACTGAGTATGTGGTAAACCAACTATGAAGTCCATTCCAATTTCTTCCCACTTCCATTCTGGAATCTTTAATGGTTGCAATAGTCCAGCTGGCCTTTGATGTTCCGCCTTGACTCATTGGCACACATCACACAATGCTACATATTCAGCTATGTCCTTCTTCATGCTAGCCCACCAATAACACGTCTTCAAGTCTTTGTACATCTTTGTACAACCAAGATGAATTGAGTATGGTGAGTCATGTGCCTCTTTTATTATTGTTTCCCGAATACGCTTCACATTAGGCACAACAATCCTCTTACCAAGCCATAGGGTACCCTGTTCATCTTCATCAAATCTGAATTCTCTCCCCTCTTGGGTCCTTTCCTTGATTTCCTAAATTTCCTCATCCTTGGTATGTGCCTCTCGAATTTCTTGCTCCAAGGTTTGGTTTAACTCCATCATCTCCATCTCATTTACAAATCCGAGGTTCAACCGTTCGAACTCCTTACATAACTCGGATGGCAACTCTCGAACTGTGAGTTGATGACTTACTCCTTTTCTACTCAAGACATCGGCCACTACATTGGCTTTTCCCGGATGATAGTTGATCCCCAAAGCATAATCTTTGATGAGCTCCAACCATCTTCGTTGCCTCAAATTCAGATCCATTTGTGTGAAAATATACTTAAGACTCTTGTGATCCGTATAAACTTCACACCTATGTCCAAGAATATAGTGTCTCCAAATGTTCAATGCGTGTACCACGGCTGCTAGTTCAAGATCATGCGTTGGGTAATTCTGCTCATGTTTCTTCAATTGTATCGACACATAGGCTACCACTTGACCTTCTTGCATCAATACACATCCAAGTCCCTGTCTCGATGCGTCGCAATATATGTCAAGACTCTTGCTTACATCCAGCAATACCAAAACTGGGGCTGTCGTTAACCTCTTCTTCAACTCCTCAAAACTTTCTTGACAAGCTTGAGTCCAATGGAAAGCTTTTCCCTTCATTAGCAACTTCGTCATTGGCTTGGCTATCTTGGAGAAGTCATTGATGAACCGGCAGTAATATCTAGCCATCCCAAGGAAACTCCTTATTTCCTTTACATTTTGCAGCAATTCCCACTTCAACACGTCTTTCACTTTTTCCGGGGTCAACCGATACTCCTCCTCCTGAGATTATATGCCCTGAAAACGACACCTCTCTCAACCAAAACTGACACTTGTTGAACTTGGCATACAATTGATGCTCCCTTAGTTTCTACAACGCAAACCTCAAGTGTTCCTCATTTTCCTTCTCATCCTTCGAGTAGATCATGATGTCATCAATAAACACCACAACGAACTTATTCAAGTACTCCATGAAGACCTTATTCATGAGGTACATAAAGTAGACAAGCGCATTTGTCAAACCAAAAGACATCACGGTGTACTCATAAGATCCATATCGTGTCCTAAAAGCTGTCTTGGGTATGTCCGATGGTCTAATTTTCATTTGAAAATATCCCAACCTCAAATCAATCTTAGAGAAGACACAAGCACCCTTCATCTGATCAAACAAGTCTTCTATGCGTGGCAAGGTGTACTTGTTCTTGATTGTTACCTCGTTGAGAGCTTGGTAATCTAAACACATCCTTTGGGTTCCATCCTTCTTGTCCACAAACAGCACGGACGCTCCATAAGATGAAGATCTTGGGCGAATAAAACTCTTCTCTAGTTGCTCTTGAATCTGCTTCTTGAGCGCCACTAATTCCATAGGAGGCATCCTATATTTCCTCTTAGCTATAGGTGCAGTTCTAGGTATTAAATCAATAATAAACTCAATGTCTTGATCAGGTGGCATACCTGGCAACTCGTCCGCAAAAACATCCAAAAATTCACACACCACTGGAATCTCCTCAATTGCGGCACTGTCCATTTGATTCAGCTCCAATTGCTTCGGTGCGGTTTGAGATGCTTCAAATTCTATGGTGATCCCTTCTTCATTGGTCAACTTCACCGTCTTCGTGGCACACTCAATAACTCCATTGTGCTTCCTCAACCAGTCCATACAAGGTACAATGTCCAATCCTTGAGAATCCAAAACAATGATATTGGCGGAGAAGTCTACCCCCCTTATTCTAAGGCTTACTTCTGGACATACTATATTTGTCCTCATCTCTCCTCCAAGAGACTTAACCAATAGAGTAAACTTCATATGAGAGATAGGCAAACTATACTTGGCAACATACTTCGATGCAATGAATGAATGTGATGCTCCAAAATCAAATAACATAGTCGCGGGGTTGGAGTTGGCGAGAAACATACCAATGAACACGTCATCCGCTTGTTGAGCATCCTCCGTAGAGACATGGTTCGCATTGCCACGATCAAAATTCTGCTGTCCACGGTTCCCTTGTGGCTGTCCTCCATTGGGTCTTGGGTTTTGCCTAGGTGCATTGCTTCCTTGACCAAGGCCTGACTTAAGACATTGATGCGCGAAGTGTCCAGCTTCTCCACAAGTATAGCACTTCTTAACTCCACTAGAATTTGGACGGACTTGATTATGAACATTTGCACTAGGAAAATTAGCATGAGGCGCATAAGGCAGTGGAGGCCTAGGTGCTTGCATAACAGGGCGTTGCTGCACAAACTGAGTTGGGCGCGGTGCAAATCTAGGGTGCTGTACAGGAGTAGAGGAGCTGTAATATGGCGCATTAGGAGGCGCAAAGCGAGGGCGCATATTACTTCCTTGTTGCTGTCCTTGATATGGCGCCTTCCTGTTATTGTCTTGCTCCATCTTACGGATCTTGTTCTCAACCACGATTGCTTTGTCCACAAGCTTCTGAATATTTGCATAATCACAATTGAGCAATTGCACTTGGATCTCATTGTTCAAGCCCCTCATGAACAAGTATTGCTTCCGGCTGTCCCGACTCACATCCTCAGGCGCATACCTTGAGAGTTGATTGAACTTATTGAGATATTCACCCACACTCAATCTTTCTTGCCTCAAGTTCTCAAATTATTGTCTCTTCAAAATCATAACACCTTTCGGCACATAATGAGAACGGAAGCTCTCTTTGAATTCGGCCCATGTGATCCTCTCTTGGTTCTCATGAGCATTGCATAAAGAATCCCACCGATCCGCATCTGCTCCAACTAGTTGATGAGAAGCAAAAAAGCACATTCTTCCGGTCACTGCATTGGACAATAGCTAACTTCTTCTCCACGGACTTGAGCCAATCATCCGCATCCATAGGGTCAGAGGCTTGAGCAAAGGTTGGCGGCCTAGTCCTCATAAACTCTCCCAACCGGTTATGAGGAGGTGGGGGTGGCGGTGGAGGCATTTGGGACTGATTGTTGATGTTACCAGCCTACAGCTGTCCCATTGTTTGTATCATGGTCCGCATAAGTTGGTTTTGCATAGCCAATAGCTGCTCGATACTCATAGCTCCATGAGCAGGTCCTTGTCCATTGTTGTTCTGAGGTGCTCCATGGTTCTCCTCTTCATCATTGCTATCCCTCTAGTTGCGAGTCCTCACCATCTGAAGAAAAGCAATAGGTAAGAATTACACAACGTCCCCAACTATATGCATCAAGGGATATGAAACTAGACAACTAACTAGCCTACGTGGACATGGCAATGCTAAAGCATCCCAAAATCCTCTATTAAGCACACAAGCAAACAATATATAGCAAGCAGCACACCAAGCAAGAACACATCGATTCCTGAGTGCTCCTATGTGCTCTAAAGTGTCCATTCTATCTAGGCTGCATCCTACGGTCAACCTGTGGCTCTAATACCAATCTGTGACACCCGGTTCCGAAAAATGAACCAAGTGAACGCATATGTGTGCCCAGGATGTTCAACACACATACACGAGTGCATCACAAAAGAGTATACAGAAAATTACCACAGAACAAGATTAATTAACCAAATTTTACTAAACAAACCATATTATCCTCAAATACAAGCTCTAATGAATATTAATGACAAGTTCAACTAATGTAGCGGAAATAAACTAAATAAGCAAACTAAACAGCTAGGCAGCATAAGCAATAGGGTATAGCGCGGCTCCAATCAACACCACATGCAAGCTGATGGTAGACACGGCCTATAACTCCGCATTATCGCCATTGAACTCCCAATCTGACCTGCAACTATTGGGGGGGGGGGGGATTGCAAGAGTGAGTACATGTCGTACTCAGCAAGTGTGGAAAGTATGACATGTGGCTGATTCAAATGACAAATATAATAATGGTTGAGTGCTCAAAAGTACATTAAAAATTTTGGAAAGCAATATATTACATGTATGTGAAGTAACCCATCATAATCATAAGTAATATCATAGTACCAGTCCATATTCCATATCCATCAACATATACCAATATCTATATTCAATACCAGAAATTAATCCATAACCAGCCATACCCATTACCAAACCATAACCATCCCAGTAATCATCCCAATACCAAGTTTCCTCTAATCATGTGAGGGTCCAGGTTGCTCATAACCGGGAGCATGGCTATCATGATAGTTTTAGACACACTCTGCAGAGGTTGTACCGCTTTACCCACGTGTTTGTGATTTCATCACCTTTCGATGACTATAGAATCTCAATTATGCCATCTCACACTTCCGTCGGTGTGTGGCCAAGAGATCACAAAATAGCCTTTACAAAGGGATTACTAGCCTGTTTAGACCCCACTATGGTTTCACGGGTGGCGATGTCTCCAACTAAGCACATCTTCAACCAAGGGCCCCCTCTTGAGCCATTCGGATCCCAGGGTAGTCCCACCAATCATCAACAAACCCAATCCGACTACCCCTGCCCCGAGCATCCTTAATGGTCCCAATAGCACTGGCAAATCCCTAATTAATCAGCTACGCTGCACCCATACTTGGCCTCGTGGTGGCACTGTAAATCCTGGATGGTCCCTCCACAAACCGGTCCTTAGATCTAAAGCAAGCAAAATCACCATAACATCTAACCCATCCACAAACCAGACTTGCTTAGATCACATATTACCATAACAGATTTAACCAGTTCATGTTAACCATAATCTCATCCATGCATAATTATATTGAGTGGTATAGTTGTTTTCCCATCCTAGTTGATTAAGCGAAGTAAAAGGTAAAAAAACCTTCCCGACTTTCTACCATAAATTCCAGGTCACAAGGGTGGTTAAACAAGTCTAGTAAACTTCCTATCATAGAATTTCCCATCAAAATTGACACACGTATGCAGTTTGCAAACAAAACATTTATTTCAAAACAGGATCAATATGCTTCAAGGATACTTGTCTTGCTCTTGCGGTTGATTAGGGTCAAAGCCTTCAAACTCTTGGTACTGTAGATCCTCCGCGGCACTCTCTAGCACAAATCCGTTTAATCCACACAATAAACATACAATACAAGAAACACAATCAAAGAGTGCACATATATTACCCAATATGACATGACATGCATGATTAATACAAATGCAAGGTAGAACTTGTTAATAGATTGTTTTCAATGATCACTAACTAGTTCTTATAGCTTTTAACAAGTTTATTCAGGTTTGGATTTGATTAGATCTAATTTTAGAATCAATTCAACATAATTTAGCTAGGAAAATCGGACTAGTCTGCAGAAGGCCAGACTAGTCCGCACTTCGCAGAACTAGCAAACTAGGGTTTTCTAGATCGACGTGAATTTGGAGATTAGGGGTCAGATTCACGTAAGGAAAAGATAATAGAAGGTATACCAGGTGTTTAGAACTCCAATGAATCAAGAAACTTGGAGGAAACACTTGGATCTTGATGATCTAGGGTTGGTGATGAACTTGGAGATGAATTGGTGATGAAGAACGAAAGCTTGGTGGAGATCTTGATCCTCTTTCGTTTCCTCCTCTTCTTCTTCTTCCTTGGGATCTCCTCCACCTTCCTTGGTGGTGGCTCTCCACGAACTAGGGTTTGGGTGGGGTGGAAAAGTGGCAAATAGATGTCAAGCCAAGGGGTGGGGTTGTTTATATAGAAGTGGAGGCTAGGGTTAGATGGATTTCGAGTTTGAGAGGAGTAGAGGCCGGTTTAGAGTCCCACATGGGCTCTAAAAGAGATAGGCACGACGTCCCTAGGCCCACTTAACGTGAAACCCAAGAAACAAGTCATGAAACAAAATATCAACTCGGAGTCGTGAAATATCGCACAAGTCCGAAAAGGACCGGACTAGTCCGAAGTTGTCCAGAGAGAAATCAGACAAGTCTGGCCAAAAATTGGACAAGTCCGACTTTGGTCAGAGAGGAAAATGGACAAGTCCGCTAGAACACCGGACTAGTCCAGACAAGTCCAGGGACTTAGCAAATTTTCAAGGATTCTTGGAATATCGGACTAGTCCGCACAAAATTGGACAAGTCTGAAAGTGTCCAGAGGCATAATCGGACTAGTTCGCAACAAAAATGGACATGTCCGTTTTTAGTCAGAGAGAAATCGGACTAGTCCTCACTAAAATCGGACTAGTCCGCATTTTCCAGCATTTTAAGTGCGGTTTTGTTCCAAATCAATTTTAACGTTCCTCTTGATCTGGGTTAATGTTAAACATGTATATGAATGTATGTAGGTCATGATGCATGAAAATGAGGGTGTTACAATGCATCAAAAGCTAACAAAATTCTTATGGCTTCTAATCTAGCAACAGGAGCAAAAGTTTCATCAAAATCTAGACCTTCAACTTAAGTGAAACCTTTAGCAACCAACCTAGCCTTATTCCTAACCACAACCTCATACTCACTTTGTTTATTTTTAAACACCCATTTAGTTCCAATTAAAGTGTGACCTTGAGGAGGAGGTACAAGTTTCCAAATATTATTTCTTTCAAAATTAACTCTTCTTGCATGGCAATAATCCAAGATTCATTAGTGAGTGTGTGTGATATATCTTTGGGTTCAAAAGAAGCAACAAAAGCAGAATGAGCATGAGAGTTTGGATCGCAAAACCTAGACTGTGTAACTCGTTCGTGCAAGCTTCCAATAACCTATTCACAAGCTTCTTCTTCTTCATGTTCATCACAAATCGATGAGCTTGTGACTTGAGGAGGATCTGGACCAGCAATGGTGGTCATTGGTGCTGGCTGTGAATCAAAATCAGGAGCTCAAACAATGTCATTAGCTGCTGAATTTTCGGGCAACAGCTCCATCTCTTCGTCATCTTCAACGAAAATGCTCTCCCCCTGTGGATATGGATCTGGACCTGCAATGTTTGAGCTAGTACCTGAGCTATATTCATCAAAATACACTTCACAAGTCTCCACAATTTTGTTAGTGTCAAGTAAAAGCACACGGTAGCCTCTAGTATGAGATGGATAACCAAGAAGCATGCCATCAATGGATCTAGGTTCAAATTTATCAATATTACCATGTTTCTTAACAAAGCATTTGCAACCAAAGACCCAAAAGTGCGTAACACTAGGCCTATGTCCAAACCGGAGCTCATATGGTGTTTTACCTAGCTTAGCGCGCAAGAAAACATGATTTGAGACATAACAAGCGGTTGCAATCGCATCAGCCCAAAATTTCCTAGGAGTTTGATATTAATCAAGCATAGTCCTAGCCATCTCAAATAAGATTATGTTCTTTCTTTCTACAACACCGTTTTGTTGAGGTACATATGGTGAAGAATATCGATGATCTATTCCATTTTCAGCATAAAAATGATCAAAAGATTGATTTTTAAATTCAGTTTCGTTATCACTTCTAATTGCTTTTAAAGATCCTGGGTGATCAATTGATAATCTAAGAAATAAAGTTCTAAAGTGACTAAAAGCTTCATTCTTAGATGTCATAAAGTAAAGCTAAGAGTATCTAGAATAATCATCAACAATAACAAGAACATACCATTTACTTCCGAAGAATGGAACACGTGAAGGTCCTATGGTGTCAAGGTGTAAAAGTTGACCCGGTTCAGTTGTCATGATCATTGTGAGAGAAATATGTGAACCTGCAACCATCTTAGCATGTCTACAAGAAGAGCACACAATTTCTTTGTCCCCTTTAAGCTTAGGCAGCCCACGTATGTGATCAAGAGCACTAACATGTGTTAGGTGATCAAAGCCTACGTGACCAAGTCTACGATGCCAAAAATATAAGTCCTTTGAATTATTAGCAACTAGACACGTATGCTTAGAGGAATACATATCAAAATCAGCTTTAATAACTCTTCCAAACCGAGACATGTTAAAAATAAGCTCACTATTTGAACCTAAAACTTTGCAGCAGTTTTTATTGAAAATAATTTCTAGATTTTCATCTAGCAATTGTGAAACAGAAAGCAAGTTGTATTTCAATTTTTTGACAAGTGCCACATCCTTCAAAGTGTAGTGATCATTTACTCTAACCGAACCCTTAGCAATTATAGGAGTTGAAGAATTATTGGCAAAAGTAACATTCTCTACACGTGACACAAAAGAGAGAGAGGAGAACCAATCTTTGTTACCGGTCATGTGGCGTGAGCAACCTGAATCCACAATCCAAATGTTCTCCTTCCTCAAACGTGTAACCTACATAGAATCACAATATGTCGATGACTCAATATTGGGGTTAGTCAAAAGGCATTTAGGAATCCAGTACTGAGTCACACGACGTGCAGCAGGAAAAACACACGAAAGCTGAGATAAACAGCTGGTTTATGAGTCAAAGTTTGAGATTTTTTGTTCTTAACTACTGACCTATAAGGTGTTATTTGTGTAGCACAAAAATAAGTAGCTCCGGAGGCAAAAACAGAAGGTCCGGAGGTAAACTTTGAATGTTTTTGACTCATAACAGCAGGTTGCATGTTCCTGGCATTCAGTTTAATATGTGCAGCAAATTTTGCATGAAAGTTATGACATCTAGCAATCATTCTTTCCTTTTTCTGTTGTTTAGCTAGTATATAACAAAAATCTATGACATGACCATCTCTACCACAGTAGGTACAATTAAATTTAACTTTGTGTTCATGTCTAGATGAGCAAGCAACATTTTTATTTGAAACCGAATGAGACAACACTCCTGTAGATTTGAAAACCACTTCTTTTTGTTTAGGAACTGTTTGAATCAAACCACTTCCTAATGACTTTAAAATTTTAGGTGGATGTGCCTTATAATGAGCATGAGAATCAAAACCTAAACCAGTTTTATCATTGTAAGACTTGGAAGAATGCAGCAGCAAGTTTAGGTTCTTATTCCCATTACAAAACCGATCTAATGTCCTATGCATGTTATCAAGTTTATCGGACAAATCAAGGCAATTTTTGCATGAAGTTTTTCCTTTTAATTTGCAATTGGAACAATATTTAACTTCATGAGAACGTAAAGCATTATTCAATATTGAAATTTCATTCATAGGATCTTTTAGTTTCTTTTCAAGATCATCACAACTAGAACAATGCAAATCAATTGTAGAACAAGAAGCATCTTTTAAGTTTCCAATGTTAAGTGCAGCAAGATTTTTGTTCTTTTCAATTTCAAGTTCAAGTCTATCAAGAGTGGAGGAGTGTGCAGTTCTTAGTGTGGACAATTGTTCATAGATTAAATCACATAAGGGACAAGAATAATCACTAGGAATCAAGATTTTCAAATGGTTGATTTCAGATTCTAGTGATTCAAGCATACCTCATCGTCCTCACTGTTGTGCTCTGCATCCTCCTGACTTGATCTTGATCTTGTTTTGCCCATCATGAAGCATAAGTTGTCCAAATCATCTTCATCTTCGTCACTTCCAATGTCCACATCGCTTGAGCCAAGTTCTTGGAGTGCGGAGATAAAACTGTTCACCAGTTGGTGACCTGTAAAGCCCTTCTTCTTATCATTTGTTGAGGAGTGCTTCGTCCTTGATTGTTTTTCTTCTCGGGAAGTAGAACATGAAAGGTTAGGGCATTCTGTATGAAAGTGTCCTATCTTACCACATTCGAAGCATCGTTGAGGTCTAGAGCTTCCTCTCCTTCTAGTTCTCACATTTTGCAATGCTTTTGAGAACCTAGTAGAGAGAAGTGCTAGCTCCTCCTCTGGAAATTCCTCAATCTGCTCCAGGGTTAGTGAGGACAACAAAGCGAGAGTATTGCAAGATGATGATTGGTTGGAGCTAGGCATATCACGTTGTGAGACAAATGCAATAGACTTATTTGGGTTCTTACGTGATAAGATGTCAATTTCATGAGTTTTGAGTTTTGAGTAAAACACATCTAAAGTAAGTGTACTCATGACTATAGATTTACGAATAGATGTAACTTTCATCTCCCAGATTGACATGTCTAATGCACTAAGAAGTTGCCTAGCATTTTCAGCATCAGAAAAATTAACGTTGACACTATGCAAGTTACTAAGAATTTCGTTAAAGCGAGCAAAGAGATCATCGATGGACTCACCGGGTTGCATCTCGAAGCGCATGTATTCTTTCTTGAACATGTCTTGCCTTACCTCCTTGATCATTTTGGATCCTTCGTGATAGTCACAAAGTGCTCTCCATACATTGTATGCCGATCGGAGATGTGCAACGCGGTCGAAGTCGCTCTGAGTGAGTCCTTGGATGATCAAGTTTTGGGCTTTGTTGTTGTTGTCGACGTCCCGTAGGTTTGTAGCCGTAAATTGATTGTTAGGTGGCACTTCGTAAGGCTTGTACACCTTCTCCCATATTGCGAAGCCTTGCGCCTGGATGAAAGCCTCCATGCGTGCCTTCCAAACCTGAAAATCAATACCAGCAAAGACACAAGGTTTGGCGGAGTATTTCTCCATGATGATTAGTCAAAAACACGTGCAAATAACAATGATTGGAGCACCGTGGATTTGATACCAATTTTAGTATCGAAGAGCACGTGAAAATCTACCAGAGGGGGGTGAATGGTAGATAAAAAAATCTTACGCAGAGGAAACAATTAAATCCCAACCCCTTCGATATAAAAATGATCTATTAAAGAAATTGTGTGTGAGACTAATCTAAACGTGTTTAACCGTGACAAAAGTGATATATATCATACATAATCAAGTAACGAAGAAAACACAAGAAGAATCACTCAAATCCGTCGAGAGAACCTCAAGTTATGATCGAAAGATCGAACAAAGGTTAATCTGTCCTACCCAAGAAAAACAGTTCTGGAACGCTGCAAAGAAACTCGTGTAGATCAGAAACCACAAATCCAATGACTATGAAATTTTTACAGATGATAGATAATCAAGTTGTGAAGACAACCCAAAAAGAATCACGTCAATTGGATCTGTAAAACTCGAGTTATGATAAAACCACCGACGAAAGGTAGTGTTGTCCAGAAACTCGACGAGTAAAACTTGTCTGGAACAATTCAGACGAACAAGGCACAAAAGTTCCTTCAAACTATAAATTTTATTCACTAGATCACAAGAGTAACTGCCCCAAAGTTGTGCACCACAAGCTCTGGCCTCCCTTGCTTATATAACCAGCCCTTAGGCCAACCCAATCTCAACTAGGACTCTAATCCTACTCAAATCATGAATCGAAACTTTCCATAACTGCTTAGGACTCTTCTATATGCAGATAGAATCAATCTTAAGACTTACAAACACCTTAGGAACGTATCCCACGTTCCTAAAACAACTAAAATTAGTGACCCACACGAAATCGTATCAAAACCAACTCAAATCTTTCCATATTTGAGTCAAACCCAACTCAGCCACAGCCTGAGTCCATAACCTAGTCGGTTGGACCTTTCCGACCAATTATTTACGTCCACATCTCTTCATCATGCCTAGGAACCATGTAGCCACGTGCATGCACTCCTTTCACACGTGCAAACATATTCCAATGACATCCATAATACCTTCCTATGCATTGTTCTTGATTCAAACATGTTGTGCAACCTCCTGATCAACTCAACCACAATTCCTCCCGAACTTGGTTGTTGAACCTCATCTTCTCCCTAAGACTAGTTTAATGGATCCCGTCACCATCCATGTCTTGAACTCAAGCAACACCTACACATGAATAAATAACCAATCCGTACGAGCCCAAGTCCGCGACTTGACTCAAGTTAGTTCCGAAACTACAACACCTTATGTGAGCACCTCACATAAGCATGTTGTAAAGCACAGCAAAATGATATAAGCCTTAACCACCAAAACACACCAAAAACTTAGTAAAAAAATACTAAGCAACCTTTCCATAAGTGTAAAGCAAGTTCGAAACATTTCACATGAAAATTTAGAACATTACGATCAAGCTCCGAACCTTGCTAAAGCTAACCGGAGCTTGTGCTGGAGCTTACCAAAGCTAGTACAACCTAGCGCCAGAGCTTACCAAATCTAGTACAACCTAGCGCCGGAGCTAACCAAAACTAGTCGGAACTAGTCATCCCAAAAGTCGGAGCTAGAAAAACATGTCTGAGCTAACCAACATAAGTCGGACCTAGCAAAACATATCGAAACTTTAACAAAGACATGCCAGAGCTATCAAAGACACGCCGGAGCTAAAGACAAAGCTCACCGGAGCTACCCAAAAACATGTCGGACCTTGACAAAGAAGTCGGACCTAGCATAAACAAGTCAGACCTTACGTCGGACCTTGCCGGAGCTCGGACCTAAAGTCGGACCTTGATGATAAAGGTGTTTGGTAGTATTTCAGAACTTCTATCATCAAAGCCAATGTATTCACTACAAGCCAATGTATTCAACACACATAGGTCTCACAATATTAGCATCAGCAGTAACTGATACAGATTAGTTATTATTGATGATTTTTCTAGATTTACCCAGGTATTTTTCTTGTATGATAAATCAAAAACTCAGGGAATCCTCAATAAATTTCTAAAAAGGGTGCAAAATGAATTCTACTCAACTGTAAAGAATATTAGAAGTGACAACGGCACGGAGTTCAAGAATACTCAAGTTGAGGTGTACCTAGATGAAGAAGGAATAAAGCATGAATTTTTGGCACCCTACTCCCCTCAACAAAATGGAGTGGCCAAAAGGAAAAAGCATGACGCTGTTTTAGATGGCGGGTACGATGCTGGACGAATACAAGACTTAAGACCGGTTTTGGGCTGAAGCGGTGAACATCGCTTGTCTTGCCTCAAACCGGTTGTATCTTCACCGACTTTTAAGGAAAACGCCATATGAGCTCCTCACTGGTAACAGACCAAATGTTTCATGTTTTAGAGTTTTTGGAAGTAAATGTTTCAATCTGAACAAGAAACCGAGGAGTTCGAAGTTTGCTTCAAAATCTAATGAAGGGTTCTTGCTTGGTTATGATTTGAACGCCTACGTCTATCGTGTTTTTAAAAAAGTCTCTGGCATTTTTGAAATAGCACGTGACGTAGTGTTCGATGAAACTAACGGCTCCCTAGTGGAGCAAATTGATAAGTGTGTGCTAGAACAAGAAGAAGCCCCATGCCAAGCGTTGAGCAGGATGACACTTGGTGATATTCGACCTCAAGAGCAACCACAAGACTCAAGTGCTCAAGATGAACCTCAACAGGAAAGCAATGATCAAGGAGGGGCTCATGCACAAGATCAAGATCAGGAAGATCAAGAAGATCAATATAATCATGGAAGCAATGATCTAGGGAGAGACACTGGCAATGAAGAAAATGAAGTGCAAGCAACTTCACAAGTCCCTCAACCAAAAGTACATCAGAGTATACAAAGAGATCCATCCGTCAACAACATCATTGGAGACATTGCTAAGGGAGTAACCACTAGATCTCACATAGCTAATTTATGTGAATATTACTCTTTTGTCTCTTTTCTGGAACCATACAGGGTAGAGGAAGCACTAAAGGATCCAGATTGGGTGATTGGAATGCAAGATGAGCTGAACAACTTCAAGAGAAATGAAATATGGGAGCTTGTACAAAGACCAAAGGTGAACATCATAGGAACGAAATGGGTCTTTTGGAACAATCATGCCGAACATGGAGTGGTAACAAGAAATAAGGCGTGACTTGTGGCAAAAGGTTACTCACAAGTCGAAGGTTTGGACTTCGATGAAACTTTTGCTCCTGTAGCTAGACTTGAGTCCATTCGTATTTTATTGACATATGCTACTCACCATAATTTTAAGCTGTATCAAATGGACGTCAAAAGTGTTTTCCTCAACGGTCCCATTAAGGAGGAAGTAAAGGTGGAGCAGCCATCGGGATTTGAAGATCAAGAGTACCCCAACCATGTGTATAAACTGCGTAAGGCTCTGTATGGCCTCAAACAAGCTCCCCGAGCTTGATATGAGTGCCTTAGAGATTTTCTAACTCAAAATGTTTTTAAAATTGGAAAAGTCGATTATACTTTGTTTACAAAACATTTTGATGGTCATTTATTTTTATGTCAAATTTATGTTGATGATATCATTTTTTATTCTACTAATAAATCTTTTTGTGAAGAATTTAGCAAAATTATTACAAACAGATTCGAGATGTCGATGATGGGCGAATTGAAGTTCTTCTTGGGATTCCAAGTGAAGCAATTGAGAGAAGGCACCTTCATAAGCCAAACCAAGTACACGCAGGACATCCTCAAAAAGTTCAATATGGACAAAGCCAAGCCCATCAAGACACCCATAGCAACTAATGGAAATCTCGATCTCAACAAATATGGTCCAAATGTGGATCAAAAGGTATATCGGTCTATGGTTGTTTCATTACTTTATTTATGTGCATCTAGGCCAGATACCATGCTTAGTATTTGTATGTGTGCAAGGTTTCAAGCCGCACCTAAAGAGTGTCATTTAATAGATGTAAAAAGAATTTTAAGACACCTTGTGCACCACCTAACTTGGGCCTTTGGTATCCCAAATGATCCAAGTTTAACTTAATAGGATATTCTGATGCCGATTATGCAGGATGCAAAGTCGATAGAAAGAGCATGTCAGGAACTTGCCAATTTCTTGGCATATCCTTAGTTTTATGGTCATCTAAAAAGCAAAACTCCATTGCTCTTTCCACAGCCAATGCGGAGTATGTTACAACCGGTAGTTGTTGCACATATCTACTTTGGATGCGACAAACTCTAAAGGATTATGGTTACAATCAGAACCATATTCAACTTTTATGTGACAATGAAAGTGCCATAAAAATTGCACACAATCTAGTAGAGCACTCAAGAACTAAGCGCATAGACATACGTCATCATTTTCTAAGAGATTATTCACTAAAAGATGATATAGTAATTTCACATGTTAGAACTGAAAAACAACTTGCAGATATATTCACAAAGCCACTAGATGAAAAGAGATTTTGTAAGCTAAGAAATGAACTAAATATACTTGACTCTCAAAACGTGGCTTGAAACACTGCATACCTGCTTGAATATTCAAAGTTTACTTACTTTGCCAAAAAATATCCCTTCTCTCAATTTTCTCTTGAAAACTATTTAAATTAGTGAATCTTGGTGAATTATGACCATTGTATGATTGTTGATTGCTCACTGGCCATGTTTATAAGATTATTTTTGAAATGATGTCCTTTAGAACACTATTAGATCAAACTTCTATTATCACCTTGGTTCTTATTCTGATCAGTCCAGCTGATCCGGACTAGTTCGGCGTCAGCACCAGACTAGTTTGTTGTTTCAGACTAGTCTGACCCTGGTCCAGTGTACCGGACTTGTCTGGCCCTATACAGGACTAGTCTGTATTCCTAGGGTTTAAACCCAGCCCGACGCCCAGACTTCTTCTTCCTCCCCTCACAATCGCATTTGCTTTCTCTCTCCTCAAAGCCTAGCTCCCAAGACGATTTTCGCTTTTGTCTACCAAAATCGAAGTTTTCTCCACGAGAAATCTTCTCCTCGGTGCGAAGCTTCATCACTCCAGACTAATCCGGTCCAAACACCGCGTTTTCATCTCCAACCATCAATTTTTTGGTAAAAGTCTCACTCAACCCTAGTTCTCACTTTTCCTTCAATCTTGCTTATTTTTATTGATTCCTAGGGCATACATTACCTTTCTATATGTATTCCTACTTGTTTTGCATCAATTCGAACTAGATTTGTTGAAATAGGAAGTTAGGGTTCATACGTCAGTCCGGACTAGTCCGATGTCTAGTGCGGACAATTCCGGTCTTTCGGACAAGTTCGCACTCTGAAAACGGACAAGTCCGATACCCTAAAAATTTGAACCTCTAGATTCTTATTTCCACAAAGTCTACAATAAATTCTTATCAATCCCTAAATTCTCCTGTTAGGCATGATGTCGTCAACTTCCGAGGACAACTCATTTGATTATGAAGCCGAGCGTGACCGTGCAAGGGTACAAAGAGTCAAAGAGAGAGAGTCATGACTGCAATGTTCACTCCTCTCCTCCCGACGATGCTCTTCCTAAGAAGAGGAGAGTGGTAGTGAAGAAAGCTCTAAGCAAGGATGATGCTGGTGCAAGCTCAATGGCACCTAGGAGAAGCATCAACAAGGGCAAATGACTAGCTAGTGGTCCTATTGGTCTGTTGAAGATGAAGTCCCCTATTCACCGCAATAGGCAACCTTCAGATGATGATTTTATTGGAAAAGGAAATGAACTGGCTGATAGATATAGGAAGATTGGAGTCTTTGAGCAGCCTAAGCAGTCAGCTGATCCAAGGTTCTATAGCAACTTTCATGCTGACTATTATGAGCATGTATACATGAAGACGAGGAACCTAGTGATTTAAAGTCAGTGGGTCAATGTCGCCTACCTCCAATCCAAGGAGTGCCAAGCCTATCAAGAGGTCCTGGAGGCATTGGAGAGACATGGTTTGAAGGATCTTCTATCCTTCCGATATAATTGGAACAATGGAGTCATCACCCAATTTTACTCTACTCTCTACTTCTCCCCTGATGATGGGGATAAGATGATTTGGATGACACATGGATCGATGTATAGTGTCACTTATGAGGAATTTGCCAAGATACTTCATACTGAGAGTTCCTTGGACAATGACCTTACAATTCACAATCTAAAGCCTTTGGAGAAGGAAGAGCTAGAATTCTTCTATGACACAAGAATGCCTTACAAGCCTCCAACTACGAAGTATTTGAAGCCATTCTTTGCAGTCCTAAATAGAATTCTAAGGAAGACCATAGCTCCAAGGGAAGGAGATGGAGGAACCATCCAAGGGACTCTATGGACCTTGATGAAAGTCAAACAGAGAAGAACTTTCAATGTCTTTGAGTACATCTACAATGACATTGTGAACATCTCCATTACTCCAAACAGGCCCTGTGGCTATGCACCTTATATCATGTACATGATTGAGAAGGTGACATGACTTGAGTTTGTCAAAGATGTTCTTGACACAGGCCTCAAGCCCCAGAAGCCAACAATTTATACTATTCCTTCTGCTCCTGCCTCACCTACAATGGAGTAGAGATCTAAGCAAGCAAATAAAGGCACAAGGACTCCAGCTGCTACATCTACTCCTCCACCCTCCAGAGAGTCCTCCAGTGGTGTGCTAAAAATGCTTTCCTCCATCTTTGCATCCTGTCACAAAGTGGAAATTAAGCAGCATAAGGAGAGTTTGGCCAGGAAGAGACATCAAAGATACATGAAGGCCAACATGAAAGCTATTTGTGATAAGCTAGAAATTGAGCAAGTGGAATCACCTCGGATTTCAGAGGATTCACAAGAATACATCAATGAGATGGCTCCCCTCACTGAGCAAGAATTGAGCTCATTTGGACTAGCTGGTGTCTCGGCTCCTCCTCCTCAGCATGGACTTGAAGAGGAATATGAAGAGAGGACCGAGAGTGAGGGAGGTAGTGGCGAAGAGTGATTCCACTCAATTTTTCCCTTTTTGGTGCCTTGATGCCAAAGGGGAAGAGATTGAGACTAGTAGCTTATTTTGTAACCTTAAGGACTAGTGATCGAGAACATGTATCTTTATTTCAAATTATTGTAATCTCCTTTGGATGTGCTTATGTTATTTAATCTGAATGTGTGATGCTTATTCAATATTGCTATGATAGTTTCTTTTATAATTGATATGTTCTTATCTTTTGGCACGTCACACTATTTGATCACACACTCTATAGGCACCACACCATAAAAAGTGCATATATGTGAGAAGTTTTTATTGTTCATTTGTCATTCTCATATATGCACACTTTATGAAAATCAATTTTTACTCTTAATTGTGAAATCTCAATTGGTTGTCATCAATCACCAAAAAGGGGGATATTGAAAGTGCATCTAGGCATTCTCTTGCGGGTTTTGGACGATTGATGACAAACAAATGAGATCCTAATAAATTCGTTGAGATGAATGCAGGTTAACTAAGATTAGATAGTTGGTGCACCCAAAAAAAGGTGAAAAATAAAATGATGAAGAAAAAGGAAAAGGCTCAATTGATGAATAAAGCACAAAGTAGACTTAACTGTATATGATGTGTGTGAGAGACACATCCCAAGAGCTCAAGTATTTACGTAGGGGTAAGGGCTTAAAAGCAACCTTAATAATTTATTGAGCACCACACTAGTCCGTTCACAAACCGGACTAGTCCGTTCAACTTTATGTAGTCTCACTTCACAGTGCACTGGACTATTCCGTTCATAGACTGGACGAGTTCGTTCAACTTTCTGATGTTCTATAACATTGTGCATTAGACAAGTCCGTTCATGGATCAGACTAGTCCGAGAAACTCTCTAATGTTTGATAACACTGTGCACCAGACAAGTCTGTTCATGGACCGGACTAGTCCGAGAAACCTTCTAATGTTCCAATACATAAGGCACCGGATATGTTCGGACTCCTAACGGACTAGTCCGATATACCTCACACATATTAGGGTTTTTAGTGTGCTGCACATTCCACGCGGATTTTACTCAGCACACTGGACAAGTCCGGTCCCAAGAGCAGACTAGTCCGACCATCGGGATCCCTAACGGTAATAATTTTGGAAGCACTATAAATAGGAGATCCTCGACCCCACAAATACAAATCTCGCATTCTACTGTCAAGAACTGAAACCCTAGTGCCGCCACTCGTACCAAGACCACAAAAACTTATCTCCCCACGCATCTAAGGTCCTCAAAAGTGAAATTCTTTGAGTATTCAGATTTGGGATTGGGAGATCGTTGTCTACGCATCATTGAGCTCTTGGGGTTTGATCTCTTTACACTCTTGCATTACTTGTAATCTTTTTGAGTGTATTAGATCACTTTTTCTGCTGTAATTTTTGTGGGAGCCCTCAATGTGCGAGGTTGCCCTACCAACTCGGTGATTACCCCTGATAGTGGAATCAAGTTGGCCTTGTATGATGACTTGATGAGGGAAAAGGGTTTGAAGAGACCCGGCTCTGTGTTGACCTCCTCAACGAGGGCATAGATCTCTTTAGTGAGATCGAACCTCGGTAAAAATCCATGTCCCGTGTGATCATCTTTTTTACTTTTGCAATTATCATTAATTATTTAGAGCATTAAGTTGATCAAACTTGTAATATGAATTAACATTGTATTCCACGTGAAATTTTGCAATACTAATTGTTCAATCAAGTGTTCTAAATAGTTGTTTAAATTCCACCGCTATAACATTTACAGTTTCTGCATCAACACTTAATCAGTTCACAACACGTCAACACATCAGATTGGTCCATAGTCACATTGGACAAGTCTTGTCCCTCAGGTATTTAACGATTTGATGAAGTGTGCAGGAAAATCTCTAGGCCACATTCAGTATAACGTAGTGAATATCGTTGGGGCCACCTGTCAGGCCACGACACACTGTAACAGTTAGTCCCTTGCGTATAAAAGGAATGTGTTGCATGGTAGAACTCAAGCCATAGAAAGCCATCCAAGGCCAAAGTTATTCAGACTAGCTCACCAGCATACTCGCTCAAAGCAATCCAATACACAAACACCCCAGTCGAGTAGGGTATTATGCTCAAGCGGACCGAACCACATAAAAACCACCGTCTCACCTTGTTCCTGAGATTTTGAGATTACGCCCCGCCTAAATATGAACCTCCACAGACTACTTCTTAGTAGTACCGGAGGAAGTCTTGATCACACACTTTGACATTTGGCATGCCAAGTAGGGGACATTTCAGATCCATGAATCTCAGCGTCAACAATGGTGAACTCCACTGCTACTTCCACCAGCCTGGGTGCACGGGTTGGTAGAGGAGGTTTGCGGCAACTCTCACCGTTCTGGTGCCATTCTTGCCACTAATCCACAAGGTGGGGCTCCAAGAAAACAACCTCGGAAGAACGGACCACCACTTGCTACAGCAGCAGTCGTTGCTGGTCAACAACAGGGTCGTGTCTTTGCATCAGTTACAGAATCGACGAGCAACCCCGAGAACACACTGGTTGAAGCGCGGGCTCTTATTCATTGTCCACCTTGCCAAATGCACCTCCAACAGCACTGGAACAGTGGCACAATGACGTCGACCATCTGGTTGCCACTGCAACCACGACGCTCAACAATTTGCTGCAGCCTGATCTCAGGCAGGCACCACCTGTGTGCAACTGGACCTTTTTGGCACGACTTGGACCTAGGCCGTTGCAGAGAGACATGTGATGTTGCATCATGTGATGTCCTGCACTCCTTCCATTGCTCGCCGTACACATACGGTGTCCAGACACTGACAAAATACCTCAGGGCAGAGCTTAGCCGCCGGTACGCAGAGCAAGATGGTCGCGTCACCATCGAGCGTAACCGTGAGAGACGACGCATCCTAGAGGAGTCTTCTCCTCTAGGAGCAGGTGGTGACTATGCAACACTTGCACCACACCTCCGCATGGTGGAGTGGCCACCTAAGTTCCGGCCTCATTTGTTGGAGAAGTCCGACAGGACTGTCAACCCCGTTGAGTTTCTTCAAATCTATTCCACCGCCATCCTCGCTGCAGGAGGGAACAAGGCCGACATGGCCAACTACTTCCCAGTGGCTTTGACCGGGACTGCTAGGTCCTGGTTCATGAGCCTACCCCCTGACTCCATCTACAGTTGGGGGGAATTATGCCGCTAGTGCACCGCCAACTTCGGGAGTTCCTACACCTGACCAGGCACTGAACTGGACCTTTTCGTTGTACATCAAAAGACAGGAGAAACACTGCGTTCCTTCATACAACGGTTCTCCTTCGTACGGAACACCATTCCATCTATCTCCAACACCTCTGTGGTTTTAGCATTTTGACAGGGTGTTCGAGGAGATGTTGGAGAACCTGGCTACAAAAAATGTTAGCAGCGTCATGGAACTCTTCAACATGGCTAATAAATGCGCCAAGGATGCTTAGGGTCGTGAGATGCACTCCAAGCCAGCTGCGGAGGCAAGAGCGCCATCTGACTCCTAGGCTGGAGCTACTGCTCATGGCAGTGGCAAAAAGAAGAACAAGAAGTCGAGTGGCAAGAACAAGCCACTTGCCAAGCGCACCTACTGTTGTTGCAGCGGCAGCACCAGGTGGCCAGGGGCCATGCCTCGACAAGCGACCTCGACCATCGTCTGAAGACGGTGGCAAGATGTGGTGCCCGATCCACAAATCCACGGGCCACAACCTTGAATACTGTTGCGAGGTCAAGAGGATCGCTGAGCGCGCCCAAAACAAGTGTCAAGATGATGCGCCTTTCTGCCAAGGACAATGCAAATAGAAGGTCGACAAAGCTCCATCAGAGCAGGAGCTAGGCTTCCAAGATGCCAATAAGGCGTTGAAGGCGGTCTACAACAACGTTGGCGACTTCGACACCAGCTCTGACAACGAGCATTAGAAAACTCTCCATATGTTTTATGGAGGGTCATGGGATATTACCTTCTGACACATAGTGAAAAACGTTACGTCGGGAGATAGCTTTTGCAGCTCCTACCGCCAAGGCGGAGCCTCATTGGAAGTGGATGGACACTCCCATCACTTTTGATGCCTCCGACTGCCCGAAGAACATGGTCGGGGTTGGGAAGCTACCATTGATGGTCTCCACGACTATCAATAACGTCCAACTTTTCTATATCTTGGTTGATGGTGGAGCTGCACTCAATCTCATCAGCTTTGCCGCCTTCACGAAGCTGCAAATCCCCATCTCGAACCTTTGACCCTCGCGTCCATTCTCTAGAGTGGGTCCAGGAGCCATTACTCCACTCGGTTCTATCTCTCTCCTAGTTACATTCGTAACACCAGAAAACTACCAGTTGTAGAAGCGGGTTTTTGATGTGGCGCACATCAACCTTCCTTTCAATGCCATCCTAGGCAGATTGGCTCATTACTTGTTCATAGCGGTGGCCCACTACGGCTACCTGGTGTTGAAGATGCCAACTCCATAAGGTGTCCTTCGGATATGAGGGGACCATACTGCTAGAGTTACAGTGTTGGAGAAACATCATGCGCTAGCTACTACGCAAGAAGCTGAATCCGGCAAGGAGCAATCTGCTCAACAACCCCTGAGCTCGCGCCAGCGCGGCTCAACTTCTGCACCTTGTGTGCAGCCAAGCGGCGACACCAACGTTCCCGTCAAATCCGTCCTAATCGGTTCTGATGCCGCTAAGACCACTCGCATTGTGGGAGGTCTGGTTGACAAATAGGAACTCGCGCTCATCACTTTCCTCCGAGCGAATGTCGACATGTTTACATGGCAACCATCACAAATGCTTGGGATCCCCAGGGAGGTGATCGAGCACTATCTGAAGATCTACCCAGATGCACGGCCTATACAACAAAAGCCCTAGAAGCAATCTATTGAGTGCCAGAACTTCATGCGAGAAGAAGTCAAGAAGCTTATTGATGTTGGGTTCATCTGGGAGGTACATCATCCAGGATGGCTGGCAAACCCAGTCGTCGTGCCAAAGGCCGGCTCGAAGCTTCAGATGTGCATTGACTACACCACTTTGAATAAGGCATGCCCTAAAGACCCTTTTCCACTACCGAGAGTAGATCAGATAGTGGATTCTAGTTCTGCTCGTGACCTACTTTGCTTCCTAGACGCATACTCCAGTTTTCATCAAATACCAATGTTTTAGGTAGATGAAAAGCACAACACCTTCATTATAGTAGATGGTCTGTACTGCTACACTGCAATGCCATATGGTCTCAAGAATGTCCTCTCAACTTTTGTGCGAGCTATGCGAAAAACTTTTGGGGAGCTTATTCGGGACCTAGTGGAGGTTTATGTCAATGACATCGCCGTGAAGGTCAAGGACAAATACTCCTATCGAGACAATCTCCAGTCCGTCTTTGACAAGCTGCACCTGACACGCACAAAGCTGAACCCCGACAAGTGTGTCTTTGGGGTCTCCTCCAGAAAGCTTCTCATATTCCTGGTGGCTCACCAAGGGATAGAAGCAAATATGACCAAAATAAGAGCTATTGAAGCGATGCGGCATCCTGCCCGCATCAAAGATGTTCAGAAGCTCACAGGGTGTCTTACCTCACTCAACCGGTTCATCTCTAGGCTGGCTGAATGGGCACTCCCCTTCTTGAAGCTTCTATGGAAGTTCAGACCTTTTCATTGCTCTGAGGAAGCAGACAAGGCATTCCAAGAGCTTAAGCAGTTCCCCACTACACTGCCCACCATGGTAGCTCCGAAACCTGGTGAGCCTCTTCTTCTTTCTATTTCTGCAACTACAAAAGTCGTCAGCATGGTCCTAGTCGCCAAGAGACTAGACACATCTCCACGCTCCTCCACACAGAGGCTCAGACCCCTCCAAGAGGGTACGGAGCCACATGCAGGAGATAATCATCAAGGTGAGTCTGGGTCCCAGCCCCTAGGCACAGGTCGTAAAGGCCAGGTTCCTATGGACAACCTTCTACAAGACAACGCGTCGGACCGCTCCGGGAGGGTCCGACAACTCTGGAAGGAGATTCAGATCCCTACAAGAGGGTCTGGGTTGATGGAGAGGATGGATCGAACCCCTCCGGGAGGGTCCGTACTATACAACGGTCTGTCTACTTCATCAGTGAGGTCCACTACGCACCAAGACTTGATATCTTGAGGTGTACAAGCTGCTATATGTAGTACTTATTGCCTCAAGGAAGTTACATCACTAATTCAAAGCTCACAAGATATCAGTGGTAACTTCTTATCCACTGTGAGCTATCCTGAATAACCCCAATTTAATAGGAAAAATTGCCAAGTAGGTTGCAGAGCTGGCAAAATTCGATCTAGAATTCCTGCCTCGACATGCCATCAAGAGTCAGGCACTAGCTGACTTCCTGGCTGAGTGGACTCCCACTCCATCAGGTCGGGGGGGCCAATGAAGAGAGATTTGCACCTAAGGTCCTAGTCTTCATAGAGCATCACTGGACCATCTAATTCGACGGCTCCATGCAGAAGCAGGGGGCGGAGCTAGAATCTTGCTCCTTGCACCGACCGGGGAGCAAGTCAAATACATGGTCTGTCTTGACTTCAAGGCGATGAATATCATGGTGGAATACAAAGCTCTCATCTTCAGACTAAAGACGACACTATCATTCGGCGTCCAACAACTGCTGGTAAAGGGGGATTTGCGATTCATCATCAAACAAGTCAAAGGTGAATGCAGTTGCACAATTATCCTCAGCTAGCAGCATATCTTCTTGAATTCCAAAAGCTGCAGAAAGATTTCCAAGTCCTGGACCTATGCCATGTCTAGCGTCTCAACAATGTTGAAGCTGATGACCTCTCAACAAAAAGCTTCTACAGAGGCTCCGGCACCCGATTGATTTTTGTCAGGAGATTAGCAACGTCTGCCACTCAACCTGCCAAACTGAGTGATCGGGGCAAGACCAGCACTTCGAAGCTAGCGGTCACAATGGCCCTGTTACCATGGCATCCACCAAGGATAGTAAGCACCACAGGAAGCTCCAAGCAACCAGGTGTGCAAGATCCAGAAGCTCAGGTTAGTCCTGATGCATGGATCTCGAAGGTCCGGGACTACTTGAAGGACAATATCCTTCCTGAGGATGGTGTATCTGCTGAAGGGATTGTTCGGATGGCTAAAAGATACACGTTGGTAGAACGGGATCTCTATCGATGTGGCACCAATGAAATCCTATTACGGTGCATTTCCTAGGAAGAAGGTTGCAAGCTCCTCGCAGACATCCATGGAGGCGAGTGTGGGAATCACACATCATCCCGCATGTTGGTTGGTAAGGCCTTTTGACATGGTTTTTACTGGCCTACAGCTCTCCAGGACGCAGTCGAGCTGGTCAAGAGATGCGAAGCATGCTAGTTTCACATAAAGCAGATCCACACACTGGTGCAGTCACTTCAGATGATTCCTCCCTCATGGCCAATCGTTGTGTGGGGGATGTATATTTTGGGACCTTTCCTAGAAGCCGTCGAAGGGTACCGGCTTTTATACTTCGCCATCAACAAGTTCACTTAGTGGCCGGAAGCAGCCCCCGTAGTGAAAATCAACAAACATTTAACAATCAAGTTCTTGAAGTCTATTATATGCAGATTTATAGTCTCAAACAGAGTCATCACTAACAACGGGACCCAATTCACAAGTGCAACCTTCCAAGAGTATTGCGAAGACCTCGGTATCAACATCATATATGCATCAGTAGCTCATCCGGTAAGTAATGGCCAGGCCGAGAGAGCAAATGCTGAGATTCTCATGTGACTCAAGACCCGCACCTATAAACACTTGAAAAAGCATGGTGCCAACTGGATTGAGGAGCTTCCGTCCACATTGTGGGCAAGTCAGGAAACATCCAACCGGGTCACTGGAGAGACACCCTTCTTCCTGGTGTACGAAGCCAAAGCAGTCCTTCCTCTAGAGATCGCCATGGGTTCTCACAGAGTTTGGACCTACGATGAAGTTGCGCAGGATCAGATCTGATGTGATGACCTGTACCTTTTCGACGAGGCAAGGTGCCAAGCAACAGTCCAAAATGCGCAATATTGCCAGGCGCTTCGGCGCTATCATAAGAGGTATGTGTGTAATTGACAACTTGAAGAAGGCAATCTAGTGTTGCAACAAATAATCTCTCAAGAAGGAGCGAACAAGCTCTCCCCCAGCTGGGAGGGTCCCTTCCGAGTCATGAAAATTTCCCGCCCCAATGCGTTCACTTGGCAACAGAGGATGGGATACCACTTCCCCCTTAGAACATAGAGTACCTCCGTAAGTTCTACACTTAGCACGGAGGTGAGTCTACTTTTGTATAGTATTTCATAGAGTCTATGAATAGAGTTGGGTTGGTCGAAGATGTATAGCACACTTAACTTGGTCCTGTACTTTAAGTGTGTCCTTGCCTCCTCTGTTATCCAGACCTTTTATGAAATATAATTACATGAAAACAGACTGTACGTGCATTTAATTTGCACGTGCTCTAATTTAATTTTCTCTTTATCTTCTTGCAAATAGTGAAGTTGTGTAGTCGTCTTGAAAATTGGTTTCTAAGGATTCATGTGATACATATTCAAGTATATTTGTAGTCTTTTTTCGGATCTAGTGTTCGTTTAATGGCCTACTCACTTGAAAACCAATGCGAATGACAGGTCTGAAGTCGGCTATAGACTTAGCCTGGTCCAACACCCCAGGTACGCCACTCTATCTATTCTGCTGTTGCGTCAAAGTAAGGCGGGTCCGAGAAGGAGACAGACCTATGAAAGTATAACTGATATACTAAGTATTATCATGTTGAATTGATTAGGACCCATAATTTAAGGAAGGATAGTGAGCCACAACTAAACTATAGGCAAGAAGAAGCAATTTTACTACTTTTCTTGTCTCTCATGTGCAGGACAAAGGAAGTACGTTGATGATGGGCGCCACCAGAGAATCTATCTCTGGTACCACCCACAAGCCCTACGTCGACATTTTGTACATTGATGATGGGCGCCATCAGAGCATCTAGCTCTAGTACCACCCACGGGGCCCGTCGTCAACGTTTTGCATGTTGATAATGGGCGCCGATGAAGTACCTAGCTCCGACACCTCCCAGGGGGCCCGCCGTCGATGTTCTATACGTCGGCAAGGGGTTTTCAGAGCTAACTAAAATACTTAAAGACATTGCCAATCTCTAGATGGTAAATGTGCTCAACCAATTGAGCACATCTACCAGGGGCCAAGAAGCTTATTACAATGACAACAGTCAAGACAAAAAAATGAAGTACGAGAGAATTTCATTTAAATTTCAAGTCTTAACAAGTTGAAGGTACGAAAGGGGAAAGAAGTACTAGCTACTAGTTGGAGTTGCGGTGGAACCACGCGGCGAACTTCTGGGCATCTTCTTGAACACTTGCCTTGGCAGCCTCCTCTTTTTCTGTGACAGCCCTTCAATCACCGAAGCTAGCGACATTGAGGGGTCCGAGCTGCGGAAACAAGTTAGCACATACTCTACAACTGACTTAGCCAAGGTTTTCCCCTTAGTCTCAAGATGGTCGATGATGACGTCTTCCATGGATTTCAACTTGTCTCCGGCTAAATTTAGGGTTGTCAAGGCTTGCTTTATTTTTGGCTCCGGGTTAGCCGATTGAACCGGACTGAAGCCCAGAGGTATCGGTGCACTCTCTGCATGCCCAAGGAAGTCCAAGATCTGTCGAGCTTTATCATTTTGCGTGGTCTGGAGCTCCTCCAGAGAGATCCTGGCAGATGTTAGCTCTGCAAAACCTTCCTTCGAGAATCACTTGACCTCCTTGGCGTGCTGCTGCATATGCTCAACTAGCAGCCTTTCTTGGTCTGCAATTTGTTTCTCGCGGAGGTTCAGATGGTCTTTCTTCACTGCCATGTTCTTTTCCTCTGCCTTCACCTTGTTTTCTCTCGCGGAGACAGCAAGCTCCCGTTTGGAGACTCCTTCTTCAGCCAGCCACACTTGGTGCTTTTCTCGCTCACACCGGGACTTGAACTTCTCAATGCAGTCAGCCAAGTCTTGCTCACTGCGCTCCAACTTTTGAGAGATCTCGACATCTCTCTTCTGGAGCTCTTGCTCCTTATTGTCGACAGCCTATTGTCGCTTGAGGAGCTCATCCCTCGGCTTGTTTAGGCTCTCAAAGCGACCATCCGCCAAATCATTGGCTTCTGTTGCCTTGTCATAGATTTTGCAAGTATTCTCTCTTAGAGCTTCTATGGCAGCCCACTTGTCATCTAGCAGCGCATGCAGACGCTTCAGCCGCGTCTTCTCGGCTGCACGCATGTCCCTCAGGTTGGCCGGCAGTTCTGTGTCAACTTCTTCTAGAAGTTCAGAAGCCTCCGCCACCGCTACAGATTTTCCCATTCTACTTCTAGAGCACTTCACTCATAGTCGAAGCCGAGTTGAAATTGGCGAGAGCTTGAGCAAGCATTCTCAATCGAGAGAGACAAGGGGATCAACGCTGGACCTTCCTTCGGATACGCTGAAGTTTCCATAGGCTCTAGAATAGTCGTTGGAGCCCATGGCACAAGCATGGACCCCAAGAAGTCTTCATCAGCTGCGCCAAGCTCCGGGAGGTCGTCTTTCCCTGGCGCAGATGTTGAAGCACCAACAACTGATTCTCCAGGCGCAAGCTTAAGCTCCATCATAATGTCTACCGATAACTCTGACATGGCATCAATTACAAACTTTGGCGCACCCTCCATTGGCTTTGGCACCGTCGTGGTGTCAGCCACTAGCGTAGTGTCAATCTCTAGCTCTGGCACCATTGGAGCTTCAGTTGGTACCTATGGCACCACTTCAACATTCATTGCTGGTTCTGGAGTTGGCTCCAGTGTCACCTGAACCCATCGTCGCCGGTGAAGCAGATTGTCCAGACTTCGCCCCGGGAGTTTCTGAAGTAGCCACTTGTGTCACACCTGCTGGCACTACTGTCCGAGAAGATATTACAGACCCGGTGCCCGCCGTTGCACTAGGACCTAAGGAGAAGACTTGCGAGACCTAGTGCTCGATGTTGGCACTGGGAGTGGAGCTGATGATTTCTTGGACCCGAAGCTCGTATTGTACGCTGGGACCGAAGATGCGATAGCCGGGGTACAACCACCACAGACCTCAGGGTCGGGAACGACATCGATGATGACACCGCTTCTGTCGAAGCTGCGGGATGACAATCCTTTCGGGAAGGTTACTCCTCTGACGCACCACAAGACCAGTGTCATCAAGGATTGGCATCTCCTTCTGCAGCTCCCTTCTGGTCTCTGGTACTACAGATAGCTGAAGGAATTCTTATGGTGGCACCAGGTCGTCTCTTGAGATAGAGCTGTTGTACAGCTTCTACAGTTGGAGACAAAGAGCCTCCTTATTCAAATTGGTTCCAAGGCGAACTTTGATCCGAAGAAAGTCCATCTCTCCGCTGTAGTTCCAAGCAGGAAATTTCCGCTGCTTAAGTGGAGCCCAACGATTGGTCAAGAAGTTGCCTAGAATCATCAAGGATGTTAAGCCTCCATCAACCAGGTGTCAGATCCTGGTGAGCACTGGGTTATACTCATTTGATAGCTCCGGGAGCAATTCCCATAAGTTTTTGTCATCGTCAGGAGTCCGAATTGCAATTCCAACTGGTCGTGCTGGTCTGTCCACACAATCACCTAGCTGCTCTTCCAGGTTTCCCACTTCTAGAGGCAAAAGACTTGATGTACTTGAAAGGAGGATTTCTACGTATCACAAAGTAGTAGAATCAAATCAGATTGTTACCTTTACCAGTCGTCTGGATGGTAAAGAAGGTCTTGAATAGCGGCACACGGGGCTGCACACCCACTCACATCTTGCAGAATTGGACAAAGATTGCCACTAGCAAGATTGAGTTGGGGTTGAGGTGCTGAAGTTGAAGCCCTTATACTTCCAGCAACATCAACAGGAAGTTGAAGACCGATAGAACTAGCCCAACCATGGCATACGCCGTGAAGAAGACAATGTCGCCGGAGCTCTCCTTCTTGAAAGGGAGCTTCCAGTGGCAAATCACGTTGTCGGAGGAGGGGCTCTGCCACTCCCATAAACATCCGACCCTGTCAATATCCTTCTCGCTCACAAGCTTGGTGCGGGGAAGTACGAGTTCCATCGCGGCAAAGCAGAGCAAAAGCGGAGAACGTGATGCAGGTGATGAAACCAGAGAGTTCTATGTGCAAGCAAACAGATTGAGGCGTAAGAGTTCTCTCTTCCTTCAAAGCCTCTTCTTTTATTAACCTCTACAACGCTTGGATGGCAACTGCACGCAGAGCACTGTTACTCACCGCGAAGTTACCTCACCTATTGTTGATGGTTCCTACGAACTACTAACAATTCATCTCTAGCAGTGGTGCTAGAAATGTTTGTTAAAAGATTTTAGATTATACATGTCAATCCGCAAGCGCACATAATCTATCGATGTAGCATTTCCCCTCTAAGAGTATTCCTATAGGGTGTCATTTATATTCTCCCAAAGGAAGGCTAGATAGAAGTAAAAAATCATCCAGTGGAGAGGCTAGGTTGGCCTAGGTAGGGTTCCAGCAAGGATGGATAAAGGGTAATTGAGTTAGTGTGACAAACAAAAGATCATTCTATCCTAAGAGGATAATATGGAGTAAAGAGGGGCCAGGCTAAGAACTAGGTATAGACTCCTACAATCCTTCTAATGTACAGATACATAGCCTAGGTTAATTACTAATGATCATGTCAATTATGAATTCTCATGCCAAGTGGATTGACACATCGGGCACGGGTTTACCCCTAGCAATACTAGGACGACTCCCACCAAGAGTTTGTGGCAAAGATGATCGTGGAGGATTACAAAGGACATATAGGGTTGTCACCACCTACTGCCTACCTCTTCAATCTGTGGGTATAAGAGACATTCAACGCTACTCTCTATCCTAGCACCATGCCAACATATTAAGTAATTACCTTAAGAGCCTAGGCACAAGCCATCCTAAGGCAATGAATTAAATCATCGTTGAACCAACGTTAATTCATAGCACAAGTGATTCATGTTAACATAATCATATCATAGCTATCCAGGCTATAGTGGGGGTTTATAGTGTTTATGATGATATATCGAGAATGGTATAGCATAATCATAAATACTACTCCTACCACATGCATGGAGTCCACAATCAAACAAGAAACACTTCATCCAAGTATATGAACAATGGAAGAAAGATAACATCTTTATTAAGAACAAAACACAAATACGAATAGAAATATAAGAGCCATACCTTTCCCAATTAGGAATTGGGAAGAGACTCCTTCTACTCCTCTCCTACTTGGACTATGGACTTGATACTCTCCTCTCTACAGCTTATACTCCTCTAAACCAATGGAGAGTAGTGGATACAATGGATGAATACTCAAGTGGTGTGTGTTGAAGTGAGGGGTCCTATTTATAGCTTGTAGAAGGGTCGGTTCCTGCCACCAAAAGTGTGTGAATCAGTCTTCATCATGACCAGGGCACCACAAGGAGTCGACACGTGGAAGTTGACCGCGTTTGGCACTAGGAAGGTTTCGGTCGAACCCCCTAGTCGGCCGAACAGAAATGTTGACCATTTCTGGTGTGCTTCCTCGGGGTGACTTCCAGACGGGTCCCATTGATTGATATGGGTGCTACACCATTGGGTGGCCTCGGATACTTCTGTTTGTGGGCTATTTGATCCATGTGGTGCCACGTGGTGTCGCCTGATTGGATGGAATGATATTTTATAGGATCCATCCCCTTGTTTCACTTCAATTCTGCATAGAATGCCTGCATGCACTACTTTCTCCAAAGACAAGTGGAAATAGGTTAAATATAAAGGTGATGTGTGCAAGAAATGATGTTTGCTTCACATAATTGAGTTATATTGATGGGTGAAATTGGTATATAATAGCCGTCAACAAACTCCCCCAAGCTTATCCTTTACTCGTCCCGAGCAAAGTCAAGACTTTAGGTTGATGATCAGGAGTTGCTACATTGTTCTACTTTTCAAAAGTACCATGTGCACAACAAAATACTCAACTAGTATTGCAAAAATTGGCATCACCCTTCTTAAGTCATTATGGGGCTTATGCCATCTCCTATTCATGGGTGGTTGAAAGATAGAACAACAAATGGAGCACACATACCCTCGAAGTCAAGTTGCACTCAAATTCCAGAGATTTCAATTTAGATTTTAAGTATCTCAATTTGATTCTTTCAAGTCTCTCCATTGTGTGTAGTGGAAATGTATCCTCACCAAGGCATTGTGCCTAAATTCATCCTACCTCTACATAAGGCTTGTATGTGGAGCTTGGTAGGGAATATGGTAGGCATATTTGCAATACATAATATTACTAAGTCAAAAGGGTAATCCTTAGGAGGAATCAATTCAAAACAATTTGATTCAAGACTTGTGCATGTGTGATGTAATGGAGTAGATGTGGATCTTGAGATGACTCCTTTTTGAGTGGACTCTCTTATTTTGTAGGGATGACACATGGCTACTTTTTTTTATCATGCTTATGATGTAAGCATGCATTTTTCTTTTTCTTGTAGCCATGTCTTATACTCCCTTTATTATGCAATAAATTTTGGAGAGAGTACTAAGGATGAATGATATGGAGTTTCTCTTTTTATTGTGGAATGGTGGTATGATGGGATTTTGCTTTCTTCTAGTGTAGAAGTATAGCATGTGCAAGTGAAGTCTTGAATTCAAAAAGTAATGAATGAAATCTCACATAGGTCTATTCTAGTTTGACAAAGATCAATGTGAAGAAAAATAGCATATGCATAAGGTCTATCAATGACATGTATCATATGGCTTTGGTATGTATTCCCAATCAAACGAGAGTAACTTAAATCTTTTTAGAATTTTCTCCGGAAATCCAAGTTTCACTTTCAAACTAGCAACAACAACCCTATCACTATATCATATCTCACAACAACATAGAATGGATTAAGCTTTTGCTACCCACAATTTCCAGATCAATGCAAAAACAATTAAAACAGAGCAACTATTCATCATTTCATCTATGTGAATTCCAAGTCATTCTTACCGCACATCTATTATTTTATTTGGAAACAAATCTATACTACTTTGCTCTTTTTTATATGCAAGGTGGATGATGGATGAATGGAAAGTAAATATGTATAGTGGTTGATACAATTTACCTCAAGTGGGGGTCCTCTCCCAAGCTTTTTCTTCACTCACCTCCATGATGAAGGCTGAACCCTTCATGACGGAAGTATGCCGCGAGATCAGCTTGTTATTATAGCGTGGAGTTGAAGTTGGTGAATTGAGCGTCTATGTGTTGTTGCCAGTCTTGGGTACCTTGGACATTCCCTTGGAAGGTGTTGTAGATGTCACCTGTTCGCACTTCAAGTTCTTCCATACGCCTAGTGAGATCCGTCATTCCTTGACTATAGTCACGATGACTTCTAGCCGAAGAGGAACAACATTTTCTCATGCACATTGGAGGCAAACTGCTAGAGCTTGAAGTTGATAGGGGTGGATCCCATGTGGCACCCGACCATCCATGCCAAGACAGACCTTCAGTCTCATACGATGGAGGTTGAGTCCATCCGGGTGCATCACCTGTTGGGTTCTCTTCCTCTTCGTACTCATGGATCGTGGAGGTTGTCGGGGGCATGGCCGCTCTCCTTGTATGGCTTCTAGTTACCCTGCCAGAGACATTACTTCTTCGAGCTTCCTCGATGGGAAAAAGATCAATGGTTAGCCTCTGGCATTTGTACGAATGATAATCCGGGTTAGGTAACCAAATTTCATTGACAAAGCCGGGATAATAAAATAACAAAGAGTCATATTAATCATACTTAAGGGTATGTCCTCACACTAAATAATCTACATTAACCAATTCTCTTTCATTTTCAATATACTCGAATGAAGAATATTCTATTGCTCCTACCCGAGCATCAATACGAGTAATCAATGAAGTGCATTCAATTGGCCCTGTTCCTGGAATGAATCTAACCATTGTGTCATCATGGCAATAACTGGAGCAACTTTTATCTTTTTAATCATGGTAAATAAAATTTTCAGCTCATCTTCACGCACTACCCTTACGTCTCTTCTAGGGAACATAGTCATAGCCACCCATCTATGCATGAAGCGTAAAGTAGGGTAGTGTAAGTGGCTATTCTTAGGTGCACTACATCTGACCTCACTAGTTAAATCTTGTCAAAAACTTTGTTTGTTAAACTTAGGCAAATCATCTAAATCTAGCAAACAACGTTTATGGAAGCCTAGGATTTCACTTAATTCTTTCCATAGGATGTTGTATTCTTTTTGAAATAATCCAAAAGTAATACTATCAATCCTATTTTGAGTGTGCAAAGGAATTGTATGGAGAGAAGGCGTGAACCTCTTTCCTCTATGTGAGCAAAGTTTTCCCATCCTAGTGCACGCCAAATGGAAAAGAATTTGGAATCCATACCTATTTTGGAGATCAAATCTGGATCGTAAGCCTTCGTATGAGAAAACTCACGATCTTGGAGGAGCTTGCGTGCTTGATCTTCAACTTCATTTTGTATGTCGAGGTCGTCGTCCTGAAGAAGTTGTTGCGGGTTGCTTCTCTCACCCATGGGAGTGTCCTCACCTACACTCCTCCGTGAACTTGGTGTAGCAACAGAAGAGGGGTGTGCACTTGAATCTCCACCATGGCTTGAGCTTGCAGCCTCCTTCCTCTTTCCAAACAACCTCTTCATTCCTTTTATGGCCACAACAAACAAGAACACAACAAGGCAAAAACTCGAAAGAGGTGATGTTGGCAAAAGCAAAATCCCCAACGAATTTTCCCAAGAAGAGCTTGAGAGAAAATTGCAAATGCAAACAAAAGCAAATCTTTTTGAGTTAGATTTTGGGCAAGAGTACTTCAATGAAGAAGAAAAACCATGTGAACAAGGGTAACTTTGGGGAGGTATGAAATGAGGTGAAGTGTGAATAGGAGTGCTCCTCACGGCCATCATTTATAGTGTACACTACCCAACAGTCACTAGGGAATCAAATGTAGCCGTTGGAGGAAAGAGAGCCAAAATGGCCCTTTCCCCATGTCGGCCGAACAGGAGGGGTCGGTCGAACTGACAAGTGGACCCCCCTGTTCTCCCCTTTGGCAAGTGGCTTCCAAACGGCTATAGAATTAGCACATTGGTGAATTACCACTCAGAAAAATTGTTTTTCGAATAAAAACTTTTTTTTTCAAAATCCAACAATTTTCTTTTCGTGAAAAATAAAAAATAAAAATGATAGTTGAGAATAGAAGATTCTCAACTTGCTAAGAAAAACCAAATATGCAGTGGGTAAAAATCAAACTAAATGGTGAAAACCAAATGAAGGGAAAAGAGAAAAATCAAAGAAAAGGATAACTACGAAGTTAACCTATTGGCTAGGTCTCACCACCGTCCGATGAGATGGACATGCCTCCTTCTTCATTTCATGACATCCAGGCCCAGAGGGATGGGCTCAGATAGCTTGTCTTGCTTCTTCCGCCATTCCTTCTTTGGTGGCTTGGTGGACTTGGGCCTTTGGGAAGGCCCGGACTTCTCCGTCTTCTTGGAGTGTCGGCATGGACGATAAGACGGGTTTTCCGCATAGATCAATTTCCTCATGAATGCAATGAGCAGGTCTACCTTTGGAGGTGTGACTTTGACCTCTTGAATGTGTTTAACATTCGGCCCATAATTGATACGGATCATGGAGCATTGCTCCAACTTTGGGTGAAAGTTAAACTTCTCCTCCTTGCCATTGATATGGAAGTGGATTTCTCCAGCTCTGACATCTATGTGAGCCTTTGCGGTGCTAAGGAATGGTCGCCCAAGAATGAGCATCGTATCCTTCTCGACCTCCATGTTGAGCACCACAAAATCCACGGGTATGATGCATATCCGGATTTTCACCAAAACATCTTCAGTGATACTCGCCGGATAACTGACTGAAGAATGAGCTAGTTAGAGCTGCATTGGTGTTGGAGTAAGCTCCGTGAAGTTTAGCTGGTCGAAAACCACCTTGGGCATCACACTCACACTTGCTCCAAGGTCACAGAGGGCCTTGGCAAAGTGGTGATCCCCCATTGAGAATTATATTGTAGAACATCCAGGGTCCTTCTTTTTTCTGAAATCCTATTGAGGATGGCTGCACTGCAGTCTTTCGTAAGCTTGACAACCTGAATAGTGGGCAATGGCCGCTTGTTATTCAATAGGTCCTTGAGATAGTGATCATAAGTGGGTACTTGCATCGCATCAATCAAGGGCACATTGATGTGGATTTTCTGGATAACTTCAACAAAGCGGTTGAATTGCTCATCCACTGTTGGCTTCCTTTGCCTATGAGAGAATGGCAATAAGTTGGTGTCTTCAAATTGCTTGGCCATTCTCTCACTAAGTAGTTCACTTATGCCAATTGGGACATCCTCCATCTCTTTTGTAGTTGTCCTCTTCTCTTGTGTGGGATATGGTGGGTCATGAGTGGTCTTGCCACCTCTCGTAGCCACCGCCATCACTTTTTCCATTGGAGAAACAAATGCAGCAAGTTGAGCCAATTCAGTTTCCAAAATCTTGTTGAAGCTCAATTGATTCTTTAAAGCTGAGGATAGTCCTTCAATCTTGGCATTAATGCTCTCTAGGGTCTTGTCATTAACATGATAGTTTCTTGGATAGAGCATCATTGATTTTCAGCTGGCTAATGGCAAGCTCTCTCAAGTTGGGATGGTTTCCATTATTGCCATTGTTGTTATACCCTCCTTGAAAGAAAGGACATGGTTGGCCCCACCCTTGACCTCCTGGATGATAGGAATTGTTGTTTCCATTGCTGGCTACGTATAGGGCATCCTCACGGGTCTCGGGGAAGTCATTTCCCAAGTGGCCCGTGTTGCCACAGACTTCACAAGTGATGTGAGAGTCTAGGGCATAGGCATTGACACATACCTCACCATTGGATTGTCCATCAATCTTCTTCATAAGGAGGTCCAATTTGGCAGCGGTCATGTCCAACTCCTTCAAGGTGTGCATGCCTCGCTGGTGGGTATGGAGACGCTCATCGCTCCAACCCATATTTGACACCATCTTCTCAATCAAATCTTTTGCTTTGGCCACCGTCAATGAGAAGAAGGCACCTTCAGCAGCAGCATCAACATGGTCACAGGCGGAAGGGATCAGCTCGTTGTAGAAGTTTTGGATAATTAGCCAATCATCCATGCCATCGTGGGGTCAAGCTAGGATATACTCCTGTAGTCTTTCCCAAGCCTCGAGACTAGACTCCTTGGCATATTGCTGGAAGCTGGAGGTTCTTCCACGTAGGGCATTGGTCTTGCCTAACAAAAAGAACTTGGCGAGGAATGCCATAGAAAACTTCTCCCAAGTGTCTACAACACTTCGATTCACGTAGAACCACTACTTCACTCTCCCAAAAATAGAGAATAGAAATAGCCTAAGACGGACATCATCAAGAGATACGTCCTTGATCTTAAAAGTGCTGCAGATCTCAAGGAACAGTTGCAGGTGAGCACTTGCATCCTCGTTAGCCTTTCCACGAAATAGGTTGGCTTGCACCATAGTGATCAGGCCAGTCTTGATCTCAAAGTTCACGTCTCCCGTGTTAATAGTGGGCCCAATAGGCACATTGTTAGCAGAGGGAGCTGAAAACTCACGAAGGGTCTTCTGGGCCATTGATGTTTCAGTTGTTGGTACAGTTGTGCTGGCTTGCTTCGCCACTCTAAGCTTCTGAGGAGTAACGACACAAGGTCGATCTCTCAGAAGGAATTCGAGATCTTAAACAAAAATTTTCAGCAAGCGAAAACAAGACATACATTACCCTGTCTTCACATAAAATGCGAAAACAAAGAAGGGTTATCCTACTAAAACCTGTCAGGGTCCTATCCTATTCATTCAATCATGCAATACTTCGGCTGCCTTCCCCGACAACGGCGCTAGAGATGCTTGTTGATATTTCCTACACACTACTAACAATTTATTCCTGTCAAGGGTGCCAGAAATGCTTGTTAATAGTTTTTAGATTACAGATGTAAGTTTGCAAGCGAACGGAATATATCGATGTAGCACTTCCCCTTTTAAAGTATTCCCAAAGGGTGTCATTTGTATTCTACCAAAGAAAGGCTAGATGGAAGCAAAGAAATCATCAAATGGAGAGGCTAGGTTTGTCTAGGTAGGGTTCTTGCAAGGATGGGTAATTGATAGTTTGGAGGTAGTGTGACACAGACAAGAGCACTCTATCCTAAAGGGGTAAATGAGGTAAAGAAGGACTAGGCTAAGAGTTAGGTTGATACACCTACTATACTTCTAATGTACATATACATAGCCTAAGTTAGTTACTAATGATAATATTAATTATGAATTCTCATGCTAAATGGATTAACAGATCGAGCACGGGTTTACCCCTAGCAATACTAGGACAACTCCCGCTAAGAGCCTGTGGCATAGCCGAACATGGAGGATTACAAAGGACTGATATGGTTGTGACCACCTGTTGCCTACCTCTTCAATTTGTGGGTCTACGAGACATCCAACGCTACTCATCTATCCTAGCACCATGCTAGCATATTGAGTAATTACCTTAAGAGCCTAGGCACAAGCCATCCTAAGGCAATGAACTAACTCATCGTTGAACCAATGTTAATTCATAGCATAAGTGATTCATATTAACATAATCATGTCATAGCTAATTAGACTATAGTGGGGGTTTGTAGTGTTTATGATGATATAATGAGAATGGTATAGCATAATCACAAATACTACTCCTACCACATATATGGAATCCACAATCAAACAAGAAACGCTACATCCAAGTTTACGAAAAATAGAAGACGAAAGATAACATCTTTATTAAGAGCAAAGTCACAAATACAGACAGGAATATGAGAGCCATACCTTTCCAAATTAGGAATTGGGAAGAGACTCCTTCTACTCCCCTCCTACTTGGACTATGGACCATAGGCTCTCCTCTCTACAACCTATACTCCTCTAAACCTATGGAGAGTAGTGGATACAATAGATGAATACCCAAGTGGTGTGTGTGTGTGTGTGAAGTGAGGGTAGGGGTCCTATTTATAGGTGGAAAAGGGTCAGTTCCAGCCACTAAAAGCGCACGAATCAGTCACCACTGACTTCTTCAAGCCGTGAGGATCCAACACGTGGCGATTGACCGAGTTTTGTGCCAGGACGAGGTCGGCCGACTAGGGTGGTCGGCTGACCTGGTCTTTGTACCATTTCTCGTGTGCTTTCTTGTAACACCCACTTTTTCATCCATCATGCATTGCATACATTCTTATACATATTTAACATTAAGCAACATAAAAAGGAACAAGTTTGAAATGAATTAGAACCAAAATAGCATTTAAAATTCTGCAGCAGTGTTGACTTGTTCGCTTTGGACCCCGGACTAGTCCGGTTTTGCTCTCTGTTGTCCCTCATACTTTTCTGCTTTTTGCCGTGGATTAGTCCGAAAATGTTTCAGTTGTTCTCTGGACTTGTCCGTTCTCAGGTATGGACTAGTCCGTTCTTCGCTAGTGGAACTCTTCAGAGTTGTCCAGTAAACCCTTTGTTGGTCCGGCTTTTGGAAAAGTAAACAAGCCTCTGGACTTGTTCGACCCAACACCGGACTTGTCCATTTTGCTCTTTGGAAAAGAACGGACTTGTCCAGACCATCTCCAGACTTGCCCGTTCAAGTCTCTGTTCCCAACTGGACTTGTCCGGACCCTAGCAGACTTGTCCGGTGTGCTCGACTCGGATTCAATCTTTCTCTCCACGGCATGTTATTGAGTTTTTGACTTAATTGGGTCCAAGAACGTCGTGTCCAACCCCTGTGGAGCCCATGTGGGACCCCTACTTGGCCTATACTGCCTTATACTAAAATTCCACCCAAACCCTACCACCTCCACCCTATATAAACACCCCAACACCCACCTTTCATCTCTTTGCCACAATTGAGGAGACCTCTAACCCTAGTTCGTGAGAGCCGCCATCAATGAGCCTCCACCGCAGAGAGAAGAAGAAGGGAGGAAGGAGGAGGATCAACCAGGATCATCGTCGTTGTTGCGATCTTCATCATCAATCCTTCATTGCCAATGCCCCTCTTCGTCAATTCTTTGTCTCCTTCGATCTTGACGTCCAATTCTCGAACCCTCGACCCTTGAACCCTAGGATTCATGGTAATTGTCTTAGATGCATCTTTTCTACGTAAAATTATGGTTCCAAATTAATTTTAACTATGCTCCAATTGAAAACTTGCCAAAAACCCTAGCCAGCGGACTTGTCCGGCCCGAGTGTGGACTAGTCTGATTCTCTTTCTGTTCCAGAACAGACATGTCCAGCATCACTGCAGACTAGTCTGGTCTTCCTGTTCTGAATATTCCTAAAACTTCTTTAATATCCTCCGAAATGACTTCGAACTTGTTTTAACATGTAAAACTTAATTGTAACTAGTTAGTAAGCAATGATATCAACCTAATAACATGCATTACCACATAATTGCATTATTCATGCATGTCATGACATATTGAGTAATATATGAGTGGTTATTGATTGTAATATTTGTTTTGTATGTTTGTTGTGCGGAATAGAAGGTTTTGCGCTAGAGGGTGCTATCGAGGACCTCTAGCATCAAAACTTTGAAGCTTTTGATCCTAATCAGTCTCAAGAGCAAGGCAATTGTACTTGATCATTTTGATCTTGTTTTTTTTAATGTTTTGTTTGCAAAATAGCATGCCGGTGTCAAATTGATGGGAAACCCAAGATAGGTGTTTACTAGACTTGTTTAACCATCCTTGTCGCTTGGAAAATATCGTAGAGAGTCAGAAGGGTACTATTACGTTTTTGCTTCGCTCTAATTAATTGGGATGGGAAAATAACCAAATGGCTCAATTATGAATTAATGAACTTATGGATGATGTGGATTGATGAATATGGTTAATTGGCATCATGGGACTTGGGAGATCTAGGCAAGCATGGTTTGTGGATTGGGTTGGAAGATATGGTGGTTTTCCTTGCCTTGGATCTAAGAACCGGTTCATGCGAGAATAAGTCAGGACAACAGCGCCACCACAAGGCCAAGTATGGGTGCAGCTTAGCCAATTAATTAGGTGTATTTTCAGCATTGTTCGTATCATTTGGAGGAGCGTAAAATGGGAGTCGGTTAAGTTTGCAATAGTGGCGGGACTGCCCTGGGATCCGAAGGGCACAAGAGTTGGATGTGCTCAGTTGGAGACATCACCACCGGTGAAACCTTAGTGGGTCTGAATATGTTGTTAGTCCCTTTGTAAAGGCTATTTTGTGATCTCCTGGTCATACACCTAAGGAAGTATAATTGGCATAAGAGAGGTTTCCTTAGTCACCGATGGGTGACGAAATCATGAACATGTGGGTAAAGTAGTACGACCTCCGTAAAGTGTTAAAAACTATCATGATAGTCGTGCTCCCGGTTATGAGCACTTGGACAACTTTCATGATTAGAGTGGAACTTGATAATTGGGATGGTCATGGTTTGGTTATGTTTGTGGACTGGATGGTGATAAATGGTCATGGTTGATGATGATGGTAAGAATCTAGCACATGGATGGATAATTGATGATGGATATGAATTATTATGTTTATTTGGGTTATGATGGGATTATTTCACATAGACATTGTACGATGTTTTTTACATGTTTTAAATATACTTTTCAGGAAATAGCCATTATTTAGTATCATTTCTTGTTTAAGCTACATGTCATTATTTTTCCACACTTGTTGAGTATGACATGTGCTCAACCTTGCAATTCTCCCATCAATAGTTTCAGGTGATGTTTGGGAGTATCCTGAGGATAATGCGGAGTACTAGGTTGTGTGCTACCGTCGACTTGCCTGTGGATTGTCTGGAGCCGCGCTACCCTTTTTCTTAGTTGATTAGATTAGTGTTTAGTTTATTTCCACTACATTAGTTTCAGATTTATTAATAATAATCATTAGAGTTGTAATTTGAGGATAATTTGAATATTGTAATAAAAGTACCTTCTTAATTAATTTGTGTTGTGGTAATTTTCTGTATATCGTTTGTGAAGCAATCGTGTATGTGTGTTGAATGTCCTGGGCACACATATGCATCGCACTTGGTTCATTTTTGGAACTGGGTGTCACAAATTGGTATCAGAGCCACAGGTTGACCGTAGGATGAAACCTAGATAGAATGGACACTTTAGACCATATAGGAACACTTAGGAATATTCTAGGTTTGTTTGGTGTGCTGATTTGCTATGTAATGTTTGCTTGTGTGCTTAGTAGAGGATTGTGGGATGCTTTAGAGCTTGCCACATCCATATAGGCTAGTATAGGTAGTTGCTTAGTTTCATATCCATTGATGCATATAGCTGGGGACGTTTTCTAAATTCTTCTATCTCTTGCTCTTTCTTCAGATGTCGAGGACTCGCAATCAAAGGAATGCCCATGATGAGGAGGAAGAGAACAATGGGGCACCTCAGAACAACAGTGGACTTGGACCTGGGGCTAGCAACCTTGAGCAGTTGTTGGCTATGTAGAATCAGCTTATGCAGACGGTGATGCAAACTTTGGGACAACTGCAGGCCAATAACCAGAATCAGCCCCATATGCCACCACCCCCAACCCCTCATAACTGGTTGGGAGAGTTTATGAGGACTAGGCCACCCACTTTTGCTCAAGCCAATGATCCTATGAAAGCTGATGATTGGCAGAAATCTGTGGAGAACTATTGCTCAGTGCAGTGACCAGGAGAAGGTTCTTTTTGCCTCCCATTAGCTAGTTGGAGCAGTTGCGGATTAATGGGACTCGCTTTGCAATGCCCATGCGTGATACACGGTTCCGAAAATGAACCAAGTGAACGCATATGTGTGACCAGGATGTTCAACACACATACACGAGTGCATTCACAAAAGGATATACAGAAAATTACCACAGAACAAGATTAATTAAACACTTTTATTACACAATTCTTAATATCCTTGAATATAAGCTCTAATGAATATTAATGACAAGTTTGAACTAATGCAGCGGAAATAAACTAAACTGAGCAAACTAAGCAACTAAGCAGCATAAGAAAAGGGTATAGCGCAGCTCCAACACTCCACAGGCAAAGCTGACGGTAGACACGGCCTAGAACTCCGCATTATCATCGTTAAACTCCCAAACCTGAACTGCAACTATTGGTGGAGGAATTGCAAGAGTGAGTACACGTCGTACTCAGCAAGTGTGGAAAGTATGACATGTAGTTGATTCAATTGACGACAATAATAATGGCTAAGTGCTGAAAAGTACATTAAAACATTTGAAAAGCAACATATTATATGTATGTGAAATAAGCCCATTATAACCCATGTAAACATCATAATACCAGTCCATATTCATTACCATCATCCATATTCCAGATTTCAACATTACCATTAACCATAATCAATACCAGAATTTAATTCATAACCAACCATAACCACATTATTAACCATAACCATTACCAAACCATAACCATCCCAAAAACCATCCCAATACCAAGTTTCCTCTAATCATGTGAGGGTCCAGGTTGCTCATAATCGGGAGCACGGCTATCATGATAGTTTTAAGACACACTCTGCAGAGGTTGTACAACTTTACCCACGTGTTTGTGATTTCATCTCCTTTCGATGACTAGGACCTCTATTATGCCGTCTCACACTTCCGTCAGTGTGTGGCCAAGAGATCACAAAGTAGCCTTTACAAAGGGATTACTATCCTATTTAGACCCCACTGAGGTTTCATCGGTGGCGATGTCTCCAACTGAGCACATCTTCAACCAAGGGCCCCCTCTTGAGCCATTCGGATCCCAGGGTAGTCCCACCAATCATCAACAAACCCAATCCGACTACCCCTTCCCCGAGCATCCTTAATGGTCCAAATAGCACTAGCAAAACCCTAATTAAATCAGCTACGCCACACCCATACTTGGCCTCGTGGTGGCGCTGTAAATCCTGGGTGGTTGCTCCACGAATCGGTCCTTAGATCTAAAGCAAGCAAACCACCAAAACATCCAACCCATCCACATACCAGGCCTTCTTAGCTCACCCATTACCATATCATATTAACTAGTTCATGTTAATCATAATCTCATTAATGCATAATTAGATAGTATAGTTGTTTTCCCATCCCAATTAATTAAGCGAAGCAAAAAGGTAAAAAGCTCATCCCGACTCTCTACCATAAATTTTAGGTGACAAGGATGGTCAAACAATTCTAGTAAACTTCCTATCAGAGGATTCCCATCAATTTGACACAAGCATGCAATTTTGTAAACAAAACATTTATTTTAGAAACAGGATCAATCTGTTCAAGGACACTTGCCTTGCTCTTGGGATCAGTTCGGGTCAAAGCCTTCAAACTCTTGGTGCTGTAGATCCTCCGTGGCACTCTCTAGCACAAATCTGTCTAATCTGCACAATAAACATATAGGACAAGAAACACAATCAAAGAGTGCACAAATATTACTCAATATGACATGACATGCATGATTAATGCAAATGCAAGGTGGAACTTGTTAATAAGTTGTTAATGATGATAACTAACTAGTTCTAATAGCTTTTAACAAGTTTATACAGGTTTGGAGTTGATTCTAAACAATTTAGATTTAATTCAACAGGAAGTAGATTGCGAAAATCGGACAAGTCCGCAGGAGGTCGGACTAGTCCGCACTGCGTAAGAACAACAACTTAGGGTTTTCTAGATCGACGTGAATTTGGGGAAACGGGGTAGAATTTACGAAAGTAAAAGGAAGTAGAAGGTATACTAGGTGTTTAGAACTCCAATGGATCAAGGGTCTTGGAGGCAACACTTGGATCTTGAGGATCTAGGGTTGATGAAGAACTTCATGGTATTGTTGACAAAGAACGCGATGTTGATGGAGATCTTGATCCTATTTCGTTTCCTCCTATTCTTCTTCTTGTTCTAGATCTCCTTCTCCCTCCTTGGTGGCGGCTAATCACGAGCTAGGGTTTGGGTGTGGTGGAAAAGTGGCAAATAGATGTCAAGCCAAAGGGTGGGGTTGTTTATATAGAGGTGGAGGCTAGGGTTGGATGTACTCGAGTTTGAGATGAGTAGGGGTCGGTTTAGGATCCCACATGGGCTCTAAAAGAGTTAGGCACGACATCTCTAGGCCCACTTAACGTAAAACCTAAGAAACAAATCGTGAAACAAAAGATCAACTTGGAGTCGCGATTTATCGGACAAGTCCAAAAAGGACCGGACTAGTCCGAAGTTAGATAGAGAGATATTGGACAAGTTTGAACTTATCCAGAGGGGGGGAACAGACAATTATGGCCAAAATCATACAAGATCGACTTTAGTCAGAGGGGAAAACGGACAAGTCCGCTAGAACACCTGACTAGTCTGGAAAAGTTCAGGGACTTAGCAAAATTTCTAAGGAATTGGAACACCGGACTAGTCCGCACAGGACCGAACAAGTCTGAAAGTGTCCAGAGGGAAAAACAGACTAGTCCGCAGCAAAATGGACAAGTCTGATTGAAGTCAGAGAAAAATTGGACTAGTCCGCACCAAAATCGGACTAGTCCGCACTTGCTAGAATTCTTAAGTGCGGTTTTGTTTCTACTTCATTTTAAACTTGTTCCTTTTTATGTGGATTAATGTTAAACATGTATAATGATGTATGCATGGCATGATGCATGAAAATGAGGGTGTTACAAACCTACCCCCCTTAAAATGAATCTCGCCCTCGAGATTCGACACGGAGAAGAAGAGATAGGGAAATTCCTTCTTGAGATCATCCTCCAACTCCTATGTTGCCTTTGATTCTATGTGATGCTTCCATTAAACTTTACACCATCTAATATTCTTGTTCCTTGTAACTCTCTCCTTGGTTTCCAAGATTTTGACCGGTTGCTCAGCATAAGTCAAATCGGCCTCTAATTTCAATTCTTCCATTGGCACTTGTTCTTCCGGTACCCTTAAACACTTCTTGAGTTGGGAAACATGAAACACATCATGCACGTCTGAAAGATGAGTTGGCATCTCCAATTTATATGCTACATCTCCTCTTTTGACCAAAATCTTGAATGGTCCAATGTAGCGAGGTACTAGATTGCCTCTTATGTTAAACCTCTTATGACCTCTCATTGGTGACACCTTGAGGTAAACGAAATCTCCTACTTCAAAGGCTAGTTTCCTTATCCTATTGTGCGCATAGCCTTTTTGCCTTGATTGAGTAGCCCTCAAGTTCTCGTGGATAACTTGAACTTGTTTTTTAGCTTCTAGCAACACACTCGGACCAAATACTTGAGTTTCCCCTATCTCATTCCAGAACAAAGGTGTCATACACTTCCTCCCATATAATGCCTCATAAGGTGACATCTTCAAACTTGCTTGGTAGCTATTATTGTATGAAAATTCTGCATACGGTAAGCTCTTGCCCCAACTCTTCCCATGCTTCAAAGCAAAAGCTCTTAACATATCTTCTAAAATCTGGTTGGTCCTCTCAGTTTGTCCATCCATTTGAGGGTGATATGCTGAACTAAAATTTAACCTTTTTCCCAAAGCTTCATGCAACTTCTGCCAAAACCTGGAGGTTGAGAACCTCTATCCGGCACTATCCTCTTTGGAACTCCATGCAAAAATGTTATTTTTCCCATATACAGTTCCGCTATCTCTCCATTAAAAGTGGTCTTGACGGGAATAAAGTGAGTTACTTGGTTAACTGATCCACAATTACCCAAATTGAGTCATAACCGGACTGGGTACGCGGTAAACCAACTATAAAGTCCATACCGATCTCTTCCCACTTCCATTCCGGAATCTTCAATGGTTGCAATAATCCAGCTGGTCTTTGATGTTCCACCTTGACCCGTTGGCACACATCACACAAAGCTACATATTCAGCTATGTCCTTCTTCATGCTAGCCCACCAATAGCAAGTCTTCAAGTCTTTGTACATGTTTGTGCAACCGGGGTGAATCTAGTATGGTGAGTCATGTGCCTCCTTTAGTATTGTCTCTCGAATATGCTTCACATTAGGCACGACAATCCTCTTACCAAGCCATAGAGTACCATGGTAATACTCATCAAACCTAAATTCCCTTCCCACTTGGGTCCTTTCCTTGATCTCCTGAATTTCCTCATCCTTCGTTTGACCATCTCATTCACAAATCCGAGATTCAACCGTTCGAACTCCTTACATAGCTCGGATGGCAGCTCTCGAACCACGAGTTGATGACTTACTCCTTTCCGGCTCAAGGCATCGGCCACTACATTGGATTTTCCCGGGTGATAATTGATTCCCAAATCATAATCCTTGATGAGCTCCAACCATCTTTGTTGCCTCAAATTCAGATCCGTTTTTGTGAATATGTACTTGAGACTCTTATGATCCGTGTAAATTTCACACCTATGACCAAGAATGCAGTGTCTCCAAATTTTCAAAGCGTGTACCACGGCTGCAAGTTCCAAATCATGCGTAGGATAATTCTGCTCATGTTTCTTCAATTGTCTTGATGCATAGGCAACCACTTGACCTTCTTGTATCAATACACATCCAAGTCCTTGTCTTGATGCATCACAATAGATATCAAAACTTTTGCTCACATCCGGCAGTATCAAAACAAGGGTTGTTGTTAACCTTTTATTCAACTCCTCAAAACTTTCTTGACAAGCTTGGGTCCATTGAAACGCTTTCCCCTTCATTAGCAACTCCGTCATTCGCTTGGCTATCTTGGAAAAGTCCTTGATGAATCGACGGTAATATCTAGCCATTCCAAGAAAACTCCGGATCTGCTTTACGTTTTGCAGTGGCTCCCACTTTAACATGTCCCTCACTTTTCTAGGGTCAACCGATACTCCTCCTCCTGAGATGATATGACCCAAAAACGACACCTCTTTCAACCAAAACTGACACTTGCTGAATTTGGCATACAATTGGTGTTCCCTTAATTTCCGCAACGTAAGCCTCAAGTGTTCCTCATGCTCCTTCTCATCCTTCAAGTAGACCATGATGTCGTCTATGAACACCAAAACAAACTTATCCAAGGACTCCATGAAGACCTTATTCATGAGTTACATAAAGTATGCAGGCACATTGGTCAATCCAAAGGATATCACAGTATACTCATAAGATCCATACAGCGTCCTAAAAGCTATCTTGGGTATGTCCGATGGTCTAATCTTCATTTGAAAGTATCCCGACCTAAAATAAATCGTGGAGAAAACACAAGCACCCTTCATCTGATCAAACAAGTCTTCTATGCGCGACAAGGTGTACTTGTTCTTGATGGTCACCTCATTGAGAGCTCGGTAATCCACACACATCCTTTGGGACCCATCCTTCTTGTCTACAAATAGAACGGGTGCTCCCCAAGGTGAAGAACTAGGGCGAATAAAACCCTTCTCTAGTTGCTCTTGGATCTGCTCTTGAGCTCTGCTAATTTCTTAGGAGGCATCCTATACGGCCTCTTAGCTATAGGTGCAGTTCCAGGTATTAAATCAATAACAAACTCAATGTCTCGATCAGGTGGCATACCTGGCAACTCATCTGGGAACACGTCCAAAAATTCACACACCACCGGAATCTCCTTAATAACGGCACCGTCCATATGGTTCAGCTCCAATTGCTTCGGTGCGTGTTGAGACGCTTCAAATTCTATTGTGATCCATTCCTCATTGGTCAATTTCACCGTCTTTGTGGCACACTCAATGACTCCATTGTGCTTCCTCAACCAGTCCATACCAAGTATAATGTCCAATCCTTGAGAATTCCAATACAATGAGATTGGCAAAGAAGTCTACCCCCCTTATTCTAAGGCTTACTTTTGGACATACTATATTTGTCCTCATCTCTCCTCCAGGAGACTTATTTAATAGTGTAAACTTCATATGAGAGATAGGCAAACTATACTTGGCAACATACTTCGATGTAATGAATAAATGCGATGCTCTAGAATGAAGTAACATAGTCGCTAGGTTGGAGTTTGTGAGAAACAAACCAATCACCACGTCATCCGCTTGTTGAGCATCTTCCGTAGAGACATGGTTCACATTGCCACGAGCAAAATTCTGCTGTCCACGGTTTCCTTGCGGTTTTCCTCTATTGGGTCTTGGGTTTTGCCTCGGCGCATTGCTTCCTTGACCAAGGCCTAACTTAGGACATTGATGTGCAAAGTGTCCAGCTTCTCCACAAGTATAGCACTTCTTTATTCCACCAGAATTATTGGGGCGAGCTTGATTCTACGCATTGGCACCAGGAAAAATGGCACAAGGTGCAAAAGGCATTGGAGGCCTAGGTGCTTGCATGACAGGGTGCTGCTGCACAAACTGAGTTGGGCGCGGTGCGTAACCAGGGCGCTGAACCAGAGCAGAAGAGCTGTAATAAGGAGCATTTAGCAGTGCAAAACGAGGGCGCACATTACTTCCTTGTTGTTGTCCTTGATATGGCGCCTTCCTCTTGTTGTCTTGCTCCATCTCACGAACCTTGTTCTCAACCACAATTGCTTTGTCCACAAGCTTCTGGAAGTTGGTATAGTCACAATTCAGGAATTGCACTTGGATCTCATTGTTCAGGCCCCTCATAAACAGATATTGCTTCAGGCTGTCCCAACTAACATCTTCAAGGGCATACCTCAAAAGTTGAGTGAATTTGTTGAGGTATTCACCCACGCTTGACCTTCCTTGCCTCAAGTTCTCAAATTCCTGCCTCTTCAAGATCATAACTCCTTCCAGCACATAATGAAAATGGAAGCTCTCCTTGAATTAATCCCAAATAATCCTCTCTTGGTTCTCATGGGCGTTGCATAATGAATCCCACCAATCCGCAGCTGCTCCAACAAGTTGATGAGAAGCAAATAGAACCTTCTTCCGGTCGCTGCATTGGACAATAGCTAGATTCTTCACGGACTTGGGCCAATCATCAGCATCCATAGGGTCAATGGCTTGAGCAAAGGTCGATGGCCTAGTCCTCATAAACTCTCCCAACCGGTTATGAGGAGGTGGAGGTGGCGGTGGAGGCATGTGGGACTGATTGTTGATGTTGCCAGCCTACAGTTGTCCCATAATTTGTATCATGGTCTGCATGAGCTGATTCTGCATAGCCAAAAGCTACTCAATTTTGATAGCTCCATGAGCAGGTCCTTGTCCATTGTTGTTCTGAGGTGCTCCATTGTTCTCCTCCTCATCATTGCCATCCCTCTAGTTGCGAGTCCTCACCATCTGAAGAAAAGTAAGAGATAAGAATTTAGAAGACGTCTCAAACTTTATGCATCAAGGGATATGAAACTAAACAACTACCTACACTAGCCTACGTGGACATGGCAATGCTAAAGCATCCCAAAATCCTCTATTAAGCACACAAGCAAACAATATATATAGCAAACAGCACACCAAGCAAAAACACCTCGCTTCCTAAGTGCTCCTATGTGCTCTAAAGTGTCCATTCTATCTAGGTTGCGTCCTACGGTCAACCTGGCTCCGATAACAATTTGTGATACCCGGTTCCGAAAAAGAACCAAGTGAACGAATATATGTGCCCAGGATGTTCAACACACATACACGAGTGCATTCACAAAAGAATATACAGAAAATTACCACAGAACAATATTAATTAAGCAATTTTATTATAGAATTCTTAATATCCTCGAATATAAGCTCTAATGAATATCGATGACAAGTTTGAACTAAAGCAGCGGAAATAAACTAAACTAAGCAAACTCAGCAACTAAGCAGCATTAGCAAAGGGTATAGCGCAACTACAAGACTCCACAGGCAAAGCTGACGGTAGACACGGTCTAGAACTCCGCATTATCATCGTTAAACTCCCAATCTTGACCTGCAACTGTTGGTGGGGGAATTGCAAGAGTGAGTACATGTCATACTCAGCAAGTGTGGAAAGTATGACATGTAGCTGATTCAATTGACGACAATAATATTGGCTAAGTGCTGAAAAATATATTAAAACATTTGAAAGGCAATATATTATATGTATGTGAAATAAGCCCATTATAACCCATGTAAACATCATAATATCAGTCCATATTCATTACCATTATCCATATTCCAGATTTCACCATTACTATTAACCATAATCAATACCAGAATTTAATTCATAACCAGCAATAACCACATTATTAACCATAACATTACCAAACCATAACCATCCCAATACCAAGTTTCCTCTAATCATGTGAGGGTCCAGGTTGCTCATAACTGGGAGCACGGCTATCATGATAGTTTTAAGGCACACTCTACAGAGGTCGTACCACTTTACCCACGTGTTTGTGATTTCATCACCTTTCGATGACTAGGACCTCTATTATGCCGTATCACACTTTCGTCGGTGTGTGGCCAAGAGATCACAAAATAGCCTTTACAAAGGGATTATTAGCTTATTTAGACTCCATTGAGGTTTCACCAGTGGCGATGTCTCCAACTAAGCACGTCTTCAACCAAGGGCCCCTTCTTGAGCCTTTTGGATCTCAGGGTAGTCCCACCAATCACCAGCAAACTCAGTCTGACTACCCCTTTCCTGAGCATCCTTAATGGTCCAAATAGAACTAGCAAAGCCGTAATTAATCAGCTACGGCGCACCCATACTTGTTCTCGTGGTGGCACTATAAATCCTGGATGGTCGCTCTACAAACCGATCCTTAGATCTGAAGCAAGCAAACCACTATAGCATCCAACCCATCCACATACCAGGCTTGCTTAGATCACACATTACCATATCATATTAACTAGTTCATGTTAATCATAATCTCATTAATGCATAATTAGATAGTATAGTTGTTTTCCCATCCCAATTAATTAAGCGAAGCAAAAAGGTAAAAAGCCAATCTCGACTCTCTACCATAAATTACAGGTGACAAGGATGGTCAAAAAATTCTAGTAAACTTCCTATCATAGTATTTCCATCAAATTGACACAAGCATGCAATTTTGCAAACAAAACATTTATTTTAGAAACAGGATCAATATGTTCAAGGACACTTGCCTTGCTCTTTGGATCGGTTTGGGTCAAAGCCTTCAAACTCTTGGTGCTGTAGATCCTCCGCGACACTCTCTAGCGCAAATTCATCTAATCCGCACAATAAACATACAGGACAAGAAACACAATCAAAGAGTGCACAAATATTACTCAATATGACATGACATGCATGATTAATGCAAATGCAAGGTAGAACTTGTTAATTGAGTTGTTAATGATGATCACTAACTAGTTCTAATAGCTTTTAACAAGTTTATACAGGTTTGGAGTTGATTCGAAACAATTTAGATTTAATTCAATAGGAAGTAGATTGTGAAAATCGGGCAAGTCCGTAGGAGGCCGGACTAGTCCGCACTGCGCAAGAACAGCAAATTAGGGTTTTCTAGATAGACGTGAATTTGGGGAAACGGGGTCAAATTTATGTAAGGAAAAGGAAGTAGAAGGTATACCAGGTGTTAAGAACTCCAATGGATTAAGGGTATTGGAGGCAACACTTGGATCTTGACGATCTAGGGTTGATGAAGAACTTGATAGTAGATTATTGACGAAGAACGCGAAGTTGACGGATATCTTGATCCTCTTTCATTTCCTCCTCTTCCTCTTTTTGTTCTAGATCTCCTTCTCCCTCCTTGGTGGCGGCTAATCACGAGCTAGGGTTTGGGTGTGGTGGAAAAGTGGCAAATAGATTTCAAGCCAAAGGTGGGGTTGTTTATATAGAGGTGGAGGCTAGGGTTGGATGGATTTCGAGTTTGAGATGAGTAGGGGTCGGTTTAGGGTCCCACATGGGCTCCAAAAGAGTTAGGCACGACGTCCCTAGGCCCACTTAACGTAAAACTTAAGAAACAAATCGTGAAACAAAAGATCAACTTGGAGTCACGATTTATCGGACAAGTCCGAAAAGGACTGGACTAGTCCAAAGTTAGACAGAGAGATATCAGACAAGTATGGACTGGACATCGGACAAGTCCGAACTTATCCAGAGGGGAAAAAAAGACTAGTCTGGCCAAAATCGAACAAGTCTGACTTTAGTCAGAGGGAAAAACTGACATGTCCGCCAGAACACCGGACAAGTCCAGGTACTTAGCATGAGTGAGTACCTCAATAAATTCACTCAACTCTCAAGGTATGCTCCAGAGGATGTTAACCAGGACAGCCACAAGCAATACTTGTTTATGAGGGGCCTAAACAATGAGATTCAAGTCCAACTGCTCAATTGTGACTATGCAAATTTCCAGAGGCTTGTGGATAAAGTTATTGTGGTTGAGAACAAGATTCGCAAGATGGAAAAGACAATAAGAGGAAGGTGCCATATCAAGGACATCCACAAGGAAGCAATGTTCGCCCCCGCTTTGCACAGCCAAATGCACCTTATTACAACCCCTCCGCTCCTGCATATCGCGCTGCTATTCCACCATGCCTAGCTCAGCCCGTGCAGCAACATCCTGCTATGCAGGCACCCCGCCCTCCAATTCCTCATGTGCCTCGCGCCAATTTTCCTACCAATGCTCAGAACAAAGCTCACCCAAACAATTCTAGTGCAGCAAGGACATGCTATACTTGTGGTGAGGTAGGGCACTTTGCATATCAATGTCCTAAGTGAGGCCTTGGTCAAGGGAATAATGCTCCAATATAGAACCCAAGACCAAATGGAGGAGTGCCAAAAGGCAATCGTGAACCGCAAAATTTTGTTCGTGGCAAGGTGAACCATGTATCTACGGAGGAAGCCCAACAAGCGGATGACGTGGTGATTGGTATGTTTCTCGCAAACTCCAACCTGACGACTATGTTATTTGATTCTAGAGCATCACATTCATTCATTGTATCAAAATATGTTGCCAAGTATAGTTTGCCTATATCTCACATGAAGTATACCTTGTTGGCTAAATCTGCTGGAGGGGAGATGAGGACGAATATAGTATGTCCAAAAGTAAGCCTTAGAATAAGGGGTAGACTTTTTCGCCAACCTTATTGTTTTGGATTCACAAGGACTGAACATAATACTTGGTATGGACTTGTTAAGGAAGCACAATGGGATAATTCAATGCACCACAAAGACAGTGAAGTTGACAAATGAGGAAGGGGTCAGCGTAGAATTTGAAGCATCTCAACACACACCAAAGCAAGTGGAGCTGAATCAAATGGATGGTGCAGCAATTGTGTTTCCAGATGAGTTGCCAGGTATGCCACCTGATTGTGACATAGAGTTTGTTATTGATTTAATACATGAAGCTGCACCTATAGCTAAGAGGCCATATAGGATGCCTCCTATGGAGTTAGCAAAGCTCAAGAAGCAAATTCAAGAGTAGCTGGAGAAGGGTTTTATTCGTCCAAGCTCTTCACCTTGGCGATCACCAGTGCTTTTCATGGACAAGAAGGATGGATCCCAAAGGATGTTTGTGTACTACCGAGCTCTCAATGAGGTGACAATCAAGAACAAGTATATGTTGCCCCATATATAGGATTTGCTTGATCAAATAAAGGGTGCATGTGTTTTCTCCAAGATTGACTTGAGGTCAGGCTATTTCCAAATGAAGATTATACCATCAGACATACCTAAAACGGCTTTTAGGACATGGTATGGATCCGATGAGTATACTGTTATGTCTTTTGGATTGACCAATGCACCGGCATATTTTATGTACCTCATGAATAAGGTTTTCATGGAGTACTTGGATAAATTTGTGGTGGTGTTCATTGATGACATTAAGATCTACTCAAGAAGCGAGGAAGAGCATGAGGAGCATTTAAGGCTCATATTGCAGAAATTGAGGGAGCACCAATTATATGCCAAATTCAGCAAGTGCCTATTTTTGTTGAGGGAGGTGTCATTTTTGGCACATATCATCTCCGAAGGAGGAGTACCGGTTGACCGAGGAAAGGTGAGGGATGTTTTAAAATGGGAGCCACCGCAAAATGTGAAGGAAATCCGGAGTTTTCTTGGAATGGCTGGATATTACCGCCGGTTCATCAAGGACTTTTCCAAGATAGCGAAGCCCATGACTGAGTTGTTGATAAAGGGGAAAGCTTTCCAATGGACTCAAGCTTGTCAAAACAGTTTTGAGGGGTTAAAGAAGAGGTTAACCACTGCACCAGTCTTTATTTTGCCCGATGTGAGCAAGAGTTTTGATATTTATTATGTTGCATCAAGACAAGGATTTGGATGTGTGCTCATGCAAGAAGGTCAAGTGGTAGCTTATGCATCGAGGCCATTGAAGAAACATGATCAAAATTATCCTACCCATGATCACGAACTTGCAGCCATGGTGCATGACTTGAAAATTTAGAGACATTACATCCTTGGTCACAGGTGTGAGATTTACACAGATCACAACAATCTCAAGTACATTTTCGCATAAACGGACCAAAATTTGAGGCAACGAAGATGGTTGGAGCTCATCAAGGATTATGATGTGGGAATCAACTATCACCCGGGGAAGGCTAATGTGGTGGCAGATGCTTTGAGTCGGAAAGGAGTAAGCCAACAACTCACGGTCCGGGAATTGCCATCCGAGGTATGCAACGAGTTTGAACGGTTGAATCTTGGTTTTGTGAATGAGATGGGAATAAAGGAGTTAAACCCGACCTTGGAACAAGACATTATATAAGATCAAACAAAGGATGAGAAAATCAAGGAAATTAAGGAAACGAATCGAGAAGGGAGAGAATTCAAATTTTATGAGTATGACCATGGCACTCTATGGCTTGGGAAACAGATTCTTGTGCCTAATGTGAAGCGTCTTCGGGAGACGATATTAAAGGAGGCACATGACTCACCTTACTCAATTCATCTTGGTAGTACAAAGATGTACAAAGACTTGAAGACATGTTATTGGTGGGCTAGCATGAAAAGGGACATAGCTAAATATGTCGCCTTATGTGATGTGTGCCAATGAGTGAAGGCGGGGAACCAAAGGCTAGCTGGACTATTGCAGCCATTGAAGATTCCGGAATGGAAGTGGAAAGAAGTTGGTAAGGACTTCATTGTTGACTTACCTCATACTTGGGTAGGTTATGATTCAATATGGGTTATTGTAGATCGGTTGACCAAATCAGCTCATTTCATCCCTGTCAAGACCAAGTATACCTCTGCACAGTTAGCTGAGTTGTACATGGAGAAAATTGTATGTCAACATGGGGTTCCGAAGAAAATAGTCTCCGATAGAGGTTCTCAATTTACCTCAAGGTTCTGACACAAACTGCACGAGTCCATGGAAACGAGATTGAATTTTAGCTCAGCATATGACCCACAAACGGATGGACAAATCGAGAGGATGAATCAAATATTGGAAGATATGTTGAGAGCTTGTGCTTTGAAGCATGGATGCAGCTGGGATAAAAGTTTGTCATATGCTGAATTTTCCTACACTAATAGTTACCAAGCAAGTTTGAAGATGTCGCCATATGAAGCATTATATGGAAGGAAGTGTAGGACACCCTTGTTTTGGAATGAGACAGGAGAGAACCAAGTATTTGGACCTGATGTGTTGCAAGAAGCGGAAAAGGAAGTTTAGACAATACGCGAGAATTTGAGGGCTGCTTAGTCGAGACAAAAAGGCTATGCGGATAATAGGTGAAGAAACTTAGCCTTAGTAGTGGGGGACTTCGTATACTCAAAGTGTCACCTATGCGAGGTCATAAGCGATTTAACATCAGAGGCAAGTTGGCACCTCGCTATATTGGACCATTCAAGATTTTGGGCAAACCTGGAGAAGTGGCATATAAGTTGGAGATGCCAATACATCTTTCTGATGTTCATGATGTGTTTCACGTTTCTTAGCTCAAGAAGTGCTTAAGGGTACCGGGAGATTGGAATTAGCGGCAGATTTGACTTATGCCGAGCAAGTCAAAATCTTGGAAACAAAGGAGAGAGTTACAAGAAACAAGGTAATTCCATGGTGCAAAGTACAATAAAATCATCATGCAGAATCTGAAGCAACTTGGGAGCTGGAAGAAGACCTCAAGAAAGAATTTCCCTATCTCTTTCCTTCTATGTCGAAGCTCGAGGGCGAGATTCATTTTAAGGGGGTAGGTTTGTAACACCCTCATTTTCATCCATCATGCATTGCGTAAATTCTTATACATGTTTAACATTAAGAAACATAAAAAGGAACAAGTTAAAATGAATTAGAACCAAAATAGCACTTAAATTTCTGCAGCAGTGCGGACTTGTCCGGTTTGGACCCCAGACTAATCCGGTTTTGCTCTCTGTTGTCCCCTGGCCTTTTCCACTTTTTGCTGCATATTAGTCCGAAAATGTTTCAGTTGTTGTCTGGACTTGTCCGTTCTCAGGTACAGAATAGTCCATTCTTCGCTACTGGAACTCTTCAAAGTTGTCCGGTAACCCCTCTGTTGGTTCGGTTTTTAGAAAAATGAACAAGCCTTCGGACTTGTCTGGCCCAACACCGGACTTGTCCGTTTTGCTCTCTGGACAAGATTGGACTTTTCCGGACCATCTCTGAACTTGCCCGTTCAAGTCTCTGTTCCCGACCATACTTGTCCGACCCCTAGCGGACTTGTCTGGTGTGCCCGACTCGGATTCAATCTTTCCCTCCACGGCATGTTATTGGGTTTTTGACTTAATTGGGCCCAAGAACGTCATGTCCAACCCCTGTGTAGCCCATGTGGGACCCCTACTCGTCCTTCACCACCTTATACTCGAATTCCACCCAAACCCTACCACCTTCACCCTATATAAACACCCCAACACCTAGCTTTCATCTCTTTGCCACAATTGAAGAAACCCCTAACCCTAGTTCGTGAGAGCCGCCATCAAGAAGCCTCCACCGCAGCGAGAAGAAGGAGAAGGGAGGAAGGACGAGGATCAACCAATATCGTTGCTGCTATTGCGATCTTCATCATCAATCCTTCATCGTTAACGCCCCTTTTTGTCAATTCTTTTTCTCCTTCGATCTCGACGTACAATTCTCAAACCATCGACCCTTGAACCCTAGGATTCACGGTAATTATCTTAGATGCACATTTTCTATGTAAAATTATGGTTCCATATTAATTTTAATTATTCTCTAATTGAAAACTCGACAAAAACCCTAGCCAGCGGACTTGCCTGGCCCGAGTGCGGAATAGTTCGATTTTCTTTCTGTTCCAGAACGGACATGTCTGACATCATTACGGACTAGTCGGGTCTTCCTGTTCTGAATATTCCCAGAACTTCTTTAATATCCCCCAAAATGACTTGCAACTTGTTTTAACATGTAAAACTTAATTGTAACTAGTTAGTAAGCAATGATATCAACCTAATAACCTACATTAACACATAATTGCATTATTCATGTATGTCATGACATATTGAGTAATATATGAGCAATTATTGATTGTAATGTTTGTTTTGTATGTTTGTTGCACGGAATAGAAGTGTTGCGCTAGGGGGTGCTGTCGAGGACCTCCAGCAACAGAACTTTCAAGCTTTTGATCCTAATCAATCTTAAGAGCAAGGCAAGTGTCCTTGATCATTTTGATCCTGTTTTTTAATGTTTTGTTTGCAAAATTGCATACTTGTATCAAATTGATGGTAAACCCAAGATAGGTGTTTACTAGACTTGTTTAACCATCCTTGTCGCTTATAAAATATTGTAGAGAGTCGGAAGGGTACTATTACCTTTTTGCTTTGCTCTAATTAATTGGGATGGGAAAACAACCAAATGGCTCAGTTATGAATTAATGAACTTATGGATGATGTGAATTGATGAACATGGTTAATTGGCATCATGGGATTTGGGAGATCTAAGAAAGCATGGTTTGTGGATTGGGTTGGAATATATAGTGGTCTTGCTTGCCTTGGATCTAAGGACCGGTTCATGCGTGAATAAGTTAGAACAACAGTGCCACCATAAGACCAAATATGTGTGTGGCTTAGACAATTAATTAGATGTATTGCTAGCATTGTTCAGATCATTTGGAGGAGCGGGGAACGGGAGTCAGTTGGGTTTACAATAGTGGAGGGACTGCCCTTGGATCCGAACGTCACAAGAGGGGGCCCTTGGTTGGATGTGCTCAGTTGGAGGCATCACCACCGGTGAAACCTTAGTGGGTCTGAATATGCTGGTAGTCCCTTTGTAAAGGCTATTTTGTGATCTCTTGACCATACACCTAAAGAAGTGTAATTGGCATAAGAGAGATTTTTTTAGTTGCCGACGGGTGATGAAATCACGGACTTCTGGGTAAAGTGGTACAACCTCTGCAGAGTGTTAAAAACTATCATGATAGTCGTGCTCCCGGTTATGAGCATCTGGACAACTTGCATGATTAGAGTGGAACTTGATAATTGGGATTGTCATGGTTTTGTTATGGTTGTGGACTGGATGGTGATAAATGGTAATGGTTAATGATGATGGTAAGAATCTGGCACATAGATGGATAATTGATGATGGATATGAATTATTATGTTTATTTGGGTTATGATGGGATTATTTCACATAGACATTGTAGGATGTTTTTTTACATGTTTTAAATGTACTTTTCAGCAAATAGCCATTATTTACTATCATTCCTTGTTTAAGCTACATGTTATTATTTTCTCACACTTGTTGAGTACGATATGTGCTCACCCTTGCAATTCCCCCACCAACAGTTTCAGGTGATGTTTGGGAGTATCTTGAGGATAATGCAGAGTACTAGGTTGTGTGCTGCCATCGACTTGGCTATGGATTTCTTGGTGCCGCACTACCCTTCTTCTTAGTTGATTAGATTAATGTTTAGTGTATTTCCACTACATTAGTTTCAAATTTATTAATAATAATCATTAGAGTTGTAATTTGAGGATTATTTGAATATTGTAATAAAAGTACCTTCTTAATTAATTTGTGATGTGGTAATTTTTTGTATATCGTTTTTGAAGCACTCGTGTATGTGTGTTGAACGTCATCGGCACACATATGCGTCGCATATGGTTCATTTTCGAAACTAGGTGTCACATTTCTCCAGGTCACTGCCAAGTGGGTCCCATCCCTTGATATGGGTGTTACACCATTGGATGGTCTCGGATACTTCTGTTTGTGGGCCATTTGATCCATGTGGTGCCACATGTTGTCGCTTGATTGGCTAGGATGGTATTTTATAGGATTGTCCCCCTCTTTTACCTTATTTCCTGCAATAATTCTTTGCATGCACTATTTCTCCAAGGACAAGTAGAAATAGGTTAAATAGAAAGGTGATGTGTGCAAGAAATAACAATTCCTTCACATAATTGAGTTATATTGATGGGTGAAATTAGTATATAACAGCCGTGAACTACCGCCCAAGTGAAAAGTTGAAGCAGCAATGCAGGAATTGATGGTGGCCCCACCTCCAGGATCAAAGCCTAACCCCAAGGTGGGCCCAGAGGCCACTCTCGGTATCCTGCAGACCAGGTACCCTTTCGTACTAGAAAGAGAAGCATTGAGTCCTATTTTCCAGGAAAGGGGGCCTCTGAAGGCCAACACGTGTCCCAGAGCGCCGGACCTGCCTCCCTCCTTAGGGTGACTACAGCGCTGCCACGTGTCCCGCAGTGCCGGACATGCCTCCCTCCTAAGGATGGCTCCGGCGCTGACACGCGTCCCGCGGTGCCGGACCTGTCTCCCTCCTAAGGGTGTCCCCAACGCTACCACGTGTCCCCTAGTGTCGGACATGCCTCCTCCTAAGGGTGGCTCCGGTGCTTCCACGTGTCCCGCAGTGCCGAACCCGCCTCCCTCCTTAGGGTGCCTCTGGCACTGCTACATGTCCTGTGGTGCCGGATCTGCCTCCCTGCTAAGGGAAACTCCAGCACTGACACGTGTTCCGTAGCATCGGACTTGCCTCTCTGCTAAAGGAAGCTCCAGTGCTGCCATGTGTCACGTGTCCGGATCGACATCTTCAATGGGAAGAACTCCAGGATTGCCAATAACATAGACATTCAAAGGAAATCAATCAGCCATTACAAGACCTGGTTAACACGTCATTAATTCTGCATTAATGACGCACGATCAAAGGATCATGAATCCTGGTAACACTGCTATCAAAGTACATTATCACCCTAATAAAAACGATGTTATACACTTAGATCATGTATAACATAGTGAATACTGCTGGGGCCACCTGTTGGGACACAACACACTGTACCAGCTAGTCCTTAATGTAACAAAGGATTGCGCTGCACAGAAGAACTCAAGCCATCGAAATCCATCCAAGGCCAAAGTTATTCGGACTAGCTCACCAGCATACTCGCTCAAACCAATCCAATACAGAAACACCCTCGTGGAGTAGGATATTACGCTCAGGCAGCCCGAACCACGTAAAAATTGTTGTCTCACCTTGTTCCTAAGATCTTGAGATTACGCCCCGCCTAAATACGAACCTCCGTGGACTACTTAGTACTACCAGGGGAAGTGTCGATCGCACACTTTGACAAGCTCCATTCGCGAGGGTGAATATATAGCCTGACGTGGATTTCTTAGTATCCACACAACCAGCGAAATCTCAATCTGAATACCCACTACTTCAAGTGGGTCTGACTTACTATACCTTAGCGTGAGGCCTTTTGTGTCTTGCACATATCTTAATGCTTTCTTAACTGCCTTCCAGTGATCAATCTTTGGATTAGCATGATATCTGCCAAGCATTCCGGTCACATAAGCTAAGTTGGGGCAAGTACAAACTTGGGCATACATAGGGCTTTCAACATCAGAAGCATATGAAGCCGATTTTATTTGATCGATCTCATATTGGTTCAGGGAACACTGAAAGTTCCCAAACTTATCGCCCTTTACAATTGGAGCACGTGAAGGCTTACTCTTATGCATACTGTACTTTCTTAGTACATTCTCTAAGTATGCCTTTTGTGATAAGCCAATACCCCCTTATTTATATCTCGGGAATTTCTATGCTAATACATAGGATGCTTCACTAAGATCTTTCATATCAAAATTAGAGGACAAGAACTTTTAGTTTCTGATAGTAGATTGACATCACTACTTGTAAGTAGTATATCATCTACATTAAGCACGAGAAAAATAAATTTCTCGTTCTCAAACTTAACATCAATGCAATTGTCCTCCTCATTTTCTTTAAATCCAAACTTTCTTATTATCTCATCGAACTTGATATTCCACTGCCTTGATGCTTGTTTAAGTTCATAAGTGGAATTTCTTAAGTGGCATCCCATATGTTCCTTACCTTTAACAACAAAACCTTTCGGTTGTGTCATATAGACGTTCTTACATAGATCACCATTAAGAAATGCCGTTTTTACATCCATCTGATGTAATTCTAAATTTTAATGTGTAACTAATGTCATAATTATTCTGAACGAATCCTTACTTGCGACGAGTGAAAATGTCTCATTATAATCTATCCCTTCTCTTTGAGTGAAGCCTTTTGCAACAAGTCTGGCCTTAAACTTATCAATATTCCCTTTAGAATCACGTTTAATTTTGTAGGTCCATTTACAGCCTAATGTTTTGGCTCCATTAGGAATCTTAACTAAATCCTAGACTTTATTTGTATCCATAGACTTCATTTCATCCTCCATGGCTTTACGCCATTCATATGATTGAGAACTTCTCATAGCTTCTTCAAATGTGGTGGTATCACCCTCCATTAGAATTGTCTCACTCAAATAGATCTCATAATCATTCAGAATGATCGATTTTCTTTCTCATTGAGATATTCTTAATTGCACATTATCCTCATTTTGAGGTTGTTGTTCATCTTCATTATTAATGACAACGGGCTGAGAATGCTCAACCTCTCTCAATAATTTTGTTGCCAATGGAGAACTAACAACAGATGTTAAATCTTCACCAATAGGCACTAATGATTCAACAGCAATAGGTAATGAGAAATATAGTTTGTTGAATCATAGGAGTGGGTACATAAACCTGTTTCTCTTCAAAATTAATTTATTGTCTTATCGTACTCCCTCTGATCATGGCATCCCCTAAAAAGACGACATATCTTGTTTATACAAACTTGGTATATAATTCTGGACAGTAGCAACTTATTGTCTTAGCATCTAACTTACCATGTTTGAGTTAAATATTTTTGCCTCAGCGAGACAGCCTCATATATGCGTATAACATATTGAGAACTTTGGTCATGTCCACAACTCATACAGTGTTTTAGGTACCGACTTAGTAGGAACCCGATTTAGCACATGAATGACGGTTTTTAATGCCTCCATCCATAAGCTAACCAGTAAATCTGATTGACTTAACATGGTACTTACCATATCCATTAGCGCACGGTTGTGCCGTTCCACTACTCCATTTTGCTCAGGCTCACCCGGTGTGGAATACAGGGCGACTATGCCATTTTCCTGTAGGAATCGAGCAAATGGTCCAGGAACTTGGCCATACGGGGTATGACGACCGTAATACTCACCACCACGATCGGATCTTACCACTTTTATCTTAGTGTTTTGTTGATTTTCAACTTCTGCCTTAAATATCTTAAATTTATCCAACGCTTCAGAGCGCTCTTAATTGGATAAATATAGCCATAACGAGAATAGTCATCTGTGAAAGTTATGAAAGAATCAAAACCATCAACATATACTAAGGGAAATGGGCCACAAATGTCTGTGTGGATTGATTCTGAAATTCATGTACTGCGTATGACACATTTCTTAATTTTCTTAACAAATTTTCCCTTAATGCAATCTATGCATTCTTATAAATCCAAAAATTCCAAATGAGGAAGAATCTATTATGAAATCAATTATTCAATTCTCCCCCTCGAAATATGGCCTAAGCGATAATGCCATAATTTTGAAGACATTTCGAAATCAATTCTCTTACGCTTACTATGATGTGAGGAAAACTGATTGTCGCTTACAACATTAATGTCATCATGCAATGATAATAAGTATAACATGCCTTGTCTTATAGCAACACCAACAATCTTATTATCAAACTTAATTACACATCTATATTTGCCAGATTGGCATACATAACCATTATCTTCTAAGCATGATACTGAAATCAAATTTCTACTTAAAGAAGGTACATATAATACAGCTTGAAGTGTAAGTACAAAGCTATTTCTTAATACTAATGGATAATCTCCAATGGCTTTCACTTCCGCTTCATGGCCATCAGCAACTTTAGTGGCCCTTTCCCCTCTTTCTAGGGTCCTCCTCATATTTAACCCCTGCAACGAATTGCAAACGTGCATGGTGACACCTGACTCTATCTACCAAGTAGATGGTGTATACTCTAAAAGCAGGAATTTATTAACAAAGGTTACAAAATCATTATCATTTTTGCAACACCATTTAAGGAAACCTATGCACTCCTTCTGATGGTGACGTTTGCCTAAATAGAAGCGGCACTGATTTTTCTCCACTTTCAGATCCTTATGGTAAGGATGACTTTGTAGAGCCTTACCCTCATCTTTAGCATGGTAAGAAGCACCATGATTCTTAAAAGATTGCTTAGAAGAAAAATACTTCTGAGCCTTACTTTTTAACTTCACATAGTTGATGGAATCATTACCACGAAGGGAATTAATCCTCTCTTCCTCCTGAACACACATATCAATGAGTTTTTCTAAGTTCCATTGTTCAGGCTGAGAGTTATAGTTGATGACAATTGTCTCAAATTCCTTTGGAAATGAGGCAAAAATAAGATGTACAATGAACTTATCTTTAATCTCAAAATCCGTAGGCTTAAGTTTTCCTGCCACATTTGTCATTCTTAAAATGTGCTCTCACACACCACCTCTATAATACTTTTCAATAACAAGCCTCTTGATAAGAGAAATTGCTGTAGCCTTAGAAGAACCAGTAAACTGATTCTCAATCTTTTGGAGGTACAGTGTCAGTCTCACATTCAGAGATTGCTCCCCGAATGGCCTCTGTGATAGTGCTCTTAATAACCATCAAATATTTTCTGTTTGATTTGTTCCACTTAACACGAGCTATGTCACAAGCCAATAGATTATTTGTGTAGTCCTTTGTCCTCACAACAAAGGCATTCTGAGTTTTATCATCATTTTTTACTGGTTCCACCAGGTCAACTGGATATGGAGTTGTGAGAGCTAAATTAATTTCGGAGACTGCTAATGCAATCTCTAGTTTTTCTATCCATCTCCCAGAATTACTTCCATTGAGTGGATCAATGCAAGCGATGAAACTTAGTGATGAATTCTCATTGGAGGAACTTCATAATCAAAAGACAAGATCATGAGTGAATGCATATATATTAAACATAAGAAAATGTTGAGTTTTATCTTTCACTTTGGTTACTTGACCAAAACTCAACATTTGAGAACAACTGAAAAAACATAATAATTTATCTATCACTCTAGAATAATATCTTTGGCTTTGGTTACTCGACCAAATTACTATTTACTTAGAAGAATAATATCATTAACGCCTTTCGCTTTGGTTACTCGACCAATAGTGACATTAATATAGCTTAAAATATGGCAATTTTATTTTTTGTTTTGGTTACTCAATAAAATTCCATGCAACTTAAAATGACATAGCAATTTATATTTCACTTTAGTTACTTGACCAAATTGCTATGACAATATAAACTTAACTCACGGTGGAAACTTATTTTAATAAACAAACTTAAGTGTACAACTCGGATTAGTCAACAAGGGTCGGACTAGTCCAAAAATCTTACAGTACCATTTTCGGACTAATCTGGTCCATAAGCCGGACAAGTCCGAACTCAAACAGAACCATGACCAGACTAGTCTGGTCTATAGGACGGACAAGTCCGGTACTGTTCTAGAAATATTTGATCAGTTCTTTATTGAACTTTTTGCATTTGGTCCGAACTATTTCGAACTAGTCCGGCCAACCCCGGAAAATTTTCAAATAAAACTTTGCGAAATGCCAAATACCAAAAAGCAATCTTAATCTTACAGTCTTACAAAATTAACTTAATTTTCACAGTGGATTTCAATCCAAAGTGCTTAATAGGTTTTTGATCGGATGAATGCGTCGAAAATGTCCCGATCTAAAAAACCTAACTGCCTCATTGAGACAATACCGGACTAGTCCGGCCCATAGATCTCTGTTGTTATTTGATGATGCACCCATCGAGTCAACAAAGACGAGATCACAAAAAAAAACGACGACGAGGGGCGTTTTCCCTTGTTCTTCTCTTGGTGTGTTGATTGGATTCTTAGAACTAAGAGAGTTCAAGTGTGTAGAGTGTATGTATGTGCATACATGAGCATTTTTTGATCATACACTTGACCATCTTCTTATATTTGACCAAGAGATACAAGAGAGGGTCTCCCACCCCTGAGGAATAGTTGTATCCCCCAATCAGGGACATAACATTTGGTGGGTTGTGTCTTTTCAATTAAGACATATGTCAATTTCGAGTTTAAATTGACAGTTGCTGAACTGGTCGGACTAGTCCGGTATTGAAACTGGACTGTACCGGACTAGTCCGATCTTAGAGAGGACTAGTCCGGTTGGACTAACAACTTAATCCCCACATACGGGTGGCATGCATCACATGTACAGGATGGTAGAAAAGCTGCTAAATTTAAAGGCGGGCTGTTTGCATTTACAAGTTATAATTACTTATAATCAAAACTGTGATTGTATGATGCGTTCAGGTAACTGATGGCACGAAACATCTCTACATGGTAGGGCTATTTATGATGTTCAAGACTCATGAATAATTCGAGTTCGGCTCGTTAAAATCTTGATTGGAGCTGGATTCTACTTATAAACGAGCCGAACTCGAGCTCTATCTCAAGCTCGCGAGCCTGATGAACTCGATAAGTCTCGTTTAAATAAATTTTATTTTATAAATATTACTTATTATTATTACTTAAACGAGCCACCTGAGCTTGAACTCAAGCTTTTACGAACTTTGATCGAGGCTAACTATTTAAACGAGCCGAGCTCGAACTTATTTGCATGATCGATCAGATATCTAATTCGACTCGAGCTCAGTTCGAATTCTTATCAAACTCAGAATCTTGAAAGATAAGCTAGCTCGAGCACATCTTGTTCACGGCCCTACTCCAGAGCGTATACTTTGCAACGTCTGGTCACTTTCTGAGGCTTCAATTTGCGAGTGGTGACCGTGCGTGGAATGTGACGACCGATACAAAACGCTGCGCAAGCATAATCTCGTCTCCATAGTAGCTTGTAGGTGCCTGAAGTCAACAACCAATTATCCGGCGACACGCTTCTAAAAATACTGTACCTGCTATGAGTGCTTGCGGCTGAGGAACTTCACCGATCATATCGCACAGCTGAGAGCTGTCAAATCTCCGACATCATCCGATATGTAGTCTCACGTCTCTGTACTTGTCGCATTGTTTCCTTTATATTTTTGACGATCCACTTGCTTATCTCATTGTGTAGGTTTGATTTAGATGGCGGGAATTTTAACCCTGTCCATTTGGATTCGGAAATAATGACTGGTTGTTTAGGTATATCATATAATTTCGGTTCATTTTTTGTTATTGTCGTCTTGTTGTAGATAATAGGCTTAAGTGTTTATATTTATACTCCCTTCTAATAAATTGATCATAATCTTCTAAAGAAAAGTCGAGATTTTGTCCATTATCTAAAAAAATTTCGCTCCATTTTCATTTGCGAGAGCGATAAAGCCTTAATTTTGTGATTGAGACAGTCACAAAACTCCCCACCGGTCAAAGCTTTGAAGCAAGGAAGATGAACAAAGGAGAATCAGCTGCATAATTTAAATGTGCGGTGCAGGATTTTATAAAACGAAAAATATGTTACTCCTCTGTACTACATACATAAACTGTACTATTTTAATTATGTGCAGTATTTGACATTGAAATGGTTCTCAATATAGAAGACTAGGACTGTTGCGTGGTACCTTTTCCTAGAGTAATCAGTGTGCGGCGGCCCTGTAACAGTTGGCCGAAACAGGGTTCTCTTAGGCTGACTCTAACGCATTACCCATCGACGTACACACCCGGGAATGCGTTCTTTATCTGTCAAAAACTGGCTCCAATCGGATTACTCAAACCGCTACCAATTCTACGTATTCCGTCATCAGCGACGCAAACATGCGTCTTCTTCGACCGACGACGCAGCCACGGAGCGATGGATTTTGCGTGCGGGCGAAGGCGCGCACGGCGTTCCCGTGCGCTGCCGCCGTGTTTTCATGAGCTGGCTCGTTGTTTTCCCGCGCAGTGCTGTGTTTTGGCGCGCTGGACGGCTGGAGCTACGAAAACGCGCCCAGACAAGATGTTTGCGTAGTTGCGTTGGAGACAGCCAACTTTTGGTAACCCACGTGGTCTCTACTCGTGACTCAAACAGCAGAATGCGTTCTCTGTTTTGCATGCTAGCTTTGGAGTCAGCCTTAGCTCGGAAAAATATTGGGAGCTAGCCTCTGAGATATATGTAAAGAGAGTTTCTCCGGCCAAGACTATGTAAGTTGTTTGCAATATTTTTTTCTTAAAATGTTTGTATATCATCACCTAAAGATTATTGTTTTAGACGGTTCAACCATCGAATATTTCACTCCGTTTAGGCCTCCGTTGGAGTGCCTTAAGAGTCCTTTGAGTACTGTTCATTTGTTTGGAACTCACGGGGAAAATAAATGAAACTTTTCTATGTTGTACTTTATATACTCCCTTCATTTTCATGAACTTGACGTTTTGTAGTTTAAAAATGAACTATAAAACGACAAGTTCATGAGGACGGAGGAAGTATGTAGGAAAAACATAGCTTAGCCAAGTGATCTAAGTAGCACTATTTAGGTTCTGAGTTCGGTTCTTGGTGGGAGCGAATTTCAGACTGAATTTTACAATACTAAATGCAGTTACTCTACAAATGAATTCATGAGTGTCGAAAAATATGAGAGGACGAACATGTCGCATGATGATTTATGATGTCCGATTTACAGTCGTGTGTTTAATCATTCAATTATCATCGCATTATTCTAAATAATAGGTTGTGAATGTCTGTATTTGTATTCAATTTGTAATAAGATGGTCATAACCTTTTTGAAGAAGAAAAAACGAGACTTTACTCATTATCTCAAACTATAGAAAAAACCGAGAAAATTTTCCATCCGCTCTAACATCTTTTTCTCCCCTTCGCTGAAGACCGGGGCAAATCACACCCGTTCCTTGTCGTTAGACACTAGCTGGCCCGTCTCCATAGCCAGCTGGCACAATTATATACGAGGGGATAGCTCGGGCTCTACAAAAAATATAGTATCAAATAATTAAGCTAATTGTCTGTCTAATATTCCTGCGTGGTCTTTCGTATGCCCATCCAAACAACGAATACTACAAAATTTCGAGGTTTTCCAGTCCTCTATCTTCTGCATGCATTCCTATCCTATCTTCTTTGTGATTCTCCTATTACTACATTTTTTTCCAATCGTACGTTGCAAAGGAGCCCTAATTACACTACAAGAAAAGCGATCATTTGCGACGGCTATATTTATTTGCGACGGCCAGCCGTCGTCTGGCCGTCGCAAATAACATGGTCATCGCAAATAACAGCTTATTTGCGACGGCCAACCCCGGTGCCGTCGCAAATAACAACTTATTTGCAACGGCCAACCCTAGTATTGTCGCAACTAAGGCAGCCGTCGCAAATAAGTGTTTATTTGCGACGGCTGCTAAAAGGGTCGTCGCAAGTAACATTAATTGCGACGGCCATATGGTCGGGCCGTCGCAATTAGTGGGCCGTCGCAAATAGGGGCCTTTATCCCGACCCGATACTTCATTCTCGTCTTCATTCTCGACCACTCGACAACTGCCCCGCCGCCAGCCCGCCGCCCTGCCGCGCGCCGTCGCTGCCCGCCGTCGTCGCGGCGCCGCCGGCCCGCCGCCCCGCCGTCACCGCCCCGCCGCCGCCCCGGCTCGCCGCCCCGGGTCCGTCGCGCCCCAGGCGTCGCCGCCCCCGGCCTCGGCTCGCCGCGCCCCCGCCGCCCCGGCCCGCCGCGCCCCCGTCCCTGAGCCGTGTCGCCGCCCCGCCCGCGGCGCCGCCCCACCGTTGGTCCGTAGTAAGTGGCTTCACTGCTTCTTTGTTTTGTGCATTTTTGTTCATTCGTTAGTGTTGTTTTGCTAGGGGAGTAGAATATAAAGCTTAGAATTATGCTTGTTGTTCTTGTATGCGCGCCAATTGTTATTAGCACGGCGCGGCGTCCCGCCACGGTGGCGGTCTCGCCCTCGGCCGCCGACGCCCTGACGGCCGTCCTGGCCCTGCCAACGCGCCGGCCGGGCAGCACGCCCTGCGACAGGCTGGTCGTGGATCTAGATGTTGCTAGATGATTATGTTTTTTTAGGTTTAGATAACTTTTTGTCATGCTTTGGTAAATATATTTATTATGCAGGTTACTAGAATTAATAATTTTTTTCTCTTGTTCTTTTGATTGTGTCAGTGTTTAGAATTAATAGTTTTTTCTATTCTGTTTAGTGTATATTTGGACTTTAGTGCATTCAGATAATGTTTTTGAGTGACTACTTAATATATATAAATAAAGGGGTTTTGGGTCGGCTCGGACCAACCCGGAAGGGCACGACACGCAATAAGTGTGGTTGTGTCGTGTAGACCATAGTAGTCAAGGCGACATGGAAGCAAACGGGTTGGTAAGGACGTCAATGACCCGCGATTCCGTGGACGGTGGAAATGGATGTGGAATTATCATCTAAGACCAACTTTCCTCTCACTCTTTCTCTAGTTCTTTCCTCTCTCTTAAATGACCTGAAAATGAAAATGAGCAATGTAACCTATAGCAATGTATTACCCGTTTCGGATCGGCACATCTCACATGCCATTGGCATGTGAGACGTGCAGGTTCGGAATTGTCTCTTTTTGGACAGCCTCGGAGTGACCGAGGGGGCGTGGCTTGTGACGAGACGCGGGTCCGTATTTGGACGAGATTTTGGTGGCATAACCCTGTTGTTCTCTGTTGCACCATTTTTGGGTGTGCAGTGGAGAACAGCGGGGTTATGCTTCCGAAATTTCATTCAAATCCGAATCACGCGTCTCATCATGAGCACAATTGGACTCACATATGTGGACTTTGGGAGCTACCATATGTGAAGTCGTTGATTCTAATGCACAACATTGATGTCATGCATCAGGAGCGTAATATGAGCGAAAGTATCATAAGCACTTGCATGGATATGCCTGGCAAAATGAAAGACAATTATAAAGCTAGACTAGATTTGGCAGACATTTGTCACCGTCCAACTCTTGAAATCTCTGAAAGTGGTGGAAAGCCACGTGCTTCTTTCTGTCTTCGATCGAAAGAAAAGAAAGAAGTTATGAAATGGATGAAAACTTTGAAATTCCCAGATGGTTACGCAGCTAGCCTGAAACGAGCCGTAAATGTTAACACATGAAACCTCACTGGGTTGAAGAGTCATGATTATCATATTATAATGGAAAGACTCCTACCTGTTATGTTCCGAGGCTATCTAGATGATGCGGTGTGGGAGGTTTTTAGCCGAGCTCAGCTATTTCTATAGACAGCTTTGTGCTAAAGAAATCAAGATTGAGATGATGGATAAGTTAGAGAAGGAGATACCCATACTTTTATGTAAGATGGAAAAAAATTTCCATCGGGTTTCTTCAATCCAATGCAACATCTGCTTATCCATCTTCCATTCGAAGCTAAAGTTGGCGGTCCTGTGCAATATAGGTGGATGTATCACATTGAAAGAGCGCTACGATATCTGAAACCAATGGTTGACAACAGGGCAAGGGTGGAAGGGTGCTGTCGGTACCCTGGGTACCGTATACCCCTTGAGATTGCAAAGACCTCAAGGAAATGTCATCGACTTGATTTGAAGACCTTTGAAGGCCCACATGTCAGACATGACCGGACCCGCTTCCCCAACATGGTTAGTCCCAGGGTCGCCACGTGTACTATCAAACCGGAGCTACCGCCCACAAGGGGGAAGCTCCGGGCTATGTACCATAATGGCACCCCCGGACCTAACCCCAGACTGAGGGAAGCTCCGGAACTAACACGTGTATGGTGGCACCGGACCTATCTGTTCCCCACAGTATGCTCCGGAGCTGCCACGTGTCCAACTGTCGGATCTTCAGCCTCAAACCTCCGGAAGACTCCACAACGGCTCCGGATCTTCAAAGGGGAATCAAGGACTTCAAGACCCGATTAAGTGTCATTAATACTATATTAATGACACACGATCGAACGACCTTAATTACCAGTAACGGTGTCGTAAAAGCCCGTAACTCGGTCATTAAAGGTAATTAAGCGTATCAATTGTGTATCAAAATTAGTAACCGCCAGGGCCACATGTCGGGCCAGGCCAACTTGTAACGGCATGTCCTTGTACTATAAAAGAACAGGCCGATGATACAGAGGAAACGCTCACTCTATGCTCACGAGACGGATCTGATTGGCTCTAATCTGATCAAGCACTCTCAACTCACGTTGAGTTCATACATCCAATACAACACCAACACACCCCGTGGAGTAGGGTATTACGCTCAGGCGGCCCGAACCACGTAAACCATCGTGTCTCCCGTGTCATTTTGTACTTCACCTTCTTGAATCTCCGCGTGCCCACACCGAACCTCAAACTCCGCAAACACTTTAGTAGTGTCGGGAGATCTGCCGGATCACAACCACCGAGAGTTGGCGCGCCAGGTAGGGGGCGCCTGAGATTTCAAGAATGGTGAACTCAGCTGGTGGATCATCTAATGGTCATCCTGCTGTTCAAGCTGCTGGGGGCGATCCCTCCAATATGCAGCCACCAGCAGGAACCTCAGTGCTAGCAGGAGTCACACTTCCACCACCGCCGCCTCCACCAGCAAATCAAGCTGGGCAGCGCGATGGTGCACCGGCGTCAATCACTGCGTCGGCAAATCATGACAACCCAGAACACGTGCTCCATGCAGCATGTGCTCTCCTTCAGCGTCCACCACCTCCGGACGCATCTCGGGATGCAATGGAGCAGTGGAGGGCCAATGTGGAACACTTAGTTGCAGCAGCAGCCGACCGCATCAGTAACCAGGGTCCTCCTCCTTCAGGACGGGCCCCGTCGCAGCGACAGACCTTGTCTGGCAGACTTGGTCCGCACGTTTCCACCAACAGGAGACGTGCTGCGTCACAGCAAGTGACGTCATTGCCCTCCGGGGCGCGACGCACTCACACGGTATCAAGGCTTTCAACTCATGACCTCCGGGCGGAGCTTGATCGCCGATACCGTCAACAAGACGGCCGAGTCCATATCGAGCGTGCTCGTGAAAGACGAGAAGCTCAGGACATTCCTGCTCCTGAAGGAGTAGGAGGAGGTTGTTCAGCCCTGGCCATGCATCTGCGTATGGTCAGGTGGCCACAGAAATTTCGGCCTCACCTGCCGGAGAAGTTTGATGGGACCGTTAATCCTGTCGAATTTCTTCAGATTTACTCCACTGCTATCCTGGCAGCTGGAGGAAATGAGGCCGTAATGGCCAATTATTTTCTAGTGGCTTTAACTGGGACCGCTCGGTCCTGGTTTATGAGCCTTCCACCCAACTCCATCAACAGTTGGGAGGAGTTATGCCGATAGTTCACCACCAACTTCGGGAGTTCATACACCTGACCAGACATCGAACTGGACCTTTTTGTAGTCGTGCAAAAAGGGGGAGAATCCCTGCGATCATTTATCCAGAGATTCTCTCAGGTATCGAAACACTATCCCTTCTATCTCTAGCACTTATGTCATTGTGGCATTTAGATAGGGCGTACGGGATAAGAAGATGTTGGAGAAACTGGCGATCAAGGAGATCACCAGTGTCACGAAACTCTTCAGCTTGGCTAACAAATGTGCCAGAGCTGCGGAGGGCCGTGAAATGCACTCCAAACCACCTCCGGAGGATCACAAAAAATCCTCCAAAGGAGAAGCCACTACCTCCGGGAGTGGCAAGAAGAAGAAAAAGACCAACGGCAAGAAAAAGCCGTCGGCCGGCGCATCTAATGCTGCAGCTGCTGCAGCTCCGGGTGGCCGGGGGCCACGCCCCGAGAAGCGACCTCGACCATCTTCTGAAGACGGTGGCAAACCCAAAGTGTGATGTCCAATTCACAAGACGGACAGCCACAGTTTGGAAGACTGTCGGGAGGTCCAAAACCTTGCTGAGCATTACAACAAGCACCGGGAAAAAGTTCCTTTCTGACAGAGGGAAGGAAAACAAAAAGTTGACAAAGCTCCGGCTGAAGAGGAGTTAGGTTTTCAGGATCCCAAAAAGGTCCTGAAGGCCGTCTACACCTCCGTCGACGATGATTCTGACGTCTCTGACAACGAGCATCGGAAGACCATGAACACCATTTTTGGTAAATCATGGGACATCACCTCCCGTCGCGTCCTCAAGACAATGTGTCGGTACATGGCCGCTGTAGCTCCTACAGCCAGGGCGGAGCCTCATCGGAAGTGGATGGACACGGCCATCACTTTTGATGCTTCGGACTGCCCTCGAAGCATGGTTGGAGCAGGCCAATTACCTTTGATGGTGTCTCCTACCATGAATAACATTCAGCTCCACCATGTTATGGTAGACGGAGGTTCGGGGCTGAACCTCATAAGCTTCGAAGCTTTTACCAAGCTTCAGCTCCGACCTTCGGATCTTCATCCCTCCCGACCTTTCTCCGGAGTAGGTCCGGGAGCCATTACCCCACTCGGTGCTATTACTCTCCCCGTTACCTTCGGGACCCGGGAGAAGTATCGCACTGAGAAGTTGGTCTTTTACATTGCTCAGATCAACTTACCTTTCAACGCCATCTTGGGCAGGCTTGCCTTGTACAAATTCATGGCAGCTGCCCATTATGGCTACTTGGTGTTAAGGATTCCAACACCAGTAGGCGTTCTCCGGATCCGCGGAGATCGCACTACCGGAGTAACTGCTCTGGAAGAACTTCATGCGCTTACTACAGCACAAGAGGAGGACTTCAGACAGGAGCAAGCTCCAAAACCCCCGAGCATTCGTCAGCGAGGCTCGACTTCTGCACCTCGTGTGCAGCCAAGCGGCGACACTGACATTCCCGTCAAAGTCGTCCAAATCGGTTCCGATGCCGCTCAGACCACCTGTATATCGGGGGGATTGAATGACAAATAGGAACTCGCGCTTGTCGGTACCCTAGAAACCGTACACCCCTTGAGGTTAAAAAGATTTCAAAGGAAAGTCATCTACTTGGTTTGAAAACCCTCGAAGGCCCACATGTCAGACATAACTGGACCTGCTTCTCCAACATGGTTAATCCCTGGGTCGCCACGTGTACAACCAAACCGGAGCTACCGCCCACAAGGGGGAAGCTCCGGGCCACGTACCGAAATGGCACCTCCGAACTTAACCCCAGACCGAGAGAAGCTCCGGACCTGACACGTGTCTGGTAGCCCCAGAGCTACCTGTTTCCCACAGCAAGCTCCGGAGCTGCCACGTGTCCAATCGTCGGATCTTCAGCTTCTAACCTCCGGAAGACCCTGTAACAGCTCCGGATCTTCAAAGCAGAGCCAAGGACTTCAAGACCCGATTAAGTGTCATTAATGCCATATTAATGACACTTAAACGGACAATCTTAACACCAGTAACGGTGCTGTCAAAGCCCGTTATAGGATCATTAAGAGAAATTAAGTGTGTATCAATACTAGTAACCGCCGGGGCCACATGTCGGGCCAGGCTAACTTGTAACGGCCTGCCCTTGTACTATAAAAGAACAGGCCGACGATACACACAGGGAGGTTCACGGACGATCATACGCGCCCCATACACTCGTGGCAAGCTCTTACTGCTAATACAACACCAACACACCCGTGGAGTAGGGTATTACGCTCAGGCGGCCCGAACCACGTAAATTCTTGTGTCTCCTGTGTCAAACTCCTATTCACCTTCTTGAATCTCCGCGCGCCCACACCGAACATCAAACTCCCCTATCACTTTAGTAGTGTAGGGAGATCTGCCGGTTCTAACCGCCGACAGTCGGCGCGCCAGGTAGGGGCACCTGAGATTTCGAGAATGGTGAAATCAGCTGCTGGATCATCCAATGGTCAACCTGCTGCTCAGGCTGTTGGGGGCAATCCCTCCAATAGGCAGCTACCAGCAGGAGCCTCAGCACCAGCAGGAGCCACACTCCCACCACCACCGTCTCCTCCAGCAAATCGTGCTGGGCAACGTGATGGTGCGCCGGCGTCGCTTACTGCGTCGGCAAATCATGACAACCCGGAACACGCGCTCCATGCAGCGCGAGCTCTTCTCCAACGTCCACCACCTCCGGATGCATCTCGGGATGCACTGGAGCAGTGGAGGGCCGATGTGGAGCATTTGGTTGCAGCAGCAGCCTAACGCCTCAACAACCAGGGTCCTCCTCCTTCGGGACGAGCCTCGTCGCAGCGGCGGACTTTGTCCGGAAGACTTGGTCCGCACGTCTCCAATAGTAGGAGACGTGTTGCATCCCAACAAATGACGTCATTGCCCTCCGGGGCTCGACGCACTCACACGGTATCCAGGCTTTCGACTCATGACCTCCGGGCGGAGCTTGATCGTCGATACCGCCAGGAGGATGGCCGTGTACATATTAAGCGTGCCCGTGAAAGACGGGAAGCTCAGGACCTTTCTACTCTTGAAGGAGTAGGAGGAGGCTGTTCAGCCCTAGCCATGCACCTGCGCATGGTTAGATGGCTACAGAAGTTCCGGCCTCACCTGCCGGAAAAATTCGACGGGACTGTCAATCCCGTCGAATTTCTTCAGATATACTCCACTGCAATCTTGGTAGCTGGAGGAAACGAGGCTGTGATGGCCAATTATTTTCTAGTAGCCTTAACTGGGACCGCCAGGTCCTGGTTTATGAGCCTTCCACCCAATTCTATCAACAGTTGGGAGGAGTTGTGCCGTCAGTTCACTGCCAGCTTCGGGAGTTCATACACCCGACCAGGCACTGAACTAGACCTTTTTGCGGTCATGCAAAAAGGGGGAGAATCCTTGCGGTCATTCATCCAAAGGTTCTCTCAGGTACGAAACACTATCCCTTCTATCTCTAGCGCCTCTGTCATTGTGGCATTCAGACAGGGCGTGCGGGACAAGAAGATGTTGGAGAAGCTGGCGATCAAGGAGATCACCAGCGTCACGGAACTCTTCAGCCTGGCAGACAAATGTGCCAGAGCTGCGGAGGGCCGTGAAATGCACTCCAAACCAGCCTCGGAGGATCACAAGAAATCCTCCAAAGAAGAAACCGCTACCTCCGGGGGTGGCAAGATGAAAAAGAAGACCAACGGCAAGAAAAAGCCGTCGGCCGGCACATCCAACGTTGCAGCTGCTGCAACTCCGGGTGGCCGGGGGCCACGCCCCGAGAAGCGACCTCGACCGTCTTCTGAAGACGGTGGCAAACCCAAAGTGTGGTGTCCCATTCACAAAACGGGCAGCCACAGTTTGGAAGACTGCCGGGAGGTCCAAAACCTTGCCGAGCGCTACAAGCGCCGGGAAGGATCTCCTTTCCGACAGAGGGAAGGAAAACAAAAGGTTGACGAAGCTCCGGCTAAAGAGGAGTTAGGGTTTCAGGATCCCAAAAAGGTCCTGAAGGCCGTGTACACCTCCGTCGATGATGATTCTGACGTCTCTGACAACGAGCGTCGGGAGACCATGAACACCATTTTCGGTGGGTCATGGGATATCACCTCTCGTCGCGTCATCAAGACTATGCGGCGGGATATGGCCGCTGTAGCCCCTGCAGTCAGGCCGGAACCTCATCGAAAGTGGATGGACACCTCCATCACTTTTGATGCTTCTGATTGCCCGCGGAGCATGGTTGGAGCAGGTCAGTTACCTTTGATGGTATCTCCTACCATCAATAACATCCAGCTCCACCATGTCATGGTAGACGGAGGTTCGGGGCTTAACCTCATCAGCTTCGAAGCTTTCACTAAGCTTCAGCTCCGACCTTCACATCTCCATCCCTCTCGACCTTTCTCCGGAGTAGGTCCGGGGGCCATTACCATACTCAGAGCTATTACTCTCCCCGTTACCTTCGGGACCCGGGAGAAATATCGAACCGAGAAGTTGGTCTTCGACGTCGCTCAGATCAACTTACCATTCAATGCCATATTGGGTAGACCTGCCCTGTACAAATTCATGGCAGCTGCTCATTATGGATATCTGGTGTTGAAGATGCCAACACCAGTAGGCGTTCTCCGGATCCGCGGAGATTGTACCACCGGAGTAACTGCTCTAGAAGAACTCCACGCACTCACCACGGCGCAAGAGGAGGACTCCAGGCAGGAGCAAGCTCCAAAACCCCCGAGCATTCGTCAACGAGGCTCGACCTCTGCACCCCGTGTGCAGCCAAGCGGCGACACCGACATTCCCGTCAAAGTCGTCCAAATTGGTTCCGATGCCGCTCAGACCACCCGAATATCGGGAGGATTGAACGACAAATAGGAACTCGCGCTCATCACTTTTCTCCGGGCTAACGTTGACGTGTTTGCTTGGCAACCGTCACAAATGCCTGGGATCCCCAGGGAAGTGATTGAGCACAATCTGAAGATCTACCCCGATGCCCGGCCTGTGCATCAGAAGCCTTGGAAGCAATCCGTAGAGCGGCAGAACTTCATCCGACAAGAAGTGAAGAAGCTACTCGAAGCCGGATTCATCCGAGAAGTCTTCCATCCAAAATGGCTGGCAAACCCAGTCGTTGTGCCCAAGGCCGGCGGGAAACTTCGGATGTGCATCGACTACACCACATTAAATAAGGCATGTCCAAAAGATCCATTCCCACTACCTAGAATAGATCAGATAGTGGATTCCACCTCCGGGTGTGAATTACTGTGTTTCCTAGACGCATATTCTGGGTATCATCAAATCAGGATGTCTAGGGAAGATGAAGAGCATACTTCATTCATCACAATAGATGGATTGTATTGTTACACAGCCATGCCCTTTGGTCTCAAGAATGCAGCTTCAACTTTTATACGAGCTATGTACAAAACCTTTGAAGAACTCATTAGAGACGTAGTGGAAGTGTACGTCGATGACATCGTGGTCAAGGTCAGGAACAAGGAGTCACTCCTCGACACCTTGCAGGCTGTCTTCGACAAGCTGCGGGCCACCCGCACAAAGCTAAACCCGGACAAGTGCGTATTCGGGGTTAGCTCCGGAAAACTTCTTGGTTTCTTGGTAAGTCACCGAGGCATAGAAGCTAATCCAGCGAAGATAAAAGCCATTGAAGACATGCGACCACCAACCCGCATCAAAGACGTCCAAAAGTTAACTAGATGTCTAGCAGCCCTCAACCGGTTCATATCAAGACTGGCGGAACGGGCACTCCCCTTCTTCAAGTTATTGAGGAAGTCCGAACAATTCCAATGGTCCGAAGAAGTAGAGAAGGCATTCGAGGAGCTGAAATAGTTCCTCACCACCCTACCAATTCTGGTAGCTCCGAACCCTGGTGAGCCTTTGTTGCTTTATATTTCAGCTACTGATCAGTATGGTTCTGGTTGCGAAGAGACCAGAACTACCCCATACTCAGGAATCTAGGCCTCTTCGGGAAGGTCCAAAGGTTCCTAAAAGCGAGTCTGGGTCCCAGCTCCCAGATTCGAACCCACAAGAAGTTGCTTCAGGAGACCTAGACCCCTCCGGGAGGGTCCAGGTCATTTCTGAAGCAGCTCCGGGTTCCTCCAGCCAGAACCCGGAGGTCCCCGAAGAAAATCCGGACCCTTCTGAAAGGATCCGGATCAATGAAGAGGAAGCTCCGGACCCCTCCGGGAGGGTCCAGACCATTCAACGCCCGATATACTTCATTAGTGAAGTATTACATGATGCCAAGACTCGATACCTAGATGTGCATAAGCTGCTCTATGCAGTTCTTATTGCCTCCAGGAAGCTTCGACATTACTTCCAAGCTCACAAAGTCTCGGTGGTGACCTCCTACCCACTACGAGCAATCTTGCATAATCCCAATTCAATAGGGAGTATTGCAAAGTGGGCAGCGGAATTGGCTGAATTCGATCTTGAATTTATTTCAAGACAAGCAGTCAAGAGTCAAGCGTTGGCAGATTTTGTGGCAGAATGGACTCCCTCTCCATCAAATCCTGGGGGCCCCAGTGAGCAGAAGACGGAGTATCAAGCTCCAACCTTCACCGAGCCTCACTGGACCCTCTACTTCGACGGCTCCATGCAGAAGCATGGGGCCGGAGCTGGAATCCTTCTCCTTGCACCAACTGGGGAGAAGGTGAAATACATGGTACACCTTGACTTCAAGGCAACCAACAACATGGCAGAGTATGAAGCACTCATCTACGGACTAAAGGTGGCACTGTCATATGGTGTCAAGCAACTGCTGGTTAAAGGAGATTCAAAGCTCATCATCAAGCAGGTGAAGGGTGAATGCTCTTGCAATAATCTCCAGCTAGATGCTTACCTCCTTGAAGTCCAGAGGCTTCAGAAGGACTTTGAAGACCTAGATCTCCACCATGTTCAGCGTGCCCATAACACTGAAGCTGACGAACTCTCGACCAAAGCGTCAACCGGAGCTCCGGCTCCTGACGGAACCTTTGTCCGGAGGTTGTCAAAGCCAACAGCTCAGCCTGCCGAACTGAGCGAAGGGGGCGAGATCAGCATCCCGAAGCTGATGGTCCCGATGGCCCTGTTACCATGGCAGCCATCAAGGGTCGTTGGTGCTGCCGGGAGCTCCGAGCAACCCAGCACGCAAGACTCAAAAGCTCAAGTTAGCTCCGATGCATGGATCTCGGAGATCCGGAGCTACTTGAAAGACAACATCCTTCCTGACGATGATGTATCCGCTGACCGGGTAGTCAGATTGGCTAAAAGATACACGTTGGTAGAAGGGGATCTCTACCGGCGCGGTGCCCACGGCATCCTAATGCGGTGCATCACAAGGGAAGAAAGCTGTGAACTTCTCGTAGAAATCCATGGAGGCGAGTGTGGGAACCACGCATCTTCCCGCACGCTGGTCGGAAAAGCCTTTCGGCATGGCTTCTACTGGCCTACAGCGCTCCAGGATGCCACTGAGCTGGTGAAGAAATGTGAAGCATGCCAATTTCATGCAAAGCAAATTCATACACCAGCTCAACCCTTACAAATGATACCTCCTACATGGCCCTTCGCCGTGTGGGGGATGGACATCTTGGGACCTTTCCCAAGAGCCGTCGGAGGTTACAAGTTCCTATACGTCGCCATTGACAAGTTCACCAAGTGGCCGGAAGCAACTCCAGTTGCGACAATCAACAAGCAATCTGCTATCAACTTTCTGCAATCCATTGTAAGCAGATTTGGAGTCCCAAACAAAATCATCACTGATAATGGGACTCAATTCACAAGCTCAGCATTCCAAGGATATTGCGAAGACCTCGGCATACAAGTTTGTTATGCCTCCGTAGCTCACCCAGCCAGCAATGGCCAAGCCGAGAGAGCAAATGCAGAAATCCTTAAGGGACTCAAAACGCGCACCTATGAGCGCTTGAAAAAACATGGAGCCAACTGGATCGAAGAGCTTCCGCCCACTTTATGGGCCAACAGGACATCTCAAAACCGGTCAACTGGAGAGACACCCTTCTTCCTGGTGTACGGAGCTGAAGCAATCCTTCCTCCGGAAATCACCTTGGGATCACTCCGGGTCCGGACCTTCGACGAAGCCGCGCAGGACCAGCTCCGGCGTGAAGACCTAGACCTCCTTGAGGAGGGAAGGTGCGAAGCAGCTGTTTGGAATGCCCGATATTGTCAAGCTCTACGGCGTTATCACCAAAGGCATGTACACAACCGACAGCTCGAGGAAGGCGATCTGGTGCTACGGAGAATACTATCCATAGAAGGGTTAAACAAACTCTCCCCCAGCTGGGAGGGGCCCTTCTGAGTGATTAAAGTATCCCGCCCCAGAAGCGTTCGCTTCGCTACCGAGGATGGGACACCTCTCCCAAATCCTTGGAACATCGAGAACCTCCGTAATTTCTACACTTAATACCACGGAGGTGAGTCTTGAGTAACTTGGGGTGTATGTTATAGAGTCATTGTACAGAGTCGGGTAGTTCCTCCGGGAGAGCAGCCGGACCTTTCCCGAAAGGTCCGCAAAGCTCATGCAACACTTGTCATAGTCTCAGGACTAAAAGTGCGGCTAACTACCTTGGGTCAAACGAGAAATGAAACACACTTAGCATGGTTCTGTACCCTAAGAGTGTACTTGTTTCCCCTGTACCCTAGACCTATAATGAAAGACATCTTCATGTGATATAGACTCCACATGCATTTATTTTGTACAGGCTCAACATTTTTATTTTTCTCTTTCTTGTCTATAACAAAGACGTGCAATTCTTAAGAAATTTTAGTTCGACCAGTTTATATACGATTCGAGTTGTATTGTCAGTTCTTTTGGATTCAAATATCGTTCATGGCCAACTCGCCTGAAAGCCGCGAAGCCAATCTAGGGCTGGAGTGTGCTATCGACTTAGCCTGGTCAAGCACCCTAAGTACGCCACTCTACCTACACCCCGGCTGGCCGAAGTAAGGCGGGTCCATGGACAATTGAACCTAGAAGAAAAGACAACGCATCCGGTTGTATTTAAAATCGCGTTCAACTTAAAGTCTTCTTGAGAATCGTAAGCCACGACGAAATTATAGACAAGGAACGAATTTTACTATTTTTCTTGACTTAAGTGTGCAGGAAAAATAAAGTCTACATTGATGGAGAAAAGCCGGAGCTAACTAAGCTCCGACTCCCCTAAGGGGGCCAGCCGTCGATGCTGAATATGAGATGGTGAGAAGACCCCATAAATGGAGTCTGCTGCCAACAAACCAAGTGTTGGCAAAGGTCACTGCCGTAGCTACTCAGCTCCTACACCCCGGAGGACTAACTATCGATACTCTACGTGTTGATAGAGGCTATTGCCGGAGCTATCAAGCTCCAGCGATGGACAATACCAGAGCTTCTAAGCTCCGACAACCTCAGGGGGCCTTCACTATCGAAGACTTCGGACCTAAATCCTACAAGTTCGGAGCAAATGAGTCTTCAACAAAACACAATAATCCTTTTGGTACATGTTCACAATCAAATTGTGTACATCTACCAGGGGGCCAAGTGAAGATAAAAGTGTTGAAGACAAAAAGTGAAATTCGCAAAAATTTGGGGATTTCATTTATCTGGAGACAAGGGATTACAAAATTGAGGAAGTAGAAGAGAAAATACAAGTGAGAACTACAGAGATGGTCCTAGACCCTATGGAAGAACTGGGCGACCTTCTGGGCGACCTCCGATACACTGGCTCGGGTAGCTTCGCCTTCTCCTTCGATGGGGCCTTCAAGCACCAGGTCCAGAGGAAATTGGGAGTTCCGGCTGGTGTAGCACGTCAGCACATACTCTGTGACGTTCTTCGCCAGGGATTGCCCCTCAACCTCCAGTTGGTCCGCGATGACATCGCCCACCTTGGAGAGCTTGCTACCTGCTGCGCTCAACGCCTGCAGCGCAAGGTCCGGCTCCAGCTCCGGATCATCCGGGCGCACGGGGCTGAAACCCATCGGCGTCAGCGCGTCGTTGGCCTTGCCTAGGAACTCCCAAATCTGTAGGGAGTCCGCAGTCCTTAAGCTCTTCATCTCTTCCAGGGATCTCCTGGCCGCCGTCAGTTCAGAATTCTCACGGGCGAGGCGCTCAACTTCTTTGGCGTTTTGCTGAATCTTTTCAGCAACCCGCCTCTCAAGTCTTCCGAGCTCCTCCTCCCGGAGGTGGATCTTGTTCCGGCGGTCAACCAGGTCCTTCTCCCTAGCCTTCACTTTTTTCTCTCGGGCAACAAGGGCACACTCATGTTCGTAGAGTTCCTGCCCTCGCACCCAGGTCTTCTCCTCTTCCTCTTGGCAGCGCTCTTCCAATTTCTTGGTGCACTCCTCGAGGCCCTTGTCAGCCAGAGCTACTTTCTCGGCAAGCTCCTCTTCCCTCCTCAGGACATCATCCCGCAGCTCAAGGAGTTTCTGCTCTTCATTCTCGAGCCATTTCTCCCTCTCTTCAAGTGCCTCTTAGCGCCTGATGAGTGCAGTGTTAATGACCTCCAGCCTTTCATGGCGTTCCTCGGCCGCACTGTTGGCTGCTTTGGCCTGATTGTAAATCTCCTGAGATTGAGCGTCGAGGGCCCGAGTCATGCTCTCCTTGTCATCCAGCAACTTGCCCCAGTACTCCAGGCGGGTCTTCTCCTGCTTGATCCACTCCTTGTCATCTGCTAGCCTCGACTGCGCCAGCTTGGTCTCGAAGTAGAGCCGGTTACGCCACCGCCTAAGGGTTTGGCGCTCCTCTTCAAGAGCCTTGCTGTCATGGAAGAAGGCCAATTGGACTTGACGCAGACTGGAACAGGCGTTGTCGATAGACATCGACAGCGGGATGGGCTTCGGACCTGCTGGGGTCTCCTCCGCTGGTTCCAGCGGGTTCTCAGATACAAAAATTGGGTCCCACTCCACGAGAGTGGACCCCTGAGCTTCCATGGCACTAGGGCCGTCCTCCTAGATGGCCTCAGTCGCCATCAAAGAAGGCCCCACCGCCAAGTCTTCGTTCACCTCCTCGGGCAGGGGGCCAGCGACTTCGCTTGGGCACTCCAGCTCGGCCGCAGGTACCTCCGACGTCATCGCTTCCGGAGCAGGAGCAGCTACTGGCTCCGGTCTGGGCACCTCTTCCGAGGGAGGTTCGAGCTCCATCACCACTTCAACCACCGGCTCAGGCGCCGGAAGATCTTCATCTTCGACCGGTCCTGTGACCGGAGCTCCAACAATAACCGGCTCAACGGCCGGTGCTTCAGAGGTAGCCAGCTCAACTGCCGGAACTACCTCAACTTCCGGTTCACATGTCGGGGCTTTAGTCACCTCCGGCTCAACCGTCGGGGCTTCGACAATTTCCGGCTCCGAGGCCGGGACTACTACTTCCTCCGGCTCAACAGTCGGAGCTTCCATCATCGCAGCACCAGGACCCGAAGCTTCAATCTCCGGGACAGGTGCCGCTGGCGTGTCTTCACTCCCGTGGTCCGGCGCTACCACGGGAACTTCTGGGGACGAGTCGAGGTCCATGACCACGACAGCCGACGCCGGAGCTGTCGCAGCCTCAGCCACCACTTGAGGCGGCACCGGGACAGGAGCAGAAGCTCCCACCCTCACGGCCTCAGACATTGTGGCTGAGGGTGGAGCCTCACTCCCCTTCTTGGGGACGCTGCAGATGATGAACGAAGAAAATTAACAAACAGTTGCTACAATTAAATAGTTAACCAAGGTAAAGATTAAAAATTACCTTGGAAGGCTTCCGCACCAGCTTGCGCCTTTTTCCTGGACGTTCTGGGCTGGCCACGGTCGGCGTAGAAGCTCCAGAAGGCCCCCCGGAACTTTTCGCAGCCACGGGCATTTCCCGGGTCGAGGCTCTCCTCGATCGGGAAGAACCCCCGGACCTGGAGGCTCCCACCGTCCCAGGTGCCGGAGTCGTGCACCCGGAGCTAGCACCCCAGGAGGATCCCACCACGGGAACAGACGCGCTCCGGGAGGACCCCACTGCAGGAACGGTATCGTTCCGGAAGGACCCCACTACGGGGACAGTCACCACGGTGGTAGAAGTTCTTCCCCTCCGGGGAGAAGGAACCGAGGCGGAAGTAGCGGGCCTGACGGACCTTCCGTCGGCATGTTGCAGCTTCCTCTTCCGGCTCTCCGGCTCATCCGCCAGCTCCTTGCCCTTGCCGACGACCTCGACCCTCGGCTGTGGGGCAGGGACGGAGCCATCTTCGGGCATTCCGGGGATTGCCACCCGGGTGGTTGATCTTCTCTCGACGACACCAAGGTCGTCAAGTGCAGGCATCTTCCGCCGGAGCTCCCTGCTGAACTCCACTTCCACGTTCAGAGGGAGAAAGGCCGACGGTGGAGTCAAGTCATCACCGTCGACGTTGATGCCGTGCTGGAATTTCTTGAGGTGGAACTCCAAGGTTTTCCCCACCATGTTGGACTTCAACCCGGTCTCAACCCGGTCCTCGTCCATCACGCTGTTGAGGGCCCAAGCGAGCTTCTCCCTCCTCTTCAGCGGCGCCCACCTGTTGACCAGGAAATTGCAAAATACCGCCTGAGGAGTCAATCCTCCCTCCACGCATTGGCGGATCCTGGTCAAGGCGGGGTTGAAAGCTTTCGCCAGCGCCGGAGCTTCACTCCAGATCGTCGTGTCGATGTCGGGCAGACTATCGGGCAGCTCCAACCTCTCGTGCTCCTCCACCCTGACGACTATCCAATCTTTCTTCCAGTCATCCCACTTCCCGGAAGGAAACAACCGGAGGTACTTGAATGGGCACTTCTTGCGCTTCACGAAGTAGTAGAAGCCAAGGTACTCATTGCTCCGGCCGGTGGTGTGGACGGTGAAGAAGGTCCGGAAGTGTTCGATGCAGGGGGGGGATGCCCACCCACATCTCACAGAAGTGGACAAAGATAGACACGAGGAGAATGGAGTGAGGGCCAAGGTGGTATAGCTGCAAACCATAGAAGTCTAGCAGCATCAAGAAAAAGGAAGAGAAAGGCGGGATCAACCCCACCATGGCGTATGAAGAAAAGTACACCATTTCGCCGGCGCGCTCCTTCTCGAAGGGGAGCTCTCCGCCGGCACGGACCAAGTGGTTGAAGAAGTCCGAGGACCACCCCATGAGGGCCCAGACCTTCTTCAAATCGCCGTCGGTCTTCAAGCGACTCTCGCGGAGACCCAACTCCATCGCAGCACGGCTAGGCAAGAGAAGAAGAGCGGAGCACGAGTTGGGAAGTTTGAGTGCAAGATCAGATGAGAGGCATAAAGAACTCCCGACGGTGCGCACTTTCCTTCTTAAGTAAGCCCTCGCAACGCTTGGATGGAAACCGCCAGGAAGTCGAAGATACCACTCAAGAATTCAACCCAGCCGATGACAGGAGGGCCCGGGACCACCCCGACGATCAAGTCGAGGCTATTACCCAGGCGAACGGTTGTCATCACGAGGCAGGAAAACCAAAGGCGGCGGCCTGACTAGGCGCGCGGAACCGATACGTTTTCGTATCGGGAACCGGCGACCTTCAATTGCGTGAGATCCGCACGTCAAAGATCTCATCTGCCGCACGAGGTGCACCACGCGGCGGGGTCTAATTATAAATCCCTGCCAACGGCACCTTCGAAGACCCTTGAAGACTCAGTTCAAGAGTCGCGATGATGGACCCACCTCCGACGGAATGACTTCACCCCAGTGATCTTCCTCGGAGGTAGGTCCAGGGGGCCACTGTCGGTACCCTAGAAACCGTACACCCCTTGAGGTTACAAAGATTTCAAAGGAAAGTCATCTACTTGGTTTGAAAACCCTCAAAGGCCCACATGTCAGACATAACCGGACCTGCTTCTCCAACATGGTTAATCCCTGGGTCGCCACGTGTACAACCAAACCGGAGCTACCGCCCACAAGGGGGAAGCTCCGGGCCACGTACCGAAATGGCACCTCCGAACTTAACCCCAGACCGAGAGAAGCTCCGGACCTGACACGTGTCTGGTAGCCCCAGAGCTACCTGTTTCCCACAGCAAGCTCCGGAGCTGCCACGTGTCCAATCGTCGGATCTTCAACTTCTAACCTCCGGAAGACCCTGTAACGGCTCTGGATCTTCAAAGCAGAGCCAAGGACTCCAAGACCCGATGAAGTGTCATTAATGCCATATTAATGACACTTAAACAGACAATCTTAACACCAGTAACGGTGCTGTCAAAGCCCGTTATAGGATCATTAAGAGCAATTAAGCGTGTATCAATACTAGTAACCGCCGGGGCCACATGTCAGGCCAGGCTAACTTGTAACGGCCTGCCCTTGTACTATAAAAGGACAGGTCGACGATACACACAGGGACGTTCACGGACGATCATACGCGCCCCATACACTCGTGGCAAGCTCTTACTGCTAATACAACACCAACACACCCGTGGAGTAGGGTATTACGCTCAGGCGGCCCGAACCACGTAAATTCTTGTGTCTCATGTGTCAAACTCCTATTCACCTTCTTGAATCTCCGCGCGCCCACACCGAACATCAAACTCCCCTATCACTTTAGTAGTGAAGGGAGATCTGCCGGTTCTAACCGCCGACAGCGCTCATCGCTTTCCTCTGGGCTAATGTCGACGTGTTTTCCTGGCAACCATCACAAATGCCTGGGATCCCCAGGGAAATGATTGAGCACAATATGAAGATCTACCCTGACGCCCGGCCCCTGCATCAGAAGCCTCGGAAGCAATCCATGGAGCGACAGAACTTCATTCGACAAGAAGTGAAGAAGTTGCTCAAAGCTGGATTCATCCGAGAAGTCTTCCATCCGAAATGGTTGGCAAACCCAGTTGTTGTGCCCAAGGCCGACGGGAAGCTTCGGATGTGTATTGACTACACAACACTAAATAAGGCATGTCCAAAAGATCCATTCCCACTACCTAGAATAGATCAGATCGTGGATTCCACCTCCGGGTGTGAATTACTATGTTTCCTAGACGCATATTCTGGGTATCATCAAATCAGAATGTCTAGGGAAGATGAAGAGCATACCTCTTTCATCACAGTAGATGGATTGTACTGTTATACGGCCATGCCATTTGGTCTCAAGAATGCAGCTTCAACCTTTGTACGAGCTATGTACAAAACTTTTGAAGAACTCATTAGAGACATAGTGGAAGTGTACGTCGATGACATCGTGATCAAGGTCAATAACAAGGAGTCACTCCTTGACACCTTACAGGTTGTCTTCGACAAGTTGCGGGTCACGCGCACAAAGCTAAACCCAGACAAGTGTGTCTTTGGGGTTAGCTCTGGAAAACTTCTTGGTTTCCTGGTAAGTCACCGGGGCATAGAAGCTAATCCGGCGAATATCAAAGCCATTGAAGACATGCGGCCACCAGCCCGCATCAAGGATGTCCAAAAGCTGACTGGATGTCTAGCGGCCCTCAGCCGGTTCATTTCAAGACTGGCGGAACGGGCACTTCCCTTCTTCAAGTTATTGAGGAACTCCGGACCATTCCAATGGTCTGAAGAAGCAGAAAAGGCGTTCCAGGAGCTAAAATAGTTCCTCACCACCCTACCAACTCTGGTAGCTCCGAACCCTGGTGAGCCTTTGCTGCTTTACATTTCAGCAACTGACAAAGTCGTCAGTATGGTCCTGGTTGCGGAGAGACCAGAACTATCCCATGCTCAGGAATCCGGACCCCTCCGGGAGGGTCCGGAGGTTCCTAAAAGTGAGTCTGGGTCCCAGTTCCCAGACTTGAGTCCACAAGAAGTTACTTCAGAAGACCCAGACCCCTCCGGGAGGGTCCAGGTCGCTTCTGAAGAAGCTCCGGGACCCTCCAGCAAGGACCCGGAGGTCCCCGCAGAAGGTCCGGATCCCTCCGATAGGATCCGGGTCAATGAAGAGGAAGCTACGGGTCCCTTCAGCAAGGACCCGGAGGTTCTCGAAGAAGGTCCAGATCCCTCCGGGAGGATCCGGGTCAATGAAGGGGAAGCTCCGGACCCCTCCGGGAGAGTTCAGACCATCCAGCGCCCAGTGTACTTCATCAGTGAAGTACTTCATGACGCCAAGACTCGGTACCTAGAGGTGCATAAGCTGCTCTATGCAGTTCTTATCGCCTCCAGGAAGCTTCGCCATTACTTCCAAGCTCACAAGATTTCAGTGGTGACTTCTTACCCACTTCGAGCAATCTTGCATAATCCCAATTCAACTGGGAATATTGCAAAGTGGGCAGCGGAATTGGCCGAATTCGATCTCGAATTCATTCCAAGACAAGCAATCAAGAGTCAAGCATTGGCGGATTTCGTGGCAGAATGGACTCCCTCTCCATCAAACCCTGGGGGCCCTAGTGACCAGAAGCCGGAACACAAGGCTCCGGTCTTCACCGAGCCTCACTGTGCCCTCTACTTCGACGGCTCCATGCAAAAGCAGGAGGCCGGAGCTGGAATCCTTCTCCTCGCACCAACCGGGGAGAAGGTAAAATACATGGTACACCTTGACTTCAAGGCGACCAACAACATGGCGGAGTACGAAGCACTCATCTACGGACTAAAGGTGGCACTGTCATACGGTGTCAAGCAGCTGCTGGTCAAGGGAGATTCACAGCTCATCATTAAGCAAGTGAAGGGTGAATGCTCCTGCAACAATCTCCAGCTAGCTGCTTACCTCCTTGAAGTCCAGAGACTTCAGAAGGACTTTGAAGTCCTAGACCTCCTCCATGTCCAGCGTGCCCACAACGTTGAAGCTGACGAACTCTCGACGAAAGTGTCAACCGGAGCTCCGGCTCCTGACGGAGCTTTTGTCCGGAGGTTGTCAAAACCCACAGCTCAGCCTGCCGAACTGAGCGAAGGGGGCAAGATCAGCATCCCGAAGCTGACGGTCCCGATGGCCCTGTTACCATGGCAGCCATCAAAGGTCATAGGTGCTGCCGGAAGCTCCGAGCAACCCAGCACGCAAGACTCAAATGCTCATGTTAGCTCCGATGCATGGATCTCGGAGATCCGGAGCTACTTGAAAGACAATATCGTTCCTGACGATGATGTATCCGCTGACCGGATAGTCAGATTGGCTAAAAGATACACGTTGGTAGAAGGGGATCTCTACTGGCGGGGTGCCAACGGCGTCCTAATGCGGTGCATCACAAGGGAAGAAGGTTGCGAGCTCCTCGCAGAAATCCATGGAGGCGAGTGTGGAAACCACACGTCTTCCCGCACGCTGGTCGGTAAAGCCTTCCGACATGGCTTCTACTGGCCTACAGCACTCCAGGATGCAACTGAGCTGGTGAAGAAATGCGAAGCATGCCAATTTCATGCAAAGCAAATTCACACACCGGCTCAGCCTCTACAAATGATACCTCCTACATGGCCCTTTGCTGTGTGGGGGATGGACATCTTGAGACCTTTCCCAAGAGCCGTTAGAGGTTACAAGTTCCTGTATGTCGCCATTGACAAGTTCACCAAGTGGCCAGAAGCAACTCCAGTTGTGACAATAAACAAGCAATCTGCTATCAACTTTTTGCAGTCCATTGTATGAAGATTTGGAGTCCCAAACAAAATCATTACTGATAATGGGACCCAATTCACAAGCTCTGCATTTCAAGTATATTGCGAAGACCTCGGCATTCAAGTTTGCTACGCCTCCGTAGCTCACCCGGCAAGCAATAGCTAGGCCGAGAGAGCAAATGCTGAAATCCTTAAAGGACTCAAAACGCGCACCTATGAGCGCTTGAAAAAACATGGAGCCAACTGGATTGAAGAGCTCCCGCCCACTATATGGGCCAACAGGACAACTCCAAACCGGTCAGCCGGAGAGACACCCTTCTTCCTGGTGTACGGAGCCGAAGCAATCCTTCCTCCGGAGATCACCTTGGGGTCACTCCGGGTCCGGACCTTCGACGAAGCCACGCAGGACCAGCTCCGGCATGAAGACCTAGACCTCCTTGAGGAGGGAAGGTGCCAAGCAGCTGTTCGGAATGCCCGATACCGCCAAGCCCTTCGGCGCTATCATCAGCGGCATGTACACAACCGAAAGCTCGAGGAAGGCGATCTGGTGCTACGGAGAATACAATCCAGAGAAGGGTTAAACAAACTCTCCTCCAGCTGGGAGGGACCCTTCCGAGTGATTAAAGTATCCCGTCCCGGAAGCGTTCGCTTGGCTATCGAGGATGGGACACCTCTCCCAAATCCTTGGAATATTGAGCACCTCCGTAAGTTCTACACTTAATATCATGGAGGTGAGTCTGTAGTAACTTGAGGTGTATGTAATAGAGTCATTGTACAGAGTCGGGTAGTTCCTCCGGAAGAACAGCCGGACCTTTCCCGGAAGGTCCGCAATGTTCATGCAACACTTGTCACAGTCCCAAGACTAAAAGTGTGGCTAGCTACCCTGGGTCAAACAAGAAATGAAACACGCTTAGCCCGGTTCCGTACCCTAAGAGTGTACTTGTTTCCCCTGTACTCCGGACCTATAATGAAAGACATCTTCATGTAAAACAGACTCCACGTGCATTTATTTTGTACATGCTCAACATTTTTTATTTTTCTCTTTCTTGTCTATAACAAAGTTGTGCAATTCTTAAGAAATTTTAGTTCGACCGGTTCATATACGATTCGAGCTGTATTGTCAATCCTTTTGGGTTCAAACATTGTTCATGGCCCACTCGCCTGAATGCCGCCAAGCCAATCTAGGGCCAGAGTGTGCTATCGACTTAGCCTGGTCAAGCACCCTAAGTACGCCACTCTACCTACACCCCGGCAGGCCGAAGTAAGGCGGGTCCAAGTACAATTGGATCCGAAAGAAAGAAGGCAACGCATTCGGTTGTATTCAGAATTGTGTTTTACCTAAAATTTTCTTGGGAATCTTAAGTCGCGACGAAGTTATAGACAAGGAGCAAATTTTACTATTTTTCTTGGCTTCAGTGTGCAGGAAAAAAAAGAATCCACGTTGATGGAGAAAAGCCGGAGCTAAAAAAGCTCTGACTCCCCCTAGGTGGCTTGTAATCGATGTTAAACATTGAAAACGAGCATCACCAGAGCAACCAAGCTCCGGTAAAGCTAGGGGGGCCAGCCGTCGACGCAGAATAAAAGATGGTGAGAAGACTCCACAAACGGAGTCTGCTGCCGACAAACTACGTGTTGGCAAAGGTCACTGTCGGAGCTACTAAGCTCTGACACCCCAGAGGGCTAACTATCGATGCTCTATACATTGATAGGAACTATTGCCGGAGCTACTGAGCTCCGACGGTAGTTAATGCCGGATCTTCTGAGTTCCGACAACCTCAGGGGGCCTTCACTATCGAAGACTTCGGACCTACACTCTACAAGTTCAAAGCAAACGAGTCTTCAACAAAACACAATATCCTCTTGGTACATGTTCACAATCAAATTGTGTACATCTACCAGGGGGACCAGTGAAGACAAAAGTGTTGAAGACAAAAAATGAAATTCATTAACAAAATTTGGATTTCATTCATATGGAGACAAGGGATTACAAAATTGGGGAAGAAAAAGAGAGAATACAAGTGGGAGCTACAGCGATGGTCCTAGACCCTATGGAAGAACTGGGCGACCTTCTGAGCAACCTCCGACACGTTGGCTCGGGCGGCTTCACCTTCTCCTTCGACGGGACCTTCAAGCACCGGGTCCAGAGGGAATTGGGGATCCCGGCTGGTGTAGCACGTCAGCACATACTCTGCGACGTTCTTCGCCAGAGACTGCCCCTCAACCTCCAGCTGGTCCGCGATGACGTCACCCACCTTGGAGAGTTTGCTACCCGCCGAGCTCAACGCATGCAACGCCAGGTCCGTCTCCGGATCCAGATCATCCGGACGCACGGGACTAAAGCTCATCGGTGTCAGCGCGTCGTTAGCTTTGCTCAGGAACTCCCAAACCTGTAGGGAGTCTGCAGCCCTCAAGCCCTTCAGTTCCTCCAAGGATCTTTTGGCCGCCGCCAGTTCAGAATTCTCGCGAGCAAGCCGCTCAACCTATTTGGCATTTTGCTGAATCTTTTCAGCAACCTGCTTCTCGAGTTTTTCGAGCTCCTCCTCCTGGAGGTAGATCTTGTTCCGGCGGTCAACCAGGTCCTTCTCCCTGCCCCTCACTTTCTTCTCCCTGGCAGCGATGGCACACTCTTGCTGGTAGAGTTCCTGCCCTCGCACCCACGCCTTCTCCTCCTCCTCAGCGCAACGCTCCTCCAATTTCTTGGCACGTTCCTCGAGGCTCTTGTCAGCTAGAGCCACCTTTTTGGCGAGCTCCTCTTCCCTCTTCAAGACGTCATCCCACAGCTCTAGGAGTTTTTGCTCTTCGTCTTCGAGCCTCTTCTCCCTCTCCTCAAGTGCCTCCCAGCGCTTGATGAGAGTAGTGTTAATGGCTTCAAGCCTTTCTTGGCGATCATCAGCTGCACTATTAGCTGCCTTGGTCTGCTCATAAATGGCCCGGGATTGAGCGTCGAGGGCACGAGTCAAGCTCTCCCTACCATCCAATAATTTTCCCTAGTATTCCAGGCGGACCTTCTCCTGTTTGATCCACTCTTTGTCGTCTGCTAGCCTCGACCGCGCCAGCTTGGTCTCGAAGTAGAGCCGATTACGCCACCGCCTAAGGGTTTGGCGCTCCTCTTTAAGAGCCTTGCTGTCATGTAGAACGCCAGCTGGACTTGACGCAGACTGGAGCAAGCATTGTCAATGGACAACGACAGGGGAATAGGGTCCGGACCTGCTGGGGTCTCCTTCGCGGGTTCCAGCGGGTTCTCACGTATAAAAATTGGGTCCCACTCCACAAGAGTAGTCCCCTGAGCCTCCACGACACTAGGGCCGCCCTCTGGGATAGCCTCAGTTGCCGCCGAGGAGGGTCCCGTAGAAGAAGTTCCGACCTCCGGAAGTGGTTCCGAAAGCCCTGCCGCCAGGTCTTCATTTTCCCCCTCAGGTAGGGGGCCAGCGACTTCATCTGAGCACCCTGGCCCAGCAGCAGGCACCTCCGCTGTCATCACTTCCAAAGCAGGGGCAACTTCTGGCTCCGGCCTGGGCTCCTCCTCCACTAGTGGCTCGGGTGTTGGCACCTCGACCACCATGGGTTCGAGTGCTGATACCTCCGCAACAACCGGCCCTGAGGCCAGAGCTTCAACCTCAACCGGCTCAAGCGCCGGAAGGTCTTCAACTGCAACCGGCTCTGCAGCCGGAGCTTCAGTAGCGATCGGCTCTAAGGCCGGAGCTTCAGAGGTAGCCGGCTCACCCGCTGGGACTTCCTCAACATCCGGCTCACTCGCCGGAGCTTCAATAACCTCCGGCTCAACCGCCGGGGCTTCGATAATTTCCAGATCTGGGGCCGGAACCACTGCTTCCTCCGGCTCAACTGCTGAAGCTTTCATCATCTCAGCATCAAGACCCGGGGCTTCAACCTCCGGGGCAGGTGACGCTGGCGCATATTCTCTCCCGTGGTCCGGCGCTACCACGAGAGTCTCGGGGATGAGTCGAGGTCCATGACCACGACAGCTGGCACCAGAGCTGCTGCAGCTTTAGCCACCACTTGGGGCGGCACCGGGACAGGAGCAGAAGCCTCCACCATCATAGCTTCAGCTGCTGTGGCTGAGGGTGGAGCCTCACTCCTCTTCTTGGGGACACTGCAGATGATGGATGAAGAAACTTACAAAACAATTACTACAACAAAACAACTGTCTGAGGTAAAGATTAAAAATTACCTCAGAAGGCTTCCGCACCAGCTTGCACGGAATCTCTTTCGTGGGCGTTCTGGGCTAGCCATAGCCGCCGCCGGCGTGATAGCTCCAGAAGGTCCCCCGGAACTCGTTGCAGCCGTGGGCATTTACTTAGTCGAGGCCCCCCTCGACTGGGAAGGACCTCCGGACCCAGAGGCATCAACTGGCCCTGCTGCTGGAGTCGCATGCCCGGAGCTAGCACCCCGGGAAGACGCTGCTGCAGGTACAGTCGCCGCAGTTGTAGAAGACCTCCCCCTCCGAGGAGAAGGAGCTGATGCAGAGGATGCAGGCCTGACGGACCTTCCGTCGGCATGCTTCAGCTTCCTCTTCCGGCTCGAGGGTTCGTCCGCTGGCTCCTTGCCCTTGCCGACGACTTCGGTCCTTGGCTTCGGGGCAGGGTCGGAGCCACCTTAAGAAGCCCCAGGGATCACCACCCTGGAGGTCGATCTTCTCTCGACGACACTAATGTCGTCAAGCACCGGCATCATCCGCCGGAGCTCCCTGCTGAACTCTACTTCCACGTTCAGAGGGAGGAAAGCTGGTGGTGGGGTCAAGTCATCACCCGCGACGTCGATGCCATGCTGGAACTTCTTGATATGAAACTCCAAGGTCACCCCGCCATGTTGGACTTCAGCCCGGTCTCGACCCGGTCGTCGTCCATCACACTGTTGAGGGCCCAAGCGAGTTTTTCTCTCTTCTTCAGCGGTGCCCACCTGTTGACCAGGAAATTGCAAAATGCCGCCTGAGGAGTTAATCCTCCCTCCACACACTGGCGGATCCTAGTCAGAACAGGGTTGAAGGCATCCGACAACACCGGAGCTTCACTCCAGACTGCAGTGTTGATGTTGGGGAGGCCTTCGGGCAGCTCCAGCTTCTCGTGCTCCTCCACCCGGATGACTATCCAGTCCTTCTTCCAATCATCCCACTTTCCAGAGGGAAACGACCGGAAGTACTTGAATGGGCACTTCTTGCGCTTCATGAAGTAGTAGAAGCCAAGGTACTCATTACTCCTACCGGTGGTATGGACGGTGAAGAAGGTCCGGAAAAGCTCAATGCAGGGTGGATGCCCACCCACATTTCACAGAAGTGGACGAAGACAGACACTAGAAGAATGGAGTGGGGGCCAAGGTGGTACAGCTGCAGACCATAGAAGTCTAGCAACATCAAGAAAAAGGAGGAAAAAGGTGGGATCAACCCCACCATGGCGTACGAAGAGAAGTACACCATCTCGCCGGTGTGCTCCTTCTCGAACGAGAGCTCTCCCCCGGTGCGGAATAGGCGGGTAAAGAAGTCTGGGGACCACCCCATGAGGGCCCGGACCTTCTTCAGGTCACCTTCGGTCTTCAAACGGCTCTCGTAGAGACCCAACTCCATCGTGGCACAGCAAGGCAAGAGAGGAAAGGCAAGCACAAGTTGGGAGTTTGAGCGCAAGATCAGATGAGAGGCGTAAAGAACCCCAGACGGTGCGCGCTTTCCTTCTTAAGTAAGCCCTCGCAACACTTGGATGGAAACCACAGGGAAGTCGAAGATACTACTCAAAAATTTCACCCTGCCGATGACAAGAGGGCCCGAGACCACCCCGACGATCAAGTCGAGGTTCTTACCCAGGTGAACGGTTGTCATCATGGAAGGCGGGAAGCCCGAAGGCGGTGGCCTGACAAGGCGCGCAGAACCGATACGATTTTCGTATCGGAAACCGGCGACCTTCAATTTCGTGAGATCCGCACGCCAAAGATCTCATTTGACGCACCCGGGATATGCCACGCGATGAGGATTTAACTCCAAAACTATCGCCAACGGCACATCTGAAGACCTTTGAAGACTCGGCTTAGAAGTCGAAGGATGGACCCACCTCCGGTGGAATGACTTCTCCCAACGGGTCTTCCCCAGAGGTGGGCCCAGGGGGCCACTGTCGGTACCCTGGGTACCGTATACCCCTTGAGATTGCAAATACCTCAAGGAAATATCATCCACTTGATTTGAAGACCTTCGGAGGCCCACATGTCAGACATGACCGGACCCGCTTCCCCAACATGGTTAGTCCCAGGGTCGCCACGTGTACCATCAAACCGGAGCTACCGCCCACAAGGGGGAAGCTTCGGGCTATGTACCATAACGGCACCCCCGGACCTAACCCCAGACTGAGGGAAGCTCCGGAACTAACACGCGTATGGTGGCACCGGACCTATCTGTTCCCCACAGTATGCTCCGGAGCTGCCACGTGTCCAACCGTCGGATCTTCAGCCTCAAACCTCCGGAAGACTCCACAACGGCTCCAGATCTTCAAAGGGGAATCAAGGACTTCAAGACCCGATTAAGTGTCATTAATACTATATTAATGACACACGATCAGACGACCTTAATTACCAGTAACGGTGTTGTAAAGCCCGTAACTCGGTCATTAAGGGTAATTAAGCGTATCAATTGTGTATCAAAATTAGTAACCGTCGGGGCCACATGTTGGGCCAGGCCAACTTGTAACGGCCTGTCCTTGTACTATAAAAGGACAGGCCGACGATACAGAGGACACACTCACTCTATGCTCACGAGACGGATCTGACTGGCTTTGATCTGATCGAGCACTCTCAACTCACATTGAGTTCATACATCTAATACAACACCAACACACCCCGTGGAGTAGGGTATTACGCTCAGGCGGCCCGAACCACGTAAACCTTCGTGTCTCCCGTGTCATTTTATACTTCACCTTCTTGAATCTCCGCGCCCCCACACCGAACCTCAAACTCCGCAAACACTTTAGTAGTGTCAGGAGATCTGCTGGATCACAACCACCGACAGGTGCATCGCTGAAGCATATGCTCTTAAGGAAGTAGGATACTTTTCAAGTGTCTACTTTGCGGAAGAAAACAATATCAATACTTCGGCGATGCGGTACAATGTGGACGAAACACCCCCTCTAAGCAACCTTTCCATTTTTCAAACGAGAGGCGCCACCGTTGGTAGCTACACGACCTACGTGCTATCCGAACAGGAAAGGATTGTTGCTTTACTCTACATGTACGCAAATCTAGAAGGCATGCAAGAATACTTCGAGTAAGTGTTTCTCCTACGTTTATGCTAATCGACATATTTTGCTACACATGTACTCTAAAAGATGTTTTTTCATGTTCAGCGAGTTCCACGGACAATATTGGCCACATAGGCATCAACCTACGGCCAAACAAGTAGAAGCGATGCGAAAGGAAGGAATAAATGGGGGGCGGAGTTTTCTATCTTGGTTTCGAGAATATGTAATATTCTCTCGTCTTCTATGTATTATAAATTACTATTATTAAAGAAGTATTATGTAATATTCTCTCGTATTTTATAACAGTGTCGGACTCACAATGTCCATGAAGATTTGCAGCAGCTATCTTATGGATTGGTGAATGTTAGAAGCTATGGTCGATATGATGTAAATGGCTTCCGATTCCGTACAACTCATTTTTATGCTCATCGTCCTCTCGCGGCAACATCAAATTCCGGTGTTGTGACAAGAGTAATGGACACTCAAGGGAATATAACCGATTATTATGGTATCATTAACAAAATCCTTGAATTTACTTTTACCGGAAATAAGACCCTTCGAGTTGTCTTCTTTGACTGTGACTGGTTTGATCGTACTCATGGAACTCGAGAAAACCAATTTGGAATGGTGGAAGTGAAACATAAGGACCGACTACGAGGTTACAATACATTTGTTCTTGCGCATCAAGTTGAACAAGTGTATTATCTACCTTATCCATGCACGAAGCTCAGTGCTTGGTGGGTGGTATATAAGGTGAATCCTCGTGAGCAGCTATATACTCCTGGGGATGATGGTTACCATGATAGCGAAGACGTTGAAGAGGTGTACCAAGAAGAAGAGTTGCCAGACACTTTTATCGTCGAGCTTGGTGCAGGACTCGATCAATTAGTTGGAGATGTTGAAGACGTTGAAGATGTAGAGGCAGATGATACGCGAAAACGAAAATTAGAACATGCCATGATGGAAGATCGTTGGGCTGGTTTAAGGAGTAGGGCACAGGCACATGACAATGATGTTGATGAATTTTGAAAGTGACTACAAGTAATGTTTTCTTGAAGATAGTAACATGAATTTTGTATATTTTATTTGCATATTTACTAATTATCTAATTACAACAGGATGGCATCAAAGAAGGGTAAGAAGGTGCCGCCGACGAGGGGGTTCTACCCCTCTAGACCTGAGGACGCTTTTGTTGGTGCCTCGTCGACTGGCAGCAGACGCTCTCAGCTATTGGGGCACGTTCAAACCAGCTCTAGAGCTTCATCACAGGTAAATGTCACTCGTTTTTGACAAATTCTTTAAATTCAAATTCACATTAAACATACTTATGAATCATTTGAATGTTGTAGTCCTCACCGGCTAACTCAGAGGTTGCGGCGCCTTCAGTGAGCCAGCCCTCGGCCAGCCAACCCTCAACGAGTCAGCCCTCGGCCAGCCAGCCCCCGGCTGGCGATGAGTTTGTTCCTGAGGCCTTTGATTCGGCTGGTGAGGATCCATCTGGTTCATCTGACATGGCGCCCCAGTAGACGCGGAGGACGAGGAGGACTCACTTTGTCAGTCCTCCCGCGGTCCCTTCACAGAGGATCGTGATTCGTCCAGTCGGAGATAGGTAATAAAAATTATAGTGTTCAATTTTAGTTTCTTTTGATTACTTAAATAATGAATGAATAAATATCTTACAGGGCTTGGGACGACACGTCTTTCACCGGTGAGAGACACCACAGACCGGTGTCCTCGGGTCCATAGTGCGTTTGCACTATCCCGGGGTCATCGACGGGGTGCCTGCTCTTTCGTAGGAGGACTACGCACGCGTCCATCACCAGGAGCACGGCAACCTTCAGGAGGCCGTATGGGCCGATTTTATGGTAAGTATGTTAAAAAAGTTTCTAAGTTTCAACTCTTAAACTCTTTTAGTGAACATCTCTTCAATATATTCTTTATCGCAGGCAAGATATACTTTAGAGGACCCGAACCACCGTCGCCAGTTTGAGGATGTGAGGCGAGTGTTTCACTACAACGCTGCCAAGGCGCTTCGACAAGCTTTGTCGAACGCCCGTGTTCAAATTATTAATGAGCACTAGAAGGCAAACCAGCAGCACGTGCTATACTTCCGGCAAGAGAGCGAGAGGCACCTGACGGAGGAGGAGTACGCGCAGGTACGTGGAGTGTAGTAAGTATTTTTTCTGATAATTTCCTCGATGGTATTTTTAACGACTTCCAACTATGTGCAGGGCTACGTGAGCTGGTTGCAGGGTCGGACCGATGCATTTCGGGCCCTTTGTCGCTACTGGGCTAGCGATGAGTTTGAAGCTAAGTCTGAGAAGGCTCGAGACTGCAGAGGGGTCGAGGGGAAGAGCAGGCACGGGCAAGATAATCACTTGCGTTTAGCTAAACGCATGGTAAGTGTGTGTAACTTATGTTTATATATTAATAATATAATGTTCGTACTAACATGTATTGACAGGAGCGCGAGACGGGGGTGCCGCCCACCCCTGCTGAGGTCTGGAAGAGAGGTCACAGGGATCCTTCTCAGCCGACGGGGTGCAGTCAGGCTGCAGCCGAGCGGTTGGTAATTTTAGAAATCATTCATATTAAATATAACTATATAGATTGTTGAACTTACACGGTTTTCTTGTTTTGCAGGCTAAGTACGGGGAGGAGGCTAGGAAGATACACGGCGAGGATTTCGATTGGGAACGTCAACCGATCGATCCTCAAGCCGCATATGCAACCGGTGGTGGAAAAGCACACGGAAGGTGAGTTTACAAGTCATTTTATCGTTTTCAATTCAAAGTATTCAAGATATTTCAATTTCATATTACTGACTCTCTTTTTTATAGGCTCGCCATATTCGACGGAGTTGTCGACTCAAGGGCGGGGAGACCTGCGAGGGGCAGCTCCACACAGGCTTCGTCAGTGGGCACGGTAGGTCGCCGCATATCGCAGAGGGACATTGAGATGTAGTCCCTCTGAGAAACTGTAGAAGAAAACGAAAGGCGACATGAGGAGGAAAGGAGGGAGGCGGAACGCTAAAGGATCGCGATGGAGGCCACGATCCAAGCCCACGCAACAGCATTGGCGCAGATGCGGGAAGCAATGGAGGTAACAAAATAAAAACTAAAATTCTCATTAATTCAGCGTAAATGACTTACTAATAGGTAGCATTTAATGTTTGCAATGACAGGCCATGGCTCGGGCGCAAGGTCTGGGAATCCAGCTACCGGTACTACCACCGGTCCTTCCAGGTGATCCTTCTTCAGCGGGTCAGGTAAGTTTCTATGTAATCCTTCTTCTCCAGCGTAATAAGATTGAGATAGATGAAAGAGAGAGATAGTTAGATAGAAGAAAATGATTGAGATAGAAGAAAGATAGAGATAGAAGAAAGAGAGACAGAAGAAAGAGTGAAAGATAGATAGAGTAGGATGGGAATGAAGAGAGAGAGTAAGATGTAGATGGAGATAGAGAGAGGGGAAGATAGAGGGAGGGAGATGTTGTAAGACCCATGTGTGCTGAATACATTGGCTTGTAGTGAATACACTTGGCTTTGATGATAAAAGTTTTAAATATCACCAAAACATCTTTTTATGAAGGTCCGACTCTAGCTCCGAGCTACAGCAAGGTCCGACGATAGGTCCGGCTTGCTTTGGGTAGCTCCGGTTACGTTTGATGCTAGGTCCGACTTCTTGGTAAGGTCCGACCAGTTTTGGTTAGCTCCGGTGAGCTTTATCTTTAGTTCCGGCATATATTTGATAGCTCCGGCATATTTTCGTTAGCTCCGGGATGCTAAGCTCCGACGTACTTTGTCTAGCTCCGGCTTTTGGGATTACTAGTTCCGGCTAGTTCTGGTTAGCTCCGGCGCTAGGTCTTGCTAGCTGTTGTAAGCTCCGGCGGGAGCTTGGTAGTACTAGTTTTGATAAGCTCCGGATCCAGGATCTACTAGTTTTGATAAGCTCCGGATCCAGGATCTACTAGTTTTGGTAAGCTCCGGCGCTAGGTTCTACTGGTTCTTGGTAGCTCCGGCTCAAGCTCCGGGTTGCTCTGGCAAGGTCCGGAACTTGACCGAAGTGCTTCTGTTTTTCATTTGCAATGTTTCGTACTTGCTTTACTTGTTAGGAAAGATTGCTTAGTATTCATTTGCTAAGTTTTTGGTGCGTTTTGGATGATACGGCTGATATCGTTTTGCTATGCTTTGCAACATGCTTATGTGAGGTTCTCACGTAAGGTGTTGTGTTCGGAACTAACGTGAGTCAAGTCGAGGACTTGGGCTCGTATGGATTGGTTGTTTGTTCATGTGCAGGTGTTGCTTGAGTTCAAGTCATGGCTGGTGACAGGATCCATTGGACTAGTCTCAGGAGGAGATGAGGTTCCAACAACCAAGTTCGGGAGGAACTGTGGTTGAGCGAGTCAGGAGGTCGCGCAGGATGATTGAATCAAGGGCAGTGCATATGAAGGTCGAAGGAAGGTGTTCGCACGTATGCATGAGGTGCATGACATGGCAATATGCTTCTAGAGACGGATTATGGAAGGAAGATCTGATCGGAAGGATCGGATCGTATCGGTTGAAGACTTTGGCTGCGGCAGAGTCGGTTATGGCTCGGTATGGGAAGTATCGAGTTGGTTATGTTAGGATTTCGTGTGTGTCACGAAATTGAGTTGTTTAGGAATGTGGGATACGTTCCTAAGGTGTTTGGAAGTCTTAAGATTGCTTCAATCTGCGTATAGAAGAATCTTGAGCAGTTATGGTAAGTTCCGATTGTGATCGGATTAGGATTAGAGTCCTAGTTGAGATTGGGATGGCCTAAGGGCTGGTTATATAAGCAAGGGAAGGCCAAAGTTCGGAGAGACGACTTTGGGGGCTGTTCCTCTTGTGTTCTATTGAATAAAATTCAGAGTTTGAAGGAACTTTTGTGCCTTATTCGTCCAACTTGTTCCAGACAAGTTTTATTCGTCGAGTTTCTGGATAGCACTACCTTTCGTCGGTGGTTTTATCATAACTCGAGTTTTACAGATCCAATTGACGTGATTCTTTTTGGGTTGTCTTCACAACTTGATTGTCTATCATCTGTCAAAATTTCAAGGTCATTGGATTTCTGGTTTCTGAGCTACACGAGTTTCTTTGCAGCATTCCAGAAACTGTTTTTTTCGGGTAGGTCAGATTGACCATAGTCTGATCTTTTGATCATAACTTGAGTTTTTCTCGATGGATCTGAGTAATTCTTTTTGTGTTGTCTTCGTGACTTGATTCTCTCTGATATATATCACTTTTGTCACGGTGAAACACGTTTAGATTAGTCTCATACACGATTTCTTTAACAAATCGTTTTTCTACCGAAGGGATTATGGTTTTATTGTTTCCGCTGCGTAAGATTTTTAAATCTACCATTCACCCCCCCCCTCTGGTAGCTTTTCACGTGCTCTTCGATCCTACAATTGGTATCAGAGCCAGGTTGCTCTAATCTTTGTGATTTGCACGTGTTTTTGACTAATCATCATGGAGAAGTACTCCGCCAAACCTTGTGTGTTTGCTGGTATTGATTTCCAGGTTTGGAAGGCACGCATGGAGGCCTTCATCCAGGCGCAAGGCTTCGCAATATGGGAAAAGGTGTACAAACCTTATGAAGTCCCGCCTAACGATCAAGTTACGGCTACGAACCTCCGGGATGTCGACAACAACAACAAAGCCCGAAACTTGATCATCCAAGGACTCACTCAAAGCGACTTTGATCGTGTCGCGCACCTCCGATCAGCATACGACGTTTGGAGAGCTCTCTGTGATTATCATGAAGGCTCCAACACAATCAAGGAGGTAAAACAAGATATGTTCATGAAAGAATATATGCGTTTTGAGATGCAACCAGGTGAGTCGATCGATGACCTCTTTGCTCGTTTCAATGAAATTCTCAGCAACTTACGTAGTGTCAATGTAAATTTTTCTGATGCTGAGAATGCTAGACAACTTCTTAGTGCATTAGACATGACAATTTGGGAGATGAAAGTAACATCTATTCGTGAATCAACTGTCATGAGTTCTCTTACATTAGATGTACTTTATTCTAAACTAAAAACTCATGAAATTGACATCCTAGCACGTAAGAACCCAAACAAGTCTATTGCATTTGTCTCACAACGTGATATGTCTAGCTCCGGCCAATCATCATCCTGCAATACTCTTGCTTTGTTGTCCTCACTAACCCTGGAGCAGATCGAAGAAATTCCAGAAGAGGAGTTGGCACTCATCTCTACTAGATTCTCAAAAGCATTGCAAAATGTGAGAACTAGAAGGAGAGGAAGCTTCGGACCTCAACGCTGTTTTGAATGTGGTAAAACAGGACACTTTCGCACAGAATGCCCTAACCTTTCAGGTCCGACCACCCGGGAAGAAAAACAAAGCAAGGTCCGAACCTTCTCTGGAAATTCCAACAACAAGAAGAAGAAAGGTACCATAGGACGCAAGATGATCAACAGCTTCATCACCGCACTTCAAGAGCTCAGTTCAAGTGACATAGACTTTGAAAGTGATGAAGAGAATGATGATCTGGCCAACTTATGCTTCATGGCGGGCAAAGCAAGATCAAGATCAAGCCAGGAGGAAGCAGAACACAACAGTGACGATGATGAGGTATGTTCTACCTGCAATGAAATGTGTGATGCTATTTCTCGTGCAACTATTATTGTCAAGAAAAAGGACAAAAAGCTTAGGGATAATGCTGCTAAAATTGAATCACTAGAATCTGAAATTAACCGTTTAAAAACCTTGATTCCTAGTGATGATACATGTCCCTCATGTGACTTAATCTATGAACAATTGTCCTCCCTAAGAAGTGCACATTCCTCCACTCTAGACAGACTTGATGAAGAAATTAAAAAGAACAAAGAGCTTGCTGCACTTAATGATAAAAATTTAAAAGATGCTTCTTGTTTTACAGATGATTTGCATTGTTCTGCATGTGAAAATCTTGATAAGAAACTAAAAGATGCAACGAATGAAATTTCTATGTTGAACAATGCTTTACGTTCTCATGAAGTTAAATTTTGTTCCAATTGCAAACTAAAAGGAAAAACTTCATGTGAAAACTGCCTAGACTTGTCCAAGAAACTTGATGACATGAATAGGACACTAGGTCGGTTTTGTAATGGGGATAAGAATCTAAACTTGCTGCTGAATTCTTCCAAGTCTAGCAAAGATAAAACTGGTTTAGGTTTTGATTCTCACTCTCATGCTAAGGCACATCCACCTAAAATTGTAAAGTCATTAGGAAGTGGTTTGATTCAAACAGTTCCTAAACAAAAAGAAGTGGTTTTCAAATCTGCAGAAGTGTTGCCTCATTCGGTTTTAAATAAAAATATTGCTTGCTTATCTAGATATGAACACCAAGTTAAATTTCATTGTACCTACTGTGGTAGAGATGGTCATGTCATAGATTTTTGTTATAGACTAGCCAAACAACAGAAAAAGGAAAGAAAAATTGCTAGATCTTATAACTTTCATGCAATTAGAAAAACACAACCTGCTTTAGTGAGTCAGAAATTTGAAAAGGTAGCTTCCGGACCTTCTGGTAAGAAATCCGCAAAAGCAGCTCCGATAGTTCCGATAGCTCCGAGAGCTCCCGGATCTTCTGTTGTTCTCTCCGGAGCTTCAGTTTTTGCCTCCGGACCTTCTGCTTTTACTTCCGGAGCTACCGGTTTTCACTCTAAACAAGTAACAACATCTAAATCAACTGTTAAGAAAAGAAAACCTCAATCTTTGACTCATAAATCTGCTGTTTTATCTCAGCATTCGCGTGTTTTTCATGGTGCACGTCGCGTGACTCAGTACTGGATTCCTAAATGCCTTTTGACTAACCCCAGTATTGAGTCATCGGCGTATTGTGCTTCTATGTAGGTTACACGCTTGAGGAAGGAGAATATTTGGATTGTGGATTCAGGTTGCTCACGCCACATGACCGGTAACAAAGATTGGTTCTCCTCCCTCACCTTTGTGTCACGTGTAGAGAATGTTACTTTTGCCGATAATTCTTCAACTCCTATAATTGCTAAGGGTTCGGTTAGAGTAAATGATCACTACACTTTGAAGGATGTGGCACTTGTCAAAAATTTGAAATATAACTTGCTTTCTGTTTCACAATTGCTAGATGAAAATCTAGAAATTACTTTCAATAAAAACTGCTGCAAAGTTGTAGATTCAAATAGTGAGCTTATTTTTAACATGTCTCGGTTTGGAAGAGTTTTTAAAGCTGATTTTGATATGTCTTCTTCTAAGCATAGGTGTCTAGTTGCTAATGATTCAAAGGACTTATATTTTTGGCATCGTAGACTTGGTCACGTAGGCTTTGATCACCTAGCGCGTGTTAGTGCTCTTGATCGCATACGTGGGCTGCCTAAGCTTAAAGGGGACAAAGAAATTGTGTGCTCTTCTTGTAGACATGCTAAGATGGTTGCAGGTTCACATACTCCTCTCACAATGATCATGACAACTGAACCATGTCAACTTTTGCATCTTGACACCGTAGGACCTTCACGTGTTCAATCCTTCGGAGGTAAATGGTATGCTCTTGTTATTGTTGATGATTATTCTAGATATTCTTGGGTGTATTTTATGGCGTCTAAGAATGAAGTCTTTAGTCACTTTAGAACTTTATTTCTTAGATTATCAATTGATCACCCAGGATCATTAAAAGCAATTAGAAGTGATAATAGAACTGAATTTAAAAATCAATTCTTTGATCACTTTTGTGCTGAAAATAGAATAGATCATCAATTTTCTTCACCATATGTACCTCAACAAAACGGTGTTGTAGAAAGAAAGAACAGAACCCTAGTTGAGATGGCTAGGACTATGCTTGATGAATATCAAACCCCTAGGAAATTTTGGGCTGATGCATTAGCGACCGCTTGTTATGTCTCAAATCGTGTTTTCTTGCGTGCTAAGCTAGGTAAAACACCATATGAGCTCCGGTTTGGACATAGGCCTAGTGTTACACACTTTCGGGTCTTTGGTTGCAAATGCTTTGTTAAGAAACATGGTAATCTTGATAAATTTGAACCTAGATCCAACGATGGCATGTTTCTTGGTTATCCATCTCATACTAGAGGCTACCGTGTGCTTTTACTTGACACTAACAAAATTGTGGAGACTTGTGAAGTGTCTTTTGATGAAGCTAGCCCAGGTACTAGCTCCGGTGTTGCAGGACCAGATTCATATTCTCAGGGGGAGGGTATTTTCGAAGATGAAGAAGAGCCGATGATACTGCCTGGTAGTTCCGAAGTTGACACGTGTCCAGCTCCGGACATTGAACAAGCTCCGGCTGTCACCTCTGCTGGTCCTGATCGTCCACAAATCACAAGCTCATCAATCTACAATGAACCTAATGAAAAAGAAGCTTGTGAGACATCTGTTCCCCTACGTTTTTACAAAGATCATCCCCCACAACAGATGATTGGAAGCTTGCATGAACGAGTCACACGGTCCAGGTTTTGCGATCCAAACTCTCATGTTCATTCTGCTTTTGTTGCTTCTTTTGAACCCAAAGATATATCACACGCACTCACTAATGAATCTTGGATTATTGCCATGCAAGAAGAGTTAGAAAATTTTGAAAGAAATAATGTTTGGAAACTTGTACCTCCACCTCAAGGCCACACTTTAATTGGAACTAAATGGGTATATAAAAATAAACAAAGTGAGGATGGGGTTGTGATTAGGAATAAGGCTAGGTTGGTTGCTCAAGGTTTCACTCAAGTTGAAGGTCTAGATTTTGATGAAACTTTTGTTCCTGTCGCTAGATTAGAAGCCATAAGAATTTTGTTAGCTTTCGCAGCATCTAAAGGTTTTAAGCTATATCAAATGGATGTTAAAAGTGCTTTTCTTAATGGCTACATAGATGAGGAGGTTTATGTCAAACAACCACCAGGTTTTGAAAATCCAGATTTTCCTAATCATGTTTACAAATTGTCCAAAGCCTTATATGGTCTCAAACAAGCCCCTAGAGCATGGTATGATAGGTTAAAAACATTCTTACTTGAAAAGGGGTTTACAATGGGAAAGGTTGATAAAACTCTTTTTGTGCTTAATCATGGCAATGACTCATTATTCGTTCAAGTGTATGTGGATGATATTATCTTTGGTTGTGCTTCTCATGATCTTGTGTCCAAGTTTTCAGCAATGATGAGTTCCGAATTTGAAATGAGTATGATGGGTGAACTCACTTACTTTTTGGGGCTGCAAATCAAGCAAACCAAGGAGGGTACCTTTGTGCATCAAACAAAGTATACCAAAGATCTCCTAAGGCGCTTCAACATGGACAAAAGCAAGCCTCTTCGGACACCAATGGGAACAGCAACAACACTTGAACTTGATGAAGATGGTGAATCCTTGGATCAAAAAGAATATAGAAGTATGATCGGATCACTTTTGTACCTTACAGCATCAAGACCGGACATACAATTCAGCGTATGTCTTTGTGCACGGTTTCAAGCTTCCCCACGTGTTTCACATCGTCAAGCCGTCAAAAGGATTCTCAGGTACTTACATGGAACTCAAGAATTTGGCATTTTTCTTCCTTCTTCCTCAATCGTTTCTTTGAAAGCTTTTTCGGATGCTGATTTTGGGGGTTGTAGGATTGATAGGAAAAGTACTTCCGGTGCTTGTCATTTTCTTGGTAATTCTCTTGTTGCTTGGTCCTCTAGAAAACAAAGTTCAGTTGCACAATCCCAGCCGAATCTGAGTATGTAGCTGCTGCTAGTGCTTGTTCACAAATTCTTTGGATTGTTCAAACACTTAAGGACTATGGGGTTGATCTAGATAGTGTTCCACTGTTCTGTGATAACACTAGTGCTATTTGCATTGCTAAAAACCCCGTGCAACATTCTAGAACTAAGCACATTGACATTAGGTATCACTTTCTCCGTGATAATGTTGAAAAAGGAAACATTGTGCTTCACCATGTAGATACCGAACAACAATTGGCTGACATTTTTACAAAACCTTTGGATTTCACTCGTTTTTGTTACATTCGTAGTGAAATAGGGGTTATGCATCCTCATGGCTTAAATTGAGGGGGAGTTTTTGAAACTTAGGAAGTCTATGTGTGAATCTGAAATTAAAATAATATGAGCATATTATTTCATACATATATGACTTTGTGATTCCTTTTACATGCTGAAAGTTCTTACTACATTACTCGTGTTATACTTTTTGTAGTTTTTGCCATGTCTAGTAATTGGAATAATTACTTACACTAAATCTGGTCATGGTCGAACTTTCTTGCTGTTTTGAACTTGTTGCATGCTCACAAATGCTTTTAATCATTAAGAATTTATCAAGTAATCAACTCACATGTTGAGTTTTTATGAACAAATATAAATTGAGAAAAGATCAAGAGAATATGCATGCATCGCACTTCTTCTTTCGAGATGGCTTGTCATTGCACTTAGATATGAACTTGGAAGAAGTTGTGTATGACTAAAACCATGTCCTTAAGCTTCTGATTGTCAAATGACATAGGCTTGGCTTGGTTGGTTAGAATAAGGCAGATGAGCATATAATCTCTTGCAAATATCATATTATCTAAATTTATGCTTTGAAAAATAATAAAATGCAGCAACAAATGTCATGCTTTCAGGTTTTGAAATAGTTGAGTTTGTGAGATCATGACCTGCTTAAATTGAAAATCACACTTGCTTTCTAGCATGGCTTACACTACATTATGTATCTCATTGATGTGATAGTGTAAGTTACTTGATAGTATGACTTGGGTGAGCTTTGTTTATATGTATATGTTATAATATGCTCATAACAACTAAAGAGGGAGAGATAATTTGTTTATATCTCATAACAACTAAAATTTCTCTTTTACCTTGCTGAATACATTGTCAAAGGGGGAGAGATTAATCACACATTCAAAAAGGAGAGATAATAAAGGAGGAGACATTTTCATTTTCAAAAGGGGGAGAGATTTTCATTTATCATTTACGTTTGTTTTTCAAAAGGGGAGAAATTGTTTTCAAAACTTTTATGTGAATAAGCCAATGTTCGGATTTTAAATGGTGTTGCCAATGCATTCATCAAGGGGGAGATTGTAAGACCCATGTGTGCTGAATACATTGGCTTGTAGTGAATACACTTGGCTTTGATGATAAAAGTTTTAAATATCACCAAAACATCTTTTTATGAAGGTCCGACTCTAGCTCCGAGCTACAGCAAGGTCCGACGATAGGTCCGGCTTGCTTTGGGTAGCTCCGGTTACGTTTGATGCTAGGTCCGACTTCTTGGTAAGGTCCGACCAGTTTTGGTTAGCTCCGGTGAGCTTTATCTTTAGTTCCGGCATATATTTGATAGCTCCGGCATATTTTCGTTAGCTCCGGGATGCTAAGCTCCGACGTACTTTGTCTAGCTCCGGCTTTTGGGATTACTAGTTCCGGCTAGTTCTGGTTAGCTCCGGCGCTAGGTCTTGCTAGCTGTTGTAAGCTCCGGCGGGAGCTTGGTAGTACTAGTTTTGATAAGCTCCGGATCCAGGATCTACTAGTTTTGATAAGCTCCGGATCCAGGATCTACTAGTTTTGGTAAGCTCCGGCGCTAGGTTCTACTAGTTCTTGGTAGCTCCGGCTCAAGCTCCGGGTTGCTCTGGCAAGGTCCGGAACTTGACCGAAGTGCTTCTGTTTTTCATTTGCAATGTTTCGTACTTGCTTTACTTGTTAGGAAAGATTGCTTAGTATTCATTTGCTAAGTTTTTGGTGCGTTTTGGATGATACGGCTGATATCGTTTTGCTATGCTTTGCAACATGCTTATGTGAGGTTCTCACGTAAGGTGTTGTGTTCGGAACTAACGTGAGTCAAGTCGAGGACTTGGGCTCGTATGGATTGGTTGTTTGTTCATGTGCAGGTGTTGCTTGAGTTCAAGTCATGGCTGGTGACAGGATCCATTGGACTAGTCTCAGGAGGAGATGAGGTTCCAACAACCAAGTTCGGGAGGAACTGTGGTTGAGCGAGTCAGGAGGTCGCGCAGGATGATTGAATCAAGGGCAGTGCATATGAAGGTCGAAGGAAGGTGTTCGCACGTATGCATGAGGTGCATGACATGGCAATATGCTTCTAGAGACGGATTATGGAAGGAAGATCTGATCGGAAGGATCGGATCGTATCGGTTGAAGACTTTGGCTGCGGCAGAGTCGGTTATGGCTCGGTATGGGAAGTATCGAGTTGGTTATGTTAGGATTTCGTGTGTGTCACGAAATTGAGTTGTTTAGGAATGTGGGATACGTTCCTAAGGTGTTTGGAAGTCTTAAGATTGCTTCAATCTGCGTATAGAAGAATCTTGAGCAGTTATGGTAAGTTCCGATTGTGATCGGATTAGGATTAGAGTCCTAGTTGAGATTGGGATGGCCTAAGGGCTGGTTATATAAGCAAGGGAAGGCCAAAGTTCGGAGAGACGACTTTGGGGGCTGTTCCTCTTGTGTTCTATTGAATAAAATTCAGAGTTTGAAGGAACTTTTGTGCCTTATTCGTCCAACTTGTTCCAGACAAGTTTTATTCGTCGAGTTTCTGGATAGCACTACCTTTCGTCGGTGGTTTTATCATAACTCGAGTTTTACAGATCCAATTGACGTGATTCTTTTTGGGTTGTCTTCACAACTTGATTGTCTATCATCTGTCAAAATTTCAAGGTCATTGGATTTCTGGTTTCTGAGCTACACGAGTTTCTTTGCAGCATTCCAGAAACTGTTTTTTTCGGGTAGGTCAGATTGACCATAGTCTGATCTTTTGATCATAACTTGAGTTTTTCTCGACGGATCTGAGTAATTCTTTTTGTGTTGTCTTCGTGACTTGATTCTCTCTGATATATATCACTTTTGTCACGGTGAAACACGTTTAGATTAGTCTCATACACGATTTCTTTAACAGATCGTTTTTCTACCGAAGGGATTAGGGTTTTATTGTTTCCGCTGCGTAAGATTTTTAAATCTACCATTCACCCCCCCCTCTGGTAGCTTTTCACGTGCTCTTCGATCCTACAGATGTAGATGGAGATAGAGGGAGGAAGATAGAGGGAAAAGGATAGCAATAGAGAGATAGAGTGAGAGAGAAAGATAGAGTGAGAGACAAAGAGAGAAATGAAAAGAGAGAGAAAGAGAGGGGGATCTAGATGCAGATAGATGGAGAGGAAGGGAGGGAGAGAGATGTTGATGCATTTATATTCTAACTCTAAGTTTCATTAATTGCAGGGATCTGCGATGGCTGCACAAATGTCGTCGCCGTCACTACCGCCGTCTGGAATGAGGCGCGACGACGACTTCGACTTCGGAGGTGGCTCCGGAGGTGGCTACGGAGGTCAGATGAGCGAGTGAGCCCTTTTGTTTGCTTTGTTGATGACGATGTGAGATGTATCGGAACTTATCAGTTTGTGATTATGATGATGTTTGTGTGTGTATATACTGTGTGTATTGTATCTGTTCTGTGATTCTGGCCATCGAGTCGGGTAGTATTTTCTGTTTTTTTAAAAAAAGAATAAAAAACCTTATTTGCAATGGCTTTTTATACAGTACCGTCGCAAATAAGGTTCCAGGCTGTCGCAATTAAGCCACTGCTATTTGCGACGGCCTGGCTGTCGCAAATAAGGTTTAATTGCGACGGCCTGGCCGTCGCAAATAACAGCGTGGGTCCCGGAGGAGGAAACGTGGGCTCTGCCCACTGAACTTATTTGTGACGGCACGGCCGTCGCAAATAGAGACACTTAATTGCGACAGCCTGACCGTCGTAAATAAGCTTTAATTGCGACTTCCCGGCCGTCGCAAATAATGTTGCGGGGCCCACCGGCCCGCGGCAATAACTTGCGACGGCCGCTCCTAGCCGTCGCAATTAAGCTTATTTGCAACAGTGGCCATCACAAATAAGATTAATTGCGATGATTTATTTGCGACGGCCAAAAACTGTCGCAAATAAGGAAAGCCGTCGCAAATAGCTTATTTGCGACGGTTATGACCGTCGCAAATCGTCGGGATTCTTGTAGTGTTAACATCGTCTCCATATTCCTGCCACCTTACATGACCGTTCTCTATGGTGTAGGGCACCTTCTTTCCCAACTGAAGAAATCATTGAGTAGTGTTTTCTTATAGCTCATTGGGCCCACGCACAATATGCATTCCATTATGCAATCAGCTAGATGCAGCTACCGTTGGAAAAGTCATACGGATGCATGTTGATACCTTCAATAAAAATATCCAAGCCTTGAAAGAATGTAATTGACATAAAAGCATAGACAGACGTAAATCGAAACAATGGTTGATGCCGTCCCAGGTGATAGGTGGGGCTGCTTCTACCTCTCTTCTTCTACCTATAACTCCTCTTGCAAAAAAATTAGTAGGGGTTTGAGGGCTGCAATGGAGTAGCAACAAGTAGGGGGGCTGAAGCTCACTCTAACCCCCGTTGAATCCGCCTCTATCTCAAAACACATATGATGTGCACTCGAAAGCAGAACTGGACATGAAATTAGATACTCTGTTGTTTGTTTTGCCACAAATTTTTTTGGATAAAGGATTATCATACAATTTTTTTCTTCATTAAAAAACAAACTGTCTGTGTAGAAATATAATCTGATAAAATTAAAGAGAATCATTACTTTTTCTTTAACTGGTTTAACAGACCCTTGAATGGATGTGCTTTAAATGCAGAAAGATACGTAGTAATGCCGATCGTTAAGGCTAAGTACAACGGGCGGACCTAAATAGAAGTACCCATAAACCTGTTTGCGTATCGTCTAGGGATCATGGAGCACACAAAAAAACTGCCAACGTAAGACGGAGACACGAGAGGCAAAAGGACTGCTGCTCTGGTTGGCGCCGTAAATTTTCGCTGCACCATGCGCGCGCCAGAAAAAACATGTTTCCCCTCTCCCGCCGCGCCAGAAAAACGTGCGCCGCCGCACGCTGCGCGCCAAAAATTTTCCCGCGCACCCACCAGCTGCGCTCGAACAGGAATTAGTAGCCGCATGCAGAAGACCGAAATGTTGGTCACCGACCGTCCGCTACGCAAAATCAATCGTCGGTTTCAGTCACCCGTTGGAGACGTTACAAACGTTCCTCACTACCCATTTTGATTCAGATCGACTGCATGCGTCGCCCGTTGGAGTCAGCGTAACTTGACTTATTTTCGGACCGTTGGTTGCTGCTGTGTGCTGCATCCTCATATATCTCAATCCCATTATTGAGGTTCAATTGCATTGTTCTGCTTGTCCAAGAGTGATCAGCTCAAATGGACATATTATCTCTGCTGCAAAATCTCCAGCCTACAAACAGAGACCTCGATCTAATCTGAGCAGCCTTCATCCACAACTATGCTGCAATCCTGTTTCAGTCTATGGTCACCTCATGTCCTCATCCAAACACTACTATCCAAAACATTAGTGGTTGGAGGATGACTGATTTGGACCATCAACTCATCATAGTTGCTAGTATTCGCATTATGCACGGCAAGACTGATCGCAGTGGTTCACCTCTATATCCCATCTCTATACCATTTGTTCTCTACACTGATTCACCTCTATATCTCACCTCTATATCAACTACCATCTATTTATATCATATAATATAACTACCTCTTTTGTTGAAGTGTAGCAACAACACTTTCTCCGGTACTACTAAAGCGTAGTCCGCGGAGGTTCGTATTCGGATGGAGCGCGTAAGATCACGAACAAGATGATGACACAAAAGTTTTTACGTGGTTCGGGCCGCCTGAGCGTAATACCCTACTCCACGGGGTGGTGGTTAATTGTATAAGTATGTGGCAAGTGTCTGTGGTTGCTTGTATGCGTGTACGCTTAGTCGTCCTCTACCGTGTGACACAATCCTTTTATATGCTAAGACTTGGCCGTTACAATACATGCCTGACCCGACAGGTGGCCCCGACTATATTAATCACTCTATACATGATCTACCGGTATTATGAGTGATTAACAGTGTGATAATGCGCCTTAATGGTGGTGTTATCTGTATTAACAATCCTTTGATCGTGTGTTATTAATATTGAATTAATGACACGCTAACCAGGTCTTGTAACAGCTGTTTAATAGCCTCTTGAATGTCTGCGACGTTGGAGATCCTGTAGCCTTCCTATTGCAGGCTTAGGTCCGGAGGTCTAACACGTGGCAGCTTTGAAGCTCTCCTCTGTGGGGAGGCAGGTCCGGAGACACTTGACACGTGGCCGTACTGGAGCTTCCCTCTACCGGGGGTTAGATCCGGGGCTGCTGGACACGTGGCGGTATCGGAGCTTCCGTGTGAAGGAAGGTAGGTCCGGTCCTGCAGGACACGTGGTAGCACTAGAGCTACCCAAATGAGGGATGCGGGCCCAGTACTGTTGGGCGCGTGTTGTCTTTGGAAGTCTTCAACTTGGATATAGGAACTCCTTGGTTTTAAGTGCAGTATCAAGGGGTACCTGGTATCCAGGGTACCGAGAGTGGCCCCCGGGCCCACCTCTGGGAGAGACCCTCTGGGTGAAGTTATACTACTAGAGGTGGGGCCATCTTCAATTTCCACGCAGCGGCTTCAAAGTGTTTTTCTTGGCGGTTGAGGTGACAACAAAGAGTTATGCCATCTCCATGTGGCCCTTTTTAACACGGCGCATGTGATCCTGGCATGCGGATCTCATACAATTGAAGGTCGTCGATTCCCAATACAAAATTCGTATCGGTTCCAAGCATAATCTTGTAGCCATGTCAAGCTATCACCCTCGGGCTTCCAACTTCTCATCATGAAAACGGTTCACCTGGTGTAACTTAGCAAAGTGGACTCGGGTCCAGAGGTCGTTTCCATCCAAGTGTTGTGGAGACTTACTAAAGGGAGAAAGTTTGTAGAGGGAGGGAACTATTTACGCATTCGGCTGATCTTGCGCTTAGAGCTCTCCGCCCTTGCAACCTTTCTTCCTCCTCTGCTTCACTTTGCGGCGATGGAGTTGGGACTTCCTCGGAGTCGGATCAAGAAAAATGAAGATTTGTCGAAGGTCCGCGCCTACATGAGGTGGTCAAGTGACTCCTTCAACAACTTGATTCACGTCAGCGGATTCCCCTTCAGGAAGGAGAATCCTGGTGAGATCGTCTACTTATTGTCCTTTGTCATGGTGGGGCTCATTCCCCCCTTTCTCAAGCTTCTTGCTAATGCTGCTGGATTTTTACGATTTGCATCTTCATCACCTTGGCCCCCACTCCTTCTTGATGGTGGCAACATTTGTCCACTTCTGCGATATGTGGGTGTGTGTGTGTGTGTCACCCTGCATCGAGCTTTTTTGGACCTTCTTCACAGTCCACGCAACTGGGAAGAGCAACGAGTTTCTTGGCTTCTACTACTTCGTGAAGCACAAGAACTCGCCTCTCAAGTACCTGAAGACGTTCACTTCTAGGAAGTGGGACAGCTGGAAGGACTGGGTGGTCATCACGGTGGATCGCTACGATATGCTGGAGCTACCTGACAGCCTTTTGGCCATCGACACCGATGCTTGGGAGGTGGTTCCGACGCTATCAGAGGAGTACAACCGGATCTTGTAAAGGATACGAGAGTGTGTCGAAGGAGGAGCGACTCTGCTGATGGTCATCGCTAACTTTCTGACTAACCGCTCCGCTGAAGACGAGGGAGTGGCTCGCATGCGGGTTCGGTGGAGAAATAGATCACAATCGGATTGAGATTGGTATCGGGTCCAATTTGAATGAAGAAGCTTTGAAGCTTCATCTCCAAAAGTTGCACCACGGGACCATTCGCCCTGATGATCTCACTCCTCCGGTTGAGTTTTTGCCCCTGAAATTGGTGCCAGAGGTTAGGATGGAGCTACAGAAGAAGATGCCAGCACTTCATGATCTGGGTCTCATGGATAGGCATCGAAGCACTCCTCTGGCGGGAATTGTTATCCCAGGGCTCCTTGCTCACATGAAGGCTCTAGTCCTATGCCAGTCAGTGCCAAAGGCAAGTGTCCCGCAGCTTCACCTCCCAAGAAATCAACCTCCAATCGGGGCAAAGAGAAAGCTCCCGTCGAAGTTCCGAGTAGCAAGTAGAAGCTGACAAGGAGCGATGGGAGCAGTGTGAGGGAAGCTCCGACAGAAGTGACCCCTCAACCTCGGCTTAGGTCCGTGGTGATCGTGCCTCCAGCTCTGGCTGGTCCTTCGGCTCTAGTGCCCTCAGGGGTTGCTGGCTCCAGCGGGTCAACTCCCTCCCCAATGCCAACTGGTGGCTCTGGGTCCGGAGTACCTCCTTCAACTGTGAGGTACGAGAGGTGGCAGTGCTGGTGGCCGTCTCAACTCCAAGTTCGGGGCCCAGAGCATCCGCCACACCGACGACGGTGGGATCTAGCTCTAGGCGCCCAATGAAGAAGATTCACACCGATTGGAGCGGTAATACTCCTAGGTAAGAATCGACTCTTTAGCTTTTGTCTTGATTTGGTTTTTTTTGTCTTGATTTCCCTACTTTCTGCTTCCAAAACATCGAGAATAAGTATAGTGGCTCTGGAGGCTGCATCGGATGAAGCTCCCACCTCGGCTCTTGCCTCTTCCCCACTAGTGGTGGCAGATGACACGACAGCTCCGACACCGGTTGTCACAGAGACAAGTACGAAACCAGCAACCGAAGATCTCGTGGTAGTGCCAGACCATGCGAAGGAAGAGTTTGTAGGAGCCCAGGCAGTTCCAGAGCATGTGGTGGAAGCTCTGGCATCGGTGCCGGAAGTGGGTGAAGCTAAGGCAAATGCTTCAGTGCCAGGTCCAAAAGTGATAGCTCCGGAGGTCGTTATGTCCAAGCCGATGCAGTCAGAAGATCAGAATGCGGGTCCTACATCTTCTAGGCTGATGATTGAAGATTCGGCTGAAGGACCCTCTTCATCAACTCTGGAAGTTGAAGCTCCCGCTATGGGAACTTCTTCACCCGCAATAAATGTTGATGAGCTCTCGGAGATTGGCCCTGGTGATGTGGAGATATTGGAGAACACGCTTGCAATGTGGGATCCGATAGTAATTTTGGAAGACCCACTAGAGCCTGCAGAGGTGCCTCCGGCGGGCTCGAAGCTGATTCCTTTGCCGTTGTCTATCGACAATGCCTGCTCAAGTCTCTGCGAGGTCCAGCTTGCCTTCAACTACGAAAGTAAGACTCTTGAAGAAGTGCGCAACACCCTAAGGTGTTGGCGCAATAGACTTCATTTCAAGACAAAGCTGACACAGTCTCAGTTGGCTGACCAGAAGGAGTGGGTGGCCGAGGAGAAGGCCCGGTTGGCGCAGTTAGACCGCGCACTCAATGAGAGAGAGGCCATGATTAAGGCTCTCGATGATAAGACCCAGGAGGTGTATGAGCATACTAAGGAGGCCAGTGAAGCAGCGGAAAGCCGCTCGGGTAGCCTCAATGAATTGAATGAGCAACTTCTCAAGCGTCTTGAAACCCTCGATCAAAAGGAGGATAAGCTCCTAGAGAAAGAGGAAGACCTCATGAAGAGGGAGTAAGAGCTTGCTCAGAGACTGTCGTTGCGAGAGAAAATATTGGCTGATCGCGTCGAACAGTTCAATCTGTGGTGCAATCAAGAGAAGGATCAGATATGGTAGGTGGGGGTAAACGTCTCCAAAAGAGAGACTGGTATCTCCACCAGGGATCAGGATAAGGTGAAGACCAAGGAGAAGAACTTGACAAAGCTGAGGAACCGTATCCATCTCCGAGAGAAAGAGCTCAGTGACCAAGAAAAGCGAATGGTTGAAAGTGTCCAGCAGCACGCTAAGGAAGTCGAGTGCTTCTCCAAGGAAGGTTCTGCGAAACTTTTGGCTGCCAGAAAATCACAGGAGGAGCTTAAGAAATTGAGGGCAACAGAGTCTTAGCAAGTCTGGGATTTCTTAGGGCATGCCAATGAAGCTCTGGTGCCGTTTGGTTTCAGCTCGATACGTTCGGCTGACCCGGAACTAGAGATGGACAAGGAACTGGTGGCATTAACCTCCGCCAGCAAGAAGCTGGAAGCTGTAGGGGACGTGGTCGTCGACGAAGTGTAGACGAAAGGAAGGACCCTGGCCAAGAACATTATCGGATATGTGTTGGCATGTTTCAAGAGTCGGGACCCTCAAATGTCTTTAGCTCTTGTGTTCGAACGACCCGTTGCCGCCGAGGAAGAAGCCGCGAGGGCCAGCATTCAAAAAGCTGCCCAGACAGTTGCCTCATTTTTTCAATAGGAACCCCAATAGTTAGTACTTTTCCTTTTTTTTCTTTCATCTTGTAATCCTCTTATTTTGAATGAATGAAATTTGAAATCCTTCTGAATTCCATTTTTTGTGTCTTCAATGCATTGCCTTTTATATTGCTCGCCCCTGGTAGATGTGTATAATGAATTGGAGGCATCTACCATTAGGATTTAGACAATGTCTTGAAAACTCGATAGCTCTGAATTCGCAGCCAGTATGATAGCTTCGAGTTTCGAGCCTTGCCTCCGATATCTCAAGGACCCTTTGTTACGTCGAGGGCAGGACCCCTGGGGGTTGTCGGGGCTTGGTAGCTTCAGCAGCGCCTATTGTCCATGCATAGGATGTCGACAACGGGCCCCCTTGGGGTGTCAGAGCTTGGTAGCTTCGACAGTGCCCACTGTCAATGCTTGGAACATCGACGGCGGGCCCTTGGGTGTTATTGGAGCTTGGTAGCTTTGACGGCGCGCACTTTCAACGCATAGAACATCAACGGCAGGCCCCTTGGAGGTTGTCGGAGCTTGGTAGCTTCAATAGCACCCACTGTCAACACATAGAATGTCGACGACGGGCCCCCTAGGGGTTGTTGGAGCTTGGTAGCTTCGACGGCGCCCACTGTCAACGAATAGAAGGTCAACGGCTGGCCCCCCTAGGGGTTGTCAGAGCTTTGTAGCTTCGATGGCCCCCACTGTCAACACTTGGAACGTTGACAGCGGGCCCCCTGGGGGTTGCCGGAGCTAGTGCTCCAGCAGCATCCACCATCACCAAGCAAATTTCCATCGAATATTTATTTTTCCTGCGCATAAAAAACAAAAAAACAGTAAATCCGTCCTCTTGTCTATAACTTATTTGCAGCTTATTATCCTTCTTTGAATTTTAGATCCTGACGAATTTAACATGATGACATAATTGTATTGATTAAATAGCTTTGGGTCTGAATGCCTTCTGGACCCGACCTACTCGACCTGCCAGGATATAGGTAGAGTGGCATACTTAGGGTGCCTGATCAGTCTAAGTCGATAGCACACTCCAGACCCGTCATTGGCTTCGGTTTTCAAGTGAGTATACCATACGGTAATGCTAAAACCCAAAATAATATTACTAATACAACTTATATATCACATAAATACCCCGAATTAAATTTCAAGGGGGTTGCACAACATTGTTATAGACAAGAAGGTTAAAAAGTAATGAGCTTGTACAAATGACATGCACATAGAGTCTATCCATATAAAATGTTTTCTCATTAAGGTCCGAATTACACGGGAAGACAAGGACACACTTAAAGTACAATGACCAAGTTAAGTGTGCTTTTGATCTTGATCTAACCCAGGGAGGGTAAAGACACACCTAAAGTACAGGACCAAGTTAAGTGCGCTAAGACCTTCCCAATTCTGTCTGTGGACTATAAGAGATACCACTTATACAAACAGACTCACCTCCATGTAGCTAGGCATAAAACCTTTGGAGGTGCTCGATGTTCCATGGATTGGGAAACGGAGTCCCATCCTCTGTCGTCAAGCGAATGCATCCACGACGGGATACTTTGATAACCTGGAAGGGACCTTCCCAGACTTGGGAAAGTTTGTTCATCCCTTCTCGAGTCAGTATTCTCCGCAGCACCAGATCACCTTCTTCTAGCTGTCAGTTGCGCACGAACCTTTGATGATAGCGCCGGAGCGCCTGGCGGTATCGTGCGTTCCGAACAGCTGCTTGGCACCTTGCCTCGTCGATGAGGTCCAGGTCTTCACACCAGAGCTTGTCCTACATGACTTCTTCGAAGGTCCGGACACGAAGAGAACCCATGGTGATCTCCGGAGGAAGGACTGCTTCAGCTCCGTACACCAAGAAGAAAGGTGTATCTCCAGTTGTTCGGCTAGGTGTTGTCCTGCTTGCCCACAATGCGGACGGAAGTTCCTCTATCCAGTTGGCACCATGTTTCTTCAGGCACTCATATGTGCGCGTCTTAAGTCCCTTGAGTATTTTTGCATTGACTCTTTCTGCTTGGCCATTACTTGTCGGGTGAGCTACTGATGCGTAGCTTACTTGTATGCCAAGATCTTCGCAGTACACTTGGAATTCTGTACTTTTTAGTTGGGTTCCATTGTCAGGAATTACTCTTTTGGAACTCTAAATGTGCAGATTATGGACTTCAAGAACTTGATAGTTGATTGCTTATTAATTATCACAACTGGGGTAGCTTATGGTCACTTGGTGAACTTGTCGATGGCGACATACATGAACCTGTAACCTCCGACGACTTTAGGCAAAGGTCCCAAAATGTCCATCCCCCACACAGTGAATGGCCACCTAGGAGGTATCATTTGCAGTGACTGAGCTGATGTGTGAATCTGCTTTGCAAGGAATTGGCACGCTTTGCACTTCTTTACCAACTCAACTGCATCCTGGAGTACTGTAGGACATTAAAAGCCATGCCGAAAGGCTTTACCGACCAATGTGCAAGAAGACGTGAGGTTTCCGCACTTACCTCCTTGAATCTCCGCAAGTAGCTCGCAACCTTCTTCCCGGGAAATGCACCGCATTAGAACGCCATTGGCACCTTTTAGCCAATCTGACAATTCGATCAGCGGAACCACCATCTTCAGGAAGGATATTGTCTTTCAAGTAACTCCAGATCTTCGAGATCAATGCATCCAATCTAACTTGAGTTCTAGATATTGCACGCTGGATTGCTCGGAGCTTACTACATCGCCTACAATCCTTGGTGGACGCCATGGTAACAGGACCACTGGGACCGCCAGCTTCGAGGTGCTGGTCTTGCCCCCATCACTCAGTTCGGTGGGTGGAGTGGCAGGTCCTGACAATCTTCTGACAAAAACTCCATCTAGAGCTTGAGCTCCTATTGAAGCCTTTGTCGAGAGATTGTCACCTTCAACGTTGTTGAGACGCTGGACATGATAGAGATCCAGGATGTGGAAGTCCTTCCGCGGCTTTTGGACTTCAAGTAAATAAGCAGCGAGTTGGAGATTGTTGCAACTGCATTCACCTTTGACTTGCTTGATGGTGAGTTGTGAATCACCCTTCACCAATAGCTGCCTGACGCCATATGATAGCGCCACCTTGAGTCCGTAGATGAGAGCTTCGTACTCCGCCATATAGTTGGTCGCCTTGAAGTCAAGGTGTACCATGTACTTGACCTTCTCCCCGGTCGGAGCGAGGAGAAGGATTCCAGCTCCGGCCCCATGCTTCTGCACGGAGTCGTCGAAGTAGAGTGTCCAATGAGTCTCAGTGAAGACCGGGACCTTAGGTTCCGACTTCTGCTCACTGAGGCCCCCTGGAGTTGATGAAGGAGTCCATTCCGCCACGAAGTCACCCAGTGCCTGACTCTTAATAGCATGTCGATGCAGGAATTCCAGATCGAATTTTGCCAGCTCTGCAGCCCACTTGGCAATATTTCCAGTAGAATTTTGATTATGTAATATAGCACGTAGTGAGAAGGACGTTACCACTGATATCTTGTAGGCCTCGAAGTAATGACGTAGCTTTCTTGAGGCAATAAAGATTGCATATAGCAGCTTATGCACCTCAATGTAGCGAGTCTTAGCATCGTGGAGCACTTCACAAATGAAGTACACTGGCCACTGGACGGTCCGAACCCTTTCGGAGGGGCCCAAAGATTCTTCTCCATCAACCCGGACTGTCCCGAAGGGGTCCGTATCTTCTTCTTCATCACTGCGGACCTCCTCGGAGGGGTCTGAACCTTCTTCTTAAACTACGGGAACTCCCTCGATTGAGAGAGGTTGATCCTCAAGCCTCTTGCCTTTAGTATACGTGCCTGGGGGTGGGACCCATACTCGCCTTCAGGTAGCTCCGGACCCTCCAGGAGGGGTCTAGGCTCCTGAGCTGAAAATGGCTCTAGTCTCTCCACGACCAGGACCATGCTGACAACCTTTGTAGTTGCCGAATGTAAAGCAGAAGAGGCTCACCAGACTCCGGAGCTACCAGAATCGGTAGTGTGGTGAGGAGATGCTTGAGCTCTTGGAACGCTTTCTCTGCTTCTTCGAACCAATGAAATGGCACGGACTTCCTCAATAGCTTGAAGAAGGGAAGTGCCCACTCTGCCAGTCTTGAAATGAATCGGCTGAGTGCAGCTAGACACCCAGCTAGCTTCTGTACATCCTTGACGCGGTCTGGGGCTGCATCTCTTCAATGACCTTGATTTTAGCTGGATTTGCCTCAATTCCTCGGTGAGTCACCAAGAAACCAAGGAGCTTTCCAAAGTTGACCCCGAAGACACACTTGTTCGGGTTGAGCTTCGTATGCGTCAAGCGCAACTTGTTGAAGACAGCTTGCAGATTGTTAATGAGTGATTCCTTGTTCTTCACCTTAACGACGATGTCATCGACGTAGACCTCCACAAAGTCCCTGATGCGCTCTCCAAATGTTTTGTGCATGGCTCACACAAAAGTTGAAGCTGCGTTTTTGAGACCAAAAGGCATGGAAGTGTAACAATATAACCCATCTACTGTAATGAAAGCAGTATGCTCTTCATCTTCCCTAGACATTTGAATCTGATGATATCCAGAGTATGCGTCAAGGAAACACAGTAACTCACACCCGGAGGTAGAATCCATTACCTGATCTATTCTAGGAAGTGGAAATGGGTCTTTTGGGCATGCCTTATTCAAGGTGATGCAGTCGATGCACATTCGAAGCTTCCCACCGGCCTACGGTACAACAACTGGATTTGCCAGCCATCAAGGATGGTGAACCTCCCGGATGAAACCAGCATCGTGCAGCTTCTTTATATCTTGTCTAATGAAGTTCTGCCACTCGACAGATTGCTTCTGGGGCTTCTGATGTATTGGTCGTGCATCGGGGTATATCTTCAGGTTGTGCTCGATCACCTCCCTAGGGATCCTAGGCATCTATGACGGTTGCCATGCAAACACGTCCACATTCACCTGGAGGAAAGTGACAAGCGTGAGTTCCGATTTGTCGTCCAGACCTTCCGATATACAAGTGGTCTGGGAAGCATCAGATTCAACTTCGACGGCTTTGATGGGGATGTCGGTGTCGCCGCTTGGTTGCACACGAGGTGCAGAGGTTGAGCCACGCTGACGTGAGCTTACTGTTGAGCTGGTTGCTCCTTGCCAGATTCTTATTCTTGCGCTGTTGCAAGCGCATGAAGTTCTTCCAGCGCGGTGACTCTAGCAGTGCGATCCCCGGATCCGCAGGACACCTAAAGGAGTCGGCATCTTAAACACTAGATAGTGGTAGTGTGCTACAACCATGAACATATACAGGGCTGGCCTGCCTAGGATGGCGTTGAAGGGAAGGATGATGTGTGCCACATCAAAGACTAGCTTCTCGGATCTATAGTTGTCCCTAGTCTCGAAGGTCACCAGGGGTGTAATTGATTTGAGAGGATTGATGTCTCCCGGACCTACTCTGGAGAAAGGACCTGAGGGCCTAAGGTCTGATAGGCTGGGCTGGAGCTTCATAAAAGCCACGAAGCTAAGGAGGTTGAGCGCCGCACCTCCATCCACCAGGACATGGTAGAGTTGAATGTCGTTGATTAGGAGAGACCATAAAGGGCAACTGACCAGCTCCGATCATGTTCTTTGGGCAATCCAAAACATCAAAGGTGATGGTAGTATCTATCCACTTCCGATGACGTTCTGCCTTGGCGGTGGGAGCTGCGGCAGCCATCTCCTGACGCATAGTCTTGAGGATACGTCAGGAGGTAAAATACCAGGACCCTCCATATATCATATGGAGAGTCTTCCGACGCTCATTGTCGGAGATGTCGGAGTCATCGTCCAAAGTGTTGTAGACGGCCTTCAAGGACTTCTTGGCATCCTGTAAACCAAGCTCCTGTTCTGACTTTCTTTTTCCCCTCCCGTTGGCAGTATGGGGCTTCTTCTTGGCGCTTGTTGTTGCGTTCAACAAGCCTATGGACCTCGTGACAGTCTTCAAGATTATGGGTGTTCGAGTTATGAATTGGACACCACATCTTCTCTCCATCACCGTCCTCAGTCGATGGTCAGGGTCATTTTTCGGGGCGTGGCCTCCGGCCACCCAGAGCTGCAGCTATAGCAGCAACTGTAGGTGTGTTGGCCAACAACTTCTTCTTGCTGTTGGACTTCTTCTTTTTCTTTCCACTACCAGAAGGAGTAGCTTCAGCCTTGGAGGAATATTTTGTAGCCTTTGCAGCTGGTTTGTGATGAGTAAGATGAGTCTTGACCTTCCGAAAGGTAATTGATATGTCGATTGATGGAGATCTCGATGTTGATGATCCGAGGCTCTCGAGTAGAACACGAAAAACCCCTGCAATCACGACACCACCGCTCCGTTGGTTATCACCGTGCTTAACATGATTGACCTCGCCAAGAAGGCTAATCCCTGCAGGTGCAACCAAGAATACAAGCAAGAAAGTAGAAGACACGATCTGAAATCGTGAAGTTGGGGTTTCACAAATTGTAGAACGGCGATATTATTAATCTAAGCAAAACCCAATTGTTTATGTTGGCTACTATGGAGTATATAGGTGGGAGGACGTCCAAGGGGGTGTTGGGGTCGTGACCTAACCCTAAGACACGAAAATAATAAACTTAGACTTGATACCAGACCCAATAGCCCAATACGATGGCGCAGCACCCTGACATATTCTAAACTCGATTTTGTTTCGATGATTCTCATCGACTCCGAAGAAATTTTGACATGGTACCAGCGGCATTGGAAAGTTGATCCTCTCCCCTTTCCGTGCATATATAGAACGTCCAAAACGGAGATCGTATGCGTCCTAGACGTCCGTTTTAGTGCGAACTGCTCCTGGACGATTTTAAGTTGGGCTCGGTTTCCATCTTCTTTGAACGTATTCTCTGGTCCTCCACATCCCTAAGACTTCCTCCAAGTACTCCTTGAACCCCTCCATGTATCCTAATCACAATTAAATCATTAGGTAACAATCTATGTTCAAAAACATATAAGTAAACATATAAGAACAAGCCCACCTCTGAAATTAATTGTTGTGTATGAACTCTATTGATTGCATCTTGTACTTTCAATGGAGTGTTGTTTGTATCCATAGAAGTGATGTCCTCATCATCCTCCTCTTCTTGACTTGGAGTCATCCTAGACTCAAGTTCATCTTCTCTCATTTGTTGGTCCAAATGTGCAACGCTATCAAATCTTCTTGTATGCATGAAAGGAGGAGGCCAAGGTAGTGGACGACATAGTACACTATCTTGATCTTGTCCATCAAATAAGAGTGCACATTCACTTGAGCCAGGATCCCAAACAAATAAACATTGTGCCATGTTTGTAGGTGCAATGATAACGTGCATGATCTCGTCAGTTTGGAGTGCATCTCTCGGCCCTCTGTAGCCCTAGAACATTTATCAGCTAGGCCGAAGAGCTTTGTGATGCTGCTGACATCTTTGGTTACCAGCTTCTCCAGCATCTTCTTATCTCTAACTCCCTGTCAAAACACGACAACGACAAAGGCGTTGGCGATTGAAGGAATGGTGTTTCGTACCTGAGAAAACCGTTGGATGAATGATCGCAGTGATTCTCCCGATTTCTGCTGTACGGTGAAAAGATCCAGCTTTGTGCTAGGTCGAGTGTAGGAGCTCCCGAAGTTGGCAGTGAACTGGCGACAAAGTTCCCTCCAACTATAGATGGAGTCAGGAGGCAGACTCATAAACCAGGACCTTGTTGTCCCAGTTAGAGCCACGGGGAAGTAGTTGGCCATCACGGCCTCATTGCCTCCAGTTGTGAGGATGGCAGTGGAGTAAATCTGGAGAAACTCGGCAGGGTTATTTGCCTTGTCGTATTTCTCCGGCAGATGAGGCCAGAACTTAGGTAGCCACTTGTCCATGTGAAGATGCATGGCAGCAGCCGAACATCCACCCCCCACTCCTAATGGAGAACGGTTTCCTCGAGCCTCTCATCTCTAACGAGTGCGCTCGATATGAACGTGGTTGTCCTGCCTCATGTACCGACGGTCGAGCTCCAACTGAAGATCATGCGTCGAGAGCCTCGATGTCGTATGAGTGTGGAGTCCCCCGGAGGGTAGTGACATCACTTGCTGGGAGGGCGCACGTCTCTTGTGCTGTGACGCCTGAGGACCAAGTCTACCACAAGGTCCTATTCCTCGAAGGTTCCTGCCCAGCGTGGGGCGGACCTCGGTTGCTTATAGCATTGGTTGTAGCTGCAACAAAATACTCCACATTAGCAAACCACTGTTCCATCATGCCCTGAGGTGCTTCGGGCGCTGGAGGACGCTGAAGTAGAGTCTGCGCTGTGTTTAGCGCGTTCTCAGGATTGTTTGTCGATGCATTAACCAACGCGAACACACCATCTTGCTGTGATGGTGGAGGTGGTAGTGGAACGACACCCGCCAGAACAATAATGTTGGTTGTCTGCTGTACGTTGGAGGGATTTCCTCCAGCAGGCTGCTCAGCCAAACCGTTGGACGTAGCTGCAGCAGAGTTCGCCATCTTGAGATCTTAGCTCCCCTACCTGGCGCGCTAAATGTCGAAGTGTAGCAATGACACTTCCCCCGGTACTACTAAAGCGTAGTCGCGGAGGTTCATATTCGGATGGAGTGCGTAAGATCACGAACAAGATGATGACACAGGAGTTTTACATGGTTCGGGTCGCCTGAGCGTAATACCGTACTCCACTGGGTGGTTGTTGATTGTATGAGTATGTGGTGAGTGTTTGTGGTTGCTTGTATGCGTGTAAGCTTAGTCGTCCTCTACCGTGCGATACATCCCTTTTATATGCTAAGGACTGGCCGTTACAGTACATGTTTGGCCCGATAGGTGGCCCCGACTATATTAATCACTCTATACATGATCTATTGGTATTATGAGTGATTAACAGTGTGATAACGCGCATTAATGGTAGTGTTACATGTATTAATAGTTCTCTGATTGTGTGTTATTAATATTGAATTAATGACACATTAACCAGGAATTGTAACGGTTGTTTAATAGCCTCTTGAATGTCCACGACGTTGGAGATCCTGTAGTCCTCCCGTTGCAGGCTTAGGTCCGGAGGTCTAACACGTGGCAGTTCCAAAGCTCCTCACTGTGGGGAGGCTGGTCCGGAGACACTTGACACGTGGCCATACCAGAGCTTCCCTCTACTAGGGGTTAGATCCAGGGCTGCTGTACACGTGGCGGTACCGGAGCTTCCATGTGAAGGAAGGTAGGTCCGGCTCCGCAGGACATTAGGTAGCACCGGAGCTACCCAAATGAGGGATGCGGGCCCAATACTGTTGGACGCGTGTTATCTTCGGAAGTCTTCAACTTGGATATAGGAACTCCTTGGTTTTAAGTGCGGTATTAGGGGGTACCTGGTATCCAGGGTACCGACATCTTCTTTTTCATCTTTCTTTATTTCATCTTTATTCCTATTATTATGTTATTTTCATCTCCTAATTTTTCCTTTTTCCCATTATTTATTTTCCTATTATTTTCTATATTTCTCCTTTTTTTCATTCTTTCTCTTCCTTATTTCTTTTTGAATGTAGCCTAGAGGGGGGGTGAATAGGCTTTCTGAATTTTTAGTCAGAACCTGAAACACTTAGCAAACTGATCAAACACAGAGAAATCGGACTAGTCCGGTAGTGAGTGGACTAGTCCGGTGTATGCGGACTAAATTGATCAAGTTTGATTAGTAATTTCGATCAAAGTACTCTATGCAGCGGAATTTGAGTTACAAGTAGAGTGTATTGTTTCAATAAAACTAGATGCGGCACAAGTTAACTTTAGTTTAAAAGTTTTAACGTAAATTAAACTAGATTGAGCAAAACCTAGATTTTAATGAATATTAAGAACAAGAATAAATGACACAATGATTTTTATCCAGTGGTTTGATTCCACAGAGGAAATCTACATCCACGTTGAGGAGCCCACGAAAGGATCGGGTCTTCACCAACCCTACCCTCGTCGAATCGCCACGGGGGCCGATTCTCTTCCACTAATTACAAAGGGGTAAGAATAACCGTGTTCAAGGGGCCTTCTCACAAGTTGAGGGCTCCCCAAGATTTACAACTGAAAAACACCACCAAACACACTCAAAAAGTATGCAATGAAACAACAAGAGTGTGTGAGAGAATCAAACCCAAGAGCTCAAGTCGTGAAGAATGTGTCTCTCCTTTGATCTATGGTTAATCCTCAAGGATTTGATCTTTCTTGCGTTGGATTATATGGAGAGACGTGTTTTCTAGGCTCTTGGAAGGTGTGACGGTGCAGCGAGTCGAGAGAGTTTAATTAGGGGTCATACACCTCTATTTATACTAGGGTTTCCAAAGGTTACCGTTAGGGTTTGCGATGTCTATACTAGTCTGTGGTGGACTCCAGACTAGTTCGGTGTGCGGCGTGTGGGAAACCCTAAGTGTTCTGAATTATCGGACCTGTCCGGCAATGTCGGACTAGTCCGTTTTTGTCTCTGGAGATGTTCGGACTAGTCCGGCACATATCGAACTAGTCCGGCCGTGTTGGAACCCTTAGTGAATTGAGGACAAGTCCGCACTTAGAGGACTTGCCAGATTTTAGTCAGAGAGGATATCATACTAGTCCGGATAAGATCGTACTAGTCCGGTGTCGTGGAATTTTGAGGGGCTAAGGACTTGTCCGAAGTAGGTTAGTGGGGATTTTGGACTAGTCTGTGGAATATCGGACTTGTCCGATATTGATCAGAAAGATTATCATACTAGTCCAGACGTTATTGAACTAGTCCGGTGAACATCGGACTAGTCTGGATCTGTGTAAACTTGTGCAGTGAGAGTGATTTCTTTTGTTTGAGCTCTTGGGGTGTGTTTCTCCAACACACTCCATACACAAAAAAATATTCTATTCATCTTCTTGAGCTCTTTTCAACTTGATTCTTCACTCTCCTTTCTTTTTGCGCTTTCTTCATAGTTTCATTGAAACCCGCGCTTATCTCAACAATTTGGTTAGGATCTCATTTGTTTGTCACAAATCAACAAAAACCCACAAGGGGTGTCTAGATGCACTTTCAATCTCCCCCTTTTTGGTGATTAATGACAACCAATTGAGATTTCACAAATATGATTAAAAATCTAGATTTTCATAAAAGTGTGCACATATGATCTTGGAACAAGTTAAGCAATGAAAACATAAGACATATGTGCACTTTTTATGGTGGGTTGCAAGACTAAGTGTGTGTCAGCAATAATCGTGATGAAAATGAGATAATTGACATAATCAAATCAACATTAAGCATATATGTCAATTTCAAAGCACAACCATAGATTATATCAAAGCACAATCACACACTTCATAACCATGACTAGAAACATAATAAAAGCATAATAGCACTTTTACAACCCAAAAGCATAATAAAGATCAGTTTTACAACCCAAAAGCATGACAGAAATCAAAAGATGCAAATGGAGCTCTCGTCTCCCAAACTACAGCTAGACCTAGTGACTCCCCCTCAATCTCTCCCCCTTTGGCATCAAGGCACCAAAAAGAAGGAGAGGAGGGATCTAGAGGTCGCCGTTGACTCACTCCTCGTTGTCGGTCCGCTCATCGTCTTCATCTTCAGGCTACAAAGGAGGAGGAAGAGCGGATCCACTCGAAGTGCCCCCAACATCAAAATAGGCAAGCTCGGAGGGAGAGAGAGGTGGCAACTCCGAGAAATCTGAAGTTGAATCATCAGAGATAACGGAGATTCAATTGGCTCGATCTCCAGCTTCTAGCAGATATGCTTGACATTTCCCTTGACATACTTCATATATGCCTTCCTTGCCTTGTTTAACTTAAGGAGCTTCACTTCAGCCTTTTTGCAGGAGCCAAAGATGGCAGCCAAGTGCTTCAAAATACTACTAGAAGACCCTTTTTGAGGAGGAGCCCTAGTAGCGGGAGCAGTCCTCGCATCTCCTTGAGCTCTCCTTGGAGCCTCTTCACTGGACACTGGAGATGGAGCAGCTGGGAGAGTGGCTTGGAGAGGCTTCTGAGGCTTCAAGGGAGTGTGCTCCACATCCTTCACGAACTCAATTCTTGTGACTTTCTCAATCATGAACATGAGATAGGACGCATAGCCACAGGAACGGTTCAGTGTGCAGGAGATATTTACCATATCATTCCAAATATATTCGAATACATAAAACTTCTAGTTCTTGCTTATCACCTTCATTAGTGTCCTTAGATAGCCTTGGACACTTCCTGCATCTCCATCTTTTGGAGCTATGGTCTTCCTCAGCACCCTATTGAGAACCATGAATAAAGGCTTCATCTTCTTGGTCAATGGAGGGTTGCTTCAGATGAGTGTCATAAAGAAACTCCATCTTGTCCTTCTTCGGGACACCAATGTTGTGAATGATGAGCTCATTGCTGCTAGTGTCCTCAAGATGCAGCAGTCTTGCAAACTCACCATAAGTCATGGTGTACTTGGATCCGTGAGTCATCCAAGTCACCCTCTCCTCTTCATCACTAGCAAAGTAGCAAGTAGCATAGAATTGGGCAACGAATTCATCATTCCAGTTGTATCTGAAGGCAAACAGATCCTTCACACCATGTCTCATCACAGCTGTAATCACATCATCGAAGGCTGGGAAGCTCTTCCTCTCAAAGTGTGTCTAGTCAATCCACTGGTTGCGGACCACTGGAGTCTTCATTGTGAGATACACGGAAATGTAGTAGTCTGCGTGGAAGTTGCTCCAGAATCTTGCATCAGTTGCCTTTCTGGACCTGCTGTAACAGTCAACTTGCCTGAGCTTTGAAGCGACATCGCTTCCTTTGCCAATGAACCTTTCTTCAGTGGGGTCTCTGTTCTCCTGCCTCGGAGCACTCCTTTGGAGAGGGCCAATGGGACTGGTGGCGATCCCTTTTCCTTTGCCCATAGCTTGGCGAGGAGCTGCCGAGCTAGCGCTAGCTCCATCCTTTCCTTTGGATGCAGGCTTCTTGGCCACGACCTTTTGCCGCACCTGAGGTGGAGTGGGCGACGGGTCAGCGGCACAGTGTTGCCTCTTCTTGCTTTGGCCCGTCGAGGGCCGAAGCAAAGACTCTTGGTCCAACTCGGCCTCAAAATCAGAATCTCATCGTTGGAGCTCGACATGGTCCTGACAAGAAGATTATACAGTACAAGGATGAGAATTGATGGAAAGGAAACACATTGAATAGAGGAATTTAGGGTTGAGTTCTGTTAAATACTGGACTTGTCCGGTGCTCAAGTGTGGACTAGTTCGGATAACTGAACTTGTCCATACCGAGACCGGACTAGTTCGGTGTTCAACAGTTCAAACCCTAACAATCAGATTAATGTTGGTTCTCAATGCAAAAATAGCTCAATAGAGATGTAATACAATAGGGGGTCATGTACCAACAAGTAGAGCTAAGCTATTTGGTACACAATACAATAAATCGAAGGTTCTAGAGTTTTGGAGAAATTTTACCAAAATCCTTTGATTCTTGATGTTGGAGGCTTTGTTGGTGCGGACAAGTCTGTGGTCTTCGATCCTCTTGCGATGAAGATCGTTTTCCACGGAGATTTGAAGGGATTTGGTGGAGAAATCTCCAAATGGCCTTGGGAGTGCTCGAGTGAAGAGAGAGAGTATGAGGGAAGTTGTTAGGGTGAAGGGGATTAGGGTTTGGCGGCCCTAGGGTTATGGAGTCGAAAAATCGGACTAGTCTGTGGTCAACCGGACTAGTCCAGACTACCGGACCTCTGCGGACTAGTCTGCAGTGTGCGGATTAGTGTGGGCAACCACAAACTAGTTGGTGGTCATCAGTGCAAAAGCAATTAGCCCATTCGTATATACTCAAAGGTGCTTACAAAGAAAATAAGAGGGTGAAACACACAAATAATCTTGATGAATATGATCAGTAAACATACAACAATCAAGCTATGACCATAATTCACCAAGATCAAGTAATTCAAATAGTTTTTCGGAGAAAATAGAGAGAGATGATTTTTATAACACAATCAATGGATTTTGAATAAGCCATACAGGTATGCAAGTTTTCAAGCCACGTTCCGAGCATCTAGGATATTTAGTTCATTTTGGAGCTCGCAAAGACATTTTTCATCAAGTGGCTTGGTAAAGATATCAGCTAGTTGTTTGTCAATGTTGACATGGGAAATGGCTAAGTCTCCTTTCATTGAGTGGTCTCTCAAAAAGTGATGCAGGATGTCTATGTGTTTGGTCCTAGAGTGCTCAACGGGGTTATGGGCAATTTTAATAGCACTCTCATTGTCACAAAGGAGTGGAATACGTCTCATATTGTAACTGTAATGCCTTAGAGTTTGTCGCATCCAAAGGAGTTGTGCACAACAACTCCCGACTGCAACATACTCTGCTTCGACCGTGGATAAGGCAATGGAGTTTTGTTTCTTGGAGGAACAAGAAACTAGGGATCTAACTAGAATTGGCATGTACCGGAGGTACTTTTTCTAACTACTTTGCATCCGACATAATCTGCATCAGAGTATCCAATGAGATTGAATTTGGAACCTTTAAGATACCAAAGGCCTAGGTTGGGTATATGAACTAAATATTGCAAGATTCTTTTTACGGCTGTCAAATGACACTCCTTAGGATTGGTTTGAAATCTTGCACACAAACATACACTCAACATAATATCAGGCCTAGATGCACATAAGTAAAGTAGGGAGCCAATCATGGAGCGATATACCTTTTGATCCACGCTTGGTCCATCTTTATTGAGATCCAAGTGTCCATTTGTTGTCATGGGAGTCTTTATAGGTTTCGCCTTGTCCATTCCAAACTTCTTGAGCATGTCTTGAGTGTACTTGGTTTGGCTTATGAACGTCCCTTCCTTTTGTTGCCTCACTTGGAATCTCAAGAAGTATCGCAGTCTCCCATCATAGACATCTCGAATCTATCTGTCATAATCTTACTAAATTCTTCACAAAAGGATTTGTTAGTTGAACCAAATATGATATCATCAACATAGATTTGATAGACAAATACCTCATTGTCAAAATTCTTAGTGAACAATGTATAATCAGCTTTGCCAATATTAAAACCATTTTCAATTAAAAAATCTCTAAGACACTCATACCAAGCTCTATGAGCTTGTTTGAGGCCATAGAGAGCCTTACGTAGTTTGAACACATGGTCGGGGAAATCTTGATATTCGAATCCGGGGGATTGCTCCATGTACACCTTCTCCTTGATTGGTCCGTTGAGGAAGGCGCTTCGATTTGTGAATACCCTTTGGCCACAAGTCGCGCCTTGTTTCTTGTCACCACCCCGTGTTCGTCTTGTTTGTTGCGGAAGACCCATTTAGTGCCGACGACGTTGAACTTGGGCCTTTCGACAAGTTCCCACACCTCGTTCTGCTTGAAGTTGTTCAATTCTTCTTGCATTGCCATCACCCAATCTGGATCTTTCAATGCATCTTCAACCCTGTGAGGTTCCAAAGAGTATACAAACAAGTAATGTTCACAAAAAATAGCGATTCGGGATCTAGTTGTTACTCCCTTTTAGATGTCACGATTATGTTGTCAACGGGGTGATCTCTTTGGATGCATTGGTGTACACTTGGACGTGGCACTTGTGGTCTTGAATCTTCATGGTCATCTTCTTCTCCCCCTAGATGGTTGCCCTCATTGATTTGTTGGTCACCTTGATCTTCATGAGATTGATCTTGTGTAGAAGCTCCCCCTTGATCAATTACCTCCATTTGTGGTTCATCTTCTTCATTTGCATTTGGAGGTGGCGCTTGCGGTCGAACATCACCCAACGCCATTCTTCTCAACGCTTGACATGGAGCTTCTTCTATATCTAGCACACATTGATCAACTTGCTCTTCTTGAGAGTTGTTAGTTTCATCGAACACTATGTTACATGCTACTTCAACAAGTCCGGAGACCTTGTTGAAGACACGATAGGCGTAGGAGTTCAAATCATAGCCAAGCAAGTAACCTTCATCGGACTCCGAAGCGAACTTTGAAGTGTTAACTCAAAAATAGAAAATATTAGGCTTGTTACCGGTGAGTAGTTCATATGACGTTTTCTTGAGTAGGCGATGAAGATAGAGTCGATTTATGGCGTGGCAAGCGGTGTTGACCGCTTCAGCCCAAAATCGACCTGAAGTCTTGTACTCAACAAGCATTGTCCTTGCCATCTCTATGAGAGTTTGATTCTTCCTTTCGGCAACTCTGTTTTGTTGAGGGGAGTACGATGCTGAAAATTCATGTTTTATGCCTTCTTCGTCTAGGTACTCCTCAACTTGGGTGTTCTTGAACTCTGTGCCATTGTCACTTCGTATGTTCTTGATCTTCAATGAAAACTCATTTTGAGCATGCTTGAGAAACTTCTTGACGGTTCCTTGAGTTTCTGTCTTATCATGCAAAAAGAAAATCCACGTGAAGTGCGAAAAATCATCAACAATTACTAAGCCGTATTTGTTACCGTCGATGCTTATGTAAGCAATTGGACCAAACAGATCCATGTGAAGTAGCTTGAGCTATCTTGTCGTTGTCATGACGTTCTTCACGGGATGAGGTGCTCCTACTTGCTTTCCGGCTTGGAACGTGCTACAAGGTCTGTCTTTCTCAAAAACAACATCCTTTCAACCTCGGATGTGATCGCTCTTAAGGAGTTTTTGAAGATTCCTCATACCAACATGTGCAAGCTGTCTATGCCACAGCCAACCCATGTTGGTCTTTGCGATCAAGCATGTGTCAAGTTCAGCTTTATCTTTGTTGAAGTCAACAAGATAAAGCTTTCCCTTTAACACACCCTTGAATGCAACTGAGTCATCACTCCTTCTAGAGACGACCACACCCTCATTAGTGAACAAGCAATTATAACCCTTGTCACATAATTGAGATATGGACAATAGGTTATAATCTAAGGAATCGACATGTAAAACATGATAAAGATTGTGTTGAGATGATATTGCAATTTTACTGGTACCGAGCACCCTTCCTTGACTGGTTTCTCCAAAATAGATGCCTTCGCTTGGATCTTCATTTACTTCATATTCAATTAACATCCTTCTTTCTCCGGTCATGTGGTTGGTGCATCCACTATCTAGCACCCATTTTGATCCACCGGAGGAATAGGTCTACAAAAACAAGTTATGCCTTGGTTTTAGGTACCCAAGCTTGCTTGGGTCCTTTGAGGTTAGTTACAAGTGATTTGGGCACCCACACATGAGACTTGGTGTTCCCATGGCGTGGCCCAACATATTTAGCATAAACTCTACCAAAGTTACTTTTCATGGGTACATATGATGCGTCAAAGGTTCTAAACAATAGTTGTTGCTCATATGTGTTAACATGTTTGAAATTATCAACATTATTAGCCTTTCTAGCTTGAGGGGAATTTCCCGTGATAGAAGCGATGCGCTCCTTGTTATTCTTGTGGCTTCTAGCATTTTGCTTTTCACCATAAGAATACCCAATGCCATATTTGACATTAGGAGGTCTTGTGGCCAAGTATGCACTGCGTGCATACTTGATATTCTCCTTGTCAAATATGCCATTATAGGAAGGATGCATGTCCTTTGTCAAGTTCGACTTATCCTTCAAATTACTGTCAATTTTAGCACATGCACAAGTAATAGTAGTTTTAGATTTTAAGTGTTGATAAGGTGAGCTTGAAGAGGATGAAGGGTCACTTTGCTTGAGTGACACAACTTGTACCTCAAGGATCTTGTTAACTTTGGTCAAGTTAGCAAGTTCATACTTGATGATTACATTTGAGTCGCTTAACTTCAAGTAAGCTTCCTTGCTTGAAGCTAACTCAAGCTCTAGTGACTTGCTTTGCTCCTTTTCAAGTTCAAGGAGCTTTTTGATCTTAAGATACTCCTCCTTTTGAATGATGATCATATCTTCTTGGCGATCAACAAGCTCCTCCTTATCAATAAGTTTATCCATCAAGAATTTCATTTTTGCAGCCGTTTTCTTATCTAAGCCAACAAGCATATCTTCATTATCACTATAAGCATCACTATCGCTAGAGTAAGAATGCGAGGAGGAAGATTTAGTTGTTACCTTTCTTTTACCTTCCTTCGCCATTAAGTGTCGTTGTCCTTCCTTACACCAATAGTTGGGAAGAGGGTGGATTTCTTGTTTGTCTTCTTGATAGCAATGCTAGGCATCTCCTCTTCCTCTTCGGATGAGGACTCATCATTGGAGTCCCACTTTTTTCCTAGGTGTGCCTGCCAAATTTGCCTCTTCTTCTTAAACATATTCTTGGGTTGAGGCTTTGTATCCTTGAACTTCTTCTTGTTTTCTTCATAAGGACAATCAACTATAAAGTGGTCGTATTCACCACAGTTATAGCATGCACGCCTCAACTTAGGTCTTGACTTGTCTTTCTGTGTTCCTTCATTTTGTTTACCACCTTGTCTTCTCTTCATCATCTTTTTGAATTTCTTCATAAAGAGGATCATGTCCTCTTCATCTATGTCGCTGCTTTTGTCGTCACTGTCCTCTTCTTGTTGAGCTTCTTGAGCTTCTTTTGACATGGGCTCACAAGTGGACTTCAACGCGACTCCTTTCTTCTTTGCCGAGGTGAGTTCGGCGATCTCTTTGACATGTTTTGCTTGTTTTTCCATCATCTCAAAGTTGATGATCTTTCCAAGCAATTCATTCGGGGTCATTTTCTTGTACCCGGGTCTTTCTCTTATCATCGAACATAGAGTCACATTGCGAGGCATGAAGGCTCTAAGGATTAGCTTCACCACCTCGTGATCATTCCACTCTTTGCTTCCATATGCTCGAACTTTATTAATGAGAGTCTTCAACCGATTGTACATGTCTTGCGGTGACTCATCTTCTTCTATGGTGAATCTCCCTAATTCTCCTTCGATCATTTCAATGTTTGTCTCTCGCACGTGACGATCGCCTTCATGTGCAGTTTGTAATGTGTCCCATATTTTTTTAGCAATTTCAAGTCCATCCACCTTGGTGAACTCGTCTCGGCTCAATGATGAATTTATGACAGCCGCAGCTTGAGCGTTCCGATGAATAGCCTGCTCTTGACTTGGTGTGAGCTCTTCATCGTCATCCGGGATATCTATTCCTATACACACCATATGCCACAAGTCGGGGTTAAGCGATATTAAATGCATCTTGATGTTTTGCCTCCACATTGAGTAATCATTGTCATCAAAGTTTGGGGCTTTTCCTAGAGGAATAGACAAGTAATGATTGTTGTTGGAATTCAAATGATCATAGTTAAAAGGATATCGGGAGTAGTCGGTGTGGCTACTCCCCTTCTTCTTCTTCTCATCATCGATCTTTATCTTTCCCTTAGAGAGAGCCTTCTTCCTTAGGAGCGTCTTAGAGTTCAAGTGTCTCCTCATCATCATCCTCGAAGTCTTGAATGGCGTCGAGGTGCTTCTCTAACTTTTGAGTCTTTTTATCTTCAACCTTCTCTTGGTTGAAGTTCTTGTGTGCATCCTTGATGTCCACATTTTCTCTTCAAGCGATTACTCTCCTTTTGAAGAGCCCTGCTCTGATTCCAATTGAATGTAGCCTAGAGGGGGGGTGTAAGATTTTTGATTTTTAGTCGGAATCTGAAACACTTAGTAAACTGATCAAACACAGAGAAATCGGACTAGTCCGGTAGTGAGCGGACTAGTCCGGTGTATGCGGACTAAATTGATCAAGTTTGATCAGTAATTTCGATCAAAGTACTCTACGCAGCGGAAATTGAGTTAGAAATAGAGTGTATTGTTTCAATGAAACTAGATGTGGCACAAGTTAACTTTAGTTCTAAAGTTTTAACATAAATTAAACTAGATTGAGCAAACCCTAGATTTCAATGAATATTAAGAACAAGAATAAAGGACACAATAATTTTTATCCCGCGGTTCGATTCCATAGAGGAAATCTACATCCACGTTGAGGAGCCCACGAAAGGACCGGGTCTTCACCAACCCTACCCTCGTCGAATCGCCACGGAGGTTGATTCTCTTGCACTAATCACAAAGGGGTAAGAATAACTGTATTCAAGGGGCCTTCTCACAAGTTGAGGGCTCCCCAAGATTTACAACTAAAAAACACCACCAAACACACTCAAAGAGTATGCAATGAACTGCGAGAGTGTGGGAGAGAATCAAACCCAAGAGCTCAAGTCGTGAAGAACGTGTCTCTCCTTTGATCTATGGTTAATCCTCAAGGATTTGATCTTTCTTGCGTTGGATTGTGTGGAGAGACGTGTTTTCTAGGCTCTTGGAAGGTGTGACGGCGCAGGGAGTCGAGAGAGTTTAATTAGGGGTTGTACACCTCTATTTATACTTGGGTTTCCAAAGGTTACCGTTAGGGTTCACGATGTCCGGACTAGTCCGTGGTGGACTCCAGACTAGTCCGGTGTGCGGCGTGTGGGAAACCCTAAGTGTTCTGAATTATCGGATTTGTCCGACAAATGTCGGACTAGTCCGTTTTTGTCTCTGGAGATGTTCGGACTAGTCCGGCACATATCGTACTAGTCTGGCCGTGTTAGAACCCTTAGTAAATTGAGTACAAGTCCGCACTTGGAGGACTTGTCCGATTTTAGTCAAAGAGGATACCAGGCTAGCCCGAATAAGATCGGGCTAGTCTGGTGTCGTGGAATTTTGAGGGGCTAAGGACTTGTCTGAAGTAGGTCAGTGGGGATTTTGGACTAGTATGTGGAATATCAGACTTGTCTGATATTGATCAGAAGGATTATCGGACTAGTCCAGTGCGGACAAGTCCGCACTGGGAGGACTTGTCCGATCCTGGACAGAGAGGTTTTTGGACTAGTCCGGTGAACATCGAACTAGTACGGACCTGTATAAACTTGTGCAGTGAGAGTGATATCTCATTTTTTTGTCATAAACAACCAAAACCCACAAGGGATGCCTAGATGCACTTTCACTTTCCCCACAATTCTTGAACCTTTCGGGCAAATACTTCCCTCCTTGTCTTCTCTCCCAGAACATTCCCGACACTCTCAACCTTCTCTCCCGTCTTCTCTCCCGTCCTCGTCGCTCTCCCTGACTCGCCGCCTCGCCACCCTTCCCCACCGCCGCACCCCCTACCGTCGTTCATGGCCGCCGAGCTCGCGGATCTACGGCTCCATGGCTGCCGAGCTTGCGGATCCCAGTTCCCTCCCCACTACAGCGCCCCCTCCTGTCGCCCATGGCTACCGAGCTCACGGATCTCGACTCCATGGCCGTTGAGCTCGCGGATCCCGTCTCCCTCCCCACCATCGCGGCCCCTCCGGTAATCCATGGCCGCCGAGCTCGCGGATCCGGACTACCTCCCCACTGCAATGCCCCCTCCTGTCGTCCATGGTTGTCGAGCCCGCGGATCCCGAGTCCATGGCCGTTGAACTCGTGGATCCCGGCTCCCTCCCCACAGTCGCGACCCCTACCGTCGTCCATAGCCGTCGAGCTCGCGGATCCCGGCTCCCTCCCCACCGCAGCACCCCCTCCTGGCGGATCCCAGCTCTGCCACCCTCCCGCGCCCGAAGCAGCGAACTTCCAACCGCGTGAAACAACCGTCGGAGTCTCTCTCTTCATAGCGCCGCTACACCATAGAAAAACCTATTTTACAGGTGTGCTGTATTACACCACTGCGGGGGTGCTTTTTGGGTCGCCGCCGCTATGCGCAGCATAGCGGTCCACTTAGAGTGACCGCTGCGACCGGTCTAATGCTCCTCGTGAATTAAACCTCGGAATACGCTTTAATCCTTTATCATCTGTCCTTCGTTGTATGTACCTCGCTGACGTTCCATGCACTGTCGGTCTTGATTAATTGGTGAGGTGATCTATACATCTCACAGCGACCAAAATCTTTTAATAATGGAAAAGAGGTTCGCCTGGTTACATGGCCTTCATGTTGGTCAGGCTACTTCTTGTTATGCCCCTGTGGTGCTCCAACTATTGACATCGAGGAATTATTCAAAATATGTCATCACGAGTAATATAAGTTAAAGTTATTTCCATCTCCAGAAAAAATTTAAAGTTATTTTCTTCCAAGTGAAAACATAATGATACTTCCATTCTTGAATTTGAGCTTAAATTCCTTACATTTCTCTGGTTAATAGCGCTCCAGTTAGAGCTAAATGTTGCTAACATCAATTATATGGAGTTGGTGTGGAGCAAAAAAAGAAAAAAGAAAAAAAGAAGTGGAGAGGAGCTAAGTTATAAAGCTGGGAACAGCAAGGAAACACCATTCTGGCAAGACGCGGAGTAGGACAAATAAAAACCTCTTTGCGTCAAAAAAAAAAAGAAAATAAAAACCTCTCCTTCTTAAGACGTGCATTTGGACCGCAAGAAATGCAGGAGTGGGGAGAACTTGTGCTAGAAATGTCTCAGATTAACTTGTGGACGAGGAAATGATGAAATGGGATCTAGAAAAATCTGGATGTTCTGCTATAACATCCCTATACAAACACATTTGAAAAATCTGAACTTCTCTTAAGGTATATATATATATATATATATATATATATATATATATATATATATATATATATATACACACACTACTACAAAGACAACATTGACGGACACGACATCCTCTACCGTACAAAGGACACTAAAAAGTGGTTGTGTTACCCACGGCAGACATCTGTCCTCCACTATAAATCAACTAAAAAACCTAAAAACAAGAGGACTGTGGTAAAGCTGGTAACACTAGAAAACCATTGGTTTCAACCAAAAGCAGGGCAAAAAGGCCTACGTATAGTCTAAAAACTTCTTAGTTCCTTATTGAAAAATTTGCAGAATCCGTTCTTATTTAGAGTTATATCTAGACATCTAGTATGCTTTCATGGTGGTCTCACGGATGGTTGCCCGTCGGTTTTTATATGGAGTAGACTCAACAAACCTCTGGACACGGAGACCAGATATAAGTGTGTTGTCTACCTCCAAGCCTCCCTAATTAACCTTTGTTCTCAAAGCACGGCCTTAATGAACAACGTAGACCCAATCAAACGTGTTGCTTTCCGATGCTGTGCCATGTGGTTCCAAGTGACTTTCAAGAGTTTTCTCATTCTTGAATTCCTTTTGCTGATGTTGCTTTGTCCGGAAATGGATCAGAGGGGAACATCAAGGCGTCACGTCCATGTGCTCCATGGTGCCTTGTCAGTTGTGACGAAATCAAAGTTACAGAGGTCGAAGAATCGATCTCCAGTTTCTGTCCAGATGTTAATACGATCTGAAAGAAAGAAAAGGTAATTCAATGGTCTAACATGGGTGTTTTTTATATCTCCTTTGAATTTATTTTTTATGCAAATTTCCTACAAAAAATCCTAGGTTACAAACAATTATAAATATTACCTGTGACTGGAGTGCGTAGAAGTGCTATGTATATAATGCTTTCCGCTGGATGCTAATGTTTTTTTAGAAAAGGGCTGGATGCTAATGCTATGTAGCTTGATGTAGAACTTGGAATATTATATTGTTAAGGTAGAGTAATTTGAGAAGCAGAGATCTGTTTAATTGGTGTTTCATTTTTTCATTTGAAATTTTTCGTGAAATGTTTTCTTGTTTGATTTTAGTAAGCAACTATCTCACTCAAAATCCTTTTCAATGGCCCTGTCATATATATATATATATATATATATATATATATATATATATATATATATATATATATATATATATATATGATACACACATATGTCAAAGTGTTCTTGCAACACTTCCTCCGGGCCTGCTATGCGAGCAGCCCGCGGAAGTTCTTGATCGGCAGGGCTTAGTTCTCGGGAGAGATTGCGCGTATGAGAGACGGTGAGACGGCGGTTTTACGTGGTTCGGACCGCCGGAGCGTAATACTCCACTCCATGGTGTGCGTTGTATTATTGGTGTGAATGCGTGTGTCTAGTGTGTATGAGTCGAGATCCCTTGTAACGGTGGCGGTCTGATCCTTTTACACACAAGGTCGGACGCCTTACAAGTGGGGTCCGGAGCCCGACAGATAGCCCCGTGGCTATCTTATCCTAAAGATCTAAGACTTCTCGCATAAGCTTCCTCTGACCGTGGCTTGAAGACCCGCCATCTTTTCGCCTTCAGACGCTAGTGGCCCATGTGTAGTCATTGATGATGGCAAGGGATGTCCCGTCCAACTGTCCTGTCGTTGTAAGCCACCCACTTGGCAGAGCGGGGTAGGCCTGCGGCGTCTTCACTGTGATGTGATTGGGCGTAGTAGTACCTGACAATAGGCGTGCGCTGCATCAAGTGTCTGGGGAAGGCGCGTGTCTTCAATGTCTGATTTGGACAAGGTGCACCACCCCATTACTCTCGTAACCCACTGTCTAGGGACATGTGGCGCTAGCCTTTGGGGCAAGTTGGGTCCTGTACTGTGGGCCACATGGCGGACCCGGAACCTGCCCCTAAGGAGAGTCGGAGATCCGGTACTGCGGGACACATGGTAGAGCTGGAGCTCGCCTCCGCGGGAAGTGGCCGACTTGGTGCCACGAACCACGTGGCAGCACTAGAGCCCACTCCTATGGGGGAGCGGGGTCCCTTCCTGCTGGACACGTGGCCGCTTGGGAGCCCGTCTCTTCAGGGGAGCTAAAACCCGTCTTGAGGTCCATGTGGAAGCATCGGATCCCGTACCTGAGGTAGGGCGGGGTCCGGGCCTTCTGGACACGTGGCGCCATCAAACCCTGCTTCAGCTGGGAGGCAGGACAATTAGGTGCTTTTAGCCTGTGCGCGAGGGTACCCGGAGAAAGAGATCGTCTTCTTCACCTCGTACGCGTACTTCAGGTTTGTTCCACCCTGAAAGTGCATCTAGGCATTCCCTTGTGGGTTTTGGACAATTGATGACAAACAAATGAGATCCTAATGAATTCGTTGAGATAAATGCAGGTCTACAAAGACTAGAACTTATGGTGCACTAAAAAAGGTGAAAAATGAGGAGTGAGAAAAGGAAAAGTCCAAATTATCAAGGAAGCGCAAAGTAGGTATCAATGTATAGGATGTGTGTGAGAGACACATCTCAATAGCTTATATCTTTGCGTAGAGGGTAAGGGATAAAATCAATTAATTAAGCAATACACTGAAGCACCGTACTAGTCCATTCATCAGCGTACTAGTTCGTTCAACTTATTGTCCTCAGTCGCACAAGTCTAGAGCAGCATCGGACTAGTCCGTTCAACTCACTGGCCTCACTCCGACAAGTCCGGACCGGTGCTGGACAAGTCCATTCAACTTTCTGTTATTCACCCAACACATATCACCATGCACCGGACAAGTTCGTCCAGCTGCGGACTAGTCCGATTGAGTCTCTAGACTCATCACAGACTAGTCCGGTTAACATTCTGTTCCAATACGGACAAGTTTGGTACACCTCATGCAGATTAGGATTTTGTTGACGGTTGTTATATACCAATTTCACCCGTCAATATAACTTAATTATGTGAAGAAATATTTCTTGCACACATCACCTTTCTATTTAACCTATTTCCACTTGTCCTTGGAGAAAGTAGTGCATGCAGGGATTCTATGCAGAATTGAAGCGAAAAAAGGGGATGGATCCTATAAAATATCATTCCAGCCAATTAGGCGATGACACATGGCACCACATCAATCAAATGGCCCACAAACAGAGTATCCGAGACCATCCAACGGTGTAGAACCCATATCATGGAATGAGACCCACCTGTCAGTCACCTGGAGGAAGAACCGGCCGTTTGGAGCCAGGACCAGGTCAGCCGACCCCCCTAGTCGGCCGACTAGTTCCTGGCGCCAAACGCGATCAAACGCCACGTGTTGGCTCCTCCCAGCTTGAAGAGGTCAAGGGTGACTGATTTGCGTGCTTTTGGTGGTGGGAGCCGAGACTTCTCCAAGATATAAATAGGACCCCTCACTTCAACACACACCACTTGAATATTAATCCATTGTATTCACTACTCTCCATAGGTTTAGAGGAGTATAGGCTGTAGAGAGGAGAGTCTCTAGTCCATAGTCCAAGTAGGAGAGGAGTAGATGGAGTCTCTTCCCAATTTCCAATTGGTAAAGGTATGTCTCTTATATTCCTATTTGTATTTGTGACTTTATTCATAATAAAGATGATATCTTTAGTCTTCTATTGTTCATATACTTGGATAAAGCGTTTCTTGTTTGATTGTGAATTCCATGTATGTGGTAGGAGTAGTATTTATGATTGTGCTATACCATTATCATTATATCATCATAAACACTATAAACCTCCACTATAGTCTAATTAGCTATGATATGACTATATTAATATGAATCACTTATGCTATGAATTAACACTGGTTCAATGATGATTTAGTTCATTTCCTTAGGATGGCTTGTGCCTAGGCTCTTAAGGTAATTACTTAATATGCTAGCATGGTGCTAGGATAGAAAGTAGCGTTGAATGTCTCGTAGACCCACAGATTGAAGAGGTAGGCATTAGGTGATGACAACCCTATCTGTCATTTGTAATCCTCCACGTTCGGCTATGCTGCAGGCTCTTGGCGGGAGTCGCCTAGTGTTGCTAGGGGTAAACCCGTGCCCGGTGTATTAATCCACTTAGCATGAGAATTCATAATTAGTATAATCATTAGTAACTAACTTAGACTATGTATAAGTACATTAGAAGCATAGTAGGAGTATCTACTTAACTCTTAGCCTAGTTCCTCTATTATCTCATTTACCCCCTTAGGATAGAATGATCTTGTGTGTGTCATACTACCTCAATTATCCTTTATCTATCCTTGCTAGAACCCTACCTAGGCCAACCTAGCCTTTCCACTTGAAGATTATTTTACTTCCATCTAGCCTTCCATTGGGAAAATATAAATGACACCCTTTGTGAATAATATTTTAAAGGGGAAATGCTACATCGGTAGTTTTCGTGCGCTTGCAGACGTTCATCTGAGATTTAAAACCTACCAACAAGCATTTTTGGCACCACTTCTAGGGATGAATTGTTAGTAGTGCATAGGAAATATCAACAAGCATTTCTGGCGACGTTGTCGGGGAAGACAGCTAAAGTATTACATGATTGAGTGAATAGGATAGGACCCTGGTAGGTTTTAGTAGGATGACCCTTCTTTGTTTTTGCATTTTTTGTGAAAATAGGGTAGTGTATGTCTAATTTCCGCTTGCCGGAAAACTTTGTTGAAGATCTCGAATCCCTTCTGAGAGATCGACCTAGTTTCATTACTCCTCAAAAGCTTCGAGCGGCAAAGCAAGCCAGCACAACTGCACCAACAACCGAAACACCAATGGCCTAGAAGACCCTTCGTTAGTTTTCAGCTCCCTTTGCTAACAATGTGTCTGTTGGGCTCACTGTTAACACGGGAGACGTAAAATTCGAAATCAGGACTGGCCTAATCACTATGGTGCAAGACAACCTATTTTGTAGGAAGGCTAACGAGGATGCAAGTGCTCACCTGCAACAGTTCCTTGAGATATGCAATACTTTTAAGATAAAGGACATATCTCCCAATGTTGTCCGTCTTAGGCTGTTTTCGTTCTCTCTTCTTGGGAGAGCGAAACAGTGATTCTAAGCGAACTGAAGTGTTGTATATACTTAGGAGAAGTGTTTTGCGGCATTCCTCGCCAAATTTTTCCCGTTGGGCAAGACCAATGCCCTACGTGGAAGAATTTCTAGCTTCCAGCAAGATGCCAAGGAATCTATTCTTAAGGCTTGGGAAAGGATTCGGAGTACATCCTAGTCTGTCCCCACCATGGGATGGATGACTGGCTCATCATCCAAAACTTCTACAACGGGTTGATCCCTTCCGTTTGTGACCATGTTGATCTTGCTGCTGGAGGAGCCTTCTTCTCATTGATGGTGCCCAAAGCCAACGATTTGATTGAGAAGATGGTGTCAACCATGGGTTGGAGCGACGAGCGTCTCCATACCTGCCAGCGAGGCATGCACACCTTGAAGAAGGTGGACATGATCGCTGCAAAATTGGACTTGCTTATGAAGAAGATTGATAGACAAGGCAATGGTGAGGCATGTGGCAATGCCTATGCCTTAGACTCTCACATCATTTGTGAAGTCTGTGGCAACACGGTCCATATGGGCAATGACTGCCTAGAAACCCGTGAGGATGCCTTATACATAGCCAACAATGGAAACAACAATGGCTATCGTCCAAGAGGTCAAGGGTTGGGCCAACCACGCCCATTCTTTCGAGGAGGGTACAACAACAATGGAAACAATAGAAATCAACCCAACTAGAGAGAACTTGCCCATGGCCAGCTAAAGATCAATGAGGCTATATCCAAGAAGCTGTTGGCTAATGACAAGACCCTAGCGAGCATAAATGCCAAGATTGAAGGACTATCCTCAGCCTTCAAGAATCAATTGAGTTTCAACAAGATGTCAGAAACTCAGTTGGCTCAACTAGCAGCTGCTATTCCTCCAGTGGAGAATGGAATGATGCCAGGACAGCCCGAACCCCCTGTGGAAAATGTCAACATGATTTCTCTACAAGGAGCAACTCGTTGAAGGACCCTGGATGTCCTACAACCTCATGCTCAATTGGGGCACACCACTTTAACAGGGCTCTTTGTGACCTTGGAGCAAGTGTGAGTGTGATGCCCAAGGTGGTTTTCAACTAGCTGAACTTCACAGAACTCACTCCAACACTAATGCAAGTCCAACTGGCTGATTCCTCAGTCCATTATCCGACCGGTATCGCTGAAGATGTCATGGTGAAAATCTGGAACTGCTTCATACCGGTGGATTTCGTGGTGCTCGACATGGAGGTCGAGAAGGATATGTTGCTCATTCTTGGGAGACTATCCCTAAGCACAGTGAAGGCTCACATAGATGTGGAAGTTGGAGAAATCCACTTCCATATCAATGGCAAGGAGGAGAAGTTTAACTTCTGCCCAAAGTTGGAGCAATGCTCCATGATCTGTATCAAGTATGGGCCGAATATTAAGCACATTCAAGAGGACGAAATCACACCTCCAAAGGTGGACCCGCTCATTGCATTCATGAGGAATTTGATCTATGCGACCCATCTTATCGACGCCCACACCCCAAGAAGACGGAGAAGTCCGGGGCTCTCCAAAGGCCCAAGTCCACCAAGCCGCCAAAGAAAGTATGGTGGAAGAAGCAAGACAAGCCGTTCGAGCCGATCCCTCTGGGACCGGATGTCAAGAAATGAAGAAGGAGGAAGATCCATCTCATCGGACGGTGGTGAGACCTAGACAATAGGTTAAATTGGTAGTTATCCTTTTCTTTGTTTTTCTTTTCTCTTTATTTGGTTTCCCCCGTTTAGTTTGATTTTCCCACTGCATATTTGATTTTCTTAGTAAGTTGAGAATCTTATATTCTCAACTATCATTTTTATTTATTTATTTTTCACAAAAGAAAATGTTGGATTTTGAAAAAAAAAATTTTACTCGAAAAAACAATTTTTCTGAGTTGCAAAAGTGGTATTTTGCCAGCGTGCTAATTTCATAGCCGTTGGGGAGCTACCTGCCAAAAGGAAGAACAGGGGGGCCCACATGTCAAGTCGGCTGACCCCCCCTGTTTGGCCGACATGGGGAAAGAGCCATTTTGGCTCTCTCTCCTCCAACGACTACATTTGGTTCTCTAGTGACCGTTGGGGATCGCACACTATAAATGGTGGCCGTGAGGAGCTCTTCTCCTCACACTTCACCTCATTTGATACCTCCCCAAAGTCACTCTTGCTCACATTGTTTTCTTCCGCTTCATTGAAGTACTCTTGATCAATTCCCAACTCAAAAAGATTTGCTTTTGTTTGCATTTGCAATTTGCTCTCAAGTACTTCAAGGGAAAATTCGTCGGGGTTTTGCTTTCATTAACATCACCTCTTTCGAGCTTTTGTCTTGTTGTGTTCTTATTTGTTCTGGCCATGAAATGAATGAAGAAGTTGTTTGGAAAGAGGAAGGAGGCTGCAAGCTCAAGCCATGTTGGAGACTCAATTGCACGCCCCTCTTTTGTTGCTACACCAAGTTCACAGAGGAGGAGTGTAGGAGAGGACATTACCATGGGTGAGAGGAGCAACCCTCATCAACTTCTTCACAACGACGACCTCGACATCCAAAGTGAGTTGAAGATCAAGCACGCAAGATCCTCCAAGATCGTGAGTTTTCTCATACGAAAGCTTATGATCCGGATTTGATCTCCAAAATAGGTATGGATTCTGAATTTTTTTCCATTTGGCGTGCATTAGGATGGGGAAACTTTTCTCACATAGAGGAGAAAGGTTCACACCTTCTCTCTGTACAATCCTTTGCACACTAAAAATAGGTTTTGATGGTATTACTTTTAAATTATTTTAAAAAGAATACAACATCCTATGGAAAGAATTAAGTGAAATCCTAGGCTTCCATAGACGTTGTTTGCTAGATTTAGACACTTTGCCTAAGTTTAACAAACAAAGTTTTTGGCAAGATTTAACTGGTGAGGTTCGATATAGTGCACCTAGGAATAGCCACTTGCACAAGCCTACTTTACGCTTCATGCATAGACGGGTGGCTATGACTATGTTCCCTAGAGGAGATGTAAGGATAATACGTGATGATGAGCTGAAAATTTTATTTGCCATGACTAAAAAGATAAAAGTTGCTCCAGTTATTGCCATGATGACACAATGGTTAGATTGCATTCCAAGGGTAGGGCCAATTGAATGTATTTCATTGATTAACCGTATTGCTACTAGGGTAGGAGCACTAGAATATTCTTCATTTGAATATATTGAAAATGAAAGAGAATTAATTAATTAATATTATTTAGTGCAAGGACATACCCTTAAGTATGATCAAGATGGCTCTTTGATATTTTATTATCCCAGCTTTGTCAATGAAATTCGGTTACCTAACCCGAATTATCATTTGTACAAATGTCGGAGGCTAACCATTGACCTCCTTCCCATCGAGGAAGCCGGAAGAAGTAATGTCTCTGGCAGGGTAACTAGAAGCCGTACAAGGAGAGCGGCCATGTCTCCGACAACCTCTATGGTCCATGAGTACGAAGAGGAAGAGAACCCAACGGGTGATGCACCCGGATGGACTCAACCTCCTTCGTATGAGACTGAAGGTCCGTCTTGGCATGGATGGCTAGGTTCTACATGGGAGACATCCCTATCCACTTCAACTCTAGCAGCTTGCCTCCAACATCTATGAGAAGATGTCATTCCACTTCGGCTAGAAGTCATCGTGACTATAGCTAAGGAATGACAGATCTCTCTAGATGTATGGAGGAGCTTGAAGCGAGGACGGGTGACATCTACAACACTCTCCAAGGGCATGTCCAAGGTACCCAAGACTGGCAACAACACATGGACGATCAATTCATCAACTTCAACTCCATGCTACAACAACAAGAAGCCGATCTCGTGGCATAATTTCGTCATCAAGGGTTCAACCCTCATCATGGAGGTGAGTGAAGAACAAGCTTGGGGGAGGACCCTCACTTGAGGTAAATTGTATCAAGCCCTTTGCATATTTATTTTCCATTGGACCATCATTCACCTTGCATATAAAAATAATAATAATAATAAGATAGTTTTATTTTCAATAAAACAAAAGATGTGTGGTAAGAATGACTTGGAATTCACATAGATGAAATGATGAATAGTTGCTCTGTATTGATTTTCTTAAGTCCCAAGTTTACAACTTACTACTCTCCAACATATTACTCTCATTGGCTAAAATTGATTTTGCCTTGATTTGGAAATTGTGGGTAGAAAAAGCTTAATCCATTCTAAGTTGTTGTGAGATATGATATAGTGATAGGGCTGCTATTCCTAGTTTGATAGTGAAACTTAGATTTCCGGAGAAATTCTAAAAAGATTTAAGTTATCCTCGTTTGATTGGAAATATCCACCAAAGCCATATGATACATTACATTGATAGACCTTATGCATATGCTATTTGTCTTTACATTGAGCTTTGTCAAACTAGTATAGAACTATGTGAGATTTCATTCATTACTTTTTGAATTCAAGACTTCACTTGCACATGTTATACTTCTACAATAGAAGTAAGCAAATTCTCACCATACCACCATTCCGCAACAAAAAGAGAAACTCCATATCCTTCATGCTTAGTGCTCTCTCCAAAATTCATTGCATAGGAGTAGAAGACATGGCTACAAGAAAAAGAAAAAACAACGAAAATGCATGCGTACAACATAAGCATGAGAAAAAAAAGAGAAGAAAGAATAAAAAGTAGCGATGTTTCATATCTGCAAAAATAAGAGAGTTCACTCGAAAAGGAGACATCTCAAGATCCACATCCACTCCATTCCATCACACATGCACAAGTCTTGAATCAAATTGTTGTGAATTGATTTCTCCTAAGGCTTACACTTTGACTTAGCAATATTATGTGTTGCAAATATACCTAATATATTCCCTATCAAGCTCCACATACAAGCCTTATGTAGAGGTATGATGAATTTAGGCAAAATGCCTTAGTGAGGATATATTTCCACTACACACAAATGAGAGACTTGAGAGAATCAAATTGAGATACTTAAAATCTGAATTGAACTCTCCGGAATTTGAGTGGAACTTGATTTCTAGGGTATGTGTGCTCCATTTGCTGTTTTATCTTTCAACCACCCATGAATAGGAGAAGGCATAAGCTCCAAAATGACTTGAGATGGGTGAAGTACCGTGCCAATTTTTGCAATATTAGGTAGATTATTTTGTTGTGCACATGGTACTTTTGAAAAATAGAACATAGTAGCAACTCCTGATCATCAACCTAAAGTCTTGACTTTGCTCAGGACGAGCAAAGGATAAGCTTGGGGGAGTTTGTTGACGACTGTTATATACCAATTTCACCCGTCAATATAACTCAATTATGTGAAGTAAATATCATTTCTTGCACACATCACCTTTCTATTTAACCTATTTTCACTTGTCCTTAGAGAAAGTAGTGCATGCAGGGATTCTATGCAGAATTGAAGTGAAACAAGGGGATGGATCCTATAAAATATCATTTCAGCCAATTAGGCGACACCACATGACACCATATGGATTAAATATCCCACAAACAGAAGTATCTGAGGCCATCCAACAGTGTAGCACCCATATATTGGAAAGAGACCCACCTGCCAGTCACCTGGAGGAAGAACTAGCCGTTTGGAGCCAGGACCAGGTCAGCCGACTAGTTCCTAGTGCCAAACGCGGTCAAACACCACGTGTTGGCTCATCCCGACTTGAAGAGGTTAGGGATGACTGATTCGCGCGCTTTTGGTGGAGGGAATCAATCCTTCTCCAAGCTATAAATAGGACCCCTCACTTCGACACACACCACTAGAGTATTCATCCATTGTATTCACTACTCTCCATAAGTTTAGAGGAGTATAGGATGTAGAGAGGAGAGTCTCTAGTCCATAGTCCAAGTAGGAGAGGAGTAGAAGGAGTCTCTTCCCAATTTACAATTGGGAAAGTTATGTCTCCCATATTCCTATTTGTATTGGTATTTGTATTTGTGACTTTATTCATAATAAAGATGATATCTTTAGTCTTCTATTGTTCATATACTTGGATGAAGCGCTTCTTGTTTGATTGTGGATTTCATGTATGTGGTAGGATTAGTATTTATGATTTTCTTATACCATTATCATTATATCATCATAAACACTATAAACCTCAACTATAGTCTAATTAGCTGTGATATGACACATTAATATGAATTACTTATGCTATGAATTAACATTGGTTCAACGATGATTTAGTTCATTGCCTTAGGATGGCTTGTGCCTAGGATCCTAAGGTAATTACTTAATATGCTAGCATGGTGCTAGGATAGAAAGTAGCATTGAATGTCTCGTAGACCCACGGATTGAGGAGGTAGGCAATAGATGGAAGAAAAACAATCATCAAATGGAGAGCCTAGGTTGGTCTAGGTAGGGTTCTAGCAAGGATGGATAAAGGATAATTGGAGGTAGTATGACACACACAAGAGCATTCTATCCTAATGGGGTAAATGAGGCAAAGAGGGACTAGTATAAGAGGTTAGGTAGATACTCCTATTGTGCTTCTAATGTACATATACATAGCCTAAGTTAGTTACTAATGACTATATCAATTAGTATTCTCATGATTAGTGGATTAACACATCGGGCACGGGTTTACCTCTAGCAACACTAGGATGAATTTTGCCAAGAGCACGTGGCATAGCCGAACGTGGAGGATTACAAAGGACATATAGGGCTGTCACCACCTACTGCCTACCTCTTCAATCCGTGGGTGTACGAGACATCCAACGCTACTTATCTATACTAGCACCATGCTAGCATATTAAGTAATTACCTTAAGAGCCTAGGCAGAAGCCATCCTAAGGCAATGAACTAAATCATCGTTGAACCAATGCTAATACATAGCATAAGTGATTCATATTAACATGATCATGTCATAGCTAATTAGACTATAGTGAGGGTTTGTAGTGTTTATGATGATATAAAGAGAATGATATGGCATAATCACAATACTACTCCTACCACATATATGGAATCCATAATCAAACAAGAAACGCTTCATCCAAGTATATGAACAATAGAAGGCTAAAGATAACATATTTATTAAGAGCAAAGTCACAAATACAAATAGGAATATAAGAGCCATACCTTTCCCAACTAAGAATTGGGAAGAGACTCCTTCTACTCCTTTCCTACTTGGACTATGGACTAGAAGCTCTCCTCTCTACATCCTAAACTCCTCTAAACCTATGAAGAATAGTGGATACAATGGAATGAATACTCAAGTGGTGTGTGTGTGTGTGTGTGTGTGTGTGAAGTGAGGGTAGGGGGTCCTATTTATAGGTGGAGAAGGGACGGTTCCCACCACCAAAAGCGCACGAATTAGTCAGCACTAACTTCTTCAATCCAGGAGGAGCCAACACGTCGTGATTGACCGAGTTTGGCGCCAGGACCAAGTCGGTCGACTAGGTTGGTCGGCGACCTGTTCTCTGCACCATTTCTCGTGTGCTTTCTTCAGGTCACTGCCAGGTGGGTCTCATCCCTTGATATGGGTGCTACACTGTTGGATGACCTCAGATACTTATATTTGTGGGCCATTTGATCCATGTGGTGCCACATGTCGGCACTTTATTGGTTGGGATGGTATTTTATAGGATTGCTTCCCCTCTTTTACCTCATTTCCTGCAATAATTCCCTGCATGCACTATTTCTCTAAGGACAAGTGGAAATAGGTTAAATAGAAAGCTGATGTGTGCAAGAAATGACAATTCCTTCACATAATTGAGTTATATTGATGGGTGAAATTGGTATATAACAATCGTCAACAAACTCTCCCAAGCTTATTCTTTGCTCGTCCCGAGAAAAGTCAAGACTTTAGGTTGATGATCAGGAGTTGCTACAATGTTATACTTTTCAAAAGTACTATGTGCATAAAAAAATACTCTACCTAGTATTGCTAAAATTGGCATGGTACTTTACCCATCCTAAGTCATTATGGGGCTTATGCCTTCTCCTATTCATGGGTGGTTGAAAGATAGAACAGCAAGTGGAGCACACATACCCTAGAAATCAAGTTCCACTCAAATTTCAGAGAGTTCAATTTAGATTTTAAGTATCTCAATTTGATTCTCTCAGTCTCTCCTGAGCCAGAGCACCCAGAAGAGCCGGCGGTAGGTCCTCTACCCACTGGGCCAACAGTTGAAGATCCGGCAACGAGACCTTCCTCATCAGCTCCGAGTGCAGTGGAGATGGTGGAGCTTCTACCGATTGGTCCAGCTGACATGGAGTTGCTGGAGAGGGAGCTCGCACTTTGGGGCCCCTCGGTCGTCTTGGAAGGCTCGCTCGAGCCCGTGGAAGAAGTCCAAGCTGGTTTGGAGCCAATTCCTTCGGCATTTTCTATAGACAACGCCTGCTCCAGTCTCCGCCATGTCCAGCTCATCTTTGACTACGAAAGCAAGACTCGAAGAAGAGTGCAACACCTTGAGGCGTTGGCGCAATAGGCTTCATTTTGAGACGAAGCTGGTGCAATTAAGGCTCGTGGACCAGCGGAAATGGGTAGAGAAGGAGAAGGTCTGACTACTGCGGTGGGGCCGTTTATTGAATGAGCGGGAGGCTGCTATCAAGGCCCTCGATGAGAAGACTCAGGAGATTCTCAAGCACGCTAAGGAGTCCAACGAGGCTGCTAATAACCGTCAGGACGACCTCAATGAACTAAACGAAGTAGTCCTCAAGCGTCAGGAAGCTCTCGATGAAAATGAGGACAAGCTCCTAGAGAAAGAGGAGGACCTCTTGAAGAGGGAGGAGGAGCTCGCCCAAAGGTTGTCGCTGGGTGAGCAGAGTTTGGCCGAACGCACCAAACAATTTGAACAGAAGTGCATTCAACAGAAAGAAAGGATTTGGCAAGTGGGACAAGAAATCTCCAAGAGAGAGACTAATGTTTCCGCTCGGGAGGAAAGACTGAAAGGCAGGGAGAAGGATCTGGCGGACCGTCAGAACCGCATCCACCTCCGGGAGATAGAGCTTGCTGCGAGAAAAGCATGTGGCTGAAAGGATCCAACAACATGCTAAGGAGGTCGAGCACCTCGCTTGGGAGAGTTCGGAGCTTGCGGTTGCAAGAAGTTCACTAGAGGAACTGAGAAGTTTGAGAGCAACTGAGTCCCAGCAAGTCTGGGACTTCCTAGGGCATGCTAACAAAGCCTTGGTGCCGCTTGGCTTCAGTCCGGTACATCCGACTGACCCAGAGCCAGAGATGGATAAGGCGCTGGTGGCGTTGAGCTCTACTGGCATCAAGTTGGAAACTATGGGTGATGTCATCGTCGACCTAATGGAGATGGAAGGAAAGTCTTTGGCCAAGAATGTCGCCGAATATGTGCTGACGTGTTTCAAAAGCCAGGACCCCCAACTGTCTCTGGATCCAGTGGTCGAAGGACCCATTGTCGAAGAAGATGATGCCGCCAGGGCCAGCGTGCAAGAAGCAGCTGCTGAAAAAGTTGCCTCATTTTTCCATAGGACCTCCAGTAGCAAGATCTTTTTTCTTCTGCCTTCACTTGTAATTCCCCGACTTTGAATCAATGAAATCCAATCTTTTGAATGAAAGAATTCCATTTTGTATATGTCTTGAATGCATTGTCCTTTATATTGTTAGCCCCCTGGTAGATGTACACAATTTGATTGCGAACATGTACCAAAAGGATTTGACAATGTCTTGATGACTTCACTTCTTGCTCGTAGCCAAAACGATAGCACTGAGTTCTGAAGTTTCCCTCTGACATCTCCAGGGGCCCTTTGTTACGTCGATGGCGGGCCCCCTGGGAGTTGTCGGAGCTAGGTAGGACTGACGATGCCTAGTATTAACGCTTAGAAACATCGATGGCGGGCCCCCTGGGAGTTGTTGGAGCTTGGTAGGTCTGACGGCACCCACTGTCCATGCTTAGAAACATCGATGACGGGCCCCCTGGGACGTGTCGGAGCTTGGTAGATCTGACAGCGCCCACTATCAATGCTTAGAAACGTCGATGGCGGGCCCCCTGGGAGTTGTCAGACTTGGTAGGTCCGACGGCGCCCACTGTCCATGTGTAGAACGTCGACGGCGAGCCCCTTGGGAGTTGTCAGAGTTTGGTAGGTCCGACAGTGACCACTGTCAACGCTTAGAAACATCGACTGCGGGGCCCCTGGGAGGTGACAGAGCTTGGTAGGTCTGACACCGCCCACTATCAACGCTTAGAAACGTCAACGGCGGGCCCCCTCATAGTTGTCGGAGCTTGGTAGGTCTGACGGCGCCCACTGTCCATGCGTAGAACTTTGACGGCGAGCCCCTCAGGGTGATTTCTCCACCATCTTCGTTTAGACCACCATTAATTCTTCACGTCGATGGCTGGCCCCCATGGGAGTTGTCGGAACTTGTTAGCTCTGATGACACCCACTTTCAATGTATAAAACACCGACGGCGGGCCCCTTGGGGGTTGTCGGAGCTTAGGAGCTGCGGCATTGTCCACCAACGCCATATGTTTTACGTTATTCTTGCACAATAAAGACAAGAAAAGTAGTAAAATTTGTCCCCTCATCTATAACTTGTTTGTGGTGTATTGTTCTTATTTGAATTTTAGATCCGAAGGAATTCAACATGATAACAAGTATATTAATGCAATCTCTTTAGATCCGAGTGCCTTCCGGAACCGCCTTACTGAGACCTGTGGAATGTAGGCATAGTGGCGTACTTAGGGTGCTTGACCAGACTAAGTCGATAGCACACCCTGGACCTTTCATTAGCTTTGGTTTTCAGGCAGGTAGGCCATCTAGCAATGTTGACATCCAAAAGAAGATCAGCAATATAACTTGTATACCGTATGAATAACTCGGACTAAATCTAAAAAAGAATTGCACAAATTTGTTATAGACAAGAAGGTAAAGATAATAGAAGAAAAGAGCCTGTACAAAATTAATGCACGTGGAGTCTATTTTCACACAACAATGTCTTTCATTATAGGTCCGAATTACAGGGGAGACAATGACACACTTAGGGTACGGAACCAAACTAAGCATGCTATTCATCTTGTTCTAACCCAGGATAGGTAAGCTACACTTAAAGTACAAGGACCAAGTTAAGTGTGCTCGAACTACCCGGACCCTCTCGGAGGGGTCCAGATGTTATTCTTGAGGACCTACTCGACTCTGTTCATAGACTCTATAATTTACATTATGTGTAAGTACAGCTCACCTCCGTGAAACTAAGCATAAAACTTACGGAGGTGCTCTAGGTTCCCTGGATTGGGAAGTGAGGTCCCACCCTTTGTTGCCAAGCGAATGCATTCGGGGCGGAAAACTTTGGTAACTCGGAAGGGACCTTTCCAGCCTGGGGAGAGTTTGTTCATCCCTTCTCGAGTCAGTATTCTCCACAGCACCAGATTGCCTTCTTCGAGTTGTCGATTGCACACATTACTTTGATGATAGTGCCGGAGCGCCTGGCGGTATTGTGCATTCTGAACGGCTGCTTGGCACCTTCCCTCCTTGACGAGATCAAGATCTTCATGCCGGAGCTTGTCCTGCGCGGCTTCGTCGAAGTTCGAGACCAGGAGAGACCCCATGGTGATCTCCGGAGGAAGGACCGCTTCAGCTCTGTACACCAGGAAGAAGGGTGTCTCTCCAGTTGATCGATTGGGTGTTGTCCTGCTCGCCCACAGTGCAGAAATAAGCTCTTCTATCCAGTTGGATCCGTGTTCCATCAGGCGCTCATATGTGCGCGTCTTGAGTCCTTTTAGTATCTTTGCATTGGCTCTCTCGGCTTAGCCATTACTTGTTGAGTGAGCTACTGATGCATAGATGACTTGTATGATGAGATCTTCGCAATACTCTTGGAATGATGTACTTGTGAATTGGGTTCCATTGTCAGTGATGACTTTGTTCAGAACTCCAAATCTGCAGACTATGGACTTTAGAAATTTGAAAGCAGATTGTCCGTTGATTGTCACAACTGGAGTAGCTTCCGACCACTTGGTGAACTTGTCGATGGCGATGTCTAGGAAACTATAACCTCCGACGACTTTTGGGAAATGTCCCAAAATGTCCATCCCCCACACAACGAATGGCCATGTAGAAGGTATCATTTGCAGCGACTGAGTCGGTGTGTGAATTTGTTTCGCATGGAACCGGCATGCTTCACACTTTGTTACCACCTCAACTGCATCCTGAAGTGTTGTACACCAGTAAAAGCCATGCTGGAAGGCTTTACCAACCAACGTGCAGGAAGACATGTGGTTCCCACACTCACCTCCATGGATTTCTGCGAGGAGCTCGCGGCCTTCTTCACGGGCAATGCACTGCATTAGAACGCCGTTGGCACCGTGCCAGTAGATATCACCTTCTACCAGCGTGTATGTTTTATCCAATCTGACGATTCGGTCAGCGGAAGCACCGTCTTTAGGAAGGATATTGTCTTTCAAGTAGCTCTGGATCTCCGAGATCCATGAATCAAAGCTAACTTGAGCTTCCGGATCTTGCGCAATGGGTTGCTCGGAGCTTCCTGTAGCACCTATGATCCTTGGTGGATGCCATGGTAATAGGGCCACTGGGACCGCCAGCTTCTAGGTGCTGGTCTCGCCCCCATCACTCAGTTCGGCAGGCTAAGCGACAGGTCCTGACAATCTCCTGACAAAAACTCCATCGGGAGCTTGAGCTCCGATTGAATCTTTCGTTGAGTTCATCAGCTTCAGCGTTGTTGAGATGTTGGACATGGTAGAGGTCTAGGACACCGAAGTCCTTCTGCAGCTTCTTGACTTCAAGGAGGTAGGCAGGGAGTTGAGGGTTGTTGTAGTTGCAGTCACCTTTGACTTGTTTGATGATGAGTTGCGAGTCACCCTTCACCATCAATTGCTTGACGCTATATGATAGCGCCACCTTGAGCCCATATATGAGAGCTTCATACTCCGCCATGTTATTGGTTGCCTTGAAGCTAAGGTGTTCCTTTTACTTGACCTTCTCCCCGGTCGGAGCGAGGAGAAGGATTCCAGCTCCAGCCCCCTACTTCTGCACGGAGCCGTTGAAGTAGAGAGTCTAGTGAGACTCGGTGAAGACTGGGACCTTAGGTTCCAGCTTCTGCTCACTGTGGCCCCCTGGATTTGATGAAGGAGTCCACTCCACCACGAAGTTAGCCAATGCATGACTTTTGATAACATGTCGAGGCAGGAATTCAAGATCGAATTCTGCCAGCTTCGTTGCCCACTTTGCAATATTTCCCGTAGAGTTGGGGTTATGCAATATAGCACGTAGTGGATAAGAGGTTACCACTGATATTTTGTGGACTTGGAAGTAGTAACGAAGCTTCCTTAAGGCAATAAGAAGTGCATAGATCAATTTATGCACCTCAAGGTACCGAGTCTTGGCGTTATGCAATACTTCGCTGATGAAGTACATTGGCCGCTGGACTATCCGGACCTTCCCGGAAGGGCCCGAAGCTTCTTCTTCATCTTGCCGGACCCTCCTGGAGGGGTATGGACCTTCTTTTTGAGCTTCCCGGACCCTCCCGGAGGGGTCCGGGTCTTCTTCTTGATCAGCCATGAGAACTCCCTCACATGAGAGAGGTTGATCCTCGGGCAACTTGCCTTTAGGATCCGTGCTTGGGGACTGGGACCCAGACTCACCTTCAGGTAGCTCCAGACCCTCCACAAGGGGTCTGGACTCCTGAACTGAAGATGGTTCCGATCTCTCCACGACCGGGACCATGCTGACAACCTCCGTAGTTGCCGAAATGTAAAGCAAAAGAGGCTCACCAGGCTCCGGAGCTATCAAAATTGGTAGTGTGGTGAGGAGTTGCTTGATCTCCTAGAATGCCTTCTCTGCTTCTTTGGACCAATGGAATGCCCCAGACTTCCTCAATAACTTGAAGAAGGGTAGTGCCCGCTCTGTGAGTCTTAAGATGAACCGGCTGAGTGCAGCCAGACATCCAGTTAGCTTTTGGACATCCTTGACACGGGCTGGGGGCCGCATCTCTTCAATAGCCTTGATCTTCGCCGGATTTGCCTCAATTCCTCGGTGAGTCACCAAGAATCCAAGGAGCTTCCCAGAGCAAACCTCGAAGACACATTTGTCAGGGTTTAGCTTGGTGCGCATCACGCGCATCTTGTCGAAGACGGCTTGTAGGTTGTCAAGGAGTGATTCCTTGTTCTTCACCTTCACGACAATGTCATCAACGTAGACCTCCACCAAGTCCCTAATTAGATCTCCAAATGTTTTGTGCATTGCTCGCACAAAAGTTTAAGAAGCGTTTTTTAGACCGAAAGGCATGGCAATATAACAATACAAGCCATCTACTGTTATGAAGGCAGTATGCTCTTCATCTTCCCTAGACATTTGGATCTGATGATATCCAGAATATGCATATAGGAAACACAATAGCTCACACCCGGAGGTTGAATCCACTATCTAGTCTATTCTAGGTAGTGGAAATGGGTCTTATGGACATGCCTTATTCAAGGTGGTGTAGTCGATACACATCCGAAGCTTCTCGTCGGCCTTTGGTACAACGACTGGGTTTGCCAGCTGTAAGGATCGAATGCCCAAGAGGGGGGTGAATTGGGCTTCTTTTCAAAAATTAAAGCAATAAAAACTTAACAACTAAAAGCCCAATTCCCTATGCAAATAACCTATGCATTCAAGTGAATAATAAGTTTGCGGTATATGAAATGCATAAGTGTAACGGGAAAGGAAGAGTGTGCAAACTCCCGAGGAGACACGAAGACACGGTGATTTATCCCGTGGTTCGGCAAGATCGTCAAGACCTTCCTACATCCATGTTGTGGCACCCACCAAAGAGTATAGCCACTCCCAAGTCACCGAGACCAGGAATCTTCACTAAAAGTCTCCGTTCGCCATCTCTGGTAAGGTGGAGCTCAGGCCTTGTACAAGTTTGATCTCCCGGGCTTCCACAACCGACTTGGCAAGCTCCGGAAGGATCTCTCCAATCACCGACTGATACACGGTGAATGCAATCACCAAGAGACACTCCCTTACAGCTCTCACTAGACTAGAGACTCCAATCACCAAGAATGGAAGCACACAAGCATCATCTCTAGCAAGTTCTAGCCTATCTCTTGGTGTACAAGTGGTGTAAATGATGTGGAAGTGGTTGCTCAATGTCTTGAATGCTTGGTAATGTGTAGGGTAGCTCTGGGCATCAAGACTCATCGAAATGACTAGTTGAAGGGGTATAAATAGCCAGCTTCCACGAGATAGTCGTTGGAAAAGTAGGCTGGCATCACTGTTCTGCAAACACCGGATGATCCGATGTTCTCCCTTCAGTTGTCATCGGTCGAATACAAATTAGCTGAGGTCACTGTGTCAGATATGACCGTTGATCGACTGATGTTAAATACACCTGTACATCGGATAATCCGGTGACACTTGATCCAGAATGGTCCAGAAATAATGCTTACTAGAGTGATTGATTGATGTGTTATAATTGTACATCGGATGGTCCGGTGTTACACTTGGTCCAGGGAAATTGCTTACTGGAATGATCGACCGATGTAACACTTGCTTCATCATCGGATGATCCGGTGTATACCCAAGTCTGAGGTCTTTTTCTGCTATTGAGCCAACTCGATCGATGTAGTCTTTTCTGGATACATCAGATGATCCGGTGAGTAGATTTTGTCTGCTTCAAGTTGTTCTAAGTGATTCTTTTGGAATTTGTTCGAGTGACCTCTTAGACATTGGTTTGAAATGTTCTTCTGATGAGGACCAAGTCTCAAGTGCCGTCAATTTTGATGGAATAATTTAGACATATGTGCTTTTTATTTTAGTCTTCATAAAAACCGATTGACCTCGTAAAATAGTTTGTTGAGGGGTCTCCAATTGTATCCAATGAGCAGTAGATGATATACATATAGAGTTCATTAAGTGTGATGAGTGATATGAGAGACCTTGCATCCACAAACTCATTAGTAATATCCAATGGTTGTCATTAATCACCGAAACCATACCTCATGGGGGCCTAGATGCTTTCACCAGCCATCGTGGATGATGAACCTCTCGGATGAAACCAGCTTCAAGTAGCTTCTTGATTTCTTGTTTGATGAAGTTCTATCGCTATATTGATTGCTTCCGGGGCTTCTGATGTACTGGCCGAGCGTCGTGATATATCTTCAGGTTGTGCTCAATCACCTCCCTAGGGATCCCAGACATTTGTGACTGCCATACAAACACATCAACATTTGCCCAGAGGAAAGTGATGAGCGTGAGTTCCTATTTGTTGTCCAGACCTCCTGATATATGGGTGGTCTGGGCAGCATTAGAACCGATTTGGACGACTTTGACGGGAATGTCAGTGTCGCCGCTTGGTTGCACACGTGGTGCAGAGGTTGAGCCTCGCTGACGAGTGCTCGGAGGTTGATCAGTTTGCTCCTTGCCGGATCCATCCTCCTGCGCTATTGCAAGCGCGTGGAGTTCTTCCAGCGCGGTGACTCCCGCAGTACGATCTCCACGAATACGAAGAATGCCTGAAGGAGTCAGCATCTTCAACACCAAGTAGGCGTAGTGAGTTGCGGCCATAAACCTATACAGGGTTGGCCTGCCTAGGATGGTGTTGAAGGGAAGGCTGATGTGCGCTACGTCGAAGACCAGCTTCTCGGTCCTATAGCTCTCCAGAGTCCCGAAGGTCATCGGGAGTGTAATTGACCTGACTGGAGTGATTGCTCCCGGACCTACCCAAGAGAAAGGACGTGAGGGGCGAAGGCCCGAGAGGTTGAGCTGGATCTTCACGAACTCTTCGTAGCTGAGGAGGTTGAGCGTCTCGCCTCCATCTACCAAGACGTGATAGAGCTGAACGTTGTTGATGGTAGGAGAAACCATCAACGACAGTTGACCAGCTTTGATCATGTTTCTTGGGCAATCTGAAGCATCAAAAGTGATGACAGTGTCCATCCACTTTCAATGGGGTTCTGCCTTGGCAGTGGGAGCTGCAGCAACTATCTCCCAACGCATGGTCTTGAGGATACGCCGGGAGGTGATATCTCATGACCCTCTATATATCGTATGGAGAGTATTCCGACGCTCATTGTCGGAGACGTCGGAGTCATCGTCGATGGTATTATAGACGACCTTCAAGACCTTCTTGGGGTCCTGGAAGCCTAACTCCTGATCAGTCGAAGCTTTGTTGACCTTCTTCTTTCCTTCCCCTTAACAAAAAGGAGCTTCTTGTTGGCGCTTGTTGAAGCGTTCAACAAGGCACTGGACCTCGCGACAATCTTCAAGATTGTCGGTGTCCGTTTCATGAATCGGACACCACATCTTTTGACCGCCACCATCTTCAGACGAGGGTTGGGGTCGCTTTCCGGAGCGTGACCCCCGACCACCAGGAGTTGTAGCTGCAACAACAGTAGTAGTAGGTGTGTCGGCGGATGGCTTCATCTTGCCGTTGGACTTTTTCTTCTTTTTTACACTGTCGAAGGCATCGTCTTCAGTCTTGGAGGAGTTTTTACCAGCCCCCGGAGCTGGTTTGGAGTGCATCTCTCGGCCCTACGCAGCCCTAGCACATTTGTCAGCTAGGCTGAAGAGATCTGTGACACTGCTGACTACTTTAGTTGCCAGCTTCTCCAGCATCTTCTTATCTCTTACTCCATGTTGAAATGCGACAACGACGGAAACATTGAAGATAGAAGGGATCGTGTTCCTTACCTGAGAAAACCGTTGGATGAACAATTGCAGCGACTCTCCCGTCTTCTATTGTACGGCAAACATGTCCAACTCGGTGCTAGATCGGGTGTAGGAGCTCCCGAAGTTGGCGGTGAATTGGCGGCAAAGCTTCATGAAAGCATCTAGGCCCCCCTTGAAGTACGGTTTCGGTGATTAATGACAACCTTTGAACTTTACTAATGAATTTGTGAATGCAAGGTCCCCATAATCACTCATAAAATGAAATGAATATGTCATTGGAGACCCATATACAATCAACTTTTGAGATCAAATCAATGAGATAAAGACACGAAGTGAAAGCTCTTATGTCTAAGTCACTCAACCATAAGTTGACAACATACAATGCTTGAAGATCATCAGAGAGCCTTGTGGAACAAATGTCTAAGAGGTCATCTGAGCAAGACACAAAAGATTCACTCAAAACAACTCGAAGCAAACAAAATCAACTCACCGTATCAACCGATGATTTCAGAAATGTACACATCGGTCGAGTTGGTTCAATTGAAGAAGAAGACCTCAGACAAATGTACTCAATGGATCATCCGATGTGAATGGATCAGTGACATCGGTCCATCAGTACAGTTCGCAATACCATTGGACCAAGTGAAGCACCGGATCATCCGATGTGCAGACTTACACACATCGGTCGATCACTCCAGTAAGCATCAAGATCAAGCAAGGTCTGGAGGAAGAGCCACCGGATCATCCGATGAGAAGACAGGGGCAACATCGGTCTAACAACGGTCATATCTGACACAATGACGTCAGCCAAAGTAATTAGACCGATGATAACTAAAGGGGAGACATCGGATCATCCGGTGTTCACAGTAAAGTTCTGTCAGCCTACTTTTCCAACGGCTATTTTGGAAAGGCTGGCTATAAATACCCCCTAACCCTGTCATTTCATCAAGTCTTAATCACCAGAAGCTATCCACACATCCACAAGTGTTCAAGGCCAAGAGCAATCACTTCCACACCATTTCGATCATCCATACACCAAGGTTTAGGCTAGAACTAGCTAGAGAGAGAGCTTGTGTGCCACCATTCTGGGTGAGTGGACTCTCTAGGATAGTGTGAGAGCCTCAAGGGTGTGCCCTTGGTGTTGTAACCGTGAGAAGACTTCCGGAGCTTGCCAACGCATGTGTGGAAGCCCGGAAGGTCGAAGTTGTACAAGGCTTGAGCTCCACCTTGCCAAGGAGGCGAACGGAGAGGAATAGTGAAGACCCCTCGTCTCGGTGACTTGGGTGTGGCAAAACCCTTTGGTGGGTGCCACAACGTGGATGTAGGAAGATCTTCACGATGTTGCCGAACCACGGGATAAATCCTTGTCTCCTCGGGAGTTTGCATCCCTTCTCCTTCCCTTACTTTTATGCATTTTACATTCCGCAAAGTTTCTATCTACTAGAATGCATAGATAGTCGCGTAGGGAATTGGGCTTTAGAAATTAGGTTTCATTGCTTAGAATTTTTCGAAGAAAGCCCAATTCACCCCCCCTCTTGGGCATTCGGTCCTTACAATTGGTATCAGAGCAAGGTTGCTCATAGGATCATTCTGGCTTCACCGCTAGAGAGCTAAAATGGCCAAGGTTGGGGGTTCGGTTCCTATCTTCGAGGGCAAGAACTTTGCCTATTGGAAAGCACGCATGCGCGCTTACCTTGAGGCTATTGCTCCCGAAGTATGGGAAGCGACCCACGCGGGGTTTGGAGAACATAATTATGTTGGTGATCAACTTAAATGGGATGCTAAAGCTAGGAATGCAATCTATGAATGTATTAGTCAAGATGTGTTTTCTAGGATTGCTAGCAAGGAAAAAGCTTGTGAAATTTGGGCTTGCTTAATAGAAATTCATGAGGGCTCTTCTCATGTCAAGGAATTAAAATATCACATGCTTAAAGCCAAATATGATGAATTTAAGATGCTACCTCATGAAAATGTCAATGAGATGTTCTCTCGTTTAAATGTGCTTATTGAAGAAATAAATGCTCTTGACATTGCTTCTATTGGCAAGGGACTCATCAACCGCAAGATCCTCATGCTCCTCCCCAAGCCAAAGTACAACATCATCAACTCCATGCTCCAAAAAGAGTCACTTGACCACATTGAAGTTTCGGAGCTCATTGGAGAAATACATGCTCATGAGATGAGTGTACTTGGGATGATGGAGCAATCATCATCAAAGACAATTGCTCTAAAGGCCTCCACCAATAAAACAAGCCACAAGAAGAAGAAGGTGGTTGAGCCTAGCTCAAGTGAAGAAGAACAAGCATCAAGTGAAGATGATGATGATGAGCTTGCATTGATGATGAGGAAGTTCTCACGCTTGAACTCCAAGATCACTAAGAAGGGATACACATTTGATCCCAAGAAGAGAGCATTCCTACCAAGGAGAGATGATCACAAGACATGCTACAATTGTGGTGATCAAGGCCACATCTCCTATGATTGTCCAAGATCGGACAAACGAAGAGAGAACCAAAAGAGCAAGCATCGCAAGCTTGAAGGAAGTGATGATGATGAAGAAGAAGCCAAACGAAAGCCAAGATCCTTTGGGAAGAAGAAACATGACAAGGGCAAGAAGGCAAGACTCTTCCCAAAGAAGAGAAATGGCCCACAAAAGGTGTTCATGTGTGAGGCAAATGAATGGGTCACCGACGAAGAAACAAGTGATGAAGAGAGTGAAGAGGAAGAAGAAAGCTTGGCCGGCCTCGCCATCGCCAACAATGATGATGCACCTCTTCATCCACCGCCCATGTGCCTCATGGCGAAAGGTAACACCAAGGTATGTGATGACTCTAGCGATGATGAGCTTTCCCTCGATGATTTAACTTCTTTGATAAATGAATATCATGCTATCATTAAGAGGGAAAAGAGTAAGGTTAAAGTGCTTGAAGAAACTCGTGCTAAACTTGAGAGTGCTAACCTTAATTTGCTTGACAAGTATGAAAGCATAATCAAAGAGCATGACATGCTCAAATCCCATGTCAAGCAAATTGAGGAAGAAAAGGCTAAAATCAAGATAGATAATTATGAACTTGACTTAGCACACCAAACACTCTTGGAAGAGCACAACAAGTTAATACAAGAACATCAAACACTTAACCTTGCTCATGACTTGCTTGATCAAGAGTTAAAAAATATGAAGAAGCAAACTCTTAATGATAAGATATCCATTACTTCTCATGCCACTAATGCTTTGCACAAGTCTTTGCCTTTGAAAGCTAATGCTAGGGAGAAGGACTTGTTGGAAGAAATTGAGAGTCTCCGCAGTAGTGTGGCTAGACTTTCAAAAGGAGAAGTCAAGCACAAGGAAATTCTCTTCCAACAAGCAAAGGCCTTCAACAAGAGAGGACTTGGATCCTTCCCGGTGCCTAACAAAGGAAAGGTGCCCTCACCGGAGCTAAGAACAAGCTTCATCAAGGAAGTTGGTTCTTATTGCCAACATTGTGAGGTCACCGGTCACCACACAAGGGAGTGTCCTCTTCCTAACCGACCTTCTCCTAAATTGCCTACTAACTATAAATCTACTTTCAATGATCATTATTATGTCTTAAGTAAAGTAGGTGGCAAGGTGAAGGCTAGATTCATTGGCAAAGACATGAAGGGCATGAAGGGGAAGCTCCCCAAGCAACTTTGGGTCCCAAAAACACTTGTATCACACATACAAGGACCTAAGTTGGCTTGGGTGCCTAAAGTAAAAAATTGAATTCATGTGTGTAGGTGAACTACAAAGCCGGAGGAAAGCATTGGGTACTCGATAGCGGGTGCACTCAACATATGACCGGCAATGATGGTATGTTCACCACCATAAAAAACCCTGGCAATCATGAACAAGTCACCTTTGGTGATAACTCTAAGGGAAAGGTAATTGGGTTAGGTAAAATTGCTATTTCAAATGACTTGTCTATTTCTAATGTTTTATATGTTAAGTCATTTAGTTTCAATTTACTTTCTATTGCACAACTATGTGATCTTGGACTAACGTGCACATTTAGCAAAAATGATGCTGTTGTGAGTAGTGAAACAAGCCAAGACATAGTCTTCAAAGGATTCCGGCATGGACATCTCTACCTAGTGGACTTCGCCAACAAGAATGCTAGCTTGACCACTTGTCTTTTCACTAAGACAAGCTTGGGATGGCTATGGAACCGACGCATAGCGCACATTGGAATGAGCAAACTCAAGAAGTCATTCAAGCTTGGGATGGTGACCGGCGTGAAGGATGTCACATTTGAGAAGAACAAGCTTTGTAGCGCTTGTCAAGCCGGGAATCAAGTTGCTTCACACCACCCAATGAAGACAATGGTGTCAACCTCCAAGCCACTTGAACTACTCCACATGGACCTCTTCGGACCGTCCACGTATCAAAGCCTTGGCGGTAACCTCTATTGTCTCGTTATTGTTGATGACTATTCTCGCTATGCTTGGACTCTATTTCTAGGTGACAAGAGTGAGACTCCGGAAGTGTTCAAGACCTTCGCCAACCGCGCCCAAAGGGAATTTCAACTTCCCATCATCAAGGTCCGGAGTGACAACGGCACCGAATTCAAGAACTACAACATTGGATAGTGGTGTGACCGTGAAGGAGTAAAACATGAGTTTTCGGCCACATACACCCCTCAACAAAACGGTGTCGTTGAAAGGAAGAACAAGACACTCATCACTCTTGCAAGAGCAATGCTTGATGACTATGGCACGTCGGAGAAGTTTTGGGCCGAAGCAATCAACACGGCGTGCCATGCCGCAAATAGGGTCTACCTACATCGCCTACTTCAAAAGACCCCGTACGAGCTTCTCATTGGGAGAAAGCCCAACATCTCCTACTTTCGAGTCTTTGGATGCAAGTGCTACATCTACCGCAAGAAAAGGCTCGGTAAGTTTGAAAGAAGATGTGATGTTGGTATATTTCTTGGTTATGCATCAAACTCAAAAGCATATCGAGTATTCAACCAAACCTCCGGTTTAGTTGAAGAAAGTTGTGATGTTGAGTTTGATGAATATAATGGCTCCCAAGAGGAGAGTTTTGGTCATGATGAAATAGATGATGAGCCTCTACGAGAAGCCATGAAGAACATGACCATTGGAGACATCAAGCCGGAAGTTGAGGAGAGCCATGATCAAGGGCGAGCATCAAGTTCCAACAACAACTCTATGGCGCCTCAAGTTGACGAAGAAGAGAAGGATGATCCATTGCTGACTCAAGACTCACAAGCACAACAACATCAAGAAGAAGAAGAAGTCCATGATCAAGTCCAACCACAAGAGGAGCAACACGCATCACCTTCGCCAAGTGCTTCACAACCTCTTATGAGGCATGGACACATCTCCAAGGCGCATCCAATGGATCAAATCATTGGAAGTCCGTCAAGGGGTGTAAGTACACGTTCTCGCCACATTGCTTCGTTTTGTGAGCACTACTCTTTTGTTTCGTGTGTAGAACCCACTCACATTGAGGAAGCGCTCGAAGACCCAAATTGGGTGATGGCCATGCAAGAAGAACTCAACAACTTCATCCGCAATGAAGTTTGGGTGTTGGAGGAGCGACCCAAGGACAAGAACATCATCGGAACTAAGTGGGTGTACCGCAACAAACAAGACGAGAATGGCGTTGTGGTCCGCAACAAGGCAAGACTTGTGGCCAAAGGGTTCTCGCAAGTTGAAGGACTAGATTTTGGGGAGACATTTGCCCCGGTCGCCCGGCTAGAAGCCATCCGTATACTTCTTGCCTTTGCATCACATCATAGTATTAGACTTTATCAAATGGATGTGAAAAGTGCCTTTCTTAATGGTTACATTAACGAGCTTGTTTATGTTGAACAACCTCTCGGGTTTGAAGATTCGAGGAATCCTAATCATGTGTATAGGTTGCACAAGGCGCTCTACGGGCTCAAGCAAGCACCTAGGGCGTGGTACGAACGACTACGGGATTTCCTCATCATTCAAGGATTCAAGATCGGGAGGGTGGACACTACACTCTTCACCAAGGACATCAACGGAGATTTGTTCATTTGTCAAATTTATGTTGATGATATTATTTTTGGTTCAACTAACGAAGCTTTTAGCCATGAGTTTGGCAAAATGATGTCTAGGGAATTCGAGATGTCAATGATTGGAGAGCTCAACTTCTTCCTTGGATTTCAAATCAAGCAACTTCAAGAGGGGACCTTCGTCTATCAGAGAAGTACACCAAGGACCTCGTGAAGAAATTTGAGATGGGAGATTGTAGCTCAAGAAGCACTCCAATGGCAACAAATTGTCATCTCGACGCGGATAAGGACGGTAAACCTATTGATCAATCTAACTACCATTCTATGATTGGTTCATTGCTTTACCTTACCGCATCTAGGCCCGATATCATGTTTAGTGTATGCTTATGTGCTCGCTTCCAAGCGGCACCTAAAGAATCGCATAGGAAGGCGGTCTTTAGGGTACTTAGGTATCTTAAGCATACCCCTAGTGTGGGCTTGTGGTACCCTAAAGGTTCAAAATTCCATCTTGTAGGATACTTGGATTCGAACTTTGTCGGATGCCGCGTAGATCGCAAGAGTACCTCCGGTGGGTGCCACTTGCTTGGGCGTTCCCTAGTTTCTTGGTCAAGCAAGAAGCAAAATTTCGTCGCCTTGTCCACGGCGGAAGCGGAATACATTGCGGTCGGTGCATGTTGTGCCCAAATTCTTTATATGAAGCAAACCCTTTTGGACTTTGGAATTAAACTTGGTTGTGTGCCTCTCCTTTGTGACAATGAAAGTGCGGTTAAGATAGCTAAAAACCCCGTTCAACACTCCCGCACTAAGCACATTGATATTCGCCATCATTTCTTAAGGGACCATGAAGCTAAGGGAGACATCTCCTTGAGAGGTGTTAGGTCCGAAGAACAATTGGCGGATATCTTCACTAAACCTCTTGATGAGAAAACTTTTTCTAGGCTAAGGAGTGAATTAAATGTGCTAGATGCATCAAACGTCATGTAAGTTGTCATGATCATGTAAGAATGCATATCATATAGGTCTTGCCTAACTCTCAAAGGATAGGGGTGAGCTAGGGTTAGCTTGGGATGGTGGTTCTTTTGGGTTTTCCCAAGGCTTGGAAAGTGGTTCTCCCTGAAGAAGCCTTTGAAAGGATCAAACTTGGCAAGATAGATTTACTTTATGTCTTGCATGATGCCTGCCATATAGACTTGCACTCATATTTAAATTTCTTGCACTATAATTTGTTTGGCATTGCATACGGTAGATTGTCACAAAGGGGAACCCACCTCATGAGAAAGAGACTTGTTTGAAACGCAATATCTCAACTCATATAAGGTGGAAAGAACAAAATGTTAGGTGCGTTAATGCCTAGAGGAACATGCTTCAAAGAGATAGAAGTCTTCATACTCTACCTCACAAAGCATGGGCCTTACATTTTAATTGGATAATTTTTTCCTCCTATTTTTCTCGATGTTCCATTTGCCTTAAGGCCTAGCCAAGTTATTGGCATATTAGTATCTTTGAGGGGTAAGGGGTTGCCCAAAAAGTCCTAAGACATGTGTTTCTCTTTGCTTGTTTGTTTGGTCGAAGGACATTTATGGGATGTTGTTGTTCTGTAGTCATCGGATTATCCGATGCCTAGGTCAGTCTCTCATCGGATCAATAGGTGTTCAATCTCCAAGGTCTGTTCAGTCAGTATCTAAAATGATCTGACGAGTTCATTCTGAATAACATCGGTCCATCCGGTGTTTACAATTCTGGAACTGTGCCAAATTCCACCGATGCTACCTCCTCCATCGTCGGACCATCCGGTATCAACATTCCTCTTTTGAACACCCTTACTGTGCCATTCGACCGATGATCCAAACCCTAAACATCGGTCCATCCGATGTCAACAGTAACATTTTGAATATCCTTACTGTGGCGTTCGACCGATGTATATCCCATCTAACATCGGTCCATCCGGTGTTAAAAATTCGGCTAGGGTTTGGGACCCACTATTTAAATCGGCTGTTTCGTTCTCCTTCTTTCTCTCTCCTGCTCCCGCCTGCCGCCACCGTCGCCGTCGGACGCCGCCGCCGCCCACAGGCCGCCGCCGCCTCCATCCACGCGCCGCCCACTCCATCGCGCCTCCATCACAAGCGCTGCCGCCTCCACAAACCGCAGCCACCGCCGCCGCTTCACCTAGCCACCGCTGCGCCTCCACCCAAGCGACACTGCCATCTCCTCCCTCTACGGTCACCACCCGTCGCTAGGGTTTCCCGGCCCGTTGATCTCCACGTCACCGTCGTCAACTCCGTGCAATCGTGTGATCACAATGGCTCGCGACAAGAAGAACAAGGGGAAGGCTATCGCGGAGCCAGCCGCGAAGAAGCAAAAGCTGTCGAAGGAGGAGAAGAAGGCCTTGATGGCCGCTCGCGCCGCCGAGGAGCGTGAGCGTGGTCGAGGAGGGTCGCTAAGGATCTATGAGGCTCGTCCGAGACAGCCTCCCGTGATCGACGACTCTGAGGCCGAAGAGGAGCCGGTTGTGCCTCTAGTCCGCCGGCGCTCAGCCCGGACCCGTGGGGGTCACACCGAGGCAACACCACGTCCGAGACCGACGGATGCCGACTGTCGTGAGGACAGGGAGGCCCAGCGTGCGATCTACGAGATGGACACCACTGTCCATGTCGCTGAAGGGGTCCGGTTGACCGACTATCGGAAGATGAAGGCCAAGCAGCTTCGCAAGCTCAGATGGAGTGTGCTGCTTGAGGAGTGGTACCCGCAGCCCCGAGAGGCTCTGGTAGATAGTCGCTTCTGGACTGTCACCCAAGCATCTCTCTACGAGACCTACAGGCGTCGAGGGCACAAGCTGTTTCAACACAACTATCTGGATTGGGGTCAGCTGACTTTGGTAGCAGGGACGGAGATCCGTCCTTACTTTGAGGGGTACCGAGGCTTGGTGCAGCTGATGGCATATGAGCGGAGTGCCTATGTGGAAGATTGGGTCCGCGTCTTCTACGCCACCCTCTATGTCTCTGAGGGCAGAAGATCAATTGACTTCATGTTCATGGGTCAGCACTATCACCTGACGAGGCAGACGCTGGCACAGCTACTGGGAGTGGACTTGCACAACACCTGCGTGCATGAGAGGGTCTACGGTCAGGCAGATCCACCGAGGAGGCCGCTCACTGGAGGAGTGGCACCACCGTTGGAGGAGATTCGTTCCCTGTTTGGTCCCACTTTCTCTCCTAACCAGCCGAGAGTACCAGCCTTGTTGACTCCAGCTGCGCGCACAGTGCACCTCGCCTTGCGTCGCACGCTCCTACCGAGGTCTGGCTACTTGGAGGGGTTCACTAGCCTGCAGCAGACTCTCCTGTTCTACATCATGAACGGGATGGAGTTTGACATCGTGGACGTCCTCATATGCAAGATGGAGGATGTGATCACACACGGTGTGGGCATGATGAGGCAGCTAGTATATGGGCACTGGATCAGTTACCTGCTCACCATGATGGTTCCCGAGGGGTCCGCCGTGCACGACCGTCTCTCTGACGAGAGTGTGACACGGTTCGGACACTACCGTGCCCCGACTCCTGGAGATCGCCGCCTTGGCCGTCCAGTCGAGCGTCAGGTCAAGGCTCGCCTTTCTGAGGAGGACTGGTCTGACTTAGAGAAGGAGGATGAGAGGCTTGCCGAGGCTGAGGCTCAGGGGGAGGACCTGCAACATATCTGGTCAGAGAGCGACACCGACAACAGTGTCAAGGAGTACTTCCCTCCTCCGCCCTCTCCCAGGCAGCACGACGCGGAGGCTGGAGGCTCTTCAGTGCCACCTCCTACTCCACCTCCCGTCACTGAGGCGCAGGTCACGCAGCCGTCAGAGCTGACGTCGCTCCTCCAGCAGATGGTTGAGCAGCAGCGTCTGGACAGGCTGGCAGCCGAGCAGGCCCGAGTAGAGCAGGCTGCCCGTCTCCTTGAGCTCCAGCAGCAGCAGCAGGAGATGCAGCGTCAGATCGCCCGTGAGAGGCGTGAAGACACTGATAGGCTGATGGGGCTCATCGACCAGATGCACCAGCGCACCCTCGACCAGCAGCAGCAGACGCAGCAGGCGATGATGGGCATCCTGGAGTTGATCACCAACCACTACACCCAGATCGGGATTGTCCTCCCGTCGCAGCTACCAGGAGTCGCTCCACCACCTCCAGTCCTGGCTCCAGCTGCCGCTCCAGTGGCCCCAGTTCCTTCTACGCCGATACCCTCCTTCAGCGTATCTCCTTTTCTGGCTTCTGGTGCTCTGATCCACTCCCCGCTGCCGGCCACGACCTTGTTCCAGTAGACACCGGCCTCCGTCGTCAGTGCCCCTGCTCCAGCAGCTCCACCACAGCAGGCACCGACGGTGGCTCCTACGACTCCGGCAGCTCCCTCCACCGCTACTCCAGGCAGCAGCTCCGGCGAGAGCACTCCCGACGGTGACCAGTTCGTCATCGCGCCCAGCACTCGGGATCCTTAGGCACTCGGATCCCTTTTTGGTGTCTTGATGCCAAAGGGGGAGAAGAGTTAGAGGAGTCAGGGGGAGGAGAGCTTAGTCTCAGGGGGAGTCCTTCTTTTGAGTTATCTGTTATCTTTTGTATTTTGGAGTTTATTGTTTATCTTTTGTAATTCGATGCTTTCGCTACTCATTTGGTGTTCATTGAGTTCTCTTATGTTAATTAATTGATTGGGCTCATTTGGTGTTTATCTATGTTTATGATCTCTTGTTATTTACACTTGAGTTATTAATTGATGCTTAAGCTTCAAGTGTGGCATCCTATATTCATTGCACATTCTTTTAAGTTTCATTCTATCAAATTCATTACTATTGCGCTTTGATTATTGTGTTGTCATCAATCACCAAAAAGGGGGAGATTGAAAGCATCTAGGCCCCACTTGAAGTATGGTTTCGGTGATTAATGACAACCTTTGAACTTTACTAATGAATTTGTGAATGAAAGGTCCCCATAATCACTCATAAAATGAAATGAATATGTCATTGGAGACCCATATACAATCAACTTTTGAGATCAAATCAATGATATAAAGACACGAAGTGAAAGCTCTTATGTCTAGGTCACTCAACCATAAGTTGACAACATACAATGCTTGAAGATCATCAGAGAGCCTTGTGGAACAAATGTCTAAGAGGTCATCTGAGCAAGACACAAAAGATTCACTCAAAACAACTCGAAGCAAACAAAATCAACTCACCGTATCAACCGATGATTTCAGAAATGTACACATCGGTCGAGTTGGTTCAACTGAAGAAGAAGACCTCAGACAAATGTACTCACCGGATCATCCGATGTGAATGGCTCAGTGACATCGGTCCATCAGTACAGTTTGCAATACCATTGGACCAAGTGAAGCACCGGATCATCCGATGTGCAGACTTACACACATCGGTCGATCACTCCAGTAAGCATCAAGATCAAGCAAGGTCTGGAGGAAGAGCCACCGGATCATCCGATGAGAAGACAGGGGCAACATCGGTCTAACAACGGTCATATCTGACACAATGACGTCAGCCAAAGTAATTAGACCGATGATAACTAAAGGGGAGACATCGGATCATCCGGTGTTCACAGTAAAGTTCTGTCAGCCTACTTTTCCAACGGCTATTTCGGGAAGGCTGGCTATAAATACCCCCTAACCCTGTCATTTCATCAAGTCTTAATCACCAGAAGCTATCCACACATCCACAAGTGTTCAAGGCCAAGAGCAATCACTTCCACACCATTTCGATCATCCATACACCAAGGTTTAGGCTAGAACTAGCTAGAGAGAGAGCTTGTGTGCCACCATTCTGGGTGAGTGGACTCTCTAGGATAGTGTGAGAGCCTCAAGGGTGTGCCCTTGGTGTTGTAACCGTGAGAAGACTTCCGGAGCTTGCCAACGCATGTGTGGAAGCCCGGAAGGTCGAAGTTGTACAAGGCTTGAGCTCCACCTTGCCAAGGAGGCGAACGGAGAGGAATAGTGAAGACCCCTCGTCTCGGTGACTTGGGTGTGGCAAAACCCTTTGGTGGGTGCCACAACGTGGATGTAGGAAGATCTTCACGATCTTGCCGAACCACGGGATAAATCCTTGTCTCCTCGGGAGTTTGCATCCCTTCTCCTTCCCTTACTTTTATGCATTTTACATTCCGCAAAGTTTCTATCTACTAGAATGCATAGATAGTCACGTAGGGAATTGGGCTTTAGAAATTAGATTTCATTGCTTAGAATTTTTCGAAGAAAGCCCAATTCACCCCCCCTCTTGGGCATTCGGTCCTTACACTTCACCCAATTGTTGATGGAATCAAGCGGAAGACTCATGAACCAGAACCTTGGTGTCCCGGTTAGAGCCACTGGGAAGTAGTTGGCCATCACGACCTCATTGCCTCCAACCGCGAGGATGGCGGTGGAGTAGATCTAGAGAAACTCGACGGGGTTGAAAGTCCCGTCGTACTTCTCTGGCAGATGAGGTCGGAACTTTGGTGGCCATTTGACCATGCGAAGGTTCATGGTCAGAGCTGAACAGCCGCCCCCTACTCTCAAAGGAGAAGGGTTCTCACGTGCAGCTCGCCTCTCCCGAGCACGCTCCATGAGGACGCAACCATCCTGCCTCATGTACCGGCAGTCGAGCTCAGACCGGAGATCATAGGTCAAGAGCCTTGACGCCGTGTGAGTGTGACGTGCCCCGGAGGGCAGTGACATCACCTGCTGGGAGGGTGCACACCTCCTGTGCTGTGACGCTTGAGGACCAAGTCTACCAGACAAGATCCTGTTTCTTGAAGGTGCCTGCACAACAGGTGGCGTACCTTGGTTACTGATGGCATTGGTCGCGGCTGCAACCAGATGTTGCACATTAGTACGTCAATATTCCATCACACCCGAGGTGCTTCGGGTGCAGGTGGACGGTGAAGAAGAGTCTGTGTTGCGTTCAACGCGTTCTCTGGGTTGTTCATCGATGCAGTGACCGACACGAACACACCATCTTGCTGCATGTTGGAGTGATTTCCTCCAGCAGGCTGATCAACGTGGCCATTAGACGATCCTGCGGCGGAATTCACCATCTCAAAATCTTAGGCACCCCCCTACTTGGCGTGCCAAACATCGAAGTGTTGCTATGACACTTCCCCTGGTACTACTAAAGCATAGTCTGTGGAGGTTCGTAGTTGGTTGGGGCGCGCAAAAGATTATGAACGAGATGGTGACACAGGGGATTTTTACGTGGTTCGAGCCGCCAGAGCGTAATATCCTACTTCACGGGGTGGTTGTTGATGAATTTTCGTAGTATGTGTATGAGATTGAGTTAGCCTGGTTGGAGTTGGATGGAATTTGTTTCTACCATGCGGCACAACCCTTTTATATTGCCAAGGGTTGGCCGTTACAGTGATTGCGTGGCGCGACATGTGGCCCCGACAGTATTAAATCACTTAATACACGATCTACATGTATTAAGTATGATTAACAGTGTGATAACACACCTTAATAGCAGCGTTACCGATACTAAAGGTACTCTGATCGTGTGTCATTAATGTTGAATTAATGACATGTTAATCAGGTCCTGTAATGACTGTTTTAATAGCCTCTTGAATGTCTGTGCCGTTGGAGATCTTGTAGTCGTCGCTGGAAAAGGTCCGAAGGTACAACACATGGCAGCTCCAAAGCTTCCCTATGTGGGAAGAAGCTCCAGAGCCACTCGACACGTGGCAGCACTAGAGCTTCTCTCTACTGGGGGTTAGGTCCGGGGTTGCTAGATATGTGGCAGGACCGCAGCTTCCCTGTGAAGGGAGGTAGGTCCGGTCCCGCTGGACACGTGGTAGTAACGGAGCTACCCAAACGAGGGATGCGGGTCAAGTGCTTTCAGACGTGTGTTGCCTTCAGGGGTTTTCAACTCGGACGTGGGAACTCTTTGGCTTTTTGTCAAAATAAATTGCCCTTCAGACTTTTGTCAACATTTGATAAAAATATAGGTCCATGATGTGTATGGTACTAGTATGGACAGTTGTAACAAAAAACCAAGCACTAGCTGAAGGAACCATTGGATAAGTAAAATTCAGCGTGATAATGTTCGATAAGCAATCAAACATTAAATTTCTAGATATATCCACTTGTGTCATTTAGTTATTTTTATAGCCTTTTAAGTATGCATGGTATTTCTATGGTTTGGACAAACAATGAAATTTACTCTACTGGATGTAAGCAGAGTATTGAAAATCGCGCGAGTCATCAATGAGCACGGTGGTAAGTTGCCACGTTTACTTGAGCTTTTAATTAGTCCATTTTTTGGTAAAGAAGAAGTATCGCATGGTAGCTGTGTTTCATTTTCAGGATTGAGATGGAACGCTGACCACTGCATTGTGGCGGCTGACAAGCAATACTCTACCATATCGAACCGTTTTACTCTGGATGTGATTAAACAAGAAAATTCAACAGTACAATTTATAATACTTTAGTTTTCCTTGCCATTTACTTACTTGCCAAAAATAAGTCTAACTATATCCAGTAAAAGAATATGCACAGGTTTATAATTTTTAATGGTGATGTAACTCCGAAGAGATTTGTATTCCATTGCACATTCACACGCTCATAATTTCATTATTAGTATCAATTTATGGTAAGAGTTATTGTTAGTATATATCCGTAGACCAAAATAATTCCAAGACGAGACTCAAAAGAAAAATTCCAAGGCAATAAAACTAGCACCCACAATCCGCATTGTTTCCTACCAAATAAATTCGAGAACGAAAAAAAAAGGAAAAACAGCCGAAGACTTTTTCAAATTTGTTTCTATACGAAGAGAAACAAGGTCCATTGCGCTTTGGCTTTGACCATTAATAAAACAAATAAAACGCACAGAAAAGTAAAAAAAGGGAAAGAAACGAATTAAAGGAAGGAGAAAACGATAAGAAAATCCACAGCAACCACCGAACAATTTTTTTCCCTTCTCCTACCCGCTCACCTTTTCCCCTACTCTATATCTAACTTCCATTCCCACGGCACACGGCAGGAAAAAGCTTTCTCCTTTCCCATGGGCACTGCCCCCTCCCTGTCCCCCCACCGCAAGCTCTGCTCGCCGTCCGCTTTCGCCGCCGTCCGCTTCCCGCCGCTGCCGCTGGATTGGAAGGGTTTGAGTCATGCTGCCTTCTTGCGCGCCACGTGCTCGACGGAATTCCTCTTCTGCACTTGAGCCAAGAAACGCTAGGATTAGGCGTCTCCCGGGGTCCCTTTTAGCTCCCCTCTAACGATTCGCTAGGTTCCGTGTTTGGTGTGGCTGTGTCCTGTCATCTGTCGGTGCGCTCTGGTATCGAGTCTGCAGTGGAATCAAGAACTGCCAAGTTTGGGATTGCCGTAGTTTTTTCTGATCAGTTCTGGTGCTTTTATGGGAGTGTCCGTCGCGCAGAAGTCCGATTCTTGGGTTGCCGAGCTTGAGATGGCGGACTGCGGAGACGGCGGCGACGTTGTTGGCGAGAGCTGCGGCCTCGGCGTCCGGCCTATTAACGGAGGCCGAGGTGGTGAAGTAGAGCAGCGTGAAGCCAGCCAGGACGGGCCTCCTGTGTCCCCTCTGGAGCGTGGCTGTACTCAGCCTACATCGAGGATGGGTGGATGGAGGCGCTTCTCGTCACCTGGTCCTGTCCGATGCCTAACACCAAGGTGAGCAATTGACTTTTTTTGCATACACCTGGGTGAGGAATAACTTGGTAAAAATTCATCTCACTGGATCAAATTGGTGGATGTAGGAGTGTTGATGAAGATGGTGAGGATTCTGAGCGGTATTTCTCCCCTCAGAGTGAGATGTCTCAAGACACCTCGGACACGGATTCGATGAGTACAAGTATTAGTAGGGCGTATACGTTCAAGTTGGGGACTTCAAGCCCATTAGACAGCCCTATGAAACAGTTGGGAGGAGACACAAGTCCTCCCTCCAGGACGAGTGTTCATTCTGGTCAGTATTCGCCTTGCTATCCTTGGAATTCAGGCCAGGTATCAGATGATGTTGATTCTAGCTTTATGAATTCACCTCATGATGATGAGCAGAATAAAGGTGCTGTACATCAAATTGATTTTGAAAGTAACCAACACATCTGGTATCCACCACCACCTCAAGATGAGGGTGATGATTTTGAGAATGGATTTTTTGAATATGATGAGGACGATGACAACACTCCTAGTGATGGGAAGATATTTGGACATGTCAACCTTGATCATGGTGATGATGATTTAGGCATTCGAGGGAAGCATACTGTAGCTCATAAAGAGTTCTTGAGGAATTCTTTACACGGGCATTTCAGGGCCCTCGTGTCCCAATTACTCCAAGGACATGGAATCGATCCTGTGGATGGATGGTCAGACATAGTATCCTCATTAGCTTGGCAAGCCGCTACCTTTGTTCGGCCAGACACAAACGACGGTGGTAGCATGGATCCCACTGATTATATCAAAGTCAAATGTGTAGCATCAGGAAATCCTAATGACAGGTTTGCCTTTATGACTAATATTGAAGAATTACATATTTACATGGCATCTTGGCCATGATACTGATCTAAATAATTGTTCATCTGTTTGCAGTACTTTTATTAAAGGTGTTGTTTGTTCTAAGAATGTAAAACATAAACGTATGGTATCAAAACATGAGAACCCGAGGCTGCTTATTTTGGGAGGAGAACTGGAACACCAGAAAGTTACAAACAAACTAGCATCGATAAACAGCATTATTGAACAGGTCACACTCTTCGTTTTCCGATCATGATATGTTATTCCTAATTTTTCTCATTATATTGATTTTAAAGTGCTATGTCTACAGGAAAAGGAGTATCTTAAGAATGCTGTTGCAAAGATAGAGGCCCAACGCCCTCATGTTTTGCTGGTTGAGAAAAGTGTGCCGTTATATGCTCAACAGCTTCTTGCAAAAGAGATATCTTTAGTATTGAATGTTAAGAGATCGCTTCTGGAAAGGATATCACGCTGTACAGGTGCCCAAATTGCATTGTCGATTGAAAATATCGCTTCTGCAAGGCTCGGACAATGTCAAACATTCTGGATCGAGAGAGTCTCAGAATGTTCATCACCAAAGATCTCGAACAAGAAAACACCCAAGACACTGATGTTCTTTGATGGATGTCCAAGACGTCTGGGGTGCACGGTAATGCACACAACTATCTACTCAGTTTCAATGATAACTAATTCAATTGGAAGGTCCAAATATTAAAACTAATTCTGTCATTCTTCTTTCTGTTCATTAATTTATCCTTCTCTTGCATGTAATGTTTAGTTTATTTAATGGATCTTATACAGGGGATGCTAAAATTTTTGGTTGATCTTTCTAAATCGTGCACTATATTGTAGCTTATTTTTAGCATTTATTTCTTATATTATGTTTATGACCTTTCTGATAAGTGTGTCTTTTCTTAGATTCTTCTTAGAGGCAGATCCTATGAAGAGTTGAAGAAGATCAAACTTGCAGTACAGTTTGCTGTATTTGCAGCATACCACCTATCACTTGAGACCTCATATCTAGCCGATGAAGGTGCAACACTTCCAAAAGTCCCCTCAGACCTTCAACTTGAGAAGCAGAGCCTTTCCTCTAGTTACTCTCAGCAGAATTTGAATGAATTTCAAACTGTTGATGAGAGAGCTTCCAGAAATGGGCACATCATGCCTTGCCTTGATGGTTCTGCTGCAAATCAATCTCATTCAAGAGCTGACTTTAGTCATGAGGATTGTGTGCAATCTTATTCAAGAATTGGCTCAAGTCAAGAAGAATACATTGGTGGAGCCGTGGATGTCTACCCCCATTCCACAAAAGCCTTGATATCTAATGGATGCATACCACATGTAGATATAGCTGTTCAGAAATCAAGAAGTTTGCTCATCAGGACACCAACAGAGGTATGTATTTCTGATAATGTTCAGAGAAATGAAACAGCTAGTGGAATGATAAGGGTTGAAAGTAACTTGGACAATGATTGGCATCATATATCTGATGAAGACCGTACAACAATGCATGATCACAATGAATATTTCTCAACATCTGACAATCCACATAGCATTTTGGTTTCCTTGTCAATCGCATGCCCTTTGAGAGGAATTGTTTGCAAGCAATCTCAGCTTTTTCGCATAAAGTTCTATGGTACTTTTGATAAGCCACTTGGAAGATATTTCCGTGAAGATTTGTTTGTTCAGGTAGTTGCATTGACATACATATTCTGTTAGTTTACAATAACAGGGTTTACAGTACCTTATCTTTACATCTTCCTTTGTTTTCAGACTTCTTGCTGCGAATCTTGCAAGGAACCTGCAGAATCTCATGTGAGGTGTTACACTCATCAACAGGGCAGTCTCACGATCAGTGTCAGAACTCTTGCATCTATCAAGTTACCTGGGGAACGTGATGGGAAGATATGGATGTGGCACAGGTGTCTCAGGTGCAAACCGGAAGATGGAATCCCTCCGGCCACACAAAGGGTAGTGATGTCGGATGCAGCACGTGGATTATCCTTTGGGAAGTTTCTGGAACTTAGCTTTTCAAATCACACAACAGCCAATCGAATTGCCTGCTGTGGACACTCCCTCCAGAGGGACTGTCTCCGTTTTTATGGGTATGTGTTTGCTCCATCGTTGTTAAGGCGTCGCTTAAGCAGTCTGGCAGGGTAAAGCGTCCCTGTTGCCTTGGTTTTATGGGTAAGGCGTGCAGATCTGGGCCGCAAGGGGGGTGCATCTCCGGACTGCAGGGGGCCGGCGGCGCACAGATCCGGACGGGGGCGGGTGGGGGGTGGTCTTCGGGGGCGGGTGGGGGTGGTCTTCAGAGGCGGGCGCGGGACCGGGGTGGGTGGGATGTAATACTAGGGTTTCAGAGTAAGAGAAACGTGGGCCATATGGGCTGAATAAGGTAATGGGCCAAGTAAGTTTGTGTCTTTCCCTTTTGTGATATGAAGTGTCTGAGCTAATGGGTTGAGATGGGGGATCAGACGGCCTAGGTGTAGGTGGGCTGGGAAAATCAGCCCAGATACCATAAATATGAATATACTGCTGTATTTTCTATATTTTCCTATTTTTGCATATTACTAAGGTGTCGCCTCGCCTTACGCCTAAAAAGGGGGTTTGTCGCCTTACCGCCTTAACAACTATGGTTTGCTTTGTATTGTAATTCCTTCAGTTTCATGGTCAATGTAACTGTTAACATTCAACAGGCTTGGAAGCATGGTTGCTGTCTTCCGTTATTCACCTGTAGATATTCTTTCTGTCAACTTGCCATCCTCAGTACTGGACTTTGCTTATCCAACGACTCAGGACTGGGTCATCAAAGAGGCCTCTGATGTATGTTGATGTTAATTATCCATATGTTTGTTTATATTACTTCTATAATTTCCCCATTGGCATTTCTGTTTTTGGGAGATGTCTTGCCCTAACTAAATGTTTCTGATTTGCAGGTATTCAGTAAAAAGGAACGCCTCTATATGGAGATCATTGATAAACTTGACTGCATCAAAAAGATAGTTCAAGCCCAGAATGTTAGCATGGCATCAGGCTTGTATAAACATGTTGTCGATCTTAAGGACTTAGTTAAAGTTGACTGGAAAAAGTATGATGTAAGTTCATGTGCTACTTGCTTTATTAATGAATAGTTCCCTGGTTTTCTACACGCCATTTGAACATTATTTCTAGCTTCTTTGAAGTTTGGACGATATCAATTCACATCATTAGTGCTCTTTACTTTTACAGGTATTGTCGGGGTTTTCTAACGCTGGTGACTTGCAGACATTAGAAAGTACTATAGATGTTCTTGAACTCAATCGCCTGAGGCAAGAGCTTGTACTTGATTCTCACATATGGGATCGCAGACTGTACATGATGCACTCCCTCACTAAGGAAAACTGCCGTACTGTGCCAACTGATGCACATTGTTCTGAGAAGCTTACAGGAAGCTTCACAGAAGAACCGAAGGACGCACTATCCAGTAAATATGGGGATATCGAGAATTCACTAGAACAGGGTCAATCAAGTACATTGGTAGTGTCCATGGATTCAGGGAAACCATCATCCACAAAGGAACAAGAAAATACGAGTGTGTCATATTTAGTGCTGAAAACCGACACTATAGATGATATGAAAAGTGAAAGAGTGCTTGCTGATGAACTTGATCCAGAAAAAACTTTGCAGAAGTCACAATCTTCTGCCTCCAATCTTTCTGAGAGAATAGACATAGCATGGACTGGCTCTGGTCAGATTGCTTATGATCCATCACAGTGTGGTATGGAGGCACTTCCATCCACACCTGATTCTCTGAAGGATGATCCTGCATACCGGAAGGTTATAACACCAATTAGAATCAAATCCTTTGATTCTGCTGCTGGTTCTAGAAATAAACTAGTGCCTTCTGACGATCCAAATGCTAGAATAATAAGATCTTATTCTCAAAGGCCCCCTAAGTCTATTGAGAGAATTGGTAGGGCTCAGTCTCCAACATTCTTGAACAAGCCGTCACTTTCTGTTATGGTTAACTGGGAGGGTCGATTGATACTACCTCAAAATACCTCAGATGTTGTTGTTCCAATTTATGATGACGAGCCATCTAGCATGATTGCCTATGCCATGACTGCTCCAGAATATCATGATTTCTTGTTACCACGGCTGGATCAGCATACTGAATCTAGTATATTGAATTGTGTGGCTTACGATTCTACTTCTAAGACCTGCTCAGATGGATCATTGCGGAGCTATGGTTCTGATCAGCCGATAACTGGAAATGGTTCTAAGGATATCCATTTAACTGTTTCTTTTGAGGATGAAAATTCAAATTCTGTCGATAAAGCAAAATTTTCTGTGACATGTTATTTTGCAAAGCATTTTGATGCAATCAGAAGAAAATGTTGTCCAGATGAGCTAGACTATATCCGTTCTTTAAGTCGCTGTAAGGGATGGAGTGCTCAAGGTGGCAAGAGTAATGTGTACTTTGCTAAAACACTAGATGACAGGTTTGTGATAAAGCAAGTGACCCGGACAGAATTAGATTCATTTGAGGACTATGCATACGAGTACTTCAAATATTTAACAGAATCTGTATCTTCTGGGAGCCCAACTTGTCTCACCAAAATTCTTGGTCTTTACCAGGTTTGTATTATTATATTTGCACTTTTCTATACTTGTGAAGTCTTTTGAGATTGAAATGTGAAACTAACTGTGTTTATGCGCTAGGTCATTGCCAAGAACTTGAGAGATGGAAAGGAGCTTAAGATGGATGTAATGGTCATGGAAAATCTTTTCTTCAAGAGGAAGGTATCAAGAATATATGACCTAAAAGGCTCCTTGCGTTCCCGCTACAACCCTGATACATCAGGGAACAACAAGGTTCTCTTAGATCTGAATCTATTAGAGACACTTCACACAAAGCCTATTTTTCTTGGAAGCAAAGCAAAACGAAGGCTGGAACGAGCTGTCTGGAATGATACTTCTTTCCTGGCAGTAAGTAAACTCTCTTTCCCTGTTGTAGGATCATTATACTCAGGTCCAGCAGCCTATCAGCTCTGTCAGGCCCACTGACTACCATTGTCTAGTTATTTTGCTTTGTATCCCACCTGACCACTGTCCTAACTCGAGGTGTCATCATCAGCATAATAAAGATCCATAACCCTTTTTCCACTTTTGAGAATGACTACTAACAAATAGCAATAACACATGGAAACAGTGGTATAATTATCAACCTTACACGTGTAGCTCAGTTTCTAATACACCCATTAACATTTCATGGGCCACGTGCACCATGGCCAGATTCCCTCTGCCCAGTAGCTTTGTGATTCATGATTCTCCGTTAGGTACATAGAAATGGCCAAGCAATTGTTACTGATATTGTCTTCTGGCCTTTATCTTTAGAACTGAAGTTTAACTTAGAACCATGTAAAACCCCTTCGCCCTCCATGTTCCAATTGGTGAATGAACTGAGTATTACGTGACTGTTCCTACTAGTCTTGTTGAGAAGGTTGGAGAAAACTGGTACATCACATAGAATAGATCAAGACCACACAAAGCAAAACCAACTTGAGTGCACATAAACACAACAAGCAAAACCTAGTGCCATCTCCGCCTTACCTTTACAATTCCTTTGTTGGTTGCCATTTGAACATGAAACTCATGATTGGGTGATAAGGTGGCACTTAAAAGTCACTGGTCAACCTGACAATGTTTTGCAAATCTCCAAATATAAAATATGCATACAAATGTTTTTGTATATTTTGTGCAAACTGTAACTTCGCAGTATCTTCATTGGAAATAACCAGGCATGTGATGTAGCTCATCTCGTTCTCCAGTGTGATCTGACTCCTGTCATGCATTCTCCTTTTTCAGTCAGTGGGTGTGATGGACTACTCCCTTCTCGTTGGCATTGATGAAGAAGGGAAAGAGCTTGTGATGGGGATCATCGACTACCTTCGGCAATACACATGGGACAAACAACTAGAGACTTGGGTGAAGGCGTCAGGATTCCTGGGTGGCTCCAAAGATGTTCTGCCTACGATCATATCCCCTGATCAGTACAAGAAGAGGTTCAGGAAGGCCATGTCAAAGTACTTCTTGACTCTCCCTGACCACTGGTCACCTTGATCTCTTGATAGCATTACTGATTGCCAAGTATCAGATGCATTCAGGTGATTCGAGTGCAAATTGGAATGATGGGATGCGGCACTTTTTTTTTTCTGCATTGTTACAATAGATGATCCGCGTGCCTCTTGTATATTATTTTTGTTCACAATAGGCATGATCGAGCTTCCTGGATGCGATGGCTGTTCATGCAGGTAGAGCCTAGGGATCAATACTGTACATACGCTACATTTGTAACATGAAATGCAAAAGAAATGAATATATGCGATAAAGTGAGTTTCATACCAGAGCCGCAATTTGAGCTTCTAGATTGCTGCGCTGTCTTGCTCTTGAGCGATGAAGCTTCTATTCTGATTCCAACGCCATTTCGTTTAGGGCCTGTTTGAGCCTTTTTCTTTTTAAAAAGCTACTTTTAGATGATTACTTTTGAGGAGTACTTTCACAACAGCTGCTTGTGTAAAACCTGAGTCTGTTTGTTTATCCTGCTTTTGGATGTGCTAAGTGGACAAGTGGTGGCTTTTGAGCTGAAACGTGAACAAATTATATAAATTGTATTTTCTAATATAATATGTATTTCCTAATAGTTTATAGATACTCTATTTTATAGGTCATGCACTTCACATACGAACAGACATTCTATAGTTGCGGATGATGTTGCTTTTTGATGAAAAAGAACAGCTCAAATTGTGCTTTTCACCTCTAGGCCTATTCAAACTTTTTGGAAGGGTAGGGGTTGCTTTTCGAAAAGCCAAATCAAAAGGCTGGCTGATTGTTTTGGATTCCTTTTCAAGTTGAAAAGCAGTCTAGAAAGCTCAAACAAATAGGCCCTTAATCTGATTGCTCTGGGCTAGTATTATTTTTTTTTGTCTGTGCTAATATGCAATTCCTCCGGTTTTTTTTCTTGACGTTAAGAAAAGGCAGCTAGTTCATATTTGCAATTAGTTGTCCTGTCTGAATTATTGGAACTAACTGAGTGGATTAGATTTATTAACACCGTGTCAATGTTACATATGGTCCTAGGGAGCTGGATACATGGGCTATTGGCCCAATGAGGCACACAGACCCAAAATACACACACACACACACACACACACACACACACACACACACACACATATATATATATATATATATATATATATATATATATATATATATATATATATATATATATTCTAACACCCTCACATTCATAACATCTAGCCGCGGCAGATGTTGAGACTGAATCTGAACTCAAAGAACACCGACGAAGGAGGACCTTTCGTGAAGATGTCGACGAACTGCGACATCGTCACAACGTGGAGAACTCGAACGTTGCCGAGGGCGACCTGCTCACGAAGAAAGTGGAGGTCGATCTCCACATGCTTCGTGCGTTGGTGTTGGACGGGGTTGCTGGAGAGGTAGACGCTGCTAACATTGTCCCAGTAGACTAGCGTGCATCAGGCGAGCGGACCGTGGAGCTCTTGGAGCAGCTGCTCCAGCGAGGAGCCTCAGCCACACCGTTGGCCATGGCGCGATACTCGGCCTCAACACTCAAGCGAGACAACGTGATGCTGCTTCGACGACCAGGAAACGAGGTTGCCGCCCAGGAACACATCGTAGCCAAAAGTGGACCTACGCGTGTCCAGGCAACCCGTCCAGTGAGCGTTAGTGTGACGACTAGCTCGGACGCTGAGTCAAGGCAGAGAAGAAGATCATACTCGACAGTGCCTTGGAAGTACCAGAGGATCCACTTCACAACGGTAAGATGCGTATCCCAAGGATCACATCTACTGAACAGCGTAAGAGATATATGGTATAGTGAAGGTGAGGTACTCGAGGGCACCTACAAGACTCCTATAAGGAGTGGTGACAGAAGCCTCATCAACAGAGGAAACCTTGGCCTGGGTATCCACCGGAGTAGAGCACAACTGCAATCAGCCATGCCCGCTCGTTCAAGTAGCTCCACACAATATTGCCGCTGCTGAAGGAACAGACCATCAGGTCGGAGCTAGACAGCAATATCCAAGAAGTGGTGGAGCTGGCCCAAGTCCTTCATAACAAATTCCCCATGCAATGTTGAGTGGTGCACTGTAGGAGAGTCGAACTGGACGTCGTGAGGACAATGTCATCGATATATAGGAGGAGGTACACAATATCATCCTCACATCGATAGACAAAGAGCGAAGTGACTGACTTGACTTCTGCAAAGTCCAACTAGACCAGGAAGGAGACAAACTGACTGTACCAAGTTCAGGATGCCTGCTTCAGACTCTACAAAACTTGTTCAGCTTGCAGACCATATCTGGATGAGCAGAATCTATGAACCTTGTTGGCTGACTGCAATACACTGTCTCTGCCATAGTGTCGTGAAGGAAGGCGTTCTTGATGTCCAGCTGATGGACAGACCAAAGTCGTGAGAGAGCCAGCGAGAGATCAGTGCGTACAGTGGTCGACTTCACTAGCAAGCAGAAGGTCTCGTCGTACCCAACAAGCTGGGTGAAAACCCAGCAGACAGTGTGGGGCGCTGAGTGAAACTTCAAAGGATCTAACGAGCCTTGTATGCCTCCAGAGAGCGATCCGTCTTTCTTGTGTGTGAACACCCACTTACCGGTGACAATGTTGCCACGATTGGGAAATGGCACCAAGTATCATGTATTGCTGGCAAGTAGAGTCGTGTACTCTTCCTCCATAGTGCGACACAAGTGAGGATTGGCGAGGGCGCTACAGATGGAGGATGGTACAAGCAAGATCAACGAAGAAGTAGTCCGCGAAGAATCCATCAAGGAGAGGACAACGTCAGAGAAGCGCTCAATGAGCAGGAGGACACCGGCATTCCGCAGAGTCACCATCCGGTGGATCGAAGGATGGTACACCGCGCGCTTGGTGCGAGAGCAAGTCGGTGCATTCGCCCGCACACGTGGCTGATAGACATGCACAGGATTGACGAAGCGAGCGGAACCGCGGATGGTGCACCGGGATGCATCGAAGACGCTCGAACCGGAGATGGTGCAATAGGTGACGTGGAGGTCGCACGTGATGCGGTAGGGGATGTCGGGGATGCCAGAGCTACGCAGGACGCAGTAGGTGACATCGGGACTGGTGCAGTAGCTTGCACACATCACTCATAGGAACACACAGGATTAGCGAAGCTTAGCATCGGGGCCGCGTGTGGCGCAGTAGGAGATGTTGGAGATGCAGGGGTCATGCGTGACATGGCAAGAGGCGTCAGAGATGCCAGGGTCGCACGGGGCGCAACAGGAGGCGTCAGGGCCATCGGGACCACGCGTGGCGCAGCAAGAGGTGTCGCGGCTGCGGAGGCCACTTGTGGCACAGCAGGAGGCATCAGGGACGCTGCCACGCTGGGGCTGCGCGTGGCGCAGCAGGAGGCATCAAGGACACTGCCACGCTGAGGCTGCACGTGGCGCAGCAAGAGGCCTCGTACCCACAGGAGGAGAAGGCAAAGGCAAACTATATTGGAGCAACCTTGGATCAGTAGGATAAAGAGAATCCAACTCAGTAGCCGAGTTGAAGGAAGAGGTGGAGAAAGGGAAGGAGGACTCATCGATGAAGAGGTGTTGGGAGATCAAGACACGATGGGTAGTAACATCAAGACAATGGTATCCCTTATAATTAGGAAAGTACCAAAGAAAGACACAACGAGTTGAGCGGGGCAAAAGTTTGTGTCAGTCTGTGGTCGAGAGTTAGGGTAGCAAGCGCACTCGAAGACTAGAATGTGTTCGTAGGGAGGAGTAGTGTCGAACAAGGCAAAGTGGGGAGCGGGAGTGCTAATCTTCTCAGTGGGAAGACGATTAAGGTGGAAAGTGGCAGTGAGAAGAACCTTCTGCCCAGCATCAGGCGAGGGCGAAGGCCTGGAACATCATGGAACACATTGATGTTGTTGGTGGTGCGAATCATGCGCTCGACTTTGTTGTTTTGAGGAGGGGTGTACGGGCAAGACATGCGCAGGTGGACACTGTCAGAGAGGAGGAAGTCACAAAGCACAGAGTTATCAATCTCGCATCCATTGTCACACTGGATGACTCGAATGGTGCGACCGAACTGAGTGGATACCCAAGTGAAGAAGTGAGACAACGTGGTGAACGTCTCAGACTTCAGACGCAAAGGAAAGGTCCAAGAGTAGTGAGAGAAGTCATCAAGTACCCCAATGTAGTACTTGAAGCCCGACACACTGAGGACAAGAGAAGTCCACAGGTCACCGTGGATGAGATCAAAGGCATGCGAAGCATGAGTGTCGAAGCTAGGAAAAATAAGTCGGACATGGCGACATAGTTGCCATGCATGATAGAGAGACTCGTGAGTGTCCCTGGTACACGAGACAAGGTATCATGGCCAGGATGGCCGAGCGAACGGTGGCAAGTGTTAGAAGAATCTATAGTAGTCAGTGCCTGCGGAGTAAACGATGTTGAGGCAGGGAGAGGCAAGGTGTACAAGGACCCCAAACTGTCACAGCGAAGAAGTCGTTGGCTGGTAAGATCCCTCACGGACAAGCGAAAGGGGTCAAACTCCATAGAACAACTGTTGTCAGTGGTGAACTGGCGAACAGAAAGAAAGTTCTCAATGATATTAGAGGCAACCAGAACATTCTGAAGAGGAAAAGGACCAGAAAGAACCGAATCATCGACTGAGGTGATCGTAAGAAGATATCCATTTCCAACAACGATAAATGAAGGATGGTGTCGGTGGTTTTGATTCGGCAGATCTCCCGACACTACTAAAGTGTTTGCGAAGTTTGAAGTTCGGTGTGGGCGCGCGGAGATTCAAGAAGGTGAAATGTAAAATGACACAAGGGACACAAAGGTTTACGTGGTTCGGGCCGCTTGAGCGTAATACCCTACTCCACGGGATGTGTTGGTGTTGTATTGGATGTATGAACTCAACTCAGGTGAGTTGAGTGCGCGTGTGAGCCAATTAGACTAGATCAGATCAGATCCGGTCAGATCCGTCCCTCTATGTATCGTCGGCCTGTCCTTTTATAGTACAAGGACAGGCCGTTACAAGTTGGCCTGGCCCGACATGTGGCCCCGGCGGTTACTAATATTGATACACATTTGATGCGCTTAATTACCCTTAATGACCGAGTTACGGGCTTTGACAGTACCGTTACTAGTAATTAAGGTCATTCGATCGTGTCTCATTAACATAGTATTAATGACACTTAATCGGGTCTTGAAGTCCTTGATTCCCCTTTGAAGATCCGGAGCCGTTGTGGAGTCTTCCGGAGGTTTGAGGCTGAAGATCCGACGGTTGGACACGTGGCAGCTCTGGAGCATACTGTGGGGAACAGATAGGTCCGGTGCCACCAGACACATTTCAGTTTCGAAGCTTCCCTTGGTCTGGGGTTAGGTCCGGGGGTGCCGTTATGGTACATAGCCCAGAGCTTCCCCCTTGTGGGCGGTAGCTCCAGTTTGATGGTACACGTGGCGATCCTGGGACTAACCATGTTGGAGAAGCGGGTCCGGTTATGTCTGACATGTGGGCCTCCGAAGGTCTTAAAATCAAGTAGATGACATTTCCTTGAGATCTTTGCAATCTCAAGGGGTATAAGGTACCCAGGGTACCGATAGTGGCCCCCTGGGCCCACCTCGTGGGAAGACCCCTTGGGTGAAGTCATTCCGCCGAAGGTGGGTCCATCCTTCGACTTTTGAGCCGAGTCCTCAAAGGTCTTCAGATGTGCCGTTGGCGATAGTTTTGGAGTTAAATCCTCGCCGCGTGGTATATCCCGGGTGCGGCAAATGAGATCTTTGGCGTGCGGATCTCACACAATTGAAGGTCGCCGGTTCCCGATACGAAAATTGTATCGGTTCCGCGCGCCTTGTCAGGCCGCCGCCTTCGGGCTTCCCGCCTTTCATGATGACAACCGTTCGCCTGGGTAAGAACCTCGACTTGATCGTCGGGGTGGTCCCGGGCCCTCTTCTCATCAGCAGGGTGAAATTTTTGAATAGTATCTTCGGCTTCCCTGTGGTTTCCATCCGAGCGTTGCGGGGGCTTACTTAAGAAGGAAAGCGCGCACCGTGTGGGGTTCTTTACGCCTCTCATCTGAACTTGCATTCGAACTCCCAAACTTGTACTTGCTTTTCCTCCCTTGCCTCGCTGTGCTGCGATGGAGTTGGGTCTCTGCAAGAGCCGCTTGAAGACCGAAGGTGACCTGAAGAAGGTCTGGGCCCTCATGGGGTGGTCCTCGGACTTCTTCAATCACCTGGTCCGCGCCGGTGGGGAGCTCCCGTTCGAGAAGGAGCACACCGGCGAGATGGTGTACTTCTCTGCGTACGACATGGTGGGGTTGGTCCCGCCTTTTTCTTCCTTTTTCTTGATGCTGCTACACTTCTATGATCTGCAGCTGTACCACCTTGGCCCCCACTCCATTCTTCTAGTGTCTGTCTTTGTCCACTTCTGTGAAATATGGGTGGGCATCCCCCCCTGCATTGAGCTTTTCCGGACCTTCTTCACCGTCCATACCGCCGGAAGGGGTGATGAGTACCTTGGCTTCTACTACTTTGTGAAGCACAAGAAGTGCTCATTCAAGTATATGCGGTCGTTTCCCTCTGGAAAGTGGGACGATTGGAAGAAAGACTGGATAGTCATCCGGGTGGAGGAGCACGAGAAGCTGGAGCTGCCCGAACGCCTCCCCAACATCGACACTGCAGTGTGGAGTGAAGCTCCGGTGCTGTCGAATGCCTTCAACCCTGCTCTGACCAGGATCCGCCAGTGTGTGGAGGGAGGAGTAACTCCTAAGGTGGTATTTTGCAGTTTCCTGGTCAACAGGTGGGCACCGCTGAAGAGGAGAGAAAAACTCGCTTGGGCCCTCAACAGTGTGACAGACGACGACCGGGTCGAGACCGGGCTGAAGTCCAACATGGAGGGGGCGACCTTGGAGTTTCATATCAAGAAGTTCCAGCACGGCATCGACATCGCGGGTGATGACTTGACCCCACCACCAGCTTTCCTCCCTCTGAACGTGGAAGTAGAGTTCAGCAGGGAGCTCGACGGACGATGCCGGTGCTTGACGACCTTGGTGTCGTCGAGAGACGATCGACTTCCAGGGTGGTGATCCCTGGGGCTTCTGAAGGTGGCTCCGACCCTGCCCCGAAGCCAAGGACCGAAGTCGTCGGCAAGGGCAAGGAGCCGGTGGACGAACCCTCGAGTCGGAAGAGGAAGCTAAAACATGCCGACGGAAGGTCCATCAGGCCTGCATCCTCTGCATCAGCTCCTTCTCCCCGTAGGGGGAGGTCTTCTACAACTGCGGCAACTGTACCTGCAGCAGCGTCTTCCTGGGGTGCTAGCTCTGGGCATGTGACTCCAGCATCAGGGCCAGTTGAGGCCTCTGGGTCTGGAGGTCCTTCCCGGTCGAGGGGGACCTCGACTAAGGAAATGCCCGCGGCTGCAACAAGTTCCGGGGGGCCTTCTGGAGCTACCACGCCGGCGGTGGCCATGGTCAGTCCAGAACGCCCGGGAAAAAGATTTCGTGCAAGCTGGTGCGGAAGCCTTCCGAGGTAATTTTTAACCTTTACCTCAGACAGTTGTTTTGTTGTAGTAATTGTTTTTTAAGTTTCTTCGTCCATCATCTGCAGCGTTCCCAAGAAGAGGAGTGAGGCTCCACCCTCAGCCACAGCAGCTAAAGTTGTGAGGGCGGAGGCTTCTACTCCTGTCCCGGTGCAGCACCAAGTGGTGGCTGAAGCTGTGGCAGCTCTGGCGCCAGCTGTCGTGATCATGGACCTCGACTCATCCCCCGAGACTCCCGTGGTAGCGCCGGACCACGCGAGAGAAGTTGCGCTAGCGGCACCTGCCCCGGAGGTTGAAGCCCCGGGTCTTGATGCTGAGATGATGGAAGCTTCGACCGTTGAGCCGGAGGAAGCAGTAATTCCGGCCCCAGAGCCGTAAATTGTCGAAACCCCGGCGGTTGAGCCGGAGGTTATTGAAGTCCCAGCGAGTGAGCCGAATGTTAAGGAAGTACCGACGGTTGAGCCGGCTACCTCCGAAGCTCTGGCCTCAGAGCCGGTTGCCACCGAAGCTCCGGCTGCAGAGCCGGTTGCAGTTGAAGACCTTCCGGCACCTGAGCCGGTTGAGGTTGAAGCTCCGGCCTCAGGGCCGGTTGAAGCGGAGGCATCAGCACTCGAACCCATGGTGGTCGAGGTGCCAACACCCGAGCCACCAGCGGAGGAGGAGCCTAGGCCGGAGCCTGAAGTTGCCCCTGCTCCGGAAGTGATGACGGCGGAGGTGCCTGCTGCTGAGCCAGGGTGCCCAGATGAAGTTGCTGACCCCCTGCCTAAGGGGGCAAATGAAGACCTGGCGGCAGGGCCTTCAGAACCACTTCTCGAGGTCAGAACTTCTTCTGCGGGACCCTCCTCGGTGGCAACTGAGGCTATCCCGGAGGACGACCCTAGTGTCGTGGAGGCTCAGGGGACCACTATTGTGGAGTGGGACCCAATTTTTGTAAGCGAGAACCCGCTGGAACCAGCGGAGGAGACCCCAGTAGGTCCGGACCCTATTCCCCTGTCGTTGTCCATTGACAACGCTTGCTCCAGTCTGCGTCAAGTCCAGCTGGCTTTCTACCACGACAGCAAGGCTCTTGAAGAGGAGCGCCAAACCCTTAGGCGGTGGCGTAATTGGCTCTACTTCGAGACCAAGCTGGCGCAGTCGAGGCTGGCAGACGACAAGGAGTGGATGAAACAGGAGAAAGTTCGCCTGGAATACTGGGGCAAATTATTGGATGATAGGGAGAGCTTGACTTGTGCCCTCGACGCTCAATCCCGAGCCATTTATGAGCACACCAAGACAGCTAATAGTGCGGCTGATGATCACCAAGAAAGGCTTGAAGCCATTAACACTACTCTCATCAAGCGCCGAGAGGCACTTGAGGAGAGGGAGAAGAGGCTCGAAGACGAAGAGTAAAAACTCCTAGAGCTGCGGGATGACGTCTTGAAGAGGGAAGAGGAGCTCGCCAAAAAGGTGGCTCTGGCTGACAAGGGCCTTGAGGAACGCGCCAAGAAATTGGAGGAGTGTTGCGTTGAGGAGGAGGAGAAGGCCTGGGTGCGAGGGCAGGAACTCTACAAGCAAGAGTGTGCCATCGCTGCCAGGGAGAAGAAAGTTAGGGGCCGGGAGAAGGACCTGGTCGACCGCCAGAACAAGATCCACCTCCAGGAGGAGGAGCTCAGAAACCTCGAGAAGCAGGTTGCTGAAAAGATTCAGCAAAATGCCAAAGAGGTTGAGCGCCTTGCTCACGAGAATTCTGAACTGGCGGCGGCCAAAAGATCCTTGGAGGAACTGAAGGGCTTGAGGGCTGCGGACTCCCTACAGGTTTGGGAGTTCCTGAGCAAAGTCAACGACGCGCTGACTCCAATGGGCTTCAGTACCGTGCGTCCGGATGATCCGGAGCTGGAGCCGGACCTGGCATTGCAAGGGTTGAGCTCGGCGGGTAACAAACTCTCCAAGGTGGGTGACGTCACCGCGGACCAGTTGGAAGTTGAGGGGCAGTCCCTGGCGAAGAAAGTTGCAGAGTATGTGCTGACGTGCTACACCAGCCGGGATTCCCAATTTCCTCTGGACCCGGTGCTTGAAGGTCCCGTCGAAGGAGAAGGTGAAGCCACCCGAGACAACGTGTCGGAGGTTGCTCAGAAGTTCGCCCAGTTCTTCCATAGGGTCTAGGACCATCTCTGTAGCTCCCACTTGTATTCTCTCTTTTTCTTCCCCAATTTTGTAATCCCTTATCTCCAGATGAAATCCAAATTTTTGTGAATTTCATTTTTTGTCTTCAACACTTTTGTCTTCACTTGGCCCCCTGGTAGATGTGCACAATTTGATTGTGAACATGTACCAAGAGGATATTGTGTTTTGTTGAAGACTCGTTTGCTTCGAACTTGTAGAGTGTAGGTCCGAAGTCTTCGATAGTGAAGGCCCCCTGAGGTTATCGGAGCTCAGAAGCTCCGGCGTTGACTACCGTTGGAGCTCATTAGCTCCGACAATAGTCCCTATCAATGCGTAGAGCATCGATAGTTAGCCCTCTGGGGTGTCGGAGCTTAGTAGCTCCGGCAGTGACCTTTGTCAACGCGTAGTTTGTTGGCAGCAGACTCCGCTTGTGGGGTCTTCTCACCATCTTTTATTCTGCGTCGACGGCTGGCCCCCCTAGCTTTACCGGAGCTTGGTTGCTCTGGTGATGCTCGTTTTCAATGTTTAACATCGATTACAAGCCACCTAGGGGGAGTCGGAGCTTCGTTAGCTCCGACTTTTCTCCATCAACATGGATTCTTTATTTTTCCTGCACATTTGAAGCCAAGAAAAATAGTAAAATTCGCTCCTTGCCTATAACTTCGTTGCGGCTTACGATTCCCGAGAAAGTTTTATGTCAAATACAATTCTGAATACAACCGAATGCATTGCCTTATTTCTTCCAGATCCAATTTGTACTTGGACCCGCCTTACTTTTGCCTGCCGGGGTGTAGGTAGAGTGGCGTACTTAGGGTGCTTGACCAGGCTAAGTCGATAGCACACTCTGACCCTAGATTGGCTTGGCGGCACTCAGGCGAGTGGGCCATGAACAATATTTGAATCCAAAAGAATTGACAGTACAGCTCGGATTGTACATGAACTGGTCGAACTAAAATTTCTTAAGAATTGCACAACTTTGTTATAGACAAGAAAGAGAAAAATAAAAAATGTTGAGCCTGTACAAAATAATTGCACGTGAAGTCTGTTTCACATGAAGATGCCTTTCATTATAGGTCTGGGGTACAGGGAAGACAAGTACACTCTTAGGGTACGGAACTAGGCTAAGCGTGTTTAATTTCTCGTTTGACCCAGGGTAGCTAGCCACACTTTTAGTCCTGAGACTGTGACAAGTGTTGCATGAACTTTGCGGACCTTCCGGGAAAGGTCCGGCTGTTCTCCCGGAGGAACTACCCGACTCTGTACAATGACTCTATAACATACACCTCAAGTTACTACAGACTCACCTCTATGATATTAAGTGTAGAACTTACGGAGGTGCTCAATATTCCAAGGATTTGGGAGAGGTGTCCCATCCTCGGTAGCCAAGCGAACGCTTCCGGGATGGGATACTTTAATCACTCGGAAGGGTCCCTCCCAGCTGGGGGGGAGTTTGTTTAACCCTTCTCCGGATTGTATTCTTCGTAGCACCAGATCGCCTTCCTCGAGCTGTCAGTTGTGTACATGCCGCTGATGATAGCGCCGAAGGGCTTGGCGGTATCGGGCATTCCGAACAGCTGCTTGGCACCTTCCCTCCTCAAGGAGGTCTAGGTCTTCACGCCGGAGCTGGTCCTGCGTGGCTTCGTCGAAGGTCCGGCCCCGGAGTGACCCCAAGGTAATTTCCAAAGGAAGGATTGCTTCGGCTCCGTACACCAGGAAGAAGGGTGTCTCTCCAGTTGACCGGTTTGGAGTTGTCCTGTTGGACCATAGAGTGGGCGGAAGCTCTTCAATCCAGTTGGCTCCATGTTTTTTCAAGCGCTCATAGGTGCGCGTTTTGAGTCCTTTCAGGATTTCAGCATTTGCTCTCTTGGCCTGGCCATTGCTTGCCGGGTGAGCTACGGAGGCGTAGCAAACTTGAATGCCGAGGTCTTCGCAATATCCTTAAAATGCAGAGCTTGTGAATTGGGTCCCGTTATCAGTAATGATTTTGTTTGGGACTCCAAATTTGCATGCAATGGACTGCAAAAAGTTGATAGCAGATTGCTTGTTTATTGTCACAACTGGAGTTGCTTCCGGCCACTTGGTGAACTTGTCAATGGCGACATACAGGAACTTGTAACATCCGACGGCTCTTGGGAAAGGTCCCAAGATGTCCATCCCCCACACGGCGAAGGGCCATGTAGGAGGTATCATTTGTAGAGGCCGAGCCGGTGTGTAAATTTGCTTTGCATGAAATTGACATGCTTCGCATTTCTTCACCAGCTCAGTTGCATCCTGGAGTGTTGTAGGCCAGTAGAAGCCATGCCGGAAGGCTTTACCGACCAGCGTGCGGGAAGACGCGTGGTTCCCACACTCGCCTCCATGGATTTCTGCGAGGATCTCGCATCCTTCTTCCCTTGTGATGCACCGCATTAGGACGCCATTGGCACTGTGCCGGTAGATGGTTAGCTCCGGCGACCTCGCCGCCGTGCGCCGCCGTGCGATGCCGCGCAGGGCGCTGGCGCCGGCCGAGGGTCGACGTGGCCGCTTCCCTGCCGTCCATTTCCGGCCAACGGCCACGATTAGAAGATCATAACGTTTCGGTTAATAAAATCCCAGCCATCCATTTAAGATCCAACGGCCCACGTTTGAATCTCTTTTCCCGCCGCCAGATTTGCACCCAGGCCCCTGGAAACTTAGTTGCTACCCCCTGTGCTTCTCGGTAATTCGAATCTAGCCCCCAGAATTCACAGACTAGCCCCTGGAACCCTAAAAATTGGTTTTAATCATTTAGTTAAGCATTCTAACCCCTGTAATTTTGTAGAATAATGTATTTAGACCCTGTACAGTGTAGAAAACTATTTATTTAGCCCCTGGACTTTTATTTATTTGCTGAATAGGGTTTTTAATTGTATTTGAGGTGTAGAAATTAGATAAAAATGGTAATTAAGTGTAGGAAGGTTATGAAAAATTGTTATAATCTATTTTATGCTGTGAATTAATTGTAGTGTTCATATGAAATATATTTGGTCCATAGAATATTTATTATAAATGTTTTAAAATACATTTTGCTATAGAAAATTCAATAAAAATGGTTTTAGGCTATAATAAAATCCCAAAATTGTAGGAAAAATATAAAATGCATACTTTGGCCATGTTAAGTGATAAATACCTCGTAGGGACGCATTAGTGTAGGATTTTGTGCTTATGTGTATGTGTGATGTATTGTTTTGCGTGCCTTTACTTATTTATCTTTATTCTATTCTTGCCATGTTTGGGCATATGTCTAGAGTCGTATTACGACCCTAATCTTAACCTCCAAGACCAGGACTTCGATAACACCCAAGTCTTCAACGAAGGCAAGCGCCCTTGACCATCTTGTACCTATTTTAGGAATTTAGCTAGTTGCATGCTAATTAAATTGATGTCCTACTTCATGTTTACATGCCCTGTTCCTTACTATTCCTTGTTACTTGAAATGGGTTGGGAAGTAGATAGGCTTTATTTATGCTTAGCCATGCTTAGATGTTGGGATTGGGATTTCATACAAATGTTCTATGCTCAACTTTATGGTTAATTTAATTTGGTGATGAATATACATAATGTTAGTGGATAGGAATCTGGTGGTTGGTTAGTTTTGGTATGGTGCATTTTGCACGAGACCCGGGATTGGGGTTTGTTACCACCGGATTCTAAGGACCGGTTTATGGAGGAAGCCACTAAGCTTTATAGTACCACCACGAGACTGAGATGGGGCAGCTTGGTCAATTAATTAGGTTTCTCCCGATGAACTGCTAGTGGTTGGATGGTGCGGGGAATGAGGCGGGTGATCTGCTCTTGGAACCGCAAGGCTCAAGAGGGGGCTCTGGGGCGGAGGGTTACTCCGAGAATCTTCAGTGGTGGAAACCTTAGAGGGCTAGCACTAGTCGGGAGTACCTTTGTAAAGACCATGTAGTGATCTCCTAGCCTCACACCAAAGGAAGTGTGAAATGTGGTTAGCTACCACGGGCATTCGGGGAGGTTCACTTAGTCCACCTGGCAACAGGGATGAAATCACTGCTTGTGGGTAAAGGGTACACTCTCTGCAGAGATTTGGTAAAACTGTCATGACAGCCATGCTCACGGACAAGAGCGGCTTGGGGCCAGTTCATAATTAGTCTATGTTTGGGAAATGATGGTTCATTATGATTCAAGTACTTTCATTATCATTAATCATGTGTTGATTATTTATTGAATTATGATATTGATAATTGGAAGCTAAAGATAGGTTCTAAGCATAGTGCTAAGCCATATTTGGCCTTTCCTTGCTCTAGCCAAGCATGTCATTCTCTTCTCGCACTTGCTGAGTACTCTCTGTACTCAAGCGTTTAATTCTCCTTTAGAATATGAAGAAGAAGAAGCTGCACCGGAGGATTTCTTTGTCAACCCGGAGGACTTGGCCTAGGCTGGCGACCATACGCGCAACGGCTGCCTGTGGAGTTGAAGCCCCGCTTTCCTATCTTGCTTTCTGTAGTAATGAACTGTTTAGTGTTGTAATAGTTGTGGTTTGTATTTGTAGACCTTCGAGTCGTTCTGTAAGACTATTTATGTAATCGAACATGGCAATGTAATGGTATTTCACTTTCGTCGACGCATGTACGATTCAACTGATCCTGGCGTACATGTGATTAGCGTCTGTTCATCTTTACGATGACCGGGCGTGACAAAGTGGTATCAGAGCCGTGTTGCCTGTAGGACGCAAGCCTAGTTAGAAATGGCCGAAAATTAAGGACTATACTATTTTCTTATGAAATAGTATTTCCAAAATTTTGTGCTCTCTATCTCAAACCTTGTGCTTCTTATCTTGCTGTGCTATTTGCTTTATTCTAATTTAATTTATGGATTATTGATCTCACTCTCTTCTTTTCAAATGTTTGTAGATGGCGCGAACCAAGCAGACGGCTCGTAAGTCGACTGGGGGTCGTGTTCCTCAGCACGCCCTAGCCAGTCGCTCCGCACCTCACACACCTCGGAGGGAGACGACGCTGTTCTCCAACGGGAGTGCTGCTTCGAGGATGCGCGTCCGTCTTCGTTCTCTTCTTCGAGCTGCGGGGTACCGTGAGTACCGTGTCCGCTTAGTCTACCACACCACTAGGGTCTTTGCACCCTACACTGGTGGACTGGAGTGGACTTCTCAGCTGGCCGTCTACTATGACTCGGAGTTGCTGCACTCGCACTTCTCTCCGGCCTGGAGGATCTCCTAGCGTGCAGCTGAGGAGGACGCCACGTGGGAGGCGACCACCTACTGGAGCCACGCCCACAGGTTCCTTCTTGGGTGCACGGAGCACGCGTACACCCCTCAGCGCCCTAGTGGCACGACCGCCTTCACTGGACGTGACGTCGAGGGGCACTTAACTCACCCCCAGTGCGAGAGGCTAGTGGACGACGTTGTGGAGTTGTCTTCACGACTCCAGTGTTGTCAGCAGGAGCTGCAGGACAGCAGGGACTTGGTCGACCGCTACGAGCGACTTCGCCGACGTTATGCGAGGATCACTGGAGCTGATCCTAACTCTCCGCAGTACGCTTCGGACGTGGAGCCTTGGGACCCGAACTCTCCGGATCGCCGCATGAACTCCCCCGAGAACTCAAGAGAAGACTCAGAAGAAGAAGACCCGAAGATGGAGGTTGAGGAGGACTCCGACGAGTAGGAGTGGACTCGTTTCCCCGCTGGACGACTCAGGACAGTTATCCTTAGTTTGTAGGAGCGTGTAGCTACGCCCTCCCTAGTCTTGAGTTGTGTCGTTTATGATGTTATGCTAGTAGTTTGCTTTATGTTGTGTGTGTTGGGTGCGACATGAGTTGTGGAATGCTTCGGCATCCTGTCCACATCCATGTCTTTAGACTTGTTTATGTGTCGTGTGAGTGGTGGAATGCTTAGGCATCTTGTCCACCTCCACACTAGTTGATTAATGAACTTGCTTTATATCTATTACCCTTGATGCATATAGTTGGGACCGTGTTACCCTAGTATATCCTTTCTTATCTCATCTATTGTTCTAAAATTTCAATTTTTCCCTACACAGATGTCTGGAAGAGGTAGAGGTAGAGGCCGTGGTCGTGGTAACCCACCCCTGGATGAAGAACTTGGAGGTGTCCCCGGATGGAATGCAAGGGGTGCTCGAGGAGCCCAAGCCTCTCAACAAATGCAATAGATGATGGCTCTTCAGACTCAGTTACTTAACAACCTCACCCAAATTGTCACCAACCTGCAGCAAGCCCCACCACCACCACCCCCTCAATACAACCTTCCACCACCACCACCTTTCCCGTCTAGGTCCTTTCTAAGGGACTTCCTCAACACTCACCCACCCACTTTTGCCACCGTTACTGAACCAATGGAGGCCGAGGATTGGCTCCGAACTGTTGAAAGCAAACTGAGGCTCATTCACTGCGAAGGAAGAGAGAAGGTATTGCTAGCCTCCCATCAACTCCAAGGGCCAGCAGCTGACTGGTGGACCACCTTCACCGAAGCCCACCAGGACCCGGAAAATATTACATGGGAAGAATTCCGAACCAACTTCCGTAATCACTTCGTACCTGAAGGAGAGATACAAGCCAGGCGTGAGGAGTTCCTGATGCTAAAGCAAGGCCGTATGACTGTGAGGGACTACCTGAATGCCTTCACCCAGCTATCCCGCTATGCTCCAACCGATGTGGACACCGACTCTAAGAAACAATTCCGCTTCAAGAATGGGGTTGGACAAGGAGTTAAAGTTCGCCATGTCTTCCAGCGACTACGGCGACTTTCAGAAGCTGGTTGACAAAGCTTTTGAAGTGGAGAGGACTAAGAAGGAACTAGATGATGAAGAAAGAAAAAGGAAGTTGACTATGGCACACGCCTCTAGCAGCAATGTGCGCCCCCGTCTTAACCCTCCGCCTGCAAACCAAATGACTCGTCCCATGAACTACTCGGGACAGAGGTTCCCAAACTCCAACTACAGGCCACCCACTCCCTACAACCAGCCAATGCGCCAGCAGCAGCAGCAGCAGCAGCAGCCACCACGCCAGCCAATGCAACCCCCACGTCAGCAGATGCAGCCGCCCCGCCCTTCAGCCCCAGCTAACCGTCCAAACGGCCAACCCCCAAGAAACCAATCAGGAGGCAACAAGGGCCCAAATCATGCTGCGGGAGTACAATGCTACAAGTGCGGAGAATGGGGCACTATGCCAGCAGTTGTCCAAAGAAGCAACAGAACCCAACTGGCCGTGTCAACCATGTGACGCTGGAACAAGCACAGGAAGCGCCTGATGTGGTGATCGGTATGTTTTCTGTTAACTCCCATCCCGCCACCATATTGTTTGATTCGGGTACTACACACTCATTTATATCCAAGGATTTCATAAAGAAGCATGACATGGTAGTTACATTCTTGAATGGGCCATTATTGGTAAACTCTCCTGGAGGAGAGATGGTGGCAAGGCATATATGCCGAAAAGTGAGTATAAACATAAGGGGGGTAGTCTTTTGGGCCAACCTAATAGTGTTGGACTCACAAGGATTAGATATCATTCTGGGAATGGACTGGTTGACGAAGAATCAAGGAGTAATTCATTGTGCAACTAGAACAGTCTGCTTAACACACCCGGATGGCACTACAGTGGAATTCAAACCAGATCAGACACAAGAGGCAGTAGTACAACTCAATCATCTTGAGAGTACCAAAGATATCAGGGTTGTGAAGGAATTTCCGGATGTATTCCCAGATGACTTACCAGGTATGCCCCCTGATCGAGAGATTGAATTTATCATTGAATTAGTGCCTGGAACGGCCCCAATATATAAGAGGCCATATAGAATGGATGCAAAACAATTAGCTGAACTAAAGGATCATATTGAGGAACTATTGGCAAAAGGATATATTCGTCCTAGCTCATCGCCTTGGGGAGCACCAGTCATATTTGTACCTAAGAAGGATGGAACTCAAAGGTTGTGTGTGGATTACCGCGCCTTAAATGAGGTAACCATCAAGAATAAATATCCACTACCAAGGATTGAAGATTTGTTTGATCAGTTGAGAGGAGCATGTGTGTTTTCCAAGATTGATCTTCGTTCGGGCTACCATCAGCTGAAGATTAGACCGTCAGATATTCCCAGGACGGCATTTGTCTCCCGATATGGCTTATATGAGTATACAGTTATGTCGTTTGGATTGACCAATGCTCCAGCATATTTTATGTATCTTATGAACAAGGTATTCATGGAGTACTTGGACAAGTTTGTAGTGGTATTCATCGATGACATACTCATCTACTCCAAGACTGAAGAAGAGCATGAGGAGCACCTCAGGATGGCTCTACAGAAGCTTCGCCAACATCAACTGTATGCCAAACTTAGTAAGTGTGAGTTTTGGCTAAAGGAGGTATCATTTCTGGGACATGTCATATCCGAAGGAGGTATAGCAGTAGATCCAGGCAAAGTGGCAGATGTTCTTAAGTGGGAAACACCTGAGAGTGTGCATGATATACGAAGATTCTTGGGTATGGCTGGTTACTATCGGCGATTCATCGAGGGATTTTCAAAGATCTCTCGACCACTAACCAAGTTGCTTGAGAAAGGAGTTGCTTTCAAGTGGACCCCCGAATGTGAAGTAAGCTTCGCCGAATTGAAGAAGAGGTTGACCCGTGCGCCGGTATTGGTGATGCCTGATATGCAGAAGGAGTTTGTGGTCTATTGTGATGCATCTGGTCATGGTTTAGGATGTGTCTTAATGCAAGGAGGACATGTTGTGGCCTACGCTTCAAGACAGCTTCAGAAACATGAGAGGAACTATCCAACACATGATTTGGAATTGGCAGCTGTTGTCCATGCTTTGAAGATATGGAGACACTACTTGATGGGAAAAAGGACTGAGATATACACAGATCACAAGAGCTTGAAATACATATTCACACAACCGGATCTTAATCTCAGGCAACATCGTTGGTTGGAGTTAATAAATGATTTTGATGTGGGAATCAATTACCATCCAGGCAAGGCTAATGTGGTCACCGATGCTCTAAGCAGGAAGAGACAAAGCAATAACTTGTCAGTACAAGCTCTCCAACCCCAGCTATGTGAAGAGTTTGCAAGGTTAAATCTATGTCTGGTGTCTAGCACTGAAGCAGTTGCTATGGAAGTGGACTCAACCCTTGAACGTGATATACGAGAAGGACAAAAGAATGATGAGAAGGTCAAGGAGATCAAACAGTTGATGAAGAAAGGGAAAGCTCCGAACTTTAGAGAGGATGAACAAGGAACCTTATGGCTTGGAAAGAGGATTTGTGTTCCAGATGTCAAGGAGATTAAAGAGTTGATATTAAGAGAAGCTCATGACTCATCATACTCCATTCATCCCGGAAGCACAAAGATGTATCAAGACCTTAAAGATCGATACTGGTGGCATGGAATGAAACGGGATGTAGCAGAATACGTGGCCATATGTGATACATGCCAATTGATTAAGGCGGAACATCAAAGACCAGCAGGGTTATTGCAACCAATCAAAGTGCCGAAATGGAAATGGGAAGAAATTAGTATGGATTTCATTGTGGGACTACCAAGAACACAATCTGGATATGATTCTATATGGGTTATTGTGGACCGTCTAACTAAAGTGGCTCACTTTATTCCTATGAAAGAGACCTACAATGGTCCCAAGTTGGCGGAACTGTACATCTCCAGGATTGTATGCTTACATGGAGTTCCTAAGAAAATCATTTCAGACAGAGGCACTCAATTCACCTCAAGATTCTGGCAGAAGTTGCATGAATCAATGGATACCCGCCTAAATTTTAGTTCGGCGTATCATCCTCAAACTGATGGTCAGACAGAACGCACCAACCAGATATTAGAAGACATGTTGAGAGCATGTGCTTTGAAGAATAGCAAGAGTTGGGACAAGAATCTGCCGTATGCCGAATTTTCTTACAACAACAGTTATCAAGCCGGTTTGAAGATGTCTCCTTTTGAAGCATTGTATGGGCGAAAATGTAGGACACCGTTGTTTTGGAATCAAACTGGGGAAAGTCAAGTCTTTGGGCCTGACGTGTTACAAGAGGCTGAAAGACAAGTACAAGAAATTCGGAAGAATCTAAAGGCAGCTCAGACAAGACATAAGAGTTATGCGGATACTCGAAGACGTGGTCTCACATTTGGAGTTGGTGATTATGTATACTTGAAGGTGTCACCTATGAGAGGATTGAGAAGATTTAAAGTAAGAGGCAAGTTGTCACCACGCTACATTGGTCCGTTCAAGATACTCGAAAAACGAGGTGAAGTGGCATATCAACTCGAGCTTCCGCCACATCTGTCAGATGTGCATAATGTGTTCCATGTATCACAGCTTAAGAAGTGCTTAAGAGTGCCTGAAGAGCAATTTCCTATGGAAGCCGTGGATGTACAGGAAGACTTGTCTTATGTGGAGCAGCCTGTCAAGATACTTGAAACACTGGAAAAGGTCACAAGAAACAAAGTCATTCGCATGTGTAAAGTGCAGTGGAAGCATCATTCGGAGGCAGAAGCAACATGGGAAAGAGAAGAAGATCTCAAGGCGGATTTCCCTTATCTATTCTCTTAGAACGTCCGAATCTCGAGGGCGAGATTCCTTTTAAGGGGGGTAGAGTTGTAACACCCATATTTTATGTACAAAAATTTGCTCAAACCCTTGATCATTGTAGCATGCATTTTTGGGTGAATTTTTATGTTCAAACGAGTAGCAAACGTTCAAATTTGAATTTGAATTCAAATCAAAAGAAAAGAAATGGAAAAAAGAAAAAGAAAAAGACTTAAACCCCTCCCTGGGCCGATTTTCCCCCTGGCCCAATTCCCCTCCCCTCTCCCGCCGGCCCAGCCGAACCTCCCCACCTCTCTCTCTCTCTCTGTGCCGTGGACCCCGCCTGTCGGCGCCTCCCCTTTCCCTCCTCTCTCCCGCTGCCACCCCGGGCTCGCGTGTCATCCCCGACCCCAGTAACCGTCGCCTTCCCTCTTCCCGCGTCGCGCGTGCAACTGCGACCCCCCCCCCCCCCCCCGCGCCCACGTTCATCCACCCCCGAATCCACTCCTCCCCGGCAGTTTTCGTGCGCCCATCGAAACCGCACTCCCCCTCTGCGCTTAAGAGGAACCGACGCCTTCATTTTTCCCCTACCTCGAGCTCTCCCCGGAACCCTAGACCTTCATCGTCGGTGAGTCACTCGGCGCTCGCGTTCCCGTCGCCGTAGCCCCCCTCCTCCCCATTTTCTTGGCCTGACGTGATCGCCGCTTCACCAGGGACACGTTGGACGTGTCGGCTTGGGTAGATCACCACTGCATCGGCATCTTCGTCGAACTCCGGCGAGCTCACCCTCCTCCGACCGTCACCGACACTCTCCACTCTTTCCCAAGTCCAATCAAGCCCCCCCGGTGAGCTCCCTCGATCTCCCCCTTCCTTTCCATGCGCTTAAATCCGTGAATTGTGCACTATTTCGTGTTATCGGGTTAGCTCCGGCGACCTCGCCGCCGTGCGCCGCCGTGCGATGCCGCGCAGGGCGCTGGCGCCGGCCGAGGGTCGACGTGGCCGCTTCCCTGCCGTCCATTTCCGGCCAACAGCCACAATTAGAAGATCATAACGTTTCGGTTAATAAAATCCCAGCCATCCATTTAAGATCCAACGGCCCACGTTTGAATCTCTTTTCCCGCCGCCAGATTTGCACCCAGCCCCCTGGAAACTTAGTTGCTACCCCCTGTGCTTCTCGGTAATTCAAATCTAGCCCCCAGAATTCACAGACTAGCCCCTGGAACCCTAAAAATTGGTTTTAATCATTTAGTTAAGCATTCTAACCCCTGTAATTTTGTAGAATAATGTATTTAGACCCTGTACAGTGTAGAAAACTATTTATTTAGCCCCTGGACTTTTATTTATTTGCTGAATAGGTTTTTTAATTGTATTTGAGGTGTAGAAATTAGATAAAAATGGTAATTAAGTGTAGGAAGGTTATGAAAAATTGTTATAATCTATTTTATGCTGTGAATTAATTGTAGTGTTCATATGAAATATATTTGGTCCATAGAATATTTATTATAAATGTTTTAAAATACATTTTGCTATAGAAAATTCAATAAAAATGGTTTTAGGCTATAATAAAATCCCAAAATTGTAGGAAAAATATAAAATGCATACTTTGGCCATGTTAAGTGATAAATACCTCATAGGGACGCATTAGTGTAGGATTTTGTGCTTATGTGTATGTGTGATGTATTGTTTTGCGTGCCTTTACTTATTTAGCTTTATTCTATTCTTGCCATGTTTGGGCATATGTCTAGAGTCGTATTACGACCCTAATCTTAACCTCCAAGACCAGGACTTCGATAACACCCAAGTCTTCAACGAAGGCAAGTGCCCTTGACCATCTTGTACCTATTTTAGGAATTTAGCTAGTTGCATGCTAATTAAATTGATGTCCTACTTCATGTTTACATGCCCTGTTCCTTACTATTCCTTGTTACCTGAAATGGGTTGGGAAGTAGATAGGCTTTATTTATGCTTAGCCATGCTTAGATGTTGGGATTGGGATTTCATACAAATGTTCTATGCTCAACTTTATGGTTACTTTAATTTGGTGATGAATATACATAATGTTAGTGGATAGGAATCTGGTGGTTGGTTAGTTTTGGTATGGTACATTTTGCACGAGACCCGGGATTGGGGTTTGTTACCACCGGATTCTAAGGACCGGTTTATGGAGGAAGCCACTAAGCTTTATAGTACCACCACGAGACTGAGATGGGGCAGCTTGGTCAATTAATTAGGTTTCTCCCGATGAACTGCTAGTGGTTGGATGGTGCGGGGAATGAGGCGGGTGATCTGCTCTTGGAACCGCAAGGCTCAAGAGGGGGCTCTAGGGCGGAGGGTTACTCCGAGAATCCTCAGTGGTGGAAACCTTAGAGGGCTAGCACTAGTCGGGAGTACCTTTGTAAAGACCATGTAGTGATCTCCTAGCCTCACACCAAAGGAAGTGTGAAATGTGGTTAGCTACCACGGGCATTCGGGGAGGTTCACTTAGTCCACCTGGCAACAGGGGATGAAATCACTGCTTGTGGGGAAAGGGTACACTCTCTGCAGAGATTTGGTAAAACTGTCATGACAGCCGTGCTCACGGACAAGAGCGGCTTGGGGCCAGTTCATAGTTAGTCTATGTTTGGGAAATGATGGTTCATTATGATTCAAGTACTTTCATTATCATTAATCATGTGTTGATTATTTATTGAATTATGATATTGATAATTGGAAGCTAAGGATAGGTTCTAAGCATAGTGCTAAGCCATATTTGGCCTTTCCTTGCTCTAGCCAAGCATGTCATTCTCTTCCCGCACTTGCTGAGTACTCTCTGTACTCAAGCGTTTAATTCTCCTTTAGAATATGAAGAAGAAGAAGCTGCACCGGAGGATTTCTTCGTCAACCCGGAGGACTTGGCCTAGGCTGGCGACCATACGCGCAACGGCTGCCTGTGGAGTTGAAGCCCCGCTTTCCTATCTTGCTTTCTGTAGTAATGAACTGTTTAGTGTTGTAATAGTTGTGGTTTGTATTTGTAGACCTTCGGGTCGTTCTGTAAGACTATTTATGTAATCGAACATGGCAATGTAATGGTATTTCACTTTCGTCGACGCATGTACGATTCAACTGATCCTGGCGTACATGTGATTAGCGTCTGTTCATCTTTACGATGACCGGGCGTGACACCCTTCTACCAACGTGTATCTTTTAGCCAATCTGACTATCCGGTCAGCGGATACATCATCGTCAGGAAGGATGTTGTCTTTCAAGTAGCTCCGGATCTCCGAGATCTATGCATCGGAGCTAACATGAGCATTTGAGTCTTGCGTGCTGGGTTGCTCGGAGCTTCCGGTAGCACCTACAACCCTTTATGGCTGCATGGTAACAGGGCCATCGGGACCGTCAGCTTCAGGATGCTGATCTCGCCCCCTTCGCTCAGTTCGGTAGGCTGAGCTGTGGGTTTTGAAAACCTCTGGACAAAAGTTCCATCAGGAGTTGGAGCTCCAGTTGACGCTTTCGTTGAGAGTTCGTCGGCTTCAGCGTTGTGTACACACTGGACGTGGTGGAGGTCTAGGACTTAAAGTCCTTCTGAATCCTTTGGACTTCAAGGAGGTAAGCAACTAGCTAGAGATTGTTGCAGGAGCATTCACCCTTCACTTGTTTAATGATGAGCTGTGAATCTCCCTTGACCAGCAGCTGCTTGACACCGTATGACAGTGTCACCTTTAGTCCGTAGATGAGTGCTTCGTACTCCGCCATGTTGTTGGTCGCCTTGAAGTCAAGGTGTACCATGTATTTTACCTTCTCCCCGGTTGGTGCAAGGAGAAGGATTCCAGCTCCGGCCCCCTGCTTTTGCATGGAGCCGTCGAAGTAGAGGGTCCAGTGAGGCTCGGTGAAGACCGGAGCCTTGTGTTCCGGCTTCTGCTCACTAGGGCCCCCAGGGTTTGATGGAGAGGGAGTCCATTCCGCCACGAAATCCGCCAATGCTTGACTCTTGATTGCTTGCCTTGAAATGAATTCGAGATCGAATTCAGCCAATTCCGCTGCCCAATTTGCAATATTCCCAGTTGAATTGGGATTATGCAAGATTGCTCGATGTGGGTAAGAAGTAACCACTGGAATCTTGTGAGCTTGGAAGTAATGGCGAAGCTTCCTGGAGGCGATAAGAACTGCATAGAGCAACTTATGCACCTCTAGGTATCAAGTCTTGGCGTCATGAAGTACTTCACTGATGAAGTACACTGGGCGCTGGATGGTCCGGACCCTCCCAGAGGGACCCGGAGCTTCCTCTTCGTTGACCCGGATCCTCCCGGAGGGATCCGGACCTTCTTCGGGGACCTCCGGGTCCTTGCTAGAGGGACCCGGAGCTTCTTCAAAAGCGACCTGAACCCTCCCGGAGGGATCTAGGTCTTCTGAAGTAACTTCTTGTGGACTCAAGTCTGGGAACTGGGACTCAGACTCGCTTTCAGGAACCTCCGGACCCTCCCGGAGGGGTCTGTATTCCTGAGCATGGGATAGTTCTGGTCCCTCCGCAACGAGGACCATACTGACGACTTCGTCAGTTGCTGAAATGTAAAGCAGCAAAGGCTCACCAGGGTTCGGAGCTACCAGAGTTGGTAAGGTGGTGAGGAACTATTTTAGCTCTTGGAACGCCTTTTCTGCTTCTTCAGACCATTGGAATGGTCCGGACTTCCTCAATAACTTGAAAAAGGGAAGTGCCCGTTCCGCTAGTTTTGAAATGAACCGGCTGAGGGCTGCTAGACATCCAGTCAACTTTTGGACATCCTTGATGCGGGCTGGTGGCCGCATGTCTTCAATGGCTTTGATCTTCGCCGGATTAGCTTCTATGCCCCGATGACTTACCAGGAAACCAAGAAGTTTTCCGGAGCTAACCCCGAAGACACACTTGTCCGGGTTTAGCTTTGTGCGGGTGGCCCGCCGCTTGTCGAAGACCGCCTGTAAGGTGTCAAGGAGTGATTCCTTGTTCTTGACCTTGACCACGATGTCATCGATGTACACTTCCACTATGTCTCTAATAAGTTCTTCAAAAGTTTTGTACATAGCTCGTACAAAGGTTGAAGCTGCATTCTTGAGACCAAATGGCATGGCCGTATAACAGTACAATCCATCTACTGTGATGAAAGAGGTATGCTCTTCATCTTCCCTAGACATTCTGATTTGATGATACCCAAAATATGCGTCTAGGAAACACAGTAATTCACACCAGGAGGTGGAATCCACTATCTGATCTATTCTAGGTAGTGGGAATGGATCTTTTGGACATGCCTTATTTAGTGTTGTGTAGTCAATACACATCCGAAGCTTCCCGCCGGCCTTGGGCACAACGACTGGGTTTGCCAGCCATTTTGGATGGAAGACTTCTCGGATGAATCCAGCTTCGAGCAACTTCTTCACTTCTTATCGAATGAAGTTCTGTCGCTCAACGGATTGCTTCCGAGGCTTCTGATGCATGGGCCGGGCGTCAGGGTAGATCTTCAGATTGTGCTCAATCACTTCCTTGGGGATCCCAGGCATTTGTGACGGTTGCCATGCAAACACGTCGACATTAGCCCAGAGGAAAGCGATGAGCGCGAGTTCTTATTTGTCACTCAGTCCCCGCGATATACGGGTGGTCTGAGCGGCATCGGAACCGATTTGGACGACTTTGACGGGAATGTCGGTGTTGCCACTTGGCTGCACACGAGGTGCAGAAGTCGAGCCTCGCTGACGAATGCTCGGGGGTTTTGGAGCTTGCTCCTGCCTGGAGTCCTCCTCTTGCGCCGTAGTAAGCGCATGAAGTTCTTCTAGAGCAGTTACTCCGGCAGTGCAATCTCCACGGATCCAGAGAATGCCTACTGGTGTTGGCATCTTTAACACCAAATACCCATAATGAGCAGCTGCCATGAATTTGTACAAGGTAGGCCTGCCCAAGATGGCGTTGAAAGGTAAGTTGATCTGAGCAACGTCAAAGACCAACTTCTTAGTGCGATACTTCTCACGGGTCCTGAAGGTAACGGGGAGAGTAATAGCACCGAGTGGGGTAATGGCTCCCGGACCTACTCCGAAGAAAGGTCGGGAGGGATGAAGATCCGAAGGCTGGAGCTGAAGCTTGGTAAAAGCTTCAAAGCTTATGAGGTTCAGCCCCGAACCTCCGTGTACCATAACATGGTGGAGCTGAATGTTATTGATGGTAGGAGATACCATCAAAGGTAACTGGCCTGCTCCAACCATGCTTTGAGGGCAGTCCGAAGCATCAAAAGGGATGGCCGTGTCCATCCACTTCTGATGAGGCTCCGCCCTGGCTGTAGGAGCTACAGCGGCCATGTCCCGACGCATTGTCTTGGGGACGCGACGGGAGGTGATGTCCCATGATCCACCAAAAATGGTGTTCATGGTCTTCCGATGCTCGTTGTTAGAGACGTCAGAATCGTCATCGACGGAGGTGTAGACGGCCTTCAGGACCTTTTTGGGATCCTGAAAACCTAACTCCTCTTCAGCCGGAGCTTCGTCAACTTTTTTTTCCTTCCCTCTGTCAGAAAGGAACTTCTTCCCGGCGCTTTCTGTAGCGCTCGACAAGGTTTTGGAACTCCCGGCAGTCTTCCAAACTGTGGCTGTCCGTCTTATGAATTGGACACCACACCTTGGGTTTGCCACCATCTTCAGAAGACGGTCGAGGTCGCTTCTCGGGGCGTGGCCCCCGGCCACCCGGAGCTGTAGCAACTGCAGCATTAGATGCGCCGGCCGACGCCTTCTTCTTGTCGTTGGTCTTTTTCTTCTTCTTGCCACTCCCGAGGGTAGTGGCTTCTCCTTTGGAGGATTTTTTGTGATCCTCCGGAGGTGGTTTGGAGTGCTTTTCACGGCCCTCCGCAGCTCTGGCACATTTGTCAGCCAAGCTGAAGAGTTCCGTGACACTGGTGATCTCCTTGATCGCCAGTTTCTCCAACATCTTCTTATCCCGTACGCCCTGTCTAAATGCCACAATGACATAAGCGCTAGAGATAGAAGGGATAGTGTTTCGTACCTGAGAGAATCTCTGGATGAATGATCGTAGGGATTCTCCCCCTTTTTGCACGACTGCAAAAAGGTCCAGTTCGGTGCCTGGTCGGGTGTATGAACTCCCGAAGTTGGTGGTGAACTGCCGGCACAACTCCTCCCAACTGTTGATGGAGTTGGGTGGAAGGCTCATAAACCAGGACCGGGCGGTCCTAGTTAAAGCCACTAGAAAATAATTGGCCATTACGACCTCATTTCCTCCAGCTGCCAGGATAGGAGTGGAGTAAATCTGAAGAATTCGACGGGATTAACGGTCCCGTCAAACTTCTCCGGCAGGTGAGGCCGGAATTTCTGTGGCCACCTGACCATACGCAGATGCATGGCCAGGGCCGAACAGCCTCCTCCTACTCCTTCAGGAGCAGGAATGTCCTGAGCTTCTCGTCTTTCATGAGCACGCTCGATATGGACTCGGTCGTCTTGTTGACGGTATCGGCGATCAAGCTCCACCCGGAGGTCATGAGTTGAAAGCCTTGATACCGCTGCTGCAACCAAGTGTTCCACATCGGCCCTCCACTGCTCCATTGCATCCCGGGATGCATCTGGAGGTGGTGGGCGCTGAAGGAGAGCACGTGTTGCATGGAGTGCGTGTTCCGGGTTGTCATGATTCGCCGACGTAGTGATTGACGTCGGTGCACCATCACGTTGCCCTGCTTGATTTGCTGGTGGAGGCGGTGGTGGTGGAAGTGTGACTCCTGCTGGAACTGAGGTTCCTACTAGTGGCTGCATATTGGAGGGATTGCCCCCAGCAGCTTGAGCAGCAGGATGACCATTGGATGATCCAGCAGCTGAGTTCACCATTCTTGAAATCTCAGGCGCCCCCTACCTGGCGCGCCAACTGTCGGTGGTTTTGATCCGGAAGATCTCCCGACACTACTAAAGTGTTTGCGGGGTTTGAAGTTTGGTGTGAGCGCGCGGAGATTCAAGAAGGTGAAATGTAAAATGACACAAGGGACACAAAGGTTTACGTGGTTCGGGCCGCTTGAGCGTAATACCCTACTCCACGGGACGTGTTGGTGTTGTATTGGATGTATGAACTCAACTCAGGTGAGTTGAGTGCGCGTGTGAGCCAATTAGACTAGATCAGATCAGAGCCGGTCAGATCTGTCCCTCTATGTATCGTCGGCCTGTCCTTTTATAGTACAAGGACAGGCCGTTACAAGTTGGCCTGGCCCAACATGTGGCCCCGGCGGTTACTAATATTGATACACATTTGATGCGCTTAATTACCCTTAATGACCGAGTTACGGGCTTTGACAGCATCATTACTGGTAATTAAGGTCGTCCGATCGTATGTCATTAACATAGTATTAATGACACTTAATCGGGTCTTGAAGTCCTTGATTCCCCTTTGAAGATCCGGAGCCGTTGTGGAGTCTTCCGGAGGTTTGAGGCTGAAGATCTGACGGTTGGACACGTGGCAGCTCCGGAGCATACTGTGGGGAACAGATAGGTCCGGTGCCACCAGACACGTGTCAGTTCCAGAGCTTCCCTCGATCTGGGGTTAGGTCCGGGGGTTCCGTTATGGTACATAGCCCGGAGCTTCTCCCTTGTAGGCGGTAGCTCCGGTTTGATGGTACATGTGGCGATCCTGGGACTAACCATGTTGGGGAAGCGGGTCCGGTTATGTCTGACATGTGGGCCTCCGAAGGTCTTCGAATCAAGTAGATGACATTTCCTTGAGATCTTTGCAATCTCAAGGGGTATACGGTACCTAGGGTACCGACAGATGGGAAGGGTGAGGGTGGGTGGGAAGAGGAGAGTAGGTAGGTGTCTAGTGTGGTGTGGTAGGAAGCACTCGAGTCAGCCACCCAATAGGGTATCGAAGATGGCTTGGGGTGCACTGCTGGAAATGACTGTGCTGGGGGGACAGTTGGGCCTCCCAAAAGTAGAGGTGGGACTCGGGTCGTGCCTGGGCTGGCCCGGCATGGCCCGTTCGTGCTTCGGGCTGAAATGGCCCAGGCCCGAAAGCACGTCGGGCCGGCTCGGGCCGGGCTGGCTGGGCCGACTGCCAAAAATCCAGGCCCAAGCACGGCCTGGGGCCCGGCGGGCCACCTTCGGGTAGGGCCAGGCCCGAGCACGGCCCAGTTCACTGATTTCAGCCCAAAAACAATTAAAATTTTAATAAAAAACAAGTTTTTAATGAAATAAATTGACAAAAAATGCAAAAAAATATGTAAAAATACTGAAGTGATAGAGAATATTTTTTTTGAAGAATTTAGGAAAAAAATCATCGAATTTGGACCAAATTTGAAGAAACTATACAAGGTTGAACTTTCAAGTTTGAATAAAAATTAAAAAACAACATCAGCCCAGCAGCAGCCCAGCACTATTGGGCTGGCCCAACAACATTTAAAAATTGAATTGAGCACAAATTTTTTTGAATACATAGCCAAAAAGCATTCAAAAAATATGTAAAAATTTGTGAAGATTGAATGAGTTGAATTACATGTTCTTAAAAAAATCATATTCAAAATAGTAATATATTGTAGAGAATAAAAAAACAAAGAAAATTGAATTTTGAGTTTTTTACGCAATACATGGACAAAAAAATTCAAAAAATTTCAAAAAAAATACTGGAGTCTAAGGATGTTGTAATTCATGTGTCCTATGAACTTGAGTTTGATAAACATAATAAATTGACCAGAACAAAAAAAGACAAATAAAAAAGAGATTTGTGGAGTTTTTTTCATTTTTATATCTTGAATAATACATCGATTTAGTGAGTGAGTTTTTTTGTGAGGCTTTTTAATGATGACACCAACCTCCATGATTTTTTAAAGAATTTTTAAACTTTGTTTGAATGAAAGTGTGTTTGAATTTGAAGATTGCCTCATATGCTTATTAGCTTTTGAGTGAGAAGAGAGAAAATGTGAATATTCACATGTTGAAGTACCTCAAAAAATTATAAAAAAATGCATACATTTAGAAATATAGAATATACACATACAAAAAAATTTTTGATACAAACATCTTCATTCTTTGGAGATTTACAAAATAGTGAAGAATATGTACATATGATTTGTTTTAGTTGTTTGTAAAAAAGTACAAAAATATCTATATAAGTTTGAAAATAATTGTTCCAAGTAGTAGAGAGTATTTTTTTAAGAATATAGAAAAAAGAATCATCGAATTTGGACTTAATTTGCAGACTCTATACAAGTTTGAATATTTAAATAGGAATCAAAATAAAAAAACCCTACAAAGTCAAGAACAGATGTGTCAGGCCGTCGGGCCGATTCGGGCTGTCGAGCCATTTTCGGGCCGTGCTGGCCCGGGCACGGCCCACTTGGTCGTGCCAGGCGTGCCGCCTGCCGTGCCCAAAAACCAGGCCCGACATGGCCCGGTGTTTCGGGCCGGGCCGGCCCGGCCCAAACCTCCTTTGTGCCGGCCCGGGCCGGACCTTGGGACGCGGCGTCGTGCTTTGGGCCGCCCGGGTTTGGCCCGGCCCAATTCCCACCTCTAGCCAATAGTCGAAGTGGCTAGGAGAGGCAGTTGTGAAAGCAGCGGGCGACTACCACTATGTGAGTCGGCGGGGGCCCTGGGAGTTGAAGAAGGACGAGGAGCGCCAGGTGGTGTCCCACGGTGTGTAGCCAGGGGTGCAGCCAAGTCACCCAAGGGCGCAGGTGAGGAGGTAATGGCCGCATTCCGGAATGGTGGCGGCCTGACGAAGTGCAGGCCGGTCGCGGCCAGCGAGGCAACGCTGAGGGCCGTCGAGAACCTTGGAGGTGACACCAACAGCCGCTCGACGGCAGCGCTCAGAGTCATGGTGGCGGACTGAGATCAAGGCGCGAGCAGACCATGGCAGAGTCGTGTTGCGCATCGACCCCGACTGTAACGGGCACGAAAGGCAGGGGTGGCGAGGGGGCGGTGACACGAAGTTGCGGCCACAATGGCGTGCGACGGCCAAGATGGTGGGGTGCCGGGCCAAGTAGCGGGTATAGGACCGGCGATGGCAAAGGTTGACGGCGCGACCAAGGAGACAGAGGCGGCTAGAGGCCTCGGCGTGCCAAATCCTAGTCTTATGTCTCGAGGTAGCATAGATCTTTGCGATGGCCACGCCGACGGCGAGGATGAAGGTAGACCGACAGTCACGGTCGAGCTTGGCCACAGAGACACCATCGTGGGAGGGACCACACAGGTGGGCCGTAGAGTAGGCGCTCGCCGTGCCGGGGGCGGTGGCCTTGCCATTGTGGCGTCATCCCTGCCATGGGCGGTGAGAGGCCATGCTATGGCAGGTGGCTGTCTGGTGGGGAGGAGGAGGGATCCCAGGGGCTCGACGGCAGCCAAAGGCATGGCTCGCACACCTATAGGAGCCCTAGATCCGGGCTGCATGCAGCCACCCGAACCAAACTGGTGGCCAATCCAGTCCAGGTGTCGGCGACGTGGTCGTTGGAAGCCGGCTAGGAGGCAGCCAATACTACAAAAAGCATTTTTACAGGCGCCTCAATTTTTCAAACATAGGCGGTCCTTAAAAATATGTGACTGTGATGACGAATGATATAATAACCGCCTGTGATGAAAGAACAAAACAGGCGGATTTTAAAGAACAATCGTCTGGGTAAATACATGATCTTCACAATCGGTTCTTAATTAAGAACCGCCTGTAATGCAATGAACTTCACAAACGGATTTTAAGAAACAACCGCCTGGGTAAATACATGCTCTTCATTGACGGTTCTTAATTAATAACCGCCTGTAATGTAAAAAACTTCACAGACGGTTCTTAATTAACAACGGCCTGAGGAGATCATGTATTTTCAGTGGCGGTCATTGTTTAAGAACCGTATGTAGTTGTTCAATTATCACAAGCAGTTTTCATTGAAATTACAGGGATGCAGTCGTTGCAATTATCACAACCGTATGGTATCAGGAAAAAAACACAGATGAGCGGATACTAGTACAGTAATGCATTATAGGAAATGCTCGATCACCAGTGAGGCTGGCTTAATTGTGATAATACACCATTAGAGGCTTTACAATTGTTCAAAGATAATTTCTTTACACACTGAGAACAAAAATAATGCTACATTCATTGTAGATCGACGATGAAGCTCCCATCGATCAATCTAAATTGTACTGTCCTGCTTGCTCCCGAACACGTCTCTTATAATCCGCTGGATCCTGAAAATATTGACATTATTTAAATTAACAAATGTCGAAGGAGGAATGAATAACCTACATTGGTCACTAAGTCAAAGTGTCATCTAACCTTGATAAGTAGATTATAGCAATCATTTTCAACATCAGGCACATTTGGCTGATGCAGCAAACGCTGAACTTCAAGTAGTATAGTTTTGATTGTAAAAGCACTGCACCACCCCTACGAAATATAATTTAAGCAATATAAGAAACCAGTTCAAATAAGTTCGACAACAATTATAAGTAATAATTACATGAAAAAAATAGGTCTATCTTATAGTCTCTTGATCAAGAATCCCGATGCAGAGTGCTCCCGAACGATGGACATTTGGGTGGAAGAACCCAATTGGAAAGGCGCATCTTGGAGGCACCAAGGGATAGTCCTCAGAGAAGGAGATTGTCAGGGGGTAGTAACCATCTTCCCATTCAGTCTGCAAAAGAAATTTATTAATAGGAGGACGATGGTTAAACTCATATTGTTCTTGTTCTTCATGACTTACCCCTTCTTTACCGGGGACGATGCACTGCCACTTCAATAAATCTCCCGATTCAGTCTTCGCAGAGAAACCCTACACGGAGAAATTGAAAATACAAAAAACAAACAAGACGGAAAAACAAACTACAGTTAAGTTCATCAGTCCATTACAGATACATATGTATATACAACCATGCGACCGGTGTGCCATATGTACATACATGGGGATGGTTCTTGCGCCACGCCAAGCGCTCCTCCTTCAATTGGCTACACGCCCGAGACATCATTATCTGAAAGACCAAACTTCCAAACTTCCAAATTATTGAGTCCAAACGCATATGTACACAAATGCAAAAGGACACAATCCATATACCAACATTGTTCTAAGTTGATTTCAGAAGATACAAATATATACAATATATATCATCTCGCATTGCTATATACATTTTTTCCAGCATTGACATCTTCGCGCATATAGGGTTTCAAATTCTTTTTAATGCTTCTCTCTACGCGCTTGATGTTTTCTGGTTCGGTGAAAAGGTACATCTCTTCATACTGATTATATTCCTCTTCATTATCTCCCACATTCTCAACCCCAACCATATTTTGCTTTCCAGAAACAACTACGTGCAACTTCTCAGTTTCTGGATCTTAAACATAAAAAACTTGTGCAACATTATCGGCGAGAACCCACAGGTCATCTTTGTACCCCACTTTATTCAAGTCTACCAGTGTCAGCCCGTAATTGTCCACATTCAAACCATGAGGATGTTTGACCCATTGGCACTTAAATACGAGCATTACCATTCTTTCGCCATAATCGAGTTCCCATATTTCCTCTATGAACCAGAAGTATGTGGTCTTCTGCCCTTGTGAATCATAAGCCTCAATACGAACACCACTATTTTGTACAACACTCTTACCGTCTTTTTCTTAGTGTAAAATGTGTAACCATTGATGTCATATGCTTGCCATGATGTTACCAAAGCAGATGGGCCAGAAGCTAACTTCTTCATTGTTGCCTCTTCTATAGTGTTTCTTTATGATATATTTTTGTCCATTAACCATTCAGTGAAACATCTTCTGTGCTCTTTCATGATCCAGTCCTCTGTGCGGTCTTGGTTTTTATCACGAAGCTCAATTTGGTGTTCCTCGATGTACGACTCAGCTATTGCGAGCTGTTGTAGTACACCAAAATGTGCACGGTGTACATTCTTGTAATCTTGAACAATAAAAGTTTTCTTACCCACTTTGCCTCTCCAACGTAGTCTATCCTCATCTACCGGTATAGGCACACCTATCGATTTTCCATCTTTGATGTAATCAGCGCAACCCTCAATCACTTCTTCAGTGGTGTATCCTTCCATGCGAATGTTTCCGGATTCCCGATTCGTTTGAGAATGTGGGTCTTTTATCTTTTTTTTTTACCGTGCAAATCCCACGGTTGTAGAGATGATCACTGAAAAAGAGTGTCTCTTCTCGCCTGCAGCTACTCTAAACGAAGCTAGCCTATTTAGAATAAAAATATAAAATTGCCATTACTGGTGATCAACTTTAACATGCTTGTCACCCTCGCAATATATAGGAACCTTTTGGTCAGTCGCCTTAAACCCTAGAATGCCTTATCAAATCCTATAATGCTTCCATCTTTTTCTTCATGCAACACTTCATGTAGAGTTAATATGCCATTTATTAGATTTTTTGTCTTATTAGATCTAGCATGGAAAGCCCTAAGAAGACTAGTCCTGGTAGTAACAACAAAGAAGACAATATGGAGTTTACTGACTCCAGCAGTGCAGGCTCCTATCATAGTCCATCGGATCCTTTTCCGAATATAAAAATTAAAAAGACTTCAGTGGATCTAGACCCAGAATATGATCCTGCCGACGAGGTATGGATCACGAATCTTAACTTCAGCAGTTCAAGTTAATGTTGGTTGTCAAGTATACAAAGTCTTATAATTTTTTTCTACCTAGATTAATCGCGAAGACAATGAGGTGACATCGGCTCCTAAAACCGCAGAAGGTTCTCCAATGGATGAATCCTCAGCTTCACTCAAGCGGAAACGAGGGCAACGAGGTCCCAATAAGGGTCCATTGGACCGCATCATGTACATAACAACGGTCGATCCAGGTGGGCTTCCCCAAGAACCACTGGATTCAGTTACCAAGTACCGTAATGCATGCGGTTTTCTTGTTAGGGAGGTTGTGATCGCTTTTCTTGTTAGGGAGGTTGTGCCGATCACAACCGAGAATTGGAGGAAATTACCCGAGCAGACCAAGAATGAGTTGTGGGAAAAGATAAAGAAACAATTCAAGTTCCCGAAAGGCACAGAAGAAGCTGTAAAGAAAGCAACATTGGTCTCTTGCGGCAAGAAGTTTCGATGCTGGAAGAGTGAAATGAATGCTTATGTTAAGGACGATAAGGTCCCTAGCCCGAGGAAGATGGGAAAAATCACACAAGCTCAGTGGCAAGAGTTTGTTCGTCAAAAGAGCACACCTGATGCTAAAGCTCTAAGTGCAACTAGGTCAGAGCTTGCAAAAAAGAACAAATACCATCATCACTTGGGGTCTGCCGGATATGCCCCCAAAGTCCAGAAATAGAATAAGATATTAGACGAAATTACCAGTAAGGGCAATCCTCACCCATTAGAAGGGTGTGATGAGTGAACCCAACGCTGGGTCTTTGCTCGGTCAGGTTTGACTAGCGAGGGAAAACTTGAAAAGCCCGACTCTCTGAATGAAGTAGAGGATAAAATGAAAGAAGTAATTGAAAAGCAACAGAAGGGTCTCTTCAAGCCGAAGAGGGAGAATGACCAACTTACCGCTATCTTAGGAAACCATGAACACAGCGGACGGGTTCGAGCGGTCTCTTCTCAAATGTCTTGGCTAGATGGTTTCCCTAAAGATAAAGACACATATAGAAGACGTGATAAGTTTAAGAAAACACTTGATGAAATGATTGCTCAAAAGGTCAAAGAAAATGTGCAAGAAATAATGGAACAACTTAGACAATCAGGACAATTAGTGGCACCGAGTACAGTGATGGTTCCGGTGCAAAAGGAGCAATTAGTATCTCCAACTGCCTACCCTAGCAGCGTTGGTTCCGTGCCAGGCGCAAGGTCAACCCATAAGTTCCCTGTCGATGATATCGCTAACGACAAATCTTGTCGTCTTCTTGTCCCGATAGGCAGAGCAGGGAACAAAACCAAACAGGTTGCCACTGCTATGGCAAAGCCTGATCGTGACTTCAACGAGAATCCACTTCCGTTGTATTATGCTATGGTGCAAGTTCTTCATATCATTAATAATGATTATGAAGTTTATGAAATAGACCACGTTACACCTGAGGGGATCGCGACTCTGGGGAAGGTGTAAGGATCGAATGCCCAAGAGGAGGGGTGAATTGGGCTTATTTTAAAAAAATCTAAGCAATAAAACTTAATTCCTAAAAGCCCAATTCTCTACGCAAACAATCTATGCATTGAAGTAAATAGCAACTTCGCAGAATATAAAATTCATAAATGTAAGGGAGAGGAAGAGGATGCAAACTCCCGAGGAGAAACGAGGATTTATCCCGTGGTTCGGCAAGATCGTCAAGATCTTCCTACATCCACGTTGTGGCACCCACCAAAGGGTATAGCCACACCCAAGTCACCGAGTTGAGGGATCTCCACTATTCTTCTCCGTTTGCCAACCTCGGCAAGGTGGAGCTCAAGCCTTGTACAACTTCGATCCTCCGGGCTTCCACAAACGCCTTGGGAAGCTCCGGAAGTCTCTCTCAATTACAAACACCAAGGGACACTCCCTTAAGGCTCTCACTACCCTAGAGATTCCACTCACCCAGAATGGAGGCACACAAGCTCTCTCTCTAGCTAGTTCTAGCCTATCTCTTGGTGTGTAGGTGGTCTAAATGATGTAGAAGTGATGGCTCTTTGTCTTGAATGCTTGTGGATGTGTAGATTATGTCTGGTGATCAAGACTTTTTGATTTGACAGGTTTAGGGGGTATTTATAGCCAGCATCCACGAAATAGCCGTTGGAAAAGTAGGCTGACAGAACTTTTCTGCGAACACCGGATGATCTGATGTCTCCCCTTTAGTTATCATCGGTCAAGTTCACTTTAGCTGACGTCATTGTGTCAGATATGACCGTTGTTAGACCGATGTTGCACTTGTCTTATCATCGGATGATCCGGTGGCTCTTCCTCCAGAATTGGCTCAAACTTGATGCTTACTAGAGTGATTGACCGATGTGTATATTTCTGTACATCGGATGATTCGGTGCTACACTTGGTCCAAGGATATTGCAAGCTGTACTGATGGACCGATGTAGCTTAGCCCATAACATCGGATGATCCGATGAGTACTTTGTTCTGAGGTCTTCTTCTTCTGCTGAACCAACTCGACCGATGTGTTGTTCTCTAGAAACATCGGTTGATCCGGTGAGTTGATTTTGTTTGCTTCGAGTTGTTTCTAAGTGATTCTTTTGAACTTTGCTCGATTGACCTCTTAGACATTTGTTGGAAATGTACTTCTGATGGTTGTCAAGCATTAAGTGTCATCAGTTATGGTTGAATGACTTTGACATATGAGCTTTTACTTCTTATCTTCACAACATTGATTGATCTCATAAATTGATTGTTTAGTAGTCTCCAATGACATATAGATTTCATTTGATTGAGTGATATGGGAGACTTTGCATCCACAAATTCATTAGTAAAATCCAATGGTTGTCATTAATCACCGAAACCATACGTCATGGGGGCCTAGATGCTTTCAATCTCCCCCTTTTTGGTGATTGATGACACCACACCAATTTAAAGCACAATAGTAATGAATTTGATAGTACGAAACTTAAGAGAATATGCAATGAATACAAGATTATCACACTTGATAGTAATGAATTTGAAAGCTCAATCAAGGAATAACTCAAGTGAATAAGTGATCATAAGATATAGATAGACACCAAATAAGCTCAATCGATTAATAACTTAAGAGTAATCAATAAACACCAAATGAGTAGCAAAAACATCAAATTACAAATGATAAGCACCAAAATACAAAAGATAGAGACTCCCCCTGAGACTAAGCAACCCTCTAAGCGACCCTCCCCCTGACTCTCTAACTCTTCTCCCCCTTTGGCATCAAGACACCAAAAAGGGATCCAAGTACCTAAGGACCCTGAGTACTAGGCGCGATGACGAACTGGTCACCGTCGGGGGTGCTGTCGTCGGAGCTATTATCTGGAGTAGAGGTGGAAGGAGCCGTCGGAGCCGTAGGAGCCGCCGTCGGTGCCTGCTGAGTAGTAGCTGCTAGCAAGGGGGCACTGACGACGGATGCCGGCGTCTGCTGGAACAGTGTCGTGGCCGGCAGGGGAGAGTGAATCGGTGCATCTGGAGCTAGCAGTGGAGACATGCTGATCGACGGGATCGGCGTGGTCGGCACCGGAGCTGCAGCTGGAGCAAGGACAAGTGGAGGTGGAGCGACGCCTGGCAACTGCGATGGCAGGGCAATCCCGGTCTGGGTGTAGAGGTTGGTGATCAACCCCAGGATGCCCATCATCGCCTGCTGCGTCTGCTGCTGCTGGTCGAGGGAGCATTGGTGCATCTGGTTTATGACCCCGTCAGCCGGTCAGTGTCCTCTCGCCTCACACGGGCGATCTGGCACTGCATCTCCTGCTGCTGCTGCTGGAGCTCCAGAAGACGTGCTGCCTGCTCCGCTCGGGCCTGCTCAGCTGCAAGCCGGTCCAAGCGCTGCTGCTCAACCATCTGCTGCAGGAGTGAAGTGAGCTCAGACGGCTGAGAGACCTGTGCCTCTGTAACGGGAGGTGGAGTAGGGGGTGGCACTGTAGAGCCTCTAGCCTCCGCCTCGTGCTGCCTGGGTGAGGGAGGAGATGGGAAGTACTCCTCAACACTGTCATCTGTGTCACTCTCGGACCATATGTGCTGAAGATCCTCACCCTGAGCCTCTGCCTCAGCTAGCCTCTCATCCTCCTTCTCCAGATCCGACCAGTCCTCCTCAGATAGACGAGCACGAACCTGACGCTCGACTGGACGGCCAAGGCGGCGGTCTCCAGGAGCTGGGGCACGGTAGTGACTGAGCCGTGTCACACTCTCGTCAGTGTAGCTGTCACGCACCGCAGACCCCTCAGGAACCATCATGGAGAGCAGGTAGCTGATCCAGTGTCCGAACACAAGCTGCCTCATCATGCCCACTCCATCGGTGATCACGTCCTCCATCTCGCATATGAGGATGTCCACTATGTCGAACTCCATCTCGTTCATGATGTAGAACAGGAGGGTCTGCTGCAGACTGGTGAACCCCTCTAAGTATCCGGACCTCGGCAAAAGTGTGCGGCGCAAGGCAAGGTGCACTGTGCGCGCAGCAGGAGTCAGTAATGCCGGTACCCTCGGCTGGTCTGGAGAGAAGGTCGGTCCAAACAAAGAGCGGATCTCCTCCAGTGGTGGTGCCACTCCTCCAGTGAGCGGCCTCCTCGGCAGGTCTGCCTACCCATATACTCTCTCATGCACGCAAGTGTCGTGCAAGTCCACTCCGAGTAGCTGTGCCAACGTCTGCCTCGTCAAGTGATGGTGCTGGCCCATGAACATGAAGTCTATTGATCTGCGGCCCTCAGAGATGTAGAGGGTGGCATAGAATACGCGGACCCAGTCCTCCACGTAGGCACTACTCTCATAGGACACCAGCTCCACAAGCCCTCGATACCTCTCAAAGTATGGGCGTATCTCTGTCTCTGCTGCCAGGGCGAGCTGATCCCAATCCAGAAAGTTGTGTTGGAATAGCTTGTGGCCGCGGCATCTATAGGTCTCGTAGAGTGATGCCTGTGTCACAGTCCAGAAACGATTGTCCACAAGAGCCTCTCTGGGCTGCGGGTACCACTCCTCAAGCAGAACACTCCATCTGAGTCTTCTTAGCTGCTTGGCCTTCATCTTTCGGTAATCTGTCAATCGGACACCTTCACCAACACAGATGGTGGTGTCCATCTCGTAGATGGCTCTCTGGGCCTCCCTGTCCTCACGACGATCGGCAGCAGTCTGTCTCGGTCGTGGTGCTGCTGCGGGAAGATCCCCACGGGTCCTGGCTGATTGCCGGCGAACGAGTGGCACTTCCGGCTCTTCTTCTGCCTCGGAATCATTGATCACGGGAGGCTACCTCAGACGATCCCTGCGGATCCTCAGTGATCCTCCTCGGCCACGCTCTCGCTCCTCGGCGGTGCGAGCGGCCATCAACGCCTTCTTCTCTTCCTTCGAGAGCTTCTGCTTCTTTGCGGCTGGCTCCGCAATGGCCTTGCCCTTGTTCTTCTTGTCACGAGCCATTGCGATCGGGCGCATGAATGAAGTCGACGACGTCAAATGCACGGAACGGCGACACGAAGATTGACGCAGCCGGAAACCCTAGCGTCGGCGACCGTTGGAGGTACCAACGACGCAGAGGGTGGCAGTGGTGTGGCTGGGCGGCGGTGGTGCACGAGCGGCGGTCGGCGGCGCTTGGGTGGAGCAGCGGTGAGGGAGAGCGGCGGCGGCGCTGGAGGATGTGGCGACGGTGCTGGAAGATGCGGCGGCGGTGGTGCGGTTGCTTTGGATGGCGGCGGCCCTGCTATGGTGCAGTGGCGGCCAGAGGGCGGCGGCGGCGACCGGAGGGCGGCGGCGGCGCAGGGCGAGAGGAGCGGCAGCGGCGGGTGAGTCGGGATCAGGGAGAGAGAAAACGGGAGGCGAAGTGCCGTTTAAATAGTGGGTCCCAAACCCTAGCCGAAAATTTAACACCGGATGGACCGACGTTAAACGTTAGAAGCATCGGTCGAATGGCACAGTAAGGATATTCAAAAAGGTACCGTTGACACCGGATGGACCGACGTGGAAGGGAATATCGAATCGACCGATGTTTTTCAGAATGAACTCGTTGGTTGATTTGAGATACTGACTGAACTGGCTCTGGGTCTTTGAACACCAACTGATCTGATGATGGTCTGGCCTATGCATCGGATAATCCGATGACTATAAAACAACAACATCCCATATATGTCCTTTGACCAAACAAACAAGCAATAAGAAACATATGTCTTAGGACTTTTTTTGGGCAACCCCTTACCCCTCAAAAACACTAATATGCCAATAACTTGGCTAAGCCCTAAAGCAAATAGAACACCGAGAAAAATAGGAGGAAATTATCCAAATAAAATGTAAGGCCCATGCTTTGTGAGCTAGAGTATGAAGACTTCTATCTCTTTAGAGCATGTTCCTCTAAGCATTAACGCACCTAACATTTTGTTCTTTCCACCTCATATGAGTTGAGATATTGCATTTCAAACAAGTCTCTTTCTCATGAGGTGGGTTCCCCTTTGTGACAATCTACCGTATGCAATACCAAAACAAATTATAGTGCAAGAAATTTAATATGAGTGCAAGTCTATATGGCAGGCATCATGCAAGGCATAAAATAAACCTATCTTGTCAAATTTGAACCTTTCAAAGGCTTCTTCAGGGAGAGCCACTCTCCAAGCCTTGGGGAAACCCAAAAGAAGCTCCATCCCAAGCTGACCCTTGCTCACCCCTATCCTTTGAAAGTTAGACAAGACCTATATGATATGCATTCTTACATGATCATGGCAACTTACATGACGTTTGATGCATCTAGCACATTTAATTCACTTCTTAGCCTAGAAAAAGTTTTCTCATCAAGTGGTTTAGTGAAGATATCTGCCAATTGTTCTTCGGACCTAACACCTCTCAAAGAGATGTCTCCCTTAGCTTCATGGTCCCTCAAGAAATGATGGTGAATATCAATGTGCTTAGTGCGGGAGTGTTGAACGGGATTTTTAGCTATCTTAATTGCACTTTCATTGTCACAAAGGAGAGGCACACAACCAAGTTTAATACCAAAGTCCAAAAGGGTTTGCTTCATATAAAGAATTTGGGCACAACATGCACCGGCCGCAATATATTCTGCTTCCGCCGTGGACAAGGCGATAAAATTTTGCTTCTTGCTAGACCAAGATACTAGGGAACGCCCAAGCAAGTGGCACCCACCAGAGGTACTCTTGCGATCCACGCAGCATCCGGCAAAGTCCAAATCCGAGTATCCCAAGAGATGGAATTTTGCACCTTTAGGGTACCACAAGCCCACACTAGGGGTATGCTTAAGATACCTAAGTATCTTAAAGACCGCCTTCCTATGCGATTCTTTAGGTGCCGCTTGAAAGCGAGCACACAAGCAAACACTAAACATGATATCGGGCCTAGATGCGGTAAGATAAAGCAATGAACCAATCATAGAACAGTAGTTAGATTGGTCAATAGGTTTACTGTCCTTATCCGCGTCGAGATGACAGTTTGTTTCCATTGGAGTGCTTCTTGAGCTACAATCTCCCATCTCAAATTTATTCAAGAGATCCTTGGTATACTTCTCTTTATAGACGAAGGTCCCCTCTTGAAGTTGCTTGATTTGGAATCCAAGGAAGAAGTTGAGCTCTCCAATCATTGACATCTCGAATTCCCTAGACATCATTTTGCCAAACTCATGGCTAAGAGCCTCGTTAGTTGAACCAAAAATAATATCATCAACATAAATTTGACAAATAAACAAATATCCGTTGATGTCTTTGGTGAAGAGTGTAGTGTCCACCCTCCCGATCTTGAATCCTTGCATGATAAGGAAATCCCGTAGTCGTTCATACCACGCCCTAGGTGCTTGATTGAGCCCGTAGAGCGCCTTGTGCAACCTATACACATGATTAGGATTCCTCGGATCTTCAAACCCGGGAGGTTGTTCAACATAAACAAGCTCATTAATGTAACCATTAAGAAAGGCACTTTTCACATCCATTTGATAAAGTCTAATATTATGATGTGATGCAAAGGCAAGAAGTATACGGATGGCTTCTAGTCGGGCGACCGGAGCAAATGTCTCCCCAAAGTCTAGTCCTTTAACTTGCGAGAACCCTTTGGCCATAAGTCTTGCCTTGTTGCGGACCACAACGCCATTCTCGTCTTGTTTGTTGCGGTACACCCACTTTGTTCCGATGATGTTCTTGTCCTTGGGTCGCTCCTCCAACACCCAAACTTCATTGCGGATGAAGTTGTTGAGTTCTTCTTGCATGGCCATCACCCAATTTGGGTCTTGGAGTGCTTCCTCAATGTGAGTGGGTTCTACACATGAAACAAACGAGTAGTGCTCACAAAATGAAGCGAAATGGCGAGAATGTGTACTTACACCCCTTGACGGACTTCCAATGATTTGGTCCATCGGATGCGCCTTGGAGATGCGTCCATGCCTCATAAGTGGTTGTGAAGCACTTGGCGATGGTGATGCGTGTTGCTCCTCTTGTGGTTGGACTTGATCATGGACTTATACTTCTTCTTGATGTTGTTGTGCTTGTGAGTCTTGAGTCAGCAATGGATCATCCTTCTCTTCTTCGTCAACTTGAGGCGCCATAGAGGTGTTGGAAGCTCCCCCTTGATCATGGCTCTCCTCAACTTTAGGCTTGACGTCTCCAATGGTCATGTTCTTCATGGCTTCTCGTAGAGGCTCATCATCTATCTCATCATGACCAAAACTCTCCTCTTGGGAGCCATTAGTTTCATCAAACTCAACATCACAACTTTCCTCAACTAAACCGGAGGTTTGGTTGAATACTCGATATGCTTTTGAGTTTGATGCATAACCAAGAAATATACCAACATCACATCTTCTTTCAAACTTACCGAGCCTTTTCTTGCGGTAGATGTAGCACTTACACCCAAAGACTCGAAAGTAGGAGATGTTGGGCTTTCTCCCAATGAGAAGCTCGTACGGGGTCTTTTGAAGTAGTCGATGTAGATAGACCCTATTTGCGGCATGGCACGCCGTGTTGATTGCTTCGTCCCAAAACTTCTCCGACGTGCCGTAGTCATCAAGCATTGCTTGCGCAAGAGTGATGAGAGTCTTGTTTTTCCTTTCAACAACACCATTTTGTTGAGGAGTGTATGTGGCCGAAAACTCATGCTTCACACCTTCACGATCACACCACTCCCCAATGTTATAGTTCTTGAATTCAGTGCCGTTGTCACTCCGGACCTTGATGATGGGAAGTTGAAATTCCCTTTGAGCGCGGTTGGCGAAGGTCTTGAATACTTACGGAGTTTCACTCTTGTCACCTAGAAATAAAGTCCAAGCATAGCGAGAGTAGTTATCAACTATAACGAGACAATAGAGGTTACCGCCAAGGCTTTGATATGTGGACGGTCCGAAGAGGTCCATGTGAAGTAGTTCAAGTGGCTTGGAGGTTGACACCATTGTCTTCATTGGGTGGTGTGAAGCAACTTGCTTCCCGGCTTGACAAGCGCTACAAAGCTTGTTCTTCTCAAATGTGACATCCTTCACGCCGGTCACCATCCCAAGCTTGAATGACTTCTTGAGTTTGCTCATCCCTATGTGCGCTATGCGTCGGTGCCATAGACAACTCAAGCTTGTCTTAGTGAAGAGACAAGTGGTCAAGCTAGCATTCTTGTTGGAGAAATCTACTAGGTAGAGATGTCCATGCCGAAATCCTTTGAAGACTATGTCTTGGCTTGTTTCACTACTCACAACAACGTCATTTTTGCTAAATGTGCATGTTAGTCCAAGATCACATAGTTGTGCAATAGAAAGTAAATTAAAACTAAGTGACTTAACGTACAAAACATTAGAAATAGATAAGTCATTTGAAATAGAAATTTTACCTAACCCAATTACCTTTCCCTTAGAGTTATCACCAAAGGTGACTTGTTCATGATTGTCGGGGTTTTCTATTGTGGTGAACATACCATCATTGCTGGTCATATGTTGAGTGCACCCGCTATCGAGTACCCAATGCTTTCCTCCAGCTTTGTAGTTCACCTACACACATGAATTCAATTTTTGACTTTAGGCACCCAAGCCAACTTAGGTCCTTGTATGTGTGATACAAGTGTTTTTGGGACCCAAAGTTGCTTGGGGAGCTTCCCCTTCATGCCCTTCATGTCTTTGCCAATGAACCTTGCCTTCACCTTGCCATCTACTTTACTCAAGAGATAATAATGATCATTGAAAGTATATTTGTAATTAGTAGGCAATTTTGTAGAAGGTCGGTTAGGAAGAGGACACTCCCTTGTGTGGTGACCGGTGACCTCACAATGTTGGCAATAAGAACCAAGCTTGTTCTAAGCTCCGGTGAGGGCACCTTTCCTTTGTTAGGCACCGGGAAGGATCCAAGTCCTCTCTTGTTGAAAGCCTTTGCTTGTTGGAAGAGGATTTCCTTGTGCTTGACTTCTCCTTTTGATAGTCTAGCCACACTAGTGCGGAGACTCTCAATTTCTTCCAACAAGTCCTTCTCCCTAGTGTTCTCTTTCAAAGGCAAAGACTTGTGCAAGACATTAGTGGCATGAGAAGTAATGGATATCTTATCATTAAGAGTTTGTTTCTTCATAATTTTTAACTCTTGATCAAGCACTTCATAAGCAAGGTTAAGTGTTTGATGCTCTTGGATTAACTCATTGTGCTTTCCCAAGAGTGTTTGGTGGGCTAAGTCAAGCTTATGATGATCTAGCTTGATTTGAGCCTTATCCTCCTCAACTTGCTTGACATGGGATTTGAGCATGTCATGCTCTTTGAGTATGCTTTCATACTTGTCAAGCAAATAAAGGTTAGCACCCTCAAGCTTAGCATGAGTTCCTTCAAGAGCCTTAACCTTACTCTTTTCCCTCTTAATGATAGTGTGATATTCATTTATTAAAGACGTTAAATCATCGGGGGAAAGCTCATCATCGCTAGAGTCGTCACATACCTTGGTGTTACCTTTCGCCATGAGGCACATGGGCGGTGGATGAAGAGGTGAGTCATCATTGTTGGCAATGGCGAGGCCGGCCAAACTTTCTTCTTCCACTTCACTCTCTTCATCACTTGTTTCTTCGTCGGTGACCCATTCATTTGCCTCACACATGAACACCTTTTGTGGGCCATTTCTCTTCTTTGGGAAGAGTCTTGTCTTTTTGCCCTTGTCATGTTTCCTCTTCCCAAAGGATCTTGGTTTGGGTTTGGCCTCTTCTTCATCATCTTCACTATCTTCAAGCTTGCTATGCTTGCTCTTGTGGTTCTCTCTTCTTTTGTCCGATTTTGGACAATCATAGGAGATGTGGCCTTGATCACCACAATTGTAGCAAGTCTTGTGATCATCTCTCCTTGGTAGAAACGCTTTCTTCTTGGGGTCAAATGTGTATCCCTTCTTAGTAATCTTGGAGTTCAAGCGTGAGAACTTTCTCATCATCAATGCAAGCTCATCATCATCATCTTCACTTGATGCTTGCTCTTCTTCACTTGAGCTAGGCTCAACCACCTTCTTCTTATTGAGGCTTGTTTTCTTGGTGGAGGCCTTTAGAGCAATTGTTTTTGAAGATGATTGCTCCATCATCCCAAGTACACTCATCTCATGAGCATGAATTTCTCCAGTGAGCTCTGAAACTTCAATGTGGTCAAGAGACTCCTTTTGAAGCATGGAGTTGATGACGTTGTACTTTGGCTTGGGAAGGAGCATGAGGATCTTGCGGTTGATGAGTCCCTTGCCAAGAGAAGCAATGTCGAGAGCATTAATTTCTTCAATAAGTACATTCAAGCGAGAGAACATCTCATTAACATTTTCATGGGGTAGCATCTTAAATTCATCATATTTTGCTTTGAGCATGTGATATTTAAGTTCCTTGACTCGAGAAGAACCCTCATGAATCTCTATTAAGCAATCCCAAATTTCACAAGCTTTTTCTTTGCTAGCAATCCTAGCAAACACATCTTGACTAATACATTCATAGATTGCATTCCTAGCTTTAGCATCCCATTTAATTTGATCACCAACATAGTTGTGTTCTCCAAAACCCGCGTGGGTCGCTTCCCATACTTCGGGAGCAATAGCCTCTAGATAATCGCGCATGCGTGCTTTCCAATAGGCAAAGTTCTTGCCCTCGAAGATAGGAACCGAACCCCCAACCTTGGCCATTTTAGCTCTCTAGCGGTGAAGCTAGAATGATCCTATGAGCAACCTTGCTCTGATACCAATTGTAAGGATCGAATGCCCAAGAGGGGGGGTGAATTGGGCTTCTTTTAAAAAAACTAAGCAATAAAACTTAATTCCTAAAAGCCCAATTCCCTACGCAAACAATCTATGCATTGAAGTAAATAGCAACTTCGCGGAATATAAAATGCATAAATGTAAGGGAGAGGAAGAGGATGCAAACTCCCGAGGAGACACAAGGATGTATCCCGTGGTTCAGCAAGATCGTCAAGATCTTCCTACATCCACGTTGTGGCACCCACCAAAGGGTATAGCCACACCCAAGTCACCGAGACGAGGGATCTCCACTATTCTTCTCCGTTTGCAAACCTCGGCAAGGTGGAGCTCAAGCCTTGTACAACTTCGATCCTTCGGGCTTCCACAAACGCCTTGGCAAGCTCCGGAAGTATCTCTCAATTACAAACACCAAGGGACACTCCCTTAAGGCTCTCACTACCCTAGAGATTCCACTCACCCAGAATGGAGGCACAAAAGCTCTCTCTCTCTAGCTAGTTCTAGCCTATCTCTTGGTGTGTAGGTTGTCTAAATGATGTAGAAGTGATGACTCTTTGTCTTGAATGCTTGTGGATGTGTAGATTATGTCTGGTGATCAAGACTTTTTGATTTGATAGGTTTAGGGGGTATTTATAGCCAGCCTCCACGAAATAGCCGTTGGAAAAGTAGGCTGACAAAACTTTTCTGCGAACACCGGATGATCTGATGTCTCCCCTTTAGTTATCATCAGTCAAGTTCACTTTAGCTGACGTCATTGTGTCAGATATGACCGTTGTTAGACCGATGTTGCACTTGTCTTATCATCGGATGATCCGGTGGCTCTTCCTCCAGAATTGGCTCAAACTTGATGCTTACTGGAGTGATTGACCGATGTGTATATTTTTGTACATCGGATGATCCGGTGCTACACTTGGTCCAAGGATATTGCAAACTGTACTGATTGATCGATGTAGCTTAGCCCTTAACATTGGATGATCCGGTGAGTACTTTGTTCTGAGGTCTTCTTCTTCTGCTGAGTCAACTCGATCGATGTGTTGTTCTCTGGAAACATCGGTTGATCTGGTGAGTTGATTTTGTTTTCTTCGAGTTGTTTCTAAGTGATTCTTTTGAACTTTTCTCGATTGACCTCTTAGACATTTGTTGGAAATGTACTTCTGATGGTTCTCAAGCATTAAGTGTCATCAATTATGGTTGAATGACTTTGACATAAGAGTTTTTACTTCTTATCTTCACAACATTGATTGATCTCATAAATTGATTGTTTAGTAGTCTCCAATGACATATAGATTTCATTTGATTGAGTGATATGGGAGACCTTGCATCCACAAATTCATTAGTAAAATCCAATGGTTGTCATTAATCACCGAAACCATACCTCATGGGGGCCTAGATGCTTTCAGCAGGCTATCAACCAATTAATCCTTTGGCACTGACGCGATATCGTGTTGGACGATGAGCCAATTTCTAGCCTCGTCGCATCTCCAAATACTGCAACCCCATCTTCTAAGGTGAAAGTGCATGAAGAAGATTCACTCCCAGTCCGAGAAGATCCACTCCCCCTATGTCTCAGCAAGGATGATATCCAAGAGCAACAAGTTGGACAACAGCTTCAAGCAGTACCAGAGCAAGCTGTTGCTAGTAAAGAGCAACCAGTTGAACAATAGCTTGAAGTAGTACTAGAGCCAACTGCTGGGAGTAAAGAGCAATCAGTTGAACAGCAGGTTCAACAACAAGCCAGTGTCCAACTTCCGACGACTACTCCTCAATCATCAGTGCCTATCAAAGTTAGCTCATACGAAAGTAATAAACCTTCATCAGAAGTGTCAAAGTATTTGGAAGTTATGAAGGAAAATGTTATAAAATCGAGTGCATCTCGTTCTTCTCATGAGCCAGCATTAGAAGATATCGAGGAGTGGGAAGAAGACGGTGTCATGTATAATCGGCGGACGGCTTTAGTTAAACCAGGAGTTCCAATATACAAGCTTGAGGATGTTCCTCCTAAATTTGCGAATGGAAAGCCGTTCATGACATCCGTACAACTTAGCAAACAACCCGTCCAACTCAGAAGAATGCATGAGTGGTACATCACTGCCAGCATAAAATATGGTCTTAATTGCGTCACATTTCGTATTCCAAAAGCAGCATTCTGGAGCACTGGAGTAGATAAACGAGTCATTATATTTGAAGAGTTGCATTCCATTTTCCATCGGGGCATGCTCGAAATCAACCTGCTGCTCGTCTGGTGCTTGTAAGTGCTCTAATATTTTGTATTTGCTTTTCTTACTACATGCATACGCATTTCATGAGATTATAACAATTCTGGACTTCTTCAATAGGATGCAATACATGGATAATGAAAAGTTGGAGCACAAGACAGGTATCCTTGACCCTACTAGGATTGCAAAGTCGATATTCGACGTCCAGGCGAATCGAGACTCAGGACAGTACAAACACATGAACAAAAGAGATTTTGAAAAAGAAATTGCAAAACTTAAGAAGGATAGAAAGACAGAATTGCAGCTTACATAGGACATGCGATGTTTAACTTTGTCAGAGACGGCAAGAACTTCGTAAAGGCTCCGTACCACTTCAAGTAAGTTCGACACATGACATTGAAATAGCAATTATTGGTAATTGTTAACACGTGTGTTTGTATGTTTGCAGTAATCACTACATAATGATCTTCATCAAAGCCAACGCAGGGAATGGCAACAGTCTTGGACTCGGCCGATTTCTCACCAGATCGTTACAAAGATTTCCTTTCCATTTTGAAACTGTACGTTTATTCAATAATTTTAATTTACGCACATTTAGAATGTGTTGACAAGTTTTATATGATATTTCTTGTATTACAACGCTTGGCGGTTTTAGGCGGAATAGCTTGGCGGTCAGAGACCTCCTAATACGAATGCATTGAACATTAAAACATATTATGCTTGTCCGAAGCAGCCTGTTGGGAGTGTCTTATGCGGGTATTATGTATGCGAGCATCTTCGGACCGCCGGCGTATATAGAGTGAATCGTGAGGATGTAAGTTATCCTTAATGTCGATACCTTATTTTCTTACTTTTGTGTTTCATTTTCATTGTAACTAGCATAGTTTAATGCTTATATTCTCTGCTATTCAATATTACCAGAAACATTATTTTCATATTTTGATTTCAACTTCAAAACAATTGCTCATAGTACAACTGCTCCAAAAATACCAAATAAATTCCTGTATACTCTCACTTTGATCTATACTTTGAGATTGTTCAAACCAACACATTCTAAACCTTGTTATGTGTTATATTGCAGCACAAGAAGAATCTGAACGAAGAATGGCCGGTTTGTAGAAGTATTCCTGATGGAGGAGCCGACAGGATTGCTTCTGAACTTTGTCAGTTCATTCGTCGCGAAATTTTGCACAAAAAAGGGAAGTTCTTTGATAAGAATGGTGCAGCAGCTGATGTGCCAGAACTTTGCGACTATGCCAATAGAAACAGTTTTTAGTGAAAACTTGTAAACTTTGAGATGAATTGTATCTGTAACTTGTACATATGTATATTGTTTTAGTGAAATTGACTTCTGTGATGATAATATTGTTGACTTTTGTTCTGTGATAATATTGTTGTTTTTTGTTCTATGATTATATTGAATTGACCTGGAAATTAGAAATAACAATAGTAGTACTGCATAGGTTATACCTTATCACAGGCGGTTATTAACCAACGGCTAGACATGACAGTGAAAAACAATTATCATAGGCAGCTAGATACAAGTAAAAAAAAATCTGTGATAACCTAATTTTCACAGGCGGTGACTGTTATGGTAGAAACCGGTTGCGTTAAAGGGTCTTCACAGACGGCTGATGTAGATAAACGTTCGTCTGTGATAACACCATTATCATAGACGGTTAGTTAAGCTTCAATCCCCGTCTGTGAAGACACATTATCATAGGCGGTTAGTTATGCTTCAATACCCGTCTGTGAAGACACATTATCATAGGCGGTTAGTTATGCTTCAATCCGTCTGTGATAAGACATTTATCACAGGCGGTTATATATGTTGCACGACCCGCCTGTGATAAAGTATCTTCACAGGCGGCTAGCCTAAGTAAAGAACCGTCTATGATAATGTGTCTTCACAGGCGGCTAGCCTAAGTAAAGAACTGCCTATGATAATGTGTCTTCACAGGCGGTATCACTTCTCTGCCTGTGAAATTGCGGATTATCACAAACTCTTCGTTTCAGGCGGTTTTAAAAGCCGTTTGTGATAATAGGTTTGGAGCCGCCTGTGATGAGGCTTATTGTAGCACTGAGCGCGACCATCGAAGGCGGTTGATTTGGCTGCGGCGGTGGCGGATTTGGCAGCGGTGACGGGGGAGAGCAGGGTCAACCACGACTCCACCGGCGACAGAAAAGAAGTAGGGTAGGGGAGCGGCGCATCAATCAGCGACTAGCACAGAGGTGAGGATGTCATGGCGGCGGATGGCTCGCCAGCTGGCCAGGTGGTGACACCAGAACTGGGAGCAGGGGAGAGAGAGCGGCATTGGATCCAAGTGCGGATGTGGCCAGAGATGGCACGCTGAGAGAGAGGTGGGGGAGAGGTCACGACGACTCACCGGCTGGCCAGGCGGTGGCGGCGACACCAACCATGAGGATGGCTGGTGGTAGCTGGGTGTGTGAAGAGAAGAAGAAATCCTAATCTGATACCATATGGCTCTAGGGGTGATGGATACATGGGGCATTGCCCCAATGAGACACACATACCCAAAATACACATATATATGGTCTAAGATGAATGCCAACAAAAAATTTTGTAGGATCGAAGAGCACGTGAAAAGCTACCATAGGGGTGTGAATGGTAGATTTAAAACTTTTTCAGTGGAAGCAATAAAAACCTCTTGGCAAAAAATCGACCTGTTAAAGAAACTGTGTGTACAACTAATGTTAACGTGTTCAACCGTGAAAAAAAAATAGTATATCTTATAGAGAATCAAGTCACTAATACACTACAACAAGAATCATGAAAATCAGTCAAGAAAAAACTCAAGTTATGATTGAAAGATTGAACGAAGGTCAATCTGTTCTACCAGAGAAAAAATAGATCTGCAACACTGCAAAGAAACCCGTGTATATCCAAAACCACAAATCCAACGACCGTCAAATTTTTACGGATGATATATAATCAAGTTCTGAAGACAACCCAAAAAGAATCACGCCAATTGGATCTGTAAAACTCGAGTTATGATAAAACCACCGAAGAAAGGTAGTGCTGAGCAGACTTGACAGAAACAAGTCGGACGAACAAGGCACAAAAGCTTCTTTAAAATACAAATTTTATTGATCAAAACACAAAAGGAACTGCCCTAAAGTCGTGCACCATGATCTCTGGCGTCCCTTGCTTATATAATCAGCCCTTAGACCAACTCAATCCTAACTAGGACTCAAATCCTTACTCAGATTCAATCGAAACTTTCCAAAACTACTCAAGACTCTTCCATACGCAGGTAGAAGCAATCTTAAGACTTCTAAATACTTTAGTAATGTATCCCACATTCCTAAAACAATCCAACTTCGTGACCCACACGAAATCCTATCATAACCAACTCAAATCTTTCCATATTTGAGTCAAACCTGATCCAGCTGCAGTCTGAGTCCATAACTTAGTCGGTTGGACGTTTCCACAAATTTTTTACGTCCACATCTCTTCATCACGTCTCGAAACCATGTAGATACGTCCATGCACTCCTTGCATACGTGCAAACACCTTCCAACAATGTCCACGGTACCTTCATATGCATTGTTCTTGATCCAAACATGTTGCGCGACCTCCTGATCAACTCAACCACAATTCCTCTCGAACTTGGTTGTTGAACCTCATCTTCTCCCTAAGATTATTACAATGGATCCCGTCACCAGCCATGTCTTGAACTCAATCAACACCTGCACATGAACAAACAACCAATACTTCCGAGCACAAGTCCATGACTTGACTCTCGTTAGTTTCGATAACCACAACACCTTACGTGAGCACCTTACATAAGCATGTTGCAAACCTTAGCAAAAATATATCAACCATAACCACCAAAACACACCAAAATTTAGTAAAAGAATACTAAGCAAACTTTCCATATATGTAAAGCAAGTTCGAATCATTTCAAAGTAAAAGCAGAACCATTGCAATCTAGCTCCGGACCTTGCCGAAACTAACCGGACCTTGAGCCAGAGCTTACCAAAGCTAGCAGGACCTAGCGCCGGAACATATCAAAGATAGTAAGACTTAACACTGGAGCTTACCAAAAATTAGTAGGACCTAGCACCAGAGCTTACCAAAGCTAGTCGGACCTAGCTAACATAAGTCGGACCTTGCAGGAGCTACCCAAAACAAGCCAGACCTATCGTCGGACCTTGCAGGAGCACGGACCTAGATTTGGACCTTGTTAAAAAGGTGTTTTGGTAGTATTCAAAACTTTTATCGTCAAAGACAATGCACACATAGGTCTCACGATCTCCCCCTTGATGAATGCATTGGCAACACCACTTAAAATCCGAACATTGGCTTATTCACATGAAAAGTTTTGAAAACAATTTCTCCCCCTTTTTGAAAATCAAATGAGATAGAAATAAATTTCTCCCCCTATACATATTTCTCCCCTTTGCATAGTTCTCCCCCTATGACAATGTATTCAACAAGGTACAAGAGAGAAATTTTAATTTGTTATGAGCACATTATAACATATACATATAAAACAAAGCTCATCCAAGTCATACTATCAAGTAACTTACACTATCATAATAATGATATACATAAAATAGTGTAAGCCATGCTAGAGATCAAATGTAATTTTCAATTTAAGCAAGTCATGATCTCACAAACTTAACTATTTCAAGACCTGAAAGCATGACACTTGTTGCTGCAATTTTTTTCTTTTAAGCACAAATTTTGATCATATGAAATTTGCAAGAGATTATATGCGCATCTGCCTTATTCTAACCAACCAAGCCAAGCCTATGTTATTTGACAATCAGAAGCTTAAGGATATGGTTTTATTCATACACAACTTCTTCCGAGTTCATATCTAAGTGCAATGATAAGCCATCTCAAAAGAAGAAGTGTGATGCATGCATATTCTCTTGATCTTTTCTCATTTTTTCATTTGAACATAAAAACTCAACATGTGAGTTGCTTACTTGATTAATTCTTTATGATTAAAAGCACTTGTGAGCATGCAACAATTTCAAAACGGCAAGAAAGATTGATCATGACCAGATTTAGTGTAAGTAATTATTTCAATTACTAGTCATGGCAAAAACTACAAAAGGTATAACATGAGTAATGTAGTAAGAACTTTCAACATGTAAAAGGAATCACAAAGTCATATATGTATGAAATACTATGCTCATATTATTTTTATTTCAAATTCACACATAGACTTCCCAAGTTTCAAAACTCCCTCTCAGTTTAAGCCATGAGGATGCATAACCCCTATTTCACTATGAATGAAACAAAAACGAGTGAAATCCAAAGGTTTTGTGAAAATGTCAGCCAATTGTTGTTCGGTATTTACATGGTGAAGCACAATGTTTCATTTTTCAACATTATCACCGAGAAAGTGATACTTAATGTCAATGTGCTTTTTTTCTAGAATGTTGCACGGGATTTTTAGCAATGCAAATGGCACTAGTGTTATCACAAAACTGGGGAACACTATCTAGATCTACCCCATAGTCCTTAAGTATTTGAACAATCCAAAGAATTTGTGAGCAAGTGCTAGCAAAAGCTACATATTTAGATTCGGCTGTGGATTGTGCAACTGAGTTTTGTTTTCTAGAGGACCAAGCAACAAGAGAATTACCAAGAAAATGACAAGCACCCGAAGTACTTTTTCTATCAATCCTACAACCCCCAAAATCAGCATACGAAAAAGCTTTCAAAGTAATGTTTGAGGAAGAAGGAAGTAAAATGCCAAATTCTTGAGTTCCATGTAAGTACCTGAGAATTCTTTTGATGGCTTAACGATGTGAAACACGTGGGGAAGCTTGAAATCATGCACAAAGACATACACTGAATTGAATGTCCGGTCTTGATGACATGAGGTACAAAAGTGATCCGATAATGCTTCTATATTCTTTTTGATTTACAGGTTCACCATCTTCATCAAGTTCAAGTGTCGTTGTTGTACCCATTGGTGTCCATGCTTTTGTCCATGTTGAAGCGCTTGAGAAGGTCTCTTGTATACTTCATTTCAGACACAAAGGTACCTTCCTTGGTTTGCTTGATTTGTAGCCCCAAAAAGTACGTGAGTTCTTCCATCATACTCATCTCAAATTCTGAACTCATCATAGCTGAAAACTTGGACACAAGATCATGAGAAGCACAACAAGATATAATAACATCCACATACACTTGAACGAATAATGAGTCATTGCCATGCTTTAGCACAAAAAAAGTTTTATCAACCTTGCCAATGGTAAACCCCTTTTCAAGTAAGAATGTTTTTAACATATCATACCATGCTCTAGGGGCTTGTTTGAGATTGTACAAGGCTTTAGACAGTTTGTAAACATGATTAGGAAAATCTGGATTTTCAAAACCCGGTGGTTGTTTGACATAAACCTCCCCATCTATGTAGCCATTAAGAAAAGTACTTTTAACATCCATTTGATAAAGCTTAAAACCTTTAGATGCAGCAAAAGCTAACAAAATTCTTATGGCTTCTAATCTAGCAACAGGGGCAAAAGTTTCATCAAAATCTAGACCTTCAACTTGAGTGAAACCTTGAGCAACCAACCTAGCCTTATTCCTAACCACAACCCTATCCTCACTTTTTTATTTTTAAACACCCATTTAGTTATAATTAAAGTGTGACCTTGAGGTGGAGGTACAAGTTTCCAAACATTATTTCTTTCAAAATTTTCTAACTCTTCTTGCATGGCAATAATCCAAGATTCATTAGTGAGTGCGTGTGATATATCTTTGGGTTCAAAATAAGCAACAAAAGCAGAATGAGGGAGTTTGGATCGCAAAACCTAGACTGTGTGACTCGTTCGTGCAAGATTCCAATAATTTGTTGTGGAGGATGACTTCTGAGAACCCGGGGGGTGGGGGGAGTGGACACTTCACAATCTTCTTATTCTTAATGTTCATAAAAAATCGATGAGCTTGTGACTTGAGGATGATCTAGACCAGCAATGGTGGTCGTCGGTGCTGGTTGTGAATCAAAATCAGGAGCTGGAACAATGTCATTAGCTAATGAATTTTCGGGCAGCAACACCACTTCTTCCTCATCTTCAACGAAAATACTCTCCCCCTGCGGATATGGATCCGGACCTGTAATATTTGAGCTAGTACCTGGGCTAGCTTCATCAAAATAGACTTCACAAGTCTCCACAATTTTGTTAGTGTCAAGTAAAAGCACACGGTAGCCTCTAGTATAAGATGGATAACCAAGAAACATGCCATCAACAGATCTAGCTTCAAATTTATCAATATTACCATTTTTCTTAATAAAGCATTTGCAACCAAAGACCCTAAAGTGTGTGACACTAGGCTTATATCCAAACAGAAGCTCATATGGTGTTTTTCCTAGCTTAGCACGCAAGAAAACACGATTTGAAATATAACAAGCGGTTGCAATTGCACCTGTCCAAAACTTTCTAGGAGTTTGATATTCATCAGACATAGTCCTAGTCATCTCAACTAAGGTTCTATTCTTTCTCTCTACAGCACCGTTTTGTTGAGGTACATATGGTGAAGAAAATTGACGATCTATTCCTCTTTTAGTACAAAAATGATCAAAGGATTGATTTTTAAATTCAGTTCCATTATCAATTCTAATTGCTCTTAAAGATCCTGGATGATCAATTGATAATCTGAGAAATAAAGTTCTAAAGTGACTAAAAGCTTCATTCTTAGATGCCATAAAATAAACCTAAGAGTATCTAGAATAGTCATCAACAATCACAAGAACATACCATTTACCTCCAAATGATTGAACATGTGAATGTCCTACGGTGTCAAGATGCAAAAGTTGACTCGGTTCAGTTATCATGGTCGTTGTGAGAGGAGCATGTGAACCTGCAACCATCTTAGCATGTCTACAAGAAGAGCACACAATTTATTTATCCCCTTTAAGCTTGGGCAACCCACGTATGCGATCAAGAGCACTAACGCGTGTGAGATGATCAAAGCCTACGTGACCAAGACTACGATGCCAAAAATATAAGTATTTTGAATCATTAGCAACTAGACACCTATACTTAGAAGAAGACATATCAAAATCAGCTTTAAAAACTCTTCCAAACCGAGACATGTTAAAAATAAGGTCACTGTTAGAACCTACAACTTTGCAATAATTTTTATTGAAATTTTTTTTCCAGATTTTCATCTAGCAATTATGAAACGAAAAACAAGTTGTATTTCAAATTTTTGACAAGTGCCACATCCTTCAAAGTGTAGTGATCATTTACTCTAACCGAACCCTTAGCAATTATAGGAGTTGAAGAATTATCGGCAAAAGTAACATTCTCGACACGTGACACGAAAGAGAGGGAGGAGAATCATACTTTGTTACCGGTCATGTGGCGTGAGCAACCTAAATCCACAATCCAAATGTTCTCCTTCCTCAAGCATGTAACCTACATAGAAGCACAATACGTCGATGACTCAATACTAGGGTTAGTCAAAAGACATTCAGGAATCTAGTACCGAGTCACACGATGTCTAGCAAGAATAACACGCGAAAGCTGAGATAAAACAGCAGGTTTATGAGCAAAAGCTTGAAGATTTTTGTACCCAATTACTGACCTACAAGGTGTGAAACTTTGCATGTAGATTTGGGAGCACACTTTGCATGTAGTAGGTACAATGAAATTTAACTTTCTGTTCATGTCTAGATGAGCAAGCAACATTTTTATTTGAAACCAAATGAGACAACACTCCTGCAGATTTGAAAACAACATCTTTTTGTTTAGAAACTGTTTGAATCAAACCACTTCCTAATGAGTTTACAATTTTAGGTGGATGTGCCTTAGCATGAGCATGAGAATCAAAACCTAAACCAGATTTATCATTACAAGATTTAGAGGAATTCAGTAGCAAGTTTAGGTTCTTATTAGCATTACAAAACCGATCTAATGTCCTATGCATGTCATTAAGTTTATTTGACAGATCAAGGCAATTTTCACATGAAATTTTTCCTTTTAATTTGCAATTGGAACAATATTTAACTTCATGAAACGTAAAGCATTGTTCAATATAGAAATTTCATTCATAGCATCTTGTAGTTTCTTATCAAGATAATCACAAGTAGAACAATGCAAATCAATTGTAGAACAACAAACATCTTTCAAGTTTTTATCATTAAGTGCATCAAGCTTTTTGTTCTTTTCAATTTTAAGTTCAAGTTTATCAAGTGTGGAGGTACGTGCACTTCTTAGAGAGGACAATTGTTCATATACTAAATCACATGAGGAACAAGAATCATCACTAGGAATCAAAGATTTCAAACGATTAATTTCAGATTCTAGTGACTCAATTTTAACAGTATTGTCCCTAAGATTTTTGTCCTTTTTCTTAACTATAATAGTGGCATGGGAAATAGCATCACACATTTCGTCGCAAGTAGCACATACCTCTTCATTGTCGATGTTGTGTTCTGCCTCCTCCATACTTGATCTTGACTTGCCCGCCATGAAACACAAGTTTTCCAAATCATCGTCATCTCCATCACTTCCAATGTCCACATCGCTTGAGCCAAGTTCTTAGAGTGCAAAGATAAAACTATTCACCAATTGGCGTCCCGTAAAACTCTTTTTATTCTTCTTCTCGTTTGCATAGGAGTGCTTCTTCCTTGTTTGCTTTTTATCATAGGAAGTAGTACCTGAAAGGTTAGGGCTATCCGTGCGAAAATGTACTATCTTACCACATTCGAAGCATCGTTGAGGTATGACACTTCCTCTCCTTCTAGTTCTCACATTTTTCAATGCTTTTGAGAACCGGGTAGAGATGAGTGCAAGTTCGTCATCTGGAAAATCTTCAATCTGTTCAAGGGTTAGAGAGGACAACAAATCAAGTATTCCACAAGATGAAGATTGGCCGGAGCTAGGCATGTCACGTTGAGAAACAAATGCAAGATACTTGTTGGGGTTCTTACGTGAGATTATGTCAATTTCATGAGTTTTCAATTTAGAATATAGAACATCTAAATTAAGTGTACTCATGACAGTAGATTCATGAATAGATGTGACTTTCATATCCCAAATTGACATGTCTAATGCACTTAGTAATTGCTTAGCATTCTCAGCATCTGAAAAATTAACATTGACGCTCAAGTTGCTGAGAATTTTATTAAAGCGAGCAAAGAGATCGTCGATGGACTCACCTAGTTGAATCTCAAAGCACATGTACTCCTTTTTGAACATGTCTTGTCTTACCTTCTTGATCGTGTTGGATCCTTCGTGGTAGTCGCAAAGTGCTTTCCACACATCATATGCAGATCGGAGGTGAGCAACCCGGTCGAAGTCGCTTTGAGTTAATCCTTGTATCATCAAGTTGTGAGCCTTGTTGTTGTTGTCGACATCTCTCATGTTTGTAGCCGTGACTTGATCGTTTGACGGCACATTGTAAGGCTTGTACACCTTTTCCCATATTGCGAAGCCTTGTGCCTGGATGAAAGCTTCCATATGTGACATCCAAACCTGAAAATCAATACCACTAAAGACACAATGTTTTGCGGAGTATTTCTCCATGATGATTAGTCAAAAACACGTGCAAATCACAAAGATAAGAGCAACGTGGCTCTGATACCAATTGTAGGATCGAAGAGCACGTGAAAAGCTACCAGAGGGGGGTGAATGGTAGATTTAAAACTTTTTCAGCGGAAGCAATGAAAACTCCTCGGTAGAAAATCTATCTGTTAAATAAATTGTGTGTACAACTGATCTTAACGTGTTCAACCATGACAAAAATAGTATATCTTATAGAGAATCAAGTCACTAGGACACGACAACAAGAATCACGAAAATCCGTCGAGAAAAACTCAAGTTATGATTGAAAGATTGAACGAAGGTCAATCTGTTCTACTAGAGAAAAAAAAAGATCTGCAACACTACAAAGAAACTCGTGTAGATCCAAAACCACAAATTCAATGACCATTAAATTTTTACAGATGATATACAATCAAGTTGTAAAGACAACCCAAAAAGAACCACGTCAATTCAATCCGTAAAACTCGAGTTATGATAAAACTACCAAAGAAAGGTAGTGCTAAGCAAAAACACGACGAGAAAGACTTGACAAAAACAAGTCGGACAAACAAGGAACAAAGCTCCTTTAGACTACAAATTTTATTGATCAAACACAAAAGGAACAGCCCCAAAGTCGTGCACTACGAGCTCTGGCCTCCCTTGCTTATATAACTAGCCCTTAGGCCAACCCAATCCTAACTAGGACTCAAATCCTACTCAGATTCAACCGAAACTTTCTATAACTGCTCAAGACTCTTCCATACGCAGATATAAGCAATCTTAAGACTTCCAAACACCTTAGTAATGTATCCCACATTCCTAGAACAACCCAACTTCATGACCCACACGAAATCCCATCATAACCAACTCAAATCATTCCATATTTGAGTCAAACCCGACTCAGTCGCAGCCTGAGTCTATAACCTAGTCGGTTGGACCTTTCCGACCAATATTTACGTCCACATCTCTTCATCACGCCTCGTAACCATGTAGCCATGTCCATGCACTCCTTGAACACGTGCAAACACCTTCCAACGACGTCCATGATACCTTCATATACATTGTTCTTGATCCAAACATGTTGTGCAACCTCCCGATCAACTCAACCACATTTCCTCCCAAACTTGGTTGTTGAACCTCATCTTCTCCCTAAGAATAGTTCAATGGATCCCGTCACCAGCCATGTCTTGAACTCAAGCAACACCTGCACATGAACAAACAACCAATACTTCGGAGAACAAGTCCACGACTTGACTCTCGTTAGTTCCGATAACCACAACACCTTACGTGAGCACCTCACATAAGCATGTTGCAAACCATAGCAAAAATATATCAACCATAACCACCAAAACACACCAAAAACTTAGTAAAAGAATACTAAGCAAACATTCCATAGATGTAAAGCAAGTTCGAATCATTTCAAAGTAAAAGAAGAACCATTACAATCTAGCTCTAGACCTTGCCAAAACTAACCGGACCTTGAGCCGGAGCTTACAAAAGCTAGCAGAACCTAGCGCCGGAACTTACCAAAGCTAGTAGGACCTAACGCTAGAGCTTACCAAAACTAATAGGACCTAACACTGGAGCTTACCAAAGCTAGTTGGACCTAGCTAACATAAGTCGAACCTTGCAGGAGCTACCCAAAACAAGTTGGACCTATCGTTGGACCTTGCAGGAGCTCGGACCTAGAGTCGGACCTTGTTAAAAAGGTGTTTTGGTAGTATTCAAAACTTTTATCATCAAAGCCAATGTATTCAACACACATAGGTCTCACAAATCTGATGTAGTACCATTTATGGTTTAGAAGAAAATAGAAGGCTCACCTTTTTTAACTTTGGAGGATATGGAGCTGCACGTTTCGAAAGTATGTGTCAGCAGCATCGGATGAGGCATTCGCTTGTCAGGGCTTTGGGGTCGCAGCGCGTCAAGCTATCAGGAAGGCGGGAACATTTCAAGCGAATGTCAAGTCGGGAACATTTCAAGCGAATGTCAAGACGGGAACATTCCAAACACGGCGGAGGACAAAGCCCATGGCCGCATCAAAGAACTCGGTCCAGGTGTGCGAACCCGCGCGACGTTGGCGCCAACTCGGTGGCGTGAGTGATCACTTCAGGTTGTTACAAGCTGTCAGGGGATTCGCCTTTAAAAGGACATGTAACCAATTCTGTTGGGTTATGAACGATGAACAGAAAAATTAACTCCATTCCTGCGCCTTCCTCTCTTCTCTTCCTTTGCTGCTAACAAGTGATATCAGCTTCCATCTTTGATCCGATCTGGAGGACCAACGCCATTATACTCGGTGGCAGAAGCATCTCGGTGCAATGGAGCCCAACACCAAGCTACTGTTTGACGACCTGCTCAAGCACCTTCGCGCCGAAATCTCCAAGAGCATCGCCGATAAAACGGAGGTCATCGACAAGCGCTTCGCCGAGCAGATGATGGTCATCGACAAGCACTTCGTCGAGCTATCGATCTCATATTAGAACGCGAGTGGGTGCCTCACCGCACTCGAAGCATCGGCCGAGTCCTTCGAGAAGGACTTCGGCGAGTAGAAACCGGGGTCGATGCGTCCATCTCAGCAACCAAGTTGGAGATCGCCAAGTTGAACAAATTCTTCGACCGCAACGCACAGGATCTTCACCAACCTCAGGGCGTGTTGGGTACAGAGTTGGCGCCTGATTGGCACATCGCCGGATCCTTCGCCGACGGCCAAACTGGACACCGCGTTGAAAACAACTACCGGGATATTGGGTTTGGGTCTGTGTTCACCCACTTCCACATCGCGGTCAAGGGTACGCCCGATCTCTTCGACCGTGTTCACTCTATTCGTCCTTTTGGCCTGTCTTCGACCGTGCTTCACCTCACAGTTCATCACCCCGTGGAAGTTTGCCTAAAATGTAATTTCCAAAGTTTGATGGTGACAATCCTAAGTTGTGGTGCACTCGTTGCAAGGATTATTTTGATTTGTACTAGGTGGACAAGGGTCTTTGGGTTAAGGTAGCTGCTATGCACTATGAAGGTGTGGCTGCTCGCTGGTTGCAGTCTATTGGTCGATGTTTTGCACCCTAGTTCTAGACCGTTTTGGCCGCAACCAGCACATGGTTTTAATCTGTAAGCTGTTTCACATCAAACAGAGCATCACGATCTCTGAAGATATCGATGAGTTTTCCCAGCTCATCGGCCAACTGCACGCATATGACTCTAGTACCGACTCCATTCACTACACTGCTCGTTTCATTGACGGTCTCGAACATGACATATGTGCTGCTGTTTTGGTGCAACGCACATCAGATTTGGATACTGCATGCATTTCAGCTGCCTTGCAGGAGGTGGTGTCCGAGCAGTCCGGTCAGTGGCGAAGCCACGTTCATCTACCCTGGTGCACCGGCACCAGGGTCAAAAACTGTTTTACATGTTAAATAGCATGTATTAACTTTAATATCCTATAAAAAACTATATGTATTTGTGTTGTGGCACCAGGGTCTATTTCCCTCTAGCTTCGCCACTGAGTCCGGTGCAGCATCGCTACTTCAACAATTCTTCTGCTCAACTGAGAGAATTTCCCAATACTCTCAAGTCTGCCCCAAGTGCCTACCCCTGATGCCACCTCCTCGAGTGGAAGTTCAGCAAACACCTGCTCCTCCTGATGATCGTCGGGTGACACATACCAACCGTTCACAATCTTCTTCTGACAAGCTAGAAGCGTTGAAGGCTTATCGTACGGCTCGTGGCTTATGCCGCATTTGTGCTGTAACACCCTCAATTTTCGCATCATGCATTGCATACATGGTCATGCATTAAACACTAGTAGAATAAAAGAAAAATGATAAAACATACACATATACAAATGTATGTAGCGAAAGAGAGAAATAGAAAACAATAATTATAGCCTAAAACTTGTAATAGGGAATAAGTATTAAAATAATAATAAAAATATATATAAATATATATATATGAATAATATATATAACAATATAAAAATAAAGAAAAAAATATTAATAATATATGTTATAAAAATAATAAATAAATAATAAATATACAATATGAATAATATATATATATATAAAAAGGTAAATGAATAAAATAAATAAGATAAATAAATAATGTAAAAATAATAATAATAAATAAATAAATAAAAAGAAAAAGAAAAAAAACAGTAATGTGTAAAAAAAAAGGGGGAAACCCCCGCCGGCCAGCGGCCGAGCCGCAGCCGGCCACGCGCGAGCGAGCGCGCCCGCCCGACACCCGCCGCCCGCGTGGCCCCCACCCCGGCCGACCGCGCGCCAAGCCGCGCGCTGCGCTGCCAGCGCCGGGCCCCGCCCCCTGGTGACGCCGCCCGCCTGCCCCTGACGCGCCCCGTCCCGCACGCCCCGCCTCCCTGACACGGCGCGCACCGCCCGAGGCCGCAGCCGGGCCCCGGTTCTTCCCCCCCGACGCGATTTTCCGCGTGGAATTCCGCTCCGCGGTCTCCCGCCCTCTCCCGCGCCGTAACGCCCCGATTTTCCCGGATACGAGTCCCATCCCGCCCCGCTTCCCAACCGACTCGTTCCGATCTTTTTGCTCCAGACGCCCCTATAAATAGTACCGAGGTCCCTATGCTTTTTTCCCCACGAACCAGCAGCCGCCGCCTGGAGAAACCCAGCCGCCGGTACAGAGGAAAAAGGGCACCAGGAGCTCTGCGCCAGGGAAGAAAAAGAAGAAAAAGAAGGGGAAGAAGAGGGAGAAAAAGAGGAGGGCACCACCGTTCGCCGGAGATCGTCGCCGACATCGCGCCGCCGCCGTCGTACCGCCGAAGGACTGCTGCACCGTCTATTTCGTCTACAGGTCGCATTTATTCCGCGACCGTCACGCCGTCAGATCTACGGTAGGGTTCGTTCCCGATGCGAATTTTTGCGATCATATTGAATCTAGTAGACGTAAATAAATTTTAGTGCACCATAAATTTTATTTCAGCAGCATTAATCCACCCTAAAACTCCCGTAAACCCATATGAACACGTATGAACTAGTCGCATCTAATTATTAAACGACCGTAGTAAAATTAATTATTAAACCGTGCATGCATGCATATCATTGCATGTTGATTATTTTGTGTGCATTATGTTGAATTGTATATGTTTTCTTGTATGTATGATCACGCGTAGAGGAACGTGCTCAAGAGGTTGCATACGAGGATTTCCAAACCCAAGACTTTGAAGCGCTTGAGCAACCCCATCCGCCGGAGCAAGGCAAGTGTCCTTGAAGCATATTGATCCTATTTTAAATTAAATGTTTTGTTTGCGAACTTGCATGCTTGTGTCAAATTGATGGGAACCCTATGGTAGGAAGTTTACTAGTTTTGTTTGACCACCCTTGTCACCTGGAATTATGGTAGAGAGTCGGGAAGGGTTTTTACCTTATCGCTTCGCTTAATTAATTGGGATGGTAAACAACACTACACATTTAATTATGCATCAATGATATTCTGGTTAATGTGAACTGGTCAATACGATGGGTGATCTAAGCAAGCATGGTTATGTGGATGGGTTGGTCGTTATGGTGGTTTGCTTGCCTTAGATCTAAGGACCGGTTCATGCGAGAATATGCCAGGTCAACAGTGCCACCACAAGGCCAAGTATGGGTGCGGCGTAGCTGAATAATTAGGAGCGCTGCTAGTACTGTATGGACCATTGGATGGCGCGGGGAATGGGAGTCGAGGAGGACTGCCCTGGGATCCGCATGGCACACGAGGGGACCCGTGGGTGGGAGAATAGAGATTCAAGCCTGCCGGTGAAACCTTAGTGGGGCCGTACATACTAGTAGTCCCTTTTGAAAGGCTATTTTGTGATCTCTTGGCCACACACCTACGGAAGTGTGAGATGGCACAATGGAGGTTTCTTAGTCATCGAAAGGTGATAAAATCACAAACATGTGGGTAAAGTGGTACAACCTCTGCAGAGTGTTTAAAAAACTATCATGATAGCCGTGCTCCCGGTTATGAGCGCCTGGATGACCTACATGATTAGAGTTGGAAATTGGGATTTGGGATGGTTATGGATGGTTATGGTTTGGTAATGGTTATGGTTTATGCACTATGGGCATGTATAATGGTAATGTTGGCAATAATTGGATATGGTTTATATTCTGTTAAATGATGGTTATGATGGGATTTGTTTCATATAGACATAGTATAATGCTTTTCAAATGTTTTACTGTACTTTTCAGCACTTAGCCATTATTATTGTCGTCATTTGAATAAGCCACATGTCATACTTTCCACACTTGCTGAGTACGACATGTACTCACCCTTGTAATCCCCCCCCCCCAACAGCTACTGGAGACAATTGGGAGTACCCTGAGGATCACGTGGAGTACTAGGTTGCGTACCGCCGTCAATTGCCTGTGGATTGGAGTCGTATTGCTTAGTTTATTTTCCGCTGCAATTATTTAGAGTTTTATTATTTGTGAACTATTGGATTATTGTAATAAAGTACTTATTTATTAGTTAAGACGTGGTTAAATTCTGTTTATCATTTGTGAATCATTCGTGTATGTGTGTTGAACATCCTGGGCACACATATGCGTTACGCTTGGTTCATATTCGGAACTGGGTGTCACATGTGCATAGAAGTGGCACCATGGGCATAAGTGCTCTTCATTAGTTGAGTTGAATGTCGTGGAAGCACTACTACAATAAGCCACATCTCATCTCAGGCGGTTCCAAACGTTCTATTACACGCATTTCTAAAACTGCCTGAAACGAAGTGTCCATGATAATATACAATATCACAGGCGGAAAGTGAAACCGCCTATGATAATGGTGTTATCACAGGTGGTTTTTTACTTACGACTAGTCGCCTGTGAAGACAGGCGGTTCTTTACTTACAACTAGCCGCTTGTGAAGACACATTATCACAGACGGGTCATACATTATAGGTAACCGCCTATGATAATCGTTTTATCACAGACGTATTTTTACCTATGACAAGCCGCCTGTAGAGACAATTTATCGCAGCCGGTTTGTACTATAATAGAAACCGCCTGTGATAACTAAGTTATCACAGGTTGTTCTTTACCTATTTCTAGCCGCATGTGATAATATAATTTCAGAGGCAGGTCTAGCCGTAGGTAAAGAACCACCTGTGATAAAGTATACAATATGCAGTACTATGTGCGGTTATTTCTAATTTCTAAGTCAATTCAATATAATCACATAAGTCAACAATATAATCATAGAAGTTAATATAATCACATAAGTCATCTCACATAAGTCAATTTCACTGAAACAATACACATATGTACAAGTTACACATACAAGTCATCTCATAGTTTACAAGTTTCACTAAAAACTATTTCTATTGTCATAGTCGTAAAGTTCCGGCATACCAGCTATTACACCATCCTCGTCAAAGAACACCCATCTTTTGTGCAAAATTTCGCGACACGTGAATTGACACAGTTCAGCGGCAATCTTGTCAGCTCCTCCACCAGGCATACTTCTACAAACCAGCCATTCTTGGTTCACATTCTTCATATGCTACAATGAAACACATAACAAGGTTTAGAATGTGTTGGTTTGAACAATCTCAAAGTATAGATCAAAGTGAGTATACAAGAATTTATTTGGTATTTTTAGAGCAGTTGTACTATGAGCAACTGAATTTTGAAGTTGGAATCAAAATGTGAAAATAATGTTTCTGATAATATTGAACAACAGAGAATATAAGTACTAAAATACGCTAGTTACAATGAAAATGAAACTCAAAAGTAAGAAAATAAGATATCAACATTAAGGATAACTTACATCCTCACGATTCACTCTATATTTGGCGGTCCGAAGATGCTCGCATACATAATACCCGCATAAGACACTCCCAACAGACTGCTTCAGACAAGGATAATATATTTTAATGTCCAATGCATTCGTATTAGGAGGTCTCTGACTGCCAAGCCGTTCCGCGTAAAACCGCCAAGCGCTGTAATATAAGAAATGACATATAAAACTTGTCAACAATTCTAAATGTGTGCAAATTATAAGTATTGAATAAACGTACAGTTTCAAAATAGAAAGGAAATCTTTGTAACAATCTGGTGAGTAATCGACTTAGTCCAAGACTGTTGTCGTTGGCTTGATGAAGATCATTATGTAGTGTTTACTGCACACATACAAACACACGTGTTAAGTTAATAATTAGCAATAATTGTTATTTTAATGTCATGTGTCGAACATACTCGAAGTGGTACGAATCTTTTACGAGGTCCTTGCCATCTCTGACAAAGTTAAACATAGCATGTCCTATGTAAGATGCAACCTCAATACTTTTATCCTTCTTTTGTTTTGCGATTGATTTATCAAATTATTTTTTTTCATGTGCTTGTACTGTGCTGAGTCTCGATCCACCTTAACGTCGAATAGCGTCTTTGCAATCCGTGTAGGGTCAAGGGTACCTATCTTGCATTTCATATTTTTATTATCCATGTATTTCATCCTATTGAAGAAGTCCAGAATTGTTATAATCTCATGAAATATGTATGCGTGTAGTAAGAAAAGCAAATGCAAAATATTAGAGGCACTTACAAGCACCAGACGAGTAGCAGGTTGATTTCGAGCATGTCCCGATGAAAAAGGACATGTAGATCTTCAAAGAAAAGGGCTCGTTTCTCTGCTCCAGTGCTCCAGAATGCTTCTTTTGGCACAAGAAATGTGATGTAAGAAAGTTTATATTTTGTGCTGGCAGTAATGTACCACTCGTGCATTCTTTTGAGCGGGACAGGTTGTTTGCTAAGTTGTACTGATGTCATGAACGGCTTCCCATTCTCATATTTAGGAGGAACATCCTCAAGCTTGTATATTGGAACTCCTGGTTTAACCAAAGCCGTCCGTCGATTATAGATGACACCGTCTTCTTCCTACTCCTCAATATCTTCTAATGTTGGCTCATGAGAAGAACGAGATGCACTCTATTTTCTAATATTTTCCTTCATATTTTCCAAATACTTTGACACTTCTGATGAAGGTTTCTTATTTTCGTATAAGCTAACTTTGATAGGCACTGATGATCGAGGAGGAGGAGTCGGGAGTTGTACACTGGCTTGTTCTTGACCTGTTGTTCAACTAACTGCTCTTTACTACCAGCACCTTACTCTAGTACTACTACAAGTTGTTGCTCAACTAGTTGCTCTTTATTAACAACAGCTTGCTCTGGTACTGTTTGAAGCTGTTGTTCAACTTGTTGCTCTTGGTTATATTTACTAGGAAGGTTACTATCATTCTTGCTGAGACATAGAGGGAGTGGATCTTCCTGGACTTTCGCCTTAGAAGATGGGGTTCCAGTATTTTGAGATGCGATGGGGCTAGAAATCGGCTCATCGTCCAACACGATATCGCGTCGGTGCCAAAGGATTAATTAGTTGACAGCTCGCCCCAGAGTCGCGATCCCCTCATGTGTGATGTGGTCTATTTCATAATCTTCATAATCATTATCAATGATCTGAAGAACTTGCACCATATTATAATACAATGGAAGTGGATTGCCGTTGAAGTCACGGTCAGGCTTTGCCATAGCAGTGGCAACCTGTTTGATTTTGTTCCCTGCTCTGCTGATCGGGACAAGAAAAAGATAAGATTTGTCCTTAGCAATATCATCGACAGCGAACTTATGGGTTGACCCTGAGCTTGACACGGAACCTACGCTGCTAGGGTAGGCAGTTGGAGATACCAAATGCTCCTTTGGCATGGGAACCATCATTGTACTCGGTGCCACTAATTGTCCTGATTGTCTAAGTTGTTCCATTATTTCTTGCACATTTTCCTTGACCTTTTGAGAAATAATTTCATCAATTGTTTTCTTGAACTTCTCACATCTTCTATATGCCTCTTTATAGAAGACATTTGAGAAGAGATTGTTTAAACCCATCCACTGTGTTCAGGGTTTCTTAGGATAGCGGTAAGTTGGTCATTCTCCCTCTTCGGCTTGAAGGTACCCTTCTGTTGTTTTTCAATTACTTCTTTAATTCTGTGCCCTACTTCATTCACAGAGTCGGTCTTTTAAAGTTTGCCCTCGCTGGTCAAACTTGACCGAGCAAAGACCCACCGCTGAGTTCTCTCATCGCAGCCTTCTAATGGGTGAGGATTGCCCTTACTGGTAATTTCGTCTAATATCTTATTCCATTTCTGGACTCTGGGGGCATATCTGGCAGACCCCAAGCGATGATGGTATTTATTCTTTTTGGCAAGCTCTGACCTAGTTGCACTTAGGGCTTCAGCATCTGGTGTGTTCCTTTGACGAACAAATTATTGCCACTGAGCTTGTGTGATTTTTCCCATCTTCCTCGGGCTACGGACCTTATCGGCCTTAACATAAGCATTCACTTCACTCTTCCCGCCACGAATCTTCTTACCACAAGAGACCAATGTTGCTTTCTTTACAACTTCTTTTGTGCCTTTCGAGAACTTGAATTGTTTCTTTATCCTTTCCCACAACTCATTCTTGGTCTCCTCAGGTAATTTTCCCCAATTCTCGGTTGTGATCGGCACGAGCTCTCTAACAAAAAAAAAACCGCATGCATTTCGATACTTTGTAACTGAATCAAGTGGTTATTGGGGAAGCCCACCTGGACTGACCCTTGTTATGTACATGATGCGGTTCAATGGACCATTTTTGTGACCTTGTTGCCCTTGTTTTCACTTGAGTGAACCTGGGGATTCATCCATTGGAGAACCTTCTGCGGTTTTAGGAGCCAAAGTCACCTCGGTGTCTTCGCGATTAATATAGGTAGAAAAGAATTATAAGACTTTATATACTTCACAACCAACATTAACTTGAACTACTAAACTTAAGATTTGTGATCCGTACCTCGTCGGCAGGATCATATTCCGAGTCGAGATCCTCTAAAGTCTTTTTAATTTTTATATTCGGAAAAGGATCCGATGGAATGTGAAAGGAGCCTAAACTGCTGGGGTCACTAAACTCCATATTGCCTTCTTTATTGTTACTATCATCAACAGTCTTCTTAGTGCTTTCCATGCTATAACTAATAAGACAAAAATATGTCTCCCTTTAATGAAAGCTACAAAAATAACTGCCCTCAAAATCCTGAATTTCTCAAAAAGGTAGAAGAGATATGGTCTGAGCCAACCAGAGATAGAGAGGCTTTGAGTAGATTCATGTTCAGATTAAGAAAAATAAAAAAAATTCTTAAAGGTTTGGGGTCATAATCAAGCAGATAAAATGGTTGGGATATAATCAAGCAGATTCATGCCTCCTAAACTGTATTTTTAAACGGTTTACAAAGATATTAACACTAAAAATGGAGAAAGTGATAGATAAAATAATTCACAAGGTTCAATCTGCATTCTAGGGTTACATGAATGGCATATTCACAAGGTTCAATCTGCAGATACCCAATAGAAATATAAAGAATGACATATTAACTCTACATGAAGTGTTGCATGAAAGAAAAAGATGGAAGCATTCTAGAGTTTGATAAGGCATTCTGGGGTTTAAGGCGACTCACCAAGGTGACTGACCAAGTTCCATTCTAGGGTTTGAGGCGAGTGACCAAGGCATTAGGTAGGCATGTGTATTGCTTGTATCAAAAGCCGACAAGAACAATTATATCAACAATTAAACAATAACAATGCACAATTCAAAATTTGCATTGATTAAATCAACAACTAAACAATAACGATTACAATCCACAAATTATGCTCAATGTTATGTACAACAATTCACAATGCACAATTCAATCAACAATTAAACAACATTGCATAGCATAATCGGGTCGCCGATGAGGAGGTAAATGTTGGTTGGGGAGGAGAACGAGTGGGGAGGGAGGGGCACTGAGGAGGCCAGTGGGAGGGGGACTCGGTGGGGGGGGGGGAGGGGGGAGGGGGTGCTCGATTGGAGGCCGGTGTGGAGGGGAGCCCGGTCGGCGTCCATGGAGGGGGCTCAGGTGAGGCCGGGTAAGAGGGAGGGCTCAAGTGAGGTCGGGTGGAGGCCGTTGTGGAGGAGGGTGAGAGGGAGATGAGCTTACTTGGCATGGAGGAGGGAGAGAGGGCGGCGGCGAGTGCGGGCACGACAGCGGGCGAGGTCAAAGCTCGGCGTACCTGGACGGAAAGGAAGGAAGTGACAATGGTGAAGCTTGGTGGCGAGATGGAAGCTCGGCGACGACGGCGAAGCTCGGCGGCGAGGGCGATGAAGCTCGACGGCGAGAGGGCGAAGACTTGGCGGCAAACGAAATTTTGGCATCCTGACGATGTCTAAGTGATTTCAGTCGGGTTAGGTTTTTCCAACACAGCCGAGGGCTATATATAGATGCCTATTTTCTCAGGCAGTTTTTAAGTACCAACCGCCTGAGAAGAGGATTATCTCAGGCGGTTATTAATTACGACCCGCCTGCGAAGATGTATTTATCTCAGGCGGTTGGTAAGCAATATCCGTCTGAGATAAAGACTCTTCTCAAGCGGTTATTCAATACCAACCGCTTGAAAAGATCTTTATGTAGGCTTAATTAATATTCTTGATTAAATGTGGGGCTTTTTAAAAGTCCAAATTCCACTTTCTTGTAATATGCTGGAGTATTAAAGGTTACCATTAAATTTCACTGGGGAAACCTTTGAAATTGGCCAGAACTTAAAAAATAAATAACACTGGTTATTTGTAATTTTTCTATCTTGATGAATATAAAGATTTAATCATTTAGTTTTTCAATGGAACTTTGTAGTCATCATACCAACCTTTTTGAATTTTTTTCAGATTTTTTAATTTTTTTTGAATCAATGTGTGTTCAAAATTTGATGAATGTCTTATATGTATATGAGCATTTGATTAGAATGATGGATAATTTGGATTTTAACATGTTGGAATGCTTTAAAAAATTAACAAAATTCATACATGTTTATAAGACAAATATGTTCAAACAAACCAATTTCAGTGAAGGGTCCCTTTTTTTAGGAGATACAGAAATGTGAATAATATGTGAGTATAAATTAATTTGATATTTAACAAAACATTACAATGTTAGCTATATAAGTTTTAAAATATTAGGTTCAGATGGTAGAAATTAATTTTTAAAAAATATAGAAGAAAGAATCATCGAATTTGGACTCAATTTGCAGAATCTATACATGTTTGAGTATTTATATTAGAATCCAAATAAAAAAAGAAGCAAGGGAAAAGAAAACTGAAGAACAAGCTCTGGCCATTATCACAGGCGGTTGTTTAGAAACAACCGCCTGTGCAACTGTTAAAAACCGTCTGAACTTAATTAATTTTTATCACAGGCGGTTTTTTCGTTAAAACCCGCCTGTGAAAATAAGCGCCTATATAAAGGGCCCCTCGGGCACCACAAAAACCTAACCCGGGAGATTTTCTATCGACGTCGTCAGACTGCCAAAATTTTCCACCGTGCGCTGGCCGGTCCTGCATTTATCAGTTGATCAAGCTTCGAACAGAGAAAGTGTTAGTAAAAGAGACTTCTTCTTCACTGTCATATTTTTAATTTGTTGTCCTGTTTTTAGTTTCTTTTAGTTGAGTTTGCATGCCTCCAGCTCCTCCCAGCTCCACTTGAGATTTGTAGTAGATTTGAAAGATTAAAGGTTGAAAGATGTAGTTGAGTCTCCCCATGAGCTCAGCCATGAGTTTTGTAGAAAAAAAGAGTAGATTTAAAGGATTAAAGGTTGAAGATGAATACAAGCACATCATGTGTTCAATGAAATGTTTCAATGAATAAGCCTAACTTCAGAAATCCATTATGGCCACTAGGAAGCTGAGAAAATTATGAAACAAATTTCGTTGGAACCCTTATGAACAGGCCTACATGATACCAGTATTCACTCATATGATTCGGGCTGGTTATGTCTCTGTAAATTCATTTTAAAAAGACCTTTACAGAATATCTGTGGCCAATTTTTGTAGATCTTAGAAAAATTCTGTTATTGAAGCATGGACCGTTGAGTGTGGATGTATAACATGCCAAGGCCTGATCCTATGTACATTCATAATGCTACAAATTTTATTGAAGCATCCAAGAAACATGTGAAGTTGTAAAAGATAGATGACATATTATGTCCATGTATCGACTGCGAAAATAAGATTGCTTGGATAGATACTATAGTGATCCAATCTTATTTGGTGAAAAGAGTTTTAAAAAAAACTACACAATATGAACAGAGCATGGTGAGTTAGATACATATGAAGTGGATAAAGATGATGAGAGGGGTTCAGATGATGATAATATTCATACCGATGATGGTAGTGACAATCAAGATGGTGATGATCATGATGAGTTCGATTGTGAGGAGATGTTGCGTCACATTAAACCACATGTATTGACTTCTATGGGAGCAAGTAAAGGTTTAAGTAAAATGGAGACATTGCAGAATGCGGCGACGGAGCTTTTATATGATGATTTAAACGATTGTGATAAAGAGTTTACTACATTGCGTGCAGTCCTAGAACTGCTAAAGTTGAAAGTCACACATGGATGGTCTGATTGTAGTTTCTCTGATCTTTTGAATCTTTTGGCAGAAATTCTTCCAAATCCAAAAACTTCCCAGAAGCACTTATAAAGCGAAAAAAAACTTCTTTGCCCGATGACACTAGGTGTGACAAAAATACACGCTTGTGTGAACCATTATATTTTGTATCGCAAAGAGCATGAGCTTGCAACTAGATGTCACATATGTGGTGTCAATAGATACAAGAAGGACTACAATCACCAGTATGTTACCAATATGAAAAAGTCTCAGAAGAATAAGAAGTTTATTATTGGTCCTGAAGGTGACGATGACGATACTTCTTACGATGCAGACAGGAAGCGTAAGAGAAAAATTCCTGCCTTGGTGATGTTGTACCTTCCAATAATTGATCGCTTGAAGCATTTGTTCTCAAACCCTATGGAGGTTGAACATATGCGTTGGCATTCGAGCAGCGCAAGAAGAATAAAAAACATATTCGACACTCTGGTGATGCAACACAGAGGAAAATTTTTGATATTCAGTATCTAGAATTTGCAAAGGATGTCAGAAATGTAAGGTTTGCCTTAGGTATAGACGGAATGAATCCGTTTGGTGAAAAAAAAAGAGCATACACAACACATGGGCCGTGGTCTTAACGATGTACAACATACCAACGTGGTTGTATAAAAAAAGAAAATATATCTTGTTATTTATTCTTATCCAAGGTCTAAAACAACCCGACATCGAAATTGATGTGTTCTTTGAACCTTTAATGGAAGATATGGCGAAATTGGAGAATGAAGAGGTACGTACATGGGATGAGTACAATCGGGAGTTTCACGCTAAAAGCAATGATATTCGTTACCGTGCATGATTATCCCAGACTGTTTATATTATCGGGACAAATGAAAGGGATGAAAGGTTGTGTAAGGTGCATGGATAGAACTGGATTTCTATACCTCCCTTTATCCAGAAAGACGGTGTACATGAGACACCGGTGGTTTTTAACAGATACACACAAGTATAGGAAGATGAAAGAACAATTTAATAACAAAATCGAAAAAGATACTATACCAAAACCTTACAGTGGAAAACTCGTGTTTGAAATGGTCAAGAACATTCATATTGCATTCGGTAAGGGCAACAAATGTAAAGGAACAAAGAGAAAGAAAAGTACATCTTCGGGTGATACAACTGACATGGCTTTCAAGAAACAATCAATTTTTTTCAAGTATCTTCCGTATTGGAAGAATTTGTAATTTTGCCATAGTATTGATTTGATGAACGTTACAAAGAATGTATTTGACAGCATCATTGGGACCTTGACGGACATGTCAAGGAAAACAAAAGACAGATTAAATTTACGTATGAACCTAGTAAATCTTGATATGAGACCAGAGCTTCACTCAGTACAAAAGGCGAACGGGAAGCATTACCTTCCCCCAGCCAGCTACAACTTGACACTAGAAGAGAAAAAAGTAATTTGCGAATGCTTGTGTGGGATCAAAGTGCCCACGAGTTTCTCATCCAATATCTGCAAACTAGTCTCGATGAAAGACTTGTCTTTATTCGGCTATAATTCTCATAATTGTCACATGATGATGAAAGTGTTCCTTGCCATTGCAATAATAGTCATCAAATTTGAGCATATAAAGTTATCATCACACGTTTGTGATACTTCTTCAATGCAGTATCGCAAAAGGAGATAGCACATGAAGATTAGACTATTTGAAAACCTACATCGTCGAGACTATGTGCAAGCTTGAGATGTGTTTCCTACCATCCTTTTTTGATATGCAAGTACACCTAATCATACATCTTGTTGATCAGATAAAAGCATTGGGGCCACTATATTTACATCATATGTTTCTGTTGGAGAGATATTTAGGTTAAAAGGTTATGTGTGGAACCGGTGCTCACCCAAAGGGTTCAATTATGAGAGGATACACCACTGAAGAAGTGATTGAGGGTTGCGCTGATTACATCAAAGATGTAAAACCGATAGGTGTATCTATATCAGTACATAAGGGTAGACTATGTGGGAGAGGCAAAGTGGATAAGAAAACCTTTATCGTTCAAGATTACAAGAATGTACACCGTGCACATTTTGGTATACTACAACAGCTCGCAATAGCTGAGTCGTACATCGAGGAACACCAAATTGAGCTTCGCGAAAAAAAAACCAAGACCGCACAGAGGACTGGATCATGAAAGAGCACGGAAGATGTTTCACTGAATAGTTAGTGGACAAAAATATACCATACAGAAACTCTATAGAAGAGGCAACAATGAAGAAGTTAGCTTCTGGTCCATCTGCTTTGGTGACATCATGGCAAGCATATGACATCAATGGCTACACATTTTACACTAAGGAAAAAGATGGTAAGAGTGCTGCACAAAATAGTGGTGTTTGTATAGAGGCTTATGATCCACAAGTGCAGAAGACCACATATTTTGGGTTCATGGAGGAAATATAGGAAATTGATTATGGTGAAAGAATGGTAACACCCGTATTTAAGTGTCAATGGGTCAAACATCCTGATGGTGTGAAAGTGGACAACTACGGGCTGGCATTGGTAGACTTGAACAAAGTGGGTTCTAAAGATGACCCGTGGGTTCTCGTCGATCGTTTTGCACAAGTTTTATATGTACAAGATCCAGAAACTGAGAAGATGCACGTAGTTGTTTCTAGAAAGCAAAATATTGTTGGGGTTGAGAGTGTGGGAGATAATGAAGACGAATATAATCAGTATGAAGAGATATACCTTTTCACCGAACCAGAAAACATCAAGCGCTTAGAGAGAAGCATTAAAAAGGATTTGAAACCCTATATGCGAGAAGATGTCAATGCTAGAAAAAATGTATGATATACATTGTATATATTTGTATCCTCTGAAATCAACTTAGAACAATGCTTCATTTCAACTTTAGATAGCATGTTTCAAACATTATTAAATTCATCTTCTGTAGAGGAGACTAATTTGGACAAGTGATCCTTTTCGGATTGTTGACTATCATATTTATCACCTCCACCTATTCTATAAGTTATCAAATTGTATGTGTATATAAATTTCTTCTGACCTATGATGATCAGGCTTGCCTTCCAACAGCTTGGTTCCAAACAACATCTAGAAGCACAACTCTTGAAGCTCCTGTCAAGCAAATCCCTTCACAACAAGCTCTTGTAGATGCAAGTAACACCCGATACTCATCATTTAGATTGTTAAAAACTTCAATTGAAGTCTGACGATACTTCCCACCCATTTAAGGCTTGTTTGGATAGGAGTGGATCCACTTCAATATAAGTGGATTGAGGTGGATTGAGGAGAAAATTAGTTCCTTTGCCACTCCAATCCAATTAGATTGAGTACACACAAACAAGTCCTGAAGGATTATTTCTCTTCTCTCTATTTTAAAAACTTACAAATATGCTACTTTATTAGTTCTAGTGGCTGAGTATATTGACTAAAAATTAGTACTATCTCTCTTAGTGTTTCACACAAGCGACAAAGCGAACAATTTCAATCACAAATCTTGTTTCTACCTTTTTCATAGGAATTTGACATTAATCTTTCAAGCATAGATTTATCAATAAGTGAAGCTTACTCATCAGACATGTTAATGGCAGTTACAAGCAAAGGGTGTGTCGACGCTAACAAAATCTCAACGAGACTGAAGACAAAGAGATGTTGTACATGAGTGGCAGTGTCCAGGTTAGACAACATGAAGCTATGATGACATTTTTCAACAACTTGAAAAGTGATGCCAAGATTATGCTTGCATCAATCAAGGCATGTTGTGAGAGCATAACACTTGTTGGGGCATCACGGTTATGCTTGTCCCAACAAGTGTTATGCCCTCACAACATGACTTGGTTGATGTAAGCATAACCTTAGCATCACTTCTCATGTTGTTGAATGTTGCCATCATAGATTCACGCTGTCTAACCTGGACATTGCCACTCATATGCAGAATCTCTTTATCTTCAGTCTAATTCAGATTTTGTTAGCTTCAGCACATCCTTCGCTTATAACTGTTATTAACATGTGTGATAAGGAAGTTTTACTTATTGATAAATCTATGCTTAAAAGATTAAGATCAAATCCTTGTTCGCCTCCTCGTTTGTGTGAAGCACTAAGAGACAAGGTACTGACTTTTATTCAATATATTCAAACATTAAAACTGATAAAGGAGCATCTTCCTAAGTTTTTAAATGGACAAGAGGGAATGAAATCTTTCAAATGGATGGAAAAATTCTTCCAAAGGATCGTCGTGCTTCAATAGAGGCTTTCAACAATCCAAATGATGAGTCACGGATGTTACTTATATCTACAAGAGCTTGCTATGCAGGGATTAGCTTGACAGGAGCTTATCAACATCACAGACGGTTCTTAATTAACAAGCAGTCTGTAAAAACAATTACTTTGCCCAGGTGGTTCTTCAATAAAAACCACTTGTGATGTTTGAACCAGTACGTACGGTTCTTAAACAATGACTGCCCGTGAAAATATTGTATTTACCCAAGAGGTGGTTAAGTAAAAACTGTCTGTGAAGCAGTACAGACAGTTCTTAATTTATAGCCACCTGAGAAAATCATGTATTTACCCAAGAAGTTGTTTTTTAAAATCCGCCTGTGATGTTTTGTCATCACAGACGATTATTGTATTATTCGTCAACACAGTCGCATTTTTTTACGAACTGTCTATGTTTGAAAAATTGAGACGCTTGTGAAAATGCTTTTTGTAGTAGTAGAAAACTCTGAGATATCCTTAATTCTGAAGAGCAAGCGTCTGAAGCTCAAACACCTGCTGCTGACGATCATATATTCATGGCCTTATCTCCTGCAGGTCATTTTGGTCATGAAACTTCGAAGACACTGAAGTTTTGGGGCTCCATCAACCAGTTGGACATATTAATATTGCTCGATAGTGGCAGCTCACACTCTTATCTAAGTTCCATTATTGCTAGCAAGATTAATGGTGTTTCTGTGCTTCCCAAACCCATTAGAGTCTCTGTTGCCAACGGCGAGACTATTGTCTGTCAGTCTACAATTCCTGCTGCTCATTGGAATATTCAGGGCTATTCATTTGTGACTGACCTCAAAGTTATTCCACTACACTGTTACGATCTTATCCTCGGCATGGACTGGTTGGAATCCAACAGTCCCATGAAGATCAACGGGAGTCAAAAGTGGATTTTGTTACCTATCAAGGCTCCACAATTGTGCTTCAAGGTATCTTAACTCAAATTCCATCCAACACCATTGTTCAGCCTCTGTCAGTACCCACCCGACTGAAAGTTCAGAAACTTCAGAGGGCCTTCCTGACAAAGTTCAGTCACTTCTGTCTGAATATGCCACATTGTTTCAACCACATAAGGGACTTCCTCCTTCTCACGCATGTGATCATGATATTCCACTACTACCATGTGCTCGACCTGTTGCCCTTAGACAATACCGTTACCCACCAAAGCTTAAGAGTGAAATAGAAAAGCAGGTTCATGAAATGCTTCAGTCATGAATTTTTCAACCGAGCCAAAGTCAGTTCAGTTCACCAGTCCTTGTGAAAAATAAAGATAATTCTTGGCGCTTCTGTATTGACTTTCATCAACTCAACGCTCTCACTGCCAAAAAACAGTTCCCTATTCCGATTATGGAAGAAATTTTCCATGAGTTGGCACATGCAGAGTGGTTTTCCAACCTAGACCTCTGCTCCGGGTTTCATCAGATATTGCTCAAGTCTGGGGAAGAGTATAAAACCTCATTTTCTACTCACGATGGCCACTATGAATTCTGAGTACTTGCTTTTGGTCTCACCGGTGCCCCGACAACATTTCAAAGTGCCATGAATGCAACACATAAACCACTTTTGAGGAAATGCGTTATGGTGTTCTTTGATGATATTGTAGTTTATAGCCTGACTTACTCAGCCCATCTTGCTGATTTGAAGCAAGTTTTGACCTTCTCATGAAAGACTCTTAGAAGCTCGAACTCTCAAAGTGTTCATTTGGGAGAAACAAGCTTTATTACCTGGCAGCAACTGCTATGCAATCTCTTATTTGGTGCAATCATGCAATCTGCAGATCTCAACCCTTCCCTGTTAATCCAAGGGTAACTGCATTTTTTGCACTTAAATCCCCCCACCTGATGCTGACAATATGCAAAAAAGACCCTTCAGCCAAGCCGAGCCGAGGCCATCGAAGCCGATCGACGAAAAGCCCTGCGGTCCCCACGCTTCTTTTCGTCCTCGGTCACGTACCGCTTCCGCCGCCGATAGCAGATTTGGCAACCGTGCGCCCGTCTTCGCCCGTATTCCACGCACGTACTTCGTCGACGTCTTCGTCGGTCGATCGGCGCTTCACCAGTGCGGCCGTCCTAGGCCGCGCCTTCCCCCGTGAGCCAGATCGATTGGAGGTACACGAGCATCACGAGCATTCATTGCCTGCTGATGGTATACAGCACACGAGCATTCATTGCCTGATTGCATCATCATCTTTTCATTACAGGAACTACAAACGAAGTTGTTTTTTAGCCTGCTGATGGTATACAGCACACGAGCATTCATTGCCTGATCGCATCATCACCTTGTCATTACAGGTGCTACAAACGAAGTTGTTTTGTTTGAAGCACCAATTATTTTGTACTAAAAATTCATATGTGACACTTGAATCATATTGATGCAGGCCACAATATACAATGGATGAAGTTCAAAATCATATGGTTGACACTGTCACCCAGTCACAAGAAATAGTTTCAGACGGTTCTGAATTTGCTCTGAATAATAGGTAAAAGTTTTTTCAGTCACATGTATTGTATGAGATTTTATACAATATGTAATGAAATGTGTTCTTAATTCACAGACTTGGATTACTCTCATGTACCTGGGCTGATTCTGAACATGTGAATGTCGCTGATGGATTTAGAACACCAACAAAGAAAAAAAATAGACTTCAGGTTATTGTTTTGTATATATAAATTTTCATAAATTTACTACTTGTGCATATGATTATTTTAAAAAGTATATGTATTTACAGGTAGGCATGACATTTGAAGATGTTGAGTCCGTCGAGAAATTCTACAAGGACTATGCACATGATATCGGTTTCTCTGTTCGTATTGGGCAGCAAAGATTAGATGAAAGAGGATTCGTTAAATGGAAACGATACTTATGTGCAAGGGAAGGATTTAAATCAGAAAAAGGTAATACATCTAAAGATTTGTCCAATGTGCGTTTTACTAGGGAGAGTAGATGTGGATGCGAAGCTTACATTTATGTGAGACGCACTATTGAAGGGAAGTATGAGATTGCAAAACTATATGAGGGACACAATCATGATCTTGTTACACCTAGCAAAGTTCATCTACTTAGATCAAAGAGACATGTCAGTGAGAAAGCAAAAACAACCCTTTTTAACTGTCACAAATCAAGCATTGGAACATCACAAGCATATAGGTTACTCCATGTGGGTGCAGGGGGGTTTGAGTTTGTTGATTGCACAAAAAAAGATCTACAAAACTACTATACTGACTTCAGAAAGAAAATCAAAGATGCGGATGCTCAAATGTTTATTGATCAATTTGGAAGACTTCAGGAATTGGATGGAGATTTCTTCTTTGAATATGAAGTGCATGATGGTCGGTTGGTTCGTGTTTTTTGGGCAGAGGTGCAAGAATAAATAAATTACCAATGCACTACATCACGAAAAGATGGACAAAAGATTGCAAAAGGTAATATCATACTACTATATTATTTTCACGTCATATGATACTAGTATTTTATTTTCACGTATATCATAGTAATGTTATGTTTCGTGATTTTCAGATATGATAATTTGTCGGTGCTAAAGGCAACATCCTCTGTGGATGAATCTATTAAAATGAAGATGTCATATGTGCATAATAAATTCGAAGATATTTGTCAAATGGCGAAGACTTCAGAAGAAGGCATGGACATTTTGTTACAGAATTTAGAATCATTATCCTTGCAATTTCAACCTCGTACTCGCACTAGACAAGAAGAACAAGAAGAATTTATTGGTTGTACTATTCCAAAAGAAGTGAAAATACTCCCACCTAATGATGTTCGTTCAAAGGGAAGGTGCAAGAGAATATTAGGACATGGAGATAAAGGCAAGACAAGAAAGAACAAAGAACAAGGGACACGAAGATGCAAGACGTGCAAAGATGTAGGACATGATAGTCGTAATTGTCCAAAGAAAGTTAATGCATAGAAAATATAGGTGACATTGTAAACTACTTTGCAATCATACTTTATAGGTCCCTCATGAACTTGTCTAGGTACTGGTCTTATTATTTTGAGTTCAATGATGAGTGTCTTCTTTTGCCAACTCGAAATGATACTGACATTATTCTTCTCCTCTGTACCTTATTTTGAATGGTTCAGATTCTTCTTGTCCATTTATGTTGTCAGTTTGTCATGATGACTGGTAATTCTTAGTATAGGTTTTCAGTTTAAGTTTGTCATGAAGTTGCAATGCTCTACAAGGTAATATTTCCTACGGTTTTGTTCTTTTGTTTTCTGGCAAGTTTGATCAGCTAATCATGTACTGACTATTGTTTGCTGTCGTTCTTGCTGGGCATTGAGCACTGACTAAAGCGTCAGAAGAAGCTGAGAAGACACAAATGGTCATAACCAAGACAGTGCAGCTGGTGAACAGAAACAAGATTATGCAAGCATGCAAAAATTGAACCAGGCGCTGCCTTTGTCAAAAATGTGTAATCAATTAAAATGCGTAATGCAGTAGATTCATGAACCAGGTGCTGCCTTTGTTCAACGGTGTGCTGTCTTTGTTGAATTCAACACATCAAACGTGGAAATTGTGCACGTTTCATTGTTCAAATGGGAAAATATCAAACACCGAACATTAGTTTCTCAGTATTCAAATCTATATGCGGCACTCATTTGTGGCCTGATCCAATGCGGCAAAACATCGAACAGTTTAGGCACGCACGCGAGTTCCTGTCACCGTCTGCAGCTCGCCGTCGGGGGAGTCGAAGGAGGAGAGCGTCGCGTCAGGGAGCCGGTCCCGACCGCGATGGTGACCGCGGTGGCGGCGGGGGGCGCGGTGGCGGAGGACCCGTGCGACCTTGGTGCTGCGCCGAGGCATCCGACACGGAAGGGCCCCGCGGCGACGACGCTGCAGGACGGGAGGCGAAGGAGAGGCGGGAGGAGGGGGGCGGGCACGAGAGGAGGAAGCTGAGAACGAGAGGAGGAGGCGCTGCGCTCACCGACGGCCGCCACGGCGGCGGTGGCGCAGACGGCGGACATGGCCATGGAGCGGCAGGAGCGTACGTGGCTTTTCGTCGATCGGCTTCGATGGCCTCGGCTCGGCTTGGCTGAAGGGTCTTTTTTGCATATTGTCAGCATCAGGTGGGGTGATTTAAGTGCAAAAAATGCAGTTACCCTTGGATTAACAGGGAAGGGTTGAGATCTGCAGATTGCATGATTGCACCAAATAAGAGATTGCATAGCAGTTGCTGCCTTATTACCTTGGCCACATAATTAGTGTAGGTGGAGTCTACACTGACCCATCTAAAGTCGACACAGTGGTTTAGTGGCCTACACCATCTAATATCAAGGAGCTTCATAGTTTTTTGGTCATGGCTGGCTATTACAGGAGGTTTGTCCAACACTTGGCATCATCGCAAAACCACTGACTGACCTTTTCAAAAAGAACACTCTCTTCATATGGACACATGATTATCAGGTGGCATTTAACTCTCTGAAACAAGCATTGTCCTCAGCACCTGTACTTGCCCTACCCGATTTTTCCAAGTCATTATGCATTGAGACTGACGCTTGTGGATCAGGCATAGGAGCAGTCCTTATGCAAAAAGATCATCCAGTGACATTCTTGAGAAGGCACTTGGCCCTAAGTCCCTAGGCTTATCTGCTTATGAGAAAGAGTACATGGCTATACTTATGGTTGTGGAGCAATTGCGCCAGTATTTACAATACGATGAATTTATCATCAAGATTGACCGAAGGAGCTTGGCTCACCTCACTGATCAAAGACTGAACACTCCTTGGCAACAAAGAGTCTTTACCAAGCTCTTAGATCTGCAATATAAAATTGTATATAAGAAAGGAACAGACAACAGAGTTGTCGATGCCCTGTCAAGAAGACCTCTCCCTGCTGAACAATTGATGGTTGTATCTGTAGCAACACCATCCTGGCTTACTGACATTTCCTCTTCTTATCAGTCTGATCCTAAAGCAAAAGAAATTCTGACAACCTTATCTGTCAATACTGAAACAATGCCACACTTCTCTATGTCTCAGGGCATCATAAGATACAAATGCCGTATTTATGTTGGTGCTAATCAAGAGCTGCAGAACTCTATCATTTATTCTCTACATTGTTCTGCCTTGGGTGGACATTCTGGGTTTCCAGTGACATTTCATCGTATTAAGCAACTCTTCTACTGGCCTAGCCTCAAAGCTTCTGTCTCTGACTTTGTTACTCATTGCTCAGTATGTCAGCAGTCCAAACTTGATCGATCTAAGGTCCTATTTAGCACATCTGGAACTTGCTTCTCTGCGACTGCTCTCAGAATCAGCTGTCTGCAGAAGCTGCTGTAAATACAAGTCTCGTGTTTGGCAGTCTACTTTTTAATGCCGGTTTTTTGTTACAAAGTAAGAATTGTCTGAATTGCCCATGATGGTTTTTTTTATGTTTATATTATGAACTCTGAGTTACTATTTATGTTTTATTTTATTTTTGACATAATTCAAAGTATATAATATTTATACATCTAAAAAAATAAGATCTCATAAGTCTATAAAATCATAAAATAAGGTTTTGGAAGAAAAAATATTGACAGCTGCCATTGACACAGATATTGACTGACAGAGGTCTGAACAAATCTCCAAAGAAGATTAGAACAAAAATAAGGGAACATCTAATCGAAGCAAGGAGTGCTTCAGCTGCTCTAATACAACGAACAAAAAAAAATCTCTATTGCATCTCAATACTAAAGGATCTGCAACGTCCTCTGACTCACTTTCCTTCAGCTGGACAAGTTCGCCGGATGCCCACTACACCCTGCAGGAAATGATATTCATTTTTCAGCTAATACACATTTCATTCAAGGAAAAGAAATGAAGCAACACTCAGATACTCGCATAAGAAAATGACTGAAAGTAGGCAGTAGGAAATTTTACCCAAAATAGGGATTGAATCAGACCAATAGCCCGGTCATCCCTGCAATAATCAAGCTGCTAATCCATCCAACCTAAGAGAAGCAGTACAAAAATCAAAGCTGCACCAATTCATTGTAATTCTTAGCTATAGTTAGCAACTTTGCACTATCAAATTCCCGCCGCATCCTATAATAATATAATTAATAACCAAATGCATAAGAACACCATCTACATCCTGCTCAATCCATATATGTGCTTTTATTTAAATGCACGTCAAATTCTTAGCTATAGGACAGGTTTCTTGCCTCAGGAAACATGCAAATATCACACAACATGAACGAAGAACAAAATTTTTTTACCTCTGCACCACAAGAATTCGACTGTGCAGAACAACAATTCTAGTAGCTTCCTCTCCTTAACCTGCATCAGGATGTAAGATTAATCATCAGCATGCAACAGTAATCGTGTGTGCAGAACAAGACATAATCTAGTGGGTAGCCATATGAAGTAATTGTGTGTGTGCAGTAATCGTGTTGCTAGCCATATGCAGAACAAGAATTAATCTAGCTGCTCGCCATATGCAGAACAAGAAGTAATCAAGTGTGCACAGTGTAAACACTTGACATACAACTGAACATAAAAGAAGAAAGGCACTATGCAAAACTAAGGCCTTGTTTGGCACAGCAGAAACTTGTTAAGAAGCTGACTTCTCTGCAACTGCTCTCAAAAGCAGCTGTCTGCAGAACCTGTTGTAAATACAAGTTTGATGTTTGGCAGTCCGCTTTTTAATGTGTTGGTTTTCTGTTACGTAAGAAATGTCTGAATTGCCCATGATGGTTTTCTGATGTTTATATTATGAACTCTGAGTTACTGTTTATGTTTTATTTTATTTTTAACATAATTCAAAGTATATAATATTCATACATCTGAAAAAAATAATCTCATAAGTCTATAAAATCATAAAACAAGGTTTTGGGAGAAAAATACTGACAGATGCCATTGACACAGATATTAACTGACAGAGGTCCTTGATACAGAGGTTTGCACAAATCTCCAAAGAAGATTGAAACAAAAATAATGGAACATCTTATCGAAGCGAGGAGTGCTTCAGCTGCTCTAACAAAGCAAACAGAAAAATTCTCTGCTGCATCTCAACACTAAAGGACCTGCAACGTCCTCTGACTCATTTTCCTTCGAGCTTTCGCTGGACAAGTTTGCCAGATGCCCACTACATCCTGCAGGAAATGTTATTCATTCTTCAGCTAATACACATTTCACTCAAGGAAAAGAAATGAAGCAACACTCAGATACTCGCATTAGAAAATGACTAAAAGTAGGCAGTAGGAAATTTTACCCAAAATAGGGCTTGAATCAGACCAGTAGCCCGATCATCCCTGCAATAATCAAGTTGCTAATCCATCCAACTTAAGAGAAGCAGTACAAAAAAAATCAAAGCTGCACCAATTCATTGTAATTCTTAGCTACAGTTAGCAACTTCGCACCACCATATTCCCGCCGCATCCCGTAATTATATAATTAATAACCGAATGCATAAGAACACCGTCTACACCCTGCTCAATCCATATATGTGCTTTTGTTTAAATGCACATCAAATTCTTAGCTATAGAACAGGTTTTTTTGCCTCAGGAAACATGCAAATATCACACAAAATGAACGATGAACATTTTTTTTTATCTCTGCACCACAAGAATTCAAGTGTGCAGAAAAAGAATTTTAGTAGCTTCCTCTCCTTAACCTACATCAGGATGTAAGATTAATCATCAGCATGCAACAGTAATCGTGTGTGCAGAACAAGACATAATCTAGCTGGTAGCCATATGAAGTAATCGTGTGTGCATTAATCTTGTTGCTAGCCATATGCAGAACAAGAAGTAATCTAGCTGCTAGCCATATGTAGAACAAGAAGTAATCGAGTCTGCACAGTGTAAACACTTGGCATACAACTGAACATAAAAGAAGAAAGGCACTATGCAAAACTAACTTGCTACTAGAAAATCTTATTCCCCGCTCTCAAAGAACTGATAGGGACAACGCTACGGCTGACTAGCAGATAAGAAATAATGTACATGTTTTCCTATTTCAATTTGATACCTCATGGTAAAAGTTGAAATTGCTTCAGAACAATCCAAACACCGTGCATTTGCATCCTAATCCAAACACGTTGTCCTGTGCATGGCAATTGAAACAATTTAGGCAAATCAACGTGAAGGATAATTGAATACAAAAGGCTAATCCCTAATCCATACTAACCCCTAATCTAATCAAATCCCTAAGAAGAACCAGCGGAGGGGTGAGGAATCCTGCTAGGCTGCTACTGGGCATGGCCGTCAGGGAGGGGCGAGTCGCAGCTCGCCGGCGTGGGGGCAGATCTACGCGCCCGTGACCGACGTCCTGTCGGGAGGGAGGGCGGCGGGGATAGCAATCGTCCCGTCCGTATCGGGCAGGCACCGGGTGAGCACAGCGATGTAACGTCCCGTGGCCAAGGGCGTCGCCGATCGCCCAGGGCGTGAGCGCGCTACGCTCTCCGGCGCTGGACCGGGGTCCCGACGAGGTAAGCGGCACGAAATTTGGTTTCGAATGTTCTCGATACCCTCCTTCTCCCCCGTTCGGTTACATTTGTTCATGGCTCTTACAAGTGGGCCACACTGGCTCGGCCGACCCCACCAGTCAGACCGGCCCGATTAACTCACGCACCCACTCACGCCACCGACCCACACACCCACTCGCCGACCACGGTCTCCATCCTTATCGCCTCGGTTCTTCCTCCCGCAGCTCGTCCGCGTGCTCAGTCGTCCTCCTCGCCTGCCTCCCGGTCCTCCCCTGCCGCCGCCGGCGAGCTCGTAACATTTGCCCCCCCCTTGAGATTCGGCTTGCCCCCAAGCCGTTACTTCCGGGAATCGCCGGACCAGCACATGCCAGTCTTCCCAACTCTCCGCGTCCTCTGGCTTCGCCCACGCAACCCTAGCTTGGGTTATAGCCTTGTTGCCTCTCTTGACCATCCTCCTCTCCAAGATCTGGGCTGGCTTCACCGATTCCGCACTAAAGTCGAAGACTTTCGGCGGATTGGAGTAGATTGGGGCATAGTTCGGAGTGTATGGCTTGATCTGCGAGGTGTGGAAGACGGGATGGATCTGCGCCCCTTCCGGCAACTCCAAGCGGTAAGCCTCCCTCCCTACTCGAGCTAGCACCTTGAAAGGTCCGAAGAAACGGTAGGCGAGCTTCGGGTAGGGTCGATTGACCACAGTGGTTTGAGCATAGGGTTGAAGGCGGAGCAGCACCATCTCACCCACCACAAAAGTTCTGTCTTTTCTCTTCCGATCTGCTTGTTGCTTCATCCGATTTTGGGCCATTGCCAGTTTTTCTTTGAGCAGCTCCAGATGAATCTTTCTGCGCTCTAACATCTCTTGTATGGTTTGCTCTTCCATGTGAGGTACCGTCGGCGCCATCAACGGGTTGGGAGCATACCCGTAGAGTACCTGAAAAGGGGAACATCCCAGAGAAGCATGATGAGAGGTGTTGTACCAGTATTCGGCCAGAGGTAGCCAAGCCCTCCAACTCCTTGGGTCTTCCTGCACAGCGCATCGGAGGTAAGTCTCCAGACATTGGTTCACTCTCTCGGATTGACCATCCTTCTGCGGATGATAAGCTGTACTCATCAGTAGCTTGACCTTCATGCTTTTGAATATTTGTTTCCATACTGTACTAGTAAATATTCTGTCCCGGTCGGACACCATAGTTTTAGGCACTCCGTGCAGCTTAAGCACATTCTCAATCAAGGCAGTTGCCACCTGTATAGCAGTGTAGGGATGTTTCAGAGGAATAAAGTGGTTGTACTTTGAAAATCGATCCACCACCACCAAAATTGTGTCGTAACCCCCTGATTTCGGCAATCCTTCTATGAAATCCATAGTCACATCCTGCCAGGGAGCCTTAGGCACTTCCAGAGGTTGCAGCAACCCAGCGGGTAAGCTTCTCTCCCCTTTTGCTTGTTGACAAACTCCACACTGCTTAACTACTTCCTCAATATCCTGTTTGAGACCCTTCCAAGTGAACAGTTTCTTCACCCTTTGATAAGTGTTCTGTATTCCGGAATGCCCCCCTACTGCACTGTCATGGCAGGCCCCGATTAGCTTAGTCCTTAGAGCAAAATTTTCTCCCACCCAGATCCTCCCTTGCTTCCTGATAATTCCTTGATGTAGTGAATACCCTTGCTCATTGGGACTCTTCACCAGCAGCTCCTTCAACAGTCCTTGAGCATCTAGATCCAATTCATACGAGTTTCGGACCTCCTGTATCCACATAGGAACCACCTCCTGCACCTCTGTTACCTCCATTACTTGCACTACTCTCGATAGGGCGTCAGCTACGACATTCTCCTTTCCTCTGCGGTACACCACCTTGAAGTTGAGCCCCATCAGCTTACTCATTGCCTTCCTCTGCAACTCTGACTGCAGGACTTGATCCTCCAAATAGGTCAAGCTTTGATGGTCGGTCTTGATTATGAATTCTCCTCGTTCCAGATATGGCCTCCACTTTTCCACCGCCAGTATTAGCGCCAGAAACTCCTTCTCGTAAATCGACCAGTGGTAGTGCTGCGAGGCCAAGGCTTTGCTCAGAAAAGCCACTGGCCTTCCCTTTTGCATCAACACCGCTCCTACCCCTTTATCACAAGAATCTGTTTCTACCTCAAACTGCTCATTGAAATCGGGTAACGCCAGCACCGGGGTTGTACACATGGCCTCCTTCAACCTCTCAAACGCCTGTTGTGCCTCACCCGACCACTGGAACTGCTTCTTCTTCAGTAGCTGGGTCAGAGGTCTGGCTAACACTCCATACCCCTTCACAAAACGCCGATAGTATCCAGTGAGACCCAAGAACCCCCTCAGTTCTGTCACCGTAGCTGGCACTGGCCACCTCTGCATCGCTTCCACCTTTTCCTCCTCCGTCTGTACCCCATGCTCCGAGATCCGATGCCCCAAATAGATCAACTCCTTTTTCGCAAACTTGCATTTGGTTAATTTCAAGTAGAATTGATGCCTCTGCAACAGCTCCAGGACCTGACGAATGTGCTGGACATGCTCCCCCCAACTTCTGCTGTATATCAGAATGTCATCTATAAACACCAGTACGAATCTTCGGAGATACTCTGCGAGTATAGAGTTCATTGCACATTGAAATGACGCCGGGGCGTTTGTCAATCCGAAGGGCATCACTTTGAACTGATAGTGCCTGCAGTGCGTCTTGAAGGCCGTCTTAAACTCTTCCCCTCTCCTCATCCTTAACTGGTGATAGCCTGACCTTAAGTCCAGACTGGTGAAATACTTGGCTCCTCCCAGTTCCTCGAGTATCTCCTCCACCATCGGCATGGGAAACCGATTCTTAATGGTGATATCATTCAGCTTACAATAGTCAATGCAAAATCGCCAGCTCCCGTCTTTCTTCTTAACCAGCAGCACAAGCGACGCAAATGGGCTTACGATGTGTTCAATTAACCCAGCCTCCAGTAACTCCGCCACCTGACGCTCGATCTCCGTCTTGTGCATTGGAGAATACCGATAGGGTCGGCTATTCACTGGCACTGCCCCGGGTATCAGTGGTATTGCATGATCGAACGGTCTCTCCGGCGGCAGCTCCTTGGGATCCCGGAATACCTCTCTAAATTCTTCCAGTACTTCCTCCACCTCAGCTCTTCCTTCCTCAGACTCCTTTCCCATCTTTTCGCCTACTGCCTCCACCACCACGCTAGCCCATAGGTCTCCTCTCCGGAGGCACTTCGCCACTTGCTTCAATGATATTTGTGTCACCCCTTTTCCCTTCCGTTCCTGATCTCCCTTCAGGGTTACCTTTCTTCCCTCTGCTAAGAAGGTTAGGATTCTGCGCTTCCAGTCACACTCCATGGGGTTGTGCCTGGCTAACCAGTCATAGCCCAAGATCACATCATAAGCTCCCAAGGGTAGTACTCTCATCTCCCCCCTTCCAACATAACTCCCACACCTCCATTCAAACTCTTCCACCACTAGCTCACTGCTGGCCTCTTCCCCAGTAGCCACCCTCACCCTCAAGGCTTCTTTCTTCTTGGTAGGAATCTCCATCTCCTCCACGAAGGCGGCATTGACAAATGATACTGAGCTCCCTGAGTCAATCAGAATGAGACACACCCTTCCCTTCACCTGTGCCCTCAGTATCATGCTGTGCTGACCTTGGGTACCCGCTACGGCATGCACGGATACCGTGCAGCAATCTGCCTCCTCTGCATCCTCACGCTCCAATGCCATGAGCACCTTGTCAGTCAGCTCCACATTCTCGTCTTCCACCTCCACTACATTCAACTGTGACCCCTGTCTCTTGGAACACTTCAGGTGGTGCCCTGGCTCATACTTCTCTCCGCATGCATAACACAATCCGTTCAACCTTCGATAGTCTCTCAGTTGCCTCTCCCTTGTCAATTCTCCCGTTGGTTTGTGCTCTAGCCGACTCCAGCCCCCTTGCTTCACCATCCCCGCTCCTGGGTTTGGCCTCCCCTTCCCTCTCTCCTGAATCAGCCTCTGAACTTTTGCTAGAGTAATGGCACGGTTCATAGTGGTAGGAATCTAAGACTGCACTGGCCCTTGTAACTCCACCTTAAACCCTTTCAGGAACTGAGTCACAAAGAACACCTCGTCCAACATTGGGTTATGCATGGAAGTAGCATACCGGGCTTCCTCAAAGCTTGCAATGTACTCTTCTAGCCCTCCGGTCTGTCTCGGATGAATCAAATCATGCATAGCTTGAGGATACTCATAAGTCCCGAATTTCTCCTTCACGGCCTCCACGAACGTCGCCCAATCCCTCAACCCGTGCGTCACTTTGTACACCTGGAGCCACTTGACCGCATTGCCCTCCATGTGAATGCTGGCGGCCCGCACCCAAATCACCTCAGAAATGTTGTAGATCAAAAAGTAATCTTCACACTTATCAATCCATATCGTTGGATTTTCTCCTGAGAACCTCGGAAATGAGAGCTTCACGAAGTGTTTGTCCCCAGCCCCTCCCCCCGAGGACCCTCCATCATCTCTCCTTCCCATATCCCCCGTGTACCCTCCTTCCAATCTCCTCTGATACTCCGGACCTCGAACCTCCTGCGAAAGCGCCGCGATCTTCCTCTCCGCCTCCTCCAACAGGCTACTCAGCCGATCCCGATCCTACGCCGCCTGCTCCGCCATCGCCGTCGCCAACTCCTGTTGCCCCTGCATCTCCCTCTGTCCCTTCGTCAAGCTCTCCAACATCCCGAACACCCGAGCCCACTTCTCATCCTCCCTCTGCTCCCTTCCCTCCATGGCTGAGAGGACGAACCTGGTTTGGACAGAGGGCTTGGCGGTGGGAGCCGTGGTGTTCCCTCCGATCTGTTCCGGTCCTCCTCTTCCTTCCGCCGATTCCGCCTACGCCTGAGTCGCGATCGTCGGCCGAAGCAGGAGGTCCCAGCTCTGATACCAGCTGTAACGTGCCGTGGCCAAGGGCGTCGCCGATCGCCCAGGGCGTGAGCGCGCTACGCTCTCCGGCGCTGGACCGGGGTCCCGACGAGGTAAGCGGCACGGAATTTGGTTCCGAATGTTCTCGATACCCTCCTTCTCTCCCGTTCGGTTACATTTGTTCATGGCTCTTACAAGTGGGCCACCCTGGCTCGGCCGACCCCACCAGTCAGACCGGCCCGATTAACTCACGCACCCACTCACGCCACCGACCCACACACCCACTCGCCGACCACGGTCTCCATCCTTATCGCCTCGGTTCTTCCTCCCGCAGCTCGTCCGCGTGCTCAGTCGTCCTCCTCGCCTGCCTCCCGGTCCTCCCCTGCCGCCGCCGGCGAGCTCGTAACAAGCGGCATCGCTGCCGGCGGAAGGCGCGACGAGGGGAGGCGTGGGAGACGTATTGTGGTGTAGGGCGACGATGGAGGAGACGCGCAGTGCTGGAGGGAGAGAAAGGTTTATGATATCTATTTATACAATGTCAATTGCGGGTAATTTCTTCTAAATTTGAGGGATAGTTTCATACTCTGTTGCGGAAAGCTGCCAAAAGCTGATGGGAGGCAGCTTTTTTTTTTCCAAATTACTTGCTAGTTCATTTTAGAAAGTACTTCTATAGGAAGTTGGGTGAGAAGATGAGCGCTTGGGAGTCCAAGTGCTTAAATTTGGTGAGAAGTTGGCTAACAAGCTGTGCCAAATAGGACATAAATATCCAGGCCTCTTACAATTACTTGAGATTATGTCTGGCACACAGTTTCCTTAGACTTTGTTGAAGAGTTACCCAAATCCAAACATGCAAACTGTAAATTAGTGGTAGTGGACAAGTTTTTCAAGTATGGACATTTTATCCCTCTGCACCACCCATTTACAACATTTTCAGTAGCTAGAGTATTCATTGATCAGATTTAAAAGCTTCATGGAATACCAGTGGCCATCATCTCAGATCGTGATCCGATATTTACAAGCAAGTTGTAGCGTGAAATATTTAATATTGCTGGTGTAGAATTGCGCACGAGCTCTTCCTACCACCCACAGTCTGATGGGCAAACCTAACGGGTCAATCAATGATTAGAAACATACCTCAGGTGCTTTGTCATGCATGTCCCCCCCAAGTGGTCCTCTTTGCTTTCCTTAGCTGAATTGTGGTACAACACAAGTTACCTTCCCTGGGCAAAACTCCATTTGAGATACTATACGGCCATCCACCGAACCACTTTGGACTCTCTTCTGCTTCATGTATCTCTAGTGCAGACCTGGACAGCTGGATTCAGGAGTGTGCCCTCATGACTTCACTGGTCGTCAATACTTATTACGTGCTCAGCAACATATGAAACGCTAGGCTGACAAGGGTCTCACCGACAGATCCCTGGATGTGGGCAACTGGGTCTATGTCAAGTTACAACCATATGTTCAGACTTCACTCTCCCAAAGATCTTCTCAGAAACTGGCATTCAAATATTTTGGGCCCTTCATGATCATTGAGCACATTGGTTTGGTCGCATACAAGCTTCAGCTTCGCCCACCCTCTGTTGGCACGTTTACCTCTGGGACAGGTTTGCTCACAACTGCCTGATACATCTCATGCCATGCAATTTCCACCCCATGTACCGCAGCAACGTATGATCACTCGAGCCGGCAACCAAGTTCCACAAGTTTTGATCCACTGGTCCGATCTACCTCTGGAGCTGGTGGCTACATGGGCAGACGAAGATCGCCCCCGCCAAGAATTTCTAGGAGTTCCTGCTTGGGGTGGGGTGGGGGGGGGGGGGGGGGGGGGGGGCGGGGATTTCAGCAGCATCGAAGGAGGCATTCGCTCTTTGGGGCTTCATGGGCGCAACACGTCAACATCAGGAAGGCGGGAACATTTCAAGTGAACGTCAAGGCGGGAACGTTTCAAACACGGCAGAGGACGAATGGTGGCGTGAGTGATCGTCTCAGATTGTTACGAGTTGTTACGAGCTGTCAGGAGATTCGCCTTTAAAAGGACATGTAACCAATTCTATTGGGTTATGAACGATGAACAGAAAAAATAACTCTATCCTGCGCCTTCCTCTCTTCTCCTCTTCGTGTGCTGCTAACAGTATGTTTCCATTTGATGTCGCTGCCGGGTTTAAAGGCATCTAGTACCTTGTTATTTTGTGTGCAAGGTTTAGTTCAAATTTCAATCTCTTTACTGGAACGGGTAATGCTTTGCTAGTTGTTTCTTACAACATCAAATGAAGAAAAATATAGTAGTAATTTGAGGCTGAACGTTAGGTTTCTTAAAAATTAAGATATATATAAGTTCAAATTGCAAAAGATCTAAATTCATTAAGTGCACGTCAACAAGTGCAAAAGCTTCTAAAAAAACAAAGGAATACAACAAAATTAGAAGAACGGCAATAGGCACGAGAAACATTATTATCAATGGAGCATAAAATGTGAGGCGCAATGATAGGATAACACTATTCCATCTGAAGCACTCTGCATTGAAGGTACTACGAGAAAGTACCATGGACTTCAGTTGCCATCCACACAGAAGTACTACGGCTCCACAAAATTATTATCAATCCGATGGAAACGATCGTGCCCCCCTAAGGCTGCTTGTTCCTAGCTAGCTCTTCACTTGAGGGCTGCGCTCAGGCTTTCCCTGCAGATCCAAATAGGCGTATTTTCTCTACGACAACAGCTTTCATTGCCTCTTTAGCTGACGCCATGACGTGAATCAGGTCCTTCTCTGGCTTTTTGAGGGACTCCAGGTAACTGTTTCGAACCTCGGTGTTCACGTTGAATTTCCTCACACCCAACTCTATGCATTCCTGTTCCAAAAATGAAAACGTGATTATTTTGTTTGCACAATAACAATTTAACATACAAATAACTTTTTAAATACGAAACCATCAATACCTAAGATTTCGTATGAAATTGTGATTTGGTGTGTACAATTTATCCAAGACCAACAATAAATTCATTAACTCAACACTGTCTTGAACTTACAAGTAGCACTCATGATCTATCTGCATTTTTGCAAGGGAAAGAAATAGTTTTGTTGTTTGGATAATTCAGTTTTTTTATTTTAATTAATTGACTTAAACAAGTCTTGAACAGAAAACCCAGGCTTTAATACCATGCTGAACCTCCTGAACAAGCTAGCTTCACTGAAGGACTAAAAACGGGTCGGTAATGGTGAGCGATGATGATGATTGTACACCGTCCCCAAGTAATCTAACAATAACAGCTACAAGCAACAGCCTCACTGATCTAATAAACTAAAACTTAAACAATGTCCTGAACCTTTATTAGCCCATGAGGTAGGCCAGAAGCTCCATGGAGAACCAAGATAACTCCTTTCTTCAAGGTCAATGCACGAAGGTCCTGTTGCCATTCAAAAAGAATACTGGTTCAGTAAGGACTTACACGATTAAAGGCATGCAACAACAATCTAACTCTTTCTACATAATTTCATGAGATGTTATAACTGCAAGTGCGATAGGGCATCTGCTGTAGGCACAACAGTTTCATAAATAGATGTACCACACTCAGAGAACAGAGAACACCACTAAAGCTCTGCAAAGCGTAACTGCATTTTTCTGACCTTTAACAAGTCAAATCTAAGGTTTGGTCCACTAGGTGGATATTCTCCGTGAACATTTCCAATGCATACTGCTAGAGCATCAATACTTGTTTCATCAATAAATCCGTCAGCCTGAAAACACATACCATAAAACTTAGTAAAACGTGGTTACCACAAATAATAAAAGAGATGACAACATTTGTTACAGAAATTCCCTCAAAAAAATTGTTTTTTTTTTACCGAACCCTCAAAAAAAATTGTTACAGAAGGAAAAAAAATGCACCTGAGCAACATCAGTAAATTTTGCTCCGTATTCTTCAACTGTCAAGCCATCTTCGGAGCCTGAGAGTCTACCCAATTCAGCTTCCACAAGTATGTCTTTTGCATGAACCAAGGAAGCAATGCTCTTTGTGTACAAGATATTCTCGCCCAAAGACATATGGGAACCATCCACCATGACTGAATCAAATCCCTGGAATGACATAGCAATTGACCAGGAGAAAAGTCAAGATTGAGATAAAGGTGTTTATGGTTAAGGAGCTTATGGTTAAGGTGTTTATGATTGAGATATTGGTTACACAATTCTAGGCAATGATGCATATTCTTCACATACCATCTCAAGAGCTTCAAGTAAATCTGACTTTGAAGTGCCATGATCATAATGAACAGTAACAGGCACCTGGGATAAGAGAATTTCAGAAAGTTTCACCTTTTGAGATTGCATTGTACCATCGAAATATACAAGAAATCCAAATGTTTTTCAAAATGTGGTTTATTCAGGAGTCTGGACAATAGAATGTATGCAGATAGTCGTTGAAAATTTTAGGCTCTCTAGTTTCTCTTACACTGGATTGTTCTGCAGCAGCAATGCAGCAAGCTACCAGTGGGACTCCCCCTTGCTTCAGAGCACTGGGATGAACCTAAATGACAACCAGAATAATCATGATAAAAAATGTGAAAATACATATCATTTACCCCCTCCAGATTTTTATTGATGAAATTAGGACAACACTTTTAGTTCAGTCCTAGCGTCATAAATAAAAAACCGAGGGAGCACTATATTTTCATATTCTGCTATGCCCAGAGTCAAGAAAGTTTTTTTTTCCACCCAATGGCAGTATAATTTCTATACAAGAAAGAAACATGATAACAAATCCATGTTAGGACCAATATGGTTCTGTTTTGAAGCTCACAATTATGCATTACCCCAAGTCCCCTTGTGACATACACCCTCCAGTTGTATATTGTTATTGTGAGGAAAACGATTCTAGTTCAAAAATGAACTAGAGTTCCTTTCAAAAAAATGAACTAGAGTTGTTTCTAACGGCAACAATTTGAGAGCGGAGGGAGTATTGAAGGAAGAAAGAGCACAGGCACTTATATGTTTAACTCTGATATTGACGAAAAGAAAACACCAACTGCGTATTGAAGGGTTCCTAACCTGCAGCATAACAGGACTTTTTTCAGCCTCTGCTGCTGCAATAACTGCTTCAATTCCCTCAAGATTATACACATTGAAAGCACCAACTGCATAACCACCCTTCTCCGCATTCTTCACAAAAAAATCAACTATTAATTTTAATCTAGAAACAGGAGAAGTTAGCCTTAATAAGATGCTTAAATTAATGATAGAATGTTACAAGCAGAAGTTCTTTTGTAGAACTTCTTGAAGGGGAAGCCCAGTTTCTCACTACTGTTGCAAGAGCGCAGTTATCACCAACATTACCTGTTAGAGGGGGACAGCATAGCACATTGGGTCAAAAGGGTTTTACTTGCGTGTCGTTGTGGCATATGAACTGTAATGTTTAGTACCAGGAAAAACAATGTAAGGGACACCGGGAAGTCTACTCTCAGGACCAAGCTGCCACAATGGTACGCCAGCTAAAGCCTGTCCCATTACTTTGGCACGCCGAACTTCCAAAGCTTTTGTAGCAATGTCAGATGAAGTAATTCCTCCCTATGTGAATAACATTATAAACAACAATTTCAGAAGACTAGCAAGCATGTGTGGTCTTGATTTTTTTTTGTTTGCCAACTAGCAAGCATCACTTGTGCACATCATTTCTTCCTGAAGGAAACATTTTCAAAATTTCATAAAGTACTTTGTGGGAAAGGAAGAAAATGGAACAAGAACATCAGTTTTATAGCAATCATGCCGATTCTCGTTGTAACAAATTTGTATATATGCATATCTGAGATCCCATATGATAATCTAAAAATAATAACCAGCAAGACAATATGCTTTAAGAAAAGAATCAACCCTAATCTGTTACCTTGGCAATGATGTAACGAGGTCGGCTATTAATCCTTCTCACAATCTCCACTAGTGCTGAGCTTACTTTGCAATTAATTTCTAAGCTTTCTTCAGGTGCTGCAATACAGCAGGTACAATTTTCTTAGATGTTACGAGATCGATATACTTAAAGACAAACATCAAAGGAAAGAAAAAACATTTTCTTTCATTTGGCATGAAATTATAAAACAAAGAAAGACATCAGTTCCCAGCAATAAATATGCTGCTCATGCTTATTGTTGGACTGTATATGTGTACTTGTTTTGGGCTAGGCCCATGTATCAGCCCACCCTAGGGGTCTATATATATGTACTCTTCCCCTTTGGGGTTAATTAATCATATCATTATTCCCTCTATCATGGTATCATTAGCCTGGTTAACCTAACGCTAACCCTAGCCCCCTCCTGGCCGCCGCCCTATGGCGCCCCCACCCCAGCCGCCGCCGGCCGCCTCCCTCCCCTGCGCAGGCGCGCCCCTGCCCCAGCCGCCGCAAGCCGCATCCCTCCCCTGCGCCGGCGCGCCCCCACCCCAGCCGTTGCCGACCGCCTCCTTCCCCTGGGCTGGCGCGCCCCTGACTCAGCCGCCACCGGCCGCATCCCTCCCTTGGGTCGGCGCGCCCCCACCCCAGCCGCCGCCGGCAGCCCCCTCCTCCCTGGTCAGCGCGCCCCTGGCCGGCGCCGTCTCCTCCCTGGCCGCTGCTCCTCTCGCCGGCGCCGCCCCCTCCCTGGCTGCCGCCCCTCTGGCCGGCGCCCCCTGGCCGGCGCTCCCATGGCTGGCGCCGCCTCCCTCCCCTGCGCCGGTGCGCCTGCCACTGGTCCAGCAGCGGGCGCGCCCCTCGTCACCATGGCTCGGCCTGCGTACGACGCCGCGACTGGTCCGGCCGCCGGCGGCCCACTCGCCGGCCCCACTGCCCTCGCCTTCATGACGGGCCCCGGTCCAGATGGATCTGGTGTTGGCACCGATAGCACCACCACGACGGCTGCGGACACCGGAGATGTCTTCGCGGCTCTGGTTGCCTCTCGCGAGCGCGAGCGGGCACTTGCTCTCGCATAGGAGCAGGAGCGTGCTTCACTAACCGCTCTCTCTCACCAGATCCAGGAGGGTGCTCACCGGCCGTCGACTGCTGTGTATGAGCCTTCCTCTGATGTTGGTGCGCACTCCGCGCACTCGGCGTCTCTCGCCGCCGCTCTACACGCCCAGGCTGCTGGAGTTCAGAACATCCGGACGCTTGTGCCGATCGTCCTCAGTTGTAACTCCACGGCCTACGCTCACTGGCGTCACGTGTTCCTTCTCACACTGAGGAGATACCAACTTGAGGACCACGTCCAACGGGAGGGCTCCCCGTATGATAACTCTTGGACCAGCATGGACAGGTTGGTCCTTGCTTGGATCCTTGGGTCCCTCTCCGACGAGCTACACGACCTGGTCGGACAGCTCGGTGGTCGTACTACACGCCGGGCGTGGCTAGTGCTTGAGCAGCACTTCTAGGGGAACCGTGCGACTCGGGCCCTCAATATCAACGCACGGTTCCAGAACACAGTCCAGGGCGACCGCACCATCTCCACCTACTGCGGGGAGATGAAGAGCATGTTGATGCTTTGTGCGATCTTGGAGAGCCGATCGCCGACAGCACACTCGTTCTTCGGGTCCTCCAGGGCCTGAACGAGCGCTACAGCCACCTTCATTCGTGGCTTCTTCGTGTGGAGCCGCCACCAACCTTTGAGAAGGTCTGGTCTGATCTTGAACTTGAGGAGATCACGAATGGTGGCCCCACTGGCTCAGGGCCAGCCACAGCCTTCTATGGCTCTGGGCAGTCCTCGCGGCCACCTACTTCCGGTGGACCACCTCTGAGACCACCTGCTCCGTCTACTGCCCCAGGTGCCCCTACAGACTCCAAGGGTGGTAATCGTCGACGTCGCGGGAAGCGCGGCGGACGAGGTGCTGATGCCGGTAGCACCTCTGCGTCTGCTCCTGCACCTGCCCCTACTCCTGGAGGTGGTAGTGGTGGCACCGGCCAGGGAGCTGCATCCTGGCCCACACCCTACAACCCGTGGACCGGCCAGATCTCCATGTGGACTGGACCGTCCCCGGGTCTTCTCCACGTCAGCCACGTCCTCAACCGGCGTATGTGGCCCACCCGGGCTTTGGTGGTCTCGCCTACCGTGGAGGTGGGTCGTCGACTCAGACCTACAGGGGCACTGCCTACCCAGCTAGGTACTCGGAGCCGCCAGCACCGCTCTAGGAGCCGCCCCTGGGGTGGGATCGTCAGAAACTGGCGTCTTCGTTCAACACCATGCACCTCACACCACCTGCTACTGACTGGGTGGCTGATTCCGGAGCTTCGTACCATACCACTCCTGATGCTGGTATACTCTCTTCTACACACCCCCCTCATCCTCCGTTTCCTTCATCTATCGTTGTCGGGAATGGGTCTGTTCTTCCGGTCACCTCAGTAGGTGACTCGGGATCTCCGGGTTCCTTTCAGCTTAACGACATTCTTGTTGCTCCAAATATCATTCAGAACCTGCTTTCGATTCGTCATTTTACCACTGATAATAGTGTTTCTGTTGAGTTTGATCCTTTTGGTTTGTCTGTGAAGGATCTTTCTACCTGACGTCTTCTTCTTCAATGTGATAGCCCGGGACCCCTTACACGCTTCGACTTCCTACTTCCACTGCGTCTCCGTCTTTTGCTCTGGCTACGACAGCTTCGTCCACCACTTGGCACCGCCGGCTTGGCCATCCTGGTGTTGATGCTATGTCCAAGTTGTCTAGTAGTTCAGTTATCTCGTGTACTAGGGGCACAAATGAGTCTTTATGTCATGCTTGTCAGCTTGGTCGCCATGTTAGGCTTCCTTTCCTACGTCTATGACTCATGTTGAGCATATTTTCGATCTCATTCACTGTGATTTGTGGACATCTCCTATTATCAGTGTCTCTGGTTTTAAATATTACTTGGTGATCATTGATGATTTCTCGCATTTTTCCTAGATGTTTCCATTGCGTTTGAAGTCTGAGACCTATGTCACTCTCTCTCACTTCTTCGTTTGGGTTTCCACTCAGTTTGGAAGCACTATCCGTGCTCTACAGTGTGATAACAGGCGAGAGTTTGACAACTCAGCGCTCCGTGGTTTTTTACTCGCACATGTCGTCCAGTTGCGTATGTCTTGTCCATATACCTCTCTCCAAAATGGCAACACAGAGCGTATGATTCATACCACTAATGATGTCATGCGCTCCCTGATGTTCAGGCTTCTGTTCCTGCTCGATATTGGGTAGAGGCTCTCCACACTTCCACTTTTCTTATTAATCGTCTTCCTACCAAGTCGATTCGAGCACCTACTCCATATTTTGCCTTGTATGGCACCACCCCTCTCTATGACCACCTTCGAGTTTTTGGGTGTGCTTGCTACCATAATCTTTTCGCCACAACTCCACATAAGCTTGCGCCCCGCGCTACTCGGTGTGTCTTCCTTGGGTACTCTCTCGATCATAAGGGGTACCGGTGTCTTGACCTCACCACTCACCGTATCTTGATCTCTCGACACGTTGTGTTCGACGAGTCCTCCTTTCCCTTCTCCACTTCCTCCTCTGCTTCAGCCGCAGAGTTAGACTCCTTGTTTTCTACTGACACCGAGGCTGCTACAGTACAGTTGCCTTGGCCTTTTTCTGCAGGTACGACACCCGTTGCGCCACGCGTGGCCCCGACGTCATCTGCTGGGCCACGTTCGACTTCCACGACATCGACTACTGCACCCCGTGCAGTACCGGCGACTCAAGCGCCATCGGCTGCACCTCCTGTGGCCCCGACGTCTCGGTTCACTAACCCTGCACTCATCTACCAGCGACGAGCGCGGGTTGGTGCTCAGACTCCAGCAGCTCCTGCGTTCCAGGGGTCTTCGGTCACGCCTGCAACGCCCTCGGTGTCTCCGACCTCCACGGTCGCGCCACGCGCGGCCCCAGCGTCTCCGACCTCCTCTGTCACACCACACGCGGCCCCGGTGTCTCCGACCTCTACTGTTGTGCCACGCGCGGCCCCGACGTCTCCGACCTCTACTGTTGTGCCACACGTGGCCCCGGCGTCTCCGGCGTCACAAGTCGTGCCACGCGCGGCCACAACACCACGGTTTGCCGACCCTGCTCTTGTCTACCAGCGACGAGAGCAGGTTGGTGACCCGACTCCTCGTGTCGAGCCCCCGGTGTACCACCCGCCTTTGCTCCACCGGGACCCGGGGCATGTTCACCCGATGGTTACTCGACATGCAACTGGAGTCCTCCGGTCTGTTGAGCGTTTCTCCGGGGTTGTCCTCTCGTCGACGACGCCTCCACCGCTTGCCTCCTCTTCGATATCGCCTATACCGTCTTCCGTCCATAGCGCTCTCGCCGACCCTCACTGGCGTCGTGCTATGGAGGAAGAGTATGAGGCACTACTTGCCAACCGGACGTGGGACCTTGTTCCTCGTCCCACTCATGGCAATATTGTCACAGGCAAGTGGGTGTTCACGCAGAAGAGGAAGGCAGATGGCTCCGTGGGGAGATATAAGGCTCGATGGGTACTTCGGGGCTTTACTCAACGACCTGGAGTGGACTACGACGAGACCTTCAGTCCTGTGGTGAAGCCGGCGACGGTCCACACCGTTCTGTCGCTGGCTCTCTCGCGTTCTTGGCCTATCCACTAGCTGGATGTCAAGAATGCCTTCCTCCACGGTACTCTGACAGAGACGGTGTACTGCAGTCAGCTGGACGGCAACCTCGTCTCCTGGTCCTCGAAGCGGCAGCCTGTGGTGCGTTCGAGTGCTGAGGCGGAGTACCGCGTCGTGGCCAAAGACTTGGCTGAGGCCGCTTGGCTCCACCAGCTGCTGCAGGAGCTCCACTCCCCCGTCCCTCGGAGCACGTTGGTGTACTGCAACAACGTCAGCGCCGTCTACCTCTCCACCAACCCTGTCCAGCATCAGCGCATGAAGCATGTGGAGATCGACCTCCACTTCGTTTGTGAGTGGGTTGCACGTGGCGAGGTTCGGGTTCTCCATGTCCCGACGATGTCGCAGTTCGCCGACATCTTCACGAAGGGTCTCCCGTCGTCGCTGTTTTCAGAGTTTCGATCCAATCTCAACATCTAGGGGGGGTGTTGGACTGTATATGTGTACCTGTAGGTGTTTTGGGCTAGACCCATGTATCAGCCCACCCTAGGGGTCTATATATATGTACTCTCCCCCTTTGGGGTTAATTAATCAAATCATTATTCCCTCTATCACTTATCAGTTCAGTATGATAAAAACCATTCGTTATATATTGTATAAATAAAAAACATAGGTTTGTACACTCCTGCACAGAGTTCAGTCATATACAGAGAAATTGATATTGTTACCCTTCAATCACTACAAATGTTACGATGTGCACTAGACGTGCCCTATCTGAATGACTGGAATGAACAATTTTCATTGGGCGAGTCTGGAAATGCAGAATTCCATTGCTCTAGCAGTGGGAGGTAAATATGTGTGGTTGACTTGGACGTAATCAGTATTTTCAGCTTATTCCCATAACAGATTTTCAATTAACATCGTAAGCTAAAGTATCATGCCAATAAAATGCTAAGGAAACATGATAGCATGCTACAGTTGAGAGCATTGGATCTACATTAGTAAGTAACAGATAGAATTACTTGATGCGTACTCTTCATTATGGTTTCTATCATGCTCTAACTGATCCGCCCCACTACATAATTTGATCAATGACTTGACAAGTGGGATATGGATTAAGGAATTTTGACATTAAGAACCTGTATAGTATTATATCAAAACTAACTCTACATGATAACTGTAGTGTTAATTAACAAAACAATAAAATTAGAATAGTCATCAAATGCTAACTTTTTCCAGTAATAAGCTGGCGGCTAGTGACAACTAGAGTGTCTTTTCTGGATTGTATATAGGCATTTCCTAGTTCCACGACTCGGCTAATTTCTTGGTCTCTTTCCTTGATTGATCCCATCGAAACCATCTCAACAGATACCTGCAAAAAGGAATGAAGAAAACATTAGATACAGATAATCTCAAATAGAAAAGGCCATTTTTAAAGACAGAATTAACTAAACTGTACAACTTTTATATCGGGGGTGTCAACATCCACATATAAGCACAACGACAAAAATATAATTTACCTCTATCACTCTAATGAATTTCCCACATTGTGATCGCAACTCATCGACCTAATAAATGAGAACATGTATGAGAAGCTACGATTCCAAAAAGGCAAAACAAATAAAAGCTTAAATCATTACAATTCTGACCTGATTTGTAGTTTTGGGCACATAGGAACCAACAATTATGAGGCCTCCAGTTAAACTTCTTTTTAAGCCAAGATCATTTGGACAGATAGGTGCCTTTGGCTTGATCCCAATCCTTGCACTCACAAAACTTGCAGCTGTTCGACACAAAAACCTCTTTCCCTTCAATTCAGCCTGTCACATTAATATAATAACAAATAAGGAATATAGACAAATCGGATGCTCATGCTATCATATACTTGATAGGAATGTTTATACTCAGACATAACATGCCTGGATCATTCCAGAAGCAAAGACAGCCATGTCTCTCTCACTAGCAGCATTGACGATACACACAGAGCCCTACAAGCATACAGATTACTTGTTAAAAAAATTCAGGTCAACCAAGAAAGGCAGAACAAGGAAGTTGTGTTTATACTTTATAGTAAATGTGATTGAATGTGCTGGAAAGTTCAATAAGTTTGTAAATGTGCTGCAAATGTTTGGTGGCCAGGAAACAATAGTTTGTTAGCTACTTCATTGGTAAGAATGATGTGTTGATTAATGGTGAGGCCTATTAAATCTCTGGCTCCTTTCTGAAGAGAATCAAATGAAAAATAACTTTGGCACGAAATATGATTTCACAAATTACCTTCTTCAAGCTACAGAGATGCTGACAAACTGCATCTGGTCCCTCCTTACGAAGGAGATTTATGGAAATTGTTGAAACTTGGTTCTCAGAAATCCGTCCTCTAGTCTTCTCTTCAACCCACTGGTGTTCAAGTACGGAGCAAGGCATTGCTCTTCAATTCACCCCCAGAACAACAACAACACCTAGAAAAACACACTCCAGAATGGTACCTGTCTGAGATTGGAAGATTGGTAGCCAAAAGCAGCATCCTTGGCGAATTCCGTTTCACCAGCAGGAATTAATCTGGTACATAGTATTGGAGCACCAAACTATGTGATTTTTTGTATTTAAATAGCTTGGACTAAAAATCATGCATAGACTACCTGTCAGAGTCTGCAACATAGTGGATGTCATTAATAGTGTAGCGCCCGCCTTGAAGGAAGAATGGACAGATTATCCAAGCATCCATCTCGCCCAATACTGAAATAGCAGCATCAGCTTCCTGGAAAAATAGAACATCAGGTGACAATGGAAAATGAAAGAGAGAAGGAAAATTAAGGCCGATATGACTTCAGATACTAACTTCAGGGAAATGGCCACGTAGAGTTGAGTCACCTCTCAAGACTACTGTATAACTAACACCAGGGACATTCTTTGCCGCAGCTTCTAGATTTCTGCAGATATTTTTTACTAGCAACATAGCCTATTATACAGTGAGAAAAGGTTAAAACGGATATTAAAAGGTGGCACAAAATATAACTGCTAAAAACTGCATTATCTTACTTTGTCAGCAGTCATTGAACGAGAATTTGTCAAAATAAAAAAGCAAGTAGGTAATTTCAGAAACTGTTCGACAAGGGCTTCAACAGGCCTGCAGGATGAATCATATAATTAAAAGGCATGCTAGGCATGAGAAACCATGTACCTACTACCTAATGAATATGAACAAACAAAAAACAGAGCTCACATATCCATTTATGCTGGTGGAACATATAATTGATTAAATAAAATATAAATTCTTCTTTTACCATTCTGTTAAAACTTCTATGTCATGAACTGTTTGTGTCCCAGTTGGATCATCATCCAAGACAACAAGAATATTTGTGCTACTACGAGATGCAATAGAAACTACATCATCCATTGGATCTTCTGGCCATTCAGCGGGAAGAGAATGAAGGACATCTTCTTTATTGAGCATGGTAGACTTCCCTTCTACTTTCACTCCAGTTAATGTCTCGTACACCTGCAGTCACAACTCTCCTGTAAATCTAGTCTAAAATTTATATATTTTATTCGAGCAACAGACTGGTCAGGTTAGGGTTCTCGCACTTCAGCACAATCATAATCTACCAATTCCTGGACAAAATAATACTTACTTTCACAACGGCAGCATCGTCACATCTACCCCACCCAGAAGCAGATCCTGTTATAAATGCATCACAAAAGTTAAATTATACCACCATTCTTTATTTTTTGATGAAACTAGTATCATACTTTATCGCTTAGTTATCCAAATAAAACACGTATCACTTGGCAGTTAGTTTTCTAGAACATTGCGAAATCAGTCACCTAGGACATTTTTCACGCAATGCAAGAATATGACATTGAATTGATCATCATGAAGAAGGAAACCATAGAATCAAATGGGAGTACTTTGTTTACTTATAGAAGGACAACCTGAAATAAACAGCTGATGAGCAATAGTCGAGACATGCACTGGGATCCTCGAATTGGAACTTTCAAAAGATACTATACCCTGGAAAATACAAGATACATGCATTATAAAATATTGCTCATGGCTAACAACATCAACAAGAAGTAAAACGTCAGTTATCCATACAAGATCCTTGACAAATATGTCCACTGCAGAATAAGGTGTAAAATCATTATCAAGCATGTGTGGCACACGATTTCCAAACATCCTGCAGGATTAACATGGATTGTGTCAAATACTTTGCAGCCACCTTTTACATTATAGAGTGTACAAACATTGCATGAAAGAGTTATAAAACAAATTTGAAGTATCGAACTGCAGAAGCCGTTAGTTAGCAAAAACTAGTAGAACGGATTGTTTCCAATTTTTTAGCTTATCAGTTGCTATATACAATCAACATAATCAAAAGAAATATTTTCTTTAAAGGAAAAAAGAAATCCAAATTTAAACACGGAATGATCAAGAAATGACTGCTATTAATGTGAGGAAAGGCGTAATGGAACAAATATACCATGAGTAACCTCTTGAATGCTGCATAATTTCAAAAACTCTTCTTGTTCTCAAATTTAGTCGAGCAGCAAATGCCATGGCTTCAGCTGCCGAGGCTATATGAACCCCAGCAAGAAGTTGGTTGACCATCTTAACAGAACTGGAAAGAATAATAAAAAATTGATACCCATTTGACGTATATCATATAAGAAACCACTTGGTGTGAAAAAAAAACTGCAAACCAAGAGCAAGCAAATAGCAATGCACATAACTGTAAGATGTGTTAATCACCTTGCAGCTCCACATCCTCCTTTGATGATATAAAGCTTCTCGCTTAATGCTGTTATGTAAAACAGTAAGTCACTCGCCAATCTATGAATGTTTGTCCGCAAAATGACATGACGTTGTGTAGGTAGCCTTCTCTATTACCTGATAGAACAGCACCAGTGCAACGTAGAGCTTCATCTGTTCCTGAAGCCATTATCTGCAGAAACATGCAAGGTGTATTTCAGTTAGGGTTACATAATCACGCTTGTATTGAACTGGTGCAATAGTAATCGTACAGTTAGTGTCCCCTCTGCCGCCCTTTTGACACCCCCAGACACCGGAGCATCAACGAACTTTATCTCTCGGCATTCAGCTGTATGGAAGCAGTAGATGCTAAATGCTGAATTTTATCTCTTGATCACAGAAAGTAGCACACAATATGCTAAACTTTTGAATTGCAGAATATATATCGCAAAATACCAACATTGCCAAAGCTTCTAAAACATAAGTGCCAAGTCTCGGACAGTTAATTTGAATAAACCATACAAAATGATTGCATATTCTTCTTTAAATAAATAATATTTTTCTTTTATGTTGAACATAAAAACACAGGTGCTCCTCGAAGATAATATCAGCAAGATATATAAATCAAGATTGAAAACAATTTCAAAGTACTCTCCTTGGTTAAAAAATATTTGAAAATAGAACAAAATTTCATTTGGGCAAACAAAAATAATTGCTAGGAGATGTTACCTTCTAATTTTCTATTGAGGCGGGTCACAAATCCAGGAGAAACTGTAGAAGATAGAATGACAGATGTTCCAGCTGGCACCACTGGAGACAAGGAAATTCATGGCATTGTAAAGAAAGCTCAAAAGAATTAAAGACAGACAGGTAGATGTATTAATCATGCAAAGTGAGAACGTAAGGCAAAAATATAGAGGATACCTGGTACAGCACCAGCACTTCCATATAGAACATTATCAGCTTGAAACTCATTTGCAACCATGATAATAAGTATTTCCACATCTGCAATCAGATTTTGGCTAATCATAAATGGTGTCGTTAACAAATAACAACTAGTGAGCTTATACTTAAAGTAAGGTATCGGTATCTGCCTACTCTTAGATGAACCCACGGGCTAAAGAAAAATATGAAAAGTTCAATATAGAAACAATGCAAAGTCAAGAAAAAAGTTAACAATGATGAACATGCTCTTTCCCTACTCAAACATGGAACAGTCACAATAAAAGCACTCCTCAATCACATTGACGATCTTATATTTTGCAATGATTATAAAACAATAGAGGAAAAGTGATTCTTTCGAATAGATGCAGTAATAAGTAATTAAATAATAAATATTTATGATCTACCACGAAAAGTTAAATAAACACAGCATAACATGTTATATGACAACAAGGTTTTGGCCAATTAGATCAAGTAAAAGTTATTTGACATGTTACAATATGAACTTATATGGTCCTCAGAAGTTTACTGAATGCAAGTTTGAATATCATAGAGCAGAAACTTTTAAGTCACCTTTTGCTACTTCCTCAGGAGAAACTTTTGTCGATCCACCTAAATCAGCAAACCTGTCCATTGTTGGCTTGTAGACCTAAATGGGAAATATATATCACCTCTTCATTGATGACAACAAATGCAAGCAAACACGCACATCAAAAAGGAAAGCAGGGTGCCCTATGTTCTCAGGTGTAGGATCCACAGACAAATTTCAGACTGTCTTCAATGTTGTATCAGGAATTCAGGACTGCCTAGGGTCCAGGGTATCTATGTACCTTTTGTTGCTTCAGGATTAAACCTAATATTTTTCATTGTTAAACCCATTGTCCAGTGCAGCAAAATTTAAGGTTATCCAGATTTGCTTTTATTATTGTTATTGTTCTAAGGTTTATGGAATATGAAAATAGTAAAGAAGCATATAGGCAGTTAGAAGGAAAGAAACATCGAGTCCGATATTTTCCAATCTACTGCAATAATACGAAGAGACAATTATCCAGTTGCGAAGGATAGGAATATCCAAAGAGTTCTCACATCATAAGCAACAACAGAGAATCCTGTTTTCAACAAATGAGATGCCATTCCAAAGCCCATAGCTCCAAGACCAATGAAGCCAATCCGCTTTACTGCTTTAGATTCCATAATAACATGCTCAGCTAATTTGCTTGCATCATAGATTTGCTGGCGGGCAGCATCTATGATGTTCACTCCAAATACTTCCTCCCAAACCTGAAAAATGAAGGTTCAAATTTTAAGGTAGGTTCAAAAACCAAAGCAACAAAAAAAACATCTTCAGTGCAACAAGCTGTTCCGCACCTTCAGTGGTGAGGCAGATTCAGCTCTTACTGCTGAAGAACCTGAGATTATGTGCGGAGAAGCTTGCATTCAAGTTTGTTGAAAGAAATACATGTACTAAACATGAATGTATTATTTTAAGCCTTTCATTCCAATACTTAGTGACTTTAGGCTAGTGTATTGACATATGCCAGATAATGCCCATTTTCCCTAGGAAATAAGTGACATGTAAAGAAGCTTTAAGCATACCATGTATTAGTTGTTGATATGCAACAGCGAGGAGTGGCAATGGAAATGTTACTGCTTTTGCCATATCCATCACGCGGCCCTATGTTTTGTAAAAATGAAACAGAGTTTAAAATTCAGAACCAGAAGCATTCAGCTATACAGTTGCAATAGTTCTTTTCAGTAAGCAATAACAGAACAACACAAATAAGAATCATGCAAATTGGGAATGTTAAGTGATCATGGGATTCCCTACCACTCACCAGAAAAAAGAACAGGAACTTACTGATTTTTTCCTTGATGAGTATAGAAAGTTAGTAAGAAATGGACTATCACTCAGAAGCTTTGGAACTAACTCCACAAATATCCTGTAACCATAGTATAGTTAGATTTCTCTTGAAAAAAAATATCAAAAGTACCATTCTCTCATATAGAACATGAAAAATCCAAAAACTTCCATAACCTTGAGCTTCCAGCAGCATTTGATATTATATCATAGATAATTGATGGATGAATACCAGCTCGAACGCCAAGATACATTGCTTCAATAGATGCAATAAAATGAATGCCCTCCAACAAATCGTTCACCAGCCTAATTTTGCTGCAGAGATAACCGATATCTAGATCAAAATTTATGAATAATAGTTGCAATACCTGGTACAAGCATGGTTTTTGCCGTTAATATTCTGTAGCACGCTATACGGTGTGTTAGACTGTATTTCCTTCTGTGCAGTTCTCCTATGTATTCTGAAGAAATTGAATAGGATACTTGCTATTGACAGAAAAGGAGAGCAACCTGCTTGTGCCAATTTCACCTTCAGCAAAATAAATGGTTTGGCCTAGACCTGAAAACATCACGGTAGATTGAAATGCTAGCATTATTACACCTTTAGAACATCCGAAGATGGAAATATTAGCAAACAAAGATCCACTTCTTTGGATTTACCATGAAAAAATTGTCTAGCTTGTTCTGCAATGTCCTGTCTCCCAGATGCTACAACCTAAAATTCAAAAGTGAATAGTGATAACAGAAATAAGTAAACATACAATAGGAAAAATCCATCTATACCATCACTTTTGGTGCACTCTTCATTTATACCACCACCTTGTGTCAATGACATGTAGGACCAGACTCCACATGCCATTGACTAGCCTGGTGGTATAGATGAAACCTTCCCCATGGTGATGGTATGGATGTAAATAGCCCCAAACAAATATGAATTTGTATTCTTAATCTGATGTGTTACTTACAACAATCTGTTGCTTCAATTCATCAGATAAACCACTGAAGATGTATCCATCAAGAAGGAAAACATCCTTCTTTGCACCTGCAAGTAAACTAAACCAGATAAGTACCAGTCATTTATCTCAAGATGCAGATCTCCATCGGTATCCAAGCAGCTTGTGGGCACAGCATCAGATTGTGAAAAATAATCATTTAAGGAATCGAGCCAAATATAAATTCGAAATAAAAAGACGTATCATTTAACTGTTTAAATGTGCAACTTTGGTACATGTAATAGAACATAGAAGTGCAACAAGGACTCTGTTCTCAGCATGACAGCTCTTGCATCCGGGCAAGCAGATAGATGCGCTGAGATGCAAAGTATTTTACCTTTAAGCTTCTGCTCCAACTTCTCAAGCTGGCTAGGAAGCAAGGTCGACTGAACCAATACAACAGCACCAGCGCACAATCCTAGCATGTTCAAACAAAATTGGATCAACTATAACTTGCATGCAACATAAGGGTAGCCGACAACAGTCAGCACAGTAACAAGCCAACACCGTCATATACCTTCAATTATACCGTCAGCCCCGAAGAATAACTCGTCAATTCCATCCACGTCGCTCAGCACGATGACTAGTGCGGCATCTGCAGTCACCGATACATTGCAATCGATCAGATAAGCATGTCCACGTCGGCATTTCGACAAACGCCTCGCACGCACGCACGCCAGACAAAAAAAATCCACGTGCACCGTGCGCGCACGCACTCCGGTTCCCGAATAAAGCCGTGCCAGTACCGAAGATCGAGGGTGAAGGCTCACCTGTTGCGGCTTCCTCCGGGGTCGCGCACCGCACGCTGCCCGGCTCCGTGAGCGCCGCAGCAGATCGATCCCCCTGCACGGAGATTTTATGAATAGTGGTCATCCCAGAGAGCTTCGAAGTGCGCCACGGGGGAAGCAAGCAAGAGCGGAAGGGCCATCAGGGCGAGGAGAGACGGACCTCGGGGGCGAAGCAACGGACACGGGTGCCGGAGCGGAGGAAGGAGGCGGCGAGCCCGCGGCTGAGATCGTCGGCGCCGACGAAGGCAACAGAGGCAGCGGCGGCCGACGACATCGCGCCGGCGCGGGTGCTTAGCTCCGCTCTCGCCGACGACGACCCGAAGAGGAGTGCAGAGCAGAGAAGCGGATCGAAGTGAGCAAGCGAGGTGGGCCACGGCCGCACGAAGATGCCTCTGTTGTGGACTTGTACACGAGCGCTGCGTGTCACTGGCAAGTGGGACGACGAAAGGATGGCGCAAGATGACAAGAACACGGGAGCTTTTTTAGCGGAAGATTTCCGTAATCTGAGATCTGACGTGGCGTTTTTGCAAGTGGGACTGCCTGTGTTATCCATGAGTGGTGATTTTGTCGAATGCGGCTTCCCTCCTCCCATTCGGTCCTCCCATTCGTCCTCCCGTTGACGTGTCAAAATATTATTGATTCTTCATTAATACCCAGTTTAACTACCATATCTTCACAACAAATAAAATGATGACACATCAGCGGGAGGACGCATGAGAGGACAAACGGGAGGAGGGAAGCCGTGTCCGATTTTTTGTCCGGTTCTGGGCTGCTGGAGACCGTACTGTCGATCGAATCAGTGCCGTCCGTTCCTTCTTCGACGTTCCAGATTTGAAACCACCGAGAATGGGAAGGGCTGGTCAACCGTCGGATCATGCCCGATTGATGAAGACATGCATATATTCTGTATGAAATGATACATGGGCCTTTGATGCATCCGAAGTTTACGGATCGTGTTGGGGGCAAAGAATGAGCAAGTTGTTTGTTACATGTCCATCAGTAAGGCTATTCCTACTCATTTCGTCTAAAACATATTCTATACATTATTATTTTTTACTTTTTCAGCATCTACTCTAAATATAATATGTTTTACATTATGCTACCGCGGACAGTTTAATAACATTTGACCGGCATCTTTAGTTGGTCAGCATGAAACGTGATATGGGTAACTTTATACTATCCAAATGTTCAGGAGTAGCAGAAGTTTACGTCCAAGCAAAACTACAGAGTTGTTAGAAATTGTCGATGCTCGACAACTCAACTCGAAGTCACGCCCTAAAGGAATTGTGCACAATGCAAGGAGGAAAAAAAAGGTTTTGCATATCAAACAGGCCCAACATCTCATTCAATATGGTCCAACATCCCATTCAATATCCGCACTAGCACCCTCTAAAGCGTACTTTATACATTATTCTTCTTCTATTTTTACATTATACACTTTAAATTATCCTGCGAAACAGTATATCCAGTATGTTTTACAGTTTGCCACTGCAGACGGTCTAACAAATGGTGGTATAACTTTGTGCAGGACGGCTTGGCGGCCATAATAAGCTGGACATTTCACATTAACGCCAAGCCTTGTGCCGTGACGATATTCGCCACCAAATGAGGGTACCAGCAAGGCCTCACATCACGCCGTGCTGGAAAGTATGCGTAAGTGTTGCTTGCTGGGTAGTGATAACGCAACTCGTGGCGCCAGACGCGAGCATCCATCTGGTTACGTACCACCAGGCACCGTCACATCACGTCACGTCCACGCGTAAGACAGTGGAGGCCTAGCTCTCCCCTCGCCCAATAAGAGTGTGTTTGGTTAGCTGGATTGATTTGGATTGGCTTAAATAGGATGATCCAATCCAATATTTGTTTGGCAGTCAATATGGATAGAGTGATCCTAAATAGAGAATATTCTTATGAGATGCTGGATGAGGCTATCTGCAAAAATTTGCCGGACAGAGCTGCCGGCGTGCGCCCGCGAAGACGCCTGACCCTATCAGTTTCCACCAACCGGTATTTTACTCCATTTGTTTGCTTGGTTGACAAAAGCGCGGCAGGCTTCCTTCATTTATCTTGGAGCCGATGCCAATAGCGGAAGCTCCGGCAATGGAAGAAGCGCAGGCAACGAAGCTTGGAGCAGAGGCTCATGTACGATTCTTCCCTGTTGCTTTGAGTTGTGTTGATTGTTTGTACTATTAGCCTATAACTTTTTATGATTTGAAGGATTCAATACATTGCAAAGAAGTGATGATGATGCTGGTGCCTAATGCTTTGCAGGAACCGAGCTCGGTGGCCAGCTGACGGCATGTTGCTGCCCTCATATACCTGATTTCTATTATCTAATATAAACTGTTGTATTGTTTCGTTCACATTCTGTATTTCAAAATGTACCCCTGATACATGTAAAACTATTTTCTTCTTACTAATGGATGTTGTCGAAGTGTATCAGCGACACTTCTCTCGGTACTACTAAATGTAGTCCGTGAATGTTCTTGTATCGGTTTAGGCGTGCGGAGACCTTAAACAAGACAATGACACGGGAGATTTACGTGGTTCGAACCGCCTGAGCGTAATACCCTACTCCACCGGATGTGTATTGTTGTATTGAGTAAGTCTGTAGCACTAGTATGCGTATGAGCTTCGCTTCACTTAGCCCATATGCGTATCGTGCGGCGCAGTCCTTTTACAGTCCAAAGACTGACCGTTACAACATTTGTCTGGCCCGACATGTGGCCTTAGCGTATTTAATCACCTAATACACAATCTATGAGTATTATGTGTGATTAATAGAGTGATAATGTGCCTTAATGGCTGTGTTACCCCTATTAACGGTCCATTGATCATGTGTCATTAATATAACATTAATGACACATAATCAGGTCTTGTAACTGCCGCTTTAACTGTTCCTTGAATGCCCGTGCTGTTGGAGATCCGCCAATGTCTCTGTTGGTGTTATAGGTACGGAGGCTCCACACGTGGCATCTCCGGAGCTTCCCTTCACAGTGAGATGGGTCCGGAGCTGTTATACACGTGGCGGCACCGGAGCTTCCCTCTACTGGTGGTTAGGTCTAGGGTTATTATCCATGTGTCAACTCTGGAGCTTCCCTCTATTAGAAGTTCAGCTCCGGTCTTATATTACACGTGACAGTCCTAGAGCTACCCATATGAGGAAGGCGGGTCCAGTATCGTGTGACATGTGGGGCCTGAGGGAACCTTCAACTTTGATAAGTGGAACTCTCTTGCACTTCTTGCGGTATCATGGGGTACCCGATACGCAAGGTACCGACAGTGACCCCCGAGCCCACCTCTAGGAAAAAACCCTTTGGGTTAAATTATTCTCTGCAGGTGGGGCCATCCTTGATTACCGCGCTGTAACTTCAAAGGTCTTCTGCTGTGCTGTTGGGGTGATGGTTTGGGGTTAAACCATCACCGTGTGGCTTGTCTTGAATGTGGCAGATGAGATCTTTGAGTGCGGATCTCGCGCAATTGAAGGTCGCTGGTTCCCAATACGAAAACCATATCGGTTCCGAGCGCCTTGTCAGGCTGCCGCCTTTGGGTTTCCCGCCATCCATCATGACAACGGTTCGTCTGGGGTAATAACCTCGACCTCTTTGTCGGGGTGGCCCAGGCCCATTCGTCATTAACGGGGTAGGTTTTTGAAATGTGATCCTGCTCTCATTGCGGTTTCTATCCAAGCGTCATGGAGGCTTAATTAAGAAGGAAAGTATGCACGGTTTGAGGACTCTTTACGCTTTCAATCAAACTCACGCTTAGAGCCTCCCAAACTTTGCCTAGCTCTCCTTTCCATTGCTCCACTTTGCCGCAATGAAGTTAGGTCTTCCCAAGAGCCGCATCCAGAGCAAGGACAATCTGATGCAGGTCCGGACCTTCATGGGATGGTCCAGCGACTCCTTCAACCACCTGGTCAGTGCCGGCAAGCTCTCCTTCAAGAAGGAGCGCCGCGAGGAGATGGTGTACTTCTCGGCGTACGCCATGGTGGGACTGATCCCACCATTCTCGAGCTTCATCCTGATGATGCTGGACTTCTATGTCCTCCAACTGCATCACCTTGGCCCACACTCCCTTCTGCTCGTGGCCACATTTATCCACTTCTGCGAGATGTGGGTGGGCGTGCCTCTCTGCGTTGACCTGTTCCAGACATTCTTCACATTCCATTCCACCAGCAAAGGGACTGAGTTGATTGGCTTCTATTACTTTGTGAAGCGCAATAAATGTCCCTTCAAGTACCTGAAGTCATTCCCCTCTGGCAAATGGGATGACTGGAAGAAGGATTGGGTAGTCATTGCAGTGGAGGAGCATGACAGGTTGGAGCTGCCCCAAGGACTCCCCAACGTTGACACCGAAGCCTTGAATGTAGTTCCAAAGCTGTCGGATGCCTTCAAACCTGTCCTGACAAGGATCCAAGAGTGTGTGGAGGGTGGAGTGACCCCCTAGATGGTCTTCGGAAATTTCTTGGTGAACAGGTGGGCTCCGCTGAGGAGGAGGGAGAAGCTTGCCTGGGCTTTCAACAGTGTGATGGATGACGACCGGATTGAAACCGGTTTGAAATCCAACTTGGATGACGAAGCTTTGAAGCTCCATCTCAAGAAATTTCAGCATGGGCTTGTCGACGACGACGCCTTAGCTCCGCCGGCTGCTTTCTTGCCTTTAAACATGATTCCAGAGATCAGCAGGGAGCTCCGGAGGAAGATGTCAGCGCTAGACGACCTTGGTGAGGTGGATAAATGCCGGACCTCCATGGTTGTAATTCCCGGAGCTTTCGAGGAAGTGGTCGCCCCTACTCCGAACAAGAGGGTTGAAGATATTGGCAAGGGCAAGGGCAAGGAGCCAGCCGAATCTTCCAGCCGAAAGAGGAAACTGAAGCATGCTGATGGGAGGTCCGTCAGGCCTGCTCCATCTACAACAGTCCCTTCTCCCTGGCGAGGGAGATCTTCTGTGTCTACACCTCCTCCGGTGCAAGCGTCCTCGAGAGGCGCCAGTTCTGGACAGTCAACTCCGATCCCAGTGCCAGCGAGGGGCTCTAGGTCCGGAGGTTCTTCCCAGCCAAGGGAGACCTCGGCTGGGGCAACACAAACAAGGACGGCAGGCTCCGAACAACATTTTAGAGCTCCCTCTGTGTCGACCACGACAAGCTCCAACTCTGAGCCTCCGACGAAGAGGTTTCACACCGATTGGAGTGATAGCTTCCCAAGGTAAGCTTTGCTTTTTCACCTTGATTTGCCACTCTAATTTTTGTTATCTTTTAAATCTTCCAATTTTTTGACTACAGGGTGTCAAAGTCGGGGTCTAAAGCTTCGGCCTCCGTCGCAACGATCAAAACGATGCGGACAGAAACTCCTGCTTCAATCCCGGTGCCTCCTCTAGTGGCGGCTGAGGTCACGGCAGCTCCGTCATCGGCTGTCGTGGATATGGATTCAGAGTCATCGCCAGAAGCTCCCGTGGTAGCGCCGGACCACGGGGAAGAAGTTGAAGATGCACCACTGGCAACAGCTTTAGAGGCTGAGGCTCCAGTGCGGGAGTTGGAGATGTTGGAAGCTCCGGCGTCTGAGCCAGAGGTTACCAAGGCTCCGGTTTCTGCACTAGGAGTTGTTGCGGGGCCGGTGGTGCCAGAAGCCCTGGTCCTCGAGCTGGAGGTCGTTGAAGCCCTGGCCATTGAACCGGAGATGATCAAAGCTCCGGTCACCGAGCCAGAGGTAGTTGAAACTCCGGCCCTCGGGCCAAAAGTTGTTGAAGGCCTGGTCGCTGAACTGGAGATGATTGAAGCTCCAGTTGTCGAGCCGGAGGTGATTGATCTACCGGCACCTAAGCCGATGATGGAAATGGCTTCGGGTGAAGCCCCGATGACCACCCCGGAAGTAACTGCTCCAGAGGTGCCCATGCCCGAGGTAGAGCACCATGAAGAGGCGGAGGTAGGCTCTTCACCCGCGGAGCCAGCGATTGAAGTTCCTGCAACAGGACCTTCAGCATCAGCTCCGGAGGTAGGAGTTCCCCCAGCGAGTTCTTCCTCTACTGCAACCGAAGAGCTTCCGGAGGGTGGCCCCAGTGTCGCAGAAGCTCATGGTACCTCACTTGTAGAGTGGGACCATATTTTTGTTATGGAGAATCCCCTAGAACCAATAGAGATGACCCCAGCAGGTCCGGAGTGTATCCCCTTGGCGTTGTCCATAGACAATGCCTGCTCGAGCCTCTGACAAGTTCAACTCGCCTTCGATCATGAGAGCAAGGTCCTTGAAGAGGAGCACCACAGCTTGAGGCGTTGGCGCTAGGGATGACAATTGTACCCGCGGGTTCGGGTACCCGGCGGCTATTGCACCCGACAGGTACGTGTAGAAATTTTTACCCGCAGGTACAACCCATACCCGACCCAATGTTTTGCGGGTACGGGTACGGGTTTTGTTTATTACCTGCAGGTACCTGATGGGTTACCCAAAATTTTAAATTCAACCCATAAATCTCCTATTCTTCTCAGTCCAACCCATGACAGGAGTGATTTACATAGGGAAGTCAGCCTATTCCAGGTCACCCCGTAAGCAGTCAAGTGATCAAGGGCCCAGGCCAACCCTGACTCAACCCACAATTCCCTGGTCCACTAAACTAACCAGCCCCTACCCCATTAGGCCTGTCCCAGAACCGAATCCACGAGCGAAGGAACGTGCTAGGCCGCTGGGTGGTTAGTTTACTGGGCCGATGGACTCACAATCTCATAGGATTTTTTATTTGAGTTGCTTGCGCCAGGGGGGTGCGTAGTGTAATTTAGTCCCACCCCGCATGCGGAATACAACTGGTACCAGGCGTGTGAGTCTAAATAGAGGTTCGGGTGCCAGCTCCAAAGCATACAACTGTGGTCTAACGGGTACCCATCAGTTACCCGAATCCCGCCCGAAACCCGACCGGTTCGGGCACAATTTTTTACCCACGGGTACGGGTCCGGACACAAAAATTTACCCGTACACAATTTTTTCGGGTCGGGTTTTTACTCTACCAGACCTGAACCTGACCCATTGCCATCCCTAGTTGGCGCAACAGGCTCCATTTTGAGACTAGACTTGCTCATACGAGGCTTGCTGATCAGAAGGAGTGGGTCAAGAGGCAAACGACTCGGATGGAATACTGGGGCAAGCTGCTGGAAGAGAAGGAAGCCGCAATCAGGGCGCTCAACGCTGATTCTCGGGAGATCCTCGAGCAAGCCAAGGAAAGGCGTGATGCTGCTGATGAGCATCACGAAAGCCTCAATGAATTAAATGAGGTCCTCCTGAAGCGTTGAGCAGACATTGATGCGAGAGAAGAGAAGCTCCTGGAACAACAGGATGATGTTTTGAAGAGAGAGGAGGAGCTTACCCAGAAATTGACTCTGGATGAGCAAAATTTTGCAGAGCGTACTAAGAAGTTGGATCTGTGGAGTGCGGAAGAAAAAGAGAAGTACTAGAAACTGGGGCAGGAGGTCTCAAAACGAGAAGCTGATGTTGCCACCAGAGAAGGGAAAGTGAGGGGCAGGGAGAAGGACCTGGCAGAACGGAGGAACCGCATCCACCTCCGGGAGACAGAGCTAACCGACCGTGAAAATCAAATAGCCGAGAATATGCAGCAACATGCTAAAGCGGTTGAACGCCTCGCTCGGGAGAGTTTGGAGCTAGCGACCGCCCGGAGGTCACTGGAGGAGCTACGGAGCTCGAGGGCAACCGAATCCCTGATGCTGTGGGATTTCCTTGGACGTGCGGGCAGGGCCCTTGTGCCTCTTGGATTCAGTCCAGTACGCCCGGAGGACCCATCGCAGGAGCTAGACTAGATGCTGGTGGCACTTGGCTCTGCTAGCAGCAAACTCGATGCAATGGGTAATGTCATCGCTGATCAGCTGGAGACAGAGGGGAGATGTCTAGCCGAAAACATCGCCGAGTATGTCTTGGCGTGTTACAAAAGCCGAGACCTCCAATTTTCTCTTGATCCAGTCTTTGAAGGACTCATTGCTGAAGAGGAGGATGCCACCAAAGCTAGTGTCCAAGAGGCTGCTGAGAAGGTTGCTTTGTTTTTCCATAGGACTTAGATCCTCGAGTAGTTAGGTGTTTTACTTTTGTCCTTTGCTGTAATCCCGATTTTGTAATCCAATACTTTGAATTAATGAAATCCACTCTTTCTGCCATGAATTTCACTTTGTCTTGTTGCCCCCCTGGTAGATGTGCACAATTTGGTTATGAACATATACCAAAAGGTTTTAACAGTATGTTGATGACTTGAGCGCTTCGAGCTTGTAGATTTTAGGTCCGAAGTCTTTAACTCCGATACTTCCGAAAACCCTTTGTTGCATCGACGGCGGGCCCCCTGGGGTTGTCGGAGCTTGGTAGCTCCGGCGGTACCCACTATCAGCGTGTAAAACGTCGACGACGGGCCCCCTGGGTTTGTCGGAGCTTGGTAGCTCCGGCGGCACCCACTATCAACGTGTAAAACATTGACGACGGGCCCCCTTGGAGGTTGTCGGAGCTTGATAGCTCCGACATCGTCCACCATCGCTGTGTTTTTCCTGTACATTAAAGACAATAAAAAAGAGTAAAATTCGTCCTCTTGTCTATAAATTGTTTGTGACTTATCGTTCTTGTTTTAGTTTTAGATCCGAAGAAACTCAATATGATAACAAGCATATTGATGTAATATTTCCAGACTCGTATGCTTTTTTAGTACTCACCCTACTGAGGCCTGCCGGGGTGTAGGTAGAGTGGCGTACTTAGGGTGCAGGACCAGGCTAAGTCGATAGCGCACTCCAGACCTATGTTGGCTTGGTGTTCAGGCAAGTAGACTATGCACAATGTTCAGATACAAAAAGACTAACAACATAACTTGTAACACATATAAATAACTTGGACTAAAACTTAAAAAGAATTGCACAACTTCATTATAGACAAGAAGGATAAAAATAATAATTCGATATATCGAGCCTTGTACAAAAATAAATGTACGTGGAGTCTGTTTTCACACAACAATGTCTTTCATTATAGGTCCGGATTACAGAGGAGACAAGGACACACTTAGGGTACAGGACCGTGCCAAGTGCGTTATACATCATGTACTAGCCCAGGGCAGGTAGTTACACTTTTAGTGTTGTGACTCTATCAAGTGTTACTTGAAGTTTTCAGACCCTCTTGGAGAGGTCCGGATGTTCTCCCGGAGGACCTACCTGATTTTGTATATTGACTCTATAACATACATTGTGTGTAATTACAGACTCACCTCTGTGATTCTAAGTGTAAAACTTACGGAGGTGCTCGATGTTCCAAGGATTAGGAAGCGGGGTCCCACCCTCAGTTGCCAAGCGAACGCATCCGGGACATGATACTTTGATCACTCGGAAGAGACCTTCCCAACTAGGGGAAAGTTTGTTCATCCCTTCACGAGTTAGTATTTTCTGCAGCACCAGATCGCTTCAGCTCCGTACACCAAGAAGAAGGGTGTCTCTTCAGTTGTCCAGTTAGGTGTAGTCCTGCTTGCCCACAGTGCGGACAGGAGTTCTTCGATCCAGTTGGCTCTATGCTTTTTCAGGCACTCATATGTGCGCGTCTTGAGTCCTTTTAAAATTTCTGCATTTGCTCTCTCGACTTGACCATTGCTCGCTGGGTGAGCTACTGATGCGTAGCTGACTTGAATGATGAGGTCTTCACAATATTCTTGGAATGTAACACTTGTAAATTGGGTTTCATTGTCAGTTATGATTTTGTTCGGAACTCCAAATCTGCATATTATGGATTTCAAGAACTTGATTGCTAATTGTTTGTTGATTGTCACAACTGGAGTTGCTTCCGGCCACTTGGTGAATTTGTCGATGGTGACATACAGGAACTCGTAACCTCCAACGGCTTTTGGGAATGGTCCCAAGGTGTCCATACCGCACACATCGAATGACCATGTAGGAGGTATCATTTGCAGTGATTGAACTGATGTGTGAATTTGTTTTGCGTGAAACTGGCATGCTTCACACTTTTGCACTAGCTCGACTGCATCTTGGAGTGCTGTAGGCCAGTAAAAGCCATGCCGAAAGGCTTTACCAACTAACGTGCGGGAAGATGCATGGTTCCCACACTCGCCTCCATGGATTTCCGTGAGAAGCTCGCGGCCTTCTTCCCTTGCAATGCACCGCATTAGGACGCCGTTGGCACCACGCCGATAGAGATCCCCTTCTACCAGTGTGTATATTTTAGCCAACCTGATGATCCAGTCAGCGGATACACCATCTTCAGGAAGGACTTTATCTTTCAAGTAGCTCCGGATCTCCGAGATCCATGCACCGAAGCTAACTTGAACTTCTCAGTCTTGCGTGCTGGGTTGCTCGGAGCTTCCAACAGCACCTACAACCCTTGGTAGATGCCATGGTAACAGGGCCACTGGGACCGCCAGCTTCGAGGTGCTGGTCTCGCCCCCTTCGCTCAATTCAGCAGACTGAGTTGTTGGTCTTGATAACCTCCGGACGAAGATTCCATTGGGAGCTGGAGCTCCGGTTGAAGCCTTCGTCGAGAGTTCGTCAGCTTCAACATTGTGAAGACACTGAACATGGTGGATATCCAAGACTTCGAAATCCTTCTAGAGCTTCTGGACCTCAAGGAGATAAGTGGCTAGTTGGGGATTGTTGCAGCAACATTAACCTTTGACTTGTTTTATGATGAGCTGTAAATCACCCTTCACCAACAACTGTTTGACACCGTAGGATAACGCCACCTTGAGACCGTAGATGAGAGCTTCATACTCCTCCATGTTGTTGGATGCCTTGAAGTAAAGGTGAACCATGTATTTGACCTTCTTCCCGGTCGGAGCGAGGAGAAGGATTCCAGCTCCGGCCCCCTGCTTCTGCATGGAGCCATCGAAGTAGAGGGTCCAGTGAGGTTTGGTGAATACCGGGTTCCGACTTCAGTTCACCGGGGCCCCCAGGGTTTGATGGAGAGGGAGTCCATTCCGCCACAAAATCAGCCAAAGCTTGACTCTTGATTGCTTCCCGCGACACGAATTCGAGATCAAACTTGGCCAACTCCACTACCCACTTTGCAACGTTCCTAGTAGAATTAGGGTTATGCAAAATAGCACGCAGTGGATAGGAAGTTACCACTGATATCTTGTGGGCTTGGAAATAGTGACGAAGCTTCCTTGAGGCAATAAGAACTACTTAAAGCAGCTTATGCACCTCAATGTAGCGTGTCTTGGCGTGGCAGAGTACTTTGCTGATGAAGTACACTGGTTGTTGGACTGTCCGAACTCTTTCGAAAGAGCCCGAAGCTTCCTCTCCATCAACCTGGACTTTTCGAGAGTGGTCTGGACCTTCTTGTGGAGCTTCCCGGACCCCGCCGGAGGGGTTTGGATCTTCTTCGTGTTCAACCTGGACCCTCCCTGATGGGTCCGGATCTTCTTGAATAGTCGTTAAAACTCTCTCAGATGAGAGAGGTTGATCTTCTAGCACTCTATTTTGAAGATCCATGTCTGGGGGCTGGGACCCAGACTCGCCTTCAGGTAGCTCCGGACCCTCCCGGAGGGGTCTAGGCTCCTGAACTGGATGTGGCTCCGGTGTTTCCACGACCAAAACCATGCTTACAACTTCTATGGTTGCAGAAATGTAAAGCAGTAAAGGCTCATCAGGGTTCGGAGCTACCAAGATTGGTAGGGTGGTGGGGAGCTGCTTCAGCTCTTGAAATGCCTTTTCTGCTTCTTCAGACCAATGGAATGGTCCGGACTTCCTCAAGAGTTTGAAGAAGGGTAGCGCCTGCTCTGCGAGTCTTGAGATGAACCGGCTGAGCGCAGCTAGGCATACAGTTAACTTCTGAACGTCTTTAATGAGGGCTGGAGGTCGCATGTCTTCTATAGCCTTGATCTTCGCTGGGTTTGTCTCAATTCCTCGGTGAGTCACCAAGAAACCAAGGAGTTTCCCGGAGCTAACTCCGAAGACACACTTGTCTAGGTTCATCTTGGTGCACGTGATGCGCAACTTGTCGAAGACGGCTTGTAAATTGTCAAGGAGTGACTCCTTGTTCTTGATCTTCACGACGATGTCATCGATGTACACCTCCACCAAGTCCCTAATCAGCTCTCCAAATGTTTTGTACATAGCTCGCACAAAGGTTGAAGCAGCATTTTTAAGACCAAAGGGCATGACAATATAACAATATAATCCATATACTGTTATGAAGGCAGTATGCTCTTCATATTCTTTAGACATTTGGATCTAATGATATCCAGAATATGCGTCTAAGAAACACAATAGCTCACACCCGGAGGTGGAGTCCACTATCTGATCTATCCTAGGTAGTGGAAATGGATCTTTTGGGCATGCCTTATATAAGGTGGTGTAGTCAATACACATCAAAGCTTCCCGCCGGCCTTGGGTACAAAGACTGGGTTTGCCAGCCATTTTAGATGAAAAACCTCCCGGATGAAACTAGCTTCGAGCAGCTTCTTGATCTCCTGTCGGATGAAGTTTTGCTACTCAACTGATTGCTTCCGGGGCTTCTGGTGTACAGGCCGTGTGTCAGGATAAATCTTCAGATTGTGCTCAATCACCTACCTAGGGATCCCAGACATTTGTGACAGTTTCCAAGCAAACACGTCAACATTCGCCCGAAGGAAAGTGATGAGCGCGAGTTCCTATTTGTTGTTCAGACCTCCTGATATATGGGTGGTCTGAGCAGCATCGGAACCAATTTGGACGACTTTGATGGGAACGTCGGTGTCACTTCTTAGTTGCACACGAGGTGCAGAGGTTAAGCCTCGATGACGAATGCTCGGAGGTTTCAGAGCTAGCTCCTTACTGGATGCTTCCTCCTGCGCTGTAGCAAGCGCGTGGAGTTCTTCCATTGCAGTGATTCCTGTAGTGCGATCCCCGTGGATCCGGAGAACACCCAAAGGTGTTGGCATCTTCAACACCAAGTAGCCATAATGGGAGGCGACCATGAACTTGTACAAAGGAGGTCTGCCCAGTATGGCATTGAACGGTAAACTGATCTGCGCCACGTCGAAGACCAGCTTCTCGGTTCTGTAGTTCTCCCGAGTCCCGAAGGTCACCAAGACTGTGATGGAGCCAAGGGGGGTAATGGCCCCCGGACCTACCCCAAAAAAGGTCTAGAGGGGCGAAGGTCCGAAGGTCGGAGCTGGAGCTTGACGAAGGATTCAAAGCTTATGATGTTCCGCCCTGCACCTCCGTCCACTAATACATGGTGGAGTTGGACATTGTTAATGGTCGAAGACACCATTAACGGGAGTTGGCCAGCTCCGATCATGTTACGAGGGCAGTCCTAAGCATAAAAAATGATGGGAGTGTCCATCCACTTCCGATGAGGTTCCGCCCTGCAGTGGGAGCTGCAACAGCCATGTCTCGCCGCATTGTCTTGAGGATGCGGCGAGAGGTGATGTCCCAAGAACCACCATAAATGGTGTTTAGGGTCTTCCGACACTCGTTCTCAGAGACGTCGGAGTCGTCATCAACAGTGTTGTAGATAGCCTTCAGAACCTTCTTGGGGTCCTGAAATCCTAGCTCCCCTTGAGTCGGAGCTTCATCAACTTTTAGTTTTCCTTCTCGCTGGCAGAAAGGAGCTTCTTCTCGGCGCTTGTTGTAGCGCTCGACAAGGTTCTGGACCTCTCAGCATTCTTCCAGACCGTGCTTATCCATCTTGTGGATCAGACACCAAACTTTGGAGCCGCCGCCGTCCTCTGACAATGGACGAGGTCAATTCTCGGGATGTGGCCCCCAGCCATCCGGAGCTGCGGCAGCCGCAACAGTAGGTGCGCCGGCCGATGACTTCTTTTTGCCGTTGGACTTATTTTTCTTTTTTCCACCTCTGGAAGTAGTGGCTTTAGTATTGGAGGATTTCTTGTTGGCCTCCGGAGGTGGTTTGGAGTGCATCTCACAGCCCTCCGCTGCTTTGGCATATTTATCTGCTAAGCTGAAGAGTTCTATGACACTGGTGACTTCTTTGGTCGCCAGCTTCTCCAACATCTTTTTGTCTCGAACGCCCTGTTTGAATGCAACGATAATAGAAGCGCTCGAGATTGAGGGGATGGTATTACGTACTTGAGAAAGCCGTTGGATAAAGGATCACAGCGATTCTAAAAGTGCATCTAGGCATCCCTTGTGTGTTTTGGTTGATTTATAACAAACAAATGAGATCCTAACCACATTATTGAGATGAGCGCAGGTTTTAATGAAAGAATGAAGAAAGCATAGGTTTTAATGAAAGAATGAAGAAAGCTCCAAAAAGAAAGGAAAATGAGGATACATTCGGAAAAGAGCTCAATAACTAAATAGAACACATCATTGTGTAGGAGTGTGGTGGTGTATCACATCCCAAGAGCTCAAGCATAAAAATCCTCACACACTTCACATTTCACAGGAAAACGGACTAGTACGATATACACCGGACTAGTCTAATATCCTCTCTGGACAGGTTCGGACAAGTCCAACCAATGCGGACTTGTCTGCACCGGACTAGTCCGATAATGTTCGGACTAGTCCGATAATGCCTTTGACTAAAATCGGACAAGTCCTCCAAGTGCGGACTTGTCCTATATTCACTAAGGGCATCACCACACCAGACAAGTCCGATATCACCACGGACAAGTCCGAAAACCTTTCTGACTAAAATCGAACAAGTCCGCTTCTAGCCGGACAAGTCTAATATTTCTAGACACTTAGGGTTTCCTGCACGCCGCACACCAGACTAGTCCGGACTCCACCACAGACTAGTCCAGACCCTCGAAACCCTAACGGTAACTTTTGAAAACCCTAATATAAATAGATGTGCACGGCCCAACTATCAACGCTCTCGACCCCCTGCGCCGTCACACCCTCCAAGAGCCTAGAAAACACATCTCTCCATGCAATCCAATGCAGAAAGATCAATCCCTTGAGGATTCACTTTGGATCAAAGGAGAGACATTATTCCACACGTTTGAGCTCTTGGGTTTGATCTCTAACACACTCCTGTAGTTTCATTATTGATCTTATGAGTGTGTTCTTGGTGGTGTTTGAATTGTAATCTTGGGGAGACCTCAACTTGTGAGAAGGCCCGTTGAACTTAGTAATTTGCCCCTTTGTGGTAGTGGAAGAAGAATTGGCCTTCGTGGCGATTCGACGAGGTTAGGGTCAGTGAAGACCCGGTCCTTCCGTGGGCTCCTTAACGTGGATGTAGGTTGCCTCTGTGGGAACCGAACCACGGGATAAAATCTTGTGTCAAACTTGTTCTTAATTTTCATATTGTATTCTAGGATTTTGTCAATCTTGCATAACCTACGTTAAAACTTTGAAACAAGAATTGGTTTGCATTATACTTGGTTGCGTTGACTCAATACTTGCAAGTTACATACTATATTCTGCTGCGTACTGTGTTTGTATTGAGATCATTGATCGAACTTGATCAATTTAGTCCGCACGCACCGGACTAGTCCGCACTCTATCGGACTAGTCCGATATCTAAGGATTTGATCAGTTTGTTAAGTGTTGCAGGTTCCGATCAAATTTCAAAAAGGCCTATTCACCCCCCTCTAGGCCACATTCAATTGGTATCATAGCCGGATTCTTCGCAAGAGAATAATTGCTCGAAGAGAAAATGTCGAACATGAAGGACATACACAAGAGTCTCAACCAAGAGAAGGTTGAATACGAAAAAGCTCAAAAGTTGGAGAAGCTTATCGATGCCATCCAGGACTTCGAGGATGACGATGAGGAGACACTTGAACTCAACGCGCTCCTAAGGAAGAAAGCTCTTTCGAAAGGGAAAGTGAAGGTCGAGGATGAGAAGAAGAAGAAGGGGAGTAGTCACACCGACTACTCCCGATATCCTTTTAATTATGATCGCTTAAATTCCAACAATAATCATTACCTATCTATTCCCCTTATAAAAGCCCCACACTTTGATGATAATGACTACTCAATGTGGAGGCAAAATATGAAAATGCACTTGATATCACTCAATCCAAGCTTGTGGCACATTATGGTTACAGGAATACATATCCGCGACGATGATGAGAAGCTCACACCTAGCCAAGAGCAAGCAATCCATCAAAATACCAAGGCTGCAACAGTTATCACCTCATCACTTAGTCGGGACGAGTTCACCAAGGTGGATGGGCTCGAGATTGCGAAAGAAGGGATACATTGCAAACCGCACATGAAGGCGATCGTCATGTGCGAGAAGCGAAGATCGAAATGATCAAAGGTGAATTGGGAAGATTCGCCATTGAAGAAGATGAGTCACCGCAAGATATGTACAACCGCTTAAAGACGCTCATCAACAAGGTTCGAGCATACAGAAGCAAGAAGTGGAACGATCACGAGGTGGTAAAGCTCATCCTTATAGCTTTTATGCCTCGCAATGTCACATTGTGCTCGATGATTAGAGAAAGCCCTGGGTACAAGAAAATGACCCCAGATTAGCTTCTTGGGAAAATCATCAATTTCGAGATGATGGAAAAGCAAGCAAAGCATGTCAAGGATATTGCCGACCTCACCTCGGCAAACAAGAAAGGGGTCGCTTTGAAGTCCACTTGCAAACCATTGTCAAAAGAAGCTCGAGAAGCTCAACAAGTAGAGGACAACAATGATGAGAGCAGCGAAATTGACGAAGAAGACATGATCCTCTTCATGAAGAGATTTAAGAAAATGATGAAGAGAAGACTAGGTGGAAAATCAAGTGAAGGAAAATACAAAGAAAAGTCAAGACCAAAGATGAGACGGGCGTGCTATAACTGTGATGAATATGACCACTTTATAGTTGATTGCCCGTATGAAGAAAATAAGAAGAAGACCAAGGAAACAAAGCCTCATCCCAAGAAATTCTTCAAGAAAAAGAAGCAAACTGGACAATCGCATCTAGGAAAGGAGTGGGACTCAAATGATGAGTCCTCATCCGAAGAGGAAGAGGATATGGCTAGCATAGCCATCGAGAAGACATCCAAGAAGTCCACCCTCTTCTCAACTCTAGGCGCATGGAAGGGCAACAACACTTGCCTCATGACAAAGGAAGGTAAACGAAAGGTAACAACCAAATCCTCTTCCTTGCATTCCTATTCTAGTGATAATGAAGTTGCTAGCGATAACGAAGACATGCTCGTTGGCTTAGATAAGAAGACAGTAGCAAAAATGAAATTCCTACTTGATCAGCTTGTTGAGATGGAGAAGTTAATCAACCGTCAAGAAGATATGATTATCTCCCAAAAGGAGGAATATCTTGAACTTGACAAACTTGTCGAACTTGAAAAGGAGCGAGGCAAGTCACTGGAACTTGAGTTAGCCTCAAGCAAGGAAGCTTGCTTGAAGTTAAGTGACTCAAACACCACCATCAAGGATGAACTTGCTAACCTATCCAAGGTTAACAAAATCCTTGAGGTACAAGTTGAGTTACTCAAAAAAAGTGACCCCTCATCCTCTTTAAGCTCACCTTCTCAAACACTTAAAACTAAAGCTGCCATTATTTGTTCATGTGCTAAAATTGACACTAGCTTGAAGGAAAAGTCAACCTCTACCAAGGACAAGCATCCTTCCCAAAGTGGCATATTTGACAAGGAGAATATCAAATATGCACGTAGTGCATACTTGGTCACAAGACCTCCTAATGTCAAATATGGCATTGGTTATGCTTATGGTGAAAAGCAATATGCTAGAAGTGATAAAAATAACAAGGATAGCATTTCCTTTGTGAGGGGAAACTTCTCTCAAGCCAGAAAGACCAATTATGCTAATAAGTCCAAAGTCAACACATATGATCACCGGACTAGTTCGGTCCAGACACGGACAAGTCCGGTCCCCCGGACAAGTCCGATTTCCCAAACTAGTTCTGTTTATAAACAACAACAGCTATTATTCAGGACTTTTGATGCATCCTATGTTCTAATGAGAAGTATTTTTGGTAAATTTTATGCTCATTACGTTGGGCCACATCATGGGAACACCAAGTCTCATGTGTGGGTGTCCAAATCTCTTGTAACTAACCTCTAAGGACCCAAGCAAGCTTGGGTACCTAAAACCAAGGCATGATTTGTTTTTGTAGGCCTATTCCTCTGGTGGATCGAAACGGGTGCTAGACAGTGGTTGCACCAACCATATGACCGGAGAAAGAAGGATGTTCGTTGAGTATGAAGAAAATGAGGATCCAAGCGAGTGCATCTATTTTGGAGACAATAGTCAAGGAAAGGTGCTCGATACCGGTAAAATTGCTATATCATCTCAACATACTCTTTCTCATGTGTTACATGTCGATTCCCTAGATTATAACATGCTATCCATATCTCAATTATGTGACAAAGGTTATAATTGCTTGTTTACTAATGAGGGTGTGACCATCTCTAGAAGGGGTGATGGTTCCATTGCATTCAAGGATATGTTAAAGGGAAAGCTTTACCTTGTTGACTTCAACAAAGATAAAGCCGAACTTGACACATGCTTGATTGCAAAGACCAACATGAGTTGGCTGTGGCATAGACGGCTAGCGCATGTTGGTATGAGGAATCTTCGAAAACTCCTCAAGGACAATCACATCCGAGGTTTGAAGGATGTTGTTTTTTGAGAAAGACAGGCCTTGTAGCACGTGCCAAACCGGGAAGCAAGTAGGAGCATCTCATCCCGCGAAGAACGTCATGACTACAACAAGACCGCTAGAGCTGCTTCACATGGACTTATTCGGTCCAATTGCTTACATAAGCATCAGTGGTAACAAATATGGCTTAGTAATTGTTGATGACTTTTCACGCTTCACTTGGGTCTTCTTTTTGCATGATAAGACAGAAACTCAAGAAACCCTCAAGAAGTTTCTCAAGCGTGCCCAAAATGAGTTTTCATTAAAGGTCAAGAACATACAAAGCGACAACGGCACAAAGTTCAAGAACACTCAAGTTGAGGAGTACCTAGACGAAGAAGGCATAAAGCACGAGTTTTCAGCGCCTTACTCTCCTCAACAAAATGGAGTTGACGAAAGGAAGAACCAAACCCTCGTAGAGATGGAGAGAAGAATGCTCGATGAATAAAAGACCTCAGATCGGTTTTGGGCAGAAGCAGTTAACACCGCTTGCCACACCATAAACCGACTCTACCTTCATCGACTACTCAAGAAGACATCCTATGAGCTACTCACCGCTAACAAGCCAAATATTTCTTATTTTCGAGTTTTTGGTTCTAAGTGCTATATTTTGAACAAGAAGCCTAGGACTTCAAAGTTCGCTTCGAAGTACGATGAAGGTTTCTTGCTTGGCTATGATTCAAACTATTACGCCTATCGTGTCTTCAACAAGACCTCTAGACTTGTTGAAGTAGCACGTGATGTAGTGTTTGATAAAACTAACGGCTCCCAAAAGGAGCAAGTTGATCCATGTGTGCTAGATAGAGAAGAAGCTCCTTGTCAAGCATTGAGAAGAATGGCGCTGGGCGAAGTTCGACCACAAGAGCCACCTCTACAAGTGCGTGAGGAAGATGAACCACAAGTGGAGGCCAATGATCAAGGGGGAGCTTCCGCACAAGATCAACCTCAAGAAAACAAAGATGATCAACAAGTCAATGAGGGCAACCATCTAGGGGGAGAAGAAGAAGATCATGAAGATACAAGACTGCAAGTACCACACCCAAGAGTACACCAAGGCGTCCAAAGAGATCACCCAATTGACAACATAATCGGTGACATACAAAAGGGAGTAACAACTAGATCCCGCATAGCTAAATTTTGTGAGCATTACTCTTTTGTGTCCTTTTTAGAACCATGCAGGATTGAGGATGCATTGAAAGATCCGAACTGGGTGGTAGTGATGCAAGAAGAACTGAATAACTTCAAACAGAACGAGGTGTGGGAAGTCGTCGAAAGACATAACGCGAATGTCGTTGGCACCAAATGGGTCTTCCGCAACAAAAAGACGAACATAGGGTGGTGACAAGGAACAAAGGGCGACTTGTGGCCAAAGGATATTCACAAGTCAAAGGTTTGGATTTCGAAGAAACCTTCGCTCCCATAGCTAGACTTGAATCAATTAGAATATTGCTTGCATATGCTACTCACCATGATTTCAAGCTCTACCAAATGGATGTGAAAAGCGCCTTCCTCAACGGTCCAATTAAAGAGGAGGTGTAGCAGCCTCCCGGATTTGAAGACAAAGAGTTTCTCGACCACGTCTTTAAATTGCGTAAGGCTCTCTATGGCCTCAAACAAGCTCCTAGAGTTTGGTATGAGTGTATTAGAGATTTCTTAATTGAAAACGGTTTTAAGATTGGAAAAGCAGATTATACACTATTTACAAAACACTTTGACAATGATCTCTTTATCTGTCAAATCTATGTTGATGACATTATCTTTGGTTCAACTAACAAATCCTTTTGTGAATAATTTAGTAAGATTATGACAGATAGGTTTGAGATGTCTATGATGGGAGAACTGAAGTACTTCTTGGGATTCCAAGTGAGACAAAAAAAGGAAGGGACATTCATAAGCCAAACCAAGTACACTCAAGACATACTCAAGAAGTTTGGGATGGACAAGGCGAAGCCTATCAAGACTCCCATGGCAACTAATGGACACTTGGATCTCAATGAATATGGACCAAGCGTGGATCAAAAGGTATATCACTCCATGATTGGATCCTTACTTTACCTATGTGCATATAGGTCTGATATTATGTTGAGTGTATGTTTGTGTGCGAGATTTCAAGCCAATCCTAAGGAATGTCACTTGACAACCATTAAAAGGATCTTGAGATATTTGTTTCATACATCCAACCTAGGCCTTTGGTATCCCAAAGGTTCCAAGTTCAACCTCATTGGATACTCTGATGCAGATTACGCCACATGCAAAGTAGATAGAAAAAATACCTCCGGCACCTGCCAATTCCTAGGTAGATCCCTAGTTTCTTGGTCCTCCAAGAAACAAAATTCCATTGCCTTATCCACGGCCGAAGTGGGGTATGTTGCAGCCGGGAGTTGTTGTGCACAACTCTTTGGACGCAAAAAACTCTAAGAGATTACGGTTACAATATGAGCCGTATTCTACTCCTTTGTGATAATGAGAGTGCCATCAAAATTACTCATAATCCAGTTGAACACTCTAGAACCAAACACATAGACATCCGACATCACTTTTTGAGAGATCATTCAATGAAAGGAGGCATAGCCATTTCCCATGTCAACACCGAAAAGCAACTAGCCGATATATTTACCAAGCCACTAGATGAAAAACGTTTTTCCGAGCTCCGAAATGAACTAAATATCCTTGCTGCTCGGAATGTGGCTTGAAAACTTGCATACCTGTATGAACTCTTCAAAACATATTGTTTGAGTTGTGAAAATTATCTTTCTCAATTTTCTCCAAAAACTATTTCAACTACTTGATCTTGATGAATTATGGTCATTGCTTGATTGTTGTATGCTTACTGATCATATTCATCAAGATTATTTGATTTGCCTTGCCCCCTATTTTCTAAATAAGTACCTTCGAATATATACGAATGGGCTAAGGACTTCTTTTCTGGTGACCACAGACTAGTCTGTGGTTACCCGGACTAGTCCGCCCCTGCAGACTAGTCCGCAGAGTGACTGGTAGTCCGGATTAGTCTGGCGGACCACGGACTAGTCCGATTAAAGGTTGTGGAAAAGTTCGGACTAGTCCGATTACTTTCGGACAAGTCCGATTTTTGACTCCATAACCCTAGCCGCCGTCAAACCCTAATCTTCTTCATCCTCACAACTTGCCTCACGCTCTCTCTACCCACTCGAGCTCCCAAAGGCAATTTCCTTTGTCCTCCATCAAATCTCTTCATATTTTGGTGGAAAACGACCTCCATTGCTTAGGGATTGAAGACCACGGACTTGTCCGCACCTTCAACCTCTCCATCTCAAAGAATCGAGCAATTTCGGTAAATTTTCCTCCCCAACCCTAGAAATGGTAATTTCCTTTGTTGTTGGCCATATAGCCTAGGTTCTTCTAGTTAATACATGCCCCCTAGCTGTGTTACCTTTATCTTAAACTTGTCTTGCATTGGGAATCACCATTTGTTGTCATGTTAGGGTTTGAGATGATGAACACCGGACTAGTCCGATCTATGTACGGACAAGTCCGGCACCTCAGACTAGTCCGTACCTGTACACCGGACAAGTTCGATTTTTCCTGAACTCAACCCTAGTTTCCCATTCCTCAATGCACTTCCTTGCCATCAAATTCTCATTCATACCTTGTGTAATCCATTCTCAGGACAATGTCGAGCACCAACGACGAGATCTCTGATTTTGAGGCCGAGATGGACCAAGAAGCCTTGCTTCGGTCCTCGACAGGCCAAGGCAAGAAGCGCCAAGAGCGCCCATCCGAGCTGACACCCTCTCCACCTCAGGCTCGACGAAAGGTGCTCGCCAAGAAGCCTGCCTTCAATGCTTCAGCAGGTGGTGGCCCTTGCTCGGCAATTGCTCGCCAAGCTAAGGGCAAGGGCAAAGGGATTGCCACGGGCCCAGTTGGCCCCCTCAAGATGACAACTCCAAGGCAAGGGACCTGGGATCCCTCCGAGTAGAGGTTCAATGGCAAGGGAAGCGACACTACTTCCAAGTTCAAAAATTTGGACTGCTACAGCCGGCCCAAGCAAGCAGCTGATGGAAGGTTCTAGAGCAACTTCCATGTGGACTTCTGTAAGTCCGTCTACCTCACAATGAAGACTCCAATGGTGCGCATCCAATGGATTGATTGGGCGCACTTTGAAGTGAAGAGCTGCTCGACCTTTGATGAAGTAGTTCAAGCAGTTGAAAGACATGGATTGAAGGATTTCTTTGCCTTCCGGAACAACTGGAACGACGAAGTCATTGCTCAGTTCTACGCTACATGCCACATTGCAAGTGATGAGGAAGAGCGGGTGACTTGGATGACTCATGGATCCAAGTACACCATTACCTATGACAAATTTGCAAGATTTCTACATCTTGATAGCTCCAACAATGATAACTTGATCATTCACAACATTGGTGTCCTTGAGAAGGACAAGATGAAGTTTCTTTATGACACCCGTTCAACTTTCAATCCTCCTTCCACCAAGAATATGAAGCCATTCTTTGTGGTCCTCAACAGGGTTCTAAGGAAGACTATCGCCCCAAAGGATGGGGATGCAGGAAGTGTCCAAGGCTATCTTAGGACACTGATGAAAGTGATTAGCAAAGACAGGAAGTTTGATGTCTTTGATTACATATGTAATGACATGGTAAACATCTCCTGCACTCCAAACAGGTCCTGTGGCTACGCACCTTACTTGATGTTCATGATTGAGAGGGTCACAGGGATAGAATTTATGAAGGATGTGGATCACACTCCATTGAGGCCACAAAAGCCTCCTCAAGCAACAATCCAAACTGCCCCTTCTCCAGTGTCTAGTGAAGAGGCACCAAGGAGAGCTAGAGGTGATGCAAGGGCTGATCCCACCACTAGGTCCCCTCCCCAAAAAGGGTCCACAAGTGGCATCTTGAAGTACTTGACATCTATTTTTGCCTCTTGCAAGAAGGCCGAAGTGAACACGCACAAGCTGAACAAGGCGAGAAATGCGGACATGCGATATGTCAAAGAGAATGTCAAACACATCTGTCAAAAGCTGGAGATTGATCCCATTGGATCTCCAGTCATTTCTGATGATTCAGCCTCAGATTTCACCAAGCTTGGGCCCTTCGCTCCCTCCGAGCTTGCTTATTTTAGCATTGGGAGCTCGAGTGGATCCGCTCCTCCTCCTCTTCCTCAGCCCGAGAATGAAGATGATGATGATGATGAGAGGACCGACAGCGAGGACTAAAGATCTTAGATCCCTCCTCTCCTTCTTTTTGGTGTCTTGATGACAAAGGGGGAGATATTGAGGGGAGTCATCGATAGATCTTAGCTGTAGGTTGAGAGATGAGAGCCCCTCTTATGCATTTTTTTGTGTTGTAAGACTTTGGGTTGTAAGACTTAATACTATGCTCTTTTGGTACTTTTAATCCTGTGATTAAATGCTATGAATGATTTATGCACATATTCATAAAATCTATGATTTTGCTCTGTAATTGACATATATGCTCGTTGTTGATATATTGATGTCAATTATTTCACTGTTATCATAATTACTGCTCTCACTCATTTAGTTTTGCATCCCACCATAAAGAGTGCACATATGTCTTATGTTGTCATTGCTAAATAAGTTTCGAGCTCATATGTGCACACTTTATGAAAATTCTGCATTTTTATCATATTTTGTGAAATATCAATTGGTTTTCATGAATCACCAAAAAGGGGGAGACTGAAAGTGCATCTAGGCATCCCTTGTGCATTTTGGTTGATTTATGACAAACAAATGAGATCCTAACAACATTATTGAGATGAGCGCATGTTTTAATGAAAGAATGAAGAAAGCGCAGGTTTTAATGAAAGAATGAAGAAAGCTCCAAAAATAAAGGAGAATGAGGATACATTCAGAAAAGAGCTCAATAACTAAATAGAACACGTCATTGTGTAGGGAGTGTGGTGGTGTATCACATCCCAAGAGCTCAAGCATAAAGATTCTCACACACTTCACATTTCACAGGAAAAACGGACTAGTCCAATATACACTGGACTAGTCCGATATCCTCTCTGGACAGGTTCGGACAAGTCCAGCCAATGCGGACTTGTCCGCACCGGACTAGTCCGATAATGTGCGAACTAGTCCGATAATGCCTCTGACTAAAATCGGACAAGTCCTCCAAGTGCGGACTTGTCCTATATTCACTAAGGGCATCACCACACCGGACAAGTCCGATATCACCACGGACAAGTCCAAAAACCTTTTTGACTAAAATCGGACAAGTCCGCTTCTAGCCGTACAAGTCCGATATTTCTGGACACTTAGGGTTTCCTGCACGCCGCACACCGGACTAGTCCGGACTCTACCACAGACTAGTCCGGACCCTCGAAACCCTAACGGTAACTTTTGAAAACCCTAATATAAATAGATGTGCACGACCCAACTATCAACGCTCTCGACCCCCTGCGCCGTCACACCCTCCAAGAGCCTAGAAAACACACCTCTCCATGCAATCCAATGCAATAAAGATCAATCCCTTGAGTATTCACTTTGGATCAAAGGAGAGACACTATTCCACACGTTTGAGCTCTTGGGTTTGATCTCTAACACACTCCTATTGTTTCATTGTTGATCTTACGAGTGTGTTCTTGGTGGTGTTTGAATTATAATCTTGGGGAGCCCTCAACTTGTGAGAAGGTCCCTTGAACTTGGTAATTTGCCCCTTTGTGATAGTGGAAGAAGAATTGGCCTTCGTGGCGATTCGACGAGGTTAGGGTCCTCAACGTGGATGTAGGATGCCTCTGTGGGAACCGAACCACAAGATAAAATCTTGTGTCAAACTTGTTCTTAATTTTCATATTGTATTCTAGGGTTTTGTCAATCTTGCATAACCTACATTAAAACTTTGAAACAAGAATTGGTTTGCATTATACTTGGTTGCATTGACTCAATACTTGCAAGTTACATACTATATTCCGCTACGTACTGTGTTTGTATTGAGATCATTGATCGAACTTGATCAATTTAGACCGCATGCACCGGACTGGTCCGCACTCTACCGGACTAGTCCGATATCTCGAGATTTGATCAGTTTGTTAAGTGTTGCAGGTTCTGACCAAATTTCAAAAAGGCCTATTCACCCCCATCTAGGACACATTCAGATTCCCCCGTTGTTTGCTTCACAGCAAACAAGTCTAGTTCAGTGTCGGGCCGGGTGTAAGAACTCCCGAAGTTGGCAGTGAACTGTTGGCATATTTCCTATCGGTACCCTGGGTACCGTATACCCCTTGAGATTGCAAAGATCTCAAGGAAATGTCATCTACTTGATTTGAAGACCTTCGGAGGCCCACATGTCAGACATAACCGAACCCGCTTCCCCCACATGGTTAGTCCTAGGATCGCCACGTGTACCATCAAACCGGAGCTACCGCCCACAAGGGGGAAGCTCCCGGCTATGTACCATAACGGCACCCCCGGACCAAACCCCAGACCGAGGGAAGCTCCAGAACTGACACGTGTCTGGTGGCACCAGACCTATCTGTTCCCCACAGTATGCTCCAGAGCTGCCACATGTCCAACCGTCAGATCTTCAGCCTCAAACCTCCGGAAGACTCCACAACGGCTCCGGATCTTCAAAGGGGAATCAAGGACTTCAAGACCCGATTAAGTGTCATTAATACTATGTTAATGACACACGATCGGATGACCTTAATTACCAGTAACGGTGCTGTCAAAAGCCCGTAACTCGGTCATTAAGGGTAATTAAGCGCATCAAATGTGTATCAATATTAGTAACCGTCGGGGCCACATGTTGGGCCAGGCCAACTTGTAACGGCCTATCCTTGTACTATAAAAGGACAGGCCGACAATACATAGAGGGACGGATCTGACCGGCTCTGATATGATCTAGTCTAATTGGCTCACACGCGCACTCAACTCACCTGAGTTGAGTTCATACATCCAATACAACACCAACACATCCCGTGGAGTAGGGTATTACACTCAAGCGGCCCGAACCACGTAAACCTTTGTGTCCCTTGTGTCATTTTACATTTCACCTTCTTGAATCTCCGCACGCCCACACCAAACTTCAAACTCCGCAAACACTTTAGTAGTGTCAGGAGATCTGTCGGATCACAACCATCGACAGTTGGCGCGCCAGGTAGGGGCGCCTGAGATTTCAAGAATGGTGAACTCAGCTGCTGGATCATCCAATGGTCATCCTGTTGTTCAAGCTGCTGGGGGCAATCCCTCCAATATGCAGCCACCAGTAGGAACCTCAGTTCTAGCAGGAGTCACACTTCCACCGCCGCCGCCTCCACCAGCAAATCAAGCTGAGCAGCGCGATGGTGAACCGGCATCAATCACTGCGTCAGCGAATCATGACAACCCGAAACACGTGCTCCATGCAACACGTGCACTCCTTCAGCGCCCACCACCTCCGGATGCATCCCGGGATGCAATGGAGCAGTGGAGGGCCGATGTCGAACACTTGGTTGCAGCAGCAGCCGACCGCATCAGTAACCAGGGTCCTCCTCCTTCAGGACGGGCCCCGTCGCAGCGACGGACCTTGTTTGGCAGACTTGGTCCGAACGTTTCCAACAACAGGAGACGTGCTGCGTCACAACAAGTGACGTCGTTGCCCCCCGGGGCACGACACACTCCCACGGTATCAAGGCTTTCAATTCATGACCTCCAGGCGGAGCTTGATCGCCGATACCGTCAACAAGACGGCCAAGTCCATATCGAGCGTGCTCGTGAAAGACGAGAAGCTCAGGACATTCCTGCTCCTGAAGGAGTAGGAGGAGGCTGTTCGGCCCTGGCCATGCATCTGCGTATGGTCTGGTGGCCACAGAAATTCCGGCCCCACCTGTCGGAGAAATTTGACAGGACCGTTAATCCCGTCGAATTTCTTCAGATTTACTCCACTGCTATCCTGGCAGCTGGAGGAAATGAGGCCGTAATGGCCAATTATTTTCTAGTGGCTTTAACTGGGACCGCCCGGTCCTGGTTTATGAGCCTTCCACCCAACTCCATCAACAGTTGGGAGAAGTTGTGCCAGTAGTTCACCGCCAACTTCGAGAGTTCATACACCCGACTAGGCACCGAACTGGACCTTTTTGCAGTCGTGCAAAAAGGGGGAGAATCCTGTGATCATTCATCCAGATATTCTCTCAGGTACGAAACACTATCCCTTCTATCTCTAGCGCTTCTGTCATTGTGGCATTTAGACAGGGCGTACATGATAAGAAGATGTTGGAGAAACTGGCGATCAAGGAGATCACCAGTGTCACGGAACTCTTCAGATTGGCTCACAAATGTGCCAGAGCTGCAGAGGGCCGTGAAATGCACTCCAAACCACCTCCAGAGGATCAAAAAAAATCCTCCAAAGGAGAAGCCACTACCTCCAGAAGTGGCAAGAAGAAGAAAAAGACCAACGGCAAGAAGAAGCCGTCGGCCGGCGCATCTAATGCTGCAGCTGCTGCAGCTCCGGGTGGCCGGGGGCCATGCCCCGAGAAGCGACCCCGACCGTCTTCTGAAGACGGTGGCAAACCCAAGGTGTGGTGTCAAATTCATAAGACGGACAACCACAGTTTGGAAGACTGCCGGGAGGTCCAAAACCTTGCCAAGCGCTACAGCAAGCATCGAGAAGAAGATCCTTTCCAACAGAGGGAAGGAAAACAAAAACATGACGAAGCTCCGGCTGAAGAGGAGTTAGGTTTTCAGGATCCCAAAAAGGTCCTAAAGGCCGTCTACACCTCCGCCGACGACAATTCTGACGTCTCTGACAACGAGCGTCGGAAGACCATGAACACCATTTTTGGTGGATCATGGGACATCACCTCCCATCGCATCCTCAAGACAATGCGTCGAGACATGGCCGCTGTAGCTCCTACAGCCAGGGCGGAGCCTCATCGGAAGTGGATGGACACGTCCATCACTTTTGATTCTTCGGACTGCCCTCGAAGCATGGTTGGAGCAGGCCAGTTACCTTTGATGGTATCTCCTACGATCAATAACATTCAGCTCCACCATGTTATGGTAGACGGAGGTTCGGGGCTGAACCCATAAGCTTCGAAGCTTTTACCAAGCTTCAGCTCCGACCTTTGGATCTTCATCCCTCCCGACCTTTCTCCGGAGTAGGTCCGGGAGCCATTACCCCACTCGGTGCTATTACTCTCCCCGTTACCTTCGGGACCCGGGAGAAGTATCGCACTGAGAAGTTGGTCTTTGACATTGCTCAGATCAACTTACCTTTAAACGCCATCTTGGGCAGGCCTGCCTTGTACAAATTCATGGCAGCTGCTCATTATGGCTATTTGGTGTTAAAGATGCCAACACGAGTAGGCGTTCTCCGGATCCGCGGAGATCGCATTGCCGGAGTGACTGCTCTGGAAGAACTTCATGCGCTTACTACGACGCAAGAGGAGGACTCCAGGCAGGAGCAAGCTCCAAAACCCCCAAGCATTCGTCAGCGAGGCTCGACTTCTGCACCTCGTGTGCAGCCAAGCGGCGACACCGACATTCCCGTCAAAGTCATCCAAATCGGTTCCGATGCCGCTCAAACCACCCGTATATCGGGGGGACTGAGTGACAAATAGGAAATCGCGCTCATCGCTTTCCTCCGGGCTAATGTCGATGTGTTTGCATGGCAACCGTCACGAATGCCTGGGATCCCCAGGGAAGTGATTGAGCACAATCTGAAGATCTACCCTGATGCCCGACCCGTACATCAGAAGCCTCAGAAGCAATCCCTTGAGCGACAGAACTTCATTCGACAAGAAGTGAAGAAGTTGCTCGAAGCTGGATTCATCCGAGAAGTCTTCCATCCAGAATGGCTGGCAAACCCAGTCTTTGTGCCCAAGGCCGGCGGGAAGCTTCGGATGTGTATTGACTACACAACACTAAATAAGGCATGTCCAAAAGATCCATTCCCACTACCTAGAATAGATCAGATAGTGGATTCCACCTCCGGTTGTGAATTACTGTGTTTCCTAGACGCATATTCTAGGTATCATCAAATCAAAATGTCTAGGGAAGATGAAGAGCATACCTATTTCATCACAGTAGATGGATTGTACTGTTATACGGCCATGCCATTTGGTCTCAAGAATGCAGCTTCAACCTTTGTACGAGCTATGTACAAAACTTTTGAAGAACTCATTAGAGACATAGTGGAAGTGTACGTCGATGACATCGTGGTCAAGGTCAAGAACAAGGAATCACTCCTTGACACCTTACAGGCGGTCTTCGACAAGCTGCGGGCCACCCGCGCAAAGCTAAACCCGGACAAGTGTGTCTTCGGGGTTAGCTCCGGAAAACTTCTTGGTTTCCTGGTAAGTCACCGGGGCGTAGAAGCTAATCCGGTGAAGATCAAAGCCATTGAAGACATGCGGCCACCAGCCCGCATCAAGGATGTCCAAAAGCTGATTGGATGTCTAGCAGCCCTAAACCGGTTCATTTCAAGACTAGCGGAACGGGCACTTCCCTTCTTCAAGTTATTGAGGAAGTCCGGACCATTCCAATGGTCTGAAGAAGCAGAAAAGGCGTTCCAGGAGCTAAAACAGTTCCTCACCACCCTACCAACTCTGGTAGCTCCGAACCCTGGTGAGCCTTTGCTGCTTTACATTTCAGCAATTGACGAAGTCGTCAGTATGGTCCTGGTTGCGGAGAGACCAGAACTATCCCATACTCAGGAATCCAGACCCCTCCGGGAGGGTCCGGTGGTTCCTGAAAGCGAGTCTGGGTCCCAGTTCCCAGACTTGAGTCCACAAGAAGTCCAGGTCGCTTCTGAAGAAGCTCTGGATCCCTCCAGCAAGGACCTGGAGGTCCCCGAAGAAGGTCCGGATCCCTCCGGGGGGATCCGAGTCAATGAAGAGGAAGCTCCGGACCCCTCCGGGAGGGTCCGGACCATCCAACGCCCAGTGTACTTCATCAGTGAAGTACTTCATGATGCCAAGACTCGATACCTAGAGGTGCATAAGCTACTCTATGCAGTTCTTATCGCCTCCAGGAAGCTTCGCCATTACTTCCAAGCTCACAATATTTCAGTGGTGACTTCTTACCCACTTCGAGCAATCTTGCATAATCCCAATTCAACTGGGAATATTGTAAAGTGGGCATCGGAATTGGCCGAATTCGATCTCGAATTCATTCCAAGGCAAGCAATCAAGAGTCAAGCATTGGCGGGTTTCGTGGAAGAATGGACTCCCTCTCCATCAAACCCTGGGGGCCCCAATGAGCAGAAGCCGGAACACAAGGCTCCGGTCTTCATCGAGCCTCACTGGACCCTCTACTTCGACGGCTCCATGCAAAAGCAGGGGGCCGGAGCTGGAATCCTTCTCCTCGCACCAACTGGGGAGAAGGTAAAATACATGGTACACCTTGACTTCAAGGCAACCAACAACATGGCGGAGTACGAAGCACTCATTTACGGACTAAAGGTGGAACTGTCATATGGTGTCAAGCAACTGCTGGTCAAGGGAGATTCACAGCTCAACATTAAATAAGTGAAGGGTGAATGCTCCTGCAACAATCTCCAGTTAGCTGCTTACCTCCTTGAAGTCCAGAGGCTTCAGAAGGACTTTGAAGTCCTAGACCTCCATCACGTCCAGCGTGTCCACAACGCTGAAGCCGATGAACTCTCGACGAAAGCGTCAACCGGAGCTCCAGCTCCTGACGGAACTTTTGTCCGGAGGTTGTCAAAACCCACAGCTCAACCTGCCGAACTAAGCGAAGGGGGCGAGATCAGCATTCCGAAGCTGACGGTCCCGATGGCCCTGTTACCATGGCAGCCATCAAGGGTCGTAGGTGCTGCCGAAAGCTCCGAGCAACCCAGCACGCAAGACTCAAATGCTCAAGTTAGCTCTGATGCATGGATCTCGGAGATCCGGAGCTATTGAAAGACAACATCCTTCCTGACGATGATGTATCCGCTGACCGGATAGTCAGATTGGCTAAATGATACGCGTTAGTAGAAGGGGATCTCTACCGGCGCGGTGCCAACGATGTCCTAATGCGGTGCATCACAAGGGAAGAAGGCTGCGAGCTCCTCGCAGAAATCCATGGATGCGAGTGTGGGAACCACGCGTCTTCCCGCACGCTGGTCAGTAAAGCCTTCCAGCATGGCTTCTACTGGCCTACAACACTCCAGGATGCAACTGAGCTGGTGAAGAAATGCGAAGCATGCCAATTTCATGCAAAGCAAATTCACACACCGGCTCAACCTCTACAAATGATACCTCCTACATGGCCCTTCGCCGTGTGGGGGATGGACATCTTGAGACCTTTCCCAAGAGCCGTCGGAGGTTACAAGTTCCTGTATGTCTCCATTGACAAGTTCACCAAGTGGCCGGAAGCAACTCCAGTTGTGACAATAAACAAGCAATCTGCTATCAACTTTTTGCAGTCCATTGTATGCAGATTTGGAGTCCCAAACAAAATCATTACTGATAACGGGACCCAATTCACAAGCTCTGCATTTCAAGGATATTGTGAAGACCTCAGCATTCAAGTTTGCTACGCCTCCGTAGCTCACCCGGCAAGCAATGGCCAGGCCGAGAGAGCAAATGCTGAAATCCTGAAAGGACTCAAAACGCGCACCTATGAGCGCTTGAAAAAACATGGAGCCAACTGGATTGAAGAGCTTCCGCCCACTCTATGGGCCAACAGGACAACTCCAAACCGGTCAACTGGAGAGACTCCTTTCTTCCTGGTGTACGGAGCCGAAGCAATCCTTCCTCCGGAAATCACCTTGGGGTCACTCCGGGTCCGGACCTTCGACGAAGCCACGCAGGACCAGCTCCGGCGTGAAGACCTAGACCTCCTTGAGGAGGGAAGGTGCCAAGCAGCTGTTCGGAATGCCCGATACCGCCAAGCCCTTTGGTTCTATCATCAGCGGCATGTACACAACCGACAGCTCGAGGAAGGCGATCTGGTGCTACAGAGAATACAATCTAGAGAAGGGTTAAACAAACTCTCCCCCAGCTGGGAGGGACCCTTCCGAGTGATTAAAGTATCCCGTCCCGGAAGCATTCGCTTGGCTACCGAGGATGGGACACCTCTCCCAAATCCTTGGAATATTGAGCACCTCTGTAAGTTCTACATTTATTATCACGGAGGTAAGTCTGTAGTAACTTGAGGTGTATGTTATAGAGTCATTGTACAGAGTCGGGTAGTTCCTCCGAGAGAACAGCTGGACCTTTCCCGGAAGGTCCGCAAAGTTCATGCAACACTTGTCACAGTCTCAGGACTAAAAGTGTGGCTAGCTACCCTGGGTCAAACGAGAAATTAAACACGCTTAGCCTGGTTCCGTACCCTAAGAGTGTACTTGTTTCCCCTATACCCCGGACCTATAATGAAAGGCATCTTCATGTGAAACAGACTCCACGTGCATTTATTTTGTACAGGCTCAACATTTTTTATTTTTCTCTTTCTTGTCTATAACAAAGTTGTGCAATTCTTAAGAAATTTTAGTTCGACCAGTTCATGTACAATCCGAACTGTATTATCAATTCTTTTGGATTAAAATATTGTTCATGGCCCACTCGCCTGAATGCCGCCAAGCCAATCTAGGGCCGGAGTGTGCTATTGACTTAGCCTGGTCAAGCACCCTAAGTACGCCACTCTACATACACCCCGGCAGGCCGAAGTAAGGCGGGTCCAAGTACAATTGGATCTGGAAGAAATAAGGCAATGCATTCGGTGGTATTCAGAATTGTGTTTGACCTAAAACTTTCTCGAGAATCGTAAGTCGCGACAAAGTTATAGGCAAGGAGCGAATTTTACTATTTTTCTTGGCTTCAAGTGTGCAGGAAAAATAAAGAATCCACGTTGTTGGAGAAAAGCCGGAGCTAACGAAGCTCCGACCCCCCCAGGTGGCTTGTAATCGATGTTAAACATTGAAAACGAGCATCACCGGAGCAACCAAGCTCCAATAAAGCTAGGGGGGCCAGCCGTCGACGCAGAATAAAAGATGGTGAGAAGACCCCACAAGTGGAGTCTGCTGTCGACAAACTACGCGTTGGCAAAGGTCACTGCCGGAGCTACTAAGCTCCGACACCCCGGAGGGCTAACTATCGATGCTCTACACGTTGGTAGGGACTATTGCCGGAGCTAATGAGCCCCGACGGTAGTCAACGCCGGAGCTTCTGAGCTCCGACAACCTCAGGGGGCCTTCACTATCGAAGACTTCGGACCTACACTCTACAAGTTCGAAGCAAACGAGTCTTCAACAAAACACAATATCCTCTTGGTACATGTTCACAATCAAATTGTGTACATCTACCAGGGGGCCAAGTGAAGACAAAAGTGTTGAAGACAAAAAATGAAATTCACAAAAATTTGGATTTCATTCATCTGGAGACAAGGGATTACAAAATTGGGGAAGAAAAAGAGAGAATACAAGTGGGAGCTACAGAGATGGTCCTAGACCCTATGGAAGAACTGGGCGACCTTCTGAGCAACCTCCGACACGTTGGCTCGGGTGGCTTCACCTTCTCCTTTGATGGGACCTTCAAGCACCGGGTCTAGAGGAAATTGGGAATCCCGGGTGGTGTAGCACGTCAGCACATACTCTGCGACGTTCTTCGCCAGGGACTGCCCCTCAACTTCCAATTGGTCCGCGATGACGTCACCCACCTTGGAGAGTTTGTTACCCGCCGAGCTCAACGCTTGCAACGCCAGGTCCGGCTCCGGCTCCGGATCATCAGGACGCATAGGACTGAAGCCCATTGGTGTCAGCGCATCGTTGGCTTTGCTCAGGAACTCCCAAACCTGTAGGGAGTCCACAGCCCTCAAGTCCTTCAGTTCCTCCAAGGATCTTTTGGCCGCCGCCAGTTCAAAATTCTCGCGAGCAAGGCGCTCAACCTCTTTGGCATTCTGCTGAATCTTTTCAGCAACCTGCTTCTCGAGGTTTTCGATCTCCTCCTCCCGGAGATGGATCTTGTTCCGGCGGTCGACCAGGTCCTTCTCCCGGCCCCTAACTTTCTTCTCCCTGGCACCGATGGCACACTCTTGCTTGTAGAGTTCCTGCCCTCGCACCCAGGCCTTCTCCTCCTCAACGCAACGCTCCTCCAATTTCTTGGCGCGTTCCTCGAGGCCCTCGTCAGCCTGAGCCACCTTTTCGGCGAGCTCCTCTTCCCTCTTCAAGACATCATCCCGCAACTCTAGGAGTTTTTGCTCTTCGTCTTCGAGCCTCTTCTCCCTCTCCTCAAGTGCCTCCCGACGCTTGATGAGAGTAGTGTTAATGGCTTCAAGCCTTTCTTGGCGATCATCAGCCGCACTATTAGCTGCCTTGGTCTGCTCATAAATGGCCCGAGATTGAGCGTCGAGGGCACGAGTCAAGCTCTCCCTATCATCCAATAATTTGCCCCAGTATTCCAAGCGGACCTTCTCCTGTTTGATCCACTCCTTGTCGTCTGCCAGCCTCGACTGCGCCAGCTTGGTCTCAAAGTAGAGTCGATTACGCCACCGCCTAAGGGTTTGGCGCTCCTCTTCAAGAGCCTTGCTGTCGTGGTAGAAAGCCAGCTGGACTTTACGCAGACTGGAGCAAGCGTTGTCAATGGACAACGACAGGGGAATAGGGTCCGGACCTGCTGGGGTCTCCTCCGCTGGTTCCAGCGGGTTCTCGCTTACAAAAATTGGGTCCCACTCCACAAGAGTGGTCCCCTGAGCCTTCACGACACTAGGGCCGTCCTCCGGGATAGCCTCAGTCGCCACCGAGGAGGGTCCCGCAGAAGAAGTTCCGACCTCCGGAAGTGGTTCCGAAGGCCCTACAGCCAGGTCTTCATTTGTCCCTTCAGGCAGGGGGCCAGCGACTTCATTTGGGCACCTTGGCCCAGCAGCAGGCACCTCCACCGTCATCACTTCCGGAGCAGGGGCAACTTTAGGCTCCGGCCTGGGCTCCTCCTCCGCTGGTGGCTCGGGTGTTGGCACATCGACCACCATGGGTTCAAGTGCTGATGCCTCCGCAACAACTGTCCCTGAGGCCGGAGCTTCAACCTCAATCGGCTCAGGCGCCAGAAGGTCTTCAACTGCAACCGGCTTTGCAGCCGGAGCTTCGGTGGCAACCGGCTCTGAGGCTGGAGCTTCGGAGGTAGCCGGCTCAATCACCAGGACTTCCTCAACATCCGGATCACTCGCCGGTACTTCAATAATCTCCAGCTCAACCACCGGGGCTTCGACAATTTCCAGCTCTGGGGCCGGAATCACTGCTTCCTCCAGCTCAACGGTCGAAGCTTCCATCATCTCAGCATCAAGACCCGGGGCTTAAACCTCCGGGGCAGGTGCCGCTGGCGCATTTTCTCTCCTGTGGTCCGGCGCTACCACGGGAGTCTCAGGGGATGAGTCGAGGTCCATGACCACGACTGCCGACGCCGGAGCTCCCACAGCTTCAGCCACCACTTGGGGCGGCACCGGGACAGGAGCAGAAGCCTCCGCCCTCACAGCTTCAGCTGCTATGGCTGAGGGTTGAGCCTCACTCCTTTTCTTGGGGACGCTGCAAATGATGGATGAAGAACCTTAAAAAATAGTTACTATAACAAAACAACTGTCTGAGGTGAAGACTAAAAATTACCTCAGAAGGCTTCCGCACCAGCTTGCATGGAATCTCATTCCCAGGCGTTTCTGGACTGACCATAGCCGCCGCCGGTGTGGTAGCTCCGGAAGGCCCGCCGGAACTTGCTGCAGCCGCGGGCATTTCCTTAGTCGAGGCCCTCCTCGACCGGGAAGGACCTCCAGGCCCAGAGGCCTCAACTGGCCCTGGTGCTGGAGTCGCATGCCCGGAGCTAGCACCCCGGGAAGACGCTGTTGCAGGTACAGTCGCGCAGTTGTAGAAGACCTCCCCCTCTGGGGAGAAGGAACTGTTGCAGAGGATGCAGGCCTGACGGACCTTTCGTCGGCATGCTTCAGTTTCCTTTTCCGGCTCGAGGGTTCGTCCGCCGGCTCCTTGCCCTTGCCGACGACTTTGGTCCTTGGCTTTGGGGCAGGGTCAGAGCCACCTTCAGAAGCCCCAGGGATCACCACCATGGAGGTCGATCTTCTCTTGACGACACCAAGGTCGTCAAGCACCGGCATCGTCCGCCGGAGCTCCCTGCTGAACTCTACTTCCACGTTCAGAGGGAGGAAAGCTGGTGGCGGGGTCAAGTCATCACCCGCAACATTGATGCCGTGCTGGAACTTCTTGAGATGAAACTCCAAGGTCGCCCCCTCCATGTTGGACTTCAGCCCGGTCTCGACCCAGTCGTCGTCCATCACACTGTTGAGGGCCCAAGCGAGTTTTTCTCTCCTCTTCAGCAGTGCCCACCTATTGACCAGGAAATTGCAAAATACCGCCTGAGGAGTTACTCCTCCCTCCACACAATGGCAGATCCTGGTCAGAGTAGGGTTGAAGGCATCCGACAGCACTAGAGCTTCACTCCAGACTGCAGTGTCGATGTTGGGGAGGCCTTCGGGCAGCTCCAGCTTCTCGTGCTCCTCCACCCGGATGACTATCCAGTCTTTCTTCCAGTCGTCCCACTTTCTAGAGGGAAACGACCGGAGGTACTTGAATGGGCACTTCTTGCGCTTCACAAAGTAGTAGAAGCCAATGTACTCATCACCCCTTCCGGTGGTATGGACGGTGAAGAAGGTCCAGAAAAGCTCAATGCAGGGGGGATTCCCACCCACATTTCGCAGAAGTGGACGAAGAAAGACACTAGAAGAATGGACTGGGGGCCAAGGTGATACAGCTATAGACCATAGAAGTCTAGCAGCATCAAGAAAAAGGAGGGAAAAGGTGGGATCAATCCCACCATGGCATATGAAGAGAAGTACACCATCTCGCTGGCGTGCTCCTTCTCGAACGGGAGCTCCCCACCGGCGTGGACCATGTGGTTGAAGAAGTTCGAGGACCACCCCATGAGGGCCTGGATCTTCTTCAGGTCACCTTCGGTCTTCAAGCGGCTCTTGCGGAGACCCAACTCCATCGCAGCACAGCGAGGCAAGGGAGGAAAAGCAAGTACAAGTTTGGGAGTTTGAACGCAAGTTCAGATGAGAGGCGTAAGGAACCCTATACGGTGCGCGCTTTCCTTCTTAAGTAAGCCCCCGCAACGCTCGGATGGAAACCGTTGGGAAGCCGAAGATACTATTCAAAAATTTCACCCTGCTGATGACAAGAGGGCCCGAGACCACCCCGACAATCAAGTCGAGGTTCTTACCCAGGCGAACGGTTGTCATCATGAAAGGCGGGAAGCCCGAAGGCAGCGGCCTGACAAGGCGCGCGGAATCGATACGATTTTTGTGTTGGGAACCAGCGACCTTCAATTGTGTGAGATCCGCACGCCAAAGATCTCATTTGCCGCACCCGGGATATGCCACACAGCGAGGATTTAACTCCAAAATTGTCGCCAATGGCACATGTGAAGACCTTTGAGGACTCGGCTCAAAAGTCGAAGGATGGACCCATCTCCGGTGGAATGACTTCACCCAAGGGGTCTTCCCCAGAGGTGGGCCCAAGGGGCCACTTTCGGTACCCTGGGTACCGTATACCCCTTGAGATTGCAAAGATCTCAAGGAAATGTCATCTACTTGATTTGAAGACCTTCGGAGGCCCACATGTCAGACATAACTGGACCCGCTTCCCCAACATGGTTAGTCCCAGGATTGCCACGTGTACCATCAAACCGGAGCTACTGCCCACAAGGGGGAAGCTCCGGGCTATGTACCATAACGGCACCCCCGGACCTAACCCCAGACCGAGGGAAGCTCCAGAACTGACACGTGTCTGGTGGCACCGGACCTTCCCCACAGTATGCTCCGGAGCTGCCACATGTCCAACTGTCGGATCTTCAGCCTTAAACCTTCGGAAGACTCCAAAACGACTTCGGATCTTCAAAGGGGAATCAAGGACTTCAAGACCCGATTAAGTGTCATTAATACTATGTTAATGACACACGATCGGACGACCTTAATTACCAGTAACGGTGCTTTCAAAAGCCCGTAACTCGGTCATTAAGGGTAATTAAGCGCATCAAATGTGTATCAATATTAGTAACCGCCGGGGCCACATGTCGGGCCAGGCCAACTTGTAACAGCCTGTCCTTGTACTATGAAAGGACAGGCCGACGATACATAGAGGGACGGATCTGACCGGCTCTGATCTGATCTAGTCTAATTGGCTCACATGCGCACTCAACTCACCTGAGTTGAGTTCATACATCCAATACAACACCAACACATCCCGTGGAGTAGGGTATTACGCTCAAGCGGCCCGAACCATGTGAACCTTTGTGTCCCCTTGTGTCATTTTACATTTCACCTTCTTGAATCTCCGCGCGCCCACACCGAACTTCAAACTCCGCAAACACTTTAGTAGTGTCAGGAGATCTGCCGGATCACAAGCACCGACAGTTCCACCCAACTATTGATGGAGTCGGGTGGAAGACTCATGAACTAGGACCTTGCAGTCCCAGTTAGAGCCACTGGAAAGTAGTTGGCCATCACGGCCTCATTGCCCCCTGCAGCAAGTATAGTAGTGGAGTAGATTTGAAGAAACTCGGCGGGGTTGAAAGTCCCGTCGAATTTCTACGGCAAATGAGGCTAGAACTTCTGTGGCCATCTAACCATACGTAAGTGCATGGCCAGGACAGGACAACCTCCTCCTACTCCCTGAGGAGCAGGGTTGTCCCAAGCTTCTTGTCTCTCACGAGCACGCTCGATATGGATGCGGCTGTCCTGCTGCCGGTAATAGCGATCAAGTCCCGACAGCATGTCATGATTCAGAATCCTGGTAATGGTGTGGGTGTGTCGTGCTCGGAAGGCAGCGAAGTCACCTGCTGGGATGTAGCACGCCGTCGGTGCTGTGACACGTGAGGACCAAGTCTTCCAGACAAGGTCCTACGTTGAGCTGTTGCCTGCCCCGAAGGGGGAGGACCTTGGTTGCTAATGGCATCAGCTGCGGCTGCAACCAGATGTTGCACATCAGCGCGCCACTGCTCCATCACAGCCTGAGGTGCTCTGGGCCCTGGTGGGCGCTCCAACAGAGTCAGCGCAACAATTAGCGCATTCTCAGGGTTGTTGTTTGCCGATGCTGTGACCGACACAAGTGCCCCATCCTGCTGTCCAACATTGTTTGCTGGGGCAGATGGTGGTGGTGGCATGACACCCGCTGGGACAACAGTGCCCGCTGGCTGCTGCATGTTGGAGGGGTTGTCTCTAGCAGGCTGTTTAGCATGGTTGCCGTTGGAGGATCCTACGGCAGAGTTCACCATCTTGCGATCTCGTGCACCCCTACCTGGCACACCAAATGTCAAAGTGTATTAGCGACACTTCCCCCGGTACTACTAAATGTAGCCCGCGGAGGTTCTTGTATCAGTTTAGGTGCGCGGAGATCTTAAACAAGACGATGACACGAGAGATTTACGTGGTTTGGGCTGCCTGAGCGTAATACCCTACTCCACGGGGTGTGTGTTGTTGTATTGAGTAAGTCTGTAGCACTAGTATGCATGTGAGCTTTGCTTCACTTAGCCCGTCTGCGTATCGTGCGGTGCAATCCTTTTATAGTCCAAGGACTGACCGTTACAACATTTGCCTGGCCCGACATGTGGCCCTGACATATTTAATCACCTAATACACATTCTATGAGTATTAAGCGTGATTAATAGGGTGATAACATGCCTTAATGGATGCATTACTCCTATTAACGGTCCACTAATCGTGTGTCATTAATATAACATTAATGACACGTAATCAGGTCTTCTAACTGCCGCTTTAACTGTTCTTTGAACGTCCATGCTGTTGGGGATTTACCAATGTCTCTGTTGGTGTTGTAGGTCCGGAGGCTCCACATGTGGCAGCTCTGGAGCTTCCCTTCACGGTGAGATGGGTCCAGAGCTGTTATACACGTGGCGGCACTGGAGCTTCCCTCTACTGGGGTTAGGTCCGGGGTTATTATCCACGTGTCAACTCCGGAGATTCCCTCTGTTGGAAGTTCAGCTCCGGTCTTATATTACACGTGGCAGTCCTGGAGCTACCCATATGAGGGAGGCGAGTCCAGTGCTGTGTGACATGTGGGGCCTGAGGGGACCTTCAACTCTGACAGGTGGAACCCTTTTGCACTTCTTGTGGTATCATGGGGTACCCAGTACGACGGGTACCGACAAATGTTGATTAGGTTTTTCGAAAAAATATCCAATCCATTGACTTATACAATACTCGCTTCGTTTCTTTTTATTTGTCATCAGTTAGTTTATTTTTGAACTAGCCGATGACAAAAAAAAACGAGGGAGTATAAAGATTAATGAAGGATCCAATACATGAAGATTAATGTTGGCATTTTTATCTTCATGTGTTTTTTTCATCCATGTTTACTATAGATGCATGTAGTTTTAAATTTATGTGGTCGAGTTAGCTTCCTTATTAACCAAAATCCTCAAGCGTTACAGGTGTCCATCGAGGTGGTAATATCACCATAAAGTTTTAAAGTCATACTTATATCTTGCTATCCATGCAAACAAACATTAACTTGGATCATCCCACTACTACAAAAAGCATTTTTACAAGCGCCTCAATTTTTCAAAAACGGGCGGTCCTTAAAAATATGCGACTGTGATGACGAATGATATAATAACTGCCTGTGATGAAAGAATAACACAGGCGGATTTTAAAAAACAACCGTCTGGGTAAATACTCGATCTTCTCAGGTGGTTATTACTTAAGAACCTCCTGCAATAAAATAACATCACATGCGGATTTTAAGAAACAACCGCCTGTGTAAATACATGATCTTCTCAGGCGGTTATTAATTAAGAACCGCCTGTAATGTAATGAACTTCACAAGCGGTTCTTAATTAACAACGGCCTGAGAAGATCATGTATTTTCACCGGCGGCCATTGTGTAAGAACCGTATGTAGTTGTTCAATTATCACAAGCGGTGTTCATTGAAATTACAGGGATGTAGTCGTTGCAATTATCACAACCGTATGTAGTCGTTGCAGGGAAAATTGTATCAGGAAAAAACACAGATGAGCGGGTACTAGTACAGTAATGCATTATAGGAAATGCTCGATCACCAGTGAGGCTGGCTTAATTGTGATAATACACTATTAGAGGCTTTACAATTGTTCAAAGATAACATCTTTACATACTGAGCACAAGTTTAAGTAAGTCTCTCACTGTAACAATTGCAAACAACGACGATGAAGCGCACTGTCAAGTAGAAAACAAAAATCATGTTACATTCATTGTAGATCGACGATGAAGCTCCCATTGATCAATCTAAATTGTACCGTCTTGCTTGCTCCCGAACACGTCTCTTATATTCCGCTGGATCTTGAAAATATTGACATTATTTAAATTAACAAATGTCGAAGGAGGAATAAATAACCTAAATTGGTCAGTAAGTCAAAGTGTCATCTAACCTTGATAATTAGATTATAGCAATCATTTTCAACATCGGGCACATTTGGTTGATGCAGCAAACGCTGAACTTCAAGTAGTATAGTTTTGATTGTAAAAGCACTGCACCACCCCTACAAAATATAATTTAAGCAATATAAGAAACCAGTTCAAATAAGTTTGACAACAATTAAGTAATAATTACATGAGCAAAATAGGTCTATCTTACAATCTCTTGATCAAGAACCCCGATGCAGAGTGCTCCCGAATGATGGACATTTGGGTGGAAGAACCCACTTGGAAAGGCGCATCTTGGAGGCACCAAGGAGTAGTCCTCAGAGAAGGAGATTGTCAGGGATAGTAACCATCTTCCCATTCGGTCTGCAAAAGAAATTTATTAATAGGAGGACGATGGTTAAACTCATATTGTGCTTGTTCTTCATGACTTACCCCTTCTTTACCAGGGACGATGCACTGCCACTTCAATAAATCTCCCGATTCAGGCTTCATAGAGAAACCCTATGCAGAGAAATTGAAAATACCAAAAACAAACAATACGAAAAAACAAACTACAATTAAGTTCATCAGTCCATTACAGATACATATGTATATACAACCATGCGACCGGTGTGCCATATGTACATACATGGGGATGGTTCTTGCGCCACGCCAAGCGCTCCTCCTTCAATTGGCTACACGCCAAAGACATCATTATCTGAAAGACCAAACTTCCAAATTATTGAGTCCAAACACATATGTACACAAATGCAAAAGGACACAATCTATATACCAACACACAAAACTGACAGCTTATGAAAATATATAAAGAAAAAGGTAGCATGCAATGCATAGTAAGAAAACTATGCGAATTTAGTTAGGTACCTCGTGGCGCGATGTGGGGCTGGGCAGAGGCGTGCCTCCGCGGGGTCTTTATATAGGCGTCAGTTTTTCATAGGCGGTTTTTAAATTTTTCACAAGCGGTTGGTACTTAATAACCGCCTGAGAAGATGTTTATCTCAGGCAGGTTTTACTTACCAACCGCCTCTAATGCTGCTAATCTCCTGTCAAGCTAATCCCTGCACAGCAAGCTATTGTAGATGCAAGTAACACCCGTGGCTCATCATTTGAATTATTGAAAGCATCAATTTGAAGCCTGACGATCCTTAGAAGGATTTTCCCATCCACTTGAACAATTTCTTTCCCTCCTGTCCATTTGAAAGCTTAGGAAGATGCTCCTTTCTCAGTTTTAATGCCTAAATATATTGACTAAAAATCAGTACTCACTTTCTTAGTGCTTCACACAAGCGAGTAAGCGAACAACTTCAATCACAAATCTTGTTTTTACACTTTCATAGGGATTTAATCTTAATCTTTCAAGCATAGATTTATCAAATAAGTGAAGCTTCCTTATCACACATGTTAATGGCAGTTATAAGTGAAGGATGTGTCGAAGCTAACGAAATCTGAATCGGACTGAAGATAAAGAGATCCTGCATATGAGTGGCAATATCCAGGTTAAACAGCGTGAAGGCTCTCATCATAGCTTCATGCCGTCTAACCTGGACATTATCACTCATATGCAACATCTCTTTGTTTTCAGTCTCATTGAGATTTCGTTAGCTTCGACACACCCTTCCCTTGTAATTGCTATTAACATGTCTGATGAAGAAGCTTCAATTATTTGATAAATCTATGCTTGAAAGATTAAGGTCAAATTCCTATGAAAATGGTAAAAACAAGATTTGTGATTGAAGTTGTACGTTTCGTCGCTTGTGTAAAGCACTAAGAGAGATGGTACTGATTTGTAGTCAATATATTCAGTCATTAGAACTGATAAAGTAGCATATTCGTAAGTTATCAAAATGGAGAGAAGAGAAAGAAATCTTGCAGGGCTTGTTTGGGTGTACTCCTATCCAAACAAGCCCTCAAATGGACGGGAAGTATCGTCAGACTTCAATTGAAGCTTTTAACAATCCAAATGATGAGTCCCGGGTGTTACTTGCATCTACAAGAGCTTGCTGTGAAGGGATTAGCTTGATAGGAGCTCGAAACAGAAGCTGAATTTAATAATGCTCGAGACATGCTATCTAAAGTTGAAATAGAACATTGTTCTAAGTTGATTTCAGAAGATACAAATATATACAATACATATCATCTCACATTGCTATATACATTTTTCCCAGCATTGACATCTTCTCGCATATAGGGTTTCAAATTCTTTTTAATGCTTCTCTCTACACGCTTGATGTTTTCTGGTTCGGTGAAAAGGTACATCTCTTCATACTGATTATATTCCTCTTTATTATATCCCACATTCTCAACCCCTAACAATATTTTTCTTTATAGAAACAACTACGTGCATCTTCTCAGTTTCTGGATCTTGAACATAAAAAACTTGTGCAACATTATCGGTGAGAACCCACAAGTCATCTTTATAACCCACTTTATTCAAGTCTACCAGTGTCAGCCCGTAATTATCCACTTTCACACCATCAGGATGTTTGACCCATTGGCACTTAAATACGGGCATTACCATTCTTTCGCCATAATCGAGTTCCCATATTTCCTTCGAACCCGAAGTATGTGGTCTTCTGCCCTTGTGAATCATAAGCCTCAATACGAACACCACTATTTTGTGCAACACTCTTACCGTCTTTTTCTTTAGTGTAAAATATGTAACCATTGATGTCATATGCTTGCCATGATGTCACCAAAGCAGATGGGCCAAAAGCTAACTTCTTCATTGTTGCCTCTTCTATAGTGTTTCAGTATGGTATATTTTTGTCCATTAACCATTCAGTGAAACATCTTCTGTGCTCTTTCATGATCCAGTCATCTGTGCGGTCTTGGTTTTTATCACGATCAATTTGGTGTTCCTCGATGTACGACTCAGCTATTGCGAGCTGTTGTAGTACACCAAAATGTGCACAGTGTACATTCTTGTAATCTTGAACGATAAAAGTTTTCTTACCCACTTTGCCTCTTCCACGTAGTCTAACCTCATGTACCGGTATAGGCACACCTATCGATTTTCCATCTTTGATGTAATCAACGCAACCCTCAATCACTTCTTCAGTGGTGTATCCTTCCATAATTGAACCCTCTAGGTGAGCACGGTTCGGCACATAACCTTTTAATACTCCTAAATATCTCTCCAACGTAAACATATGATGTAAATATAGTGGCCCCAATGCTTTTATCTGATCAACAAGATGTATGATTAGGTGTACTTGCATATCGAAAAAGGATGGTGGGAAACACATCTCAAGCTTGCACATTGTCTCGACGATGTATGTTTTCAGATAGTCTAAATCTTCACGTGCTATCACCTTTTGCGATACTGCATTGAAGAAGTAACACAAACGTGTGATGACAACTTTTATATGCTCAGGTTTGATGACTCTTATTGCAATGGCAAGGAAAAATGTCATCATCATGTGATAGTCGTGAGAATTATAACTGAATAAAGACAAGTCTTTCATCGAGACTAGTTTGCGGATATTGGATGAGAAACTCGTGGGCACTTTGATCCCACGCAAGCATTCGCAAATTGCTTTTTTCTCTTCTAGCATCAAGTTGTAGCTGGCTGGGGGAAGGTAATGCTTCCCGTTCGCCTTTTCTACTGGATGAAGCTCTGGTCTCAAATCAAGATTTACTAGGTCCATACGTGAATTTAATCCGTCCTTTGTTTTCCTCGGCATGTCTAGCAGGGTCCCAATGATGCTGTCAAATACATTCTTTGTAACGTGCATCAAATCAATACTATGGCAAAATTCCAGATTCTTCCAATACAGAAGATACTTGAAAAAAATTGATTGTTTATTGAAAGCCATGTCAGTTGTATCATCGAAGATGTACTTTTCTTTCTCTTAATTCCTTTACTATTTTTGCCCTTACCGAAAGCAATATGAATGTTCTTGACCATTTCAAACACAAGTTTTCCACTGTAAGGTTTTGGTGCAGTATCTTTTTCGATTTTGTTATCAAATTGTTCTTTCATCTTCCTATACTTGTGTGTATCTGTCAAGAACCGTCGGTGTCTCATGTACACCGTCTTTCTGGATGAAGTGAGGTATAGAAATCCTGTTCTATCCACGCACCTAACACAACCTTTCTTCCCTTTCATTTGTCTCGATAATTTAAACAGTCCGGGATAATCATGCACGGTAATTAATATCATTACTCTTAGCATGAAATACTCCCGCTTGTACTCATCCCATGTACGTACCCCTTCATTCCACAATTTCGCCATATCTTCCATTAAAGGTTCCAAGAACACATTAATTTCGATGTCGGGTTATTTTGGACCTTGGATAAGAACAGATAACAAGATATATTTCCTTTTGTGACACAACCACGTCGGTAGGTTGTACATCGTTAAGACCACGGGCCATGTGCTGTGTATGCTCCTTTTTTCACCAAACGGATTCATTCCGTCTGTACCCAAGGCAAACCTCACATTTCTGATTTCCTTCGCAAATTCTGGATACTAAATATTAATATTTTTCCATTGCGTTGCATCACCAGGGTGTCATATATGTTTTTCATTCTTCTTGCGTTGCTCGGAATGCCAACGCATAAGTTCAACCTCCCTAGGGTTTGAGAACAAATGCTTCAAGCGATCAATTAACGAAAGGTACCACATCACCAAGGCAGGAATTTTTCTCTTATTCTTCCCGTATGCATCACCAGAAGTATCGTCATCGTCACCTTCAGGACCAATAATAAACTTCTTATTCTCCTGAGTCTTTTTCATGTTGGTAACATACTGGTGATTGTAGTCCTTCTTATATCTACTGACACCACAAATGGGGTATCTAGTTGCGAGCTCATGCCCTTTGCGATACAGAATACAATGGTTCACACAAGCGTGTATTTTTGTCACACCTAGTGCTATCGGGCAAAGAAGTTTCTTCGTTTTATAAGTGCTTTTGGGCAGTTTATTTGAATTTGGAAGAATTTCTGCCAGAAGATTCAAAAGATCAGAGAAACTACAATCGGACCATCCGTGCGTAGCTTTCAACTTTAGTAGTTCTAAGACTGCACGCAATGTAGTAAACTCTTTATCACAACCGTTTGATTCATCATATAAAAGATCCGTCGCCGCTTTCTACAATGTCTCCATTTTACTTAAACCTTTTCTTGCTCCCATAGATGTCAATACATATGTTTCAATGTGACGCAACATCTCCTCACAATCAAACTCATCATCATCATCATCACCAGCTTGATTGTCACTACCGTCATCGATATGAACATTATCATCATCTGAACCTCTCTCATCATCTTTATCCACATCATGTGTATCTAACTCACCATGCTCTGTCCATATTGTGTAGTTATTTTTGAAACCTCTTTTCACCAAATGAGATTGGATTACTATAGTATCCGTCCAAGCAATCTTATTTTTGCAGTTGATACATGGACATAATATGTCATCTATCTTTTGCAACTTCGCATGTCTCTTGGATGATTCAATAAAATTTGCAACATTATGAATGTATATTGGATCGGGTCTTGGCATGTTATACATCCACGCACGACGGTCCATGCTTCAATAATAGAAATTCTGTCAGATTTACAAAATTTGGCCACAAATATTCTCTAAAGGTCTTCTATAAAATGAATTTACAGAGACATAACAAGTATGATTAGGGCGACTATTGTTGGAGACGGGCGACGTCTTGAGGCGAACGGAGTTGAAGGCGTCAGGAGCAGCAAGCGGGGGTGAAGGATTGAAGTCGTGGGACAAACAGGCCCAGTGGCATGGGCTAGGTCTGGGTGCGATCTAAGGATGGCAATTATACCCACGGGTTCGGGTAGCCGACGGGTATTGCACCCGACGGGTGTGGGTACGGGTGGATTTTTGCCACCGCCCCCGACCTGCCGCGATGGAGAGGCGCGCTGCTGGAGTGTGGCACGGCTCCACTTCGCCACTTCTGTGACTGCCGCCGACTTTCCAGCGACCACCGCGCGCTGTCGCCCGCGGCTCCGACCATCACCTCCGTCTTTCGGTCTCGCCGCCGCCGGCAGCTGGCCCCGAAGCCTCCAACACTGTCTCTGTCCTCGTCACCACCTGCAGCTGGCCCCAATGCCGCCTTCCACCCCCGGTGCCATTTCCCGACCTCGCTGCCGCTTGCAGATGGCCCTGTCGCTGGCTTCTGCACCCTGCCACCATTGATTTCACCTAGCAACGAGGAGGTATGGTCGCCAACGCCCAACCCTACTGCAGCTTGAGGCGGACGGAGTCGATGGCATTGGGAGCAGCAATCGGGGGTGAAGGATTGAAGTCGTGGGGCAAACAGGCCCAATAGCATGGGCTAGGTCTGGGTGTGATCCGGTCCGTTATATCTTGACATCAGATCCCATCCAACGATGTTAACTAAATGGGTGAGTTATAAAACCATCTCCCTAGAAAGCTAACCCTAATCACTCCTTTGAAATATATGCAAGCAGGATGTACGCACACACAAGTAGCATACTGAAAAGGAAAACACATAAAACTACAATTACAAGTTTGGATAAACTTCATGCATCTTATATATATTACAATAGCATCTGTTAATTAAACATCATATTCATGTCACATAATAGGTACAATCTACAACAAGCTTATTACAATATAGTCCATACATCAATATATAAAAGACCAAACTAGCAGAACACACAAAAAGGAACAATCCATATAGTCGATACATCAATATACCAGAACACAATCCATACAGTCCTTATTCATGCAAAAGGACAGAATCCATATACCAGAACACATAAAACTAACAACTTATCAGCTAATGAAAATATACAAAGAAAAAGTAAGGAAACTACATTTACCTTGCAGAGGCGTCAGCATGGTGGGGAGGCGTCAGCACGGTGGGCCGGCTGGGTGGAGAAGTGGCGGTGCAGGGTTGAGCGGCGGCGCAGCAGTATGGGCTGGGCGGCGGAGCGGCAGCGCGGCGCAGGGGAAATTTGGCAGCCTTGCGGCATTGATATAAATTCTCCAGGGTTACGTTTTGACTGTGGTGAGAGGTCCTTATATAGGCGTCGATTTTTCAAAGGCGGTTTTTAACTTTTTCTCAGGCGGGTTTTACTTACCAATCGCCTGAGAAGATATTTAATCAAGAATATTAATTAAGAAGAAGTAAATATCTTCACAGGCGGTTGGTACTTAATAACCGCCTGAGAAGAAGTTTATCTCAGGCGGGTATTACTTATCAACCGCCTGAGATAATGCCCGATACTGTTCTTCAGTTTCCTTATCTCTTGCTTCTTTTTTATTTAGATTCCAATATAAATACTCAAACATGTTTAGATTCTGCAAATTGTGTCCAAATTCGATGATTCTTTCTTCTACATTTGTATAAAATTAACATCTACCACCTGAGCAAAATATTTTAAAACTTGTATAGCTGACATTGTAATATTTTGGTAAATATCAAATTAATTTCTACTCACATATTATTCACATTTGTGTATCTCATAAAAAAAAAGATCCTTCACTCAAATTTGTTTGTATGAACATATTTGTATCATTTATACGTGTATGAATTTTGTTAATTTTTTTAAAAGCATTCCAACATGTCAAACTTCAAATTATCCATCCTTCTAACTAAATGCTCATATACATATGAGGCATTCATCAAATTATGAACACATAATGATTCAAAAAAATTTAAAAAAATCTGAAAAAATTCATAGAGGTTGGTATGATGAGTAAAAATGTCCACTGAAAAAATAAATGAAAAAAGCATTATATTCATCAAGATAGAAAAATGAAAAATAGCATTTGTTGTATGTTTTTTATGTTCTGACCAATTTCAAAGGATTTATAAAGTGAAATTTAATGGTAACCTTTACTTATCAATAATATTACAAGAATGTGGAATTTTGCCTTTTTAAAGGACCCACACTTAATCAAGAATATTAATTAAGAAGAGGTAAATATCTTCACAGGCGGTTGGTACTTAATAACCGCCTGAGAAGAAGTTTATCTCAGGCGGGTGTTACTTACCAACCGCCTGAGATAATGCCCGATACTGTTCTTCAATTTCCTTATCCCTTGCTTCTTTTTTATTTAGATTCCAATATAAATACTCAAACATGTTTAGATTCTGCAAATTGTGTCCAAATTCGATTATTCTTTCTTCTACATTTGCATAAAATTAACATCTACCACCTGAGCAAAATATTTTAAAACTTGTATAGCTGACATTGTAATGTTTTGGTAAATATCAAATTAATTTCTACTCACATATTATTCACATTTGTGTATCTCATAAAAAAAAGATCCTTCACTCAAATTTGTCTGTATGAACATATTTGTATCATTTATACATGTATGAATTTTGTTAATTTTTTTAAAAGCATTCCAACATGTCAAACTTCAAATTATCCATCATTCTAACTAAATGCTCATATACATATGAGGCATTCATCAAACTATGAACACACATTGATTCAAAAAAATTTAAAAAAAATCTGAAAAAAATCATAGAGGTTGGTATGATGAGTAAAAATGTCCACTGAAAAAATAAATGAAAAAAGCATTATATTCATCAAGATAGAAAAATGAAAAATAGCATTTGTTGTATGTTTTTTATGTTCTGACCGATTTCAAAGGATTTATGAAGTGAAATTTAATAGTAACCTTTACTTATCAATAATATTACAAGAATGTGGAATTTTGCCTTTTTAAAGGACCCACATTTAATCAAGAATATTAATTAAGAAGAAGTAAATATCTTCACAGGCGGTTGGTACTTAATAACCGCATGAGAAGAAGTTTATCTCAGGCGGGTGTTACTTACCAACCACCTGAGATAATCCTATCTTCTCAGGCGGTTGGTAAGTAAAACCCGCCTGAGGTAACCATCTTCTCAGGCGGTCGGTACTTAAAATTTGCCTGAGAAAATGGGAGTCTATATATACCCCTCGGCAGCGTTAGGAAAACCTAACCCGGGCGAAACACTTAGACACCGTTAGGCTGCTAAAATTTCGTTTGCCGCCAAGTGTTCGCCGCCGTCGGCGCCGAGCTTCGCTGTCGCCGCCGAGCTTCGCCCTCGTCACTTACAGGTACGCTGAGCGAAGCCATTGTCATCGCCGCCGAGCTTCAAGGTAAACCCTAAACCCTTCGACCTTCCATCTTCCTTCGCTGTGCCGCCTCCCTCACCGCCCCCGTCGCCGCCTTGCATATCCTTGGTTAGGGTTCGGGAATTGGAAAATGGTAGGCATCCTTGGTTAGAGTTCGGTGGAATTCGAAAAACTGTCAAGTTCGGTGGCATCTTTGGTTAGGGTTCGGTGGGGCAAGATTTATGTAGATGGTTATATCACGATAAATTGGTAGTTGGTTCTGTGTGTCTGAAACTGTGAAATTGGTAGTTAGTAACAGCAGTATATTCCCTATTTCTGACATCGGCCTTGCATATGCCACATAATTCTCTATTAGGGGCAAGATTTATCTATATTTGGTTAAGTTGAGCAAATTTGGCTAATTTTGGCTAAGTTACATTAGTTATAGTTATACTTGACTAATTTTGACTAAGTTATGCTATATTTAGCTATATTTGGCTACTTCTGCTTAGAGTTAGCTATGCTAGACTAAGTTTGGCTAAGTTTGCTTTTATTTCTCTAAGTTAGCTTCATTTGAGCAATTGTAGCTAATCTGTGCTACCAAAGATGTCTGCACTTGTGGCTCCATCAGCTTCATTTGAGCAATTGTAGCTAATCTGTACTACCAAAGTTATGCTATATTTAGCTCTAAAGCCAAACAAGTTGCTGGCCAACTCATTTGTGATGCCAGGAGCATCCTCATGCCCATATCTAGGTACCACTAGGTGTGGCGATGGAGTCTGAGTATATGCTGCCGATCTCTATGATACAAGAATGCCTTAGGTTGTCGGTGTAAAGTGAGCTTGCTATATGCTGTTGCTGCTATCAGTCTCTTGCTTGATCAGTTATAGGTTCGGAGCTAGGCGCCGCCTAGTAAACCTCAAGAACGTGGTCGCCACTCTGAACAAAGCTAGCCTATTTAGAAAAAGAAGATAAAATTGCCATTGGTGGTGAGAAACTTTAACATGATTGTCACCCTCACAATGTATAGGAACCTTTTGGTCAGTCGCCTTAAACCCTAGAATGCCTTATCAAATCCTAGAATGCTTCCATCTTTTTCTTCATGCAACACTTCATGTAGAGTTAATATGCCATTTATTAGATTTTTTGTCTTATTAGATCTAGCATGGAAAGCCCTAAGAAGACTGGTCCTGGTAGTAACAATAAAGAAGACAATATGGAGTTTACTGACTCTAGCAGTTCAGGCTCCTATCAAAGTCCATCGGATCCTTTTCCGAATATCAAAATTAAAAAGACTTCAGTGGATCTAGACCCGGAATATGATCCTGTCGACGAGGTATGGATCACGAATCTTAACTTCAGCAGTTCAAGTTAATGTTGGCTGTCAAGTATATGAAGTCTTATAATTTTTTTCTACCAAGATTAATCGCGAAGACAATTGGGTGACATCGGCTCCTAAAACCGCAGAAGGTTCTCCAATGGATGAATCCCCAGCTTCACTCAAGAGGAAACGAGGGCAACGAGGTCCCAACAAGGGTCCATTGGACCGCATCATGTACATAACGAGGGTCGGTCCAGGTGGGCTTCCCCAAGAACCACTGGATTCAGTTACCAAGTACCGTAATGCATGCGGTTTTCTTGTTAGGGAGGTTGTGCCGATCACAATCGAGAATTGGAGGAAATTACCCGAGCAGACCAAGAATGAGTTGTGGGAAAGGGTAAAGAAATAATTCAAGTTCCCGAAAGGCACAGAAGAAGCAGTAAAGAAAGCAACATTGATCTCTTGCGGCAAGAAGTTTCGTGGCTGGAAGAGTGAAATGAATGCTTATGTTAAGGCCGATAAGGTCCCTAGCCCGAGGAAGATGGGAAAAATCACACAAGCTCAGTGGCAAGAGTTTGTTCATCAAAAGAGCACACCTGATGCTAACGATCTAAGTGCAACTAGGTCAGAGCTTGCAGAAAAGAACAAATACCATCATCGCTTTGGGGTCTGCCGGATATGGCCCCAAAGTCCAGAAATGGAATAAGATATTAGACGAAATTACCAGTAAGGGCAATCCTCACCCATTAGAAGGGTGCGATGAGCGAACTCAACGGTGGGTCTTTGCTCGGTCAGGTTTGATCGACGAGGGCAAACTTGAAAAGCCCGACTCTCTGAATGAAGTAGAGGATAAAATGAAAGAAATAATTGAAAAGCAACAGAAGGGTCTCTTCAAGCCGAAGAGGGAGAATGACCAACTTACCGCTATCTTAGGAAATCCTGAACACAGCGAACGGGTTCGAGCGGTGTCTTCTCAAATGTCTTGGCTAGATGGTTTCCCTAAAGATAAAGACACGTATATTATGCTTAGTGTTTGCTTGTGTGCAAGGTTTCAAGCCGCACCTAAAGAGTGTCACTTAGTTGCGGTAAAAAGAATCCTAAGGTACCTTGTGCACAGACCCAACTTGGGCCTTTGGTATCCCAAAGGATCCAAATTTAACTTGATAGGGTATTCCGATGCCGACTATGCAAGATGCAAAGTCGATAGAAAGAGCACATCAGGGACTTGTCAGTTTCTTGGTAGGTCCCTGGTCTCTTGTCATCTAAAAAGCAAAACTCCATTGCCCTTTTCCACAGCAGAAGCAGAATATATTGCAGCCGGTAGCTGTTGTGCACAATTACTTTGGATGCGACAAACCCTTAGGGACTACGGCTACAATCTTAACCATATCCCACTTCTATGTGACAATGAAAGTGCTATAAAAATTGCACACAACCCGGTAGAGCACTCAAGAACTAAGCACATAGATATCCGTCATCATTTTCTTAGAGATCATTCATTAAAAGGTGACATTGCTATTTCACATGTTAGAACTGAAAAACAACTTGCGGATATTTTACCAAACCATTGGATGAGAAAAGGTTTTGTGAACTTAGGAATGAACTTAATATTCTTGACTCTCGAAATGTGGCTTGAAACGTTGCACACCTGTTTGAAACTTCAAATGTTACATTTTATTGCTAAAACTGCCCCTCACCTCTTTTTCTCCTAAGAAAAATAATTTTAATGAAGAAATCTTGGAATTTATGACCATTTTTTTTGTTGATTACTTTCTGGTCATAATTACCAAGATTATTTGCAAAACTTGTCCTTGGATCACTATTAGTTATCTCTGAATACTCAGTTTTTCCAGGGACACCGGACTAGTCAGGTTTGCCACCGGACTAGTCCGGATAGTCTCTCTTTCCTAGGTTTTCCAGGGGCACCGGACTAGTCCATCCTCTAACCAAACTAGTCCGGTCAGCCGCGTATATAAGCAGCTGGCCGGCCCAAAACCGTTTTGAACCTCCCTCCACTTTGAGTTGAACCCTCACCTCTCAAACCCTAGCCCCCAAAAGTGATTTTCGAGTTGAGCCCTCAAAATCCAAGTTTTCTCCGTGGGAAATCCTCCCCTCGACGAGTTGATACTCCACTCCAAACTCATCCGGACAGATTCGTGCTCCTTCAATGCAAATCTTCTAATCTCGATAAATTTCTCCCAAAAATCAAACTCTCAACTTTTCTAGTTCTAGCTTATTTCTCTTGATTCCAAGGAAGTACATTAGCTTCAGAGATGTATTCCTTTCACCTTCATGCTCCTTTGCATCCTTAGATAGAAGTTGTGATTCATAGTTTTGTTAGGGTTCTAATGCCAGGCCGGACTAGTCCGGCTCTCAGATACGGACTAGTCCGGTACACCGGACAAGTCCGCACTCTGAAACCGGACAAGTTCGGTATCTGACATTTGAATCCTCACATCTCCTTCATTCTTAGTTCATTCTCATCTAAATCATGAACTCCTTATTAGGCACGATGTCTTCAAGCTCAGATGACAACTCCTTTCATGTTGATGAAGAAGTTGAATGCGAAAAAGTGAAGAGAGCCAAGGAGAGGTACATGAAGAAAAGACATGATGTAAATGTGCACTCTCCACCCTCCGACAACAACTAGCCCAAGAAAAGGAGGGTGGTTGTTAAGAAGGCCCAAGGAAAAGCTGGCGAGAGCTCCCCAGGGCCAAAGAGGACTCTGAACAAAGGAAAGGGGCTTGCTAGTGGTCCCATTGGGCCCCTGAAGATGAAGAACCCAAGTCACCGCAACAGGCAGCGCTCGAGTAAGGATTTCACCGGAAAAGGGGGTGAGCTTGCCGATAGCTTCAGGCAGGTTAATGTGTATGATCAACCTCGGCAATGCTCAGACCCAAGATTTTGGAGCGACTTTCATGCCGACTACTACGACCATGTGTACATGAAGATGAAGAATCCTGTTGTGAAGAGTCAATGGGTGAACATTGGGTACATGCAGTCGAAGAAATATCCTGCCTTCTGTGAGGTGGTTGAGTCCCTGGAGAGGCACGGTCTGAAGGAACTGTTTTCTTTTGAGAATGACTGGAACAATGAGGTCATCGCCCAATTCTACTCTACCCTCTACTTTGCTCGTGGTGATGGAGACAGTCTTACTTGGATGACTCATGGTTCCAAGTATAGTGTTACTTATGATGAGTTTGCAAGAATTCTTCACCTTGAACATACTCTGGATCATGATCTTGTCATCCACAATTTGCAACCCTTGGAGAAGGATGAGCTCAAGTTCCTCTATGACACAAGGATGCCCTATGTGCCTCCCAACAGCAAATATATGAAGCCCTTCTTTGTGATCCTCAACAGAATCTTGAGGAAGACAATAGCCCCGAAAGATGGAGATGTGGGGACTATACAAGGAACCTTGAGGACCCTAATGAAGGTCATTGGTGGGAGGAGACCGTTCAATGTCTTTGAATACATCTACAATGACATTGTGAACATCTCAATCACTCCAAACAGATCTTGCGGGTATGCCCCGTACATCATGTACATGATTGAGAAGGTGACTGGACTTGAGTTCGTTAAGGATGTTCACCATACGGGGTTGAAACCGCAAAAGCCCACCGAGTACACTCTACCTTCGGCTCCTGATACACCTCCCTCCCCTGAAGCTGAGAGGAGGACTAAACAAACTCGGGATGTGAATGCCACAAGATCTTCAGCTACTCCTCCTAGCTCTGCACCTGCCCATGAACCCTCCGGTGGTGTGCTCAAAATGCTCACCTCTATCTTTGCCTGCTGCCGCAAGATTGAAGTCAGGCAGAAGAAGCATCAACAATATGTCAATGCCAACATCAAAGCTATCTGTGACAAGCTGGAGATTGAGCCGGTGGGATTCCCGCCCGCCTTCGAGGACTCTGAGGAAGAGTCTGCTCCGGCGAATGATGATGATGATGGTGAAGATGAGGACCAGACCAAGACTGAAGAAGAGAGTGGCGATGAGTGATTCCCCTCAATTTTTCCCTTTTTGGTGCCTTGATGCCAAAGGGGGAGAGATTGAGACTAGTAGTTTGATACCATCTCTAGTTGGTGTCTTTATGTTTTTGTGATCAAGGACATGTACTTATTTTTAAAACCTTGTAATGAACTATCTCTTCTCTTATGTGTGATGCTTATTGTTGCTTGGATGATTATCTCTATGCTCATTATTGATTACCTTTACTTCATCACACCTTGTTGATCACACACCTGTTAGGCACCCCACCATAAGGTGTCTGCATATGTGAGAAGCTTTTTGTGGACTTATCATTATTCTCATATGTGCACACCTTATGAAAATCAAGATTTTATTCTCAATTGTGATATCTCAAATGGTTGTCATCAATCACCAAAAAGGGGGAGATTGTAAGTGCATCTAGGATATCCCTTGGGGGTTTTGGCTAATTGATGACAAACATATGAGATCCTAATGAAACTATTGAGATGATTGCAGGACAAACAAGTGAAACAGCTCGATGCGCACAAAAAGGTGAAAAATGAAGTGGTGTTCAAAGAGAGATACTTTGATGAAGCTTGGAAGACTAAATTAGATTTTGAATGTATAGGGAGTGTATGAAAGACACACTTCAAGAGCTCACAACTTTGCGCGAGGGTAAGGGATTAAAATTAACCTAACTTTCACAAAGCACCGGACTAGTCCGATCATGGACCGGACTAGTCCGTTTATCTTTCTGGAATCTCACTTATTGGGAGATCGGACTAGTCCGTGCGTCCACCGTACTAGTCCGTTGATCTTTCTGGAGTCTCCCATATGTGGAGATCAAACTAGTCCGTTGAACTTTCTGGTCACTTTCAGACAGCACCGGACTAGTCCGAGCTTGGACCGGACTAGTCCGTCAAACTTTCTGGACTTCAAAATACACTGAGACCGGACAAGTCCGGACTTGCACCGGACTAGTCCGGTGTAAGGGTTTTTCAACGGCTACCTTTTGGAAACCCTATAAATAGAGAGTCCACAGCTTTCCTATTGACACACACGTCGAATACTGATCAAAGAACAAACCCTAGCGCCGCCACTTCGTCCCAAGAGCGCAAAACACATCTCCCCATACATCTAAAGTGCAAAAAGAGTGAAATCAATTGAACACTTGGATTCGGGATTGGGAGATCGTCGTTCTTTTATTGCGAGCTCTTGGGATTTGATCTTTCTACACTCATACTCTGCATTGTAATACTTTTTAGTGTATTTGATCACTTCTTTCGTTGTAATTCTCGTGGGAGCCCTCAGCGTGTGAGGTTGCCCCACAAACTTGGTGATTACCCGTGATAGTGGAATCAAGTCGGCCTTCGTGGTGACTTGAAGAGGGAAAGGGTTGGAGACCCGACTCTGTGTGAGCTTCCTCAACGAGGACGTAGATCTCGTGCTGAGATCGAACCTCGGGAAAAATTCGTGTGTCTTGCGCCTTATTTCATTTAAATTTTGTTCATTAGATCACTTGAGTGCTAAAACATCAACCTAAGGCAATTATAAGTTTTACCTGCATTCTTATATTAATCTCAAATAAAAATATCAGTTGTTCTCATTTTCGATGCTAAAGAAATTTAGTTTCTCAAATAGCATCTGATCAACACACATACTTTTAGCACACCGGACAAGTCCGCCCACACGACCGGACTAGTCCGACCAACCAAGTTTTGACGATTCTATTAAGTGTGCAGGAAATTCAAAAGGACTATTCACCCCCCCTCTAGGCCACATTCAATCAAGCCAATGAAGGGAAAGGCAACAGTTTTGGACTCGGCCGATTTCTCACCAGATCGTTACAAAGATTTCTTTTCCATTTTGAAACTGTACATTTATTCAATAATTTTAATTTATACACATTTAGAATGTATTGACAAGTTTTATATGACATTTCTTGTATTACAACGCTTGGCGGTTTTACGCAAAACAGCTTGGCGGTGAGAGACCTTCTAATACGAATGCATTGGACATTAAAATGTATTATGCTTGTCCGAAGCAGCCTGCTGGGAGTGTCTTATGCGGGTATTATGTATGCGAGCATCTTCGGACCGCTGGCGTATATAGAGTGAATCGTGAGGGTTAAATTATCTTTAATGTCGATACCTTATTTTCTTAATTTTGAGTTTCATTTCCATTGTAACTAGCATAGTTTAATACTTATATTCTCTGTTGTTCAATATTATCAGAAACATTATTTTCATATTTTGATTCCAACTTCAAAATTCAAATGCTCATAGTACAACTGCACCAAAAATACCAACCAAATTCCTGTATACTCTCACTTTGATCTGTACTTTGAGATTGTTCAAACCAACACATTATAAACCTTGTTATGTGTTATATTGCACCACACGAAGAATCTGAACGAAGAATGGCCGGTTTGTAGAAGTATTCCTGATGGAGGAGCCGACAGGATTGCTTCTGAACTCTGTCAGTTCATTCGTCATGAAATTTTGCACAAAAAAGGGAAGTTCTTTGATGAGAAAGGTGCAACAGTTGATGTGCCAGAACTTTGCGACTATGCCAATAGAAACAGCTTTTAGTGAAAACTTGTAAACTATGAGATGAATTGTATGTGTAACTTGTACATATGTATATTGTTTTAGTGAAATTGACTTCTGTGATGATAATATTGTTGACTTTTGTTCTGTAATGATATTGTTGATGTTTGTTCTGTGATTATATTGAATTGACCAAGAAATTAGAAATAACAGCAGTAGTACTACATAGGTTATACTTTATCACAGGCGGTTATTAACCAACGGCTAGGCATGCCTGTGAAAAACAATTATCACAGGCGGCTAGATACAGGTAAAGAACCATCTGTGATAACCTAATTATCACAGGCGGTTACTGTTAAGGTAGAAACCGGCTGTGGTAAAAGGTCTTCACAGGCGGCTTGATGTAGGTAAACATCCGCATGTGATAACACCATTATCACAGGCGTTTAGTTATGCTGCAAGGCCCGCCTGTGCTAAGACAATTATCACAGACGGATATATATGTTGCACCACCCGCCTGTGATAATTTATCTTTACAGGCGGCTAGCATAAGTAAAAACTGCATGTGATAATGTTTTTTCACAGGCAGTATCACTTCTTCGCTTGTGAAATTGCAGATTATCATAGGCTCTTCATTTCAGGCGGTTTTAAAAACCGCGTATGATAATAGGTTTGGAGCCGCCTGTGATAAGGCTTATTGTAGTAGTGGTCCAATCCGACTTTTATCCAACCTACAAAATAAAAAACTGGATGTTTCAATCCATGCAACCAAACATCAACTTGGATAGTCTAATACATAAAAAATTGGATGATCCTATTCAATTCAACATTAACGTCAAAGCAAACGCATCCTAAACCATCGTCGTCGGCGGTGGCGGCACCAGCTGAGACGGCCCTCCTAGTCAGATCGACCAGGTCTTCTCTTACCGCCCGTCACACACTTGTCAACCCCTGGCCAAGAATATTCTTATCGCCAAGCGTATAGGTCAAGGTCCCGAAAGGGACGACGCACGCGACCGCGAGGAACGCCCTGCGTTCGAGGACACGGATTTCCTTCTCAGCTTTGCTGGAGTTTGCACTAACTCGTCTGGACCCTCTTTATGTATTCTGTGTGTGCAGTGGTGTGCATGGCTAGCATCTAGTGCAGTAGTGTATGGGGACGATATCGTATCCAGTAGTCGTGTTATAAGAAGTGCTACGTTGGCTTGCATGCATGTAGTATGTTCTAAACAGTTTGAAACTTCTTTTTAAGTAAACTATTTTGAACCTTCCGCTGATATATAGTATACTGTATTCTTTAAATGTCAACTGTTGAGTTATCAGAGAAAGTACTCCCGGCCTCTATCTTCAAATTATTGTCGCTAGGACTCCACGGGAGAAAAGGAGGGGATAATGTTGTCGAAACCGACTACAAACAGATTTGGCAACATATGAAGCTAGGCGCAAGCGCATATCCATGCATGCTAGAATGGCGGCAAGATCTGCTGACGAACAGGTCTCTCTTAGGCGTGTGGATCACATACGTGTGTCTAGCACCTAGCTAGCTAGCCTCGTGATGTAGACTTCTACTAATTGACGTATGAACGTATGGTGCTTTGTGGCACACACGACGTAGTACGTAGGTTACTCGGGCCTTACGGATTCAGCAAGTGAACTGACACGTCTAAGGCTCCTTTTAGATTGAAGGAATCACAAATGAATTTTGAAAAATAGAATTTGTAAAGGATTTTTTCCTACATGACCATTTGGCTCACAGGAAAAACAAATGGTAGTTTTCATAGGAATGAATTCCTTTACTAAATTTTGTAGAAAACCTAACATGAACTTGAACCTTTTTTTTCCTGACTCATGTTGCAGGTTCCTTTGTTCCTATAATGCTGCCAAAGGGCTTCTCATCTCAATTTCTATATTTTTAATTCCTATAAAATTGCAAAAACATACAATTTCAATTCCTATATTTTTTCTATTTCTGTGTTTTTCAATTCTTTCAAATCAAAAGGAGCCTAAATAGTGCTGCATGATCCTCCACGTTCGCTCCAACTTCATGAACGAAGCGGTGCTACCTCGCGCCGCCGTGTGTACCGCACTGATCCGGGATCTGTCGACGTTACCATCGACACACATCAAGTTCCGGCCCGTATGCGTCACTCAATGCAAGATCCTAGACCTTGTTTTGTTTTCTTGACCTAAACCCCTCTCAACATCGTGGCATCTACTAAAAAAAACTACAACACTACATACCGATTTTAGCAGATCGTGCGACAAGCACACGCCACGAGAGCGTATACATACACGGAAATGTTTTTTATCACACGTCTGAAATATAGCAAACAATCACGCGATGCTGTGGACCGTCGATTTTTGCTTTAAGGTTCGTGCTGGTCCAATCTTACCTTCTTCCTCCCTTACCCTAGCACCCGATGGTCTCATACGAAATGTTTGAGCGGCGCGAGTGGCGTAGGCAACAGCGCGAGCGGCGTCGGCAGTGCCGCGTGAAGGCGGCAGCAGAGGTGGAAGCGCGCGTCGGTGGCTCGAGCAGCTGCGGTGGGGTGAGCGGCGAGCGCGGGCGCGCGATGGTGGCTGCGAGAGCAGCTAGCGGGCACGGGACGGTGGCCGCACGAGCGGGCGACAGCGGCTGCGTTGCCGGCCGGCGGTCGACGAGGTAGAAGACGGCGAGGAAGAAAAATTGTTAGTTTTGTTAATCGATTAATTATTAATTACACATATTGGTTGTTAGATGTTAATTACCCATCATCTGAAAAATCTTTCTAAATTTCGGATGACTAAATCTAGATGGAAAAAGTCTATATAACCCTCCAAAATATGGTATGGTGATCGCTTAACCACCTCAACTTTGAAACCGAATATTTAACACATCAACTTTTGTAAAACCGTCTAAATAACCCCCTAACCCGGTTTTATGTGGTGGTTTTGCCTATATAGTAGCTAAGATGACTTTTTTACCCTTAATAATTGTGTTCTTTCTTTATTTTTTGAGGATAACACTATTAACAGCTTGTTCAGATAATTGTGTCCTATTTTTTATGGTGGAACAACCTGGTTCCGGCCATGTCAGCCCGTGCTCCCTGGTGACCACAGTCCTGCTGTAGAGCGGGCGGGGCCCCAGTGGCTGCGACTGATGCCGACGAAAAAAAATATGCAGTGAGACATCAAGAATAGGGGATGCGATAATATGCTTTGATTGCTTTTGGATGAATCTTTCTGCTATTGGATGAAATGTTCAAATATTAAACACTTCAAAAGAAATAAAACAATTCTTAGGGGTAAAAATGTCATTTTAGGTACCACCGTGGCAAAACCACCCTACAAAACCAGATTATGGGGTTATTTAAACGGTTTTGCAAAGATTGTGGTGTTAAATAACTGGTTTTAAAGTTCAGGGGGTTAAGTAGTCACCATGTCAAAGGTTAGGGGGTTATATAGACTTTTTCCAAATCTAGATCGACGCATACATAGGAAACTGTGCGCGCTGAACAACTGAGACAACAGCAGGTGGCACCGCTTGGACTTGCACATAAAACACGACGTAGACCGTCCGTGCTGTGCTTGAATCGCAATCATTGCACGCCGAAAAAATGAAAATTTGTAGATATTGTATAAAACTGTCGAGCCGATATCATACATTCACACGCACGAAAAGTTCTGAACCCGATATGCACGTCCACCGCCCCCGGACCGAGGGGGGCGGACATGCATCCCTGTCCCCGCTTCCACCAAAAAAAAAACCCGCTTGCCCGGCAGAGTTCCTCGCTGCCACTAGCTACCTCCCCTCATCCCTCGCATAATCGCATTGCAAAATGAGACGATGATATGTGGGGCCCACAGCTCACTAGCTCACCCTGGTCCCACGATGGGAGCGATCGAGGCCCGTTTTAGGTGGCCTGTCATTGTAAAATGTTTACACCTGCCTGAAAAAAGTGAATGTTCCTTAAAAATTGGCTCCCACTATAGACTCTGAGCCGCACAACACAACACACTGGAAGGATGGAAGAAGATGAGATTTTCCAAGTTTTTTTGTTAATCTGTAATTTATAAAGATTAATGTTAAATGGAAAATGATTAAACATAATAATTTTGTGATTTATTAACCTATAGAATTAAGAGTTAATAATTAATTAAAAGGATTAGTAGTTAATATTAGTAATTAGCTGCTAATTGTTAGATATTAGATTTGGCATTAGGATTTATGGACGGAAGATATGAAGCTTGATGCATGCAAACTAACATGTACTGGTATACGGCCGCAGAGTGTACACATGCAAAATGTTTATATACGGTCATAGAGCGTAAGCATATAAGATGTAAGCTTGGCAGACTCTTGGACCAAGTGGAATTTGATGGACTGCTCTTAAAATATAAGTGTACACGGTCTTATAACGTAGAAGATATATTCATATGCAAGAAACAGAAGCAAGGCAACTCCTGTACGTGGAAGTTTACTGTGGCCGGGTACATAACGTGAAGCAAGAAGACTCATGTGTTACAGGGTGAAAATCTAGTACGCTTGTTGCATGCAAGGCGTAAATGCAAAGGACTCTTGTACGTGTTGCATGTATGACGTGAAGAAAAAGGAGTCCTCAACGGATGCAAGTCTGGTGTGTTCCGATTAGATAAGTTTGTTAATTATTCTGTTTAAGAGATTTTTTGTAGTTAGGATTTATTAGTTTTATATAAAAGGCAGCCTGTTGTCATGGAAAAAATACACAGAAACACATAAACCAGTTTCATCTATTAGCTTTTGCCTTGCTTTTTTACTTGCTTCGTTCCTTTGGTGTTTTGCTGAGAAAAACACTCGTTCCTCTACACGAAACGGAGATTCTTTGCCGGTTTGTCGTGAAAATCGGTTGCCCTCGCTGTTGCGTTATGCAGCTGTATCTTCATCGCTTGATGCTTTGTTCAAGCAACAAAATTGGCGACTCCGTTGGGGACGGCGATCGTCGTTGTTGAAGCGCAGAGGCTGTGTATTGATCGGTGTTCTTGACGCCGATCAGGAAGTCATTATGGTGCAATCATCAAAGAAGAAGGCTGACAACATATCTGTAGACCCGAATAACATTATTGGGGTTCAGTTTGAAGATCTCACGAAGGAAGACATGAAGAGGATTCAGGAGAAGATCGAATGTGAGATAGAGGAAGAAAAGGTGGCAAAATTACCGAGCACGCTTTCTTGTTTTCAGAAGATGAGGAGCGGCGTGATCCAAAAGACAGATACGGTCGCAGCTTCAAGCAAGAAGGTAAATCCTTCATTCACCCTCGAAGATCTCGTACATATGGTTGATGTGTCTATTGCTAGTAAATATGGTGCTGACCTTTAGCAACTTACACGCATGATAACTGAAGGATTACGTGATTCTTTTAATTCTTTTAAGACCGAGTTTCAACAAATATTGATAACAATTTGCCTAGACAAATTAGAACTGTGGTGCAGCAAACTCAGGAGGAGGTTAAAGGAAAACATGTAGAAAAAAGTGAAATCCATAGCTTATCTAACCTAGCAAACATGACACCTACGCTTAATACACCCGTTAAGAATTTAGGAGGAAATGTGCAGCAACCCTACTATCAAACCATAGCATACGCACCGTCAATATCACCTCCAGGAAATTGTATTCCACATGGGCTAGTACCAGATTCATTCTTTCCTAGAGCTTCCCTAGTGTCTAATACTTTTTGTGCTACTAATGCTGCTAGCAATGGTGAGTCATCTGATAGTGTAAGAGACCAAGTCGCGAGGAACCTTGGAGAATTTGGGTTTGCACCTAAAGGACATGCCAGGTCATACCAGAAACCATATCCTGAATATTTTGATACCGTGCCATATCCTCGAGGCTTTAGAGTCTCTGATTTAATTAAATTTACTGGTGAAGATTCTAAAACTACCTATGAGCATGTTAGACAATTTCTTATACAGATTAATGAAAGTCGCCTAAAGGGGGGGGGGGGGGGGGGGTGAATAGGCAATATGACCTGAAATTGCTTGATCAAATGAGATTAAAACTCTAAGGCCAGACAAGTCTGGTCAGGGCCGGACTAGTCCGCTCAGTACATAGGAAAAATATGAAAACTTAATATTGACAAGTTATTTGCTTATTTTAGTTTGACCCAAGATAGATACAATGTCTATCAACCTAATACAACTTTGATTAACTAGTGAGAGCAAATTGGCTGCAAATTTCGATGAAGAACAATGTGTAAAACAATATGAACTCTAAAAGCAATTCTAGTGAATAGTGGAAAGTAAAACAACAAGTGAGACAAAATTTATCTCGTGGTTCAATTTTACGAAGAAACCTATATTCACATTGAGAAGTTCACAAAAGGACCAGGTCTCACTTGACCCTAATCTCACCAAGCTACCACAAAAGGTTTGCTTGGTTTCCACTAATCACAAGGGTAATCACCAATTTCTTGGGGCTTCTCACAAGTTGAGGCTCCAAGTGCAAGAGATCAAACCGAGAGCCAAAGCAAGTGGATCTTCCTTCTCTCCCCTTCCCAAACCCTAATCTCCTCAAGATTTGGTTCTATAGGGCAAGTAGGCGGAATAGAAGACTTAGAATGGCTCAAGGAAGCTTATGACGACGTTAAATGTTCAAATGGGAGCAAGAGGTCCCCTTTTTATAGGGGTCCCGAAAACTAGCCGTTGCCTGCATTGAATGTCCGGACTAGTCCGGCATGGAACTACGGACTAGTCCGGCCTATTGGGTCCACACTATGTCACGCTTCACAGAGAGTGACGTACCCTCTAAAGTTTGAATTTCAAACAGTCATGACATACCAGACTAGTCCGACCAATAATAGACTAATCCGAACTCAAACAAAATGTCTTGGTTCGCTCAAAAACGGACAAGTCTGGACATACCGGACTAGTCCGACCAATGGGGCAGACAAGTCTGGCCAACATGACTTAGCCTCATAAACCCCTTCCCACTTAATACCATGAATTAGTCCACCACAAAACGGACAAGTCTGAAGTACAAAAGAAACATTTAGTCCACCTGAAAATAGACTAAACTTGGAAGTCCGGACTAGTCTGACCCCTATGGCGGACAAGTCCGACCTCCTGAAACTTAGCTCCAAAAACTCTCACCAAGTGTAGAACGGACTAGTCCATCACCAAATGGACAATCAAAACTCAAACAGAAACCTTTAGTCCGTCCCAAAACGGACTACTCTAGCATACCCGGACTAGTTCGGCCCTGAGGCCTGGACAAGTCCGGCCTAATGGGAATTCTCTCAACAAAGGCTTCTCACTTAGGTTTTATCTCAACCACGACATTGAGCCCTCTTCTATGATCTCAATGCACTTGATACACACACCATCACACATATAAGGCTAGTATAAACTCAACACATAAGAAACCCTAATTTCCATGCTCGAGTCTTCGACGCCCCTTTTAATATTTTCCTTTTTGAGGGATTTTCTTTCATTTCAATCATAACACCTATGCTTAAGATCAAGTGATCTCATTAGTCTCTTAATTTGTCGTCATCAATCATCCAAAACCCATGGGGATGCCTAGATGCACTTTCAATCTCCTCCTTTTTGGTGATTTATGACAACCCATTAAGCATCAACAAAAGGTGATATAAATGGTTTTCATAACAAGTGTGTGTATGAGTAACTCCCCTCAATGTATGCATCATGAATGAAGGAGTTGAGAGAGTTATCATACATACACATGTTATGGTGGGGGTGCCTAAGTGATGTGTCCGCGATTTGTGATAACGCAATAAACATGAATGCTAAATAGGCAATACAAAGCATCACATCACAATTAAGCATAGCAAACATCATAATGTGCATAGAATCCTTAACACAAATGAAGTCTTACACATATTTGAATGCGAGAGTTTTAAAACATAATATATGTCCATATGATCACAAGAGAGACAACAACTCTAAATGGAAAGTACCCCCTTCCAATCTTTCCCACTTTGGCATCAAGACACCAAAAAGGAAAAGAGGAAGGCAGTTCTACAATCTACTCATCGTCGTCGTCTTGTTGGTCATTATCGCTCTCTATAGCCTTCGGATCTTCAATGTCTTCATTGTAGTCTTCATCGTTGGTGGCAGCCTTGGAGGTTCCATCTTTCTCAAAGTGAGCGAGTCATTGGCGGTGAACTCGGGAAACAGAGTCAACTCTCCATCACTCTCTGGGAGGGAGACATGAGAACCTTGAGCTTGTCGCATATCGCCTTGAGGTGCTTCTCTTGGCGAAGCTCCATGCGATGAGTCTGAACTTCCACCTTTTGGCAAGAGGCAAAAGTGCCTTGAAGCACTTGAAGAAGCCACTTTCGGAGTGTGATGGAGGAGGAAGAAGTGGAGAAGCCACGGGATGAGAGGATGAGGCAGGAGGATCGACATTCTTCCTTCTTGGTGCAATAGGCTCGGGAGGAGGAAGTTGAGGGTGAAGCCTCCGATAAGTAACATCCTTCTTGAATTTCAGCCCGAGACCTTCTCAATTAGATACATGATATATGGTGCATAGCCACATGAGCGGTTGGGGGTGTGAGAGGTGTTGAAGTTGTCTTCGAAGATAGACTCTACAACATTGAATCGGGCATCCCCATCAATGAGCACTATCAAATGCCTGAAATTTCCTTGAATGATCCTCACATCTCCATCCTTGGGGGTGATAGTCTTCCTTAGAACATGGTTGAGCACACTATAGAATGGCTTGATGTACCTTATGTGCCCCACGTCATAAATTGCATGGCTTGGATACATGTAATTCAAATCATCCCTATTAACAGCCTTGAGATTTGAAATAATGATCTCGTTGTCAATTTGATCCTCCAAGCCAAGAATCTTGGCAAACTCCCAATATGTGACAAAGTATTGCTCACCATTAGTGAGCCAAGTGATCCTCTGATCCCCTTGCTTATAAAAGTAGACTGTGGTGTAGAATTGCACAATCACTTCAATGTTCCAATCATATCTGAATGCCATGAGATCCTTGAGTCCATGACGTTCTATGGCCTCAATCACCGCATTGAATACAACATGGTTCTTCTCCGCCATGTAATCCCAATCAAGCCATTGAGCATCGGTTACTGGAGTTTGCTTGGTCATATAGACTGTCTGATAGTAATCACAATAGAAGTCACACCAAAAGTGAGGGTCGACGGTGTGCTTCTCATACCTATAGCAGTCTTCCGTCCTCAATCTTTTTGCCTTCTCTACCCCTTTACATTTGAATAAATTGGCTTCAACGGTGGCTTGTCGATTTGGATTCCTAGCAGGTGAGGACATCCTCAAAGGGCCAATGGGTTGTAAGGACCCCCTTTTACCCTTTTCTTTTATGGTGACACTAGCTTGCACCTTGCTTGCGGGCTTCTTCACAGTTGGTGTTCTCTTCTTTGGTGGTTCATTTGCCGGTGCTTTGCCTTTGTCCTTTGCACCTCCAGCCGCTTGAGTTGTTGTTTTCTCACCCATGGTCACAAGTCTCTTCTTCCTTGGGGCTAGCTCGGCTGCAGCTGAGTTATGAGCCTCTCGTTGCTGTTTCTTGGCCTTCCTTGCCTTAGCCCTCGACTCGAGGAGAGCTATAGAAAGCTCTCGCTCCTCCCGAGCACGGCGATAGGTTTCTTGCCTCGTTGCCTCATGCACGGGATCAGATAGAGGTGAGTCATCGGGGTTCGACATCGTCCCTGAGAAGAGATAAACACAAGAGTATATAAGTCTAAGGAAGTGGAATATTGCATTAGAATTCACAAAAACCATCAAGGTAAGGGTTTTCACTGTGAACCCCAAACTTGTCCGACCAAGAACAGACTAGTCCGCACGAGCCGGACTTATCCGCCCTGTAGCCGGACTAGTCCGGTGTACACAACAAGTACCCTAATCTTGAGGATTTTCACAAAAACTACGAATTTGGGCACAATATTCCAAGGATAGGATCACAATGACATATAGAACAACCTTTGTGAAGAGCTTTCTATCAAAAGACCTAAAAGATTTGAGTTTTGAAGGATTTAGAGTTAGGTCAAGAATACCTCTTCTAATCTTCAAATCGACGAAATGTGGATGAAGAATCGGCCTTGGATGCTTGGAGAAGAGTTCCCACACACATTGGGGCTTCAATCCATGGATTGGAATCAAATTTTGCTGGATGGAATCGAAAATCGCCGATTTGGGGTGCGGTTTTCGTGTTTGAGGAGAGAGAGTGTGAGTGGAGAAGTGAAGAGTCAGGGAGCCTGCTGGGGAGGTTAAGTCCCTGGGGCCCGGACTAGTCCAGTTGGATACTCGAACTTGTCCGACCTACGGACTCGGCTTGGATTGTCCGGAGGGTCGAACTTGTCTGACCACAGGACACACTTGTCCGACCCAAAGGCTGAAAACACATATATATTTGAGTTTTCACCAGAGGATCGATCCTTTTGGACTAGTTTTTCACAAAAGATCTTTGCAAACATGGTCAGTAAGCAATCAACAACCAAACTATGACCATAATTCATAAAGATTCAACAATTTCAAATAGTATTGCAGAAAAGTGAGGGAGATGAGTTTTTCGCAAGCATGCATGAATTTTGAATCAAATACTAGTAACGATCAGATGTGCAAGATTCAAGCCACATTTCAAGAATCCAAGATATTGGTCTCATTCCTAAGTTCAAAAAATCTTTTCTCATCTAAGGGCTTGGTGAAGATATCGACCAATTGGTTTTCGGTTCTCACATTGGAAATCACTATGTCTCCTTTGATGGAGTGATCTCTCAAGAAATGATGCTTGGTCCTTAAGTGTTCAACTGGATTGTGGGCTATTTTTATGGCACTCTCATTGTCGCATAGGAGAGGAATACGGCACTAGTTTATGCCATAGTCCCTAAGAGTTTGCTGCATCCAAAGAAGTTGTGCACAACAACTTCTGGCTGCAACATACTCCGCTTTGACTGTGGAGAGAGCAATGAAATTTTCTTTCTTTGAGGACCAAGACATTAGGGACCTACCCAAGAATTGGCAAGTTCCAGAGGTACTCTTTCTATCAACTTTGTAGCCCGCATATCCGCATTGGAATATCCAATGAGATTAAACTTGGAGCCCTTGGGGTACCAAAGTTCTAGGATTGGTGTGTGAATAAAATATCTAAGAATTCTCTTTACAGCGGTCAAATGGCACTGTGAGACCTATGTGTGCCGAATACATTGGCTTTGATGATAAAAGTTTTGAAAACTACCAAAACACCTTTTTAACAAGGTCCGACTCTAGGTCCGAGCTCCTACAAGGTCCGACGATAGGTCCAGCTTGTTTTGGGTAGCTCCTGCAAGGTTCGATGCAAGGTCTGACTTATTTTGGTTAGGTCCGACTTCTTTGTCTAAGTCCGACTTATTTTGGATAGGTCCGACTTGCTATGGGTAGGTTCGACATGTTTTTGCTAGGCCCGACACAAGGTTCATCTAGCTTTGGTTAGCTCCAGCGCTAGATAGGTCTGACAAGTTTTGGTAAGCTCTGACATTAGGTCCTGCTAGCTTTGGTAAGTTCTGGCACTAGGTCCTGCTAGCTTTGGTAAGCTCCGGTTCAAGGTCCGGTTAGCTTTGGCAAGGTTCGAAGTTTGATCACAGTAATTCTACTTTTAACTTGCAATGTTTCGAACTTGCTTTACACTCATGGAAAGTTTGCTTAGTATTCTTTTACTAAGTTTTTGATGCGCTTTGGCTAATATCATTTTGCTATGGTTTGTAACATGCTTATGTGAGGTGCTCACGTAAGGTGCTGTGGTTTCAGGACTAACGAGAGTCAAGTCAAGGACTTGTGCTCGGAAGTATTGGTTGTTTGTTCATGTGCAGATGTTTCTTGAGTTCAAGACATGGCTGGTGACGGGATCCATTGAACTAGTCTTAGGGAGAAGATGAGGTTCAACAACCAAGTTCGGGAGGAATTGTGGTTGAGTTGATAAGGAGGTCACACAACATGTTTGTATTAAGAACAATGCATATGAAGGTATCGTGGACGTCACTGGAATATGTTTGCACATGTGCATGGAGTGCATGGACGTGGCTGCATGGTTCCAAGGCGTGATGAAGAGAAGTGGACATAAAGAATTGGTCGGAAAGGTCAAACCAGCTAGAAAATTCCTCAGGTTGCGGCTGAGGTGGTTATGGTTTGTTTATGGAAAGATTCAAGTTTGTTTTGGTTAGATTTTTGGTGGGTCACGACGTTGAGTTGTTTTTAGGAATGTGGGATATGTTTCTAAGGTGTTTAGAAGTTTTAAGATTGCTTCTATGTGCGTATGGAAGAGTCTTGACCAGTTATGGAAAGTTTCGGTGGAAACTGAGTAGGATACGAGGTCTAGTTTTGTTTGGGTTGGCATCATGGCTGGTTATATAAGCAAGGGAGGCCAGAGATCGTGGGAGACGAATTTTGGGCTGTTCCTCTTGTGTTCTATTGAATAAAGATCGTAGTTTAAAGGAACTTTTGTGCCTTGTTCGTCCGACTTGTTTCAGACAAGTTTTTCTTGTCGAGTTTCTGCACAACACTACCTTGCTTCAGTGGTTTTATCATAATTCGTATTTTACAGATCCATCTGTAAAATTTCACAACTCGGTTATCTATCATCTATGAAAATTTCACGGTCATTGGATTTGTGGTTTCGGATCTACACGAGTTTCTTTGCAATGTTGCATATATGTTTTTCTCGGGTAATACAGATTGACCTTTGTTCGATCTTTCGATCGTAACTCAAGTTCTTCTCAACGAATTTTCGTGATTTTTGTTGTGACGTCTTCGTGACTTGATTCTCCACAATCTATACAGGTTTTGTCACAATTGATCACGTTTAGATTAGTCGCACACACAATTTTTTAATAGTTCAATTTTCTGCTGAGGGCTTTTCGTTGCTTCCACTGAAAAAGTTTTAATCTACCAATCACCCCCTCTAGTAGTTTTTCAAGTGCTCTTCGATCCCACAATTGGTATCAGAGCCACGGTGCTCTAATCTTTGTGATTTTCACGTATTTTTGACTAATCATCATGGAGAAATACTCCGCAAAACATTGTGTGTTTAGTGGTATTAATTTTCAGGTTTGGAAGGCACGTATGGAAGCTTTCATCCAGGCACAAGGCTTTGCAATATAGGAAAAGGTGTACAAGCCTTATGATGTGCCATCAAACGATCAAGTTACGGCTACAAACATGACAGATGTCGACAACAATAACAAGGCTCAAAACTTGATCATACAAGGATTAACTCAAAGCAACTTTGACCGTGTTGCTAAACTCCGATATGCATATGATGTATGGAAAGCACTCTGCGACAACCACGAAGGATCCATTAATGTGGCCTAGAGGGGGGGTGAATGGGCTTTGAAAATTTCCTGCACATTTAATCAAATGATCAAATTCTTGATAGACCAGACTTGTCCGGTTGGATGTGCGGACTAGTCCAGTGTGCGAAACGTGTCTTGATTTGACTAAGTGTTGATTTAGGATTTAAACTTTAAAGCAACAGAAATGTGAACAACAAGTAAGCTCAATTGAATTAACAATTGATGTTGTGAAGTTATGCATGAGAAGTAATTTGCAATTAAAATTCTAATATTGATCAACTATGTGCCTTAATCAATTAAGATGCAAAAACAAAGAAGCATCTGAGACACCAAATTTTTACCGAGGTTCGATCTCACCAAAGAGATCTACTCCTCGTTGAGTAAGACCACACAAAGCCAGGTCTCTTCAAACCTTTTCCCTCATCAAGTCACCACACAAGGCCGACTTGATTCCACTATCATGGGGAATCACCGAGTTTATGGGGAAACCTCACACGTTGAGGGCTCCCACAAGAATAACAATGAAAAGATGATCAAATACACTCGAAAAGATTACAAGTAAGAGCACGAGTGTAAAGAGATCAAACCCCAAGAGCTCACCAACGTGTGGACAACAATTTCCCAACCTCAAATCTGAGTGTTCAATTGATTATCACCTTTTGGGACTTTAGATGTGTGGGGAGATGTGTTTTTGGGCTCTTGAGACAAGTAGCGGCGCTAAGGTTTGAGTTCTGAACAGTAGAATACATGTCTTATGTTTGTGGCGTCGTGGATCTCCTATTTATAGGGTTTCCAAATAAGTTACCGTTTGAGATCCCGATGACCGGACTAGTCCGTATTGGGGACCGGACTTGTCCAATGTGCTGTGTAAACGTCGGCGTGAAATGTGCAACACACTAGAAACCCTAATTGTGTGAGGTATACTAGACTAGTTCGGTTGGTATCCGGACTTGTCCGGTGCCAAGTGAAATTGAACTCCAGAGAGTTGAACGGACTAGTCCGATCCAATAAAGGACTTGTCCGATGCTATGTTTTATTGAACATCAGAGAGTTCAACAGACTAGTCCTGTCCTGTGGACGGACTTGTCCAGAGTGTAGTGAAAAGGGTTTATAGAGACTTGAACGACTAGTCCGGTCGAAGATCGGAATAGTCTGGTGCATTGTGTTATTTGGTTCCAGAAAGTATATCGGACTAGTCCAGTCCATGGTCGGACTAGTCCGGTGCACAATGCATTTGGACAACAGAGAGTTAAACGGACTAGTCCAGTCCATGAACGGACTAGTCCGGTGCTTAGTGAATTTTAGGTGTTTTAAGCTCTTACTCCTATGCAAAGACTTGATCTCTTGGGATGTGTCTCTCACACACATCCTATACATTTAAATCTACTTTGCGCTTCTGTTGTCAGTTGAGCTTTTCTCTTTTGTACACCACTTTATTTTTCACCTTTTTAGTGCACCAAACTTTCTCATTTTGCTTAACCTGCATTTATCTCAATAAGTTCATTAGGATATCATTTGTTTGTCAACAATCATCCAAAACCCAGAAGGGATTGCCTAGATGCGCTTTCAATCTCGCCCTTTTTGGTGATTGATGACAACCAATTGGGATTTCACAATTAAGAGTAAAAGATTGATTTTCATAAAGTGTGAATATATGAGAATAATGAATGAGTAACAAAAAAACTTCTCACATATATGCACTCTTTATGGTGGGGTGCCTAACAAGTGTGTGATCAAAAGATGTGATGAGCAATACATAAGCACTTGACAGTTATAGCAACAATCATCACATTACAATTAACTAAGCATCACACAATAAGTGAAGTAGGCACATCCAAAATAAATTATAATAGTTTGAAAATGAGTACATGTCCTTGATCACAAGTCCTTAATGGTTTAGAGGCTACAAACTAGACAACTAGTCTCAATCTCTCCCCCTTTGGCATCAAGGCACCAAAAAGGGAAAAATTGAGTGGAATCACTCATCGTCACTGCCTCTCTCACTCTCAGTCCTCTCTTCATCTTCTTCTTCATCTTTAGGTGCTTGAGGAGGAGGAGGAGCAGATGCACCAGCCAGTCCAAATGAAGCCAACTCTTGCTCAGTTAGAGGAGGTATTTCAGTAATATCTTCTTTTGAGTCCTCTAAAATCTGAGGTGACCCCACTGACTCAATCTCTAGCTTATCACAGATGGCTTTGATGTTGGCCTTCACATATCTTTGATGCTTCTTCCTGGCCAAACTCTCTTTATGCTGTGTGAATTCCACTTTGCGACAAGAAGCAAAGATGGACAAGAGCATCTTCAATATTCCATTAGAGGATCCTCTGGAAGGTGGAGGAGCAGCAACCTGAGATCTTATGCCTTGATGAGCACTCTTAGACCTTCTTTCCTCTGCAGGTGAGGTAGGAGCAGAGGGGGCAGTGTAGATAGTAGGCATATTAGGCCTGAGTCTAGTTTGAGGCACATCCTTGACAAATTCCAGTCCTGTCACCTTCTGAATCATGTACATGATGTAGGGTGCATAGCCACATGACCTGTTAGGAGTGATAGAGATGTTCACAATTTCGTTGTATATGTACTCAAAGACAATGAAAATCCTTTTCTTGCTAATGACATTCATCAATGTCCTTAGGGTGCCCTGAATAGTCCCTACATCTCCCTCCTCGGGAGCTATGGTCTTCCTCAGGATCCTGTTAAGAACAGCAAAGAAAGGCTTCAAGTACTTTGTAGTTAGAGACTTGAATGGCATCTTTGTATCATAGAGAAGGTCAAGCTGATCTTTCTCCAAAGCCTTCAGGTTGTGGATAATGATGTCATTCTCTAAAGAATTTTCCAGGTGAAGGATTCTTGCAAACTCCTCATAAGTGACATTGTACTGTGCTCCATGTGGCATTTAAATCATTCGGTTACCGTCATCACAAGAAAAGTAAAGTGTGGAGTAGAATTGAGTGATGACCTCAATGTTCCAGTCCCACTGGAAGGAGACTAGATCCTTCAGTCCATGAAGCTCTAAAGCTTCCAAAACCTCTTGATAGGCTTGGCATCTCTTGGACTGGAGGTAAGTGATGTTGACCCATTGACTCTCGATAACTGGGTTCCTCATCTTCAGATACACATGCTCATAGTAGTCAGCATTGAAATTGCTCTAGAATTTGGGATCAGCTGACTGTTTGGACTGACCATAGACTTCTACCTTTCTGAACTTGTTAGCTAGCTCACCCCCTTTGCATGTAAAATAATCATTTGATGGCTTCCTATTGTGGTGAGTAGGTGCTTTCATCTTCAGAGGGCCAATAGGACCACTAGCAAGCCCTTTGCACTTGTTGAGAGTTCTCTTCAGCCCCGATGAACTCCCAGCAACATCCTTGCTCATTGCTTTCTATCACCACTTTCCTCTTCTTGCGGTGAGGAATGAGCATTGATATCATGCCTTTTCTTCATCACCCTTTCCTTGGCTCTTTGCACTTGAGAACGCTCAACCTCTTCATCATAGTGAAAGGAGCTGTCCTCTGAACCTGAAGCATCATGCCTGACAAGGAGGTTCAAGGATTAGATAAGAATGGATTGGAGACTATGTGCAAATAGGAATTTAGAAGTGCAAATGTCAGATACCAGACTTGTCCGTTTTCAGAGTGCAGACTTGTCCGTACCTGAACACATGGCTATTACGGTTTGGCATAAGAACCCTAACTTTCCTATTCGAACCAAAACTAGCTCAAATCGATTCACAAGGACTAGGAAACTGTAGGAATTCATCTAGAAGAGTGATTCATGTCCTAGGAGACAAGTAAACTAAGCAAGAATCAAGGAAAGTTGAGATCTAGGGTTTTATTGAGATTTTACCGAAAAGTTGAAGATTCACATCGAAGGAGCAGAGTGGGGGCCGGATTAGTCTGGGGTGGACAAGCTCCGCGCTGAGTGGGAGATTTCCCTTGGAGAAATCCACGTTTTTGGTGGCTAGATGTGGAAATCCCCTTTGGAGCTCACGGATGGGGAGAGAGAAAGCAAAGGAGGTTGTGAAGGGTGGAAGATGAGCTCCTGGCGGTGGATTAGGGTTAACCCCGACAAATTCAGACTAGTCCAGTCTACACAGGACAAGTACAGTGTGTGAGACTAGGGTCGGACTAGTTTGTGATAACAGACTAGTCCGGTACTGGCGCTGGACAAGTCCGGCGTCAGTAGAACATAACTGAATTTAAACAACTAGATTTTGGTTGTTTGATCTAATAGTGATCTAGAGGACATTATTTCACAAATAATCTTGATGAACATGACCAGTAAGCAATCAACAATCAAACAATGGCCATAATTCACCAAGATTTACTCATTCAAATAGTTTTCAAGAGAAAATCGAGATAAGGGGTAGTTCTGCAAAAATGAGTAAACTTTTAAATCACAATCAGGTATGCAATGTTTCAAGCCATATTTCTAGAGTCAAGTATATTTAGCTCGTTTCTTAGCTCCCAAAACCTCTTTTCATCTAGTGGCTTGGTGAAAATGTCTGCAAGTTGTTTTTCAGTCCTAACATGTGAGATCACCTTTTAATGAATGATCTCTTAGAAAATGGTGACGAATATCTATGTGCTTAGTTCTTGAGTGCTCTACTGGGTTGTGTGCAACTTTTATAGCACTCTCATTATCACATAGTTGTGGAATATGGTTCAAATTGTATCCATAGTCCCTTAGAGTTTGTCGCATCTAAAGTAGTTGTGTGCAACAACTACCGACTGCAACATACTCTGCTTCGGTTGTGGAAAGAGCAATGGAGTTTTGTTTTTTAGAGGACCATGAAACTAGGGATCTGCTAAGGAATTGACACGTCCCCAACGTGCTCTTTCTATCGACTTTGCATCCCACATAGTCGACATCAGAATAACATATCAAGTTAAACTTGGATCCTTTGGGATAATAAAGGACCAAGTTGGGTTTGTGCACAAGATATCTTAAGATTCTTTTTACAACTACTAAATGGAACTCTTTAGGTGCGGCTTGAAACCTTGCACACATACACACACTAAGCATAATATCTGGACTAGATGCACACAAATAGAGTAATGAGCCAATCATAGACCGATATACCTCTTAATCCACATTTGGACCATCTTCGTTGAGATCGAGATGTCCATTAGTTGCCATGGGTGTCTTGATGGGCTTGGCCTTGTCCATATTGAACTTCTTGAGGATGTCCTGCGTGTACTTGGTTTGGCTTATGAACATGCCCTCTCTGAAAGTGCATCTAGGAATCCTTGTGGGTTTTGGATGATTTATGACAAGCAAATGAGATCCTAATCTCTTTGTTAAGATGAGCACAGGTTTTAATAGCAAAATAAGCAAAGTGCCAAAAAGAAGGGAGAATGAGGAGCAAAATGGAAATGAGCTCAAGGAAGAAGAATAGTAGATCATTGTGTATGGAGTGTGTTAAGGAAACACAACCCAAGAGCTCAATCACAATTAAACACACACATTTCACAAAGTTATACATGACCAGACTAGTCCGAATGTCACCGGATTAGTCCGTAATCCCTTCTGCACAAGATCGAACAAGTCCGATATCTATCGGACTAGTCCGATATCTCTCTGACTAGAATCAGACTAGTCCTCTCCAGTGCGGACTAGTCCTCAAAACACTTCACAAGTCACACAAAATTAGACAAGTCCGATCACACACCGGACTAGTCCAATATCTTTCTGATATAAATCGGACAAGTCCAATATTAGCACGGACTAGTCCGAAAAACTCTCTGACCTAAATCAGACAAGTCCTCCAAGTGCAAACTTGTCCTCATAACTACTTAGGGTTTCACTATCCAGACAAGTCCGATGTCTATCGGACTAGTCTGAAGATTTCCAGAAGCGAAATCGGACAAGTCCGCTCCTAGTCGGACTAGTCTGATATTTCAGGACACTTAGGGTTTGCTACACACAGCACACCAGACTAGTCCGGTGACCACCAGGGACTAGTCCGATCTTTCTAAACCCTAACGGTCACTTTTAGAAACCCCATATAAATAGAGGTGCACAACCCAACTTTAATCTCTCTCGAACCCTAGCGACGTCACACCTCCCAAGAGCCTCAAAAACACATCTCTCCACGAAATTAAGTGCAACAAAGATCAATCCCTTGAGGATACACTCTAGATCATTGGAGAGACACGTTCAACACTCATTGAGCTCTTGGTTTGATTCTCTAACACACTCCTGTGATTTCATTGTAATCTTTTGAGTGTGTTCTTGGTGGTATTTTGTGTTGTAATCTAGGGGAGCCCTCAACGTGTGAGAAGGCCCCTTTGAATTCGGTTATTCACTCCTTTGTGATAAGTGGAAGAGGATTGGCCTTCGTGGCGATCCGACGAGGGTAGGGTTGGAGAAGACCCGGTCCTTTTGTGGACTCCTCAACATGGATGTAGGTTGCCTCTGTGGGAACCGAACCACGGGATAAATCTCTTGTGTTCTTGCTTTGTGTTCATTGTTCTTTACATCATATCAATCTAGGGTTTCAATTAATCTTGCTCACTTTACATTGAAACATCAAATTTAAGATTGACTTGTGATATACCCTAGTACATAATCTTGCAACACATAAATTACAAGTATATTTCCGCTGCTACACCCTAGAATCAAACTTAATAAATCAAACTTGATCAACCTAGTCCGTACACACTGGACTAGTCCACACCTTACCGAACTAGTCCGATATCTCAAGTTTTGATCTGGTTGTTAAGTGTTGTAGGTTCCGACAAATTTCAAAAAGGCCTATTCACACCCCCTCTAGGCCACATTCAATTGGTATTAGAGCAGGTTCTTCAAGAAAGAGACTAATCACTCGAAGAAGATCATGTCGGACATGAAGGACATCCACAAGAGCAACAACCAAGAAAAGGTTGATGATGACAAGAACCTAAAGGTGGAGAAGCTCCTCGAAGACATTCAAGACTTTGAGGACGACGATGAGGAGACGCTAGAACTAAAGGCACTCCTAAGAAAGAAGACACTTTCCAAAGGGAAAGTGAAGATTGAAGAAAAGAAGAAGGGGAGTAGTCACACTGACTACTCCCGATATCCTTTCAACTATGATCGTCTCAATTCCAACAATAATCATTATTTGTCTATCCCACTTGGAAAAGACCCACATTTTGATGGAAGTGATTACTCAATGTGGAGGCAAAATATGAAAATGTGTATAATCTCTCTCAATCCAAGTCTATGGCATATTGTGTGCACAGGAATAGATATCCCGAACGACGACGAAGAGCTCACACCAAGCCAAGAGCAGGCTATTCATCAAAATGCTCAAGCCGTGGCAGTAATTACCTCTTCGCTCAGTCGGGACGAGTTCACCAAGGTGGATGGACTCAAGATTGCTAAGGAGATATGTGACACACTACAAACTGCACATGAAGGTGACCGACATGTGCGTGAAGCAAAGATCGAAATGATCGAAGGCGAATTAGGAAGATTCACAATCAAAGAAGACAAGTCACCTCAACATATGTACAACCGATTAAAGACACTCGTCAACAAGGTTCGATCATACGAAAGCAAGAAGTGGAATGACCACGAGGTGGTGAAGCTCATCCTTAGAGCTTTCATGCCTCGCAACGTCACCCTATGCTCAATGATCAGAGAAATCCCTGGATACAAGAAAATGACTCCGGATGAATTACTTGGAAAAATCATCAATTTCGAGATGATGGAAAAACAAGCAAAGCATGTCAAGGAAATTGCCGACCTCACCTCGGCAAAGAAGAAAGGGGTTGCTTTGAAGTCCACCCTCAAGCCCCTATCTAAAGAAGCTCGAGAAGCTCAGCTAGAGGAAGACAATGATGATGAGAGCAGTGAATTAGATGAAGAAGACATGATATTGTTCATGAAGAAATTCAAGAGAATAATGAAGAAAAGACACGGCACTAAATCAAGCGAAGGGAAGTACAAGGAAAGAACAAAGTCAAAGTTGAGGCAGGCATGCTATAATTGTTGTGAGTATAGCCACTTTATAGTTGATTGCCCATATGAAGAAAACAAGAAGAAGACCAAAGAAGCCAAGCCTCAACCAAAGAAATTATTCAAGAAGAAGAAACAAGCCGAACAAGCGCACATAGGGAATGAGTTGGACTCAAATGATGAGTCCTCGCCATCCGAAGAAGAAGAGATGGCTAGAATAGCCATCGAAAAGACATCCAAGAAGTCTACTCTCTTCCCTACACTCAGCGCATGGAAGGGAGATGGCACTTGCCTTATGGCAAAGGAAGGTAAACGCAAGGTAACCATTAAACCCCCTTCCGTGCATTCCTATTCTAGTGATGATGAAATCAATAGTGATAATGATGATATGCTTATTGGACTAGATAGGAAAACTGCCACAAAAATGAAATTTTTACTTGATCAACTTGTTGAGAAGGAGAGGTTGATACATCATCAAGAGGACATGATCATCTCCCAAAAGGAGGAATATGTCGAACTTGACAAGCTTCTAGAACTTGAAAAGGAACGAAGAAAATCACTAGAGCTTGAGTTAGCTTCAAGCAAGGAAACTTGCATGGAGTTAACCAACTCAAATGCTACAATCAAGGACCAACTTGCTGACCTGATCAATGTTAACAAGATCCTTGAAGTGCAAGTTGAGTCACTCAAGCAAGGTGAACCTTCATCCTCTTCAAGTTCACCTTCTAAACCCACTAAAGCTGAGGTTGCTTATGCTTGCACATGTAATAAAGTTGACACCAGTTTGAAGGACAAGCCAACCTCTACAAAGTATAAGCATCCTTCCCAAAGTGGCATATTTGACAAGGAGATCAAATATGCACGTAGTGCATACTTGGTTACAAGACCTCCAAATGTTAAATATGGCATTGGTTACTCTCATGGTGAAAAGCAACAAGCTAGAAGCCATACGAATAACAGGGATAGCAATGTCATTGTAAAGGGAGGAGCCCTCCAAACTGGAAAATCAAAAATTAATAAGTACATAACGCATGACCGCCGGACTAGTCTGGTGAGGGTCCGGACAAGTCCGGCCTCCCAGACTAGTCCTGTGTATAAACAACAAAAGTTACTTTTTAATACTTTTGATGCCTCGTATGTCTTAATGAGAAAAATTATGGAAAGGTTTATGCTCATTATGTTGGGCCACGCCATGGGAACACGAAGTCTCATGTGTGGGTGCCCAAATCTCTTGTTACTAACCTCCGAGGACCCAAGCAAGCTTGGGTACCTAAAGCCAAGGCATAAATTGTTTTTGCAAGCCTATTCCTCCGATGGATCTAAATGGGTGTTAGACAATGGCTGCACCAACCATATGACCGGAGAAAGAAGAATGTTCGTTGAATATGAAGAGAATGAGGATCCAAATGAGGGCATCTATTTTGTAGATAATAGTCAAGGGAAGGTGCTCAGTACCAGTAAAATTGCCATACCATCTAAGCACACACTTTCTCATGTATTACATGTTGATTCCTTGGATTATAACCTGCTGTCCATATCTCAATTATGTGACAAAGGTTATAATTGCTTGTTCACTAACGATGGTGTGACTGTCTCTAGGAGGAGTGATGGTTACATTGCATTCAAGGGTATGTTAAAGGGAAAGCTTTATCTTGTTGACTTCAACAAGGATAAAACCGAACTTGACACATGCTTGATTGCAAAGACCAACATGGGTTGGTTGTGGCATAGACGACTAGCGCATGTTGGTATGAGGAACCTTCAAAAACTCCTCAAGGGCGATCACATCCGAGGTTTAAAGGATGTTGTGTTTGAGAAAGACAGGCCTTGTAGCGCGTGCGAAGCTGGGATGCAAGTTGGAGCACACCTCACCCTGCCAAGAACGTCATGACTACAACAAGACCGCTCGAGCTACTTCACGTGGACTTATTTGGTCCAATTGCCTACATAAGCATCGGCGGTAACAAATATGGTTTAGTAGTTGTTGATGATTTTTCTCGCTTCACTTGGGTTTTCTTTTTGCATGATAAGTCAGAAACACAAGGAATACTCAAGAAGTTCTTCAAGCGACCTCAAAACAAATTCTCATTGACAATCAAGAACATTCGAAGCGACAACGGCACGGAGTTCAAGAACACACAAGTGGAGGAGTACCTTGATGAAGAAGGCATAAAGCACGAGTTTTCAACTCCGTACTCCCCTCAACAAAATAGAGTTGCCAAAAGAAAGAACCGAACTCTCATAGAGATGGCAAGAACAATGCTCGATGAGTACAAGACCTCAGATCGATTTTGGGCGGAAGCAATTAACACCGCTTGCCACGCAGTAAATCAACTTTACCTTCATCGACTACTCAAGAAGACATCCTATGAGCTACTTACCGGTAACAAGCCTAATGTTTCATATTTTCGAGTTTTCAGTTCTCCATGTTATATTTTAAACAAGAAGCCCAGGACTTCAAAGTTCGCTTCTAAGTCCGATGAAGGGTTCTTGCTTGGTTATGATTCGAACACTTACATCTATCGTGTTTTCAACAAGACCTCCGGACTTGTTGAAGTAGCACGTGACGTAGTGTTTGATGAAACTAATGGCTCCCAAAAGGAGCAAGTTGATCCATGTGTACTAGGTAAAGAAGAAGCTCCTTGCCAAGCATTGGAAAGAATGGCCTTAGGTGAAGTTCGACCACAAGAGTCACCTCTACACGTGTATGAGGAAGATGAACCACAAGAGGAGGTCAATGATCAAGGGGGAGCTTCCACACAAGATCAACCACAAGAATACGAAGATAATCAACAAATCAATGAGGACAACCATTTAGGGGGAGAAGAATATGATCATGAAGATACAACGCCTCAAGTGCCACACCCAAGAGTACACCAATGCATACAAAGGGATCACCCAATCGACAATATCATCGGTGACATCCAAAAGGGAGTAACCACTAGATCTCGCATAGCTAACTTTTGTGAGCACTATTTGTTTGTATCCTTTTTGGAACCACGCAGGGTTGAGGATGCATTGAATGATCCAGACTGGGTGGTGGCAATGCAAGAAGAATTGAACAACTTCAAGCGGAATGAGGTGTTGGAACTCATGGCAAGACCCAATGCGAACAATGTCGGCACCAAGTGGGTCTTCCACAATAAACAAGATGAACACGGGGCGGTGACAAGGAACAAGGCACAACTTGTGGCCAAAGGGTATTCACAAGTCGAAGCGCCTTCCTCAATGGACCAATCAAGGAGGAGGTGTATGTGGAGCAACCCCCCGGGTTTGAAGACGAAGAGTTCCCCGACCACGTGTTTAAATTACGTAAGGCTCTCTACAGTCTCAAACAAGCTCCTAGAGCTTGGTATGAGTGTCTTAGAGATTTCTTAATTGAAAATGGCTTTAAGATTGGCAAAGTAGATTATACACTATTTACAAAGAATTTTGACAATGATCTTTTTGTTTGTCAAATCTATGTTGAGGATATAACCTTTGGGTCAACTAATCAATCTTTTTGTGAGGAATTTAGTAAAATCATGACAAATAGATTTGAAATGTCAATGATGGGAGAACTAAAGTACTTCTTGGGATTCCAAGTGCGGCAACAAAAGGAAGGGACGTTCATAAGCCAAACCAAGTACACACAAGACATACTCAAGAAGTTTGGAATGGACAAGGCGAAGCCTATAAAGACTCCCATGGCAACAAATGGCCACTTGGATCTCAATGAAGATGGACCTAGCGTCGACCAAAAGGTATATTGCTCCATGATTGGATCTCTACTCTATTTATGTTCATCTAGGCCAGATATTATGTTGAGTTTATATTTGTGTGCAAGATTTCAAGCCAATCCTAAGGAGTGTAACTTGACAGCCGTAAAAAGGTTTTTGAGATATTTAGTTCATACACCCAATCTTGGTCTTTGGTATCCAAAAGGCTCAAAATTCAACCTCATTGGCTACTCAGATGCAGATTATGCCGGATGCAAGGTAGATAGATAAAGTACCTCCGGTACATGCCAATTCCTAGGGAGATCTTTAGTTTCTTGGTCCTCCAAGAAACAAAATTCCATTGCCTTATCCACAGCTGAAGCAGAGTTTGTTGCAGCCGGGAGTTGTTGTGCACAACTCCTTTGGATGTGACAAACTCTAAGGGATTACGGTTACAATATGAACCATATTCCACTCCTTTGTGACAATGACAGTGTCATTAAAATTGCCCATAATCCAGTTGAGCACTCTAGAACCAAACACATAGACATAAGGCATCACTTCTTGAGAGGCCACTCCATGAAAGGAGATATAGCCATTTCCCATGTCAACACCCAAAAGCAATTGGCCGACATATTCACCAAGCCACTTGATGAAAAGCGCTTTTCTGAACTCCGAAATGAACTAAATATCCTTGATGCTCGGAGTGTGGCTTGAAAATTTGCATACCTGTATGAATTCTTCAAAATATGTTGATTGGATTGTGAAAATCATCTCTCTCAATTTTCTCCGAAAACTATGTTAATTATTAGATCTTGGTGAATTATGATCATTGCTTGATTGTTGTATGCTTACTGATCATATTCATCAAGATTATTTGATTTGATTTGCCTCCCTATTTTCTAAATATGTACATTCAAATATATATGAATGGGCCAAGAAATTCTTGCCTGGTGACCACAAACTAGTCCGTGGTTACCCGAACTAGTCCGCCCATGCAGATAGTCCGCGGAGTGCCGGTTAGGCCGGACTAGTCCGGTAGACCACGGACTAGTCCGATATAGCCTCTAGAAAAGTTCAAACTAGTCCGGTCAATTCCGGACTTGTCTGATTTTTCGTGTCCTTAACCCTAGCCGCCGCCAAACCCTAATCCCCTCATCCTCACTCTTGCCTCACGCGTTCTCTCTCCCAAACTCGAGCTCCCAAGGCGATTTTGCATTCCCTCCACCAAAAAGCTCCGCATTTTGGTGGAAATCAAGCTTCCTTGCTCGAAGATTGAAGTTCTCGGACAAGTCCGGACTTCAACACCTCCTTCTTCGAGAATCAATCAATTTTTTCGGTAATTTTCACCCAAACCCTAGAAATCTCGATTTTCTTCATTGTTGATCGAATAGCCTAACATCTTTCACTATATACATGCCTCCTTGATGTATTAAGTTTATGCTAAGCTAGTTGTGCATTAGGAATCACAATTTGTCTAGTTGCCTAGGTTTTTGAGGATGAATACCGGACTAGTCCGGTCCATGCACGGACAAGTCCGATCACCCCGGACTAGTCCGTGCCCGTACACCGGACAAGTCCGATTTTTCTGAACTCAAAACCTTGCCTGTCAATTCCTCAATGCAATGCCTTGTTATTCTTTCTCACCCATGCCTTGAATCATCAATACTCATTCATGCCTTACACAATCCATTCTTAGGACATGTCGAGCATAAATGATAAGATTTCCGATTTCGAGACTGAGATGGACCACGAGGTGGCACCTCGGCCCTCGACAAGCCTTGGCAAGAAACGCCAAGAGCGACCTTCCGAGCCAGCTCCATCTCCTCCTCAGGCTCGGAGGAAGGTGCTTGCCAAGAAGCCAGCCTCCAAGGAAACAACAGTAACAAGTGGCCCTCACCAAGCTAAGGGCAAGGGCAAAGGAATAGCAACGGGCCCGGTTGGCCCCCTGAGGCTGCATGCTCCAAGGGAAGGGGTCAGGGACCCCACTGAAGACAGATTCAATGGAAAGGGCAGTGACTCGACGGCGAAGTTCAGAAGCATTGATTGGTATGGCCGTCCGAAGCAAGCTGCCGATGGCAGATTTTGGAGCAATTTCCATGCAGATTTCTACAAATCTGTGTACCTCCCAATGAAGACACCGGTAGTGCGCAGTCAATGGATTGATTGGGCACATTTTGATAAAAAGGGCTGCTCCCCGTTCATTGAAGTGGTGGAAGCAATTGAGAGGCATGGACTGAAGGACCTCTTTGCCTTCAGATACAATTGGAATGACGAGGTCATTGCGCAATTCTTGCGACATGCCACTTCTTGAGTGAAGATGAAGAGAGTGTTACTTGGATGACTCACGGATCCAAGTACAATACAACTCAAGAAGATTTTGCAAGCCTGCTCCACCTTGACACCTCAAGACCTGACTGCTTGATCATCCACAACAAAGGTGTCATTGAGATGGATAGGATGAAGTTCCTATATGAGCCAAACTCAAAGTTCAACCCTCCCTCCACAAATAACATGATGCCTTTCTTTGTGGTTCTGAACAGAGTCTTGAGGAAGACTATTTCTCCCAAGGATGGAGATGCTGGGAGTGTGCAGGGTTATCTCCGGACCCTGATGAGAGTGATAAGCAAGTACCGTCAGTTTGATGTGGCTGACTACATTTGGAATTACATGGTGAACATTTCCTGCACACCCAACAGGTCATGTGGATATGCTCCCTATCTTATGTTTATGATTGAGAAGGTCACCGGTATTGATTTTGTCAAGGATGTGGAGCACCTACCATTGAGGCCTCAGATGCCTCAAAAGCCAAGCATCCAGGCTGCTCCTTCTCCGGCCTCCAGTCCTAAGGCTCCGACAAGAAGAAATGAAGATGCAAGGGCTGCCCCCGCTACTAGGGCAGCTCCTCAAAGGGGATCTGCAAGTGGCATCTTCAAGTACTTGAATGCTATCTTCGCCTCCTGCAGAAAGGCTAAAGTGAAGGCCCATAAGCTTAACAAGAGAAGAAAGGAAGATATGAAGTATGTCAAGGCCAATGTGAAGAAAATATGCCATAAACTGGAGATCGAGCCCATTGGATCTCCAGTGATCTCTGATGATTCCGATTCAGACTTCACCGAGCTCGGGTCCTTGACCCCCTCCGAGCTTGCCTACTTTGGCATTGGGGGCTCGAGTGGCTCCGCACCTCCTCCTCCTCCTCCTCATCAGCCCGAAGATGACGATGAAGACGATGAGAGGATTGACAGCGAGGAGTGAAGACTTTAGATCCCTCCTCTCCTTCTTTTTGGTGTCTTGATGCCAAAGGAGGAGAGATTGAGGGTGAGTCTTAGTCTTAGCTGTAGGATGCGAGGAGAGAGCTCTCTTTTATGTTTTTTGACTATTTTGTGGGTTGTAAAGCTTTTGCTATGTTCTTATGATGATTATGGTCCTGTGGTACATTATCTTGATCAACTTGAGAAGTAATTGTTGAAAACTATGTTGTTGCTCCTAGAATGACATATATGCTTGGTTTTGGTTGATTAATGTCAATTATGTCATTCTCATTGTTTCAATGTACTTAGTCATGCATCCCACCATAAAGAATGCACATATGGATTATGTTTTCATTGCTTGATGTATCTTAGACTCATATGTGCATACTTCATGAAAATCTCAATTTTTATCATATTTTGTGAATCTCAATTGGTTGTCATCAATCACCAAAAAGGGGGGATTGAAAGTGCATCTAGGAATCCCTTGTGGGTTTTGGATGATTTATGACAAGCAAATGATATCCTAACCTCTTTGTTGAGATGAGCACAAGTTTTAATAGCAAAATAAGCAAAGTGCCAAAAAGAAGGGAGAATGAGGAGCAAAGTGGAAATGAGCTCAAGGAAGAAGAATAGTAGATCATTGTGTATGGAGTGTGTTAAGGAAACACACCCCAAGAGCTCAATCACAATTAAACACACACATTGCACACAGTTATACAGGACCGGACTAGTCCGAATGTCATCGAACTAGTCCGATGTCCCTTCTGCACAAGATCGGACAAGTCTGATATCCATCGGACTAGTCCGGTATCTCTCTGACTAGAATCGGACTAGTCCTTTCCAGCGCGGACTAGTCCTCACAACACTTCACAAGTCACACAAAATCAGACAAGTCCGATCACACACCGGACTAGTCCGATATCTTTCTGATGTAAATTGGACAAGTCCGATATTAGCATGGACTAGTCGGAAAAACTCTCTGACCTAAATCGGACAAGTCCTCCAAGTGCGGACTTGTCCTCATAACCACTTAGGGTTTCACTGTCCGGACAAGTCTGATGTCTATCGGACTAGTCCCAAGATTTCCAAAAGCGAAATCGGACAAGTTCGCTCCTAGTCGGACTAGTCCGATATTTCGAGACACTTAGGGTTTTCTACACACAGCACACCGGACTAGTCCGGTGACCACCACGGACTAGTCCGATCTTTCTAAACCCTAACAGTCACTTTTAGAAACCCCATATAAATAGAGGTGCACGACCCAACTTTAATCTCTCTCGAACCCTAGCACCGTCACACCTCCCAAGAGCCTCAAAAACACATCTCTCCACGAAATTAAGTGCAACAAAGATCAATCCCTTGAGGATACACTCTAGATCATTGGAGAGACACGTTCAACACTCATTGAGCTCTTGGTTTGATTCTCCAACACACTCCTGTTATTTCATCATAATCTTTTGAGTGTGTTCTTAGTGGTATTTCGTGTTGTAATCTAGGGGAGCCCTCAACATGTGAGAAGGCCCCTTTGAATTCGGTTATTCACCCCTTTGTGATAAGTGGAAGAGGATTGGCCTTGGTGGCGATCCGACGAGGGTAAGGTTGGAGAAGACCCGGTCCTTTTGTGGACTCCTCAACGTGGATGTAGGTTGCCTCTGTGGGAACCGAACCACGGGATAAATCTCTTGTGTTCTTGCTTTGTGTTCATCATTCTTTACATCATATCAATCTAGGATCTTGCTCACATTACGTTGAAACATCAAATTTAAGATTGACTTGTGATATACCCTAGTACATAATCTTGCAACACATAAATTACAAGTATATTTCCGCTGCTACACCCTAGAATCAAACTTAATAAATCAAACTTGATCAACCTAGTCCGTACACACCGGACTAGTTCGCGCTTTACCGTACTAGTTCGATATCTGAAGTTTTGATCTGGTTGTTAAGTGTTGCAAGTTCTGGCAAATTTCAAAAAGGCCTATTCACCCCCCTCTAGGCCACATTCACTCTCATAGTTGCTTCACTTGGAATCCCAAGAAGAACTTCAATTCGCCCATCATTGACATCTTGAACCTATGTGTCATAATATTGCTAAACTCTTCACAAAATGACTTATTAGTAGAACCAAAGATAATATCATCAACATAGATTTGACATACAAATAGATGATCATCAAAGTGTTTTGTGAACAGAGTATAATCAGCTTTTCCAATCTTTAAACCATTTTGAGTCAGAAAATCTCTAAGGCACTCATACCAAGCTCGAGGAGCTTGTTTGAGGCCATAGAGAGCCTTACGCAGTTTATAAACATGGCTGGGTTACTCTTGATCTTCAAATCCCGATGGCTGCTCCACATACACTTCCTCCTTAATTGGACCGTTGAGGAAGGCACTTTTGATGTCCATTTGATACAACTTGAAATTATGGTGAGTAGCATATGCCAATAAAATACGAATGGACTCAAGTCTAGCTACAGGAGTGAAAGTTTTGTCGAACTCCAAACCTTCGACTTGTGAGTAACCTTTAGCCACAAGTCTCGCTTTATTTCTCGTTACCACTCCATGTTCATCTTGTTTGTTCCGAAAGACCCATTTGGTTCCAACAATGTTTGCCTTTGGTCTTTCCACCAGTTCCCACACTTCATTTCTCTTGAAGTTGTTCAACTCCTCTTGCATTGCAATCACTCAATCTGGATCTTTTAAGGCTTCTTCTACCCTGTATGGTTCCAGAAAAGAAACAAAAGAGTAATATTTACAAAATATTGCTATGCGAGATCTAGTAGTTACTCTCTTAGCAATATCTCCAATGATGTTGCTGACGTGATGATCTCTTTGTACACTCTGATGTACTCTTGGGTGAGGGACTTGTGAAGTTGCTTGCTCTTCATTGTCTTCATGTTCATTGTCTCCCCCTAAATCATTGCTTCTGTGGTTATATGAATCTTCTTGATCTTCCTGATTTTGATCTTGTGCATGAGTTCCCCCTTGATCATTGCTTCCTTGTTGAGGTTCATCTTGTGCACTTGAGTCTTGTGGTTGCTCTTGAGGTAGAATATCACCAATTGCCATTTTCCTCAACACTTCACGTGGGGATTCTTCTTGATCGAGCACACACTTATCAACTTGCTCCACTTGGGAGCCGTTAGTTTCATCGAACACTACGTCACGTGCTACTTCAACAAGGCCATAGACTTTGTTGAAGACACGATAGGCGTATGCGTTCGGATCATAACCGAGCAAAAATACTTCATCAGATTTCGAAGTGAACTTCGAAATCCTCATTCTCTTGTTCAGAATAAAACATTTACAACCAAATACTTTAAAATATGAAACATTTGGTTTGTTACCAGTAAGAAGCTCATATGGCGTTTTCTTCAAGAGTCGGTGAGGATACAACCGATTTGTGGCGTGACAAGCGGTGTTCTCCGCTTCAGCCCAAAACCGATCCAATGTCTTGTATTCATCCAACATTGTCCTCACCATTACAATTAGTGTTCTGTTTTTCCTTTTGGCCACCCCGTTTTGTTGGGTGGAGTAGGGTGCCAAAAATTCGTGCTTTATTCCTTCTTCATCAAGGTACTACTCAACTTGTGTATTCTTGAATTCTGTCACATTGTCACTTCTAATGTTCTTCACAAGTTATAAGAATTCGTTCTGAGCTCTTTTCTGGAATTTCTTGAGGATTCCTTGAGTTTCTGATTTATCATACAAGAAAAACACCCAAGTGAATCTTGAAAAATCATCAACAATGACTAAACCATATTTGTTATCGTCGATGCTTATATAAGAAATTGGACCAAAAACGTCCATGTGAAGAAGTTCCAACGGTTTTGTAGTAGTCATCACATTCTTGGCGGGATGCGGTGCTTCAACTTGTTTTCCCGCCTAGCAAGCGCTGCGCGACCTGTCTTTCTAAAAAACAACATACTTTAAACCTCGGATGTGGCCACCTTTTAGAAGTTTCTGCAGATTTCTCATCCCAACATCGGCTAGCCGTCTATGCCACAAGCATCCCATGTTAGTTTTAGCAACCAAGCAAGTGTTGAGTTCAACTTTATCTTTGTTGAAGTCAACAAGATAAAGCTTCCCCTTCAACATTCCCTTGAAGGCAATCGAGCCATTGCTTCTTCTAAAAACGGTCACACCCTCATTAGTGAATAAACAGTCATAACCTTTGTCACATAGCTGAGAAATTGATAGAAGGTTATAATCTAAAGATTCCACATGTAAAACATTCGAGAGAGTATGTTGAGAAGAGATTTCAATTTAACCACTACCAAGGACCTTTCCTTGGCTGCATCCAAAGTATATCCCTTCACTTGGATATACATTATGCTCATACTCCACGAACATGTTCCTCTCTCCAGTCATGTGATTTGTGCATCCGCTGTCTAGCACCCATTTTGATCCACCAGAGGAGTAGGCCTATAGAACAGCATTATTCCTTGGTTTTAGGTACCTAAGCTTGCTTGGGTTCTCTCAGGTTAGTCACAAGTGTCTTGGCACCCACACACAAGTTTTTGAATTCTTGTGGCGTGACCCTACATATTTAGCAAACACATTTCCAAATTTGTCTTTCATAAGGACATAAGAAGCATCAAAAGTACGAAATAGTATTTGCAAGTCAGATTCATGCGATTTTTCCTTAACAAAAGTAATTTTCTTCTTAACATGAACATTGGGGGACATGTGTTTGTTCTTGTTAAACCCAAGACCATCTTTGATGTTAGGAGGTCTAGTGACCATATATGCACTACGTGCATATTTGATCTTCTCCTTGTTAAAGATGCCACTTTGGGAAGGATACTTTGCATGAGAAGTAGAAGAATCAGATTTAACAACATTTTTCTTAATAGAACAAGTGCATGCTGCAATTGTTGTCGGACTTACACCTTTGGAAGGTGAGCTTTTGGAGGAGGAGGAGTCACTTTTCTTGAGTGACTCAACTTGCACTTCAAAAATCTTGTTAACTTTTGACAAGTTAGCAAGTTCATCCTTGATTGCAAGGTGTGAGTGTTCTAGCTTTGAGTAAGTTTCCTTACTCAAGTCTAGTTCATGCTCAAGTGACTTGCTCTTCTCTCTTTCAAGCTCAAGGAGTTTCTCAACGTCTTGATACCTCTTCCTTTCACGGATGAGCATATCTTCTTGTCGGTTGACAAGATCCTCCTTCTCAAAGATTTCATCCGACAACATTTTCATTTTCTTTAATGCAGTTTTACACAATCCCCTAAACATCTCCTTTTCACTAGAACTGTCAAAATCATCAATAGAGGAATTTGGCAAGGGAGGAGTGAGTCGAACCTTTTTTCTTGCCTTCCTTAGCCATAAGTCAAGTGTGATTGTGAGTCTCCCGTCCACCCATGTTTGGGAAGAGTGTAGATCTCTTGGTGGGTTTCTTGATGGCAATGGTGGCCATATCCTCTTCTTCATAGGAGGAGGACTCGTCGTTTGAGTCCCACTCCTTGCCAATATGCGCTTGATGAGCTTGCCGCCTTTTTCTGAAGATCTTATTTTCTTGAGGCTTCGTTTCCTTCTTCCTTGTTTTTTCTTCATAGGTGCAGTCAACCATGAAGTCACCGTACTCTCCACAGTTATAGCAAGTGCATCGAGCCTTGGATTTTCCTTTCTCTCTGCTCTTCCCTTCATTTGAGTTGCTGCCATGTATTATTTTCATCATGCGCTTGAATTTTTTGATGAAGAGTACCATCTCTTCATCATCTAGGTCAGTGCTCACGTCACTTGTATCTTCTTCGTCTTGAGCTTCACGAGTTTCCTTTCCTTTGGGCTTGCAAGTTGCTTTGAGAGCAACTTCCTTCTTTTTGGAGGAGGTGAGCTCAACTAGATCTTTGACGTATTGGGATTCCTTCTCCATCATCTCATGGTTTATGATTTTGCCCAATAGTTCATCCGGAGTCATTTTATGAAACCCGGGGCTTTCTCGGATCATTGAGCATAAAGTGACGTTTCTTGGCATAAAGGCTCTAATTATCCTTTTGACCACCTCATGGTCAGTCCACTTCTTGCTTCCATAGGCGCGGATCTTGTTAATAAGCGCCTTCATTCGGTTGTACATGTCTTGAGGTAATTCGCCTTCCTCAATAGCAAATCTCCCCAAATCTCCTTCAAGCATCTCAATTTTGGCTTCTCAGACTGACATATTTCCCTCATGAGCTGTTTTAAGTGTATCCCAAATTTCTTTTGCGCTTTCCAATCCATCAATCTTGGTGAACTCCTCCCTGCTCAGTGATGAGATGATCACTGCAACAGCTTGTGCATTGTGGTGGATTTCTTGTTCTTGTTCCAGAGTAAGTTCTTCGTCCGTATCTGAGATATCTACACCTGTGCACACAATATGCCAAAGACTTGGGTTCAAAGAGATTAGATGCATCTTCATATTGTACTTCCACATGGTGTAGTCATTTCCATCGAATTGTAGAGGCTTTGCCATGTTAATATAAAGATAATTATTATTTGAGTTAAGACGGTTGTAATTGTAAGTATATCGGGAGTAGTCATGATGACCACTCCCCGTCGTCTACTCGTCCTCCATTCCTTTTTGGCTTAGAAGTTTCTTCCTCAGAAGGGCCTTCAGTTGACACACTTCTTCATCATCATGTGGATTTTCCCTCAGTACATCGAAGGCTTTTGTATCTTACTCTTCCTCGGTGTTGAGCACCTTTGGGATCTCGTTGTTCTTCTCAGAGGCAATTGATCTTTCCGAGCAGTGAGTCTCGTTGATGGAGAACCTGCTCTGTAACCAATTGAATGTGGCCTAGAGGGGGATGAATAGACTTTGAAAATTTCCTGCACACGTAATCAAATGATCAAATTCTTGATAGATCGGACTTGTCCGGTTGGATGTGCAGACTAGTCTGGTGTGTGAAATGTGTGTTGATTTGACTAAGTGTTGATTTAGCATTTAAATTTAAAGCAGCGGAAATGTGAACAACAAGTAAGATCAATTGAATTAACAATTGATGTTGTGAAGTTATGTGTGAGAAGTAATTTGCAATTCAAATTCTAATATTGATCAACTATGTGCCCTAATCAATTAAGATGCAAAAACAAAAAAGAACGAGGGACACCGAATTTTTACCGAGGTTCGATCTCACCAAAGAGATCTACTCCTCGTTGAGGAAGCCTACACAAAGACGGGTCTCTTCAATCCATTTCCCTCGTCAAGTCACCACACAAGGCCGACTTGATTGCACTATAACGAGCAATCAACGAGTTTATGGGGAAACCTCACATGTTGAGGGCTCCCACACGAATTACAATGAAAAGATGATCAAATACACTCGAAAAGATTACAAGTAAGAGCACGAGTGTAAAGAGATCAAACCCCAAGAGCTTAACGACGTGTGGACAACTATTTCCCAACCCCAAATCCGAGTGTTCAATTGATTTTCACCTTTTGGGACTTTAGATGTTTGGGGAGATGTGTTTTTGGGCTATTGAGACAAGTGGCATCACTAGGGTTTGAGTTCTGAACAGTAGAATACGTGTCTTATGTTTGTGGGGCCATGGATCTTCTATTTATAGGGTTTCAAAAGAAGTTACCGTTAGAGATCCTGACGACCGGACTAGTCCGTACTAGGACCGAACTTGTCCAGTGTGCTGTGTAAAAGTCGGCGCGAAATGTGGAGCACACTAGAAACCCTAATTGTGTGAGGTATACCGGACTAGTCTGGTTGGTATCTGGACTTGTCCGGTGCCAAGTGAAATTGAACTCTGGAGAGTTTAACGGACTAGTCCGATCCAATAACGGACTTGTTTGGTGCTATGTGTTATTGAACATCAGAGAGTTCAACGGACTAGTCCTGTCCTATGGACGGATTTGTCCGGAGTGTAGTGAAAAGGGTTTACAGAGACTTGAACGGACTAGTCCGGTCCAAAATCGGACTAGTATAGTGCATTGTGTTATTTGGTACCAGAAAGTATATCGGACTAGTCCGGTCCATGGTCAGACTAGTCTGTCACATAATGCATTTGGACAACAAAGAGTTAAACAGACTAGTCTGGTCCATGAACGGACTAGTCCGATGCTCAGTGATTTTTTAGGTGTTTTAAGCCCGTACTCCTACGTAGAGACTTGAGCTCTTAGGATGTGTCTCTCACACACATCTTATACATTTAAATATACTTTGCGCTTCTATTGTCATTTGGGCTTTTCTCTTTTGTACACCACTTCATTTTTCACCTTTTTGAGTGCACCAAACTATCTCATTTTTCTTAACCTGTAGCCATCTCAACAAGTTCATTAGGATCTCATTTGTTTGTCATCAATCATCCAAAACCCACAAGAGATTGCCTAGATGCACTTTCAATCCAACACAATCCAGGGGGCAAGGCAAGACATGTTCAAAAAGGAGTACATGCGCTTTGAGATGCAACCAGATGAGTCCATCGACGATCTCTTTGCCCGCTTCAATAAATTTCTCAGCAACTTGTGTAGCATCAACGTTAATTTTTCAGATGCTGAGAATGCTAGGAAATTACTAAGTGCATTAGACATGTCAATTTGGGAGATGAAAGTCACATCTATTCATGAATCTATTGTCATAAGTACACTTACTTTAGATGTTCTATATTCTAAATTGAAAAATCATGAAATTGACATAATCTCACGTAAGAACCCTAACAAGTCCCTTGCATTTGTTTCTCAAAGTGACATGCCTAGCTCCGGCCAATCTTCATCTTGTGGAACACTTGCTTTGTTGTCATCTCTAACCCTTGAACAGATTGAAGAGTTTCCAGAGGAAGAACTTGCTCTCATATCTACTCAGTTCTCAAAAGCATTGCAAAATGTGAGAACTAGAAGGAGAGGAAGTGTCGAACCTCAACAATGCTTCAAATGTGGCAAGACAGGACATTTTTGTACGGATTGCCCTAACCTTTCAGGTGCTACTTCCCGTGATGAAAAGCAAACGAGAACGAAGCACTCCTATGCAAACAACAACAAGAAAAATAACGGTTTTATAGGATGGCAATTGGTGAATTGTTTTATCTCCGCACTTCAAGAACTTGGGTCGAGCGATGTGGACATCGGAAGTGACGAAGATGAAGATGATTTGGCAAACTTGTGTTTCATGGCGGGCAAGTCAAGATCAAGTATGGAGGGGGCATAATACAACAACGATAATGAAGAGGTATGTCCTACTTGCGATAAAATGTGTGATGCTATTTCTCATGCCACTATTATAGTTAAGAAAAAGGACAAAAAGCTTAGGGACAATGCTATTAAAATTGAGTCACTAGAATTTGAAATTAATCATTTGAAATCTTGGATTCCTAATGATGATTTTTGTTCCTCATGTGATTTAATAGATGAACAACTGTCCTCTCTAAGAAGTGCACACACCTCCACACTTGATAAACTTGAACTTGAAATTGAAAAATACAAAAAGCTTGCTGCACTTAATGATAAAAACTTGAAAGATGCTTGCTGTTCTACAATTGACTTGCATTGTACTACTTGTGATGATCTTGATGAGAAACTACAAGATGCTATGAATGAAATTTCTATATTGAACAATGCTTTACGTTCTCATGAAGTTAAATATTGTTCCAATTGCAAATTAAAAGGAAAAACTTCATGTGAAAATTGCCTTGATCTGTCAAATAAACTTGATGACATGCATAGTACATTAGATTTGTTTTGTAATGCAAATAAGAACCTAAACTTGCTGCTGAATTCCTCTAAATCTTGCAATTATAAATCTGGTTTAGGTTTTGATTCTCATGCTCATGCTAAAGCACATCCACCTAAAATTTTAAAGTCATTAGTAAGTGGTTTGATTAAAACAGTTCCTAAACATAAAGAAGTGGATTTCAAATCTGCAGGGGTGTTGTCTCATTCAGCTGTTAATAAACATGTTGCTTGCTCATCTAGACATAAACACAAAATTAAATTTCATTGTACCTACTATGGTAGAGATGTTCATGTGATAGATTTTTGTTATAGACTAGCGAAACAACAGAAAAAGGAAAAAATGATTGCTAGATCTCATAACTTTCATGCAAAATTTGCTGCACAGGCTAAACCGAATGATAGGACCATGCAACCTGCTGTAATGAGTCGAAAACATGCAAAGTTTGCTCCCAAACCTACTCTTTTCCGTGCTACACATGTAACACCTCGTAGGACAGTAGTTGAGTAAGAAAAATCCTCAAGCTTTGGCTCAAAAATATGCTGTTTTATCACAACTTTCACGTGCCATTCCTGCTGGACGTCGTGTTACTCAGTACTGGATTCCTAAATGCCTTTTGACTAAGCCCATTATTGAGTCATCGACATATTGTGCTTCTATGTAGGTTAGACGCTTGAGGAAGTAGAACATTTAGATTGTGGATTCAGGTTGCTCACGCCACATGACCGGTAACAAAGAATGGTTCTCCTCCCTCTCTTTTGTGTCACCTGTAGAGAATATGTGAGACCTATGTGTGTTGAATACATTGGCTTGTGCTGGATACATTGGTTTTGACAATAAAAGTTTTGAATACTACCAAAAAACCTTTATCATCAATGTCCGACTCTAGGTCCGGGCTCCAGCAATGTTCGATGATAGGTCCAGTTTGTTTTGGTTAGCTCCGGCGCTAGGTCCGACTAGCTTTGGTTAGCTCCGGCGCTAGGTACAACTAGCTTTGGTTAGCTCCGGTGCTAGGTCCGACTATCTTTGGTAAAGTCCGGCGCTAGGTCCAACTAGCTTTGGTAAGCTCCGGCTCAAGGTCCAGTTAGTTTTGGCAAGGTCGGGAGCTTGATTGCAATGTTCATACTTTTACTGTGAAATGTATTAAGCTTTCTTTATATTCTTGGAAAGATTGCTTAGTATTCATTTGCTAAGTTTTTGGTGCGTTTTGGCCGAATATGGTTGACATCATTTTTGCTAAGGTTTGCAACATACTTATGTGAGGTGCTCATGTAAAGTGTTGTGGTTATCAGAACTAACGAGAGTCAAGTCGAGGACTTGTGCTCGGAAGTATTGGTTGTATATTCATGTGCAGGTGTTGCTTGAGTTCAAGACATGACTGGTGACAGGACCTATTGGACTAGTCTCAGGGGGGAGATGAGGTTCCAATAACCAAGTTCGGGAGGAACGGTGGTTGAGCTAATCAGGAGGTCACGGAGGATGATAGAATCAAGGGCAATGCACGAGAAGGAAACTGGGCGTCGTTGGAAGGCGTTTGCACATGTGCATGGAGTGCATGGACGTGGAAACATGGTTCCGAGATGGGATTTGTACGTGAAGATTTGGTTGGAAGGATCCAACCGTATCGGATTATGACTCTGGCTGCGGCAGAGTCGGGTTTTTCCTCGGATATGGAAAGTATCGAGTTGGTTATGATAGTTTTCGTGTGGGTCACAAATTTGAGTTGTGGGTCACAAATTTCAGTAATCTACGTAGTGTCAATGTAAACTTTTCTGATGCTGAGAATGCTAGGCAACTCCTTAGTGCATTAGACATGACAATATGGAAGATGAAAGTAACATCCATTCGTGAATCAACTGTCATGAGTACTCTTACTTTAGATGTGCTTTACTCTAAACTAAAAACTCATGAAATTGTCATTTTATCACGAAAGAATCCAAATAAGTCTATTGCATTCATTTCACAGCGTGATATGCCTAGCTCTGACCAATCATCATCTTGCAATACTCTTCCTTTGCTGTCTTCACTAACCCTGGAACAGATTGAAGAATCTCCAGAAGAGGAGCACTCATCTCTACTTGGTTCTCAAAAGCATTGCAAAATGTGAGAACTAGAAGGAGACGAAGCTTCGGACCTCAACGATGCTTTGAATGTGGTAAGGCAGGATATTTTCGTATATAATGCCCTAACCTTTCAGGTCCTACTACCCGTGAAGAGAAGCAGAACAAGGTCAAGACCACCTCTCAAAACACCAACAAGAAAAATAAGGGTTCCATAGGACGTAAGATGATAAACAACTTCGTCACCACACTTCAAGAGCTGAGTTCAAGTGATGTAGACATTGGAAGTGATGAAGATGATGACGATCTAGCCAACTTATGCTTCATGGCGGGCAAAACAAGATCAAGATCAAGTCAGAAGGATGCAGAACACAACAGTGATGACGATGAGGTATGTTCTACATGTAATGAAATGTGTGATGCAATTTCTCGTACAACTATTATTGTCAAGAAAAAGGACAAAAAACTTAGGGATAATGCTGCTAAAATTGAATCACTAGAGTCTGAAATCAACCGTTTAAAAACTTTGATTCCTAGTGATGATGCATGTACCTCATGTGACTTAATCTATGAACAATTGTCCACATTAAGAAGTGCACACTCCTCAACTCTAGATAGACTTGATGAAGAAATTGAAAGGAATAAAAAGCTGTCTGACTTTAATGTTAAAAACTTAAAAGATGCTTCTTGTTCTACAGATGATTTGCATTGTTCTGCATGTGGTAATCTTGATTAGAAACTAAAAGATGCAATGAATGAAATTTCCATTCTGAATAATGCTTTACGAACACATGAAGTTAAAAACTGTTCTAACTGCAAACTTAAAGGAAAAACTTCATGTAAAGACTGCCTAGTTTTATCTAAAGAACTTGACAATAAAAATAAGATACTAGAGCGGTTTTACAATGGGAACAATAATCTAAACCTGTTCTTAAATTCTTCTAAACCTTGCAATGATAAAACTGGTTTAGGTTTTGATTCCCATGCTTATTCTAAAACACATCCACCTCACATTGTAAAATCATTTGGAAAAGGTTTAATCAAAACTATACCTAAATAAAAGAATGTGATTTTTAAATCTACAAGAGTGCTTTCTAATTCTATTTCTAATACTGGATGCTCATCTAGACATGACTACAAAATTAAATTTCATTGTACTTACTGTGATAAATATGGTCATGTCGTAGATTTCTGTTATAGACTAGCTAAACAAATTAAAAAGGATAAAATGTCTGCCAAATCTCATAACTTTCACGCTAAACCTAAAATTAGAAACATGCAACCTACTTTAATGAGTTAGAAATTTGAAAAAGTAGCTTTCGGACCTTCTGGTAAGAGGTCTGCAAAGGCAGCTCTGGTAGTTTCGATAGCTCCGAGAGCTCCCGGACCTTCTGTTGTTCCCTTTGGAACATCAGTTTTTGCATCTGAAGCTTAAACTTTTTCCTTTGGATCTGCTGCTTTTACCTCTAGAGCTACTGGTTTTCGTGCTAAACATGAAACAACTTTTAAATCAGTAGTTAAGACCAGAAAACCTCAATCTTTGACTCATAAACCTGCTGTTTTATCACAGCTTTCGCGTGTTGTTCTTACTGGATGTCGCATGGCTCAATACTGAATTCCAAAATGCTTATTGACTAACCCCAGTATTAAGTAATCGACGTATTGTCCTTCTGTGTAGGTTTCATGCCTGAGGAAATAGAACATATGGATTGTGGATTCAGGATCCTCACGCCACATGACCGGTAACAGAGAATGGTTCTCCTCCCTCTCTTTTGTGAAACATGAAGAAAATGTTACTTTTGCCGATAATATTTCAAATCCTATAATTGCTAAGGGTTCGGTTAGAGTAAATTATCACTACACTTTGAAGGATGTGGTACTTGTTAAAAATTTGAAATACAACTTGCTTTCTGTTTCACAGCCGCTAGATGAAATATGGAAATTATTTTAACTAAAAATTACTGCAAAGTTGTAAATTCAAATAGTGAGCTTATTTTTAACATGTCTCAGTTTGGAGGAGTTTTTAAAGCTGATTTTGATATGTCTTCCTCTAAGTATAGATGTCTAGTTGCTAATGATTTAAAGGACTTATATTTTTGGCATCATAGACTTGGTCATGTAGGATTTGATCATCTAACATGTGTTAGTGCTCTTGATTGCATATGTGGGCTACCTAAGCTTAAATAGGACAAAGAAATTGTGTGCACTTCTTGTAGACAAGCTAAGATTGTTGCAGGTTCACATACTCCTCTCACAATGATCATGACAACTGAACCGGGTCAACTTTTGCACCTTGACACCGTAGGACCTTCACGTGTTCAATCCTTTGGAGGTAAATGGTATGTTCTTGTGATTGTTGATGATTATTCTAGATACTCTTGTGTTTACTTTATGCCATCTAAGAATAAAGCTTTTAGTCACTTTAGAACTTTATTTCTTAGATTATCAATTGATCACCCAGGATCTTTAAAAGCAATTAGAAGTGATAACGGAACCGAATATAAAAATCAACCTTTTGATCATTTTTGTGCTGAAAATGGAATAGATCATCAATTTTCTTCACCATATGTACCTCAACAAAATGGTGTTGTAGAAAGAAAGAATAGAACCTTAGTTGATATGGCTAGGACTATGCTTGATGAATATCGAACTCCTAGGAAATTTCGGGCTGATGCAATTGCAACTACTTGTTATATCTCAAATCGTGTTTTCTTGCGCGCTAAGCTAGGAAAAACACCATATGAGCTCCGGTATGGACATAGGCCTAGTGTTACACATTTTCGGGTCTTTGGTTGCAAATGATTTGTTAAGAAACATGGTAACCTTGATAAATTTGAACCTAGATCTATTGATGGCATGTTTCTTGGTTATCCATATCATACTAGAGGCTACCGTGTGCTTATACTTGACACTAAAAAAATTGTGGAGACTTGTGAGATGTCTTTTGATGAAGCTAGCCCAAGTACTAGCTCAAACATTGTAGGTCTAGATCCATATCCTTAGGGGAGGGTATTTTCGAAGAAGAAGAAGAGTTGGTGATATTGCCGGAGAGTTCCAAAGCTGACATGTGTCCAACTCTGAACTTTGAACAAGCTCCGACTACCATTTCTGCTGGTCCTGATCGTCCAAAAGCCACAATCTCATCAATCTGCGATGAACCTGATGAAGAAGAAGCTTGTGAGACATCTGTTCTCCTATGGATTTACAAGAATCACCCCCCGCAACAGATAATTGGTAGCTTGCATGAACAAGTTACAAGATCTAGGTTTTCCGACCCCAGTTCTCACGCTCATTCTATTTTTGTTGCTTCTTTTGAACCCAAATATATATCACACACACTCACTAATGAATCTTGGATTATTACCATGCAAGAAGAGTTAGAAAATTTTAAACGAAATAATGTTTGCAAACTTGTACTTCCACCTCAAGATCACACTTTAATTGGAACTTCATGGGTGTATAAAAATAAACAAAATGAGGATGGGGTTGTGTTTTGGAATAAGGCTAGGATGGTTGCTCAAGGTTTCAGACAAATTGAAGGTCTAGATTTTGATGAAACTTTTGCTCCTGTTGCTAGATTAGAAGCCATAAGAATTTTGTTAGCTTTTGCTGCATCTAAAGGTTTCAAGTTATATCAAATGGATGTTAAAAGTGCTTTTCTTAATGGATACATAGATGAGGAGATCTATGTTAAGCAACCACCAGGTTTTGAAAATCCAGATTTTCCTAATCATGTTTACAAACTATCCAAAGCCCTGTATGATCTAAAACAAGCTCCTAGAGTATGGTATGATAGGTTAAAAACATTCTTACTTGAAAGGGTTTTACCATGGGCAAGATTGATAAAACTCTTTTTGTGCTTAAGCTTGGCAATGACACATTATTTGTTTAAGTGTATGTATATTATCTTTGGTTGTGCTTCCCATGATCTTGTGTCCAAGTTTTCAGCTATGATGAGCTCAGAATTTGAGATGAGTATGATGGGAGAACTCACGTACTTTTTGGGGCTGCAAATCAAGCAAAATAAGGAGGGAACCTTTGTGCATCAAACGAAGTATACAAGAGACTGTAAGGACCGAATGCCCAAGAGGGGGGGTGAATTGAGCTTTCTTCGAAAAAATCTAAGCAATGAAACTTGATTTCTAAAGCCCAATTCCCTACGCGACTATCTATGCATTCTAGTAGATAGAAACTTTGTGAAAAAAATGCATAAAAGTAAGGGAAGGAGAAGGGTGCAAACTCCCGAGGAGACAAGGATTTATCCCGTGGTTCGGCAAGATCGTGAAGATCTTCCTACATCCACGTTGTGGCACCCACCAAAGGGTTTTGCCACACCCACGTCACCAAGACGAGGGGTCTTCACTATTCCTCTCCGTTCGCCTCCTTGGCAAGGTGGAGCTCAAGACTTGTACAACTTCGACCTTCCGGGCTTCCACAAACGCCTTGGCAAGCTCTGGAAGTCTTCTCATGATTACAACACCAAGGGCACTCCCTTGAGGCTCTCACACTAACCTAGAGAGTCCACTCACCCAGAATGGTGGCACACAAGCTCTCTCTCTAGCTAGTTCTAGCCTAAACCTTGGTGTAGAGATGATCGAAATGGTGTGGAAGTGATTGCTCTTGGCCTTGAACACTTGTGGATGTGTTGGTAGCTTCTGGTGATCAAGACTTGACGAAATGACAGGGTTAGGGGGTATTTATAGCCAGCCTCCCCAAAATAGCCGTTGGAAAAGTAGGCTGACATAACTTTACTGTGAACACCGGATGATCCGATGTCTCCCATTTAGTTATCATCGGTCTAATTACTTTGGCTGACGTCATTGTGTCAGATATGACCGTTGTTAGACCGATGTTGCCCCTGTCTTCTCATTGGATGATCCGGAGGCTCTTCCTCCAGAATTTGCTTAATCTTGATGCTTACTGGAGTGATCGACCGATGTGTGTAAGTCTGTACATCGGATGATCCGGTGCTTCACTTGGTCCAATGGTATTGCAAACTGTACTGATGGACCGATGTCACTGAGCCATTCACATCGGATGATCCAGTGAGTACATTTGTCTGAGGTCTTCTTCTTCAGTTGAACCAACTCGACCGATGTGTACATTTCTGAAATCATCAGTTGATCCGGTGAGTTGATTTTGTTTGCTTCGAGTTGTTTTGAGTGTATCTTTTGTGTCTTGCTCAGATGACCTCTTAGACATTTTTTCCACAAGGCTCTCTGATGATCTTCAAGCATTGTATGTTGTCAACTTATGGTTGAGTGACTTAGACATAAGAGCTTTCACTTCTTGTCTTTATCTCATTGATTTGATCTCAAAAGTTGAATGTATATGGGTCTCCAATGACATATTCATTTCATTTTATTGAGTGATTATGGGGACCTTGCATTCACAAATTCATTAGTAAAGTTCAATGGTTGTCATTAATCACCGAAACCGTACTTCATGAGGGGCCTAGATGCTTTCAGAGACCTTCTTAAGCGCTTCAACATGGACAAAAGCAAGCCTCTTTGGACACCAATGGGAACAACATTAACACTTGAACTTGATGAAGATGGTGAACCCGTGGATCAAAAAGAATATATAAGCATGATTAGATCACTTTTGTACCTCACGGCATCATGACCGGACGTACAATTCAGCGTATGTCTTTGTGCACGGTTTCAAGTTTCCCCGTGTGCTTCACATCGTCAAGCCATCAAAAGAATTCTCAGGTACTTACATGAAACTCAAGAATTTAGCATTTTTCTTCCTTCTTCCTCAACCGTTACTTTGAAAGCTTTTTCAGATGCTGATTTTGGGGTTGTAGGATTGATAGGAAAGGTACTTTTGGTGCTTATCATTTTCTTGGTAATTCACTTGTTGCTTGGTCCTCTAGAAAACATAACTCAGTTGCACAATCCACAACCGAATTTAAATATGTAGCTGCTGCTAGTGCTTGCTCACAAATTCTTTGGATTGTTTAAATACTTAAGGACTATGGGGTTGATCTATATAGTGTTCCATTATTTTGTGATAATACTAGTGCCATTTGCATTGCAAAAAACCCCGTGCAACATTCTAGAACTAAGCACATTGACATTAGGTATCACTTTCTTCAGGATAATGTTGAAAAAGGAAACATTATGCTTCACCATGTAGATACCGAACAACAATTGGATGACATTTTCACAAAACCTTTGGATTTCACTCATTTTTGTTACATTCGTAGTGAAATAGGGGTGATGCATCCTCATGGCTTAAATTGAGGGGGAGTTTTGTAACTTGGGAAGTCTATGTGTGAATCTGAACTTAAAATAATATGAGCATAGTATTTCATATATATATGACTTTGTGATTCCTTTTACATGCTGAAAGTTCTTACTACATTACTCATGTTATATATTTTGTAGTTTTTGCCATGACTAGTAATTGGAATAATTACTTACACTAAATTTGGTCATTATCGAACTTTCTTGCTGTTTTGAACTTGCTGCATGATCACAAGTGCTTCTAATCATAATGAATTAATCAAGTAATCAACTCACATGTTGAGTTTTTATGAACAAATATAAATTGAGAAAAGATCAAGAGAATATGCATGCATCACACTTCTTCTTTTGAGATGGCTTATCATTGCACTTAGATATGAACTTGGAAGAAATTGTGTCAGACTAAAACCATGTCCTTAAGCTTCTGATTGTCAAATGACATAGGCTTGTCATGGTTGGTTAGAATAAGGCAGATGCACATATAATCTCTTGCAAATATCATATGATCTAAATTTGTGCTTTGAAAAATAATAAAATGCAGCAACAAGTGTCATGCTTTCATGTTTTAAAATAGTTAAGTTTGTGAGATCATGACTTGCTAAAATTGAAAATTACATTTGATCTCTAGCATGGCTTACACTACTTTATGTACCTCATTGTTGTGATAGTGTAAGTTACTTGATAGTATGATTTGGATGAGCTTTCTTTTATATGTATAATGTGCTCATAACAAATTAAAATTTCTTTTTTGTACCTTGCTGAATACACTGTCAAAGGGGGAGGAGTATGCAAGGGGAAGAAATAAGTATAGGGGGAGAAATTTATTTCTATCTCATTTGATTTTCAAAAGGGGGAGAAATTGTTTTCAAAACTTTTCATGCCAATGTTCGAATTTTAAGTGGTGTTGCCAATGAATTCATCAAGGGGGAGATTGTGAGACCTATGTGTGCTGAATACATTGGCTTGTGCTGAATACATTGGTCTTGACAATGAAAGTTTTGAATACTATCAAAACACCTTTATCATCAAGGTCCGACTCTAGGTCCGGGCTCCAGCAAGGTCCAATGATAGGTCCATTTTGTTTTGGTTAGCTCCGGTGCTAGGTTCGATTAGCTTTGGTTAGCTCCGGCGCTAGGTCCGACTAGCATTGGTTAGCTCCAGCGCTAGGTCCGACTAGCTTTGGTAAGCTCTGGCGCTAGGTCCGACTAGCTTTGGTAAGCTCCAGCTCAAGGTCTGGTTAGTTTTGGCAGGGTCTGGGGCTTGATTGCAATGTTCCTGCTTTTACTGTGAAATGTTACAAACTTGCTTTATATTCTTGGAAAAATTGCTTAGTATTCATTTGCTAAGTTTTTGGTGCATTTTGGCTGAATATGGTTGACATCATTTTTGCTATGGTTTGCAACATACTTATGTGAGGTGCTCACGTAAGGTGTTGTGGTTATCGGAACTAACAAGAGTCAAGTCGAGGACTTGTGCTCGGAAGTATTGGTTGTTTATTCATGTGCGGGTGTTGCTTGAGTTCAAGACATGGCTGGTGACAGGATCCATTGGACTAGTCTCAGGGAGGAGATGAGGTTCTAACAACCAAATTCAGGAGGAATGGTGGTTGAGCTGATCAGGAGGTCATGTAGGATGATTGAATCAAGGGCAATGCATGTGAAGGAAACTGGACGTCATTGGAAGTTGTTTGCACGTATGCATGGAGTGCATGGACATGGCAACATGGTTCCGAGACAGGATTTGGACGTGAAGATTTGGTTGGAAGGATCCAACCGTATCGGTTTATGACTCTGGCTGCAGTAGAGTCGGGTTTTTGCTCGGATATGGAAAGTATCGAGTTGGTTATGATAGTTTTCGTGTGGGTCACGAATTTAAGTTGTTCTAGGAATGTGAGATACGTTCCTAAGGTGTTTGGAAGTCTTAATATTGTTTCTGTCTGTGTATAGAAGAGTCTTGAGCATTTATGGAAAGTTTCGATTCGTGAATTGAGTAGGATTAGAGTCCTAGTTAGGTTTGGGTTGGCCTAAGGGCTGGTTATATAAGCAAGGGAGGCCAGAACTCGTGGTAGACGATTTTGGGGCTATTCCTTGTAAGTTTTGATCAATAAAATCCGTAGTTTGAAGGAACTTTTGTGCCTTGTTCATCCGACTTGTTTTCTTCAAGTCTTCCTCGTTGAGTTTCTTCTCAGCACTACCTTGCTTCGGTGGCTTTATCATAGCTCGAGTTTTACAGATCTGATTGACGTGATTCTTTTTGGGTTGTATTGAGAACTTGATTTTCTATCATCTGTGAAAAGTTCACGGTCATTGGATTTGTGGTCTATGATCTACACTAGTTTCTTGCAGTGTTCCAGAACTGTTTTTCTCGGGTAGGACAGATTGGCCTTTGTTCGATCTTTCGATCGTAACTTGAGTTTCTCTCGACGGATTTTCGTGATTCTTGTTGTGACTTCTTCGTGACATTGATTCTCTACAATATATACTAGTTTTGTCACAATTGAACACATTTATATTAGTCGCACACATGGTTTCTTTAACAAATCAATTTTCTGCCGAGGGAAGTTTTGTTGCTTCCGCTGAAAAGTTTTAATCTACCATTCACCACCTCGGGAAGCTTTACACGTGCTCTTTGATCCTATAGAATGTTACTTTTGCTGATAATTCTTCAACTCCTATAATTACTAAGGGTTCGATTAGAGTAAATGATCACTACACTTTGAAGGATGTGGCACTTGTAAAAAATTTGAAATACTACTTGCTTTCTGTTTCATAATTGCTAGATGAAAATCTGAAAATTATTTTCAATAAAAATTGCTGCAAAGTTGTAGGTTCAAATGGTGAGCTTATTTTTAACATGTCTCAGTTTGGAAGAGTTTTTAAAGCTAATTTTGATATGTCTTCTTCTAAGCATAGGTGTCTAGTTGCTAATGATTCAAAAGACTTATATTTTTGGCATCATAAACTTGGTCACGTAAGCTTTGATCATCTCACGCGTATTAGGGCTCTTGATCTCATACGTGGGTTGCCTAATCTTAAAAGGGACAAAGAAATTGTGTGCTCTTCCTGTAGACATGCTAAGATGGTTGCAGATTCACATGCTCCTCTCACAATGACCATGACAACTGAACTGGGTCAACTTTTGCATCTTGACACCGTAGGACCTTCATGTATTCAATCCCTCGAAGGTAAATGGTATGTTCTTGTGATTGTTGATGATTATTCTAGATACTCTTGTGTTTACTTTATGGCATATAAGAATGAAGTTTTTAGTCATTTTAGAACTTTATTTCTTAGATTATCAATTGATCACCCAAGATCTTTAAAAGCAATTAGAAGTGATAATAGAGCTGAATTTAAAAATCAATCCTTGATCATTTTTGTGCTGAAAAAGGAATAGATTATCAATTTTCTTCACCCTATGTAGCTCAACAAAATGGTGTCATAGAGAGAAATAACAGAACCTTAGTTGAGATGGCTAGGACTATTCTTGATGAATATCGAACTCCTAGGAAATTTTGGGCTGATGCAATTGCAACCGCTTGTTATGTTTCAAATTGTGTTTTCCTGCGTGCTAGGCTAGGAAAAAGCACCATATGAGCTTCGGTTTAGACATAGGCCTAGTGTCACACACGTTAGGGTATTTGGTTGCAAATGCTTTGTTAAGAAACATGGTAATCTTGATAAATTTGAAGCTAGATATGTTGATGGCACGTTTCTTGGTTATCCATCTCATACTAGAGGCTACCGTGTGCTTTTACTTGACACTAACAAAATTGTGGATACTTGTGAGGTTTCTTTTGATGAAGCTAGCCAAGGTACTAGCTCTAATATTGCAGGTCCAGATCCATATCCGCAGGGGGATAGTATTTTCATCAAAGAATACGAAGAAGTGGTGCTGCTGCCCAAAAATTCAGAAGCAAATAACGTTGATCACGCTGCTGATTTTGCACCACAACCAGCCCAACAACTACTGCAGTTGGTACAGATCATCCTCAAGCCACAAGTTCTTCAATTTGTGATGAGCATGAAGAACAAGGAGCTTGTGAAGTGTCTACTCCCCTCTGAATCCTCAAAAGTCATCCTCCACAACAAATCGTTGGGAGCTTGCACGAACGAGTTACACGGTCTAGGTTTTGCAATCCAAACTCTCACACTCATTCTGTTTTTTTTGCTTCTTTTGAACCCAAAGATATATCACACACACTCACTAATGAATCTTGGATTATTGCCATCCAAGAAGAGTTAGAAAATTTTGAAAGAAATAATGTTTGGAAACTTGTACCTCCACCTCAGGGCCACACTTTAATTGGAACTAAATGGGTGTTTGAAAATAAACAAAGTGAGTATTGGGTTGAGATTAGGTATAAGGCTAGGTTGGTTGCTCAAGGTTTCACACAAGTTGAAGGTCTAGGTTTTGATAAAACTTTTGCTCCTGTTGCTAGATTAGAAGCCATAAGAATTTTGTTAGCTTTTATTGCATCTAAAGGTTTCATGTTATATCAAATGGATGTTAAAAGTGCTTTTCTTAATGGCTACATAGATGAGGAGGTTTTGTCAAGCAACCACCAAGTTTCGAAAATCCAAATTTTCCAAATCATGTTTACAAATTGTCCAAAGCCTTATACGGTCTCAAACAAGCCACTAGAGCATGGTATGATAGGTTAAAAACATTCTTACTTGAAAAGAGGTTTACCATGGGCAAGGTTGATAAAACTCCTTTTGATCTTAAGCATGGCAATGACTCATTATTCGTTCAAGTGTATGTGGATGATATTATCTTTGGTTGTGCTTCTCATGATCTTGTGTCCAAATTTTCAGCTATGACGAGTTCAGAATTTGAGATGAGTATGATGGGAGAACTCACGTGCTTTTTGGGGCTGCAAATCAAGCAAACCAAGGAAGGTACCTTTGTGCATCAACAAAGTATACAAGAGACCTTCTTAAGCACTTCAACATGGACAAAAGCAAGCCTCTTCGGACACCAATGGGTACAACAACGACACTTGAACTTGATGAAGATGGTGAACCTGTTGATCAAAAAGAATATAGAAGCATAATCAGATCACTTTTGTACCTCACGGCATCAAGACCAGACGTACAATTTAGCGTATGTCTTTGTGAACGTTTTCAAGCTTCCCCACATGCTTCACATCATCAAGCCATCAGTACTTACATGGAACTCAAGAATTTGGCATTTTCTTCCTTCTTCCTCAACCGTTACTTTGAATGCTTTTTCAAATGCTGATTTTGGGGGTTGTAGGATTGATAGAAAAAGTACTTTGGGTTCTTGTCATTTTCTTGGTAATTCTCTTATTTATTGGTCGTCTAGAAAACAAAACCCAGTTGCACAATCCGCAGTCGAATCTGAATATGTAGTTGCTGCTAGCGCTTGCTCACAAATTCTTTGGATTGTTCAAACACTTAAGGACTATGGGGTTGATCTAGATAGTGTTCCACAATTTTGTGATAACACTAGTGCCATTTGCATTGCTAAAAATACCGTGCACCATTCGAGAACAAAGCACATTGACATTAGGTATCACTTTCTCTGTGATAATATTGAAAAAGGAAACATTGTGCTTCACCATGTACATACTGAACAACAATTGGCTGACATTTTTACAAAATCTTTGGATCTCACTCATTTTTGTTTCATTCGTAGTGAAATAGGGATTATGCATCCTCATGCATTAAATTGAGGGGGAGTTTTGAAACTTGGTAAGTCTATGTGTGAATCCGAAATTAAAATAATATGAGCATAGTATTTCATACATATATGACTTTGTGATTCCTTTTACATTCTGAAAGTTCTTACTACATTACTCGTGTTATACATTTTGTAGTTTTTGCCATACACTAAATCTGGTCATGATCGAACTTTCTTGCTGTTTTGATCTTGTTGCATGATCACAAGTGCTTTTAATCATAAAAAATAATCAAGTAATCAACTCACATGTTGAGTTTGATGATCAAATATAAATTGAGAAAAGATCAAGAGAATATGCATGCATCGCACTTCTTCTTTTGAGATGGCTTGTCATTGCACTTAGATATGAACTTGGAAGAAGATATGTATGACTAAAACCATGTTCTTAAGCTTCTGATTGTCAAATGACATAGGCTTGGCTTGGTTGGCTAGAATAAGGTAGATGCACATATAATCTCTTGCAACTATCATATGATCTAAATTTGTGTTTTGAAAAATAATAAAATTGCAGCAACAAGTGTCATGCTTTCAAGTCTTGAAATAGTTAAGTTTGTGAGATCATGACTTGCTTAAACTGAAAATTACACTTGATCTCTAGCATGACTTGCACTACTTTATGTATCTCATTGATGTGATAGTGTAAGTTACTTGATAGTATGACTTGGATGAGCTTTGTTTTATATGTTTATGTTATAATATGCTCATAGCAATTGAAATTTCTCTTTTGAACCTTACTGAATACATTGTCAAAGTGGGAGAATTTGGCACGATTGTAAATTGATCACACATTGCACACATTCACAAGTGTTTTTGGCACGATTCTTCTCAGGGAGAGAATTTTTGTATTTTTGTTTTTCTTCTCATTTTATTTCTGATTTAAAAAGGGGGAGAAATATGTATAGGGGGAGAAATTTGTTTTTAAAACTTTTCATGTGAATAAGCTAATGTTCAGATTTTAAGTGGTGTTGCCAATGCATTCATCAAGGGGGAGATTGTGAGACCTATGTGTGCTGAATACATTGGTTTTGACGATAAAAGTATTGAATACTACCAAAACACCTTTTTAACAAGGTCTGACTCTAGGTCCGAGCTCCTGCAAGGTGCGACAATAGGTCCTACTTGTTTTGGGTAGCTTCTGCAAGGTCCAATACAAGGTACTACTTCTTTGTCTAGGTCCAACTTATTTTGGATAGGTCCGACTTGCTGTGGCTAGGTTCGACATGTTTTTGCTTGGTCCGGTGCAAGGTTCGTCTATCTTCGGTTAGCTCCAGTGCTAGCTAGGTCCGACAAGTTTTGGTAAGCTCTGGCGTTAGGTCCTGCTAGCTTTGGTAAGTTCTGGCGCTAGGTCCTACTAGCTTTTGTAAGCTCCGGTTCAAGATCTGGTTAGCTTTGGCAAGGTTCGGAGCTTGATCGCAGTGGTTCTACTTTTAACTTGCAATGTTTCGAACTTGCTTTACACTTATGGAAAGTTTTCTTAGTATCCTTTACTATGTTTTTGATGCATTTTGTATTATATCATTTTGCTATGGTTTGCAACATGCTTATGTGAGGTGCTCACATAAGGTGTTGTGGTTTCGGAACTAATGAGAGTCAAGTCGAGGACTTGTGCTCGGAAGTATTGGTTGTTTGTTCATGTGCATGTGTTGCTTGAGTTCAAGACATGGAAGGTGACGGGATCCATTGAACTAGTCTTAGGGAGAAGATGAGGTTCAACAACTAAGTTTGGGAGGAATTGTGGTTGAGTTGATCGGAAGGTCGCACATCATGTTTGAATCAAGAACAATGCATATGAAGGTATCGTCGACATCGTTGGAAGGTGTTTGCAAGTGTGCATGGAGTGCATGACTGTGGATGCATTGTTCCAAGGCGTGATGAAGAGAAGTGGACGTAAAGAATTGGTCGAAAAGGTCCAACCGGCTGGAATATGCCTCAGGCCGCGGCTGAGGTGGTTATGCTTCGTTTATGGAAAGATTCGAGTTTGTTTTGGTTAGATTTCGTGTGGGTCACGAAGTTGAGTTGTTTTTAGGAATGTGGGATACATTCCTAAGGTGTTTGGAAGTCTTAAGATTGCTTCTATCTGCGTATGGAAGAAGAGTCTTGACCAGTTATGGAAAGATTCGATGGAAACTGAGTAGGATACGAGTTCTAGTTTGGTTTGGGTTGGCCTCAAGGCTGGTCATATAAGCAAGGGAGGCTAGAGCTCATGGGAGACGAATTTTAGACTGTCTCTCTTGTATTCTGTTGAATAAAGATTGTAGTTTAAAGGAACTTTTGTGCCTTGTTCGTCCGACTTGTTTCAGACATGTTTTTCTCGTCGAGTTTCTGCACAACACTACATTGCTTCAGTGGTGTTACCATAACTCGCGTTTTAAAGATCCAATTGACGTGATTATTTTTGGTTTATCTTGACAACTCAATTATCTCTCATCTGTGAAAATTTCACGGTCATTGGATTTGTGGTTTCGGAACTACACGAGTTTCTTTGCAATGTTGCAGATCTGTTTTTCTCGGGTAGGACAGATTGACCTTTGTTCGATCTTTCGATCGTAACTTGAGTTTTTCTTGACATATTTTCATGATTCTTGTTGTGACGTCTTTGTGACTTGATTCTCCACAATCTATACTGTTTTGTCACAATTGATCACGTTTATATTAGTCGCACACACAATTTTTTAACAGATCAATTTTCTGCTGAGGGGTTTTTTTGCTTCCGCTAAAAAAGTTTTAATCTACCATTCACCCTCCTCTGGTAGCTTTTCATGTGCTCTTCGATCCTACAGACACACCTTGGGAGTAGCTTGGAATCGAGCACACATACACACACACACACACACTTAGCATTATTTCGGGCCTAGATGCACATAAGTAAAGCAATGAACCAATCATGAAACGATATACCTTTTGATCCACACTTGGACCATCTTCATTAAGGTCGAGGTGCCCATTGGTTCCCATTGGACTCTTGATGGGTTTGTCTTTGTTCATGTTAAACTTCTTGAATATGTCTTGCATGTACTTCGTTTGACTTATGAACATGCCTTACTTGAGTTGCTTTACTTGAAATCCTAGGAAGGACTTCAACTCCCCCATCATGGACATCTCAAACCTTTCGGTCATAATATTTGAAAACTCATCACAAAAGGTTTTGTTAGTAGAACCAAATATAATTTCATCGACATATATTTGGCAAACAAACAAATCATCATTGAAGTGCTTAGTGAATAGAGTATAGTTGTCCTTCCCAATTTTGAAACCATTTTGAGTTAGAAAGTCTCTAAGGCACTCATACCAAGCTCTAAGAGCTTGCTTGAGGCCATAGAGAGCCTTACACAGTTTGTAGACATGGTTTGGGAAGTCTTGATCTTCAAATCCGGGAGTTGCTCCACATACACCTCTTCTTTGATTGGACCATTGAGAAATGCACTCTTGACGTCCATTTGGTATAGCTTAAAATCATGGTGAGTAGCAAAGGCACGTAATATGCAAATTGATTCAAGCCTAGCTGCGGGAGCAAAGGTCTCATCAAAATCCAAACCTTCGACTTGTGAGTACCCCTTAGCCACAAGTCATATTTTATTCCTTGTAACCACCCCGTGCTCATCTTGTTTGTTGCAGAACACCCATTTGGTGCCCACAACATTTGCATTTTGCCTTTTCACAAGCTCCCATACTTGATTTCTTTCAAAATTGTTAAGCTCTTCTTGCATGACCATCACCCAATACAGACCCCGTAGTGCTTCTTCAACCTTGTAATGTTCCAAAGAAGAAACAAAAGAGTAATGTTCACAAAAATTTGCAACACGAGATCGAGTAGTTACCCGTTGAACGCTTTGATGTACTCTTGGGTGTGGTGCTTGAGTTCTTGGAACTTCATCATCTTCTTTCTCACTTTTTTTGTCTCCCCCTTGTTTGGTCCTCCATTTTCATGTTGTTGAAGTGCATCTTGAGGGTATTGCGCTCGATCATTTGAGGAAGAGTTTGCTTGCTATGTGGAATGGTCACTTGAGTCTTTAGGTTGTTCTTGTGGTCAAATGTCTCCAAGTGCCATCCTTCCTATCACCACTTGTGGAGCTTCTTCTTGATCTAGCACATGACGATCAACTTGCTCTGCTTGGGAGCCATTAGTCTCAACAAACACTACGTCACGTGCTACTTCAACAATTCTAGAGGATTTGTTGAAAACACGATAGGCATAAGTATTTGAGTCATAACCAAGCAAAAATACCTCATCGGACTTTGAAGAGAACTTCAAGGTCCTAGGCTTCTTGTTAAGAATATTGCATTTGCTCCCAAAAACACAAAAATATGAAATATTGGGTGAATGTGGCCTAGAGGGGAGGTGAATAGGCCTTTTGAATTTCCTGCACACTTAATAGAGTCGTCAAAAACTTGATTGACTGGACTAGTCCGGTTATGTGGGCGGACTAGTCCGGTGTGCTGAAATTTGTGAGTTGATTAAGTGTTATTTGGGAAACTAGGTTCTTCTAGCAGCGGAAATGAGAACAACAGATTCTTTGATTTAAGATTAGTGTATGAATGAACGTGAAGACTTATGAGCAACTTAAATGGTTGTTTAGCAATTAAGTGATCTAGTGAACAAAACGTAAAGTAAATGAGGCACAAGAGACAAGCGAATTTTTACCTAGGTTCGATCTCACCACGAGATCTACGTCCTCGTTGACGAAGCTCACACAGAGCCGGGTCTCCAACCCTTTCCCTCTTCAAGTCACCACGAAGGCCGACTTGATTCCACTATCACGGGTAATCACCGAGTTTGTGGGGCAACCTCACACGTTGAGGGCTCCCACAAGAATTACAACCAAAGAGGTGATCAAATACACTTGAAAGTATTACAACGCAGAGTATAAGTGTAGAAAGATCAAACCCCAAGAGCTCTCAACGAAGGAACGACGATCTCCCAATCCCGAATCCAAGTGTTCAAATGATTTGACTCTTTTTGCACCTTAGATGTGTGGGGAGATGTGTTTTGGGCTCTTGGGACAAAGTGGCGGCACTAGGGTTTGTGTTTTCAGCAGTATTCGACGTGTGTGTCAATAGAAAAGCCGTGGATTCTCTATTTATAGGGTTTCCAAAAAGTAACCGTTGAAAAACCCTAATACCGGACTAGTCCAATGCAAGTCCGGACTTGTCCGGTCACAGTGTATCTCGAAGTCCAGAAAGTCTGGCGGACTAGTCCGGCCAAGCTCGGACTAGTCCGGTGCTGTGTGAAGGTGGACACCAGAAAGTTCAACGGACTAGTCCACGGACTAGTCCGATCTCCACAGATGGGAGACTCCAGAAAGTTCAACGGACTAGTCCGGTGGACACACGGACTAGTCTGGTCTCCCAATATGAGAGACTCCAGAAAGTTGAACGGACTAGTCTGGTGGACACACGGACTAGTCCGATCTCCTAATATGAGAGACTCCAAAAAGTTCAACGAACTAGTCTGGTGGACACACGGACTAGTCCGGTCTCCTGAGAGGGGAGACTCCAGAAAGTGTAACGGACTAGTCCGGTCCATGATCGGACTAGTCCGGTGCATTGTGAAAGTTAGGTTAATTTTAAACCCTTACCCTTGCGCAAAGTTGTGAGATCTTGGAGTGTGTATTTCATACACTCCCTATACATTTAAAATCTAATTTGTTCTTCCAAGCTCCATCAAAGTATCCCTCTTTGGACACCACTCAATTTTTCACCTTTTTGTGTGCACCAAGCTGTTTCACTTTGTTTGTCCTGCAATCATCTCAATAGTTTCATTAGGATCTCATATGTTTGTCATCAATTAGCCAAAACCTAAAAGGGATATCCTAGATGCACTTATAATCTCCCCCTTTTTGGTGATTGATGACAACCATTTGAGATATCACAAATGCGAGTAAAATTTTGATTTTCATAAGGTGTGCACATATGAGAATAACAATAAATCCACAAAAAAGCTTCTCACATATGCACACACCTTATGGTGGGGTGCCTAACAGGTGTGTGATCAACAAGGTTTACAAATAGTGCATTACAATGTTTTAAAAATAGGTACATGTCCTCGATCACAAAAGCATAAAGACTACAACTAGAGATAGTCTCAAACTAGTCTCAATCTCTCCCCCTTTGGCATCAAGGCACCAAAAAGGGAAAAATTGAGGGGAATCACTCATCGCCGCTCCCTTCTTCAGTTTCGGTCCGGTCTTCATCTTCACCACCATCATCATTCGCCGAAGCAGGATCTTCCTCGGAGTCCTCGAAGGCGGGCGGGGATCCAACCGGCTCAATCTCCAACTTGTCACATATAGCTTTGATGTTGGCATTGACATATTGTTGATGTTTCTTCTGCCTAAATTCAATCTTGTGGCAGCAGGCAAAGATGGAGGTGATCATTTTAAGGACACCACCGGAGGGTTCATGGGCAAGTGCAGGGCCAAGAGGAGCAACTGCAGATCTTGTGGCATTCACATCCTGAGTTTGTTTAGTCCTCCTCTCAGCTTCAGGGGAGGAAGGTGCCGTAGGAGCTAAGGGTAGAGTGTACTCGGTGGGCTTTTGCGGCTTCAACCCCGTATGAGCGACATCCTTGACAAACTCAAGTCCCGTCACTTTCTCAATCATGAACATGATGTACGGGGCATACCTGCAAGACCTATTGGGAGTGATTGAGATGTTCACAATGTCATTGTAGATGTACTCAAAGACACTGGATGGTCTCCTTCCACTAATGACCTTCATTAGGGTCCTCAAGGTTCCTTGGATAGTCCCCGAATCTCCATCTTTCGGGGCTATCGTCTTCCTCAAGATTCTGTTGAGGACCACAAAGAAGGGCTTCAAGTATTTGATGTTGGTAGGAGTATAGGGCATCCTTGTGTCATAGAGGAACTTGAGATCATCCTTATCCAAGGGCTGCAAATTGTGGATGACAAGATCATGATCCAGAGTATGTTCAAGGTGAAGAATCCTTGCAAACTCATCATAAGTAACACTATACTTGGAACCATGGGTCATCCAAGTAAGACTGTCTCCATCACCCCGAGCAAAGTAGAGCGTAGATTAGAATTGGGTGATGATCTCATTGTTCCAGTCATTCTCAAAGGAAAATAGTTTCTTCAGACCGTGCCTCTCCAGGGCCTCAACCACCTCACGGAAGGCAGGATACTTCTTCGACTGCATGTATCCAATGTTCCCCATTGACTCTTCACAACGGGATTCTTCATCTTCATGTACACATGCTCGTAGTAGTCGGCATGGAAGTTGCTCCAGAATCTTGGGTCTGAGCATTGCCGATGTTGATTATACACATTAATCTTCCTGAAGCTATCGGCAAGCTCACCCCCTTTCACAGTGAAATCCTCACTAGAATGCTGCCTGTTGTGGTGACTTGGGTTTTTCATCTTCAGTGGCCCAATGGGTCCGCTAGCAAGCTCCTTCCCTTTGTTGAGAGCCCTCTTTGGCCCTGAGGAGCTCTCGGCAGCTTTTCCTTGGGCCTTCTTGACAACCACCTTTCTCTTCTTAGGCAAATTGTCATCGGAGGGTGGAGAGTGGACATTGACATCATGTCTTTTCTTCATGTACCTCTCCTTGGCTCTCCTCGCCTTTTCACGTTCAACTTCTTCATCAACGTGGAAAGAACTGTCATTTGAGCTTGAAGACATCGTGCCTAATAAAGAGTTCATGGATTAGATAAGAATGAACCAAGGATCGAGGTCAAATTAGGGTTCAGATGTCAGAGACCGGACTTGTCCGGGTTCAGAGTGCGGACTTGTTCGGCGTACCGAACTTTTCCGTCTCTAAGCGCTGGACTAGTCCGGCCTGGCAAGAACCCTATTGATTTCCTTGAATTCCAAAACTTCTATCTAAGGATACAAAATGACATGAAGGTTGTAGAATACATCTATGAAGCCGATGCATAACCTTGGAATCATAGGAAACGAGCTAGAATGAGAGAAGTTGAGATTTTGGTTTTAGAGGGAAATTTACCGAGATTCAAAGATGCACAGTGAAGGAGCAAGAGTTTGTTCGGATGATTCCAGAGGGGAGAGTCCACTCGACAAGGAGAGGATTTCCCACGGAGAAAGCTTTGATTTCGAGGGCTCAACTCGAAGGTCTCTTTGGGGGCTAGGGTTTAGGAGGGAGGAGGAGAGGTGAGGGGCACCAAGTGGAGGGAGGTTTGAAATTTTGATTTGGGCCGACCAGCTGCTTATATACGCGGCCGACCAGACTAGTCCGGTCAAGGGGGACGGACTAGTCCGGTGCCCCTGGAAAACCTAGGAGTGTGAGACTATCCGGACTAGTCCGGTGGCAAACCTGACTAGTCCGGTGCCCTTGGAAAATCTAAGCATTTGAGATAATTAAAAGTGATCCAAGGACAAGTTTTGCAAATAATATTGGCAATTATGACCAGAAGGCAATCAACAATGAAAAGTGGTCATAAACTGCAAGATTTCTTCATTAAAATAGTTTTCTTAGAAGAAAAAGAGGTGAGGGGCAGTTTTCAACAATAATATGCGATGTTTGAAGTTTCAATCAGGTATGCAACGTTTCAAGCCACATTTCGAGAGTCAAGAATATTAAGTTCATTTCTAAGCTCACAAAACCTTTTCTCATCTAATGGTTTGGTGAAAATATCCGCAAGTTGTTTTTCAGTCCTTACATGTGAAATAGCAATGTCACCTTTTAATGAATGATCTCTAAGAAAATGATGACGGATATATATGTGCTTAGTTCTTGAGTGCTCTACAGGGTTGTGTGCAATTTTTATAGCACTTTAATTATCACATTGAAGTGGGATATGGTTAAGACTGTAGCCCTAGTCCCTAAGAGTCTGTCGCATCCAAAGTAGTTGTGCGCAACAACTACCGGCTGCAACATACTCTGCGTTCGCTGTGGAAAGAGCAATGGAGTTATGCTTTTTAGATGACCAAGAAACTAGGGACCTACCAAGAAACTGACAAGTCCCTGACATGCTCTTCCTATAGACTTTGCATCCTGCATAGTCGGCATCGGAATACCCTATCAAGTTGAACTTGGATCCTTTGGATACCAAAGGCCCAAGTTGGGTGTGTGCACAAGATACCTTAGGATTCTTTTTACAGCAGTTAAGTGACACTCTTTAGGTGCGGCTTGAAGCCTTGCACACAAGCAAACACTAAGCATAATATCTGGCCTAGATGCACATAAATAAAGTAAGGAGCCGATCATGGACCGATATACCTTTTGGTCCACATTTGGACCGTCTTCATTGAGGTCAAGATGTCCGTTAATGGCAATGGGTGTCTTGATGGGCTTGGATTTGTCCATATTGAATTTCTTGAGAATGTCCTGTGTATATTTGGTTTGGCTTATAAATGTACCTTCTCTTAGTTGCTTCACTTGGAGTCCCAAGAAGAACTTCAATTCGCCCATCATTGACATCTCGAACCTATCTGTCATAATTTTGCTAAATTCTTCACAGAAAGATTTGTTAGTGGATACAAAAATAATGTCATCAACATAAATTTTACATACGAATAGAAGATCATCATAATGTTTAGTGAAAAGTGTATAGTCAGATTTACCAACTTTGAATCCATTTTGAGTCAGAAAATCTCTAAGGCACTCGTACCAAGCTCGAGGAGCTTGTTTGAGGCCATAGAGAGCCTTACGCAGAGTTGTAGACATGATCAGGATACTCTTGGTCTTCGAATCCTGGTGGCTGCTCCACATAAACTTCCTCCTTGATTGGAACGTTTAAGAAAGCGCTTTTGACGTCCATTTGATATAGCTTAAAATTATGGTGAGTAGCATATGCCAATAAAATATGAATGGACTCAAGTCTAGCTACAGGAGCGAAAGTTTCATCAAAGTCCAAACCTTCGACCTGAGAATAACCTTTGGCCACCAATCTCGCTTTATTTCTTGTTACTACTCCATGTTCATCTTGCTTGTTCCGAAAGACCCATTTTGTTCCAACGATGTTCGCCTTTGGTCTCTCCACCAGCTCCCACACTTCATTTCTTTTGAAGTTGTTCAACTCCTCTTGCATTGCCATCACCCAGTCTGGATCCCTTAAGGCTTCTTCTACCCTGTATGGTTCCAGAAAAGACACAAAAGAGTAGTATTCACAGAAATTTGCAACTCGAGATCTAGTAGTTACTCCCTTAGCAATATCTCCAATGATATTATTGACAGGATGGTCTCTTTGCATGCTCTGATGTACTCTTGGGTGTGGAACTTGTATATTTGCTTGTTCTTCATTATCTTCATGTTCATTGTCTCCCCCTAGATCATTGCTCCCATGATTATCTTGGTATTCTTGATTTTCCTCATCTTGATCTTTTGAAAGAACTCCTCCTTGATCATTGCCTTCGTGTTGAAGTTCATCTTGTGCATTTGAGTCAAATGTTCGCTCTTGTGGTAAGATATCACCAAGTCCCATTTTCTTCAGTGCTTCATATGGAGCTTCCTCTTTATCTAGCACACACTTATCAACTTGCTCCACTTGTGAGCCGTTAGATTCATCGAACACTACATCACGTGCTACTTCAACAAGGCCGGACACTTTGTTGAAGACATGATAGGCGTAGGCATTGAATTCATAGCCGAGAAAGAACCCTTCATCGGACTTTGAAGCAAACTTCGAGGCCCTCGGTTTCTTGTTCCGAATAAAACATTTACAACCAAATACTTTGAAATAAGAAACATTAGGATTTTTACTGGTAAGGAGCTCATATGGGGTTTTCTTCAGTAGTTGGTGGAGGTACAGCCGATTCGTGGCATGACAAGCGGTGTTCACCGCTTCTGCCCAAAATTGATCTGATGTCTTGTATTCATCCAACATAGTTCTTGCCATTTCGATCAATGTTCTGTTCTTCCTTTCGGCCACTCCGTTTTGTTGAGGGGAGTAGGGTGCCGAGAACTCATGCTTTATCCCTTCTTCATCGAGAACCTCTTCAACTTGGAGGTTCTTGAATTATGTCCCGTTGTCACTTCCGATGTTCTTTATGGTTGATGAGAATTCATTCTGAGCTCTTTTCAAGAACTTCTTGAGGATCCCCTAAGTTTATGATTTATCATACAAGAAAAATACCTAGGTAAATCTTGAAAAATCATCAACAATTACTAAAACGTATTTGTTACCGCCGATGCTGATGTACGAAATTGGACCAAAGAGATCCATGTGGAGGAGTTCCAGCGGTCTTGCGGTAGTCATCACATTCTTGGCGGGATGTGGTGCTCCGACTTGTTTTCCTGCTTGACAAGCGCTGCACGGCCTGTCTTTTTCAAAAACCACATCCTTAAGACCACGGATGTGACCACCTTTTAGAAGTTTCTGCAGATTTCTCATCCCAACATGGGCTAGCCGTCTATGCCACAGCCATCCCATGTTGGTCTTAGCAACCAAGCAAGTGTTGAGTTCGGCTTTATCTTTGTTGAAGTCAACAAGATAAAGCTTGCCCTTCAACATTCCCTTGAATGCAATCGAGCCATCGCTTCTTCTAAAAATGGTCACACTATCATTAGTGAATAAATAGTTGTAGCCTTTGTCGCATAGTTGAGATATTTACAAAAGGTTATAATCTAGAGAATCTACATGTATAACATTAGATAAGGTGTGTTGCGAGGATATTTCAATGTTACCGCTACCAAGGACCTTTCCTTGGTTGTTGTCTCCGAAGTATATGCCTTCACTTGGATCCTTGTTGTACTCGTACTCCACAAACATGCCTCTCTCTTCGGTCATGTGATTTGTGCATCCGCTATCTAGCACCCATTTAGATCCACCGGAGGAGTAAGCCTGCAAAAAAGAATTATTCTTTGGTTTTAGGTACCCAAGCTTGCTTGGGTCCTCTCAGGTTAGTCACAAGAGTCCTGGGCACCCACACACAAGTTTTCAAGTTCTTGTGGCGTGGCCCTGTATATTTAGCAATGAATTTTCCATGTTTGGCTTTCATAAGAACATAGGAAGCATCAAATGTATGAAACAATATTTGTAAATCAGATTCATGGGATTTTTCCTTAACAAAGACAATTCTATTCTTAGCATTATTAGGAGTAGACATGTGTTTGTTCCTGTCAAAACCAAGGCCATCTTTGCATTAGGAGGTCTAGTGACCATATATGCACTGCGTGCATATTTGATCTTCTCCTTATCAAAGATGCCACTCGGAGAAGCATGCAAATTATGAGAAGTTGAAGTATTATAAGTAACATTCTTCTTACTAGAGCAAGTGCAAGTTTCGATTGTTGTCGAACTCATATCTTTGGAGGAAGAGCTCTTGGAGGAAGAGGAGTCACTTTGCTTGAGTGACTCAACTTGCACCTCAAGGATCGTGTTAAGTTTCGACAAGTTAGCAAGTTCTTCCTTGATTGCAATATGTGAGTCCTCTAGCTTTGAGTAAGTTTCCTTACTCAAGGCTAGATCAACTTCAAGCGACTCGTTCTTCTCTCTTTCAAGCTCGAGAAGCTTTTCAACTTCTTGATATCTCTTCCTTTCATGGATGAGCATATCTTCTTGTCGGTTAAGAAGTTCCTCCTTTTCAAAGATTTCATTTGACAACATTTCCATTTTCTTTAAAGCAATTTTACTTAGTCCTCTAAACATTTCTTCATTATCACTAGAGCTATCAAAGTCATCAATAGAGGAATTTAGCGTAGGAGGAGTAAGTCGAACCTTTTTCTTGCCTTCCTTAGCCATAAGGCAAGTGTGGTTGTTCATATCTCGTCCTCCCATGTTTGGGAAGAGTGTGGCTTTCATAGTAGGTTTCTTGACTGCGATTGTGGCTATCTCTTCTTCTTCTTCATCGGAGGACTCGTCGTTTGGGTCCCACTCCTTGCCGATATGAGATTGATGGGCTTGTCTTCTTTTTCTGAAAATTTTCTTTTCTTGAGGTCTTGTTTCCTTCTTTTTATTTTCTTCATAGGGGCAGTCCACCATGAAGTGACCATACTCTCGGCAGTTGTAGCAAGTGCGTCGAGCCTTGGATTTTCCTTTATCCTTACTTTTGCCTTCATTTGAATTGTTGTCGTGTCTTCTTTTCATCATGCATTTGAACTTCTTGATAAATAGTACCATTTCTTCATCATCAAGATCAGTGCTCTCGTCGCTTGTATGCCCATCGTCTTGGTCTTCATGAGTTTCTTTGAGTTTGGGTCTGCACGTTGCTTTGAGAGCAACTTCTTTCTTCTTGGAAGAGGTGACTTCGGCTAAGTGTTTGATGTATTGAGCCTCTTTCTCCATCATTTCATGATTTATGATCTTCCCCAATAACTCATCTGGAGTCATTTTGTGGAATCCGGGGCTTTCTCTAATCATTGAGCAAAGTGTGACATTTCTTGGCATGAAGGCTCTAATCATTCTTTTGATCACCTCGTGATCCGTCCATTTCTTACTTCCATTGGCATGAATTTTGTTGATGAGTGCCTTCATCCGATTGTACATGTGTTGAGGTGATTCGCCTTCTTCAATAGCAAATCTCCCCAACTCTCCTTCAAGCATCTCGATTTTAACTTCACGAACCGACCTATTTCCTTCGTGAGCTGTCTTAAGTGTATCCCATATTTCTTTTGCACTTTCTAAGCCATCGATCTTGGTGAATTCCTCTCTGCTTAGTGATGATGTGATCATGGCGACGGCTTGTGCATTTTTGTGAATCTCTTGTTCTTGTTCTGGGGTGAGTTCCTCATCCGTGTCCGGGATATCAATGCCAGTGCAAACAATGTGCCATGGACTAGGATTTAGGGATATTAGATGCATCTTCATGTTGTACTTCCACATGGTGTAGTCACTTCCGTCAAACTGTGGAGGCTTTCCCATAGGAATGGAGAGATAGTGATTGTTTGAATTGAGACGATTGTAGTTGTAAGGATGTCGGGAGTAGTCGTGATGACCACTCCCCGTCGTCTTCTCTTCTTCTTTTCCTTTTTGTCCTAGCAGTTTCTTTCTCAGGAGTGCTTTCAGTTGTCGCATTCTTCATCATCATGTGGGCTTTCTTTCAGCACATCGAGGGCTTTAGTTTCTTGTTCCTCCTCATTGATGTTCATCTTCGAGATATCGTTGTTCTTCTCATAGGCCATTGATCTCTCTGAGATGTGAGTCTCGTTGGTGGAGAACCTTGCTCTGATACCAATTGAATGTGGCCTAGAGGGGGGGCGAATAAGCCTTTTGAATTTCGTGCACACTTAATAGAGTCGTCAAAAACTTGATTGACCGGACTAGTCTGGTTATGTGGGTGGACTAGTCCGGTGTGCTGAAAGTTGTAAGTTGATTAAGTGTTATTCGGGAAACTAGGTTCTTCTAGCAGCGGAAATGAGAACAACAGATTCTTTGATTTAAGATTAGTGTATGAATGCACGTGAAGACTTATGAGCAACTTAAATGGTTGTTTAGCAACTAAGTGATCTAGTGAACAAAACGTAAAGTAAATGAGGCACAAGAGAGAAGCGAATTTTTACGGAGGTTCGATCTCACCACGAGATCAACGTCCTCATTGAGGAAGCACACACAGAGCTGGGTCTCCAACCCTTTCCCTCTTCAAGTCACCACGAAGGCCGACTTGATTTCACTATCACGGGTAATCACCAAGTTTGTGGGGCAACCTCACACGTTAAGGGCTCCCACAAGAATTACAACAAAAGAGGTGATCAAATACACTTGAAAGTATTACAATGCAGAGTATAAGTTTAGAAAGATCAAACCCCAAGAGCTTGCAACGAAGGAACGACGATCTCCCAATCCTGAATCCAAGTGTTCAAATGATTTGACTCTTTTTGCACCTTAGATGTTTGGGGAGATGTGTTTTGGGCTCTTGGGACAAAGTGGCGGCACTAGGGTTTGTGTTTTCAGCAGTATTCGACGTGTGTGTCAATAGGAAAGCCGTGGATTCTCTATTTATAGGGTTTCCAAAAAGTAGCCGTTGAAAAACCCTAATACTGGACTAGTCTGGTGCAAGTCCGGACTTGTCCGGTCACAGTGTATCTCAAAGTCCAGAAAGTCTGGCGGACTAGTCCGGCCAAGCTCGGACTAGTCCAGTGCTATGTGAAGGTGGACTCTAGAAAGTTCAATGGACTAGTCCGCGGACTAGTCCGATCTCCACAGATGGGAGACTCCAAAAAGTTCAACGGACTAGTCCGGTGGACACACGGACTAGTCCGATCTCCCAATATGAGAGACTCCAGAAATTTCAACGGACTAGTCCGGTGGACACACGGACTAGTCCAGTCTCCTAATATGAGAGACTCTAGAAAGTTCAACGGACTAGTCCAGTCTCCTGAGAGGGGAGACTCCAGAAAGTGTAACGGACTAGTCCGGTCCATGATCGAACTAGTACGGTGCATTGTGAAAGTTAGGTTAATTTTAAACCCTTACCCTTGCACAAAGTTGTGAGCTCTTAGAGTGTGTCTTTCATACACTCCCTATACATTTAAAATCTAATTTGTTTTTCCAAGCTCCATCAAAGTATCCCTCTTTGGACACCACTCCATTTTTCACCTTTTTGTGTGCACCGAGCTGTTTCACTTTGTTTGTCCTGCAATCATCTCAATAGTTTCATTAGGATCTCATATGTTTGTCATCAATTAGCCAAAACCCACAAGGGATATCCTAGATGCACTTACATTGGGTTTGTTACCGGTTAGGAGTTCATAAGACGTCTTCTTCAATATGCGATGGAGATACAACTGGTTTATGACATGACAAGCGGTGTTAACCGCTTCCGTCCAAAACCGATCCGGCGTCTTGTATTCATCAAGCATGGTTCTAGCCATCTCAATGAGAGTCCTATTCTTCCTCTCGACCACCCCATTTTGTTGAGGGGAGTAGGGGACCGAGAACTCATGCTTGATGCCTTCTTCATCCAAAAACTCTTCAACTTGAGTGTTCTTGAACTCGGTGCCGTTGTCGCTCCTTATATTCTTGATTTTCAAGGATAACTTATTTTGAGCACTCCTCAAGTATTTCTTGAAGACAACTTGAGTCTTGCTTTTGTCATGCAAAAAGAACACCCAAGTGAAATGTGAAAAATCATCAACAATTACAAGACCATATTTGTTACAGCCAATGCTTATGTAGGCAATTGGACCGAAGAGGTCCATGTGTAGAAGCTCCAATGGTCTTGTTGTTGTCATGATGTATTGGATGGATGTTGATCTCCACCTTGCTTTCTGGCTTGACATGCGCTACATGGCCTATCCTTTTCAAACACAACATTCTTTAAACCACGGATGTGCTCGTCCTTAAGAAGTTTTTCCGAATTTCTCATACCAACATGGGCTAGTCCAGGGGCGTACCTACAGGGTATGCTGGGTGGGCCCCGGCATACCTTGGGCCCAGGTGCACATGAGTGGGCCCCGGCATACCCTGGGCCCGGTTGCATGTTAAAATCAATGGCAGATTTTGCTGGTTGGACTTGGGAACCGTCGGCAGTCATGGAAAGAATGTATGCTGCCGTTGAAGCCTTCCGAAGATAAAACACAAGCTGCCGGCGAGCACAGATCTATACCTCGCCACGGGCTACCTCGCTACGATCTACCTCGTCGTCTGGTCACCTACGGTGCTGCAGACAGCAGTGCCGCCCGCCGCCTGGTAACACAATATATACGCTAATCAACAAGAGTCGGCGATTAGACTAATTGTTTCTGTAAATCTGTGTATGTGTTATTTTCTTTATTGTGATTATATTGTATATATATCGATTATCGTACTTACATAAATATATATTTCTTATAACAGTTCAATTATAAAAAGAAACGGGGACATTGCATCTCTTTTTACAATAATTTTGGTCAAAACAAAGTTAAGAAATAAGCTGATTGATAGTCTTTTGAATGATTGTTTGATTATATTTGGCATGTTTTTTTCAAGTAAATGAAGATGATATAATCAATATATTCATATCATTCTGAAAACGGTGACTAGAAAATCAAACAAGTAGTATCGTAAGTTCATCTCGTAACTAAATATATGTTGTAACTTATTTAGTATAATATTTATCATGTTAGTTACTTTTTGTACCAATTATGTTACAAAATTTACAGCAGTTTACTAAATTGATAAATAATTTTATGAAATCGTTTATAATTTTTTCGGCATACCCTATAGTAAAATCCTAGATCCGCCAGTGGGCTAGTCTTCTATGCCAAAGCCATCCAATGTTGGTTTTTGCAATTAAGCATGTGCCAAGTTGGGCTTTATCTGCGGAGAAATCCACAAGATAGAGCTTTTCCTTGAGGACACCCTTAAAAGCAATTGAGTCATTGCTTCTTCTTGTGACGGTCACACCCTCATTAGTGAAAATACAATTATAACCTTTGTCACATAGTTGTTATATGGACAATAGGTTATAATCAAGTGAATCGACATGTTAAACATTGTAAGAGTATGATTGGGGGATATAGCAATTTTACAAGTGCCAAGGATTTTCCCTTGGCTATTGTCCCCAAAGTAAATTCCCTCGCTTGGATCTTCATTTTTCTCATACTCCACAAACATTTTTCTCTCTCCGGTCATATGATTTGTGCATCCACTATCAAGGACCCACTTAGTCCCACTGGAGGAGTTTGCCTAAAAAAGAATTAAGCCTTGGTTTTAGGTACCCAAGCGGTGTTGGGTCCTTTGATGTTAGTCAAGAGGCATTTGGCACCCACACGCAAGGTTTTGGACTCTTGCGGAGTGGACCAACATACTTAACATAAGGCTTATCAAATTTGTTCCTCAAAAAGACATATGAAGCATCAAAATAATGAAACAATGGGTGAGGTTTGTTTTTAGGCATGTTGTGTGAGGTAGCTATGTTCTTTCCTTTGTTGTTGTGGTATGATCCTTCTTTAACAAAAACAATCAAGTCTTTGCCATTCTTGGGAGTCATAGTATTTTGCTTCCCCCTAGAATAGCCAAGACCATCTTTGACAAGAGGATGTCTTGTGTTGGTGTATGCACTACGTGCATATGCCATATTACCTTGTAGAAAATGTCACCTTTTGGTGCTTTTTGTTTTGTGCAACTTTAAACTCGTCTTTCAATTTTAGAATCAAGTTAGAGCATTTGCAAGCTTGAGGTGTTTCGGATTTGACATTTGTGAAAGGTGAGATTTTAGAGGAGGAAGGTGCATTGACCTTGATATACTCCACTTGTGGTTCAAGAATCTTGTTAACTTTTGTCAAGCTAACAAGTTCATCCTTTAGCACAATTGTAGCCTTCTCAAGATTTGAGCAAGTTTTTTGCTCAAAGCGAGTCACGCTCAAGTGCATTGCTTCTTTCTCTTTCAGATCCAAGAGCTCCTCAAACTCTTGACATCTCTCCTTTTTTGGATGAGTGTTCATGGCTGTTATATACCAATTTCACCTGTCAATATAACTCAATTATGTGAAGAAAATATCATTTCTTGCATACATCACCTTTCATTTATCCTATTTCCACTTGTCCTTGGAGAAAGTAGTGCATGCAGACATTTTATGCTGAATTGAAGTGAAACAAGGGGATGGATCCTATAAAATATCATTCCAGCCAATCAAGCGACGACATGTGGAACCACATGGATCAAATGGCCCGCAAACTAGAAGTATCCGAGGCCATCTAATGGTGGATCACCCATATAAGGGGGTAGGACCCACCTGGCAGAGACCTGGAGGAAGCACAACCCCAAAGGGGCTGAAACCAGGTCGGCCGACTAGGGAGTGGCGCCAAACCCGGTCAAATGCCACGTGTTGGCTCCTCCCGGCTTTAAGAAGTCATGGGTGACTAATTCACGCGCTTTTGGTGGCGGGAACCGACACTTCTCCAAGCTATAAATATGACTCCTCACTTCAACACACACCACTTGAGTATTCATCCATTGTATCCACTACTCTCCATTGTTTTAGAGGAGTATAGGCTGTAGAAAGGAGAGTCTCTAGTCCATAGTCCAAGTAGGAGAGGAGTAAAAGGAGTCTCTTCCCAATTCATAATTGGGAAATGTATGGATCTGATATTCCTATTTGTATTTGTCACTTTATTCTTAATAAAGATGTTATCTTTAGTCTTCTATTGTTCATATACTTGGATGAAGCTTTTCTTGTTTGATTGTGGATTCCATGTATGTGATAGGAGTAGTACTTATGATTATGCTATACCATTGTCATTATATCATCATAAACACTACGAACCTCCACTATTGTCTAATTAGCTATGACATGATTATGTTAAGATGAATCACTTATGTAATGAATTAACATTGGTTCAACGATGATTTAGTTCATTTCCTTAGGATGGTTTGTGACTAGGCCCTTAAGGTAATTACTTAATATGCTAGCATGGTGCTAGGATAGAGAGTAGCGTTAAATGTCTCGTAGACCCACGCATTGAAGAGGTAGGCAGTAGGTGGTGACAACCCTATCTGTCCTTTGTAATCCTCCACGTTCGGCTATGCCATAGGCTCTTGGTGGGAGTCATCCTAGTATTTCTAGGGGTCAACCCGTGCCCGATGTGTTAATCCACTTAGCATGAGAATTCATAATTAACATGATGATTAGTAACTACTTAGACTATGTATATGTACATTAGAAGCATCATAGGAGTCTCTACCTAACCCTTAGCCTAGTCACTCTTTGCCTCATTTGTCCCCTTAGGATATAATGCTCCTGTGTGTGTCACACTACTACAATTATCATTTATCCATCCTTGCTAGAACCCTACCTAGGCCAACCTAGCCTCTTAAAGGGGAAATGCTACATCGATAGTTTCCGTGCACTTGCGGATTTACATGTATAATCTAATATCTATTAACAAGCATTTATGGCGCCATTGCTAGAGATGAATTGTTAGTAGTGCGTAGGAACCACCAACAAGCATTTTTAGTGCCGTTGCCGGGGAAGGCAGCCGAAGTATTGCATGATTGAGTGAATAGGATAGGACCCAGGCATGCTTTAGTAGGATGACTCTTCTTTGTTTTTGCATTGTATGTGAAAACAGGGTAGTGTATGTCTGGCTTCCGTATGCTGGAAAACTTTGTTGAAAATCCTGAATCCCTTCTAGGAGCTTGACCTCGTGTTGTTACTCCTCAGAAGCTTCGAGCGGCAAAGCAAACCAATGCAACTACACCAACAACCGAAACGCTAATGGACCAGAAGACCCTTCGTGAGTTTTTGACTCCCTCTGCTAACAATGTGCCCGTTGGGACCACTTTTAACACAGGAGACGTAAACTTGAAATCAAGACTAGCCTTATCACTATATTGCAAGCCAAAACATTTTGTAGGAAGGCTAAGGAGGATGCAAGTGCTCACCTGCAACAGTTCCTTGAGATCTGCAGCACTTTTAAGATCAAGGACACATCTCTTGTTGTTGTTCGTCTTAGGCTGTTTCCGTTCTCTCTTCTTGGGGGAGGGAAACAGTGGTTCTACGCAAACCGAAGTGCTATAGACACTTGGGAGAAGTGTTCTACGACATTCCTTGCCAAGTTTTTCCTGTTGGGCAAGACCAACGCCCTACGTGGAAGAATTTCCAGCTTCCAGCAAGATGCCAAGGAATCTATTCTCGAGGCTTGGGAAAGGCTTCAGGAGTACTAGCCTGTCCCCACCATGGGATGGATGACTGGCTCATCATCAAAAACTTCTACAATGGGCTGATCCCTTCCGCCCGTGACCATGTTGATGCTGCTGCTGGAGGTGCCTTATTGTCATTGACAGTGCCCAAATCCAAAGATTTGATTGAGAATATGGTGTCAAATAAGGGTTGGAGTGATGAGAGTCTCCATACCCACCAGCGAGGCATGCACACCTTGAAGGAGGTGGACATGATCGCTGCCAAATTGGACCTCCTTATGAAGAAGATTGATGGACAAGGCAATGGTGAGGTATGTGGTAATGCCTATGCCTTGGACTCTCACATCACTTGTGAAGTCCGTGGCAACACAGGCCATTTGGGCAATGACTGCCCAAAAACCCGTGTGGATGCCCTATATGTAGCTAACATTGGAAACAACAATGGATATCATCCAGGAGGTCAAGGGTGGGGCCAACCACGCCCATTCTTTCAAGGAGAGTATAACAACAATGGCAACAAGGAAATCAACCCAACTTGATAGAACTTGCCATTGGCCAGCTGAAGATCAATGAGGCTATATCCAAGAAGCTGTCGGCCAATGACAAGACCCTAGAGAGCATTAGTGCCAAGATCGAAGGACTATCCTTAGCCTTTAAGAATTAATTAAGTTTCAACAAAATGTTGGAAACTCAGTTGGCTCAACTGGTAGCTTCCGTTCCTCCAGTAGAGAATGGCAAGATGCTAGGATAGCCCGAACCTCCTATGGAAAGTGCCAACTTGATTTGTCTACAAGGAGGCAACTGGTTGAAGGACCCAAATGTCCTACAATTTCATGCTCAATTGGAGCTCACCACTTTGACAAGGACCTTTGTGACCTTGGAGCAAGTGTGAGTGTGATGAGTAACGTGGTTTTCAACCAGCTGAACTTCACGGTACTTACTCCAACACCAATGCAGCTCCAACTTGCTCCAACTTGCTGATTATTCAGTCCGTTATCTTGCGGGTATCGCTGAAGATGTTCCGGTGAAAATCCAGAATTGCTTCATACCCATGGACTTCATGATGCTCGACATGGAGGTCGAGAAGGATACACCTCTCATTCTTGGGTGACCATTCCTTCGCACCGCAAAGGCTTGCATAGATGTGGGAGCTGGAGAAATCCACTTCCGTATCAATGGCAAGGAGGAGAAGTTTAACTTTCGCCCAAAGTTGGAGCAATGCTCCATGATCCGTATCAAGTATGGGCTGAATGTTAAACACATTCAAGAGGTCGAAATCACACCTCCAAAGGTGGACCCGCTCATTGCATTCATGAGGAATTTGATCTATGCGGAAAACCCGTCTTATCGTCCACGCTTAAACCCCAAGAATACGGAGAAGTCCGGGACTCCCCAAAGGCCCAAGTCCACCAAGCCGCCAAAGAAGGTATGGTGGAAGAAGCAAGACAAGCCGTACGAGCCCATCCCACTGGGCCAGGATGTCAAGAACTGAAGAAGGAGGAATGTCCATCTCATCGGACGGTGGTGAGACCTAGCCAATAGGTTAAATTGATAGTTATCCTTTCTTTGTTTTTCTTTTCTCTTTATTTGGTTTTCCCCATTTAGTTTGATTTTTCCCCACTGCATATTTGGTTTTCTTAGTAAGTTGAGAATCTTATGTTGTCAACGATCATTTTTATTTCTTTAATTTTCAAAAAAATAAAATTGTTGGGTTTTGAAAAAAGAGTTTTTAGTCGGAAAACAATTTTTCTGAGCTGCAAAAGTTGTAATTCACCAACGTGCTAATCCCATAGCCGTTGGGGAGCCACCTGCCAAACGGGAGAACAGGGGGCCCAATTGTCAGTGCGACCGACCCTCTTGTTCGACCGACTAGGGGAAGGAGCCATTTTGGCTCTCTCTCCTCCAATGGCTACATTTGATACCCTAGTGACCATTGGGGAGTCCACACTATAAATGGTGGCGGTGAGGGGCACTTCTCCTCACACTTCACCTCATTTCATACCTCCCTAAAGTCACTCTTGCTCACATTGTTTTTCTTGCTCTTCATTGAATTGCTCTTGATCAATTCCCAACTCAAAAAGATTTTCTTTTGCTTGCATTTGCAATTTGCTCTCAAGTTCTTCAAGGGAAAATTCGTTGGGGGTTTTTCTTTCACTAACATCACCTCGTTCGAGTTTTTGCCTTGTCGTGTTCTTGTTTGTTGTGTCCATGAAAGGGATGAAGAGGTTGTTTGGAAAGAGGAAGGAGGCTTCAAGCTCAATCCACGGTGGAGACTCAAGTGCACACCCCTCTTCCGTTGCTACACCAAGTTCACGGAGGAGGAGTGTTGGTGAAGACACTCCCATAGATGAGAGAAGCAACCCTCATCAACTTCTTCACGACGACGATCTCGACATATAAAATGAAGTTTAAGATCAAGCACCTAAGCTTCTCCAAGATCATTTTCTCATACGAAAGCTTATGATCTGGATTTGATCTCCAAAATAGGTATGAATTCCGAATTCTTTTCCATTTAGCGTTCACTAAGATGGGAAAACTTTGCTCACATAGAGGATAGGGGTTCACACACTCGATCCATACAATTCCTTTGCACACTCAAAATAGGATTTGATGGTATTACATTTAGATTATTTGAAAAAGAATACAACATCCTATGAAAATAATTATGTGAAATCCTAGGCTTCCATAGATGATGTTTGCTTGATAGATGCTTTGCCTAAGTTTAACAAACATAGTTTTTGACAAGATTTAACTTGTGAGGTCAGATGTAGTGCACCTAGGAATAGCCACTTACACAATACTACTATACGCTTCATGCATAGATGGGTGGCTGTGACACCCGGTCCCAAAAATGAACCAAGTGCAATATATGCGTGCACAGAATGTTCAGCAAACATACAAAAGTGCATCACAAACGATATACAGACAATTACCACAACTCAAATTATTAAATAAGTACTTTTATTACACAATTCATAATATTCTCGAATACTATCTCTAATGAATACTTATGACAAGTTTCAACTAATGCAGCGGAATAATAACTAAATAAGCAACTAAGCAAACTAAGCAAAAGGGATAGCACAACTCCAATCAACACCACAGGCAAGCTGACGGTAGACACGGCCTAGAACTCCGCATTATCATCGTTAAGCTCCCAATCCTGACCTGCAACTGTTGGTGGGGGAACTGCAAGAGTGAGTACATGTTATACTCAGCAAGTGTGGAAAGTATGACATGTAGCTGATTCAAATGACAAATGTAATAAATACTAAGTGCTGAAAAGTACATTAAAACATTTGAAAAGCAACATAATATATATATGTTAATAATCCCATCATAAACCATATAATCATCATAATACCAGTCCATATTCATTACCATCATCTATATACCAAATTTCTCATTACCAATAACCATAATTAATATCAGAATTTAATTCATAACCAGCCATAACCATATTATTAACCATAACCATTACCATACCAAAACCATAAACATTACCAAACCATTCCAAATTCCAATTTACCTCTAATCATGTAGGTCATCCAGACGCTCATAACCGGGAGCACAGCTATCATGATAATTTCATTTGACTCTGCAGAGTTTGTACCACTTTACCCACATGTTTGTTATTTCATCACCCGTCGGCGACTAAGGAACCTCCCTTATGCCAATTACACTTCCTTTGATGTATGGCCAAGAGATCACAAAATAACCTTTACAAAGGGATTACTAGCCTATTTAGACCCCACTGAGGTTTCACCGGTGGCGATGCCTCCAATTGAGCACATCTTCAACCAAGGGCCCCCTCTCGAGCCATTCGGATCTCAGGGTAGTCCCACCAATCATCAACAAACCGAATCTGACTACCCCTTCCCCGAGCATACTCAATGGTACAAATAGCACTGGCAAAACCCTAATTAATCAGCTACGTGGCACCCATACTTGGCCTCGTGGTGGCACTGTAGTCATGGCTTATTCTCGCATGAACTGGTCTTTAGATCTAAAGCAAGCAACCACCATATCATCCAACCCATCCACGTACCAAGCTTGCTTAGATCACCCATTACCATACCATATTAACCAGTTCATGTCAATCATAATCTCATCAATGTATAATTAATTAAAGTGGTATAGTTTTCTCCCCCATCCCAATTAATTAAGCGAAGCAAAAAGGTAAAAAGCCCATCCCGACTCTCTACCATGAATTCCAGGTGACAAGGATGGTTGTTAATGAGTTGCTTTTAATGATCACAAACTAGTTCTAATAGTTTTTAATAAGTTTATACTGGTTTGGAGTTGATTCGAAAAATTTTTAGATTTAATTCAAAACAATTTAACCAGGAAGATCGGACTAGTCCGCTAGGGATCGGACAAGTCCGCACTGCGCGAGTTCAGCAGATTAGGGTTTTCTAGATCGATGTGAATTTGGAGATTTGGGGTTGAGTTCACGTAAGGAAATGAGAATAGAAGGTATACCAGTTGTTTAGGACTCCAATGAGTCAACGACCTTGGAGGCAACACTCGGATCTTGGCAATCTAGGGTTGATGAAGAACTTGATAGTGAATTGTTTACAAAGAACACAAAGTTGATGGAGATCCTGATCCTCTTTCATTTCCTCCTCTTCTTCTTGTTCTAGATCTCTTTCTCCCTCCTTGGTGGCGGCTATTCACGAGCTAGGGTTTGGGGTGAGGTGGAAAAGTGGCAAATAGATGTCAAGCCAAAGGGTGGGGTTATTTATATAGAGGTGGAGGCTAGGGTTAGATGGATTTCGAGTTTGAGGTGAGTAGGGGTCAGTTTAGAGTCCCACATGGGCTCTAAAAGAGTTAGGCACGACACCCCTAGGCCCACTTAATGTAAAACCCAAGAAACAAGTTGTGAAACAAAATATCAACTCGGAGTCGCGATTTATTGGACAAGTCCGAAGAGGGCCGGACTAGTCCGAAGTTGATGAGAGAGATATCGAACAAGTCTAGACAGGACATCGAACAAGTCCGAACTTATCCAGAGGGGAAAAACAAACAAGTCTGGCCTAAAATCGGACAAGTTCGACTTTAGTTAGAGGGTAAAACGGACAAGTCCGCTCGAACACCGGACTAGTCCAGACAAGTCCAGGGACTTAGCGAATTTTCAAGGATTTGGAACACTGGACTAGTCCGCACTAGACCGGACAAGTCCGAAAGTGTCGAGAGAGAAAAACAGACTAGTCCGCAGCAAAACGGACAAGTCCGTTTGAAGTCAGAGAGAAATCAGACTAGTCCGCACTTCCCAAAATTCTTAAGTGCAGTTTTGTTTCTAATTGATTTTAAACTTGTTTTTTTATGTTACTAAATTTTAAACATGTATTAGAATGTATGCAATGCATGATGCATGAAAATGAGGGTGTTACAAACCTACCCCCCTTACAATGAATTCCGCCCTCGATCTGATGACCTTGTTTCTTGTGACTCTCTCCTTGGTTTCCAAGATTTTGATCGGTTGCTCGACATAAGTCAAATCTTCCTCTAGTTCCAATTCTTCCATTGACACTCGTTCTTCCTGTACTCTCAAGCACTTCTTGAGTTGGGAAACATGAAAAACATCTTGGACATCTGAAAGATGAGCTGGCATGTCCAACTTATACGCTAATTCTCCTCTTTTGTCCAAATCTTGAATGGTCCAATGTAGCGAGGTGCTAGCTTGCTTCTTATGTTAAACCTCTTATGACCTCTCATTGGCGACACCTTGAGGTAAATAAAATCTCCCAATTCAAAAGTTAATCTCCTTCTCCTATTGTCCGCATAGCCTTTTTGCCTTGATTGGGCAGCCTTCAAATTTTCACGAATGACCTGGACTTGCTTTTCAGCCTCTAGCAACACGTCCGGACCAAATACTTGAGTTTCTCCCATCTCATTCCAGAACAAAGGTGTCCTACACTTCCTTCCATAAAGTGCTTCATAAGGTGACATCCTCAAACTTGCTTCGTAACTATTGTTATATGAAAACTCTGCATATGGCAAGCTTTTGTCCCAATTTTTTCCATGCTTCAAAGCATAAGCTCTTAACACGTCTTCCAAAATCTAGTTGGTCCTCTCAGTTTGTCCATCCGTTTGAGGGTGATATGCTGAACCGAAATTGAACCTTGTTTCCAATGCTTCATGCAATTTCTGCCTAAACCTGGAGGTAAATTTAGAACCTCTATTCGATACTATCTTCTTTGGTACTCTGTGTCGACACACAATATGCTCCATATACAATTTTGCTAGCTTCGCGGTGGTATAGGTGGTCTTGACAGGAACAAAATGAGCTGATTTAGTCAATCGATCCACAATTACCCAAATTGAGTCATGTCCAGACTGGGTACGTGGCAATCCAACTATAAAGTTGAATGTGGCCTAGAGGGGGGTGAATAGGCCTTTTTGAAATTTAGTCGGAACCTGCAACACTTGAAAAACTGATCAAATCCTGAGATATCGGACTAGTCCGATAGAGTGCGGACTAGTCCGGTGTGTGCGGACTAGATTGATCAAGTTCGATCAATGATTTCAATACATTTCAATACAAGCACAGTACACAGCGGAATATAATATGTAACTTGCAAGTATTGAGTCAATGAAGCCAAGTATAATGCAAACCAATTCTTGTTTCAAAGTTTTAACGTAGGTTATGCAAGATTGACAAAACCCTAGAATGTAATATGAAAATTAAGAACAAGTTTGACACAAGATTTTATCCCGTGGTTCGGTTCCCATAGAGGCAACCTACATCCATGTTGAGAAGCCCACGAAAGGACCGGGTCTTCACTGACCCTAACCTCATTGAATCACCACAAAGGCCAATTCTCTTCCACTATCACAAGGAGCAAATCACCAAGTTTAAGGGGCCTTCTCACAAGTTGAGGGCTCCCCAAGATTACAAAGCAAACACCACCAAGAACACACTCGTAAGATCAACAATGAAACAACCGGAGTGTGTAAGAGATCAAACCCAAGAGCTCAAACGTGTGGAATCGTGTCTCTCCTTTGATCCAAAGTGAATCCTCAAGGGATTGATCTTTCTTGCGTTGGATGCGTGGAGAGATGTGTTTTCTAGGCTCTTGGAGGGTGTGACGGCGCAGGGGGTCGAGAGAGTTTAAAGTAGGGCCGTGCACATCTATTTATAGGTTGTTTCCAAAAGTTACCATTAGGGTTTTGAGGGTCCGGACTAGTCCTTGGTGGAGTGCGGACTAGTTTGGTGTGCGGCGTGCAGGAAACCCTAAGTGTCCAGGAATATTGGACTTATCCGGCTAGGAGAGGACTAGTCCGATTTTAGTCAGAAAGGTTTTCGGACTTGTCCGTGGTAATATCGGACTAGTCCGGTGTGGTGATACCCTTAGTGAATAGAGGACAAGTTCGCACTTGGAGGACTTCACCGATTTTAGTCAGAGGTTTTTTAAGACTAGTCCGTGAAGAGATAGGACTTGTCCGTTTTTAGTCAGAGGCATTATTGGACTAGTCCGGTGCGGACAAGTCTGCACTGGCAGGACTTGTCCGAACCTATACAGAGAGGATATCGGACTAGTCCGGTGTCCGTCGGACTAGTCCGTTTTTCCTGTGAAATGTGAAGTGTGTGAGGATTTCTTTTGTGCTTGAGCTTTTGGGAAGTGCTACACCAACACACTCCCTACACAATGATGTATTCTATTCAGTTCTTGAGATCCTTTATGAATTGATCCTCATTCTCCTTTCTTTTTGGCGCTTTCTTCATTCTTACATTAAAACCTGCACTCATCTCAATAATGTGGTTAGGATCTCATTTGTTTGTCATAAATCAACCAAAACCCACAAGGGATGCCTAGATGCACTTTCAATCTCTCCCTTTTTGGTGATTGATGACAACCAATTGAGATTTCACAAAGTACGATAAAAATTGAGATTTTCATAAAGTGTGCACATATGAGCTTGAAACTCATTTAGCAATGACAACATAATACATATGTGCACTCTTTATGGTGGGATGCAAAACTAAGTGAGTGAGAGCAGTAATCATGATGACAGTGAAATAATTGACATCAATATATCAACAACAAGCATATATGTCAATTTCAGAGCAAAATCACAAATTTCATAAATATGAGCATAAATAGTTCATAGCATTGCATCACAAGACCCAAAGTATCAAAAGAGCATAATATGAAGTCTTACAACCCAAAAGAGACAAAAGATGCATAAATGAAACCCTCATCTCTCAACCTATATCTAAGACCTAGTGACTCCCCATCAATCTCTCCCCCTTTGGCATCAAGACACCAAAAAGAAGGAGAGGATGGATCTAAGATCTTCAGTCCTTGCTGTCGGTCCTCTCATCATCTTCATCTTCATTCTCGGGGTGAGGAGGAGGAGGAGGAGCGAATCCACTCGAACCCCCAATGCCAAAGTAAGCAAGCTTGGAGGGAGTCAAAGGCTCGAGCTCGGTGAAATCCAAGGCGGAATCTTCAAAAATGATTGGATATCCAATGGGCTCGATCTCCAGCTTCTGGCAAATGTGTTTGACATTTTCTTTGACATATCGCATATCAACCTTCCTCGCCTTGTTCAGCTTGTGAGTGTTCACATCGGCCTTCTTGCATGAGGCAAAGATTGTTGCCAAGTACTTTAGGATTCCACTAGGAGACCCTTTTTGGGGAGGGGCCCTAGTGGAGGGATCAGCCCTTGCACCTCCTCTAGCTCTCCTCGGAGCTTCTTCACTGGATGCAGGAGAAGGGGCAGCTTGGATAGAGACTTGGGGAGGCTTCTGGGGCCTCAATGGAGTGTGCTCCACATCCTTCACAAACTCGATCCATGTGACCTTCTCAATCATGAACATCAAGTAAGGTGTGTAGCCACAGGATCTGTTAGGAGTGCAGGAGATGTTCACCATGTCATTCCATATGTAGTCAAAGATATGAAACTTCCTGTCTTTGCTTATCACCTTCATCAGTGTCCTGAGATAGCCTTGGACACTCCCTGCATCCCCATCATTCGGGGCAATAGTCTTGGCGGCGGCTAGGGTTATAGAGTTGAAAAATCGGACTTGTCCAAAAATAATCGGACTAGTTCGAACTCTTCCAGAGCCTAAATCGGACTAGTATGTGGTCTACCGGACTAGTCCGGACTATCGGACACTTTGCGAGCTAGTCTGCAGGGGTGGACTAGTTCAAGTAACCACGAACTAGTCCGTGGTAACTAGAGCATAAATTCTTAGCCCATTCGTATATATTCGAAGGTACTTATTAGGAAAATAGGGGGGGGCAAAACAAATCAAATAATCTTGACGAATATGATCAGTAAGCATACAACAATCAAGCAATGACCATAATTCGTCAAGATCAAGTAGTTGAAATAGTTTTTGGAGAAAATTGAGAAAGATGATTTTCGCAACTCAAACAATATATTTTGAAAAGTCCATACAGGTGTGCAAGTTTTCATGCCACATTCTGAGCATCAAGGATATTTTAGTTCATTTCGGAGCTCACAAAAACATTTTTCATCATGTGGCTTGGTAAATATATTGGCTAGTTGTTTTTTGGTGTTGACATGGGAAATAGCTATGTCTCCTTTAATTGAGTGGTCTCTCAAAAAGTGATGCCGGATGTCTATGTGTTTGGTTCTAGAGTGTTCAACTGGATTATGAGCAATTTTGATGGCACTCTCGTTATCACAAAGGAGTGGAATATGGCTCATATTGTAACCGTGATCCTTTAGAGTTTGTCGCATCCAAAGAAGTTGTGCACAACAACTCCCGGCTGCAACATAATCTGCTTTGTCCGTGGATAAGGCAATGTAATTTTGTTTCTTGGAGGACCGAGAAACTAGAGATCTACCTAGGAATTGGCAGGTGCCGGAGGTACTTTTTCTATCTACTTTACATCCGACATAATCTGCATCGGAGTATCTAATGATATTGAACTTGGAACCTTTGGGGTACCAAAGGCCTCGGTTGGGTGTATGAACCAAATATCTTAAGGTCCTTTTAATGGCTGTCAAGTGAGACTCCTTAGGATTGGCTTGAAATCTCGCACACAGACATACACGCAACATAATATCAGGCCTAGATGCACATAGGTAAAGTAAGGATCCAATCATGGAGCGATATACCTTTTGATCCACGCTTGGTCCATCTTCATTGAGATCCAAGAGTCCATTAGTTGCCATGGGAGTCTTGATATGCTTCACCTTGTCCATCCCAAACTTCTTGAGTATGTCTTGAGTGTACTTGGTATGGCTTATGAATGTCCCTTCCTTTTGTTGTCTCACTTGGAATCCCAAGAAGTACTTCAGCTCTCCCATCACATACATCTCAAACCTATCTGTCATAATCTTACTAAATTCATCACAAAAGGATTTGTTAGTTGAACCAAAGATAATGTCATCAACATAGATTTGACAGATAAAAAGATCATTGTCGAAGTGTTTTGTAAATAATGTATAATCTTCTTTTCCAATCGTAAAACCATTTTCAATTAAGAAATATCTAAGACACTCATACCAAGCTCTAGGAGCTTGTTTGAGGCCGTAGAGAGCCTTACGCAGTTTAAAGACGTGGTCGGGGAACTCTTTATCTTCAAATCTGGGAGGTTGCTCCACGTATACCTCCTCCTTGATGGTACCGTTGAGGAAGGCGCTTTTCACATCCATTAGGTAGAGCTTGAAATCATGGTTAGTAGCATATGCAAGTAATATTCTAATTGATTCAAGTCTAGCTACGGGAGCAAAGGTTTCATCGAAATCCAAACCTTCGACTTGTGAATACCCTTTGGCCACAAGTCGTGCCTTTTCCTTGTCACCACCCAATGTTCGTCTTGTTTGTTGCGGAAGACCCATTTGGTGTCGACGACGTTCGCGTTAGGTCTTTCGACGAGTTCCACACCTCGTTTTGTTTAAAGTTGTTCAGTTCTTCTTGCATCACCACCACCCAGTCCGGATCTTTCATTGCATCCTCAATCCTGTACGGTTCCAAAAAGGACACAAAAGAGTAATGCTCACAAAAGTTAGCTATGCGGGATCTAATTGTTACTCCCTTTTGGATGTCACCAATGATGTTGTCGATTGGGTGATCTCTTTGGACGCATTGGTGTACTCTCGGGTGTGGCACTTGCGGTCTTGTGTCTTCATGATCTTCTTCTTCTCCCCCAATATGGTTGCCCTCATTGACTTGTTGATCATCTTCGTCTTCTTGAGGTTGATCTTGTGTGGAAGCTCCCCCTTGATCATTGGCATCCACTTGCGATTCATCTTCCTCATGCACATGTAGAGGTGGCTCTTGTGGCCGAACATTGCCCAACGCCATTCTTCTCAATGTTTGACATGGAGCTTCTTCTCTATCTAGCACACATGGATCAACTTGCTCTTCTTGAGAGCCATTAGTTTCATCAAACACTACATCACGTGCTACTTCAACAAGTCCGAAGGTCTTGTAGAAGACAAGATAGGCGTAAGAGTTTGAATCATAACCAAGTTAGAAACCTTCATGGGACTTTGAAGCGAACTTTGAAGTCCTAGGCTTCTTGTTCAAAATATAGCATTTAGAACCGAAAACTCGAAAATAAGAAATATTTGGCTTGTTACCGATGAGTAGCTCATAAGATGTCTTCTTGAGTAGTCGATGAAGATAGAGTCGATTTATGGCGTGGCAAGTGGTGTTAACCGCTTCCGCTCAAAACCGATCCGAGGTCTTGTATTCATCGAGCATTGTTCTCGCCATCTCAATGAGGGTTCGGTTCTTCCTTTCAGCGACTCCGTTTTGTTGAGGGAAATAAGGTGCTAAAAACTCATGCCTTAAGCCTTCTTCGTCTAGGTACTCCTCAACTTGACTATTATTGAACTCCGTGCCGTTATTGCTTCGTGTGCTCTTGACCTTCAATGAGAACTCATTTTGGGAACGCTTGAGAAACTTCTTGAGGGTTCCTTGAGTTTCTATCTTATCATGCAAAAATAAACCCAAGTGAAGCGCGAAAAGTCATCAACAGTTACTAAGCCATATTTGTTACCGCCGATGCTTATGTAAGCAATTGGACCGAAAAGGTCCATGTGAAGTAGCTCAAGCGGTCTTGTTGTAGTCATGACGTGCTTCGCGGGATGAGGTGCTACTACTTGCTTCCCGGCTTGGCACGCACTAAAAGGTCTATCTTTCTCAAAAACAACATCCTTCAAACCTCGGATGTGATTGCCCTTGAGGAGTTTTTGAAGATTCCTCATACCAACATGCGCTAGCCGTCTATGCCACAGCCAACCCATGTTGGTCTTTGCAATCAAGCATGTGTCATGTTCGGCTTTATCTTTGTTGAAGTCAACAAGGTAAAGCTTTCCCTTTAACACACACTTGAATGCAATGGAACCATCACCCCTTCTAGAGACGGTCACACCCTTATTAGTGAACAAGCAATTATAACCTTTGTCACATAATTGGGATATGGATAGCAGGTTATAATCTAAGGAATCGACATGTAACACATGAGAAAGAGTATGTTGAGATGATATAGCAATTTTACCGGTACCGAGCACCTTTCCTTGACTATTGTCTCCAAAATAGATGCCCTCGCTTGGATCCTCATTTTCTTTATAATCAACGAACATCCTTCTTTCTCTGGTCATATGGTTGGTGCAACCACTGTCTAGCACCCATTTCGAAACACTGGAGGAATAGGCCTACAAAAAAAAATCATGCCTTGGTTTTAGGTACCCAAGCTTGCTTGGGTCCTTGGAGGTTAGTTATTGGGCACCCACACATGAGACTTGGTGTTCCCATGGCGTGGCCCAACATAATGAGCATAAACTTTACCAAAATTACTTCTCATTAGAACATAGGATGCATCGAAAGTCCTAAATAATAGTTGTTGTTGTTTATGAACAAAACTAGTCCGGGAAACCGGACTTGTCCGAAGGACCAGACTTGTCCGTGTATGGACCGGACTAGTCTGATGCTCATATGTGTTGACTTTAGGCTTTCTAGCTTGAGAGGAGTTTCCCTTCACAAAGGCAATGCTTTCCTTGTTATTTTTATGGCTTCTAGCATATTGCTTTTCACCATAAGAATAACCAATGCCATATTTGACATTAGGAGGTCTTGTGGCCAAGTATGCACTATGTGCATATTTGATCTTCTCCTTGTCAAATATGCCACTTTGGGAAGGATGCTTGTCCTTGGTAGAGGTTGACTTGTCTTTCAAGCTAGTGTCAATTTTAGCACATGAGCAAGTAATAGTAGCTTTAGTTTTAAGGGGTTGAGAAGGTGAGCTTGAAGAGGATGAGGGGTCACTTTGTTTGAGTGACTCAACTTGTACCTCAAGGATCTTGTTAACCTTTGATAGGTTAGCAAGTTCGTCCTTGATGGTAGTATTTGAGTCACTTAACTTCAAGCAAGCTTCCTTGCTTGAGGCTAACTCAAGTTCCAGTGACTTTCCTCGCTCATTTTCAAGTTCGAGAAGTTTGTCAAGTTAAAGATATTCCCCCTTTTGAGAGATAATCATATCTTCTTTACGGTTGATCAACTTCTCCTTCTCAACAAGCTGATCGAGTAGAAATTTCATTTTCGCAGCTATTTTCTTATCTAAGCCAACGAGCATGTCTTCATTATCACTAGCGGTTTCACTATGACTAGAATAGGAATGCAAGGAAGAGGATTTGGTTGTTACCTTTCGTTTACCTTCCTTTGCCATGAGGCAAGTGTCGTTGCCCTTCCATGCGTTGATATTTGGGAAGAGGGTGGACTTCTTAGTTGCCTTCTCGATGGCTATGCTAGCCATCTCCTCTTCCTCTTCGGATGAGCACTCATCGTTTGAGTCCCACTCCTTTTCTAGATGCGCTTGTCCAGCTTGCTTCTTCTTCTTGAAGAATTTCTTGGGTTGAGGTCTTGTTTCCTTTGTTTTCTTCTTGTTTTCTTCGTATGGGCAATCAACTTTAAATTGGTCATATTCACCACAATTATAGCATGCCTGCCTCAACTTTGGTCTTGACTTCTCTTTGTATTTTCCTTCACTTGATTCCCCCCCCCCCCCCCCCCCCCGTCTTTTCTTCATCATCTTCTTGAATCTCTTCATAAAGAGGATCATGTCCTCCTCATCTATGTCACTTCCCTCATCATTGTTGTCTTCTTCTTGTTGAGCTTCTTGGGCTTCTTTTGACAAGGGTTTGCAAGTGGACTTCAAAGAGACCCCTTTTTTCTTTGCCGAGGTGAGGTCGACAATCTCCTTGACATGCTTTGCTTATTTTTCCATCATCTCGAAATTGATGATTTTCCCAAGCAGCTCATCCGGGGTCATTTTCTTGTACCCGGGGCTTTCTCTGATCATCGAGCATAAGGTGACGTTGCGAGGCATGAAAGCTCTAAGGATGAGCTTCACCACCTCGTGATCGTTCCACTTCTTGCTTCCGTATGCTCGAACTTTGTCGATAAGCGTCTTTAACCGGTTGTACATGTCTTGTGGCGACTCATCTTCTTCTATGGCAAATCTTCCAATTCGCCTTCGATCATTTCGATCTTCGCTTCTCGCACATGACGATCGCCTTCATGTGTAGTTTGCAATGTATCCCAGATTTCTTTCGCAATCTCAAGCCTATCCACCTTGGTGTACTCGTCCCGACTTAGAGAAGATGTAATGACTGTTGCAGCTTGAGCATTCCGATGAATTGCTTGCTCTTGACTCGGGGGTAAGCTCTTCATCATCGTCCGAGATATCTATTCCTGTACACACAATGTGCCATAAACTGGGATTGAGTGAGATTAAGTGCATTTTCATGTTCTGCCTCCACATTGAGTAGTCATTGTCATCGAAGTGTGGGTCTTTTCCTAGAGGAATAGATAAGTAATGGTTATTGTTAGAATTAAGACGATCGTAGTTAAAAGGATATCAGGAGTAGTCGGTGTGACTACCCCCCTTCTTCTTCTTCTCGTCCTTGACCTTCACTTTCCCTTTCGAGAGAGCTTTCTTCCTTAGGAGCACCTTGAGTTCAAGCGTCTCCTCATCATCATCCTTGAAGTCCTGGATGGCATCGATGAGCTTCTCCAATTTTTGAGCTTTTTCGTCTTCAACCTTCTCTTGGTTGAGACTCTTGTGCGCATCCTTCATGTCCGACATGTTCTCTTCGAGCCATTAGTTGGAAAAAGTCCGACTCTGATACCAATTGAATGTGGCCTAGAGGGGGGGGTGAATAGGCCTTTTTGAAATTTAGTCGGAACGTGCAACACTTGACAAATTGATTAAATCCCGAGATATCATACTAGTCTGGTAGAGTGCGGACTAGTGCGGTATGTGCGGACTAGATTGATCAAGTTCGATCAATGATTTCAATATAAGCACAGTGCGCAGCGGAATATAGTATGTAACTTGCAAGTATTGAGTCAATGAAGCCATGTATAATGCAAACTAATTCTTGTTTCAAGTTTTAATGTAGGTTATGCAAGATTGACAAAACCCTAGAATGTAATATGAAAATTAAGAACAAGTTTGACACAAGATTTTATCCCATGGTTCGGTTCCCATAGAGGCAACCTACTTCCACGTCGAGGAGCCCACGAAAGGACCGGGTCTTCACTGACCCTAACCTCGTCGAATCACCACGAAGGACAATTCTCTTCCACTATCACAAGGGGCAAATAACCAAGTTCAAGAGGCCTTCTCACAAGTTGAGGGCTCCCCAAGATTACAAAGCAAACACCACGAAGAACACACTCATAAGATCAACAATGAAACAACAGGAGTGTGTTAGAGATCAAACCCAAGAGCTCAAACGTGTGGAATTGTGTCTCTCCTTTGATCCAAAGTGAATCCTCAAGGGATTGATCTTTCTTGCGTTGGATGCGTGGAGAGATGAGTTTTCTAGGCTCTTGGAGGGTGTGACGGCGCAGGGGGTCGAGAGAGTTGAAGGTAGGGCCGTTCACATCTATTTATAGGGTGTTTCCAAAATTACTGTTAGGGTTTCGAGGATCTGTACTAGTCCGTGGTGGAGTCCGAACTAGTCCGGTGTGCAGCGTGCAGGAAACCCTAAGTGTCCAGGAATATCGGACTTGTCCGGCTAGGAGGGGACTAGTCTAATTTTAGTCAGAAAGGTTTTCGGACTTGTCTGTGGTAATATCGGACTAGTCCGGTGTGGTGATACCCTTAGTGAATACAGGACAAGTCCGCACTTGGAGGACTTGTCCGATTTTAGTCAGAGAGTTTTTCGGACTAGTCCGTGAAGAGATAGGACTTGGCCGTTTTTAGTAAGAGGCATTATCGGACTAGTCCGGACATTATCGGACCAGTCCGGTGTGGACAAGTCCGCGCTGGTAGGACTTGTCCGAACCTATACAGAGAGGATATTGGACTAGTCCGGTGTCCGTCAGAGTAGTCTGTTTTTCCTGTGAAATGTGAAGTGTGTGAGGATTTCTTTTGTGCTTGAGACCTTGGGAAGTGTTACACCAACACACTCCCTACACAATGATGTATTCTATTCAGTTCTTGAGCTCTTTTCCGAATTGATCCACATTCTCCTTTCTTTTTGGCACTTTCTTCATTCTTTCATTAAAACCTGCGCTCATCTCAATAATGTGGTTAGGATCTGATTTGTTTGTCATAAATCAACCAAAACCCACAAGGGATGCCTAGATGCACTTTCAAAAGTCCATTCCAATTTCTTCCCACTTCCACTTCGAGATCTTCAATGGTTGCAATTATCCCGCTGGCCTTTGATGTTCCGCCTTGACTCGTTGGCACACATAACATAATGCTACATATTCGGCTATGTCCTTTTTCATGCTAGCCCACCAATAGCAAGTCTTCAAGTCCTTTTACATCTTTGTACAACTAGGGTGAATTGAGTATGGCGAGTCATGTGCCTCTTTTAATATTTTCTCCCGAATATTCTTCACATTCGGCACGACAATCCTTTTTCCCAGCCATAATGTACCATGTTCATCCTCATCAAATCTGAATTCTCTTCCTTCCTGGGTTCTTTCTTTGATCTCTTGGATTTCCTCATCCTTTGTTTGACCCTCTCGAATTTCTTGCTCCAAAGTCAGATTTAACTCCATCATTTCCATCTCGTTCACATATCCGAGATTCAACCATTCAAACTCCCTATATAACTCGGATGACAGCTCTCGAACTGTGAGTTGGTGACTTACTCCTTTTCGGCTCAAGGCATCAGCCACTACATTGGATTTTCCTGGGTGATAATTGATTCCCAAATCATAATCCTTGATGAGCTCCAACCATCTTCTTTGCCTCAAATTCAGGTCCATTTGTGTGAAAAATACTTAAGACTCTTGTGATCCGTGTAAATTTCTCACCTATGTCCAAGGATGTAATGTCTCCAAATTTTTAATGCATGAACCACGACTGCAAGTTCCAAATCATGAGTTGGGTAGTTCTACTCATGTTTCTTCAATTGTCTCGATGCATATGCAACCACTTGACCTTCTTGCATCAATACACATCCAAGTCCTTGTCTTGATGCATCACAATAGATATCAAAACTCTTGCTTACATCCAGCAAAACCAAAACTGGGGCTTTAGTTAACCTCTTCTTTAGCTCCTCAAAACTGTTTTGACAAGCTTCAATCCATCGGAAAGCCTTTCCCTTCATTAGCAATTATGTCATTGGCTTGGCTATTTTAGAAAAGTCCTTGATGAATCGACGGTAATATCCAGCCATCCGAAGAAAACTCCGGATATCCTTTACATTTTGCGGTGGCTCCCACTTTAACACGTCCCTCACTTTCCGGGGTCGACCGATACTCCTCATCCAGAGATGATATGACCTAAAACTGACACCTCCTTCAACCAAAACTGGCACTTGCTGAATTTGGCGTACAATTGGTGCTCCCTCAATTTCTGCAATGTAAGCCTCAAGTGTTCCACATGTTCCTTCTCATCCTTCGAGTAGATCATAATATCGTCAATAAACACCACAACGAACTTATCCAAGTAATCTATGAAGACCTTATTCATGAGGTACATAAATTATGTAGTTGCGTTGGTCAATACAAAGGACATCACGGTGTACTCATAGGACCCATACTGTGTCCTGAAAGCTGTCTTGGGTATGTACGATGGTCTTATCTTCATTTGAAAGTATCCCAACTTCAAATCAATCTTAGAGAAGAAACAAGCACCCTTCATATGATCAAACAAGTCTTCTATGCGTGGAAAGGTGTACTTGTTCTTGATTGTTACCTCGTTGAGAGCTCAGTAATCCACACACATCCTTTGCGATCCATCCTTCTTGTCCACAAACAGCACGGGCGCTCCCCAAGGTGAAGAGCTTGGGTGAATAAAACCTTTCTCTAGTTGCTCTTGAATCTGCTTCTTGAGCCCCGCTAATTCCTTAGGAGGCATCCTACATGGCCTCTTAGCTATAGGTGCAGTTCCAGGTATTAAATCAATAACAAACTCAATGTCTCGGTCTGGTGGCATACCTGGCAATTCATCTGGAAACACATCCAAAAATTCACACACCACAGGAATCTCCTCAATTGTGGCACCGTTCATGTGATTCAGCTTCAATTGCTTTGGTGTGTGTTGAGATGCTTCAAATTCTACAATGATCCCTTCCTCATTGGTCAACTTCACCGTCTTCGTGGCACACTCAATGACTCCATTGTGCTTCCTCAACCAGTCCATACCAAGTATAATGTCCAATCCTTGGGAATCCAAGACAATGAGGTTGGCAAAGAAGTCTATCCCCCTTATTCTGAGGCTTACTTTTGGACATACTATATTTGTCCTCATCTCTCCTCCAGGAGACTTAACCAATAGAGTAAACTTCATATGAGAGATAGGCAAACTATACTTGGCAACATATTTCAATGGAGTGAATGAATGCGATGCTCCAGAATCAAATAACATAGTCGTCGGGTTGGAGTTTGCGAGAAACATACCAATCACCACGTCATCCGTTTGTTGAGCATCCTCCGTAGAGACATGGTTCACGTTGCCACGAGCAAAATTCTGCTGTCTGTAGTTCCCTTGCGGCTGTCCTCCATTGGGTCTTGGGTTTTGCCTCGGCACATTACATTCTTGACCAAGGCCTGACTTAGGACATTGATGCGCAAAGTGTCCAGCTTCTCCACAAGTATAGCACTTCTTAACTGCACCAGAATTATTGAGATGAGCTTAGTTTAGAACATTTGCACCAGGAAAGTTGGCACAAGGTGCAAAAGGCATTGGAGGCATAGGTGCTTGCATAACAGCGTGCTACTGCATAAACTGAGCTGGGCGCGGTGCATAACCAGAGCGCTGAGCAGGCGCAGAAGAGCTGAAATATGGCGCATTTGGTGGCGCAAAGCGAGGGCGCACATTGCTTCCTTGTTGCTGTCCTTGATATGGCGCCTTCCTCTTGTTGTTTTTCTCCATCTCACGGACCTTGTTCTCAACCACAATTGCTTTGTCCACAAGCTTCTGGAAGTTGGCATAGTCACAATTGAGCAATTGCACTTGGATTTCGTTGTTCAAGCCCCTTATGAACAAGTATTGCTTCCGGCTGTCCCGACTAACATCTTCAGGGGTATAGCTTGAAAGTTGAGTGAATTTATTCAGATACTCACTCATGCTTGACCTTCCTTGCCTCAAATTCTCAAATTCTTGCCTCTTCAAAATCATAACGCCTTCCGACACATAAAGAGAACGAAAACTCTCTTGAATTCCGCCGAAGTGATCCTCTCCTGATTCTCGTGAGCATTGCAATAAGCATCCCACCAATCCGCAACTGCTCCAAGTAGTTGATGAGAAGCAAATAGAACCTTCTCCCGGTCGCTGCATTGGACAATAGCTAGCTTCTTCTCCACGGACTTGAGCCAATCATCCGCATAGTTTGTATCATGGTCTGCATGAGCTGGTTCTTCATAGCCAAAAGCTGCTCAATATTGATAGCTCCATGAGCAGGTCCTTGTCCATTGTTGTTCTGAGGTGCTCCATTGATCTCCTCCTTATCATTGCCATCCCTCTGGTTGCGAGTCCTCACCATCTGAAGGAAAGCAAGAGAAAATAATTTAGAAGACATCCCCAACTATATGCATCAAGGGATATGAAACTAAACAACTAGCTATACTAGCCTAGGTGGACATGGCAATGCTAAAGCATCCCAAAATCCTCTAATAAGCACAGAAGCAACCAATATATAGCAACAACACACCAAACAAAAGCACATTGATTCCTGAGTGCTCCTATGTGCTCTAAAGTGTCCATTCTATCTAGGCTGCTTCCTACGATCAACCTGTGGCTCTGATACCAATTTGTGACACCTGGTCCCAAAAATGAACCAAGTGCAGTATATTTGTTCCCAGGATGTTCAACACACATACACAAGTGTGTCACAAATGATATACAGACAATTACAACAGCTCAAATTATTAAATAAGTACTTTTACCAAACCATTCCAAATTCCAGTTTCCCTATAATCATGTAGGTCATCCAGGCGCTCATAACCGGGAGCACGACTATCATGATAGTTTCATTTGACTTGGCAGAGTTTGTACCATTTTACCCATGCGTTTGTGATTTCATCACCCGTCGGCGACTAAGGAACCTCCCTTATGCCAATTACACTTCCTTTGGTGTATGGCCAATAGATCACAAAATAGCCTTTACAAAGAGATTACTAGCCTATTTAGACCCCACTGAGGTTTCACCGGTGGTGATGCCTCCAACTAAGCACATCTTCAACCAAGGGCCCCCCTCTTGAGCCATTCGGATCCCAGGATAGTCCCACCAATCATCAATAAACCCAATCCGACTGCCCCTTCCCCGAGCATCCTTAATGGTCCAATAGCACTGGCAAAGTCCTAATTAATCAGCTACGCTGCACCCATACTTGGCCTCGTAGTGGCACTGCAGTCCTGGCTTATTCTCGCATGAACTGGTCCTTAGATCTAAAGAAAGCAACCACCATATCATCCAACCCATCCACGTACCAGACTTGCTTAAATCACCCATTACCATACGATATTAACAAGTTCATGTCAATCATAATCTCATCAATGTATAATAAATTAAAGTGGTATAGTTGTCTCCCCATCCCAATTAATTAAGCGAAGCAAAAAGGTAAAAAGCCCATCCCGACTCTCTACCATGAATTCCAGGTGACAAGGATGGTTAAACAAATCTAGTAAACTTTCTATCATAGGCTTCCCATCAAATTGACACAAGCATGCAGTTTTGCAAACAAAACATTTATTTTAAAACAGGATCAATATGCTTCAAGGGCACTTGCCTTGCTCTTGGGCTTGGTTTGGATCAAAGCCTTCAAACTCTTGGTGTTGTAGATCCCCTGCGGCACTCTCTAGCGAAAATCTGTCTAATCCACATAATAAACATACAAGACAAGAAACACAATCAAAGAGTGCACAAACATTACTCAATATGACATGACATGCATGATTAATGCAAATGCAAGGTGGAACTTGTTAATGAGTTTCTTTTAATGATTACTAACTAGTTCTAATAGCTTTTAACAACTTTATACAGGTTTGGAGTTGATTCAAAACAATTTTAGATTTAATTCAACACAATTTAACCAGGAAGATCGGACTAGTCCGCTAGGGACCGGACAAGTCTGCACTGCGCGTGATCAGCAGATTAGTGTTTTCTAGATCCACGTGAATTTGGAGATTTGGGTTTGAATTCACGTAAGGAAAGAGAATAGAAGGTGTACTAGGTGTTTAGGACTCCAATGAATCAAGGATCTTGGAGGCAAAACTTGGATCTTGACATACTAGGGTTGATGAAGAACTTGATAGTGAATTATTAACGAAGAACGCGAAGTTGATGGAGATCCTAATCCTCTTTCGTTTCCTCCTCTTCTTCTTCTTGTTCTAGATCTCTTTTTGGGGTGAGGTGGAAAAGTGGCAAATAGATGTCAAGCCAAGGGGTGAGGTTGTTTATATAGAGGTGGAGGCTAGGGTTAGATGGATTTCGAGTTTGAGGTGAGTAGGGGTCGGTTTAGAGTCCCACATGGGCTCTAAAAGAGTTAGGCACGATGTCTCTAGGACCACTTAATGTAAAACCCAAGAAAAAAGTCGTGAAACAAAAGATCAACTCGGAGTCGCGATTTATTGGACAAGTCCGAAGAGGGCCGGACTAGTTCAAAGTTGATGAGAGAGATATCGGACAAGTCCGGACAGGACATCGGACAAGTCCGAAGTTATCCAGAGGGGAAAAACAGACAAGTCTGGCCTAAAATCGGACAAGTCCGACTTTACTCAGAGGGTAAAACGGATAAGTCCGCTGGAACACCGGACTAGTTCGAACAAGTCCAGGGACTTAGCAAATTTTCAAGGATTTGGAGATCCAGACTAGTCTGCACTGGACTGGACAAGTCCTAAAGTGTCTAGAGAGAAAAACAGACTAGTCTGCAGCAAATTGGACAAGTCCATTTAAAGTCAGAGAGAAATCGGACTAGTCCGCACCAAAATCGGGCTAGTCCGCACTTCCCAGAATTCTTAAGTGCGATTTTGTTTCTAATTGATTTTAAACTTGTTTCTTTTTATGTTACTAAATTTTAAACATGTATTAGAATGTATGCAATGCATGATGCATGAAAATGAGGGCGTTACAGTGGCAATGACTATGTTCCCTAGAGGAGATGTAAGGATAGTGCGGGATGATGAGCTGAACATTTTATTTCCCATGATTAAAAAGATAAAAGTTGCTCCAGTTATTGCCATGATTACACAATGGTTAGATTACATTCCAAGAACAGGGCCAATTGAATGCACTTAACTAATTACTCGTATTGCCACTAGGGTAGGAGCACTAGAATATTCTTCATTTGAGTATATTGAAAATGAAAAAGAATTAATTGATGAAGATTATTTAGTGCAAGGACATACCCTTAAGCATGATCAAGATGGCTCTTTGTTATTTTATTGTCCCGACTTTGTCAATGAGATTCAGTTACCTAACCCGGATTATCATTTGTACAAATGCCAGAGGTTAACCATTGACCTTCTTCCCATCGAGGAAGCACGAAGAAGTAATATCTCTGGCAGGGTAACCAGAAGCCGTACAAGGAGAGCGGCCATGCCCCCGACAACCTCTACGGTCCATGAGTATGAAGAGGAAGAGAACCCAACGGGTGATGCACCAAGATGGACTCAACCTCCATCGTATGAGACCGAAGGTCCGTCTTGGCATGGATGGCTAGGTGCCACATGGGAGCCACCCCTATCCACTTCAAGCTCTAGCAGCTTGCCTCCAACATCCATGAGAAGATGTCATTCCTCTTCGGCTAGAAGTCATCATGACTATAGCCAAGGAATGATAGATCTCACTAGACGTATGGGAGAGCTTGAAGTGAGAACGGGTGACATCTACAACACTCTCCAAGGGCATGTCCAAGGTACCCATGATTGGCAACAACACATGGATGCTCAATTGACCAACTTCAACTCCACGCTACAACAACAACAAGCTGATCTCGTGGCATACTTCCGTCATCAAGGGTTCAACCCTCATCACGGAGGTGAGTGAGGTACAATCTTGGAGGAGGACCCACACTTGAGGTAAATTGTATCAACCCCTTGCATATTAATTTTCCATTCACCCATCATCCACCTTGCATATAAATAATATATATATATATAACAGGATAGATTTGTTTTCAAATAAAATAAATTATGTGCGATAAGAATGACTTGAAATTCACATAGATGAAATGATGAACTATTGCTCTGTTTTAATTTTCCTAAGTCCCTAGTTTACAACTTACTACTCTCTAACATATTGCTCTCATTGGCTAAAATTGCTTTTGCCTTGATTTCAAAATTGTGGGTAGCAAAATCTTAATCCATTCTAAGTAGTTGTGAGATAAGATATAGTGATAGGGCCGTTATTCCTAGTTTTAAAGTGAAACTTAGATTTCCGGAGAAATTATAAAAAGATTTAAGTTACTCACATTTGATTGGAAATACCTACCAAAGTCATATGATACATTACATTGATAGACCTTATGCATATGCTATTTGTCTTCACATTGAGCTTTCTCAAACTAGTATAGACCTATGTGAGATTTCATTCATTACTTTTTGAAATCAAGACTTCACTTGCACATGCTATACTTCTACACTAGAAGTAAGCAAAATTCCACCATACCACCATTCCACAATAAAAAGAGAAACTCCATATCATTCATGCTTAGTACTCTCTCCAAAAATTATTGCATAAAAGGGAGTAGAAGACATGGCTACAAGAAAAAGAAAAAGAAAAATGAATGCTTACATCAAAAGCATGATAAAAAAAAAGAGAAAGAAAAGTAGTAATGTTTGATCACTGCAAAACAAGAGAGTCCATTAAAAAGGAGTCATCTCAAATATCCACATCCACTTCATTCCATCACACATGCACATGTCTTGAATCAAATTTGTTTTGAATTGATTTCTCCTAAGGCTTGCTCTTTTGACTTAGCAATATTATATGTTGCAAATATGCCTACTATATTCCCTACCAAGCTCCACATACAAGCCTTATGTAGAAGTAGGATGAATTTAGGCACAATGCCTTGGTGAGGATATATTTCCACTACACATAAAGGAGAGACTGAGATAATCAAATTGAGATACTTATAATCTAAATTGAACTCTTTGTAATTTGAGTGGAACTTGATTTCTAGGTTATGTGTGCTCCATTTGCTGTTCTATCTTTCAACCACCCATGAATAGAAGATGGCATAAGCCCCATAGTTACTTAAGATGGGTGAAGTACCATGCCAGTTTTTGCAATACTAGGTAGGTGTTGGTATTTCTTAACACCTACCGTTGTAGCACTTCCCCAAGAGTATTCCCAAGGGTATCGAATCCAAAGAACGTGTGTGCTAATCTTTTGAACTAGCTCACCCCAGGACACAAAGTTGTTTGGTAGGCAAGGAACAGAGAGGAATTCAAAGTATTGATCCTAATTCAAGGTAGTTTGCAGTAGATGCTTGCTTCGGGCACGGGCTTACTCCTAGCAATACTAGGACGACTCCCGCCAAGAGCCTATGGCATAGCCAAACGTGGAGGATTACGAAGGACAGAAAGGGCTGCCACCACCTACTGCCTACCTCTTCGATCCGTGGGTCTACGAGATATCCACTGATGATTTATAACCTAAGCACCACACTTACGTTCTAAATCACTATTCTAGTTGTTTCGAACACAAAGCTACAACTAGAGCCTCTAATGAATTAAAGCAGTGCACCCACAAGTAACTACTTGTGCAAACTACTAATAATAAAAGATCAAACTTGTATTGAATTCACAAAGGCTTACTTGATTGAGTAAAACCTTTGTAGGGGTACAAGTGTAGAAGAGGGACTTGACAAGCCCAAGCCTCCTTCTCCTAGATTCTTCACCACACTCTCCTTCTACTTTGGTAGCCTCTAGGACTACTCTAAACTTTTGGAGTGTAGCACTATTCTCAATTTTTGGTGTGTGTGAGAAGTGAGGTGAGGGGGTCTATTTATAGGTGGAGAAGGGTTGGTTCCCACCACAATTAACGCGCAAATCAGTCACCATTGACTCCAGGGAGCCGAGAGGAGCCAACACGTGTCATTTGATCGGGTTTGGTGCCAGGAAGGGGTCGGCCGAACCCCTGGTTCGGCCGACCTAGTCAAGCCTCTCCTCGGGGAGTGCTTCCTCCAGGTGGCTTCCAGGTGGGCCCCCTTGATGTATATGGGTGCAACACCGTTGGATCTCCTCCTATTCTTCTGTTTGTGGGCCATTTGATCCATGTGTTGCCACGTGTCTTTGCCTAATTCGTTGAAATCCATTTTCATGGATTCATCCCTGCATGTTTTGGTATTTTGGATAATAATTCACCTGCATAAAAATAAACACCAACACTCGTGGAACTGGGTTAGTGTATAGCCCTACCACTATGTTTTGTGTTTCTTTATGCAGATTATGAGGTGAATTGATGGTCAAAATATGGTACTTAAGGACCGTCAACAAACTCCCCCACACTTAGTCCTTTGCTCGTCCTCGAGTGAAGGCAAGAAGAACTTGAGTGTTGTCATGAATTTGCTATAAGGTAGAAAATAAGGATACTAGATATTTCAACTTATACCTGAATTCATGGATCCCATTTGTATATGTGGCTACCACATCAATCTTGGGTGTTTGAAAAGTGGAATGGTTAGAATGAAGTTCCCTTGGATCATTCTTTGCTGAAATTATTTGGCAATTGCTATATTTGAAAGTCATAGGAACATTTGCCCTTGCCTTCTCGATCGGAATCTCTCAAATGTCTCAAAGTGTTTGAGTCCTCACCATGGCATGGTTTGCCAATTCTTGTCCCTATACTAAAAGTTGCTATATCTGGAGCTTGGTAGGGATGAATGTGGCACACATTTGCAATGCATATGTTACTAAGTCAAAAACTTGATCCTATGAGAGACTTATGCAATGAACAAAGTGAAGGGAAAATTGTTGTGCACATGAATGGAATGGAGGGGTGAGGTGATAACTCTCATGAATTTGCTCTTTTTTTTAAGGATGAAACATGGCTACTTTTTTTTTGAGCACTCTTACTCTTTTTCAAGAGTGGATGCTTTTTCTTTTTCTTGTAGCCATGTCTTCTACTCCTTTTTATTTTTAGAGAGGCTTTCATTTGTATTGTATGGAGTTTCTTTTTGACGGATGGGTAATCGATGGATGTAAACTCTCAATGTGAGAAATTTTGCATGAATGGAGTGCACAAGAGTTTTCAATTCAAAAAGTTCATGCATGTCACTCAATTGGGTCATGGGTTTGACAAAGTTCAATGAAAAAGAAAGTGGCATATGCTTGTGGTTTTCAACGAATGTATCATATGGCCTTGGTGGGTATATACATTTCTATTGAGAGATTTAGGCAAAGTTCAAGACTTCAAATAGTTACAAATGTCAAAATCAATTTCAAGCAAAAGGATGATTTCTAAAGAACTCATTTACCATATCACACAAGTCAAATACCTAGATGACGTGTTTTTCCTATTGAATTATGGGAATCATAAACAAGGTAATGAATTGAAATATAAAGTATTCAAATTTTTAGCTTAAGCAAATTCTTGACTACCAATTTTTTTTCCAATTTGTTGAGTTGATTCATTTTATATATGCAATGAAAAATATGAAATCAACTCAAACAGCAGGGTAGCGCATAAAATTGGGGAAAAGAAATCCAAACTGATTTTCTGGAGCGAAACGGAGTCGTACAGTGCAGAAAACAAGTCGGCCGACTAGGGGGTTCGGCCGACCTCCTGTTGGCTCTTCTATGGCCCAGTTTTGTCGTGTCGTTTTGCTCATTCGGTCGCGACGTGTTTTGATATGCAATGTTGATTTTTTCACGTCGGGGCTTCGTGACTTGGAGACATGTTTCCCCCACACTTGGTTCCTAAATTCTTTATTCAACAAAATAAACTAAAAGGGGAACTTTATCGTGTTAGAAGAACCAGTAAGTTTACTTTATTGAAATCAAAATATGGAGATGCTTAAATTATTTAACCTAGCTTTAGAAAACAAAGGTTTTTTTTAAATAAAATCCTAAGTAGTAAGCATCTAATGTTGTCAGGACATCTAAACTATGGTGCGTTGTAGATGTCAGGCTCCCCGACAGCATTGCACAAGTGCTACAGTTTGGCGCTCATGCCACGACGAACACCTTCAATCTCCTCCTTGAGGGTCATGATGTCGTCCTTCAGTTCCGCCCTCTTGATGCGCCCTTCAGCCACCAATTCAGTTAGCTTCTTGTTCTCCAAGCAGAGAGAAGCGAAATCCTTGGTCAGCTGTGCAACTTTAGGGGCACGAGGAGAGTCCTCATCACTACCCTCGAACTGACCGGGTGACCCATTGATGGCAAGTGGTGGGACGTGTCGCCTAATCTTGGAGGGCGACGAGCCTGTCGACTCCTCCATCGCCAGATTATCCACGCGCTTGAATAGGCCCTTAGCATAGCCTCCTTCGGGTTTGCGCACCCCGTGGATAAGAAAGCGATCTCCCATGCGTTCCGGCGAGGTACAGGTGGGCGTCTTGTAGTGGTGGCTCACTACATCGCCCTTCTTAGTCTTCAGTGTGTACATGAACTCCTCGTCGGGCAGCAATGATGGGAGATACTCGTCTTTTTAGGTGGAAAAGATGTGTCTTGATTGGGTTCAGTCCAGCCAAAGTCGGACCGCATGGCGTTGTCGACTTCATCAGCGTTCTCCGAGGGGAGAGCGACCGGACAGCGCTATGAGGTGTAGTGCTGCGCCCGTGCAGAGTCGTTGCAGGCGGGATCATGGCAAGGGGTTTGACATCGATCGCCATGACAGACTCCAAGGCGAGGAAAGTTTTGTCGTTGGCCGGCGTAATTTCCCCGCTCAGGTTGAAGGTTGAGCTGGAGGAGGTGTGAGGCACAATCTTCTTGTCGGCCATGATGAGGACGGGAGGAAGAATGATGATTCAATGAGGTGTATAACTTTCCCCTCTGTTTCCATCCTTTAAGTAGGTGGGGAACAATGCGTTTCACCGAGGATTTTGTGGACTATATCGAGGAGGATCAACACGAGAAAACAGAACGCGAATGGTGCAAAGTGAGAGTCGGCTGACCCTAGGCTTCGGCCGACCCCCTTCTGGCTCCGTTCGGGCCACATTTTCTCGGGTCGATTAAATGGGCCTCATAGATGAAGAATTGGATGGGCCCATTAGTTGGACGTGGAGAATTTAAACAGAATTGAAAGAAATGGCATGGAAATCGATTAGATTTACCATGTCAAATTCTTTTTCTGTATCCTTTTGGGAATTGAGAAATAATTTGAGTCGGTGCCCATTCACTTTGAATAGTTGATCGTCATCACCTTGGAGTGTCATTGCTCTATGAGATGAAGTCTCTACTACAGTGAAGGGTCCTTCCCATTTACTTCTAAGCTTCCCATGTCCAAAGAGTTTAACCCTAGAGTTAAAGAGTAAAACTTTATCTCCAGGTTTGAACTCTTTCGGCATAATCCTCTTATCGTGCCATCTTTTGGTTCTCTCTTTATAAATTCTGGCACTGTGGTACGCCTTATCTCTCCATTCCTCCAACTCAGAGATTTGCTTCAATCGGTGATTTCCAGCTTCGTTAAGATTCATGTTTCACCGCTTGATGGCCCAATACGCTCTATGTTCCAATTCTACGGGAAGATGGCAAGTCTTCCCATAGACAAGTTGGAAAGGAGACATGCCGATAGGTGTCTTGTAGGCAGTACGATATGCCCACAATGCATTGGGTAGCTTTCGCTTCCATCCTGTTCCCATTTCCAAGATAGTCTTTTGCAGAATATTCTTAATTTGCTTATTAGATGTTTCTGCTTGACCATTTGTCAGTGGGTGGTATGGGGTAGCAATGTTATGCTGGACTCCAAGTTCCCTTAAAAAGTTCTGGAAGGTCTTATCTATGAAATGAGACCCTCCATCACTTATGACCATACGGGGAGTTCCGAAGCGTCGGAAAATGATCTCATGGAACATTTTCCTTGCTTGCTTGGAATCAGCATTTTTGTATGGCAATGCTTCTACCCATTTTGACACATAATCAACGGCAACCAGAATATACTCGCAATCATAAGACCTAGGAAAAGGTCCCATGAAATCAATACCCCATACATCAAATAATTCCACTTGGAGATTGTATGTTAGGGGCATCGCATCGCGAGCAGAGATTCCTCCATGCTTCTGGCATTTCCAACATCTGCGAATGAATTCCTTGGTATCTTCATACATTCAAGGCCAATAGAATCCACTCTGCCAGATCTTCGCCTGAGTATGGTAAACACCGTAATGACCACCATAGGGGCCAACATGACATTTCTCTATAATTTTAGTGCCTTCAATTGATGGGACCCACCTTCTAAGAAGGCCATCGGCACATACTTGATAGAGGTAAGGGTCATCCCAAAGGTGTCTACGACTCTCATAAATGAGTTTCTTTTTGTTCTCCCCTGGTGGTACGTATCCCGTGACCATAGAGTTCATGATATCCGCATACCAAGGGTGAGAGTCTGTCACCTTGAGGAGCATATCATCTCGTAGGAAGTCATTGATAGGTATGTCCATGGTTTGTGTGACTTCCATACGTGAAAGATGATCTGCTACTAAATTCTCTACTCCTTTCTTATCTCTTATTTCCATATCAAATTCTTGGAGTAGAAGAATCCATCAAATTAGCCTGGATTTAGCATCCTTTTTGTAAGCAGATATTTCAAAGCAGCATGGTCTGTGTAGACTATGACCTTTGCTCCAACCAAATAGGATCTAAACTTGTCGATAGCAAAAACTACTGCTAGGAGCTCTTTCTCAGTTGTGGCATAATTGAGTTGGGCTCCTGTCATAGTTTTGCTAGCGTAGGCTATTGCGTGATGCTTTTTATCTTTGGTTTGGCCTAAGACCGCACAAACAGCAGAGTCACTGGCATCACACATGATTTCGAATGGCAGCATCCAATTAGGGGGTTGGATAATTGGAGCTGAGATGAGTGCCTTTTTGAGTATATCAAATGATTTAAGGCATTCATCATCGAAATCAAAGGGATCTTATTTAGATAATAGGTTGGTGAGGGGTCTAGCGATTTTGGAGAAATCCTTGATAAATCGTCAGTAGAACCCCGCATGACCTAAAAAGCTGCGGATTCCCTTACCATTGATAGGAGGTGGAAGTTTTTCAATAACTTCAATTTTAGCTTTGTCCACCTCTATCCCTCTCTCGGACACGAAGTGTCAAAGAACGATGCCTTCCCGGACCATGAAATGGCACTTTCCCAATTAAGCACAAGGTCCTTCTCCTAGCATCTTTGTAAGACCCTGTCTAAATTTTCTAGACAATGATCAAAAGTTTTTCCATAGGCGGAGAAATCATCCATGAAAACTTCCATGATATCCTCGATCATGTCTGAAAATATAGACATCATGCATCTCTGGAAAGAAGCAGGAGTGTTACACAGTCCAAAGGACATACGCCAGTAGGCATAGGTCCCGTAAGGACATGTGAACGTGGTCTTACTTTGATCATCAGGATGGATAGGAATTTGATGATATCCCGAATACCCATCAAGGAAACAGAAGTAGGAGTGTTTTGCTAATCGCTCTAACATCTCATCGATGAAGGGCGATGGAAAATGGTCTTTCCTTGTTGCCTTGTTATGTTTTCGGTAGTCAATGCACATCCTCCATCCCGTGACGGTCCATTGAGGAATTAATTCATTCCTCTCGTTTTGATTGACCGTCATACCTCCCTTCTTAGGCACTACTTGAAATGGACTTACCCATTCACTATGAGGAACAGGGTAAATAATCCTGGCATGTAGAAGTTTCAAGACTTCTTTCTTGACAACTTCCCGCATTGCATTATTCAATCGCCTTTGAGGTTCCCTTGAGGGGACACTCTCAGGGTCAATAGGAATACGATGGGTGCATAACGCTGGACTAATTCCCTTGAGATCCTGAAGTGAATATCCAAAAACAGCTCTATGCCTTTCTAACATGGCTATGAGTTTGAACATTTCATCATCTGAAAAGCCTGTCACTTATGATGACAGGGGCTTCCAAATTGCCATTTAGAAAGGCATAACGTAGGCCTGGAGGTAGAATCTTGAGCTCAACAGGAGGTTTTGGGGAGGGATCTTCTTTTGGCAATGCAATTTCCTCTTAAATTCATCCTCCTCTTGGACGAAGTCTTCTTCTCCTTTAATTCTAGGGGGTTCTTAAAATTGAAGAGTCCTAACCTCCTCCATTGGCCCATCTTGGATGGGAGATTCTGCAGATGTGTTCTTTGTTCTTTGAACGCAGAATAGGCATGGAGAAATTTCTCCCTCCAAGATTGATATTGAGGCTTCCTTCCAAAGGAACTTCCATGAGAAATTTCTCTATGGGAATCCCTATCATGTTGTCGAAATCTTGGATTTCGAACACGTGAAAATCTAGGAGAGCCTCAACATTTTCCTGTCTAACAGACACTTGTTGCAGAACCCCACATCCTTCAAGAATGGTTCTGAATGAATCTTGGAAGGATTTGCGTGTTGGTGCCAATGGCACATCGCCAAGAATGACGAGAGCACAAGAATTGGAAATGAGATTTGCTCCAACAGTATGGTTGTATAGGATTCTCATTGGTGTCCCTCTAATAGAACATAAAATGGTAGCCAAAGGTGAGGTCATCCAAAGAATTTTGGGTGAATTCTCGACTTCAGCTGTCCACTCTCTGCATAGGATAGAGGTCAACTCCTTGACCGTCTGACGGATGAACACCTCGTCAGGTGGTTCAGGTGGAGTTGGTAGCAATGAAGGTTTCCTATAGCAACAATACTTCAAGGTATTTCCATAATCTTCAAAAAGATCTTCCGCGAAGTAAAATGGAAAATGCGAGGGTTGAATTTCTTCTACCTTCGTAGTCTCAGGTTCGGGAGAGGATTCCCCTAGCAAGGCTTGGGGTAAACAAGAAACGTGTTCATCCTTGTCCAAGAGTGTATCCTCTGTTCTTTACATGACTTCCTCTTGGGGAGGCTCATTAAGACCCATAATGAAGGAAAAATTTTCTAGAATTCTGTCCAGAAGATCCTTGCCGTCTTCTGGAGTCTTATAGAGTAAATATCCTCCAGCCGTAATGTCAAGATATAGGGCAGACTCGTTGTTCAATCCCATTAAGAAATGTTGCAAAAGCATTGGATCAGGGATTAACAAATCTGGGCCAGAATTTTTCAAAAGAGAAAATCTGTCCCAAGCTGCACCTATGGATTCCTTCTCCATCTGCTAGAAGCATAGTACTTCCTTTCGTAAGGAAACAATTTGGGCAATGGGAAAGAAAGCAAGAAAAAATTGTCTCGTAATTCACTACAATCACCGTTTCTCTTCCCAACGTAGTGGTTGTACCATGGTTTGGATTTTTCCTTGAGGGAAAAAGGAAACAACTTCCATTTGAAAGTTTCCTGTGTCATACCTTTGATTAGAAGGCATGAACACAGTTGTTCGAACTCTCATAGATGGTGGTAAGGGTTTTCACAATCTGTTCCTGAGAAGGATTGTTCCCGAACCATGGCTATAAAGCCAGGGCGAAGTTCATAGCTGGTTGAACAAATAGGTTCCGCCAAAGGCGGTGGCTCACAGAACTTGCCCTTCGGATCAGAGTAAGAAAGAATGGTGGGTTGCTCCATTTATATGGTGGTGGTAAGGTAAGAATGAGAAAGGTAAAATGATAGATAAGGGGGATATGATACGAGGGTGATCTTGGTTCGAAGATTAACAGCAACCGTCCCTGGCAACAGCGCCAGAAATGCTTGTTCGTATTTCTTAACACCACAGAGTTATCCGCAAGCGCACGGAAATACTGTTGTAGCACTTCCCCTTAAAGAGTATTCCCAAGGGTATCGAATCCAAATAATGTGTGTGCTAATCTTTCGAACTAGCTCACCCAAGTACACAAAGTTGTTTGGTAGGCAAGGAACAGAGAGGAATTCAAAGTATTGATCCTAATTCAAGGTAGTTTGTAGTAGATGCTTGCTTCGGGCACAAGCTTACTCCTAGCAATACTAGGACGACTCCCGCCAAGAGCCTATGGCATAGCCGAACGTGGAGGATTACGAAGGACAAATAGGGCTGTCACCACCTACTGCCTACCTCTTCAATCCGTGGGTCTACGAGATATCCACTGATGATTTATAACTTAAGCACCACACTTACGTTCTAAATCACTACTCTAGTTGTTTCAATCACAAAGCTACAACTAGAGCCTATAATGAATTAAATCAGTGAACCCACAAGTAACTACTTGTGCAAACTACTAAGAATTAAAGATCAAACTTGTATTGAATTCACAAAGGCTTACTTTATTGAGTAAAACCTTTGTAGGGGTACAAGTGTAGAAGAGGGACTTGACAAGCCCAACCCTCCTTCTCCTAGACTCTTCACCACACTATCCTTCTAATTTCGTAGCCTCTAGGACTACTCTAAACCTTTGGAGTGTAGCACTATTCTCAAATTTTGGTGTTTGTGATAAGTGAGGTGAGGGGTCTATTTATAGGTGGAGGAGGGTCGGTTCCCGCCACAATTAATGCGCGAATCAGTCACCATTGACTCCAGAGAGCCGGGAGGAGCCAACACGTGTTATTTGACCGGGTTTGGCACCAGGAAGGGGTCGTCCAAACCCCTGGTTCGGCCGACCTGGTCAAGCCTCCCCTCGGGGAGTGCTTCCTCCAGGTGGCTTCCAGGTGGGCCCACTTGATGTATATGGGTGCATCACCGTTGGATCTCCTCGTATTCTTCTGTTTGTGGGTCATTTGATCCATGTTTTGCCACGTGTCATCGCCTAATTTGTTGAAATCCATTTTCATGGATTCATCCCTGCATGTTTTGGTATTTTGGGTAATAATTCACCTGCATACAAATAAACACCAACACTTGTGGAATTGGGTTAGTGTATAGCCCTACCACTATGTTTTGTGTTTCTTTTATGCACATTATGAGGTGAATTGACGGTCAAAATATGGTACTTAAGGACCGTCAACAGTAGGGTATTTTGTTGTGCAAAAAAAAAGAACATCGTAGCAACTCCTAATCATCACCCTAAAGTCTTGACTTTGCTCAGGACGAGCGAAGGATAAGCTTGGGGGAGTTTGTTGACAGTTGTTATATACAAATTTATTTTGTCAATATAACTCAATTATGCGAAGGATATATCATTTCTTGCACACATCACCTTTCTATTTAAACTATTTCTACTTGTCCTTGGAGAAAGTAATGCATGCAGGCATTTGATGCAGAATTGATGTGAAACAAGGGGATGGATCCTATAAAAATATCATTCGAGCCAATCAAGCGACGACATGTGGCACCACATGGATCAAATGGCCCACAAACAGAAGTATCTGAGGCCATCCAACGGTGTAGCACCCATATAAGGGGGTAGGACCCACCTGGCAGGGACCTGAAGGAAGCACAACCCCAACGAGGCTGAGACCAGGTCGACCGACTAGGGAGTGGCGCCAAACCCGGTCAAATGCCACGTGTTGGCTCCTCCCGGCTTGAAGAAGTCATGGGTGACTGATTTGCGCGCTTTTGGTGGCGGGAACCGACCCTTCTCCAAGCTATAAATTGGACCCCTCACCCCTCACTTCAGCACATATCACTTAAGTATTCATCCATTGTGTCCACTACTCTCCATAGGTTTAGAGGAGTATATGCTGTAGAAAGGAGAGTATCTAGTCCATAGTCCAAGTAGGAGAGGAGTAGAAGGAGTCTCTTCCCAATTCATAATTGGGAAATGTATGGCTCTTATATTCCTATTTGTATTTGTGAATTTATTCTTAATAAAGATGTTATCTTTAGTCTTCTATTGCTCATATACTTGGATGAAGCTTTTCCTATCTGATTGTGGATTTCATGTATGTGGTAGGAGTACTATTTATGATTATGCTATACCATTGTCATTATATCATCATAAACACTACAAACCTCCACTACAGTCTAATTAGCTATGACATGATTATGTTAACATGAATCGCTTATGCTATGAATTAACATTGGTTCAACGATGATTTAGTTCATTTCCTTAGGATGGTTTGCGCCTAGGCTCTTAAGGTAATTACTTAATATGCTAGCTTGGTGCTAGGACAGAGAGTAGTGTTGAATGTCTCATAGACCAATGAATTGAAGAGGTAGGCAGTAGGTGATGATAGCCCTATTTGTCCTTTGTAATCCTCCATGTTCGGCTATGCCACACACTCTTGGCGGGAGTCGTCCTAGTATTGCTAGGGGTAAACCCTGCCTGATGTGTTAATCCAATTTGCATGAGAATTCATAATTAACATGATAATTAGTAACTACTTAGGCTATGTATATGTACATTAGAAGCATCGTAGGAGTCTCTACCTAACCCTTAGCCTAGTCCCTATTTGCCTCATTTATCCCCATAGGATAGAATGCTCTTGTGTGTGTCACACTACTCCAATTATCATTTATCCATCCTTGCTACAGCCCTTCCTAGGCCAACCTAGCCTCTCCATTTGATGATTGCTCTACTTCCATCTCGCCTTCCTTTGGGAGAATATGAATGACACCCTTTGGGAATACTATTAGAGGGGAAATGCTACATCGATAGTTTTCGTGCGCTTGCGGGATTTACATGTATAATCTAATATCTATTAACAAGCATTTCTGGCACCATTGCTATAGATGAATTGTTAGTAGTGCATAGGAACCGTCAACAATGACCATGCCCTCTTGACGATTGATGAGCTCTTCCTTTTCAAATATATCATTCGATAACATTTTCAACCTTTTCAATGTATTCTTACTCATATCTTTAAGCATGTCTTCATTTTCACTACCAGTATCAAAATTACCAAGTGATGAATTGACGAAGGTGGTTTAGATTTAACCTTCTTTCTTCCCTCCTTGGCCATGAGACATGTTGGTCTTGAGCTCTCCAAGTTTGGAAAGAGCTTGTTCTCCGTAGTTGATATTTTCATGTCAATTTTTGCCATCTTCTCTTCTTATTCATCGGAGGAGTCCTCATTTGAATCTCACTCCTTCCCAAGGTGGGCTTGTCCTAATCACTTCTTCTTCTTGAACAATTTCTTCTCTTGGGACTTGCCCTCCTCCTCCTCCTCCTCCTCCTCCTCCTCCTCCTTCTTCTTCTTCTTCTTCTTCTTCTTCTTCTTCTTCTTCTTCTTCTTCTTCTTCTTCTTCTTCTTCTTCTTCTTCTTCTTCTTCTTCTTCTTCTTCTTCTTCTTCTTCTTCTTCTTCTTCTTCTTCTTCTTCTTCTTCTTCTTCTTCTTCTTCTTCTTCTTCTTCTTCTTCTTCTTCTTCTTCTTCTTCTTCTTCTTCTTCTTCTTCTTCTTCTTCTTCTTCTTCTTCTTCTTCTTCTTCTTCTTCTTCTTCTTCTTCTTCTTCTTCTTCTTCTTCTTCTTCTTCTTCTTCTTCTTCTTCTTCTTCTTCTTCTTCTTCTTCTTCTTCTTCTTCTTCTTCTTCTTCTTCTTCTTCTTCTTCTTCTTCTTCTTCTTCTTCTCTTCTTCTTCTTCTTCTTCTTCTTCTTCTTCTTCTTCTTCTTCTTCTTCTTCTTCTTCTTCTTCTTCTTCTTCTTCTTCTTCTTCTTCTTCTTCTTCTTCTTCTTCTTCTTCTTCTTCTTCTTCTTCTTCTTCTTCTTCTTCTTCTCTTCTTCTTCTTCTTCTTCTTCTTCTTCTTCTTCTTCTTCTTCTTCTTCTTCTTCTTCTTCTTCTTCTTCTTCTTCTTCTTCTTCTTCTTCTTCTTCTTCTTCTTCTTCTTCTTCTTCTTCTTCTTCTTCTTCTTCTTCTTCTTCTTCTTCTTCTTCTTCTTCTTCTTCTTCTTCTTCTTCTTCTTCTTCTTCTCTTCTTCTTCTTCTTCTTCTTCTTCTTCTTCTTCTTCTTCTTCTTCTTCTTCTTCTTCTTCTTCTTCTTCTTCTTCTTCTTCTTCTTCTTCTTCTTCTTCTTCTTCTTCTTCTTCTTCTTCTTCTTCTTCTTCTTCTTCTTCTTCTTCTTCTTCTTCTTCTTCTTCTTCTTCTTCTTCTTCTTCTTCTTCTTCTTCTTCTTCTTCTTCTTCTTCTTCTTCTTCTTCTTCTTCTTCTTCTTCTTCTTCTTCTTCTTCTTCTTCTTGTGGGCAATCCACAATGAACTGGCCATACTCCCACAATTGTAGCAATCCCTCTTTGCTCTTGTCTTGGACTTGTCCTTTTTCTTACTTTCATGAAGGCAGCCCCCCCCTCCTCCTTCTCTTTATCCTCTTGAACTTGTTGATGAAGAGCGCCTCTTCCTCATCAGTGTTAAGGCTCTCTTCATCTCTTTCCTCTTGTTCTTGGGATCTTGATGACGTTGCCTTAAATGCAACATCTTTCTTCTTAGAGGAGGTGAGCTTTTGTAGGTCGTTGTAGAACATGGCTTCACTCTCCATCATCTCATGGTTGATGATTCTTCCTAGCACTTCTTCGAGAGTCACCTTATAAGATCCTAAACTCTCACGAATCAAAGAGCAAAGAGCGACATTTCAAGGCATGAATGCCCGAATCATCCTCTTTACCACTTCATGGTCCGTCCATCGGGTGCATTCGTAGGAACAACTCTTGTTGATGAGCACCTTGAAGCGGTTGTACATGTCTTGGGGGGTCTCACCGTTGTTGACGTTTCTTGCGTCACAGATCATCTCTCGAAAGAGATGAGGTCCGCAAGCGCACGAAAACTGTTGTGTAGCATTTCACCCAAGAGTATTCCCAAGGGTATCATATTTATCCCAAAGGAAGGCAATGGAGTAAAGCACGCAATACTCTTATGATCAAGCTATGGGATACTAAACAATTATCAATACAGGGTTAAGTTGATAATATATTGGTGGTGTGACACACATTTAATCAATCTACTCTAAAGAGTAGATGGGTCCTAATGGAGATTAAGCTAAGAGTTGGGGATTTGCTCCTACAATGCTTCTAGTATACATATACATAGCCTAGGTTAGGTACTAATGAGCATGTCAATGGTGAATCCTTATGCTAAGTTGTTCAGCACATCGTACACGGGTTTACCCCTAGCAATACTAGGACGACTCCTGCCAAGAGCCTGTGGAATAGCCAAACGTGGAGGATTACAAAGCTCAGATAGGACTGTCACCACCTACTGCCTACCTCTTCAATCCGTGGGTCTACGAGACATCCAACACTACTTACTATCCTAGCACCATGCTAGCATACTAAGTAAATACCTTAGAGGCTCGAGTACAAGTACCTCTCTGAGGCAATGACCAACCTAAACATCGTTGAACCAATGTTGAGACATAGCATAAGTTATTCATATTAACATGATCATATCATAACTAGTTAGACTATAGTGTGGGTTTGTAGTGTTTATGATGATAGATTAGGAGTGATATGGCATAATAATAAAGACTACTCCTCCCACATACATGGAATCCACAATCAAACAAGAAATGCTTCATCCAAGTATATGAATAAAAGAAGACTAAAGATAATATCTTTATTATGCATAAAGTCACAAATATAAGAAAAGATACACGAGGCATACCTTTCCCAACTTGGACTTGGGGACTAGAGGCTCTCCTCTCTATAGCCTAACTCCACTAAAGACTAAGAGAACTAGTGTATACAATAAAGTGATGCTCAAGTGGTGTGTGTTGAAGTGAGGGGTCCTATTTGTAGCTTGGAGAAGGGTTTGTTCCTGCCACCAAAAGCGCACATATCAGTCATCAATGACTTCTTTAAGCAGGGAGGAGCCAACAGTGGAAGCTGACCGAGTTTGTAGGAAAGACTAGGTCAATCGGCTAGGTGGGTTGGCCGACCTGGTACGTCCCCCATACGGTCTGTGCTTTCTTGGGGTGACTTCCAGGTGGGTCCCATTTACTTATATAGGGTGTACACCGATGGATGGCCTCAGATACTTCTGTTTGTGGCCCATTTGATCCATGTGGTGCCAAATGGTGGCACTTGATTGGCTGGGGTGATATTTTATAGGATCCATCCCCTTATTTAACTTCAATTTTGTATAAAATATCTGCATGCACCAATTTCTCCAAGTACAAGTGAAAATAGGTTAAATAGAAAGGTGATGTGTGCAAGAAATTATATTTCCTTCACATAATTGAGTTATTTGACGAGTGAAATTGATATATAATAGCCGTCAACAAACTCCCCCAAGCTTATCCTTTGCTCGTCCTGACCAAAGTCAAGACTTTGGATTGATGATCAGAAGTTGCTACAATGTTCTACTTTTCTAAAGTACCATGTGCACAACAAAATACTCTACCTAGTATTGCAAAAATTGGCATGGTACTTCACCCATCTTAAGTCATTATGGGGTTTATGACATCTCCTACTCATGGGTGGTTGAAATATAGAACAGCAAATGGAGCACACATACCCTATAGATCAAGTTCCACTCAAATTATGGAGAGTTCAATTTATATTATAAGTACCCCCAATTTGATTCTCTCGGTCTCTCCTTTATGTGTAGTGGAAATATGTCCTCACCAAGGCATTTTGCCTAAATTCATCCTACCACTAAATAAGGCTTGTATGTGGAGCTTAGTAGGGAATGTAGTAGGCATATTTGTAACACATAATATTGCTAAGTAAAAAAAAGCTTTAGGAGAAATCAATTCAAACTATTTGATTCAAGACTTGTGCATGTGTGATGGAGTGGAAGTGGATATTTGAGATGAATCCTTTTTGTATGGACTCTCTTATTTTGCAAGGATGAAACATTACTACTTTTCATTCTCTTTTTTTTTCTCATGCTTTTGATGTAAGCTTGCATTTTTTGTAGCCATGTTTTCTACTCCCTTTTTATGTAAGAAATTTGGAGAGAGTACTTAAACATGAAGGGTATGGAGTTTTTCTTTTTATTGTGGAAGGATGGTATGATTGAATTTGTTTACTTCTAGTGTAGAAGTATAGCATGTGCAAGTGAAGTCTTGAATTAAAAAAGAAATGAATGAATTCTCACATAGGTCTATACTAGTTTGAAAAGGCTCAATGTGAAGACAAATAGCATATGCATAAGGTCTATCAATGTAAAAATATCATATGCCTTTGGTAGGTATTTCCAATCAAATGAGATTAACTAAAATCTTTTTAGAATTTCTCCGGAAATCTAATTTCACTTTCAAACTTGGAATAGCAGCCCTATCACTATATCATATCTCACAACAACTTAGAATTGGATTAAGCTTTTGGTACCTACAATTTCTAAATCAAGGCAAAAGGAATTCTAGCCAATGAAAGCAATATTTTGGAGAGTAGTGTTGAGATTTCCTATGCACTACTAAGCAATTCATCCCTAGTAGTGGTGCCAGAAATGCTTGTTGGTAGGTTTTGATGCTCAGATGAACGTCCGCAAGCGCACAGAAACTATCGATGTAGCATTTCCCCTTTAAAGAGTATTCCCAAAGGGTGTCATTTATAATTTCCCAAAGGAATGCTAGATGAAAGTAAAAAAATCATCAAGTGGAAAGGCTAGGTTGGCCTAGGTAGGGTTCTAGCAAGGATGGATAAAGGGTAATTGAGGTAGTGTGACACACACAAGAGCATTCTATCCTAAGGGGATAAATGAGGTAATAGAGGGACTAGGCTAAGAGTTAGGTAGATTCTCCTACTACGTTTCTAACGTACATATACATAGTCTAAGTTAGTTACTAATGATTATATTAATTATGAATTGTCATGCTAAGTGGATTAACATATCGGGCACGAGATTACCCCTAGCAACACTAGGCGACTCCCGCCAAGAGTCTGTGGTATAGCCGAACATGGAGGATTACAAAGGACGGATAAGTTTGTCACCACCTACTGCCTACCTTTTCAATCCGTGGGTCTACGAGATATTCAACGCTACTCTCTTCCTAGCACCATGCTAGCATATTAAGTAATTACCTTAATAGCCTAGGCACAAGTCATCCTAAGGCAATGAACTAAATTATCGTTGAACCAATATTAATTCATAGCATAAGTGATTCATATTAACATAGTCATATCATAGATAATTAGACTATAGTGGAGGTTTATAGTGTTTATGATGATGTAATAAGAATGGTATAGCACAATCATAATTACTATTCCTACCACATACATGGAATCCACAATCAAACAAGAAACACTTCATCCAACTATATGAACAATAGAATACTAAAGATATCATCTTTATTATGAATAAAGTCACAAATACAAATAGGAATATGGGAGACACACCTTTCCCAATTGGAAATTGGGAAGAGGACTCCTTCTACTCCTCTCCTACTTGGACTATGGACTAGAGACTCTCCTCTCTATAGCCTATACTCCTCTAAACCTATGGAGAGTAGTGGATACAATGGATGAATACTCAAGTGGTGAGTGTTGAAGTGAGGGGTCCTATTTATAGCTTAGAGAAGGGTTGATTCCCGCCACCAGAAGCGCGTGAATCGGTCACCCATGACCTCTTCAAGCCGGGAGGAGCCAACATGTGGTGTTTGACCGCGTTTGGTGCCAGGAACTAGTCGGCCGACTAGGTGGGGTCGACCGACCTAGTCCTGGCTCCAAACGGCCAGTTCTTCATCCAGGTGACTGACAAGTGGGTCCCATTACAGGATATGGGTGCTACACCATGGATGGCCTCAAATACTTCTGTTTGTGGGCCATTTGATCCATGTGGTGCCATGTGGCATCGTCTGATTGGCTGGAATGATATTTTATAGGATCCATCCCCTTGTTTCACTATAATTCTGCATAGAGTCTCTGCATGCACTACTTTCTCCAAGGAAACGTGGAAATAGGTTAAAGAGAAAGGTAATGTGTGCAAGAAATGACAATTCCTTCACATAGTTGAGTTATAGTGATGGGTGAAATTGGTATATAACAGCCGTCAACAAACTCCCCCAAGCTTGTCCTTTGCTCATCCCAAGCAAAGTCAAGACTTTAGGTGTATGATCAGGAGTTGCTACTATGTTCTATTTTTCAAAAGTACCATGTGCACAACAAAATACTCTACCTAGTATTGCAAAAATTGGCACAGTACTTCACCTATCTTAAGTCATTACGGGGCTTATGCCATCTCCTATTCATGGGTGGTTGAAAGATAGAACAGCAAATAGAGCACACATACCCTAGAAATCAAGTTCCACTCAAATTCCGGAGAGTTCAATTTAGATTTTAAGTATCTCAATTTGATTCTCTCAAGTCACTCCTTTGTGTGTATTGGAAATAAATCCTCACTAAGGCACTTTGCCTAAACTCATCCTACCTCTACATAAGGCTTGTATGTGGAGCTTGGTAGGAAATATAGTAGGCATATTTGCAACACATAATTTGCTACGTCAAAAGAGAAATCCTTAGGAGAAATCAATTCAAAACAATTTGATTCAAGACTTGTGCATGTGTGATGGAATGGAGTGGATGTGGATCTTGAGATGACTCCTTTTTGAGTGTACTCTCTTATTTTGCAGGAATGAAACATGGCTACTTTTTTCTCATGCTTACGATGTAAGCATGCATTTTCTTTTTCTTTTTCTTTTTTCTTGTAGCCATGTCTTTCCCTTTTTATGCAATGGATTTTGGAGAGAGTACTAAGCATGAATGATATGGAGTTTCTCTTTTTGTTGTGGAATGGTGGTATGGTGCGAATTTGCTTACTTCTAGTGTACAAGTATAGCATGTGCAAGTGAAGTCTTGAATTCAAAAAGTAATGAATGAAATATCACATAGGTCTATACTAGTTTGACAAATCTCAATGTAAAGACAAATAGCATATGCATAAGGTCTATCAATGTAATGTATCATATGGCTTTGGTGGGTATTTCCAATCAAATGAGGATAACTTAAATGTTTTTAGAATTTCTCCAGAAATCTAAGTTTCACTATCAAACTAGGAATAGCAGCCCTATCACTATATCTACCTCACAACAAGTTAGAATGGATTAAGATTTTGCTACCCACAATTTCCAAATCAAGGCAAAAGCAATTTTAGCCAATGAGAGAAAAATGTTGGAGAGTAGTAAGTTGTAAAATAGGGACTTAGGAAAATTAAAATAGAGCAACTATTCATCATTTCATCTATGTGAATTTCATGTCATTCTTACCGCACATCTTTTATTTTATTGAAAATAAAACTATTTTTTATGTGGAAGGTGAATGATGGTCTAATGGAAAATAAATATGCAAATGGAGTTGATACAATTTATCTCAAGTGGGGGTTCCTCCCCCAAGCTTGTTCTTCACTCGCCTCCGTGTCGAGGGTTGAACCCTTGATGACGGAAATATGCCGCAAGATCGGCTTGTTGTTGCAGCATGGATTTGAAGTTGGTGAATTGAGCTTCCATTTGTTGTTTCCAGTCTTGGGTACCTTGGACATGTCCTTGGAGAGTGTTGTAGATGTCACCCGTCCTCACTTCAAGCTCCTCTATATGTCTTGATAGGTTCGTCATTCCTTGGCTATAGTCACGATGACTTATAGCCAAATTGGAATGACATCTTCTCAAAGATGTTGGAAGCAAGCTGCTAGAGCTTGAAGTGGATAGGGGTGTCTCCCATGTAGCACCTGGCCATCCATACCAAGACGGACCTTCAGTCTCATACGATGGAGGTTGAGTCCATCCGGGTGCATCACCCATTGGGTTATCTTCCTCTTCATACTCATGGACCGTGGAGGTTGTCGGGGGCATGGCCGCTCTCCTTGTATGGCTTCTAGTTATCCTGTCAGAGACATTACTTCTTCCGGCTTCCTCGATGGGAAGGAGGTCATTGGTTAGCCTCTGACATTTGTACAAATGATAATCTGGATTAGGTAACCGAATTTCATTGACAAAGCCGGGATAATAAAATATCAAAGAGCCATCTTTATCATGCTTAAGGGTACGTCCTTGCACTAAATAATCTTCATTAATTAATTCTCTTTCATTTTCAATATATTGAAATGAAGAATATTCTAGTGCTCCTACCCTAGTAGCAATACGGGTAATCAATGAAGTACATTCAATTGGCCCTACCCATGGAATGTAATCTAACCATTGTGTCATCATGGCAATAACTGGAGCAACTTTTATATTTTTAGTGATGCAAATAAAATTTTCAGCTCATCATCACATATTATCCTTAGATCTCCTCTGGGGAACATAGTCATAGCTACCCATCTATGCATGAAGCGTAAAGTAGGGTTGTGCGAGTGGATATTGCTAGGGGCACTACATAGGACCTCACCAGTTAAATCTTGCCAAAAAAATTGTTTGTTAAACTTAGGTAAAGTGTCTAGTAAACAACGTTTATGGATGCCTAGGATTTCACTTAATTCTTTCCATAGGATGTTGTATTCTTTTTGAAATAATCCAAAAGTAATACCATCAAATCCTATTTTGAGTGTGCAAAGGAATTGTACAGAGAGAAGGCGTGAACCTTTCTCCTCTATGTGAGCAAAGTTTTCCAATCCTAGTGCACGCCAAATGGAAAAGAATTCGGAATCCACCTATTTTGGATCATAAGCTTTCTCATAAGAAAACTCACGATTGAAAGTGCATCTAGGCATCCTCGTGAGTTTTGGATGATTGATGATGAAAATTAAGAGACTAATGAGCCGAGTTGATCTTAAGCACATGTGTGATGGTTGAAATGAGATGAAATCCCTCAAAAGGAAAAGGTCGAAACGGGCGTCAAAGACTCAAGCATGGAAATTAGGGTTTCTATGGTGTTGAGCTCAGATGAGTCGTATCTTGTGTGAGGGTGGCTGTATCATGTGCATTGAGATCATTCTAGAGGGCTCAAAGTGGTGATTGAGAGAAAAACCTAAGTGAGAAGCCAAAATGAGGAAAAACCATAGGAGGCCGGACTAGTCCAACTAGTTAGACCAGTCCGCTTTGGGACGGACTAAAGGTCTCTGGATGAATTCGGACTTGTCCGTATGGGTATCGACTAGTCCGTTCATCCCTTAATGGAGTTGGAGATAAGTCCCCGTAGACCAGACTTGTCCATTTTGGAACGAACCAAAGCTCTCTGGAAAAGTTCAGACTTGTCCGTAGTGGTATGGACTAGTCTATTTGAGACTTAGTGTGAGAGAAACCGAGCAAACCCTAGAGGGCCGGACTAGTCCGCACCCTGTTGTCGGACTAGTCCGGGCCTGCCTAGTTGAGTTCGTTTTGGGACGGACTAAACCTTTCTGTCCTACTTCGGACTAGTATGTTTTTGACCGCACTAGTCCGTGTTGTCAGTGGCCATTTGAAATTCAAATGTTGGCATGCACGTCATCTGTATTGTCGATCGATGACGTGAAATTGTCGATGGTCCCAGAAGGCCAGACTAGTCCGTGGCACAGGACCGAAGTAGTTCGGGGTTGTCCAGGTGGCAACGGTTAGTTGGCGGGACCCCTATAAAAAGGGGACCCCGACCCCTATTTGATAACTTTTGAACCCTAGCGACGCCACAAGTGACCTAGATCCTTCCAAACCCTTCTACTCGTCCTACTAGCCCTCCAAGACCAAATCTTGAAGAGATTAGGGTTTGGGAAGGAGAGTGAAGGAAGATCATCGTGCTTTGGCTCTCAGTTTGATCTCTTGCACATTGTTTTGTGTTTTGTGGCTTGTGTGAGTTGAGCTTTGTGTGCCCTCATTGTATTGATTTGTGGGAGCGTCAACTTGTGAGCAGCCATAATCAAACTTGGTGATTACCCATTGATATAGTGGAAACCAAGCCAGCCATTGTGGTGGCTTGGTGAGAGAAGGGTCAAGTGAGACCCGGAACTTGTGTGGAATTCTCAATGTGGATGTAAGCTTCTTCATGGAGATGAACCACGGGATAAATTGTGTCTCTCTTGTCGCTTTACATTTGATAATCACTAGAATTGCTTTTAGGATTCATATTGCTCTTCACTTTGATCTTGTTGAAATCTTGTAACCTATTTTCTTACAATTGTCATCTAAGTTGTACTAGTTTACTATACATTGTATTCATCTTTAGTGAACTTAAATTCCTCAAATAACTTGTAGAAATCAAGTTTTTAGGTTTTTCTCATGTGCTGAGCAAACTAGCCCGGCCCTGTCCAAACAAGTCCAACCTTAGTGTTTTAATCTTGTTTGATTAAGCCATTTCAGGTCTTATTGCCTATTCACCCCCCCTCTAGGCGACTATCAATTGGTATCAGAGCAGGTTTCTCCACCAAGAGTCTAACAACTCGGAGAAGAAATGGTCGGAAGGGGTGACAACAAGATTTCGATGATTGTTGATGACACCAAGACGAAGAACGTCGATGTTCCTCAAGATGATCCAAATGACGATGAAGAAGTTCATATGCTCAAGGCACGACTTCGTGAGAAGCTCAATGTGCCCAAGAAGGAGATCAAGCAATTTGTTGCTATCAACGTTGACAATGGGAGTAATTCACAAGACTACTCCCGGTGTCCTTACAACTATGAGCAACTAACCACAAGCAATCACTATTTATCTATCCCCATTGGCAAACCTCCTTAATTTGATGGAAATGATTACTCTATGTCGAAGCATAAACTGAAGATGCATCTCATTTCCTTAAACCCTAGTTTGTGGCAAATTGTTATGACAGGTGTACATCTTCCCAAGAATGAGGAAGCCATCACTCCGGAGCAAGCCGTCCTCCTCCATCGTAATGCTCAAGCCTTTGGAGTGATTACCTCCTCATTGACTCGAGAAGAGTTCAACCGCATTGATGGGTTGGAGGTTGCCAAGGAGATATGGGACACCCTCAAGACAGCACATGAGGGCAACCGTGTCATTAGGGAAGCCAAGATCGAGATGATCGAAGGAGAACTTGGGAGGTTCACTATCATGGATGGTGAATCTCCCCAAGACATGTACGACCGCCTCAAGACTCTCATCAACAAGAGTCGGTCTTATGAAAGCACCCAGTGGACCAACCATGAGGTGGTAAAGAGGATGATTTGAGCATTCATGCCTCCAAACGTCACTCTTTGCTCACTAATTTGTGGGAGTCCGGGTTTTCACAACGACCATGAGATGATGGAGCAAGAAGCTATGTTCTACAACGATCTACAAAAGCTCTCCTCTCCCAAGAAAAGGGATGTTGCATTCAAGGCAACATCCTCAAGATCACAAGAAAAGGAAGAGTGTGATGAAGAGAGCCACGACACCGATGAGGAAGAGACACTCTTCATAAACAACTTTAAGAGGATGTTTAGAAGAAGGAGGGGGAGCTACCATCATGAAAGCAAGAGAAAAGAAAAGCCCAAGACAAGATCAAAGAGGGCTTGCTACAATTGTGAGGAGTATGGCCACTTCATTGTGGATTGCACATATGAGGAAAACGAGAAAAAGAAGGAGGGCAAGTCCAAAGAGAAGAAGTACTTCAAGAAGAAGAAGCAATCGGGGCATGCCCACCTTGGAAAGGAGTGGGATTCAAATGAGGAATCCTCCCCCGATGAAGAGGAAAATGATAGGAAAAAGATGAGTCCCGATCTTCCGATAGGTAATGGATAGGTCGATTGATGTGGAGATCTCGACGTTGATGATCCGAGGCTCTCGAGTAGAACACAAACAGCCCCTGCAATCACTACACCACCGCTCCGTTGGTTATCAATCGTGCTTCACACGATTGACCTCGCCAAGAAGGCTAATCCCTGCAAGTGCAACCGAGAACACAAGCAAGAACGTAGAAGACACGATTTGAAATCGCTGAATTTGGGGTTTCACAAACTGTAGAACAGCGATATTATTAATCTATGCAAAACCCAATTGTCTATAGCGGCTACCATGGAGTATATATAGGTGGTAGGACGTCCAAGGGGGTGTTAGGGTCGTGACCTAACCCTAAGACATGAAAATAATGGACTTAGACTTGATACAAGGCCCAATGGCCCAATACAGTGGCGCAGCACCCCGACAGATTATGTACTTGATTTTGTTTCGACGATTCCCATCGACTCCGAGGCATTTTGACATGGGACCGGCGCCATTGGAAAGGTTATCCTCTCCCCTTTCCGTGAATATGTAAAACGTCCAAAACGGAGTTCGTATGCGTCCTGGACGTCCATTTTAGTGCGTATTGCTCCTGGACTCCGAGTTGGATACGATATGGAGTTTGGTTCGGTTTCCATCTTCTTTGAACGAATTCTCTGGTCTTTCACGTCCCTAATACTCCCTCCAAGTACTCATTGAACCTCTCCATGGATTCTAATCACAAATAAATCATTAAGTAGCAATCTATGCTCAAAAACATATAAGGAAATATATAAGAACGAGTTCACCTCTGAAATTAATTGTTGTGTATGAACTCTATTGATTGCATCTTGTATGTTTAATGGAGTGTTGTTTGTATCCATAGAAGTGATGTCATCATCATCCTCCCCTTCTTGAATTGGAGTCATCCTCGACTCAAGTTCATCTCCTCTCATGTGTTGGTCTAAATGTGCAACGCCATCAAATCTTCTTGTATGCATGAATGGAGGAGGCCAAGGTGGTGGACGACATAGTGCGCCATCTTGATCTTGTCCATCAAATAAGAGTGCACATTCACTTGAGCCAGGATCCCAAACAAATAAATATTGTGTCATGTTTGTAGGTGCAATAATAATATGCATGATCTCATCATTCTCCCCTTCTTTATGACAAGCCGTCCTCGGCTTGCTCGTATGTCCAGCAAAGGGGCTTGCTTTGGAGGTAGAATGAGTGCTGTCCATAATGCACAACCACAGTGAATAATGCTTTTGTTGTCCCTGCTGCAAGGAAAAAATACTAGAAAAACTTGACAATACATTATTAGTGTTAGTGCATCCATTCATTTCACCATGTTGTTGTAGCACAAAAGGAGCTTGCACATTTGAACATATGTAAACTTTATGCACCATAAATTCACCACTATCTTCATAGTTGCCTATAGCATGAAAAATATTTCTACTTAATAAAGGCAATTCAGATTGTGAAAATATTCTCCTCTCTACAATATTTAGATCACAAAGAGTGTCAAATTCAATATAACCCAAAGTATTTAGAGAAGACAAAAAATTCAGCTCATCATTTTCAGCAGTAGCAGTGATCAAATTATGAATTTCAGCACAAGTAGGTGAATCCAAAACACAATCATCTTGTACATTAAATGTTTTTGCATAGGTATAATAGAGTTATCAGCACACAACTCTTTCGTAGCGCAATGATCAGCAGGAAAATCAACATGTGACAATGGTGTATAAACAAACGATTCTAATAGTTGCTCCTCGAAAATAGCATGATTGGTGGAATAATTCAGAACATCCAAAAACTTCTCACCTTCTATATTTGTAGAATGTTTTGCCTTACCATTTTCAGCAGTGATTTCGAGTGCATTATGAGTTGATCCGTCTAAAATTTCACAAGTGTTGTCAAAAGCCTCGTTCTCTTTTGCATCATCTATATTATTTTCTATATTGTCCTACAAAACATTAGACACAAAAGGAGGTACAACAAGAAATTTCTCCTCAAATTGTTGAATTTCTTCTTTGCACATAGATACATTAGCAAAAGTTTCTCGCATAAGAATTTTCATTTCTTTCCATGTTCGAAGTTTTTCTAATTCATTTAAATTGTTCCACCAAGTTAATGCACAATCTACTAATGCACTTGCAACATTTCTAATCTTTCTCCTCTCACACATATGACATTGTCCAAAAATATTATCCACCTCAATTTCCCAAGTAATATATTCATCATAACAAAAACCATCATAAGAAGGAAGAGATGGGCGAATGTAATTACCTCTTGTGGAAGGTGTTGTAAAGGTGGTCTGAATGTCATGTGAATCCTTTGTTGATGTTTGATTTTTACTGAGCAACTCCATCGTCGTCTTCATCATGTCCATCATCTCAGCATATAATGCATAATTCTTGCTTTTACCTGACATTGTTAGTAGCAAACAGAAGACAACATAAAAAATATGTTATCCCTATCAACTACAAAGGATAATGGCAAAGTGAAAGTGGAATCACACACTCTCAAGTGTCTTACCACGCTCTTACAAGTGTTCTTACCGACACTGCAGGTGGCAAACGGTGGACGGTATGAAGAAACCAATGAAGCGTGGGATGATTGCAAAGGTGTATCGATTCTGCTCAAGAGTAAGGTGTAGCTTGGATGATACTTTCTATGTAGCAAGGATTAGCAACAATGAAATCAGATAGTAAAGTTGAATAAGTGTCCAAAGTATTTGTCAAAGTTGCTGGCCTAAATGTGTTCTTAGTAGTTCAAGCTAGCAAGACATGAGACAAAACTAGATGACACAATGAATGCAAACACTTCTGTTTTTTTGTTGTTTTTTTCCTCTTTTTTGTGCGGCTTTTGTTTCTTGTTTTGCACTTGCCTTTTTCTTTTTTCTTCCTTTTTTTTTCAGAATGTGCTACAAGGGAAGAACACAATGAAAATCAATCCAAGATATCTCGTATGTCTGTCGCAGATTTTCTGCTCAATCTTCTAAAGACAAATAGGCACACTTATAAGCTCTAAATTGGAAAACTTAGAACAGCAAGATTGTAGATATATCTCTCCTATTTAGTTTCAATATATGGAAGACCTATTTTGGAAAAGAACAATAGGAGATATTGTCCCCGAAATACAGACTGTTCAGAATTTTTAGGTCAATAACAGATTCGGATATAATGCAATTTCGACATCTATAACTACATTTTCTGGGAAAATGATGAATAAGAAAGTTATAGAGAACTTCTTAAGATTTCCAGAAAGTATAAGAACACGACAATCCGAGTTCGTATGAGCTAGATATGATGAAAATACTGAACTGTACAGAGATGAATCTAATCTGGACGTGATGACGTGATTCAAAAGGATGAATCAACACAATGCAAAACTCAAACTAAGACTAAAACACTTTCTGAACCAGCAATATGACTCAACCACGGACACAAACTCAACAAAACCAAACTGAATAACAAAGTTGCAAAGGCTCAAACGTGGTTTGGACAAAGTAATGAACAGATCTACTAAACTGCAAGTTCTTTTGTGGCTTTTTTGTGAACTCTAAGTATGAAAAACAAAACTAATGTAATGGATAGATGAATTACCTAACGGGCAACCTGGAAATTTGATACCAATTGATAGGAAAAATTGGTCCGATCTTCCGAAAGGTATGTCGATTGGGGTGGAGATCTCTATTGAAATATAAGTGAATTGCCTACCATCCCTTATTAGCTTAAGCTTTTGAGGGCAATTGGTCAGCACATAATAGCTTAACATGGTATCAAAGCCAGAGGTCTCGATTCGAATCTTGGCGGGCGCAATTTATTAAAAGAATAAAATAAAATTGCAGCCGACTTCTATTCCACGTTTGCAGAGCCAAAAGAGCCTGCACGTGAGGAGGAGTGTTGAAATATAAGTGAATTGCCTACCATCCCTTATTAGCTTAAGCTTTTGAGGGCAATTGGTCAGCACATAATAGCTTAACAATCTCGACGTTGATGATCCGAGGCTCTCGAGTAGAATACGAACAACCCCTGCAATCACTACACCACCGCTCCGTTGGTTATCAACCGTGCTTCACACGATTGACCTCGCCAAGAAGGCTAATCCCTGCAAGTGCAACCGAGAACACAAGCAAGAACGTAGAAGACACGATCTGAAATCACTGAATTTGGGGTTTCACAAACTGTAGAACAGCGATATTATTAATCTATGCAAAACCCAATTGTCTATGGCGGCTACCATGGAGTATATATAGGTGGGAGGACGTCCAAGGGGGTGTTAGGGTCTTGAACTAACCCTAAGACACGAAAATAATGGACTTAGACTTGATACAAGGCCCAATGGCCCAATACGGTGGCGCAGCACCCTGACAGATTCTGTACTTGATTTTGTTTCGACGATTCCCGTCGACTCCGAATGAATTTTGACATGGGACCGGCGCCATTGGAAAGGTTATCCTCTCCCCTTTCCGTGCATATGTAAAACGTCCAAAACGGAGTTCGTATGCGTCCGGGACGTCCGTTTTAGTGCGTACTTCTCCTGGACTCCAAGTTGGATATGATTTGGAGTTTGGTTCGGTTTCCATCTTCTTTGAACGAATTCTCTGGTCTTTCACGTCCCTAATACTCCCTCCAAGTACTCCTTGAACCTCTCCATGGATCCTAATCACAAATAAATCATTAAGTAGCAATATATGCTCAAAAACATATAAGGAAATATATAAGAACGAGTTCACCTCTGAAATTAATTGTTGTGTATGAACTCTATTGATTGCATCTTGTATGTTCAATGGAGTGTTGTTTGTATCCATAGAAGTGATGTCCTCATCAAAAAAGATAGCAACCATTGCTATTAAGAAAACAACCACGAAGAACAAGCTCTTCCCAAAGTTGGAGAAATCAAGGCCAACTTGCCTCATGGCCAAGGAGGGAAGAAAGAAGGTTAAATCTAAATCCTCATCTTCAATTTCTTCGCATGATGATTTTGATAGTAGTAGTGAAAATGAACATATGCTTCAGGATATGAGTAAAAGTACCTTGAAAAGATTGAGGTTGTTGACGGATGAGATATTAGAGAAGTAAGAGCTCATCAACCATCAAGAGGACATGCTCATCCAACAAAAGGAGAGATGTCAAGAGGTTGAGAAGCTCTTGGAGCTTGAAAGAGAAAGAAGCAAGGCACTTGGGCATGAACTCGCTTTGAGCAAGGAAATTTGCTCAAACCTTGAGAACACTACAATTATGCTCAAGGATGAACTTGTTAGTTTGACACAAGCTAACAAGATCCTTGAAACACAAGTGAAATCTCTCAAGGTCAATGCCCCTTCTTCCTCTACAAGCTCATCTTTCACAAATTTCAAATCCGAAGTGCCTCAACCTTGCAAATGCTCAAACTTGATTATAAAACTTAAAGATGAGCTTAAGTTGGCACAAACCAATCAAGCACCAAAGGGTGACATCTTTAACAAGGAGAAGATGGCATATGCACGTAGTGCATATACCAACACAAGACATCCCTTTGTCAAGAATGGTCTTGGATATTCTAGGGAGAGTAGGCACAATTCCAAAACTCCCAAGAACGGCAAAGACTTGATTGTTTTTGTCAAAGGAGGTTCATACAACAATAAGGGAAAGAACATTGCTACATCACCCAAAATGCCTAAGAAGGAACCTCACCCCTTGTTCCGTGATTTTGATGCTTCATATGTGTTATTAAGGAACAAGTTTGGTAGAGCTTATGCTAGGTATGTTGGGACACACTGCAAGAGTCCAAAACCTTGTGTGTGTGTGTGTGTGTGTGTGTGTGTGCCCAAGTGCCTCTTGACTAATATCAAAGGACCCAACACCGCTTGGGTACCTAAAGCCAAGGCTTAAATCTTTCTTGTAGCCATACTCCTCCGGTGGAACCAAATGGGTTCTTGATAGGGGGTGCACTAATTATATGACTGGAGAGAGGAATATGTTTGTGGAGTATGAGCTAAATGAAGATCCAAGTGAAGGAATCTATTTTGGGGACAATAGTCAAGGAAAAGTCCTTGGCACCGGTAAAATTGCTATATCCCCTAATCATACTCTTTCAAATGTTTTACATGTTGATTCACTTGATTATAACCTCTTGTCCATATCACAACTATGTGACAAATGTTATAATTGCTTATTCACTAACGAGAGTGTGACCGTCACAAGAAGAAGCAATGACTCAATTGCCTTTAAGAGTGTACTCAAGGGAAAGCTCTATCTTGTGGATTTCTTCGCGGTTAAAGCCCAACTTGATACATGATTAATTGCAAAAACTAACATGGGATGGCTTTGGCATAGAAGGCTAGCCCATGTTGGGATGAGGAATTTGCAAAAACTCCTTAAGGGCGAGCACATTCGTGGTTTAAAGAATGTTGTGTTTCAAAAAGATAGGCCATGTAGTGCATGGCAAGCCAGAAAGCAAGTTGGAGCACCACATCCATCCAAGAACGTTATAACAAGAACGAGACCATTGGAGCTTCTACACATGGATCTCTTCGGTCTAATCTCCTACGTAAGTATTGGCGGTAACAAATACGGTCTTGTTATTGTTGATTACTTTTCACGTTTCACTTGGGTATTCTTTTTGCATGATAAGAGTGAGACTCAAGGTGTCCTCAAGAAATACTTGAAGAGAGCTCAAAATGAGTTCTACATAAGTATCATGACCATAAGGAGTGACAACGACACCGAACTCAAGAATACTCAAGTTGAAGAGTTTTTGGATGAAGAAGGCATCAAGCATGAGTTCTCGGCCCTCTACTCGCCTCAACAAAATGGGGTGGCCAAGAGGAAGAATAGAACTATAATTGAGGTGTCAAGAACCATGCTTGATGAGTACAAGACATCGGACCAGTTTTGGGTGGAAGCGGTTAACACCGCTTGCAATGCCATATATCGGTTATATATTCACCACATAATCAAGAAGATGTCCTATGAGCTCCTAACCGGTAACAAGCCTAACGTTTCTTACTTTCGTGTCTTTGGGAGCAAATGCTACATTCTAAACAAGAATCCTAGGACTTAGAAGTTTGCTTCTAAGTCTGATGAGGGTTTCTTGCTTGGTTATGACTCAAACACTTACGCCTATCGTGTCTTCAACAAATCCCCCGGAATTGTTGAAGTAGCACAGGGCATAGTGTTTGGTGAGACTAATGGCTTCCAAGTGGAGCAAGTTGATCGTTATGTGCTACATCAAGAAGAAGCTCCACAAGTGGTGATAGAATGGATGGTGCTTGGAGATATACGACCACAAGAACAACCTCAAGATTCAAGTGACCATCTTACACATCAAGCAAGCTCTTCCTCAAATGATCAAGATCAAGTACCCCAAGATGCGCTCCAAGATGATGAAAATGGAGGCATCAATCAAAGGGGATACAATGAAAATGAGGAAGACAAAGATGAAGATTCAAGACCTCAAGCGCCTCACCCAAGAGTGTACCAAAGTGTTCAACGGGAGCATCCCGTTGACAATATACTTGGAGACATCTCCAAGGGAATAACTACTCGATCTCATATTGCAAATTTTTGTGGACATTACTCTTTTGTTTCTTCTTTGGGGCCTCACAAGGTTGAATAAGTGCTACGAGATCCGGATTGGGTGACGACCATGCAAGAAGAGCTCAACAACTTTGAAAGAAATTAAATATGGGAGCTCGTGAAGAGGCCTAATGCGAATGTTGTAGGCACCAAGTGGGTGTTCCGCAACAAACAAGATGAGCACGGGGTGGTTACAAGGAACAAGGCACGACTTGTGTCCAAGGGGTATTCACAAGTCGAAGGTTTGGATTTTGATGAAACCTTTGCTCCCGTAGCTAGGCTTGAATCAATTCGTATATTACTTTTCTTTGCTACTCACCATGATTTTAAGCTATATCAAATGGACGTCAAGAGTGCATTCCTCAATGGTCCAATCAAGGAAGAGGTGTATGTGAAGCAACCCCCCGGTTTTGAAGATGAAGAATTCCCAAACCATGTGTACAAATTGCATAAGGCTCTCTATGGCCTCAAATAAGCTCCTAGAGCTTGGTATGAGTGCCTTAGAGACTTTCGAACTCAAAATGGTTTCAAAATTGGAAAGGCGGATTACACTCAATTTACTAAGTACTTTGATGATGATTTGTTTCTTTGCCAAATATTTGTCAATGATATTATATTTGGTTCTACTAACAAAGCTTTTTGTGATGAGTTTTCTAAGATAATGACGGAAAGATTTGAGATGTCCATGATGGGGGAGTTGAAGTTATTCATAGGTTTTCAAGTAAAGCAACTCAAGGAGGGCACATTCATTAGTCAAACCAAGTACACACAAGATCTACTCAATATGTTTGACATGGACAAGGCTAAACCCATCAAGAATCCTATGGCAACTAATGGGCATCTTGATCTTAATGAAGATGGTCCAAGTGTGGAACAAAAAGTATATCGTTCCATGATAGGTTCATTGCTTTATTTATGTGCATCTAGGCCCGATATCATGCTTAGTGTGTGTATGTGTTCTAGATTTCAAGCTTCTCATAAGGTGTGTCATTTGACCGCCGTTAAGAGAATTCTTAGATATTTGGTTCGCACACCAAGCCTAGGACTTTGGTACCTCAAAGGCTCTAAGTTTAACATCATTGGATATTCCGATGTGGACTATGCGGAGTGCAAAGTTGATAGGAAGTGTACATCCGGAACTCGCCAATTACTTGGTAGATCTCTAGTGTCTTGGTACTCAAAGAAACAAAACTCCATTGCTCTTTCCACAGCTGAAGCGGAGTATGTCGCCGATGGAAGTTGTTGTGCACAACTTCTTTGGATGCGACAAACTCTTAGGGACTATGGCATAAACATGCGCCATATCCCCCTCCTATGTCACAATGAGAGTGCCATCAAAATAGCACACAATCCAGTTGAGCATTCAAGGACCAAACACATCGATATCAGCCACCACTTCTTGAGACATCAACACTCAATCAAAGGAGACATTGCAATTTCCCTTATGAGAACCGAAAAACAATTGGCCGATATTTTTACCAAGCCCCTAGATGAGAAAAGATTTTGTGAACTTAGGAGTGAGTTCAATATCTTAGATTCCCGAATTGTGGCTTGAGTCTTGCACATCTGATTGTTACATGTATTTGCTTCAAAATTCATACATGCTTGCGAAAAACTCATCCTCCTCAATTTTCTACAAATTATTTTGAAATTATTGAATCTTTGTGAATTATAGTCATAGTTTGATTGTTGATTGCTTACTGACCATGTTTACAATGATCTTTTATGATAATATAGTCCAAAAGGATCAAATCTCCACTGAAAACTAAATATATATGAATTTTCAGCCTTAGGACCGGACTAGTCCGCCCCCGACCGGACTAGTCTGGACCCAGTCCGTAGGCCAGACAAGTCCGGGTCTCCAACCGGACTAGTCCGTCCCTTGGGGACTTAACCTTTACAAAGATCCCTCGACCTCTTCACTCTTACCCACACAGTCTCTCTCTTCAAAACGCACGAAAACCGCCCCCAAATCGGCAAGTTTTGATTCCAACCACCAAATCTTGATTCCAATCCGTGGATTGAAGCCCTAGGGTGCGTGGGAACTCTTACCCAAGCATCAAAGGTCGATTCTTCATCCACATTTCATCGATTTGAAGATTTGAAGAGGTATTCTTGACCTAACCCCAAAACCTTCAAAATTCAATTCTTTTAGGTCTATTTATGGAAACTTATTCACAAATATTGTTGCCCACATCATTATGATCATGTACCTCAATTTTGGTGGTAGGATCCGTATATTTTGAAAAAATTCTCTAGATTAGGGTTCTTGCTGTGTGAACCGGGCTAGTCCGGCCACAGGGCGGACAAGTCCGGTTTGGTACGGACTAGTCCGACCCCTGGGAGACAAGTCCGGGTTACATAGTGAAAACCCTAACCTTGATCGATTTTGTGAATTCTAACGCCATGCCTCTACTTATTTGGAATCATACACACTCCTTTTCCTCTCTTATCAGTGACAATGTCATATTCAGACTATGTTCCACTTTCTGACTCCGAAGCCAAGGCGGGAAGGTAAGCTCTTTACCGTCAAAATTGTGAGGAGCACGAGCTTGCCATAGCATATCTCGAGTCTCAGTCAGAGGCTAGAAGGGCAAAGATGACTTAACGGGAGGCTCATAACTCAGCGACAACAGAGGTAGCTCCCTAGAGGAAGAGAATTGTGACTGTGGGGGAGAAGGCAAGGACCTCCAAGGACAAGGGAAAGGCACCAGTGGATGCTACACCCAAGAAGAGGGTCCTCGTTGCTAAAAAGCCTGCGAGCAAGGCTAAGAAGGGAACCTATCAGCCCATTGGTCCCTTGAGGATGACTTCACCTGCACAGAACCCAAATTGTGCAACTGCCTTTGATGCCAACATCTTCAAAGGAAAGGGGCTGAGAAGGCAAGAAAGTTGAGAAAGATCAATGTCTACCAAAGGTAGAGGAGCACAATGGATCCCCACTTTTGGTGTGACTTCCACTGTGACTACTACAGGACAGTCTACATGTCCAAGCAGACTCTAGTCACAAATGCTCAGTGGATTGATTGGGACTACATGGGCCAGAAGGATCACGTGGCTTTCAATGCTGTGATTGAGGCCATAGAGCGCCATGGCTTGAATAAGTTGATGACATTTCAATATGATTGTAATGTGGAGGTTATTGCTCAATTCTACTCCATTGTCTACTTCCACCACAGGAGGATCACTTGGATGACACATGGAGAGAAATACTCCACCACCTACTCAGCTTATAGACCTGGAGGATCAACTGGAGAATGATATCATCATTTCCAACCTAAGGCTAGTTGACCAAGAAACTTTGGAGTACATGTATCCAAGTCTTGTACTTTTTGAGGCGGGGCACATAAGGAACATCAAGCCCTTGTACAGTGTCCTCAACCGGGTGCTCCGGAAGACTATTGCCCCCAAGGATGGAGATGCGGGGATTATTCGAGGAAATTTGAGGCACTTGATGGTGCTAATTGATGGAGATGTCCGTTTCAATGTGGTGGACTACATCTTTCATGACATCTTCAACATCTCGTATACTCCAAACCGATCATGTGGATATGCTCCTTACATCATGTACATGATCGAGAAGGTGTTTGGACTCACCTTCAAGAAGGACATCACTAACTGAAGGCTTCGTCCTCAAATCCCACCTCTGGAGCCTGCTGCCCCTCGAAGGAAGAATGTGGATCCTCCCGCTTCTTCTTCTCACTTCGTTCCCTCACCTCCTCCACCTCCTCCTTCATCACAATGCGGCAGTGGCTTCTTCAAGTGCTTTAAAGCCATCTTATCCTTTTGCCGGAAAGCGGAAGTTTGGCAACGTCGCACGGAGCATCGCCAAGAGAAGTATCTCAAGGCGAAGTGCGACAAGCTGGACATCCCCATGTCTCCCGCCGCGGAGAGTGATGGGGAGATGACTCCGTTCCCGGAGTTCACCACCAAGGAGCTTGCTCAATTCAGTGAAGTTGGTACCTCTACGGCGGCTCTGTCCAAAGATGATGATAATGATGACTTGGAAGCCACAAAGAGCGATAGCGGGCGTCAAGGTGGAGGAGACGACGACGACGGCAATGACACCGATGATGATGAAGAGTAGATCTTAGGACTCTTATCTTCTCTTTTCCTTTTTGGTGTCTTGATGCCAAAGGGGGAGAGATTGGAAGGGGGTAATTAGATAGTTTTATGGGGGAGAGATTGATCCACTATGGACTTATGTTTTAAAAATCTCATTTCAAGTTGTTGTAAGACTTAATTCATGTATTATGTCAAATTTGAAATGTGTGGTTTCAATTACATGTTTATCTTGCATGTTTATTACCTTATCACAATTCATGAGCACATCACTTAGGCACCCCGATGAAGACTCTCGCCATGATCCCGCCACCGATGAAGACTCCGCGTGGGTGTAGCACCACACCTTGTAGCGCTGAACCGTTGCTCTCTCCTCGGAGGACGCCCATGAAGTCGATGACACGTGCACGTCAGACTCCGACTAGCCTTAGGTAAGTCAAGACCCGTACTTTTCCTAAAAAAGACGAGTATCTCTCAACGCTGCAGCCCGGCGAGGAGTTCATGTACACTTTGAAGACCAAGGACGGTAAGGTAGTGAGCCACCACTAGAAGTCACCTACGCGTACCTTGCCTGAGCGTGTGAGAGACTGCCTCATTATCCACGGGGTACGCAAGCCTGAAGGAGGCTATGCAAAAGGCTTTTTCAAGCAAGTGGATAATTTGGCGATGGAAGAATCGATGGGCTCGTCACCCTCCAAGATTAGGCGGCACCTCCCGCCGCCTGCTATCAGAGGGCCACCTGGCCGATTTGAGGACAGCGACGGGAAATCTCCTCGTGCCCCTAAAGTGACACAACTTTCTAAGGAGTTTGCTTCTCTCTGTTTGGAGAACAAGAAGCTATCGGACTTAGTGGCTAAAGGGCACATCGAGATGGAGGAACAAAATTATGATCTCATAACCCTCAAGGAGGAGATTGATGGTGTTCGCCGTGGCATGAGCGCCAAGCTGTGGTGGATATGCAATGCTGTCGGGAAGCCCAACATCTACAACGCTCCTTAGTGTAGATGTCCCAACCGCATAGGATGCTTACTAGTTTCACTTAGTTTTATTGCGAAATTTTTATTTTCATTAAGTTTAGATTGAATAGTGTAAGCATCCCCATATTTGAGTTCAATAAAAGGAATTTACTGGTTCATCTAATTGCGTAAAGTTCCATCTTTAGTTTATTTTGTGTGAATAAAGAATTTAGAGAACAAGTGTGGGGGAGATGCCCCAAATTTGTGAAATCTCGGCGTACAAAAATATTGTTGCATCTCAAAACACATCACAACCGGTTATGCGACTCAACACGTCGAAACAGAGCAACAGAGATGCCAGAAGGGGGTCGGCCGAACCCCCTAGTCGGCTGACCTGGTGTGGACTCCAAACGGCTCCGTTTCGCTCCACAAATTCGGTTTGGATCTCTTTCTTCTGATTATGCATGCTACGTTACTATTTGAGTTGATTTGATATTTAATATTGCATCTTTGAAGGAAATTCAACTCAACAAATAACATTTAAAACTTGGTAGTCAAAATTTTCTTGAGCTAAAAATTTGAATAATTTAAATTTTGATTTATTGCCCTGTTTATGATTCCCACAAGCATAATAGGAAAACATGTCATCTTAGTATTTGACTACTGTGATATGGTAAATGAGTTACTTGAGAAGATTTCTCCTTGCTTGAAATTGATTTTTGATGTTTGCACAATTTGGTGTCTTGAACTTTGCCTGATTCTCTCATTGGAAATTTAAATAACCACCAAGGCCATATGATACAAATTCTTGAAAACCGCATGCATATGCCACTTTGCCTTTCATTGAACTTTGTCAAATTAGTGACCCAATTGAGTGACATGCATGAACTTTTGACTTAGAAATTTTTGTGCATCCTATTCATGCAAAATTTCTCACATTGAGAATTTGCATCCACCATTCATCCATCCAATAAAGAAAACTCCATACATTTTGGTTATCAAAACCTCTTTAGAAAAATAAAAAGGAGTAGAATACATGGCTACGAAATTCAAAAAAGAGAGAGAGTAGCCATGTTTCATCCTTAAAGAGAGAAAAACATGGAGTCCATATGTATACATTCCATTCATGTGCACAAGGATTTCCTTTGTCAATTTTTTAGTTGCATAAGTCTCTCATAGGATCAAGTTTTTGACTTAGTAATACATGAATTGCAATGTGTGTCACATTTATCCCTACCAAGCTCCAAATATATCCATATTTAGTATAGGGACAAAATTGGCACAACATGCCAAGGTGAGGATAAAAACACTTTGAGAAACTTCAGAGAATCCAAATGAGAGATAAGGGCAATTGTTTCTTTGACTTTCTGAATATAGGAAATAGTCAGATCATTTCGGTAGGGGGAGATCCAAGAGAACTACATTCCAACCATTCCACTATTCAAACACCTAAGACTGATGTGATAGCCACACTGCACAAAGGGAATTCATGAATTGAGGTATGAGTTGAAATATCTAGTATTCTCTTTTTTCTAACTTAGAGAAAATTTGTGACAACACCTTAGTTCTTTTTCTTGCCTTCACTCGAGGACGAGCAAAGGACTAAGTGTGGGGGAGTTTGTTGACGGTCCTTAAGTGCCATATTTAGACCGCCAATTCACCTCATAATGTGCACAAAAGAGAAACACAACGTAGTGGTAGGGTTAAAAACTAACCAATTCCACAAGTGTTGGTGTTTATTTGTATGCAAGTGAATTTAAGCCCAAAAAATACCAAGACATGCAGGGAGTGATCCATAAAATTGGATTTTGACGAATCAGGCGATGCCACGTGTCATCACATGGATCAAATGGCCCACAAACAGAAGTATCTGAGGCCATCCAATGGTGTAGCACCCATATAAAGGGATGGGACCCACCTGGCAGAGACCTGGAGGAAGCATAGCCCCAACGGGGCCAAGACTAGGTCGGCTGACCCCCCTAGTCGGCCGACTAAGTCATGGTGCCAATTGTGGTCAAACGCCACGCGTTGGCACCTCGCGGCTTGAAGAGGTCATGGGTGACTGATTCGTGCGCATTTGTTGCGGGAGCCGACTCTTCTCCCCACTATAAATGGAACCCCACACCTCACTTCACACACACACACCAAAAGTTGAGAACAGAATATCACTCCAAAAGTTTAGAGTAGTCCTAGAGGCTGACAAGTAGAAGGAGAGTGTGGTGAAGAGTTTAGGAGAAGAAGGCTTGGGCTTCTCAAGTCCCTCTTCTACACTTGTACCCCTACAAAGGTGTTATTCAAATCAAGTCAGCCTTTGTGAATTCAGTTCAAGTTTGATTCTAATTCATAGAAGGTTGCACAAGTAGTTACTTGTGGGTTCATTGCTTTAATTTATTAGAGGCTCAAGTTGTAGCTCTGTGTTCGAAATAACTAGAGTTGTGATTTAGAACGTAAGCGTGCTGCTTAGGTTAGAAATCACCAGTAAATATCTCGTAGACCCACGGATTGAAGAGGTAGGCCGTAGGTGGTGACAGCCCTATCTGTCCTTTGTAATTCTCCATGTTCGGCTATGCCATAGGCTCTTGACGGGAGTCGCCTAGTGTTGCTAGGGGTAAACCCGTTCCCAAAGCAAACAGCTACTACAAATTCCTTGAATTAGAATCAATACTTTGAATCCCTCTCTCTTCCTTACCTACCAAACAATTTTGTGTCCTTGGGCAGATTAATTCGTAAGATTACACACACATTCCTTGGATTTGATACCCTTGGAATACTATCTTAAGGTGAAGTGCTACACGATAGTTTCTATGCGCTTGCGGATTTTTATCTTTGATGTAAGAAACGTCAACATAGGCCATGAGGTTGGCCTATCCTTGCTGCAGAATGGATTTGACATTGAAGGGTTGAGTGTCGATGTTGGGTTGCCTTCCATGGGTTCCACGAGTGCGGTCGAGGAGAGTTTTGTCGATGTCGCTCATCCACACCTTAAGGTTCCCATAGGTTGGATGCAACTTGTTATTCATTGGATAAGGTAATGATAACCCTTAGCTGCAAAGGAATGACGTGTACTCAACATGCGTTGAGTGTGTTCCGTCATTTTTTGCTAAGGTGTATCATACCTTATTGCCATAAAGAAACAACTAGTACCCTTCATGCATTTAGTATGATCCGTCATTCCTTGGCTAAGGTAATGATAACCTTCAGCCACGAAGGAGTGACATGTACCCAACATGTGTTGGGTACGATCTGTTGTTCCTTGGCTAAGATACAACATACCTATAACCACAAAGGGATGACGTGCACTCAACATGGGTTGAGTGTGATCTGTTGTTCCTTGGATAAGGTATAAAATACCTTCTATCCACATAGGAGCAGCTTGCATCCAATATATATTGGATGTGATCTTGTCATTCCTAGGTTAAGGTACATTATACCTTTTAGCTACAAAGGAATAACTTACACCCAATAATGATGGCAATTCCCTTAATCTTGAATAAGTGCTTAGAACAATTGATAGCATAATGCTCTCACATATTCATAGCAGCCCATCGGCTGCTCATAGAGGGTTTCCATGCACTACGTAAGAAACCCAAAAAGGAGACAAAGATGGGCGACACGCTCGAAGGAGGGCGTCTCTGATAAGGTTAAGTGAGACGTACCCGCTTCAGCGAGGATCTGACATGACTCAACTGAACGTTGTTGTTATTTCCTATGCACTACTAACAATTCATCCCTAGCAGTGGTGCCAGAAATGTTTGTTGGTAGGTTTTAATTCTCAAGTGAACGTTCGCAAGCGCACGGAAACTATCGAAGTAGCATTTCCCCTTTTAAGAGTATTCCCAAAGGGTGTCATTTTTATTTTCCCAAAGGAAGGCTAGATGGAAGTAAAACAATCATCAAGCGGAAAGGCTAGGTTGGCCTAGGTAGGGTTCTAGCAAGGATGGGTTAAGTGATAAGTGGAGGTAGTGTGACACACACAAGAGTATCCTATACTAAGGGGATAAATGAGGTAATAGAGGGGCTAGGTTATGAGTTAGGTAGATACTCCTACTATGCTTCTAATGTACATATACATAGCCTACGTTAGTTACTAATGATCATGTTAATTATGAATTCTCATGCTAAGTGGATTAACACATTGGGCACGGGTTTAGCCCTAGCAACACTAGGCAACTCCCGCCAAGAGCCTGTGGTATAGCCGAACATGGAGGATTACAAAGGACAGATAGGGCTGTCACCACCTAGTGCCTACCTCTTCAATCCGTGGGTCTACGAGACATTCAATGCTACTCTCTATCCTAGCACTATGCTAGCATATTAAGTAATGACCTTAAGATCCTAGGCACAAGCCATCCTAATTCAATGAACTAAATCATCGTTGAACCAATATTAATTCATAGCATATGTGATTCATATTAAAATATTCATATCATAGCTAATTAGACTATAGTGGAGGTTTATAGTGTTTATGATAATGTAATATGAATGGTACTGCACAATCTTAAATACTACTCCTACCACATACTTGGAATCCACAATCAAACAAGAAATGCTTAATCCAAGTATATGAACAATAGAAGACTAAAGATATCATCTTTATTATGACTAAAGTCACAAATACAAATAGGAATATGGGAAACATACCTTTCCCAATTAGAAATTGGGAAGAGACTCCTTCTACTCCTCTCCTACTTGGACTATGAACTAGAGACTCTCCTCTCTATAGCCTAAACTCCTCTAAACTTATGGAGAGTAGTGGATACAATGGATGAACACTCAAGTGGTGTGTGTTGAAGTGAGGGGTGAGGGGTCCTATTTATAGCCTGGAGAAGGGTCGTTTCCTGTGAAAAAAAGCGCGCAAATCAGTCACCCATGATCTCTTCAAGCCGGGAGGAGCCTACACGTGGAGTTTGACCGAGAAAGGCGCCAGGACCTAGTCGGCCGACTAGGGGGGTCAGCTGACCTGGTATTGGCCCCTTTGTGGTGTGCTTCCTCCAGGTGACTGAAAGGTGGGTCCCATCGACTGATATTGTTGCTACATCAGTGGATGGCCTCGAATACTTCTGTTTGTGTGTCATTTGATCCATGTGGTGCCACATGGCGTTGCCTGATTGGCTGGAATGATATTTTATAGGATCCATCCCCTTGTTTCACTTCATTTCTGCATAGAATCCCCGCATGCACTACTTTCTCCAAGGAAAAGTGGAAATATGTCAAATAGAAAGGTGATGTGTGCAAGAAATGACAATTCCTTCACAATATTGAGTTATATTGACGGGTGAAATTGGTGTATAACAGCCGTCAACAAACTCTCCCAAGCTTATCCTTTGCTCGTCCCGAGCAAAGTCAAGACTTTAGGTTGATGATCAGGAGTTTCTACGATGTTCTATTTTTCAAAAGTACCATGTGCACAACAAAATACTCTACCTAGTATTGCAAAAATTGGCACGGTACTTGACCCATCTTAGGTTATTATAGGGCATATGCCATCTCCTATTCATGGGTGGTTGAAAGATAGAACAACAAATGGAGCACACATACCCTAGGAATTAAGTTCCACTCAAATCCCGGAGAGTTTAATTTAGATTTTAAGTTCTCAATTTGATTCTCTCAGGTCTCTCTTTTTGTGTAGTAGAAATCTGTCCTCACCAAGGCATTGTGCCTAAATTCATCCTACCTCTACATAAGGCTTGCATGTGGAGCTTGGTAGAGAATATAGTAGGCATATTTGCATCACATAATATTGCTAAGTCAAAAGAGCAAGCCTTAGGAGAAATCAATTTAAACAATTTGTTTCAAGACTTGTGCATGTGTGATGGAATGGATTGGATGTGGATATTTTGATATGTCTTCTTTTTGGGTGGACTCTCTTATTTTGCAGGTATGAAACATGGCTACTTCTTTCTCTCTTCTTTTTCCTGCTTATGATGTAAGCATGCATTTTCCTTTTTTTTTGTCTTGTAGCCATATCTTCTACTCCCTTTTAATGCAATGAATTTTGGATAGAGTACTAAGCATGAATGATATGGAGTTTCTCTTTTTATTGTGGAATGGTGGTACAATGGAAATTTTCTTACATCTAGTGTAGAAGTATAGCACGTGCAAGTGAAGTCTTGAATTCAAAAAGTAATGAATGAAATCTCACATAGGTCTATAATAGTTTGACAAAGCTCAATGTGAAGACAAATAACATATGCATAAGGTCTATCAATATAGTGTATCATATGTGAATGTAGCCTAGAGGGGTGGTGAATAGGCTTTTTGAACTTCCGTCGGATCCTGAGACACTTAGCAACTTGATCAAATACAGAGAAATCGGACTAGTCTGTTAGGGTGCAGACTAGTTCAGTGTGTGGGGACTAGATCGATCAAGTTTGATCGACAATTTCGATCCAAGTACTCTACGCAGCAAAAATTGAGTTGTAACTAGAGTGTGTTGCTTCAATGAAACTAGATATGGCACGAGTTAACTTTAGTTTCAAAGTTTTAACGTAAGTTGAACAAGATCAAGGGAACCCTAGATTGCAATGAATAGTAAGAACCAAAAGTAAAGACACAATGGTTTTATCCCGTGGTTCGATTCTACAGAGGAAATCGACGTCCACGTTGAGGAGTCCACGGAGGACCGGGTCTTCACCAACCCTACCCTCGTCGAATCTCCACGTAGGCCGATTCTCTTCCACTAATCACAAAGGGGTAAATCACCGTGTTCAAGGGGCCTTCTCACAAGTTGAGGGCTCCCCAAGATTTACAACTGAAAACACCACCAAACACACTTAGAAAATATGCAATAAAACAGCGAGAGTGTGTGAGAGATTCAAACCCATGAGCTTAAGACGTGAATAATGTGTCTCTCCTTTGAGCTATGGTTAATCCTCAAGGATTTGATCTTTCTTGTGTTGGATTGTGTGGAGAGACGTGTTTTATAGGCTCTTGGAAAGTGTGATGGCGCAGGGGGTCGAGCGTGATCATAGTTGGGTCGTGCACCTCTATTATACTAGGGTTTCCAAAGGTTAACGTTAGGGTTTACAAAGTTCAGACTAGTCTGTGGTGGACTCCGGACTAGTTCGGTGTTCGGCGTGTGGTAAACCCTAAGTGTTCAGGAATATCGGACTTGTCCGAAAACATGCGGACTAGACCGATCTTGGCATGGAGATATTCGGACTAGTCCGGTGTGGTGAATCCCTTAGTGAATTGAAGACAAGTACGCACTTGGAGGACTTGTCCGATTTTAGTCAGAGAGGTTATCTGACTAGTCCGGTGTCGTGAAATTTTGAGGGGCTAAGGACATGTCCAAAGTTGGGGAACTTGTTCGAAGTTGGTCAGTGAGGATTTCGGACTAGTCCGTTTAATATTGGACTTGTCCGATTTTGATCAGAGGTGTTATCGGACTAGTCCAGACTTTATCGGACTAGTCCGTTGCGGACATGTCGACACTGGGAGGACTTGTCCGTTCCTGGATAGTGAGATTATTGGACTAGTCCAAGTTATATCAGACTAGTCCGGACCTGTGTAAATTTGTGTAGTGAGAGTGTTTTCTTTTGCTTGAGCTCTTGGGGAGTGTTTCTCCAACACACTCCATACACAAAGAGTATTCTATTCATCTCTTGAGCTCTTTTCAACTTGATTCCTCACTCTCCTCTCTTTTTGCGCTTTCTTCATAATTTCATTAAAACCTGCGGTTATCTCAACAATTTGGTTAGGATCTCATTTGTTTGTCATAAATCACCCAAAACCCACAAGGGATGCCTAGATGCACTTTCGATCTCCCCTTTTCTGGTGATTGATGACAACCAATTGAGATTTCACAACTATGATTAAAAGTCCAAATTTTCATAAAGTGTGCACATATGTGCTTGGAACAAATTAAGCAATGAAAACAAAAGACATATGTGCACTCTTTATGGTGGGTGCAAAACTACGTGTGCGTGAGCAATAATCTTGATGAGAATGAGGTAAAAGCATAGTCATAACAACAACAAGCATATATGACAATTTCAAAGCATAAACATAGATTATATCAAAGTATCATCACAAACTCCATAAACATAACTTAGAAGCATAATAAGAGTCTTACAACATTAAAAACAGTCTTACACCACCAAAAGCATAACATAGATCAAAAGATGCAAATGGAGCTCTCATCTCTCATTTACGGCTACAACCTACTGACTCTCCCTCAATCTCTCCCCCTTTGGCATCAAGGCACCAAAAAGAAGGAGAGGAGGGATCTAGAAGTTGCTGCAGGCTCATTCCTCGTTATCGGTCCACTCGTCGTCTTCATTGTCGTCAGCCTGACGAGGAGGAGGATGGGAACCACTCGTTGTGCCCCCAACGCCAAAATAGGCAAGCTCAAAAGGAGATAAAGGTGGAAGCTCTGAGAAGTTAGAAGGAGAGTTCTCAGAGTTGACAGAAGATCCAATAGGCTCTATCTCCAACTTCTGGCAAATATTCTTGACATTTTCTTTCACGTACTTCATGTGTGCTTCTCTTGCCTTGTTCAACTTGTGAAGATTCACCTCAACATTTTTGCATGAGCCAAAGATGGCGGCCAAGTACTTCAAGATGCCACTGGAAGACCCTTTCTGAGGAGGAGCCCTAGTGTTGGGGGCAGTCCTTGCATCTCCTTGAGATCTCTTCGGAGCCTCTTCACTTGACACAGAAGATGCAGCAGCTGGGAGAGTGGCTTGGGGAGGCTTCTGGGGACTTAGAGGAGAATGCTCTACATCCTTCACAAACTCAATTCCTGTGACTTTCTCAATCATAAACATCAAGTATGGTGCATAGCCACATGAGCGGTTTGGTGTGCAGGAGATGTTCACTATATCATTCCAAATGTAGTCAAAGATATCAAACTTCCTGTTTTTGCTGATCACCTTCATCAATGTCCTCAGGTAGCCTTGGAAACTCCCTGCATCTCCATCCTTCGGAGCAATTGTCTTTCTAAGCACCCTGTTGAGAACCATGAAGAAGGGCTTCATGTTCTTTGTCGATGGAGGGTTGTACTTCAGGCGAGTATCATAAAGGAACTCCATCTTATCCTTCTCTAAGACACCAATGTTGTGAATGATGATCTCATTGTTGCTAGTGTCCTCAAGATGCAGCAGTCTTGCAACACTCATCATAAGTAATAGTATACTTGGATCCATGTGTCATCCGAGTCACTCTCTCTTCTTCATCGCTGGCAAAGTAACAGGTTGCATAGAATTGAGCGATGACTTCATCATTCCAGTTGCACCTGAAGTCAAACAAGTCCTTGATGCCATGTCTCTCCACAGCCTGTATCACTTCATCAAAGACTGAGCAGCTCTTTCTCTCAAAGTGTGCCCAGTCGATCCATTGGTTGCGGACCACTGGAGTCTTCATCGGGAAATATACAATGCTATAGTAGTCCGCATGAAAGTTGCTCCAGAATCTTGCATCAGCTGCCTTCCTGGAACTGCTGTAACAGTCAACCGTCCTGATTTTTGAAGCCACCGCTTCCTTTGCCATTGAATCATTCTTTAGCGGGATCTCTGTTCCCCTGTCTTGGAGCACTCATCTTGAGAGGGCCAATCGGGCCAGAGGCAATCCCTTTACATTTCCCTTTGGATTGGCGATGAGCCGCTGAACTAGAGCCAATCAAATCTTGAGCTTTCGAAGCTGGCTTCTTTGCTGCAACCGTCTGTCGCACCCTAGGTGGGGTGGGTGACGGTTCGACAGCACGCTCTTGCCTTTTCTTGCTTTGCCCTGTCAAAGCATGAGGCAAAGAGTCTTGTTCCATCACAGCCTCAAAGTCGGAAATCTCATCGTTGGAGCTCGATATGGTCCTGGCAAGAGGATTATACAATACATGGATGAGGATTGATGGCAAGGAAATGCATTGAGTAGTTAGAATTTAGGGTTGATTTTAGTAAAAAAATCGTACTTGTCCAGTGCTCAGGTGCGGACTAGTCCGGAGTACCGGACTTGTCCGTACCGAGACTGGACTAGTCCGATGTTCAACTACTCAAACCCTAACTAGCAAATCAATGGTGTTTCTCAATGCAAAAATAGCTCAAGGTAGATGTAATACAACAAGGAGTCATGTATTAACTAGTGGAGCTAAGCTATTTGGTTCATAACACAAGAAATCGAAGATTCTAGGTTTTTGGAGAAAGTTTACCAAAATCCTTCGATTCTTGAGGTTGGAGGTGTTGTTGACGCGGACAAGTCCGTGGACCTCTATGCCCTTGCGATGAAGATCGTTTTCCACGGAGAGTTGAAGAGATTTGGTGGAGGAATCGCCAATTCACTTTGGGGCACTCGAGTGAGGAGAGAGAATGTGAGGAACTTTGTGAGGATGAAGGATATTAGGGTTTGGCGGCCTTAGGGTTATGGAATCAAAAAATCGGACTAGTCCATGGTCAACCGAACTAGTTCGGACTACCGGATCTGTGCGGGCTAGGTTGCAGTGTGCGGACTAGTCCGTGGTCACCAGAACAGAAGCAATTAGCCCATTCATATATATTCGAAGGTGCTTACAAAGAAAATAGGTGGCAAAACACACAAATAATCTTGATGAATATGATCAATAAACATCCAACAATCAAGCTATGACCATAATTCACCAAGAATAAGTAATTAACACAGTTTTTCGGAGAAAATAGAGAGAAATGATTTTCATAATACAATCAATATATTTTGAAGATGGCATACAAGTATGCAAGTTTTCAAGCCACGTTCCGAGCATCAAGGATATTTAGTTCATTTTGGAGCTCGCAAAAACGTTTTTCATCAAGTGGCTTAGTAAATATATCAGCTAGTTGTTTTTCGGTGTTGACATGGGAAATGGCTATGTCTCCTTTCATTAAGTGGTCTCTCAAAAAGTGATGTCAGATGTCTAGGTGCTTGGTCCTAGAGTGCTCAACTGGGTTATGGGCAATTTTAATAGCACTCTCATTATCACAGAGGAGTGGAATACGGCTCATATTGTAACCGTAATCCCTTAGAGTTGTCGCATCCAAAGCAGTTATGCACAATAACTCCCGGCTGTAACGTACTCCGCTTCGGCCGTGGATAAGGCAATGGAGTTTTGTTTCTTGGAGGACCAAGAAAATAGGGATCTACTTAGGAATTGGCATGTACTGAAGGTACTTTTTCTATCTACTTTGCATCCAGCAAAATCTGCATTGGAGTATCCAATGAGATTGAACTTGGAACCTTTATGATACCAAAAGCCTAGATTGGGTGTATGAACTAAATATCGCAAGATTCTTTTTACGGCTGTCAAATGACGCTCCTTAGGATTGGCTTGATATCTTGCACACAAACATACACTCAACATAATATCAGGCCTAGATGCACATAAGTAAAGTAGGGATCCAATCATGGAGCGATATACCTTTTGATCCACGTTTGGTCCATCTTCATAGAGATCCAAGTGTCCATTTGTTGCCGTGGGAGTCTTTATAGGCTTCGTCCTGTCCATTCCAAACTTCTTGAGTATGTCTTGACTATACTTGACTTGGCTTATGAACGTCCCTTCCTTTTGTTTCCTCACTTGGAACCCCAAGAAATCTTTCAATTCACCTATCATAGACATCTTGAATCTATCTGTCATAATTTTACTAAATTCTTGACAAAAGGATTTGTTAGTTGAGCCAAATATAGTGTCATCAACATAAATTTGACAGACAAATAGATCATTGTCAAAATTCTTAGTAAACAACGTGTAATCAGCTTTATCAATCTTAAATCCATTTTCAATTAAAAAATCTCTAAGACACTCATACCAAGCTCTAGGAGCTTGTTCGAGGCTGTAGAGAGCCTTATGCAGTTTGAACACATGGTTGGGGAACTATTGATCTTTGAATCCGGAGGGCTGCTCCATGTACACCTCCTCCTTGATTGCTCTGTTGAGGAAAGCACTTTTCACATCCATTTGATAGAGCTTGAAATTATGGTGAGTAGCATATGCAAGTAATATTCGAATCGATTCAAGCCTAGCTACAGGAGCAAAAGTTTTGCCGAAATCCAAACCTTTGACTTTTGAATACCCTTTGGCCACAAGTCGCGCCTTGTTTCTTGTCACCACCCCGTGTTCGTCTTGCTTGTTGCAGAAGACCCATTTAGTGCAGACAACGTTGAACTTGGGCCTTTCAAAAAGTTCCCACACCCCATTCTATTTGAAGTTGTTCAATTGTTCTTGCATTCTCACCACCTAATCCGGATCTTTCAACCCATCTTCAACTCTATGTGGTTCCAAAGATGATACAAACGAGTAATATTCACAAAAATTAGCTATTCGAGATCCAGTTGTTACTCCCTTTTGGATGTTACCGATTATGTTGTCGACGGGGTGATCTCTTTGGATGCATTGGTGTACTCTTGGATGTGGCACTTGTGGTCTTGAATCTTCATGGTCATCTTCTTCTCCCCCTAGATGGTTGCCCTCATTGATTTGTTGGTCACCTTGATCTTCATGAGGTTGATCTTGTGTAGAAGTCCCCCTTGATCATTTACCTCCACTTGTGGTTCATCTTCTTCATTCATATTTGGAGGTGGCGCTTGTGGTTGAACATCGCCCAACGCCATCCTTCTAAACGCTTGACATGGAGCTTCTTCTCTATCTATCACACATTGATCAACTTGCTCTTCTTGAGAGCCGTTAGTTTCATCGAACACTACGTTACATGCTACTTCAACAAGTCCGGAAACCTTGTTGAAGACACGATAGGCGTAAGAGTTTGAGTCATAACCAAGCAAGAAACCTTCATTGGACTTCAAAGCAAACTTTGAAGTGCTGGGCTTCTTGTTCAAAATATAACATTTAGAACCAAAAACTCAAAAATAGGAAATATTCAGCTTGTAACCAGTGAGTAGTTCATATGACATTTTATTGAGTAGGCGATGAAGATAGAGTCGGTTTATGGCGTGACAAGCGGTGTTAACCGCTTCAGCCCAAAATTGATCCGAAGTCCTGTACTCATTGAGTATTGTCCTCACCATCTCTATCAGGTTTCAGTTCTTCCTTTCGGCTACTCCATTTTGTTGAGGGGAATACGGTGCTGAAAATTCATGTTTTATCCCTTCTTCGTCTAGGTACTCCTCAACTTGGGTGTTCTTGAAATCTGTGCCATTGTCACTTCATATGTTCTTGATCTTCAATGAAAATTCATTTTGGGCATGCTTGAGAAACTTCTTGAGGGTTCCTTGAGTTTCTGTCTTATCATGCAAAAAGAAAACCCACGTGAAGCGCGAAAAATCATCAATAATTACTAACCGTATTTGTTACCGTCGATGCTTATTTAAGCAATTGGACCAAATAGATCCATGTGAAGTAGCTCGAGCGGTCTCGTTGTTGTCATGACATTCTTCTCAGGATGGGGTGCTCCTACTTGCTTCCCGGCTTGGCACGTGCTACAAGGCTTATCTTTCTCAAAAACAACATCCTTCAAACCTCGGATGTGATCGCACTTAAGGAGTTTTTGAAGATTCCTCATATCAACATGTGCTAGCCGTCTATGCCACAGCCAACCCATGTTGGTCTTTGCAATCAAGCATGTGTCAAGTTCGGCTTTATCTTTGTTGAAGTCAACAAGATAAAGCTTTCCCTTTAACACACCCTTGAATGCAACCGAGTCATCACTCCTTCTAGAGACGGTCACACCCTCATTAGTGAACAAGCAATTATAACCCTTGTGACATAATTGAGATATGGACAGTGGGTTATAATCTAAGGAATCGACATGTAAAGCATGAGAAAGAGTGTGTTGAGGAAAAATCGCAATTTTACCGGTACCGAGCACCCTTTCTTGACTGCTATCTCCAAAATAGATGCCTTCGCTTGGATCTTCATTTTCTTCATATTCAACAAACATCATTCTTTCTCCAATCATGTGGTTGGTGCATCCACTATCTATCACCCATTTCGATCCACTAGAGGAATAGGCCTGCAAAAACAAATCATGCCTTGGTCTTAGGTACCCAAGCTTGCTTGGGTCCTTTGAGGTTAGCCACAAGTGATTTGGGCACCCACACATGAGACTTGGTGTTCCCATGGCGTGGCCCAACATGTTTAGCATAAACTCTACCAAGATTACTTTTCATGAGAACAATTGATGCGTCAAAGGTTCTAAACAATAGTTGTTGTTCATATGTGTTCACATTTTTGGACTTATCAACATTATTAGGCTTTCTAGCTTGAGAGGAGTTTCCCTTGACAAAAGCAATGTGTTCCTTGTTATTCTTGTGGCTTCTAGCATTTTGCTTTTCACCATAAGAATACCCAATGCCATATTTGACATTAGGAGGTCTTGTGGCCAAGTATGCACTGTGTGCATACTTGACCTTCTCCTTGTAAAATATGCCACTCAGGAAGGATGCTTGTCCTTTGTCAAGTTTGACTTCTCCTTCAAGTTAGTGTCAATTTTAGCACATGCACAAGTAATAGTAGTTTCAGATTTTAAGTGTTGAGAAGGTGAGCTTGAAGAGGATGAAGGGTCACTTTGCTTGAGTGACTCAACTTGTACCTCAAGGATCTTGTTAACTTTGGTTAAGTTAGCAAGTTCATCCTTGATGATTACATTTGAGTCACTTAACTTCAAGAAAGCTTCCTTGCTTCAAGCTAACTCAAGTTATAGTGACTTGCTTTGCTCCTTTTCAAGTTCAAGGAGCTTTTTGATCTTAATATATTCCTCCTTTTGAAGGATGATCATATCTTCTTGGCGATTAGCAAGCTCCTCCATATCAATAAGCTCATCCATTAAAAATTTCATCCTACAAGCAGTTTTCTTGTCTAAACCACTAAGCAAGTATTCCTTTTCATCACAACTATAGTATTCACTAGAATCATCACTATCACTGGCCAAGGAATACGAGGAGGAAGATTTATTTATTACCTTTCTTTTACCTTCCTTCGCCATTATGCATGTGTTGTCATCCTTCCATCCGCCGATAGTTGGGAAGAGGGTGGATTTCTTGGTTGTCTTTTTGATGTCTATGCTACCCATCTCCTCTTCCTCTTCGGATGAGGAGTCATCATTGGAGTCCCACTCCTTTCCTAGGTGCGCCTGTCCAATTTGCTTTTTCTTCTTGAACATATTCTTGGGTTGAGGCTTTGTATCCTTGGTCTTCTACTTGTTTTCTTCATAAGGACAATCAACTATAAAGTGATCGTATTCACCACAGTTATAGCAAGCACGCCTCAACTTTGGTCTTGATTTATCTTTGTGTCTTCCTTCATTTGATCTACCACCTTGTCTTCTTTTCATCATCTTCTTGAATTTCTTCATAAATAGGATCATATCTTCTTCATCGATGTCACTTCTTTCATCGTTGTTGTCATCTTCTTCTTGAGCTTCTCGAGTCTCTTTTGACATTGGCTTGCAAGTGGACTTCAAAGCGATTCCTTTCTTCTTTGCTGAGGTAAGGTCAGCAATCTTTTTGACAAACTTTGCTTGTTTCTCCATCATCTCAAAATTGATAATCTTTCGAAGCAATTCATCAAATTTGATAATCTTTCGAAGCAATTCATCCGGGGTCATTTTCCTGTACCCGGGGCTTTCTCTAATCATCGAGCATAGGGTTAGGCATGAAGGCTCTAAGAATTATCTTCACCACCTCGTGATCATTCCACTTCTTGCTTCCATATGCTCGAACCTTGTTGATGAGATTCTTCAACCGATTGTACATTTATTGCGGTGACTCAACTTCTTCTATGGCGAATCTGCCTAATTTGCCTTCGGTCATTTCAATCTTGGCCTCTCGCACATGACGATCGCCTTCATGTGCAGTTTGTAATGTGTCCCATATCTCTTTTGCAATTTTGTGTCCATCCACATTGGTGAACTCGTCTCGACGCAATGATGATGTTATGACAGCTGCAGCTTGAGCGTTCCGATGGATAGCTTGTTCTTGGCTTGGTGTGAGCTCTTCATCGTCATCTGGGATATCTATTCCTGTACACACTATATGACACAAGCTGGGGTTAAGTGATATTAGATGCACCTTCATATTTTGCCTCCACATTGAATAATCATTGCCATCAAAGTATGGGGTTTTCCCTAGAGAAATAGACAAGTAATGATTATTATTCGAATTTAACCGATCATAATTAAAATGATATCAGGAGTAGTGAGTGTGACTACTCCCCTTCTTCTTCTTTTCATCCTCAATCTTAATCTTTCCTTTGGAGAGTGCATTCTTCCTTAGGAGTGCCTTGAGTTCAAGCGTCTCCTCATCATCATACTCGCAGTCTTGGATGGCGTCGATGAGCTTCACCAACTTCTGAGCCTTCTCATCGTCAACCTTCTCTTGGTTGAAGTTCTTGTGCACATCCTTAATGTCCGACATCTTCTCTTTGAGCGATGAGTCTCTTTTGAAGAGTCCTGCTCTGATACCAATTGAATGTAGCCTAGAGGGGGGTGAATAGGATTTTTGAACTTTTGTTGGATCCTGAAACACTTAGCAACTTGATCAAATACAGAGAAATCAGACTAGTCTGTTAGGGTGCGGACTAGTCCGGTGTGTGCGGACTAGAACGATCAAGTTTGATCGACGGTTTCGATCCAAGTACTCTATGCAGCGGAAATTGAGCTGTAACTAGAGTGTATTGCTTCAATGAAACTAGATATGGCACAAGTTAACTTTTGTTTCAAAGTTTTAATATAAGTTGAACAAGATCGAGCAAACCCTAGATTGCCATGAATAGTAAGAACCAAGAGTAAAGACACAATGATTTTATCCCGTGGTTCGATTCCACAGAGGAAATCTACATCCACGTTGATGAGTCCACGAAGGATCGGGTCTTCACCAACCCTACCCTCGTCGAATCGCCACGAAGGCCGATTCTCTTCCACTAATCACAAAGGGGTAAATCACCGTGTTCAAGGGGCCTTCTCACAAGTTGAGGGCTCCCCAAGATCTACAACTGAAAACACCACCAAACACACTCGAAAGATATGCAATAAAATAGAGAGAGTGTGTGAGAGATTCAAACCCAAGAGCTTAAGACATGAAGAACGTGTCTCTCCTTTGATCTTTGGTTAATCCTCAAGGATTTGATCTTTCTTGCGTTGGATTGTGTGGAGAGACGTGTTTTCTGGGCTCTTGGAAGGTGTGACGGCGCAGGGGGTCGAGCGTGATCATAGAAGGGTCGTGCACCTCTATTTATACTAGGGTTTCCAAATGTTACCGTTAGGGTTTACAAAGTCTGGACTAGTCCGTGGTGAACTCCGGACTAGTCCAGTGTGCGGCGTGTGGAAAACCCTAAGTGTTCAGGAACATCGGACTTGTCTAAAAACATGCGGACTTGTAACACCCTCATTTTCATGCATCATGCCCTACATACACTCATATACGTGTTTAACATTAACCCACAACAAGAGGAACAAGTTTAAAATTGATTCGGAGCATTTAAAATTGATTTGGAACAAAACCGCACTTAAAATGCAGGAAAGTGCGGACTAGTCCGATTTTGCTGAGGACTAGTCCGATTTCTCTCTGACTAAAAACGGACTTGTCCGTTTTTGCTGCGGATTAGTCTGATTTTTGGCACTGGAAACTTTCGGACTTGTCCGATTTTGTGCGGACTAGTCCGATATTCCATGAATCCTTGAAAATTGCTAAGTCCCTGGACTTTTCCGGACTAGTCCGGTGTTCTAGTGGACTTGTCCGTTTTCCTCTCTATTTATAGTCAGACTTGTCCGATTTTAGGCCAGACTTGTCCGATTTTCTCTTTGGACAACTTCGGACTAGTCCGATCCTTTCCGGACTTGTCCGATATGTCGCGACTCCGAGTTGATCTTTTGTTTTACGATTTGTTTCTTGGGTTTCACGTTAAGTGAGCCTAGGGACGTCGTGCCTAACTCTTTTAGAGCCCATATGGGACTCTAAACCGGCCTCTATTCATCCCAAAACTCAAAATCCATCTAACCCTAGCCTCCACCTCTATATAAACAGCCCCACCCCTTGGATTGACATCTATTTGCCACTTTTCCACCCACCCAAACCCTAGTTCGTGGAGAGCCACCATCAAGGAGGGAGGAGAAGATCCCGAGCAAGAAGAAGAAGAGGAGGAAACGAAAGAGGATCAAGATCTCCACCAAGTTTTCGTTCTTCACCACTAATTCATCCCCAAGTTCATCACCAACCCTAGATCACCAAGATCCAAGTGTTACCTCCAAGTTTCTTGATTTATTGGAGTCCTAAACACCTGGTATACCTTATATTCTCTTTTCCTTACGTGAATTCAACCCCTAATCTCCGAATTTACGTCGATCTTGAAAACGCTAATCTGCTGATCTCGCAGAGGGCGAACTTGTCCGGTCCCTAGCGGACTAGTCCAGTCTTCCTAGTTAAATTACATCAAATTGATTCTAAAATTTAATCTAATCGAATCCAAACCTATATAAACTTGTTAAAAGCTATTACAACTAGATAGTGATCATTAAAAGCAATCTAGTAACAAGTTCTACCTTGCATTTACATCAATCATGTATGTCATGTCATATTGAGTAATATTTGTGCACTCTTTGATTGTGTTTCTTGTCTGGTATGTTTATTGTGCGGATTAGACAGATTTGCGCTAGAAAGTGCCACGGAGGATCTACAGCACCAAGAGTTTGAAGGTTTTGACCCTAATCAACAGCATGAGCAAGGCAAGTGTCCTTGAAGCATATTGATCCTATTTTTCAAGTAAATGTTTTGTTTGCAAAACTGCATGCTTGTGTCAATTTGATGGGAACCCTATGATAGGAAGTTTACTAGATTTGTTAAACCACCCTTGTCACCTGGAATATATGGTAGAGAGTCGAGAAGGGCTTCTTACCTTTTGCTTCGCTTAATCAACTGGGATGGAAACCAACTATACCACTCAATTTAATTATGCATGGATGAGATTATGGTAAACATGAACTGGTTAAATATGATATGGCAATGGGTGATCTAAGCAAGCCTGGTATGTGGATGGGTTGGATGTTAAGGTGGTTTTGCTTGCTTTAGATCTAAGGACCGGTTCATGCGAGAATAAGCCAGGACTACAGTGCCACCACGAGGCCAAGTATGGGTGCGGCGTAGCTGATTAATTAGGGCTTTGCTAGTGCTGTTTGGACCATTGTGGATGCTCGGGGAAGGGGTGGTCGGATTGGGTTTTTTTGATGATTGGTGGGACTACCCTAGGATCCGAATGGCTCAAGAGGGGGCCCTTGGTTGAAGATGTGCTCAGTTGGAGGCATCGCCATCGGTGAAACCTCAGTGGGGTCTAAATAGGCTAGTAATCCCTTTGTAAAGGCTATTTTGTGATCTCTTGGCCATACACCAAAGGAAGTGTAATTGGATAAGGGAGGTTCTTTAGTCGCCGACGGGTGATGAAATCACAAACACGTGGGTAAAGAGGTACAAACTCTGCAGAGTCTAAATAAAACTATCATGATAGCCGTGCTCCCAGTTATGAGCACCTGGACAACTTCCATGATTAGAGGGAACTCGGAATTGGGATGGTATTTGGGATGGTTATGGTTGGTATTATGGTTATGGTTTTATTTCTGGTATTGAATATGGTTATTGGCAAATGGTGAAATCTGGAATTATTGATGAGGATGGTGAATTGTGGACTGGTATTATGATATTACTTATGATTATGATGGGTTTACTTCACATACATATAATATATTGCTTTTCAAACGTTTTAATGTACTTTTCAACACTTAACCATTATTATTGTCGACATTTGAATAAGCCACATGTCATACTTTCCACACTTGCTGAGTACGACATGTACTCACTCTTGTAATTCCCCCAACAGTTGCAGGTCAGGATTGGGAGTTTAATGGCAATAATGCGGATTTCTAGGCCGTTTCTACCGTCAACTTTGCCTGTGATGTTGATTGGAGCTGCGCTATCCCTTATGCTTAGTTTGCTTAGTCGCTTAATTAGTTTATTTCCGCTGCATTAGTTGAACTTGTCATAAATATTCATTGGAGCCTGTATTCGAGGATAATATGGTTTGTGTAATAAAATTTGGTTAATTAATCTTGTCTTGTGGTAATTTTCTGTATACTCTTTTGTGATTGCACTCGTGTATGTGTGATGAGCATCCTGGGCACACATACGCGTTAGCTTGGTTCAATTTTCGGAACCGGGCGTCACAGATTGGTATCAGAGCGAGGTTGATCGTAGGACGCAGCCTAGATAGAATGGACACTTTAGAGCACATAGGAGCACTCAGGAATTGATGTGTTTTGGTTGGTGTGTTTTTTGCTATATATTGTTTGCTTGTGTGCTTAATAGAGGATTTTGAGATGCCTTAGCATTGCCATGTCCACCTAGGCTAGTATAGCTAGTTGGTTAGCTTCATATCCCTTGATGCATATAGTTGGGGACGTTTTCTAATTCTTACCTATTGCTTTTCTTCAGATGGTGAGGACTTGCAACAAGAGGGATGTCAATGATGAGGAGGAGAACAATGGAGTGCCTTAGAACAACATCGGACAAGGATCTACTTAGGGAGCTATCAACATTGAGCAGCTATTGGCTATGCAAAACCAGCTCATGCAGACCATGATACAAACTATGCTACAGCTGCAGGCTGGCAACATCAACAATCAGCCCCACATGCCTCCACCGCCACCCCTGCCTCCTCATAACCGATTGGGAGAATTTATGAGGACTAAGCCGCCAACCTTTGCTCAAGCCGCTGACCCCATGGATGTGGATGATTGGCTCAAGTTCGTGGAGAAGAAACTTGCTATTGTCCAATGCAGTGACCGGGAGAAGGTCTTGTTTGCTTCTCATCAACTAGTTGGAGCAGCCGCGGATTGGTGGGATGCTTATTGCAATGCTCATGAGAACCAAGAGAGAATTACTTGGGCCGAATTCAAGGAGAATTATCGTTCTCATTATGTGCCCGAGGGTGTTATGATCTTGAAGAGGCAAGAATTTGAGAATTTAAGGCAAGGAAAATCAAGCGTGAGTGAATATCTCAATAAGTTCACTCAACTCTCAAGATATGCGCCTGAGGATGTTAGTCGGGACAGCCGGAAGCAATATTTGTTCATGAGAGGCCTCAACAATGAGATCCAAGTGCAACTACTCAACTGCGATTATGCCAATTTTCAGAAGCTCGTGGACAAAGCAATTGTGGTGGAGAACAAGATTCGTGAGATGGAGCAAGACAACAATAGGAAGGCGCCATATCAAGGACAGCAACAAGGAAGTAATGGACGCCCTCGTCTTGCACCACCCAATGCGCCCTATTACAGCTCCTCTATTCCTGCTCAACGCCCTGGATTTGCACCGCACCCAACTCAGTTTGTGCAGCAGTGCCCTATCATGCAAGCACCTAGGCCTCCAATGTCTTATGCACCTCAGGCTATTTTTCCTGCTACAAGTGTTCAAAACCAAGCTCGTCCCAATAACTTTGGCAGAGTTAAGAAGTGCTATACTTGTGGAGAAGCTGGACACTTTGCGCATCAATGTCTTAAGTCAGGCCTTGGTCAAGGAAGCAATGCACCGAGGCAAAACCCAAGACCTAATGGAGGACAGCCACAAGGGAACTGTGGACAGCAGAATTTTGCTCGTGGCAACTGAACCATGTCTCTACGGAGGATGCTCAACAAGCGGATGATGTGGTCATTGGTATGTTTCTCGTCAACTCCAACCCCGCGACTATGTTATTTGATTCTGGAGCATCACATTCATTCATTGCATCGAAGTATGTTGCCAAGTATAGTTTGCCTATCTCTCATATGAAGTTTACTCTATTGGTTAAGTCTCCTGGAGGAGAGATGAGGACAAATATAGTATGTCCAAAAGTAAGCCTTAGAATAAGGGGGGTAGACTTCTCCGCCAACCTCATTGTTTTGGATTCTCAAGGATTGGACATTATACTTGGTATGGACTGGTTGAGGAAGCACAATGGAGTTATTGAGTGTGCCACGAAGACGGTGAATTTGACCAACGAAGAAGGGATCACCGTAGAATTTGAAGCATCTCAAACCGCACCAAAGCAATTGGAGTTGAATCATATGGACGGTGCCGCAATTGAGGACATTCCGGTGGTGTGTGAATTTTTGGATGTTTTTCCGGACGAGTTGCCAGGTATGCCACCCGATCGAGACATTGAGTTTGTTATTGATTTAATACCTGGAACTGCACCTATAGCTAAGAGGCCGTATAGGATGCCTCCTATGGAATTAGCGGAGCTCAAGAAAAAAATTCAAGAGCAACTAGAGAAAGGTTTTATTCGCCCAAGCTCTTCACCTTGGGGAGCGCCCGTTCTATTTGTGGACAAGATGGATGGATCCCAAAGGATGTGTGTGGATTACCGAGCTCTCAACGAGGTGACCATCAAGAACAAGTACACCTTGCCCCGTATAGAGGATTTGTTTGATCAGATGAAAGGTGCCTGTGTGTTTTCCAAGATTGATTTGAGGCCAGGTTACTTTCAAATGAAGTTTAGACCATCGAACAAACCCAAGACAGCTTTTAGGACACGGTATGGATCTTATGAGTACACCGTGATGTCCTTTGGATTGACAAATGCGCCTGCCTACTTTATGTACCTCATGAATAAGGTCTTCATGGAGTACTTGGATAGATTCGTTGTGGTGTTTATTGATGACATTATGATCTATTCGAAGGATGAGAAAGAACATGAGGAACACTTGAGGCTTACGCTACAGAAATTGAGGGAGCATCAATTGTATGCCAAGTTCAACAAGTGTCTGTTTTGGTTGAAAGAGGTGCCATTTTTGGGTCATATCATCTCAGGAGGAGGAGTATCGGTTGACACCGGTAAAGTGAGGGACGTGTTGAAGTGGGAACCGCCGCAAAATGTCAAGGAAATAAGGAGTTTTCTTGGGATGGCTGGATATTACCGTCGGTTTATCAAGGACTTTTCCAAGATAGCCAAGCCTATGACAGAGTTGCTAATGAAGGGAAAGGCGTTCCAATGGACTCAAGCTTGTCAAGAGAGTTTTGAGGAGTTGAAGAAGAGGTTGACAACAGCCCCAGTTTTAGTATTGCCGGATGTAAGCAAGAGTTTCGATATCTATTGTGATGCATCGAGACAAGGACTTGGATGTGTATTGATGAAAGAAGGTCAAGTGGTCGCCTATGTATCAAGACAATTGAAGAAACATGAGCAGAATTACCCCATGCACGATTTGGAACTCGCGGCCATGGTACACGCATTGAAGATTTGGCGACACTGTACTCTTGGACATAGGTGTGAAATTTATACGGATCATAAGAGTTTGAAGTATATTTTCACACAAACGGATCTGAACTTGAGGCAACGAAGATGGTTGGAGATCATCAAAGATTATGATTTGGGGATCAACTATCATCCGGGAAAGGCCAATGTAGTGGCCGATGCTTTGAGTAGAAAGGGAGTAAGTCACCAACTCACAGTTCAAGAGTTACCATTCGATATATGTAAGGAGTTTGAACGGTTGAACCTCGGGTTTGTAAATGAGATGGAGATGATGGATTTAAACCCAACCCTGGAGCAAGAAATTCGAGAGGCACAAACCACAGATGAGGAGATCATGGAAATCAAGGAAAGGACAGAAGAAGGGAGATAATTCAGATTTGATGAAGATGAACATGGTACCTTATGGCTTGGAAAGAGGATCGTTGTGCCTAATGTAAAGCATATTCGGGAGACAATATTAAAGGAGGCACATGACTCGCCTTACTCAATTCACCCTGGTTGTACAAAGATGTACAAATACTTGAAGACTTGCTATTGGTGGGATAGTATGAAGAAGGACATAGCTGAATATGTAGCATTGTGTGATGTGTGCCAATGAGTCAAGGCGGAAATCAAAGGCCAGCTGGATTATTGCAACCATTGAAGATTCCGGAATGGAAGTGGGAAGAAATTGGAATGGACTTCATAGTTGGGTTACCACGTACTCAGTCCGGGTATGACTCAATTTGGGTAACTGTGGATCGCTTAACCAAGTCAGCTCATTTTGTCCCTGTGAAGACCAAATATACAGCTGCACGATTGGCCGAAATATACATCGAACATATTGTGTGTCGACATGGAGTCCCTAAGAAGATAGTCTCGGATAGAGGTTCTCAATTTACTTCCAGGTTTTGGCAAAAATTGCATGAAGCTTTGAGAACGAGGTTGAATTTTAGTTCAGCATATCATCCTCAAACGGATGGACAAACCGAGAGGACCAATCAGATTTTGGAGGACATGTTGAGAGCTTGTGCTTTAAAGCATGGGAAGAGTTGGGACAAAAGCTTGCCATATGCAGAATTTTCATACAATAATAGTTACCAAGCAAGTTTGAAGATGCCACCATATGAAGCACTTTATGGGAGGAAGTGTAGGACATCTTTATTCTGGAATGAGGCAGGAGAAACTCAAGTATTTGGTCCGGATGTTTTGCAAGAAGCCGAAAAGAAAGTCCAAATAATTCGTGAAAACTTGAGGGCTGCCCAATCAAGGCAAAAAGTCTATGCGGACAATAGAAGAAGGAAACTAGCCTTTGAAGTGGGAGATTTTGTTTACCTCAAGGTGTCACCAATGAGGGGTCATAAGAGGTTTAACATAAGAGGAAAGCTAGCACCTCGTTATATTGGACCATTCAAGATTTTGGACAAAAGGGGAGAAGTAGCGTATAAGTTGGAGATGCCAGCTCATCTTTCAGACGTGCATGATGTCTTTCATGTTTCCCAGCTCAAGATGTGCTTGAGAGTACCAGAAGAACAAGTGCCAATGGAAGAATTAGAACTAGAGGAAGATTTGACTTATGCCGAACAACCGGTCAAAATCTTGGAAACTAAGGAGAGGGTCACAAGGAACAAGGTTATTAGATGGTGTAAAGTTCAATGGAAGCACCACATAGAAAAAGAAGCGACATGGGAATTGGAGGATGATCTCAAGAAGGACTTTCCCTATCTCTTCTCTTCCGCGTCGAATCTCGAGGGCGAGATTCATTTTAAGGGGAGTAGGTTTGTAACACCCTCATTTTCATGCATCGTGCCCTACATACACTCATATACGTGTTTAACATTAACCCACAGCAAGAGGAACAAGTTTAAAATTGATTTGGAGCATTTAAAATTGATTTGGAACAAAACCGCACTTAAAATGCAGGAAAGTGCGGACTAGTCCGATTTTGCTGAGGACTAGTCCGATTTCTCTCTGACTAAAAACGGACTTGTCCATTTTTGCTGCGGATTAGTCCGATTTTTGGCACTGGAAACTTTCGGACTTGTCCAATTTTATGCAGACTAGTCCGATATTCCATGAATCCTTGAAAAATTGCTAAGTCCCTGGACTTTTCCAAACTAGTCCGGTGTTCCAGCAGACTTGTCCGTTTTCCTCTCTTTTTAAAGTTGGACTTGTCCGATTTTAGGCCAGACTTGTCCGATTTTCTCTCTGGACAACTTCAGAGTAGTCCGATCCTTTCCAGACTTGTTCGATATGTCGCGACTCCGAGTTGATCTTTTGTTTTACGACTTGTTTCTTGGGTTTGACGTTAAGTGGGCCTAGGTACGTCGTGCGTAACTCTTTTAGAGCCCATGTGGGACTCTAAACCGGCCTCTATTCATCCCAAAACTCGAAATCCATCTAACCCTAGCCTCCACCTCTATATAAACAGCCCCACCCCTTGGATTGTCATCTATTTGCCACTTTTCCACCCACCCAAACCCTAGTTCGTGGAGAGCCACCATCAAGGAGGGAGGAGAAGATCCCGAGCAAGAAGAAGAAGAGGAGGAAACGAAAGAGGATCAAGATCTCCACCATGTTTTCGTTCTTCACCACCAATTCATCCCCAAGTTCATCACCAACCCTAGATCACCAAGATCCAAGTGTTACCTCCAAGTTTCTTGATTCATTGGAGTCCTAAACACCTGGTATACCTTCTATTATCTTTTCCTTACGTGAATTCACCCCTAATCTCCGAATTTATGTCGATCTAGAAAACCCTAATCTGCTGATCTCGCAGAGGGTAGACTTGTCCGGTCCCTAGCGGACTAGTCTGGTCTTCCTGGTTAAATTACATCAAATTGATTCTAAAATTTGATCTAATCGAATCTAAACCTGTATAAACTTGTTAAAAGCTATTATAACTAGATAGTGATCATTAAAAGCAATCTAGTAACAAGTTCTACCTTGCATTTGCATCAATCATGCATGTCATGTCATATTGAGTAATATTTATGCACTCTTTGATTGTGTTTCTTGTCTGGTATGTTTATTGTGCGGATTAGACGGATTTGTGCTAGAAAGTGCCACGGACGATCTACAACACCAAGAGTTTGAAGGCTTTGACCCTAATCAACAGCAAGAGCAAGGCAAGTGTCCTTGAAGCATATTAATCCCATTTTTCAAGTAAATGTTTTGTTTGCAAAACTGCATGCTTGTGTCAATTTGATGGGAACCATATGATAGGAAGTTTACTATATTTGTTAAACCACGCTTGTCACCTGGAATATATGGTAGAGAGTCGGGAAGGGCTTTTTACCTTTTGCTTCGCTTAATCAACTGGGATGGAAACCAACTATACCACTCAATTTAATTATGCATAGATGAGATTATGGTAAACATGAACTGGTTAAATATGATATGGTAATGGGTGATCTAGGCAAGCCTGGTATGTGGATGGGTTGGATGTTATGGTGGTTTTGCTTGCTTTAGATCTAAGGACTGGTTCATGCGAGAATAAGTCAGGACTACACTGCCACCACGAGGCCAAGTATGGGTGCGGCATAGCTGATTAATTAGGGCTTTGCTAGTGCTGTTTGGACCATTGTGGATGCTCGGTGAAGGGGTAGTCGGATTGGGTTTGTTGATGATTGGTGGGACTACCCTGGGATCCGAATGGCTCAAGAGGGGGCCCTTGGTTGAAGATGTGCTCAGTTGGAGGCATCGCCACCGGTGAAACCTTAGTGGGGTCTAAATAGGCTAGTAATCCCTTTGTAAAGGCTATTTTGTGATCTCTTGGCCATACACCAAAGGAAGTATAATTGGCATAAGGGAGGTTCTTTAGTCGCCGACGGGTGATGAAATCACAAACACGTGGGTAAAGAGGTACAAACTCTGTAGAGTCTAAATAAAACTATCATGATAGTCGTGCTCCCGGTTATGAGCACCTGGACAACTTCCATGATTAGAGGGAACTCGGTATTGGAATGGTATTTGGGATGGTTATGGTTGGTATTATGGTTATGGTTTTATTTCTGGTATTAAATATGGTTATTGGCAAATGGTGAAATCTGGAATTATTGATGAGGATGGTGAATTGTGGACTGGTAATATGGTATTACTTATGATTATGATGGGTTTACTTCACATACATATAATATATTGCTTTTCAAACGTTTTAATGTACTTTTCAGCACTTAACCATTATTATTGTCGACATTTGAATAAGCCACATGTCATACTTTCCACACTTGCTGAGTATGACATGTACTCACTCTTGCAATCCCCCCCCCCCCAACAGTTGCAGGACAGGATTGGGAGTTTAATGGCGATAATGCGGATTTCTAGGCCATGTCTACCGTTAGCTTTGCCTGTGGTGTTGATTGGAGCTGCGCTATCCCTTATGCTTAGTCGCTTAATTAGTTTATTTCCGCTGCATTAGTTGAACTTGTCATAAATATTCATTGGAGCTTGTATTTGAGGATAAGATGGTTTGTGTAATAAAATTTGGTTAATTAATCTTGTCTTGTGGTAATTTTCTGTATACTCTTTTGTGATTGCACTCGTGTATGTGTGATGAACATCCTGGGCACACATATGCGTTAGCTTGGTTCAATTTTCGGAACCGGGCATCACAGGACTAGTCCGATCTTGGCACTGGAGATATTCGGACTAGTCCAGCGTCGTGAATCCCTTAGTGAATTGAGGACAAGTCCGCACTTGGAGGACTTGTCCGATTTTAGTCGGAGAGGTTATCGGACTAGTCCGGTGTCGTGAATTGAGGGGCTAAGGACATGTCCAAAATTGGGGAACTTGTCCGAAGTTGGTCAGTGAGGATTTCGGACTAGTCCGTGGAATATCGGACTTGTCCGATGCTGATCAAAGGTGTTATCGGACTAGTCCAGACTTTATCGGACTAGTCCGTTGCGGACAAGCCCGAACTGGGAGGACTTGTCCATTCCGGGACAGTGAGATTATCATACTAGTCCGGATTTTATCGGACTAGTCCGAACCTGTGTAAATTTGTGCAGTGAGAGTGTTTTCTTTTGCTTGAGCTCTTGGGGTGTGTTTCTCCAACACACTCCATACACAAAGAGTATACTATTCATCTCTTGAGCTCTTTTCAACTTGATTCCTCACTTTCCTTTCTTTTTGCGCTTTCTTCATATTTTCATTAAAACTCGCGCTCATCTCAGCAATTTGGTTAGGATCTTATTTGTTTGTCATAAATCAAACCAAATCCATAAGGGATGCCTAGATGCACTTTCAATATGGCTTTGGTGGGTCTTTCCAATGAAATGATGATAACTTAAATCTTTTTAGAATTTCTCCAGAAATCTATGTTTCACTATCAAACTAGGAATAGCAGCCCTATAACTATATCATATCTCACAACAATTTAGAATGGATTAAGCATTTGCTACCCATAGTTTCCAAATCAAGCCAAAAGAAATTTTAGCCAATGAGAGCAATATGTTTGACAGTAGTAAGTTGTAAACTAGGGACTTAGGAAAATTAAAACACAACAACTATTCATCATTTCATCTATGTGAATTCCAAGTCATTCTTACCGCAAATCTTTTATGTTATTGAAAATAAAACTATTATATATATATATTAGATGCAAGGTGGATGATGGGTAAGTGAAAAATAAATATGAAAAGGGGTTGATACAATTTACCTCAAGTGGGGGTCCTCCCCCAAGCTTGTTCTTCACTCACCTCTGTGATGGGGGTTGAACCCTTGATGACGGAAGTATGCCGCGAGATCGGCTTGTTGTTGTTGTAGCATGGAGTTAAAGTTAGTGAATTGAGCGTCCATGTGTTGTTGCCAGTCTTGGGTACCTTGGACATGCCCTTAGAGAGTGTTGTAGATGTCAATCGTCCTTACTTCAAGCTCCTCCATACGTCTAGAGAGGTCCGTCATTCCTTGGATATAGTCACAATGACTTCTGGCCGAAGTGGAATGACATCTTCTCATAGATGTTGGAGGCAAGCTTCTAGAGCTTGAAGTGGATAGGGGTGTCTCCCATGTAGCACCTGGCCATCCATGCCAAGACGGACCTTCGGTCTCATACGAAGGAGGTTAAGTCCATCCGGGTGCATCACCCGTTGGGTTCTCTTCCTCTTCATACTCATGGACCGTGGAGGTTGTCGGGGGCATGGCCTCTATCCTTGTACGGCTTCTAGTTACCCTGCCAGAGACATTACTTCTTCTGGCTTCCTCGATGGGAAGTAGGTCAATAGTTAGCCTTCGGCATTTGTACAAATGATAATCTGGGTTAGGTAACCGAATTTCATTGACAAAGCTGGGATAATAAAATATCAAAGAGCCATCTTGAGCATGCTTAAGGGTATGTCCTTGCACTAAATAATCTTCATCATTCAATTCTCTTTCATTTTTAATGTACTCAAATGAAGAATATTCTAGTACTCCTACCCTAGTAGTAATACGGGTGATCAATGAAGTGCATTCAATTGGCCCTACCCTTGGAATATAATCTAACCATTGTGCCATCATGGCAATAACTGGAGCAACTTTTATCTTTTTAATCATGGCAAATAAAATTTTCAGCTCATCATCACGCACTATCCTTACATCTCCTCTAGGGAACATAGTCATAGTCACCCATCTATGCATGAAGCGTAAAGTAGGGTTGTGTAACTGGTTGTTCCTAGGTGCACTACATCTGACCTTACCAGTTAAATCTTGCCATAAAGTTTGTTTGTCAAACTTAGGCAAAGCGTCTAAATGTAGCAAACAACGTTTATGGAAGCCTAGGATTTCACTTAATTCTTTCTATAGGATGTTGTATTCTTTTTGAAATAATCTAAAAGTAATACCATCAAATCCTATCTTGAGTGTGCAAAGGAATTGTATGGAGAGAAGGTGTGAACCTTTCTCCTTTATGTGAGCAAAATTTTACCATTCTAATGCACGCCAAATGGAAAAGAATTCAAAATTCATACCTATTTTGGAGATCAAATGTGACACCTGGTTCCGAAAATGAACCAAGTCAACGCATATATATGCTCAGGACGTTCAACACACATACACGAGTGCAATCACAAAAGGATATACAAAAAATTACCACAGAACAAGATTATTTAGGCACTTTTATTAAACAATTCATAATATCCAATAATATTCATAATATCCAAGAATACAAGCTCTAATGAATATTAATGACAAGTTTCAACTAATGCAGCAGAAATAAACTAAACTGAGCAAACTAAGCAAATAGAGTATAGCGCAGCTCCATCACTCCACATGCAAAGTTGATGGTAGACATGACCTAGAACTCCGCATTATCATCGTTAAACTCACAATCCTGACCTACAACTGTTGGTGGAGGAATTGCAAAGGTGAGTACATGTCGTATTCAGCAAATGTGGAAAGTATGACAAGTAGTTGATTCAAATGACAAATATTGTAATGGTTAAGTGTTGAAAAGTACATTAAAACATTTGAAAAGCAATATATTGTATGTATGTGAAATAAACCCATCATAAACCATAAGTAATATCATAGTACAGGTCTATATTCCATATCCATCACCATTATACCAGATTTCACCATTACCATTAACCATGTCCATTGCCATAAATAAAATCCAATACCAAGGTTTAATCCATAAACAGCCATAACCATATTATTAACCATAACCAATACCAAACCATCCCAATACCAAGTTTCCCCTAATAATGTGAGGGTCCAGGTTGCTCATAACCGGGAGCACGACTATCATGATAGTTTTAGACACACTCTGCAGAGGTTGTACCACTTTACCCACGTGTTTGTAATTTCATCACCCATCGATGACTATAGAATCTCAATTATGCCGTCTCACACTTCCTTAGGTGTGTGGCCAAGAGATCACAAAATAGCCTTTACAAAGGGATTACTAGCCTATTTAGACCCCACTGAGGTTTCACCGGTGGCGATGCCTCCAACTGACCACATCTTCAACCAAGGGCCCCCTCTTGAGCTATTCGGATTCCAGGGTAGTCCACCAATCATCAACAAAACCCAATCCGACTACCCCTTCCCCGAGAATCATTGATGGTCCAAATAGCACTGGCAAAGCCCTAATTAATCAGCTATGCCGCACCCATACTTGGCCTCGTAGAGGCACTGTAAATCCTGGATGATCACTCCATGAACCGGTCCTTAGATCTAAAGCAATCAAACCACCATAACATCCAACCCATCCACATAATAGGCTTGCTTAGATCAACCATTACCATATCATATTAACCATAATATCATTAATGCATAATTAAATGTGTAGTGTTGTTTTCCCATCCCAATTAATTAAGTGAAGCAAAAAGGTAAAAAGCCCTTCCCGACTCTCTACCATATATTCTAGGTGACAAGGGTGGTTAAACGAATCTAGTAAACTTCCTATCATAGGATTCCCATCAAAATTGACACAAGCATGCAGTTTTGCAAATAAAACATTTATTTTAAAAACAGGATCAATATGCTTCAAGGACACTTGCCTTGCTCTTTGGATTAGTTTGGGTCAATGCCTTCAAACTCTTGGTGTTGGAGATCCTCCACGGCACTCTCTAGCACAAATCCATCTAATCCACACAACAAACATACAAGACAAGAAACACAGTCAAAGAGTGCACAAATATTACTCAATATGACATGATATGCATGATTAATGCAAATTCGAGGTGGAACCTATTAATGAGTTGCTTTTAATGATCACTAACTAGTTCTAATAGTTTTTAACAAGTTTATACAGGTTTGGATTTGATTCGAATCAAATTTAGAATTAATTCAACAGAAATTAACCAGGAAAATCGGACTAGTCCGCTAGGGACCAGACAAGTTCGCAATGCGCAAGAACAGCAGATTAGGATTTTCTTGATCGATGTGTAACACCCTCATTTTCATGCATCATGCCTTGCATACATTCATATACATGTTTAACATTAACTCACAACAAGAGGAATGAGTTTAAAATTGATTTGGAGCAAAACCACACTTAAAATGTAGGAAAGTGCGGACTAGTCTGATTTTACTAAGGACTAGTCCGATTTCTCTCTGACTAAAAACAGACTTGTCCATTTTTGCTGCGTACTAGTCCGATTTTGCCTCTGTAAACTTTCAAACTTGTCCGATTTTGTGCGGACTAGTCCGATATTCTATGAATCCTTGAAAATTTGCTAAGTCCCTGGACTTTTTTGGACTAGTACGGTGTTCCAACGGACTTGTCCATTTTCCTCTCTAACTAAAGTCGGACTTGTCCGATTTTTGGCCAGACTTGTTCGATTTTCTCTCTGGACAACTTCGGACTAGTCCAGCCCTTTCCGGACTTGTCCGATATTTCGCGACTCTGAGTTGATCTTTTGTTTTACGACTTGTTTCTTTGGTTTCACGTTAACTGGGCCTAGGGACATCATGTCTAACTCTTATAGAGCCCATGTGGGACTCTAAATCGGCCCCTACTCCTCTCAAACTCAAAATCCATCTAACCCTAGCCTCCACCTCTATATAAACAACCCCACCCATTGGCTTGACATTTATTTGCCACTTTTCCACCCCACCCAAACCCTAGTTCGTGGAGAGCCACCATCAAGGAGGGAGGAAAAGATCCCAAGCAATAAGAAGAAGAGGAGGAAACGAAAGAGGATCAAGATCTCCATCAAGTTTTGTTCTTCATCACCAATTCATCTCCAAGTTCATCACCAACCCTAGATCGTCAAGATCCAAGTGTTACCTCCAAGTTTCTTGATTCATTGGAGTTCTAAACACCTGGTATACCTTATATTCTCTTTTCCTTACGTGAATTTGACCCCTAATCTCCAAATTCACATCGATATAGAAAACCCTAGTTCGCTAGTTCTGCGAAGTGCGGACTAGTCCGGCCTTCTGCAGACTAGTCCGATTTTCCTGGGTAAATTGTGTTGAATTGATTCTAAAATTTGATCTAATCAACTCCAAACCTGTATAAACTTGTTAAAATATATTATAACTAGTTAGTGATCATTAAAAAGCAATCTATTAACAAGTTCTATCTTGCATTTGCATTAATCATGCATGCCATGTCATATTGAGTAATATTTGTGCACTCTTTGATTGTGTTTCTTGTCTTATATGTTTATTGTGCGGATTTTACGGATTTGCGCTAGGGAGTGCCACGGAGGATCTACAGCACCAAGAGTTTGAAGGCTTTGACCCTAATCAACAGCAAGAGCAAGGCAAGTGTCCTTGAAGCATATTGATCCTGTTTTAAAATAAATGTTTTGTTTGCAAAATTGCATGCTTGTGTCAATTTGATGGGAACCCTATGATAGGAAATTTACTAGCCTTGTTGACCACCCTTGTCACCTGGGATTATGATAGAGAGTCGGGAAGGGATTTTTACCTTTTGCTTTTCTTAATCAACTGGGATGGGAAAACAACTATACCACTAAATTTAATTATGCATGGATGAGATTATGGTTAACATGAGCTGGTTAATATGATATGGTAATGGGTGATCTAAGCAAGCCTGGTATGTGGATGGGTTGGATGTTATGGTGGTTTTGCTTGCTTTAGATCTAAGGACTGGTTCGTGGAGTGACCATCCAGGATTTACAATGCCACCATGAGGCCAAGTATGGGTGTGGCGTAGCTGATTAATTAGGGCTTTGCCAGTGCTATTTGGACCATTAAGGATGCTCGGGGAAGGGGTAGTCGGATTGGGTTTGTTGATGATTGGTGGGACTACCCTGGGATCCGAATGGCTCAAGAGGGGGCCCTTGGTTGAATATGTGCTCAGTTGGAGACATCGCCACCGGTGAAACCTCAGTGGTGTCTAAATAGGCTAGTAATCCCTTTGTAAAGGCTATTTTGTGATCTCTTGGCCACACACCGACGGAAGTGTGAGATGGCATAATTGAGATTCTATAGTCATTGAAAGGTGATGAAATCATAAACACGTGGGTAAAGCGGTACAACCTCTGCAGAGTGTGTCTAAAACTATCATGATAGCCGTGCTCCCGGTTATGAGCAACCTGGACCCTCACATGATTAGAGGGAACTCGGTATTGGGATGGTATTTGGGATGGGTATGGTTGGTATTATTGTTATGGATGGTTATGAATTGAATTCTGGTATTGAATATGGATATTGGTACATGATGATGGATATGGAATATGGACCGGTATTATGATAACCACATGGCTTATGATGGGTTTATTCACATACATGTAATATATTGCTTTTCAAATGTTTTACTATACTTTTCAGCACTTAACCATTATTATATTTGTCGTTTGAATCAGCTACATATCATACTTTCCACACTTGCTGAGTATGACATGTACTCACTCTTGCAACCCCCCCCAAACAGTTGCAGGTAAGGATTGGAAGTTTAACGGCGATAATGCGGATTTCTAGGCCGTGTCTACCATCAGCTTGCCTGTGGTGTTTTGGAGCTGCGCTATACCCTATCGCTTATGCTGCCTAGCTATTTAGATTGCTTATTTAGTTTATTTCTGCTGCATTAGTTGAACTTGTCATTAATATTCATTATAGTTTGTATTCGAGGATAATATGGTTTGTGCAATAAAATTTGGTTAATTAATCTTGTTTTGTGGTAATTTTCTGTATACTCTTTTGTGAATGCACTCGTGTATGTGTGTTGAACATCCTGGGCACATATATGCATTCACTTGGTTTATTTTTGGAACCGGGTGTCACAGATTGGTATCAGAGCCACAGGTTGACCGTAGGATGCAACCTAGATAGAATGGACACTTTAGAGCTCATAGGAGCACTCAGGAACTGATGTGTTTTGTTTGGTGTGCTGTTGCTATATATTATTTGCTTGTGTTCTTAATAGAGGATTTTGGTATGCTTTAGCATTGCCATGTCCACGTAGGCTAGTTAGTTGTCTAGTTTCAATCCCTTGATGCATATAGTTGGGAACGGTTTTCTAATTCATACCTATTGCTTTTCTCAAGATGGTGAGGACTCGCAACCAAAGGGATGGCAATGATGAGGAGGAGAACAATGGAGTGCCTCAGAACAACATTGGACAAGGATCTACTCAGGGAGCTATCAATATTGAGCAGCTATTGGCTATGCAAAACTAGCTCATGCAGACCATGATACAATCAATGGTACAGCTGGAGGCTGGTAACATCAACAATCAGCCCCACGTGCCTCCACCGCCACCCCCACCCCCTCGTAACCGATTGGGAGAGTTTATGAGAACTAGGCCACCAACCTTTGCTCAAGCTGCTGACCCTATGGATGCATATGATTGGCTCAAGTCCATGGAGAAGAAGTTAGCTATTGCCCAATGCAATGACAGGGAGAAGGTGCTATTTGCTTCGCATCAACTCATTGGAGCAGCTGCGGATTGGTGGGATGCTTATTGCAATGCTCATGAAAATCAAGAGAGGATCACCTGGGCAGAATTCAAGGAGAGTTTCCGTTCTCATTATGTGCCAGAAGGAGTTATGATTTTGAAGAGCCAAGAATTTGAGAACTTGAGGCAAGGAAAATCGAGTGTGGGTGAATACCTCAACAAGTTCACTCAACTCTCAAGATATGCACCTGAGGATGTTAGTCGGGACAGCCGGAAGCAATACTTGTTCATGAGGGGCCTCAACAATGAAATTCAAGTGCAATTGCTCAATTGTGACTATGCAAATTTTCAGAAGCTTGTGGACAAAGCAATCGTGGTTGAGAACAAGATCCGTGAGATGGAACAAGACAACAATAGGAAGGCGCCATATCAAGGACAGCAACAAGGAAGTAACATGCGCCCTCGCTTTGCGCCGCCCAATACACGTTACTTCATCCCTTCTGTGCCTGCTCAGCGCCCTGGTTATGCACCGCGCCCATCTCAGTTTGTGCAGCAGCGCCCTATCATGCAAGCACCTAGGCCTCCAATGCCTTATGTACCTTGTGCTAATTTCCCTGGTGCAAATGTTCAAAACCAAGCTCGTCCCAATAATTCTGGTGGAGTTAATAAGTGCTATACTTGCGGAGAAGCTGGACACTTTGCGCACCAATGTCCTAAGTCAGGCCTTGGTCAAGGAAGCAATGCGCCGAGGCAAAACCCAAGACCCAATGGAGGACAACTGCAAGGGAACCAGGGACAACAGAATTTTGCTCGTGGCAACGTGAACCATGTCTCTACGGAGGGTGCTCAACAAGCGGATGACGTGGTCATTGGTATGTTTCTCTCCAACTCCAACCCCGCGACTATATTATTTGATTTTGGAGCATCGCATTCATTCATTGCATCGAAGTATGTTGCCAAGTATAGTTTTCCTATCTCTCATATGAAGTTTACTCTATTGGTTAAGTCTCCTAGAGGAGAGATGAGGACAAATATAGTATGTTCAAAAGTAAGCCTTAGAATAAGGGGAGTAGACTTCTCCGCCAACCTCATTGTTTTGGATTCTCAAGGATTGGACATTATACTTGGTATGGACTGGTTGAGGAAGCACAATGGAGTTATTGAGTGTGCCACGAAGATGGTAAGATTGACCAATGAAGATGGAATCACCATAGAAATTGAAGCATCTCAAACCGCACCAAAGCAATTGGAGCTGAATCATATGGACGATGCCGCAATTGAGGAGATTCCGGTGGTGTGTGAATTTTTTGATGTTTTCCAGACGAGTTGCCAGGTATGCCACCTGATGGAGACATTGAGTTTGTTATTGATTTAATACCTGGAACTGCACCTATATCTAAGAGGTCGTATAGGATGCCTCCTATGGAATTAGCGGAGCTCAAGAAACAAATTCAAGAGCAACTAGAGAAAGGTTTTATTCGGCCTAGTTCTTCACCTTGGGGAGCGCTCGTGCTGTTTGTGGACAAGAAGGATGGAACCCAAAGGATGTGTGTGGATTACCGAGCTCTCAGCGAGGTAACAATCAAGAACAAGTACACCTTTCCACACATAGAAGACTTGTTTGATCAGATGAAGGGTGCTTGTGTCTTCTCTATAATTGATTTGAGGTCGGGATACTTTCAAATGAAGATTAGACCATCGGACATACCCAAGACAGCTTTTAGGACACGGTATGGATCTTATGAGTACACCGTGATGTCCTTTGGATTGACAAATGCGCCTGCCTACTTTATGTACCTCATGAATAAGGTATTCATGGAGTACTTGGATAAGTTTGTTGTGGTGTTTATTGATGACATTATGATCTACTCGAAGGATGAGAAGGAACATGAGGAACACTTGAGGCTTACGTTACAGAAATTGAGGAAGCATCAATTGTATGCCAAGTTCAACAACTGTTAGTTTTGGTTGAGAGAAGTATCATTTTTGGGTCATATCATCTCAGGAGGAGGAGTATCGGTTGACCCCGGAAAAGTGAGGGACGTGTTGAAGTGGGAACCACCGCAAAACATAAAGGAAATAAGGAGTTTTCTTGGGATGGCTGCATATTACCGTAGATTCATAAAGGACTTCTCCAAGATATCCAAGCCAATGACGGAATTGCTAATGAAGGGAAAGACTTTCCAATGGACTCAAACTTGTCAAAATAGTTTTGAGGAGTTGAAAAAGAGGTTGACAACAACCCCAGTTTTGGTACTGCCAGATGTAAGCAAAAGTTTTGATATTTATTGCGACGCATTGAGACAAGGACTTGGATGTGTATTGATGTAGGAAGGTCAAGTGGTCGCCTATGCATCAAGACAATTGAAGAAACATGAGCAGAATTACCCCACACATGATTTAGAACTTGCAGTCGTGGTACATGCATTGAAGATTTGGAGACACTATATTCTCGGACATAGGTGTGAAATTTATACAGATCATAAGAGTTTGAAGTATATTTTCACACAAACGGATCTGAATTTGAGACAACAAAGATGGCTGGAGCTCATCAAAGATTATGATTTTGGGGGTCAACTATCATCCGGGAAAAGCCAATGTAGTGGCAGACGCTTTGAGTAGAAAAGGAGTAAGTCATCAACTCACAGTTCAAGAGTTACCATCCGAGTTATGTAAGGAGTTCGAACAGTTGAACCTCGGATTTGCGAATGAGATGGGAGTAATGGAGTTAAATCCAACCATAGAGCGAGAAATTTGAGAAGCACAAGTCACGGATGAAGAGATCAAGGAAAGGACCGAAGTAGGGAGAGAATTCAGATTTGATGAGGATGAACATGGCACTCTATGGCTTGGTAAGAGGATTGTTGTGCCTAATGTAAAGCATATTCGGGAGACGATATTAAAAGAGGCACATGACTCACCATACTCAATTCATCCTGGTTGTACAAAGATGTACAAGGACTTGAGGACTTGCTATTGGTGGGATAGCATGAAAAAGGACATAGCTGAATGCGTAGCATTGTGTGATGTGTGCCAACGAGTCAAGGCAGAACATCAAAGGACCGCTAGACTATTACAACCATTGAAGATTCCAGAATGGAAGTGGGAAGAGATCGGTATGGACTTCATAGTTGGTTTACCACGTACTCAGTCCGATTACAATTCAATATGGGTAATTGTGGATCGGTTAACTAAGTCAGCTCACTTTATTCCCATCAAGACCACCTATAATGGAGAGAAATTGGTGGAACTGTACATGGGAAGAATAGTATGTTTGCATGGAGTTCCAAAGAAGATAGTCTCGGATAGAGGTTCACAATTCACTTCCAGATTTTGGCAAAAACTGCGTGAAGCTTTGGGAGCGAGGTTGAATTTTAGTTCAGCGTATCACTCTCAAACAGATGGACAAACCGAGAGGACCAATCATATTTTGGAGGACATGTTAAGAGCTTGTGCTTTAAAGCATGGGAAAAGTTGGGACAAAAGCTTGCCATACACAGAGTTTTCATATAACAATAGTTACCAAGCAAGCTTGAAAATGTCACCATATGAGGCACTATATGAAGGAAGTGTAGGACACCTTTATTCTGGAATGAAGCAGGAGAAACTCAAGTATTTGGTCCGGATGTGTTGCAAGAAGCTGAGAAACAAGTCCAGGTTATTTGTGGAAATTTGAGGGCTGCCCAATCAAGACAGAAGGGCTATGCGGACAATAGGAGAAGGAAATTAACCTTTGAAGTGGGAGATTTTGTTTACCTCAAGGTGTCACCAATGAGAGGTCATAAGAGGTTTAACATAAGAGGCAAACTAGCACCTCGTTATATTGGGCCATTCAAGAGTTTGGACAAAAGAGGAGAAGTAGTGTATAAGTTGGAGATGCCAACTCATCTTTCAGACGTACATGATGTCTTTCATGTTTCCCAGCTCAAGAAATGCTTGAGAGTACCGGAAGAACAAGTGCCAATGGAAGAATTGGAACTAGAGGAAGATTTGACTTATGCCGAGCAACCGGTTAAGATCTTAGAAACCAAGGAGAGAGTCACAAGGAACAAGGTGATTCGATGGTGTAAAGTTCAATGGAAGCACCACACAGAAAAAGAAGCAATGTGGGAATTGGAGGATGATCTCAAGAAGGAATTTCCCTATCTGTTCTATTCCGCGTCAAATCTCGAGGGCGAGATTCATTTTAAGGGGGGTAGGTTTGTAACACCCTCATTTTCATGCATCATGCCTTGCATACATTCATATACATGTTTAACATTAACCCAAAACAAGAGGAACGAGTTTAAAATTGATTTGGAGCAAAACCACACTTAAAATGCAGGAAAGTTCGGACTAGTCCGATTTTACTGAGGACTAGTCCGGTTTCTCAAGGACTAAAAATGGACTTGTCCGTTTTTGCTGCGGACTAGTCCGATTTTTCCTCTGGAAACTTTCAGACTTGTCTGATTTTGTGCTGACTAGTCCGATATTCCAAGAATCCTTGAAAATTTGCTAAGTCCCTAGACTTTTCTGGACAAGTCCGGTGTTCCAGCGGACTTGTCTGTTTTCCTCTCTGACTAAAGTCATAATTGTACGATTTTTGGCCAGACTTGTCCGATTTTCTCTCTGGACAACTTCGGACTACTCCGGTCCTTTCCGGACTTGTCCGATATTTCGCAACTCCGAGTTAATCTTTTGTTTTACGACTTGTTTCTTGGGTTTCACGTTAAGTGGGCTTAGAGACGTCGTTCCTAACTCTTTTAGAGCCCATGTGGGACTCTAAACCGGCCCCTACTCATCTCAAACTCGAAATCCATCTAACCCTAGCCTCCACCTCAATATAAACAACCCCACCCCTTGGCTTGACATCTATTTGCCACTTTTCCACCCCACCCAAACCCTAGTTCGTGGAGAGCCACCATCAAGGAGGGAGGAGAAGATCCCAAGCAAGAAGAAGAAGAGGATGAAACAAAAGAGGATCAGGATCTCCATCAAGTTTTGTTCTTCATCACCAATTCATTCCCAATTTCATCACCTACCCTAGATCATCAAGATCCAAGTGTTACCTCCAAGTTTCTTGATTCATTGGAGTTATAAACACCTGGTATACCTTCTATTCTCTTTTCTTTACGTGAGTTCGACTCCTAATATCCAAATTCACGTCGATCTAGAAAACCCTAGTTCGCTAGTTCTGCGAAGTGTAGACTAGTCCGGCCTTCTACAGACTAGTCCAATCTAATCAACTCCAAACCTATATAAACTTGTTAAAATCTATTAGAACTAGTTAGTGAGCATTAAAAAGTAATCTATTAACAAGTTCTACCTTGCATTTGCATTAAACATGCATGCCACGTCATATTAAGTAATATTTGTGCACTCTTTGATTGTGTTTCTTGTCTTGTATGTTTATTGTGCGGATTAGACGGATTTGCGCTAGAAAGTGCCACGGAGGATCTACAACACCAAGAGTTTGAAGGCTTTGACCCTAATCAACAGCAAGAGCAAGGCAAGTGTCCTTGAAGCATATTGATCCTGTTTTAAAATAAATATTTTGTTTGCAAAATTGCATGCTTGTGTCAATTTGATGAGAACCCTATGATAGGAAGTTTACTAGCCTTGTTGACCACCCTTGTCACCTGGGATTATGATAGAGAGTCGGGAAGGTATTTTTACCTTTTGCTTCGCTTAATCAATTGGGATGGGAAAACAACTATACCACTCAATTTAATTATGCATGGATGAGATTATGGTTAACATGAATTGGTTAATATGATATGATAATGGGTGATCTAAGAAAGCCTGGTATGTGGATGGGTTGGATGTTATGGTGGTTTTCCTTGCTTTAGATCTAAGGACTAGTTCGTGGAGTGACCATCCAGGATTTACAGTGCTACCACGAGGCCAAGTATGGGTGTGACGTAGCTGATTAATTAGGGCTTTGCCAATGCTATTTGGACCATTAAGGATGCTCGGGGAAGGGGTAGTCGGATTGGGTTTGTTGATGATTGGTGGGACTACCCTGGGATCCGAATGGCTCAAGAGGGGGCCCTTGGTTGAAGATGTGCTCAGTTGGAGACATCGCCACCGGTGAAACCTCAGTGGGGTCTAAATAGGCTAGTAATCCCTTTGTAAAGGCTATTTTGTGATCTCTTGGCCACACACCGACGGAAGTGTGAGATGGCATAATTGAGATTCTATTGTCATCGAAAGGTGATTAAATCATAAACACGTGGGTAAAGCGGTACAACCTCTGCAGAGTGTGTCTAAAACTATCATGATAGCCGTGCTCCCGGTTATGAGCAACCTGGACCCTCACATGATTAGAGAGAACTCGGTATTGGGATGGTATTTGGGATGGGTATGGTTGGTATTATGGTTATGGATGGTTATGAATTGAATTCTGGTATTGAATATGGATATCAGTACATGATGATGGATATGGAATATGGACTGGTATTATGATAACCACATGGCTTATGATGGGTTTATTCACATACATGTAATATATTGCTTTTCAAATGGTTTACTATACTTTTCAGCACTTAACCATTATTATATTTGTCATTTGAATCAGCTACATGTCATACTTTCCACACTTGCTGAGTATGACATGTACTCACTCTTGCAACCCCCCCCCCCCCCCCACCCAAACAGTTGCACGTCAGGATTGGGAGTTTAACGGCGATAATGCAGAGTTCTAGGACGTGCCTACCATCATCTTGCCTGTGGTGTTTTGGAGCTGCGCTATACCCTATCGCTTATGCTGCCTATGTGTTTAGATTGCTTATTTAGTTTATTTCCGCTGCATTAGTTGAACTTGTCATTAATATTCACTAGAGTTCGTATTCGAGGATAATATGGTTTGTGCAATAAAAATTTGGTTAATTAATCTTGTTTTGTGATAATTTTCTGTATACTCTTTTGTGAATGCACTCGTGTATGTGTGTTGAACATACTGGGCACACATATGCATTCACTTGGTTCATTTTCAGAACTGGGTGTCACACGACATGAATTTGGAGAAACGGGGTTGAATTCACGTAAGGAAAGGATGTAGAAGGTATACCAGGTGTTTAGGACTCCAAGGAATCAAGGATCTTGGAGGTAACACTTGGATCTTGATGATCTAGGGTTGATGAAGAGCTTGATGGTGGATTGTTGATGAAGAACGCGAAGTTGATGGAGATCTTGATCCTCCTTCGTTTCCTCCTCTTCTTCTTCTTGCTCTAGATCTCTTTCTCCCTCCTTGGTGGCAGCTAATTACGAGCTAGGGTTTGGGTGAGGTGGAAAAGTGGCAAAGAGATGTCAAGCCAAGGGGTGGGGTTGTTTATATAGAGGTGGAGGCTTGGGTTAGATGGATTTCGAGTTTGAGATGAATAGAGGCCGGTTTAGAGTCCCACGTGGGCTCTAAAAGAGTTAGGAACGATGTCCCTAGGCCCACTTAACGCGAAACCCCAGAAACAAGTCGTATAACAACAGATCAACTCGGAGTCGCGATTTATCGGACAAGTCTGAAAAGGGCCGAACTAGTCTGAAGTTGTCTAGAGAAATATCGGACAAGTCCGGACTGGACATCGGACAAGTCCGAACTTATCCAGAGGGGAAAAACAGAAAAGTCTGGCTAAAAAACAATGAGGTTCACGTTGCCACGAGTGAAATTTTGCTGTCCACGATTCCCTTGCGGTTGTCCTCCATTGGGTCTCAGGTTTTGGCTCGGCGCATTGCTTCCTTGATCAAGGCCTGACGTAGGACATTGATGCGCAAAGTGTCCAACTTCTCCACAAGTATAGCACCTCTTTACTCCACCAGAATTATTGGGACGATCTTGGTTCTGAACATTTGCACCAGGAAAGTTGGCACGAGGTGCATAAGGCATTGGAGGCCTAGGTGCTTGCATAACAAGGCGATGCTGCACAAACTGAGTTGAGCGTGGTTCATAACTAGGGCGCTGTATAGGAGAAGAGGACTAATAATAAGACGCATTGGGTGGTGCAAAGCGAGGGTGCACATTACTTCCTTGTTGCTGTCCGTGATATGGCGCCTTCCTCTTGTTGTCTTGCTCCATCTCACGGATCTTGTTCTCCATAACAATTGCCTTGTCCACAAGCTTCTGGAAGTTGGCATAGTCACAATTGAGCAATTGCACTTGGATCTCATTGTTCAAGCCTCTCATGAACAAGTATTGCTTCCGGCTGTCCCGGCTCACATCCTCAGGCGCATACATTGAAAGTTGAGTGAATTTATTAAGATATTCACTCACGCTTGACCTTCCTTGCCTTAAGTTCTCAAATTCTTGCCTCTTCAAAATCATAACACCTTCAGGCACATAATGAGAACGGAAGCTCTCCTCTAACTCGGCCCAAGAAATCCTCTCTTGGTTTTCATGAGCATTGCAATAAGCATCCCACCAATCCACAGCTACTCCAACTAGTTGATGTGAAGCAAAAGCACTTTCTCCCGATCACTGCATTGGACTATTGCAAGCTTCTTCTCCACGGACTCGAGCCAATCATCAGCATCCATAGGGTCAGCAGCTTGAGTAAAGGTTGGCGGCCTAGTCCTCATGAACTCTCCCGACCAGTTATGAGGAGGTGGGGGTGGCGGTGGAGGCATGTGGGGCTGCTTGTTGATGTTACCAGCCTACAGCTGTCCCATAATTTGTTTCATGGTCTACATGAGCTGGTTTCGCATAGCCAAAAGTTGCTCAATGTTGATAGCTTTATGAGCAGGTCCTTGTCCATTGTTGTTCTGAGGTGCTCCATTGTTCTCCTCCTCATCATTGCCATCCCTCTGGTTGCGAGTCCTCACCATCTGATGAAAAGCAAGAGATAAGAATTTAGAAACGTCTCCAACTATATGCATCAAGGGATATGGAACTAAACAACTAGCTATACTAGCCTATGTGGACATGGCAATGCTAAAGCACCACAGAATCCTCTATTAAGAACACAAGCAAACAATATATAGCAAATATCACACCAAACAAAAGCACATTGATTCCTGAATGCTCCTATGTGCTCTAAAGTGTTCACTCTATCTAGGCTGCATCCTATAGTCAACCTGTTGCTCGAATACCAATTTGTGACACCCGGTTCCGAAAATGAACCAAGTGAATGCATATGTGTGGCCCAAGACGTTCAACACACATACACGAGTGCAATCATAAAAGAATATACAGAAAATTACCACATAACAAGATTAATTAAGCACTTTTATTATAGAATTCATAATATCCTCGAATGCAAGCTCTAATGAATATTATTGACAAGTTTTAACTAATGCAGTGGAAATAAACTAAACTGAGTAAACTAAGCAAATAGGGTATAGCGCAGCTCCAACACTCCACATGCAAAGCTGACGGTAGAACGGCCTAGAACTCTGCATTATCATTGTTAAACTCCGAATCTTGACCTGCAACTGTTGGTGGGGGAATTGCAAGGGTGAGTACATGTCGTACTCAACAAGTGTGGAAAGTATGACATGTAGCTGATTCAAATGACGAATATAATAATGGCTAAGTGCTGAAAAGTACATTAAAACATTTAAAAAGCAATATATTGTATGTATGTGAAGTAAACCCATGATAAAACATAAGTAATATCATAGTACAAGTCCATATTCCATATCTATCACCATTATACCAGATTTCACCATTACCATTAACCATGTCCATTGCCATAAATCAAATCCAATACCAGGATTTAATCCATAACCACCCATAACCATATTATTAACCATAACCAGTACCAAACCATCCCAATACCAAGTTTCTAAAGACCTAATTAATCAGCTACGCCGCACCCATACATGGCCTTGTGGTGGCACTGGAAATCCTGGATGATCGCTCCATGAACCGGTCCTTAGATCTAAAGCAAGCAAACCACCATAACGTCCAACCCATCGCATACCAGGCTTGCTTAGATCACCCATTACTATATCATATTAACCAGTTTATATTAACCATAATATCATTAATGCATAATTAAATGTGTAGTGTTGTTCTCCCATCCCAATTAAATAAGCGAAGCAAAAAGGTAAAAAGCCCTTCTCGACTCTCTACCATATATTCCAGGTGACAAGTGTGGTTAAACAAATATAGTAAACTTCCTATCATAGGATTCCCATCAATATTGACACAAGCACGCAGTTTTGCAAACAAAACATTTATTTTAAAAACAGGATCAATATGTTTCAAGGACACTTGCCTTGCTCTTGGGATCTGTTCGGGTCAAAGCCTTCAAACTCTTGGTGCTGGAGATCCTCCGCGGCACTCTCTAGCGCAAATTCGTCTAATCCGCATAACAAACATACAAGACAAGAAATACAATCAAAGAGTGCACAAATATTACTCAATATGACATGATATGCATGAATAATGCAAATTCGAGTTGGAACTTGTTAATGAGTTGCTTTTAATGATCACTAACTAGTTTCAATAGCTTTTAACAAGTTTATACAGGTTTGGATTTGATTCAAACCAAATTTAGAATTAATTCAATAGAAATTAACCACGAAAATTGGACTAGTCCGTTAGGGACCGGACAAGTTCACAATGCGCAAGAACAGCAGATTAGGGTTTTCTAGATCGACATAAATTTGGAGAAATGGGGTTGAATTCATGTAAGGAAAAGGAAGTAGAAGGTATATCAGGTGTTTAGGACTCCAAGGAATCAAGGATCTTGGAGGTAACACTAGGATCTTGACGATCTAGGGTTGATGAAGAGCTTGATGGTGGATTGTTGATGAAGAACGTGAAGTTGATGCAGATCTTGATCCTCTTTCGTTTCCTCCTCCTCTTCTTCTTGCTCTAGATCTCTTTCTCCCTCCTTGGTGGCGGCTAATCATGAGCTAGGGTTTGGGTGAGGTGGAAAAGTGGCAAATAGATTTCAAGCCAAGGGGTGGGGTTGTTTATATAGAGGTTGAGGCTAGGGTTAGATGGATTTTGAGTTTGAGATGAATAGAGGCTGGTTTAGAGTCCCAAATGGGCTCTAAAAGAGTTAGGCACGACGTCCCTAGGCCCACTTAACGTGAACTTCAAGAAACAAATCGTATAACAACAGATCAACTCGGAGTCGCGATTTATCAGACAAGTCCGAAAAGGGCCAGACTAGTCCGAAGTTGTCCAGAGAAATATCGAACAAGTCCAGACTGGACATCAGACAAGTCCAAACTTATCCAGAGGGGAACAATAGACAAGTCTGGCTAAAAATCGGACAAGTCTGACTTTAGTTAGAGGAAAAACTGACAAGTCCGCTGGAACACAGGACTAGTCTGGACAAGTCCAGGGACTTAGCGAAATTTTCAAAGAATTAGAACACCGGGCTAGTCCGCACAGGACCAGACAAGTCCGAAAATGTCCAGAGAGGAAAATAGACTAGTCTGCAGAAAAACAGACAAGTCCGAGCGAGGTCAGAGAGAAATCGGACTAGTCCGCACCAAAATTGGACTAGTCCGCACTTTCCAGAATTCCTAAGTGCGATTTTGTTTCTAATTCATTTTAAACTTGTTCTTTTTTATGTGGATTAATGTTAGACGTGTATAATGATGGATGCAGAGCATGATGCATGAAAATGAGGGTGTTACATCAAATTCGGATCATAAGCTTTCATATGAGAAAACTCACGATCTTGGAGGAGCTTGCGTGCTTGATCTTCAACTTCACTTTGGATGTTGAGGATGTCATCGTGAAGAAGTTTTTGAGGGTTGATCCTCTCAACCATGGGAGTGTCCTCTCCTGCACTCCTCCTCCGTGAACTTAGTGTAGCAACGGAAGAGGGACGTGCACTTGAGTCTCCACCAAGGATTGAGCTTGCAACCTCCTTCCACTTTCCAAACAACCTTTTTATTCATCTCATGGCCACAACAAGCAAGAACACAACAAGGAAAAAACTCGAAAGAGGTGATGTTAGTGAAAACAAAGCCCCAACGAATTTTCTCTTGAAGAACTTGAGAGGAAATTGCAAATGCAAACAAAAGCAAATCTTTTTGAGTTGGATTTTGAGCAAGAGTGCTTCAAGGAACAGCTAGAAAACAATGTGAGCAAGAGTGACTTTGGGGATGTATAAAATGAGGTGAAGTGTGAGGAGAAGAGCTCCTCATGGCCACCTTTTATAGTGTGCAATCCCCAACGGCCACTGGAAACCAAATGTAGCCATTGGAGGAGAGAGAGTAAAAATTGATCTTTCCCCTAGTCGGCCGAGTAGGGGGGTCGGCCGACCTGACAGGTGGGCCCCCTGTTCTCCCTTTTGGCAGGTGGCTCCCCAACGGCTATGGAATTAGCACGTTGGTGAAATACCACTTTTACAACTCAGAAAAATTATTTTCCAAATAAAATTCCTTTTTCAAAACCCAACAATTTTCTTTTTGTGAAAATAAAGAAATAAAAAATGATGGTTTAGAATATAAGATTCTCAACTTGCTAAGAAAATAAAATATGTAGTGCGGAGAATCAAACTAAATGGGGAAATCCAAATAAAGAGAAAAGAAAAACAAAGAAAAGGATAACTACCAATTTAACCTATTGGCTAGGTCTCACCACTGTCCGATGAGATGGACATTCCTGCTTCTTCATTTCTTAACATCCGGGCCCGCAGGGATGGGCTCGGACGGCTTGTCTTGCTTCTTCCGCCATACCTTCTTTGGCGGCTTGGTGGACTTGGGCCTTTGGGGAGGCCCGGACTTCTCCGTCTTCTTGGGGTGTCAACGTGGATGATAAGACGAGTTTTCCGCTTAAATTAAATTTCTCATGAATGCAATGAGCGGGTCAAACTTTGGAGGTGTGATCTCAACCTCTTGAATGTGTTTAACATTCGGCCCATAGTTGATACGAATCATGGAGCATTGCTCCAACTTTGGGCAAAAGTTAAACTTCTCCACCTTGCCATTGATATGGAATTGGATTTCTCCAGCTCCCACATCTATGCGAGCCTTCGTGGTGCTTAGGAATGGATGCCCAAGAATGAGCAGCGTATCCTTCTCGAACTCCATGTCGAGCACCATGAAATCCACGAGTATAAAGCACTTCCGGATTTCCACCAGGACATCTTCGACAATATCCGTCAGATAACAGAATGAGGAATCAGCCAGTTGGATCTACATTGGTGTTGGAGTAAGCTGTGTGAAGTTTAGCTGGTCGAAAACACCTTGGGCATCACACTCACCCTTGCTCCAAGGTCAGAAAGGGCCTTGTCAAAGTGGTGTGCCCCAATTGAGCATGAGATTGTAGGACATCCAGGGTCCTTCAGCCAGTTGCCTCCTTGTAGAGAAATCATGTTGGCACATTCCACAGGAGGTTCGGGCTGTCCAGGCCTCTTGCCATTCTCCATTGGAGGAACAATAGCTGCCAGTTGAGCCAACTGAGTTTCCAACATCTTGTTGAAGCTCAATTGATTCTTGATGGCTGAGAATAATCCTTCAATCTTGGCATTTATGCTCTCTAGGGTCTTGTCATTGGCCGACAGTTTCTTGGATATAGCCTCATTGATCTTCAGCTGGCCAATGGCAAGTTCTCTCAAGTTGGGCTGATTTCAATTGTTGCCATTGTTGTTGTACCCTCCTTGAAAGAATGGGCGTGGTTGGCCCCACCCTTGACCTCTTGGACGATAGCCATTGTTGTTTTCATTGTTGGCTACGTACAAGGCATCCTCACGGGTTTTTGTAGTCATTGCCCAAATGGCCCGTGTTGCCACAGACTTCACAAGTGATGTGAGAGTCTAAGGCATAGGAATTGCCGCAAACTTCACCATTGCCTTGTCCATCGATTTTCTTCATAAGGAGGTACAACTTAGCAGCGATCATGTTCACCTCCTTCAAGGTGTGCATGCCTCGCTGGCGGGTATGGAGACGCTCATCACATCAATCCATGTTTGACACCATCTTCTCAATCAAATCTTTGGCTTTGGGCACCGTCAATGAGAAGAAGGCACCTCCAGCAGCAGCATCAACATGGTCACGGGCGGGATTAGCCCGTTGTAGAAGTTTTGGATTATGAGCCAATCATGCATCCCATCGTGGGGACAGACTAGGATATACTCTTGAAGCCTTTCCCAAGCCTCGGGAATATATTCCTTGGCATATTGCTGGAAGCTGGAAATTCTTCCACGTAGGGCATTCTTGTTGCGCAACAGAAAAAACTTGGTGAGGAATGCCATAGAACATTTCTCCCAAGTGCCTACAACACTTCGGTTCACGTAGAACCACTATTTCGCTCTCCCAAGAAGAGAGAACGGGAATAACCTAAGACGGAAAACATCAGGAGATACGTCCTTTATCTTAAAAGTGCTGCAGATTTCAAGGAACTGTTGCAGGTGAGCACTTGCAACATCGTTAGCCTTCCTACAAAATGGGTTGGCTTGCACCATAGTGATAAGGCCAGTCTTGATTTCAAATTTTACGTCTCCCGTGTTAACAGTGGCCCCAACAGGCACATTGTTAGCGGAGGGAGCCAAAAACTCACGAAGGGTCTTCTGGGCCACTTGTGTTTCGGTTGTTGGTGCGGTTGTGCTGGCTTGCTTTGCCGCTCGAAGCTTCTGAGGAGTAACGACACGAGGTCGATCTCTAAGAAGGGATTCGAGATCTTCAACAAAGTTTTCTAGCAAGCGGAAACAAGACATACGCTACCCTATTTTCACATAAAATGCAAAAACAAAGATGGGTCATCCTACTAAAACCTACTAGGGTCTTATCCTATTCACTCAATCATGCAATACTTCGGCTGCCTTCCCCGGCAACGGTGCTAGAAATGCTTGTTGATAATTCTTACGCCCTACTAACAATTCATCCATAGCATTGGTGCAAAAATATTTGTTGGTAGGTTTTAATTCTCAAGTGAACGTCCGCAAGCGCACGAAAACTATCAAAGTAGCATTTCCCCTTTTAAGAGTATTCCCAAAGGGTGTCATTTATATTTTCCCAAAGGAAGGCTAGATGGAAGTAAAACAATCATCAAGTGGAAAGGCTAGGTTGGCCTAGGTAGGGTTCTATCAAGGATGGGTTAAATGATAAGTGGAGGCAGTGTGACACACACAAGAATATCCTATCCTAAGGGGACAAATGAGGTAATAGAGAGCTAGGGTAAGAGTTAGGTAGATACTACTACTATGCTTCTAATGTACATATACATAGCCTACGTTAGTTACTAATGATCATGTTAATTATGAATTTTCATGCTAAGTGGATTAACACATTGGGAACGAGTTTACCCCTAGCAACACTAGGCGACTCCCACCAAGAGCCTGTGGCATAGCCGAACGTGGAGGATTACAAAGGACAGATAGGACTGTCACCACCTACTATCTACCTCTTCAATCTATGGGTCCACAAGACATTCAATGCTACTCTCTATCCTAGCACCATGCTAGCATAGTAAGTAATTACCTTAAGAGCCTAGGCACAAGCCATCCTAAGGCAATGAACTAAATTATCGTTGAACCAATGTTAATTCATAACATAAGTGATTCCTATTAACATAGTCATATCATAGCTAATTAGACTATAGTGGATGTTTATAGTGTTTATGATAATGTAATATGAATGGTATAGCACAATCATAAATACTACTCCTACCACATACATGGAATCCGCAATAAAACAAGAAACACTTCATCCAAGTATATGAACAATAGAAGACTAAAGATAGCATCTTTATTATGACTAAAGTCACAAATACAAATAGGAATATGGGAGACATACCTTTCCCAATTGGAAATTGGAAAGAGACTCTTTCTACTCCTCTCGTACTTGGACTATGGAATAGAGACTCTCCTCTCTACAGCCTAAACTCCTCTAAACCTATGGAGAGTAGTGGATACAATGGATGAATACTTAAGTGGTGTGTGTTGATGTGAGGGATCATATTTATAGCTTGGAGAAGGGTCAGCTCCTGCCACCAAAAGAGCGCGAATCAGTCACCCATGACCTCTTCAAGCCAGGAGGAGTCTACACATGGAGTTTGACCAAGAAAGGCACTAGGATCTAGTCAGCCGACTAGGGGGGGTCAGCCGACCTGGTCTTGGCCCCTTTTGCGGTGTGCTTCCTCCAGGTGACCAACAGGTGGGTTCCATTGAGTGATATTGGTGCTACACCGTTGGATGGCCTCGGATACTTCTGTTTGTGGGCCATTTGATCCACATGGTGCCACATGGTGTCGCCTAATTGGCTGGAATGATATTTTATAGGATGCATCTCCTTGTTTCACTTCATTTCTGCATAGATTTCCTGCATGCACTACTTTCTCCAAGTACAAGTGGAAATAAGATAAATAGAAAGGTGATGTGTGCGAGAAATGACAATTCCTTCACATAATTGAGTTATATTGACGGATGAAGTTGGTGTATAACAACTGTCAACAAACGTACAAGGAGATGAGTTACAATACAGCCCGTCCTAGTTAAGTAGGTATCCGGGACACGCCCTCCTCTCTGACAAATGGGAGACGCGCATCTAACAAAGCTCATCTCCTTTTTGCAAAAGAAATGAGACGAACTTTACAGAAAGCACGTATCCTTTGTCTTCGGTTACAGACAGACATGAATACATCGCTGAACAATGAACACTCATTCATTCACAGCGAACACACAATATAATATTCATCACACAGATAACATATGCATTCATTAACAATATATTACAAAACACAAGAAAAAAGTACAAGATACAAGAAAAGAAAAACAACATCAACTAAAAACAACAAAAGAAAACCTAAATACTCCTCCTCCCCCCCCCTCTTCCTCCTCCGGTGGCCATCAGGCACCGGTGCAATAGGAGTCCTAGCCGCTTGCTCTGACTGCTCCACCAGTTGCTCCAGCTGGTCCAGATCCGACGGAGCAACCTCGCGACCGAGGTTCCTTGCCATCGCTGCCACCAGGAAACTGCGGCCCTCGGTGCCGAGCACCTCGGCCATCGTCTCGAGCAACCTCTGGAACAGGTCGAACAGCCTATCGAACAACATCTCAAGAAGCTCGTTGTTGAGCCTCTCAGGGGAGCGGCAACACTGTTTCTTGCAGGGTGGCTCCCTCGGTGGGGTAGGCGGCAGAACGTCTGCCATGGTGGGTTGTCTGCGCGGAGAAGACAAACGAAGAGAAGAGGAGAGACTGATGCCACCTTATACAAGGTCTGTGTGGAGATGCAAAATGGAGACGTGCTTATCAGCAAAGTGCGTCTCCTATGCTCGATGTCTCACTCTCCTCTGCTAAAAAAAGGGACGCGCTCTTATGAAAAGCGTGTCTCATATTACCCATGTCTCCTTTAGCTTTGTGATTTTCTCCATTTTGCTTCGGTTCACTATTGATATCACACATCACTGAACTTAGAGCACATTAAAATGATAACTAAATCATTCACTTGTCCAGAAAATAATCAAAATCCTTCATGTTTGCAGTTGCTTTCACACAGTTCACTATCCATACAATTAACACACAACACCTTCATTCATTCACACAGTTGAATATATAAGAAAATATTCATTCACAACAGTAGAACACATAGTTGAACATAGACAAATTTCATTCATTAACACAATATATTACAAAACACAAGAAAAAAGTACAAGAAGACACAAGAAAAGAAATACATCAAATAAAAACAACAAAGAAAAACTAAATGCTACTCCTCCTCCTCCGGCGATGACTCCGGCGCTGGTGCAACAGGAGCCTGGGCCGGCTGCACCAGTGGTGCAACCCCGAGAACGAGGTTGCTCTCCGTCGCCGCCACCAGGTTTCTACGACCCTAAGCGCCGAGCACCTGAGCCATCATCTCGAACAGAATATCGAGACGATCGGCCACCCCCGTGAGGGCGTAGAGGTAGTGGTCGAGGGTAACCATTCCAGTAAATTGTGGAAGGGTACCCAGACCCAAGGAACTCATGCTGTGAGACGTATTGTTATATGCCTCTTGCGCCATAAGGAGGCGTTGCTCGGTGTTGAACCTCTCGGAGGAGGTGCAACATAGTTTCTTGCAGGGTGGCTCCCTCGGCGGGCTTGGAGGTAGAACGTTGGCCATGGTGGTGGTGGGTCATCGATGCGGAGAAGACGAAGAAGAAGAAACGGATGCAAAATGAGTGACATGCTTGTATAGAACTGACGGGTGATGGCGCGTCTTATATAAGGTCTGTGCGGAGTCGACGATAGAGTAGTTGGTTTCCCGTGCATTGATGGAACGATGGGAGCATCGATACCGCCTCGGGGAAACAAAAGGTTGCGCACGGCAGTCGCACGCGTCTCTGCACCACCGCCGCCGTAATTAAGTTCTCCGCATTTCGCGTGCAGCGCGTCTCTCTTTCAACAATGGAAGACGCGCTTTCATATCTCGTGCATCTCGCTATAGTCTCTCGTGCGTCTCGCTTTAGTCTTGCGCTTCTTGCGTTTATCTCGTTCGTATCTTTGCCTCTAGTGCTCCTTTACTAATCAACCAACACTCCTTTTACCAATGGATTAACTCCAGTGCGACTGCCACCTCTGTTCGACCAACTCCAGTGCGACCAGTGCCTCTGTTCGCCATCACCATCATCGTCGTCCTCATCATCATCGTCACTGTTCATGGCTGGGTTAGATATCGGCTTGGCGCTTAGCTGACTGAAGGAGGACCGCTTGGCATGGCGCAAGAACCATCCCCATGTATGTACATATGGCACACCAGTCGCATGGTTGTATATATGTAGCTCTGCAATGGACTGATGAACTTAACTGTGGTTTTGTTTTTTCGTCTAGTTTGTTTATGGTATTTCCAATTTCTCTGCGTAGGGTTTCTCTGCGAAGCCTAAGTCGGGAGATTTATTGAAGTGGCGGTGCATCGTCCCTGGTAAAGAAGGGGTAAGTTATGAAGAACAAGCACAATAATATGAGTATAACCATCATCCTCTTATTAATGAATTTCATTTGTAGATTGACAGAGAAGGTGGTTACGACTCCCTGACAATCTCCTTCTCGGAGGACTATCCGTTGGTGCCTCCAAGGTGTGCCTTTCCACGTGGTTTCTTCCACCCAAATGTCCATCGCTCAGGAGCACTCTGCCTTGGGATTCTTGATCAAGAGACTGTAAGATAGACTTATTTTTCTCAAGTAATTAGTAATTGTTGCCAAACTTATTCGAACTGGTTTCTTATATTGCTTAAATTGATATTTCGTATGGGTGGTGGACTATTTTTACAATCAAAACTACACAACATGAAGTTCAGTGTTTGCTTCATCAGCCAAATGCGCCGATGTTTAAAATGATTGCTATAATCTACTTATCAAGATTAGTAACTTTGTGTTAGTGACCAACATAGGTTATTCATTCATCATTCGACATTTGTTAATTTAAAGAATGTCAATATTTTCAAGATCCAGGGGAATATAAGAGATGTATTCGGGAGCAAGCTGGACGGTATAGTTTAGATTGATCGATGGGAGCTTCATAGGAATAAGTTTAGAATCAAAATTAGTTTAGAGGGCACGCAATGTGTATGAACTATGAAATTCATCGAGTTGCAAATTATCTCTGAATTAGAACGTCATTGCATTTGTTTATCTCTGAATTCTAATTATATCCCTTAATTGCAATGTCATTGTGTTTGTTTATACCTTTAATGGACGCTCACGATGTCGTGTGAGTGGCAGCGGACGCTCACGATGTCGCGCGAGTGGCAATAGGGAGATGAGCACATGAGAGATGCAGTTTAAAAAGGTTCCACTCCGATTTCTGAGATCTGACAAAAGGGAGACGCGCTTTACTTGGGCAAGTTTCCGATTCGTGTTCCACCTCGGAAATCTATGTGTGTTGCAACAATCATATAAGTCATTGTGGAAGGTTTCTAGTGGGACATGCTCGAATGCCAAAATATGGTGTTCTTGGCTTCAGCACACCGTGGCGCATCATTTGGCATACGGGTGCCCATTCGGCCAAAAAATAATGTGAGACGCTCCTTACCTGAGTCCATTTGCAATTCATGCCGAAGATCTTTTGTCCCACCTCGAAAAGTTGTGCGCACTGCAATGATAATATAAGGCATTCTGCACTGTTGCCAGTTGGACATGCCTGTATGCGATAGATGGCATCGCACCCTGCGAACAACATCTTTTGCATATGGCATGTCCGTTTGGCCACAAAATAATGCGAGACGGGCCTTACCTTGGCTCGTCTCCGATTCATGCCGAAGATATTTTGTCCCACCACGGAAAGTTGGGCGCGTTGCAATGATCCTATAAGGCATTGTGCACAGTTTCTAGCTGGACATGCTCATATGCAAAGATGTTGTTCCTGGCTTCAGCACACCGTGGCGCATCTTTGCATACGGAATGCCTGTTCCGGCCAAAAAATAATGCAAGACGCGCTTTATATATGTGTGTCTCTGATTTTTGACCTATTTTTAGCTCTCGTGCGCTCTCTGGCAACAATTTTCGCGCAAAACTTGCTCGCGCTCTCTCGACCAAAGGGAGACACTGAAATGAGAAACTATTGTTATAGAGGCTCGTCTCCGAGTTTTGCTATTTTTATCACTCGTGCGCTCTCTCCCAACACTTGGCAAAAAATTTTAGCTCTCGCGCACTCTCTCGACCTAGAAACCGCAGCTCCTGAGCACGTCGCCGTCATCCCTCTTCCTCAACTTGTTCTTCGTCATTGTCGCGCTGCCGCCGTCGACCCCGACCTTTGTCATCAGAGAGTTGAGCACGCTGGAGCACGCTGCCTCGTCCCCTGTTCCCGGAGCACGCTGCCGCCTCGACCCCGACCTCGGTAATTGGTATGAGCACACCACGGCCTTCACATAAGTGGAAATGTTCTCCTTGTCCCTGGAGCACCTCGGGCTGCTTTCATCAGAGAGTTGAGGAACCGCCGCTCCGGCGCCTCTGCCAGCTCGTCCCGAAGCACGCCGCCGCCTTGTCCCTTGTCCTTGGAGCACGCCGCCGCCTCGACCCTGCCCTCAGAGCATGCATTTTAGTGATTTTATTGAATTTGAGGATGTCCAATGAAGGCTCATCATTAATGAAATCATTGATCTAAAGGGAGAATTCTCATTACGGTATACACTCATCTTCCTTGTTTATGTCCAATGCAGAAGTGATGTTGTATATTATGAATTCTGATTCGCAAACCCTTGCAACTACAGGAACTGTGGTTGACACTAGCCATCCAAGTGAGTTTGATTTCTACCTTTGCTTCCATGCTGGAATCAAGGTACCTATATGATAATTGGTGTTTCTCTCATGAGTCATTGATCCAAAGGGAGAACTTTCATTACGGTATACATTTATCTTCCTTGTTTATGTCCATTGCAGAAGTAATGTTGTATATTATGAATTCTGATTCACAAACCATTGAAACTGCAGGAACTGTGGTCGACCCTAGCCATACCAGTGAGTTTGATTTCTACCTTTGCTGCCAGGCTAGAATCAAGGTACCTATACGATAATTGGTGTTTCTCTCACGAGTTTTTGATATCAGGCTATTAATGCATCAGTAGAATGTAAATTGTTTGTTTTTTCAGGGGACAAGCACACCAGCTCACTACCATGTCCTTTATGGTGAGAATAATTTCTCTGCTGATACTTTGCAGATGCTCACTAACTGCCTGTGCTACAAGTAAACTCGGCTCTCCATTCACTAATTGTTCCTATGTCTATTACAATTGTATACCAACTTTTCCTAAGCCTTCAGATATTGCTCCCTTATGTGGTTGTTTAAGCGAATGTTCCTGCAATTTCATAATGTTTTATATGATTTGAGTGATTTTGTTGAATTTGAGGATATCTCAGTCAGAGCATTAGAGGCTATGAAGGCTCATCGTTAATGAAGTCATTGATTGGGAGAATTTTCATTACGGTATATAGGATTAGATGATGGCACTTATGATGTGTGTAATTAGTTACTTTGTAATCAGGATGAACAGGAGGCATTCTTTGTTGTGTAATTAGTATACTTGATAACCACAATTGACACTTTGTTAATATTTGATTGGTCAATATAATTTAAGATGTGATCTTTTTGGCTATACATATGTTCATGTATGTGTATATTGCTGAAACTGGCAATGCGGTTGCCAAATCCTGGCTCCAGGATGCAGGCGACAACCAGGATAATCAAGGGTGGGGGCCACCTAATAGGAGACCCTGCCTGTAAACAATCTGCAATGAGCTGTAACAATGACCGTCTCGGATAACCTAAATAAACGAGACAAGCTTCCTTAAAGCTCGTCTTAGATCATGAAATAAATCTGCGACAGGATGCAATAAAGCACGTCTCGGATCAGTCAATAAATCAGCGATGTGCTATGTTAGTGCTTGTCTCACATGTATGCTGATGGGTGACGTGCAACAATCACGTCTCCAATGACACCGTAAAGAACGTTTGTTATGACTAAAAGAAAGGAGATGCGCTTCCTTTGAGCATTTATCGCACTTTGGCTGCTCGGCGACGCGCTTGCCGCACGTCTCTGATGATAACGTAATGTGAGACGCGATGACGGAGACACACAGTTTGTTCATATCTGTGAGACCCATGTGTGTTGAATACATTGGCTATGACGATAAACATTTTGAATTTTTCCAAAACACCCATCTCATCAAGGTCCGACTCTAGGTCCGAGCTCCTGCAAGGTTCGACGATAGGTCCGGCTTGTTTTGGGTAGCTCTGGCAATGTCCGACGTAAGGTCCAACTTGCTATGACTAGGTCTGACATATTTTTGGTAAGGTCCAGCGCTAGGTCCGACTAGCTTTGCTCAGCTCCAACGCTAGATCCGACTAGCTTTGGTAAGCTCCGGTGCTAGGTCCTGCTAGCTTTGGTAAGCTTCGTTTCAAGGTCCGGTTAGCTTTGGCAAGGTCCGGTGCTAGTCTGGAATGGTTCTGCTTTTACATTGCAATGTTTTGAACTTGCTTTACATCTATGGAAAGTATGCTAAGTATTCTTTTACTATGTTTTGGTGTGTTTGGTGGTTATGGCTGATATCATCTTGTTATGGTTTGCAACATGCTTATGTGAGGTGCTCACTTAAGGTGTTGTGGTTTCAGAACTAACGAGAATCAAGTCGAGAACTTGTGCTCGGAAGTATTGGATGTTTATTCATGTGGAGGTGTTGTTCGAGTTCAAGACATGACTGGTGATGGGATCCATTGAACTAGTCTTAGGGAGAAGATGAGGTTCAACGACCAAGTTCGGGAGGAATTGTGGTTCAGTTGATCGCGAGGTTGCGTGTAAGACCTATGTGAGCTGAATACATTGGCTTGTAGTGAATACACTTGGTTTTGATGATAAACGTTTTGAATATCACCAAAACACCCTTTTATCAAGGTCCGACACTAACTCTGAGCTACTGCAAGGTCCGACGGTAGGTCCGGCTTGTTTTGGGTAGCTCCGGTTACGTTCGATGCTAGGTCCGACTAGTTTTGGTCAGCTCCGGTGAAGTTTTGTCTTTAGCTCCGGCATGTATTTGATAGCTCTGACATGTTTTTGATAGCTCCGATATGTTTTTGATAGCTCCGCCGTGTTTTTGCTAAGCTCCGAGTTGATTTTTCTAGCTCTGGCTTTTGAGATTACTAGTTCTGACTAGTTCTGGTTAGCTCCGGCGCTAGGTCCTGCTAGTTTTGTAAGCTCTGGCGGGAGCTTGGTTGTACTAGTTTTGGTAAGCTCCGGCGCTAGGTTCTACTAGCTTTTGTTAGCTTCGGCTCAAGGTCCGGGTTGCTCTGGCAAGGTCCGGAACTTGACCGTAGTGCTTTTGCTTTTCATTTGCAATGTTTCGTACTTGCTTTACATTGTTGGAAAGATTGCTTAGTATTCCTATACTAAGTTTTTGGGCGTTTTGGTTGATATGGATGATATCGTGTTACTGTGGTTTTGCAACATGCTTATGTGAGGTTCTCACATAGGGTGTTGTGTTCGGAACTAACTTGAGTCAAGTCGAGGACTTGGGCTCGTATGGATTGGTTGTTTATTCATGTGCAGGTGTTGCTTGAGTTCAAGACATGGCTGGTAACAGGATCCATTGGACTAGTCTCAGGGAGGAGATGAGGTTCCAACAACCAAATTCAGGAGGAATTGTGGTTGAGCTGATCAGGAGGTTGCGCAGCATGATTGAATCAAGAACAATGTATATGAAGGTATTGTGGACGTCATTGGAAGATGTTTGCACATGTGCAAGGAGTGCATGGACGTGGCTATATGGTTCCGAGACGTGATGAAGAGATGTGGACGTAAAAAGTTGGTTGGAAAGGTCCAACCGACTAGGTTATGGACTCAGGTTGCGGCTGAGTCGGGTTTGACTCAAATATGGAAAGATTTGAGTTGGTTATGATAGGATTTAGTGTGGATCACGAATTTGAGTTGTTTAAGAATGTGGGATACGTTCCTAAGGTGTTCGGAAGTCTTAAGATTGCTTCTATCTGCGTATAGAAGAATCTTGAGCAGTTATGGAAAGTTATGATTCGTGATCTGAGTAGGATTGGAGTCCTAGTTGATATTGGATTGGCCTAAGGGCTGGTTATATAAGCAAGGGAGCCCAGATCTCGTGGAGCACGACTTTGGGGCTGTTCCTCTTGTGTTCTATTGAATAAAATTCATAGTTTGAAGGAACTTTTGTTCCTTGTTCGTCCGACTTGTTCCAGACAAGTTTCACTCGTCGAGTTTCTGGACAGCACTACCTTTTGTCGGTGGTTTTATCATAACTCGAGTTTTACAGATCCAATTGACATGATTCTTTTTGGGTTGTCTTCACAACTTGATTGTCTATCATATGTAAAAATTTCATGGTCATTGGATTTGTGATCTATGATCTACACGAGTTTCTTTGCAGCGTTCCAGAACTGTTTTTCTCGGGTAGGGCAGATTGACCATTGTTTGATCTTTCGATCATAACTTGAGTTTTTCACGACGGATTTGAGTGATTCTTTTTGTGTTGTCTTCGTGAATTGATTCTCTCTGATATATATCACTTTTGCACGGTGAAACACGTTTAGATTAGTCTCACACACGATTTCTTTAACAGATTGTTTTTCTGCCGAAAGGGTTTGGGGTTTAATTGTTTCCGCTGCGTAAGATTTTTAAATCTACCATTCACCTCCCCTCTGATAGCTTTTCACGTGCTCTTCGATCCTACAATTGGTATCAAAGCCACGGTGCTCTAACCTTTGTGATTTGCACGTGTTTTTGACTAATTATCATGGAGAAGTACTCCGCCAAACCTTGTGTGTTTGCTGGTATTGATTTTTCAGGTTTGGAAGGCACACATGGAGGCTTTCATCAAGGCACAAGGCTTTGCAATATGGGAGAAGGTATACAAGCCTTACGAAGTATCATCAAACGATCAAGTTACAGCTACAAATCTGAAAGATGTCGACAACAACAACAAGGCTCAGAACTTGATCATACAAGGATTAACACAAAGCGACTTCAACCGTGTTGCACACCTCCGATCTGCATACGATGTGTGGAAAGCACTTTGTGACTACCACGAAGGATCCAACACGATCAAAGAGGTAAGGCAAGACATGTTCAAAAAGGAATACATGCGCTTCGAGATGCAACCTGGTGAGTCTTTTGCTCGCTTTAATAAAATTCTCAGCAACTTGCGTAGTGTCAATGTTAATTTTTCAGATGCTGAAAATGCTAGGCAATTGCTAAGTGCATTAGATATATCAATTTAGGAGATGAAAGTCACATCTATTCGTGAATCTACTGTCATGAGTTCTCTTACATTAGATGTACTCTATTCTAAACTAAAAACTCATGAAATTGACATCCTAGCACGTAAGAACCCAAATAAGTCTATTGCATTTTTTTCACAACGTGATATGTCTAGCTCTGGCCAATCATCATCTTGCAATACTCTTGCTTTGTTGTCCTCATTAACCCTAGAGCAGATCGAAGAATTTCCAGAAGAGGAGTTGGCACTCATCTCTACTAGATTCTCAAAAGCATTGCAAAATGTGAGAACTAGAAGGAGAGGGAGTTCCGGACCTCAACGCTGTTTCAAATGTGGTAAAACAGGACACTTTCGTACAGAATGCCCTAACCTTTCAGGTCCGACCACCCGAGAAGAAAAACAAAGCAAGGTCCAGACCTCCTCTGGAAATTCCAACAAGAAGAAGAAAGGTACCATAGGACGCAAGATGATCAACAGTTTCATCACCGCGCTTCAAGAGTTCAGTTCAAGTGACATGGACATTAGAAGTGATGAAGATGAAGATGATTTGGCAAACTTGTGCTTTATGGCGAGCAAGTCAAGATCAAGTATGGAGGAGGCAGAACACAACAACGACAATGAAGAGGTATGTCCTACTTGCGAAGAAATGTGTGATGCTATTTCTCGTGCCACTATTATTGTTAAGAAAAATGACAAAAAGCTTAGGGATAGTGCTGTTAAAATTGAATCACTAGAATCGGAAATCAACCATTTAAAAACTTTGATTCCTAGTGATAATGCATGTTCCTCATGTGATTTAATATATGAACAATTGTCCTCATTAAGAAGTGCGCACACCTCCACACTTGATAAACTTGAGTTAGAAATTGAAAAGAACAAAGAGCTTGCTGCACTTAATGATAAAAACTTGAAAGATGCTAGCTGTTCTACAATTGATTTGCATTGTTCTACTTGTGATGATCTTGATAAGAAACTACAGGATGCTATGAATGAAATTTCTATATTGAACAATGCTTTACGTTCTCATGAAGTTAAATTTTGTTCCAATTGCAAACTAAAAAGAAAAACTTCATGTGAAAACTGCCTTGATCTGTCCAATAAACTTGATGACATGCATAGGATATTAGATCGGTTTTGTAATGGGAATAAGAACCTAAACTTACTGCTAAATTCTTCCAAGTCTTGCAATGATAAAACTGGTTTAGGTTTTGATTCTCATGCTCATTCTAAGGCACATCCACCTAAAATTGTAAAGTCATTAGGAAGTGGTTTGATTCAAACAGCTCCTAAACAAAAAGGAGTGGTTTTCAAATCGGCAGGAGTGTTGTCTCATTCGGTTTCAAACAAAAATATTGCTTGCTCATCTAGACATGAACACAAAGTTAAATTTCATTGTACCTTCTGTGGTAGAGATGGTCATGTCATAGATTTTTGTTATAGACTAGCTAAACAACAGAAAAGGGAAAGAATGATTGCTAGATCTCATAACTTTCATGCTAAATTTGCTGCACACATTGAACCGAATGTACAACCTGCTGTTTTGAGTCAAAAACATTCAATGTTTACCTCTGGACCTTCTGTTTTTGCCGCCGGAGCTACTGATTTTTGTGCTACACAAGTAACACCTTATAGGTTAGTAGTCAAGAATAAAAAATCTCAAACTTTGACTCATAAACCGGCTGTTTTGTCTCAGCTTTCGCGTGTTTTTCCTGCTACACGTCGCGTGACTCAGTACTGGATTCCTAAATGCCTGTTGACTAACCCCAGTATTGAGTCATCGACGTATTGTGCTTTTATGTAGGTTACACGTTTGAGGAAGGAGAACATTTGGATTGTGGATTCAGGTTGCTCACGCCACATGACCGGTAACAAAGATTGGTTCTCCCCTCTCTCTTTTGTGTCACGTGTAGAGAATGTTACTTTTGCCAATAATTCTTCAACTCCTATAATTGCTAAGGGTTCGGTTAGAGTAAATGATCACTACACTTTGAAGGATGTGGCACTTGTCAAAAATTTGAAATACAACTTGCTTTCTGTTGCACAATTGCTAGATGAAAATCTAGAAATTATTTTCAATAAAAACTGCTGCAAAGTTGTAGGTTCAAATAGTGAGCTTATTTTTAACATGTCTCGGTTTGGAAGAGTTTTTAAAGCTAATTTTGATATGTCCTCCTCTAAGCATAGGTGTCTAGTTGCTAATGATTCAAAGGACCTATATTTTTGGCTTCGTAGACTTGGTCACGTAGGCTTTGATCACCTAACGCGTGTTAGTGCTCTTGATCGCATACATGTGATGCCTAAGCTTAAAGGGGATAAAGAAATTGTTAGCTCTTCTTGTAGACATGCTAAGATGGTTGCAGGTTCACATACTCCTCTCACAATGATCATGACAACAGAACCATGTCAACTTTTGCATCTTGACACCGTAGGACCTTCACGTGTTCAATCCTTCGGAGGTAAATGGTATGTTCTTGTTATTGTTGATGATTATTCTAGATACTCTTGGGTTTACTTTATGGCGTCTAAGAATGAAGTTTTTAGTCACTTTAGAACTTTATTTCTTAGATTATCAATTGATCACCCAGGATCATTAAAAGCAATTAGAAGTGATAATGGAACTGAATTTAAAAATCAATCTTTTGATCACTTTTGTGCTGAAAATAGAATAGATCATCAATTTTCTTCACCATATGTACCTCAACAAAACGGTGTTGTAGAAAGAAAGAACAGAACCTTAGTTGATATGGCTAGGACTATGCTTGACGAATATCAAACTCCTAGGAAATTTTGGGCTAATGCGTTAGCAACCGCTTGTTATGTCTCAAATCGTGTTTTCTTGCGTGCTAAGCTAGGTAAAACACCATATGAGCTCCGGTTTGGACATAGGCATAGTGTTACACACTTTCGGGTCTTTGGTTGCAAATGCTTTGTTAAGAAACATGGTAATCTTGATAAATTTGAACCTATATCCATTGATGGCATGTTTCTTGGTTATCCATCTCATACTAGAGGCTACCGTGTGCTTTTACTTAACACTAACAAAATTGTGGAGACTTGTGAAGTGTATTTTGATGAAGCTAGCCCAGGTACTAGCTCCGGTGTTGCAGGACCAGATCTGTATCCTCAGGGGGAGGGTATTTCGAAGATGAAGAAGAACCGGTGATACTACCTAGTAGTTCCGAAGTTGACACGTGTCCAGCTCCGGACATTGAACAAGCTCCGGCTATCACCTATGCTGGTCCTGATCATCCACAAGTCATAAGCTCATCAATCTACGATGAACCTAATGAAGAAGAAGCTTGTGAGACATCTGTTCCCCGACATTTTTACAAAGATCATCCTCCACAACAGATGATTGGAAGCTTGCACGAACGAGTCACACGGTCCAGGTTTTGCGATCCAAACTCTCATGCTCATTCTGCTTTTGTTGCTTCTTTTGAACCCAAAGATATATCACACGCACTCACTAATGAATCTTGGATTATTACCATGCAAGAAGAGTTAGAAAATTCTAAAAGAAATAATGTTTGGAAACTTGTACCTCCACCTCAAGGTCACACTCTAATTGGAACTAAATGGGTATTTAAAAATAAACAAAGTGAGTATGGAGTTGTGGTCAGGAATAAGGCTTGGTTGGTTGCTCAAGGTTTCATTCAAGTTGAAGGTCTAGATTTTGATGAAACTTTTGCTCCTGTCGCTAGATTAGAAGCCATAAGAATTTTGTTAGCTTTTGCAGCATCTAAAGGTTTTAAGCTATATCAAATGGATGTTAAAAGTGCTTTTCTTAATGGCTACATAGATGAGGAGGTTTATGTCAAACAACCACCGGGTTTTGAAAATCCAGATTTTTCTAATCATGTTTACAAACTGTCCAAAGCCTTATACGGTCTCAAACAAGCCCCTAGAGCATGGTATGATCGGTTAAAAACATTCTTACTTGAAAAGGGGTTTACCATGGGCAAGGTTGATAAAACTCTTTTTGTGCTTAAACATGGCAATGACTCATTATTCGTTCAAATGTATGTGGATGATGTTATCTTTGGTTGTGCTTCTCATGATCTTGTGTCCAAGTTTTCAGCAATGATGAGTTCCGAATTTGAAATGAGTATGATGGGTGAACTCACTTACTTTTTGGGGCTGCAAATCAAGCAAACCAAGGAGGGTACCTTTGTGCATCAAACGAAGTATACCAAAGACCTCCTAAGGCGCTTCAACATGGACAAAAGCAAGCCTCTTCGGAGACCAATGAGAACAGCAACAACACTTGAACTTGATGAAGATGGTGAACCCGTGGATCAAAAAGAATATAGAAGCATGATCGGATCACTTTTGTACCTCACGGCATCAAGACCGGACATACAATTCAGCGTATGTCTTTGTGCATGGTTTCAAGCTTCCCCACGTGTTTCACATCGTCAAGCCGTCAAAAGGATTCTCAGGTACTTACATGGAACACAAGAATTTGGCATTTTTCTTCCTTCTTCCTCAACCGTTACTTTGAAAGCTTTTTTGGATGTTGATTTTGGGGGTTGTAGGATTGATAGGAAAAGTACTTCCGGTGCTTGTCATTTTCTTGGTAATTCTCTTGTTGCTTGGTCCTCTAGAAAACAAAATTCAATTGCACAATCCACAGCCGAATCTGAATATGTAGTTGCTGCTAGTGCTTGCTCTCAAATTCTTTGGGTTGTTCAAACACTTAAGGACTATGGGGTTGATCTAGATAGTGTTCCACTATTTTGTGATAACACTAGTGCCATTTGCATTGCTAAAAACCCCGTGCAACATTCTAGAACTAAGCACATTGACATTAGGTATCACTTTCTCCGAGATAATGTTGAAAAAGGAAATATTGTGCTTCACCATGTAGATACCGAACAACAATTGGCTGACATTTTTACAAAACCTTTGGATTTCACTCATTTTTGTTACATTCGTAGTGAAATAGGGGTTATGCATCCTCATGGCTTGAATTGAGGGGGATTTTTGAAACTTGGGAAGTCTGTGTGTGAATCTAAAATTAAAATAATATGAGCATAGTATTTCATACATATATGACATTGTGATTCTTTTTACATGCTGAAACTTCTTACTACATTACTCGTGTTATACATTTTGTAGTTTTTTTGCCATGTCTAGTTATTGGAATAATTACTTACACTAAAACTGGTCATGGTCGAACTTTCTTGCTGTTTTGAACTTGTTACATGTTCACAAGTGCTTTTAATCATAAAGAATTAACCAAGTAATCAACTCACATGTTGAGTTTTTATGAACAAATATAAATTGAGAAAAGATCAAGAGAATATGCATGCATCACACTTCTTCTTTTGAGATGGCTTATCATTGCACTTAGATTTGAACTTGGAAGAAGTTGTGTATGACTAAAACCATGTCCTTAAGCTTCTGATTGTCAAATGACATAGGCTTGGCTTGGTTGGTTAGAATAAGGAAGATGCGCATATAATCTCTTGCAAATATCATATGATCTAGATTTGTGTTTTGAAAAATAATAAAATGTAGCAACTAGTGTCATGCTTTCAAGTTATGAAATAGTTAAGTTTGTGAGATCATGACTTGCTTAAATTGACAATTACATATGATCTCTAGCAGGCTTACACTACTTTATGTATCTCATTGATGTGATAGTGTAAGTTACTTGATAGTATGACTTGGATGATCTTTGTTTTATATGTATATGTTATAATATGCTCATAACAATTAAAATTTCTCTTTTACCTTGCTGAATACATTGTCAAAGGGGGAGAGATTAATCACACATTCATGGGGAGAGATGATAAAGGGGGAGAAATATGTGAATTTTGATTTTTGAATTTTTTCTTTTCTTCTCATTTTTCTGATTTACAAAAAGGGGAGAAATTGTCTTCAAAACTTTTAATGAGAATAAGCCAATGTTCGGATTTTAAATGGTGTTGCCAATGCATTCATCAAGGGGGAGATTGTAAGACCAATGTGTGCTGAATACATTGGCTTGTAGTGAATACACTTGGCTTTGATGATAAAAGTTTTGAATATCACCAAAACACCTTTTTATCAAGGTCCGACACTAACTCTGAGCTATAGCAAGGTCCGATGGTAGGTCCGGCTTGTTTTGGGTAGCTCCGGTTACGTTCGATGCTAGGTCCGACTAGTTTTGGTCAGCTCCGGTGAAGTTTTGTCTTTAGCTCCGTCATGTCTTTGATAGCTCCGACATGTTTTTGATAGCTCTGACATGTTTTTGATAGCTCCGCCGTGTTTTTGCTAAGCTCCGAGTTGATTTTTCTAGCTCCGGCTTTTGGGATTACTAGTTCCGACTAGTTCTGGTTAGCTCCGGCGCTAGGTCCTGCTAGTTTTGTAAGCTCTGGCGGGAGCTTGGTTTTACTAGTTTTGGTAAGCTCCGGCGCTAGGTTCTACTAGCTTTTTTTAGCTCCGGCTCAAGGTCCGGGTTGCTCTGGCAAGGTCCGGAACTTGACCGTACTGCTTCTGCTTTTCATTTGCAATGTTTTGTACTTGCTTTACATTGTTGGAAAGATTGCTTAGTATTTATTTACTAAGTTTTTGGTGCGTTTTGGTTGATATGGATGATATCGTGTTACTGTGGTTTTGCAACAAGCTTATGTGAGGTTCTCACATAGGGTGTTGTGTTCAGAACTAACTTGAGTCAAGTCGAGGACTTGGGCTCGTATGGATTGGTTGTTTATTCATGTGCAGGTGTTGCTTGAGTTCAAGACATGGCTGGTAACGGGATCCATTGGACTAGTCTCAGGGAGGAGATGAGGTTCCAACAACCAAATTCAGGAGGAATTGTGGTTGAGCTGATCAGGAGGTTGCGTAGCATGATTGAATCAAGAACAATGCATATGAAGGTATCGTGGATGTCATTGGAAGATGTTTGCACGTGTGCAAGGAGTGCATGGACGTGGCTACATGGTTCCGAGGCGTGATGAAGAGATGTGGGCGTAAAAAGTTGGTCGGAAAGGTCCAACCGACTAGGTTATGGACTCAGGCTGCGGCTGAGTCGGGTTTGACTCAAATATGGAAAGATTTGAGTTGGTTATGATAGGATTTCATGTGGGTCACGAATTTGAGTTGTTTAAGAATGTGGGATACGTTCCTAAGGTGTTCGGAAGTCTTAAGATTGCTTCTATCTACGTATAGAAGAATCTTGAGCAGTTATGGAAAGTTACGATTCGTGATCTGAGTAGGATTGGAGTCCTAGTTGATATTGGGTTGGCCTAAGGGCTGGTTATATAAGCAAGGGAGCCCAGAGCTCGTGGAGCACGACTTTGGGGCTGTTCCTCTTGGGTTCTATTGAATAAAATTCGTAGTTTGAAGGAACTTTTGTGCCTTGTTCGTCTGACTTGTTCCATACAAGTTTTACTCGTCGAGTTTCTGGACAGCACTACCTTTCGTCGGTGGTTTTATCATAACTCGAGTTTTACAGATCCAATTGACGTGATTATTTTTGGGTTGTCTTCACAACTTGATTGTATATCATATGTCAAAATATCATGGTCATTGGATTTGTGATCTATGATCTACACGAGTTTCTTTGTAGCGTTCCGGAACTGTTTTTTCTCGGGTAGGGCAGATTGACCATTGTTTGATCTTTCGATCAGAACTTGAGTTTTTCTAGACGGATTTGAGTGATTATTTTTGTGTTGTCTTTGTGACTTGATTCTCCCTGATATATATCACTTTTGTCACGGTGAAACATTTTTAGATTAGTCTCACACACGATTTCTTTAACAGGTTGTTTTTCTGCCAAAAGGGTTTGGGGTTTAATTGTTTCCGCTGCGTAAGATTTTTAAATCTACCATTCACCCCCACTCTTGTAGCTTTTCACGTGCTCTTCGATCCTACATTGTGCAACATGTTTGAATCAAGAACAATGCAAATGAAGGTATCGTAGATTTCCTTGGAAGATGTTTACACGTGTGCAAGGAGTGCATGGAGGTGCCATCATAGTTCTAAGGCATGATGAAGAGATGTGGACGTAAAGAATTGGTCGGAAAGGTCAACCTGACTAGGTTATGGACTCAGGTTGCGGCTGAGTCAGGTTTGACTCAAATATGGAAAGATTTGAGTTGGTTACGTTAGGATTTTGTGGTGAGCACGAAGTTGAGTTGTTTTAGGAATGTGGGATACTTTCCTAAGGTGTTTGGAAGTCTTAAGATTGATTCTATCTACGTATGGAAGAGTCTTGAGCAGTTATGTAAAGTTTCGGTTGAAACTGAGTAGGATACGAGTCTTAGTTTGGCTTGGGTTGGCCTCATGGCTGGTTATATAAGCAAGGGAGGACAGAGCTCGTGGTAGACAAATTTTGGGCTGTTCCTCTTGTGTTCTATTGAATAAAGATCATAGTTTAAAGGAACTTTTATGCCTTCTTCGTCCGAGTTGTTTCAGACAAGTTTTTCTTGTCGAGTTTCTGCACAGCACTACCTTGTTTTGGTGGTTTTATCATAACTCGAGTTTTACAGATCCAATTGATGTGATTCTTTTTGAGTTGTCTTGAAAACCCGAATATCTATCATCTTTTAAAATTTCACGGTCATTGGATTTGTGGTTTCGGATCTACACGAGTTTCTTTGCAGTGTTGCAGATCTATTTTTCTCGAGTATGACAAATTGATCTTTGTTCGATCTTTCGATCGTAACTTGAGTTTTTCTTGATGGGTTTTCGTGATTCCTGTTGTGATGTCTTCGTGACTTGATTCTCTATATTCTATACTAGTTTTTTCACAATTGATCACCTTTAGATTAGTCGCACACACAATTTTTTTAACAGATCAATTTTCTGCTGAGGGGTTTTTGTTGCTTCCGCTGAAAAAGTTTTAATCCACCATTCACCCCCTGGTATATTTTCACGTGCTCTTTGATGCTAAAATTGGTATGAGAGCCACACTACTATAATCTTTGTGATTTGCACGTGTTTTTGACTAATCATCATGGAGAAATACTCCACAAAACCTTGTGTATTCAGTGGCATTGATTTTCAGGTTTGGAAGGCACGTATGGAGGCTTTCATCCAGACGCAAGGCTTTGCAATATGGGAAAAGGTGTACAAGCCTGATGACCTGCCGCCAAACAATCAAGTCACCGCTACGAACATGAGAGATGTCGATAACAACAAGGCGCAAAACTTGATCATACAAGGATTGACTCAAAGTGACTTCAATTGAGTTGCACACCTCCGATCTGCATACGACGTTTGGAAAGCTCAAAGTGATTATCAAGAAGGATCCAACACTATCAAGGAGGTGAGACAAGACATGTTCAAGAAAGAATACAAGTGCTTCAAGATGCAACCCGGTGAGTCAATCGATGACCTCTTTGCTCGCTTTAATAAAATTCTCAGCAACTTGCGTAGTGTCAATGTTAATTTTTCAGATGCATAGAATGCTAGGCAATTACTAAGTGCATTAGACATGTCAATTTGGGAGATAAAAGTTACACTATTCATGAATCTACTGTCATGAGTACACTTACTTTAGATGTTCTATATTCTAAATTTAAAACTCATGAAATTGACATATCTCATGTAAGAATCCCAGCAAGTCTCTTGCATTTGTTTCTCAACCTGACATGCCTAGCTCCGGACAATCTTCATCCTGTGGAACACTTGCTTTGTTGTCCTCTCTAACCCTTGAACAGATTGAAAAGTTTCTATAGGAAGAACTTGCACTAATCTCTACTCGATTCTCAAAAGCATTGCAAAATATGAGAACTAGAAGGAGAGGGAGTGTCAGACCTCAACGATGCTTCGAATGTGGTAATACAGGACATTTTTGCGCAGATTGCCCTAAAATTTTAGGTACTACTTCCTGTAATGAAAAGCAAACAAGGACGAATCACTCCTCTGAAACAACAACAAGAAAAAGAAGGGTTTTACAGGACGCCAATTGGTGAATAGCTTTATCTCTACACTTCAAGAACTTGGCTCGAGCGATGTGGACATCGGAAGTGACGAAGATGAAGATGATTTGGCAAACTTGTGCTTCATGGCGGGAAAGTCAAGATCAAGTATGGAAGAGGCAGAACACAACAGCGACTATGAAGAGGTATATCCTACTAGCGAAGAAATGTGTCATGCTATTTCTCATGCTACTGTTATAGTTAAGAAAAAGGACAAAAAGCTTAGGAACAATGTTGTTAAAATTGAGTCACTAGGTTCTGAAATTAATTGTTAGAAATCTTTGATTCCTAGTGATGATTCTTGTTCCTGATGTGATATAATATATGAACAATTGTCCTCTCTAAGAAGTGCACATGCCTCCACGCTTGATAAAGTTGAGTTAGAGATTGAAAAGAACAGAGAGCTTGCTACACTTAATGATAAAAATTTGAAAGATGCTAGCTGTTCTACAATTGATTTGCATTGTTCTACTTGTGCTGATCTTGATAAGAAACTACATGATGTTATGGATGAAATTTCTATTTTGAACAATGCTTTACATGCTCAAGAAGTTAAAAATTGTTCTAATTGCAAATTAAAAGGAAAACTTCATGTGAAAATTGTCTTGATCTTTCCAATAAACTTGATGACATGCATAGGACATTAGATCTGTTTTGTAATGCGAATAAGAACTTAAATTTGCTGCTAAATTCTTCCAAGTCTTGCAATGCTAAATCTGGTTTAGGTTTTGGTCCTCATGCTAATGCTAAGGCACATCCACCTAAAATTGTAAACACATTAGGAAGTGGTTTGATTCAAACATTTCCTAAATAAAAAGAAGTGGTTTTCAAATCTGCAGGATTGTTGTCTCATTCGGTCGCTAATAAATGTGTTGCTTGCTCATCTAGACATGAACACAAAGTTAAATTTTATTTTATCTACTGTGACAAAGATGGTCATGTCATATATTTTTGTTATAGACTAGCTAAACAACATAAAAAGAAAAGAATGCAAGCTAGATCTCATAACCCTCATGCAAAATCTGCCGCACATGCTGAACCGAATGTTAGGAACTTGCAACCTGCTGTAATGAGTCAAAAACATGCAAAGATTGCTCCTAAACCTATTGTTTCTCGTGCTACACATGTAACACCTTGTAGGTCAGTAGTTGGGTACAAGAATTCTCAAAATTTGGCTCATAAACCGGCTGTTTTATCTCAGCTTTTGTGTGTCATTCCTGTTGGACATCGTGTGACTAAGTACTGGATTCCTAAATATCTTTTGACTAACCCCAGTACTGAGTCATCGACGTATTGTGCTTCTATGTAGGTTACACACTTGATGAAGGATAACATTTGAATTGTGGATTCAGGTTGCTCACGCCACATGACCGGTAACACAAAATGGTTCTCCTCCCTCTTTTTTTGTCATGTGTAGAGAATGTTATGTTTGCCGATAATTCTTCAACTCCTATAATTGCTAAGGGTTCAGTTATGGTAAATGATCACTACACTTTGAAAGATGTGACACTTTTCAAAAATTTGAAATACAAATTGCTTTCTGTTTCACAATTACTAGATAAAAATCTGGAAATTATTTTCACAAAAAATTGTTGCAAGGTTGTAGATTCAAGTAGTGAGCTTATTTTTAACATATCTCGGTTTGGAAGACTTTTTAAAGCTGATTTTGATATGTCATCCTCTAAGCATAGGTGTCTAGTTGCAAATGAATCAAATGACTTACATTTTTTGCATTGTAGACTTGGTCACATAGGCTTTGACCATCTAACGTGTGTTAGTGCTCTTGATTGCAACGTGGGCTGCCTAAGCTTAAAAGGGAACGAAGAAATTGTGTGCTCTTCTTGTGGACATGCTAAGATGGTTGCAGGTTCACATGCTCCTCTCACAATGACCATGACAACTGAACCGGGTCAACTTTTGCACCTTGACACCGTAGGACCTTCACGTGTTCAATCCTTCGGAGGTAAATGGTATGTTCTTGTGATTGTTGATGACTTTTCTAGATACTCTTGGGTTTACTTTATGGAATCTAAGAATGAAGCTTTTAGTCACTTTAGAACTTTATTTCTTAGATTATCAATTGATCACCCAAGATCTTTAAAAGCAATTAGAAGTGATAACATAATTGAATTTAAAAATCAATTGTTTGATCACTTTTGTGCTGAAAATGGAGTAGATCATCAATTTTCTTCACCTATGTACCTCAACAAAACGGTGTTGTAGATAGAAAGAACAGAACCTTAGTTGAGATGGCTAGGACTATGCTTGATGAATATCAAACTCTTAGAAAATTTTGGGCAGATGCAATTGCAACCGCTTGCTATGTCTTAAATTGTGTTTTCTTGCGTGCTAAGCTAGGAAAAACACCATATGAACTTCAGTTTGGACATAGGCCTAGTGTGACACACTTTCGGGTCTTTGGTTAGAAATGCTTTGTTAAGAAACATGGTAATCTTGATAAATTTGAAGCTAGATCTATTGATGGCATGTTTCTTGGTTATCCATCCCATACTAGAGGATACTGTGTGCTTTTACTTGACACTAAGAAAATTGTGGAGACTTGTGAGATTTCTTTTGATGAAGCTAGCCCAGGTACTAACTCTAATATTGTAGGTCCAGATCCATATCCGCTGGGGGAGAGTACTTTCATCAAAGAAGACGAAGAAGTGGTGTTGCTTCCCAAAAATTCAGAAGCAAATGACGTTGATCACGCTGCTGATTTTGCACCACAACCAGCACCAACAACAACTGCAGCTGGTACAGATCATCCTCAAGCCACAAGTTCTTCGATTTGTGATGAACATGAAGAACAAGAAGCTCGTGAAGTGTCTACTCTTCTCCAAATTCTCAAAATTCATCCTCCACAACAAATCATTGGGAGCTTGCACGAACGAGTCACACGGTCCAGGTTTTGCAATCCAAACTCTCACACTCATTCTGCTTTTGTTGCTTCTTTTGAACCCAAAGATATCACACACACTCACTAATGAATCTTGGATTATTGCCATGCAAGAAGAGTTAGAAATTTTTGAAAGAAATAGTGTTTGGAAACTTGTACCTCCACCTCAATGTCACATTTTAATTGGAACTAAATGGGTGTTTGAAAATAAACAAAGTGAGGATGGGGTTGTGGTTAGGAATAAGGCTTGGTTGGTTGCTCAAGGTTTTACACAAATTGAAGGTCTAGATTTTGATGAAATTTGTGCGCCTGTTGCTAGATTAGAAGCTATAAGAATTTTGTTAGCTTTTGCTGCATCTAAAGGTCTTAAGTTATATCAAATGGATGTTAAAAGTTCTTTTTTTAATGGCTATATAGATGAGGAGATTTATGTCAAGCAACCACCAGGTTTCGAAAATCCAGATTTTCCTAATCATGTTTACAAACTGTCCAAAGCCTTGTTCAGTCTCAAACAAGCCCCTAGAGCATGGTATGATAGGTTAAAAACATTCTTACTTGAAAAGGGATTTACCATGGGCAAGATTGATAAAACTCTTTTTGTGCTTAAGCATGGCAATGACTCATTATTCATTCAAGTGTATGTGTATGATATTATCTTTGGTTGTGCTTCTCATGATCTTGTGTCCAAGTTTTCAGCTATGATGAGTTCAGAATTTGAGATGAGTATGATGGGAGAACTCACATACTTTTTGGGGCTGCAAATCAAGCAAACCAAGGAAGGTTCCTTTGTGCATCAAACGAATTATACAAGAGACATTCTCAAGCGCTTCAACATGAACAAAAGCAAGCCTCTTCGAACACCAATGGGTACAACAACGACACTTGAACTTGATGAAGATGGTGAACCTGAGGATCAAAAAGAATGTAGAAGCATGATCATATTACTTTTGTACCTCACATCATCAAGACCGGACATACAATTCAGTGTATGTCTTTGTGCACGATTTCAAGCTTCCCCACGTTCTTCGCATTGTCAAGCCATCAAAAGAATTCTCGGGTGCTTACATAGAACTAAAGAATTTGGAACTTTTATTCCTTCTTCCTCAACCGTTACTTTGAAAGCTTTTTTCGGATGCTGATTTTGGGGGTTGTAGGATTGATAGGAAAAGTACTTCGGGTGCTTGTGGTTTTCTTGGTAATTCTCTTGTTGCTTGGTCCTCTAGAAAACAAAACTCAGTTGCACAATCCACAGTCGAATCTGAATATGTAGCTGCTGCTAGCACTTGCTCACAAATGACATGGATTGTTCAAACACTTAAGGACTATGGGGTTGATTTAGATAGTGTTCCACTGTTTTGTGATAACACTAGTGCCATTTGCATTGCTAAAAATCCTGCCCAACATTCGAGAACAAATCACATTGACATTAGGTATCTCTTTCTTCGTGATAATGTTGAAAAAGGAAACATTGTGCTTCACCATGTAGATATCGAACAACAATTGGCTGATATTTTCACAAAACCTTTGGATTTCACTCGTTTTTGTTTCATTCGTAGTGAAATAGGGGTTATGAAACCTCATGGCTTAAATTGAGGGGGAATTTTGAAACTTGGGAAGTCTATGTGTGAATCTAACTTTAAAATAATATGAGCATAGTATTTCATACATATATGACTTTTTGATTCCATTTACATGTTGAAAGTTCTTACTACATTACTCATGTTATACATTTTGGAGTTTTTGCCATGACTAGTAATTGGAATAATTACATACACTAAATCTGGTCATGATCGAACTTTCTTGCTGTTTTGAACTTGTTGCATGCTCACAAGTGCTTTTAATAATAAAAAATTAATCAATCAACTATCCACATGTTGAACTTTTATGATCAAATAAAAATGAGAAAAGATCAAGAGAATATGCATGCATCACACTTCTTTTGAGATGGCATATCATTGCACTTAGATATGAACTTAGAAGAAGTTGTGTATGACTAAAACCATGACATTAAGCTTCTCACTGTCAAATGACATAGGCATGGCTTGGTTGGTTAGAATAAGGCAGATGCGGCATATAATCTCTTACAAATGTTATATGATCAGAATTTGTGCTTTAAAAAATATTGAAAAATGAAAATTGCAGTAACAAGTGTCATGCTTTCAGGTTTTGAAATAGTTAAGATTGTGAGATCATGACTTGCTTAAATTGAAAATTACACTTGATCTCTAGCATGGCTTACACTACTTTATGTATTTTATTGATGTAATAGTATAAGTTACTTGATAGTATGACTTGGATAAGCTTTTTTTTATATGTATGTGTTACAATATGCTCATAACAATTGAAATTTCTCTTTTGAACCTTGTTGAATACATTTTCAAAGGGAGAGAAATTGATCACACATTGCACACATTCACAAGTGTTTTAGCACAATTCTTCTCAGGGGGGAATTGTTGTTTTTCTTCTCATTTTATTTCTAATTTACAAAGGGGAAAAATAAGTATAGGGGAGAAATATTTGTTTTGAAATTTTTTTCTTTCTCATTTGATTGTTTTCAAAACTTTTCATAAGCCAATGTTCGGTTTTAAGGGGTGTTGTCAATGCATTCATGAAGGGGGAGATTGTGAGACCTATGTGTGCTGAATACATTGGCTATGACGATAAACGTTTTGAATTTTGCCAAAACACTTGTCTCATCAAGTCCGACTCTAGGTCCGAGCTCCTGCAAGGTTCGACGATAGGTCCAGCTTGTTTTGGGCAGCTCCTGCAAGGTCCGACGTAAGGTCTGACTTGCTATGGCTAGGTCCGACATGTTTTTGGGAAGCTCCGGCGCTAGGTCCAACTAACTTTAGTAAGCTCTGACGCTAGGCCCGACTAGCTTTGGTAAGCTCCGGCGCTAGGTCTTGCTAGCTTTGGTAAGCTCCATTTCAAGGTTCGGTTAGCTTTGGCAAGGTCCGGTGCTAGTGTGCAATTATACTACTTTTACCTTGCAATGTTTCGAACTTGCTTTACATCTATGGAAAGTATGCTTAGTATTATTTTACTAAGTTTTTGAAGTGTTTTGGTGGTTATGGCTGATATCATCTTACTATGGTTTGCAAGATGCTTATGTGAGGTGCTCACGTAAGGTGTTGTGGTTTCAGAACTAACGAGAGTCAAGTCGAGGACTTGTGCTCGGAAGTATTGGTTGTTTATTCATGTGCAGGTGTTGCTTGAGTTCAAGACATGGCTGGTGACGGGATCCATTTAACTAGTCTTAGGAAGAAGATGAGGTTCAACAGCCAAGTTCAGGAGGAATTGTGGTTGAGTTGATCGGGAGGTTGCGCAACATGTTTGAATCAAGAACAATGCATATGAAGGTATCGTGGACGTCGTTGGAAGATGTTTGCACATGTGCAACAAGTGCATGGACGTGACAACATGGTTCCAAGGTGTGATAAAGAGATGTGGATGTAAAGAATTGGTCGGAAAGGTCCAACTAACTAGGTTATGGACTCAGGCTGTGGCTGAGTCGGGTTTGACTTAAATATGGAAAGATTTGAGTTGGTTACGTTAGGATTTCGTGGTGAGCATGAAGTTGAGTTATTTTAGGAATGTGTGATACATTCCTAAGGTGCTTGGAAGTCTTAGGATTGCTTCTATCTGCATATGGAAGAGTCTTGAGCAGTTATGGAAAGTTTCGGTTGAAACTAAGTAGGATATGAGTCCTAGTTTTGTTTGGGTTGGCCTCATGGCTGGTTATATAAGCAAGGGATGCCAAAGCTCATGGTAGATGAATTTTTGGCTGTTCCTCTTGTATTGTATTGAATAAAGATCGTAGTTCAAAGGAACTTTTGTTCCTTGTTCGTCCGACTTGTTTCAGACAAGTTTTTCTCGTCGAGTTTCTGCACAACACTACCTTGTTTTGGTGGTTTTATCATAACTCGAGTTTTACAGATCCAATTGACGTGATTCTTTTTGGGTTGTCTTGACAACCCGTTTATCTATCATCTATAAAAATTTCACGGTCATTTGATTTCTGGTTTCGGATCTATACGAGTTTCTTTGCAGTGTTGCAGATATGTTTTTCTTGGGTAGAAAATATTGACCTTTGTTCGATCTTTCGATCATAACTTGAGTTTTTCTCGACGGATTTTCGTGATTCTTATTGTGACGTCTTCATGACTTGATCCTCTACAATCTGTACTGTTTTGTCACAATTGATCATGTTTAGATTAGTCGCACACACAATTTTTTAATAGTCAATTTTCTACTGAGGGGTTTTCGTTGCTTCCGCTGAAAAAGTTTTAATATACCATTCACCCCCCTTTGGTAGCTTTTCATGTGCTCTTAGATCCTACAGTCTCCCTTCTTCTTTCGAGCATGCCTCGTATGAGCCTTTCTTACGTAGTGATGTCAAATCTCCGGCCTCGTATAGATATGGTTGACCTTCGGGCTTAATTTCTGATAGGTAGCAACCATCCTAATTTATTCCTTGGCCAAGAGATGTTGAAATGGAATCCTCTAGGGATTCCAACAATTAGATCTTTAAATGCCTACATAATATTATTACTACTGCAATCTTCCATCTATGATAGAGAGATATGGTTAGCTCCCGATACTTGAACAAATAATTTTTCGGGTTAGGTAATCGAATCTTCAATTGTACGTACGGGGAAGGACAAAATCAAAGATACATTGGGTCAAATTTCAAGTGTATCCAGGAATAATGTATGAATTATTGATAGGAGTGTGGCTTTATGGATAAATCAATTTGCAGATTTCCTAAAGCTCCTTCTTATAGCAATGCAATTGATATAAATACACTATATGGATCCCTTCATGTTGTAAAATTTCTAACCATCATAGCTTTTTACAAGAGCAAATATTTATCATGTGGATTATGACATACAAGATTCTCAATTTTATCTGCCTGAACATTTTTAGTTTCTTTCCTAAGAATTTGAAATTTAGTGATCCATGCATGAATGAGTTTCAAATCAAAATTATGGACATCACTATTCCTAGGTTGCTACATACCGAATTCAACCATTAAGTAATTCCATAAGCATTACCTAGGAAGAAAAATGTCTAAGTCAATTTTAGCAATGCTTATAAAATTTTGGGTACTTGTTTAAATTTATTCCTAAGTAAGGTGACATTCTCTTTTGAAGAATCGAAAAGAGCAATGCCAACACTTACTCTCGTGAGGATGCATAAGAATTCAATGATGAGAAGGTGTAAACCTTCCTTACCAATGTAAGGAAAAATCATTCAATCCTAATGCAATTCAAGAGATGGAAATTTTTGAACTTGTACCTCAATTGAAGAGCAGTCCGGATTGAAGGTCGTTGTGTGAGAAACTCACGACCATGAATTTTGGTGTAGCCTTCATGTTCAATGTCTCCTGCCAAGTTGTGGTTAGAGTTGAATGAGCTTCATCTTGTTCCTCCATTGGGCCACCATCTTGAGGATTCCTCCACCATGAACTCAAAATGAGATTTATAGAGGGATATACGCTTGATGAGGCCTTCCAACCTATTTACAAATTTTGTCCTGGCTGCACTAATAATCAAGAACAAACAAAACAACTCGAAAACTGGTTACGTTAGCTAAAAAGCATGTTGTACCCTCTATCAAATTGTTTTGCCCAACTTGAAACAACTTGTAAATGCAATGAATATTTAAGAGAATTTTTTTGGTTTGAGTTAGGAAGATGAATTCAAGTGGTTACGCCCATGGTTCATATCAAAATAAATTTATTTCCTAATTTAAAATTTTAGTTTCGTGATGGTTGGAAATTTTATTTTCCAACATGCAAGTGTGAAAATTCAAACATGCTTAATGCAAATGCAAATATTGATGGGAAATTCAATTATGCAATTAGGAAAAGAAATATGAGATAACTACCAATTAGCCTATTGGCAAGGACTCATCGAATTTTTGAGGTCCGATGAGTGGGAATTACATCCGTCCTATTTTGTTCAATGATTTGTTGTCCAATCCAGAAGTTGAATATGTGACAACTTCTCTTAATTGACTTGAAAAATCTCATTTGGCATGTCAGTTGGACATGTGAACCATATGATGGTCCTAGTCTCTCAGTCATCTTGATGAAGACTTGTTGATGTATTGACGGCTTTCTCCCTCTTGAAGATATTCTTCTTATGAGCATGGTGAGGCTCCTCCTTCTTTAGGGGTATCACTCCGACCTTCTTTATGTTCTTTGAAGTTAACCCATACTTTGATCAAAGGTTTCTTTGGGCATGATGACATTTGGACTCCACAATCAAACAAGAAACACTTCATCAACAGTATCACTTGCCGTAGGTTGCATGAGCTTGGTCGAAGTGTAGGAATCCCAACAAGTGATTGTGGGATATCTTGGATCTTGAATGCTCTTTCAATTTATTGTCGTTGGCCAAGAGCTTCATGTGAATGTTGTCTTGATTTCTGCTTGGCCATGTACAAGATACTTCAAGGTAGGCTAGTAAAACTTGAGTCCTTTGGAATTCTATAGCCTCCTTGATTATAAGGGTCATGTTGATTCCACCCTTGACCTCCTTGTGGGTGATAGCCATTGGAGTTGTGTTTGAAAGGAAGAATCCCCATGGGTCTTAAGGAAATGATTCCCCAAGTGGCTCATGTTGACATGGATTTTCGCAAATCATGTGAATATCCGTGGCTTGTATCATCCAACCACTTCTCCATTGGCTTGATATACAAGTTACTTCAATCGGAGGTGTAGTTCCATAACTAGCATGTCCACCTTGTTAAATGGTGTGCATGCCAAACTAAGAGAACTATAGCATTCTTCAACCGACCCCTTGAGTAGAGACCATATTCTCATCCACAAAGAATGAGAATAGGGCCCCTTCAACTCCAGCATGAATGCGGTCATGGATTGGTGAAGCCAATCCATGACATGAGTGTTAGATAAAGAGCCAACTATCCAATTCTTGATGGAGGCAAACCAAGAATAACTCTTGGATCCTCCCCTAAGCTTGGGGATGGATGACTCTGGCTCCTACTGGAAGCTGAAATTCTTTCGCAAAAGGCAATGGTGTTGCCTAGTGAACATTTGTTGAGGTATGCCTGGAATTATCTTGCAGTTGAGCACTTGCGTCCTAGTTGGTCATACCTTAAAATGGGTTAGCCAACACTACCCTATTTTCACACAAAAGGAGAAAACAAACAAGGGTAATCATGTCTAATAACTATTAGTATCTATAGCTTAATCACAAGTGATAGCTATACTTTACTTCCTTTGCTTTCCCGAGCAACGACGCCAAAAATGCTTGTTGACGTTTCTTACGTCACACATCATCTATCGAAAGAGATGAGGTCCGCAAGCGCACGGAAACTATCGTGTATCATTTTATCCAAGAGTATTCCCAAGGGTATCGTATTTATCCCAAAGGAAGGCAATGGAGTAAAGTAAACACTACTCTTATGATCAAGCTATGGGATACTAATCAATTATCAAGGCAGGGGTAAATTGATAATATATGGGTAGTGTGACACACACCTAAGCAATCTATTCTAAAGAGTAGATGGGTCTTAATGGATTAAGCTAAGAGTTGGGGAGTTGCTCCTACAATGCTTCTAGTATACATATACATAACCTAGGAATACTAGGACGATTCCCGCCAAAAGCCTATGGCATAGCTGAACGTGGAGGATTACAAAGATAGATAGGGCTTTCAAAACCAACTGTGATGAGGAAATCACAACAGCAGAGACACATATTGAAATGCAAGGACCAATCACAAGAGCACGAGCACGGTTAAAAAATCAGCAGGTGAACTCGCTCCTAACTTTTTTTGTATGTGAGTTTGAGAATAGATTGCTATGTGATGATTTAATTGTTATTAGGAATAATGGAGAAGATCAACAAGTGAAGTAAAGAGGCTTTGGGAGCGTGGATAACCAGCTGGGACGTCCACAAGTTGATGGAAGCAGATTACAACTCGGACTCGAGTTCAACTCGGAGTCCAGGAGTAGTCCACCTTAAAACGGACGCCCGGGAGGCATACGAACTCCATTTTTGAAGTTCTACATATGCATGGAAAGAGGAGAAGACAAACTTTCCAATGGTTCTGGTACCACCTCAAAATTCCTCCGGGGTAATTGGGAATCGTCGAAACAAGTCAAGTCCAGAATTCTGTCCGGTGCTGCACCACCGAATCGGGCCTTTGGGCCTTGTATCCCATAAGAGTCCATTAGGTACGCGTCTAATCATGTTTTGGACGAACCCTAGACTTTAAATACTGCAGCCGCCGGTCATATTCGGTGGGTTTTGCTTAGATCAATAATATCGCCGTTGTACGGTTTGTGAGACCCCAACTTCGCGATTTCAGATTGTGTCTTCGACGTTCTTGCTTGTGTTCTCGGTTGCACTTGCAGGGATTAGCCTTCTTGGCGAGGTCAAGCGTGTGCAGCACGGTTGATAACGAACGGAGCCATGGTGTAGTGATTGCAAGGGTACTCGAACTGCTCGAGTGCCATGGATCATCAACGTCGAGTTCTTCACCCCAATCGACTTACCTTTCGGAAGATCGGGCCTAAACCTACTCATCAATTGGTATCAGATTTCTAGGTTTCCCGTGAGGTATCTTTGTTTTCCTTCCATTAGATCGATTTTGTTTTGTACCTAGAGTCCACAGAAAAGCCACAAAAAATTTAGATCGTTTTTACCACTTCCTATACTATAGTGCCTGTAGTTTCGTTTTTCAGTTTGCATTGTTGAATTCGCATTCGTGTGGTCCAGTCTTGTTGTTGGTTTAGCTTTGTGTTTTGGGTCCTAGTTATTGTGTTCATCCTTGTTTTCTTGCTGTTCAACACCTATTCCACAATCCCTAAATAACAAACCGATCCACCACGTTCATCGGTTTGCCCTAGCTAGCCGCCTTGCGTGAACTCCCGCATCGCCAGCCCTAGATTAGGTGACAAACCTTTGTGCCACTCATCCTTGAATCATCGCACACCACCCTATTAGTTGCTGTGCAAATTTCCGATCGTTTTTATATCCGATTGCGAGTTCTATTCTCAAACCGAGTTGGAATCAACATCCAAAAATCGTAACTCGGACAGCCTACCATAAAATGACCATAACTTTTGCATACGAACTCAAAATCAAGCGATTTTTTTTCAAATTCATCTACACAAAATGTCGCATCTGATTTTCTGCGGCGAAATTAGATTGCCCAAATTCCCCTCGAAAGATAGGCTATCCGGCCTCCGAAGTTTCAATACAAATTTTAAAGAATCTTCTCAATTTTCTATAGGCCGCATATTACATCCAATTGAGCTGCAAATTTGTGTGCTTCCTATCTTCGTGTTGCACACGCTTGACCACACTTTACTTCTTTTCTACCTTTAATACCTGCAATCCTATACTTCTCATTCATCATTTGAATATTTTTCTTTGTAGTTTCATGCATCTTAAGAATGAATTCAGATCGTGTCTTCGACGTTATTGCTCGTGTTCTCGGCTGCACTTGCAGGGATTAGCCTTCTTGGTGATGTCAAGCGTGTGCAGCACGGTTGATAACCAACGGAGCCGTAGTGTAGTGATTGCAGGGGTACTTGAACCGCTCGAGTGCCGCGGATCATCAACGTCGAGTTCTCCACCCCAATCGACATACCTTTCGGAAGATCGGACCTAAACCTACTCATCAAATTGCCTACCTCTTCAATTCGTGGGTCAACGAGACATTCAACGCTACTTACTATCCTAGCACCATGCTAGCATACTAAGGAAATACCTTAGAGGCTCGAGTACAAGTACCTCTCTAAGGCCATGACTAACCTAAACATTGTTGAACCAATGTGGAGACATAGCATAAGTTATTCATATTAACATGATCATATCATTAGTAATTATAATATAATGGGACTTTGTAGTGTTTATGATGATATATTAGGAGTGATATGGTAAAATCATAAAGACTACTCCTACCACATACATGGAATCCACAATCAAACAAGAAACGCTTCATCCAAGTATATGAATAAAATAAAACTATAGATAATATATGTATTATGCATAAAGTCACAAATATAAGAAAAGATACATGAGCCATACCTTTCCCAACTTGGACTTGGGACTAGAGGCTTTCCTCTCTATATCCTAACTCCACTAAGGACTAAGAGAACTAGTGTATACAATAGAATGATGCTCAAGTGGTGTGTGTTGAAGTGAGGAGTGAGGAGTCCTATTTATAGCTTGGAGAAGGGTCGGTTCCCGCCACCAAAAGCACGTGAATCAGTCATCATTGACTTCTTCAAGCTGGGAGGAGCCAACACGTGGAGGTTGACCGAGTTTGGAAAAAAGACCAAGTCGGTCGAATAGGAGGGTCGGTCGACCTGGTAAGTCCTCCAAACGGTCTGTGCTTTCTTGGGGTGACTTCCAGGTGGGTCCTCTTTACTGATATAGGGTGTACACCGTTGGATGGCCTCAGATACTTCTATTTGTTCGCCATTTTATCCATGTGGTGCCACATGTCGGCACTTGATTGGTTGGGATGATATTTTATACGATCCATCCCCTTGTTTCACTTCAATTCCGTATAAAATACCTACATGCACCAATTTCTCCAAGTACAAGTGGAAATATGTTAAATAGAAAGGTGATGTGTGCAAGATATGATATTTCCTTCACATAAATGAGTTATATTGACGGGTGAAATTGGTATATAACAGCCGTCAACAACCATCCATGATGGTGAACCTCCCAAGTTATCCTTCGATCATTTTGATCTTCGCCTCCCTAATGACATGGTTTCCCTCATGTGCCGTCTTGAGTGTATCCCATATGTCCTTGGCCACCTCCAACCCATCAATTTGGTTGAACTCCTCTCGAGTCAAGGAGGAGGTGATCACTCCAATCGCTTGAGCATTGCGGTGGAGTAGGACATCTTGCTCCGGAGTAACGTCTTTCTCATTCTTGGTAAGATGAACACCTGTCAAAATAATTTCCCACAAGCTTGGGTTTAAGATGCATATTCATGTTATGCTTTCACATAGAGTAATCATTTGCATCAAATTGGGGAGGTTTCCCAATAGGAATAGACAAATAATGATTGCTAGAAGTTAAGCGCTCATAGTTGTAAGGATATCAGGACTAGTTTTGTGAACTACTCCCATTGTCGTTGTTGATTGCACTGATCGTCTTGGTCTCCTTCTTGGAAGACCTGGCTTCTCACAAAGTCGTGCCTTAAGTTGGCGGACTTCTTCATCGTCATTTGGGTCATCTTGGAGGACATCAACATTCTTCGTTTTGTCATCTCCATTGACGATCACGAGGACCTCATTTTCACCCCTTTCGACCATCTTCTATCCGAGTGGTTAGACTCTTGATGGAGAGACCTGCTCTGGTACCAATTGAAAGTTGCCTAGAGGGGGCGAATAGGCAATATGACCTGAACGCTTAATCAAATGATATTAAAACTCTGAGACCGGACTAGTCTGGTCAGGGCCGGACTAGTCCGCTCGGTACATAGGAAAAATCCGAAAACTTGATTTTTACAAGTTATTTGCTTATTTTAGTTTGACCCAAGATAGATACAATGTCTAGCAACCTAATACAACTTTGATTAACAAGTGGGAGCAAATTGGTTGCAAGATTTCGATGAAGAACAATGTGTAAACAATATGAACCCTAAAAGCAATTCTAATGAATAGTGAAAAGTAAAACAACAAGTGAGACACAATTTTATCCTGTGGTTCAGTTTCATAAAGAAACCTACATTCACATTGAGAAGTCCACAAAAGGACCGGGTCTCACTTGACCCTAACCTCACCAAGCTACCACAAAAGGTTTGCTTGGTTTCCAGTAATCAAAAGGGTAATCACGAAGTTCTTGGGGCTTCTCACAAGTTGAGGCTCCCACAAATGATTTACAACACGGAGCACAAGAAGCTCAACAGCCACAAGCCACAAAACGCGATATCAAGTGCAAGACATCAAACTGAGAGCCATAGCAAGTCGATGTTCCTTCTCTCCCCTTCCCAAACCCTAATCTCCTCAAGATTTGGTTTTCAGAGGGCATGTAGGCAGAGTAGAAGGCTTAGAATGGCTCAAGGAATCTTATGACGGCGTTAGGGTTCAAAAGTGTTCAAATGGGAGTTGGGGTCCCTTTTTTATAGGGGTCCCAAAAACTAGCCATTGCCTACATTGAATGTCCGGACTAGTTCGGCCTAGAACCACGAACTAGTCCGGCCTACTGGGTCCACACTACGTCACGCTTCACAGAGAGTGAAGTACCCTCTAAAGTTTGAATTTCAAACGGTCACGACATACCGGACTAGTCCGACCAAGAACGGACTAATCAGAACTCAAACAGAATGTCTTAGTCCGCTCAAAAACGGACAAGTCTTGACATACAAGACTAGTCTGGCCAATGGGGTGGACAAGTCCGGCCAACAAGACTTAGCCTCAGAAACCCATTATCACTTAATACCAAAGACTAGTCCACCACAAAACTGACAAATCCGAAGTACAACAGAAACCTTTAGTCTGTTTGAAAATGGACTAAACTTGGAAGTACAGACAAGTTCGACCCCTGTGGCAGACAAGTCTGGCCTCCCGGAACTTAGCTTCAAAAACTCTCACCAACTGTAGGACGGACAAGTCCGGCCTACTGGGAATTCTCTCAACAAAAGCTTATCACTTAGGTTTTATCTCAGCCACAAATTTGAGCCCTCTTCTATGATCTCAATGCACTTGATACACACGCCCTCACACATAGAAGTCTAGACTAAACTCCACACATAATAAACCCTAATTTCCATGCTTATTTCCATGCTTGAGTCTTCAACGCCCATTTCAATCTTTTCCTTTTTGAGGGATTTTCTTTCATATCAATCATCACACTTGTGCTTAAGATCAACTGAGCTCATTAGTCTTTTAATTTGTTGTCATCAATCTTTCAAAACCCATAGGGATGTCTAGATGCACTTTTAGTTAATGATGTGGGTATTACTGATGTTCACAAAGTTAAATTATTCCCCTTATCATTGTCTGGTACAACTTTTAATTGGTTTACTTCATTACCTCCGAATTCTATAAAAACATCGGTGTGTCCTGAACAAAAATTTCATGATTACTTTTACAGTGGTGAGACCGAGATCAGATTATCACACTTTAAATAAAAATATAATGAAAGTGTTTCTGATTATATTAAAAGATTTAGAGAAACTAGAAACAAATGTTATAGTCTAACCCTTGGAGAAAAAGGATTTGGCTGATCAAGCTTTTGTAGGTTTATCTTCTTATTTGAGAGAAAAACTAGAAGGACATGATTTTGTTGATGTTAATCAGGTGATGCAGCGTGCCATGTCTTTATGAAATCATGCTAGGGATAATAGATCGTACATCTGATTTAAAGATGGAAATAGCAAGGAAAGGGAAAAACAAAGTGTTAATTTTTTAGAGGAAGATTCGCCCAGTGATGATGATACGGAAATCGGTGTGGCTGAATGGATTGAGACATCTAAAAATAAATATTTAGCTTGTTCTTTCTTGAAATCTAGTCCTGGGAAAAAAGAGGAAATAAAATATACATTTTATATAACAAAGTGTGACAAGCTTTTCGATGTGCTGTTGCAAAATAAGGTGATTAGATTAAAGGAAGGTCATGTTATACCGACTCCTGAGCAGTTAGCTAAGAGAAAATACTGTAAATGGCATGACTAATTTTCTCATACTACTAATGAATGTAACTGTTTTTGTTGACAGGTACAATCGGCCCTGAATGATGGACGATTGACCTTGGGTGATGATGGTAAGATGAAGTTGGACATCAATCCTTTTCCTGTTAATATGATTAATTTTCAGGAGAAGAAAATATTGGTTCGGACTGATCAAGCCGACACCACTAAGGGAAAGAATGTTCTGGTTTTCGATGATTTGAAGCTTACGATGATAAAGCCGAAAAGTCTAGAGGTAGGACTGTGGAAAATTAATAAGCAAAAAAAACAAGCGTCAGCATTTAAACCAACTTCAGACTTTCTGTTGGAGAAGTACATGAGGCAACAGCAAGGGAATGTGTTCCAAAGACTTAGTGGTTTCAAGAGAGAAAGGTCACCAGGTTATAAGTCTTTTCATGAATAGTCAGAAGAGGCTTCAGCTGGGTTGTTGTATGTGAATAGTCAAGTTAACCAACAACATGAGTCGACAAGAGTTTTTGAAAATTCAGTTTCATATACACCTTGGTGATCACGTGATAGGAACTGGAAGCATGTAGGATTTGGGACTGTTTACATCACATCTCGGATATGGAGACCAATGCGCCGAGATAGTAATGCTATTATACTATGCAATGGTTATGAGACAAATACTACAGTATGTAGAGGTGAAGAGACAAACATTGACTAATTGTCAAGTCAGGCTCTTAAGGAGGAAAAGAACATGAGTACTAGCAGGAAGATACTGTGTTGATAGGTACTATTCCTTGTAAAATTAGATCTGAAGTGGCAACTATAGAACAAGGACTTTCTGATTGTTTGGCTGAGAAGAAATTCGCTGGAATTAGTATTGCCAACATGCCTACTGTTGCTGCTCACCGTGAAAAGGAAGAAATCAATAAATTGGCAACGGGTGGAGAACCAAGTGCTAATCGTTCATGCATAATATCATCAGCTGGACGTGAGATAGTTGGACTGGGTAATATGCCTAATCCAGTAATCAGCGTGTGTAGTGCAATTCTTCATGGACGATACATGCCGAGTATGGTGGCTTTGTTTGGACATGGTACAATACTGCAAACGGGGTTCTGAAAGTTGCTTAGAGGGGAGGAGGGGGTGAATAGGCAATATGACCTGAAATAGCTTAATCAAACGAGATTAAAACTATGTGGCCAGACTAGTCTGGTCAGGGTCGGATCCACACAGCATATGGTGAAAATCTAAAAACTTTATTTCTACAAGTTGTTGGCAGAATTTAGGTTCACGAAAGATAGATGCAATGTCTAGCAACCTAGTACAACTTAGATTAACGATTGCAAGCAGTTAGGTTGCAAGATTTCAACGAAGAACAATGTGAAGAACGATATGAAATATTAAAGCAATTCTAGTGATTACGAAAAGTAAAATGAGAAGAGAGACACGATTTATCCCGTGGTTCAGCTCTATAAAGAAGACTACATCCACGTTGAGAAGTACACACAAGGACCGGGTCTCACTTGACACTCTTCTCACCAAGCCACCACAAATGGCCGGCTTGGTTTCCACTATAACAAAGGGTAATCACCAAATTTTTGGGGCTGCTCACAAGTTGAGGCTCCCACAAATGAATACAGCAAGGAGCACACGAAGCTCAACTCACAAAACCCACAAAACGCAACACCAAGTGCAAAAGATCAAACAAAGAGCCAAAGCACGATGATCTTCCTTCACTCTCCTTCCCAAACACTTATCTCTTAAAAATTTGGTATTGGAGGGCAAGTAGGCGGAGTAGAAGGCTTTGGAAGGCTCAAGGCCAGTTGTGGCGGCGCTAGGCTTCAATATACTTAATAGGAGCTGGAAGTCCCCTTTTTATAGGTGACCCGACAACTAACCATTGTCAAAAACACAAACCCGGACTAGTCCGGCCCTGTAGCACGAACTAGTCCGGCCTCTTGGGACCACCGACAATTCGACATCACCGATCGACAAAAGAGGTGATGTCCCTGCCAAATGTTTGAATTTCAAACGGTCATGGCAAGCCGGACTAGTCCGACCATAAACGGACTAGTCCGAAGTCGGATATAATGCTTTAGTCTGGCTGAGAACGGACTTCTCTAGGAGGGCCCAGACTAGTCCTTCCCCTGAGGCGGGCAAGTCCAGCCTCCCAGGACTTGGCTTCGGGATCTCACACTAAGGTCCAAACGGTCTAGTTCGTACCCGAACAGACAAGTCTGAACTCGGATAGAAAGCTTTAGTCTGTCCCTAAACGGACTACTCTAGCTGGTCGGACTAGTTCGACCTCTGTGGCGGACAAGTCCAGCCTCCCAGGACTTATCTCCACAAACTCTCACCAAAGAAGAATGGACTCGTCCGTACCCATATGGACAAGTCCGAACTCGAACAGATACTTTTAGTCCGTCCCAAAACGGACTAAACTGGCCACCTGGACTAGTCCGGCCTGGGGCCCAGACAAGTCCGATCCCTGGGAATTTTCTCTCAAAGGCTTCTCACTTAGTTATTTCTCTTAACCACTACTTTGAGCCCTCTTTGATGATCTCAATGCACTTGATACACACACCCTCACACTTGATATGGTTAGTCTAAACTTAACACAGTAGAAACCCTAATTTCTATGCTTGAGTCTTCGACACCCGTTTCAACCTTTTCATTTTTAAGAGATTTTGTCTTATTTCAATCGTCACACCTGTGCTTAGGATCAACTCGACTCATTAGTATCTTAATTGTCGTCATCAATCATCCAAAACCCACGGTGATGCTTAGATGCACTTTGAATCTCCCCCTTTTTGGTGATTGATTGTTGACAGCTACTAACGTCACAGATCATCTCTAGTAAGAGATGAGGTCCGCAAGCGCATAGAAACTATCGTGTAGCATTTCACCCAAGAGTATTCCCAAGGGTATCATATTTCTCCCCAAGGAAGGCAATCGAGTAAAGTAAACACTACTCTTGTGATCCAGCTATGGGATACTAATCAATTATCAAGACAGGGGTAAGTTGATAATATATGGGTAGTGTGACACACACCTAAGCAATCCATTCTAAAGGGTAGATGAGTCCGCATGGAGGTTAGATTGAGGATTGGGGAGTTGCTCCTACAATGCTTCTAATATATATATACATAGCCTAGGTTAGATACTAATGAGCATGTCAAAGGTGAATACTTATGCTAAGTTGTTAAACAAATTAGGCACAGGTTTACCCCTAGCAATACTAGGACGACTCCTGCCAGGAGCTTGTGGCATAGCCGAACGTGGAGGATTACAAAGGACAGATAGGGTTGTCACCACCTACTGCCTACCTCTTAAATCTGTGGGTCTACAAGACATCCAACGCTACTTAGCTACCCTAGCACCATGCTAGCATATCAAGTAAATACCTTAGGAGCCATGGCACAAGCCATCTTAAGGCAATGAACTAAATCATCGTTGAACCAATGTTGATACATAACATAAGTTATTCATATTAACATGATCATATCATAACTAATTAGACTATAGTGGGGCTCTGTAGTGTTTATTATGATAGATTAATAGTGATATGGCATAATCATAAATACTACTCCTACCACATACATGGAATCCACAATCGAACAAGAAATGCTTCATCCAATTATATGAATAAAAGAAGACTAAAGATAATATATTTATTATGCATAAAGTCACAAATATAAGAAAAGATACAAAAGCCATACCTTTCCCAACTTGGACTTGGGACTAGAGGCTCTCCTCTCTATAGCCTAACTCCACTAAGGACTAAGAGAACTAGTGTATACAACAGAACGATGCTCAAGTGGTGCGTGTTGAAGTGAGGGGTCCTATTTATAGCTTGGAGAAGAGTCGGTTCCCGTCACCAAAAGCGCGCGAATCAGTCATTCATGACACCTTCAAGCTGGGAGGAGCCAACACGTGGCATTTGATCGGGTTTGGCGCCACTCCCTATTCGGCCGACTAGGGAGGTCGACTTACCTGGTCTCAGCCGCGTTGGGTTTGTGCTTCCTCAGGTCTCTGCCAGGTGGGTCCTATCCCCTTATATTGGTGCTACACCATTGGATGGCCTCATATACTTCTGTCTGTGGGTCATTTGATCCATGTGGTGCCATATGTCATCGCTTGATTGGCTGGAATGATATTTTATAGGATTCATCCCCTTGTTTCACTTCAATTCTGCATAAAATGCCTGCATGCACTACTTTCTCTAAGGACAAGTGGAAATAGGTTAAATAGAAATGTGATGTGTGCAAGAAATGGTATTTCCTTCACATAATTGAGTTATATTGATGGATGAAATTGTTATATAACAACCATCAACAAACTCCCCCAAGCTTATCCTTTGCTCACCCTGAGCTAAGTCAAGACTTTAGGTTGATGACCAGGAGTTGCTACAATGTTCTATTTTTCAAAAGTACCATGTGCACAACAAAATACTCTACCTAGTATTACAAAAATTGGCATGGTACTTCATCCATCTCAAGTCATTATGGAACTTATGCCATCTCCTATTCATGGGTGGTTGAAAGATAGATGCTAATGGAGCACACATACATTAGAAATCAAGTTCCACTCAAATTTTGGAGAATTCAATTTATATTATAAGTACCTCAATTTGATTCTCTCAGTATCTCCTTTAAGTGTAGTGGAAATATGTCCTCACCAAAGCATTTTGCCTAAATTCATCCTACCACTAAATAAGGCTTATATGTGGAGCTTGGTAGGGAATATAGTAGGCATATTTGTGACACATAATATTGCTAAGTCAAAAGAGCAAGCCTTAGGAGAAATCAATTCAAAACAATTGGATTCAAGACTTGTGCATGTGTGATGGAATGAAGTGAATGTGAATATTTGAGATGACCCCTTTTTGAGTGGACTCTCTTATTTTGTCGGGATGAAACATGGCTATTTTTTCATGCTTATGATGTAAGCATGCATTTTATTTTTATTTTTCTTTTTTCATGTAGCCATGTATTTTACTCCCTTTTTATGCAATAAATTTTGGAGAGAGTACTAAGCATGAATGATATAGAGTTTCTCTTTTTATTGTGGAGTGATGGTATGGTGGAAATTTGCTTACTTCTAGTGAAGTATAGCATGTGCAAGTGAAGTCTTGTATTCAAAAAGTAATGAATGAAATCTAACATAGGTCTATACTAGTTTGACAAAGCTCAATGTGAAGACAAATAGCGTATGCATAAGGTCTATCAACATGATATATCATATGGCTATGGTAGGTATTTCCAATCAATTGAGAGTAACTTAAATCTTTTTAGAATTTCTCCGGAAATCTAAGTTTCACTTTCAAACTAGGTATAGAAGCCCTATTACTATATCATATCTCACAACAACTTAGAATTGGATTAACCTTTTGCTACCCACAATTTCTAAATCAAGGCAAAAGTAATTCTAGCCAATGAAAGCAATATTTTGGAGAGTAGTAAGTTGTAAACTAGGGACTTAGGAAAATTAAAACAGAGCAACTATTCATCAGTTCATCAATCTTACCACACATCTTTTATTTTATTTTGAAAGCAAATCTACTCTCTTATTTTTAAGTTTTTTTATATGCATGGTGGATGATGGAAAATAAATATGCAAGGGTTGTGATATAAGTTACCTCAAGTGGGGGTCCTCCCCCAAGCTTTTTCTTGTTCAAGGTCCGCAATACGGGCTGAAACCCTAACGACGAATGTAGGCTATGAGGTTGGCCTACCTTTGTTGCAGCATGGCTTTGACATTGGAGGGTTGAGTGTTGATGTTGGATTTCCTTCTATGGGTTTCATGAGTGTGGTCGAGGAGGGTGTTGTCGATGTCGCTCATCCACACTTCAAGGTTTCCATAGGTTGGATGTACCTTGTTTTTCATTGGCTAAGGTAGTGATAATCCTTCGCACAAAGGCATGACGTGCACTCAACATGCATTAAGTGTGTTCCGTCATTCTTTGGATAAGGTGTATGATACCTTCTTGCCATAAAGGGATAACTTGTACCCCTCATGCATTGGGTGTGATCTGTCATTCCTTAGCTAAGGTAATGATAACCATTAGCCACAAAGGAGTGACATGTACCCAACATGTGTTGAGTACGACCCGTTATTCCTTGGCTAAAGTACAACATACCTATAATCACAAAAGGGATGACGTGCACTCAACATGGGTTGAGTGTAATCCATTGTTCCTTGGCTAAGGTAGAAAATACCTTCTAGCCACATAGGAACAACTTGCACCCAATATACATTGGATGTGATCTTGTCATTCCTTGGTTAAGGTGCATCATACCTTTTAGCCACAAAGGAATAACTTACACCCAATGATGGTGGCAATTCCCTTGAGTTTGAATGAGTTCTTAGAATAGTTGAGAGCATAGTGCTCTCACATATTCATAGCAGCCCATTGGTTGCTCACAGAGGGTTTCCATGTCAAATCTCTGACCTCGTATATTTATTGTTGACCTTCTGGCTTAATTTCCGATAGGTAGAAACCATCCTAATTTACTCCTTGGCCAAGAGATATTGAAATAGAATCCTCTTTGGGTTTCCAACAATCGGATCTTTCAATGCCTGCATAGTTCACTCCTGCAAAATGGTTATCTACCTATACTTGTACAAATGAATTTTTTGGGTTAGGTAACCAAATCTTCATTTTTACATATGGGGAAGAAAAAAATCAAAGATGCAGTGGGTCGAATTTCAAGTGTATTCATGAACAATGTATGAATCATTGATAGGAGTGGGGCTTTATAGATAAATCAATTTGCACATTTTTCTAAAGCTCCTACTTATAGCATTGCAAGTGATATAAATGCACTATATGGATCCCTTCATCTTGTAAATTTCTAACCATCATAGTTTTTACAAGAGCAAAGATTTATGATTTGGATCATGACAAACAAGACTCTCAATTTTATCCTCCTGAACATTTTTAATTTATTGGCTAGGAATTTGAAATTTAGTGATCCATGCATGAATGAGTTTCAAATCAAAATTATGGACATCACTATTCCTAGGTTGCTACATACCAATTCAACCATTAAGTCATTTCATAAGCATTACTTAGGCGAAAAATATCAATGTCAATTTTAGCAATGCTTATGAAATTTTAGGTACTTGTTTAAATTTATTCCCAAGTAAGGTGGCATTCCTTTTTGAAGAATCAAAAAGAGTAATATTGGCACTTACTCCCGTGAGGATGCATAAGAATTGAATGATGAGAAGGTGTAAACCTTCCTTACCAATGTAAGCAAAAATCATTCGATCCTAATGCAATTTAAATGACAGAAAATTTGAACTTGTACCTCAATTGAAGAGTAGTCTTGGTTGATGGTCATTGTGTGAGAAACTCACGACCATGGATTTTGGTGTAGCCTTCATGTTTAATGTCTCCTACCAAGTTGAGGTTGGAGTTGAATGCGCTTCATCTTGTTCCTCCATTAGACCACCATCTTGAGCATTCCTCCACCATGAACTCAAAATGGGATCGATGGAGGGATATACGCTTGATGCGGCCTTCCAACCGCTTCACAAATTTTGTCATGGCTGCACTAATAATCAAGAACAAACAAAACAACTCAAAAACGGTTACATTAGCTAAAAAGCATGATGTACCCTTTGTCGAATTGTTTTGCCCAACTTTGCAAATGCAATGAATATTAAGAGAAATATTTTTGGTTTGAATTACGAAGATGAATTCAAGTGGTTACGCCTAAGGTTCATATCTAAATAAATTTATTTCCTAATTCAAAATTTTAGTTTTATGATGGTTAGAAATTTTACTTTCCAACATGCAAGTGTGAAAATTCAAACATGCTAAATGCAAATATAAAGATTGATGAGGAATTCAAATATGAAATTGGGAATCAAATATGAGATAACTACCAATTAACCAATTGGCAAGGACTCGCCAAATTTTTGAAGTCCGGTGAGTGGGACTTACCTCCGTTCTGTTTGGTTCGATGATTTGTTGTCCAATCCCGGAGTTGAAGATGTTGACAACTTCTCGAAATTGACATGCCAAGTCTCCTTTGGCATGCTAGTTGGACATGTGGGCCACAAGATGGCCCTAGCCTCTCCATCATTTTGATGAAGACTAGTTGATGTAGCGACGGCTTTTCCTCTTTGAAGATATTCTTTTAAGAGCATGGTGAGGCTTGTTCTTCCTTAGGGGTGCCGCTTAGACCTTCTTGATGTTCTTTTGAGTTAACCCATACTTTGATCATGGTCAAAAGCTTTCTTGTGCATGGTGACCACTACAGGAATTCGTCAATAGGGCATCGACCATATGAGCATTGGTTGCATAAAGAAACCGACACCCTTATCCTAAAAGCGACGGTCAACCGACACACTTAAGGTGTGTTTGGTTCAGCTATGGATTCCTGAAAATCTGATTCTAGCTGTAAGCTGTGGGAAAGCTGCTGTGAGCTGTTAGCTGTGGAGAAGCTGAAATCCGTTTGGCTGAAAACAACTGTTAGCTGTAGATTTTGTAAAAAAATATTTGTAATACCATTTTGAATGCGTATTTTTTCATGTATAAATAATATAAATATAAAACTGATTTAATATAATAATATAAAGTCACAAAATATCACAAGACTAGTGAGTCACATGTACACAGTTTTTCATGATAATAATATTAATTATTTCGCACTAACTAACCAAAGCATTAGATATGTTATCACGAATATTGTTCATAGTTATCTCATTCTCCTCCTCAGGAATGTCGTCTTCTTGTGTTTGTGTCACTGTTTGTACCGCTTCAAGCATATAGTTCTCATCTTCATCACATCTCTCAAACTCTTTATCAACCAATGTGCTATCTTGAATCAAATTGTGTAATGCCATACAAGCAATAATAACATGCTTCTATGTACGAGGTGAGAAACTTGGCATCGCCTTAAAAATACGCCACTTTTGCTTAAGAACCCCGAATGCACGCTCAATGACATTACGAAGTGAGGAATGTAAATAATTGAAGATCTCGTACTTTCCTTGAGGTGCTCGATGACTGCGAAGACGAAATTCAGAGGTATATGATAAGTACTTCCTTTGAAAGGCGCAAGATAACCAGTTCGGTTTGGATAACCAGAATCAACAAGATAGAATTTGTCTGCAATAAAAAACTACAATCAAATAATTTTACTACTACAATATGTACAAACAAAAAATATAATACCTGGAGGGGGTTTTGGAAAACTATCACCAAAATTTGTTAATGCATGATTGAGGATCCGCGTGTCATGAGCAGAGCCTGGCCATCCAGCAACCACAAAGGTAAACCTCATGTCAAAGTCGCAAATTGCGAGCACATTTTGAGATGTGTATCCATGCCGACACGTGTGATTTACAACATCCTCTTTAGACATTGAAACTGGAATATGCGAACCATCTATAGCTCCAATAGCACCTTTGAAATGAGGCCAAAAATGATCTTCTTTCACTTTTGCATGCTCTGTACTAAATGAAGGATCTCTCGGTTGAATAATATCCTTTACTAATTTTTGCAAGCATAACAGTACTTCTTTAAACTCGTATGAACTGTCCATAAAGATCTAACAAATCGATTCTCAGCTTGAGAGAATGATTGAGGACCTCCAACAATCTATAAAAACATAGCCAACGATTCAATGGACGAACCATTACTTGGGGACTTTAAATCATATATAGAGACCAGTAAATCATGGAGTGATATAAAAACCTCAGGGGTCATCCTAAACATCTTGTAAAAATACCGAGGATGATCAAAACACTCCATGACCCATTCAAGTCCAGATTGTTGACCATCTCTATATGTACCTTTTCTCAAGTACCTCTGAGAGTATAGATTAGCTAAGTCACCAATACAAGCAGCTTGTTTAGACAATTCAGCTAGTAGTAGTAGACCTTTCTGACCATTTTTAGCAATTTCTTCCATATCCGCAAAACAAATACAAATCATATGTACATATAAATATAAGTAACAAGTATACATAACGAGTACATATAACATATTACAGACCATAGTGCACAAATAACAAAGCATAAACACTGAAATATAATAGACCACAAATGTATCAAGAATTACATAAATATCACTGTTCCACATAGAACACCACAAAAGACGCAAATAGATCCACCCATGAGACCATAACAGTTCCAAACATTTAAAAATACAGTTTCAAACATAAATAAAATAAAATATAGTTCATTGCTTCTTCTTCATCTCAGGTTCTCTCTCCAACCAATCAAGTCTTCCTTCATTTGTCTCAAAGACGCTTAGAATCTCTCTAACATCAGGTTTCATGATTAGCAAAGTGGTTGTATGCATAAGGGCAGTTCTTTCTTGCACTCCACATTCTTTGATCATCTTCATTGCCTCAGCAATGGTAGGAACTTGGCTTCTTGTAGGAGCTGATGAAGCTTCAACACTTGTGGTTATCTTGTCAACTCCTTCCTCAATCTTGCTACAAGTTTTCTTGTAGAAACGCAAAAATGGTCTTCTCTCTTCCTTGTCATCCGCAATAGCGCTGGATGGAGCCTTACGCTTTTTAGTTTTTTGTTTTTGCAAACTTGGCGGTTTAGAATCTGAGGGAATCGCCTCCACTGCATTCACTTCATCATCACTAAAATCAGACAAGGTCGCAGCTATGGATGCAGTTGCCCCGCTAACATGAGCACTTCCAAACATGATATGTAGAGAGTCTAGATTAGGCGGTCCACATTTCCTGAACTGTACATGCTTGCATTTTCTTCCATTTGCAGGATCATGACATCTCTGCAAAATATGTAAGATATTACATACATTCACTACAAATGAAAAATTGAACTGCTAAAATGTTATGACACTTACAGCAAGGTGTTCATTCCACCATGCATCATCACACTCCATGGTTTGCTTTGATTCATCCCATCCAAGTCCGATGGCAGCATTTTTTAATTCCATAAAACAAGTATATCTTCTTTTCAGACTGTCCCATTTATTCTTCATTTGCAAATGTTCTAATTCTCCTAGTTTTTTCACTAAACTTTGTTTCAAGATTTTTCCATCCTACTTTATTAAGATGACCCAATGGCCTATTTCCAGCAAGCACCTCTGCTTTGCAAATGTCACAAAAAAGTTTTGTAGTTGTTGCATCCCATACTGCCTTTTTAGATGGTTGTTTTCCTTTCTCCATACTGTGTTGAGTAAGACAACTATAAACACCATATAAATTTTGCAATCACTCAAATTGACAACCATATAAACACTGCAAGCATTCAATTAACAAGCATAGGAACATTCAAGATTGGTACCTTAATTCTTGAACAATTTGTACTTTAGGAATGAATATCAACTAGGTCTCAAATTGTCAAGTCCTGCAACAAATGTAATTAACACAAATCAATCACAAATAATGTGCAATCTACACTGTGTACAAATAATCTTCAAGATTCAACCATGTTCACAATTGATTTGCTATAAACAATTGGAACCATGTTCACAACAGGGGCGGCGGAAGGCACCAGGGGGCCGCAGAAGGCGACAGAGGCGGCGGGGCAGTGGGCTCCCGCGCGTGAAGGGCGACGGGACGGCCTGCTCCCGCGCGCGAAGGGCGACGGGGCGGCGGGCTCCCGCGCGCGACTTGCGACGGGGCAGCCGGCTCCCGCGCGCTAAGGGCGACGGGGCAGCGTGCTCTTGCGCGCGATGCGCGACGGGGTGGACGGCTTCCGCGCGCGAAGGGCGACGGGTCGGCGGGCTCGCGCGCGGGACGAGAGACAGAGGCAATGGCGATGGGGTTTACCGGTGGAGGTGCACCGATGATGGCGCCACCGATGGAGGCGCGCTGATCTAGATGATGGGGCTCCGAATTGCGATGGGGGCGTCGAGTGGGAAGAAAAAAAAAGAAAAATAATGCTTCATTTTGTAACCAGTGGCAATGGTGGGTAATTTTGTGGAAAAGTTAGAATAGGAATCTGGGAAATCTGGGGTTTTGACAGATTTCTAGTTGTACTACAAAAATCTGTAGATTCCAATAAATCTGATTTGGTAGGGAAGCCCTTTGGTTGGGATTTTAGCTTTTAGGTAGAGAATCTGCTTGGAAAAGCTGAACCAAAGGGACCCTTAGCCGACGAAATAGATCGAACGCCTTTAACCTGTAAATGCGTCGGAGCCGACGCATTTAAACGTTATGTGCGTCGGTTTCCAGGGGCCGACGCTCTTAGAGTTAAATGCATCGGCCAGAGGTACCGATGCATTTATTGCACTTAAGAGCGTCGGTTCCGCCACATCGATGCACTTAAAGCGACACGTGGCAAGCGTACTGAGTGCCACTTTGAGCATCAGTACAGCTGAAACTGACGCTCTTAATCCACTTAAGTGCGTCGGTGGAGAAAGACCGACGCATTTACATTGCCATGTGGGCAGCGTACAGAAGGCGACTATGGGCATTGGTTTACCCAAAACTGACACACATAACATATTTTTTTTAAAAAAAACAGCTTATTTCCTCTCCCTCCCTGGCTGGGGAGCCTCCATTATACAGCTACAACAGTACACAATTATATAGCCACAATAGATATATTCACAAACACATTCACAAACAGTTCAAACACAGTAATGTACACAAGTTTTCCAACGTTTCAAACACAAGCACAACAGTACGAAAATGAGTAAACAAAATTCAAATGACGTCGTGGGAGCCTCCACTCGCACGTCCTGTTCTCCCATCTCCTCCACTCGCACCTTCGTCGTTGATGTTAAGGAAAGCATTGCAACCTTCAGGTGTTCCATGATGAGATCCCTGCGATAAATAAACAAAAGAGAAACTTAATAACGTAACATGTTAACTTCGACTAACTTAATAACATAACTTCATAAAAGAGAAGCATGTTGGTTTCGACTAAAACTTATCAAATCTCTCTCACTTCCTCTCCTCTCCCTAACTCCCTCGCCCTCACTCGCTCTCCCACTCTCTCTATCTCATCCCCTCTCCCTCTATCTCTTTCTCTCTAGCTCCCTCTCTATCTATCTCTTTTCTCTCTCTATCTCCCTCTATGTATTTCTCTCTCTCCCTCTCTATCTATCACTTCTTTTCTCTCTATATCTCCCACTCTCTCTCTATGTCTTCCTCTCCCTCTCTATCTATCTCTTCCTCTCTCGCTCTCTCACTTGTTCCCACTTTCACTTCATCTCTTCCTCATTCACTTCATATGTCCGCTAAGTCTTTCCCCTTTTTTAATATTGTGCTAATTAATATGTGTTGTTATAATGAAAATATTGTAACAAATATACAAGTCATGTATACCGCTGCGTCTCCAACTTGTGATGGGTGAGTCTGCACCGGAGGAAAAGGCATCGGTGGGAAAACTGCTTCAAGTTGTGAGATTATAATTAGAATCATTTTGAAATCGAATAAATTAGTCAAATATGAAAATTACAATTTACCTAGATTATTTTGCTACAATCCAGAAGCCAACAGTGACATGAATCCGTAAGGTTCTGGAACACACAGTTGACAACTCTCGGAACCCTGCAACACAAATGGTTACTATATTGCATTATATAACCCGAGTCAATAAGATAAGTAGTTTTACCTATGAGGAGGAGCCAATGTGTAGTGCTGGCTGCATTGGTCGAGACATCATGTCGAGATAAGGTTGTTGTGTCAGACCAAACTGAGAACTGGATCTACCTTGATCCATGAACTGCATCAAGTAAATTAGTTGTGATATCTTGAGTAGAAACATTTGTAAAATCGAATAATATTTTCAAATAAGAAAATTACATGTTACCTGAGATATATACAAATAATGCATTTGTTGTTGTAACATCTATGTCTGTTACTGTTGTTGTTGCAACAACATCTTTATCTGTTGCTGTTGTTGTTGCATATCCTCCTTGGTGCGTCTCAATTCTTCTCCTAATTTAGCCTCTGTAGAAGATTGAAATCAACTACCACTAACATTGGATGGCCGTCGTCTAGCATAAGCCTCACGCTCTACATACCCGTCGCCCAACCCAAGTCTACAAAAAATACAAGTGTGAAGAATCGACATTCATTACCATACAAATCATCATTATCTTTACACATACCTCTCATGCGGTAGACCTCCGCCGGCATCGTACGCCGCAACGACATCCGACGGCTCTCTCAAATAGTCTGAACCAGGTCCATGTTTCTTCTTAAAACACTCAACACCCTTTTGTACCAGGTCCATGGTTCTTCTTAAAACACTAAACATCCTTTTGCTGTGATACATTTAGTTAACAGATTAATGTAATACAAGATAAGTTGAGTTGATGGATAAAAACAACAAAGAATCAACATACGTACCAATTTATGCGTTGATGCCTCATCACACAACACCTCCGAACGATTCGGGTCTGGACCTTTGTGCCCCTTAAGATAAACCTCGAAAAACATAGGAGGCGTACCAGTTTCAGCTATCTGCAATATTAAAATTCAACATTTTAATCAATATAATTAATAGAAGCAATCTAATTATGAATGTAAGAATTCATACCATCCTTTGTTCCATCTGAACATAACCATCCGGCCCGAAGAAGTGCTTTCCTGGCTTGCTCTTTCGGTTTTTTTTTTGTGCCTATTAGAAATATTTTTGAACTCAGCTGAACCCCAATACCCGCATAACCACTCCCAGACCTCCATATTCGCACAAATCCAGTCCACATGACTCTGCGAGTACTCCTCCCTAGTGAGGTGAATTTTGGCTACTTCTTTGACATGGGCTGGAACATCACCGTCTTATAGTAGACGGTCACAGCTTTGATCCGTGCCTTAGAGAAGGAGTCCTTGACACGTCTTTTTGCTGCATTATGAAAAATTGAACAAGCATATGCTTGACTCACACCCTCCTCCAAACGAAACCTACCCTGCATACGAGTAACAATTAATGTCAAACAAAATAAGATAAAATGTAATGGAAACAATCAAAACAAACTTACCCACAAGATCTCCCAAACTCTATCCTGACATGTACCCGAATCGCCATACTCCTGAAGCGCATAGTGATCTAAATGATGCGCTGCAATCCTTTGACCATCCACTAAAACCATCCTGGGATAGAAACACCGGACGGCGTTTCCCAACTCGGTGTTAAAAACTCGTCGATGCCTCTTTCCACTCCAACCAAGCTCGACCCAGGACCTAGTACCCTTCGGCCTTATAATCGTCCGCTCGTTCATGCTTTTACTTACACCACATAAAAGGTGCCTTCGCAGCATGTACATAAAAAGTACATAAAATTAGTTAATTAAAAAGATATAATGAACTTATTAATTAATCAGAAATATTACCTAAAGGGGCCTCGATCAGGGTATCCTAAATCTTCTAGCTCTACCCTTATTGCAATCCTGGCATCTCGCTCGGGATCCTCAGGCTCTTCACCGTCGTCCTTATCGTCCTCCTCATTACCACCATCAGAAGAGGTCCACCGCCCAACAGTGACCCTCCTTCTGAGCCTCGTCTTGAGGCTCGTCCTTTGCCTCCTCCTAAGCCACCTTCCTGCTCCGGCGTCTGCCTGATAGTCTCTGGTTCCTCCTCGTACAACTCCTCGTACATCGAGCAACGATCTTCCACCTATGTCGGACTCGAACCTCGTGCAGGCTCGCTCGACATCGGCTCTGCCACACAACTCAAAAATTGCCTCTTCCTCTGCCCACTGTAAGTAGTGCCCTAAAAATATAAATAAAGAAGTATGTAAAGAAGTAAAAAACAATAGACAGTTAATATTATATTTATATGTATGTAAAAAACAATTACCTGAAACAGGTCCAGTTGCCTCGAAGTAGAACTGGAAGTGGAGGATGAAGATCTACTATCCTTCTTGCTCTTCTTCTTCCTAAAACTTGGCAATAGATTAAACATCTACGCACATTTTTATAGAAATTATTAGTATACAACATCAGATAATAAATAAAGAATGTATACAATAATAATAAAAATCTAAAAAATGCATACAATGTAAATAAAAAATCATTTGCATCAGAATCTGCTTCTGTCACGCGTGCATTAAGATATTCACGTATCTCTTCTTCCATTCTTCCTCTTCACTATCTTCCATCTCTTCTTCATCATATCTCTCCTCTTCTTCCATAATCCTTTTCTTCTTTTCCATAATCCTTTTTGATTGTCAAACACGTTTTCTTGAAGGGACAGTTTGTTCTTCAGACATCAACTCTAGCGTATCACTAGCTATTTCTGCGAGTCCTATCCCACAATATAACATAAAATCTTCTGCTTCCTCGACTTCATCTTGATAGATAATACTGTCATCTTCTTGAATCTTTATATACTCATCATAACGACGAGGGTGCACTTCAGGATTAACTGTATACACAACCCACCTATTTTTCAAACTTGGGTGAGGATAACTTAAATAGTACACTTGTACCACTTGATTCACAAGTACAACATTGTTGTTATGGGATGTGCATCGTGACTTGTGGTTGACCTCCACCATTCCAAAATCATCAACTCATGTGACCGATGTTGGATCAAACCATTCACAGTCAAAAATCACAAGTTGAAGTATTTTTAGACTGCTAAATGTGTACTCTATTATTTTTTAAGAACACTGTAGTATTCTAACACTTTTACACTACCCTCTGCGGCAGTTATCGTAACTCCACTGTTTGTAGTGGCAGAAAGTGGACGACTTGCTTCTAAACATGCCGTCCGAAAATGATATCCGTTGATATCGTACCTGCTAAACTCTGTTGCTCTCAATTGACCATGCGACATCTATCGCAAGTCATCGGAGATGTTGACATCATTCAAACACCACATAAATAAACAAAGTTAGCATCTTATGATAAACATTCGAACTAATATTGAAAGAAAAAACGGATAGAAAATTACATGTTCACGAAACTAGTCCACAAAGCTTTTTGTATCGTTTATGTCATGCTAACACATCTTATCCAATTGACTTTGTGTAGGTTTTCAAGAATATTTCAAATACAACTTGTCAAACATTTCAAAATATGGTAACACCCCCTCCATGTTCAAAAATATGTAAAGCATGGTGTAGTTCCTCTCTTGCGTCAAAATATAATGAGAATTAGCAGCCCCAACACCTTTACCCTTCCATTGAAAATCTTACGCTCACTCGTAGATTGCTCTTCTACATTATGATATCGTGTGACAGATGCATTCACGTTGTTGGCACGTGAAAAATATTTGCTAGAGAAGTTAGTAATCTCTTTAGCTGCAAATGCTTGTGCAATACAACCCTCAACTCTTGCCTTGTTACACAATGTAGCTCTAAGTTTATTCAATTCTCTTTCTTGGATATACATTTACTTGAATTGTGCAAGACCGGCTACCAATGCTTCATAAGGTAAATGAACCAGCAAATGTTGTATAACATTCATAAATCCAGGCGGGAACACTTTTTCCGTCTTACATACAAGCACAACAATTTCTTTCTCCCATCGCCGCATCATCTTTTTCGATACTTCCTTAGCACAAATATGTCTATAAAAGTAGCTAAGTTCAGCAAACATCTTCCACAAATCAGGTTTGAAATAGCAGAACATTACCAGTATAAGTCTCTCCATCATAATGTGGTAATAATGGCTCTTCAACCCATTCAGTTTACTAGTGTTGAGATTAACACATCCTTTTATATTTGCTGCATAGCGGCCTGGAAACTTCAGTGTTTTCAACCAACTAAGTATTTGCTTTCTTTCTTCTGGTCTAACACAATATGGAGCTCGTGGCCTACTTTCATTTCTGCTTGCATTTATTATAACCTCAAGCCCAGGATGATCGCAAATATCGGCTAAGTCTTTCCTCGCACTCAAATTATCTTTTGTTTGACCGGTAAAATCAAAACACATGCTTATGATGCTTTCAGCGACATTACGCTCCTGATGCATCAAATCTATGTTGTGCGGTAAAAGCAACGCCTTTGCATACAGTAGCTCCCAAAGAAAAGAAATATGAGTCCAGTTGTGTTCTGTACCATATCCTTCGAAACCACCTTCAGCGGACTCTTTTAACTTTGCATGCCATGCCATTTTTTGTTTGCTTGTCAATCAATGAGGGGGTCCTTCTATAACACTTTTGCCTTTTCATAATGATCGTGTATCACTCCTGAAAGGGTGATTTGAAGGAAGGAATCGTCAATGACAATCAAAGAAGCTGACTTTTCTTCCACACTTCAACCTGAAGGCATCGGTGTCAGCCATACATATGGGGCAACACAATTTTCCATGGACACACCAACCAGCCCAAATGCCATATGCCAACAAATCATGTATAGACCATAGATACGCGGCACGTAAAGTAAATTCACATTTCAGATGACTGTCGTATGCCTTGACACCTTGCCATAACTCTTTCAACTCCTCAATCAACGGTTGCATAAACACATTGATTTTCGTCCCAGGATGTTTAGGACCAGGAATGATGGCCGCGAGGAATATGTATCCTTCTTTCATGCACATGTTGGGAGGGTGATTGTAAGGCATGATAAAAACAGGCCAACAAGAGTATGGACTGTCACTTGTGCTGAAAGGAGTGAAAACATCTGTTGACAACCCACGATGAACATTTCTAGGATCTTTACCAAACTATAGATCAAAACGGTCTAGAGCTTGCCATGATGCGCCATCCGAAGGATGCACCATAATATCTTTGTCATCGCTCTCACGTAACTCTTCTAAATGTCACCTCATCTGCTTTGCTGTATCTTGAGAAAGAAACAACCGTTTAAGCCTGGACGTGATAGGCATGTATCGAAGCTGTTTAACCGGTACCTTTGTACTTATTTCCTCTCCATCATCATTCAAAACCTTCACATGTCTAGAGCTTGACAATTCATACAATGAGTATCGTTCTGGTGTTCCTTCCAAAACAACATGCAATTATTCTCACATGCATAAATTTTCTCATAACTCATGCCCAGACCTTCCAAAATCTTGTTTGAGTGATATATGTCTTCCGGCATCTTATGTTTTGACGGAAGGAGATCATTGATCAACTTCAAGATACCATTGTAGCAATTGTTTGCAGAATTGAACTTAGACTTCAACCCCATAAGTCGTGTGACCGCCTGCAGAATGGTCACATTGGTGCCCTCATACAATTTTTCATCCGCGGCGGCAAGAAGCCTGTAAAACTTCATCACCTCCTCTGTCAATGAATGCTCTTCGTACTCTTGACCAACATCTGCTATCATCTCATCCATCAGATCTCCATTCTCGTTTCCGTCTAACTCACTAGCATGATCCATCTCTCTATTCTCATGCCACACTAGATAGTTTGGCGTAAATCCGTGCTTACAAAGGTGCAGCATCATTTCAGACCTCTCCAAACATCGACGATTCTGGCACCTGCTACATGGACACTTCACAAAACGAGCAGCACTAGGAAATGCTTGGTTCACAAACACATTTGTGATGTGTGCCCATTCCAAAGTGTACACACCATCTGAATTCCATCCATCATACATCACTTTACGATCGTCACACATTTTTCAGCTTATACCTTCAAAGCAAAAAAATCATTATTAGTTTATTTTCATATTATGTAACAGTCACTACCACTAGGAAGATAGGTCCTAAACCCATCCAAGAGTGGTCGAGTGGGCTGCGCTTATGAAGACACGCATAAGTCCAGATCCAGACGAAATTTTGGCAGCATAACCCCGCTCTTCTCCATTGCACGGCCAAATACGGTGCAGCAAAGAACATCAGTAATATACCATTGAAATCTCGTCCATATCCAGACTCGCGTCTTGTCACAATCCACACCCCCCCCCCCCGATCCACTCCCAAGCTTTCCAAAAAGGGACAATTCTGATCCTTCACGTCTCACATGCCAATATCATGTGATACGTGCCGATTCAAAACGGGTAATCAAATTCTATAGGTTATGTTGCTCATTTTCATTTTTCAATCATTTAGGAGAGTGGAAAGAACAAGATAGAGGAGGAAAGTTGGTCAGAGTTGAAAGTTCTAAGTCCGAATACACCGTTCAGGCACGGTAATTGGTCGTCCTCATTGTCGCCGAACGCATCCGTGCTCGTCTTACCACATACTTCACAACTAGAATCATCTTTCACTATAGGCCTCTAAAGCTACCAAAATTATAAAGATATTTACCTTATTACAAACATATAATTAGTCATCATATCGCAAATGCCGAAAAGAAGCAATCACATGCATCATACAAACTTTTAATCCATTTAGATGAAAAAACTATAAGCCTTTTTAATTCATATCTAAAAGAAGTAATCACATGATATAAACTTGAACATTCAACTTCACACAATATGACATGATATGAATCACATTCAATTCATATAGCATAATAGATATGAATCACATTCACGAGTTAGCAACTATATAATATGAACCACATTCACTAGTTAACTCTAATCACATGATATGATAAAGCATTACTTTCACGTGTTAGCAACTATATGATATAACATTCAACTCTAATCACATATTTGCAATGCACCTAATATTTTACCTTCAGTTAGAGTTGAACCGGATGGAAGGGGTTGGGATGACGAGGGCATCAGACGACTATCAGAATGAGTGCTGGCGGGCGAGGCGAACGGGGGCGCCGGGGGTGCCAGCGGCCAAGGCAGATGGGGATGCCGAACAGGGGGGCAGACGGGGGCCCGGATGGGCGAGGCAGAGGGGACGTCGGACGGCCGACGGGTAGGGGCGCCGATGAGGCGGCGGGCTGGCGACGGCAGCGGGCGGGGGCGCAGGCGAGAAGGCGCGCGGGCGACTGGGAGAATGAAGCGTACGTGGGAGAAGAGAAGAGGCGAAGGGATTAGGTTTTGAGTGGGGCCCGCTTAAGAGCGTCGGCTTTGCCATGGCTGACACTCTTAGAGCCTGAGCCAGCTGGGCCCGCTGTATGAGCATCGGTTTAATCGATGCCTTTAATATAAGCATCAGTTCGACCGACACATTTAATATGTGTGTCGGTTGGCTCAAGAAAACCGACGCCTCAAACTTATGGTTGTCGGTTCCCTTGAAAAGACACCCCTTGATGATTTAAATGCATTGGGGCCGATGCATATAGATAAACCAACACCCTATTCATCGTTTCCTGTAGTTGACATGTGGACTCCACAATCAAACAAGAAACGCTTTATCCACAATGTCACTTGCCCTAGGTTGCATGAGCTTGGTCGAAGTGTAGGAATCCCAACCAGTGATTGTGGGATATCTTGGATCTTGAATGCCCTTTAAGTTTCTTGTCCTTAACCAAGAGCTTATTTTTGTCTTGATTTCTTGATTGGCCATGGACAAGATACTTCAAAGTAGGCTAGTTGAACTTAAATCCCGTGAAATCCTCACAACCTCCTTGATTGCAACGGTGATGTTGATTTCACCCTTGACCTCCTTATAGGTGATAGCCATTGGAGTTGTGTTTGAAAGAAAGAATCCCCATGGGTCTTAGGGAAATGAATCCCCAAGTGCCCCATGTTGACATGGATTTTCACAAATCATGTGCATATCCATGACTTGGATAATTCCAAACAATTCTCCATTGGCTTGATCGTCATGATACTTCAATGGGAGGTGTAGTTCCATAGCCAGCATGTCCACCTTGCTAAGTGTGACACCCGGTTCCGAAAACGAACCGAGTCAGTATATGTGTGCCTAGGATGTTTAACACACATACACAAGTGCATCGCAAATGATATATAGAAAGTTACCACAACAAAATTTAATTAAGAAGGTACTTTTATTAACATATTCAATAATCCTCAAATTATAACTCTAATGATTAATATTGAACTACAACTGCAGCGGAAATAATCCAATTAATCAACTAAGCAAATAGGGTAGCGCGGCTCCAAGCATAACCACAGGCAAGTCGACGGCAGCACACAGCCTAGTACTCCGCATTATCCTCAGGATACTCCCAAACATCACCTGAAATTGTTGGTGGGGGAATTTCAAGGGTTAGTACATGTCGTACTCAGCAAGTGTGGGAAAGTATGACATGTAGCTTAAACAAGGCATTGACAATATATAATGGTTAATTGTTGAAAGTACATTTAAAACATGTAAAAGCATACTAAGACGTCTATGTGAATTTATCCCAACATAACCCAAATAATTATAATTACCAACAACGAGTCTGTTACCATCAATTACCATTATGTCACATTCAACAATGATTATCCATCCAAATGCTAAGTTCTTACCATTATCATCAACCATATTCAATTATCACAACTCAAACCATAACCATGACCATAACAATTACCATAACCCAACCATAACCATCCCAAATCCCAAGTTTCCCTCTAATCATGTAGATCATCCAGGTGCTCTTAACGGGGAGCACGGATATCATGATAGTTTTTTACACTCTGCAAAGGTTGCACCACTTTACCCACAAGTTCGTGATTTCATCACCCGTCGGCTGCTAGAGAAACCTCCCTTATGCCAATTACACTTCCTTAGGTACATGGCAAAGAGAACACAAAATAGCCTTTACAAAGGGACTACCAGCATATTCAGACCCACTAAGGTTTCACCGGTGGTGATGCCTCCAACTGAGCACATCCAACCAAGGGCCCCCTCTTGTGCCGTTCGGATCTCAGGACAGTCCTGCCACTATTGCAAACCCAACCGACTTCCATTCCCTGCCCCTCCAAATGATCCGAATCAATGTTGGCAATAAACCTAATTAATGGGCTAAGCCGCACCCATACTTGAACTTGTGGTGGCACTGTAGTCCTGGCTTATTCTTGCATGAACCAGTCCTTAGATCCAAGGCAAGCAAAACCACCATAACATCCAACCCAATCCACAAACCACGCTTGCTCAAATCTCCCAAGATCCATGTTACCAATTAACCATGTTCATCAATTTACTTTATGCATAAGTTCATTAAATCATCATTAAGCATTTTGGTTGTTTTCCCATCCCAATTAATTAGAGCAAAGCAAAAAGGTAAAAAGCCCTTCCCGACACTCTACAACATGTCCCAAGCGACAAGGATGGTCAAACAAGACTAGTAAACACCTATAGGTAGGTTTCCCATCAAATTGACACGAGCATGCAGTTTTGCAAACAAAACATTTAAAAACGGAATCAATATGATCAAGGACACTTGCTTTACTCCTGAGCTTGATTTGGATCGAAGGCTTCAAAACTCTGGTTTAGTAGGTCCTCGAAAGCACTCCCTACGACAAATCCTTCTATTCCGAGCAACAAACATACAAAACACACAATTCAATCAAATAATGCTCATATAGTACTCAATATGCCATGATATGCATGATTAATGCAATTGTGAGGTAAAACTTGTTAATGAGTTGCTATTAATGTTTACTAACTAGTTCTAATAGTTTGTAACAAGTTTGTAATTGATTCGAGTCAATTTAGAATTAATTCTGCACAATTCAAATTCAGAGGCCAGACAAGTCCGGTTTCAGGGCCGGACTAGTCTGCCCTGATCAGAACTTATGAACTAGGGTTTTCTTGATCAAAGAGAATTGGGGTTGAATTGACGTAGAAATTTGGATGTAGAGAGTGTACCACGTGTTTAGAGATCTAAAGATCAAGAGTTGGATGTGAAACACTTGGTCACGATTAGGGCTTGACGAAGATGAGTTGAGGGTGAATTGGTGATGAAGAACAAAAAGTCGATGAAGATCTTGCTTGATCGCTCCTCCTTCATGTTCTCCTCCTCCTCCTTGCTGATGGATCTTCCCTTGATGGCAGCTCCCACGAACTAGGGTTTGGGGTTCTTTCAATTGTGGCAAAGAGGTGAAAAGGTAAGGTGTTGGGTTGTTTATATAGAGGTGGAGAGGTAGGGTTTGATGGATTTCGAGTCTAAGGTGGGTGGAGGCCTGGGTGGGGTCCCACATGGGCTCTAAAGAGGTTAGACACGATGTTCTTGGGGCCAATTAAGGTAAATACCGAATAACAAGTCGTGGAGGAAAAGATCGAATCCGAGTCGGGCACACTGTACAAGTCTGCTAGGGGGATGGACTAGTTCGATGTTGGACAGAGACAAAAACAGACGAGTCTGGTAGGAGGTCCAGACAAGTTCGGTCTTGTCTAGAGAGGAAAACGGACAAGTCTGGCATAGATCAAACAAGTCCGGGGATTTTACAACTTATTCGAAAACCGTACCAAAGATCGGACTTGTCCGCACTCAGTCACGGACAAGTCCGGAATGGAACAGAAACTTAATCGGACCAGCCCGCAACAAAAAGGGACAAATCTGGAGGGGCTCTAGAGGGGAAAACCAGACTAGCCTGGGGTACAATCCGGACAAGTCCATACCTATACAAACTTTTAAGTGTTGTTTTGCTTCTAATTCATTTTAAACTTGTTTCTTTTTATGTTGCTTAGTACCAAACATGTATAAGGATGTATGCAATGCATGATGGATGAAAATGAGGGTGTTACAAACCTACCCCCCTTAAAATGAATCTCGCCCTCGATATTCTATGTAGAAGGAAAGATATAGGGAAATTCTTTCTTGAGTTCATTTTATAGCTCCCAAGTTGCTTTTGATTCTGTATGATGCTTCCATTGTACTTTGCACCATCGAATGACCTTGTTTCTAGTGACCCTTTCCTTGGTTTTCAAGATTTTGACTGGTTGCTCGGCATAAGTCAAATCTGCCTCCAGTTCCAATTCTTCCATTGGCACTTGTTCTTCCGGTATCCTTAAGAACTGCTTGAGCTGTGAAATGTGAAACCCATCATGGACATCAGAAAGATGTGCTGGCATCTCCAGTTTATATGCTACTTCTCCACGTTTGGCAAAAATCTTGAATGGTCCAATATAGCGAGGTGCCAACTTACTTCTGACATGAAAACGCTTATGACCTTGCATAGGTGACAATTTAAAGTATACGAAGTCTCCCACTTCAAAGGCTATGTTTCTCCGCCTATTATCTGCATAGTGCTTTTGTCTTGTTTGAGCGGCCCTCAAATTCTCACAGATTATCTGAATTTGCCTTTCAGCGTCTTGTAACACATTAGGTACGCGACAAAGGTGTCCTACATTTCCTTCCGTATAGTGCTTCATATGGCGACATCTTCAAGCTGGCTTAGTAACTGTTATTGTAGGAAAACTCAGCGTATGGCAAACTCTTGTCCCAACTTCCTCCATACACCAAGGCACGAGCTCTTAGCATGTCTTCCAATATCTGATTTGTTCTCTCAGTTTGTCCATCCGTTTGGGGGTGATACGCAGAACTAAAATTCAACTGAGTTCCCATAGCTTCATGCAGTTTCTCCCAGAACCTAGAGGTAAATTGTGAACCTCGATCTGAGACTATTTTCTTCGGAACTCAATGTCGGCACACAATATGCTCCATGTACACTTCTGCTAGCTTCGTGGTGGTATATGTGGTCCTAACAAGTATGAAATGAGCTGATTTGGTCAACCAATCCACAATAACCCATATTGAGTCATAGTCGGACTGAGTTCGCGGTAACCCAACTATGAAGTCCATACGAATTTCTTTCCACTTCCACTCCGGAATCTTCAATGTCTACAATAATCCAGTTGGTCTTTGATGTTCCGCCTTGACCCGTTGGCACACATCACATAGTCCAACGTACTCTGCTATGTCCTTTTTCATGTTGGTCCACCAATACCATGTCTTCAAGTATTTGTACATCTTTGTACAGCCGGGATTGATTGAGTAAGGTGTGTCATGTGCCTCTTTCAATATCGTTTCCCGAATATGCTTTACATTAGGCACAACAATCCGTTTCCCAAGCCATAGAGTACCATGGTCATCCTCATCAAATCCGAATTCTCTCCCTTCTTCGGTCCTTTCCTTGATTTCTTGAATTTCCTCATCCTTGGTCTGACCTTCTCGAATTTCTTGCTCCAAGGTTGGATTTAACTCCATTATCCCCATCTCATTCACAACTCCAAGATTCAACCATTCAAACTCCCTACATAGCTCAGATGGCAGCTCTCGAACCGTGAGTTGGTGGCTTACTCCTTTCCCGCTCAAAACATCGGTCACTACATTAGCCTTTCCTGGGTGATAATTGATTCCCACGTCATAATCCTTGATGAGCTCCAACCATCTTCATTGCCTCAAATTCAGATCCGTTTGTGTGAATATGTACTTGAGGCTCTTGTGGTCCGTGTAAATCTCGCACCTATGACCAAGAATGTAATGTCTCCAAATATTCAAAGCATGCACCAAGCCTGCAAGTTTGAGATCATGTGTTGTATAATTCTGCTCATGTTTCTTCAATTGCCTCGATGCATACGCTACTACTTGACCTTCTTGCACGAGCACACATCCAAATCCTGACTTGAGGCATCACAATAAATATTGAAACTTGCTCACATCCAGCAAAACCAAGACAGGTGATGTTGTCAGCCTCTTCTTAAGCTCCTCAAAACTATCCTGACAAGCTTGAGTCCATTGAAATACTTCCCCTTCATTAATAATTCAGTCACGGGCTTGGCTATTTTGGAGAAATACTTGATGAAACGATGGTAATATTCAGCCATTCCCAGAAAACTCTGGATTTCCTTCACATTTTGTGGTGGCTCCCATTTCAGCACATCTCTCACTTTCCCTGGGTCAACCGATACTCCTCCTACTGAGATGATATGGCCCAAGAATGACACCTCCTTGAACCAAAACTGGCACTTGTTGAACTTGGTATATAATTGGTGTTCCCTCAATTTCTGCAATGTGAGCCTCAAATGCTCTTCATGCTCCTCTTCGCTCTTCGAGTAGATCATGATATCATCAATGAACACTACCACAAACTTATCCAAATACTCCATGAAGACCTTATTCATGAGGTACATGAAGTATGCAGGTGCATTCGTCAATCCAAAAGACATAACGGTGTACCCATAAGACCCATACCACGTCTGAAAAGCTGTTTTGGGTATGTCCGACGGTCTGATCTTCATTTGGAAGTAACCTGACCTCAAGTAAATTTTGGAGAAAACACAGGCGCTCTTCAATTGATCAAACAAATCCTCGATGCGGGGCAATGTATACTTATTCTTGATCGTCACCTCGTTGAGAGCTCGGTAATACACACACATCCTTTGAGATCCATCCTTCTTGTCCACAAAAAGCACTTGCGCTCCCCAAGGTGAAGAGCTTGGGTGAATGAAACCCTTCTCTAGCTGCTCTAGAATTTGCTTCTTGAGCTTCGATAACTCCATAGGAAGCATCCTATATGGCCTCTTAGCTATAGGTGCAATTCTAGGTATTAATTCAATAACAAACTCTATGGCTCGATCAGGCGGCATACCTGACAACTCATCCGGAAACACATATGAAAACTCGCACACCACCGAAATTTCCTCAATTGCTGCACTGTCCATTTGATTCAGCCCCCCTTGCTTTGGTGTGTGTTTGGATGCTTCAAACTCTATGTTGACCCCTTTTTCATTTGTCAACTTCACCATCTCTGTGGAAAATTGAATTATTCCATTGTGCTTCTTTAACCAGTCCATACCAAGTATTATGTTTAGTCCTTGTGGATCTAGAACAATGAGGTTGGGGAAGAAGTCTACCCCCCTTATTCTAAGGCTTGCTTTTGGACATACTATATCCATCCTCATCCCCCCTCCAGCAGATTTAACCAACAAGGTATACTTCATATGATATATGGGAAAACTATACTTGGCAACATACTTTGAAGTAATGAATGAATGCGATGCTCCAAAATCAAATAATATGGTTGCTGCATTGTAGTTTGCGAGAAACATACCAATCACCATGTCATGCACTTGTTGTGCTTCCTCTGTAGAGACATGGTTCACCTTGCCACGAACAAGATTCTGCGGTCCACGGTTGCCTTGTGGCACTCCTCGATTCGGTCTTGGGTTCCGTCTTGGAGCATTGTTTCCCTAACCAAGGCCTGATTTAGGATATTGAGATTAAAGTGTCCTACCTCACAACAAGTATAGCAAGACCTTGCTGCACCGGAATTGTTTGGACGAGCTTGGTTTTGGGCATTAGCAGGAAAATTAGCACGAGGCGCTTGAGGCATTAGTGGGCGAGGTGCTTGCATAACGGGGCGTTGCTGCATAGGCTGAGCTTGGCGTGGTGAAATATCAGCGTGATATGCAGGAGCAGAGGGGTTGTAGTATGGTACATTTCGCGGCACAAAGCGGGGGTGAATATTACTTCCTTGTGACAGTCCTTGATGATATGACATTTTCCTCTTGTTATCTTCCTCCATCTCACAAACCTTGTTCTCAACTACATTAGCCTTGTCCACAAACTTCTGGAAATTTGCACAATCACAATTGAGCAATTGTAATTGAATCTCATTGTTTAGGCCCCTCATAAATAATTACTGCTTGCGGCTGTCCCGATAAACATCTTTCGGAGCATACCTTGAGAGTTGAGTGAATTTATTGAGATACTCACTCACACTTGACTTTCCCTGCCTTATGTTCTCAAATTCCTGCCTCTTTAGGATCATAACGCCTTCCAGGACAAAGTGAACATAAACTCTCCTTGTATTCAGCCCAAGTCTTGATTTTCATGGGCATTGCAAAGTGAGTCCCACCAATCCGCGGCTGCTCCAACTAGTTGATGGGAAGCAAAAAGGACCTTCTGTCTATCACTGCATTGGACAATGGCAAGCTTATTCTCCATAGATTTCAGCCAATCATCAGCTTCCATAGGATCATTGGCTCGAGCAAAAGTGGGTGGCCTAGTCCTCATAAACTCTCCCAACCTTTTATGAGGCGGTGGGGTGGCCCTGGAGGCATGTGGGGCGGATTTTGATTATTAGCGTGCAGCTGTCCCAAAGTCTGCATCACGGTCTGCATAAGTTGATTCTGCATAGCCAACAACTGCTGAAGGTTGATAGGCTATGTTCCAGGTCCATTGTTGTTGTTGTTCTGTGGTGCTCCATTGTTCTCCACATTCTCATTAGCATCCCTCTGGTTACGGGTCCTCGGCATCTGAAGAGAGAGCAAGAGGTAGAAGAATTTAGAAATGTCCTCAACTATATGCATCAAGGGATATGAAACTAAACAACTACCTATACTAGTCTATGTGGATGTGGCAAACGCTAAAGCATCCCACAATCCTCTACTAAGAACACAAGCAAAAATAACATAGCAAACATCACACCAAACAATCCACAACATTCCCTAAGTGCTTCTATGTGCTCTAAAGTATCCATTCTATATAGGTTGCATCCTACGGTCAACCTGTGGTTCTGATACTAATTTGTGACACCCTGTAACACCCTCATTTTCATGCATCATGCATTCATAAGTTTATATACATGTTTAGCATTAATACGCATAAAAAGGAATGAGTTTAAAATGAATTTAAAGCAAAACCGCACTCAAAAGTTCTGAGAAGTGCGGACTAGTCCATTTTTAGTGCGAACTAGTCCGATTTCTCTCTGACCTCGCTCGGACATGTCCGTTTTGTTGCAGACTAGTCTGTTTTTCTCTATGTACTATTTTCGGACTTGTCTGGTCCACTGCGGACTAGTCCGATCATCCCACCATTGAAAAAAAAATTTGCTAAGTCCCCGGACTTGTCCCGACTTGTCCGTTTTCCGCCAGACTTGTCCATTTTCCTCTCTGACTAAGTTCGGACTTGTCCGATTTGGTACGGACTTATCCGATTTTTTATGACTAATATCAGACTAGTTTGTCTTTGCACGGACTTGTCCGGTTATGGCGATTCTGAATTGATCTTTTGTTTCACGATGTGTTTTTGGGTTTTACCTTAAGTGGGCCTAAGGACGACGTGTATAACTCTTTGGAACCCATGTGGGACCCCACACCGGCCTCCACCCTCTTTAGAACTGACCTCCACTGAAACCCTAGCCCTCCACCCCTATATAAATAACAACATACCCTATTTTCACATCTCTTTGCCACTTTTGAATCACATCCAAACCCTAGCTCGTGGATAGCCGCCGCCAAGGAGGGAGAAGGAGATTTAGAGCAAGAAGAAGAGGAGGAGGAAACGGAAGAAGATCAAGAGGCCAAAATCTCCATTAACCTTGTGTTCTTCATCAACAATTCACCACAAGTTCTCTTTATAACCCTAGATCATCAAGATCCAAGTGTTTCCTCCAAAACCCTTGATTCAGAGTTCTAAACACCTGGTATACCTTCTACTTCCTCTTTCTCATGTGAATTCAACCCCGTTTCTCTAAATTCACGTCGATCAAGAAAATCCTGACTCGATGGTTCTGCAAGGGGCGGACTAGTCCGGCCAACAACGGACTTGTCCGATCTCCAGATTCGTTCAATAATGAATTAGTTCCAATTTGATGTAATATCAACATGAACCTGCGTAAACTTGTTAATAACCATTGTAAATGATTAGTGAACATTAATAGTAACTCATTAACTAGTTTTGCTTCACATTTGCATTAATCATGCATGACATGACATATTGAATAATATATGTCCACTTATTGATTGTAATTATTGTCTTGTATGTTTATTGCGTGGAATAGAATGTTTTGCTCTAGACGGTGCTGCCGAGGACCTCCAGAACCAAAATTTCGAAGTCTTTGATCCTAACCAAGCTCAGGAGCAAGGAAAGTGTCCTTGAACATGTTGAACCAATTTTTCAAATGTTTTGTTCTCAAAACTGCATGATTGTGTCAATTTGATGGGATTCTTATGATAGGAAGTTTACTAGCTTTGTTTAACCATCCTTGTCACCTGGGATACATAGTAGAGAGTCGGGAAGAGCTATTTATCTTTTGCTACGCTCAACTTAATTGGGATGGGAGAACAACCAAGTTACTTGATTGTAAATTAATGAGATTACGGATAATGTACATTGATGAGCATGGTTAATGGTAACATGGTAATGGGTGATCTAAGAAAGCATCGTATGTGGATGGGTTGGATGTTATGGTGATTTGCTTGCCTTGGATCTAAGGACCAGTTCATGCGAGAATAGGACAGGACTACAATGCCACCACGAGGCCAAGTATGGGTGCGGCGTAGCTGATTAATTAGGGTATTGCTAGTATTGCGCGAACCATTTGGCGCATCGAGGAAGGGGAGTCGGATTGGGTTTGGAATTATGGCGTGACTCCCTGGGATCCGAATGGCACAGGAGGGGGCCCTTGGTTCAATATGTGCTCAGTTGGAGGCATCGCCACCGGTGAAATCTAAGTGGGTCCATACATGCTAGTAGTCCCTTTGTAAAGGCTATTTTATGATCTCTTGGCCACACACCAACGGAAGTGTGAGATGGCATAATGGAGGTTCTTAGTCACCGAAAGGTGATGAAATCACAAACACGTGGGTAAAGTGATACAACCTCTGCAGAGTGTTAAAAACTATCATGATAGCCGTGCTCCCGGTTAAGAGCACCTAGATGACCTACATGATTAGAGGGGTTTTGGATTGGGATGGTTTGGTACTGGTTATGGGATGGTATTATAGTTTATGGCAACAGATATGGTTAATGGTAACGAGAAATCTGGAATATGGGTGATGGTATTGAAATATGGACTGGTATTATGATAACTACATGGTTTATGATGGGTTTACCTCACATACATACAATATATTTCTTTTCAACTGTTTTAATGTACTTTTCAACACTTAACCGTTATTATATTCGTCATTTGTATCAGCTACATGTCATACTTTCCCACACTTGCTGAGTACCACATGTACTCACCCTTGCAATTCCCCCCACCAATAGTTGTAGGTCTGGATTGGGAGTATCACGACATTAATGAGGGGTTCTAGGTTGTGTGCTGCCGCCAGCTTTGCCTGTGGTGTTGCTTGGAGCTGCGCTACCCTATTTGCTTAGTTTGCTTAGTTAGATTATTTCTACTGTAGTTATAGTTCAATAATGATCATTAGAGTTGTAATTTGAGGATTATTTGAATATTGTAATAAAAGTATTTATTTAATAATTTGTCTTGTGGTAATTATCTATTTATCATTTCTGAATCACTTGTGTATGTGTGTTAAACATCTTGGGCACACATATACAACACTTGGTTTGTTTTTCGGAGCCGGGTGTCACACACCCAGTTCCGAAAATGAATCGAGTGTGGTATATGTGTGCTCAGGATGTTTAACACACATACATAAGTGCATCACAAATGATATACAAAAAGTTACCACAACACAAGTTAATTAAGAAGGTACATTTATTACAATATTCAATAATCCTCAAATTACAACTCTAATGATTAATATTGAACTACAACTGCAGCAAAAATAATCTAATGAATCAACTAAGCAGCTAAGCAAATAGTGTAGAGAGGCTCCAAGCATAACCACATGCAAGTCGACGGCAGCACACAGCCTAGTACTCCGCATTATCCTCATGATACTCCCAAACATCACTTGAAACTTTTCGTGGTGGAATTTCAAGGGTGGGTATATGTCGTACTCAGCAAGTGTGGGAAAGTATGACATGTAGCTTAAACAAGACATTGACAATAAATAATGGCTAATTGCTGAAAAGTACATTTAAAATATATAAAAAGCATACTAAGATGTCTATGTGAATTTATCCCAACATAACCCAAATAATTACCAATAACAAGTATGTTACCATCAATTACCATTATGTCACATTCAACAATGGTTATCTATCCAAATGCTAAGTTCTTACCATTATCATCAACCATATTCAATTATCACAACTCAAACCATAACCATGACCATAACCATTACCATAACCCAACCATAACCATCCCAACACCGAAGTTCCACTCTAATCATGCAGGTCATCCAGGTGCTCTTAACCGGGAGCACGGCTATCATGATAGTTTTTAAGACTCTGTAGAGGTTGTACCATTTTACAGACAAGTTTGTGATTTCATCACCCGTCGGCGACTAGAGAAACCTCCCTTTTGCCAATTACACTTCCTTAGGTGCATGGAAAAGAGATCACAAAATAGCCTTTACAAAGGGACTACCAGCATATTCAGACCCACTAAGGTTTCACCGATGGTGATGCGTTCAACTGAGCACATCCAACCAAGGGCCCCCTCTTGTGCGGTTCGGATCCCCGGTCAGTCCTTCCACTATTGCAAACCCAACCGACTCCCGTTCCCCGCTCCTCCAAATAATCTAAATCAATGCTGGCAATACACCTAATTAATTGGCTAAGTCGCACCCATACCTGGCCTTGTGGTGGCACTGTAGTCCTGACTTATTCTCGCATTAACCGGTCCTTAGATCCTAGGCAATAAAAACCACCATAACATCCAACCCAATCCACAAACCATGCTTGCTCAGATCTCCCAAGTTCCATGTTACCAATTAACCAAGCTCATCAATTTACTTCATCCATATGTTCATTAAATCATGATAAAGCATTTTGTTTGTTTCCCATCCCAATTAATTAGAGCAAAGCAAAAAGGTAAAAAGCCCTTCCCGACAGTCTAAAACATGTCCCAAGCAACAAGGATGGTCAAACAAGACTAGTAAACACCTATAAGTAGGTTTCCCATCAAATTGACACAAGCATGCAGTTTTGCATCCAAAGCATTTAAAAATAGGATCAATATGATCAAGGACACTTGCCTTGCTCTTGAGCTTTATTTGAATCGAAGGCTTCGAAATTCTGGTTCTGCATGTCCTCAAAAGCACTCCTTATGGCAAATCCTTCTATTTCGAGCGACAAACATGCAAAACACACAATTCAATCGAATAATGCTGATATAGTACTCAATATGCCATGATATGCATGATTAATGCAATTGTGAGGTAAAACTTGTTAATGAGTTGCTATTAATGTTTACTAACTAGTCCTAATAGTTTCCAACAAGTTTGAATAAGTTTGGAATTGATTCGAGTCAATTTGGAATTAATTCAGCACAATTCTGATTAAAAGGGCCGGACAAGTCTGATTTCAGGGCCGGACTAGTCCACCCTGATTAGAACTTATGAACTAGGGTTTTCTTGATAAAAAAGAATTGGGGTTGAATTGATGTAGAAACTTGGGTGTAGATGGTGTACCATTTGTTTTGAGATCTAAAGATCAAGAGTTGGACTTGAAACACTTGGATCTTGACGATTAGGGCTTGACGAAGATGAGTTGACGGTGAATTGGTGATGAAAAACTTGATGAAGATCTTGCTTGATCGCTCCTCCTTCGTGATCACCTCCTCCTCCTTGCTGCTGGATCTTCTCTTGATGGCAGCTCCCACGAACTAGGGTTTGGGGTTCTTTCAATTGTGGTAAAGAGGTGAAAAGTTGGGGTGTTGGGTTGTTTATATAGAGGTGGAGAGGTAGGGTTTGAAGGATTTCGAGTCTAAGGTTGATGGAGGCTGGGGTGGGTCCCACATGGGCTCTAAAGAGGTTAGACATGATGTTCTTGGGCCCAATTAAGGTAAATACCCAATAACAAGTCATGGAGGAAAAGATTGAATCCGAGTCAGGCACACCGGACAAGTATGCTAGGGGGCGGACTAGTTTGATGTTGGACAGAGACAAAAACGGACGAGTCTGGAAGGAGGTTTGGACAAGTACGGTCTTGTCCAGAGAGGAAAACGGAAAAGTCTGGCATAGATTGACAAGTCCGGGGATTTGACAACTTATTCAAAAACTGTACCAAAAGATCAGACTAGTTCGCACTCAGTCACGGACAAGGCTGGAATGGAATAGAGACTTAATCGGACTAGCCTGCAGCAAAAACGGACAAGTTTGGAGGGGCTCCAGAGGGGAAAACCGGACTAGTTTGGGGTACAATCCGGACAAGTCCGTACATATACAGACTTTTAAGTGTTGTTTTGCTTCTAATTCATTTTAAACTTGTTTCTTTTTATGTTGCTTAATACCAAACATGTATAAGGATGTATACAATGCATTATGGATGAAAATGAGGGTGTTACACTAAGTGGTGTGCATGCCAAGCTAAGGGAACTAGAGCATTCTTCTATCCCCCCTATAGTGGAGACCATATTCACATCCACGATGAATGAGAATAGGATTCCTTCAACTCCAGCACAAATCTGGTCATGGATTGGTGGAGCCAACCCATGACATGAGTGTTGGATGAAGAGCCAACTATCCACCCCATAATGGAGGCAAACAAAGAACTCTTGGAGCCTCCCCCAATCTTGGGGATGGATGACTTTGGCTCCTACTGGAAGCTGAAATTCTTCCGCGGAAGGCAATGGTGTTGCCTAGCGGACATTTGTTGAGGTACGCCTTGAATTATCTTGAAGTTGAGCACTTGCATCCTCGTTGGCCATCTCGTAAAATGGGTTAGCCAACACTACCTTGTTTGCACACAAAAGGAGAAAATAAACAAGGGTAATCATGTCTAACAATTATTAGTTCTTATAGCTCAATCACAAGTTATAGCTATACTTCACATCCTTTGCCTTCCTGAGCAACGACGCCAGAAATGCTTGTTGACGGCTACTAACGTCACATATCATCTCTAGTAAGAGATGAGGTCCGCAAGCGCACGGAAACTGTCATGTAGCATTTCACCTAAGGGTATCGTATTTATTCTAAAGGAAGACAATGGAGTAAAGTAAACACTACTCTTGTGATCAAGCTATGGGATACTAATCAATTATGAAGACAGGGGTAAGTTGATAATATATGGGTAGTGTAACGCACCTAAGCAATCTATTCTAAAGGGTAGATGAGTCCTAATGGAGGTTAGATTAAGGATTGGGGAGTTGCTCCTACAATGCTTCTAATATACATATACATAGCCTAGGTTAGATACTAATGAGCATGTCAATGGTGAATACTTATGCTAAGTTGTTCAACAAATCGGGCACGGGTTTACCCTAGCAATACTAGGATGACTCTCGCCAAGAGCCTATGGCATAGCCGAATGTGGAGGACAACAAAGAACAGATAGGGTTGTCACCACCTACTGCCTACCTCTTCAATTTGTGGGTCTACGAGACATCCATCGCTACTTAGCTACCCTAGCACCATGCTAACATATTAAGATAATACCTAAGGAGCCATGGCACAAGCCATCCTAAGGCAATGAACTAAATCATCGTTGAACCAATGTTGATACACAACATAAGTTATTCATATTAACATGATCATATCATAACTAATTAGACTATAGTGGGGGTTTGTAGTGTTTATGATAATAGATTAAGAGTGATGTGGCATAATCATAAAGACTACTCCTACCACATACATGGAATCCACAATCAAACAAGAAATGCTTCAACCAAGTATATGAATAAAAGAAGACTAAAGATAATATTTTTATTATGCATAAAGTCACAAATATAAGAAAAGAAACATAAGAGTACCTTCCCCAACTTGGACTTGGGACTAGAGGCTATCCTCTTTATAGCCTAACTCTAATAAGGACTAAGAGAACTAGTGTATGCAATAGAATGATGCTCAAGTGATGTGTGTTGAGGTGAGGGGTGAGGGGTCCTATTTAAATCTTGGAGAAGGGTCGGCTCCCACCACCAAAATCACGCGAATCAGTCACCCATGTCTTCAAGCCGAGAGGAGCCAACATGTGACATTTGACCGAGTTTGGCGCCACTCCCTAGTCGGCCGACTAGGGAGGTCGGGGACCTGGTATTAGCCCCGTTGGGGTTGTGCTTCCTCCAAGTCTCTGCCAGGTGGGTCCTATCCCCTTATATGGGTGCTACACCATTGAATGGCCTCAGATACTTCTATTTGTGGGTCATTTGATCCATGTCGTGCCACATGTCATCGCTTGATTGGCCGGAATGATATTTTATAAGATCCATCCCCTTGTTTCACTTCAATTATGCATAAAATGCATGCATGCATTACTTTCTCCAAGGACAAGTGAAAATAGGTTAAATAGAAAGGTGATGTGTGCAAGAAATGATATTTCCTACACATAATTGAGGTATATTGACGGGTGAAATTTGTATATAACAATTGTCAACATTGATGACAACACGTTAAGCTTCAACAAAAAGGATATTAATTGGTTTTCATAACATGTATGTGTATAAGTAACTCCCCCTCAATGTATGCATTAAGAATAAATAAGTTGAGAGAGTTATCATACATATACATGTTATGGTGGGGTGCCTAAATGATGTGTTCATAATTTGTGATAAGACAATGAATATGAGTGATAAATAAGTCATTTCAAGCATCACATCACAATTAAGCATAGCAAACATTGAAAAGTGCATACAACCCATAATATATTAAGCCTTACACAAATTGAAATGTGAGAGTTTTTAAAACATAATACACGTCCATAGTAGGATCAAAAGAGACAACAAAAACAACACTAAGTACCCCCTTCCAATCTCTCCCCCTTTGGCATCAAGACTAAAAAGGAAAAGAAAGGAGGAGAGCCCTAAGATCTACTCTTCACCATCGCCGTCATCGCCCTGTTGTTGCTCACTATTGCTCTTCGTAGCCTCTAGATCTTCGGCGTCTTCATCATCGCCTTCCTCTTTGGAGGGTGCCGCATGGAGGTGCTAACATTACCAAATTGAGGGAGTTCTTCGGTGGTGAACTCGGGGAACGGAGTCATCCATAACTCTCCATGGCGAGAGACATGAGAACTTTGAGCTTGTCGCACATCACCTTGAGATACTTCTCTTGGCGAGCTCCATGCAACATTGCCGAACTTTCACCTTCTGGCAACAAGCAAAAATTGCCTTAAAGCAGTTGAAGAAGCCACTTATGGATTGTGATGGAGGAGGAGGAGGTGGAGAAGCCACGGAATGAGAGGATGAGGCAGGAGGATTCGCATTCTTCCTTCTTGGTACAATAGGCTCTGGAGGAAGAATCTGAGGACGAAGTCTCCTATGAGTGATATCCTTCTTGAAAGTCAGCCTGAACACCTTCTCGATCAAGAACATGATTATAAGGTGCATAACCACATGATCGGTTGTGTGTGTGAGACATGTTGAAGATGTCAACAAAGATATAGTCCACCACATTGAAACCGACATCTCCAGCAATAAGCACCATTAGATGTCTCAAGTTGTCTTGAATGATTCCCGCATCTCCATCTTTGGGGGCTATTGTCTTCTGGAGCACACGGTTGAACACACTATAGAAGGGCTTGATGTTCCTTATATGTCCCACCTCATAGTGAACTCCATGACTTGGACATATGTAATCCAAGACATCTCTATCAACAGCCTTGAGGTCGGAAATAATGATCTCATTCTCAAGTTGAGTTTCCAAATCAAGAATTTGAGCAAACTCCTAATAAGTGATAGTGTATTGATCTCCATTGGTCATCCAGGTGATCCTCCAATCTTCGTTGGTGTAAAAGTGGACAGTGGAATTGAACTGCACAATGGCTTCAACATTCCAATCATACTTGAAAGCCATAAGTTCCTTTAAGCCATGGCACTCTATGGCCTCTATCACGACATTGAATGCAGAATGATTCTTCTCTGTCATGTAATCCCAATCAATCCATTTGGCATCAGTCATTGGAGTCTGCTTCATCATGTAGATGGTCCGGTAATAGTCACAATTGAAGTCACACCAAAAGTGAGGGTCGGCGGTGCTCTTCTCACGTTGATACACATCAACCGTTCTGAGTCTTCTAGCCTTCTCGGCCCCTTTGCCTTTGAATATGTTGGCTTCAACAGTAGCTTGGCAATTGGGGTTTCTTGCAGGTGAAGACATCCTCAAGGGACCTATGGGTTGAGAGGGTCCCTTCTTAGCTTTGCTTGCAGGCTTCTTAACTGCAGGAGCTTTCTTCTTCGGTGTCTTGTCAACTGGTGCTCTGCCCTTGCCCTTTGACCTCCTAGCCTCTTGAGTTCTTGATTTCTCTCCCATTGTTACAAGTCTCTTCTTCCTTGGGGCTATCTCGGTTGCAACTGAATTGTGAGCTTCTCACTGTTTTTTCTTGGCATTCCTTGCTTCAGAACTTGATTCGATAAGAGCTATAGCAAGGTCTCACTCCTCTTGATCACGATGAATTCTTGCCTCGCTTCCTCAAGCTTGGGATCGGATAGAGGAGAGTAGTCGGGATCCGACATCATCCCTGAGAAGTGATGCACAAGAGAATACATCAGTCCAAGGAAGTGGAAAACTGCGTTAGAATTCACATAATCGATCAAGGTTAGAGTTTTCGTTGTGGAATCCGAACTTGTCTGCCCAAGGGTCAGACTAGTACGTACGAGCCAGACTTGTCCGCCATGTGATTGAATTAGTCTAGTTTACACACCAAGAACCCTAATCTTGAGGGTTTTTGCAAAAACTACGGATCTGGCCACAATACTCCAAGGGTAGCATCATAATGACATATAGAACAACTTTTGTGAAGAGGTTTATAGCAAAATACCTAAAAGATTTGAGTTTCAAAGGATTTAGGGTTAGGTCAAGAATACCTCTTCAAATCTTCAAATCGACGAAATGTGGATGAAGAATTGGCCTAGGATGCTTAGGGAAGAGTTCCCACACACCTTGGGGCTTCAATCCATGGATTAGAATCGATTTTTGGTGTAAGGAATCAAAAATCGCCGATTTGGGGTGTGGTTTTCGTGCTTGAGGAGAGAGAGAGCTTGAGTGGAAGTGAGAGGTCGGGGGTCCCCTGGGGAGGTTAAGTCCCCAGGGGCCGGACTAGTCCGGTTGGAGACCCGGACTTGTCCAGCCTACGGACTGGGTTCGGACTACTCAGATGGGCCGGACTAGTGTAGCCCGGGGACGGACAAGTTCGTTTTGGACTTATCCATTAGAGCCCGGCGAAGCTGGACTCTGGGCTTGTCCGGCCAGTGAGGCAGAATAGTCTGGTCCAAAGGCTTAAAACATATATATATATATATATATATATATATATATATATATATATATATATATATATATATATATATATATGTATGTATGTATGTATGTATGTATAAAGTTTTCACCGGAGATTTGATCCATGGTCAATAAGCAATCAACAACCAAACACGACCATAACTCATAAAGATTCAATAATTTAAAAATAGTTTTGTAGAAAATTGAGGAGGAAGAGTTTTTCGCTAGCATGTGTGAATTTTGATGCAGATACAAGTAACAATCAAATGTGCAAGACTCGAGCCACATTTTGAGAATCAAAGATATGAGCTCACTCCTAAGTTCACAAAACCTTTTCTCATCTAGGGGCTTAGTGAAGATATCGGCCAATTGTTTTTCAGTTCTCACATGGGAGATTGCTATGTCTCCTTTGATGGAGTGATCCCTCAACAAATGGTGGCAGATATCGACGTGTTCGGTCCTTGAATGTTCAACTGGATTATGGGCTATTTTGATGGCACTCTCATTGTAATATAGGAGGGGGATATGGCACCAGTTTATGCCATAGTCCCTAAGAGTTTGTCGCATCCAAAGAAGTTGTGAACAACAACTCCCGACGGCGACATACTCCGCTTCAGTTGTGGAAAGAGCAATGGAGTTTTGTTTATTTGAAGACCAAGACACTAGGGATCTACCAAGGAATTGGCAAGTTACGGAGGTGCTCTTTCTATCAACTTTACACCCCACATAATCCGCATCGGAATATCCAATGAGATTAAACTTAGAGCCCTTGAGGTACCAAAGTCTTAAGCTTGGTGTGTGAACCAAATATCTATGAATTCTCTTAACGGCGGTCAAATGACAGACCTTAGGAGCAGCTTGGAATCGAGCACACATAGAAACACTTAGCATTATATCGGGCCTACATGCACATAAGTAAAGCAATAAACCTATCATGGAACGATATACCTTTTGGTCCACACTTGGACCATGTTCATTAAGGTTGAGGTGCCCATTGGTTCCCATTGGAGTATTGATGGTTTTGGCTTTGTCCATGTCAAACTTCTTGAGTATGTCTTGTGTGTACTTTGTTTGACTAATAAAAGTACCTTCCTTGAGTTGTTTCACTTGAAAACCTAGGAAGAACTTCAACCCTCCCCCCACCATGGACATCTCAAACCTTTCGGTCATTATCTTGGAAAACTCATCACAAAAAGTTTTGTTAGTAGAACCAAATATAATGTATCAACATATATTTGGCAAACAAACAAATCATCATTGAAATGCTTAGTGAACAAAGTGTAATCGGACTTCCCAATTTTGAAACCATTTTAGTTAGAAAGTCTCTAAGGCACTCATAATAAGATCTAGGAGCTTGTTTGAGGCCATAGAGAGCCTTACGCAATTTGTAGACATGGTTTGGGAAGTCTTGATCTTCAAAGTCGGGGGGGGGGGGGGGGGGGTTGCTCCACATACACTTCTTCTTTGATTGGACCATTGAGGAATTCACTCTTGACGACTATTCGGTATAGCTTAAAATCATGGTGAGTAGCAAAGGCGAGTAATATTTGAATTTATTGAAGCCTAGCTATGGGGGCAAAGGTTTCATCAAAATCCAAACCTTCGACTTGTGAGTACCCCTTGGCCACAAGTCGTGTTTTGTTCCTTGTAACCACCCCATGCTCATATTGTTTGTTGCGGAACACCAACTTGGTGACCACAACATTGGCGTTTGACCTCTTCACAAGCTCCCATACTTGATTTCTTTCAAAATGGTTGGGCTCTTCTTGCGTGGCCATCACCCAATCCAGATATTGTAGTGCTTCTTCAACCTTGTGAGGCTCCAAAGAGGAAACAAAAGAGTAATGTTCACAAAAATTTGCAACACGAGATCAAGTAGTTACCCCCTTGGAGATGTCTCCAAGGATGTTGTCAACGGGATGGTCCCGTTGAACGCTTTGATGTACTCTTGGGTGTTGTGCTTGAGGTCTTGTATCTTCATCTTCCTAATTTTCTTAGTCTCCCCCTTGATCGATGCCTCCATTTTCATCTTGTTGAAGTGTATCTTGAGGGTCTTGAGCTTGATAATTTGATGAAGAGTTTGCTTGATGTATGGGATTATCACTTGAGTCTTGAGGTTGTTCTTGTGGTTGAATATCTCCAAGTTCCATCCTTCCTATCACCACTTGTGGAGCTTCTTCTTGATCTAGCACATGAAGATCAATTTGCTCCACTTGGGAGCCATTAGTCTCAATAAACACTACGTCACGTGCTACTTCAACAATTCTGGAGGATTTGTTGAAAACATGATAAGCGTAAGTGTTTGAGTCATAACAAGCAAAAACCCTCATCGGACTTAGAGGTGAACTTCGAAGTGTTAGGCTTCTTGTTGAGAATATAGCATTTGCTAACAAAACACAGAAAAAGGAAACATTAGGTTTGTTACTGGTTAGGAGTCCATAAGACGTCTTCTTTAATATGCGATGGAGATACAACCGGTTTATGGCATGGCAAGTGGTGTTAACCGCTTCTGCCCAAAACTGGTCCGACATCTTGTATTGATCAAGCATGGTTCTTGAAATCTCAATGAGAGTCCTATTCTTCCTCTCGACCACCCCATTTTGTTGAGGGGAGTAGAGGGCTGAGAACTCATGCTTGATGCCTTCTTCATCCAAAAACTCTTCAACTTGAGCGTTCTTGAATTCGGTATTATTGTCACTCCTTATAGTCTTGATCCTCAAGGAGAACTCATTTTGAGCTATCCTCAAGTATTTCTTGAGGACACCTTGAGTCTCACTCTTATCATGCAAAAAGAACACCCAAGTGAAACGTGAAAAATCATCGATAATGACAAGGCCATATTTGTTACCACTAATGCTTATGTAGGCGATTGGACCGAAGAAGTCCATGTGTAAAATCTCCAATGGTCTTGTTGTTGTCATGATATTCTTGGATGGATGTTGGGCTCCAACTTGCTTTCCGGCTTGGCATGCGCTACATGGCCTATCCTTTTCAAACACAACATTCTTTAAACCACGGATGTGCTCGCCCTTAAGAAGTTTTTTCAAATTCCTCATCTCAACATGGGCTAGTCTTCTATGCCAAAGTCATCTCATGTTGGTTTTTGCACTTAAGCATGTATCAAGTTGGGCTTTATCCGTGGAGAAATCCACAAGATAGAGCTTTCCCTTGAGAACACCCTGAAAAGCAATTGATTCATTGCTTCTTCTTATGACGGTCACACCCTCACTAGTGAAAGGACAATTATAACATTTGTCAGATAGTTGTGATATGGAAAAAAGATTATAATCAAGTGAATCAACATGTAAAACATTGGAAAGAGTATAATTAGGGGATATAGTAATTTTACCGGTGCCAAGGATTTTCCCTTGGCTATTGTCCCCAAAGTAAATTCCCTTACTTGGATCTTAATTTTCTTCATACTCCACAAAAATCTTCCTTTCTCCCCGATCATATGATTTGTGCATCCAATATCAAGAACCCACTTGGTTCCACCAGAGGAGTATGCCTACAAAATAGAATTAAGACTTGGCTTTAGGTACCCAAGCAGTGTTGGGTCCTTTTATGTTAGTCAAGAGGCACTTGGGCACCCACACGCAAGGTTTTGGACTCTTGCGGTGTGGCCCAACATACCTAGCATAAGCATTTCCAAACTTGTTTCTTAACAAAACATATGAAGCATCGAAATCATGAAACAATGGATGAGGTTCCTTTTTAGGCATCTTATGAGATGTAGCAATGTTCATTCCTTTGTAATTGTTATATGAACCTCCTTTGACAAAAACAATCAAGTCTTTGTCATTCTTGGGAGTTTTGGTGTTTTGCCTCTTCTCCTTAGAATAGCCAAGACCATCTTTGAAAAGAGGATGTCTTGTGTTGGTGTATGCACTACGTGCATATGCCATCTTATCCTTGTCAAAGATGTCACCTTTCATTGCTTGGTTGTTTTGTGCCACCTTCAGCTCATGTTAACATTTGTGGAAGGTGAGCTTTTAGAGGAAGAAGGTGCATTGACCTTGTGAGACTCCACTTGTGTTTCAAGGATCTTTTTAACTTTTGTCAAGCTAACAAGTTCATCCTTTAGCACAATTGTAGTGTTCTCAAGGTTTGAGCAAGTTTCCTTGCTCAAAGCGAGTTCACGGTCAAGTGCATTGCTTCTTTCTCTTTCAAGCTCCAAGAGCTCCTCAAACTCTTGACATCTCTCCTTTTGTTGGATGAGCATGTCCTCTTGACGGTTGATGAGCTCTTCCTTCTCAAATATCTCATCCGATAACATTTTCAACCTTTTCAATGTGCTCTTACTCATATCTTTAAGCATACATTCATAACTACTACTATATACAATCATCATGTGAAGAAATTGAAGAAGATGATTTGGATTTAACCTTATTTATTCCCTCCTTGGCCATGAGGCAGGTTGGCCTTGAGTTCTCCAAGTTGGGGAAGAGCTTGTTCTCCGTGGTTGACTTCTTCATAGCAATAGTTGCTATCTTCTCTTCTTCATCGGAGGGGGAGTATTCATTTTAATCCCACTCCTTCCCAAGGTGAGCATGTCCCGATTGCTTCTTCTTCTTGAAGTATTTCTTCTCTTGAGACTTGCTCTCTTTCTTCTTCTTGTTTTCTTCATGTGGGCAATCCACAATGAAGTGACTATATTCCCCACAATTGTAGCAAGCCCTCTTTGATCTTGTCTTGGGATTGTCTTTGCTCTTGCCTTCACGATGGTAGTTCCCCCTCCTCCTTCTCATCATCCTCTTGAAATGGTTGATGAAGAGTGCCTCTTCCTCATCAGTGTTAGGGCTCTCTTCATCACTCACATCTTTTTCTTGGGATCTTGAGGATGTTGCCTTTAATGCAACATCTCTTTTCTTGGAGGAGGAGACTTTTTGAAGTTCGTTGTAGAACATAGCCTCTTGCTCCATAATCTCATGGTTGATGATTCTCCCTAGCACTTCTTCGGGAGTCATCTTGTGGATCCCAGACTTTAACGAATTAGTGAGAAAAGAGTAACATTTCGAGGCATGAATGCTTGAATCATCCTCTTCACCACATCGTGGTCCATCCATCGGGTGCTTCCATAAGATCGGCTCTTGATGATGAGGGTCTTGAGGCGGTTGTACATGTCTTGGGGGTCCTCACCATCCATGATAGTGAACCTCCCATGTTCTTCAATCATTTCGATCTTTGCCTCCCTAATGACAAGGTTACCCTCACGTGTCGTCTTGAGCGTGTCCCATATTTCTTTGGCCACCTCCAACCCTTCAATCTGGTTGAACTTCTCTCGAGTCAATGAGGAGGTGATCCTCCAACCGCTTGAGCATTGCAATGGAGTAGAACGGCTTGCTTTGGGGTAACGTCTTTCTCATTCTTGGGAAGATGAACACCTATCAAGACAATTTGCCACAAGTTAGGGTTTAAGGAAATGAGATGCATGTTCATGTTATGCTTCCACATAGAGTAATCATTTCCATCGAATTGGGGAGGTTTCCCAATAGGAATAGACAAATAGTGATTGCTAGCAGTTAATCGCTAATAGTTGTAAGGATATCGGCAGTAGTCTTGTGAACTACTCCCATTGTTGTTGTTGATTGGATCGATCGCCTTGGTCTCCTTCTTGGGAAGACCTAGATTCTCACGAAGTTGCGCCTTGAGTAGACACACTTCTTTGTCATCATTGGGATCATCTTGGAGCATATCGGCATTCTTCATCTTGTCGTCGCTGACGATCACTGGGACCTCGTTGTAACCCCTTCCGGCCATCTCTTCTCCGAGTTGTTAGACTCTTGGTGGAGAGACCTACTCTGATACCAATTGAAAGTTGCCTAGAGGGGGGTGAATAGGTAATATGACCTAAAATAGCTTAATCAAATGAGATTAAAACTTCGAGGCCAGACTAGTCTAGTCAGGGCCGGACTAGTCCGCTCAGCACAAGGTGAAAACCTAAAAACTTGATTTTTACAAGTTGTTTGTAGAATCTAGGTTCACGAAAGATAGACGCAATGTCTAGCAACCTAGTACAACTTAGATTAACGATTGTAAGCAATCAAGTTGCAGGATTTTAAAGAAGAACAATGCAAAGAATGATATGAACCCTTAAAGCAATTCTAGTGATTACGAAAAGTAAAACGAGAAGAGAGACATGATTTATCCCATGGTTCAGCTCCACAAATAAGTCTACATCCACGTTGAGAAGTCCACACAAGGATCGGGTCTCACTTGACCCTCTTCTCACCAAGCCACCACAAATGGCCGGCTTGGTTTCCACTATAACAAAGGGTTATCACCAAATTTTTGGGCTACTCACAAGTTGAGGCTCCCACAAATGAATACAACAAGGAGCACAAGAAGATCAACTCACACAATCCACAAAACGCAACACCAAGTGCAAGTGATCAAACCGAGAGCCAAAGCCTGATGATCTTTCTTCACTCTCCTTCCCAAACCCTAATCTCTTCAAGATTTGGTCTTAGAGGGCATGTAGGCGGATTAGAAGGCTTTGGAAGGCTCAAGGATAGTTGTGGCGGTGCTAGGGTTCAAGATACTTCAAATAGGAGCTGGGGGTCCCCTTTTTATAGAGGTCCAGGAACCCTAACCATTGCCAACAACACAAACCCGGACTAGTCCGGCCTCTTGGGACCACCAACAATTCGGCGTCACTGATCGACAAAAGAGGTGATGTCCCCACCAAATGTTTGAATTTCAAACGGTCATGGGAACCTGGACTAGTCCGGCTAGAAGCGGACTAGTCCGATGTTGGACAAAATGCTTTATTCCAGCTGAGAACGGACTTCTCTAGGAGGGCCCGAACTAGTCCGACCCCTGAGGTGGACAAGTTCGGCCTCCCAGGACTTGGCTTCGGGATCTCACACTAAGGTCCAAACGAACTAGTCCATACTCGAACGAACAAGTCCGAACTCAGACAGAAAGCTTTAGTCTGTCCCAAAACGGACTACTCTTGGTGGTCCAAACTAGTCCAACCTCTATGGCAGACAAGTCCGGCCTCCCAGGACTTAGCTCCACAAACTCTCACCAAGGAAGGACGGACTAGTCCGTACCCATACGGACAAGTCTGAACTCGTACAGAGACCTTTAGCCCGCCCCAAAACAGACTAAACTGGCCACCCAGACTAGCCCGACCTGAGGCCCGGACAAGTCCAGTCCCTGGGAATTTTCTCTCAAAGGATTCTCACTTAGGTATTTCTCTAAACCACCCGTTTGAGCCCTCTTTGATGATCTCAATGCACTTGATAAACGAACCCTCACACTTGATATGGCTAGTCTAAACTTAACACAATAGAAACCCTAATTTCTATGCTTAAGTCTTCGATGCTCGTTTCAACCTTTTCCTTTTTGAGGGATTTTGTCTCATTTCAACCGTAACACTTGTGCTTAAGATCAAATCATCTCATTATTTTCTTAATTGTCATCATCAATCATCCTAAACCCACAGGGATGCCTAGATGTACTTTCAGGTTCTCTACCAAGCAAAGCGATATACAAAAGAACAATTTGGTACTTTTACAGCAGAAAAGAGGCTGCAGAAAAAGAGTGGTAGGAGTGAATCGTGTAACTCTGGGAGAAAGACTGCTGGATCAGATGCATTAGGGACAAAACCTGCTCCTAAGTGGTGCCCAACTGGACTTAATCGTACACAAAAGCGACGTGTTCAGCGCCTACGAGCGATGGAGATTGCAGAAAAGAAAAACGAGGAGCAGCGTGACCAGTGGTTTAATCAAGAATGACCGATGATGATCACCAAAAAGACATGGAGAGAGAAGCGACTAGAAAGGGAAGAACCATATACTGACATGGAAAATATTAGTGGTTCAAATGAGGGGGCTAACAATGTGGACGTGAATATGGTGTTCTAGCTGCCAACCGAATTTTGTATCCCAGAGGTTGAAGTGAAGTTGCCGAATTAAATTTGGGAGCAAAGAATGTCATGTTTGAGAAGCCAAAAAAACTCGGTCAGCACATGAAACCATTATACCTTAAGGGACATTTCAATGGAATACCAGTAGGGCGCATGTTGGTTGACAGAGGGGTTGGTGTTATTATAATGCCGCTGGCTATGTTTGAGAAACTGGGTTATAAGAAGGATGCGTTAATAAAAACTAATATGACACTAAGTGGATTTTCAGGAGAGCCGACCGAAGCTATGAGAGTTATGTCTGCAGAATTGACGGTGGGGAGCAAGATTGTCCCAACAGCATTCTTTGTGGTAAGTGTAAAGGATCGATACAATGCTTTGCTTGGTAGGGATTGGATACATGCTAATGGATGTGTAGCCTCTACTTTGCACTAATGTGTGATACAATGGGTTGGAGATGATGTGGAAGTAATAGAGGTAGATAATTCGGCTTGTATGGCAATAGCTGAATCATCAATAGAATTGCAAAATAACAATATGAAGTGCTTGATAGGGAGAGATTTGACTAATTATGATTATGTAAGTCTGGAGAGGGATGGTTTTGCGCCTGTAAATGTAAAGCCAACCGACGTGACTCGGCTCAATAATTTATCATTATAATGTTAAGCAAAGAAGAAAGTCTAGCATGGCTGCAAAGGCGGATTGAGGAGTATCGTTCAGTTAAGAATGATATGGGTGAAACAATTGAAGATTTTGATGATATGGGAAATTAGGACAGGGGTTTTCTGTTGATGAGCTTCCAGAGGTAGATATTGGAGATGGAGTTGTTCCGAGACTGACCTATGTGAATGCAAATCTATCAACAGAGCAAAAGAGTGAGGTATGTAATTTATTGAAAGAGTTTGTTGATTGTTTTGCTTGGGAGTATACTGAGATGCTTGGTTTGAGTAGAGAATTAGTTGAGCATAGATTGCCAATAAAACAAGGATTTAGGCCGTATAAACAACCTGTTAGACACTTTAATCCAAAGTTATTTGATAGAATAAAAGCAGAGGTTGATCGGTTGTCAAATTTTATTCGGCCATGTCGGTATGCAGAATGGGTGTCAAACATAGTGCCAGTAGAAAAGAAAAATACTGGTAAAATTAGGATTTGTATTGATTTTTGAAATTTCAATAAAGCAACTCCTAAAGATGAGTACCCCATGCCTACAACTGATGTTCTGATTAATATAGCATCGGGGCATAAGGTGATTAGTTTTTTTGGATGGCAATGCTGGGTACAATCAAATTTTTATGGCTGAAGGAGATACATCTAAAACTGCTTTTCATTGTCCTGGATTTGTTGGGCTCTTTGAATGGATTGTAATGACGTTCGGGCTGAAAAATGCTGGTGCTACATATCAGCGAGCTATGAATCTAATTTTCCATGATTTGTTGGGTATTATTTTGGACGTAATATTGATGATGTGGTTGTGAAATCGGCTGGTTTTCATGGTCATTTAGCCCATTTACGTTTGGCTTTTGAAAGGATGCAAGAATATGGGTTAAAAATGAATCCTTTGAAGTGTGCAGTTGGCGTGTCAGCTGGTATATTTTTGGGATTTATTGTACATGAGCATGGTATAGAAATTGATCCTAAGAAAGTGGAGGCTATTAGAAAAATGGAAGAGCCGGCATGTAAAAAGGATGTGCAGAACTTGTTGGGGAAGATTAATTATCTGAGGTGATTTATTACTAATTTGGCGGGTAAGATTGAATCATTTATGCCACTGCTTAGGTTGAAACATGAGAATGAGTTTGTCTGGGTGGCAGAACAGAGAGAAGCTTTCGAGAAAATTAAATCATATTTGGCTAATCCTCCAGTGTTACGGACACCCAAAATTGGTAAGAATTTTAAGTTATACATTGCCGCTCAAGAGAATGTTGTAGGTGCAGTTTTGACGCAAGAAGATGGTGGAAAAGAGTTTGTTGTTGCCTATGTAAGCCGATATTTATTGGATGCTGAGACAAGGTATTTATTTATTGATAAGTTATGCTTATCTTTATACTACGCATGTGCTAAATTTTGACATTATATATTTTCTAGTACATGCATAGTAGCTAGTCAATATGATGTGATAAAATATGTGCTGCAAAAACCAATCCTTAGTGGGAGAGTGGGGAAATGAGAATACTCTTTAGTTGAGTATGATTTGATATATGAGCCGTTATGATTAATGAAAAGGCAAGTACTCGCTGATTTTATTGTGGATCATTATGTTAAAATTGATCATGACCTGCAATTAGTTGAGGTGTGCCCGTGGAAATTATTCTTTGATGGATCAGTTTGTGGGAAAGGCCAAGGGGTTGGATATGTGATTGTTTCTCCAAATGACATAGTGTATGGTTTTTCTATTCGGCTAGATTTTACATATACAAACAACCAGGCTGAATATGAAGCATTATTAAGTGGTTTAATACATTTGATTGATATGGGGGTGAGAAGCATAGAGGCTTTTGGGGATTCACAATTAGTTGTGCACCAAATAATGGAGAAATCCAATGTTTAGATGGAGTATTGAATGAGTACCATGAAAGTTGCATGGATATTATAAGAAAATTGGAGTGGTTTTGCGTTGTTCACGCGCTGAGGGAAAATAATGTGAGGGATAATTTGTTAGCACAACAAGCTTCGGGTTATGGAGTCAGGCAAGGAAAGTTTTTAATTAAATCAAGGCCGATGTTACATAGTGTTTTAGATATTGAGGGGGTCATAGTGATTTGTCCAAAATCGATGAATGTACGGTGAAGGATTGGAGGCATGTTTTAATTGAGTATATAAAAAATCCTAGCGCTTGTCGAAATAGAAAGGTTCGGCGGCAAGCTTTGAAATATACTTTGATGAATGATAAGTTATATCGTCAAACCATAGATGGCTTTTTACTAAAGTGTTTAGGAGAGGAGCAGGCTAAATTAGCAAGGGGAGAGGTGCATGAGGGCATGTGTGGCACGCATCAGTCGGTTCATAAGATGAAGTGGATATTAAAAAGGGTGGGTTTTTATTGGCGGACTATGCTAAATGATTGTTTTAGACACTATAAAGGATGTGAAGCTTATTAAAAATTTGGGAATATACAATTGGCCCCGACTAGCATGTTGTATCCTATTATAAAGCCGTGGCCATTCAGAGGATGGGGTTTGGATTTTATCGGTGAGATACATCCTTCGTCTTCTCAAAGGCATCCTTTTGTCTTGGTTGCAACTGATTATTTTACTAAGTGGACGGAGGTTGTACCATTGAAAAATATGACTCACAAAGAGGTGATCAGTTTTGTATTGGAGCATATTGTGTATAGATTCGGCATTCCACAAACATTGAGTACATATCAGGGAGCTTCTTTCATGTCACATTAGTTTAGAGAATTTGCCGAGTCTCTAAAGATTAAGTTGATAAACTCATCGCCATATTATGCTCAAGCTAATTGACAAGCCGAGGCAAGCAACAAAATTTTGATTATTTGCTCAAGAAAAAGATAGAAGAGAGTCTGAGGAGATGGCATGAGGTGTTGTCTCAAGTATTGTGGGCTCATAGAATTTCAAAGCATGGCACCACCAAGGTAAGTCCTTTTGAACTTGTCTATGGCCAAGAAGTTGTACTCCCTATTGAAATTAATTTTCAAGCATATAGGATAGCACATCAAAGTGCTCTATCGACTTTGGAATATTATGATTTAATGATGGATAGAATAGATGAAATACCTGAAAGCCGATTCAAAGCGTTAAGAGAAATTGGAAAAGAAAAATTAAAGGTGGCTAACATGTAAAATAAGAAGGTAAGGGGAAAATCATTGCAGATTGGGGATTTAGTATGGAAAACGATTCTACCTGTGGGGACAAGGGATAATAAGTCTGGAAAGTGGTAAGTGGTCACCTAGGTGGGAAGGACCATATAAGATTGCTGGTATTGTTGCTGGGAATTCATACTTTGTGGAAACATTGCAAGGAGAAAACGTCAGCAAGGCGCTTAGTGGTAAATATCCGAAAAAGTATTATCCTATTATATGGCAAGGCGCTTAGCATGATTTTATTTCAGATTTTACGACCGATAAGTAAGTTATCATCCTAGATGGTTGAAAGGTTAATATGTAAACTCCATTATCTTGAGTAATTGTATAAAGCCGGTTTATTCATTAAATCATTGCTATAAAATAATACTTAGCACACACTGTTTTGCCTAAAAAACAAGGGGGCATGTGTTGGATATTATTTGGCATCAGGATTTATGGACAGAAGACATGAAGCTTGATACATGCAAACTAACGTGTACTAGTATACGACCGCAGAGTGTACACATGGAAAATGTTTATATACGGCCATGGAGCGTAAGTATATAAGATGTAAGCTTGACAGACTCTTAGACTAAGTGGAATTTGATGGACTGCTCTTAAAATATAGCTGTGCACGGCCTTATAACGTAGAAGATATATTCGCATGCAAGAAATAGAAGCAAGAAGACTCATGTACGTGGAAGTTTGTTGTGGATGTGTACATGACGTGAAGCAAGAAGACTCAGGTGTTACAGGGTGAAAATCTAGTACGCTTGTTGCATGCATGGCGTAAGTGCAAAGGACTCTTGTACGTGGTGCATGTATAACGTAAAGAAAAATGAGTCATCAACAGATGCCAGTCTGGTGTGTTCCGATTAGATAAGTTTGTTAATTATTCTGTTTAAGAGATTTATTTGCAGTTAGGATTTATTAGTTTTATATAAAAGGCAACCTGTTCCCCTGGAAAAAACACACCAAAACACATAAACTAGTTTAATCTATTAGCTTCTGCCCTGCTTTTTACTTGCTTCGTTTTCTTTGGTGTTTTGCCGAGAAAAACACTCCTTCCTCTCCACGAAATGGAGATTCTTTGCCGGTTTGTCGTCAAAATTGGTCGCCCTCGCTGTTGCGTTATACAGCCGTATCTTCATCGCTCGACACTTTGTTCGAGCAACACTAATTACTCAGTGTTTGAAATTTTCTCAAATTTCATACACCTGAAATCATTTTTTTTTGACACTTTGTTTGGGTAATATTTGCAAAAAGTGCTAGTTGGATAGGCGGTGCAGAGGTAGTCCAGGCGCACAGCAGTGCAAGTTTACACTGCCGTCATATTCTCGAGCCTTGGCAATGGCAAGTTGGCATAATGTATATATGTTTTTTTATTGCTGAATTTTTTTTAACAAAGTAGCGTTCGGATACTTTAGGAGAAAGGTGAGACACCAAAAGTTTTGGAGGGATCGAACGCAGATGAGCTGGTTTTCTTTTTTCTTTTCTTTTTTTTTGCTGAAATTGAGAAGCTACCTCCTTAGAATTTACGGGTTGCTCTTCGTGTGCAGTGCGAGAACACACGTGGTTTCTGGCATATTCACAAGTACAGTAAATCTTATTGGTTCCTTGTTTATCGACAGCAGTGCCAAAATATAATGTTATTTGTAATACGAGTCTGAGTGGTCTTTCAGCTGATATTGAGGACTGTGGTCGTGTACTAAAAGTCATATGAAAATGGTTTAGCCTTTTATGTCACCGTATACGAAAGGTGACTCAACAGACCTAAGCGGATACCCAACACGAGGCACATTGTTGCATGCTTATTTGTCGCGTCTTGGTTTACTACCTCGTCGACAATTCTAACGAGGCGGGATACCAAATCCGGAATAAAAGGCGATCTAGGACTCCAGCTCAACTCATACCTTTCTAGAATTAATATTTGATATGTTGCTCATGTGCTTACTTTGATATTAATTTTTTTTTGTCCAAGGGTCCATCATGGTACTGGGCTCAGGCCGTTTCGGAAACTAAATGAAACTTGTTTTGATATTTCTGAATAAATACCTAATTTCAATTATTTGTCAGAAATTTAATTAAATTGTCTCACCCTTAGACCAAAGAGGTCGAATGAGATTCGAATTGTAAACATAGCATATTCAGATGTATGCGAACGAATATGTATATCCAACTATGTTTTCAATCTGATATCCGAAAGTGAATATCCGAATTCCGATCCGTTTACGAGTAAGATATGATAGAAATGAAAACAAATTCGATATTTCGGACAAACGGTCTGAATAATACAGAAAATATTCAGTCTGTTTTCACCTCTACCTCTCTCCTTTTTTTGTGCTTTCTTGCTACAGATCTGCTTTTTTGTGCTTTCTTGCTACAGATCTGCTGCTGGTCGCCAATGTGTGACGGCGACCTTGGTTCTGGGCTAGGGGAGAAGTCCAAATCTAGGGACTCCAGTAACTCTTTGTTGGTTTGTGATGTGGTGGCTCTTGGGTAGCTTGATGGGTCTCTCTGTTGTGGGCTTCCCAAGTTTCCGGCGGTGCTCGTCAAGGCGCCAGTGCGGTAGGATTGTGGGAGGGAGCGAGGTAGCTGTTGGAGTCATTCTCCATTAGTCTGTAAAATCAAAAGCACGAGGGTTGTCGATTCATGTCAGGATCAAGATTAAGGATAATCTGACCCCCTAATTAAACTCTACAAAATAATGATTAAAACAACAAAATATACCCCCCTATGCAAATCACTACGTAAGAACCTCTAATAGGAGACAAAGATCGGAGATGAGCGCAAATGTGTACGTCTCCGATCAGAAAAGACGAGTCGAGCCTGCATCAGCTAGGATCAGAGCTGACTCGGTTGAGGGTAGAAAGGCATGATCTTTTTTAAGGAGCGTCTCGATTAAGTAAGTATGTGAGATGCGCCTGCTTCTCTCACAAAAGGGAGACGAGCTGATCTAAAGCACGACTACTATTATGAATTAAGGAGACATGTTTTTTCTTGGAGATTGTCTCCTTTTATCATGGAAGCTGATGTGTCTCCCATTCCCCCCAATCGGGCTCATCCCTCATTCCCTATATAGAGAGACACTCGTTACAAAGGTTCGTCTCAATTTCGTTCGCCCTTATACGAGCTCCCACCTATGGTAGAACAAGTGGCTGCCAGATCTGTCCTATTCTTTCCTTGTTCTTTCCCTTTTTAGAGGTGCCCTTCTAAAAATCTTGCGGTGATTATCAGTGGCCCTTACAACAAAGGGTTAGTCCTCTCCTCCTCTCCCGCTCCTTACTTTTTTTTACCTATTTAGATCTTGACTATCAGTAATTTCGAATTTCTTTTACTTAGCTCTTCTTTTCTGTTGTAGATATCGTCGAATCGAAGTTGGATGTATGGGGTGAGCCTTTGCAATGAGTATATCAAAGGGGTAGATGCATTTATCTATTTCGCAAAGAAAGACATGTTGGGCAACACTAGAGGGAATATTTGTTGTCCTTGCATACATTGCAAGAATAAGAAGAGATACCACACATATGATGTGTTGAGGTCACATTTGATCACACATGGATTCATGGTGGATTATTAATGTTGTAACAAACATGGGGAGAGGGGCTTAATGAAGTAGAGATGAGAGATTCATATCTGGTGAGGGAGTTCCCTACCAGTGTTGAAGAAGATCACGACGGCAATGTGAACGAGCCAGATATATCAGGGTTCACTGATGACGACATTGAGTTTCAAGTGCATAACATAGAGGAGATGGTATGCAATGTCGAGAGGCATGACAATGATGATCCATACAGTAATGGTGAACTTTCAAGGTACAAGAAGATGATTGAAGACTCAAAGAAGCCATTGTATCATGGTTGTGTAGCTAAGTACACAAGATTGTTTGCGATGGTAAAACTTTTCCAGTTGAAAGCGAGCAATGAATAGAGTGATTGTAGTTTTAAGGAATTGTTGATGCTCCTTAAGGGCATATTACCCCAAGGCAACACAATCCCTATGACATTTTATGAGTCAAAACAGATAATCTGTCCACAGGGTTTGGATGTGGAGAAAATCCACGCGTGCAAAAATGATTGCATTCTATATCGTGGACCTAAGTATGAAAACCTCAAAAAATGCCCTATTTGTGCACTCGGCCGATTCAATCGTAGGAAAGACGATGGTGATGACGAGAACTGCAATAGAAATAGAAGAAAAAGAAGGCCTAAAAAGGTGTTTTGGTACTTTCCTATAATTTCTCGTTTGAGCGTTGGTTGGCAAACAAGGAGTCAGAATTGTTGTGATGGCACAAAGAGAAACATAAGCAGGATGCTGGAATGATAATACATCCTGCTGATGTCACAAGTTGGCGAAAAATTGATTCATGAAATCTGGAATTTGCCATTAATCCAAGAAATATTAGGATCGCAATAAGCATCGATGGCATGAATCCTTTTTTGAACAGTAGCACACATAGCACATGTCCAATTTTCTAACGATTTTGAACATTCCTCCTTGGTTGTGCAGCAAACAAAAATATATTATGATGTCAGGACTAATATCGGCGCCACAACAACCTGTGAATGACATCAACACTTATTTTAGGCCTCTAGTTGAAGATTTGAAGCAGTTGTGGTACAACGACGGAATGCAGGTCTGGGATGAGCACAAGCGTGAGTAATTTGGTCTCAAAGTCATTTTATTTGTGACTGTTAGTGACTCTCCAATGGCACGTAACTTGTCCAGATAGAGTAAGAAAGTAGGTTGCGGATGTCCATATTGTTTCAGAGAAAAACAGTCTCACAGTATTTGAGCGAGTCACAAAAAAGTGTATACATGGGACATCGACGCTACATTCCAATGAAGCACCTGTTTCGGAGTATGAAGGATAATTTCAATGGTAACACAGAGAAGAGGCGTCCTCCACCCCATCTCACAAGTCATGAAGTCTATGAAATGGTCAAGGATATTCATGTTGTCCTTGGTAAGCGGATAGGGACTGGAAAAATACTGGCAAAGATGACATGTGGAAGAAGCAATCAATTTTTTGGGAGCTACCGTATTGGAAAGACTTAGACATCCGTTATTCGATTGATGTGATGCACGTTGAGTAGAATGTATGCGAGAGCCTACTCGGGACATTGCTTAACACAGATGACAAAATTAGGGACCCTGGACATGCACGAGTAGATCTAAAGAAAATAGAAATTAGGCCTGACTTATGGCTCGATGACTCGGTAAAAGGAATGGAACTACCCACATCATGCATCACCCTTTCAAAACATGAGAAGAAAGAGTTTTGTGGATTCTTGAAAAATTTGAAAGTACCATCTGGCTACTCGATGAACGTCTCAAGACTTATTTCATTTTTCGATCTAAAAGTAGCTCCCTTTGTGAAGTCTCATGATTACCATGTATTTCTTATGCAGATGCTTGCTGTTGGGATTCAGAATATCCCACCAGTCAATGTCCAAGAGGCTATAATGAACTTTTCCTTTTTCTTCAATGCAATTGGTCAAAAAGTACTAAGTGAAGCAGATCTTGAGTCATTGGAAAAAACTGACTATGAAACTTTATGCTTCCTTGAGATGTATTTTCACCTGCCTTTTTTGACATCAGCGTCTATTTCACAACTCATCTTATTAAGGACATAAAGCTACTTGGCCCTTTGTTCCTTCACCATATGTATGCGTATGAGAGATTCAACGATATACTAAAGTCCTTCATTAGAAATCGAGCTTACCTTGAGGGTAGCATGATACAAGGAAACTATACAGAGGAAGCTGTGGAGTAGGCTCTAAACTACACTCACCAGAGTAACCCGATTGGTGTTACCAAGTCTCGCCATGAGGGGAGGCTCGTAGGAAAAGGGGCCATTGGGAAGAAGGCTATAACTTCAGATCCACATTTATTCTTCTGCGCTCATTTCCACGTGTTGCAACAAATGTCCATTGTGTACGAGTACTTTGATGAGCACAAGGAGGTGCTGCTTAGAGACAATTCCGGCCGCAATGATCATGGTTAGCAAATGAACACATAAGAAAATTCATTGCCTGGCTTCGGGATCGGATTTCTCACTCATCGGATACTCAAACAAGTGAATACCTAAAAAAGTAGGCTTGTGGTCCTATATTCACAATTAGTACATATCAAGGGTACGACATAAATAGATACACATTCTACACTATAGAACAAGATAAGAAAAGCACATATGTGAATAGTGATGTATGTGTTGATGCTTATGATGCTAAGGGCCAAGACAAAAACATGTACTATTGTCAAATACAAGAGATCTGGGAGCTTGACTTTCACGTATTAAAGATTCCTCTTTTCTGTTGCAACTAGGTTTATGGAATCAAGGGTATTGTACAAGACAAGTACAGGTTCACTAGCGTTGATCTTAACTTTCAAGGATATATGTCAGAGCCTTTCGTGTTAGCAGAACACATTTCCCATGTGCTCTATGTTCCATACATAACAAATAAAAGATTATGGTGCTTATACCTAAAAACAGATGAATCGTCGGAGTCAAGAATATCGTTGATGAGGAAGAGTTTGATCAATTTGATGAGATTCCTCCTTTCGTCACCTGGATGATAAAGCTAAGAATACCATTGGCCAAAAAAGCTTCTTACTTGCACAACGGCCACCATGAAAAAGTCAAGAATTTCAAAAAACCAAGACCGCAACAGAAAAGTAGCAAAATGATTGTGTGAAATATGCTCAATATGTGAAAACATGATCAATTGAGTAAGAAATTGACTTTCATTTGGATATTTGTGTGATATATGCTCAAATGTGTGAAAATATTGCCATTTGAGTGAAAATTTGACTTTCATTTGTCGTATGTGTGAAATATGCCTTGTAATGCCTTGTGTTCTGTTTCTGATGGAGCACTACTGAATCTGACACTTCTTTTGCCCTACACAAAGTAAGGGAGATGAGCTCTAAGATAGAGCGTCTCATATGACGCAGTGGTCCCACCACAAAAGGAAAAGGGCGACAAGCTTTAAGTAAGCCTGTCTTGTATATTCCTATGTGAAGGTCCCACTACGGAAGCAAAAGTGAGACGCACCCATATGAAGCTCGCCTCGCATGCAGCTGTGAATATCTTTTGTCCCACCTCAAAAAGTTGTGCGTGTTGCAACGAGCATATAACACGACACGTTGCAATGTTGACATCAAATTTGGCGAGGACGGTCTTGATGTCAAGTTAAAGAAATTTAATCTTGCAATCAATACCGTTCTCTCCGAATTTGATATTTTGCACCATAGAAGAAAAAGAAAGACACGCCCATATGAAGCTCATCTCGCATGCTGCTGTGAAGATCTTTTGTCCCACCTCCGAAAGTTGAGCGTGTTGCAATGAGCATATAAGGCGAGGCATTGAACGGTTGACCTCCAGGTTGGTGTGGATGGTCTTGTTGTCAACTTAGCGAAATTTAAATTGGCAATTAGGACCTTCCATGCCAACCTGTTTCCCCTTTTGAATCTCACATTTGGGCCGCGATTAAAGAAATGAGAGACACACCTTATTGTAGCTCGTCTCAAATCTTTTTTATGTGAGACATTCTTTATTCATGCGCATCTCCGATTGTTGCGAGCTCAATTCTGAATCTGGCACTTGTTTTGTTTTGCCTTCGACATTGTTTTGTAACTTGTTTGTATGGTAACTTGTTTGGATTACATGCTTTATTTGCGAACTGGAATGTTTACCTCATTCGAGCGCATTTGATAATCAATAACTAAAAGACAACAAACCATTCGACGATCGATAACATTGGTCATCAAACAAAGTCATTAATTCATCAAACAAACATTCTCTGAGCTTACAGACTCTGAGCTTATAGACCTTACGCGCGCGACCCCCACCCGTGACGCCCGCGACCCCTGCCGGCTGCACAGAGACCCCTGCCGGTGAACCCCGCCGGTTGCCCAGAGATCCCTGCACGCAAACCCTTCCCGCGACCCATGCCGACGATGCGCGCGACCCTCGCCCGCGACCCCGGGAGCGCTGGCTAAGGTCGAAAGCATGGGGGCATTCTTCGTTCGCCCGATCCAGGAAGATCGTTCCATACAGGAGTGGTGTGGAGCGGGGGAGGGCACCACCGCCGGTTGGGACCTTCAATAACACCCCGATGCCAGGTGAAGGGGTGGTAATGCGGCTGCAGGCCGCCATCCAAGCTAGAGGAGACCTGCTCAAGCACAGCGTGATCATAGAAGTGATCAAGGTGGATGAGAAGGTTAACTTGGTAGCCCTCATTGCTGGGTGGCCTGTCCCATGACCCGGAGCACCCAGCAGGCTCAGGGGAGAAGGTCACAACCTTCATGTGTGGATGTAGGTTTCGACTCGGCATTCGAGTGACAAATCCAAACACCTTCATGCTTGCCGAAGACTCCAACATATGATGCGTGGAGCGGCAGGTTCTCGACATAAATTGTGGCCTAAAGACTTGTTGCACACCATCGATCGACCATGCGTGGAGTGGCAGGTTCTCGACATAAATTGTGGCCTGATAGGGCCAGCCAAACAGGCAGATGGGATAGGGGTTCCATGGGAAGGTGTCGTGGCAGTCGCCGACGATGTGGACAAAGCCCGTACACACTGCCAGCACAAGTTGTCTGGGAACATCAAAGCGTACCAGGAGAGTCTCAGCGTTAAGGTAGGAGACGAAGTGGCGAGGAATGCGAAGCTGCTACATGAGGGTGTCTGCCGCCGCCTTCGGAGAAGCACGGGGGGCACCATCATACGACAAAATTTTTGCCCGAAACAAGGTGGAATCTTTGGAGATCGTAGGACAAGGCACCACAAACAACAACAGCAGTAGACACATAGTGGTTTGCCATGGAAGGCAAAGGTGGGAATGTGAGTCAACTGTCGATTGGGTCTTTGGCTAGGAATGTGAGATGGCTGCAGATGTGGGGGAGGGGCAGTACTTGACGGAAGCTATGTGCACGACGAACAAAAGGGAGACGAGCTCACCGTAAGATCATCTCGTGTCTTGACATAAGGGAGATGCGCTTTATGGAGACCGTCTCTGATCTGATTAAATGCGAGGCACAGCCATATGAGGCATATCTCCCATACACGTAAATGAGAGACGATCTTTATTGAGGCTCATCTCCGATAGCTCATCTCTGAATCTGGCACTTGTTTTGTTTCCTGCAATTGTTCTGTTTCCCTTTCGACATTGTATTGTACCAACTTGTTTGTATTGTAACTTTTTTGGATTACGTGATTTATTTACCAACATGCTTTATTTACGAATTGGAATGTTTGTATAATGTGTAGGATCGAAGAGCACGTGTAAAGCTACCAGAGGAGGGGTGAATGGTAGATTAAAACTTTTCTGTGGAAGCAACGAAACACCCCTCAGCAGAAAATTGATCTGATAAAGAAATCGTGTGTGCGACTAATATAAACGTGTTCAACTGTGACAAAACAAGTATAGATTGCAGAGAATCAAGTCACGATGACTTCACAACAAGAATCATGAAAATCCGTCGAGGGAAACTCAAGTTACAATCAAAAGATCAAACAAAGGTCAATCTGTCCTACCCGAGAAAAACAGTTCTGGAACACTGCAAAGAAACTCATGTATATCAGAAATCACAAATCCAATGACCGTGAAATTTTACAGATGATAGAAAATCAAGTTGTGAAGACAACCTAAAAAGAATCACGTCAATCGGATCTGTAAAACTCGAGTCATTATAAAACCACCAAAGCAAGGTAGTGCTATTGGGGAATCGGCGGTAGGCTACTCTAGCAACTCTATAGCATCACCCAGGAAACATGCGAGTACAAAGGTTATAGATCGTTACCACTAGACGTGTAGCGCAGCGAAACATAGAGACGCTTCGGTGTAGGGGAAGCAGACGATCTCATTTGTCTCCTCCTCATCCTTTTGACGACAGCAGGTAGACGATCACGATCGTCGTAGCCGATCAGCGCAGCAGTAGCAGCAGCGCCTCTACGGAGTCCACATGTATAGGGAGGAATGTTGTGCGCTGGTGTGCTAGCACCATGTGCGCGTCAAGGGTCTCGGTGTGAGGCCTGTGAAAGGAGTGGCGGCTAGGGCTGTCACGTGGTGGAGCAATTAGCCCCCTAACCCTACCCCTCATATTTATAGGTGTACTAATGGGCTTTTAGATCTCAGGCCCATTAGTACCCTAATTTCTTATGGATCAAATATCTAGCAGGCCTTAACCCGAATCGTTATGATTGCCTGTTGGGCATATCACCAACAATCTCTCACTTGCACTAGAGACAATCATCTAGCCAAGCTTTTCAATATTACAACCCCTTAAGTGTGTGACCCGTTAGGTTCATGTGCAGTCGGATGTGAATGGAACCATTTTCAACCAAAGGTTAGTAGAGGTACCTAGCAGGACATACTGAGTCCTGAATGTACATAAAGATCGTATCGGCCGAACCTAGATACATTCAACATGCTAATCCCTTTGCCTCACGATACCAGTCAAGCTCAATGCGAGATGCGTGCCATCCTTGTGATAGCTCGACCATTCACTCGATCAAATAGTGGATTCATTCCTTGACTAACTTTTAGTCATTGTGATTAACCTTTAATCACTCTGGTATGGCCATGCACTTTCAAATCCAACTATCTCGAGTGGCCCAGAGATATCTCTCCTGTTATTAAGGAGGGGCAAATCACATCTTGATCCGCGCACATCCCATTCTATGTTTCATTATGTACCCGAAGACTACTTTTATGACTACCCAGTTACGGAGTAGCGTTTGGTAGTCTCAAAGTACACAACTACACATAGTGAGAAACAATGGCAATCTCAGGTCTAAGGATCTAGCAGGTGTATCACTCAAGACCAACTGATGGCACATATGGAAATAACAATCCCAACAGTGTCTTGGAGTGGGTCAATCCAACACCATGTTCACAAACATGTGTTCACATTATTAATTTGATATCTTCGTATCTATGATCCATGAAACATGATCATCACTTAATACATGTGCTAGTCTGTGTGACATCATTATCTCATATAATGATATATACTAGGGATCATTTAGAGTAACATTACTATTAACAAAGAGTTCCACGAATAAGTCACATACTTGATGATTAATGTAAATAATGATTACTCATATTACAATTCATTTAATAGTATATAAACATAGCTGTGACACAAGTCTCTCACTACACACTATGATCACTGATGTAAGTATCTAATACCCATGGATCTCGTGTGCGCCTCATGCTTTGATTGTGGAAGAGTCTTTGTCAACGGATCTGCAACATTCAAATCAGTGTGCACCTTGTGTATCTTCACATCACCTCGGTCGATGATCTCTCGAATGAGGTGATAGCGTCGTAATATGTGTTTGGATCTTTTGTGTGATCTAGGCTACTTTGCCTGTGTGATGGCTCTACTATTGTCACAATAGAGATCTACAGGACTGGACACTCTAGGAACAACACCCAACTCAGAAAAAAAATTTCTAATCCAAACAGCTTCAGAAGCTGCAATATACTCCGCCTCTATGGTTGAATCTGCTACTGTATCTTGCTTGGAACTTTTCCAGCTCACTGCCTCTCCATTGAGGCAGAATACAAAACCGGATTGTGATCTAGAATCATCCTTATCAGTTTGGAAGCTAGCATCGGTGTAACCTTTTACAAGAAGCTCTTCTTCACCTCCAAACACTAAGAATGCATCCTTAGTTCTTCTCAGGTATTTAAGGATGTTTTTTGACAACAGTCCAATGAGCATCACCATAATCTGATTGATACCTTCTTGTGATACTTGGAGCATAAGATACATCTAGGCGTGTACATAGCATGGCATACATGATGGATCCAATAGCCGAAGCATAAGGAATCGCTGTCATCCTCTTTTGCTCATCAGGTGTCGAAGGACACTGACTCTTGCTTAGAGTAATGCCATGTGACATTGGCAAGAAACATTTCTTGGAATCTTGCATCTTGAACCTATTCAATATCTTGTCAATATATGTATCTTGGTTTAATCCAATTAGCCTTTTAGATCTATCTCTATAGATCTTTATTCCCAAAATGTATGTTGCCTCTCCTAAATCCTTCATTGAGAAACTTTTTCTTAATGAGGATTTAACATCATCAAGCATTGGAATGTCATTTCCGATCAATAATATGTCATCTACATATAGGACCAGAAATACATGTGCGCTCTCACTAAACTTCTTGTAAATACAAGGTTCTTCTACATTCTTGATGAAACCAAACCCTTCGATCACTTCATCAAAACATAGATTCCAACTTCGAGATGCTTGCTTCAACCCATAGATGGACTTTTGAAGCTTGCATATTTTACTAGCATTTTTAGGATCGACAAAACCCTCAGGTTGTGTCATGTACACATCCTTAGTCAAACTCCATTAAGAAAGGCTATTTTGACATCCATCTGCCATATTTTATAATCAAAATATGCAGCAATTGCTAGGAGAATCCGAACAGACTTAAGCATTGCGACGGGTGAGAAAGTTTCATCATAATGAACACCTTGAATTTGGTTGAAAACTTTCCCCACCAATCGTGCTTTATAGATGTGAACATTTCCATCCATATCGGTCTTTTTCTTGAACATCCATTTACAATCGATAGGTCTCACACCTTCGATTGGATCAACCAAGTCCAAACTTGATTTTCATGCATGGATACAAATTCGGATTCCATGGCTCCAAGCCACTTATCAGAGTGGGTTCCCGTCATTGGTTCGGTATAGGTCGTGGGCTCATTATTTTCCAACAATACCACCATGTCATGTTGCTTCGTGGTTAGAAGCGTTAACTTTTCAGTCGCACGACATACCCTCGTAGACCATCGTGGGGCTGGTGTTTCATCAATTGGTTGCACAACATCTTGTACATCCTGTATAGGATCAGTGTATGTTGAAACATTTTCATGTATTTCTTGAATATCTTCAAGATGCACCCTGCTCCCACTAACTCCTGTTGAGAGAAACTCTTTCTCCAAGAAGACACCATTGCGAGCGGTAAACACTTTACCCTCTATTTTTATTATAAAAATAATATCCTTTGGTTTCCCTAGGATATCCTACAAAGAAGCATTTGTCTGATTTGAGAGTGAGTTTGTCTGACGTCAAACATTTGACATAAGCATCACACCCCCAAACTTTGAGAAAAGACAATCCGGGATGTTTCCCGGTCCACATCTCATATGGTGTCTTCTCAACAGACTTAGTTGGGACCCTGTTTAGTGTAAACGCAACAGTTTCAAGAGCATAACCCCAAAAGGATAATGGAAGATCTGCTTGGCTCATCATCAACCTAACCATGTCTAACAAGGTTCGGTTCCTCCGTTCAGACACCCCATTCCATTGAGGCGTTCCAGGTGGAGTCAACTGTGGAACAATTTCACATTGTTTTAAATGATCCTAAAATTCATGGCTCAAATACTCACCCCCACAATCAGATCATAGAAGTTTAATTGTCTTGCCAAATTTTTTTTGTACTTCATTATGAAATTCTTTGAACTTTTCAAAGGATTCAGACTTGTGCCTCATTAGGTAGACATAACCATATCTACTGAAGTCATCGGTAAATGTGATGAACTACTGAAAACCACATCTGGCAATTAAACTCATTGGTCCACATACATCTGTATGTATAAGTCCCAACAAGTCAGTCGCCCTCTCACTTTGACTAGTGAAGGGTGCTTTGGTCATCTTCCCAAGCAAACAATATTCGCATGTGTCAAGTGATTCAAATACAAATGAGCTTAGTAAACCATCTTTATGGAGTTTTTCAATGCGTTTCTCATTTATATGACCTAAGCGACAATGCCAAATAAAAGTGGGATTTAGATCATTTCGTCGAGATCTTTTGGTATTAATATTACAGACAGTTTTATCCTCAAGATCAAGAACATATAATCTATTCACCAATGGACAATGAGCATAGAAAATATTATTGTAATAAATAGAACAATATTTGTTCTTTATTACAATCTCATAACTATCGACTTCTTCTAAACACAAAGAAGAGATAATGTTCTTGCTCAAAGTAGGAATGCAATAACAATTATTCAATTCCAAAACTAATCCCGAGGGTAATGAAAAGTGGTAGGTTCCGACAGCTATGACCACAACCTTTGATCCATTGCCGACACGAACATCCAACTCGCCTTTTGCAAATCTTCTAGTCTCACTTAGACCCTGCAACGATTTGCAAGTGTGAATCATCGATCTAGTATCAAATACTCATGATTCACTAGAAGATAATGCAATGTTAATTTATATAACATTTATACCTGAAGCGGAAGTATCACTTCCCTTCTTCTTCTTCTTCTTCATTTCCTCAAAGTACTTCTTGCAGTTCCTAGACCAGTGCCCCTTACCATGAGAGTGAAAGCATTTATCATCAAGAGAAGGGCCAGATTTGCCATTTGGCTTAGTCTTTGAGCTTGAAGGCTCATCGGGAACCTTTCCCTTGCCTTTACCTTTAGGATGCGTCACACACTTCCCATTTTTATTCTCCTTTTGCACCATCATCACATGAGTGGCGTTTTTCTTAATGCTTTCTTCGGCTGTTTTAAGCATCCCATGCAACTCAGCTAAAGTTTTCTCCATGCCATTCATTTGAAAATTCAATATGAATGGCTCGTAGCTCGGTGGGAGCGACTGGAGAACAACGTCAATAGACAGATCATCCTTGAGTTCAGAACCAAGTTTGCCCAAAGTTTCAATGTAACCAATCATCTTGATTACATGAGGACTGACCTTCCTCCGCCGGTTTGCATGAGAACAAGGACTTTGAGATGTTGTATCTCTCAGCCCTTGCTTGATTCTCAAACATTCCATGCAGTCCCTCAATCATAGAATAAGCATTTGTATGCTCATACTGTTTTTGCAGATGAGGGGACATAGTGACGAGCATGAGGCAGCTTACATTAAGCGCATCATCGCAGTGCTTCGTATAATCTCTACGTGCTGCATTAGTTGCATCAGCTGGGAGGTCATCAGGGTAAGGCTGCAGAAGAACGTACTCAATTTTCTCTTGCCTAAGAACGATTCTCAGGTTGCGGTACCAATCGATAAAGTTAGCTCCATTGAGCTTTTCCTTTTCAAGCACAGATCGCAAATTGAAACTATAATTGTTACTAGCAGACGTTATCTACAATAGAAAATAAATATGCAAGGTTTAGCACTATGTTATGTACCAATCTTCTATTATCAGTTTAATAAAAGATATCACCACTATATGATCATCATCTTCCCTCTAACGACATATAGTGGTTCAAGATCCATATTCACTAATTCCTAGTGAGCTTTGGCTTCACTGCTAGGAAATTAGTGACATGGGTAAACAACCATTGTTAATCATATCCCTATATGACTCTTGTTTGTTGGGTGACATCCAATGCCCCGGCTCCCAACTCTATGCCATAAATCTCAAAACCATTTTGATAGCTTTGTTGAGTAAACCAACACTATGCATGTGAATTTCCAACATTCACCCTATGCATTTTGATAGATGATAGTACTTTGCTTTGGCAAACCTACCACACAACGATCAAAATAACATAGGTGCATCTATTGGTAAATGGCATCAAATGCTCATCTTTTGTGAGGGAAGCTATTCTATCATGACAAAACATCCATCATATGAAAAGCATGAAAAGAATAGTAATACGTAAACATCACATGTATATGATCATATCACATTGTGAATAGTATGGCCCTTAAAATCATAATGGTCTCCATCGCCGTGGTTCCATCAAGATCTGAGCTGTCATGCCTCCCTTCTTGTGGTGATCTCCATCTCCACCATGCTTGAAGACATCTCCATTATCACTAAAGAAGATAATACGACTAATAGCTACCAAATTACATGAGAGATCAAACATCACAGGTCGACACGCAGGTCGTTATACAATTATGTGACAACTTCAACCCGGTTGTGTTAAATTTACAACACGCAGTATGCACGAATTTACACACAGATCATCACATCACATTAAGGCCATACCATTCACATCATTCCCTGTAAAGAAAAGTTAAGCGCAGAACAATTTTTAGCGCGGAACTATATTATGTAATCGCTATAGCAGACACCAAACGGAATTATATAGATTGCATCTATAAAATCACTATGAAAATCTCATCGGATTGATCAAAACAACCCGAATCTGAGCCATTCAGAATGCCTCAATTTTCAATGTGACCAGTTATTCATGAGTAGATCGCGACTCATGACCGTGGTCTGTTGGCTCAATCTATTAGTTATGTACGCAATTAGTCTCGATGGTGATTCCAACAGGTAGGGATAGGTTGCGCACACAGTAGAGAAGGAGCAATCTACTCTAACCAATTCCAAACTCAAAAAAAAACCGTGCGATAAAATTCATCGTATGAACTTGTCTGCAGTAGATCCCATCTACTAACAAGATCCAGACCAAAAACTACGCAAGTCGGCTCTGACACCACTGTTGGGAAATCGGCGATACGCTACTCTAGCAACTCTACCGCATCACCCAGGAAACATGCGAGTACCGAGGTAATAGATCATTACCACTAGACACGCAGCGTAGCAAAACTTAGACGCACATCGATGTAGGGGAGACGATCTTGTCCTTCTCGTCCTCGTCCTCATCACGACAGCAGGTAGACGATCACGATCGTCGTAGCCGATCAACGCAGCAGTAGCAGCAGCGCCTCTATGGAGTCCATACATACAGGGAGGAACGCTGTGCGCCGGTGTGCTAGCACCGCGTGCGCGGCAAGGGTCTCGGCATGAGGCATGCGAGGGGTGGCGGCTAGGGCTGTCCCGTGGTGGAGTAATTAGCCCCCTAACCCTACCCCTCGTATTTATAGGCGTACTAATGGGCTTTTAGGTCGCATGCCCATTAGTACCCTAATTGCTTATGGATCAAATATCCAGCAAACCTTAACTCGAATTGTTATGATTGCCTCTTGGGCATATCACCAACAAGTGCTGTGCAAAAACTCAATGAGAAATACTTGAAGAAAACAAGCGAACAAGGCATAAAAGCTCCTTTAGACTACATATTTTATTGATCAAAACTTACAAGGAACAGCCCCAAAGTCATGCCACACGATCTCTGGCCTCCCTTGCTTATATAACCAGCCCTTAGGCCAACCTAAACTTAATTAGGACTCTAATCCTACTAAATTCACGAATTGAAACTTTCTATAACTGCTCAAGACTCTCCTATAGCAGATAGAAGCAATCTTAAGACTTCCAAACACCTTAGAAACGTATCCCACATTCCTGAAACGACTCAAATTCGTGAATCACACGAAATGCTATCATAACCAACTCAATACATACAATATTTTATTCAAACAGGACTCAGCCAGAGCTTGAGTCCATAACCTAGTCGGTTGGACCTTTCTAACCAATTCTTTACGTCCATATCTCTTCATCACGCCTTGGAACCATGTATCCACGTCCATGAACTCCTTGCACACGTGCAAACATCTTCCAACGACGTCCACGATACCTTCATATGCACTGTTCTTGATCCAAACATGCTGCGCAACCTCCCGATTAACTCAACCACAATTCCTTCTGAGCTTGGTTGTTGAACCTCATCTTCTCCCTAAGACTAATTCAATGGATCCCTTCACGAGCCATGTCTTGAACTCAAGCAACACCTGCACATGAATAAACAACCAATACTTCCGAGCACAAGTCCTCGACTTGACTCACATTAGTTCTGAAACTACAACATCTTACGTGAGCACCTCACATAAGCATGTTGCAAACCATAGCAAAACAATATCAACCATAACCACCAAAAACACACCAACAATTTAGTAAAAGAATACTAAGTCAACTTTCCATGAGCCAAAAAGCAAGTTCAAAACATTGTAAGTTAAAAGCAGAACCATTGCAATCTAGCACCAGAGCTTATCAAAGCTAGTCGGACCTAGCGCCGGAGCTGACCAAAACTAGTCGGACCTAGACAAAGAAGTCGGACCTAGCCAAAGCAAGTTGGAACTTACGTTGGACCTTGCAAGAGCTACCCAAAACAAGTCGGACCTATCATCGTACCTTGCAGGAGCTCGGACCTAGAGTCAGACCTTGATGATATTGGTGTTTTGGTAGTATTCAAAACTTTTATTGCCATAGCCAATGTATTCAGCACACATAAGTCTCACAATCTCCCCCTTGATGAAAGCATTGGCAACACCATTTAAAATATGAAGATTGGCTTACTCACACGAAAAAATTTGAAAACAATTTCTCCCCCTTTTTGAAAATCAACTGAGATAGAAATAAATTTCTCCCCCTATACATATTTCTCCCCCTTGCATACTTCTCCCCCTTTGACAATGTATTCAGCAAGGTACAAAAGAGAAATTTAATTTTTTATGAGCACATTATAACATATACATATAAAACAAAGCTCATGCAAGTCATACTATCAAGTAACTTACACTATCACAACAATGAGATACATAAAGTAGTGTAAGCCATGCTAGAGATCAAATGTAATTTTCAATTTAAGCAAGTCATGATCTCACAAACTTAACTATTTCAAAACCTAAAAGCATGACACTTGTTGCTACATTTTATTATTTTTCAAAGCACAAATTTAGATCATATGATATTTGCAAGAGATTATATGTGCATCTGCCTTATTCTAACCAACCAAGCCAAGCATATGTCATTTGACAATAAGAAGCTTAAGGACATGGTTTTAGTCATACACAACTTCTTCTAAGTTCATATCTAAGTGCAATGATAAGCCATCTCAAAAGAAGAAGTGCGATGCATGCATATTCTCTTGATCTTTTCTCATTTCTTCATTTTAACATAAAAACTCAACATATGAGTTGCTTACTTGATGAATTCTTTTAAAAGCACTTGTGAGCATGCAACAGGTTCAAAATAGCAAGAAAGTTCAATCATAACCAGATTTAGTGTAAGTAATTATTCCAATTACAAGTCATGGCAAAAACTACAAAATGTATAACATGAGTAATGTAGTAAGAACTTTCTGCATGTAAAAGGAATCACAAAGTCATATATGTATGAAATATTATGCTCATATTATTTTAAGTTCAGATTCACACATAGACTTCCCAAGTTTCAAAACTCCCCCTCAATATAAGCCATGAGGATGCATAACCCTTATTTCACTAAGAATGTAACAAAAACGAGTGAAATACAAAGGTTTTGTGAAATGTCAGTCAATTGTTGTTCGGTATCTACATGATGAAGCACAATGTTTCCTTTTTCAACATTATCACAGAGAAAGTGATACCTAATATCAATGTGCTTGGCTCTAGAATGTTGCACAGGGTTTTTAGAAATGCAAATGGCACTAGTGTTATCACAAAACAGTGGAACACTATCTAGATCAACCCCATAGTCCTTAAGTGTTTGAACAATCCAAAGAATTTGTGAGCAAGCACTAGCAGTAGCTACATATTCAGATTCGGCTGTGGATTGTGCAACTGGGTTTTGTTTTCTAGAGCACCAAGCAAATAGTGAATTACCAAGAAAAGGACAAGAACCGGAAGTACTTTGCTTATCAATCCTACAACCCCCAAAATCAGCATCCAAAAAAGCTTTCAAAGTAACAGTTGAGGAAGAAGGAAGAAAAATGTCAAATTCTTGAGTTTCATGTAAGTACCTGAGAATTCTTTTGATGGCTTGATGATGTGAAGCACGTGGGGAAGCTTGAAACCATGCACAAAGACATATGCTGAATTGTATGTCTGGTCTTGATGTCGTGAGGTACAAAAGTGATATGATGATGCTTCTATATTATTTTTGATCGATGGTTCACCATCTTCATCAAGTTCAAGTGCCGTTGCTGCTCCCATTGGTGTCCGAAGAGGCTTGCTTTTGTCCATGTTGAAGTGCTTAAGAAGGTCTCTTGTATACTTTGTTTGATGCACAAAGGCTCCCTCCTTAGTTTGCTTGATTTGCAGCCACAAAAAGTACGTGAGTTCTCCCATCATACTCATCTCAAATTCTAAACTCATCATAGCTGAAAACTTGGATACAAGATCACGAGAAGCACAAACAAAGATAATATCATCCACATACACTTGAACGAATAATAAGTCATTTCCATGCTTAAGCACAACAAGAGTTTTATCAACCTTGCCCATGGTAAACCCCTTTTCAAGTAAGAATGTTTTTAACCTATCATACCATGCTCTAGGGACTTGTTTGAGACCGTACAAGGCTTTGGACAGTTTGTAAACATGATTAAGAAAATCTGGATTTTCAAAACTTGGTGGTTGCTTGCATAAACCTCCTCATCTATATAGCCATTAAGAAAAGCACTTTTAACATCCATTTGATATAACTGCAAACCTTTAGATGCAGCAAAAGCTAACAAAATTCTTATGGCTTCTAATCTAGCAACAGGAGCAAAAGTTTCATCAAAATCTAGACCTTCAATTTGTGTGAAACCTTGAGCAACCAATCTAGCCTTATTCCTAATCACAACCCCATCCTCACTCTTTTTATTTTTAAACACCCATTTAGTTTCAATTAAAGTGTGATCTTGAGGTGGAGGTACAAGTTTCCAAACATTTTTTCTTTCAAAATTTTCTAACACTTCTTGCATGGCAATAATCCAAGATTCATTAGTGAGTGCGTGTGATATATCTTTATGTTCAAAAGAAGCAACAAAAGCAGAATGAGCATGAGAATTAGGGTCGGAAAACCTGGATCTTGTAACTCATTCATGCAAGCTTCCAATTATCTGTTGCGGGGGATGATTTTAGTAAATCTGTAGGGAAACAAATGTCTCACAAGCTTCTTCTTCATCAGGTTCATCACAGATTGATGAGCTGGCTTGTGGACGAACAGGACCAGCAGAGATGGTAGTCGGAGCTTCTTCAAAATTCAGAGTTGGACACGTGTCAGCTTCGGAACTATCAGGCAATATCACCAACTCTTCTTATTCTTTGAAAATACCCTCCCCTGAGGATATGGATCTAGACCTGCAATGTTTCAGGTAGAACCTGGGCTAGCTTCATCAAAAGACACCTCACAAGTCTCCACAATTTTGTTAGTGTCATGTAAAAGCACACGGTAGCCTCTAGTATGAGATGGATAACCAAGAAACATGCCATCAATGGTGTTTTATCTAGCTTAGCGCGCAAGAAAACAAGATTTGAGACATAACAAGCGGTTGCAATCCCATCAACCCAAAATTTCCTAGGAGTTTGATATTCATCAAGCATAAACCTAGCCATTTCAACAAAGGTTCTGTTCTTTCTTTCTACAACATTGTTTTGTTAAGGTACATATGGTGAAGAAAATTGATGATCTATTCTATTTTTAGCACAAAAGTGATCAAAAGATTGATTTTTAAATTCGATTCTGTTATCACTTCTAATTGCTTTTAAATATCCTAGGTGATCAATTAATAATCTGAGAAATAAAGTTCTAAAGTGATTAAAAGCTTCATTCCTAGATGCCATAAAGTAAACCCAAGAGTATCTAGAATAATCATCAACAATCACAAGAACATACCATTTACCTCTGAAGGATTGAACACGTGAAGGTCCTACGGTGTCAAGGTGCAAAAGTTGACCCGGTTCAGTTGACATGATCATTGTGAGGGGAGTATGTGAACCTACAACCATCTTAGCATGTGTACAATAAGAGCACACAATTTCTTTGTCCCCTTTAAACTTAGGCATCCCACGTATGCGCTCAAGAGCACTAACACGCGTTAGATGATCAAAGCCTACGTGACCAAGTTTACGATGCCAAAAATATAAGTCCTTTGAAACATTAGCAACTAGACACCTATGCTTAGAGGAAGACATATCAAAATCAGCTTTAAAAACTCTTCCAAACCGAGACATGTTAAAAATAAGCTCACTATTCAACTTTGCAGCAATTTTTAGTGAAAATAATTTCCAGACTTTCATCTAGCAGTTGTGAAACACAAAGCAAGTTGTATTTCAAATTTTTGACAAGTCTTTCAAAGTGTAGTGAGCATTTACCATAACCGAATCCTTAGCAGGTATAGGAGTTGAAGAATTATCGGCAAAAGTAACATTCTCAACACATGACACGAAAGAGAGGGAGGAGAACCATTCTTTGTTATCGGTCATGTGGCGTGAGCAACCTGAATCCACAATCCAAATGTTCTCCTTCCTCAAACATGTAACCTACATAGAAGAACAATACGTCAATGACTCAATCTTGGAGTTAGTCAAAAGGCATTTAGGAATCCAGTACTGAGTCACACGACGTGTAGCAAGAAAAACACGCGAAAACTGATATAAAACAATGGGTTTATGAGTCAAAGTTTGAGATTTTTTTGTTCTTAACTACTGACTTATAAGGTGTTACTTGTGTAGCACAAAAATCAGTAGCTCCAGAGGCAAAAATAGAAGGTCCGGAGGTAAACTTTGAATGTTTTTGACTCATAACACCAGGTTGCATGTTCCTCACATTCGGTTTAGTATGTGCAACAAATTTTGCATAAGAGTTATAAGATCTAGCTTGCACTCTTTCTTTTTATATTGTTTAGATAGTATATAACAAAAATCTATGACATGAACATCTCTACCACAATAGGTACAATGTAATTTAACTTTGTGTTCATGTCTAGATGAGCATGCAGTATGTTTATTTGAACCCGGACGTCACAACACTCCTGCAGATTTAAAAACCACCTCTTTTGTTTAGGAACTGTTTTAATCAAACCACTTCCTAAAGACTTTACAATTTTATGTGGATGTTCTTTAGCATGAGCATGAGAATCAAAACCTAAACCAGTTTTATCATTGCAAGATTTGGATGAATTCAGTAGCAAGTTTAGATTTTTGTTCCCAATACAAAACTGCTCTAGTGTCCTATTCATGTCATCAAGTTTCTTAGACAATTCTAGGCAGTTTTTACATGAAGTTTTTCCTTTTAATTTGCAATTAGAACAATATTTAACTTCGTGAGCACCTGAAGCATTGTTCAATATTGAAATTTCATTCATAGCATCTTTTAGTTTCTTTTCAAGATTATTACAGGTAGAATAACGAAAATCAATTGTAGAACAAGAAGCATCATTTAAGTTTTTATCATTAAGTGCAACAAGTTTTTTGTTCTTTTCAATCTCTAACTCAAGTTTACCAAGAGTGGAGGAGTGTGCACTTCTTAAGGAGGACAATTGTTCATATATTAAGTCGCATGAGGAACAAGAACCATCACTAGGAATCAAGGTTTTCAAACAAATTTCATATTCTAGTGACTCAATTTTAACAGCATTGTCCCTAAGCTTTTTGTCCTTTTTCTTAACAATAACAATTGGACGGGAAATAGAATCACAAGTAGGACATACCTCTTCGTTGTCACTGTTGTGTTCTACATCCTCCATACTTGATCTTGATTTGCCCGCCATGAAACACAAGTTTGCCAGATCATCTTCATCTTTGTCACTTCCAATTTCTACATCACTCGAGCCAAGTTCTTGAAGTGTGGTAATGAAACTGTTTATCAGTTTGCGTCCTGTAAAACCCTTATTTTTATTGTTGATGTTGCCAGAAGAGGACTTGACTTTATTCTGCTTTTCATCACGGGTAGAAGGAACTGAAAGGTTAGGGCAATCTGTACGAAAGTGTCGTGTCTTACCACATTCAAAGCATCGTTGAGGTCCAGAGCTTCCTCTCCTCCTAGTTCTCACATTTTGCAATGCTTTTGAGAACCGAATAGAGATGAGTGTTGGCTCCTCTACTGGAAATTCTTCAGTCTGTTCCAGGGTTAGTGAAGACCGCAAAACAAGTGTATTGCTAGATGAAGATTGGTTGGAGCTAGGTATATCACATTGAGAAACAAATGCAAGAGACTTGTTGGGGTTCTTACGTGATATTATATCAATGTCATGAGTTTTCAATTTAGAATATAGCACATCTAATGTAAGTGTACTCATGACAGTAGATTCAGGGATAAATGTGACTTTCATCTCCCAAATTGACATGTCTAATGCACTTAGTAATTGCCTAGCATGTTTAGTATATGAAAAAATTAACATTGACGCTACGCAAGTTGCTGAGAATTTTATTAAAGCGAGCAAAAAGGTCATCAATGGACTCACCGGGTTGCATCACAAAACTCATGTATTCTTTCTTGAACATACCCTGCTTTACCTCCTTGATCGTGTTGGATCCGTCGTGGTAGTCACAAAGTGCTCTCCACACATCGTACGCCGATTAGAGGTGTGCAATACGGTCGAAGTCGCTCTGAGTTAGTCCTTAGATTATCAAGTTGTGGGCTTTATTGTTTTTGTCGACATCTCTTAAGTTTGTAGTCGTGACTTGATCGTTTGGCGCCACGTCGTAAGTCTTGTACACTTTTTCCCATATCGCGAAGCCTTGCATCTGGATAAAAGCTTCCATGCGTGCCTTCCAAACCTGAAAATCAATACCAACAAACACACAAGGTTTTGTCGAGTATTTCTCCATGATGATTAGTCAAAAACATGTGCAAATCACAAAGATTAGAGCACTTTGGATCTGATACCAATTGTAGGATCGAAGAGCACGTGTAAAGCTACCATAGGGGGGGTGAATGGTAGATTAAAACTTTTCAGCGGAAGCAACGAAACACCCCTCGGCAGAAAACCGATCTGTTAAAGAAACCGTGTGTACGACAAATCTAAACATGTTCAACTGTGAAAAAACTAGTATATATTGTATAGAATAAAGTCACAAAGATGTCACTACAAGAATCATGAAAATCCGTCAAAAGAAACTCAAGTTACAATCAAAAGATCGAATAAAGGTCAATCTGTCCTACCCGAGAAAAACAGTTCTGGAACACTGCAAAGAAACTCGTGTATATTAGAAACCACAAATCTAATGACTGTGAAATTTTCACATATGATATAAAATCAAGTTGTGAAGATAACCTAAAAAGAATCACATCAATTGGATCTGTAAAACTCGAGTTATGATAAAACCACCAAAGCAAGGTAGTGCTGTGCAGAAACTCGACGGGAAAGACTTGAAGAAAACAAGTCGGACGAACAAGGCACAAAAGCTTCTTTAGACTACAAATTTTAATGATAAAAAATTACAAGGAACAGCCCAGAAGTTGTGTCACACGAGCTCTGGCCTCCCTTGCTTATATAACCAGCCTTTAGGCCAACCCAAACTTAACTAGGACTCAAATCCTACTCAATTCACGAATCGAAACTTTCCATAACTGCTCAAGACTCTTCTATACGCACATAGAAGCAATCTTAAGACTTCCAAACACCTTAGTAACGTCTACCACATTCCTAAACCAACTCAAATTCGTGACCCACACGAAATCCTATCATAACCAACTCAAAAATTTCCATATTTGAGTTGAATAGGACTCAGCCGCAGCCTGAGTCCATAACCTAGTCAGTTGGACCTTTCCAACCAAATTTTTACGTCCACATCTCTTCATCACGCCTCGTAACCATGTAGCCACGTCCATGCACTCCTTTCACACGTGCAAACATCTTCCATCGGCGTCCACGATACCTTCATATGCATTGTTCTTGATCCAAACATGCTGCAACACCTCCCAATCAACTCAACCACAATTCCTCCCGAACTTGGTTGTTGAACCTAATCTTCTCCCTAAGACTAGTTCAATGGATCCCGTCACCAGTCATGTCTTGAACTCAAGCAACACCTGCACATGAATAAACAACAAATACTTCCGAGCACAAGTCCTCGACTTGACTCACGTTAGTTCTGAAACTACAACACCTTACGTGAGCACCTCACATAAGCATGTTGCAAACAATAGAAAAACGATATAAACCATAACCACCAAAACTCACCAATAATTTAGTAAAAGAATACTAAGCCATCTTTCCATAAGCAAAAAGCAAGTTCTAAACATTGTAAGTTAAAAGCAGAACCATTGCAATCTAGCATCGGAGCTTATCAATGCTAGTCGGACCTAGTGCCAGAGCTTACCAAAACTAGTTGGACCTAGACAAAGAAGTCGGACCTGGCCAAAGCAAGTTGGACCTTACGTTGGACCTTGCAAGAGCTACCCAAAACAAGCCGGACCTAATAACGGACCTTGCAGGAGTTCGGACCTAGAGTCGGACCTTGATGATAAATGTGTTTCGGTAGTATTCAAAACTTTTATTGCAATAGCCAATGTATTCAACACACATAGGTCTCACATAATGATCAATAATCGATAACATTCGCTGACATTGCAAGGATTGTTTTCCTCAGGAGAGCTCATTCGAGTTGATCAATGTCGCGGGAGCATTCGACGATCGATAACAAAAAGACAACAAACCATTTGATAATCGATAACAAACCAAGCAAACATTCATATTTAATTAAAATAAACATTTATTACAAAAAACAGACATTGATCGCCTACTCCTCCGGTGGGTACTCCGCCCCACACTTGTCGGCGTTCGCCTCGACCAAACCTCTGCAGCCTTCCACCCCAAGCACCTCACCAACTGTTTCCCGCATCACGTGAAGACGACGGGACATGGTGCATAGCCTGTAGAGGTAGTGGCCGATGTTGGTGTCATGCTCGCCCATTCCAGTACATTCTGGAATGCGACCAAGACCCAGAAGGCGCATGGCATGAGATGTATTGTTACATCCCTCACCATCAGATCACGACAGGGTCGAAGGTCATGCTCTTCTGCCATGGCAGCAACCAAGGACTCGATGTGAACATTTCTCCCAAAAGGTATTGTCGCTCTTCTTTCTAGGTGAGCAGAGGTGCGATTGGAGCTAGGGACTGCGGAGCGGCCATTGAGTTGGGGATGGAGGTGCGGCTAGAGCAAGAGGAAGGCTACCGCTAGAGGAAGAGGAAGGCTATGAAGACAGTGATGGTGCGGAGAAGGGGAAGGCCTCCTCTATATATACACAGGATCCCCTGACTTGTGACTTGGTCACTGCCATGTGAGGCCCATGTGGCTTGGTCCCACATGTCATATATTAAGTCACTATATAATTGGTGCAGAGAAGATATGAGGTCAGAGCACTTCGAATTCTGCGCACGGTAGCAGCTCTGCACGCGAATGGCAATGGATGCACGATGAATTCATGGCTTGATGTGGGCCCCAATCTCTGTTAGAAAACCTTGTGGTTTCTGACGGAGCAGAAGGGATACGAGCTCAACACAAGCGCCTCTCATATTTGATGATAAAGGGGACACCACTGTAACTAGCTCGTCTCTGATGTGAACAAAATGCGAAGATGTCTATGAGGTCGGATCGCTTTGAATTATGCGCGCGAATGGCAGTTCTGTGCACGAATGGCAACGAACGCATGATAAATTCGTGGCTTGATGTGGGCCCCACTCCATGTTTGAAAAACTTGTGTTTTTGATGGAGCAGAAGGGAGACGAGCTCAACACAAGCGCTTCTCGTATTTGAGGATAAAGGAGACGCGACCGTAACAAGCTCGTCTCTGATGTGAACAAAATACGGCGATGACTTTGAGGTCGAAGCGCTTCGAATTCTGCGCGTGTTCGAGAGGCATTAGAGATCACTGACATGCCCGTAACAAGCTCATCTCTGATGTGAACAAAATACGGAGATGACTATGAGGTCAGAGCTCTTCGAATTCTGCGCGCATTCGAGAGGCATTAGAGATCACTGACATGTAGGATTACATACTCTGCAGAGGTATCAGAGGTCACTAACATGTGGGCCCACATCCTCTATAGAGGCATTAGAGGTCACTGATATGTAGGCCCACATACTTTGTAGAGGCATTAGAGGTCACTGACACATGGGCCCATGTACTCTGGAGAGGCATTAGATGTCACTGAGATGTGGCCCCATACCCTAAGGGACCCATGTTTTCTATTTCTGATGGAGCAAAAAGGAGATGACCTCTAAGTAAGCTCGTCTCGTATCTCTACAGAAAGAAGAGACATGTTTTGGAGCGCGTCTCCAATCTGAATAAAATGCGAGACGCGCTCTTGCATGGCCTGTCTCTCATAAAACTAAATGAGAGACGAGCTTCTTTTATGCTCATCTTCGATTGTTGCCCTAGGTAATTTAGCTCACGTGCCCTCTCTTTCCAACACTTAGCAAAAATTTCAGCAAATTTTTGACCTCGCTCTACCATCGCCCTAGAAACCATCGCGCCGGTTCCACTGCCACCTCGTCCCCTGAGCACGTTGTTGCCTCGTCTCCTTCCTTGGAGCACGTCGCCGCCTTGACACTGCCTTCTTGGTCATTGTTGCACTGCCGCCGTCGACCTCGACTCCACCTGGAACCCGACCTCATCCGAGTAAGTTTGTATGTTTCTATTGTTAATGAGGTTTGTCATACGCACTTTTATTAGGTTGTCTTATGGGTGCGCGTTGTTTGTGTGCTGGTCGAAGTCAAAATGGTCCGCGCTTTTATGTATTGTGCTTTATACTCTTTGGTGGTTCAATGTTTATTGTATTGTTAACCAGTTAAGGATGCCAAATTTTAGTTGTGACATGTTTAGAGTATTACGCTTTGGCTAGTACTCTTTGCGTCCTAAAAAACTTGTCGCTTTATAGTACAAAAATGAATTGCAAAGCGACAAACTTTTTGGGACAGAGGGAGTACCTATTATTTTAAAAATAGAAGTTCTCGAGGTGTCAAGTTGTGTAATTTGTGTAGCAGTTGCATTGATAGGCTTTTTCTGGAGCTATTGTATTTATCTGTGGAATGTGTCTTTAATATAGGGGTAGAACATTGTTTTGTTGCTTAAATTACTTATGACAGTTTTTTTTATGATTGTTTGGTTGTGTTAGATGCTTTGGATTGTCCTTACACATGCCACATAGATCTTTTTCTTATTAAGGTACAAATGTCATGCGAAAATTTGCTCCCTTATGTGACTGTTTGTGCGAATGTGACTGAAATCTAATAATGTTTTATAGCATTTTAGTGGATTTTATTGAATTTGAGGATATCTCAGTCGGAGCATCAGCAACATATTGAAGAGGAGGCTCAATAGCAGACTCCGCAACAGCTGCAGGCTCAGTAGCAGACTCGGCAGGAGCAGGCTGACCAGCAGAGTCAGCAACAGACTCTTGAAGAGGATGCATATGACACTCGGTTCCAAAAATGAACCAAGTGAATGCATATGTGTGCCCAAGACATTGATCACACATACAAGACAAAACCACAAACGATATACAGAAAATTACCACGGCATAAACTAGTAAATAAGTAGTTTTATTACAATATTCAAATATTTCTCAAATTACAAACTCTAATGATCATTAATACTAATACTAAAAAGTGGAAATAGACTAAACTAAGCAAACTAAGCAAAGCAGCGCGGCTCCAACACATCCACATGCAGTCGACGGCAGCACACAACCTAGAACTCAACATTATCCTCGCGATATACTCCCAAACATCTCCTGCAACTTTTAGTTGTTGGTGTGGGGAGGGGGGGATTGCAAGGGTGAGCACATGTACTCAACGAGTGTGAGAAAATAATGACATGTAGCTCTTAAACAAGGGATGATAATAGATAATGGCTATTTGTTGAAAAGTACATTTAAAACATGTAAAAAGAATCCTACAATGTCTATGTGAATTAATCTCATCATATCCTAAATAATTACCAATTATGAGTCCAACACCATCATTTACATTATATCACATCCATCAATATTTATCCATTCACATACTAGATTCTTATCATCATCATCAACCATGTCCATTTATCACGACCCAAACCATAACCAATCCATCCCAAATCCCAATTCCAACTCTAATCATGCAAGCATTCTAGGTTGCTCATAACCGGGAGCACAGCTATCACGATAGTTTTTAACACTCTGTTGAGGTTGTACCACTTTACCAACAAGTTTGTGATTTCATCACCTTTCGATGACTAAGGAACCTCCATCATGTACGTGACTCGTCAGTCACGTTACACACTTCCATCAGTGTGTGGCCAAGAGATTACAGAATAGCCTTTACAAAGGGACTACCAGCATATTCAGAACCGCTAAGGTTTCACCGGTGGTGATGCCTCCAACTGAGCACATCCAACCAAGGGCACCCAATTGACTCCCATTCCCCACTCCTCTAAATGATCAGAACAATGCTTGCAATACACCTAATTAATCAGCTAAGCCGCACCCCTACTTGGCCCTGTGGTGGCACTATAAAACTTGGGTTGTCGCTCCACGAACCGGTCCTTAGATCCAACACAAGCGAAACCACCATATCTTCCAACCCAATCCACAAGCCATGCTCGCTTAGATCTCCCAACCCCATGTTACCAATTAACCATATTCATCAACTCACATCATTGTTGATGGCTGTTATATACCAATTTCACCCATCAATATAACTTAATTATGTGAAGGAAATATCATTTCTTGCACACATCACCTTTTTATTTAACCTATTTCCACTTGTACTTGGAGAAATTGGTGCACGCAGGTATTTTATACAGAATCAAAGTGAAACAAGGGGATGGATACTATAAAATATCATCCCAGCCAATCAAGCGCTGACATGTGGCACCACATGGATCAAATGGCCTACAAACAGAAGTATCTGAGGCCATACAATGGTGTAGCACCCATATCAAGGGATGGGACCCACCTGGAAGTCACCCCAATGAAGCACAAACCGTTTGGAGGACTTAACAGGTCGGCCGACCCCTCTAGTCTGCCGACCAGGTCTTTCCTCCAAACTCTGTCAGCTTCCACATGTCAGCTCTTCCCGGCTTGAAGAAGTCAGTGGTGACTGATTCACGCGCTTTTGGTGGCCAGAACCAACCGTTCTCCAAGCAATAAATAGGGCACCTCACCTCTCACTTCAACACACACCACTTGAGCATCATTCTATTGTATACACTAGTTCTCTTAGTCCTTAGTGGAGTTAAACTATAGAGACGAGAGCATCTAGTCCTAAGTCCAAGTTGGGAAAGGTATGGCTCCTGTATCTTTTCTTATATTTGTGAATTTATGCATAATAAAAATATTATCTTTAGTCTTCTTTTATTCATATACTTGGATGAAGCGTTTCTTATTTGATTGTGGATTCATGTATGTGGTAGGAATAGGCTTTATGATCATGCCTTAATATCATTATACTGTCATCATAAACACTATAAACCCCCACTATAGTCTAAGTAGTTATGATATGATCATGTTAGTATGAAAAACTCATGCTATGTCTCAACATTGGTTCAACGATGATTTAGTTCATTGCCTTAGGATGGCTTGTGCGGCAGCTCTTAAGGTATTTACTTAATATGCTAGCATGGTGCTAGGATAGTTAGGTAGAGTTGGATGTCTCTTACACCCACAGATTGAAGAGGTAGGCAGTAGGTGGCGACAACCTTATCTGTCCTTTGTCATCCTCCATGTTCGGCTATGCCACAGGCTCTTAGCAGGAGTCGTCCTAAAATTGCTAGGGGTAAACCCGTGCCCGATGTGCTGGACAACTTAGCATAAGGATTCACCATTGACAAGCTCATTAGTATCTAATCTAGGCTATGTATATGTATTATAAGCATTGTAGGAGCAACTCCCTAACTATTAGTCTAATGTCCATTAGGACCCATTTACCCTTTAGAATAGATTGCTTAGGTGTGTGTCCTACTACCCATATTAGCAACTTACCCCTGTCTTGATAATTGCCTAGTATCCCACAGCTTGATCATAAGAATAGTGTCTACTTACTCCATTTCCTTCCATTGGGATAAATATGATACCCTTGGAAATACTCTTGGGTGAAATGCTACACGACAACTTCCTTGCGCATGCAGACCTCATCTCTCACTAGAGATGATCTGTGACATTAAGAAACGTCACCAAGCATTTCTGGTGTCATTGCCAGGGAAGGCAAAGGATAGCTATCACTTGTGATTAAGCTATAGGTATTAATTCATAGTTATTAGACAGGATTACCCTTATTTGATTTCTCCTTTTGTGTGAAAATAGGGTAGTGTTGGCTAACCCATTTTACGGGATGGCCAACGAGGATGCCAGTGCTCAACTGTAAGATGATTCAAGGCGTATCTCGATAAATATCCGCTAGACAACACCATTGCCTTTCATGGAAGAATTTCTGCTTCCAGTAGAAGCCAAAGTCCTCCATCCCCAAGCTTGGGGGAGGCTCCAAGAGTTCTTCTTGGTTTGCCTCCACCATAGGGTAGATAGTTGGCTCCTCATCCAACATTCATGTCATGGGTTGGTCCATCAATCCATGACCACATTCATGCTGGAGCTCAAGGAGTCCTATTCTCATTCATCATGGATGAGAATATGGTCTCTACTCAAGGGGTGGATTAAAGAATGCTCTAGTTCCCTTAGCTTGGAATGCACACCACTTAGCATGGTGGCCATCCTAGCTATGTAACTACACCTCCCATTGAAGTATCATGATAGATCAAGCTAATAGAGAAGTTTTTGGATGATACAAGCCATGGATATTCACATGATTTGTGAAAATCCATGTCAACATAGGTCACTTGGGGAATCATTCCCTAAGACCCATGGGGATTCTTCCTTCCAAACACAACTCCAATGGCTATCACCAACAAGTAGGTCAAGGGTGGAATCGACATCACCCTTGCAATCAAGGAGGCTATTCAGATTTCAAAGGATCTAAGTTCAACTAGCCTACCTTGAAGTGTCTTGTCCATGGCCAAGCAAGAAATCAATACAACATCCACATGAAGCCCTTGGCCAAGGATAAGAAAATTAAAGAGCATTGAAGATCCAAGATGTCCCACAATTACTTGTTGGGATTCTTATACTTCGACCAAGCCTGTGCAACCTAGAGCAAGTGACATTGTGGATGAAGCGTTTCTTGTTTGATTGTGGAGTCCACATGTCATCATGCTCAAGGAAGCTTTTGATCCATGATCAAAGTATGGGTTAACCTTAAGAATATCAAGAAGGTCGAGGTGACACCCCTAAAGAAGGACAAGCCTCACAATACTCATAAGAGAATATCTTCAAGAGGGAGAAGCCATCACTACATCAACAAGTCTTCATCAAGATGACGGGGAGGCTAGGACCACCATGTGGCCCACATGTCCCACTAACATGCCAAAGGATATTTGGCATGTCAATCAAGAGAAGTTGTCCACATCTTTAACTTCGGGTTTGGACAACAGATCATCGAACCAAATAGGACGGAGGTAAGTCCCACTCATCGGACTTCAAAAATTCATTGAGTCCTTGCCAATGGGTTAATTGGTAGTTATCTCATATTTTCTTTTTCAATTGCATGTTTGATTTTCCCATCAATCTTTGCATTTGCATTTAGCATGTTTGAATTTTCACACTTGCATGTTGGAGAATAAAATTTCCAACCATCATAAAACTAAAGTTTTGAATTAGGAAATAAATTATTATATATGAACCTTGGGTATAACCACTTGAATTAATATTCCTAAATCAAACCAAAAATATTTCACTTCAAAATTCATTGCATTTGCAAGTTGTTTGAAGTTGGAGCAAAACAATTTGACAAAGGATACAACATGCTTTTGGGCAAATGTAACCCGTTTTCGAGTTGTTTGGTTTGTTCTTGATTTTAGTGCAGCCAATAAAAAATTTGCAAATACGTTGGAAGGCCCCATCAAGTGCATATCCCTCCATCGATCTCATTTTGAGTTCATGGTGGAGGAATGCTCAAGGTGCTGGCCCAATGGAGGACCAAGATGAAGTTCATTCAACTCCAACCTCTACTTGGCAGGAGACATTGAACACGAAGGCTACACCAAAATCTATGGTCGTGAGTTTCTCACACAACGACCTTCAACCAAGACTACTCTTCAATTGAGGTACAAGTTCAAATTTTCCGTCGTTTGAATTGCATTAGGATTGAATGATTTTTGCTTACATTGGTAAGGAAGGTTTACACCTTCTCATCATTCAATTCTTATGCATCCTCACGAGAATAAGTGTTGATATTACTCTTTTTAATTCTTCAAGAAGGAATGTCACCTTACTTGGGAATAAATTTAAACGAGTACCTAAATTTCATGAGAATTGCTGAAATTGACTTAGACATTTTCTGCCTAGGTAATGCTTATGGAATGACTTAATGGTTGAATTGGTATGTAGCAACCTAGGAATAGTGATGTCCATAATTTTGATTTGAAACTCATTCAGGCATGGATCACTATATTTCAAATTCCTAGGCAAGAAACTAAAACTATTCAGGGGATAAAATTGAGAATCTTGTCTGCCATGAACCACATGATAAACATTTGCTCTTGTAAAAAACTATGATGGTTAGAAACTTTACAAGATGAAGGGGTCCATATAGTGTATTTATATCACTTGCATTTCTATGAGTAGGAGTTTTAAAAAATGTTCAACTTGATTTATCCATAAAGTCCCACTCCTAGCAATGATTCAATATTATTCATGGATACACTGGAAACTGGACCCCATGCATCTTTGATCTTGTTGTTCCCCATGCATAGAAATGAAGATTCGGTTACCTAACCAAAAAATTCATTTGTACAAGTATCGTGAGCTAACCATTCCTCTCTATCATAGAGAGTATGTTGGGAGGAGTAAAATAACTATGCAGGCATTCAAAGATCCGATTGTTGGAAACCCTAAGAGGATTCCATTTCAATATCTATTGGCCAAGAAGTAAATTAGGATGGTTGCTACCAATCCGAAATTAAGCCCGAAGGTCAACCATAACTATACGAGGCCAGAGATTTTACATGGAAACCCACTGTGAGCAACCAATGGGCTGCTACGAATATGTGAGAGCATTATGTTCTCAACTATTCTAAGCACTCATTCAATCTCAAGGGAATTGCCACCATCATTGGGTGTAAGTTATTCCTTTGTGGCTAAAAGGTATGATGTACATTAACCAAGGAATGACAAGATCACATCCAATATATATTGGGTGTAAATTGTTCCTATGTGGCCAGAAGGTATTTTATACCTTAGCCAAGGAACAATGGATCACACTCAACCCGTGTTGAGTGCACATCATCCCTTTGTGGTTATAGGTATGTATTATCTTAGCCAAGGAATAATGGATCGTACTCAACACATGTTGGGTACATGTCACACCTTTGTGGCTAAAAGTTATCGTTACCTTAGCCAAGGAATGACGGGTCACACCCAATGCATGAGGGGTACAAGTTATTCCTTTATGGCAAGAAGGTATGTGAACGTAGCCTAGAGGGGGGTGAATAGGCTTTTTGAACTTTTGTCGGATCCTGGAACACTTAACAAATCGATCAAATACAGAGAGATCGGACTAGTTCATATTGTGCAGACTAGTCTGGTGTGCGCGGACTAAACGATCAAAGTAAGTTAACAATTCTACGTCTAGCACACTATGCAGCGGAAATCATATTACAAGTAAAGTGTATTGAACCAATGAATCGGTATATTGCAATGATTAAGTATGATACAATGTTGCAAGGTGAATTTCACAACACTAGACAAAATGTAGATTATGATGAAAAGTAAAACAAATATGTACGAGACATGATTTTATCCCGTGGTTCGATTCCCACGAAGGAAACCTACATCCACATTGAGGAATCCATAAAGGGTCGAGTCTTCACCAACCCTACCCTCGTTGAATCCACTACGTAAGAAAGGCTCATACAAGACGAACCCGAACGAAGAAGGGAGACGAACAAACTGTGCAACTTCGTCGTCGTGTCTCGCATTACGTTGGCATCAGAGACGGGCTTCAAGGCACAAGACACGCTCTAAAGAAGCGCATCTCCTTTCTTTTTGTCGCAATAGACGATCTTTACGGTGTCATTGGAGACGCCGCTGGCGCGTGTCGCCAACTAGCTTACAAGTGTGACAGACCTTACAAAGCACGTCATAGATATATTGACTAATCGGAGATGCTCTGTTATGTACTGCGTTGCAGATTCATTAACTTATGTGAGACAGGCTTTATAGAAGCTTGTCTCCTTTATGTAGCTTATTCGGGACGCTCTCTGCTACAGCTCGTTGCGGATTGTTTACAAGCACTATTATTAGGAGCTAGCCAGGATTTGGCAGCCATATTACAAGTGTCAGCAACATACTGTTCATGAACATATGTATAGCCAAAATTATCACACGTTAAATTATAATGACCAATCAAATACTACCAAAGTGTCAATCGTGATTATCAAGTATACTAATTACACAACAAAGACTGTTCATCCTGATTACAATGTAACTAATTACACACATCATAACTGTCATCATCTAATCCTGTATACCATAATAAAAATTCTCCCGATCAATGACTTCATTGACGATGAGCCTTCATGGCCTCTAATGCTCTGGCTGAGACATCCTAACATTCAACTGTAATAAAGACAAGAACAAATTGGTATACAATTGTAATAAAAAGGGAACAATTAGTGAATAGACAACATAGCTTACTTGTAGCACATGCAGTTGGTGAGCATCTGCAAGGTATCAGCAGAGAAATTGTTCTTATGGTAAAGGACATGGTACTAAGATGGTTTGCTTGTCTCCTAAAAAACAAACAATTTACATTTCACTGATGCTTTTATAGCCTGATATCAAAAACTCGTGAGAGAAACACCAATTATCGCATAGGGCATAGGTACCTTGATCCCAGCATGGTTGCAGAGGTAGAAATCAAACTCAGTTGGATGGAAAATGCTAGTGTCAACCACAGTTCCTACAGTTTCAAGGGTTTGTGAATCAGAATTTATTATACACTGATAGTCCAAACAAATACATTACTTCTACATTGGACATAAAAAAGGAATATGAATGTATACCGTAATGAAAATTCTCCCTTTAGATCAATGACTTCATGAAAGCATCTAGGCCCCCATGAGGTATGGTTTCGGTGATTAATGACAACCATTGGATTTTACTAATGAATTTGTGAATGCAAGGTCCCCATAATCACTCAATAAAATGAAATCAATATGTCACTGGAGACCCCTAACAATCAATGTATGAGATCAAATCAATGATATGAAGACAAGAAGTGAGAGCTCTTATGTCAAAGTAATTCAACTCTAAATTGACAACATTCAATGCTTAAAGATCATCAGAAATGCCTTTGCAACAAATGTCAAAGAGGTCAATCGAGCAAGACACAAAAATTCACTTAGAAACAACCAGAAGCAAACAAAATCAACTCACCGGATCAACCGATGATTCCTCAGAATAACACATCGGTCGAGTTGGTTCAACTGAAGAAGAAGACCTCAGAACAAAGTACTCACCGGATCATCCGATGTGAATGGCTCAGCAACATCGGTCCATCAGTACAGTTTGCAAGATCATTGGACCAAGTGTAGCACCAGATCATTCAATGTATAGAGAAGCATACATCGGTCGATTACTCCAGTAAGCATCAAGTTTGAGTAAATTCTGGAGGAAGAGCCACGGGATCATCCGATGAGAAGATAGGATCAACATCGGTCTAACAACGGTCATATCTGACACAATGACATCAACTAAAGTAACTTGACCAATGATAACCAAAGGGGAGACATCGGATCATCCGGTGTTCACAGTAAAGTTCTGTCAGCCTACTTTTCCAACGGCTATTTCGGGGAGGCTGGCTATAAATACCACATAAACCGGTCATTTCGACAAGTCTTGATCACCAGAAGCTATCAACACATCCACAAGCATTCAAGACCAAGAGCAATCACCTCCACATCATTTCGATCATATATACACCAAGATTTAGGCTGGAACTAGCTAGAGAGAGAGCTTGTGTGCCTCCATTCTGGGTGAGTGGACTCTCTAGGATAGTGTGAGAGCCTCAAGGGAGTGCCCTTGGTGTTTGTAACTGTGAGAAGACTTCCATAGCTTGCCAAGGCATGTGTGGAAGCCTGGAAGGTCGAAGTTGTACAAGGCCTGAGCTCCACCTTGCCAAAGGAGACAAACGGAGAGGAATAGTGAAGACCCCTCATCTCGGTGACTTGGGTGTGGCAAAACCCTTTGGTCGGTGCCACAACGTGGATGTAGGAAGATCTTGACGATCTTGCAGAACCACGGGATAAATCCTTGTCTACTCGGGAGTTTGCATCCTTCTCCTTTCCCTTACTTTTATGCATTTTATATTCCGCGAAGTTTCTATCTACTAGAATGCATAGATAGTTTGCGTAGGGAATTGGGCTTTAGAAATTAAGTTTCATTGCTTAGAATTTTTCGAAGGAAGCCCAATTCACCCCCCCCCTCTTGGGCATTCGGTCCTTACAATTGGTATCAGAGCAAGGTTGCTCATAGGATCATTCTAGCTTCACCGCTAGAGAGCTAAAATGGCCAAGGTTGGGGGTTCGGTTCCTATCTTCAAGGGCAAGAACTTTGCGTATTGGAAAGTACGCATACGCGCTTATCTAGAGGCTATTGCTCCCGAAGTTTGGGAAGCTACCCACGCGGGGTTTGGAGAACATAATTATGTTGGTGATCAAATTAAATGGGATGCTAAAGCTAGGAATGCAATCTATGAATGTATTAGTCAAGATGTATTTGCTAGAATTGCTAGTAAAGAAAATGCTTGTGAAATTTGGGCTTGCTTAATAGAAATTCATGAGGGCTCTTCTCGTGTCAAGGAATTAAAATATCACATGCTTAAAGCCAAATATGGTGAATTTAAAATGCTTCCTCATGAAAATTTCAATGAAATGTTCTCTCGCTTGAATGTGCTTATTGAAGAAATCAATGCTCTTGACATTGCTTCTCTTGGCAAGGGACTCATCAACCGCAAGATCCTCATGCTCCTTCCCAAGCCAAAGTACAACATCATCAACTCCATGCTCCAAAAAGAGTCACTTGACCACATTGAAGTTTCGGAGCTCATTGGAGAAATACACGCTCATGAGATGAGTGTACTTGGGATGATGGAGCAATCATATTCAAAGACAATTGCTCTAAAGGCCTCCACCAAGAAAACAAGCCTCAAGAAGAAGAAGGTGGTTGAGCCTAGCTCAAGTGAAGAAGAACAAGCATCAAGTGAAGATGATGATGATGAGCTTGCATTGATGATGAGAAAGTTCTCACGCTTGAACTCCAAGATTACCAAGAAGAAAGCATTTCTACCAAGGAGAGATGATCACAAGACTTGCTACAATTGCGGTGAACAAGGCCACATCTCCTATGATTGTCCAAAACCGGACAAAAAAAAAGAGAACCACAAGAGCAAGCATCGCAAGCTTGAAGGAAGTGATGATGATGACGAAGAGGCCAAACCCAAGCCAAGATCCTTTGGGAAGAAGAAACATGACAAGGGCAAGAAGGCAAGGCTCTTCCCAAAGAAGAGAAATGGCCCACAAAAGGTGTTCATGTGTGAGGCAAATGAATGGGTCACCGACGAAGAAACAAGTGATGAAGAGAGTGAAGAGGAAGAAGAAAGCTTGGCCGGCCTCGCCATCGCCAACAATGATGATGCACCTCTTCATCCACTGCCCATGTGCCTCATGGCAAAAGGTAACACCAAGGTATGTGATGACTCTAGCGATGATGAGTTTTCACCTGATGATTTAACTTATTTGATAAATGAATATCATGCTATCATTAAGAGGGAAAAGAGTAAGGTTAAAGTGATTGAAGAAACTCGTGCTAAACTTGAGAGTGCTAACCTTGATTTGCTTGACAAGTATGAAAGCATACTTAAAGAGCATGACACGCTCAAATCCCATGTCAAGCAAATTGAGGAAGAAAAGACTAAAATCTAGATAGATAATCATGAACTTAACTTAGCACACCAAACACTCTTGGAAGAGCACAACAGGTTGACACAAGAACATCAAAAACTTAACCTTGCTCATGACATGCTTGATCAAGAGTTGAAAAATATGAAGAAGCAAACTCTTAATGATAACATGCGCATTACTTCTCATGCCACTAATGCTTTTCATATTTGTCATAAACTCTTCCAATATTACTTTTCATAAGTACATCTGAAGCATCAAATGTTCTAAATAAAACTTGTTGTTCATATGTGTTCACAATGTTAAACTTATCAACATTATTAAGTTTTCTAACTTGAGAGCCGTTTCCTTTGACAAAGGCAATGTGTTCCTTGTTATTCTTGTGTCTTCTAGCATTTTTCTTTTCACCACAAGAATACCCAATGCCATATTTAACATTAGGAGGTCTTGTGACCATGTATGCACTGTGTGCATACTTGACATTCTCCCTGTCAAATATGTCACTTCTGGAAGGATGTTTGTCTTTTGTCAAGTTTGACTTTTCTTTCAAGTTAGTGTCAATTTTAGGAATAAGGCTAGGTTGGTTGCTCAAGGTTCACTCAAGTTGAAGGTCCAGATTTTGATGAAACTTTTGCTCCTGTTGCTAGATTAGAAGCCATAAGAATTTGGTTAGCTTTTGCTGCATCTAAAGGTTTTAAGCTATATCAAATGGATGTTAAAAGTGCTTTTCTTAATGGCTACATAGATGAGGAGGTTTATGTCAAACAACCACTGAGTTTTGAAAATCCAGATTTTCCTAATCATGTTTACAAACTGTCCAAAGCCTTGTATGGTCTCAAACAAGCCCCTAGAGCATGTTATGATAGGTTAAAAACATTCTTACTTGAAAAGGGGTTTACCATGGGCAAGGTTGATAAAACTCTTTTTATGCTTAAGCATGGCAATGACTCATTATTCGTTCAAGTGTATGTGGATAATATTATCTTTGCTTGTGCTTCTCATGATCTTGTGTCCAAGTTTTCAGATATGATGAGTTCAAAGTTTGAGATGAGTATGATGGGTGAACTCACTTACTTTTTGGGGCCGCAAATCAAGCAAACCAAGGAAGGTAACTTTGTGCATCAAACGAAGTTTACAAGGGACCTTCTCAAGCGCTTCAACATGGACAAAAGCAAGCCTCTTCGGACACCAATGGGAACAACATCAACACTTGAACTTGATGAAGATGGCGAACTCGTTGATCAAAAAGAATATAGAAGCATGATCGCATCACTTTTGTACCTCACGACATCAAGACTGGACATACAATTCAGCGTATGTCTTTGTGCACGGTTTCAAGCCTCCCCACGTGCTTCACATCGTCAAGCCGTCAAAAGGATTCTCAAGTACCTAAATGGAACTCAATAATTTGACATTTTTCTTCCTTCTTTCTCAACCGTTACTTTGAAAGCGTTTTCCGATGCTGATTTTGGAGGTTGTAGGATTGATAGGAAAAGTACTTCGGGTGCTTGTCATTTTCTTGATAATTCACTTGTTGCTTGGTCCTCTAGAAAACAAAACTCAGTTGTACAATCCACAGCTGAATTTGAATATGTAGTTGTTGCCAGTGCTTGCTCACAAATTCTTTGGATTGTTCAAACACTTAAGGACTATGGGGTTGATCTAGATAGTGTTCCACTACTTTGTGATAACACTAGTGCCATTTGCATTGCTAAAAAACCCGTGCAACATTCCAGAACTAAGCACATTGACATTAGGTATCACTTTCTTTGTGATAATGTTAAAAAAGGAAACATTGTGCTTCACCATGTAGATATTGAACAACAATTGGCTGACATGTTTACAAAACCTTTGGATTTCACTCGTTTTTGTTACATTCGTAGTGAAATAGGGGTTATGCATCCTCATGGCTTACATTGAGGGCGGGTTTTGAAACTTGAGAAGTCTATGTATGAACCTGAAATTAAAATAATATGACCATAGTATTTCATACATATATGACTTTGTGATTTCTTTTACATGCTGAAAGTTCTTACTACATTACTCATGTTATACATTTTGTAGTTTTTGCCATTACTAGTAATTGGAATAATTACTTACACTAAATCTGGTCATGATCAAACTTTCTTGCTATTTTGAACTTATTGCATGATCACATGTGCTTTTAATCATAATGAATTAATTAAGTAATCAACTCACATGTTGAGTTTTATGAACAAATGAAGAAATGAGAAAAGATCAAGAGAATATGCATGCATCGCACTTCTTCTCTTGAGATGGCTTATCATTGCGCTTAGATATGAAGTTGGAAGAAGTTGTGTATGACTAAAACCATATCCTTAAGCTTCTGATTGTCAAATGACATAGGCTTGGCTTGGTTGGTTAGAATAAGACAGATGCACATATAATCTCTTGCAAATATCATATGGTCAAAATTTGTGCTTTGAAAAATAATTTAAATGCAGCAACAAGTGTCATGCTTTCAGGTTTTGAAAAAGTTAAGTTTGTGAGATCATGACTTGCTAAAACTGAAAATTACATTTGATCTCTAGCATGGCTTACAGTACTTTATGTATCTCATTGTTGTGATAGTGTAAGTTACTTGATAGTATGACTTGGATCAGCTTTGTTTTATATGTATATGTTATAATATGCTCATAACAATTAAAATTTCTCTTTTGTACCTTGCTGAATACATTGTCAAAGGGGGAGAAATTGATCACACCTTGCACATATTCACAAGTGTTTTTGGCACGATTCTTCTCAAGGGGAGAAGTATGTATAGGGGAAGAAATTTATTTCTATCTCATTTGATTTTCAAAAAGGGAGAGAAATTTTTTTCAAAACATTTCATGTAAATAAGCCAATGTTCGGATTATAAGTGGTGTTGCCAATGCATTCATCAAGGGGGAGATTATAAGACCTATGTGTGATGAATACATTGGCTTTGACGATAAAAGTTTTGAATACTACCAAAACATCTTTATATCAAGATTGGACAATAGGTCCGGCATGTTTTGGTTAGCTTTGGCAAGGTTCGAAGCTCGATTGCAATAGTTCTGCTTTTGCTTTGAAATATTTTGAACTTGTTTTGCATCTATGGAAAGTTTGCTTAGTATTCTTTTACTAAGTTTTTTATATGTTTTGGTGGTTATGGTTGATATCATTTTGCTATGGTTTACAACATGCTTATGTGAGGTGCTCACGTAAGATGTTGTGGTTTCGGAACTAACGAGAGTCAAGTCGAGGACTTGTGTTCAGAAGTATCGGTTATTTATTCATGTGAAGGTGTTGCTTGAGTTCAAGACATGGCTGGTGACGGGATCCATTGAACTAGTCTTAGGGAGAAGATGAGGTTCAACAACCAAGTTCGGGAGGAATTGTGGTTGAGTTGATCGGGAGGTTGCGCAACATGTTTTGAATCAAGAACAATACATATGAAGGTATTGTCGACATCGTTGGAAGATGTTTGCACGTATGCAAGGAGTGCATGGACGTGGATACATGGTTCCGAAGCGTGATGAAGAGATGTGGACGTAAAGAATTGGTCAGAAAGGTCCAACCAAAGGTTATGGACTCAGGCTGCAGCTGAGTCGTGTTTGACTCAAATATTGAAAGTTTTGAGTTGGTTATGATAGGATTTCGTGTGGCTCACGAATTTGAGTTGTTTTAGGAATGTGGGATACGTTCCTAAGGTGTTTGGAAGTCTTAAGATTGCTTCTATCTGCGTATAGAAGAGTCTTGAGCAGTTATGGAAAGTATTGATTCGTGAATTAAGTAGGATTAGAGTTCTAGTTACGTTTGGGTTGGTCTAAGGGCTGGTTATATAAGCAATGGAGGCCAGAGCTCGTGGTAGACGACTTTTGGGCTGTTCCCCTTGTGTACTATTGAATAAAGATCGTAATTTAAAGGAACTTTTGTGCCTTGTTCATCTGACTTGTTCAAGACAAGTTTTTCTCGTTGAGTTTTCTGCACAGCACTACCTTGGTTCGGTGGTTTTTATCATAACTCAAGTTTTACAGATCCGACTGACGTGGTTCTCTTTCGGTTGTTTTCACAACTAAATTTTCTATCATCTTTGAAAATTTCATGGTCATTGGATTTGTGGTTTTTGATCTACACGAGTTTCTTTTCAGTATTGCAGATCTATTTTTACTCGGTAGAACAGATTGACCTTTGTTCGATCTTTCGATCGTAACTTGAGTTTCTCTTGATGGATGTGAGTGATTCTTGTTGTGTCATCTTCGTGACTTGATTCTCTCTGCTATCTATCACTTTTGTCACGGTGAAACACGTTTATATTAGTCTCACACATGATTTTTTTAACAGATCATTTTCTACTGAGGGGTTTTTATTGCTTCCGCTGGAAAAGTTTTAATCTAGCATTAACCCCCCCCTCTGGTAGCTTTACACGTGCTCTTCGATCCTACACAATAGTAGTTTTAGATTTTTTATGTTGAGAAGGTGAGCTTGAGGAGGATGAAGAACCACTTTACTTGAATGACTCAACTTGTACCTCAAGAATCTTGTTAACTTTCATCAAGTTAACAAGTTCATTCTTGATGGTGGAATTTGAGTCGTTTAACTTCAAGCAAGCTTCCTTGCTTGAGGCTAACTCAAGTTCTAGTGATTTGCTTCGCTCCTTCTCAAGTTAAAGAATCTTTTTGATTTTAATATATTCTTCCTTTTGGAGGATGATCATGTCTTCTTGACGATCAACTAGCTCCTCCTTATCAACAAGCTTATCCATGAGAAATTTCATCTTAGCAGCAGTTTTTTTTGTCTAAACCTCTAAGCATGTATTCTTGTTCATAATTGCTATCATCCTCATTATAATTATCACTATCACTAGTAAAAGAATGTGAGGAGGAAGATTTAGTTGTCACCTTCATTTTACCTTCCTTCGCGATTAGACAAGTGTTGTTGGTGTCTTTCCATGCGCCCATGGTTGGGAAGAGAGTGGATTTCTTGGAAGTCTTCTTGATGGCTATGGTGCCCATCTCCTCTTCTTCTTCGGATGAGGACTCATCATTGGAGTCCCACTTCTTCCCTAAGTGCACTTGGCCAAATTGCTTCTTCTTCTTCTTAAACATTTTCTTTGGCTGAGTCTTGTTGTCCTTAGTCTTCTTCTTATTTTCTTCATGTGGACAGTCTACTATAAAGTGGTTGTACTCTCCATAGTTATAGCAAGCACGCCTCATTTTTGTTCTTGGTTTGTCCCTATTTCTTCCTTCATTTGAGCGACCACCTTGTCTTCTTCTCATCATTTTCTTGAATTTCTTCATGAATAAGATCAAATCTTCTTCATCAATATCACTGCGTTCATCATCGATGTCGTCTTCTCCAAGAGCTTCTCAGACTTCTTTTGATACAGGTTTAAAAGTGGATTTAAAGCAACTCCTTTCTTCTTTGTCGAGGTAAGGTCGGCAATTTCCTTGATGTGCTTGGCTTGCTTCTCCATCATCTCAAAGTTCGTCTGGGGTCATCTTCCGATTCTCGGGGCTTTCTCTAATCATCAAGCAACGAGTCACATTGTGAAGCATGAATGCTCTAAGAATTAGCTTTACTACCTCGTGATCATTACACTTCTTGCTGCCATATGGCTCGGACTTTGTTGATAATATTCTTCAACCGATTGTACATATCTTGTGGTGACTCATCTTCTTCAATGGTGAATCTTCATAATTCGCCTTCAATCATTTCAATCTTGGCTTCGCGTACATGACGATCACCTTCATGTGCAGTTTGTAGAGTATCTCATATCTCCTTGGCAATTTTGGGTCCATCCACTTTGGTGAACTCGTCTCAGCTCAGTGATGACGTGATTACAGCTGCAGCTTGAGCGTTCTGATGAATAGCTTGTTCTTGGCTTGGAGTCAGCTCTTCATCATCATCTGGGATATCTATCCCACACTATATGCCACAAACTGGGGTTAAGAGATATGAGACGCATTTTCATGTTTTTTCTCCACATGGAATAATCATTGCCATCGAAACAAGGTGCTTTCCCCGGAGGAATTGACAAGTAATGATTATTGTTAGAATTTAACCGATCATAATTAAAAGGATATCGGGAGTAGTCGGTGTGACTACTCCCCTTCTTCTTTTCGTCCTTGATCTTCTTCTTCCCCTTTGGGGAGAGTGCCTTCTTCCTTAGGAGTGCCTTGAGTTCAAGCATCTCCTTGTCATTGTCCTCACAATCTTGGATGGCGTCAAGAAGCTTCTCTAGCTTTTGAGTTCTTTCTTCATCACCCTTCTCATTGTTGAAGTTCTTGTGTACATCCTTGACGTACGACATCTTCTCTTCGAGCAGTGAGTCTCTTTTGAAGATATCGGCTCTAATACCAATTGAATGTAGCCTAGAGGGGGGTGAATAGGCTTTTTGAACTTTTGTCAAATTCTAAAACACTTAACAAATCGATCAAATACAGAGAGATCGGACTAGTCCAATATTGTGCGGACTAGTCCAGTGTGCGCGGACTAAACGATCAAAGTAAATTGACAATTCTACGTCTAGCACACTATGCAGCGGAAATAAGATTACAAGTAAAGTGTATTGAACCAATGAATTAGTATATTACAATGATTAAGTATGATACAATGTTTCAAGGTGAATTTCACGACACTAGGCCAAACCTAGATTTTGATGAAAAGTAAAACAAAGATGCACGAGACACGGTTTTATCCCGTGATTCGATTCCCATGAAGGAAACCTACATCCACGTTGAGGAGTCCACGAAGGATTGGGTCTTCACCAACCCTACCCTCGTTGAATCGCCACGGAGGTTGATTCTCTTCCACTAATCATGAAGGGGTAAATAACCGTGTTCAAGGGGCCTTCTCACGAGTTGAGGGCTCCTCAAGATTTACAACTACGAACACCACCAAACACACTCGAAATATATGCAGTAAACAACAAGAGTGCGAGAGGTTCAAACCCAAGAGCTCAAGATCGTGTGGAACATGTCTCTCCTTTTGATCAATGGTAATCCTCAAAGATTTGATCTTTCTAGGGTTAGAATGTGTGGAGAGATGTATATTTTGGGCTCTTGGGAGGTGTGACGGCGCAGGAAGTCGAGAGTTATGGTTGTAGTGCCATACACCTCTATTTATACTAGGGTTTCCAAAAGTTACCGTTAGGATTTGCGATGTCCGGACTAGTCCGTGGTGGAATCCGGACTAGTCTAGTGTGCGGCGTGTGGAAAACACTAAGTGTTCAAATATATAGGACTTCTCCGAAAATGTGCATACTAGTCCGATTTGAGTACTGGAAGTGTTCGAACTAGTCTGGCGCATATCGGCCTAGTCCAGTGTGGTGAACCTCATGTTGAATTGAGGACAAGTCTGCACTTGGAGGACTTGTCCGATTTTAGTCAGAGAGTTTTCAGACTAGTCCGATGGATATCGGACTTGTCTGTTGTCGTGAAAAATTGTGGGGCTAAGGACAAGTCCGGACTTGGTGGACTTGTCCGATTTTAGTCAGAAGATTATTGGACTAGTCTGGTGGATATCAGACTTGTCCGTTTGTTGTGCAAGAGTGAAGTGTTGAGGACTAGTCTGCACAAGGGGGGACTAGTCCAATCTTATTCAGAGGGATATCAGACTAGTCCAGTGTATATCGGACTAGTCCGGTTTTGCTGTGAATTGTGCAGTGAGTTAAATTGTTTGTTCACTTGAGCTCTTGGGGTATGTTTCTCCAACACACTCCATACACAATGATGTAATCTTTTTAGCTCTTGAGCTCTTTTCCTTTTGATTCCTCATTCTCCTTTCTTTTTTAGCTTTCCTCCTAATTTCTTTAAAACTTGCGCTCATTTTAACAATTTTGTTAGGATCTTATTTGTTTGTCATAAATCAACCAAAACTAACAAGGGATGCCTAGATGCACTTACAGCATGATACACCTTAGTCAAAGAATGACGGAACACACTCAACGTATGTTGAATGCACATCATGCCTTTGTGCTATGGGTTATCACTATCTTAGCCAAGGAATAATAAAGTACATCCAACCTATGGAAACCTTGAAGTGTGGATAAGCGACATCGACAACACTCTCCTCGACCACACTCATGAAACCCATAGAAGGCAATCCAACATCGACACTCAACCCTCCAATGCCAAAGCCATGCTGCAACAAGGTTAGGCCAACCTCATGGCCTACATTCGTTGTTAGTGTTTCAGCACCTATCACGGACCTTGAACAAGAACAAGCTTGGGAGAGGACCCCCACTTGAGGTAACTTGTATCACACCCCTTGCATATTTATTTTCCATTCACCCATCATCCACCTTGCATAAAAAAACTAAAAATAAGTAGAGTAGGTTTGCTTTCAAAATAAAATAAAACATGTGCGGTAAGAATGGTTTGGAATTCACATAGATGAAATGATAAATAGTTGCTCTGTTTTAATTTTCCTAAGTCCCTAGTTTATAACTTACTACTCTCGAAAATGTTGCTTTTAATGGCTAGAGTTACTTTTGCCTTGATTTAGAAATTGTGGGTAGCAAAAGCTTAATCCAGTTCTAAATTGTTGTGAGATATGATATAGTGATAAGGCTGCTATTCCTAGTTTGAAAGTGAAACTTAGATTTACGGGGAATTTCTAAAAAGATTTAAGTTACTCTCATTTGATTGGAAATACCTACCAAAGCCATATGATGCATTACATTGATAGACCTTATGTCTATGCTATTTGTCTTCACATTGAGCTTTGTCAAACTAGTATAGACCTATGTGAGATTCCATTCATTACTTTTTGAATTCGAGACTTCACTTGCACATGTTATACTTCTACACTATAAGTAAGCAAATTCCCATCATACCACGATTCCACGATAAAATGAGAAACTCCATACCATTCATGCTTAGTACTCTCTCCAAATTTATTTCATAAAAAGGGAGTAGAAGACATGGCTACAAAAAAAAATGCATGCTTAAATCAAAAGCATGAGAAAGAAAAAAAAAAGAGAGAGAAAGGTAGCCATGTTTCATCCCTGCAAAATAAGAGAGTCCACACAAAAAGGAGTCATCCTAAATATCCACATCCACCTCCATTCCATCACACATGCACAAGTCTTGAATCAAATAGTTTTGAATTGATTTCTCCTAAGGCTTGCTTTTTGACTTAGCAATATTATGTGTTGCAAATATGCCTACTATATTCCCTACCAAGCTCCACATACAAGCCTTATTTAGTGGAAGGATGAATTTAGGCAAAATGCCTTGGTGAGGACATATTTCCACTACACATAAAGGAGAGACTAAGAGAATCAAATTGAGGTACTTATAATCTAAATTTAACTCTCTGAAATTTGAGTGAAACTTGATTTCTAGGGTATGTGTGCTCCATTTGATGTTCTATCTTTCAACCACCCATGAATAGGAGATGGCATAAGCCCCGTAATGACTTAAGATTGGTGAAGTACCATGCCAATTTTTGCAATACTAGGTAGAGTATTTTGTTGTGCACGTGGTACTTTGAAAAGTAGAACATTGTAGCAACTCCTTATCATCAAACCTGAAGTTTTGATTTTGCTCAGGATGGGCAAACGATAAGCTTGAGGGAGTTTGTTGACGGCTGTTATATACCAATTTCACCTGTCAATATAACTCAATTATGTTAAGGAAATATCATTTCTTGCACACATCACCTTTCTATTTAACCTATTTCCACTTGTACTTGGAGAAAATTGTGCATGCAGGTATTTTATACAGAATTGAAGTGAAACAAAGGGATGGATCCTATAAAATATTCCCCAGCCAATCAAGCACCAACATGTGGCACCACATGGATCAAATGGCCCACAAACAGAAGTATCCAAGGTCATCCAACGGTGTAGCACCCATATCAAGGGATGGTACCCACCTGGAAGCCAACCCATGGAAGCACGAATCGTTTGGAGGACTAACCAGGTCGGCCCACCCCCCCTAGTCGGCCGACCTGGTCATTCCTCCAAACTCTATCACCTTCCACATGCTGGCTCCTCCCAGCTTGAAGAAGTCAGTGGTGACTGATTTGCGTGCTTTTGGTGGCGGGAACTGACCCTTCTCCAAGCTATAAATAGGACCCCTCACTTCAACACACACCACTTGAGCATCATTCTATTGTATACACTAGTTCTCTTAGTCCTTAGTGGAGTTAGGCTATAGAGAGGAGAGCCTCTAGTCCCAAGTCCAAGTTGGGAAAGGTATGACTCATGTATCTTTTCTTATATTTGTGACTTTATGCATAATAAATATATTATCTTTAGTCTTCTTTTATTCATATACTTGGATGAAGCGTTTCTTGTTTGATTGCGGATTCCATGTATGTGGTACGAATAGTTTTTATGATCATGCCTTAATATAATTATACTATCATCATAAACACCACATATCCCCACTATAGTCTAAGTAGTTATTATATGATCATGTTAGTATGAATAACTTATGCTATGTCTCAACATTGGTTCAACAATGATTTTGTTCACTGCCTTAGGATGGCTTGTGTTGCGGCTCTTAAGGCATTTACTTAATATGCTAGCATGGTGCTAGGATAGTTAGGTAGTGTTGGATGTCTCGTAGTCCCACGGATTGAAGAGGTAAGCAGTAGGTGGTGACAGCCCTATCTATCCTTTGTAATCCTCCATGTTCGGCGAAGCCACAAGCTCTTGGCGGGAGTCCTCCTAGTATTGCTAGGGGTAAACCTGTGCCTGATGTTTTGAACAACTTAGCATAAAGATTCACCACTTACATGCTCATTAGTATCTAACCTAGGCTATGTATATGTATATTAGAAGCATTGTAGGAGCAACTCCCTAACTATTAGTCTAATCTCCATTAGGACCCATTTACCATATAGAATAGATTGCTTAGGTGTGTGTCATACTACCATATTATCAACTTACCCCTGTCTTGATAATTGATTAGTATCCCATAGCTCGATCATAAGAATAGTGTCTACTTTACTCCATTGCCTTCCTTTGGGATAAATACAATACCCTTGGGAATACTCTTGGGTGAAATGCTACACGACAGTTTCTGTGCGCTTGCGGACCTCATCTCTCACTAGAGATGATCTGTGACATTAAGAAACGTCAACAATCATCCATAAGTTCATTAATTCATAGCTAAGCTATTTGGTTGTTTTCCCGTCCCAATTAATTAGAGCAAAGCAACAAGTAAAAAATGACCTTCCCGACTCTCTATAACATACTCCAAGCGACAAGGATGGTCAAACAAGACTAGTAAACACCTATCATGGGTTTCCCTTCGATTTTACACAAGCATGCAGTTTTGCAAACAAAACATTTGAAAACATGATCAAAATGATCAAGGACACTTGCCTTGCTCTTAGACTGGTTAGGATCAAAAGCGTCGAAGTTCTGGTGATGAAGGTCCTCGAAAGCACCCTCAAGAGTGCTACCTTCTATTCCGCGCAAAAAACATACAAAACAAACATCACAATCGATAAATGCTCATATATTACTCATTATGTCATGACATGCATGATTGATGCAATTATGTGGTGATGCATGTTATTAGGTTAATATTATTTCTTACTACCTGGTTATAATTAAGTCTTCCATGTTAGAACAAGTATAAAGTCATTTTGGATAATATTAAAGAAGTTCCAGAAATTTCCAGATTTGGAAGACCGGACTAGTCCGCAGCTTAGCTGGACATGTCCGCTCTGGACCAGCAAGTTAGACGGATGTTGACGGCTGTTATATACCAATTTCATCCGTCCATATAACTCAATTATGTGAAGCAAATATCATTTCTTGCACACATCACCTTTCTATTTAACCTATTTCCACTTCTCCTTGGAGAAATTAGTGCATGCAGGTATTTTATACAGAATTGAAGTGAAACAAGGGAATGGATCCTCTAAAATGTCATCCCAGCCAATCAAGCGTCAGCACGTGGCACCACATGGATCAAATGGCCCACAAACATAAGTATCCGAGGCCATCCAACGGTGTAGCACCCATATCAAGGGATGGAACCCACCTAGAAGTCACCTAGAGAAAGCACAAACCGTTTGGAGGACTTACCTGGTCGGCCGACCCCCCTTGTCGGCCGACCTGGTCTTTCCTCCAAAATCGGTCAGCTTCCACGTGTTGGCTCCTCCCAGCTTGAAGAAGTCAGTGGTGACTGATTTGCGCGCTTTTGGTGGCGGGAACTGACCCTTCTCTAAGCTATAAATAGGATCCCTCACCCCTCAGTTCAACACACACTACTTGAGCATCATTATATTGTATACACTAGTTCTCTTAGTCCTTATTGGAGTTAGGCTATAGAGAGGAGAGCCTCTAGTACCAAGTCCATGTTGGGAAAGGCAGATCTCATGTATCTTTTATTATATTTGTGACTTTATGCATAATAAAGATATTATCTTTAGTCTTCTTTTATTCATATACTTGGATCAAGCGTTTCTTGTTTGATTGTGGATTCCATGTGTGTGGTATGAATAGTCTTTATGATCATGCCTTAATATCATTATACTATCATCATAACCACTATAAACCCCCACTATAGTCTAAGTAGTTATGATATGATCATGTTAGTATGAATAACTTATGCTATGTCTCAACATTGGTTCAACGATGATTTAGTTCATTGCCTTAGGATGGCTTGTGCCGCGGCTCTTAAGGTACTTACTTAATATGTTAGCATGATGCTAGGATAGTTAGGTAGCGTTGGATGTCTTGTAGACCCACGGATTGAAGAGGTAGGTAGTAGGTGGTGACAGCCCTATATGTCCTTTGTAATCTTCCACATTTGCTATGCCACAGGCTCTTGGCGGGAGTCATCCTAGTATTGCAAGGGGTAAACCCGTGCTCGATGTTTTGGACAACTTAGCATAAGGATTCACCATTAATATGCTCATTAGTATCTAACCTAGGCTATGTATATGTATATTAGAAGCATTGTAGGAGCAACTCCCTAACTATTAGTCTAATCTCTATTAGGACCCATTTACCCTTTAGAATAGATTGCTTAGGTGTGTGTCACACTACCCATATTATCAACTTACCCCTTTCTTGATAATTGATTAGTATCCCATAGCTCGATCATAAGAATAGTGTATACTTTACTCCATTGCCTTCCTTCGGGATAAATACAATACCCTTGGGAATACTCTTGGGTGAAATGCTACATGATAGTTTTCGTGATCTTGCGGACCTCATCTCTCACTAGAGATGATCTGTGACATTAAGAAATGTCAACAATCATCCATAAGTTCATTAATTCATAGTTAAGCTATTTGATTGTTTTCCCATCCCAATTAATTAGAGGAAATCAAAAAGGTAAAAATGCCCTTCTCGACTCTCTGCAACGTACTCCAAGCGACAAGGATGGTCAAACAAGACTAGTAAACACCTATCATGGGTTTCTCTTCAATTTGACACAAGCATGCAGTTTTGCAAACAAAACACTTGAAAACATGATCAAAATGATCAAGGACACTTGTCTTGCTCTTGATACTGGTTAGGATCAAAAGCTTCAAAGTTCTTGTGATGAAGGTCCTCGAAAGCACTCTCAAGAGTGTTACCTTCTATTCCGCACAACAAACATATAAAACAAACATCACAATCAATAAATGCTCATATATTACTCAATATGTCATGACATGCATGATTGATGCAATTATGTGGTGATGTATGTTATTAGGTTAATATTATTGCTTACTACCTAGTTACAGTTAAGTCTTACATGTCAGAACAAGTTTTAAGTCATTTTGGATAATATTAAAGAAGTTCTAGAAATTTCCAGATTTGGAAGACCAGACTAATCCGCACCTTGGCCGGACATGTCCGCTCTGGACCAGTAATTTAGACGGATGTAGACGATTGTTATATACTAATTTCATCCGTCAATATAACTCAATTATGTGAAGGAAATATCATTTCTTGCACACATCACCTTTCTATTTAACCTATTTCCACTTGTCCTTGGAGAAACTAGTGCATGCAGGTATTTTATACAGAATTGAAGTGAAACAAGGGGATGGATCCTATAAAATGTCATCCCAGCCAATCAAGCATCGACACGTGGCACCACATGGATCAAATGGCCCACAAAAAGAAGTATCTGAGACCATCCAATGGTGTAGCACCCATATCAAGGGATGGGACCCACCTGGAAGTCACCTAGAGAAAGCACAGACTGTTTGGAGGACTTACCAGGTTGACCAACCCCCTAGTCGACTGACCTGGTCTTTCCTCTGATGAGTAGGTTTAGGCCTGATCTTCCGAAAGGTATGTCGATTTGGGTGGAGAACTCGACGTTGATGATCCGCAGCACTCGAGCGGTTCGAGTACCCCTGCAATCACTACACCACGGATCCGTAGGTTATCAACCGTGCTGCACACGCTTGACCTCACCAAGAAGGCTAATCCCTGCAAGTGCAACCGAGAACACGAGCAAGAACGTAGAAGACACGATAGGAAATCGCGAAGTTGGGGTCTCAAAAACCGTAGAATGACGATTTTATTGATCTAAGAAAAACCCACCGAATATGACCAGCGGCTGCAGTATTTATAGGCTAGGGTTCGACTAAAACACGATTAGACGCGTCCCTAATGGACTCTTACGAGATACAAGACCCAAAGGCCCGATTCGGTAGCGCAGCACCGGACAGAAATCTGGACTCGAATTGTTTCGACGATTCCCAATGACTCCGAAGGAATTTTGAGGTGGGACCAGAACCATTGGAAATTTTATCTTCTCCTCTTTTTGTGCATATGTAGAACGTCAAAAACGGAGTCCGTATGCCTCCTGGGCATCTGTTTTAAGCTGGACTGCTCCTGGACTCCGAGTTGAACTCGAGTCCGAGTTGTAAACTGTTTCCATCAATTTGTGGACGTCCCAGGTGGTTCTCCACGCTCCCAAGGCCTCCTTCCTTCACTTGTTTATCTTCTCCATTATTCCTAATAACAGTTAAATCATCACATAGCAATCTATTCTCAAACTCACATGCAAAAGTAGTTAAGAACGAATTCACCTGCTGATTTAATAACTGTGCCCGTGCTCTTGTGATTGGTCCTTGCAGTTCAATGTGCGTCTCCGCTGTTGTGATGTACTCATCATCCTGCCCCTCTTGAATTGGAGTCGTCCTCGACTCAAGTTCATCTTCTTCGCCCAAGTACGGTCGCAAATCTTAAATGTTAAATGTAGGGCTAACCCCAAAATCGGGAGGCAATTCAAGCTTATATGCATTATCATTAATCTTTTCAACAATCTTAAAAGGACCAGCAGCTCGTGGCATAAGTTTAGATTTTCTCAAGTCGGGAATTCGCTCTTTTCTCAAATGTAACCACACCAAATCACCCGGTTCAAGTTTTACTTCTTTTCTACCTTTACTACCTGCAATCCTATACTTCTCATTCACCATTTCAATATTTTTCTTTGTAGTTTCATGCATCTTAAGAATGAATTCAGATCGTTGTGTAGCATCCAAATTTATAGTTTCAGAAGGAGGCAAAGGTAGTAAATCAATAGGAGCACGGGGATTGAAACCATACACTACCTGGAATGGACTTACCTTTGTCGTGGAGTGAACGTATCTGTTGTAAGAAGATTCTATATGTGGTAAACACTCCCCCCACAACTTCAAATTTGTTTTCAAGACAGCCCGCAACATAGTGGATAAAGTACGATTAACTACCTCGGTCTGTCCATCCGTTTGTGGGTGACATGTAGTTGGAAACAGCAACTTGGTTCCCAATTTATACCACAAAGTTCTCCAAAAATGACTTAAAAATTTTGCATCACGATCAGAAACAATGGTATTTGGCACACCATGTAAACGAACAATTTCCGTCATGAATAAATCAGCAATGTGTGAGGCATTATCATTCTTATGACAAGGTATAAAGTGTGCCATTTTGGAAAAACGATCAACAACTACAAAAATACTATCCCTCCCCCTCTTAGTCCTAGGCAATCCCAAAATAAAGTCCATAGAAATATCCTCCCATGGTACACTAGGAACAGGAAGAGGCAGAGGCATATAAATACCATGTGGGTTAAGGCGAGACTTAGCTTTGTTGCAAGTAGTGCATCGTGACACGTAGCGCTCGACATCATGCCTCATCTTTGGCCAAAAGAAGTGTGTGGACAGCACATCTTCAGTTTTCTTCACTCCAAAATGTCCCATCAAACCTTCTCCATGTGCTTCCTACAAAAGCAATAGACGAACGGAGCTAGCTGGAACGCATAGCTTGTTAGCACGATAGAGGAGACCCTCTCACAGCACATATTTATTCCAAGTTCTTCCTTCTCTACAATTTTCAAAAGCATCTTTGAAGTCCAAATCAGTGGGATATAATGCTTTAATTGTTTCCAAACCAAAGATTTTATGATCAAGTTGGGACAGCATGGTATAACGCCTAGATAATGCATCGGCAATGATATTTTACTTCCCTTTCTTATGCTTAATGATGTATGGAAACGACTCTATGAACTCAATCCATTTAGCATGTCGTTTATTCAGATTGGTTTGACACTTAAGATACTTCAATGATTCATGATCGGAATGTATGACAAACTCCTTAGACCAAAGATAATGTTGCCAAGTTTGTAATACACGTACTAAGACATACAATTCCTTATCATAAGTGGAATAATTCAGAGAAGGACCATGAAGTTTTTCACTAAGGAAAGCAACGGGTTTACCTCCTTGTATGAGAACGCCTCCAATACCAATGCTGCTTGCATCGCATTCTAGCTCAAAGGTCTTGTCAAAATCAGGAAGTTGTAGTAATGGTGCCTGTGTAAGCTTCGATTTGAGAGCACCAAAAGCTTGTTGCTGCTGTTCGCCCCATCAAAATGGAACTCCCTTCTTCGTTAGCTCATGTAGAGGTGCTGCAATGGTGCTGAAATCCCGCACAAAGCGCCGATAAAAACCTGCAAGACCAAGAAAACTACGAACCTGTGTGACGGTTGTTGGGGCTGGCCAGCTGGTGATTGCTTCAATTTTTGCCTCATCCATATCAATTCCCTGCGAAGAAATGACATAGCCAAGAAATGAGACTCGATTGGTGCAAAAGACACACTTCTCGAGGTTACCAAACAAACGTGCATCTCTCAAAACAGTAAAAACAGCACGTAAATGATCAAGATGTTCATCATATGACTTGCTGTAAATGAGGATATCATCGAAGTAAACCACCACAAATTGTCCAATGAAAGCACGTAAAACCTCGTTCATTAATCGCATAAAGGTGTTGGGTGCATTAGTTAAACCAAAAGGCATGACTAACCACTCATAAAGTCCAGACTTGGTTTTAAATGCAATTTTCCATTCATCTCCTAGTGCCATTCTAATTTGGTGGTAACCACTACGCAAGTCAATTTTTGTGAAGATGATAGCACCACTCAATTCATCAAGCATGGCATCTAATCGAGGAATAGGATAACGATATCGAATGGTGATGTTATTAATCGCTCGACAATCAACACACATGCGCCAACTACCATCTTTCTTAGGAACCAAAAGAACAGGAACAAAACAAGGGCTAAGGCTTTCACGAATGTACCCGCGGTCCAAAAGATCTTGGACTTGTCGCTGAATTTCCTTAGTTTCTTGTGGATTCGCCCTGTATGCTGCACGATTTGGCAAACTTGCTCCTGGAATCAAATCGATCTTGTGTTCAATGCCTCTCATCGGTGGTAAACCAGAGGGTATCTCGGAGGGAAACACATCCTCAAACTCCTGCAAAAGGTTAGCAACAGCAGGGGACAATGCAATAGACAATTCATGAAGTGAAAACATGGCTTCTTTGCAAACTAAAGCATAGCACATCCCCTTAGCATCGAATAAATCAGCAAGTTCAGATTTAGTTGCAAGCAACGATGGTGATTTTAACTTAATAACTTGTTGTTTTTCAGATTCTAATTTTGTTGTTTTGCCCTCATGAATTTTACTCTTCTCAAAATGCACAATTTCAGCAGGAGTCATGGGGAGCAAAGTGATTTTCTTTTCCTTATGCATGAGAGTATATTTATTGGTTCTACCATGATGAATAGCATCTGTATCAAATTCCCAAGGATGACCCAATAAAAGAGAACAAGCATCCATAGGAACAACATCAAAATCAGCAAAATCATGGTATGAATCAATTGAAAAATGTATTCTCGCTGTTTGTGTTACCCGAACCTTACCGTTGTTGTTGAACCATTGAATGTGGTATGGATGAGGGTGTGCTCTTGTTGTCAAACCGAGTTTCTTGACGACGTCCGTGTTTACCAAGTTATTGCAGCTACCTCCATCAATTATAGTGTGTACACGGCAGTCCTTGAATACGAGAAACATGTGGAAGAGGTTGTGTCGTTGTAGCTTGTCGTCGGTCTCCACTTTGGAGCTCAAGGCACGCTGCACAATGATGCTCCTATAGTTCTCCATCGCCGCTGTACCAAGTACCTCTTCTTCGGTGTGTTCGTCATTTGGAACTGTAAAGTCAGTAGCAAGAGAATATTCATCTTCAACATCCGAAGTACTATCATACCCTCCATCGTCGCGTGCTATGTATGCTCGTTTGCTCGGGCAATCTCTCATCATATGACCAAGTCCCTGGCAGCGGTGACACTTAATGTCGGAAGTATGACCCGTAGAAGGAGTGGACGACGAAGGCTTGAATGATGTCGCCTTGCTGCCTTCCGACACGCGAGAAGGTGGAGCAGCAGGTATAGTTTGTTGACCGCCATTGGGTGGTGTAGTCGCTGCACGGGGGGTCGAAGATGGTGCTGTTTTGGATGGTTTAGTCGCTGCACGCGGCGTGAAGTTGCTCCTCGTGCATTGTTGCTGTTGTTGTCGGTCCTGCAATTCTTTTTCTGCCAACATAGCAAGCTGAAACAATCTGTTAACAATATCATATTCCTTGTAATCAACAATGTCCTGAATTTCACGCCTCAACCCCCCATAAAAATGAGCTATTTTATCATCCATGTCCTCTACTACCCCACAACGCAGCATACCCTTTTGTAACTCTTGATAATACTCCTCTACGGACATGTTACCTTGGTCTAAACGCTGCAATTTTTTGCGAAGGTCCCGCTGAAAAGATGGAGGAACAAATCGAACACGCATAGCTTCCTTTAATCTATCCCATGTTGGAGGATCAGTTCTAGTTTTAACAATTTCATTCCACCATATGATAGCAAAGTCCTTAAACTCACTAGTGGCTTGACGAACTGTATGTTGTTCAGGAACAAGATGGGAATTAAATTTTTGCTCTACTGTCATCTCCCAATCAAGATAAGCCTCAGCATCATAAGCACCAGAAAAAGAGGGTATAGTAAATTTCACTTTAGCAAAAGGATCATCAGGAGGGCGATTATAATTGTTATGATTATTACCTCCCATACCTCGATGATAAAGTGGCAGTCTTGGCTGATTATTGTGATCTTCCAGTTCATCATAAGCATTATCTTCTTGTCTTCCAGCGAGAGGCAACCGAGCCTCAAAAGTATTCATCCGAAGAGCAAGGTCATCCAGTTGGCGAGTCAAGTTCGCTAATGACTCCTCGGTTACTGCGTTGTATTTGGCGAACATATCCGTCATGGTCTTCATCATATCACGTAACTCAGCATGTTGAACACATTCGTCATTATTATCTTCTCCTGCCATTGTTAGTAGGAAACAAAAGACAACAAAAAAAATATGTTATCCCTATCAACTATAGGGACAATGTGGAAGGTGGAAGAAAACAATCTCTCTCGCTCAAGCGTCTCACCACGCTCTTACAAGTGTTATTACCGACACAGCAGGTGGTGTGGACGGTGAGATGAACCAATGAAGCATGGGATGATTGCAAAGGTACCTGTTATGCTCAAGAGAAAGGTGGACCTTGGATGGCACAATATGGTGGCTAATAAGCAGAAAATCGTTAACAGCTAAACAAAGTTGAATAGGTATTCAATGCAGGAAACTGTTGCTGGTCAACTGAGTGCCCTAGAGCCTAGCACAACACAAGGAAGTATTAAGGCAAAAGAAAGACAGAATGATATAACCAACAAAACAGCACCAAGTGGTATAGGCCAATTGCTTTAATATGCGTGCTCTTCACTATTTTTTTCTTTTTTGTAATATTTTTTTGATATTTTTTCTTTACTCAGGAGCACAAATATAGGAAGCACACAAATTTGCAGCTCAATTGGATGTAATATGCGGCCTATAGAAAATCAAGAAGATTCTTTAAAATTCGTGCTGAAACTTTGGAGGCCGGATAGCCTATCTTCCGAGGGGAATTTGGGCAATCTAATTTCGCCGAAAGCGGCTATGCCTCGGAAAATCAGATGCGAAATTTTGCGTAGATGAATTTGAAAAAAAAATTCGCCTGATTTCGAGTTCGTATGCGAAAGTTATGGCCGTTTTAAGGTAGGCTATCCGAGTTACGATTTTTTGGATGTTGATTCCAACTCGGTTTGAGAACAGAACTCGCAATCGGATACGAAAACGATCGGGAATTTGAACAACAACTAATGGGGTGGTGTGTAATGATTCAAGGATGAATGGCACAAAGATTTGTCACCTAATCTAGGGCTGGCGATGCGGGAGTTCACGCAAGGCGGCTAGCTAGGGCAAACCGATGAACGTGGCGGATCGGTTTGTTATTTAGGGATTGTGGAATAGGTGTCTAATAGCAAGAAAACAAGGACGAAACACGATAACTAGGACCCAAAAACACAAAGCTAAACCAGCAACAAGACTCAACCACACGAATGCAAACTCAACAATGCAAACTGAAAAACGAAACTGCAGGCACTATAGTCTGGGAAGCGGTAAAAATGATCTAATTTTTTTGTGGCTTTTCTGTGGACTCTAGGTACAAAACAAATCGATCTAATGGAAGGAAGGAAAACAAAGATACCTCACGGGCAACCTGGAAATCTGATACCAATTGATGAGTAGGTTTAGGCCCGATCTTCCGAAAGGTATGTCGATTGGGGTGGAGAACTCGACGTTGATGATCCGCGGCACTCGAGTGGTTCGAGTACCCCTGCAATCACTACACCACGGCTCCGTTGGTTATCAACCATGCTGCACACGTTTGACCTCGCCAAGAAGGCTAATACCTGCAAGTTCAACCGAGAACACGAGCAAGAACGTAGAAGACACGATCGGAAATCGCGAAGTTGGGGTCTCACAAACCGTAGAACGGCGATTTTATTGATCTAAGCAAAACCCACCAAATATGACCGGCGGATGCAGTATTTATAGGCTAGGATTCGACCAAAACACGATTAGACGTGTCCCTAATGGACTCTTACGGGATACAAGGCCCAAAGGCCCGATTCGGTGGCGCAGCACCGGATAGAAATCTGGACTCGACTTGTTTCGACGATTCCCAATGACTCCAAACGAATTTTGAGGTGGGACCAGAACCATTAGAAAGTTTATCTTCTCCTATTTCCGTGCATATGTAGAACGTCGAAAACGGAGTCCGTATGCCTCCTGGGCGTCTGTTTTAAGGTGGACTGCTCCTGGACTCCGAGTTGAACTCGTGTCCGAGTTGTAAACTGTTTTCATCAACTTGTGGACGTCCCAGGTGGTTCTCCACGCTCCCAAGGCCTCCTTCCTTCACTTTTTTATCTTCTCCATTATTCCTAATAACAATTAAATCATCACGCAGCAATCTATTCTCAAACTCACATGCAAAAGAAGTTCAGAACGAATTCACCTGCTGATTTAATAACCGTGCCCGTGCTCTTGTGATTGGTCCTTGCAGTTCAATGTGCGTCTCTGCTGTTGTGATGTCCTCATCATCCTCCAAACTCGGTCAGCTTCCACGTGTTCGCTCTTGCCGGCTTGAAGAAGTCAGTGGTGACCGTTTCACGCGCTTTTGGTGGCGGGAACCGACCCTTCTCCAAGCTATAAATAGGACCCCTCACTTCAACACACACCACTTGAGCATTCACTCTCTTGTATACATTAGTTCTCCAAGTCCTTAATGGAGGTTAGGTTGTGGAGAGGAGTCTCTAGTCCGAATTCCAAATTGGGAAAGGTATGGCTCATGTATCTTCTCTTGTATTTGTGACTTTGTGTTTTATAATAATAGTATTATTAGTCTCTTTTTATTCATATACTTGGGCAAAGCGTTTCTTGTTTGATTGTGGAGTCCATGTATGTGCTAGGTGTAGATGTTGTTATGATCTAGACATAATGCCATTATCATTTTATTATAAACATCATACACCACCACTATAGTCTAATTCGGTAATAATATGATTATGTTAAAATGAATATGTTAGTACTTGGATCCAACATTGGTTCGACGATGTTTAGGTTACTAATTGACTTAGGATGTCATGATTCTTAAGGTATTTACTTAGTATGCTAGCATGGTGCTAGGATAGTGAGTAACGTTGGATGTATCGTAGACGCACGGATTGAAGAGGTAGGCAGTAGGTGGTGACAACCCTATCTATTCTTTGTAATCCTCCACGTTCGGCTATGCCATAGGCTCTTGGCGGGAGTCGCCTAGTATTGCTAGGGGTAAACATGTGCCCGATATGTTGGACCACTAAGCCCTAGTACTCACTATTAGCATAGTCATGTGTATTTCATTAGGCTATGTATATGAGTAATTAGAGCATCGTAGGAGTAGCTCCATCTCATAGTCTAACTCTCGCTAGGACAACCATACCCTTAGAGTAGATTGCTTAGGTGTGTGTCACACTACCCCTTATTATCAACATACCCCTGTCTTGATAATTGATTAGTATCCCATAGCTTGAACATAAGAATAGTATTTACTTAACTCCACTGCCTTCCTTTGGGATAAGTACAATACCCTTGGGAATACTCTTGGGTGAAATGCTACACGATAGTTTTCGTGCGCTTGTGGACCTCATCTCTTTCAAGAGATGATCTGTGACGTAAGAAACGTAAACCAGCATTTCTGGCGCCATTGACGGGGAAGGCAAAGTAAGTGAAGGATAGATGTCACTTGTGATTAAGCTATAGGTACTAATAGTTATTAGACAGGATTACCCTTGTTTGTTTTCTCCTTTTGTGGTGAAAACATGGCAGTGTTGGCTAACCCATTTCATGGATGGCCAACGAGGACGCTAGTGCTCAACTGTAAGATGATTCATGGCGTACCTCAACAAATGTCCGCTAGGCAACACCATTGCCTCTTGCGGAAGAATTTCAGCTTCTAGTAGGAACCAAAGTCATCCATCCCCAAGCATGGGGGAGGCTCCAAGAGCTTCTCTTGGTTTGCCTCCACCATTGGGTGGATAGTTGGCTCCTCATCCACATTCATGCCATGGGTTGGTCTACCAATCCATGACCACATTCATGCTGGAGCTGAAGGAGTCCTATTCTCATTCACCATGGATGAGAATACGGTCTATACTCAAGGCGTGGATTGAAGAATGCTGTAGTTCCCTTAGTTTGGCATGCACACCACTTAGAAAGATGGACATTCTAGCTATGGAATTACACCTCCCACTGAAGTATCATGAAGATCAAGCCAATGAAGAAATGTTTGGAATTATCTGAGTCATGTATATTCACATAATTTGTGAAAATCCATGTCAACATGGGCCACTTGGGGAATCATTTCCCTAAAGACCCATGAGGATTCTTCCTTCCAAACACAACTCCAATGGCTATCACCTACAAGGAAATCAAGGGTGAATCAACATCACCCATGTAATCAAGGAGGCTATGCGGATTTCAAGGGATTTAAGTTTAACTAGCCTACCTTGAAGTATCTTGTCCATGGCCAAACAAGAAATCAAGACAACATTTACATGAAGTTCTTGGCCAAGGACAAGAAACTTAAAGAGCATTCAAGATCCAAGATATCCCACAATCACTTGTTGGGATTCCTACCCTTCGACCAAGCCCATGCAACCTAGGGCAACTGACATTGTGGATGAAGCGTTTCTTGTTTGATTGTGGACTCCACATGTCATCATGCCCAAGGAAGCTTTTGATCCATGATCAAGGTATGGGTTGACCTTAATGAATATCAATAAGGTCAAAGTGACACCCCTAAAAGAAGGACAAGCCTTACCATGCTCATGAGGGAATATCTTCAAGAGGGAAAAGTCGTCACTACATGAACAAGTATTCATCAAGATGACGGAGAGGTTTGGACCACCATGTGGCCCACATGTTCGAATGACATGCCAAAGGAGATTTGACATGACAAGCAAGAGAAGGTGTCCACATCTTCAACTCCAGGGTTGGACAACAAATCATCGCACTAAGCAGGACGGAGGTAAGTCCCACTCATCGGACTTTCAAAATTTTGTGAGTCCTTGCCAATAGGTTAATTCGTAGTTATATCATATTTGCTTTCACAATTGCATATTTGAGTTCCCCACCAATCTTTGCATTTGCATTTAGCATGTTTAATTTTCACACTTGCATGTTGGAAAGTAAAATTTCCAACCACCATAAAACTAAAATTTTGAACTAGGGAATAAATTTCTTTAGATATGAACCTTGTGCTACCCACTTGAATTCATCTTCCTAATTCAACCCAAAAATATTTTCCTTAAATATTTATTGCATTTGCAAGTTGTTTCAAGTTGGGCAAAACAATTTGACAAAGGGTACAACATGCTTTTGAGCTAGCATAACCCGTTTTTTAGTTGTTTTGTTTGTTCTTGATTTTAGTGCAGCTAGGACAAAACTTGCAAAGAGGTTGGAAGACCCCATCAAGTGCATATCCCTCCATTGATCTCATTTTGAGTTCATAATGGAGGAATGCTCAAGATGGTGGTCCAATGGAGGACCAAGATGAAGCTCATTCAACTCCAACCTCAACATGGCAGGAGACATTGAACCTGAAGGCTACACCAAAATCCATGGTCGTGAACTTCTCACACAACGACCATCAACCTAGACTGCTCTTCAAATTGAGGTAGAAGTTTAAAATTCTCCATCGTTTGAATTGCATTAGCATTGAATGATTTTTGCTTACATTGGTAGGTAAGGTTTACACCTTCTCATCATTCAACCATTGTGCATCCTCACGAGAGTAAGTGCTGGCATTACTCTTTTTGATTCTTCAAAAAGGAATGTCACCTTACTTGGGAATAAATTTAAACAAGTACCTCGAATTTCATAAGCATTGCTAAAATTGACTTAGACATTTTCTGCCTAGGTAATGCTTATGGAATGACCTAATGGTTGAATTGGTGTGTAACAACCTAGGAATAGTGATGTCCATAATTTTGATTTAAAAGCATTCATGCATGGATCACTAAATTTCAAATTCCTAAGCAAGAAATTAAAAATGTTCAGGAGGATAAAATTGATAATCTTGCTTGCCATGAACCACATGATAAATATTTGCTCTTGTAAAAAACTATGATGGTTAGGAAATTTACAAGATGAAGGGATCCATATAGTGTATTTATATCTCTTGCATTGCTATGGGTAGGAGCTTTAGAAAATGTTCAAGTTGATTCATCCATAAAGCCCCACTCCTAGCAATGATTCATACATTGCTCATGAATACATTGGAAATTGGACCCAATGCATATTTGGTCTTGTTCTTCCCCATGTGTACAAATGAAGATTCGGTTACCTAACCCGAAAATTCATTTGTACAAGTATCGGGAGCTAACCATACCTCTCTATCATAGAGAGGAAGTTTGCAGGAATAAAATGACTATGTAGGCATTCAAAGATTTGATTTTTGGAAACCCTAAGAGGATTCCGTTTCAATATCTCTTGGCCAAGGAGTAAATTGGGATAGTTGCTACCTATCGAAAATTAAGCCCGAAGGTCAACCATAACTATATGAGGCCGAAGATTTGACATGGAAACCCTCCGTGAGCAACCAATGGGCTGCAAAGAATATGTACGAGCATGATGCTCTCAGCTATTCTAAGCACTCATGCAAGATCAAGAGAATTGCTACCATCATTGGGTGTAAGTTATTTCTTAGTGGCTAAAAGGTATGATGTACCTTAATCAAGGAATGACAAGGATCACATCCAATGTATAGTGGGTGCAAGTTGTTCCTATGTGGCTAGAAGGTATACCTTAGCCAAGAAACAATGGATCACACTCAACCCATATTGAGTGCACATCATCCCTTTGTGGTTATAGGTATGTTGTACCTTAGCCAAGGAATAACAGAATTGTACTCAACATATGTTGGGTACATGTCACTCCTTTGTGGCTAAAGGGTATCATTACCCTAGCCAAGGAATGACGGATCACACTCAATGCATGAAGGGTACAATTATTCCATTATGGCAAGAAGGTATGATACACCTTAGTCAAAGAATGACGGAACACACTCAACACATGTTGAGTGCACGTCATCCCTTTTGTGCGAAGGGTTATCACTACCTTAGCCAAGGAACAACAAGGTAAATCCAACTATGGAAACCTTGAGGTGCGGATGAGCAACATCGACAACACTCTCCTCGACCACACTCATGGAATCCATGGAAGGCAACCCAACATCGACACTCAACCCTCCAATGTCAAAGTCATGCTGCAACAAGGTTAGGCCAACCTCGTGGCCTACATCCGTCGCTAGGGTTTCAGCCCCTAGCGCGAACCTTGAACAAGAATAAGCTTGGGGAAGGACCCCCATTTGAGGTAACTTGTATCACATCCCATTTGCATCCCATTATTTTTTATTTCTTTCCACCACATTTGCATCCAAAAAAAAGAAAAAAAGAGATTAATAATAATGTAGTATAGGTTAGGTTAATAAAATAAAAGATGTGCAGTAAGAATGATTTGGAATTCACATAGATGAAATGATGAATAGATTCTCTATTTTGATTTTTCTAAGTCCCTAGTTTACAACTTAGTACTCTGCAAAATATTGCTTTCATTGGCTAGAATTACTTTTGCCTTGATTTAGAAATTGTAGGTAGCAAAAGCTTAATCCATTCTAAGTTGTTGTGGGATATGATATAGGGATAGGGCCGCTCTTCCTAGTTTGAAAGTGAAACTTAGATTTTAGGAGAAATTCTAAAAAGATTTAAGTTACTCTCATTTGATTGGAAATACCTACCAAAGTCATATGATACATTACATTGATAGACCTTATGCATATGTTATTTATCTTCACATTGAGCTTTCTCAAACTAGTATAGACCTATGTGAGATTTCATTCATTACTTTTTGAATTCAAAACTTCACTTGCACATGATATACTTCTACACTAGAAGTAAGCAAATTTCCACCATACCACCATTCCACAATAAAAAGAGAAACTCCCTATTATTCATTCTTAGTACTCTCTCCAAAATTTAGTGCATAAAAGGGAGTAGAAGACATGGCTACAAGAAAAAAAAATGCATGCTTACATCATAAGCATGAGAAGAAAAAAAAGGTACCCATGTTTCATCCCTGCAAAATAAGAGAGTCTGCATACATAGGAGTCATCTCAAATATCCACATCCACCCCCATTCCATCACACATGCACAAGTCTTGAATCAAATAGTTTTGAATTGATTTCTCCTAAGGCTTGCTCTATTGACTTAGCAATATTACGTGTTGCCAATATGCCTACTCTATTCCCTACCAAGCTCCACATACAAGCCTTATTTAGTGGTAGGATGAATTTAGGCAAAATGCCTTGGTGAGGAAATATTTCCAGTATACATAAAGGAGAGGCTTGAGATAATAAATTGAGGTACTTAAAATCTAAATTGGACTCTCCGGAATTTGAGTGGAACTTGATTTCTAGGGTATGTGTGCTTCATTTGTTGTTTTATCTTTCAACCACCCATGAATAGGAGATGGCATAAGCCCCATAATGACTTAAGATTGGTGAAGTACCGTGCCAATTTTTGCAATACTAGGTAGAGTATTTTGTTGTGCACATGATACTTGTGAAAAATAGAACATTGTAGCAACTCCTGATCATCAACCTAAAGCCTTGAATTTGCTCGGGACAAGCAAAGGATAAGCTTGTGGGAGTTTGTTGACGGCTGTTATATACCAATTTCATTCATCAATATAACTCAATTATGTGAAGGAAATATCATTTCTTGCACACATTACCTTTCTATTTAACCTATTTCTACTTGTCCTTGGACAAATTAGTGCATGCATGTATTTTATACAGAATTGAAGTGAAACAAGGGGATGGATCCTATAAAATGTCATTGCAGCCAATCAAGCATCGACACATGGCACCACATGGATCAAATGGCCCACAAACAGAAGTATTCGAGGCCATCCAACGGTTTAGCACCCATATCAAGGGATGGGACCCACCTGGAAGTCACCCAGAGAAAGCACAGACCGTTTGTAGGATTTACCAGGTCGACCGACCTCCCTAGTCGGCCGACCTGGTCTTTCCTCCAAACTCGGGCATCTTCCACGTGTTGCCTCCTCCCGGCTTGAAGAAGTCAGTGGTGACTGATTTGCACACTTTTGGTGGCGGGAACCGACCCTTCTCCAAGCTATAAATAGGACCCCTCACTTCAACACACACCACTTGAGCATTCACTCTCTTGTATACATTAGTTTTCCAAGTTCTTAGTGGAGGTTAGGTTGTAGAGAGGAGCCTCTAGTCCCAAGTCCAAATTGGGAAAGTTATGCCTCATGTATCTTCTCTTGTATGTGTGACTTTGTGCTTTATAATAATAGCATTATTATTCTCTTTTTGTTCATATACTTGGTCAAAGGGTTTCTTGTTTGATTGTGGACTCCATGTATGTGCTAGGTGTATATGTTGTTATGATCTAGACATAATGTCATTATCATGTTATCATAAACATCATACACCACCACTATAGTCTAACTAGGTAATAATAATATTATATTAATATTAATATGTTAGTGCTTGGATCCAACATTGGTTCAATGATGTTTAGGTTAGTCATTGCGATAGGATGTCATGATTCTTAAGGTATTTACTTAGTATGCTAGCATGGTGCTAGGATAGTGAGTAACGTTGGATGTCTCGTAGACCCATTGATTGAAGAGGTAGGCAGTAGGTGGTGACAACCCTATCTGTCCTTTGTAATCCTCCACATTCGGCTATGTCACAGACTCTTGCCGGGAGTTGCCTAGTATTGCTAGGGGTAAACTCGTGTCCGATATGTTGGACCACTAAGACCTAGTATTCACCATTAGCATAGTCATGTGTACTTCATTAGGCTATGTATATGAGTAATTAGAGCTAGGTGTAGCTCCATCTCGTAGTCTAACTCTCGCTAGGACAACCATACCCTTAAAGTAGATTGCTTAGGTGTGTGTCACACTACCCCTATTATCAACTTATCCCTGTCATGATAATTGATTAGTATCCCATAGCTTGCTCATAAGAGTAGTGTTTACTTTACTCCACTGCCTTCCTTTGGGATAAATATGATACCCTTGGGAATACTCTTGGGTGAAATGATACATGATAGTTTTTGTGCGCTTGCATACCTCATCTCTTTTGAGAGATGATCTGTGATGTAAGAAATGTCAACAACGGACTTGTCCGCAGTGGACCAGAAAAGTTTGCTATGGCTAGGGTTTTGGAAATTTTCAATTAGAGCATAGTTTGAGTTGAATATGGTACCAAGATTCACTTAGGAAAGATGGATCTAAGATATTTACCATGAATCCTAGGGTTCAAAGGTCGAGGATTCAAGAATTCAACGTCTAGATCGATCGGAGATGAAGAATTGGCGAAGAAAGAAGTGGACGTCGAAGAGATGATGATGAAGATTGCAGCAGCGACGACGATCTTGATTTGTAACACGCTCATTTTCATCCATCATGCATTGAATACATTCTTATACATGTTTAATATTAAGCAACACAAAAAAGAACAAGTTTCAAATGAATTAGAACAGAAACAACAGCTAAAAACTAGTTTAAGTGCGGACTTGTCCGATCTAGACCCCAAACTAGTCCAATTTTGCCCTTGTTATTTTCTGGACTTGTCCGCTTTTGCTGTGGACTAGTCTGAAATCGGTTTTGTTGAAATCCGGACTTGTCCGTTATCGAGTACGGACTAGTTCGATGTCTGTCACTGAAAAATTTCAGAATTGTCCGGTGATTCCTCGCTTTGGTCCGGACTTGGAAATTTGAGAAGACCTCTGGACTTGTCCGGCCTCATACCGGACTTGTCCGTTTTGCTTTCTGGACCAGATCGGACTTGTCCGAATCTTCACCGGACTTGGCCGTTCTAGTCTCTGTTCCCGATCGGACTTGTCCGGCCCTTGAGTGGACTAGTTCGGTGTACCCGGCTCGGATTTTATTTATTTCTCCATGACAAGTTATTGGGTATATGCTTTAAGTGGGCCCAAGAACGTCATGTCCAACCCCTGTGGGCCCATGTGGGACCCCACCAAGGAATCCACCGCCTTATACACGAATTCCACCCAAACCCTACCATCCCCACCGTATATAAACACACGACCACCCACCCTTTCATCTCTTTGCCACATTTGAGAAAACCCCTAACCCTAGTTCGTAAGAGCCGCCATCAAGGAGCCTCCACCGCATGGAGAAGAAGGAGGGGGATCAATCAAGATCGTCGTCGCTGCTGTGATCTTCATCAATACTTCGTTGTCAATGTTTCCCTCCATCAATTCTTCATCTTCTTTGGATCTAGACGTCAAGATCTCGAGTTTCGTTGAATGCTCAACCCTTAAACCCTTGAATTCGCGGTATTTATCTTAGATGTATCTTTTCTACGTAAATTATGGTTCTATATTAACTTTACCTATGCTCTAGTTGAAAATTCGCCAAAACAGACTTGTCCGATCCCAATACGGACTAGTCCGATCCCCTTTCTGTACCAGAACAGACATGTCCGGCTTCACCGCGGACTAGTCTGGTCTTCCTATTTTGAAATTTCTTGTAACTTCATTAATATCCTCCAAAATAACTTGGAACTTGTTCTAACATGTAAAACTTAATCGGGACTAGTTAGTAAGCAATGATATCAACTTAATAACATGCATTACCACAAAATTGCATTATTCATGCATGTCATGGCATATTGAGTAATATATATGAGCATTTGTTGATTGTGATGCTTATTCTGTATGTTATTGTGCGGAATAGAAGGTATTGCTCTAGAGGGTGCTTTTGAGGACCTCCAGCACTAGAACTTCGAAGCTTTCGATCCTAACTAGTGTCAATAGCAAGGCAAGTGTCCTTGATCATTTTGATCCTGTTTTTAAATGTTTTGTTTGCAAAACCGCATGCTTGTGTCAATTTGATGGGGAACCAAAATAGGTGTTTACTAGACTTCTTTAACCATCCTTGTCGCTTGGAATACATTGTAGAGAGTCGGGAAGGGTATTTTACCTTTTTGCTTTGCTCTAATTAATTGGGGTAGGAAAACAACCAAATGGCTTAACTATAAATTACTGCACTTATGCATGATGAGAATTGATGAACATGGTTAATTGGTAACATGGGACTTGGGAGATCTAAGCAAGCATGGATTGTGGATTGGGTTAGATGTTATGGTAGTTTCACTTGCTTTAGATCTAAGGACCGGTTCATGGAGTGACCATATAGGATTTACAGTGCCACGATAAGGCCAAGTATGGGTGTGGCATAGCTGAATAATTAGGTGTGCTGCTGGTATTGTATGGACCATTGGATGGTGCAGGGAATGGGAGTCGAGGAGGGCTACCCTGGGAACCGCATGGCACATGAGGGGGCTCGTGGGTGGGAGAATGGAGATTCAAGCCTGCTGAAGAAATCTTAGTGGGTCCGTACATGCTATAGTCCCTTTGTAAAAGCTATTTTGTGATCTCTTGGCCACACACCAAAAGAAGCGTGAGACGGCATAAGGGAGGTTCTTAGTCACCGAAAGGTGATGAAATCACAAAGGTGTAGGTAAAGTGGTACAACTTCTGCAAAGTGTTAAAAACTATCATGATAGCCGTGCTCCCGGTTATGAGAAACCTGGACCCTCACATGATTAGAGTTGGGCTTGGTATTTAAGATAATTTGGTACTGGTTATGGTTTTGAATGTTCATAAGTGGACACGGTTAATGATGATGGTAAGAATTTGATGTTTGGATGGATAATTATTAATGAATGTGATATAATGGTAATTGGTGGTATTGGACTAATAATGGGCAAATATTTGGGTTATGATGGGATTATTTCACATAGACATTGTAGGATATTTTTCATATATTTCAAATGTACTTTTTAGCAAATAGCCATTATTTATAATCATTCCTTGTTTAAGCTGCATGTCATTTTTTTCCCACGCTTGTTGAGTACGACATGTGCTCACCCTTGCAATTCTCCCACCAACAGTTTTAGGTGATGTTTGGGAGCACCCTGGGAATAATGTGGAGCACTAGGTTGTGTGCTGCCTTCGACTTGCCTGGGGATCGCTTGGAGCCGCGCTATATCCCTTTGCTTAATTGCTTAGTTGCTTAGCTTAATGCTTAGATTATTTCCATTGCATTAGTTTCGGATTCATTAATAATGATCATTAGAGTTGTACTTTGAGGATTATTTGAATATTGTAATAAAATGCTTATTTAATTAATCTGTGTTGTAGTAATTTTCTGTATATAATTTGTGATGCACTCCTGTATGTGTGTTGATTGTCCTGGTCATACATATGTGTTGCACTTGGTTCATTTTCAGAATCGGGTGTCACAAATTGGTATCAGAGTCATGTTGACAGTAGAACGCAGCCTAGATAGAATGGACACCTTAGAGCACATTAGACAACTTAGGAATAGTCGAGGTTTGTTTGGTGTGCTGATTTGCTATGTAATGATCGCTTGTGTGCTTGTGTGCTTATTAGAGGATTGTGGGATGCTTAAGCGCTTGCCAAGTCCATATAGGTAGTTGCTTAGTTTCATATCCCTTGATTCATATAGTTAGGGATGCTTTCTAAATTCTTCTATCTCTTGCTTTTTCTTCAAATGTCGAGGACTCACAACCAAAGGAATGCCAATTGTGAGGATGGGGATAACAATGGGGCACCTGAGAACAACAACAATGGACTTGGACCTGAGGCTAGCAACCTTGAGCAGTTGTTGGCAATGCAGAATCAGCTTATGCAGACTGTGATGCAAACTTTGGGACAGCTGCAGGCCAATAACCAGAATCAGCCTCATATGCCTCCACCACCGCCACTCCCACCACCTCATAACAGATTGGGAGAGTTTATGAGGACTAGGCCACCCACTTTTGCTCAAGCCAATGATCCTATGGAAGTTGATGATTAGCTGAAATCTATGGAGAAGAAACTTGTTATTGTCCTATGCAGTGACAGGGAGAAGGTCCTTTTTACCTCCCATCAACTTGTTGGAGTAGCTGCGGATTGGTGGGACTCGCTTTGCAATGCCCATGCAAATCAAGAGAGGATCACTTGGGCTTAATTTAAGGAGAGCTCACGTTCTCATTTTGTGCCAGAAGGTGTCATGGTCTTAAAGAGGCAAGAATTTGAGAACCTAAGTCCAGGAAGGTCGAGTGTGAGTGAGTATCTCAATAGATTCACTCAACTCTCAATGTATGCTCCAAAAGATGTTAATCGGGACAACCTCAAGCATTATTTGTTCATGAGAGGCGTAAATAATGAGATTCAAGTCCAATTGCTCAATAGCAATTATGCAAATTTCCAGAAGCTTGTGGACAATGCCATTGTGGTTGAAAACAAGGTTCGTGAGATGGAACGAAAAAATAAGAGGAAGATGCCATATCAAGGGCGGCCACAAGGGAGCAATGTCCGTCCTCGTCTTGCGCCACCAAGTGCGCCATATTACAACCCCTTTGCTCCTACTTATCGAGCTGCTTATCCTCCACGCCCAAGCCAGGAGCAGTAGCGCCCAGTTATGCAAGTGCCTCACCAGCCTATGCCGTTTCCACCGCGCCCTGATATGGTGACTAACTCTCAAAATCAATAGCGCCCGAGTTTTCCTGGTGCTTCGGGCAGCAAGACATGCTATGTTTGCGGGGAGGCTAGACACTTTGCAAGTCAATGCCCCAAGGGGAACTATGGACCAATGAACAATGCACCAAGGCAGAACCCACGACCGAATGGAGGAGCACCACAAGGAAATCGTGGACAGTAGAATATCACTCGTGGTAATGTGAATCACGTCTCTACTGAGGAGGCCCAGCAAGCGGATGACGTCATGATTGGTATGTTACTCGACCATTTTATTTGATTTTGAAGCATCTCATTCATTCATCTCATCAAAGTATGTTGCCAAGTATAATCTGCCTATAGCTCATTTGAAACACACTATGTTGGTAAAATCTCCTAGAGGAGAGATGAGGACAAATACAGTGTGCCCAAGAGTAAGTATCAAAATAAGGGGGGTAGAGTTTCTTGTGAATCTAATTGTCTTGGATTCCCAAGGAATAGACATAATACTTGGTATGGATTGGTGGAGCAAGTACAATGGAGTGATTCAATGTGCCGAGAGGATTGTGCAATTGACAAGTGAGCATGGCACTGGTATTGAAGTTGAGACAGTCCAACCAACAACGGATAAAGCAACGCTAAGCCAGTGGAAGGTGTGACATTGGAGAGCATTCTGGTAGTTCGTGAGTATCTAGATGTGTTTCCAGATGAGTTGCGAGGTATGTCACCCGATCGTGATATTGCGTTTGTTATTGATTTAATACCTGGAACTGCACCTATAGCTAAGAGGCCATATTGAATGCCTCCTATGGAGTAAGCGGATATCAAGAAGCAAATTAAAGAGTAGCTAGAGAAGGGTTTTATTCGCCCAAGCTCCTTACCTTGGGGAGCACTAGTGCTTTTCGTGCATAAGAAAGATGGATCCCAAAGGATGTGTATGGATTATCGAGCTCTCAACGAGGTTATGATCAAGAACAAGTATACGTTGCCCCGTATAGAGGATTTTTTTGATCAAATGAAGGGCGCCTCTGTTTTCTCCAAGATCGACTTCAGGTTAGGCTATTTTCAAATGACGATTAGACCATCAGATATACCCAAAACAGCTTTTCGGACATGGTATGGATCCTATGAGTACACCGTTATGTCTTTTAGATTGATCAATGCACATGCATACTTTATGTACCTCATGAATAAGGTCTTCATGGAGTACTTGGATAAGTTCGTCGTGGTGTTCATTGATGACATTATGATCTACTCAAGAAGCGAGGAGGAGCATGAGGAGCCTTTGAGGCTCACATTGCAGAAATTGAGGGAACACCAGTTGTATGCCAAATTTAGCAAGTGCCAGCTTTGGTTAAGGGACGTGTCATTTTTGGGACATATCATCTCTGGAGGAGGAGTATCGGTTGATCCAGGGAAAGTGAGGGATGTGCTAAAATGGGAGCCGCAGCAAAATGTGAAGGAAATTAGGAGTTTTCTTGGAATAGATGGATATTACTGTCGGTTCATCCAGGATTTCTCCAAAATAGCTAAACCCATGATTGAATTGTTAATGAAGGGGAAAGCATTCTGATGGACTTAAGCTTGTCAAGACAGTTTTGAGGAGCTAAAGAAGAGGTTAACAACAACACCTATGTTGGTATTGCCAGATGTGAGAAAAAGTTTTGATATTTATTGTGATTCCTCAAGGTAGGGACTTGGATGTGTGCCCATGATAGAAGGTCAAGTGGTAGCCTATGCATCGAGGCAATTGAAAAAACATGAGCAGAATTATCCTACGCATGATCTCGAACTTGCAGCCATAGTGCATGGCTTGAAAGTATGGAGACATTACATTCTTGGTCATAGGTGTGAGATTTATACGGATCACAAGAGTCTCAAGTACATTTTCACACAAACGGACTTAAATTTCAGGCAACAGAGATGGTTGGAGCTCATCAAGGATTATGATGTGGGAATCAACTATCACCCGCAGAAGGCTAATGTAGTGGCCAATGCCTTGAGTAGGAAAGGAGTAAGCCACCAACTCACGGTTCGGGAGTTGTCACCCGAGCTATGCAAGGAGTTTGAACGGTTGAATCTTGGATTTGTGAATGAGATGAGAATAATGGAGTTAAATCCAACATTGGAACATGAAATTCGAGAAGGTCAAACAAAGGATAAGGAAATCCAGAAAATCAAGGAAAGGACCCAAGAAGGGAGAGAATTCAGGTTTGATGAGGATGACCAAGGCACTTTATGACTTCGGAAACAGATTGTTGTGCCTAATGTGAAGCGTCTACAGGAGGCGATATTAAAGGAGGCACATGACTCGCTTTCCTCCATCCATCCTGGCTGTACAAAGATGTACAAAACATTAAGGCGTGTTATTGGTGGGATGGCATGAAAAGGACATAGCAACGTACATTGCATTATGTGATGCGTGCCAACGAGTGAAGGCCGAACACCAAAGGCCAGCTGGACTATTGCAGCCATTGAAGATTCCGGAATGGAAGTGAGCAGAGGTTGGCATGGATTTAATAGTTGGTTTACCTTGCACTTCAGCAGTTTATGACTCAATATGGGTTATTGTTGATCAGTTGATGAAATCAGCACATTTCATTCCTGTCAAGACTACTTATAGTGGAGCAAGGTTGGCAGAGTTGTATATGGGAAGAATAGTGTGCTTACACGGAGTGCCAAAGAAAATAGTGTCCGACAAGGGTTCTCAATTTACCTCAAGGTTCTGGCAAAATATGCACGAGTCTATGGGAACCCAGTTGAATTTCAGTTCTGCATATCACCCTCAAACGGATGGACAGACCGAGAGAACGAATCAGATAGTGGAAGACATGCTAAGAGCTTGTGCGCCAAAGTATAGAGGAAGCTGGAACAAAAGTCTGCCATATGCTGAATTTTTCTACAACAACAGTTATCAAGCAAGCCTGAAGATGTCACCATATGAAGCATTGTATGGGAGGAGGTGTAGAACACCTTTATTTTGGAATGAGATAGGAGAGACTCAAGTGTTTGGACCGGATGTAATACAGGACACCGAAAAGAAAGTTCAGACAATCCGCGAAAATTTGAGGGCTGCTCAATCAAGAAAAAAGGGTTATGCGGATAATAGGCGAAGAAACCTAGCTTTTGAAGTGGGAGACTTCGTATACCTCAAAGTGTCACCTATGCGAGGTCATAAGTGATTTAATGTCAAAGGCAAGTTGGCACCTCGCCATATTGGACCATTCAGGATTTTTGGCAAACGTGGAGAAGTGGCATATAAGTTGGAGATAGTAGCGCATCTTTTTTTATGTTCATGATGTGTTCCATGTTTCTCAGCTCAAGAAATGCTTAAGGGTACCGAAAGAACAAGTGCCAATGGAAGAATTGGAATTAGAGGCAGATTGGACTTATACGGAGCAACCTGTCAAAATTTTGGAAACCATGGAGAGAGTTACAAGGAAGAAGGTGATTCAATGGTGCAAAGTACAATGGAAGCATCATGCATAATCGGAAGCAACCTGGGAGCTAGAAGATGATATCAAGAGAAAATATCCCTATCTCTTTCCTTCTATATCGAATCTCGAGGGTGGGATTCATTTTAAGGGGGGTAGGTTTCTGACACCCTCATTTTCATCCATCATGCATTGCATACATTCTTATACATGTTTAATATTAAGCAACACAAAAAGGAACAAGTTTAAAATGAACTAGAACAAAAACAGCAGCTAAAACCTGATTTCAGTGCGGACTTGTCCGGTCTAGACCCCGAACTAGTCTGATTTCGCCGCTGTTGTTTTTTGGACTTGTCCGCTTTTGTTGCAGACTAGTCTGAAATCAATTCTGTTGAAGTCCGAACTTGTCTATTATCGAGTTTGGACTAGTCCGATGTCCGTCACTAAAAAATTTCGGAGTTTTCCGATGTTTCCTCGCTTGGTCCCGACTTGGAAATTTGAGAAGACCCCCGGACATGTCCAGCGTCATACCGGACTTGTCCGTTTTGCTTCTTGGACCAGATCAGACTTGTCCGGATCTGCACCGGACTTGGTCGTTCTAGTCTCTATTCCCGGTCGGACTTGTCCGACCCCTGAGCGGACTAGTTCAGTGTGCCCGGTTCGGATTCTATTTCTTTCTCCACAAAGAGTTATTAGGTATATGCCTTAAGTGGGTCCAACCCCTGTGGAGCCCATGTGGGACCCCACCAAGGTCTCCACCGCCTTACACATGAATTCCACCGAAACCCTACCATCCCCACACAATATAAACACACCACCACCCACCCTTTCATCTCTTAGCCACAATTGAGAAAACCCCTAACCCTAGTTCGTGAGAGCCGCCATCAAGGAGCCTCCACCGTAGGGAGAAGAAGGAGGAGGATCAATCAAGATCGTCGTTGCTGCTGCAATCTTCATCAAGACTCCATCATCAATGTTTCCCTCCATAAATTCTTCATCTTCTTTGGATCTAGCTGTAAAGACCTCGAGTTTCGTCGAATCCTCAACCCTTAAACCCTTGAATTCACGGTAATTATCTTAGATGCATCTTTTCTACATAAATTATGGTTCTAAATTAACTTTACCTATGCTTTAGTTGAAAATTCGCCAAAACCCTAGCCAAAAGGGACTTGTCCAGTCCTAGTACGGACTAGTGCGATCCCCTTTCTGTACCAGAATGGACATGTCCGGCTTCACTGCAGACTAGTCCAGTCTTCCTGTTCTAAAATTTTTTGGAACTTCTTTAATATCCTCCTAAATAACTTCGAACTTGTTCTAACATGTAAAACTTAAATGGGACTAGTTAGTAAGCAATGATATCAACCTAATAACATGCAATACCACATAATTGCATTATTCATGCATGTTATGACATATTGAGTAATATATATGAGCATTTATTGATGGTGATGCTTGTTTTGTATGTTATTGCGCGGAATAGAAGGTATTGCTCTAGAGAGTGATGTCGAGGACTTCCAGCACCAGAACTTCAAAGCTTTTGATCCTAACCAGTCTCAAGAGTAAGGAAAGTGTCCTTGATCATTTTGATCCTCTTTTTAAACGTTTTGTTTGCAAAACTGCATGCTTGTGTCAATTTGATGGGAAACCAAAAATAGGTGTTTACTAGACTTGTTTAACCATACTTGTCGCTTGGAATACATTGTAGAGAGTCGGAAAGGATATTTTACCTTTTTTGCTTCGCTCTAATTAATTGGGGTGCGAAAACAACCAAATGGATTAACTATGAATTACTGCACTTATGCATGATGAGAATTGATGAACATGGTTAATTGGTAACATGGGACTTGGGAGATCTAAGCAAGCATGGATTGTGGACTGGGTTGGATGTTATGGTGGTTTCACTTGCTTTAGATCTAAGGACCGGTTCGTGGAGCGACCATCCAGGATTTACAGTTCCACCACAAGGCCAAGTATGGGTGCAATGTAGCTAAATAATTAGGTGTGCTGCTGGTATTGTATGGACGGTTGGATGTTTCTGGGAATGGGAGTCGAGGAGGGCTACCCTGGGAACCGCATGGCACATGAGGGGGCCCGTAGGTGGGAGAATGGAGATTCAAGCGTGCTGGTAAAATCTTGGTGGGTCCGTACATGCTAGTAGTCCCTTTGTAAAAGCTATTTTGTGATCTCTTGGCCACACACCAAAGGAATTGTGAGACGGTATAAGGGAGGTTCTTAGTCACTGAAAGGTGATGGAATCACAAATGTGTGGATAAAGTGGTACGACCTTTGTAGAGTGTTAATAACTATCATGATAGTCGTGCCCCCGGTTATGAGCAACCTGGACCCTCACATGATTAGAGTTGGACTTGGTATTTGGGATGGTTTGGTATTGGTTAAGGTTTTGGATGTTGATAAGCAGACATGTTAACATTGACGTTAAAAATTTGGTATTTGGGTGGATAATTATTGATGGATGTGATATAATGGTAATTGATGGTATTGGACTCATAATTGGCAATTATTTGGAATATAATGGGATTATTTCACATAGAAATTATAGGATGTTTTTCATATATTTCAAATGTACTTTTCAGCAAATAGCCATTATTTATTATCATTCCTTGTTTAAGCTACAAGTCATCATTTTCCCATAATTGTTGAGTACGACATGTGCTCACCCTTGCAATTCCCCCACCAACAGTTTTAGATGATGTTTGGGAGTACCCTGAGGATAATGCGGAGTACTAGGTTGTGTGCTGCCATCCACTTGACTATGGAAGTCTTGGAGTTGTGCTGTATCACTTTGCTTAATTGCTTAGCTTAATGCTTAGATTATTTCCGCTGCATTAGTTTCAGATTCCTTAATAATGATCATTAGAGTTATACTTTGAGGATTATTTGAATATTGTAACAGAAGTACTTGTTTAATTAACTGTGTTGTACTAATTTTTTGTATATCGTTTGTGATGCACTCGTGTATGTGTGTTGATCATCCTGGGCACACAAATGTGTCGCACTTGGTTCATTTTCGGAACCGGGTGTCAGATGATTGATCTGTCCTCTCCTTATCCTTTCTTCCCTTCCTTCTTCTCCCTTCAAGAGTGGCGACTAAGAAGAGAGCGGGTGTTGGGATACGTTTAATGTGGCAAATGGTAAATGGTGAGTGGTGGGGTGTTTATATAGGAGGAGAGGTGGTAGGGTTAGGGTATAATCCTAGTAGATGGCGGTAGAAACAAGTAGGGGCCGTGGTAGAGTCCCTCTTGGGCTCTTCAGGGGCGGAGCACGACGTTCTTGGACCCAATTAAGGTAATTACCTAATAACCCGTCATGGAGGAAAAATAGAATCCGAGTCGAAACCCTACACCGGTCTAGTCCGTAGGGAGGCCGGACAAGTCCAATTGGGTACAGAGAATTGAACGGACACATCCGGTGCAAATCTGGACAAGTCCGATCAAGACCAAAAAGTAAAATGGACAAGTCTGATACTTGGCCGGACAAGTCTGGAAGCTTGTCCAGTTTTCAAAATCAGACCAAGTTTGAGGAATTACCGGACTACTCTGAAAAGTTCCAGTAACAAGGATTGGACTAGTCCGTACATGAGAATGGACAAGTCCGGGAAATAACAAAAACTTTTCAGACTAATCCATAGCAAATAGCAGATAAGTTCTGAAAACAACTGGGAGTAAATCGGACTAGTTCGGGGTCCAACTTGGACAAGTCCGCACTGAATCAGGTTTTTTTAATTACTGTTTTAGTTCTAATTCATTTTAATTTCATTTGTACTTGTAATGATTAATGTTAAACATCTATAAGAATGTATGCAAGTTGGGTGGAAATGAGGGTGTTACAAACCTACCTCCCTTAAAATGAATCTCGCCCTCGAGATTCAACGTAGAAGGAAAAATGTAGGGGAATTCTTTCTTGAGCTCTTTTCCCACCTCCTAATTTGCTTCAGACTCAGTATGATGCTTCCATTGTACTTTGCACCATCGAATCACCTTGTTTCTTGTGACTCTCTCCTTCGTTTCTAAAATTTTGACCTGTTGCTCGGCATAACTCAGATCTACCTCTAATTGCAATTTTTCCATTGCCACTTGTTCTTCTAGTACTCTTAAGCACTTCTTGAGCTGCGAAATGTGGAACACATCATGAACATCAAAAAGATGTGCTGGCAGCTCCAACTTATATGCCACTTCTCCATGTTTGTGCAAAACCTTGAATGGTCCAATATAGCGATGTGCTAACTTGCCTTTGACGTTATATCGCTTATGACCTCGCATAGGTGAGACTTCGAAATACACGAAGTCTCCAACTTCAAAATCCAGATTTCTTCGCCTATATCCGCATATCCCTTTTGTCTTGATTGGGCAGCCCTTAAATTCTCGTGGATTGTCTGAACTTACTTTTCAGCATCCTGTATCACATCAAGTCCAAATACTTGAGTTTCTCCTATTTCATTCCAAAACAAGGGTGTCCTACGCCTTCTCCCATATAATACTTCATATGGTGACATCTTCAAACTTGATTGATAACTGTTGTTGTAGGAGATTTCAGCATATGGGCGGGCTCTTGCCCCAACTCCCCCCATATTTTAGCGCACGAGCTCTTAGCTTGTCTTCCAATATCTGGTTCATCCTCTCAGTTTGTCCATCCGTTTGGGGGTGATATGCAGAACTGAAATTCAACTGAGTTCCCATAGACTCGTGCAGTTTTTGCCAGAACCTCGAGGTAAATTGAGAACCACTATCGGACACTAATTTCTTTGGTACTCCGTGTAAACACACTATTCTTCCCATATACAATTCTGCCAACTTTTCTCCACTATAGGTGGTCTTGACATGGATAAAACATGCAGATTTGGTCAATTGATCCACCATAACCCATATTGAGTCATATCCCGATGAGGTGCATGGTAAACCAACTATGAAGTCCATACCAACTTCTTCCCACTTCCATTCTGGTATCCTCAACGGCTGCAATAGTCCACCTGGCCATTGATGTTCAGCCTTCACTCGTTGACACGTGTCACATAATGCAACATATTCAACTATGTCCTTTTTCATGCTATCCCACCAATAACACGTCTTCAAGTCCTTGTACATCTTCGTACAACCGGGATGAATTGAATAAGGCGAGCCATGTGCCTCCTTCAATATTGTCTCTCGGAGATGCTTCACATTAGGCACAACAATCCCCTTTCCAAGCCATAGAGTACCATGGTCATCTTCAAGAAATATGAATTTTGTCCCTTCTTGAGTCCTTTCCTTGATTTCTTGGATTTCCTCATCCTTTGTTGGACCATCTCGAATTTCCTGTTCTAGAGTTAGATATAACTCCATTACTCCCATCTCATTCACGAATCCAATGTTTAACCATTCAAACTCCTTACATAGCTCGGATGGCAATACCCTAACCGTGAGTTGGTGGTTTACTCCTTTCCGACTCAAAGCTTCTGCCACTACATTAGCCTTCCCCGGGTGATAGTTGATTCCCACATCATAATCCTTTATGAGCTCCAACCATATTCATCGCCTAAAATTCAGATATGTTTCCACGAATATGTACTTGAGACTCTTGTGATCCGTGTGAATATCACACCTATGTCCAAGGATGTAGTGTCTCCATATCTTCAAGGCATGCACTACGGCTGCAAGTTCGAGATCATGTGTAGGATAATTCTGCTCATGTTTCTTCGATTGCCTCGATGCATAAGCTACCACTTTACCTTCTTTCATAAGAACACATCTAAGTCCTTGTCTTGATGCATAATATATATTCAAGCTTCTTGCTCACGTCTGGTAATACTAACACTGGTGCGGTTGTCAACCTCTTCTTTAATTCTTCAAACTGTCCTGACAAGCTAGAGTCCACTTGAATGGCTTCCCTCTTGTTAGCAACCCAGTCAGGTGCTTCACTATATTGGAAAGGTCTTTGATTCGATGGTAATATCCACCCATTTTGATATATATTATGATGCATCAAATTCAATGTTGACCCCTTTCTCATTTGTCAACTTCACCGTCTTTGTGGCACATTGAATTATCCCATTGTGCTTCCTTAACCAGTCCATACCAAGTATTATGTCCAATACTTGTGATCCAAAAATAATGAGGTTAGCGAAGAATTCTACCCCCCTTATTTTAAGGCCTACTTTTGGATATACGATGCTGTCAGCGGTTGGAGCCGGCAGATCTCCCTACACTACTGAAGTGATAGGGGAGTTTGATGTTCGGTGTGGGCGCGCGGAGATTCAAGAAGGTGAATTGGAGTTTGGCACAGGAGACACAAGAATTTACGTGGTTCGGGCCGCCTGAGCATAATACCCTACTCCACGGGTGTGTTGGTGTTGTATTAGCTGTAAGAGCTTGTCACGAGCGTATATGGTGCGTGAGTTCATCCGTCAACGTCCTCCCCGCGTGTATCGTCGGCCTGTCCTTTTATAGTACAAGGGCAGGCCGTTACAAGTTAGCCTGACTCGACATGTGGCCTCGGCGTTACTAGTATTGACACACGCTTAATTGCTCTTAATGATCCTGTAACGGGCTCCGACAGCGCCGTTACTGGTGTTAAGATTGTCCGATTAAGTGTCATTAATATGGCATTAATGGCACTTAATTGGGTCTTGAAGTCCTTGGCTATCCTTTGAAGGTCCGGAGTCATTACAAGGTCTTCTGGAGGTTAGAGGGTGGCAGGTCCGACGATTGGACACGTGGCAGCTTCGGAGCTTGCTGTGGGAAGCAGGTAGCTCCGGGGCTACCAGACACGTGTCAGGTCCGGAGCTTCTCTCGGTCTGGGGTTAAGTCCGGAGGTGCCGTTTTGGTACGTGGCCCGGAGCTTCCCCCTTGTGGGCGGTAGCTCCGGTTTGGTTGTACACGTGGCGACCCGGGGATTAACCATGTTGGAGAAGCGGGTCCGGTCATGTCTGACAAGTGGGCCTCCGAGGGTCTTCAAACCAAGTAGATGGCTTTCCTTTGAAATCTTTGTAACCTTAAGGGGTGTACGGTTTCTAGGGTACCGACAGTGGCCCCCTGGACCTACCTCCGATGAAGATCACTGGGGAGAAGTCATTCCGTCGGAGGTGGGTCCATCCTTGCGACTCTTGAACTGAGTCTTCAAGGGTCTTCGGAGGTGCCGTTGGCAGGGATTTATAGTTAGATCCCGCCGCGTGGCGCACCTCATGCGGCAGATGAGATCTTTGACGTGCGGATCTCACGCAATTGAAGGTCACCGGTTCCCGATACGAAAACCGTATCGGTTCCGCGCGCCCTGTCAGGCCGCTGCCTTTGGGTTTCCCGCCTCGTGATGACAACTGTTCGCCTGGGTAATAGCCTCGACTTGATCGTCGGGGTGGTCCCGGGCCCTCTTGTCATCGGCTGGGTTGAATTCTTGAGTGGTATCTTCGACTTCCCTGCAGTTTCCATCCAAGCGTTGCGAGGGCTTACTTAAGAAGGAAAGCGCGCACCGTCGGGAGTTCCTTACGCCTCTCATCTGATCTTGCGCTCAAACTCCCAACTCGTACTTTGCTCCTCTTCTCTTGCCTAGCTGTGCCGCGATGGAGTTGGGTCTGCGTGAGAGTCGTTTGAAGACTGACGGCAATTTGAAGAAGGTCCGGGCCCTCATGGGGTGGTCCTCAGACTTCTTCAACCGTTCAGTCCATGCCGGCGGAGAGCTCCCCTTCGAGAAGGAGCGCGCCGGCGAAATGGTGTACTTTTCTTCGTACGCCATGGTGGGGTTGATCCCACCTTTTTCTTCCTTCTTCTTGATGCTGCTAGACTTCTATGGTCTGCAGCTATACCACCTTGGACCTCACTCCATTCTCCTCGTGTCTATCTTCGTCCACTTCTGCGACATGTGGGTGGGCATCCCCCCTGCATCGAACTCTTCCGAACCTTCTTCACCGTCCACACCACCGGCCGGAGCAATGAGTACCTTGGCTTCTACTACTTCGTGAAGCGCAAGAAGTGTCCATTCAAGTACCTCCGGTCGTTCCCTTCCGGGAAGTGGGATGACTGGAAGAAAGATTGGATAGTCGTCAGGGTGGAGGAGCACAAAAGGTTGGAGCTGCCCGACGGTCTGCCTGACATCGACACGACGATATGGAGTAAGGTTCCGGTGCTGGCAGAAGCTTTCAACCCCGCCTTGACCAGGATCTGCCAATGCGTGGAGGGAGGATTGACTCCTCAGGCGTTATTCTGCAATTTCCTGGCCAACAGGTGGGCGCCGCTGAAGAGGAGGGAGAAGCTCGCTTGGGCCCTCAACAGCGTGATGGACGAGGATCAGGTTGAGATCGGGTTGAAGTCCAACATGATGGGGAAGACCTTGGAGTTTCACCTCAAGAAATTCCAGCACGGAATCGACATCGACGGTGATGACTTGACTCCGCCGTCAGCCTTTCTCCCTCTGAACGTGGAAGTGGAGTCCAGCAGGGAGCTCCGGCGGACGATTCCCGCACTTGACGACCTTGGTATCGTCGAGAGAAGATCAACCACCCGGGTGGCGATCCCCGGAGTGCCCGAAGATGGCTCCGTCCCTGCTCCACAGCCGAGGGTCGAGGTCATCGGCAAGGGCAAGGAGCTGGCGGATGAGCCAGAGAGCCAGAAGAGGAAGCTGCGACATGCCGACGGAAGGTCCGTCAGGCCCGCTACTTCCACCTCGGTTCCTTCTCCCCAGGGGGGGAAGATCTTCTACCACAGTGGCGACTATCCCCGTAGTGGGGTCCTTCCGGAACGATACCGTTCCTGCAGTGGGATCCTCCCGGAGTGCGTCTGTCCCCGTGGTGGAACCCTCCTGGGGTGCTAGCTCCGAGCGCACGACTCCGGCACCTGGGACGGTGAGAGCCTCCAGGTCCAGGGGTTCTTCCCAATCGAGGAGATCCTCGACCCGGGAAACGCCTGTGGCCGCGACAGGTTCCGGGGCTGGGGGGCCTTCCAGAGCTCCTACGCCGACTGTGGCCAGCCCAGAACGTCCAGGAAAAAGGTTCCGCGCAAGCTGGTGTGGAAGCCTTCCAAGGTAATTTTTAATCTTTACCTTGGTTAACTATTTAATTGTAGCAACCGTTTGTTGATTTTCTTCGTCCATCATCTGTAGCGTCCCCAAGAAGGGGAGTGAGGCTCCACCCTCAGCCAAAGTGTCTGAGGCCGTGGGAGCTTCTGCTCCTGTCCCGGTGCCGCCCCAGGTGGTGGTTGAGGCTGCGACAGCTCCGGCGCCGGCTGTCATGGTCATGGACCTCGACTCGTCCCCAGAAGTTCCCGTGGTAGCGTCGGACCATGGGAGTGAACACAAGCCAGCGGCACCTGTCTCGGAGGTTGAAGCTTCGGGTCCTGGTGCTGCAGTGATGGAAGCTCCGGCTATTGAGCCGGAGGAAGTAGTAGTCCTGGCCTCGGAGCCGGAAAGTGTTGAAGCCCCGGCGGTTGAGCCGGAGGTGACTGAAGCCACGGCATGCGAGCCGGAGGTCGAGGTAGTTCCGACAGTTGAGCCGGTTACCTCCGAAGCACTGGCCGCTGAGCCGGTTATTGTTGGAGCACCGGTCATAGAGCCGGTGGTTGAAGAGGTGATGGAGCTCGAGCCTCCCTCGGAAGAGGTGTCCCGGCCGGAGCCAGTAGCTGCTCCTGCTCCGGAAGCGACGACGTCGGAGGTACCTGCGGCAGAGCCGGAGTGCCCAAGCGAAGTCGCTGGCCCCCTGCCTGAGGAGGTGAACGAAGACTTGGCAGCGGGCCTTCTTCGATGGCGACTGAGGCCATCCCGGAGGACGGCCCTAGTGCCTTGGAAGCCCAGGGTTCCACTCTCGTAGAGTGGGACCCAATTTTTGTATGTGAAGACCCGTTGGAACCAGCGGAGGAGACCCCAGCAGGTCCGGAGCCCATCCTGCTGTCGATGTCTATCGACAATGCCTGCTCCAGTCTGCATCAAGTCCAATTGGCCTTCTTCCACGACAGCAAGGCTCTTGAAGAGGAGCGCCAAACCCTTAGGCGGTGGCGTAATCGGCTCCACTTCGAGACCAAGCTGGCGCAGTCGAGGCTAGCAGATGACAAGGAGTGGATCAAGCGGGAGAAGATCCGCCTGGAGTACTGGGGCAAGCTGCTGGATGACAGGGAGAGCATGACTCATGCCCTTGACTCCCAATCCCAGGAAATTTACAATCAAGCCAAAGCAGCCAACAGTGCGGCCGAGGAAAGCCATGAAAGGCTGGAGGTCATTAACACTGCACTCATCAAGCGCCGGGAGGCACTTGAAGAGAGGGAGAAACAGCTCGGGAATGAAGAGCAGAAACTCCTTGAGTTGTGGGATGATGTCCTGAGGAGGGAAGAGGAGCTTGCCGAGAAGGTAGCTCTGGCTAACAAGGGCCTCGAGGAGCACACCAAAAAATTGGAAGAGCGTTGCCAAGAGGAAGAGGAGAAGACCTGGGTGCGGGGGCAGGAACTCTACGAATATGAGTGTGCCCTTGTTGCCCGGGAGAAAAAAGTGGAGGCTAGGGAGAAGGACCTGGTCGATCGCCGGAACAAGATCCACCTCCGGGAGGAGGAGCTCGGAAGACTCGAGAGGCGGGTTGCTGCTAAGGTTCAGCAAAACGCCAAAGAAGTTGAGCGCCTCGCCCGTGAGAATTCCGAACTGACGGCGGCCAGGAGATCCTTGGAAGAGATGAAGAGCTTAAGGACTGCGGACTCCCTACAGATTTGGGAGTTCCTGGGCAAGGCCAACGACGCGCTGACGCCGATGGGTTTCATCCCCGTGCGCCCGTATGATCTGGAGCCGGAGCCAGACCTTGCGCTGCAGGCGTTGAGCGCAGCAGGTAGCAAGCTCTCCAAGGTGGGCGATGTCATCGCAGACCAATTGGAGGTTGAGGGGCAATCCCTAGCGAGGAACGTCACAGAGTATGTGCTGACGTGCTACACCAGTCGGAACTCCCAATTTCCTCTGGACCCGGTGCTTGAAGGCCCCGTCGAAGGAGAAAGCGAAGCTACCCTAGCCAGTGTGTCGGAGGTCGCCCAGAAGGTCGCCGAGTTCTTCCATAGGGTCTAGGACCATCTCTTTAGCTCTCACTTGTATTTTCTCTTCTTCTTTCTCAATTTTGTAATCCCTTGTCTCTAGATGTAATCTCCTGTCTCCAGATGAATGAAATCCCCAAAAGTTTTGCGAATTTCACTTTTTGTCTTCAACACCTTTATCTTCACTTGGCCCCCTGGTAGGTGTACACAATTTGATTGTGAACATGTACCAAAAGGATACTGTGTTTTGTTGAAGACTCATTTGCTCTGAACTTGTAGAATTTAGGTCCGAAGTCTTCGATAGTGAAGGTCCCCTGAGGTTGTCGGAGCTTAGAAGCTCCGGCATTGTCCATTGCTAGAGCTTGGTAGCTCCAGCAATAGCCTCTATCAACACGTAGAGCGTCGATAGTTAGTCCTCCGGGGTGTCCGAGCTGAGTAGCTCCGGCAGTGACCTTTGCCAACACTTGGTTTGTTGGCAGCAGACTCCATTTGCGGGGTCTTCTCACCATCTTATATTCAGCTTCGACGGCTGGCCCCCTTAGGGGAGTCGGAGCTTAGTTAGCTCCGGCTTTTCTCCATCAACGTAGACTTTATTTTTCCTGCGCACTTAAGTCAAGAAAAATAGTAAAATTCGCTCCTTGTCTATAATTTCGTCGCGGCTTACGATTCTCAAGAAGATTCTAAGTTGAACGCGATTTTAAATACAACCGGATGTGTTATCTTTTCTTCTAGGTTCAACTGTCCATGGACCCGCCTTACTTTGGCCTGCCGGGGTGTAGGTAGAGTGGCGTACTTAGGGTGCTTGACCAGGCTAAGTCGATAGCATACTCCGGCCCTAGATTGGCTTGGCGGCTTTCAGGCGAGTTAGCCATGAACGATATTTGAATCCAAAAGAACCGACAATACAACTCGAATCGTATATAAACCGATCGAACTAAAATTTCTTAAGAATTGCACGTCTTTGTTATAGACAAGAAAGAGAAAAATAAAAATGTCGAGCCTGTACAAAATAAATGCACGTGGAGTCTATTTCACATGAAGATGTCTTTCATTATAGGTCCGGGGTACAGGGGAAACAAGTACACTCTTAGGGTACGGAACCAGGCTAAGTGTGTTTTATTTCTCATTTGACCCAGGGTAGTTAGCCGCACTTTTGGTCCTGAGACTGTGACAAGTGCTGCATGAGCTTTGCGGACCTTTCAGGAAAGGTCCGGCTGCTCTCCCGGAGGAACTACCCGACTCTGTACAATGACTCTATAACATACACCCCAAGTTACTCAAGACTCACCTCCGTGGTATTAAGTGTAGAACTTACGGAGGTGCTCGATGTTCCAAGGATTTGGGAGAGGTGTCCCATCCTTGGTAGCCAAGCGAACACTTCCGGGACGGGATAATTTAATCACTCGGAAGGGCCCCTCCCAGCTGTGGGAGAGTTTGTTTAACCCTTCCCTGGACAGTATTCTCCGTAGCACCAGATCGCCTTCCTCGAGCTGTTGGTTGTGTACATGCCGCTGATGATAACGTCGGAGAGCTTGACGATATCGGGCATTCCGAACAGCTGCTTGGCACCTTCCCTCCTCAAGGAGGTCTAGGTTTTCACACCGGAGCTGGTCCTGCGCGGCTTCGTCGAAGGTCCAGACCCGGAGTGAACCCAAGGTGATTTCCGTAGGAAGGATTGCTTCAGCTCCGTACACCAGGAAGAAGGGTGTCTCTCCAGTTGACCGGTTTTGAGATGTCCTGTTGGCCCATAAAGTGGCCGGAAGTTCTTCGATCCAGTTGGCTCCATGTTTCTTCAAGCGCTCATAGGTGCGCGTTTTGAGTCCTTTAAGGATTTCAGCATTTGCTCTCTCGGCTTGGCAATTGCTGGCTGGGTGAGCTACGAAGGCGTAGAAAACTTGTATGCCGAGGTCTTCGCAATATCCTTGGAATGCGGAGATTGTGAATTGAGTCCCATTATCAGTGATGATTTTGTTTGGGACTCCAAATCTGCTTACAATGGATCGCAGAAAGTTGATAGCAGATTGCTTGTTGATCGTCACAACTGGAGTCGCTTCCGGCCAGTTGGTGAACTTGTCGATGGTGACATACAGGAACTTGTAACCTCCGATGGCTCTTGGGAAGGGTCCCAAGATGTCCATCCCCCACACAGCGAAGGGCCATGTAGGAGGTATCATTTGTAAGGGCTGAGCCGGTGTATGAATTTGCTTTGCATGAAATTGGCATGCTTCACATTTCTTCACCAGCTCAGTGGCATCCTGGAGCGCTGTAGGCCAGTAGAAGCCATGCCGAAAGGCTTTTCCGACCAGCGTGCGGGAAGATGCGTGGTTCCCACACTCGCCTCCATGGATTTCTGCGAGAAGTTCGCAGCCTTCTTCCCTTGTGATGCACCGCATTAGGATGCCGTTGGCACCGCGCCGGTAGAGATCCCCTTCTACCAGCGTGTATCTTTTAGCCAATCTGACTACCCGGTCAGCGGATACATCATCGTCAGGAAGGATCTTGTCTTTCAAGTAGCTTCGGATCTCCGAGATCCATGCATCGAAGCTAGCTTGAGCTTTTGAGTCTTGCGTGCTGGGTTGCTCGGAGCTTCCGGCAGCACCTACGACCCTTGATGGCTGCCATGGTAACAGGGCCATCGGGACCGTCAGCTTCGGGATGCTGATCTCGCCCCCTTCGCTCAGTTCGGCAGGCTGAGCTGTTGGCTTTGACAACCTCCGGGCAAAGATTCCGTCAGGAGCCGGAGCTCCGGTTGACGCTTTGGTCGAGAGTTTGTCAGCTTCAGCGTTATGGGCACGCTGAATATGGTGGAGGTCTAGGACTTCAAAGTCCTTCTGAAGCCTCTGGACTTCAAGGAGGTAAGCAGCTAACTCGAGATTATTGCAGGAGCATTCACCCTTCACTTGCTTGATGATGAGCTGTGAATCTCCTTTGACCAGCAGTTGCTTGACACCATATGACAGTGCCACCTTTAGTCCGTAGATGAGTGCTTCATACTCTGCCATGTTGTTGGTTGCCTTGAAGTCAAGGTGTACCATGTATTTTACCTTCTCCCCAGTCGGTGCAAGGAGAAGGATTCCAGCTCCGGCCCCTTGCTTTTGCATGGAGCCCTCGAAGTAGAGGGTCCAGTGAGGCTCGGTGAAGGTTGGAGCTTGATGCTCCATCTTCTGCTCACTGGGGCCCCCAGGGTTTGATGGAGAGGGAGTCTATTCCGCTACAAAATCTGCCAACGCTTGACTCTTGATTGCTTGTCTTGAAATAAATTCAAGATCAAATTCAGCCAATTCCGCTGCCCACTTTGCAATATTCCCAGTTGAATTGGGATTATGCAGGATTGCTCGAAGTGGATAGGAGGTCACCACCGAGACTTTGTGAGCTTGGAAGTAATGTCGAAGTTTCCTGGAGGCAATAAGAACTGCATAGAGCAGCTTATGCACCTCTAGGTATCGAGTCTTGGCATCATGTAATACTTCACTGATGAAGTATACCGGGCGTTGAATGGTTCGGACCCTCCCGGAGGGGTCCGGAGCTTCCTCTTCACTGATCTGGACCCTCTCGGAGGGGTCCAGATTCTCTTCGGAGACCTCCGGGTTCTGGCTGGAGGAACTCGGAGCTTCTTCAGAAATGACCTGGACCCTCCCGGAGGGGTCCAAGTCTCCTGAAGCGACTTCTTGTGGGTTCGAATCTGGGATCTGGGACCCAGACTCGCTTTCAGGAACCTTCGGACCCTCCCGAAGGGGTCTGGATTCCTGAGTATGGGGTAGTTCCGGTCTCTCCGCAACCAGAACCATACTGACGACTTCATCAGTAGCTGAAATGTAAAGCAACAAAGGCTCACCAGGGTTCGGAGCTACCAGAATTGGTAGGGTGGTGAGGAACTGTTTCAGCTCCTGGAATGCCTTCTCTGCTTCTTCGGACCATTGGAATGGTCCGGACTTCCTCAATAACTTGAAGAAGGGGAGTGCCCGCTCCGCCAGTCTTGATATGAACCGGCTGAGGGCTGCTAGACATCCAGTTAACTTTTGGACGTCTTTGATGCGGGTTGGTGGCTGCATGTCTTCGATGGCTTTTATCTTCGCCGGATTAGCTTCTATGCCCCAGTGACTTACGAGGAAACCAAGAAGTTTTCCGGAGCTAACCCCAAACACACACTTGTCTGGGTTTAGCTTTGTGCGGGTGGCCCGCAGCTTGTCGAAGACAGCCTGCAAGGTGTCTAGGAGTGACTCCTTGTTCTTGACCTTGACCACGATGTCATCGACGTACACTTCCACTATGTCTCTGATGAGTTCTTCAAAAGTTTTGTACATAGCTCGTACAAAAGTTGAAGCTGCATTCTTGAGACCAAATGGCATGGCTGTGTAACAATACAATCCATCTACTGTGATGAATGAAGTATGCTCTTCATCCTCCCTAGACATCCTGATTTGATGATACCCAGAATATGCGTCTAGGAAACACAGTAATTCACACCCGAAGGTGGAATCCACTATCTGATCTATTCTAGGTAGTGGGAATGGATCTTTTGGACATGCCTTATTTAGTGTGGTGTAGTCGATGCACATCCGAAGCTTCCCGCCGGCCTTGGACACAAAGACTGGGTTTGCCAGCCATTTTGGATGGAAGACTTCTCGGATGAATCCGGCTTCGAGTAGCTTCTTCACTTCTTGTCGGATGAAGTTCTGCCGCGCAACGGATTGCCTCCGAGGCTTCTGATGCACAGGCCGGGCATCGGGGTAGATCTTCAGATTGTGCTCAATCACTTCCCTAGGGATCCCAGGCATTTGTGACGGTTGCCAAGCAAACACGTCAATGTTAGCCCGGAGGAAAGTGATGAGCGCGAGTTCCTATTTGTCGTTCAATCCTCCCGATATACGGGTGGTCTGAGAGGCATCGGAACCAATTTGGACGACTTTGACGAGAATGTCAGTGTCGCCGCTTGGCTGCACACGGGGTGCAGAGGTCGAGCCTCGTTGATGAATGCTCGGGGGTTTCGGAGCTTGCTCCTGTCTGGAGTCCTCCTCTTGCGCCGTGGTGAGTGTGTGGAGTTCCTCCAGAGCAGTTACTCCGGCAGTGCGATCTCCGCGGATCCGGAGAACGCCTACTGGTGTTGGCATCTTTAACACCAGGTATCCATAATGAGCAGCTGCCATGAATTTGTACAGGGCAGGTCTACCGAAGATGGCGTTGAATGGTAAGTTGATCTGAGCGACGTCGAAGACCAACTTCTCGGTGCGATACTTCTCTCGGGTCCCGAAGGTAACGGGGAGAGTAATAGCTCCGAGTGGGGTAATGGCCCCCGAACCTACTCCAGAGAAAGGTCGAGAGGGCTGGAGATCCAAAGTTCAGAGCTGAAGCTTAGTGAAAGCTTCGAAGCTGATGAGGTTAAGCCCCGAACCTCCGTCTACCATGACATGGTGGAGCTGGATGTTGTTGATGGTAGGAGATACCATCAAAGGTAACTGTCCTACTCCAACCATGCTCCTCGGGCAATCAGAAGCATCAAAAGTGATGGAGATGTCCATCCACTTTCGCTGAGGTTCCGCCTGACTGTAGGGGCTACAACGGCCATATCCCGCCGCATAGTCTTGATGACGCGACGAGAGGTGATATCCCATGACCCACCAAAAATGGTGTTCATGGTCTTCCGACGCTCGTTGTCAGAGACGTCAGAATCATCGTCGACGGAGGTGTAGACGGCCTTCAGGACCTTTTTGGGATCCTGAAACCCTAACTCCTCTTCAGCCGGAGCTTCGTCGACCTTCTGCTTTCCTTCCCTCTGCCGGAAAGGAGATCCTTCCCGGCGCTTGTTATAGCGCTCAGCAAGGTTTTGGACCTCCCGGCAGTCTTCCAAACTATGGCTGCCCGTTTTGTGAATGGGACACCACACTTTGGGTTTGCCACCGTCTTCAGAAGACGGTCGAGGTCGCTTCTCGGGGTGTGGCCCCCGGCCACCCGGAGTTGCAGCAGTTGCAACGTTGGATGTGCCGGCCGACGGCTTTTTCTTGCCGTTGGTCTTCTTTTTCTTCTTGCCACCCCCGGAGGTAGCGGCTTCTTCTTTGGAGGATTTCTTGTGATCCTCCGAGGCTGGTTTGGAGTGCATCTCACGGCCCTCCGCAGCTCTGGCACATTTATCTGCCAGGCTGAAGAGTTCCGTGACGCTGGTGATCTCCTTGATTGCCAGGTTCTCCAACATCTTCTTATCCTGTACGCCCTGTCTGAATGCCACAATGACAGAAGCGCTTGAGATAGAAGGGATAGTGTTTCGTACCTGAGAGAACCTCTAGATGAAGGACCGCAAAGATTCTCCCCCTTTTTGCACAACCGCAAAAAGGTCTAGTTCAGTGCCTGGTCGGGTGTATGAACTCCCGAAGTTGGCAGTGAACTGACGGCATAGCTCCTCCCGACTGTTGATAGAGTTGGGTGGAAGGCTCATAAACCAGGACCTGGCGGTCCCAATTAAGGCCACTGGAAAGTAATTGGCCATCACGGCCTCATTTCCTCCAGCTGCCAATATTGCAGTGGAGTATATCTGAAGAAATTCGGCGGGATTGACAGTCCCGTCGAATTTTTCCGGCAGGTGAGGCCGGAACTTCTGTGGCCATCTAACCATGCGCAGGTGCATGGCTAGGGCTGAACAGCCTCCTCCTACTCCTTCAAGAGTAGAAAGGTCATGAGCTTCCCGTCTTTCACGGGCACGCTCAATATGGACACGGCCATCCTGCTGGCGGTATCGGCGATCAAGCTCCGCCCGGAGGTCATGAGTCGAAAGCCTGGATACCGTGTGAGTACGTCGAGCCCCGGAGGGCAACGACGTCACTTGTTGAGATGCAGCACGTCTCCTGCTATTGAAGGCATGTGGACCAAGTCTTCCAGACAAAGTCCGCCGTTGCGACAGGGCTCGTCCCGAAGGAGGAGGACCCTGGTTGTTGAGACGTTCGGCTGCTGCTGCAACCAAATGCTCCACATCGGCCCTCCACTGCTCCAGTGCATCTCGAGATGCATCCGGAGGTGGTGGACGTTGGAGGAGAGCACGCGCTGCATGGAGCGCGTGTTCCGGGTTGTCATGACTCGCCGATGCAGTAAGCGACGCCGGCGCACCATCACGTTGCCCAGCACGATTTGCTGGAGAAGACGGTGGTGGTGGGAGTGTGGCTCCTGCTGGTGCTGAAGCTCCTGCTGGTGGCTGCCTGTTGGGGGGATTGCCCCCAACAGCCTGAGCAGCAGGTTGGCCGTTGGATGATCCAGCAGCGGAGTTCACCATTCTCGAAAATCTCAGGCGCCCCCTACCTGGCGCGCCAACTGTCGGCGGTTGGAGCCGGCAGATCTCCCTACACTACTGAAGTGATAGGGGAGTTTGATGTTCAGTGTGGGCGCGCGGAGATTCAAGAAGGTGAAATGGAGTTTGACACAGGAGACACAAGAATTTACGTGGTTCGGGCCGCCTGAGCGTAATACCCTACTCCACAGGTGTGTTGGTGTTGTATTAGCTGTAAGAGCTTGTCACGAGCGTATATGGTGCGTGAGTTCGTCCGTCAACGTCCTCCCCGCGTGTATCGTCGGCCTATCCTTTTATAGTACAAGGGCAGGCTGTTACAAGTTAGCCTGGCTCGACATGTGGCCCCGGCGGTTACTAGTATTGACACACGCTTAATTGCTCTTAATGATCCTGTAACGGGCTCCGACAGCGCTGTTACTGGTGTTAAGATCGTCCGATTAAGTGTCATTAATATGGCATTAATGGCACTTAATCGGGTCTTGAAGTCCTTGGCTCTCCTTTGAAGGTCCGGAGCCATTACAAGGTCTTCCGGAGGTTAGAGGCTGGCAGGTCCGACGATTGGACACGTGGCAGCTCCGGAGCTTGCTGTGGGAAGCAGGTAGCTCCGGGGCTACCAGACACGTGTCAGGTCCGGAGCTTCTCTCGGTCTGGGGTTAAGTCCGGAGGTGCCGTTTGGGTACGTGGCCTGGAGCTTCCCCCTTGTGGGCGGTATCTCCAGTTTGGTTGTACACGCGGCGACCCGGGGATTAACCATGTTGGAGAAGCGGGTCCGGTCATGTCTGACAAGTGGGCCTCCGAGGGTCTTCAAAACAAGTAGATGGCTTTCCTTTGAAATCTTTGTAATCTTAAGGGGTGTACGGTTTCTAGGGTACCGACAGATGCAATGAATGAATGTGATGCTCCAGAATCAAATAACATAGTTGTCGTGTTGGGTTTGTGAGGAACCTACCAATCACCACGTCATCTGCTTGTTGGGCCTCCTCTGTAGAGACATGGTTCACCTTGCAACGAACAAAATTTTGCGGTCCACGGTTGCCTTGTGGTGCTCCTCCAATTGGTCTTAGGTTCTGTCTCGGAGCATTGTTCACTTGACCAAAGCCCGACTTAGGGAATTGACACGCAAAGTGTCCCACCTCACCACACGTATAGCTCATCCTTGCTACACAATAATTGTTAGGTCGAGCTTGGTTTTGAGCATTAGCAGGAAAATTAGCACGGGGCGCATGAGGCATTGGAGGGCAAGGTGCTTGCATAGTTGGGCGTTGATGCATGGGTTGAGCTAGGCGTGGTGGAATAACAGCGCGATATGCAGGAGCAGAGGGGTTGTAGTATGGTGCAATTGGTGGTGCATAGCGGGAGCGAACATTGCTTCCTTGTGTGTGTCCTTGATATGGCATCTTCCTCTTATTTTCTTGCTCCATCTCACGAACCTTGTCCTCAACCACTATATCCTTGTTCACAAGCTTCTGGAAAATTACATAATCACATTTGAGCAATTGGACTTGAATCTCATTGTTTAGGCCCCTCATGAACAAATATTGCTTGCGGTTGTCTCGGTTAACATCCTCTGGAGCATACCTCGATAGTTGAGTGAATTTATTTAAGTACTCACTCACACTTGACTTCCCCTGCATTAGTTCTCAAATTCATGCCTCTTTAAGATGATAACACCTTCAGGAACAAAGTCAGAATGAAAGCTCTCCTTGAATTCAGCCCAAGTGATCCTCTCTTGATTAGCATGGGCATTGCAAAGGGATTCCCACCAATCCACGGCTGCTCCAACTAGTTGATGGCAGGCAAAAAGAACCTTCTCTCGGTCACTGCATTGGACAATAGCAATCTTCTTCTCCACAGATTTCAGCCAATCATTAGCTTCCATAGGATCATTGGCTTGAGCAAAGGTGGAAGGTCTAGTCCTCATAAATTCTCTCAGACTGTTATGAGGTGGTGGCCTGTGGGGCTGATTCTGGTCATTGGCTTGCAACTGTCCCAAAGTTTGCATCACGGTCTGCATATGCTGATTCTGCATAGCCATCAACCGCACAAGGTTGCTAGCCTCAGGTGCAAGTCCATTTTTGTTGTTCTCAGGTTCCACATAGTTCTCCTCCTCCTCATTGGAGTTCCTTTGGTTACGGGTCCTCGACATCGGAAGAAAGAGCAAGAGATAGAAGAATTTAGAAAACGTCCCCAATTATATGCATCAAGGGATATGAAACTAAGCAAGTACATATATAAGACTATATGTATATGGTAAACGCCAAAGCATCCCACAATCTTATACTAAACACACAAGAAATCATTACATAGCAATCAACACACCAAACAACCTCAATTATTCCTAAGTGCTCCTATGTGTTCTAAAGTGTCCATTCTATCTAGGCTGCGTCCTACGGTCAGCCTAGCTCTGATACCAATTTGTGAGACCCGGTTACAAAAATGAACCAAGTGAACGCATGTGTGCCCAGGACGTTGATCACACATACACGACAAAATCACAAACGATATATAGAAAATTACCACGACACAAACTAGTAAATAAGTACTTTTATTACAATATTCAAATATTTCTCGAATGACAAACTCTAATGATCATTAATGCTAATACTAAAACTAATGCAGTGAAAATATACTAAACGAAGCAAACTAAGCAAAGCAGCGAGGCTCCAACACATCCACAACCTAGAACTCGGCATTATCCTCGTGATACTCCCAAACATCTCCTGCAACTGTTGGTGGGGGGGGATTGCAAGGGTGAGCACATGTCGTACTCAGCAAGTGTGGGAAAATAATGACATGTAGCTTAAACGAGGAATGATAATAAATAATGGCTATTTGTTGAAAAGTACATTTAAAACATGTAAAAAGCATCCTACAATGTCTATGTGAATTAATCCGATCATATCCCAAATAATTACCAATTATAAGTCCAACACCATCATTTACCATCGTATCACATCCATCAATATTTATCCATTCACATACCAGATTCTTACCATCATCATCAGCCATGTCCATTAATCACAACCCAAACCATAACCATCACCAAGCCATCCCAAATACCAATTCCAACTCTAATCATGTGAGGGTCCAGCTTGCTCATAACCGGGAGCACGGGTATCATGGTAGTTTTTAACACTCTAAAGAGGTTGTACCACTTTAACCATAAGTTTGTGATTTTATCACCTTTCGATGACTAAGGAACCTCCATCATGCCCATGACCCGTCAGTGACATTACACACTTTCATTGGTGTCTGGCCAAGAGATCACAAAATAGCCTTTACAAAGGGACTACCAGCATATTCAGACCCGTTAAAGTTTCACTAGTGGTGATGCCTCCAACTGAGCACATCCAACCAAGGGCCCCCTATAACAACCTCATTTTCATGCATCATGCATTGCATAAGTTCATATACATGTTTAACATTAATCCACGTAAAAAGGAATGAGTTTAAAATGAATTTAAAGAAAAACCGCACTCAAAAGTTCTAAGAAGTGCGGACTAGTCCGTTTTTTGTGCGGACTAGTCCGGTTTCTCTCTGGCCCTCGCACATGCCCATTTTTGCTGCGGACTTGTCCGGTTTCGTCTCTATACCATTTTTGGACTTGTTCGGTCCATTGCGGACTAGTCCGGTATCCTGATTCCTTAAAATTTTGCTAACTCCTTGGACTTGTCCGTTTTCTGCCGGACTTGTCCGTTTTCCTCTCTGACTAAGTTTGGACTTGTCCGATTTGGTATGGACTTACCCGATTTTTCTCTGACTAATATCGGACTGGTCCAGCCTTGCGTGGACTTGTCCAGTGATGTAACACCCTAAATTTTCGCATCCTGCATTACATACATGATCATGTATTAAACATTAGTAGGATAAAAGAAAAATAAAATGAACGTAGCAAAAGAAGAAAAAGAAAATAAAAATTATTGCCTAAAAACTTGTAATAAGAAATAAGTATAAAAATAATATATATAAATATATATATAAATATATATATAAATAATATATAATAATATATAAAAATAGATAAAATATTAATATTAATAATATATGTTATAAAAATAATAAATAATAAATAATAAATATATAATATAAATAATAATATATATATATATATAAAATATAGAATAAATTATAAAAGGAAGTATAAAAAGAAAAGTAAAATAAAAAAAATATAAAATAATAGATTGTATGATAATAAATATATATATAATAATAAATGAATAAAATAAATAGGAAATAAATAATAATAAAAAAGTAATATGTTTCAAAAAAAAAGAAAAAAAAAGGAAAATCCCCGCCGGCCGGCGGCCGAGCCGCCAGCCGGCCACGCCCGCACGCGAGGCGCCGGGCCCCGCCCCGAGCCGGCCGCTCGCCGCGCCCCGATGCCGCCGTACGGGCCCGCCCCGGGGGCCCCACCCTGCCGCGCTGCGCCAGCCGCCCACCGGCACGCGCGACCGAGCCCCCCCCCTGACGCGACGCTGCCCCGGACCCCACCCCGCGCCTTGGCTCCCGCGCCGACCGAGGGCGCTGGCCCCGCCGCCCTCCCGCTCCCACGCCGCCTCGATCGCCCCCCCCCCCCCCCCCCCGCTGACCCGCGCCGCACCCGGCCCCACCCCGCTAGCGGCCGACGCCCCGGCCCCGCCCCCACGCCGAATGCGCGCGCAGCGCACCCGCCCGCGCGCTGGGCCCCGTCGCCTGCCCCGCCGCCTGTCCCGCCTCCCGCGCGGTAACGCCCCGCCCCGGTTTTCCCCGCCGCCCGATTTTTTTTCCGCCTCCCGATTTCCGCGGCGAAACGCGAATCCCGCCCCGCCCTGGGTCCCACGCCCAGGCTCCCGATCCCTGCACGCCCGCTCGCCCGATTCCCCTGGCCCCCGCGCCTGACGCCGAATTCCGCGGGATTCCCGTCGTGCCCGCGCGTCCGGAACCAACTCAGGGCCCCGATCGAGACCCCCCCCCCACGCGCCTATAAAAAGGACCGTAGGTCCCTAGGGGTTTCCGCCGATCCCAAAAACACCGCCGCACAGAGAACCACGCCGCCAGAAAAAAAAAGGCACCAGAGGCTGCGCCGCCAGGAGAAGAAAAGGAAGAAAAAAAGAGGGGAAGAAGAGGAAGAAAAAGAGGAGGGCACCACCGTCCACTGGAGATCGTCGCCGTCGTCGTGCCGCCGAAGACTGCTGCGCCATCCACTTCGTCTATGCGTCGCATTTGTTCCGCGACCGTCAAACCGTCAGATCTACGGTAGGATTCGTTCCCAATGCGAATTTTAGCGACCGTATTAGATCTAATAGACGTAAATTTATTTTTAGTTGCACTATAATTTTATTTTCAGCAGCATTAATCCACCCTAAAACACCCGTAAACCCGTATGAACACGTATGAACTAGTTGCATCTAATTAATAAACAACCGTAGTTAATTAATTAATTGGTCCTTGCATGCATGCATATCATCGCATGTTGATTAATGTGTGTGCATCATGTTGAATTGTATGTGTTTTCTTGTATGTGTGGTCACGAGTAGAGGGAAGTGCTCAAGAGATCGTGTACGAGGATTTTCAGAATCAAGACTTCGAAGCGCTTGAGCAACCCCATCCGCCGGAGCAAGGCAAGTGTCCTTGAAGCATATTGATCCTGTTTTAAAATAAATGTTTTGTTTGCAAAACTGCATGCTGTGTCAATTTGATGGGAATCCTATGGTAGGAAGTTTACTAGATTTGTTAAACCAACCTTGTCACCTGGGATATATGGTAGAGAGTCGGGAAGGGTTTTTACCTTTTTGCTTCGCTTAATTAATTGGGATAGCAAACAACACTACACATTTAATTACGCATTAATGATGTTCTGGTTAATGTGAACTGGTCGATACGGTATGGTGATGGGTGATCTAAGCAAGCTTGGTATGTGAATGGGTTGGATGTTATGGTGGTTTGCTTGCTTTAGATCTAAGGACCGGTTCATGCGAGAATACGCCAGGACTACAGTGCCACCACGAGGCCAAGTATGGGTGCGGCGTAGCTGATTAATTAGGGCTTTGCTAGTGCTGTTTGGACCATTGTGGATGCTCGGGGAAGGGGTAGTCGGATTGGGTTTGTTGATGATTGGTGGGACTACCCTGGGATCCGAATGGCTCAAGAGGGGGCCCTTGGTTGAAGATGTGCTCAGCTGGAGGCATCGCCACCGGTGAAACCTCAGTGGGGTCTGAATAGGCTAGTAATCCCTTTGTAAAGGCTATTTTGTGATCTCTTGGCCATACACCAAAGGAAGTGTAATTGGCAATAAGGAGGTTCTTCAGTCGCCGACGGGTGATGAAATCACAAACACGTGGGTAAAGTGGTACAAACTCTGCAGAGTGTTAAAAACTATCATGATAGCCGTGCTCCCGGTTAAGAGCGCCTGGATGACCTACATGATTAGAGTTGGAAATTGGGATTTGGGATGGTTATGGTCTGGTAATGGTTATGGTTGGTTTATGGTTATGGGTTGGTAATGGTTATGGTTTATGGATTATGGTTACGGATATGAATTTGAGTTACGGTAACTGGACATGGATAATGATGATGTTGGCAATAATTGCATATGGTTATTATTTTGTTAATATGATGGTTATGATGGGATTGTCTCACATAGACGTAGGATAATGCTTTTCAAATGTTTTACTGTACTTTTCAGCACTTAGCCATTATTATTGTCGTCATTTGAATAAGCCACATGTCATACTTTCCACACTTGCTGAGTACGACACGTACTCACTCTTGCAATCCCCCACCCCAACAGTTGCAGGTCAGAATTGTGAGTTTAATGGCGATAATGTGGAGATCTAGGCCGTGTCTACCGTCAGCTTTGCCTGTGGTGTTGCATGGAGCTGCGCTATCCCTTTTGCTTAGTTTGCTTAGTAGCTTAATTAGTTTATATCCGCTGCATTAGTTGAACTTATCATTAATATTTATTAGAGTTTGTATTCGAGGATATAATGAATTTTGTAATAAGAGTACTTATTTAATAGTTTGAGCTGTGGTAATTATCTGTTTATCATTGGTGAATCACTCGTGTATGTGTGTTGAACATCCTGGGCACACATATGCGTTAGCTTGGTTCATTTTCGGAACCGGGCGTCACAAGTGATCGCGATTCTGAGTTGATCTTTCGTTCCATGACGCATTTTTTGGTTGTACCTTAATTGGGCCTAAGGACGTCGTGTCTATCTGTTTTGGAGCCCATGTGGGACCCCACACCGGCCTCCACCCTCTCTAAAACCGACATCCATTGAAACCCTACCCTCCACCTCTCTATAATCAACCCCACCCCTTAACTTTACATCTCTTTGGAACTTTTGAATCACACCCAAACCATAGCTCGTGGATAGTCACCGCCAAGGAGGGAGAAGGAGATCTGAAGCAAGAAGTAGAGGAGGAAACGAAAGAAGATCAAGAGACCAAGATCTCCATCAACTTTGCGTTCTTCATCAACAGTTCACCATCAAGTTTTATTCATCAACCCTGGATCGTCAAGATCCAAGTGTTGCCTCCAAAACCATTGATTCATTGAAGTTCTAAACACCTGGTATACATTTTACTTCCTCATTCTCACGTGAATTAAACCTCGTTTCTCTAAATTCACATCGATCTAGAAAACCCTGACTCGCTGGTTCTGCGTAGGGCGGACTAGTCCGACCAACTACGGACTTGTCCGGTCTCCAGATTCATTTAATAATGAATTAATTCCAAATTGATGTAATATCAACATGAACATGTGTAAACTAGTTAATAACCATTGTAAATGATTAGTGAACATTAATAGTAACTCATCAACTAGTTTTGCTTTGCATTTGCATTAATCATGCATGTCATGACATATTGAGTAATATATGTGCACTTATTGATTGTAATTATTTCCTTGTATGTTTATTGCGCGGTTTAGACAAATTTGTGCTAGAAGGTGCTGCGGAGGACCTCCAACACTAGGAATTTGAAGACTTTGACCCAAACCAAGCCCAAGAGCAAGGCAAGTGCCCTTGAACATATTTATCCTGTTTTTACAAGAAATGTTTTGTTTTCAAAACTGCATGCTTGTGTCAATTTGATGGGAATTCCTACGATAGGGAGTTTACTAGCTTTGTTTAACCACCCTTGTCACTTGGAATACATGGTAGAGAGTCGAGAAGGGTTTTTTACCTTTTTGCTTTGCTTAATTAACTGGGATGGGAAAACAACTATACCATTTAATTATGCATTAATGAGAGTATGCTAAATATGAACTGGTTAATATGATATGGTAATGGGTGATCTAAGCAAGCCTGATATGTGGATGGGTTAGAAGACATAGTGGTTGCTTGCTTTAGATCTAAGGACCGGTTCATGCGAGAATATGTCATGACAACAGTGTCACCACAAGGCCAAGTATGGGTGCGGCGTAGATGATTAATTAGGGTATTGCTAATATTGCGCGGATCATTTGGCGCACCGGGGAAGGGGAGTCTGATTGGGTTTGGATTTGTGCTGGGACTCCCTGGGATCCGAACGACACAAGAGGGGGCCCTTGGTTGAAGATGCGCTTAGTTGGAGGCATTGCCACCGGTAAACTCAGTGGGTCGGTACATACTAGTAATCCCTTTGGAAAGGCTATTTTGTGATCTCTTGGCCACACACCAACGGAAGTGTGAGATGGCATAATAGAGGTTCTTAGTCACCGAAATGTGATGAAATCACAAACACGTGGGTAAAGTGGTACAACCTCTGCAGAGTGTTAAAGCCTATCTTGATAGTCGTGCTCCCGGTTAAGAGCACCTGGATGACCTACATGATTAGAGGATTTTTGGATTGGGATGTTTTGGTACTGGTTATGGGATGGTATTATGGTTTATGGCAATGGATATGGTTATTGGTAATGAGAAATTTGGTATATGGATGATGGTAATGAAATATGGACAGGTATTATGATAACTACATGGTTTATGATGGGTTTACTTCACATACATGCAATATGATTCTTTTCAAATGTTTTAATGTACTTTTCAGCACTTAGCTTTTATTATTGTCATCATTTTTATCAGCTACATGTCATACTTTTCCATACTTGTTGAGTACGACATGTACTCACCCTTGCAATCCCCCCCCCCCACCAACAGTTGCAGATCAGGATTGGAAGTGTCACAACGTTAACGAGGATTTCTAGACTATGTGTTGGCGTCAGCTTGCCTGTGGTGTTGCTTGGAGCCGCGCTACCCTTTGCTTAGCTTGCTTATTTCGTTTAGCTCATATTTAGTTTTTTTCGGCTACATTAGTTCAAACTTGTCAGTAGTTTTCATTAGAGCTTGTATTCGAGGATATTCTGAATTGTGTAATAAAAGTGGTTAATTAATCTTGTTCTGTGGTAATTATCTGGTTATCCTTTTGTGAATGCACTCGTGTATGTGTGTTGAACGTCCTGGATACACATATGCGCTCACTTGGTTCATTTTCGGAACCGGATGTCACAAATTGGTATCAGAGCCACAGGTTCACCGTAGGACGCATCCTAGATAGAATGGACACTTTAGATGTGACACCCGGTTCCGAAAATGAACCAAGTGAATGCATATGTGTGCCTAGGACATTCAACACACATACACGAGTGCATTCACAAAAGGATATACAGAAAATTACCACAGAACCAAATTAATTAAGCACTTTTATTACAGAATTCAGAATATCCTCGACTACAAGCTCTAATTAATATTAATGACAAGTTTGAACTAATGCAGTAGAAATAAACCAAATAAGCAAACTAAGCAAATAGGATAGTGCAGCTTCAATCAACACCACAGGCAAAGCTGACGGCAGACACGGCCTAGAACTCCGCATTATCATCATTATACTCCCAATCCTGACCTGCAACTATTGGTGGGGGCATTGCAAGGGTGAGTACATGTCGTACTCAGCAAGTGTGGAAAGTATTGCATGTAGCTGATTCAAATGACGAATGTAATAAAGGCGAAGTGCTGAAAAGTACATTAAAACATTTGAAAAGTAACACATTATATGTATGTGAAGTAAACCCATCATAAACCATAACTATTAACATAGTACAAGTCCATATTCCATATCCATCACCATTATACCATATTTCACCATTACCATTAACCGTGTCCAACACCATAATTCAATCCATAACCATATTACCAACCATAACCAGTACCAAACCATCCGAAATCCCAAGTTCCCTCTAATCATGGAAGATTGCCAGGTGCTCATAACCGGGAGCAAGGCTATCATGATAGTTTTTAGACACTCTGCAGAGGTTATACCACTTTAACCATGTGTTTGTGATTTCATCACCTTTCGGTGACTAGAACCTCTATTATGCCGTCTCACACATCCATCAGTGTGTGGCCAAGAGATCACAAAATAGCCTTTACAAAGGGACTACTAGCATGTACGGACCCATTGAGGTTTTCACCGGTGGCGATGTCTCCAACTGAGCACATCTTCAACCAAGGGCCCCCTCTTGTTCCATTCGAATCCTAGGGAGTCCCGCCAACCATATCCAAACCCAATCCGACTCCCCTTCCCCGGTGCGCCAAATGATCCACTTAGTACTAGCTATACCCTAATTAATAAGCTATGCCGCACCCATACTTGGCCTCGTGGTTGCACTGTTGTCCTGGCTTATTCTCGCATGAACCGGTCCTTAGATCTAGAGCAAGCAAAACCACCATGACATCCAACCCATCCACATACCATGCTTGCTTAGATCACCAATTACCATATCATATTGACCAGTTCATATTAACCATAATCTCATCAATGCATAATTGAATGTGTAGTTGTTTCCCCATCCCAGTTAATTAAGCGAGGAAAAAGGTAAAAAGCCCTTCCCGACTCTCTACCATGTATCCCAGGTGACAAGGATGGTTAAACAAAACTAGTAAACTTCCTATCATAGGAGTCCCATAAAATTGACACAAGCATGCAGTTTTGAAAACAAAACATTTATTGTTGAAACGGGATCAATATGTTCAAGGACACTTGCCCTGCTATTGGGTTTGGTTCGGGCCAAAGCCATCAAAATTCTGGTACTAGAGGTCCTCCGCAGCACTCGCTAGCGCAAATCCGTCTAAATTGCACAGAAACATACAAGACAAGAAGCACAATCAATAAGTGCACATATATTACTCAATATGACATGACATGCATGATTAATGCAAATGTGAAGCAAAACTAGTTAATGAGTTGTTAATGATGTTTACTATCTAGTTCTAATATTTTTTAACAAGTTTGGACAGGTTTGGAAGTTGATTCAAATCAATTTAGAATTAATTCAGCAGAAAACAGTCAGCAAAATTGGACTAGTCTGCTATAGGGCGGGACTAGTCCGCCCTTCGCAGAAACAGCGAACTAGGGTTTTCTAGATCGACGTGAATTTAGAAAAACGGGGTTGAATTCATGTGAGAAAAAGGAAGTAGAAGGTATACCAGGCGTTTAGAACTCCAATGAATCATGAGTTTTGGAGGCAACACTTGGATCTTGACGATCTAGGGTTGATGAAGAACCTGAAGGTGGATTGTTGATGAAGAACAAAAACTCGATGGTGATCTTGATCACTTGATCCTCTTTCGTTTCCTCCTCTTCTTCTTCTTGCTCGGGATCTCCTTCTCTCTCCTTGGTGGTGGCTCTCCATGAACTAGAGTTTGTGGACTTCCAATTGAGGCAAAAGGATGTAAAGTCAAGGGGTGGGGTTGTTTATATAAGGGTGGAGGGCTAGGGTTTGATGGATTTCGAGTTTGGGGAGGATGGAGGCCAGTGTGGGGTCCCACATGGGCTCCAAAAAGAGTTAGACACGACGTCCTTAGACCCACTTAAGTTAAAACCCAAAAACACGTCGTGAAACAAAAGATCAACTTGGAATCATGACCACGGGACAAGTTCGAAAAAGGCCAGACTAGTCCGAAGTTAGTCAGAGATCAGATAAGTTCGGACTGGACATCGGACAAGTCCGAACTTGGTCAGAGGAGAAATAGACAAGTCTGGCCAAAACCGGACAGGTCCGATTTTAGTCAGAGGGAAAGCGGACAAGTCCGGACAAGTCTAGAGACTTAGCGAAATTTCAGGGTTGGGGTGACCGAACTAGTCTGCAATGGGCCAAACAAGTCCAAAAGTTATACAGAGATAAAAACAAACTAGTCCGCAGCAAAAATGGACATGTCCGAGGAAGGATAGAGAGAAATTGGACTAGTCCGCACCAAAAACGGACTAGTTTGCACTCCTCAGAACTATTGAGTGCAGTTTTGCTTTAAATTCATTTTAAACTCATTCCTTTTTATGTGACTTAATGTTAAACGTGTATTACATTGTATGCAATGCATGATGGATGAAAAATGAGGGTGTTACAAACCTACCCCCTTAAAATGAATCTCACCCTCGAGATTCGATGCGGAAGAGAAAAGATAGAGAAATTCCTTCTTGAGGTAATCTTCTAGCTCCCAAGTTGCCTCTGATTTTGTATGATGCTTCCATTGAACTTTACACCATCTAATAACCTTGTTTCTTGTGACCGTCTCCTTGGTTTCCAAGATTTTGACCGATTGCTCGGCATAAGTCAAATTTGCCTCTAATTCCAATTCTTCCATTGGCACTTGTTCTTTCGGTACCCTCAAGCACTTCTTAAGTTGGGAAACATGAAACACATCATGAACATATGATAAGTGAGCTGGCATCTCCAACGTATATGCTACTTCTCCTCTTTTGTCTGAAATCTTGAACGGTCCAATGTATCGAGGTGCTAGCTTGCCTCTTATGTTAAACCTCTTATGACCTCTCATTGGTGACACCTTGAGGTAAACAAAATCTCCCACTTCGAAGGCTAGTTTCCTTCTCGTATTGTCCGCATAGCCTTTTTGCCTTGATTGAACAGCCCTCAAATTTTCATGAATAGTCTGAACTTGCTTTTCAGCTTCTAGCAACACACCCAAACCAAATACTTGAGTTTCTCCTGTCTCATTCCAGAACAAAGGTGTCCTACACTTCCTTCCATAAAGTGCTTCATAGGGTGACATTTTCAAGCTTGCTTGGTAATTATTGTTGCATGAAAATTATGCATATGGCAAGCTCTTGTCCCAACTTTTTCCATGATTTAAAGCACAATCTCTTAACATATCCTTAAAAAATCTGATTGGTCCTCTCAGTTTGTCCATCTGTTTGAGGGTGATATGTTGAGCTGAAATTCAACCTTGTTCCCAATGCTTCATGCAATTTTTGCCAAAACCTGGAGGTAAATTGAGAACCTCTATCCGAGGCTTTTTTCTTTGGGACTCCATGTCGGCACACAATGTGCTCCATATATAGGTCTGCCAGTTGTATTGCAGTATACTTGGTCTTGACAGGGATGAAGTGAGCTGACTTGGTCAAACGGTGCATAATAACCCAAATCGAGTCATAATCGGACTGGGTACGCGGTAAACCAACTATAAAGTCCATAGCAATTTCTTCCCACTTCCATTCCATAATCTTCAATGGTTGCAATAATCCAGCTGGTCTTTGATATTTCACCTTGACTCGTTGGCACACATCACACAACGCTACGTATTCAGCTATGTCCTTTTCATGTTGGTCCACCAATAACATGTCTTCAAGTCTTTGTACATCTTTGTATAGCCCGGGTGAATCGAGTATGGCGAGTCATGTGCCTCCTTTAATATTGTCTCCCGAATATGCTTCACATTAGGCATGACAATCCTTTTTCCAAGCCATAAAGTACCATGGTCATCCTCATCAAACCTGAATTCCCTTCCATCCTGGGTCCTTATTTGATCTCTTAAATTTCTTCATCCTTGGTCTGACATTCTCAAATTTCTTGCTCTAAGGTCGGATTTAACTCCATTATCCCCATCTCATTTACAAATCCAAGGTTCAACCGTCCAACTCCTTACATAACTTGGATGGCAATTCTCGAACCGTGAGTTGGTGACTTATTCCTTTCCGACTCAAGGCATCGACCACGACATTAGCCTTTCCTGGGTGATAGTTGATTCTCACATCATAATCTTTGATGAGCTCCATGCATCTTCTTTGCCTCAAATTTAGATATGTTTGTGTGAAAATATACTTTAGGCTCTTATGATCCGTATAAATTTCACACCTATGTCCAAGGATATAGTGTCTCCAAATCTTCAATGCGTGTACCACGACTGCAAGTTCCAAATCATGTGTTGGGTAATTCTGCTCATGTTTATTCAATTGTCTCGATGAATATGCAACCACTTGACCTTCTTGCATCAATACACATTCAAGTCCTTGTCTTGATGCATTACAATAAATATCAAAACTCTTGCTTACATCCGGCAATATCAAAATTGGGGTTGTGGTTAACCATTTCTTGAGCTCCTCAAAGCTGTCCTGACAAGCTTGAGTCTATTGGAAAGCCTTCCCCTTCATTAGCAACTCCGTCATGGGCTTGGCTATTTTAGAAAAGTCTTTGATGAACCTACGATAATATCCAACCATTCCAAGAAAACTCGAGATCTCCTTTACATTCTGTGGGGGTTCCCATTTTAACATGTCTCTCACTTTTTCAGGATCAACCGATACTCCTCCTCAGATGATATGACCCAAAAATGGCACTTCATTAAACCAAACTGGCACTTGCTAAACTTGGCATACAATTGATGCTCCCTCAATTTTTGTAGTGTAAGCCGAAAGTGTTCCTCATGCTCCTCTTCACCCTTCGAGTAGATCATAATATCATCAATGAACACCACTACAAAATTATCTAAGTACTCCATGAAGACCTTATTCATGAGGTACATAAAATATGCAGGTGCATTTGTCAATCCAAAGGACATCACAGTGTACTCATAAGATTCATACCGTGTCCCGAAAGCTGTCTTTGGTATGTCCAATGGTCTAATCTTCATTTGAAAGTATCCCGACCTCAAATTAGTCTTGGAGAAGACACAAGCACCCTTCATTTGATCAAACAAGTCTTCTATGTGTGGCAAGGTGTACTTATTCTTGATGGTCACCTCATTGAGATCTCGGTAATCCACACACATCCTTTGTGATCCATCCTTCTTATCCACAAAAAGAACGGGTGGTCCCCAAGGTGAAGAGCTTGGGCGAATAAAACCTTTCTATAGTTGCTCTTGAATCTGCTTCTTGAGCTCCGCTAACTCCTTAGGAGGCATCCTATATGGCCTCTTAGCTATAGGTGCAGTTCCAGACATTAATTCGATAACAAATTCAATGTCTCGATCAGGTGGCCTACCTGGCAACTCGTACGGAAACATATCCAAAAATTCACACACCACCAGAATCTCCTCAATCGCGGCACCGTCCATGTGATTCAGCTCCAATTGCTCCGGTGTGTGTTGAGGCGCTTCAAATTCTACGATGATCCCTTCCTCATTCATCAACTTCACCATTTTTGTGTCACACTCAATAACTCCATTAGGTTCGAGGTGGATGACTCATTTGATGACACCAACAAACGATTCGTGCGGAGGATACAAAAGTCTGAGGTTAGAGAGGCCTTAAAAAGGATGAAAGGAGGAAAGGCCCGCGGCCCCGATAAAGTCCCCATTGAGGTGTGGAGATATCTGGGGGATATAGCAATAGTATGGCTCACTAAACTATTCAACCACATGTTTCAGTCAAACAAAATGCGTGAAGAGTGGCGGAAAAGTATTTTAGTACCCATCTTCTAAAATAAAGGAGATGTTCAAAGTTTTACTAATTACCAAGAAATTGAGCTCATGAGTCATACTATGAAGCTCTGGGAGAGAGAGATTGAACACCGCTTGAGGAAAGTGACCAATGTCACTAAAAACCAGTTTGGTTTTATGCCTGGAAGGTCCACTATGGAGGCGATTTTCTTACTCCGTCAGCTTATGGAGAGGTATAGGGAGCAAAAGAAGGATATACATATGGTGTTCATTGACTTGGAGAAGGCATACGATAAGGTATCAAGACCGGTCATGTGGTGGGCACTAGAGAAACACAAATTCCCTACAAAGTATATTAACCTTATCAAGGATATGTACGATAATATGGTGACAAGTGTGCATGTAAGAGATAGTGAGATCGACACTTTTCCTATCACAATAGGGCTACACCAAGGATCAGCCTTAAGTCCTTACATCTTTTCCTTTGTGATGGATGAGGTGTCGAAGGATATACAAGGGGATATCCCTTGGTGTATGCTCTTTGCTGATGATGTAGTGTTGGTAGATGAAACTAGGGATGGTGTTGATAGAAAATTGGAGCTATGGAGGCAGACCTTAGAGTCTTAGGGGTTTAGACTTAGTAGAACCAAGACCGAGTATATGAGATGCGACTTAAGTGATGTCGGGTGCGAGGATGGAAATGTTAGTTTACAATGACAAGTAGTACCTAGAAGGGACATATTTCGATAGTTAGGATCAATGTTACAAAGCAATGGGGATATTGAAGAAGATGTTAGCCACAGGATGAAGATCGGGTGGATGAAGTGGCGACAAGCACCTGAAATCTTATGTGATAAGAAAGTTCCATAAAAATTGAAAGGAAAATTCTATAGGACGATGATCAGACCTGCGATGCTGTATGGAGCAGAATGTTGGCCAACTAAAAGGTGACATGTCCAACAAATGAGTGTTGCGGAGATGCGCATGCTACATTGGATGTGCGGTCACACAAGAAGAGACAAAATTAGGAATGAGGTGATACGTGATAGGGTAGGTGTGGCACCGATTGAGGAGAAGCTAGTCCAACATCGCCTACGGTGGTTTGGGCATATCCAGCGAAGACCTCCAGAAGCATCGGTTAACAGTGGGATTATAAAGAGTAGAGAAAATTTTAGGAGGGGTAGAGGTCGACCAAGGTTGACATGGCAGGAGGTGGTGAAACGAGACTTAAAGGAGTGGGACGTACCTAGAGATTTGGCTCATGATAGGACTGCATGGAAATTAGCAATTCATGTGCTAGAATCTTAGTTTATTCGTATTTTGTTACTCTTATCTTCTTTCTTATTAACCCATTTCTAAAATAAATAAAATGTAGAATCTTATTTTATTTGTATTTTTTATTATCATTACTATTTTATTATTATTATTATTATCTTTTACTTTCATCTTATTTCTATTACTTTTCTTTAAAATTGTTGAGTTTCATTTCTAGCCGACCCCAACTTGTTTGGGAGAAAGGCTTGGTTGTTGTTGTTGCTGCTGTTGTACTCAATAAATCCATTGTGCTTCCTCAACCAGTCCATACCAAGTATAATGTCCAATCCTTGAGAATCCAAAACAATAAGGTTGCCAAAGAAGTCTACCCCCTTATTCTAAGGCTTACTTTTGGACATACTATATTTTTCCTCATCTCTCCTCCAGGAGACTTAACCAATAGAGTATACTTCATATGAGAGATAGGCAAACTATACTTGGCAACATATTTCGATGCAATGAATGAATGTGATGCTCTAGAATCAAATAACATAGTCGTCGGTTTGGGGTTTGCGAGAAACATATCAATAACCACGTCATCTGCTTGTTGAGCTTCCTCCGTAGAGACATGGTTCACACTACCACGTGCAAAATTCTGCTATCCACGGTTTCCTTGCGGTTGTCCTCCATTGGGTCTTGGGTTTTGTCTTTGAGCATTGCTTCCTTGACCAAGGCCTGACTTAGGACATTGATGTGAAAAATATCCTACTTCTCCACATGTATAGCACTTCCTAACTGCACCAGAATTATTAGGACGAATTTGATTCTGGACATTTGCACCAAGAAAGTTGGCACGAGGTGCATAAGGCATTGGAGGCCTAGGTGCTTGCATGACAGGGCGTTGCTGCACAAACTGAGCTGGGCACAGTGCATAACCAGGGCGCTGTACAGAAGCAGAAGAGCTATAATAAGGAGCATTAGGTAGTGTAAAGCGAGGGTGCACATTGCTTCCTTATTGTTGTCCCTGATATGGCGCCTTCCTCTTAGTGTCTTGCTCCATCTCATGGACTTTGTTCTCCACAACAATTGCTTTGTCCACAAGCTTCTGAAAGTTGGCATAATCACAGTTGAGCAATTGTACTTGGATCTCATTGTTCAAGCCCCTCATGAACAAGTATTTCTTCCGGCTATCCCGGCTCACATCCTCAGGCGCATACCTTGAGAGTTAAGTGAATTTATTGAGGTATTCACCCACACTCGATCTTCCTTGCCTCAAGTTCTCAAATTCTTGCCTCTTCAAGATCATAACACCTTCTGGCACATAATAAGAACGGAAGCTCTCCTTGAATTCGGCCCAAGTGATCCTCTTGATTCTCATGGGCGTTGCATAGTGAATCCCACCAATCGGCAGCTGCTCCAACAAGTTGATGAGATGCGAATAGCACCTTCTCCCGGTCACTGCATTGAACTATTGCAAGTTTCTTCTCCACGGACTTGAGCCAATCATCGGCATCTATAAGGTCAGCAGCTTGAGCAAAGATCGGTGGCCTAGTCCTCATGTACCCAATCCGTTATGTGGCGGTGGCGGTGTAGGCATGTGGGGCTGATTGTTGTTATTGCCAGCCTGCAGCTGTCTCACAATCTGTATCATGATCTGCATGAGCTAGTTTTGCATAGCCAATAGCTGCTCAAGATTGATGGCTCCCTGGGCAGGTCCTTGTCCATTGTTGTTCTGAGGTGCTCCATTGTTCTCCTCCTCATCATGGCACTACAGGAAACGCTAACACTTACATCAGCCAACTTAATTTACATCGGCTCGCCGACATAAATAAACTAACTTACGTCGGCCAGAAAAAACCGATGTAAGTTAGTTAACTTACATTGGCTGCCGACGTAAGTAAGTAGACCGACAGCAGCAAATGTACACTTACGTCGGCCTGGACAACTAGCCGACGTGAATAAAATGGCCGACGTAAGTTAGGCTTAACTTACATCGGTTGGAAGGATGGCCGACGTAAGTTAAATAGGCCCACGAAAGTTTACTATTTAGCCTACGTAAGTTACGTATTTTAAACTACCCCCCCCCCCCCCCCCCCCGTGCGCGCGCCTTCTCTTTTCTTCCTTACCCGCCGCGCGCCGCTTTCTTCTCCCCGCCGTCGCGCCCGACGCCGTCGCTCACCGTCGCCGCGCCGCCGCGCTCGCCACCGTCCAACGCCGCCGCCACCAGCTATACTCCTCCCCTCCCCTCCTCCCTTCCCCTCCCCTCCCTGACTGCCGGCCCGCCACCCCCCCCCCCCCCCGCCCCCTCCCCGAGTGTCGCCCTGCCCTCCCTGACTGACCGCCACCGTCCGGCCCTCCCTCCCCCTCCCCTCCCCGACCGAGTGCAGCCCCCCTCCCCCTCCCCTCCCCGGCCCCCCTCCCCCTCCACCTCCTCTCCCTGGCCCCCTCCCTTTACCCTCCCCGACCGAGCACCACCCCACCTCCCCCTCCCCTCCCCGGCCCCCCTCCCCCTCCCCTCCCCTGCAGAGGTCCCCCCACGCTCCCCCTCCCCTCCGCGAGCCCCCCTCCCCTCGACAGATCCCCCCCACCACCCCCCACCCCCCCTCTCTGAGCCCCCCTCCCCTCCACAGACCCTCCTCCCCTCCATTGAAATTTGAATTTAATTGAATTGCATTGTTTAAATTTGATTTGAATTGTTTAAATTATGCTTAAATTACTTAATTGTTTATTTAATTATGCTTAATTAGTTAATTTGCTTACTTTAGATTATGTTTATTTAATTATGCTTAAGTGGTTAACTTGCTTAATTGTGCTTAATTTGCTTAGTGTAGATTATGCTTAATTAGTGTAGTGTAGATTATGCTTAATTGGTTTATGTCGAGGGTGGCGTCGGGGGCGGCCGGTTGTCGGGGCACTTAGGTTCTGTCGTGGCTATATATGGCCAATGGGTTGTGTCGGGCCGGCCCAGCCCAAGCCCGGCCGGTCTCGTGCATGAAAACATTAAGCCCGATGCGGCCTGCAAATTTGTCGTGTTTGGCCGGGCCAGCACGACGGGCCATAAGCCAAGGCCAAGCATGACGGATCCCATTTTCCCCTGTTGGACCGTGCCGAGCTCGTTCGTGGGCTGAGCGTGTCGTGCCGGCCGAAAGCCTGGCCAAGCCGTGGTATATATATAGCGTATATACGGCCCATCGAGCCCAACCCTAGCGTATATAGGCAGTGTGGGTCACAACCGTGACCCGTGACTGGTGACATAAGGTGAATCGTTAAGGTTATGTGTATATGGGCCAGGCAGCCCATTACTAACCCTAAAAGTTTGTAGCTAGGTATCTCTTCGCCGCAAGATCCCCCGTTCACATTGCGCTTGTTTGTGAGTACGTATAAGTCCATAAAAACTCCGAAAACGTATATTACGAGTATTTGTCCTTGACTTGCAACATCCATAAGGCAACAGGTTTCCGAGCTAACCAGTTGCCCCCCTTTGTACTTTAAGAACTGCACCGGATAGGGGGGTGTAGTGTTAAATATGCAGCGTTATACTGCCGAAATTTCTTCGCCTACTTCTTCGCCAACAGATCGTGCTGTGTAGACCATTGTAGTCGTGGCCTCCTCCACAGCTTCTTCGCCAACAGTTTTGTCTTCTCGCCAGGGTCCTCGCCTCGCCTCCTCTGGATGATAGTCCAGTAGTCGTCACTCATTGGGCTCGCCTCGCATCCTCATAGATTCGGGGAAGATTCGGGTTGGGCATCACAGATGGCGGGCGGCGGCCGGCGACTCAATACGAGGTGAGGGTGCTGAGGGCGGCCGAGCGGGGTCTGAGGCCAAGCCCGAGCATGGCCCGTGTTGGGCTTCGAACTAGCACGAACCCACTTTAGTGTCTCTCTCATTATTTCCTCTATCATGCATAAATTAATGAGAAACTAACGGTAATTTGTCTGGCTATTAATTGCAGATTCAAACATGGGCGAAGATCGTAGTTGGATGTACACTGGTTGGAAGAGTAGAACTGGTGGTCACTCAAATGAGTGTTACGCCAAGACAGAAGCTTTTGTGGAACGAGCTTTTTCGTTGTCAAATAGCGATAAGGCGCGGTGCCCATGTACGAAATGCTGAAACGGAACATTTTTGGACAAAGTGGAACTTACGATGCACTTGTGTCGAAATGGTTACGTGTCACATTATGAGTTGTAGAACTTCCACGGCGAGACAGCTTCTCAAGCTGTACAAGAAGTGGAAGCGGACAATGATGATGCCACAGAGGTTGATATGATGGATGAGATGCTAGAAGCTATATGACCAGAGCTTACAGAAGATCCTCAAACAGCAGAGGTTAAAGAGTTCTTCGAACGTCTCAAAGATTCAGAAGAGGCACTGCATGGACACACTAAAATGTCAATCCTCAATTTTGTGACTAGACTTATGGCAATTAAGTCTAAGTTCTTCTTTTCTAACAATTGTTACAACATGCTCTTCGATTTGTTCAAAGATGCCCTTCCACATCCCAACAAAGTGCCTAAAGATATGTATAACTCAAAGAAAATTCTTTCCGGTCTCGGTATGAAGCACAAGAAGATTGATGTGTGTCTGGACAGCTGCATGCTTTTCTGGAGAGAGCATGCCAATGAGAACAAATGTTTGAAATGTGGTCAACCGAGGTTTGTCGAAGTTGTTAATAACGATGGTAATACTGTGATGACGGAAGTCGCACGTAAGCAGCTTCGTTACTTACCTGTGACACTGAGGTTGAAGCGGTTGTTCCTTTCAAAAAAATAGCCAGACACATGAGATGGCACAAAGAAGGTGAGCGTGAGAGCAATGGAGTCATGACGCACTCGTCCGATGGTGAGGCATGGAAGGCGTTGGACTGGTTCGACCCAGAACTCACTCATGAAGCGAGAAATATTCACATCGGGTTGGCGAAAGATGGGTTCACACCGTTCAGCACAAATGCCGCACCATGCTCCTGTTGGCCCGTCTTTGTCATTCTGTACAATCTTCCACTGGCTTTTCGCATGAAGAATGAGTTTATGTTTCTTATCCTCATTGTACCTGGGCCAGATCATCCTGGATCACGTCTCAACGTGATGTTCAAACCATTGATCGAAGAGTTGAAAATGTTGTGGACAGGAGTCGAAGCGTACGACTGTTACAAGAAGCAGAAATTCAACCTCCGAGCTGCTTATTTGTGGTCCGTTCATGATTTTCCGGCATACGGCATGTTTTTTGGATGGAGCACTCATGGTAGGTTGACGTGTCCAATATGTGCCTCAAATACCGATTGCTTTTGACTTACCCATGGAGGCAAGATATGTTACTTCGATTGTCATAGACGTTGACTACCTCTGAATCACTTGTTTAGACAACAGAGGAATGTCTTCAGAAAGAACACCGTTGTCACTAAAGGACCACCGAAAAGTCTTAACGGGTCAGAAATATCTGATATGTGGACAAATTGGTGCCAGGTGAAGGTCGTCTTGAATATTTTGAAGGTTATAGAGAGAAACAAAATTGGACTCACATATCTGGACTTTGGGAGCTACCGTATGTGAAGTCGTTGATTTGAAGGCACAACATTGATGTTATGCATCAAGAGCGTAACATGGCTGAATGTTTCATAAGCACATGCATGGACATGACGGGCAAAACAAAAGACAATTTAAAGGCTCGAAGGGATCTTCCCGAGCTTTGTAACCGTCAAACTCTTGAGCTCTCCGAAAATGGTGGTAAACCACGCGCTCCTTTCTGTCTTCGACCTAAAGAAAAAAAAAATAAGTTCTCGAATGGTTGCAAAGGTTGAAATTCCCAGATGGTTATGCAGCTAGTCTGAGACGAGCCGTGAATGTGAAAACGGGAAAGCTCATTGGGTTGAAGAGTCATGATTATCACATAATCATGGAAAGACTTCTGCCTCTTATGCTTCGAGGCTATTTTGACGATGCAGCGTGGAAGGTGTTAGCCGAGCTTAGCCACTTCTATAGGCAACTCTGTGCTAAAGAAATCACGCCAGAGATGATGACTAAATTAGAGAAGGAGATTCCGGTACTTTTGTGTAAGATGGAAAATAATTTTCCTCCAGGATTTTTCAATCCAATGCAACATCTCTTAATTCATCTTCCATTTGAAGCAAAAGTGGGCGGTCCCGTGCAATATAGGTGTATGTATCATATTGAAAGATCACTTAGATATCTGAAACCAATGGTTGGTAACAGGGCAAGGGTTGAAGGTTGCATCGCCAAAGCTTTTACTCTTAAGGAAGTAGGACACTTCTCAAGTGTTTACTTTGCAGAGCAACACAATGTTAATACTTCGGTAATGCGGTACAATATGGATGAGCAACCTCCTTGTAGCGATCTCTCCATTTTTGCAACAAGAGGCACTACTGTTGGTAGTTACACTTCCTAAGATGTTAGCAAAAAATAAATGTGTGTTGCTTTCTTCTACATGTACGCTAATATGGAAGAAATGAATGAATATTTCAAGTAAGTGTTTCTCCTACACTTATGTTTTTCACCATATTTTCCGACACATGTATTCTAAAAGGTTCTCTTTTTTGTGTAGTATGTTCGACAAGCAAAATTGGAGACATAGACATCAACCCACGAGTAAGCAAATAGAACAAATTCGACGGGAAGGAATAAACGGGGGATCTAACTTTCTTTCCTGGTTTTGAGATCATGTAATGTTTTCTCGATAACTTATCAATGTTAACAACATTTTCTTATAACTTAAGAATGCTTACGTTTTCTAATAACTCCATATCTTGGACAGTGCCAAAAAGATGCCAACGTCCATGAAGATTTGCGACAACTATCCCGTGGAGTGGTTAATGTTAGAAGCTATGTTCGATATGACGTCAACGGCTTTCGATTCCGTACAACTCAATTTGAATCTCTTCGTCCTCTCGCGACAACATGTAATACCGGAGTTGTGATGAGGGCAATCGATTCGCAAGATCATGAAACGCAATACTACGGGATTATTAAAAAAATCCTTGAATTCACTTTTGTCGCAAACAAGACAATTCGAGCGGTATTCTTTGACTGTGAATGGTTTGATTCCATTCGTGGAATTCGAGTAAACGAATTTGGCATGGTCGAAGTAAAACACAAGGAACGGTTGAAAGGACTCGATTCATTAGTTCTTGCACACCAAGTAGAGCAAGTGTACTATCTACCTTATCCATGCAATAAATTCAAAGCTTGGTGGGTGGTACATAAGGTAAATTCTCGTGAGTGGTTCTACGCTCCAGGAGATGATGATTACCACGACGAAGCTGAGGTTGATTGTGTCTACCAAGAGGAATAGTTGCCAGACTCCCTCTCAATTGAGCCCGGTGTAGGACTCGATGACTTAGTTGGAGACGCTCAAGATATCGAGATTGGCACGAAAGCGGAAACAGAATCAGAATCGGAAACTGAAGATATCGATGACATAGTCAAACTTGCTGATTTGCGCAAACGAAAACGATATGCGGAAGAAGAAGATCGATGGGCTGGTTTAAGGAGTAGGGTGCATGATCGTGATGTTGATGAATTTTGAAGTAACGTTTTATTCACTAATTTAATGTTAATTTTGTATATTATCTTTGCATATTAATCATTTATTCCTTGCAACAGGATGTCTTCAAAGGGGAAGGGGAAGGGGAAGCCAGTGAGAGGGTTTGAGCCACCACGAGACCCTTGCTCAGGGACCTCGTTACCTTCGAGCCGATGTTCCCTTTTTTTAGCGCACGCTCCACCCTCAGCTGTTGTGTGCTTTCAGCGGACGGAGGTAAATTTTAGTTTACAATAAAGTTATTTTAGAAATTTCAGTTGTTAATAAATATTTATTGTCAATCTTTTCCTTTTGTGCAGTTTGACTCAGAGACTTTTGAGTCCGAGTTAGAGTCAGAGGCTAGGGGGCCGCTACAGGAGCCTGAGTCAGAGGCTAGGGGGCCACTACAGGAGCCCTCTAGCGCTAGCCTCCCTCTGCAGCCAGCTACCACTAGCCTTCCTTTGGACTCCGGTGGTTCCGCAGAGCCTTCAGGGTCACAGGACACGGCAGCGTCGCAGCAGAGGCGACGAACAAGGAGGTCCCACTTTGCGGCTCCTCCTCCGATTACTACTCAGCAGACCACGATCCGTCCTGTTGGAGACAGGTAAAAATTGTATATAGTATATTAAATATTAGATGTTGTTTTCCTTTACTTAATGATTTAATATATTTTATAGATGTTGGTACGACTTTTCGTTCACGGGGGCCGAGAAGCACCACAGGCAGGTTAACAGTGTCCTGGGTGCTATCGTGAAGTTGCACTACCCCAGTGTCATTAACAGTTTCCCTGCCCTGTCGTGGGATGACTACGCTCGTGTCTCTCACCCGGTCCATGGCACGGTTCAGGGAGCCGTGTGGCACGATTTTATGGTAAGTTTAACTGTTTCATTTTCTAACTCGTTTGAATTGTTAATGCATATCACTTAAATATTTGTTTGCTTAAAGTTGAGGTACTTACCAAGTAGAGGAACTGAGCATGGAGGACCACATGAGACGCGTGTTCCATTACAACGCTCGGAAGCTCACGACGGCGGTGTTGTCGTACACCCGGATTCAGGCCGTCAACACGTACTACAAGCGGCACCCCCGGGAGCAGGAGCAGGAGCAGCAAAGGGGTCTTTTTAGGAAGGACTCTGACTCGTACTTGACAGAGGAGCAGTACGCGGAGGTAAGTTTTTAATATTGTTAAATATTTACAATATCTACGTATGTTAACTGCGTTGATGAAAAATGAAATATGTGCAGGTTAGTATTTTCTGGTTACAAGGTAACATCAAGGCGTACTTAGCTCTCTGTCGGTACTGTCGGTACTGGGCTAGCGATGCTTTCATCAATAAGTCCACAAAGGCTAGGCAGTGCCGCATGGGGTCCGAGGGCAAGCACAACTATGGCGGTGACGGCTACTTGCGTTTGGCTAAATGCATGGTAAGTACCTTTTCAATTTATTTATGTGTTCCTAATATATTTATCTCACTAACACGGTTGTACAGGAGCGAGAGATGGTTCAGGAGCCGACCCTGACCAAGGTTTGGAAGAGAGGTCACAAGGGAAGTGACCCTTCTCATCCCGGGCAGTGTAGTCAGGTCGCAGCCGAAAGACTGGTAAGTTTTCGAAATTCATCAATTTCATTATAACTAATACTATTATTGACATGCTTACAAGATTTATTTGTTTTGTAGGCAAAGTACGCGCAGGAGGTCGCGAAGATACACGGTGCGGATTACAATTGGGAAAGCGCGTCGATCGACCCCCAAGCCGCGTACACAAGCGGGGGCGGGAAGGCCCACGGACGGTGAGTTGTTCATGTGTTTCATTTCTTTTTCAATTAATCTTCTTCTACTTAGTGTTTCATTCTTTTGCAGGTTTGCCATTTTTATGGAGTTGTCGACTCGAGGTCGACGCGACCTTTGAGAGGCGCTTCATCGTCACTGGCTTCTTCCGTTGGGACCAGTGGTCGTCACTCGCAAACCCAGCTAGAGCTCCAGGCCATGAAGGAGACGCTGACGCAAACCCAGGCAGAGCTGGAGAGGACGAGAGCCGAGGCAAGGGAGGAGCAGCAGAGGACGGCCTTAATAATGGACCAAATGCAAGCAGCGGTGGCAGTAAGTAATTTAAAGTGCCATAGTTAAATTTCACAACACTTCAATAACATATATCTTCTAATATTTTGCAATGGTAGGCTCTTGCTCGACACAGCGGTCAGGATATCGAGATTCCTACGCTACCACCGCAGCAGACACCGGAGTAGGTGATAAACTCTCTCTTTAATATTGTTGTATCCATTTTAGTATTTTACATAGAGAGATAAGGAGGTAGAACATAGAGGTAGATCTTGATGACTTGTCAGATATTGATTCCTATAGTAGTGAGGAAGTTAAGTGTAATCAAGATTTAATAGTTTTTGACCATGGCATAAATGATTAGTATATAGTTAATAAGTTGTTAGTGCTTCCAGTTAACAAAGGGCTAGCGGTTCATAAGCTTGACCTGTTACCTAAAGTCTCCAACTCTGATACCTGCTAGTTTGCTATTTATATATGCAACATTACTTCATTTGAAACTACAACATGCTTCCTTCTTTTGTCTGCAATACCAAAGACCACTTAATGTGAAGCAATCCAACTCTAACAATTATCACAGATGTTCTTGGACTTTGATGTTATCAATGAGTTGACATTGATGCTTACTAGTGATTATGTTTCTTTTGTAGGGTTCGGGAACGCGCCGAGAAGATCCTGGAGGCTGTGGAGGAGCTAGCGTATAGCCCGGTGGATGTTTTGTTGTTGTTGATGTTTTGGAACTTAATTTGCAATTGTTTTGCTGTGTATATGTTCTGTATATTATCTGTGTATCTATTCTATGTTCTCGCCATCGAGCGAGGTAGTCAGTTTCTGTTTTTAAAACAAATTCGAAAACTTAACTTACGTCAGCTATGGTCGTGCCGACGTAAGTTAGCCCAGTTTAACTTACGTCGGTCTGTCCTGACCGACGTAAGTTAAATCACTTAACTTACGTCGGTTAGATTCAACCGACGTAAGTTATACCACTTAACTTACGTCAGCCCACTGTGGCCGACGTAAGTACTCCAGCCCAGCCCGCGACCCATCCCGGTACGTAACTTACGTCGGTTGTCGCAGACCGACATAGTTAAGTAACTTACATCGGCGGCTGACGTAAGTTACCTTAATTACATCCAATCCGCTTCGTCGGCTGGCCACCGACGTAATTAAGGTAAAACCGACATAATTAAGTAACTTACATCGGTTTAAGCCTTAATTACATCGGCCCTGGCTGACGTAATTGATCGATATTCCTGTAGTGTTGCCATCCCTCTGGTTGTGAATCCTCACCATCTGAAGAAAAGCAAGAGAAAAGAATTCAGAAAACGTCCCCAACTATATGCATCAAGGGATATTAAACTAAGCAACTAAATTATCTATACTAGCCTATATGGACATGGCAATGCTAAAGCATCCCAAAATCCTCTACTAAGCACACAAGTAGCAATACATTGAAATCAGCACACCAAGCAACAACACATCAACTCTTGAGTGCCCCTATGTGCTCTAAAGTGTCCATTCTATCTAGACTGCATCTTACGGTCAACCTGTGGCTCTGATACCAATTTGTGACACTCGGTTTTGAAAATGAACCAAGTAAACGCATATGTGTGTCCAGGACGTTCAACACACATACACGAGTGCATTCACAAAAGGATATACAGAAAATTACCACGGAACAAGATTAATTAAGCACTTTTATTACAGAATTTAGAATATCCTCGAATACAAGCTCCAATAAATATTAATGACAAGTTTGAACTAATGGAGCGTAAATATACTATATAAGCAAACTAAGCAAATAGGGTAGCTCAGCTCCAATCAGCACCACAGGCAAAGCTGACGGCAGACACGGCCTAGAACTCCGCATTATCATCGTTATACTCCCAGTCTTGACCTGCAACTGTTGGTGGAGGAATTGCAAGGGTGAGTACATGTCGTACTCTGCAAGTGTGGAAAGTATGCATGTAGCTGATTCAAATGACGAATATAATAAAGGCTAAGTGTTGAAAAGTACATTCAAACATTTGAAAAGCAACACATTATATGTATGTGAAGTAAACCCATCGTAAACCATAACTATTAACATAGTACAAGTCCATATTCCATATCCATCACCATTATACCAGATTTCACCATTACCATTAAATGTGTCCAACACCATAATTCAATCCATAATCAGCCATAATCATATTACCAATCATAACCAGTACCAAACCATCCCAAATCCTAAGTTCCCTCTAATCATGGAAGTTGTCCAGGTGCTCATAACCTGGAGCATGGCGATCATGATAGTTTTTAGACACTGTGCAGAAGTTGTACCACTTTACCCATGTGTTTGTGATTTCATCACCTTTCGGTGACTAGAACCTCTATTACGCTGTCTCACACTTCCGTCTGTGTGTGGCCAAGAGATCACAAAATAGCCTTTACAAAGAGACTACTAGCATGTACGGACCCGCTGAGGTTTCACTGATGGCGATGTCTCCAACTGAGAATATCTTCAACCAAGGGCCCCCTCTTGTGCCATTCGGGACCCATGGAGACCCGCCAACCATATCCAAACCCAATCCGACTCCCCTTCCCCGGTGCACCAAATGACCTGCTCAATACTAGCTATATCCTAATTAATCAGCTACGCCGCACCCATACTTGGCCTCGTGGTGGCACTGTTGTCCTAGCTTATTCTCGCATGAACCAGTCCTTAGATCTAAAGCAAGCAAAACCACCATGACATCCAACCCATCCACATACCATGCTTGCTTAGATCACTCATTACCATATCATATTGACCAGTTCATATTAACCATAATCTCATCAATGCATAATTAAATGTGTAGTTGTTTTCCCATCCCAATTAATTAAGCGAGGCAAAAAGGTAAAAAGGTCTTCCCGACTCTCTACCATGTATCCTAGGTGACAAGAGTGGTTAAGAAAACTATTAAACTTCCTATCATAGGAGTCCCATCAAATTGACACAAGCATGCAGTTTTGAAAACAAAACATTTATTGTCGAAACAGGATCAATATGTTCAAGGACACTTGCCTTGCTCTTGGGTTCGGTTCGGGTCAAAGCCTTCAAAATTTTGGTATTGGAGGTCCTCCGCAGCACTCTCTAGTGCAAATCTGTCTAAATCGTGCAAAAACATACAAGACAAGAAGCACAATCAATAAGTGCACATATATTACTCAATATGACATGACATGCATGATTAATGCAAATGTGAAGCAAAACTAGTTAATGAGTTGTTAATGATGTTTACTATCTAGTTCTAATAGTTTTTAACAAGTTTGGACAGGTTTGGAAGTTGATTCAAATCAATTTAAAATTAATTCAGCAGAAAACAGTCAGCAGAATCGGACTAGTCCGCTATAGGGTCGGACTAGTCCGCCCTTTGCAGAAACAGCGAACTAGGGTTTTCTAGATCGACATGAATTTGGAAAAACGGGGTTGAATTCACATGATAAAAAGGAAGTATAAGGTATACTAGGTGTCTAGAACTCCAATGAATCAAGAGTTTTGGAGGCAACACTTGGATCTTGACGATCTAGGGTTGATGAAGAACTTGAAGGTGAATTGTTGATGAAGAACAAAAACTCGATGGAGATCTTGATCACTTGATCCTCTTTCATTTCCTCCTCTTATTCTTCTTGCTCGGGATCTCCTTCTCTCTCCTTGGTGGTGGCTCTCCACAAACTAGGGTTTGTGGACTTCCAATTGAGGCAAAGGATGTAAAGTCAAGGGGTGGGGTTGTTTATATAAGGGTGGAGGGCTAGGGTTTGATGAATTTTGAGTTTGGGGAGGGTGGAGGCCGGTGTTGGGTCCCACATGGTCTCCAGAAAGAGTTAGACACGACGTCCTTAGGCCCACTTAAGGTAAAACCCAAAAACACATCGTGAAACAAAAGATCTACTCGGAATTGCGATCGCTGGACAAGTCTGAAAAATGTTGAACTAGTCCGAAGTTGGTCGGAGAGATATCGAACAAGTACGGACTGGACATCAGACAAGTTTGAACTTGGTCAGAGGAGAAACAGACAAGTCTGGCCAAAACCGGACAAGTCCAATTTTAGTCAGAGGGAAAACGGACAAGTTCGCTAGATGCCAGACAAGTCCGAACAAGTCTAGGGACTTAGCAAAATTTCAGGGTTGGGATGACCGAACTAGTCCGCAATGGGTTGAGCAAGTCTGAAAGTTGTACAAAGAGAAAAACAGACTAGTCCGCAACAAAGACAGACATGTCCAAGGAAGGTTAGAGAGAAATCGGACTAGTCCGCACCAAAAACGGACTAGTCCGCACTCCTTAGAACTTTTGAGTGCAGTTTTGCTTTAAATTCATTTTAAACCCATTCCTTTTTGGGTGACTTAATGTTAAACATGTATTAGAATATATGCAATGCATGATGGATGAAAAATGAGGGTGTTACATTAGAGAACATAGGAGCACTCAGGAATCGATGTGTTTTTGCTTGGTGTGCTTATTGCTATGCATTGTTGCTTGTGTTCTTAGTAGAGGATTGTGGGATGCATTAGAATTTCCATGTCCATATAGGTTGTATAGGTAGTTGCTTAGTTTCATATCCCTTGATGCATATTGATGAGGACATCACAACAGCAGAGACACACATTGAAATGCAAGGACCAATCACAAGAGCACGAGCACGGTTAATAAATCAGTAGGTGAACTCGCTCCTATCTTCTTTTGCATGTGAGTTCGAGAATAGATTGATATGTGATAATTTAATTGTTATTAGCAATAATGGAGAAGATCAACAAGTGAAGGAAAGAGGCCTTGGGATAGTAGAGGATGATGCATTAGTATTTCCATGTCCATATAGGTTGTATAGGTAGTTTCTTAGTTTCATATCCCTTGATGCAGATTGATGAAGACATCACAACAGCGGAGACACACATTGAAATGCAAGGACCAATCACAAGAGCACGAGCACGGTTAATAAATCAACAGGTGAACTCGCTCCTAACTTCTTTTGCATGTGAGTTCGAGAATAGATTGATATGTGATAATTTAATTGTTATTAGCAATAATGGAGAAGATCAACAAGTGAAGGAAAGAGGCATTGGGAGCGTGGAGAACCAGCTGGGACGTCCACAAGTTGATGGAAGCAGCTTCCAACTCGAACTCAAGTTCAACTCAGAGTCCAGGAGCAGTCCACCTTAAAACGGATGCCCAGGAGGCATACGGACTCTGTTTTTCGACGTTCTACATATGCACGGAAGGAGGAGAAGATAAAATTTCCAATGGTTATGGTCCCACCTCAAAATTCCTCCGGAGTCATTGGGAATCATCGAAACAAGTAGAGTCCAGATTTCTGTCCGGTGCTACACCACTGAATCGGGCCTTTGGGCCTTGTATCCCGTAAGAGTCCATTAGGGACACGTCTAATTGGGTTTTGGCCGAACTCTAGCCTTCAAATACTGCAGTCGTCGGTCATATTTGGTGGGTTTTTCTTAGATCAATAATATCGCTGTTATAAGGTTTGTGAGACCCCAACTTCGCGATTTTAGATCGTGTCTTCGACGTTCTTGCTCGGGTTCTCGGTTGCACTTGCAGGGATTAGCCTTCTTGGCGAGGTCAAGCGTGTGCAGCACGGTTGATAACCAACGGAGCCGTGGTGTAGTGATTGCAGGGGTACTCGAACCGCTCGAGTGTCGCGGATCATCAACGTCGAGTTCTCCACCTGAATCGACTTACCTTTCGAAAGATCGGTCCTAATCTTACTCATCAATTGGTATCAGATTTCCAGGTTGCCCGTGAGATATCATTGTTTTCCTACCATTAGATCGATTTTTTTTTGTACCTAGAGTCCACAGAAAAGCCACAAAAAATTAGATCGTTTTTACCACTTCCTAGACTATAGTGCGTGCAGTTTCGTTTTTCAGTTTGCATTGTTGAGTTTGCATTCGTGTGGTCGAGTCTTGTTGTTGGTTTAGCTTTGTGTTTTAGGTCCTAGTTATCGTGTTTCTTCCTTATTTTCTTGCTGCTCGACACCTATTCCACAATCTCTAAATAAAAAACCGATTCGCCATGTTCATCAGTTTGCCCTAGTTAGCCGTCTTGCGTGAACTCCTGCATCTCCAGCCCTAGATTAGGTGACAAACCTTTGTGCCACTCATCCTTGAATCATCACACACCACACCATTAGTTGTTGTGTATTCCTGATCATTTTCATATCCGATTATGAGTTTTGTTCTCAAACCGAGTTGGAACCAACATCCAAAAATCGTAACTCGGATAGCCTACCTTAAAATGGCCATAACATTCGCATACAAACTCAAAATCGGGCGTTTTTTTTTTCAAATTCATCTACGTGAAATTTTGTATCTTATTTTTTGCCACGTAGCCGCGTTCGACGTAATTAGATTGCCTAAATACCTCTCGGAAGATAGGCTATCCGGCCTCCGAAGTTTTAGCACGAATTTTAAAGAATCTTCTTGATTTTCTATAGGCCTCATATTACATCCAATTGAGCTGCAAATTTGTGTGCTTCCTATCTTTGTGCTCTTGAGTAAAGAAAAATATAAAAAAAATATTTAAAAAAAAAAGAAAAAAATAGTGAAAAGCACGCATATTAAAGGAATTGGCCTATACCACTTGGTGCTGTTTTGTTGGCTATATCATTCTGTCTTTCTTTTGCCTTGATACTTCCTTGTGCTGTGCTAGGCCCTAGGGCACTTGGTTGATCAGCAACAGTTTCCTACATTGAATACTTATTCAAATTTATTTACCTGTTAACGATTTTCTGCTTATTAGCCATCATATTGTGCCATCCAAGCTCCATTTTTTTCTTGAGCACAACAGGTACCTTTTCAATCATCCCACGCTTCATTGGTTCATCTCATCGTCCACACCACCTGTTGTATCGGTAAGAACACTTGTAAGAGCGTGGTAAGACGCTTGAGCGAGAGAGATTATTTTCTTCCACTTTTCACATTGTCACTATAGTTGATAGGGATAACATATTTTTGTTGTCTTTTTTTCCTACTAACAATGGCAGGAGAAGACAATGATGACGAATGTGTCCAACATGCTGAGTTATGTGATATGATGAAGACCATGACAGATATGTTCACCAAATACAACGTAGCAATGGAGGAGTCATTGGCAAACTTGACTCGCCAACTTGATGACCTTGCACTTCGGATGAATACTTTTGAGGCTCGGTTGCCTATCGCTGGAAGACATGAAGACAATGGTTATGATGAATTGGAAGATCACAATAATCAGCCAAGACTGCCACTTTATCGTCGAGGTATGGGAGGTAATAATCATAAAAATTATAATCGTCCTCTTGATGATCCTTTTACTAAAGTGAAATTTACTATACCCTCTTTTTCTGGTGCTTATGATGATGAGGTTTATCTTGATTGGGAGATGACAGTAGAGCAAAAAAATTAATTCTCATCTTTTTCCTGAACAACATAGAGTTCGTCAAGCCACTAGTGAGTTTAAGGACTTTGCTATCATATGGTGGAATGAACTTGTTAAAACTAGAACTGATCCTCCAACATGGGATAGATTAAAGGAAGCTATGCGTGTTCGATTTGTTCCTCCATATTTTCAGCGGGACCTTCGCAAAAAATTGCAGCGCTTAGACCAAGGTAACATGTCCGTAGAGGAGTATTATCAAGAGTTACAAAAGGGTATGCTGCATTGTGGGGTAGTAGAAGACATGGATGATAAAATAGCTCGTTTTTATGGGGGGTTGAGGCGTGAAATTCAGGACATTGTTGATTACAAGGAATATGATATTGTTAACAGATTGTTTCAGCTTGCTATGTTGGCAGAAAAAGAATTGTAGGGCCAACAACAACAGAAACAACGCATAGGGAGCAACTTCATGCCGCGTTCGATGCCCACACCATCCAAAACAGCACCATCTTTGACCCCCCGTGCAGCGACTACACCATCCAATGGCGGCCAACGAACTATACCTACTGCTCCACCTTCTCGCATGACGGGGGGCAGCAAGGCAACGTCATTCAAGCCTTTGTCGTCCACTCGTTCTACGGGTCGTTCTTCTGACATTAAGTGTCACCTCTACCAGGGACTTGGTCATATGATGAGAGATTGCTCGAGCAAACGAGCATACATAACACACGACGATGGCAGGTATGATAGTACTTCGGATGTTGAAGATGAATATTCTCTTGCTACTGACTTTACAGATCCAAATGACGAACACACCGAAGAAGAGGTACTTGGTACAGCGGCAACGGAGAACTATAGGAGCATCATTGTGCAGCGTGCCTTGAGCTCCAAAGTGGAGACCGGCAACAAGCTACAATGACACAACCTCTTCCACATGTTTCTCGTCGTCAAGGACTGCCGTGTACACACTATAATTGATGGAGGTAGCTGCAATAACTTGGTGAACACAGACGTCGTCAAGAAACTTGGTTTGACAACAAGAGCACACCCTCATCCGTACCACATTCAATGGTTCAACAACAGCGGTAAGGTTCGGGTAACACGAACAGTGAGAATACATTTTCCAATTGGTTCTTACCATGATTTTGATGTCGTTCCTATGGATGCTTGTTCTCTTTTATTGGGTCGTCCTTGGGAATTTGATACAGATGCTATTCATCATGGTAGAACTAATAAATATACTCTCATGCATAAGGGAAAGAAAATCACTTTTCTCCCCATGACTCCTGCTGAAATTGTGCATTTTGAGAAGAGTAAAATTGGTGATGGCAAAGCAACAAAATTAGAATCTGAAAAACAGAAAGTCATTAAGTTAAAATCACCATAGTTGCTCGCAACTAAATCTGACCTTACCTATTTATTCGATGCTAAGGGGATGTTCTATGCTTTAGTTTGCAAAGAAACCATGTTTTCACTTCATGAATTGTCTATTGCATTGCCCCCTGCTGTTGCTAACCTTTTGCAGGAATTTGACGATGTGTTTCCCTCCGAGATACCCCCTGGTTTACCATCGATGAGAGGCATTGAACACAAGATCAATTTGATTCCAGGAGCAAGTTCGCCAAATCGTGCAGCATACAGGGCGAATCCACAGGAAACTAAGGAAATTCAGCGACAAGTCCAAGATCTTTTGGACCATGGGTACATTCATGAAAGTCTTAGCCCTTGTTCCGTTCCTGTTCTTTTGGTTCCTAAGAAAGATGGTAGTTGGCGCATGTGTGTTGATTGTCGAGCGATTAATAACATCACCATTTGATATCGTTGTCCTATTCCTTGCTTAGATGACATGCTTGATGAATTGAGTGGTGCTATCATCTTTCCAAAAATTGACTTGCATAGTGGTTACCACCAAATTAGAATAGCACTAGGAGATGAATGGAAAACTGCATTTAAAACCAAGTTTGGACTTTATGAGTGGTTAGTCATGCCTTTTGGTTTAACTAATGCACCCAGCATCTTTATGCGTTTATTGAATGAGGTTTTGCGTGCTTTCATTGGACAATTTGTGGTGGTTTACTTAGATGATATCCTCATTTACAACAAGTCATATGATGAACATCTTGATTATTTATGTGCTGTTTTTACTGTTTTGAGAGATGCACGTTTGTTTGGTGACCTCGAAAAGTGTGTCTTTTGCACCAATCGATGATGAGGACATCACAACAGTGGAGACACACATTGAAATACAAGGACCAATCACAAGAGCACGAGCACAGTTAATAAATCAACAGGTGAACTCGCTCCTAACTTCTTTTGTATGTGAGTTCGAGAATAGATTGCTATGTGATGATTTAATTGTTATTAAGAATAATGGAGAAGATCAACAAGTGAAGGAAAGAGGCCTTGGGAGCGTGGAGAACCAGCTGGGATGTCCACAAGTTGATGAAAGCCGTTTACAACTCGGACTCGAGTTCAACTCGGAGTCTAGGAGCAGTCCACCTTAAAACGGATGACCAGGAGGCATACAGACTCTGTTTTCGATGTTCTACATATGCACGGAAAGAGGAGAATTTCCAATGGTTCTGGTCCCACCTCAAAATTCCTCCGGAGTCATTGGGAATCGTCGAAACAAGTCGAGTCTAGATTTCTGTCCGGTGCTACGCCACTGAATCGGGCCTTTGGGCCTTGTATCCCGTAAGAGTCCATTAGGGACGCGTCTAATCGTGTTTTGGCCGAACCCTAGCCTTTAAATACTGCAGCCGCTGGTCATATTCGGTGGGTTTTGGTTAGATCAATAATATCGTCGTTCTACGGTTTGTGAGACCCCAACTTCACGATTTCAGATCGTGTCTTCAATGTTCTTGCTCATGTTCTCTGTTGCACTTGCAGGAATTAGACTTCTTGGCGAGGTCAAGCATGTGCAGCACGGTTGATAACCAACGGAGCCGTGGTGTAGTGATTGCAGGGGTACTCAAACTGCTCGAGTGTCGCGGATCATCAACGTCAAGTTCTCCATCCGAATTGACTTACCTTTCAGAAGATCGGGCCTAAACCTTCTCATCACATATAGTTGGGGACGTTTTCTAAATTCTTATCTCTTGCTTTTCTTCAGATGGTGAGAACTTGCAGCCAGAGGGATGCAAATGATGAGGAGGAGAACAATGGGGCACCTCAGAACAACAATGGACAAGGACCTACTCAGGGAGCTATCAATCTTGAGCAGCTATTGGCCATGCAAAACCAGCTCATGCAGACCATGATACAGACTATGGGACAGCTACAAGCTAACAACAACAACCAGCCCCACATGCCTCCACCGCCACCACCCCCACCGCCTCATAACCGGTTGGGAGAATTCATGAGGACTAGGCCACCAACCTTTGCTCAAGCCACCGACCCTATGGGCGCCGATGATTGGCTCAAGTCTGTAGAAAAGAAGCTAGTCATTGTTCAATGCAATGACTTGGAGAAGGTTCTATTTGCTTCTCATCAACTAGTTGGAGCAGTTGCGGATTGGTGGGATTCTTTATGCAATGCCCATGAAAACCATGAGAGGATTACTTGGGCTGAATTCATGGAGATCTTGTGTTCTCATTATGTGCCAGAAGGTGTTATGATCCTAAAGAGACAACAATTTGAGAACTTAAGGCAAGGAAGGTAAAGTGTGAATGAATATCTCAATAAGTTCACTCAACTTTCAAAGTACGCCCCTGAAGATGTCAGTCGGAACAGCCAAAAGCAATACTTGTTCATGAGGGGCTTGAACAATGAGATCCAGGTACAATTGTTCAACTGTGATTATGCAAACTTCCAGAAGCTAGTGGACAAAGCAATTGTTGTGGAGAATAATGTCCATGAGATGGAGCTAGATAACAAGAGGAAGGTGCCATATGAGGGACAGCAACAAGGAAGCAATGTGCGCCCTCGCTTTGCACCATCTAATGTGCCTTATTACAGCTCTTCTACTCCTGTATAGCTCCCTGGTTATGCACCGCACCCAGCTCAGTTTGTGCAGCAACGCCCCGTCATGCAAGCACCTAGGCCTCTAATGCCTTATGCACCTCGTGCCAATTCTCCTGGTGCAAATGTGTAGAATCAAGTCCGTCCAAATTCTGCTGCAGCTAAGAAGTGCTATACATGTGGAGAAGCACGACATTTTGCATCTCAATGTCCTAAGTCAGGCCTCAGTCAAGGAAGCAATGCGCCAAGACAGAACCCAAGACTAAATGGAGGAGCACCACAAGGCAACCGTGGACAGCAGAATTTTGCTCGTGGCAGTGTGAACCATGTCTCTACGGAGGAAGCTCAACAAGCAGATGATGTGGGTATTGATATGTTTCTCGCAAACTCCAACCCGACGACTATGTTATTTGATTTTGGAGCATCGCATTCATTCATTGCATCGAAATATGTTGCCAAGTATAGTTTGCCTATATCTCATATGAAGTATACTCTATTGGTTAAGTCTCCTGGAGGAGTGATGAGGACAAATATAGTATGTCCAAAAGTAAGCCTTAGAATAAGGGGTGTAGACTTCTTTGCCAACCTCATTGCTTTAGATTCTTAAGGATTGGACATTATACTTAGTATGGTCTGGTTGAGGAAGCACAATGGAGTTATTGAATGTGCCACAAAGACAGTGAAGTTGACGAATGAGGAAGGGGTCAGAATCGAGTTTGAAGCATCTCAACATGCATCAAAGCAAGTGGAGCTAAATCACATGGACAGTGTTGCAATTAAGGAGATTCCGGTGGTGTGTGATGTAAGTGCATCTAGGATATCCCTTGTGGGTTTTGGCTAATTGATGACAAACATATGAGATCCTAATGAAACTATTGAGATGACTGCAGGACAGATAAGTGAATAGCTCGGTGCACACAAAAAGGTGAAAAAATGGAGTGGTGTCCAAAGAGGGATACTTTGATGGAGCTTGGAAGATCAAAATTAGTTTTTGAATGTATAGGGAGTGTATTAAAGACACACTTCAAGAGCTCACAACTTTGCGCTGGGGTAAGGGCTTAAAATTAATTTAAAATTCACAATGCACTGGACTAGTCCGATCATGGACCGGACTAGTCCGTTTAACTCTCTGGAATCTCTCAAATTGGGAGACCAGACTACTCCATGTGTCCACTGGACTAGTCCGTTGAACTTTCTGTAGTCTCTCATATTGAGAGACCGGACTAGTCCGTGTGTTCACCGGACTAGTCCGTTGATCTTTCTGGAGTCTCCCTTCTGTGGAGATCGGACTAGTCCGCGGACTAGTTCGTTGAACTTTCTGGAGTTCATCTTCACACAGCACCGGACTAGTCCGAGCTTGGACCGGACTAGTCCGGCAGACTTTCTGGACTTCAAAGTACACTGAGACCGGACAAGTCCAGACTTGCACCTAACTAGTCCGGTGTTAGGGTTTTTCAACGGTTACTTTTTGGAAACCCTATAAATAGAGAATCCACGGCCTTCCAAAAGACATACACGACATATACTGCTGCAAACACAAACCCTAGTGTCACCACTTCGTCCCATAAGCCCAAAACACATCTCCCCAAACATCTAAAGTGCAAAAAGAGTGAAATCAATTGAACACTTGGATTTGGGATTGGGAGATCGTCGTTCCTTCATTGCGAGCTCTTGGGGTTTGATCTTTCTACACTCATACTCTGCATTGTAATACTTTTGAGTGTATTTGATCACTTCTTTCATTGTAATTCTTGTGGGAGCCCTCAACGTGTGAGGTTGCCCCACAAACTTGGTGATTACCTGTGATAGTGGAATCAAGTCGGCCTTCGTTGTGACTTGAAGAGGGAAAGGGTTGGAGACCCGGTTCTATGTGAGCTTCCTCAACGAGGACGTAGATCTCGTGGTGAGATCGAACCTCGGGAAAAATTTGTGTGTCTTGCGCTTTATTTCCTTTACATATTGTTCATTAGATCACTTGAGTGCTAAACATCAATCAAAAGCAATTATAAGTTTTCACTTGCATTCTTACATTAATCTCAAACAAAAATATCAGTTGTTCTCATTTCCGCTGCTAAAGAAATTTAGTTTCCCAAATAACACCTGATCAACACACATATTTCTAGCACATCGGACAAGTCCGCCCACACGACCGGACTAGTCCGGCCAACCAAGTTTTGACGATTCTATTAAGTGTGCAGGAAATTCAAAAGGCCTATTCACCCCCCCCCCCCCCTAGGCCACATTCATGTGAATTCTTGGATGTGTTTCCAGATGAGTTGCCAGGTATGCCACCTGACCATGATATAGAATTTGTTATTGATTTAATAGCTGGAACAACACCTATAGCTAAGAGGCCATATAGGATTCCTCCTAAGGAGTTAGCGGAGCTCAAGAAGCAAATTCAAGAGCAACTAGAGAAGGGTTTTATCTGCCCAAGCTCTTCACTTTGGGGATCGCACGTTCTCTTCGTGGATAAGAAGGATGGATCTCAAAGAATGTGTGTGGATTACCGAGCTCTTAACGAGGTGACAATCAAGAACAAGTATACTTTGCCCCGTATAGAAGATTTGTTCGACCAGATGAAAGGTGCTTGTGTTTTCTCCAAGATCGATTTGAGGTCAGGTTACTTCCAAATGAAGATCAGTCTGTCGGACATACCCAGAATAGCTTTTTGAACACGGTATGGATCTTATGAGTACACCGTGATGTCCTTTGGATTGACAAATGCACCTACATACTTTATGTACCTCATGAATAAGGTCTTCATAGAGTACTTGGATAAGTTTGTAGTGGTGTTCATTGATGACATTATGATCTTCTTGAGAAGCGAGGAGTAGTGTCGGTACCCTGGGTACCGTATACCCCTTGAGATTGCAAAGATATCAAGGGAATGTCATCTACTTGATTTGAAGACTTTCGGAGGCCCACATGTCAAACATAACCGGACCCGCTTCCCCAACATGGTTAGTCCCAGGGTCGCCACGTGTACCATCAAATCGGAGCTACCGCCCACAAGGGGGAAGCTCTGGGCTATGTACCGTAATGGCACCCCCGGACCTAACCCCAGACCGAGGGAAGCTCTGGAACTGACACGTGTCTGGTGGCACCGGACCTATCTGTTCCCCCACAGTATGCTCCGGAGCTGCCACATGTCCAACCACCAGATCTTCAGCCTCAAACCTCCGGTAGAATCCACAACGGCTCCGGATCTTCAAAGGGGAATCAAGGACTTCAAGACCCGATTAAGTGTCATTAATACTATGTTAATGACACGATCGGACGACCCTTATTACCAGTAACAGCGCTGTCAAAGCCCGTAACTCGGTCATTAAGGGTAATTAAGCGCATCAAATGTGTATCAATATTAGTAGCCGCTGGGGCCACATGTCGGGCCAGGCCAACTTGTAACACCCTATCCTTGTACTATAAAAGGACAGGCTGATGATACATAGAGAGAAGGGGAGCTGATATCATCTGATCGAATCGGATAGGATCTGGTCTAATTGGCTCACACGCGCTCTCAACTCACGTCACCTGAGTTGAATTCATACATCCAATACAACACCAACACACCCCGTGGAGTAGGGTATTACGCTCAGGCGGCCCGAACCACGTAAATCTTTGTCTCTCCTATGTCATTTTACATTTCACCTTCTTGAATATCCGCGCGCCCACACCGAACTTCAAACTCCGCAAACACTTTTAGTAGTGTCGGGAGATCTGCTGGATCAAAACCACCGACAGTTGGCGCGCCAGGTAGGGGCGCCTGAGATTTCAAGAATGGTGAACTCAGCTGCTGAATCATCCAATGGTCATCCCGCTGTTCAAGCTGCTGGGGGCAATCCCTCCAATATGCAGCCACCAGCAGGAACCTCAGTTCCAGCAGGAGTCACACTTCCACCACCGCCGCCTCCACCAGCAAATCAAGCTGGGCAGCGCGATGGTGCACCGGCGTCAATCACTGTGTCGGCGAATCATGACAACCCGAAACACGCGCTCCGTGCAGCACGTGCTCTCCTTCAGCGCCCACCACCTCCAGATGCATCCCGGGATGCAATGGAGCAGTGGAGGGCCGATGTGGAACACTTGGTTGCAGCAGCAGCCGACCGCATCAGTAACCAGGGTCCTCCTCCTTCAGGACGGGCCCCGTCGCAGCGACGGAACTTGTTTGGCAGACTTGGTCCACACGTTTCCAACAACAGGAGACGTGCTGCGTCACAGCAAGTGATGTCGTTGCCCTCCGGGGCGCGATGCACTCACACAGTATCAAGGCTTTCAACTCATGACCTCCGGGCGAAGCTTGATCACCGATACCGTCAACAAGACGGCCGAGTCCATATCGAGCATGCTTGTCAAAGACGAGAAGCTTAGGACATTCCTGCTCCTGAAGGAGTAGGAGGAGGCTGTTCAGCCCTGGCCATGCACCTGCGTATGGTCAGGTGGCCATAGAAATTCCGGCCTCACCTGTCGGAGAAGTTTGACGGGACCGTATATACTGTCGAATTTCTTCAGATTTACTCCACTGCTATCCTGACAGCTAGAGGAAATGAGGTCGTAATGGCCAACTATTTTCCAGTGGCTTTAACTGGGACCGCCCGGTCCTGGTTTATGAGCCTTCCACCCAACTCCATCAACAGTTGGGAGGAGTTGTGCCGACAGTTCACCGCCAACTTCGGGAGTTCATACACCCGACCAGGCACCGAACTGGACCTTTTGCAGTCGTGCAAAAAGGGGGAGAATCCCTGCGATCATTCATCCAAAGATTCTCTCAGGTACGAAACACTATCCCTTCTATCTCTAGCACTTATGTCATTGTGGCATTTAGACAGGGCGTACGGGATAAGAAGATGTTGGAGAAACTGGCGATCAAGGAGATCACCAGTGTCACAGAACTCTTCAGCTTGGCTGACAAATGTGCCAGAGCTACGGAGGGCCTTGAAATGCACTCCAAACCACCTCCAGAGGATCGCAAGAGATCCTCCAAAGGTGAAGCCACTACCTCCGGGAGTGGAAAAAAGAAGAAAAATACCAACGGCAAGAAGAAGCCGTCGGCCGGCGCATCTAATGCTACAGCTGCTGCAGCTACGGATGGCCGGGGGCTACGCCCCGAGAAGCGACCTCGACCGTCTTTTGAAGACGATGGTAAACCCAAGGTGTGGTGTCCAATTCATAAGACGGACAGCCACATTTTGGAAGACTATCGAGAGGTCCAAAACCTTGCCGAGCGCTACAACAAGCGCTGGGAAGAAGTTCCTTTCCGACAGAGGGAAGGAAAACAAAAAAGTTGACGAAGCTCCGGCTGAAGAGGAGTTAGGTTTTCAGGATCCTAAAAAGGTCCTAAAGGTCGTCTACACCTCCGTCGACGAAGATTCTGACGTCTCTGACAACGAGCGTCGGAAGACCATGAATACCATTTTTGGTGGATCATGGGACATCACCTCCCGCCGCATCCTCAAGACAATGCATCGGGACATGGCCGCTGTAGCTCCTATAGCTAGGGCGGAGCTTCATCGAAAGTGGATGGACACAGCCATCACTTTTGATGCTTTGGATTGCCCTTGAAGCATGGTTGGAGCAGGTCAGTTACCTTTGATGGTATCTCCTACCATCAATAACATTCAGCTCCACCATGTTATGGTAGACGGAGGTTCGGGGCTGAACCTCATAAGCTTCGAAGCTTTTACCAAGCTTCAGCTCCGACCTTCGGATCTTCACCCCTCCCGACCTTTCTACGGAGTAGGTCTGGGAGCCATTACCCCACTCGGTGCTATTACTCTCCCCTTTACCTTCGGGGCCCGGGAGAAGTATCGCACTGAGAAGTTGGTCTTTGACGTTGCTCAGATCAACTTACCTTTCAACGCCATCTTGGGTAGGCCTGCCTTGTACAAATTCATGACAGCTGCTCATTATGGCTACCTGGTGTTAAAGATGCCAACACCAGTAGGAGTTCTCCGGATCCGCGGAGATCGCACTACCGGAGTAACCGCTCTGGAAGAACTTCATGCGCTTACTACGGCGCAAGAGGAGGACTCCAGGTAGGAGCAAGATCCAAAACCCTCGAGCATTCGTCAACAAGGCTCGACTTCGGCACCTCGTGTGCAGCCAAGCGGCGACACCGACATTCCCGTCAAAGTTGTCCAAATCGGTTCCGATGCCGCTCAGACCACCCGTATATTGGGTGGACTGAATGACAAATAGGAACTCGCGCTCATCGCTTTCCTCCGGGCTAATGTCGACGTGTTTGCCTGGCAACCGTCACAAATGTCTGGGATCCCCAGGGAAGTGATTGAGCACAATCTGAAGATCTACCCTGACGCCCGGCCCATGCATCAGAAGCCTTGGAAGCAATCCGTGGAGCGACAGAACATCATTCGACAAGAAGTGAAGAAGTTGCTCGAAGCTGGATTCATCCGAGAAGTCTTCCATCCAAAATGGCTGGCAAACCCAGTCGTTGTGCCCAAGGCCGGCGGGAAGCTTCGGATGTGTATTGACTACACAACACTAAATAAGGCATGTCCAAAAGATCCATTCCCACTACCTAGAATAGATCAGATAGTGGATTCCACCTCCGTGTGTGAATTACTGTGTTTCCTAGACGCATATTCTGGGTATCATCAAATCAGAATGTCTAGGGAAGATGAAGAGCATACCTCTTTCATCACAGTAGATGGATTGTACTGTTATACAGCCATGCCATTTGGTCTCAAGAATGCAGCTTCAACCTTTGTACGAGCTATGTACAAAACTTTTGAAGAACTCATTAGAGACATAGTGGAAGTGTACGTCGATGACATCGTGGTCAAGGTCAAGAACAAGGATTCACTCCTTAACACCTTATAGGCTGTCTTCGACAAGCTGCGGGCCACCCGCACAAAGCTAAACCCAGACAAGTGTGTCTTCGGGGTTAGCTCCAGAAAACTTCTTGGTTTCCTAGTAAATCACCGGGGCATAGAGGCTAATCCGGCGAAGATCAAAGCCATTAAAGACATGCGGCCACCAGCCGGCATCAAGGATGTCCAAAAGCTGACTGGATGTCTAGCAGCCCTCAGCCAATTTATTTCAAGACTGGCGGAACGGGCACTTCCCTTCTTCAAGTTATTGAGGAAGTCTCGACCATTCCAATGGTCTAAAGAAGCAGAAAAGGCGTTCCATGAGCTAAAACAGCTCCTCACCACCCTACCAACTCTGGTAGCTCCGAACCCTGGTGAGCCTTTGCTGCTTTACATTTCAGCAACTGACGAAGTCGTCAGTATGGTCCTGGTTGCGGAGAGACCAGAACCATTCCATGCTCAGGAATCCAGACCCCTCCGGGAGGGTCCGAAGGTTCCTGAAAGCGAGTCTAGGTCCCAGTTCCCAGACTTGAGTCCACAAGAAGTTACTTCAGAAGACCCAGACCCCTCCGGGAGGGTCCAGGTTGCTTCTGAAGAAGCTTCGGGTCCCTCCAGCAAGGACCCGGAGGTCCCCGAAGAAGGTCCGGATCCCTCCGGGAGGATTCGGGTCAATGAAGAGGAAGCTTCGGGCCCCTCCGGGAAGGTCTGGACCATCCAGCGCACAGTGTACTTCATCAGTGAAGTACTTCATGACGCCAAGACTCGATACCTAGAGGTGCATAAGCTGCTCTATGCAGTTCTTATTGCCTCCAGGAAGCTTCGCCATTACTTCCAAGCTCACAAGATTTCAGTGGTGACTTCTTACCCACTTCGAGCAATCTTTCATAATCCCAATTCAACTGGGAATATTGCAAAGTGGGCAGCGGAATTGGCCGAATTCGATCTCGAATTCATTCCAAGACAAGCAATCAAGAGTCAAGCATTGGCAGATTTTGTGGCGGAATGGACTCCCTCTACATCATACCCTGGGGGCCCCAGTGAGCAGAAGCCAAAGCACAAGGCTCCGGTCTTCACCGAGCCTCACTGGACCCTCTACTTCGACGGCTCCATGCAAAAACAGGGGGCCGGAGCTGGAATCCTTCTCCTCGCACCAACCGGGGAGAAGGTAAAATACATAGTACACCTTGACTTCAAGGCGACCAACAACATGGCGGAGTACGAATCACTCATCTATGGACTAAAGGTGGCACTGTCATACGGTGTTAAGCAGCTGCTAGTCAAGGGAGATTCACAGCTCATCATTAAACAAGTGAAGGGTGAATGCTCCTGCAACAACCTCCAGCTAGCTGCTTACCTCCTTGAAGTTCAGAGGCTTCAGAAGGACTTCGAAGTCCTAGACCTCCACCATGTCCAGCGTGTCCACAACGCTGAAGCTGACGAACTCTCGACGAAAGGGTCAACCAGAGCTACAGCTCCTGACGGAACTTTTGTCCGAAGGTTGTCAAAACCCACAGCTCAGCCTGCCGAACTGAGCGAAGGGGGCGAGATCAGCATCCCAAAGCTGACGGTCCCGATGGCCCTGTTACCATGGCAGCCGTCAAGGGTCGTAGGTGCTGTCGGAAGCTCCGAGCAAACCAGCACGCAAGACTCAAATGCTCAAGTTAGCTCCGATGCATGGATCTCGGAGATCCGGAGCTACTTGAAAGACAACATCCTTCCTAACAATGATGTATCCGCTGACCGGATAGTCAGATTGGCCAAAAGATACACGTTGGTAGAAGGGGATCTCTATCGGCGCGGTGCCAACGGCGTCCTAATGCGGTGCATCACAAGGGAAGAAGGTTGCGAGCTCCTCGCAGAAATCCATGGAGGCAAGTGTGGGAACCATGCGTCTTCCTGCACGCTGGTCGGTAAAGCCTTCCGGCATGGCTTCTACTGGCCTACAGCACTCCAGGATGCAACTGAGCTGGTGAAGAAATGCGAAGCATGCCAATTTCATGCAAAGCAAATTCACACACCGGCTCAGCCTATACAAATGATACCTCCTACATGGCCCTTCGCTTTGTGGGGGATGGACATCTTGGGACCTTTCCCAAGAGCCGTCGGAGGTTACAAGTTCCTGTATGTCGCCATTGACAAGTTCACCAAGTGGCCGGAAGCAACTCCAGTTGTGACAATAAACAAGCAATCTGCTATCAACTTTTTGCAGTCCATTGTATGCAGATTTGGAGTCCCAAACAAAATCATTACTGATAACGGGACCCAATTCACGAGCTCTGCATTTCAAGGATATTGCGAAGACCTCGACATTCAAGTTTGCTATGCCTCCGTAGCTCACCCGGCAAGCAATGGCCAGGCCGAGAGAGCAAATGCTGAAATCCTAAAAGGACTCAAAACGCGCACCTATGAGCGCTTGAAAAAACATGGAGCCAACTGGATTGAAGAGCTTCTGCCCACTCTATGGGCCAACAGGACAACTCCAAACCGGTCAACTGGAGAGACACCCTTCTTCCTGGTGTACGAAGCTGAAGCAATCCTTCCTCCGGAAATCACCTTGGGGTCACTCCAGGTCCGTACCTTCGACGAAGCCACGCAGGACCAGCTCCGGCGTGAAGACCTAGACCTCCTTGAGGAGGGAAGGTGTATGTTATAGAGTCATTGTACAGAGTCGGGTAGTTCCTCCGGGAGAACAGCCGGACCATTCCCGGAAGGTCCGCAAAGTTCATGCAACACTAGTCATAGTCTCAGGACTAAAAGTGTGGTTAGCTACCCTGGGTTAAATGAGAAATGAAACACGCTTAGCCTGGTTCTGTACCCTAAGAGTGTACTTGTTTTCCCTGTACCCCGGACCTATAATGAAAGACATCTTCATGTGAAACAGACTCCACGTGCATTTATTTTGTACAGGCTCAACATTTTTTATTTTTCTCTTTCTTGTCTATAACAAAGTTGTGCAATTCTTAAGAAATTTTAGTTCGACCAGTTCATGTACAATTCGAGTTGTATTGTCAATTCTTTTGGATTCAAATATTGTTCATGGCCCACTCGTCTGAATGCCGCCAAGCCAATCTAGGGTCGGAGTGTGCTATCGACTTAGCCTGGTCAAGCACCCTAAGTACGCCACTCTACCTACACCCCCGCAGGTCGAAGTAAGGCGGGTCCAAGTACAATTGGATCTGGAATAAAGAAGGCAACGCATTCGTTTGTATTCAGAATTGTGTTTGACCTAAAACTTTCTTGGGAATCATAAGTCGCGACGAAGTTATAGGCAAGGAGCGAATTTTACTATTTTTCTTGGCTTCAGTGTGCAGGAAAAAAAAGGAATCCACGTTGATGGAGAAAAGCCGGAGCTAACAAAGCCCCGACTCCCCCTAGGTGGCTTGTGATCGATGTTAAACATTGAAAACGAGCATTACCGGAGCAACCAAGCTCTGTCAAAGCTGGGGGGCCAGCCGTCGACGCAGAATAAAAGATGGTGAGAAGACCCCACAAGCGGAGTCTACTGCCGACAAGCTACACGTTGGCAAAGGTCACTGCCGGAGCTACTAAGCTCCGACACCCCAGAGGGATAACTATCGATGCTTTACGCGTTGATAGGGACTATTGCCGGAGCTACTAAGCTCCGACGGTAGTCAATGCCGGAGCTTCTGAGCTCCGACAACCTCAGGGGGCCTTCACTATCGAAGACTTCGCACCTGCACTCTACAAGTTCGAAGCAAACGAGTCTTCAACAAAACACAATATCCTCTTGGTACATGTTCACAATCAAATTGTGTACATCTACCAGGGGGCCAAGTGAAGACAGAAGTGTTGAAGACAAAAAATGAAATTCATTAACAAATTGTGGATTTCATTCATCTGGAGACAAGGGATTACAAAATTGGGGAAGAAAAAAAGAGAATACAAGTGGGAGCTACAGAGATGGTCTTAGACCCTATGGAAGAACTGGGCGACCTTCTGAGCAACCTCCGACACGTTGGCTCGGGTGGCTTCACCTTCTCCTTCGACGGGACCTTCAAGCACCGGGTCTAGAGGAAATTGGGGATCCCAGCTGGTGTAGCACGTCAGCACATACTCTGCGACGTTCTTCGCCAGGGACTGCCCCTCAACCTCCAACTGGTCCGCGATGACGTCACCCACCTTGGAGATTTGGCCACCCGCCGAGCTCGACGCTTGCAATGTCAGGTCCGGCTCCGGCTCCGGATCATCCGGACGCATGGGACTGAAGCCCATTGGTGTCAGCGCGTCGTTGGCTTTGCTCAGGAACTCCCAAACCTGTAGGGAGTCCGCAGTCCTCAAGCCCTTCAGTTCCTCCAAGGATCTTTTGGCCGCCGCCAGTTCAGAATTCTCACGAGCAAGGCACTCAACCTCTTTGGCATTTTGCTGAATCTTTTCAGCAACCTGCTTCTCGAGTTTTCCGAGCTCCTCCTCCCGGAGGTGGATATTGTTCCGGCGGCCGACCAGGTCCTTCTCCTGGCCCCTAACTTTCTTCTCCCTGGCAGCGATGGCACACTCTTGCTTGTAGAGTTCCTGCCCTCGCACCCAGGCCTTCTCCTCCTCCTCAACGCGACGCTCCTCCAACTTCTTGGTGCGTTCCTCGAGGCCCTTGTCAGCCAGAGCCACCTTTTCGGTGAGCTCCTCCTCCCTCTTCAAGACATCATCCCGCAGCTCTAGGAGTTTTTGCTCTTCGTCTTCGAGCTTCTTCTCCCTCTCCTCAAGTGCCTCCCGGCGCTTGATGAGGCTAGTGTTAATGACTTCAAGCCTTTCTTGGTGATCATCAGCCGCACTATTAGTTGCCTTGGCTGCTCATAAATGGCCCGGGATTGAGTGTCAAGGGCACGAGTCAAGCTCTCCCTATCATCCAATACTTTGCCCCAGTATTCCAGCCGGACCTTCTCCTGTTTGATCCACTCCTTGTCGTCTACCAGCCTTGACTGCGCCAGCTTGGTCTCGAAGTAGAGCCGATTACGCCACCGCCTAAGGGTTTGGCGCTCCTCTTCAAGAGCCATGCTGTCGTGGTAGAACACCAGCTGAACTTGACGCAGACTGGAGCAAGCGTTGTCAATGGACAACGACAGGGGAATAGGGTCCGGACCTGTTGGGGTCTCCTCCGCTAGTTCCAGCGGGTTCTCGCTTACAAAAATTGGGTCCCACTCCACAAGAGTGGTCCCCTGAGCCTCCACGGCACTAGGGTTGTCCTTTGGGATAGCCTCAGTAGCCATCGAGGAGGGTCCCGCAGAAGAAGTTCCGACCTCCGGAAGTGGTTCCGAAGGCCCTGCCGCCAGGTCTTCATTTTCCCCCTCAGGCAGGGGGCCAGCGACTTCATTAGGGCACCCTGGCTCAGCAGCAGGCACCTCTGCCGTCATCACTTCCGGAGCAGGGGCTACTTACGGCTCCGGTCTGGGCTCCTCCTCTGCTGGTGGCTCGGGTGTTGGCGCCTCGACCATCATGGGTTCGAGTGCTGATGCCTCCGCAACGACCGGCTCGGGCGCCAGAAGGTCAAAAACAACCGTCCCTGAGGCCAGAGCTTCAACCTCAACCGACTCAGGCGCCGGAAGGTCTCCAATTGCAACCGGCTCTGCAGCCGGAGCTTCAGTGGCAACCGGCTCTGAGGCCGGAGCTTCGGAGGTAGTTGGCTCAACCGCCGGGACTTCCTCAACATCCGGCTCGCTCGCCGGGACTTCAATAACCTCCGGTTCAACTACCGGGGTTTCGACAATTTCCAGCTCTGGGGCCGGAATCACTACTTCCTCTGGCTCAGCGGCCAAAGCTTCCAACATCTCAGCATCAAGACCCGGGACTTCAACCTCTGGGGCAGGTGCCGCTGGCGCATCTTCTCTTCTGTGGTCCGGCGCTACCACGGGAGTCTCGGGGGATGAGTCGAGGTCCATGACCACGACAGCTGGCGCCGGAGCTGCCGCAACTTCAGCCACCACTTGGGGCGGCACCGGGACAGGAGCAGAAGCCTCCGCCCTCACAGCTTCAGCTGCTGTGGCTGAGGGCGGAGCCTCACTCCTCTTCTTGGGGATGCTGCAGATGATGGATGAAGAAACTTAAAAAACAGTTACTACAACAAAACAACTGTTTGAGGTAAAGATTAAAAATTACCTCAGAAGGCTTTCGCACCAGCTTGCACGGAATCTCTTTCCCGGGCGTTCTGGACTAACCATGGCCGCCGCCGGCGTGGTAGCTCCGGAAGGCCCCCCAGAACTTGTTGCAGCCGCGGGCATTTCCTTAGTCGAGGCCCCCCTTGACCGGGAAGGACCTCCGGACCCAGAGACCTCAGCTGGCCCTGGTACTGGAGTCACATGCCCGGAGCTAGCACCCCAGGAAGATACTACTGCAGATGCAGTCGCCACAGTTGTAGAAGACCTCCCCCTCTGGGGAGAAGGAGCTGCTGCAGAGGGAGCAGGCCTGACAGACCTTCCGTCGGCATGCTTTAGCTTCCTCTTCCGGCTCGAGGGTTCGGCCACCAGCTCCATGCCCTTGCCAACGACTTCGGTCTTTGGCTTCAGGGCAGGGTCGGAGCCACCTTTAGAAGCCCCAGGGATAACCACCCTGGAAGTCGGTCGTCTCTCGACGACACCGAGGTCGTCAAGCACCGACATCGTCTGCCGGAGCTCCCTGCTGAACTGTACTTCCACGTTCAGAGGGAGGAAAGCTGGTGGCGGGGTCAAGTCATCACCCGTGACGTCGATGCCATGCTGGAATTTCTTGAGATGAAACTCCAAGGTCGACCCCTCCATGTTGGACTTCATCCCGGTCTCGACCCAGTCGTCGTCCATCACACTGTTGAGGGACCAAGCGAGTTTTTCTTTCCTCTTCAGCGGTGCCCACCCGTTGACCAGGAAATTGCAAAATACCGCCTGAGGAGTTAATCCTCCCTCCACACATTGGCGGATCCTGGTCAGAGCAGGGTTGAAGGCATCCGATAGCACCGGAGCTTCACTCCAGACTGCAGTATCAATGTTGGGGAGGCCTTCGGGCAGCTCCAGCTTCTCGTGCTCCTCCACCTGGATGACTATCCAGTCTTTCTTCCAATCGTCCCACTTTTCAGAGGCAAACGACCGGAGGTACTTGAATGGGCACTTCTTGCGCTTCACAAAGTAGTAGAAGCCAAGGTACTCATCACCCTTTTCGGTGGTATGGACGGTGAAGAAGGTCCGGAAAAGCTCAATGCAGGGGGGATGCCCACCCACATTTCACAGAAGTGGACGAAGACAGACACTAGAAGAATGGAGTGGGGGCCAAGGTGGTACAGCTGCAGACCATAGAAGTCTAGCAACATCAAGAAAAAGGAGGAAAAAGGTGGGATCAACCCCACCATGGCGTACGCAGAAAAGTACACCATCTCGCCGGCGTGCTCCTTCTAGAATGGGAGCTCTCCCCCGACGCGGACCAGGTGGTTGAAGAAATCCGGGGACCATCCCATGTGGGCCCAGACTTTCTTCAGGTCACTTTCGGTCTTCAAGCCGCTCTTGCGGAGACCCAACTCCATCGCAGCACAGCGAGGCAATGGAGTAAAAGCAAGCGCAAGTTTGGGAGTTCGAGCGCAAGTTCAGATGAGAGGCATAAAGAACCCCAGACGGTGTGCGCTTTCCTTCTTAAGTAAGCTCCCGCAACGCTTGGATGGAAACCGCAGGGAAGCCGAAGATACTATTCAAAAATTTCACCTTGCCGATGACAAGAGGGCCCGGGACCACCCCGACGATCAAGTCGAGGTTCTTGCTTACCCAGGCGAACGGTTGTCATCATGAAAGGCGGGAAGCCCGAAGGCGGCGGCCTGACAAGGCACGCGGAACCGATACGATTTTCATATCGGGAACCGGCGAACTTCAATTGCGTGAGATCTGCACGCCAAAGATCTCATTTGCCGCACCCAGGATATGCCACGCGGCGAGGATTTAACTCCAAAACTATCGCCAACGGCACATCTGAAGACCTTTGAAGACTCGGCTCAAAAGTCGAAGGATGGACCCACCTCCGGCGGAATGACTTCACCCAAGGAGTCTTCCCCAGAGGTGGGCCCAGGGGGCCACTGTCGGTACCCTGGGTACCGTATACCCCTTGAGATTGCAAAGATCTCAAGGGAATGTCATCTACTTGATTTGAAGACTTTCGGAGGCCCACATGTCAGACATAACCGGACCCTCTTCCCCAACATGGTTAGTCCCAGGGTCGCCACGTGTACCATCAAACCGGAGCTACCGCCCACAAGGGGAAAGCTTCGGGCTATGTAACATAACGGCACCCCCGGACCTAACCCCAGACCGAGGGAAGCTCCAGAACTGACACGTGTCTGGTGGCACCGGACCTATCTATTCCCCACAGTATGCTTCGGAGCTGCCACGTGTCCAACCGCTGGATCTTCAGCCTCAAACCTCTGGTACAATCCACAAAGACTCCAGATCTTCAAAGGGGAATTAAGGACTTCAAGACCCGATTAAGTGTCATTAATACTATGTTAATGACACACGATCGGACGACCCTTATTACCAGTAACGGCGCTGTCAAAGCCTGTAACTCGGTCATTAAGGGTAATTAAGCGCATCAAATGTGTATCAATATTAGTAGCCGTCGGGGCCACATGTCGGGCCAGGCCAACTTGTAACGGCCTGTCCTTGTACTATAAAAGGACAGGCCGACGATACATAGAGAGAAGGGGAGCTGATATCATCTGATTGGATCGGATAGGATCTGGTCTGATCAGCTCACACACGCTCTCAACTCACGTCACTTGAGTTGAATTCATACATCCAATACAACACCAACACACCCCGTGGAGTAGGGTATACGCTCAGGTGGCCCGAACCACGTAAATCTTTGTGTCTCATGTGTCATTTTACATTTCACTTTCTTGAATCTCCGCGCGCCCACACCGAACTTCAAACTCCGCAAACACTTTTAGTAGTGTCGGGAGATCTGCCGGATCAAAACCATCGACAAGTAGCATGAGGGACATTTGAGGCTTACATTGCAGAAATTGAGGAAGCATCAATTGTACGCCAAATTCAGCAAGTGCCAGTTTTGGTTGAGGGAAGTGTCATTTTTGGGTCATATCATCTTGCAGCCATAGTGCATGCCTTGAAGATTTGGAGACATTACATTCTTGGTCACAGGTGTGAGACTTATAAGGACCACAAGAGTCTTAAGTATATTTTCACACAAATGGATCTGAATTTGAGGCAACGAAGATGGTTGGAGCTCATCAAGGATTATGATGTGGGGACCAACTATCATCTGAGGAAGGCTAATGTAGTGGCCGATGCTTTGAGTAGGAAAGGAGTAAGTCACCAGCTCACGGTTTGAGAATTGCCATCCAAATTATGTAAGGAGTTTGAATGGTTGAACCTTGAATTTGTGAATGAGATGGGAATAATGGAGTTAAAATCCGACCTTGGAGCAAGAAATTTGAGAAGCACAAACAAAGGATGAGGAAATTCAAGAAGTCAAAGGAAGGACCCAAGAGGGAAGAGAATTCAGGTTTGATGAGGATGACCATGGTACCTTATGGCTTGGAAAAAAGGATTGTTGTACCTAATGTGAAGCATTTTCGGAAGGCAATATTTAAGGAGGCACATGACTCGCAATACTCGATTCATCCCGGTTGTACAAAGATGTACAAGGACTTGAAGACATTTTATTGGTGGGCCAGCATGAAAAAGGACATAGCTAAATATGTAGTGTTCTGTGATGTGTGCCAACGAGTGAAGGCAGAACATCAAAGGCTAGCCGATTGTTGCAGTCATTAAAAATTCCAGAATGGAAGTGGGAAGAAATTGGGATGGACTTTATAGTTAGTTTACCTCAAACCCAGTCTGGCTATGACTCAATATGAATTATCGTGGACCGCTTGACCAAGTCAGCTCATTTTGTTCCTGTCAAGACCACCTATACCACCGCGAAGCTGGCAGAGCTATATATGGAGCACATTATGTGTTGACATGGAGTCCCAAAGAAAATAGTCTTGGATAGAGGTTCTCATTTACCTCCAGGTTTTGGCAGAAATTGCATGAAGCATTGGGAACATGGTTGAATTTTAGCTCAGCATATCACCCTCAAACCGATGGACAAACCGAGAGAACGAATCAAATTTTGGAGGACATGTTAAGACCTTGTGCTTTGAAGCATGGGAAAGGTTGGTACAAGAGCTTGCCATATGCAGAATTTTCATATAACAATAGTTACCAAGCAAGCTTGAAAATGTCACCCTATGAAGCACTATATGGGTGGAAGTGTACGAGATCTTTGTTCTGGTGAGGCAGGAGAAAATCAAGTGTTTGGACCTAACATGCTACAAGAAGCTGAGAAACAAGTTCAGATTATCCACGAGAACTTGAGGGCTGCTCAATCAATACAAAAAGGATATGCGTATAATAGGAGAAGAAAACTAGCCTTTTAAGTGGGAGACTTCGTCTATCTTAAAGTGTCACCCATGAGAGGTCATAAGGTTTAATATCAGAGGCAAGCTAGCACCTCGATGCATTGGGCCATTCAAGATTTTGGACAAAAGAGGAGAAGTAGCATATAAGTTGGAGATGCCAGCTCATCTTTCAGATGTCCATGATGTCTTTCATGTTTCCCAGCTCAAGAAGTGCTTGAGAGTGCCGGAAGAACAAGTGCCAATGGAAGATTTGGAACTAGAGGCATATTTGACATATGTTGAGCAACCGGTCAAGATCTCGGAAACCAAGGAGAGGGTCACGAGAAACAAGATTATTAGATGGTGTAAAGTTCAATGGAAGCATCACACAGAATCAGAGGCAACTTGGGAGCTGGAATATGATCTCAAGAAGGAATTTTCCTATCTCTTCTTGTCCATGTCGAATCTCGGGGGCGAGATTCATTTTAAGGGGGTAGGTTTGTAACACCCTCATTTTCATGCATCATGCATTGTATAAGTTCATATACATGTTTAACATTAATCCACATAAAAAGGAATGAGTTTAAAGTGATTTTAAAGCAAAACCACACTCAAAAGTTCTGAGATGTGCGGACTAGTCCGTCTTTGGTGCGGACCAGTCCGATTTCTCTCTGACCTCCCTCAGACATGTCCGCTTTTGCTGCAGACTAGTCCGGTTTTGTCTATGTACAATTTTCGGACTTGTCCGATCCATTGCAGACTAGTCCGGTATCCCGATTCCTTGAAATTTTGCTAAGTCCTTGGACTTGTCCGGACTTGTCCGTTTTCCGCTAGACTTGTCCATTTTCCTCTCTGACTAAGTTCGGACTTGTACGATTTGGTACGGGCTTATCCAATTTTTCTTTGACTAATATCGGACTAGTTCGACCTTGTGCGGACTTGTCCGATGATCGCGATTCCGAGTTGATCTTTCATTCCACGACGTGTTTTTTGGTTTTACCTTAAGTGGTCCTAAGTACGTCGTGTCAAACTCTTTTGGAGCCCATGTAGGACCCCACACCGGCTCCACCCTCTCAAAAACCGACCTCCATTGAAACCCTAGCCCTCCACCTCTATATAAACAACCCCATCCCTTAAATTTATATTTCTTTGCCACTTTTGAATCACACTCAAACCCTAGCTCATGGATAGCCGCCGCCAAGGAGGGAGAAGGAGATCCAAAGCAAGAAGAAGAGGAGGAGGAAACAAAAGAAGATCAAGAGACCAAGATCTCCATCAACTTTGCGTTCTTCATCAACAATTTACCATCAAGTTTTCTTCATCAACCCTAGATCATCAAGATCCAAGTGTTGCCTCCAAAACCCTTGATTCATTGGAGTTCTAAACACTTGGTATACCTTCTACTTCCTCTTTCTCATGTGAATTCAACCCCGTTTCTCCAAATTCACGTCCATCTAGAAAATTCTGACTCGCTGGTTCTGCGTAGACCGGACTAGTCTGGCCAACTGCAGACTTGTCCGGTCTCCAGATTTGTTTAATAATGAATTAATTCTAATTTGATGTAATATCAACATGAACCTGTGTAAACTTGTTAATAACCATTGTGATTAGTGAACATTAATAGTAACTCATTAACTAGTTTTGCTTTGCATTTGCATTAATCATGCATGTCATGACATATTGAGTAATATATTTGCACTTATTGATTGTAATTATTGTCTTGTATATTTATTACACTGTTTAGACGGATTTGCGCTAGAGGGTGCTGCAGAGGACCTCCAACACTAGGAATTTGAAGACTTTGACACGAACCAAGCCCAAGAGCAAGGCAAGTGCCCTTGAACATATTGATCCTGTTTCTACAATAAATGTTTTGTTTTCAAAATTGCACGCTTGTGTCAATTTGATAGGAATTCCTATGATAGGGAGTTTACTAGCTTTGTTTAAACATTCTTGTCACCTGGAATATATGGTAGAGAGTCGGGAGGGGCTTTTTACCTTTTTGCTTCGCTTAATTAATTGGGATGGGAAAACAACTATATAATTTAATTATGCATTAATGAGATTATGGTTAATATGAACTCGTTAATATTATATGGTAATGGGTGATCTAAGCAAGCCTGGTATGTGTATGGGTTGGAAGACATGGTGGTTGTTTGCTTTAGATCTAAGGACCGGTTCATGCGAGAATATGTCAGGACAACAGAGCCACTACGAGGCCAAGTATAGGTGTGGCATAGCTGATTAATTAGGGTATTGCTAGTATTGCGCGGATCATTTGGCGCACCGGGGAAGGGGAGTCGGATTGGGTTTGGATTTGTGGCGGGACTCCCTGGGATCTGAACGACACAAGAGGGGGCCCTTGGTCGAAGATGCGCTCAGTTGGAGGCATCGCCACCGGTGAAACCTTAGTGGGTCGGTACATACTGGTAATCCCTTTGTAAAGGCTATTTTGTGATTTCTTGGCCACACCAACGGAAGTGTGAGACAGCATAATGGAGGTTCTTAGTCACTGAAAGGTGATGAAATCACAAACACGTGGGTAGAGTGGTACAACCTCTGCAGAGTGTTATAAACTATCATGATAGTCGTGCTCCCAGTTAAGAGCACCTGGATGACCTAAATGATTAGATGAGTTCTGAATTGGGATGGTTTGGTACTGGTTATGGGATGTATTATGGTTTATGGCAATGGATATGGTTATTGATAATGAGAAATCTAGTATATGGATGATGGTAATGAAATATGAACTGGTATTATGATAACTACATGTTTTATGATGGGTTTACTTCACATATGTGCAATATGATGCTTTTCAAATGTATTAATGTACTTTTTAGCACTTAGCCTTTATTATTATCATCATTTGTATCAGCTACATGTCATACTTTTCCACACTTGTTGAGTACGACATATACTCACCCTTGCAATTCCCCCCACCAACAGTTGTAGGTCAGGATTGGGAGTATCACGACGTTAACGAGAAGTTCTAGACTGTGTGCTGCTGTCAGCTTGCCTGTGGTGTTACTTGGAGCCGCACTACCCTTTGCTTAGCTTGCTTGTTTCGTTTAGCTCATATTTAGTTTTTTCCGCTGCATTAGTTCTGTTGGTGGTTGAATCTGGCAGATCTCCCGACACCACTATGGGTAGTTCATGGAGTTCGTAGTTCTTTAGTGGGTGCACAGAGATTCAAGAAGGTGAAGGCAAGTTGACACAGAGGTTTATGTGGTTCGGGCCGCTTGAGCGTAATACCCTACTCCACAGGGTGTGTTGATGTTGTATTGAGCGATTGAGTATGTGTGACAGCGTAAGTGTCTCGAGAGCTCAGAGAGAGTCCAGAGAGTGGTCCCTTTTTGTACTGTCGACCAGTCCTTTTATAGTACAAGGACCGGTCATTACACAGTTAGCCTGGCCCGACAAGTGGCCCTGGCGGTTACTTATGTTTGATACACAATTAATAAGATTAATTACCCTCAATAGCATGGTAACGGGCCTTGACAGTGCTGTTATTGGTATTAAGGGCCTTCCGATCGTGTGTCATTAATATGGTATTAATAACACTTAATCAGGTCTTGAAGTCCTTGATTGCCCCTTGAAGGTCCGAGCTGTTGGGGGTCCACCAGCCTGATTGTTGAAGTTGAAGGTCTGGCGGTTCGGACACGTGGCAGCTCTGGAGCTTACTGTCGTGGACGGGTAGGTCCGGTGCTGTTGGACACGTGTCGGTACCAGAGCTTCCCTCTGTCTGGGGTTAGGTCTGGGGGTGCCATAGTGGTATCTAGTCCGGAGCTTTCCCATGTGTGGGCGATAGCTCCGGTCTTATGATACACGTGGCAGCTCTGGGACTAACAATGTCAGGTAAGCAGGTCCGGTTACGGCTGACATGTGGGGCCTTTGGAGGTCTTCAAATCTGGTAATTGGAGTTTCCTTATGATCTTTGCGATCCCAAGGGGTACCCGGTATGCAGGGTACCGATAGTGGCCCCCTAGGCCCACCTCTGGGAGAGACCTTTTGGATGAAGTCATTCTGCCGGAGGTGGGTCCATTCTTCGGTTTTTGAGCCGTGTCTTCAAGGGTCTTCGGATGTGCCGTTGGCGGTAGTTCGCAGTTAAACCACCGCCGTGTGGCATATCTTGGATGCAGCAGGTGAGATCTTAGCATGCGGATCTCACGCAATTGAAGGTCGTCGGTTCCCGATACGAAAATCGTATCGGTTCCGCGCGCCATGTCAGGTCGCCGCCTTCAGGTTTCCCGCCTTTCATAATGACAATCGTTCGCCTGGGGTAAGGACCTCGACTTGATCGTTGGGGTGGCCCCAGGCCCCTTTGTCATTGGCAGGGTGAAGTTTTTGAATGGTATCATCGGCTCCTCTGCGGTTTTCATCCAAGCGTTGCGGGGGCTTACTTAAGAAGGAAAGCACGCACCATTTGGGGTTCTTTACGCCTTTCATTTGAACTTGTGCTCAAATCCTCTAAACTTTCGCTTGCTTTTCCTCTCTCGTCTCGCTGTGCCGTGATGGAGTTGGGTCTTTGCCAGAGCGGACTGAAGACTGATGGTGATTTGAAGAAGGTTCGGGCCCTCATGGGGTGGTCTCCTGACTTCTTCAACCACCTGGTCCGCGCCGGCAAGCTTCCTTTTGTGAAGGAGCAAGCCGGCAACATGTTGTACTTCTCCACGTACGCCATGGTGGGACTGATCCCACCTTTCTCCTCTTTCTTCCTGATGCTGTTAGACTTCTATGGTATGCAGTTGTACCACCTTGGCCCCCACTCCATTCTTCTAGTGTCGATCTTTGTCCACTTCTGCGAGATGTGGGTGGGCATTCCCCCCTACGTTGAGCTCTTCTGCACCTTCTTTACTGTCCAGACCACCGGCAAGAGTGACGAGTACCTTGGCTTCTATTATTTCGTGAAGCGCAAGAAGTGCCCGTACAAGTACTTGTGGTCGTTCCCTTCTGGGAAGTGGGACGACTGGAAGAAGGATTGGATCGACATCAGGGTGGAGGAGCATGAGAAGCTGGAGTTGCCTGAAGGCCTCCCCAACGTCGACACTGCAGTCTGGAGTGAAGCTCCGGTGTTATCGGACGCCTTCAACCCTGCTCTGACCAAGATCCGCCAGTGCGTGGAAGGAGGGGTGACTCCTCACGCGGTATTTTGCAACTTCTTGACCAACAGGTGGGCTCCGCTGAAGAAGAGGGAGAAGCTTGCTTGTGCTCTCAATAGTGTGTTGGACGACGACCGGATTGAGAATGGTATGAAGTCCAACATGGAGGGTGCAACTTTGGAGTTTCACCTCAAGAAGTTTCAGCACGGCATCAACGTCGAAGGTGATGACTTTACTCCACCAGCGGCTTTTCTCCCTCTAAACATGGAGGCGGAGTTCAGCAGGGAGCTCTGGCGGACGATGTCCGTGCTTGACGACCTTGGTGTCGTTGAGAGGCGTTCGATCACTAGGTTCGTGATCTCCGGAGTTTCCGAGGGTGGTCCCCCTTCTGTCCCGGAACAGAGAGTTGAAGTCGTGGGCAAGGGCAAAGAGTTGGCCGAGCCCTCGAGCCGCAAGAGGAAGCTGAAGCATGCCGACGGGAGGTCCATTAGGTCTGCTCCTTCCGCAGCCGCTCCTTCTCCCCTGAAGGGAAGGTCTTCATCGGCGGCAACTACTCCAGCATCAGCATCTCCCCAGGGCACTAGCTCCGGCCATGCGGCCCCAGTCCCAGGGCCAGCTGAAGGCTCTGGGTCCGGAGGTCCTTCCCGGTCGAGGGGGGCCTAAACCCGAGTGACGCCGATAGCAGCAGCGAGCTCCGGGGAACCTTCCGGAGCCACTATGCCAGTGGCAACAGGGTCCGGCTCCGAGCGTCCGAAAAAGAGGTTCCGTGCTAACTTGTGCAGAAGCCTTCCGAGGTAATTTTGATTTTTTACCTTAGTTGATTGTTTTTTGTTGTAACTGCGTTTTGAGTGTCTTCGTCCTTCATTCACAGAGTACCCAAGAAAGGGGCTGAAGCTCCGATTCCTGCAGCAGCAGCTGAAGCTGTGCAGGCAGAAGCTCCGGCTCCAATTCCAGCGCCGCCCCAAGAGGTGGCCGAGGTTGTGACATCTCCGGCGCCGGCTGTCGTGGTCCTGGACCTCGACTCATCCCAGAAGCTCCCGTGGTAGCGCCGAACCACGGGAATGAAGATGTACTAGAGGCACCAGCCCTGGAGGTTGAAGCTCCGGGCTTGGATGCTGAAATGATGGACGCTCCGGCCTTAGAGCCGGAGGTAGCTGCAATTCCGTCCCTAGAGCCGGATGTTGTTGAAGCCCCGACAGTCGAGCCGGTGGTTGATGAAGTCCCGGCGATAGAGCCGGGGGTCGATGAAGTTATGGCGCTTGCGTTGGCTGTCAAGGAAGTTCCAGCGGTAGAGTCGGTTGCTGCAGAAGCTCTGGCGGTAGAGCCGATCGTGGAAAAATTACTAGAGCCTGAGCCAGTTGCTATAGAGGCGCCGGCGCTCGAGCCCATGATGGTCCAGGCGTCAGCACCAGAACTGGCGGTGGAGGAGGCGCCAATGTCGGAGCCGAACGTGGCTTCAGCTCCAGCGGAATCTTCTACGCCCGCCCCAGAAGCAGTGGTCCCAGAGGTGCCCACACCTGAGCTAGGGTGCCAAGATGAAGCTGTCGGCCCCCAGCCTGAGGGGTCAGCTGTTGATGATCTGGCGGCGGGACCTTCGGAGCCACTTCCGGAGGTCGAAACTTCACTGTAGGAACTTCCTTAGCAGCGACCTAGGCTATCCCGGAGGATGACCCTAGTGCCGTGGAAGCTCAGGTGACCGCTCTTGTAGATTGGGACCCAATTTTTGTCATAGAGGACCCGCTGGAACCGGCAGAGATGACCCCGGTACGTCCTGACCCGATCCCCCTGTCGTTATCTATTGACAACGCCTGCTCCAGTCTTTGTCAAGTCCAGCTGGCTTTCTACCACGACAGCAAGGCCCTCGAGGAGGAGCACCAAACTCTTAGGAGGTGGCGCAACCGACTCCATTTTGAGACCAAGCTGGTGTAGTCGAGGCTGGCTGACGACAAGGAGTGGGTGCAGAGGGAGAAGGTCTGCCTGGAATACTGGGGTAAGCTGCTGGATGAGAGGGAAAGCATGAAGCGATCCCTTGACAACCAGTCCTGGGCCATCTACGAGCAGGCCAAAGCTGCTAATAGTGCAGCGGATGATCGCCAGGAGAGGCTCAACGCCATCCACAATAGTCTTGTCAAGCGCCGGGAGGCTCTTGAGGTGCGGGAGAGAAAGCTTGAGGATGAAGAGCAAAAACTCCTGGATATGTGGGACGACATCGTGAAGAGGGAGGAGGAGCTCACTCAGAGGCTAACTCTGGGTGACAAGAGTCCCGAGGAGCGCACCAAGAAATTGGAGGAGCGCTGCGAGAGAGAGGAGAAAAAGGCCTGGGAGCGAGGGCAGGAACTCCACAGGAGGGAGGATGCTGTTGCTGCCAGGGAGAAGAAAGTGCGGGGCAGGGAGAAGGACTTGGTCGACCGCCGGAACAAGATCTACCTCCAGGAGGAAGAGCTCGGAAAACTCGAAAGGCAAGTTGCTGAAAAGATTCAGCAGAATGCCAAAGAGGTTGAGCGCCTTGCCCGTGAGAATTCGGAGCTTGCGGCGACAAGAAGATCCTTGGAGGAGATGTGAGGCTCGAGGACCGTGGAGTCCCAACAAGTTTGGGACTTCCTGGGCAAAGCCAACGCCGCGCTGACGCCAACGGGTTTCAGTCCCATGTGTCCGAATGATCCGGAGCCGGAGCTGGACCTGGCGTTGCAAGCTTTGAGTGCGGCAGGCAACAAGCTCACCAAAATGGGTGATGTCATCGCGGACCAGCTGGAGACCGAGGGACAATCCCTGGCAAAGGACGTCGCAGAATTCGTGAGACGTGCTACACAAGCCGGGACCCTCAATTCCCCTTGGACCCGGTGCTTGAAGGCCCCATCGAAGGAGAGGGAGAAGCTGCCCAAGCCAGCGTATCGGAGGCTGCCCGGAAGGTCGCCTCGTTCTTCCATAGGGTCTAGGACCATCTCTTTGTAGCTCCCACTTGTATCCTCTCTTATTTTTCTCTAATTTTGTAATCTCTTGTCTCCTGATGAATGAAATCCAAGTTTTTTGTGAATTCCATTTTTTGTCTTCAAAACCTTTGTCGCACTTGGCCCCCTGGTAGATGTACACAATTTGATTGTGAACATGTACCAAGAGGATGTAACAGTTGTTGAAGACTTGCGTGCTTCGAACTTGTAGAGTGTAGGTTCGAAGTATTCAATAGTGAAGGCCCCCTGAGGTTGTCGGAGCTTAGTGGCTCCGGCATTGACCATCGTTGGAGCTTAGTAGCTCCGGCAGTAGTCTCCATCAACGCGTAAAGCATCGACGGTTAGTCCCCTGGGGTGTCGGAGCTTGTTGGCTCCGGCAGTGACCTCCGTCAACACATGGTGTGTCAATAGCAGACTCCATTATAGAGTCTTTCCACCATTTTTTCTTCACATTGACGGCTTGTCCCCTAGCTTTACCGGAGTTGAGTAGCTCTGGCGACGCTCGATATCAATGTTTGAACATCGACCACAAGCCGCCTAGAGGATGTCGGAGCTTTGGCAGCTCCGGCTTCATTCACCATCATCATGAAATATTTATTTTTCGTGCACACTAAAGTTAAGAAAAACAGTAAAATCCATTTTCTATCTATAACTTTATTGCGGCTTACTATTCCCGAGAAATTTTTAGGTCGAACACAATTCTAAATACAATCAAGAGTGTCGTCTTGTTTCCTTCAGGTCCGATCGTTTCTGGACTTGCCTTACTTCGGCCTGCTGGGGTGTAGGTAGAGTGGTTACTTAGGGTGCATGACCAGACTAAGTCGATAGCACACTCCGGCCCTAGATTGGTTTGGCGGCATTCAGACGTGTAGACCATCAACAATGTTTGGACCCGGAAGAATAGACAATGCAACTCGAATTGTACATGAACTGGTCGAGCTAAAGTTTCTTAGGAACTGCACAATTTTGTTATAGACAAGAAAGAGAAAAATAAAAAATATTGAGCCTGTACAAAGTAAATGCACGTGGAGTCTATTTTCACACAATGATGTCTTTCATTATAGGTCCGGGGTACAGGGGAAACAAGTACACTCTTAGGGTACGGAACCAGGCTAAGTATGTTTCATTTCTTATTTGACCCAAGGTAGCTAGCTACACTTTTAGTTCTGAGACTGTGACAAGTGTTGCATGTATGTTGTCGACCTAACGGGGTAGGTCCGGCTGCCCTCCCGGAGGAGCTACCCGACTCTATACAATGACTCTATAACATACATCAAATGTAATTACAGACTCACCTCCGTGATATTAAGCATAGAACTTACGGAGGTGCTCAATGTTCCAAGGATTAGGGAGAGGTGTCCCATCCTCGGTTGCCAAGCGAACGCATCCAGGACGGGATACCTTGATCACTCGGAAGGGTCCTTCCCAGCTGGGGGAAAGTTTGTTTAACCCTTCTCTGGATTGTATTCTCCATAGCACCAGATCGCCTTCCTCGAGTTGTCGGCTGTGAACATGCCATTGGTGATAGTGCCGAAGAGCTTGGCGGTTTCGGGCATTCCGAACAGCTGCTTGGCACCTTCTTTCTTCAAGAGGTCAAGGTCTTCATGCCGGAAGTGGTCCTGCGTGGCTTCGCCGAAGATCCGGACCCAGAGCGACCCCAAGGTGATTTCTGGAGGAAGGATTGCTTCAGCTCCGTACACCAGAAAGAAGGGTGTCTCTCTAGTTGACCGGTTTGGAGTTGTCCTGTTGGCCCATAGAGTGGGCAGAAGCTCTTCGATCTAGTTGGCTCCATGTTTTTTCAGGCGCTCATAAGTGCGCATCTTGAGTCCTTTCAGGATTTCTGCATTTGCTCTCTCGGCTTGGCCATTGCTTGCCGGGTGAGCTACGGAAGCGTAGCTGACTTGGATGTCGAGGTCTTCGCAGTATCCTTGGAAAGCAGAGCTTGTGAATTGGGTCCCATTATCTGTTATGATTTTGTTCGGGACTCCAAATCTGCATACGATGGACAGCAAGAAGTTGATAGCTGATTGCTTGTGTATCGTCACAACTGGAGTTGCTTCTGGCCATTTGGTGAATTTGTCAATGGCAACATACAGGAACTTGTAACCTCCGACGGCTCTTGGGAAAGGTCCCAAGATGTCCATCCCCCACACAGCGAAAGGCCATGTAGGAGGTATCATTTGTAGAGGCTGAGTCGGTGTGTGAATTTGTTTTGCATGAAATTGGCATGCTTCACATTTCTTCACCAGCTCAGTTGCATCCTGGAGTGTTGTAGGCTAGTAGAAGCCATGTCGAAAGGCTTTACAAACCAGCGTGCGGGAAGACGCGTGGTTCCCACACTCGCCTCTATGGATTTCTGTGAGGAGCTCACGGCCTTCTTCCCTTGTGATGCACCGCATTAGGACATTGTTGGCACTGCGCCGGTAGAGATCCCCTTCTACCAATGTGTATCTTTTAGCCAATCTGACTATCTGGTCAGCGGATACATCATCGTCAGGAAGGATATTGTCTTTCAAGTAGCTCCGGATCTCCGAGATCCATGCATCGGAGCTTGCTTGAGTATTTGAGTCTTGCGTGTTGGGTTGCTCGGAGCTTCCGGCAGCACCTACGACCCTTGATGGCTGCCATGGTAACAAGGACATCGAGACCGTTAGCTTCGGGATGCCGGTCTCGCCCCCTTTGCTCAGTTCGGCGGCTGAGCTGTGGGTTTTGACAACCTCCGGACGAAGGTTTCGTCAGGAGCCGGAGCTCCGGTTGACGCTTTTGTCGAGAGTTCATCAGCTTCAGCGTTATGGAGACGCTGGACATGGTGGAGGTCCAGGACTTCGAAGTCCTTCTGAAGCCTCTGGACTTCAAGGAGTTAAGCAGCTAGTTGGGGACTGTTGCAGGAGCATTCACCCTTCACCTGTTTAATGATGAGCTGTGAATCTCCCTTGACCAACAGTTGCTTGACACCATATGATAGTGCCACCTTTAGTCTGTAAATTAGTGCTTCATACTCCGCCATGTTGTTGGTCGTCTTGAAGTCAAGGTGGACCATGTATTTTATCTTCTCCCCAGTTGGAGCGAGGAGAAGGACTCCACCTCCGGCCCCCTGCTTTTGCATAGAACCGTCGAAGTAGAGAGTCCAGTGAGGCTCAGTGAAGACCGGAGCCTTGAGTTCTGGCTTCTGCTCACTAGGGCCCCCAGGGTTTGATGGAGAGGAGGTCCATTCCGCCACAAAGTCCGCCAATGCTTGACTCTTGATCGCTTGTCTTGGGACAAATTCTAGGTCAAACTCGGCCTATTCCGCTGCCCACTTTGCAATGTTCCCAGTGGAATTGGGATTATGCAAGATCGCACGCGGTGGGTAAGAAGTCTACACTGAGATCTTATGAGCTTGGAAGTAATGGTGAAGCTTCCTGGAGGTGATAAGAAATGCATAGATCAGCTTATGCACTTCTAGGTATATAGTCTTGGCGTCATGGAGTACTTCGCTGATAAAGTACACTGGGCGTTGGACTGTCCAGGTCCTCCCGGAGGGGCCCGGAGCTTCCTCCTCATCGACTCGGACCCTCCCGGAGGGATCCAGACCTTCTTCGAGGACTTCCGGGTCCTCGCTGAAGGAACCCAGAGCTTCTTCTGGAGTGACCCGGACCCTCCCGGAGGGGTCCGAATCCTCTTGTTCGACAAGAGTAACTCCTTGTAGATCCAAGTCTGGGGGCTGGGACACAGAATCGCCTTCGGGAACCTCCTGACCCTCCCGGAGGGGTCTAGATTCCTGAGCTTGTGAGGGTTCTGGTCTCTCCACAACCAGGACCATGTTGACATCTTCGTTAGTTGCCGAAATATAAAGCAGTAAAGGCTCACCAGGGTTCGGAGCTACCAAGGTTGGTAAAGTGGTGAGGAGCTGTTTTAGCTCCTGGAACGTCTTTTCTGCTTCTTCGGACCATTGGAATGGTTCGGTTTTCCTCAATAGCTTGAAGAAGGGTAGTGCCCGTTCCGCCAGTCTTGAGATGAACCGGCTGAGGGCAGCCAGACATCCAGTCAGCTTCTGGACGTCCTTGATGTGGGCTGGTGGCCGCATATCTTCAATAGTTTTAATCTTTGCCGGATTTGCCTCTATGCCTCGGTGGTTCACCAAGAATCCAAGAAGCTTTTCGGATCTAACCCCGAAGACACAGTTGTCTAGGTTCAGCTTTGTGCGGGTGACCCGCAGCTTGTCGAAGACAGCTTGCAAGGTGTCAAGAAGTGACTCCTTGTCCTTGATTTTGATGACGATATCATCAACATACACTTCCACTACATCTCTGATGAGCTCTCCAAAGGTTTTGTACATAGCTCGTACAAATGTTGAGGCTGCATTCTTGAGACCAAATGGCATGGCAGTATAACAATACAATCAATCTACTGTGTTAAAAGAAGTATGTCCTTCATCTTCCCTAGACATTCTGATTTGCTAGTACCCAGAATATGCGTCTAGGAAACAAAGTAATTCACACTCGGAGGTGGAATCCACTATCTGATCTATTCTAGGTAGTGGGAATGGATCTTTTGGACATGCCTTATTCAGCGTTGTGTAGTCGATACACATCTGAAGCTTCCCGCCGGCCTTGGGTACAACGACTGGGTTTGCCAGCCATTTTTGGTGGAAGACTTCTCAGATGAATCCAGCTTCGAGCAACTTCTTCACTTCTTGTCGTATGAAGTTTTGTCGCTCTACTAATTGCTTCTGAGGCTTCTGATGTACGGCCCGAGCGTCAGGATAGATCTTCAGATTATGCTCGATCACTTCCCTAGGGATCCCAGGCATTTGTGACAGTTGCCAGGCAAACACGTAAACGTTAGCCCGAAGGAAAGTGATGAGCGCGAGTTCCTATTTGTCATTCAGACCTCCCTATATACGGGTGGTCTGAGCGGCATCAGAACTGATTTGGACGACTTTGACGGGAATGTCGGTGTCGCCGCTTGGTTGCACGCGAGGTGCAGAGGTTGAGCCTCGTTGACGAATGCTCGGGGGTTTCGGATCTTGTTCCTGCCTGGACTATTCCTCTTGCGCTGTAGCGAGCGCATGAAGTTCTTCCAAAGCAGTCACTCCAATAGTGTGGTCTCCGCGGATCCGGAGAACACCAGCTGGTGTCGGCATCTTCAACACCAGGTAGCCATAATGAGCAGCAGCCATGAACTTGTATAAGGTTGGTATGCCCAGAATGGCATTGAAGGGTAAGTTGATCTGAGCAATGTCAAAGAACAACTTCTCAGTGCGATAATTTTCCTGAGTCCCGAAGGTCATGGGGAGAGTAATGGCACCAAGTGGGGTTATGGCCCCCAGACCTACTCCAGAGAAAGGTCGGGAGGGGCGAAGATCCGAAGGCCGGAGATGAAGCTTGACGAAAGCTTCGAAAATTATGAGGTTCAGCCCCGAACCTCCGTCCATCATTACATGGTGGAGTTGGATGTTGTTGATGGTCGGAGATACCATCAATGGGAGTTGGCCAGCTCCAATCATGTTCTGAGGGCAGTCCGACGGGTCGAAAGTGATGGCGGTATCCATCCACTTCCGGTGCGGCTCCGCCCTGGCGGTGGGAGCTACCGAAGCCATGTCCGCCGCATGGTTTTGAGGACACGGCGGGTGGTGATGTCCCACGAACCACCAAAGATGGTGTTCATGGTTTTCCGACGTTCATTGTCAGAGACGTCGGAATCATCATCAACGGAGGTGTATACAGCCTTCAGGACTTTTTTAGGGTCCTAAAAACCTAAATCCTCTTCGGCCAGAGCTTCGTCGACTTTCTGTTTTCCTTCCCCTTGTCGGAAAGGAGCTTCTTCCCGGCGCTTGTTGTAACGCTCGGCAAGGTTTTGGACCTCTCAGCAGTCTTCCAAGTTGTGGCCGTTTGACTTATGGATAGGACACCACATTTTGGAGTTGCCGCCATCTTCAGATGAAGGTCGAGGTCGTTTCTCGGGGCGTGGCCCCCAGCCACCCGGAGCTGCAGCAGCTGCAGCAGTAGGTGTGCCAGCCGACGGCTTTTCTTACCGTTGGACCTTTTCTTCTTTTTGCCACTCCCGGAGGTAGTGGCCTCGCCCTTGGAGGATTTTTTGTTATCCTCCGGAGGTGGTTTGGAGTGCATTTCACGGCCCTCCACAGCTTTGGCGCACTTGTCATCCAAGCTGAAGAGCTCCATGCCGCTGGTGATCTCCTTGATCGCCAGCTTCTCCAACATCTTCTTGTCTCGTACGCCCTGTCTAAATGCCACAATAACAGAGGCGCTGGAGATAGAAGGAATAGTGTTTCGTACCTGGGAGAACCTCTGGATGAAGAAACGCAGGGATTCTCCCCCCTTCTGCGTTACAGCAAAAAGGTCCAGTTCGGTGCCTGGTCGGGTGTATGAACTCCCGAAATTGGTAGTGGACTGTTGGCATAATTCCGTCCAACTATTGATGGAGTTGGGCGGGAGGCTCATGAACTAGGACCTGGCGGTCCCAGTCAAAGCCACTGGGAAGTAGTTGTCCATTACGGCCTCGTTACCTCCGGCTGCAAGGATTGCAGTGGAGTAAATCTGGAGAAACTCAGCGGGATTGACAGACCCGTCAAATTTCTCTAGCAGGTGAGGCCGGAACTTTTTTGGCCACCTGACCATGCATAGGTGCATGGCCAGAGCAGAACAGCCTCCTCCTACTCCCTCGGGAGCAGGACTGTCTTGAGCCTCTCGCCTTTCGCGAGCACGCTCGATATGGATGCGACCGTCCTGTTGAGGATAACGGCGATCAAGCTCCGCCCGGAGGTCGTGAGTTGAAAGCCTCGTTACTGTATGAGTGCGTCGTGCTCCAGAAGGCAGCAATGTCACTTGTTGGGACGCAACGCGCCTCCTATTTTGGGAAGCATGCAGACTAAGTCTGCCCGACAAAGTCCGATGCTGCGATGGGGCCCGCCCCAAGGAGGAGGACCTCGGTTGCTGATGCGATCGGCTGCTGCTATAACCAAATGTTCCACATCATCCCTCCATTGCTCCATTGCGCCCTGGGATGCACCCGGAGGTAGTGGGCGTTGGATAAGAGCACGCGCTGCATGGAGCGCGTGTTCGGGGTTGTTGTTATTCGCTGACGCTGTGACCGGCGCAGATGCTCCGTCCCGCTGTCCAGCTTGATTTGCTGGTGCAGGCGGTGGTGGCGGTGGCATGACTCCTGCTGGAGCTGTGGCACCCGCTGGTTGCTGCATGTTGGAGGGGTTGCCTCCAGCAGGTTGTGCAGCGAGGTTGTCGTTGGACGATCCAGCAGCTGAGTTCACCATTCTTGAAATCTCGGGCGCCCCTACCTGGCGCGCCAGCTGTTGGTGGTTGAATACGACAGATCTCCCGACACTACTGTTGGTAGTTCTTGGAGTTCGTAGTTCGGTAGTGGGCGCGCAGAGATTCAAGAAGGTGAAGGCAAGTTGACATAGAGGTTTACATGGTTCGAGCCGTTTGAGCGTAATACCCTACTCCACGGGGTGTGTTGATATTGTATTGAGCGATTGAGTATGTGTGAGAGCGTAAGTGTCTCGAGAGCTCAGATAGAGTCCAGAGAGTGGTCCCTTTGTGTACCGTCGACCAGTCCTTTTATAGTACAAGGACCGGTCGTTACACAGTTAGCCTGGCCCGACAAGTGGCCTTGGCGGTTACTAATGTTTGATACACAATTAATAAGATTAATTACCCTCAACAGCGTGGTAACGGGCCTTGACAGCCCGTTACTGGTATTAAGGGTCTTCCGATCGTGTGTAATTAATATGGTATTAATGACACTTAATCAGGTCTTGAAGTCTTTGATTGCCCCTTGAAGGTCCGAGCTGTTGGGGGTCCACTAGCCTAATTGTTGAAGTTGAAGGTCTGGCGGTTTGGACACGTGGCAGCTCCGGAGCTTACCGTCGTGGACGGGTAGGTCCGGTGCTGTTGGACACGTGTCGGTACCGGAGCTTCCCTGGGGTTAGGTCCGGTGGTGCCATACTGGTATCTAGTCCGGAGCTTTCCCATGTGTAGGCGATAGCTCCGGTCTTATGATACATGTGGCGGCTTTGGGACTAACCATGTCAGGGAAGCAGGTCCGATTACGGCTGACATGTGGGGCCTTCGGAGGTCTTCAAATCTGGTAGTTGGAGTTTCCTTATGATCTTTGCGATCTCAAGGGGTACCCCGTATGCAGGGTACCGACAAGTTCAAACTTGTGATTAGTTTTCATTAGAGCTTGTATTCGGGGATATTATGAATTGTGTAATAAAAATGGTTAATTAATCTTGTTCTGTGGTAATTATTTGGTTATCCTTTTGTGAATGCACTTGTGTATGTGTGTTGAACGTTCTGGACACACATATGCCCTCACTTGGTTCATTTTCGGAACCGGGTGTCACATGATGGGACGCACAACTGTTCAAATTGAATTCAAAGGACGCACATGCACTGCACTCGTTTAAGTCACCTCGCTAACCAGCGCGCACACTCCGTATGCCCGGTTGCATCAACTGTCTGTATTAATGGCTACTATGCAGACGGCTCGTTCTTCAAGACCCACTTATAAAATAGGTTTGTTTACACCGACGTGTGAGCCGCATGTGAAGTTCAATCATCAAAGACGGCTATCAAATCATTCGACATCACGGGTATATTTTTTAACGAACCGTCCGTGTAAAAAATCGAGGCGGGTGTAAAAATGATTTTTGTAGTAATGTATCTTAAGGATTGAGTCAGAGATAATATTCTTAATAATAAAAAATGACTCTGCTTCCAGGCTAGCATCCATAGTCCTCACTCTCACCCTTCGTCGCGCTCATCATGCAACGCCGGTCCAAGCGAAGCATATATTCTACAGTAACGCATGTGCATTACCAGTCTTTAGCGTATGGACCTGTAGAACGTCGGATTCGTCAGCTATTGCGAATGCACATGCAGTACTATAATAATATTACTCTCTTCGTTCTCTAAAATTTATCACGTTTTAATTCATTTTTCACTGAAGAATACAAAATTTTGGGTGGGAGCGAGTACTCAGGTCAAAACGGCCATGCGAGGACGGCCGATCCTCTCCACCCGACACACGCACAGCTGATCCAAAGTGTGCACGCGCGCGCCGTGCATTGCGTTTGCGTGGGGTTCAAACAGGTGGCCAGACACACGGCCAATCGCTAGTCTCTACCTACGTGACAAGAATGAAAACTACTACACCCACTGTGTAACTCTCAGGCTATTTTCATTGGTGTTGCGAGATTATGCGAACGATGAAGAGCTCAACAGGAGGGCCAGCTGAAAACGAAGAGATTCGCTGGGCGTCGGTAGTGGACGCGTGGGGCTCGCACGCGTCGACGGTGCGGACGACGTCACGGTTACGCGGTATGAAGTCACGGAGAAACCAGCCACCAGTTTTTGTTGTGCTCAATCTGAAACGTTGCATGAAAAAATGATACACTAGCAGATGGCGTTCCGCCTGTCTCCGTCGCTGCATTACGCAAGCTGTTATTTGACGAAGTCTGTTGTTTCTATTCGACGCATGCAGAAACGGAGGGAGTATCGGTCAGCGTCGTTCCTACGGATCGCCCCCGCTAAGCATTTGGCGCCTGCTGCTGCCCAGGGGTGTGCTTCTGCCTTGATCCCAAGAACAATCTGGTCAACACACTTCTTCTTAGCTTAAAAAGTCCGGGCGTTTCTTTCCTTCCAGAAAAATCAAGTAAGGTGTCAGCGAAATAAATGTACAAATTAATGTTGCATGAGCCCATGCAGGAGATTCATCGGTTGCAAAATGGCACATCTTTGCCCATTAATATAAGTGACCAACAACTGGTGCCATGCCACCCTGTTGACCAAGTTTAAATGCAGCCAGTGTAACTGACTACGTAACTGGAATGGAGCCACGATCTTGGCGTGCATGCCGGCAGTCGAAGGAGCGGCGACGCGCGCTGCCGCTCGCCCTCCGCCGCGTCGTGACAATCCACCAGCACCGCCACGCCGCACGCGGACTCGGAAGCTGACACAACCTTGCTCACGAACGTCAATGGTCAACCTGTATGACTGTATCCTCTTCCACCGCACTATTATGTTCAGCACCGTGAGTTCTTCGCAGCACAAACTTTTTTATTTCCTTTTTCGTTCATGTTGTCATCAACATTCTGTTCAGGTTCAAGCTAAAGATAGCTGGATCGACAGCATGGACACGCATGAACACTCTATGGAAAAGCAAAGAAAGATATTAACCATGGCAGCTACGCCAGGTCAGGGAGTCTGCGAGACGCGGCGAGCTATGTGCATTGTTAGGACCACGGCGCCGTCGCATGTCACATCCAGTCGTCGTCTTGATCGAAGCCGCAGCACGGGTACTGGTCGAACGGATCGAGGCTCATGCCGCCGCCGTTGCCGAGGAAGAGGCCGCCCCAGCCGGCGTCCATGATCCCGTCCATGCCGAACAGGTACATGGGCTCCGGCCACTCCGTCGCCTCCACGCCGGACGCCGCCGAGGCAGAGGCCGAAGACGAGCAGGAGGGTGAGATCACTGACGCGGAGCCGGCGGAGGCAGAGGAAACGGAGCCGCAGTTGCTCGCCGCGGGCGGTGGCGCGGGGAGTTCGTGCGGCTGGATCAGCGGCGGGTCCTGCTCCTCCGCCGCCTCCTCCTGCGGCGGCTGCTTCTCTTGCAGTTGTTGTGGCTCGTGCTCTGCTTTCTCCTCGTGCTCCTTCCGCTCTTGTACGGGAGGATCAGGGGCCTGCTGCAATGGCAGGTGGGTGACGGGGTCGATCCCCATCTTGAGGAGCTTCTTACGGATGTGTGTGTTCCAGTAGTTCTTGATCTCGTTGTCCGTCCTCCCGGGGAGCTCCGCCGCGATCTTGGACCACCTGCATGGAAACAGAGTTGACTCAAAAAAAAAAAACAGGGCACCAGTTCACGGTGAGACGATGTTCAACAATACGACGAAACAACTGGAAGCAGAGAAACGTGAAGGGTTCTGCACTCAGAACCGCACCGCACGCACCTGTTGCCGACCTTGGCGTGCATGTCGATGACTAGCCTCTCCTCGTCGTCGGAGAGGAGGCCCCGCTTGAGGTCCGGCCTCAGGTAGTTGGTCCAGCGCAGCCTGCAGCTCTTCCCGCACCTCAGCAATCCTGCACTCGGCACCTCACGAGTCACACACGCAACAGTCCATTGCATGCAAGCAAGCACTCGATCATGGACGCGTTAATGGAGGAGCAGGGACCGCCTTACCTGCGAGCTTGGGGACGAGGCGCCAGCAGCAGTGGCCGTGGGTCAGGAGGAAGCCGACGAGCTTCTGGTCCTCCTCCGCCGTCCACGGCCCCTTCTTCACGCCCGCCTTGTCACAGCACGGCTGCCTTCCCATGACTCACCTCTCTCGCTCTCCTCTCCAAACAACCAGGAGGCAGGAGCAGCTTCTGTGTTTGTGTGCGCGCGCAATGACGAACGGCCTGCTCGCAGCTGCCTATCTCTGTTCCAGGTAAGCTCGGCGCCGTGCGGGATTTGTATTTATAGAGGAGAAGTGGGGACGCTGCCCGCCGGAGCGGCGCCACACGTGGCGGACAGAGTGGGCGGGGAGCGTCGTACGTGTGAGCCCGTTTCTGAGGGCGCCATGCCGATGATCCCTTTCGACGGGGTGAATAACTGGCATGGGATTCACGGCCTGCTGACGGTGGATTCGTGGGATTCGAGTGGCAAACGTGCATTCTTTGAACGTATTTCCAAACTTGTTTGATTTTCTTATATTTTTTATTTGGGGGTAAGGCGCCCTGCAGTCTTGATCTGGGTGGTTTGCCGTTTCTTCATATGTCAAGGGAGAAAAAAGTCTTGTTCAGCTTTACGGAATAAATTCACTGAATCTAAAATCTCAACCAAATAAGTTTTATTGCGAATAAAATTCTTGAAAATATGTATATTTTTCAGTGTGGATTGGAATCTCCTATAATACTAGATTCCTCAAATTCTCATGTAACTATGGGAAAAATATCCATCTACTATTCGTTAAATACCCGAATTATTTCTTTTTTTTCTTTCTCTTGCTCATAATATTTATTTCTCAACTCACCGTTAAAATCGGATCTTTTAGAATCTACAGCTGAACATACACCTTTCCTCACATAAAACTAAGATGCAAATCTTGGACTAAAAACTCAAGGGCCATATACCATCTGTACTACCCTATCCACACATTTTGCTATAAGGATAAATTTCAATTTTCAGTTTCAGGACGACGGTACAAAAAAATTGAACCAAAATACAGACAAAATGGGCGTAGATATTCTTACTCAAGCTCTATATTTTTATTTATTGATATAAAATATTTAAATAGAAGTTTGACTGGGCCATCAGCCTTTTCTTTCCAAAAAACTTTTTGATATATTAATGAAAGAGTAAAATACACCCGGGATTCATGAACTTGTCCAGTTGGATTCATGAACTTGCCCAGTTGTGTCATCCGAAACCATATACTTTTATTTTTATTTTTTAATCCTATGAACCTGTTTATCTATATCATTTAGATTCATGAATTTTTGGGACTCGAGCAGGGGCCAACTGGCGGCCGGTTGGGGCCGAGTTGCGCCCCCCAGGTTCGAGCGCTGCTCGTCCCGGGTGCTCACCTCCTTCTTAAATTAGTGTCGCTGGCCATTTGGACCAGCTGGCTTTAAAAAAGAAAGATTCATGAATTTTTCTTCACATTTATGGGTGTATAAATTATTTAATTAAGTAGTGTAATGCAGCATCATACCTCTTCACCAATATGTCTTGAACCTTTGTGGTCCTCAAATAAGCATATCACACATCACCCTTCACTCTCTCTTTTTATGCCCAAGCAACGCTATCGAGAAACAATCATTGGGTTGGATTCTTCACCTCTCTTCACGTTATATTACCCTTTTTCAGGTTGGATTACGAAGAGATTTGGGATCCTTAGAACGAGCTTTTTGTCAGGATTATTTAACAGCATTAAAATTTATAGACAAGATCATGATGACTTGGTAAGTATTTGCATGGCGATGATCTCAGCAATAACAGGAGACACGATACACCCATATTCGGGCTCCATGCGGCAAGACAATACCCTACTTCCTTTTCAAAAAAAAGGTAATATCCTACTTCTGTTTGATTGATTTTTATTAATAACGAGATTACAATGAGGTTATTCTGCGAGATGTTCGGTAGTCGATGTCTCTGTGCTATAATGTCTGGAGGCTTGAATGTTTCCGTATGTGAACCTAGTAAAGGATGTCATGATGTCTCAACTCAGTGCCCTCCTCCATCTTTTATAAGTTTTCAGAGGTCTGAGGACGTATCTCGTTCCGTTACATGTTTGATGAGTCCCTAGCTAATTGTATTTTTATCTTGCTATATCTAATCCCGAGGTAGTTGTTTTCTTCCATATCTAACGTGAGTCCATATAATAATCTCCTTTCTGACTTTACCTTCCATGTTAAGGTAGACTATGAGTCGTAATTCCGTATACTTGATCCGAGGTCATCCGCACATCACTAATTTTTGCATATTGATTTTAGGAACGGTGATTGCAGATGCTTCTACACGAATCCCAACACACTACATAAGTGGTTGCAACTCGCCTCATCTCCAGCACGAACCTGCGAGCGTTGACTTCGGATCACTACGTAAGAAATCTAAATAGGAGATAAAGATAGACGACACACTTAAAAGTGGATGTGTCTGATAAGGTTAAGCGAGACGAGCCCTCTTCAGCGAGGATCTGACATGACTCGGCTGAACGTTCAAGAAGACGTGTTACAATAAATCATGTCTCAGTTAGGTCGGTATCTGAGACGCGCCTTCTCTCTGGAAAATAGAAGACGCTCTTCCAACAAAACGTGTCTCCAATGTGCGCAAGAAATGAGACGTACTCTACACAAGGCACATCTCTTTTGTCTTCGCTTACAGACTCTCGTCGCCGAACGTTTAATTCATTCATTCACAGTTGAACAAACAAAATATACATCACACAGATGAACACATATAACACATATTCATTAACAAATATATTACAAAACACAAGAAAAAAATACAAGACACAAGAAAATAAAAAGAACATCAACTAAAAAACAACAAAAAAACCTAAATCCTACTCCTCCCCTCCTCCTCCTCCTCCTCCTCCTCCTCCTCTCCCCTCCTCCTCCTCCTCCTCCGGCTGCTCTGCCGGTTGCTCCGGATGGTCCGGATCCAGCGGTGCAACCTCGCGACCGAGATTCCTGTCATCGCCGCCACAAGGATATTGCTGCCCTCGGTGCCGAGCACCTCGGCCATCGTCTCGAGCAGCCTCTAAAACCGGTCGAACAGCCTATCGAACAACATCTCGAGCAGCTCTTTGCTGAACCTCTCAGGGGAGCATCAACACTGTTACTTGCAGGGTGGCTTCCTCAACGGGTTTGGCGGTGGAACGTTGGCCATGTTGGGTTGTATGCGCAGAGAAGACAAACGAAGATAAGAGACTGATGGCACCTTATATAATGTATGTGTGGAGAAGCAAAATGGAGACGCGCTTTTAGAAAGAGTGTGTCTCCGATTCCCCATGTCACCTTTAGCTTCGTGATTTTCTCCATTTTGCTTCGGTTCACTATTGATATCACACGTCACTGAACTTAGAGCACATTCACTTGATAACTAAATAATTCACTTGTCCAGAAAATAATCAAATCCTTCCTTATGATTCTTGAGGAACACGATGAACACACTACACATTCATTCATTCACACAGTTGTTGAACACACAAGATAATATTCAATCACATAAGATAGATTTTCTTCATTAACACAATATATTAGAAAACACAAGCAACTAAAAACAACAAAAAAACACTAAATTCTCCTCCTCCTCCTCTAGATCCTCCTCCTCCAGTGGCGACTCCGGCGCCGGTGCAACAGGAGCCTGGGCCGGCTGCACCTGCTGCACCGACGGTGCAACCCCGAGAACAAGGTTGCTCTCCATCGCCCCCATCAGGTTTTGGCAGCTCTCAGCGCCGAGCACCTAGGCCATTGTCTCAAACAGAATGTCGAGACGATCGGCCACCCCCGTGAGGGCTAAGAGGTAGTGGTCGATGGTACCCATTCCAATATACTGTGGAAGGGTACCCAGACCCAAGGAACTCATGGCACGAGATGTATTGTTGTATGCCTCTTGTGCCATAAGGAGGCGCTGCTCGGTGTTGAACCTCTCGGGGGAGCTTCCACCCAGCTTCTTGCACGGTGGCTCCCTCAAAGGGCTTGGCGGCGGAGGGTCAACCATGGTGGAGGTGGTTGTCAGCGCGGAGAAGACGAAGTAAAGAAGAAATGGATTCTGTCGGTACCCAGCATACCGGGTATCCTCGCGCACAAGCTAGAGCCGCCAAGGTACCCCATCTTTCGTAGAGGCAGGGTCCGAGGGCGCCATATGTTCAGAAGACCCGGACTCATCAACCTCAGATACGGGGTCTGGGGTACCTACAAGAGGCCCCGAAGAAGAGTTCAGCTCCCTCTCGGAGACGAGCTCCCAAGCAGCCACGTGTCTAGCCGGGAAGGATCCCTCTCCCTCGTGAGACAGGGCTCCGGAGCTGCCACATGATCCGAGACATCAGACAGGCCATCTCCTGTATAGGCGAGCTCTGGTGCTGCCACGTGTCCCACAAGACGGGACTCAACCTCCTCCGCGGAGGTGTGCTCTCGAGCTGCCACGTGGTCCGCAAGACGGACCTGACCTCCTTCTTAGAGATGAGCTCCCGAGCTATTACGTAGTCCAGCCACTTTCCCTGGACGGAGGGTCGCGGGAGTTAAGAGGGTGGTACGTCTTGTTGTCCCTGTTAAGGATTGAAGATACGCGGCTTCCTCAGTGGCACAACGCACGCCTAATGTTAGGTACCGCTACAACCAATCGCATCGCAGTGAAGACGCCGCAGGACTATTCCACTCCGCCAAGTGGGTAGCTTACAGTGACACAGACAGTTGGGCGGGACATCCCCTGCCATTGTTAGCAACAGCACATGGGCTACTGACGACTCAGGCGGCAAGATGGCGAGTTTTCACTACCACGGTCAAAGCAAGCTTATGCGATAAGTCTTAGATCTTTAGGATAAGATCGCCGCGGGAACACCTGTCGGGCCTCGGACCCCACTTGTAAGGCATCCGGCCTTAGCTATAAAAGGCTTGGACCGCCACCGTTACAAAGGACCGAACATTGAATCCCCGACACACGCATACACACTAGCAATACAATCCACCGTGGAGTAGGGTGTTATGCTCATTGTGGCTCGAACCACGTAAAAACTGCCCTCTCATACTCTTTCACGCGCTCGCACGCTTGATTGAGGCCTAAGCCCCGCCGAACAAGGACCTCAGCAGGCTACTCCTTAGCAGATCTGGGGAAGTGTCGCATTAAAACTTCAACAAATTCAAAGTGAGCGACGCGCTTGTGAAGAACTCATGGGTGATGGCGCATCTTAAATGAGGTCTGCGCAGAGTCAATGATGGAGCAGTTGGTTTCTCGCGCATTGATGGAACGATGGGACGCATCGATACCGCCTCGACATTGTTCATTAGTCATCCGATTAGTAGCAATTAATTGAGCTTATCGGTATCTGCAGCACTATTAGGCCGAATGACTCGATCAGAGCGATCAGATATCTAGTCGTCTGACTAGTCGTCCGATTAGGGCGACTAGTCGGCCGATCAACGATCAGAAAACTTGGACGACTAGCTATTCAACAGAGGGAAAAATTGGAACGGGCCTTTTCACCCGTGGCCTATTAGGGTTAAACCCCTGTCCGCCCCGCGTCTTCCCGACTCCGCGTTTGGACGAAACGCTCCGTCTTCCCGCCGCCCGCCGTTCTGCGCCCTGCCTCTGGAGCCGCCCGCCGCCCTCCGTTCTGCGCCCCACCTCTGGAGCCGCCCGCAGCCCGCCGTTCTCCGCTCCGCCTCCGGAGCCGCCCGCTGTTCTCCGGTGCCTCCAGCACTCGTCTACCTCCTCTTCCCGTGCGTACACCGCACCGTACAAGGCTGGAATCATGAGTTCGTCGGAAGATGGTAAGATTTCATCCCTCCCTCCCCTGTTTCTTGTTCTTGAGAGTTCATACTTCGTACTTGTTCATGTGTTATACATGTACACTTGTACTCAATAATCTGAAATCTGTATGGTGTATGCTTGATGTTCAATGGTTTGCTTTACATGTCCTGCTGCCCTGCTGTATACGCACTGATGCACTGATGCCCTGCTGTTAATGCTTCATGCCTTACTGCCCTCATGCTTGATGCTTCGCTGTATATGCTTCATGGCTGTCCCTTTTGTATAGCTGTATATATTCATATATTTTCCCTGCTGTATAGCTGTAATGATGTATATATTGTTCCTGCTATATTGTTGTATATGCTTTGCAGTATGTTCTTCTATTCTTCATACTGGATTATTGGTCAGTTTCTCTGCATACTGATCTTCATGGTGTTTTTCAAAGTATCAGCATTGTGCTGGAAATTGTTAGTTGAAGTATGTTATGCAAAATTGATATTTGTGTATGTAATATGTATATATATGTTGACATATATATAGTGTCGACTAGATATGTCGTCCAAAATATCCAGGACGACTAGGGACGACTAGGGGGTCGACTAGGATCGACTAATCACCCTTATCGACGACTAATCGATCTAGTCACTCTAGTCAGCCCTTAGGTGACTAGGGTCGACTAGACGACTAATGAACATTGCGCCTCGGGGAAACAAAAGGTCGCGCACGCCGGATGTCGCACGCGTCTCTGCATGACGCCACCGAAATTAAGTTCTATGCAGTCCTCACGTGGTGCGTCTCTCTTTCGACAATGGAAGATGCGCTTTAACGTAACAAGCATCTCGCTTTGTTCTCACGCGTCTCGCATTTCTCTCCCTCATCTCTTCATCTTCGGTGCTCCTTTACTAATAGACCAATGGTCCTTTACTAATTGACCAACTCTAGTACGACCGTCGTCTCTGTTCACCATCGTCGTCGTTGCCGTCCTTGTCATTGTTGTCGTCGTCCTCGTCATCGTCGTCACTGTTCATGGATGGGTTATATATCAGCTTGGCACGTAGCCGACCGAAGGAGGAGCGCTTGGCATGGCGCAAGGACCATCCCCGTGTAGGTACATATGGCACATCGGTCGCATGGTTGTATATATGTAGCTCTGCAATAGACTGATGAACTTAACTATACTTTTGTTTTTCTGTCTTGTTTGTTTTTGATATTTTCAATTTCTCTTCGTAGGGTTTCTTTGTGAAGCCTGAATCGGGAGATTTATTGAAGTGGTAGTGCATCGTCCCTTATAATGAAGGGGTAAGTCATGAAGAACAAGCACAATCATATGAGTTTAACCATCATCCTTCTATTAATGAATTTCCTTTGTAGAGTGAGTGGAAAGGTGGTTGCTACCCCCTGACAATCTCCTTCTCATAGGACTAATCGTTGGTGCCTCCAAGATACGCCTTTCCACGTGGTTTCTTCCACCCAAATGTCCATCGCTCAGGAGCACTCTGCATTGGATTCTTGATTAAGAGACTGTAAGATAGACTTATTTTGCTCATGTAATTGTTGCTGAAGTTATTTGAACTGGTTTCTTATGTTGCTTAAATTGATATTTCGTAGGGGTGGTGGACTGGTTTTATAATCAAAACTATAATACTTGAAGTTCAGCGTTTGCTGCATCAGCGCCCGATGTTGAAATTGATTGTTATAATCTAATTATCAAGGTTAAACACTTTGTGTTAGTGACCAACGTAGGTTATTCATTCCTCCTTTCACATTTGTTAATTTAAAGAATGTAAATATTTTCAGGATCTAGGAGAATATAAGAGACGTGTTCGGGAGCAAGCTGGACGGTAAAGTTTAGATTGATCTATAGGAGCTTTAGGAATAAATTTAGATTCGAAATTAGTTTAGAGGGCACGAAATGTATGAACTATGAAATTCATTGAGTTGCAAATTATCTATGAATTGCAATGTCATTGCGTTTGTTTATCTATAAATTCTAATTATATCCATTAATTGCAATGTCATTGCATTTGTTTATCCCTGCAACGGATGCTCACAATAACGTGCGAGTGGCAACGGACGCTCACGATGTCGTGCGGGTGTAAATAGGGTGAAGAGTGCATGAGATACGCAATTTAAAAAGGCGCGTCATAGATTTCATATTCGTACCGAAGATCTTTTGTCCCACCTCGGAAAGTTGTGCTCATTTCAACGACCATATAGGGCATTGCGCACAGTTTCCAGTCGACATGTCAGCATGTGAAAGTTGTTTGTAGGATCGAAGAGCACGTGAAAAGCTACGGGGGGGTGAATGGTAGATTTAAAAATCTCACGCAGCGGAAACAATTAAATCCCAACCCCTTCGGCAGAAAAATAATCTGTTAGAGAAATCGTGTGTGAAACTAATCTAAACGTGTTTCACCATGACATAAGTGATAGATATCAGAGAAGATCAAGTCACGAAGACAACACAACAAGAATCACTCAAATCCGTCAAGAGAAACTCAAGTTATGATCGAAAGATCGAACAAAGGTCAATCTGTCCTACCCGAGAAAAACAATTCTGAAATACTGCAAAGAAACTCGTATAGATCCGAAACTACAAATCCAATGACCGTGAAATTTTGAAATATGATAGATAATCAAGTTGCAAATACAACCCAAAAATAATCACGTCAATTGGATCTGTAAAACTCGAGTTATGATAAAACCACCGACGAAAGGTAGTGTTGTCCAGAAACTCGATGAGTAAAACTTGTCTGAAACAAGTCGGACAAACAAGGCACAAAAGTTCCTTCAAACTACAAATTTTATTCAACAGAACACAAGAGGAACAGCTCCAAAATCGTGCACCACGAGCTCTGGCCTCCCTTGCTTATATAACCAGCCCTTAGGCCAACCCAATCTCAACTAAGACTCTAATCCTACTCCGTTCACGAATCAAAACTTTCCATAACTGCTTAAGACTCTTCTATACACAGATAGAAGCAATCTTAAGACTTCCAAACACCTTAGGAATGTATCACACATTCCTAAAACAACTCAAATTCTTGATCCACACGAAATCCTAACATAACCAACTCGATACTTTCCATACCGAGTCATAACCGACTCCGCCGCAGCCAAAGTCATCAACCGATATGATCTGATCCTTCCAACCAGATCTTTTGTAAGACCTATGTGTGTTGAATACATTGGCTTGTAGTGAATACACTTGGCTTTGATGATAAAAGTTTTGAATTTCACCAAAACACCTTTTTATCAAGGTCCGACTCTAGCTCTGAGCTACAGCAAGGTCCAATGGTAGGTCCGGCTTGTTTTGGGTAGCTCTGGTTACGTTCGATGTTAGGTCCGACTAGCTTTGGTCAGCTCCGATGAGTTTTGTCTTTAGCTCCGACATGTCTTTGATAGCTCCGGCATGTTTTTGCTAAGCTCCGAAGTTGATTTTTCTAGCTCCGACGCTAGGTCCTGCTAGTTTTGTAAGCTTCGGCGGGAGCTTGGTTGTACTAGTTTTGGTAAGCTCCGGCGCTAGGCTCTACTAGCTTTTGTTAGCTCCGGCTCAAGGTCCGGGTTGCTCTGGCAAGGTCCAGAACTTGACCGTAGTGCTTCTGCTTTTCATTTGCAATGTTTTATACTTGCTTTACATTGGTTGAAAGATTGCTTAGTATTCATTTACTAAGTTTTTTGTGCGTTTTGGATGATATGGCTGATATCGTTTTGCTATGCTTTGCAACATGCTTATGTGAGGTTCTCACGTAGGGTGTTGTGTTCGGAACTAACTTGAGTCAAGTCGAGGACTTGGGCACGTATGGATTGGTTGTTTATTCATGTGCAGGTGTTGCTTGAGTTCAAGACATGGCTGGTGACGGGATCCATTGGACTAGTCTCAGGGAGGAGATGAGGTTCCAACAACCAAATTCAGGAAGAATTGTGGTTGAGCTAATCAGGAGGTTACGCAGCATGATTGAATCAAGAATAATGCATATGAAGGTATCGCGGACGTCATTGGAAGATGTTTGCACATGTGCAAGGAGTGCATGAACGTGGCTACATGGTTCCGAGACGTGATGAAGAGATGTGGACGTAAAGAGTTGGTCGGAAAGGTCCAACCGACTAGGTTATGGACTCAGGCTGCGGCTGAGTCGGGTTTGACTCAAATATGGAAAGATTTGAGTTGGTTATGATAGGATTTCATGTGGGTCACGAATTTGAGTATTTTAGGAATGTGGGATACGTTCCTAAGGTGTTCGGAAGTCTTAATATTGCTTCTATCTGCGTATAGAAGAATCCTAAGCAGTTATGGAAAGTTACGATTCGTGAACAGAGTAGGATTAGGTTTCTGATCTGAGTTGAGTTGGCTTTCGAGCTGGTTATATAAGCAAGGGAGCTCAGAGCTCATGGGGCACGACCTTGGGGCTGTTCCTCTTGTGTTCTATTGAATAAAATTCGTAGTTTGAAGGAACTTTTGTGCCTTGTTTGTCCGACTTGTTCCAGACAAGTTTTACTCGTCGAGTTTCTGGACAGCACTACCTTTTGTCGGTGGTTTTATCATAACTCGAGTTTTACAGATCCAATTGACGTGATTATTTTTGGTTTGTCTTCACAACTTGATTATCTATCATATGTCAAAATTTCACGGTCATTGGATTTGTGTTCTATGATCTACACGAGTTTCTTTGCAGCGTTCCAGAACTGTTTTTTCTCGGGTAGGGCAGATTGACCTTTGTTTGATCTTTTGATCATAGCTTGAGTTTTTCTCGACGGATTTGAGTGATTACTTTTGTGTTGTCTTCGTGACTTGATTCTCTATGATATTCATCACTTTTGTCACGGTGAAAAACATTTAGATTAGTCTCACACACGATTTCTTTAACAGATCGTTTTTCTGCCGAAGGGGTTGAGGTTTAAATTGTTTCCACTGCGTAAGATTTTTAAATCTACCATTCACCCCCCTCTGGTAGCTTTTCACGTTCTCTTCGATCCTACATATTTCCATCCATAAACCATCTTTGGAACCATGTTGCCATGTCATGCACCACATACATACGTGCAAACACCTTCCTTCGACGTTCAGTAACCTTCATATGCACTGCCCTTGATTCAATCATCCTGCGCGTCCTCCTGATCAGCTCAACCACAGTTCCTCCCGAACTTGTTTGTTGGAACCTCATCTCCTCACTGAGACTAGTCCAATGGATCCCGTCACCAGCCAAGACTTGAACTCAAGCAACACCTGCACATGAACAAACAACCAATTCGTATGAGCCCAAGTCTGCGACTTGACTCAAGTCAGTTCCGAACACAACACCTTACGTGAGCACCTCACATAAGCATGTTGCAAAGCATATCAAAACTATATCAACCATATCAACCAAAACGCACCAAAAACTTAGTAAAAGAATACTAAGCAACCTTTCTATAAGTGTAAAGCAAGTTCGAAACATTTCACATGAAAATTTGGAACATTACGATCAAGCTCCAAACCTTGCCAAATCTAACCGGAGCTTGAGCCGGAGCTTACCAAAACTAGTACAACCTAGCACTGGAGCTTACCAAAGCTAGTACAACCTAGCGCCGTTGCATACCAAAGCTAGTCAGACCTAGCGCTGGAGCTAACCAAAACTAGTCGGAACTAGTCATCCCAAGTCGGAGCTAGAAAAATATGTCGGAGCTAACCAACATAAGTCGGACCTAGCGAAACATATCGGAGCTTAACAAAGACATATCGGAGCTAAAGACAAAGCTCACCGGAGCTACCCAAAAACATGTCGGATCTAGACAAAGAAAGTCGGACCTATTGTCGGACTTTGCAGAAGCTCGGAGCTAGAGTCGGACCTTGCTAAAAAGATATTATGGCAGTATTCAAAACTTTTATTGTCAAAGCCAATGTATTCAACACACATAGGTCTCACAATCTCCCCCTTGATGAATGCTGCAACACCACTTAAGATCCGAACATTGGCTTATTCACATTAAAAGTTTTGAAAAACAATTTCTCCCCCTTTGTAAAACAGATATAAAATGAGAAAAAGAAATTCTCCCCCTGAGAAGAATCGTGCCAAAAACAATTGTGAATATGTGCAATTTGTAATGTGTAATCAATGTCTTCCCCTTGCATATTTATTTTAAAAAAATTTACATATTATCTATTATCTTTGCCCCTTTGACAATGTATTCAGCAAGGTTTATAAGACAAATTTTAATTGTTATGAGCATATTATAACATATACATATAAAACAAAGCTCATCCAAGTTATGCTATCAAGTAACTTACACTATCACAACAATGAGATACATAAAGTAGTGTAAGGCATGCTAGAGATCAAATGTAATTTTCAATTTAAGCAAGTCATGATCTCACAAACTTAACTATTTCAATACCTGAAAGCATGACACTTGTTGCTACATTTTATTATTTTTCAAAGCACAAAATTAGATCATATTATATTTGCAAGAGATTATATGTGCATCTGCCTTATTCTACCAAACCAAGTCAAGCCTATGTCATTTGACAATCAGAAGCTTAAGGACATGGTTTTAGTCATACACAACTTCTTCCAAGTTCATATCTAAGTGCAATGATAAGCCATCTCAAAAGAAGAAGTGTGATGCATGCATATTCTCTTGATCTTTTCTCAACTTATATTTGTTAAAAAAAACTCAACATGTGAGTTGATTACTTGATTAATTCTTTATGATTAAAAACACTTGTGAACATGCAACAAGTTCAAAACAGCAAGAAAATTCAATCATGACTAGATTTAGTGTAAGTAATTATTCCAATTACTAGATATGGCAAAAACTACAAAATGTATAACACGAGTAATGTAGTAAGAACTTTTAGCATGTAAAAGGAATCACAAAATCATATATGTATGAAATACTATGCTCATATTATTTTAATTTTAGATTCACACATAGACTTCTTAAGTTTGAAAACTCCCCCTCAATGTAAGCCATGAGGATGTATAACCCCTATTTCACTACGAATGAAACAAACACGAGTGAAATCCAAAGGTTTTGTAAAAATGTCAGCCAATTGTTGTTCGATATCTACATGGTGAAGCACAATGTTTCCTTTTTCAACATTATCACGGAAAAAGTGATACCTATTATCAATGTGATTAGTTTGAAGGAACTTTAGCAATGCAAATGGCACTAGTGTTATCACAAAACAGTAGAACACTATCTAGATCAACCCCATAGTCCTTAAGTGTTTGAACAATCCAAAGAATTTGTGATCAAGCACTAGCAGCAGCTACATATTCAGATTCGGCTGTGGATTGTGCAACTGAATTTTGTTTTCTAGAGGACCAAGCAACAAGTGAATTACCAAGAAAATGACAAGCACCAAAAATACTTTTCCTATCAATCCTACAACATCCAAAATCAGCATCGGAAAAAGCTTTCAAAGTAACGGTTGGGGAAGAAGGAAAAAAAATGCCAAATTCTTGAGTTCCATGTAAGTACCTGAGAATCCTTTTGACGGCTTGACGATGTGAAGCACGTGGGGGGGCTTGAAACCGTGCACAAAGACATATGCTGAATTGTATGTCCGGTCTTGATGCCGTGAGGTACAAAAGTGATCCGATCATGCTTCTATATTCTTTTTGATCTACGGGTTCACCATCTTCATCAAGTTCAAGTGTTGTTGCCGTTCCCATTGGTGTTCGAAGAGGCTTGCTTTTGTCCATGTTGAAGCGTCTTAGGAGGTCTTTTGTATACTTCGTTTGATGCACAAAGGTACCCTCCTTGGTTTGCTTGATTTGCAGCCCCAAAAAGTATGTGAGTTCTCCCATCATACACATCTCAAATTCTGAACTCATCATAGCTGAAAACTTGGACACGAGATTATGAGAAGCACAACCAAAGATAATATAATACACATACACTTAACGAATAATGAGTCATTGTCATGCTTAAGCACAAAAATAATTTTATCAACCTTGCCCATGGTAAACCACTTTTCAAGTAAGAATGTTTTTAACCTATCATACCATGCTCTAGGGGCTTGTTTGAGACTGTACAAGGCTTTGGACAGTTTGTAAACATGATTAGGAAAATCTGAATTTTCAAAACCCGGTGGTTGTTTGACATAAGCCTCCTCATCTATGTAGCCATTGAGAAAAGCACTTTTAATGTCCATTTGATATAGCTTAAAACCTTTAGATGCAGCAAAAGCTAACAAAATTCTTATGGCTTCTAATCTAGCAACAGGAGCAAAAGTTTTATCAAAATCTAGACCTTCAACTTGAGTGGAACCTTGAGCAACCAACCTAGCCTTATTCCTAACCACAACAACATCCTCACTTTGTTTATTTTTAAACACCCATTTAGTTCCAATTAAAGTGTGACCTTGAGGTGGAGGTACAAGTTTCCAAACATTATTTGTTTCAAAATTTTCTAACTCTTCTTGCATGGCAATAATCCAAGATTCATTAGTGAGTGCGTGTGTTATATCTTTGGGTTCAAAAGAAGCAACAAAAGCAGAATGAGCATGGGAGTTTGTATCACAAAACCTGGACCGTGTAACTCGTTCGTGTAAGCTTGCAATACTCTGTTGTGGAGGATGAATTTTGAGAACCCGGAGGGGAGTGGACACTTCACAAGCTTCATCTTCTTCTTCATGTTCATCACAAATTGATGATATTGTGACTTGAGGAGGACCTGGACCAGCAATAGTGGTCGTCGGTGTTAGCTGTGAATCAAAATTAGGAGCCCGAATAATGTCATTAGCTGCTGAATTTTTGGGCAGCAGCTCCACCTCTTCCTCATTTTCAACGAAAATTCTCTCCCCCTGCGGATATTGATCTGGACCTGCAATATTTTAGCTAGTACCTGGGATAGCTTCATCAAAAGTCACTTCACAAGTCTCCACAATTTTGTTAGTGTCAAGTAAAAGCACACGGTAGCCTCTAGTATGAGATGGATATTCAAGAAACATGCCATCAATGGATCTAGGTTCAAATTTATCAAGATTACCATGTTTCTTAACAAAGTATTTGCAACCAAAGACCCGAAAGTGCGTAACACTAGTCCTATGTCCAAACCGGAGCTCATATGGTGTTTTACCTAGCTTAGCACGCAAGAAAACACGATTTGAGAAATAACAAGCGGTTGCAATCGCATCAGCCCAAAATTTCCTAGGAGTTTGATATTCATCAAGCATAGTCCTAGCCATCTCAACTAAGGTTCTATTCTTTCTTTCTACAACACCGTTTTGTTGAGGTACATATAGTGAAGAAAATTGATGATCTATTCCATTTTCAGCACAAAAGTGATCAAAAGATTGATTTTTAAATTCAATTTCGTTATCACTTCTAATTGCTTTTAAAGATCCTGGGTGATCAATTGATAATCTAAGAAATAAAGTTCTAAAGTGACTAAAAGCTTCATTCTTAGACGCCATAAAGTAAACCCAAGAGTATATAGAATAGTCATCAACAATAACAACAACATACCATTTACCTCCGAAGGATTGAACATGTGAAGGTCCTACGGTGTCAAGGTGCAAAAGTTGACCCGGTTCAGTTGTCATGATCATTGTTAGAGGAGTATATGAACCTTCAACCATCTTATCATGTCTACAAGAAGAGCACACAATTTATTTGTCCCCTTTAAGCTTAGGCTACCCACGTATGCGATCAAGAGCACTAACACGTGTTAGGTGATCAAAGCCTACGTGACCAAGTCTACGATGCCAAAAATATAAGTCCTTTGAATCATTAGCAACTAGACACCTATGCTTAGAGGAAGACATATCAAAATCAGCTTTAAAAACTCTTCCAAACCGAGACATGTTAAAAATAAGCTCACTATTTGAACCTACAACTTTGCAGCCGTTTTTATTGAAAATAATTTCCAGATTTTCATCCACTACTAGAAAATGCATTTTCACATGCGTCTCCTTATTTTTTTACAGATGGTTCGTTAAAAGTTACGCCTGTGATGTCAAATGAGTTAATAACCGCCTGTGATAATAGAATATCACAGGCGGTCCGTAACAAAAACCGTCTGTGAAAATGTATTGATTTTCACAGGCGGTCCGTAACAAAACCGCCTGTGATAATAGTCATTATCACAGGCGGTCCGTAACAAACAACCGCCTGTGAATATATAAGAATTTTCACAGGTGGTCCGTAACAAAAAAACCGTCTGTGATAATGATGGCTCCTAATTTGTCTGTTACTTCATCCCACGGATCGCTCTTGGACTTCATATCTCCGCCTTTCGCAACTTATCGATCCAATGACTCACAGGGGGTCATCTCTAATATATATGTGTCTATAACAGCAGCAACACTGACACCTCACGTACTTATCCCCAATCTCTGCCTCTCACCGTTCATCTCCCCAATCTCACATCTCTTTCCTTCCTCCCCAACCTCGCTCTACCACAGCTCTGCCTCATCGCTGAATCGTCGGTAGCCCGCTTCCGCCTTCTCGCCATCCTCCTGTCGCGGAGGCCGCACTCCTCGCCAACGCAGCAGCCGCGCTCCTCGACCGTCGTGCCAGCCGTGCTGCTCATGCTCATTGTCGTCGTAGCAACCACGCTCCTCGTCATCGCGGCAGCCACACTCCTCGTTCGCCGCAGGTGTCTTGCTTGATGCCGAGGGTCGCAGATCCAACCTTCAGTTGCAGTCCAGTCGTGATCGTTATTTTTGTTGTAGCCCGAAAGTCGAGCTAGCACGAAGGTGGTGCTACCGAGATCTATGGGGAGGCATTGGAGAACGGCTGCGACGGCAGCATCCCTGTCTTCATGGCGTTGAGCTACTGCATGTAGTGCTGCACGTGATGGTTGTGATGGATTGTAGTTTCTACGATGTATTACGTTGTAATTTCCGTTGTGTTTTTTTATTGCATCTCTGCAATGTAATTTTATCTAAATCTTTTAGTCTTTTGTATATCGAATTGTGTTAGCGCAAATTTTGTCTAAATGTTATCATTTCTTGCCTTCTGATTACGACTAGTCACGAACACAATGCATACGGAATATTCTAAAAACTGTCTATGATAATGTATTATCACAGGGGGTTGGCAGTAAAGAACACAGTATGTGATAATACATTTTCACAGGCGGTTTGCAATAAAAAACCGCCTGTGAAAATGCATTTTCACAGGCGGTCAGCAATAAAAAACCGCATGTGAAAATGCATTTTCACAGGCGGTCATCAACTAAAAATCGCCTGTGAAAATGCATTTTTATAGGCGGATTTTGCCCCCGCTTGTGCTAATCGATCCGATCATTTTCACTGGCTCTTCGTTACAAGCGGTTTTTAAAACCGTATGTGATAATATGTTTAGAGATGAAGCCTTTTGTAGTAGTGATCTAGCAATTGTGAAACAGAAAGCAAGTTGTATTTCAAATTTTTGACAAGTGCTACATCCTTCAAAGTGTAGTGATCATTTTCTCTAACCAAACCCTTAGCAGTTATAGGAGTTGAAGAATTATCGGCAAAAGTAACATTCTCTACACGTGACACAAAAGAGAGGGAGGAGAACCAATCTTTGTTACCGTTCATATGGCGTGAGCAACCTGAATCCACAATCCAAATGTTCTCCTTCCTCAAACGTGTAACCTACATAGAAGCACAATACATCGATGACTCAATACTGGGGTTAGTCAAAAGACATTTAGGAATCCAGTACTGAGTCACACGACGTGCAGCAGGAAAAACACGTGAAAGCTAAGATAAAACAGTAGGTTTACGAGTCAAAGTTTGAGGTTTTTTACTCTTAACTACTGACCTATAAGATGTTACTCGAGTATCACAAAAATCAGTAGCTTCGGAGGCAAAAACATAAGGTCCAGAGGTAAACTTTGAATGTTTTTGACTCATAACAGCAGGTTGCATGTTCCTGGTATTCGGTTTAATATGTGCAGCAAATTTTGCATGAAAGTTATGAGATCTAGCAATCATTCTTTACCTTTTCTGTTATTTAGCTAGTCTATAACAAAAATATATGACATGGCCATCTCTACCACAGTAGGTACAATGAAATTTAACTTTGTGTTCATGTCTAGATGAGCAAACAACATTTTTATTTGAAACGAATGAGACAACACTCCTGTAGATTTGAAAACCACTTCTTTTTGTTTAGGAACTGTTTGAATCAAACCACTTTCTAATGACTTCACAATTTTAGGTGGATGTGCCTTAGCGGGAGCATGAGAATCAAAACATAAACCAGTTTTATCATTGCAAGACTTGGAAGAATTCAGCAACAAGTTTAGGTTCTTATTCCCATTACAAAGCCGATCTAATGTCCTATGCATGTTATCAAGTATATTGGACAGATCAAGGCAATTTTCACATGAAGTTTTTCCTTTTAATTGGCAATTGGAACAATATTTAACTTCATGAGAACGTAAAGCATTATTCAATATTGAAACTTAATTCATAGCATCCTTTAGTTTCTTTTCAAGATCATCACAACTAGAACAATGCAAATCAATTGTAGAACAAGAAGCATCTTTTAAGTTTCCAATGTCAAGTGCAGCAAGCTTTTTGTTCTTTTCAATTTCAAGTTCAAGTCTATCTAGAGTAGAGGAATGTGCTGTTCTTAATGTGGACAATTGTTCATAGATTAAATCACACGAGGGACAAGAATCATCACTAGGAATCAAGTTTTTCAAATGATTGATTTCAGATTCTAGTGATTCAATTTTAGCAGTATTATCCCTAAGCTTTTTTTCCTTTTTCCTCACAATGATAGTTGCACGAGAAATTGCATCACACATTTCATTATAGGTAGAACATACCTCATCGTCGTCAGTGTTGTGTTATGCATCCTCCTGACTTGATCTTGATCTTGTTTTGCCCGCCATGAAGCATAAGTTGGCCAAATCATCTTCATCTTCATCACTTCCAATGTTCGCGTCGCTTGAGCCAAGTTCCTGGAGTGCGGAGATAAAACTGTTCACTAGTTGGCAACCTGTAAAGCCCTTCTTCTTCTTCTTATCATTTGTTGAGGAGTGCTTCGTCCTTGATTATTTTTCTTCTCAGGAAGTAGAACCTGAAATATTAGGACAATCTGTATGAAAGTGTCCTGTCTTACCACATTCGAAGCATCGTTGAGGTCTGGAGCTTCCTCTCCTTCTAGTTCTCGCATTTTGCAATGCTTTTGAGAACCTCGTAGAGAGAAGTGCTAGATCTTCCTCTAGAAATTCCTCGATCTGCTCCAGGGTTAGTGAGGACAACAAAGCAAGAGTATTGCAAAATGATGATTGGCCGGAGCTAGGCATATCACGTTGTGAGGCAAATGCAATAGACTTATTTGGGTTCTTACGTGATACGATATCAATTTCATGAGTTTTGAGTTTAGAGTAAAGCACATCTAAAGTAAGTGTATTCATGACAGTAGATTCACGAATAGATGTAACTTTTATCTCCCAGATTGACATGTCTAATGCACTCAGAAGTTGCCTAGCATTTTCAACATCAGAAAAATTAACGTTGGCACTACGCAAGTTACTGAGAATTTTGTTAAAGCGAGCAAAGAGATTATCGATGGACTCACCGGGTTGCATCTCGAAGCGCATGTATTCTTTCTTGAGCATGTCTTGTCTTACCTCCTTGATCGTGTTGGATCTTTCGTGATAGTCACAAAGTGCTCTCCATACATCGTATGCCAATCGAGATGTGCAACGCGGTCGAAGTCGCTCTTAGTGAGTCCTTGGATGATCAAGTTTCGGACTTTGTTGTTGTTGTCGACGTCTCGTAGGTTTGTAGCCGTAACTTGATCGTTAGGTGGCACTTCATAAGGATTGTACACCTTCTCCCATATTGCGAAGCCTTGCGCCTGGATGAAAGCCTCCATGCGTGCCTTCCAAACCTGAAAATCAATACCAGCAAACACATAAGGTTTGGCGAAGTATTTCTCCATGATGATTAGTCAAAAAACGTGCAAAGTGCAATGATTAGAGCACCGTGGATTTTATACCAATTGTAGGATCGAAGAGAACGTGAAAAGCTACCAGAGGGGGTGAATGGTAGATTTAAAAATCTTACGCAGTGGAAACAATTAAATCCCAACCCCTTCGGCAGAAAAACGATATGTTAGAGAAATTGTGTGTGAAACTAATCTAAACGTGTTTCACCATGACAAAAGTGATAGATATCATAGAGAATCAAGTCACTAAGACAACACAACAAGAATCACTCAAATCCGTCGAGAGAAACTCAAGTTATGATCGAAAGATCGAACAAAGGTCAATCTATCCTACCCGAGAAAAACAATTCTAGAACGCTGGAAAGAAACTCATGTAGATCAGAAACCACAAATACAATGACCGTGAAATTTTGACATATGATATATAATAAAGTTGCGAACATAACCAAAAATAATCACGTCAATTGGATCTGTAAAACTCGAGTTATGATAAAACCACCGACGAAAGGTAGTGCTGTCCAGAAACTCAACTAGTAAAACTTGTCTGGAACAAGTCGGACGAACAAGGCACAAAAGTTCCTTCAAAATACAAATTTTATTCAATAGAACACAATAGGAACAGCCTCATAATCGTGCACCACGAGCTCTGGCCTCCCTTGCTTATATAACCAGCCCTTAGGCCAATCCAATCTCAACTAGGACTCTAATCCTACTCCGTTCACGAATCGAAACTTTCCATAACTGCTTAGGACTCTTCTATACGCAGATAGAAGCAATCTTAAGACTTCCAAACACCTTAGGAACGTATCCCACATTCCTAAAACAACTCAAATTCTTGATCCACACGAAATCCTAACATAACCAACTCGATACTTTTCATACCGAGCCATAACCGACTTCGCCGCAGCTAAAGTCATCAACCGATACGATCCGATCCTTCCAACCAAATCTTTCTATCCATAAACCATCTTCGGAACCATGTTGCCACGTCATGCACCACATGCATACGTGCAAACACCTTCCTTCAACGTTCAGTAACATTCATATGCACTGCCCTTGATTCAATCATCCTACGCGACCTCCTGATCAGCTCAACCACAGTTCCTCCCGAACTTGGTTGTTGGAACCTCATCTCCTCCTTGAGACTGTCTAATGAGACTAGTCCAATGGATCCTGTCGGTACCCTAAAAACCATACACCCCCTGAGGTTACAAAGATCTCAAGGGAAGGACGTCTACTCAAATTGAAGACCCTCGGAGGCCCACTTGTCAGACATAACCGGACCTGCTTCTCCAACATGGTTAACCCCTAGGTTGCCACGTGTACTGCCAGACCGGAGCTACTACCCACAAGGGTGAAGCTCCGGGCTAGGTACCGAAACGGCACCTCCGGACTTAACCCCTGACCGAGAGAAGCTCCGGACCTGACACGTGCCAGGCCACCCCGGAGCTTCCCGCTTCCCACAAGCAAGCTCCGGAGCTGCCACGTGTCCAAACGTCGGAGCTGGCCGCCTCAAACCTCCGGAAGACATTGTAACGACTCCGGATCTTCAAAGGATAGCCGCGGACTTCAAGACCCGATTAATTGTCATTAATTCCATGTTAATGACACTTAATCGGACAATCTTAACACCTGTAACGGCACTGTCGGAGCCCGTTACAGGGTTATTAACAACAATTAATCGTGTATCAATACTAGTAACCGCCGGGGCCACATGTCGGGAAAGGCTAACTTGTAATGGTTTGTCCTTGTAGTATAAAAGGACAGACCGACGATACACGAAGAAGGCTCTCGAACGCTCTCAGGCACACACGCATTGACGTGAGCTTTCATACATAAACTAATACAACACCACACACCCGTGGAGTAGGGTATTACGCTCAGGCGGCCCGAACCACGTAAATCACTGTGTCTCTCGTGTCCAATCGTGATTCACCTTCTTGAGTCTCCGCGCGCCCACACCGAACTACAAACTCCTTCAACACTTTAGTAGTGTCAGGAGATCTGCCGACTCCAACAGTCGACAGTTGGCGCGCCAGGAAGGGGTGCCTGAGATTTTCAAGAATGGTGAATTCTGCGGCTGGATCATCCAACGGGCAACCTGCTGCTCAGGCTGTCGGGGGCAATCCCTCCAACATGCAGCCACCAGCAGGAGCCTCAGCACCAGCAGGAGTCACACTCCCACCACCACCATCTTCTCCGGCAAAACGTGCCGGGCAACATGATGGTGCGCCGGCGTCACATATTGCGCCGGCAAGTCATGACAACCCAGAACACGCGCTCCATGCAGCGCGTGCTCTTCTCCAGCGACCACCACCTCCGGATGCATCTCGAGATGCCATGGAGCAATGGAGGGCTGATGTTGAGCATTTGGTCGCAGCAGCGGCCGAACGCCTCAACAACCAGGGTCCACCTCCTTCAGGGCGAGCCCCGTCGCAGCGACGGACGTTGTCTGGAAGACTTGGTCCGCATGTCTCCAACAACCGAAGACGAGCTGCGTCACAGCAAGTGACGTCGTTGCCCTCTGGGGCACGACGCACCCATACGGTATCTCGGCTTTCGACACATGACCTCCGGGCGGAGCTTGATCGCCGATACCGCCAACAGGATGGCCGTGTCCATATCGAGCGAGCTCGAGAAAGACGGGATGCTCAAGACCTTTCTACTCTGGAAGGAGTAGGAGGAGGCTGTTCCGCCCTAGCCATGCACCTGCGCATGGTTAGATGGCCACAGAAGTTCTGGCCACACTTGCCGGAAAAATTCGACGGGACTGTCAACCCCGTAGAATTTCTGCAGATATACTCCACTGCAATCTTAGCAGCTGGAGGAAACGAGGCCGTAATGGCCAACTACTTTCCAGTGGCCTTAACTGGGACCGCCAGGTCCTGGTTTATGAGCCTTCCATCCAACTCTATCGACAGTTGGGAGGAGCTGTGCCGTCAGTTCACTGCCAACTTCGGGAGTTCATACACCCGACCAGGCACTGAACTAGACCTTTTTGCGGTCGTGCAAAAACGGGGAGAATCTTTGCGGTCATTCATCCAGAGGTTCTCTCAGGTACGCAACACAATCCCTTCTATCTCAAGCGCTTCTGTCATTGTGGCATTCAGACAAGGTGTACGAGACAAGAAGATGTTGGAGAAGCTGGCGATCAAAGAGATCACCAGCGTCACGGAGCTCTTCAGCTTGGCAGACAAATGTGCCAGAGCTGCGGAGGGCCGTGAAATGCACTCCAAACCAGCCTTGGAGGATCACAAAAAATCCTCCAAAGAAGAAGCCGCTACCTCCGGGAGTGGCAAGAAGAAAAAGAAGACCAACGGCAAGAAGAAGCCGTCGGCCGGCACATCCAACGTTGCAGCCACTGCAACTCCTGGTGGCCGGGGGCCACGCCCCGAGAAGCGACCTCGACCGTCTTCCGAAGACGGCGGCAAATCCAAAATGTGGTGCCCCATTCACAAAACGGGCAGCCACATGCTGGAAGACTGCCGGGAGGTCCAAAACCTTGCCGAGCGCAACAACAAGCGCCGGGAAGGGTCTCCTTTCCGACAGAGGGAGGGAAAACAGAAGGTTGACGAAGCTCCGGCTGAAGAGGAGTTAGGGTTTCAGGACCCCAAAAAGGTCCTGAAAGCCGTCTACACCTCCGTCGACGATGACTCCGACGTCTCCGACAACGAGCGTCGGAAAACCATGAACACCATCTTTGGTGGATCATGAGACATCACTTCTCGTCGTGTCATCAAGACTATGCGGCGGGATATGGTTGCTGTAGCTCCTACAGCTAGACCGGAGCCACATCGAAAGTGGATGGACACACCCATCACTTTTGATGCTTCGGACTGTCCTCAAAGCATGGTCGGAGTTGGCCAATTACCCTTGATGGTATCTCCCACCATCAACAACATCCAGCTCCATCATGTTATGGTGGATGGAGGTTCGGGGCTGAACCTTATAAGCTTTGAAGATTTTACCAGACTTCAGCTTCGACCTTCGGATCTTCAGCCCTCTCGACCATTCTCCGGAGTAGGTCCGGGGGCCATTACCCCACTCGGAGCTATAATTCTCCCCGTTACCTTCGGGACACGGGAGAAGTACCACACCGAGAAGTTGGTCTTCGACGTCGCTCAGATCAACTTACCATTCAACGCCATCTTGGGTAGACCTGCCCTATACAAATTTATGGCAGCTGCTCATTATGGATACTTGGTGTTGAAGATGCCAACACCAGCAGGCGTTCTCCGGATTCGTGGAGATCGCACCGCCGGAGTAACTGCTCTGGAGGAGCTCCATGCACTCACCACTGCGCAAGAGGAGGACTCCAGACAGGGGCAAGCTCCAAAACCTCCGAGCATTCGGCAATGAGGCTCAACCTCTGCTCCCCGTGTGCAGCCAAGCAGCGACACCGACATCCCCGTCAAAGTCGTCCAAATTGGTTCCGATGTCACTCAAACCACCCGCATATCGGGTGGGTTGAATGACAAATAGGAACTCGCGCTCATCACTTTCCTCCGGGCTAACGTTGACGTATTTGCTTGGCAACCGTCACAAATGCCTGGGATCCCCAGGGAAGTGATTGAGCACAATCTGAAGATTTACCCCGATGCTCGGCCTGTGCATCAGAAACCTCGGAAGCAATCTGTAGAGCGACAGAACTTCATCCGACAAGAAGTGAAGAAGTTGCTCGAAGCCGGATTTATCCGAGAAGTCTTCCATCCAAAATGGCTGGCGAACCCAGTCGTTGTGCCCAAGGCCGGCGGGAAACTTCGGATGTGCATCGACTACACCACACTGAATAAGGCATGTCCAAAAGATCCATTCCCACTACCTAGAATAGATCAGATAGTGGATTCCACCTCCGGGTGCGAGTTACTGTGTTTTCTAGACGCATATTTTGGATATCATCAAATTAGGATGTCTAGGGAGGATGAAGAGCATACTTCATTCATCACAGTGGATGGATTGTATTGTTACACAGCCATGCCGTTTGGTCTCAAGAATGCAGCTTCAACTTTTGTACGAGATATGTACAAAACTTTCGAAGAACTCATCAGAGACATAGCGGAAGTGTACGTCGATGACATCGTGGTCAAAGTCAAGAACAAGGAGTCCCTCTTGGACACCTTGCAGGCTGTCTTCGACAAGCTGCGGGCCACCCGCACGAAGCTAAACCCAGACAAGTGCGTCTTCGGGGTTAGTTCCGGAAAGCTTCTTGGTTTCCTGGTAAGTCACCGGGGCATAGAGGCTAATCCGGCGAAGATAAAAGCCATTGAAGACATGCGGCCACCAACCCGCATCAAAGACGTCCAAAAATTAACTGGATGTCTAGCAGCCCTCAGCCGGTTCATTTCAAGACTGGCGGAAAGAGCACTTCCCTTCTTCAAGTTACTGAGGAAGTCCGGACCATTCCAATGGTCTGAAGAAGCAGAGAAGGCATTCCAGGAGCTGAAACAGTTCCTCACCACCCTACCAGTCCTGGTAGCTCTGAACCCTGGTGAGCCTTTGTTGCTTTACATTTCAGCTACTGACGAAGTCGTCAGTATGGTTCTGGTTGCGGAGAGACCGGAACTACCCAATACTCAGGAATCCAGACCCCTTCGGGAGGGTCCGGAGGTTCCTGAAAGCGGGTCTGGGTCCCAGCTCCCAGACTCAAACCCACAAGAAGCCACTTCAGAGGACCCGGACCCCTCTAAGAGGGTCCAGGTCATTTCTGAAGAAGCTCCGGGTTCCTCCACCCAGAACCCGGAGGTCCCCGAAGAGAGTCTGGACCCCTCCGAGAGGGTCCGGATCAATGAAGAGGAAGCTCCGGACCCCTCCGGGAGGGTCCGGACCATTCAACGCCCGGTATACTTCATCAGTGAAGTGTTACATGATGCCAAGACTCGATACCTAGAGGTGCATAAACTGCTTTATGCAGTTCTTATTGCCTCAAGGAAGCTTCGACACTATTTCCAAGCTCACAAAGTCTCGGTGGTGACCTCATATCCACTTCGAGTGATCCTGCATAATCCCAATTCAACTGGGAATATTGCAAAGTGGGCAGCGGAATTGGCTGAATTCGATCTTGAATTCATTCCGAGACAAGCAATCAAGAGTCAAGCGTTGGCAGATTTCGTGGCAGAATGGACTCCCTCTCCATTAAACCCTGGGGGCCCCAGCGAGCAGAAGACGGAACCTCGAGTTCCAACCTTCACTAAGCCTCACTGGACCCTTTACTTCGACGGCTCCATGCAGAAGCAGGGAGCCGGAGCTGGAATCCTTCTCCTCGCACTAACTGGGGAGAAGGTGAAATACATGGTACACCTTGACTTCAAGGCAACCAACAACATGGCGGAGTATGAAGCACTCATCTATGGATTAAAGTTGGCACTATCATACGGTGTCAAACAATTGCTAGTCAAAGGAGATTCGCAACTCGTCATCAAGCAGGTGAAGGGTGAATGCTCCTGCAATAATCTCCAGCTGGCTGCTTACCTCCTTGAAGTCCAGAGGCTTCAGAAGGACTTCGAAGTCCTAGACCTTCACCATGTTCAGCGTGCTCACAACGCTGAAGCTGACGAACTCTCGACCAAGGCGTCAACTGGAGCTCCGGCTCCTGATGGAACCTTTGTCCGAAGGTTGTCAAAACCCACAGTTCAGCCTGCCGAACTGAACGAAGGGGGCGAGATCAGCATCCCGAAGCTGACAGTCCCGATGGCCCTGTTACCATGGCAGCCATCAAGGGTCGTAGGTGCTGCCGGAAGCTCCGAGCAACCCAGCACGCAAGACTCAAATGCTCAAGTCAGTTCCGATGCATGGATCTCGGAGATCCGGAGCTACTTGAAAGACAACATCCTTCCTGACGATGATGTATCCGCTGATCGGGTAGTCAGATTGGCTAAAAGATACACGTTGGTAGAAGGGGATCTCTACCGGCGCGGTGCCAATGGCATCCTAATGCGGTGCATCACAAGGGAAGAAGGCTGCGAGCTCCTCGCAGAAATCCATGGAGGCGAGTGTGGGAACCACGCATCTTCCCGCACGCTGGTCGGAAAAGCCTTTCGGCACGGCTTCTACTGGCCTACAGCGCTCCAGGATGCCACTGAGCTGGTGAAGAAATGCAAAGCATGCCAATTTCATGCAAAGCAAATTCATACACCTGCTCAGTCCTTACAAATGATACCTCCCACATGGCCTTTCGCTGTGTGGGGGATGGACATCTTGGGACCCTTCCCTAGAGCCGTCGGAGATTACAAGTTCCTGTACGTCGCCATCGACAAGTTCACCAAGTGGCCGGAAGCAACTCCCGTTGTAACGATCAACAAACAATCTGCAATCAATTTTCTACAATCCATCGTGAGCAGATTCGGAGTCCCAAATAAGATCATCACTGATAATGGGACTCAATTCACAAGCTCCGCATTTCAAGGATATTGCGAAGACCTCGGCATACAAGTTTGCTACGCTTCCATAGCTCATCCTGCCAGCAATGGACAAGCCGAGAGAGCAAATGCAGAGATCCTTAAAGGACTCAAAACACGCACTTATGAGCGCTTGAAAAAGCACGGAGCCAATTGGATCGAAGAGCTTCCGCCCACTCTATGGGCCAATAGGACTTCTCCAAGTCGGGCAACCGGAGAAACACCCTTCTTTCTGGTGTACGGAGCTGAAGCGATCCTTCCTCCGGAAATCACCTTGGGTTCCCTCCGAGTCCGGACCTTCGACGAAGCCGCGCAGGACCAGCTCCGGCGCGAAGACCTAGACCTCCTCGAGGAGGGAAGGTGCCAAGCAGCTGTTCGGAATGCCCGATACCGCCAAGCTCTACGGCGCTATCACCAGCGGCATGTACACAACCGACAGCTCGAGGAAGGCGATCTGGTGCTACGGAGAATACTATCCAGAGAAGGGCAAAACAAACTCTCCCCCGGCTGGGAAGGGCCCTTTCGAGTGATCAAAGTATCCCGTCCCAGAAGCGTTCGCTTGGCTACCGAGGATGGGACACCTCTCCCAAATCCTTGGAACATCGAGCACCTCCGTAAGTTCTACACTTAATTCCACGGAGGTGAGTCTTAAGTAACTTGAAATGTATGTTATAGAGTCATTGTACAGAGTCGGGTAGTTCCTCCGGGAGAGCAGCCGGACCTTTCCCGAAAGGTTTGAAAAGCTCATGCAACACTTGACACAGTCTCCGGACTAAAAGTGTGGCTAACTACCCTGGGTCAAACGAGAAACCAAACACACTTAGCCTGGTTCCGTACCCTAAGAGTGTACTTGTTTCCCCTGTACCCCAGACCTATAATGAAAGACATCTTCATGTGAAATAGACTCCACGTGCATTCATTTTTGCATAGGCTCGACATTTTTATTTTTCTCTTTCTTGTCTATAACAGAAACGTGCAATTCTTAAGAAGTTCTAGTTTGACCGGTTTACATACGATTCGAGTTGAATTGTCAGATTTTTTGGATTTAAATATCGTCTGTGGCCAACTCGCCTGAAAGCCGCCAAGCCATTCTAGGGCCGGAGTGCGCTATCGACTTAGCCTGGTCAAGCAACCTAAGTACGCCACTCTACCTACATCCCGGCAGGCCAAAGTAAGGTGGGTCCATGGACAATTGGATCTAAAAGAAAAGACAATTCATCCAGTCGTATTAAAAATCGTGTTCAACTTAAAATTTTCTTGAGAACCGTAAGCCGCGACGAAGTTATAGACAAGGAACGAATTTTACTATTTTTCTTGGCTTAAGTGTGCAGGAAAAATGAACCCTACATTGATGGAGAAAAACCGGAGCTAACCAAGCTCCGACTCCCACCAGGGCGTCAACCGTCGGCGTTGACTAAAAGATGGTGAGAAGGCCCCGTCACTGGAGTCTGTTGCCAACAAACCAAGTGTGGCAAAGGTCATTGCCGGAGCTGCTAAGCTCCGACACCTTGGAGTATTAACTACCGACGCTCAACGTGTTGATAGAGGCTATTGCCGGAGCTACTAAGCTCCAGCGATGGACAGTGCCGGAGCTTCTAAGCTCCGACAACTTCAGGGGACCTTCACTATCAAAAACTTCGGACCTAAATTCCACAAGTTCGAAGCAAATTCGTCTTCAACAAAACTCAACATCCTTTTGGTACATGTCCACAATCAAATTGTGCACATCTACCAGGGGGCCAAGTGAAGATAAAGATGTTGAAGACAAAAAAAAATATGAAATTCGCAAAAAATCGGGGATTTCATTTCATCTGAAGACCGGAGATTACATCTGGAGACAAGGGATTACAAAATTGAGGAAGAAGAGAAGATACAAGTAAAGGCTAAAAGAGACGGTCCTAGACCCTATGGAAGAACTCGGCGACCTTCTGGGCGACCTCCGACACGCAGGCTCGGGTAGCTTCGCCTTCTCCTTCGACGGGGCCTTCAAGCACCGGGTCCAGAGGAAATCGAGGGTTCCGGCTGGTGTAGCACGTCAACACATATTCTGTGACGTTCCTAGCCAGGGATTGCCCCTCGACCTCCAGCTGGTCCGCGATGACGTCGCCCACCTTGGAGAGCTTGCTGCCTGCGGCGCTCAACGCTTGCAACGCAAGGTCCGGCTCCGGCTCCGGATCATCCGGGTGCACGGGGCTGAAACCCATCGGCGTCAGCGCGTCGTCGGCCTTGCCCAGGAACTCCCAAATCTGCAGGGAGTCCGCCTTCCTCAAGTTCTTCATCTCTTCCAGGGATCTCCGGGCCGCCGTCAGCTTCGAATTCTCGCGGGCGAGGCGCTCAACTTCTTTGGCGTTTTGCTGGATCTTCGCAGCAACCCGCTTCTCAAGTCTTCCGAGTTCCTCCTCCCGGAGGTGGATCTTGTTCCGGCGGTCGACCAGGTCCTTCTCCCTAGCCTCCACTTTCTTCTCCCGGGCGACAAGGGCACACTTGTATTCGTAGAGTTCCTGCCCCCGCACCCAGGTCTTCTCCTCTTCCTCGAGGCAGCGCTCTTCCAATTTCTTAGTGCGCTCCTCGAGGCCCTTGTCCGCCAGAGCTGTTTTCTCGGCGAGCTCTTCTTCCCGTCGCAAGACGTCATCCCGTAGCTCTAGGAGTTTTTGCTCCTCGTCCTCGAGCCGTCTTTCCCTCCCTTCAAGTGCCTCTCGGCGCTTGATGAGTGCGGTGCTGATGGCCTCGAGCTGATCAAACCGAGCATTGGCCGCGTCGTTAGCAGCCTTAGCTCGGTCGTGGAACTCCCGGGATTGAGCATCGAGGGCGTGAGTCATGCTCTCCCTCTCGTCCAGCCGCTTATCCCAGAGCTCCAGGCGGATCTTCTCCCGCTTGATCCACTCCTTGTCATCCGCAAGCCTCGACTGCGCCAGCTTAGTCTCGAAGTGGAGCCGATTACGCCACCGCCTAAGGGTTTGGCGCTCCTCTTCAAGAGCCTTGCTGTCGTGGAAGAAGGCCAGTTGGACCTGACGTAGACTGGAGCAGGCGTTGTCGATGGACATCGACAGTGAGATGGGCTCCGGACCTGCTGGGATCTCTTCCGCTGGTTCCAGCGGGTCTTCACATACAAAAATTGGGTCCCACTCTACGAGAGTGGAACCCCGAGCTTCCAAAGCGCTAAGGCCTTCCTCCGGGACGGCCTCAGTCGCCATCGAAGGAGGTCCCACCACCAAGTCTTCATCCGCCCCCTCAGGCGGGGGGCCGGCGACTTCGTTCAGGCACTCTGGCTCTGCCACAGGTACCATCGACGTCGTCGCCTCCGGAGCAGGAGCCGCTACTGGCTCCGGCCGGGACACCTCTTCTGAGGGAGGCTCAAGCTCCCTCGCCTCTTTAACCGCCGGCTCTGTGACCGGCGCTCCAACAATCACCGGCTCTACGGCCGGAGCTTCGGAAGTAACCGGCTCAACTGCCGGAACTACTTCGACTTCCGACTCGCATGCCGGGGCTTCAGCCACCTCCGGCTCAATCGCCGGGGCTTCAGCACTTTCCGGCTCCGAAGCCGGGACTGCTACTTCCTCCGACTCAACAGCCGGAGCTTCTACTACTGCAGCACCAGGACCCGAAGCTTCCACTTCCGGGACGGGTGCCGCTGGCGCATCTTCATTCCCGTGGTCCGGCGCTACCACGGGAACTTCTGGAGACGAGTCGAGGTCCATGACCACGACAGCCGGCGCCGGAGCTGTCGCAGCCTCCGCTTGGGGCGGCACCGGGACTGGAGCAGAAGCCCTCGCAGCCTCAGACACTGTGGCTGAGGGTGGAGCTTCACTCCCTTTCTTGGGAACGCTGCAGATGAAGAACGAAGAAATTGAGCAAACAGATGCTACAATTAAAAAGTTAATCGAGGTAAAAAAGAAAAATTACCTTGGGAGGCTCCCGCACCATCTTGCGCGGAACCTTTTTCCCGGACGATCCGGGCTGGCCACGGTCGGCGTAGGAGCTCCGGGAGGACTCCCAGGACTTGCCACAGCCGCGGGCGTTTCCCGGGTCGGAGCTCTCCTTGATCGGGAGGAACTTCTGGACCTGGAGGCCCTCACCGCTCCAGATGCCGCAGTCGCGCGCCCGAAGCTAGCACCACAGGAGGGATCCACCACGGGGACAGTCGCACTCCGGGAGGATCCCACCGCTGGAACAGTAACGTTCCGGAAGGACCCCACCACGGGTACAGTCGCCACGGCGGCGGAGGATCTTCCTTCCTGAGGAGGGGGAACCGGGGGGGGAAGTGGCAGGCCCGATGGACCTTCCGTCAGCATGTCGCAGCTTCCTCTTCCGGCTCTCCGGCTCCTCCGCCAGCTCCTTGCCCTTGTCGATGACCTCAGCTCTTAGCTGTGGGACAGGGGCGGAGCCGTCTTCGGACAACCCGGGGATCGCCAACTGGGTGGTTGATCTTCTCTCGACGACACCAAGGTCGTCAAGCGCGGGCATCGTCCGCCGGAGCTCCCTGCTGAACTCAACTTCCACGTTCAGAGGGAGGAAGGCCGGCAGCGGAGTCAAGTAATCTCCGTCAACGTCGATGCCGTGCTGGCGCGGACCGAGCGGTTGAAGAAGTCCGAAGACCACCCCATGAGGGCCCGGACCTTCTTCAGATCGCTGTCAGTCTTCAAGCGACTCTCACGCAGACCCAACTCCATCGCAGCACAGCTAGGCAAGAGAAGAGGAGCAAAGTACGAGTTGGGAGTTTGAGCGCAAGAACAGATGGGAAGCGTAAAGAACTCCCGACAGTGCGCTTTCCTTCTTAAGTAAGCCCTCGCAACGCTTGGATGGAAACTGCAGGGGAGTCAAGGATACTACTCAAGAATTCAACCCTGCTGATGACAAGAGGGCCCGGGACCACCCTGACGATCAAGTCAAGGCTCTTACCCAGGCGAACAGTTGTCATCACGAGGCGGGAAACCCAAAGGCGGCGACCTGACAAGGCGCGCGGAACCGATACGGTTTTCGTATCGGGAACCGGCGGCCTTCAATTGCGAGAGATCCGCACGTCAAAGATCTTATCTGCCGCCTGAGGTGCGCCACGCGTCGGGATTTAACCGTAAAGCCCCGCCAACGGCACCTCCGAAGACCCTTGAAGACCCAGTTCAAGAGTCGCGAGTATGGACCCACCTCCGACGGAATGACTTCACCCCGGTGACTTTCCCCGGAGGTAGGTCTAGGGGGCCACTGTCGGTACCCTAAAAACCATACACCCCCTGAGGTTACAAAGATCTCAAGGGAAGGACGTCTACTCAAATTGAAGACCCTCGGAGGCCCACTTGTCAGACATAACCGGACCTGCTTCTCCAACATGGTTAACCCCTAGGTTGCCACGTGTACTGCCAGACCGGAGCTACTACCCACAAGGGTGAAGCTCCGGGCTAGGTACCAAAACGGCACCTCCGGACTTAACCCCTGACCGAGAGAAGCTCCGGACCTGACACGTGCTAGGCCACCCCGAAGCTTCCCGCTTCCCACAAGCAAGCTCCGGAGCTGCCACGTGTCCAAACGTCGGAGCTGGCCGCCTCAAACCTCCGGAAGACATTGTAACGACTCCGGATCTTCAAAGGATAGCCGCGGACTTCAAGACCCGATTAATTGTCATTAATTCCATGTTAATGACACTTAATCGGACAATCTTAACACCTGTAACGGCACTGTCGGAGCCCGTTACAGGGTTATTAACAACAATTAATCGTGTATCAATACTAGTAACCGCCGGGGCCACATGTCGGGCCAGGCTAACTTGTAACGGTTTGTCCTTGTACTATAAAAGGACAGACCGACGATACACGAAGAAGGCTCTCGAACGCTCTCAGGCACACACGCATTGACGTGAGCTTTCATACATAAACTAATACAACATCACACACCCGTGGAGTAGGGTATTACGCTCAGGCGGCCCGAACCACGTAAACCACTGTGTCTCTCGTGTCCAATCGTGATTCACCTTCTTGAGTCTCCGCGCGCCCACACCGAACTACAAACTCCTTCAACACTTTAGTAGTGTCAGGAGATCTGCCGACTCCAACAGTCGACAGATCCCGTCACCAGCCATGACTTGAACTCGAGCAACACCTGCACATGAACAAACAACCAATCCGTATGAGCCCAAGTCTGCGACTTGACTCAAGTCAGTTCCGAACACAACACCTTACGTGAGCACCTCTCATAAGCATGTTGCAAAGCATATCAAAACTATATCAGCCATATCAACCAAAACGCACCAAAAACTTAGTAAAAGAATACTAAGCAACCTTTCCATAAGTGTAAAGCAAGTTCGAAACATTTCACATGAAAATTTGGAACATTACAATCAAGCTCCGAACCTTGCCAAAGCTAACCGGAGCTTGAGCTGGAGCTTAGCAAAACTAGTACAACCTAGCACCGGAGCTTACCAAAGCTAGTACAACCTAGCGCTGGAGCTTACCAAAGCTAGTCAGACCTAGCACCGGAGCTAACCAAAACTAGTTGGAACTAGTCATCCTAAAAGTCGGAGCTAGAAAAACATGTTGGAGCTAACCAACATAAGTCGGACCTAGCAAAACATATCAAAGCTTAACAAAGACATGCCGGAGCTATCAAAGACATGCCGGAGCTAAAGACAAAGCTCACTGGAGCTACCCAAAAACATGTCGGATCTAGACAAAGAAAGTTAGACCTATTGTAGGACCTTGCAGAAGCTTGGAGCTAGATTCGGACCTTGCTAAAAAGATGTTATGGCAGTATTCAAAACTTTTATTATCAAATCCAATGTATTCAGCACACATAGGTCTCATATTGTTGGTTGCGGGAACAACAACTTTCGCATGATGCGTGTCCGTTCGACCACAATATAATGAGAGACGCCCCTTACCAGGGCACGTCTCCGATTTACGCAAAAAATCTTTTGTCCTACCTTGAAAAGTTGAGCGCAATGCAACGATCATATACATTATGCACAGTTGCCAGTTGGACATCCCCTCATGCAAAAGATGTTGTTCCCGGCTTCAACACACTGTGGCGCATATTTTTCATGCGGGGATATGCCCACATGCGAGAGATGATAATGCGAGACGTGCGTTATATATGTGCGTCTTCGAGTTTCGCTATATTTATCCATCGCACGCTCTCTCCCAACATTTGGCGAAAAAAAATTAGCTCTCGCGCGCTCTCTCGACCTAGAAAAAACATCTCCTGAGCACGCCACCGTCGTCCCGTCATCGTCAATGTCGCGCTACCGCCGTCGACTCCGGCCTTCGCGTCATCAGAGAGTTGAGCACGCTGGAGCATGCCAGCTCGTCCCCTATCCCCCGAGCACGTTGTCGCTGTCCCTCTTTCTCAAATTTCTCTTCATCATTGTCGCACTGCCCGTCGACCCTTACCCCGCTGTCAACCCCATCCTTCATCATCGGAGAGTTGAGGAAGGTGGAGCACGCCGCCTCGTCCCCTATCCCCGAAGAACACTGGCGCCTCGACCCTGACCTCGGTAATCGATATGAACACTCCGTCGCCTTCACATAAGTGGAAATATTATCCCTGTCCCCAGAGCACGCCGGCCTGCTGTCATTAGAGAGTTGAGGAACCGCCGCTCCGGCGCCTCCGCTATCTCATTGTGGAGCAAGCCGCCGCCTCGTCCTCTGTCCCCAGAGCACGCTGCTGCCTCGACTCTGTCCTTAGAGCATACATTCCAGTGATTTTATTGAATTTGAGGATGTCCAATGAAGTCTCATCATTAATGAAGTCATTGATCCAAAGGGAGAATTTTCATTACGGTATACATTCATCTTCCTTGTTCGTGTCCAATGCAGAAGTAATATATTTGTTTTGACTATCAATGTATATAATGAATTTTGATTCGCAAACCCTTGAAATTGAAATTACAGGAACCGTGGTTGACACAAGCATTTGCCATCCCAGTGAAGTTGATTTCTACCTCTGCAGCCATGCTGGAATCAAGGTACTTATGTGACAATTGATGTTTCTCTCACGAGTTTTTGATGTCAGGCTATAAATGCATCAGTGGAATGTAAATTGTTTGTTTTTTCAGGAGACAAGCACACTAGCTCATTACCATGTCTTTTACCATGAGAACAATTTCTCTGCTGATACTTTGCAGAAGCTCACCAAGTGTCTGTGCTACAAGTAAGTTCGGTTCTCCATTCGCTAAAAAATATTTGCTACCTTATGTGACTGGTTAAGCGAATGTGATGCAATTTGATAATGTTTTATATGATTTCAGTGATTTTATTGAATTTGAAGATGTCTCAGTCAGAGCATTAGAGGCTACGAAAGCTCATCGTTAATGAAGTCATTAATCAGGAGAATGTGCATTACAGTATATAGGATTAATGATGTGTGTAATTGGTTACATTGTAATCAGGATGAACAGTCTTTTTGTGTAATTAGTATACTTGATAACCACGATTGACACTTTGTTAATATTTGATTGGTCAATATAATTTAAGGTGTGATCTTTTTGGCTATACATATATTCATGTATGTGTATGTTGCTGACACTGGTAATACGGCTGCCGAATTCTGGCTAGCTCCAGGATGCAACTGACAATCAGGATAATCATGGGTGGGGGGCACCTAATAGAAGACCTTGCCTGTAAACAATCTGCGACGAGCTGTAACAGAGAACATCTTCAGATAACCTACATAAAGGAGACAAACTTCCATAAAGGCAGTCTCAGATCAGTAAATAAATCTGTGATAGGCTACAATATAGCACGTTCCGTATCAATCAATATATTTGTGACGGGCTTTGTTAGGGCTTGTCACGCATGTATGCTGATGGGTGACGCGCGCCACCCCGTCTCCAATGACCCTGTAAAGATCGTCTGTTATGACACAAGAAAAGAAGACGCACTTCCTTGAAGCATGTCTTGCACTTAGGATGATCGGCGACGCGCCATACACACATCTCTGATGACAACGTAATACGAGACGCGACAACAGAGACACACAGTTTGTTCGTCTCCCTTCTTCGTTAGGGCACGTCTCGGATGAGCCTTTCTTACGTAGTGGATTTCAATATTCGGTGAAAGCTCATGTACTCAATTGACACCGATAAATAAATTTATGGACTTAGAAATGATAAATTAAAAATTGTTCATCTAGATGACAGGAGGACAAGTTCACAGATCTAGTGCATTTTACTCTTAATAACATTAATATATTGTATGAATTGTAATGTCAACAAAGTGGTTATATATATATATATATATATATATATATATATATATATATATATATATATATAAAGAAACAGAGAACAACCTTATGTTGGAAGATTGCCTTTGTAATTCAGAGTATTCCGCCATGGTTTATTTCAGAACAATATAAGAGCTCCAAGTTTGGATAAAAATCCACTGCAGGAGACCTGCTATCACACATCATCAACTTAAAAACAAATGTTGTTGTTTACTCGAGGAAATTTGCGTTTGGCTAAACGTATGATAAGTACATTTTAAGTTTATTTATGTGTTGATAATATATTTGTGCTACTAACATAGCTATACAGGAGCGAGAGACCGGTCATGAGCCGACTCCGATCTTGGTTTGGAAGAGATGTCACGGAGGAAGTGACCCTTCCAAGCATTGACAGTGCAGTCAGGTCACGACCGATCGATTGGTAAGCTTTCAAAATTCATCAATTTAATTACAACTAATACTATTATAGGCATGCTTACACGTCTTTGTTTTTTACAAAAGTACGCACAAGAGGTCGTGAAGATATGCGGCGAATGGTACGACTGGGAAAATACATCAATCGACCCGAAGCCGTGTACGAAAACGGAGGCGGGAAGGCATATGGACGGTGAGTTGGTCATTTGTTTTATTTTTTTTTCAATCTTCCTTCTTTTACTTATTATTATTTTGCAGGTTTTCCATTTTTTATGGAGTTGTCGACTTGAGATCTGCGTGACGTTCGAGAGGCGCTTCATCAATGCAAACTTCGTCCGTTGGGCCGTCAAGTGCTCGTCTCTCGCAGAGGAACCTGGATTTCCATGCCATGAAGGAGACGCTAACGCGGATCTAGGAGGAGCTCAACTTGATGAGGGTCATCCAGAAGGCCACGACCAGGTACATGACCCAGATGCAGGCAACAATGGAGGTAAGTAATTTAAACTACTATAGTTTAATTTCATAGCATTTCAATAATACATATCTTCTAATATTTTGCAATGGCAGACCTTTACTTGATAGAACGACTACCAGATCGAGATTCCTGTGTTTCAGCTGCCGCAACGACTCCGGCATAGGCGCCCCCAACACAGGTGCCTTCAGCACAGGTAATAAACTCTTTCATATTGTCATATTCATTTAACATATAGAGAGAAGGAGATGGAATATAGGGTGAGAGATTGAGAAAGAGGTGGAGTAAGAGAGACAGAGATAGGTTGAGAGAGAGACAAAAGAGTGAGATAGAGGTGGAGTAAAAGAGACAGAGATAGAGAGAGATAGAGTGTGAGAGAGAGGGTAAAGTCAGAGAGAGGATGCTAGAGAGAGAAAGAGAGTGAGAGAAAGAGAGGATGGATGGAGAGAGAGGAGTGGAAGAGAGTGAGGGAGAGAAAGAGAGTGAGAAAAAGAGAATGAGAGAATAAGAGAAAGATAGGGAGAGGAAGAGAGAAAGTGTGTGACCGAAAGAGAGGGAGAGGAAGAGAGAAAGTGTGTGACCGAAAGAGAGGGAGAGGAAGAGAGTGAGAGAGAGGGAGAGGAAGAGCGTGAGAGAATGAGAGAAAGCGGGAGATGGGAAGAGAGAAAGAGAGAGAAAGAGAGTGAGAGAAAGAAAAAAAGAGGAGAGAGAGAAGAATAAGAATAGAGTGAGAGAAAGAAAAATAGATATGCATATCTAACATGTCTAACTCTAATGTGCATTTGCAGAGTTCGGCGACGGAGGCGCAAACTCCATCGACACAGCTACCGGTACCCGGAGGGACGCGCGAAGACGAGGTTTTTGGCTCGAGAGGTAGTCGAGGGGCTAGTGTGTAGCTCGTTTGGATGTAGTATTGAGATTCAATATTTATTGTTGCATTTGGAGTCTGTTTTACTGTTTATTGTTGTTGTATGTGTATATTATTGTTCTGTGAGCTGGTCATTGTGTCAGGTTAGTCAGTTTCTGTTTTAAAAAAGTTACTGTAGGATCTAAGAGCACGTAAAAAGCTACCAGAGGGGGGTGAATGGTAGATTAAAAGTTTTTTAGCGGAAGCAACGAAAAATCCCTCGGCATAAAAACAATCTGTTAAGAAATCATGTGTGCGACTAATCTAAATGTGATCAATCGTGACAAAACTAGTATAGATTGTGAAGAATCAAGTCACGAAGACACGACAACAAGAATAAAGAAAAACCGTCGAAAAAACTCAAGTTATGATCGAAAGATTGAACGAAGGTCAATCTGTTCTACCCGAGAAAAACCAAATTTGCAACACTGCAAAAAAACTCGTGTAGATCCAAACCTACAAATCCAATGACCTTGAAATTTTCACATGTGATATATAATCAATTTGTGAAGACAACCCAAAAATAATCACATCAATTGAATATGTAAAACTCGAGTTATGATAAAACCACCAAAGAAAGGTAGTGTTGTGCAGAAACTCGACGAAAACAAGTCGGACGAACAAGGCACAAAAGTTCCTTTAAAATATGAATTTTATTGATGAAACCACAAGAGGAAGAGCCCAAAAGTCATCTACCACGAGCTCTGACCTTCCTTGCTTATATAACCAGCCCGAAGGTCAACTCAACTCAAACTAGGACTCAAATCCTACTCGGATTCAACCGAAACTTTCTATAACTGCTCAAGACTCTTCTATACGCATATAGAAGCAATCTTAAGATTTCCAAACAACTTAGGAACGTATCCCACATTCCTAGAACAACCCTACTTCATGACCCACAGGAAATCCTATCATAACCAACTCAAATCTTTCCATATTTGAGTCAAACCCGACTCAGCCGCACCCTGAGTCCATAACCTAGTCGGTTGGACCTTACGGACTAATTTTTTATATCCACATACCTTCATCACGCCTCAGAACCATGTAGCCACATTCATACACTCCTTGCACACGTGCAAACACCTTCTAACGACATCCACAATACCTTCATATGTATTGTTCTTGATCCAAACATATTGCGCGACCTCCCGATCAACTCAACCACAATTCTTCCCGAACTTGGTTGTTGAACCTCATCTTCTCCCTAAGAATAGTTCAATTGATCCTGTCACCAGCCATGTCTTGAACTCAAGCAACACCTGCACATGAACAAACAACCAATACTTCCGAGCACAAGTCCACGACTTGACTCTCGTTAGTTCCGAAACCACAACACCTTATGTGAGCACCTCACATAAGCATGTTTCAAACCTTAGCAAAAAGATATCAACCATGACCACCAAAACACACCAAAAACTTAGTAAAAGAATACTAAGCAACCTTTCTATAGATATAAAACAAGTTCGAGACAATTCAAAGTAAAAGCATAACCATTGCAATCTCGCTCTGGACCTTGCTAAAGCTAATTGGAACATGAACCAGAGCTTACCAAAGCTAACAGGACCTAGCGCTGGAGCTTACCAAAGCTAGTCGGACCTAGCGTCGGAGCTGACCAATGCTAGTCGGACCTAGCGCCAGAGCTGACCAAAGCTAGTCGGACCTAGCCACAACAAGTTGGACCTAACCAAAATAAGTCGAACCAAGACAAAGAAGTCGGACCTAGCCGAATCAAGTCGGACCTTATGTCGGACCTTGTCGGAGCTACCCAAAACAAGCTGGACCTATCGTCGAACCTTGCAAGAGCTTGAAATTAGAGTCGGACCTTGTTAAAAAAATGTTTTGGTAGTATTCACAGTTACGAACTTAACTTACGTCAGACATAGCATTGTCGTCATAAGTTAGCCCAGGACAACTTACGTAGGCCAACCGACGCCGACATAAGTAAGCTCAGGCTACTTACGTCGGCGTCAACCGACCACGTAAGTTAGACATCTTAATTACGACGACTAAAGCAAGCCGTCGTAAGTAATCAGGCTCAGCCCGCAGCCCAGCCTAGACACATACTTACGTCGGTTGCGAGCTGCCGTCGTAAGTTACTAACTTATGTCGGCAGCCGTTATAGTTAGTTAATTTACGACTAAACCATTACGTCAACCAATAATCGTCGTAATTAAGAAAAAACTATCGTAATTGGTTAATTATGACGGTTTAGACTTTAATTATGACAGCTTAGGCCAACGTAAGTCAACCGCATTCCTGTAGTGTTAATTCATCCAGATGTAAACAAAACTCAGCGTGAAACTATCCCCTTACATTTTATAACGTTGGTTAGTTTAAATGGAGAACCATTAGGCGACATAAAGGTATGGAATTGGCTGCGATTGACCTCTGTAAATTTTCCACTCTTGATTATGGTGGAAGCAACATGTGAGAGCAGAGGCGGAGTCAGAATCTGATTAATACGGTATCATACTTTGATCAATGGGTCTTCCTAATCCGACAGCAAGGCTAAAACAGACAGTCGTTCCGGTGTCATGATCCCCTCCTTGCGGCAGAAAAAAGGATGCATGCATACATGCCTTGTCAACGAGGTTCTCGGGAAATCAAACATGCCATCCATGATTCCCCATTACCCGCAGAACACAAGAACCCACTCAGTTCCCAAGCCATCTGCAGGCTCGCCACGTTGTCAGTGATACTGCACGAGTCCTCGCTCGGACTGAAAGCGGTGGTTCATGCTGCCGTTGGCACGCACACTCGATTACCCGAAATATCTACTAGTGCCTCCGAACTCCGTGCGCGACTCGGGGCACGCAGGTAAACCTGCGCCGCTGCGCGCGTCGACGCGGCAGCTCGACGGCACGGCCGGCTTGGCGTGACACGCCGGTGGGATCACGCTAGCGAGCCAGCTAGCTCCCATGAATGCTCCCACCCAAGCCAGGCCCAAAAAAGCACAAGTTGGCAATTTGAATGCTTTCGTGACAATCTCAACCCTGTGATGTTGTCATTGAGGAGAGGTGTTGGAATACCTAGAAGGTTCTAGCTGTGTCGTGCAAGTCAAGTAGTTGCCGTCAGACAAGAGTTTGTTGATAATTATATGTTGCAAGTTGTTGTAATCGTGATCTTTATGTTGTTGTATTCTTTGCCACGCTCAATGGGGCTATTTCATGCACTGTCTCCATAGGAGCTGTAGTAACACTTCCTGCTACTTTCCACAAGGTTGACCTCCGCGCATCTCAGGACGCGCCGTAAACCTTTCTGGAGGCTTCCGTTCGACGGCGATCGATAGACCGGGGCCCCTCCTCCTCTGTTCTCAGCTCTCCGGCGTGCCGCCCGCTCCCGTAGTCCCGTACTCCACCGCCTGGGAGCGGCGGTGCGTGCTGCGCCGCGATGCCGCAACCGCGTGCGATTGGGCAGCCGTAGATAAGGCTTCTCTTTGCGTCGTGCCTGGCGTGACCCGCCGACGACGACGTACGCTGGCAACTGGCATAGTATGCTGAGGTAGCACGGGGCTGGAATGTTCGGTCGAGACGAAGTGAGTTGGTAGAGGTTGCAAGTGAAACAAAACGAGGTCCACGTTTCGTAGGTTTGTGTAGTGCGGTTGATTTACGTGTTTTCGTTTCCAAATGCTTGGCGCTAGCTCTTGACCGTATCGGGGCAGTATCTGATAAACAATGTTTCGGATGAGATGTGACGTCGTGGTGCTCAGGCTTGAACAAGAAGGTGCCGTGCATGGATCGAAACCTGCAGGGGGGGGGGGGGGGGGGGGGGGGGGAAGAAAAGATGGGTGCACGGACTCGGAGTACTCGACTTTTGGTTGACGTTGGTTCAAGAAATCAAGATGATTCCAGAGTGGCCAAAATCCCGTATCGTTCTGCCTTCGATTCACTCAGCTCCGTTTTCCAACAGCAGGGTCTTCGTTTTTCATGTTTCTTGTTAGTGGCGCAGCGATAAATTTGTTGCTGTACAAAAGTTTAAAGTGGTCGAACCCTAAGCGGGAGCTACATGCACGTTGCACTCGCGAATTTCATCAGCCTATGCAGAAATTTTGGCGAGGGAGGACATCGCGCGAGACATCCGCAAGGATGGCATCAGGAAACCAGAGGCTGCAGCAAGCAGAGAGTCGATCGATGTCCCAGGTCAACGTCACGCGGGAACTGCCGTCCGTTGTTCGGGCAAGGCATGCACGCGTGGACCGGTACCACCGCCGCAAATGCGCCGCACCGGCTAAGTGCACGCAAAGGAGGATGTCTTTGAAACCGCAGGCCTGCAGCCGGAGGAGGCAGAGCTTTCTTGGTCAAGCAACTGCTTCTTGTTGCGGAAGAGACACACATGGTGTGGTCCGCGCGATGTGATGTGCTGTTGATGTGCATTGTCTACTTGGCCATGAAATTGGCGGCGGGCATCAATGTGACAACAAAATATCGAAATCTGTTCGTTCTGAAATTTGGAACGAGCGAGATATACTGCTCTGACCCAACGGGCGATCCAAACAACGTACCTGTTCGTATGCAACAAAAGATCGAGCAGCTAGCTAACCTCGTCGTTCGCGCACGTGAATTATTATGCTTGGTGGTCTTGAGTGTGCACCTGCTGTTGCGCTGACACCTTCTGTGCAGCTTCGATCGACTCATATTCTAGACAATAGAAATGGTTTTCGGCCTCCGTGGGACCAAACACATCAAATACTGTTACAAAGAATAATGAAAAAAAATAGAAAGATGAGAAATAGTACAAGACTATCAGTACTTAGATGTCATTAGAGCTGGGACTCAGGACCGTGCCGGACCGGCACAATACAAGCCAGTCGTACTTCGGGCCGAGCGGCCCAGCAGCTCGTCGGGCCGCTTCATGACCGGCCGCCTGACATGAAACTGAGAAAACACGGTCAGACACGGCCCGCGACACGACAGCCCTGTTCAGATCGAGCCTCGCCCGACCACAGCCCACTAGGCTGCTGATTTGGCCTACTGTTAGACATATTTGAATTTAGATAATTTTTTAAGAGAATACACGAGAAAAAATAAAAAATCTACAAAAATTACTAAGATTTAAGGAGGTTGTTTACACATTGTTACCAAATTTGACTTTCAAAATCATCATATATTGTTGGGAATAAAAAAGCAAACAAAAAGTAAATGTATTTTTTGTATCTCAAAAAATAAAATGAATTTTGACATGATCTTTTTGTGCAGCTTTTACATTACAATACCAACCTCAATTATTTTTGTGAGAATGTTTTACTTTTGTTTGCATCAATGTGTGTTTGAAATTTAGAAAATATCATATGTGGTATGAGATTTTGAGGTAAATGAAGAAGAATTTGAATCTACACAAGAGTGAAGTGATCCAAAAAATATTAAAAATTCCATGTGTACATATAAATAAATATGCATTTATAAAAAAATTGTTTCAAAATTCAACTTTCTTGGAGATATACAAAAAAGTGAAGAATATGGTCACTAGGGATCCTACATTAGTTTATTGATAAATAGATATCAACTCAAAATAATGTTTCTATATATATAGTGGAGTTCATTATTTGAAGAATGCAGAAAAAAATCATAGAGTTTGGACATAATATGCCGAAGTTATAAACCTTTTAGTTCTGAAATCTGGATCAAAATACGAAAACTGTCGTGACACAAAATATGGTGAAAAACAGCCGGCTTGGCCCCGCGTATCATGGGGAGGAAGGCTTTGCGCCAACATTTGGGCCCCACCTATCAACGGGAGAAGCAACGTGGTGGCTGGACGCGTGGAATGGGTTGTGCGGCTTTCGGCCAAAGAACCGGCCAGAGGCGCGCCACGCACTCGTGTGTCGCGTGTTAGGACATTTGTCCCACCTAGGTAATTCGAGGAAGGGATGTCGAGCTTATAAAGGTAGTCGTTGTCTCTGTTTTGAATTCACTTGAATCACGTTTTCTGCACGGGCCTTGGATGAATGTTTGCTGGCTGCGTTGATGGTCTGTCGGGCCTTGTTTCTTTGGGCTTTCACTTGCTCGCTCGTCGATTTTTCTTGACTGCCTTAGGCAGTCCATGTTTTCGTGTCATTATCGTGTCGTTGGGCCGATATCCACTACAAGAAACGCGCGAAGAAGTGTCGGCCTTATAGCCGTCGGTTAGCTACAGTAACCAACGAATTTACAGTAAGATTGTTGGCCTACCGACGGCCATAGCCGACGAATCGAGATCGACGTTCTTAACGCGTTAAAGTCGTTGGGACCGACGGCTTTAAATACTTAAAGACGTCGGCGGGCTACTCCCGACAGCTTTACTGCGTAGACGCAATATGAACGTCGGGGGCCGCAGACCGACGGTCATATGCGATTAAGGCTGTCGACCCAGCTGCCCCGACGCATTTAAAGTGTTCTAAAGCCGTCGGCCCCGACGGCCATATCTGCGCCACATAGGTGCTCCAGGGACCTATAGCCGTCGGTTTTTCTGTTAAACCGACGACTTTAAGGGACTTATGACCGTCGGTCACTAGACACCGACGGCCATACTTGCAATTTTTTTTTTAAAAAAAAAAAGCCCCGGCTGGTTTCCCTCCCTCCCCGGGTGGGAAGCCTCCGTATACAGATTTCAAACACAGAATACAAATTTCAAACACAGATTTGTATACATATTTCAAACACAATTTCATACAGCACATTAATTGCATATATCACAATTTCCACACCATGCAAGAATAATGCAACAGATATATCACATTCTTCACATAGTCATACAACAACTAACTTAAATGTATCAACAAGTTCAATCCAAATTAGTCCACGAGAAAACACATCGCAAACACCATTGTGAAGTTCACTCTGCTTTCATGTCATTGTTCGAACATCCACCACTTGCACCTCCGGCGTTCAAATTGAGGAAACCATCACAACCATGAGCGGAACTCTACAAGAAACAAATAAAAGTTAATTTTGCATTAATAGTTACAATTCATATGTCTCAATCTTTCTAAAATTCACAAATGCCCAACTCACATGTGTAATTAACTTAAAGGTATTACCAACTATGTCATTGAATAAGTCGCTAAGTATTGTTCAAATTAAGCTACGCTATCATTAGAGATAATGATTTAGTAATCATACCGCTGCGGCGCCGGAAGGTGTTGATGGTTGACTATGCCCCGAAGCGAAGGGCAACAATGGGAGAACACCTGGATAAGGCTGCAATCCAGGGGCCAACATTGACATGAATCCCTTATGTGGAGGATAGACTTGACCACTCTGGGAACGCTGAGAGAAATATGATTAGTATTTTGTACAATCAGTCGAATTAATAAGAAATGTGGTTATACCTATGAAGAAGAGCCAACTTGTTGTCCGGACTGCATTGGACGAGGCATACCGAACTGCGATCCAAAACCACCTTGAGGGAAGAACTGCATAATGTAAGAATATCAGTTACTGACTTTAACACAAATATGGTAACAAGTATACCAACTTAAGTAAAGCAGTAATTTACCTGCGACATCATCTCAAACTGAGGTTGTTGTGGCATATTAAACTGAGTTCCAGTGTTGCCTTGACCCAAGAACTACAGAAAGGAAATTATTTGTAAAATCTTAAGTAGAAGCAGTATGGAAACGAATAAACTATTCAATTATTAAGATTACAAGTTACCTGCGCCATATACAGATATTGCATCTGCTGCTGCATCTGTATTTATTGTATTTGCTATTGTTGCTGTTCCACTTTCTCCTCGTATTGTCTTAATTTTTCTTGCAATACCTCATCTGCAACATAGGATCGACTCGAACAGGAAGTAGAAGACCGTCGTCCCACATAAGTGTCACGCTGCACATAACCGTCGCCTAATCCAAGTCTACAAAAATCACAAATGTGATGAATCGATGGTAATTAACCTTTAAAAAATCATTAACTTTACACGTACCTCCCATGCGGTACGCCCTCGCCGGCTTCGTACGCCGCACCCACATCCAACGACGCTCTTAAATAATCTACATCATCTCCATGCTTTTTCTTGAGACACTCAACATATTTTGTCTGCAACATTAAATTAAGTTCACGAGTAAGAGTTATCAAAGATAGCTTTAGTTCGTAGATAGAGAGCAGTCAACACACTTACCACTTTTTGTGTTGCCGCCTCGTCACACAAATGCTCCGGGCGCGCCGGATCTGTGCCTCTATGCCCCTGAGGTAAACCTCAATAAAAGAAGGAGCAACACCAGTTTCAGCTTCCTGCAACATCAGAATACAACATCAGTTCAATCAATGCAATTTTTTGAAGAAAGTTACAAGTGATTGTGATAGTTCATACCATTCATTGTGCCATCTGCACATGACCATATGCCCCATAACGTTGTAGTCCAGGCTTGCTCTTTCGGTTGTTTCGGTTTCTCCTTGAAATATGTTTGAACTCCTTCGACGCCCAATATTCACATAGCCATTCCCAAGCTGTTGGATCTACACAGATTCAATCCACACTAGTCTCCATGTACTCATGCTTCTGCAGATAAATTGTAGCTGCTCGCTTGTTTGTCATGGGCTGACGCAATCTGGTCTTGTAATACACGGTCACAGTCTTGATCCGTACATCAGAGAAGGAGTCCTTCGTGAACTTTCTCGCTGAGGTCTCGAAAACAGACCTCACATATGTTGGAGCCACACCTTCCTCCAATTTAAATATACCCTGCATAAAACCAACAATTAGTATCAACCAAAGTAAGATGCAACCTATTTGAAACAATGAAAACAAAATCACCCAAAAAATCTCCCAAACTCTATCCTGACAAGTACCCGCAGTGCCATATGGTTTCAGGGCATAGTGATCCCAATTATACGCGACAATTAGCTGACCGCCCACAAGAACCATCCCCAAAAAGCAAAACCGGATGGCATTTCCCAACTCTGTGTTAACACAGCGTCAATGCCCCCTGCCATCCCAACCAATCTCGAGCCAGCACCTAGTACCATTTGGCCTTATAACCGCACGCGTATCGGGACTTTTACTTGGAGTACATAAAAGGTGTCTCCGCAGCCTGTACAAATAACATTAGTTAGTTGACAAGAAAACCAAATGTATAGATAACTTATAAAATAATTCAAAAAAAATACCTATAAGGGCATTGATCACTCTGTCCCTCTGCTGCCTCTTGTAACTTTGCCAATCTTGCCAACCTTGCATCTCGTTCCGGGTCATATTCCTCTTCGCCACTCTCTTCACCCTCAGTATCACCATGTCCACCCTCAGTACCATCCTGTCCACCCTCAGAAGACGACGTCCCAAAGACCTGCGCTAGAATCTCCTCTGCTCCTAAGCCTCCTCCCTGCTCTTGAACCTCCTCCATTGTGCCTGCTTCTAAGCCTCCTCCCCGCTCCTGAGCCTCCTCTGAGTACACACCTAAGCCTCCTCCTGAACCTGGTGCTAGCTGGCTCGATTCCTACTCTGTCACACACCCCAAAAATTGTCTCTATCTATCTGCACTCACATTCGTGTCCTACAAATGCAAATAAACATATAGCAAATAGTAAATAGCTGATTATGATATTGAAGTGTTTAAAAAAAACAAAGTACCTGAAACAAGGATGTGTGAACTGAACCACTACTATGGTGAGACGCGGAGGAAGAAGTATCATCACTTCGCTTCTTTCCTTTTCTGAAATGCTTCCACATCTGCACAAATTTTAAAATAATGATTAGTATACGAGATTATTAAACAATAGACAATAAATGATAAAGACTAAAAGATGTAAACAATAAAAATTTAAATCTCAAATAATGCGAACAATAAGAACTAAAAATCACCAGTATTTGAATGTGCTAAAAATCATTAGCATCCAATTCTGCTTCTACCACACGTGCATGAATATTTTCATGTCCCTCTTCTTCTACCATCTCTTCCTCAAACTCTTCTCCTTCACAATCTTCTTCAATAATTCTATTTTGCTTTATAATAATCCTTTGAGATTTCCGAAGACGTTTTCTCGAAGGGCCGGCTTGTTCTTCAGACATTAACTCTAGAGTAGTACTAGCAATTTCCGCAAGCCATGTCCCAGAAGATATCCTAATATCTTGTACTTCCTCGACTTCATCTTGATAAAACCACCATCATCGTCTTCCTGGTTGTCTATGTACTCATCATAACGATGAGGGTACACTTCACGGTTAACTTTATATACAACCCATCAATTTTTCAAACTTGGATGAGGATAACTTAAATAGTACACTTGTTCCACTTGATGTGCAAGTACGATATTGTTGTTAGGGGCTGTATAGCATGAGTTGTGGTTGACCTCCACCATTACAAAATCATCCACTCGCGTGCTCGATGTTGGATCTAACCAGTGACAGTCGAAGAACACCAACTTCAGTTCTTTCATACCGCCAAATGTGTACTCAATTATTTTTTGAAGAACACCATAGTATTCCTTCACTTCTCCACTACCCTCTGCAGCCGTTATACACACTCCACTGTTTGATGTGGCTGCAAGTGGACGAATTGCTTTAAACTTGCCGTTCGAAAACGATACCCATTGATATCGTACCGGCTAAATTCTCTATCTTTCAACTGACCATTCGCGATCTGTCGCGAATCATCTGAGATGTTGACATCTTTCATAGACTACATGTACAAAAATATACAAAGTTAGCATCCTATAATAAGTATATGAACTATGATTGAAGAACAAAGGATATCAGAGAAGTTAGCACATTACATGTTCACGGAACCAGTTCACAAAGTTTTTGCCACCTTTTATGCTGTGTCGACGTAAATTATCTAGTTGACTTTGTGTTGGCCTTCGAGAAGATGTCCAATACAGATTGTCAAACATTTCAAAAAATCGTAACACTTCTTCCATGTTGAAAAACATGTAAAGCATGGTGTAGTTTCTCTATTGCTCCGAAATATAATGCGAATTGGCAAATCCTACACCTTTACCCTTCCAATGAAAAATTTTAAGCTCAATCATAGGCTGCTCTTCAACATCATGATATCGTGTCATAGATGCATTCAAATTGTTGGCACGTGCGAAATATTTGCTAGAGAATTTTGTAATCTCTTTAACTGCAAATGCTTCTGCAATACACCCCTCAACTCTTGCCTTATTGCGCATTGTAGCTCTAAGTTTTTTCAGTTCTCTTTCTTGATTATACATCCACCTGAACTGTACAGGTCCTACTACTAATGCTTCATAAGGCAAATGCACCAGCAAATGTTGCATAACATTCATAAATCCAGGCAGAAAGACTTTTTCCATTTGACATACAAGCACGATGACTTCTTTCTCCCACTGTCACATTATCTTCTTCGACACTTCCTTAGCACATATCTGCCTATAAAAATAGCTAAGTTCAGCAAATATCTTCCACAAATCAGGTTGAAGTATCCATGAAACATTACTGGTAATAGTCTTTCCATCATAATCTCGTAATCATGACTCTTCAGCCCATTCAGTTTACCAGTGCTGAGATTAACACATCGTTTTATGTTAGCTGCATAGCGATCTGGGAACTTCAACGTTTTCAACCAACTAAGTATTTGCTTTCTTTCTTCTGGCTTGACACATTGAGGAGCTCGTGTCCGACTTTCATTTCCACTTGCATTAGTTCTAATCTCAAACCCAGGACGATCACAAAGATCAGCTAAATCTTTTCTTGCATTCAAATTATCTTTGGTTTGACCGGTAAAATCAAAACACATGCTTATTATGCTTTCAGCGACATTACGCTCCCGATGCATCAAATCAATATTGTGCGGTAGAAGTAGTGCCTTTGCATATGGTAGCTCCCAAAGAAAAGAAATATGAGTCCAGTTGTGTTCTATACCATACCCTTCGAAACCATCTTCTTCGGACTATTTTAACTTTGCATGTCATGCCATTTTTTGCTCGCTTATCAATCGACGAGGTGCTCCTTTTGTAACTCTTATGCCTTTCCAAAATAATTGTGTATCTCTCCTGAAAGGATGATTTGAAGGAAGGTATCGTCGATGACAATCAAAAAAGCTGACATTTTTCCTGTACTTCAGCCATATGGCATCAGTGTCACTCATACATATGGGACAACACAATTGTTCGTGGACACACCAACCAGACCAAATGTCATATGCCAGCAAATCATGAATTGACCATAGATACATGACACGTAAGTAAAATTCACATTTCATATGACTCTCATATGCTTTTACACCTTGCCACAACTCTTTCAACTCTTCAATCAACAGTTGCATAAACACATTGATTTTCTTGCCTGGATGTTTAGGACCAGGAATGACCGCCACAAGGAATATGTATCCTTCTTTCATGCACATGTTGGGAGGGAGATTGTAGGGCATGATAAAAACAGGCCAACAAGAGTATGGACTGTTACTAGTGCTGAATGGAGTGAAACCATCTGTTGACAACCCAAGATGAACATTTCTCGGATCTCTTGCAAACTCCGGATCAAAACGGTCTAAAGCTTGCCAAGCCGCGGCATCCGAAGGATGCGCCATAATGTCTTTGTCATCGTTCTCATGTATCCCTTCAGAATGCCATCATGTGCTTCGCTGTTTCTTGAGACAAAAACAATCGTTTAAGTCTTGACATGATTGGCATGTACCGTAGTTGTTTGATCGGTACTTTTGTAGTTATTCGTTCTCCATCATCATTCATGACGTCCACATATCTATATTTCTTACAATGCATACAATGAGTATCGTCCATGTGTTCCTTCCAAAAAAACATGCAATTATTCTCGCACGCATCAATCTTCTCATAATTCATGCCCAGACCAGCCAAAATTTTCTTGGATTGATATAGATCCGACGACATCTGATGACTTGATGGAAGGAGATCACTGATCAGCTTAATGATACCATTGTAGCAATTGTTCACGAATTTGAACTTGGACATCATCGCCATAAGTCGTGTGACCGCCTGCAAACGGTCATATTGGCGCCCCCATACACTTTTCGATCTGCGGTGGCAAGACGCTCGTAAAACTCCTTCACCTCATTCGGTTGTGACTGATCTTCGTACTCTTTACCAATGTCTGCTATCATCTCATCCATCCGATCTTCATCCTCATTGCCGTCCGACTCATCATCATGCTCTATCTCCCCATGCTCACGCCGCACCACATAGTCGGGCATAAACCCGTGCTTGCAAAGATGCAACTCCACTTCAGACTTATTCAGACGTCGATGATTCCGACACTTGATACACGGACACTTTGCAACACGAGCATCACTAGCAAATGCATGGCTCAGAAAAGTATTTGCGATATGACCCCATTCATTAGTGTGCGCACCAGTTGGACTCCATCTGTCAGAATCTGGTTTCGGCAATTCTTCCGGTACTACTGTTGGTAGCTCGCGGAGTTTGTAGTTTGATATTGGGCGCACAGAGATTCAAAACACGATGGCAAGTGGACACGAGGATTTACGTGGTTCGGGCCGCCTAAGCGTAATACCCTACTCCACGGGGTGTGTAGTTGTTCTATTGAGCATCTGAGCACTTGTGAGTGTGTGTCAGAGCCGGGTCTGGGGATATGGAAGTCCTCTCTGTGTATCGCTCGTCCAGTCCTTTTATAGAACAAGAACTGGTCGTTACATCGTTAGCCTTGCCCGACATGTGGCTCTGGTGGTTATCGATGTTTAATACATAATTAATGAGCTTAATTACCCTTAATAGTGTGGTAACGCGCCTTGACAGTGTCGTTACTTGTATTAAGGGCCCTCCGATCGTGTGTCATTAAGATGGTATTAATGACACTTAATTGGGTCTTGAAGTCCTTGATTGTCCCTTGAAGGTCCGAGCCGTTGGGGTCCACCAGTCTGATTGTTGAGGCTAAAGGTCTGACGGTTGGACACGTGGCAGCTCCGGAGCTTACCGTCTGGGACGGGTAGGTCCGGTGCAGTTGTACATGTTTCGGTACCGGAGCTTCGCTCTGTCGGGGGTTAGGTCCGGGGGTGCCACGCAGGTATTTAGCCCGGAGCTTTCCCTTGTGTGGGACGTAGCTCTGGTTGCAGTATACACGTGGCAGCACCGGGACTGACCATAGAAGGGAGGCACGTCCGGTCCCGCATGACACGTGGGGCCTTCAGAGGTCTTCAACTTAGACAGGTGAAGTTCCTTTGGTCTTTTTGCAGTCCCAAGGGGTATACGGTACGCAGGGTATCGACAGTGGCCCCTCGGGCCCACCTCCGGGAGAGACTTTTTGGATGAAGTCATTCTGCCGGAGGTGGGTCCATCCTTCGGTTTTTGAGCCGTGCCTTCAAGGGTCTTTGGATGTGCCGTTGGCGGTAGTTCGCAGTTAAATCATTGTCGCGTGGCATATCCAGGATGCGGCAGGTGAGATCTGAGCGTGCAGATCTCACGCAATTGAAGGTCGCCGGTTCCCGATACGAAAACCGTATCGGTTCCGCGCGCCCTGTTAGGCCACCACCCTCGAGCTTCCCGCCTCTCATGATGACAACCATTCGCCTGGGGTAAGGACCTCGACTTGATCGTCGGGGTGGCCCCGGGCCCCCTTGTCATTGGCAGGGTGAAGTTTTTGAATTGTGTCGTCGGCTCCTGTGCGGTTTCCATCCAAGCGCTGCGGGGGCTTACTTAAGAAGGAAAACGCTCAACATTTGGGGATTCTTTACGCCTTCAATTGAACTTGCGCTCGAATCCTCCAAACTTTAGCCTGCTTTTCGTCTCTTGCCCCGCTGTGCTGCGATGGAGTTGGGTCTCCGCAAGAGCCGTCTTAAGACCGACGGTGATCTGAAGAAGGCTCAGGCCCTCATGGGGTGGTCCAGTGACTCCTTCAACCACCTGGTCTGCGCCAGCAAGCTTTCGTTCGAGAAGGAGTGTGCCGGTGACATGGTGTACTTCTTCGCGTACGCCATGGTGGGTTTGATCCCACCCTTCTCCACTTTTCTCTTGATGCTGCTAGACTTCTATGTTCTGCAGTTGTACCACCTTAGCCCCCACTCCATTCTTCTGGTGTTGATCTTTGTCCACTTCTGCGAGATGTGGGTGGGTATTCCCCCCCGCGTTGAGCTCTTCTGCACCTTCTTCACCATCCACACCATCGGCAAAAGTGACGAGTACCTTGGCTTCTATTATTTTGTGAAGCGCAAGAAGTGACCGTACAAGTACTTGCGGTCGTTCCCTTCTGGCAAGTGGGACGACTGGAAGAAGGATTGGATTGTCATCAGGGCAGAGGAGCATGAGAAGCTAGAGCTGCCCGAAGGCCTCCCCAACGTCAACACTGAAGCTTGGAGCGAAGTTCCGGTGCTATCGGACGCCTTCAACCCTGCTCTGACCACGATCTGCCAATGTGTGGAGGGAGGAGTGACTCCCCAGGCGGTATTCTGCAACTTCCTGGTCAACAGGTGGGCTCCGCTGAAGAAGAGGGAGAAGCTCGCATGGGCCCTCAACAGCGTGATGGACGACGACCGGATCGAGACCGGTTTGAAGTCCAACCTGGAAGGCGCAGCTTTGGAGTTTCACCTCAAGAAGTTCCAGCACGACATCGACATCGAGGGTGATGACTTGACTTCGTCGGCGGCTTTCCTCCCTGTGAACAAGGAGGCGGAGTTCAGTAGGGAGCTCCGGCGGAAGATGCCGATGCTTGACGACCTTGGTGAAGTTGAGAGGCGTTCGACCACCAGTTTGGCGATCCCCGGAGCTTTTCGAGGGTGGTCCCCCTTCCGCCCCGAGACAAAGAGTTGAAGTCGTGGGCAAGGGCGAAGAATTGGTGGAGCCCTCGAGCCGTAAGAGGAAGTTGAAGCACTCTGACGGGAGGTTCGTCAGACCTGCTCCTTCCGCAGCAGCTCCTTCTCCTCGGAGGGGAAGGTCTTCAATGGCAGCAACCACTCCAGCATCAGCATCTCCTTGGGACGCTAGCTCTGGCCATGTGGCTCCAGTACCAGGGCCAGCTGAGGGCTCTAGGTCCGAAGGTCCTTCTCAGTCAAGGGGGGCCTCAACCAAGACGACGCCGACGGCGGTATCAAGCTCCGGGGAGCCTTCTGGAGCTACTACACCAATGGCGTCAGGGTCCGGCCCGGAGCGTCCAGTGAAGAGGTTCCGCGCTAGCTGGAGCGGAAGCCTTCCGAGGTAAATTTGATTTTTTACCTCAGTTGATTGTTTTTTGTTGTAACTATATTTTGAGTTTCTTCGTCCTTCATCCACGGAGTGCCCGAGAAAGGGGATGAAGCTCCGGTTCCTGCAGCAGCAACTGATGTTGCACAGACGGAAGCTCCAGCTCTAGTTCCAGCGCCGCCCCAAGAGGTGGATGAGGCCGCGACAGCTTCGGCGCCAGCTGTCATGGTCCTTGACCTCGAGTCATCCCCTGAATCTCTCGTGGTAGCGCCGGACCACGAGAATGAAGATGTATCTGCGGCACCAGCCCTGGAGGTTGAAGCTCCGGGTTTGAATGCTGAGATGATGGATGCTCCGGCCTCAGAGCCGAAGGTAGCTGCGGTCCCGGCCCTAGAGTCGGATGTTGTTGAAGCCTCGACAGCGGAGCCGGTGGTTGATGAAGCCCCGACGGTAGATCTGGTGATTGATGAAGTTCCAGCGGCGAAGCCCGATCTTGATGAAGTTCCGGCGCCTGAACCGGTTGTCGAAGAAGTGCAGGCGCCCGAGCCAATGGCGGTCGAAGCACCAGCGCCTAAACCGGTGGTGGAGGAGGCGCCAGTGTTGGAGCCAGAAGTGGCTTCAGCTCCAGCCAAACCTTCAACGCCAGCCCCGAAGGTGATGGTTCTGGAGGTGCCCGCGCCTGAGCCAGGGTGCCAAGATGAAGTTGCCGGTCCCCTGCCTGAGGGACCAGTTGCTGATGACTAGGCGGCAGGACCTTCGGAGCCAACTCCGGAGGTTGAAACTTCTGCTGCAGGACCTTCCTCGGTGGCGGCTGAGGCTATCCCGGAGGGCGTCCCTAGTGCCGTGGAAGCTCATGGGACCACTCTTGTAGAGTGGGAACCGCTTTTTGTTGTAGAGAACCCGTTGGAGCCAGCGGAGAGGACCCCAGCAGGTCCGGAGCCAATCCCCCTATTGTTGTCTATTGACAACGCCTTCTCCTGCCTTCGTCAAGTGCAGCTGGTCTTCTACCACGACAGCAAGGCCCTCGAGGAGGAGCGCCAAACCCTTAGGAGGTGGCACAACCGACTCCAATTCGAGACCAAGCTGGCGCAAACTAGGCTGGCTGACGGCAGGGAGTGGGTGAAAAGGGAGAAGGTCCAGTTGGAGTACTGGGGTCGGCTGCTGGATGAGAGGGAAAGCATGACACGATCCCTCGACGACCAGTCCTGGGCCATCCATGAACAGGCCATAGCTACTAATAATGCAGCGAGTGAACGCCAAGAGAAGCTCAGCGCCATCCACGACAACCTCGTCAAGCGCCAGGAGGCTCTTGAGGAGCGGGAGAAAAATCTCGAAGATGAAGAGCAAAAACTCCTAGAGCTGCGGGATGACCTCGTGAAGAGGGAGGATGATCTTACTCATAGGCTGACTCTGGGTGACAAGAGTCTCGTAGAGTGCACCAAGAAGCTGGAGGAGCGCTGCGAGAAGGAGGAGAAGAAGGCCTGGCAGCGAGGACAGGACCTCCACAAGAGGGAGAATGAAATTGCTGCTAGGGAGAAGAAAGTGCGGGGCCGGGAGAAGGACCTGGTCGACCGCTAGAACAAGATCCACCTCCGACAGGAGGAGCTCGGGAAACTCGAAAGGCAGGTTGCTAAAAAGGTTCAACAGAACGCCAAAGAGGTTGAGCGCCTTGCCCGAGAGAATTCGGAGCTTGCGGTGACCAAGATATCATTGGAAGAGATGCGAGGCTGAAGGGCTGCGGAGTCCCAACAAGTTTGAGACTTCTTGGGCAAATCCAATACCGCGCTGATGTCGATGGGTTTTAGTCTCGTGCGTCCGGATGATCCGGAGCCGGAGCCGGACTAGGCATTGCAGGCGTTGAGCTTGGCGGGCAACAAGCTCACCAAGATGGGCGATGTCATCGCGGACCAGCTGGAAACCGAGGGACAATCCCTGGCGAAGAACATCGCAGAGTTCATGCTGACGTGCTACACAAGCCAAGACCCTCACTTCCCACTAGACCCGGTGCTTGAAGGCACCATCGACAGAGAGGGAGAAGCCGCCAAAGCCAACGTGTCGCAGGTTGCCCAGAAGGTCACCTCGTTCTTCCATAGGGTCTAGGACTCTCTCTTTGTAGCTCCCGCTTGTATTCTCTCTTCTTTTTCTCCAGTTTTGTAATCTCTTGTCTCCAGATTAATGAAATCCAAGAATTTTATGAATTTCATTTTTTGTCTTCGACACCTTTGTCCCACTTGGCCCCCTGGTAGATGTACACAATTTGATTGTGAACATGTACCAAGAGGATGTAACATTTTGTTGAAGACTTGTGTGCTTCGAACTTGTAGTTTGTAGGTCCGAAGTCACCGATAGTAGGGGCCCCCTGAGGTTGTCGGAGCTTAGTAGCTCTGGCAGTGACCCTTGTCAATACGTAGAGCATTGAAGGTTAGTCCTCTGGGGATGTCGGAGGTTGGTAGCTCCGGCAGCGACCACTGTCAACACGCGGTGCGTCGACAACAGACCCCACTGGGGAGTCTTCCCACCATCTTTTCTTCACGTTGACAGCTGGCCCCCTGGATTTGCCAGAACTTTGTAGCTACGGCGATGTCTATTATCAATGTTTGAAACATCGACAGTAGACCACCATAGGGGGTGTCGGAGCTTTGATAGCTTAAGTTTCATCCACCATCATCATGAGATCTTTATTTTTCCTGCACACTGAAGTCAAGAAAAACAGTAAAATCTATTTCTTCTCTATAACTCGTTTGCGGCTTACTATTCTCGAAAAAAATTTAGATCGAACGCAATTCTAAATACAATCAAGTGCACTGGCTTGTTTTCTCCAGGTCTGATCGTTTCTGGACTTGCCTTACTTCGGCATGCCCGGGTGTAGGTAGAGTGGCGTACTTAGGGTGCAGGACCAGGCTAAGTCGATAGCACACTCCGGACCTAGATTGGCTTGATGGCATTCAGATGAGTAGACCATTAACAATGTTTAGACCCGGAAGAATTGACAATGCAACTTGAATTATATATGAATTGGTCGAGCTAAAGTTTCTTAAGAATTGCACAACTTTGTTATAGACAAGAAAGAGAAAAATAAAAAATATTGAGCCTGTACAAAGTAAATGCACGTGGAGTCTGTTTTCACAATGATGTCTTTCATTATAGGTTCGGGGTACAGGGGAAACAAGTACACCCTTAGGGTACAAAACCAAGCTAAGTGTGTTTCGTTTCTTGTTTGACCCAAGGTAGCTAGCTACACTTTTAGTTCTGAGACTGTGACAAGTGTTGCCTGAACTTTGCGGACCTTCCGGGGAAGGTCCGACTGTTCTCCCGAAGGAGCTACCTGACTTTGTACAATGACTCTATAACATACATCTCATGTAACTACAAACTCACCTCTGTGATATTAAGCGTAGAACTTACATATGTGATCAATGTTCCAAGGATTAGGGAGAGGTTTCCCATCCTCGGTTGCCAAGCGAATGCATCCGGGACGGGATACTTTGATCACTCGGAAGGGTCCTTCCCAGCTAGGGGAGAGTTTGTTTAACCCTTCTCGAGTTTGTATTCTCCATAGCACCAGATCGTCTTCCTCGAGCTGTCAGCTGTGAACATGCCTTTGGTGATAGCGCCGAAGATCTTGGTGGTATCGGGCATTCCAAACAGCTGCTCGACACCTTTCCTCTTCAAGGAGGTCAAGGTCTTCACGCTGGAGCTGGTCCTGCATGACATCATCAAAGGTCCGGACCCGGAGTGACCCCAAGGTCATTTCCGGAGGAAGGACTGCTTGAGCTCCGTACACCCGAAAGAAGGGTGTCTCTCTAGTTGACCGATTTGGAGTTGTCTTGTTGGCCCACAAGGTGGGCGGAAGCTCTTCGATCCAGTTGGCTCCATGTTTTTTCAGGCGCTCATATGTGCGCGTCTTGAGTCCTTTTAGGATTTCTGCATTTGCTCTCTCAGCTTAGCCATTGCTTGCCAGGTGAGCTACTGAGGCATAGCTGACTTGAATGCCGAGGTCTTCGCAATATCCTTGGAATGCAGAGCTTGTGAATTGGGTCCCTTTATCAGTTATGATCTTGTTTGGGACTCCAAATCTACATACGATGGTCTGCAAGAAATTGATAGCTGATTTCTTGTTTATTGTCACAACTGGAGTTGCTTGCGGCCATTTGGTGAACTTATCAATGGCAACGTACAGGAACTTGTAACCTCCGGCGGCTCTTGGGAAAGGTCCCAAGATATCCATCCCCCACACAGCGAATGGCCTTGTAGGAGGTATCATTTGTAGAGGTTGAGCTGGTGTGTGAATTTGCTTTGCATGGAACTGGCATGATTCACATTTTTTCACTAGCTCAGTTGCATCCTAGAGTGTTGTAGGCCAGTAAAAACCATGTCGGAAGGATTTATCGACCAGCGTGCGGGAAGACGCGTGGTTCCCACACTCGCCTCCATGGATTTCTGCGAGGAGCTCGCAACCTTCTTCCCTTTTAATGCACCGCATTAGGACGCTGTTGGCACCACACCGGTAGAGATCCCCTTCTACCAGTGTGTATCTTTTAGCCAATCTGACTATCCGGTCAGCGGATACATTATATTCAGGAAGGAAATTGTCTTTCAAGTAGCTCCAGAGCTTCGAGATCCATGCATCGGAGCTAACTTGAGGATTTGAGTCTTGCATGCTAGGTTGCTCAGAGCTTCTTGCAGCACCTATGACCCTTGATGGACGCCATGGTAACAGGGCCATCGGGACCACCAGCTTTGAGGTGCTGGTCTCGCCCCCTTCGCTCAGTTCGGCAGGTTGAGCTGTTGGTCTTGACAATCTCTGGACGAAGGTTCTGTCAGGAGCCAGAGCTCCGGTTGGAGCTTTCGTCGAGAGTTCGTCGGCTTCAGCGTTGTTGAGACGCTGGACAAGGTAAATATCCAGGACGTCGAAGTCCTTCTGAAGCTTCTGGACTTCCAGTAGGTATGCAGCTAGTTGAGGGTTGTTGTAGCAGCATTCCCCTTTGACTTGTTTTATGACGAGCTGCAAATCACCCTTTACCAACAGCTGTTTGACACCATATGATAGTGCCACCTTGAGCCCATAGATTAGTGCTTCATACTCCGCCATGTTGTTGGTCGCCTTGAAGTCAAGGTGAACCATGTATTTGAGCTTCTCTCCGGTCGGAGCGAGGAGAAGGACTCCAGCTCCGACTCCCTGCTTTTGCACGGAGCCGTCGAAGTAGAGAGTCCAGTGAGGCTCAGTGAAAATCGGAACCTTGGGTTCCAGCTTCTGCTCACTGGGGCCCCCAGGATTTGATGGAGAAGGGGTTCATTCCGCCACGAAGTCCGCCAGTGCTTGACTCTTAATTGCTTGTCTTGGGACAAATTCAAGATCGAACTCGACCAGTTCCGCGGCCCACTTTGCAATGTTCCTAGTAGAGTTGGGATTATGCAAGATTGCACGTAGTGGATAAGAAGTTACCACTGAAATCTTGTGAGCTTGGAAGTAGTGTCGGAGCTTCCTAGAAGCAATAAGAACTGCGTAGAGCAGCTTATGCACCTCCAGGTACCGAGTCTTGGCGTCATGGAGTACTTCACTGATGAAGTACACTGGGCGTTGGACTGTCCAGACCCTCCCTAAGGGGCCTAGAGCTTCCTCCTCATCAACCCAGACCCTCCTGGAGGGGTCCGAACCTTGTTCGAGGACCTCTGAGTTCCTACAGGAGGAACCTGAAGCTTCTTTTGAAGTGATCCGAACCTTCCTGGAGGGGTCCGAATCTTGTTGCTCAGCAACAGCAACTTATTCATTTGAAGGAGGTTGATCCTATGGCATCCCGCCTTGAGGATCAGGGTCTGGGAGCTGGGACCCATACTTGTCTTCAGGTAGCTCCGGACCCTCCCGAAGGGGTCTGGATTCCTAAACTGGAGATGGTTCTGGTCTTTTCGCAACCAGGACCATGCTGAAAACTTTGTCAGTTGCCGAAATATGAAGCAGAAGTGGCTCACCAGGATTCGGAGCTACCAAGGTTGGTAGAGTGGTGAGGAGCTGTTTCATCTCCTGGAATGCCTTTTCTGCTTCTTCAGACCATTGGAATAGTCCGGACTTCCTTAATAACTTGAAGAAGGGTAGCGTCCGTTCTGCCAGTCTTGAGATGAACCGGCTGAGGGCAGCTAGACATCCAGTCAGCTTCTGGACGTCCTTGATGCGGGCTAGTGGCCGCATGTCTTCAATAGCTTTAATCTTCGCCGGATTTGCTTCTATTCCTCGGTGGTTCACCAAGAATCCAAGAAGCTTTCCGGAGCTAACCCCGAAGACACACTTGTCCGGGTTCAGCTTCGTGCGTGTGACTCGCAACTTGTCGAAGACAGCTTGCAAGGTGTCAAGGAATGACTCCTTGTTCTTGATCTTGGCGACGATGTCATCGACATACACTTCCACTACATCTCTAATAAGCTCTCCAAAAGTTTTGTACATATCTCGTACAAACGTTGAAGCAGCGTTTTTGAGACCGAATGGCATGGCAATGTAGCAATATAATCCATCTACTGTGATGAAGGAAGTATGCTCTTCATCTTCCCTAGACATTCTGATTTGATAATACTCAGAATATGCGTCTAGGAAACACAGTAATTCGCACCCGGAGGTGTAATCCACTATCTGAACTATTCTAGGTAGTGGGAATGGATCTTTTGGACATGCCTTATTTAGTGTAGTGTAGTAGATACACATCTGAAGCTTCCCGCCAGCCTTGGGTACAACGACTGGGTTTGCCAACCATTTTGGGTGGAAGAATTCTCGGATGAATCCAGCTTCAAGCAACTTCTTCACTTCTTGACGTATGAAGTTTTGTCGATCTACTGATTGCTTCCGAGGCTTCTGATGTACAAGCCGAGCGTCGGGATAAATCTTCAAATTGTGCTCGATCACTTCCCTAGGGATCCCAGGCATTTGTGACGGTTTGCCAGGCAAACATGTCGACATTAGCCAGGAGGAAAGTGACCAGCGCGAGTTTCTATTTGTCATTTAGACCTCCTGGTATACAGGTGGTCTAAGCAGCGTCAGAACCTATTTGGACGACTTTGACGGGGATGTCGGTGTCGCCGCTTGGTTGCACGCGAGGTGCGGAGGTTGAGCCTCTATGACGAATGCTCGGGGGTTTTGGAGCTTGCTCCTTTTCAGATTCTTCCTCCTACAAGGTAGCAAGCGCATGGAGTTCTTCTAGAGCAGTCACTTCAGTGGTGAGCCCCGCGGATCCGGAGAACACCTGCTGGTGTTGGCATCTTCAACACCAAGAAGCCATAATGGGCGGCAGCCATGAATTTTTACAAGGCTGGCCCGCCCAAGATGGCGTTGAATGGTAAGTTGATCTGCGCCACGTCGAAGACCAACTTCTCAGTGCGATAATCCTCCCGAGTCTCGAAGGTCATCGGGAGAGTAATTGCACTGAGTGGGGTTATGGCCCCCGGACCTACTCTGGAGAAAGGTCGGGAGGGCCGAAGATCTGAAGGTCGGAGCTGAAGCTTGACGAAAGCTTCAAATCTTATGAGGTTCAGCCCCGAACCTCCCTCCACCATTACATGGTGGAGTTGGATGTTGTTGATGGTAGGAGATACCATCAGTGGAAGTTGGCCAACTCCAATCATGTTCCAAGGGCAGTCCAAAGCATCGAAAGTGATGGCAGTGTCCATCCACTTCTAGTGAGGCTCTGCCCTGGCGGTGGGAGCTACTGAGGCCATGTCCCGCCGCATGGTCTTGAGGACACGGCGAGAGGTGATGTCCCACGAACCACCAAAGATGGTGTTCATGGTGTTCCGACGCTCGTTGTCGGAGACTTCAGAGTCGTCGTCGATGGAGATGTAAACAACCTTCAAGATCTTTTTAGGGTCCTGAAAGCCTAACTCCTCTTTGGCCGGAGCTTCGTCGACTTTTTGTTTTCCTTCCCTTTGACGGAAAGGAACTTCTTCCCGGCGCTTGTTGTAGCGCTCGAAAAGGTTCTGGACCTCTCAGCAGCCTTCCAAGTTGTGGATGTTTGTCTTGTGTATAGGACACCACATCTTGGAGCTGCCTCCTTCTTCATACGACGGTCGAGGTCGTTTCTCGGGGCATGGCCCCCGGCCACCTGGAGCTGCAGCAGCTGCAGCAGTAGGCGTGCCGGCCGATGCCTTCTTCTTGCTGTTGGACTTTTTCTTCTTCTTGCCACTCCCGGAGGTAGTGGCTTCACCCTTAAAGGACTTTTTGTTGTCCTCCAGAGTTTGTTGGGGGTGCATCTCATGGCCCTCCGCAACTTTGGCGCACTTGTCTACCAAGCTGAAGAGTTCCATGACGCTGGTGACCTCCTTGGTCGCTAGCTTCTCCAACATCTTCTTGTCTCGTACGCCCTGTCTAAATGTCACAATAATAGAAGCACTTGAGATAGAAGGTATGGTGCTTCGTACCTGGGAGAACCTCTAGATAAAGGATCACAGGGACTCTCCCCCTTCTGCTTGACAGCAAAAAGGTCTAGTTCCGTGCCTGGTCGGGTATATAAACTCCCGAAGTTGTAAGTGAACTACTGGCACAGTTCCGCCCAACTGTTGATGGAGTCAGGCGGGAGGCTCATGAACCAAGACCTGGCGGTCCCAGTTAAAGCCACGTGGAAATAATTGGCCATCACAGCCTCATTGCCTCCAGCCGCGAGGATTGCGGTGGAGTAGATTTGGAGAAACTCAGCAGGATTGACAGCCCCGTCAAATTTCTTCGGTAGGTGAGGTCGGAATTTATGCGGTCATCTGACCATGCGTAGGTGCATGGTTAGGGCAGAACAGCCTCCTCCTACTCCCTCGGGGGCATAACTGTCCCGAGCCTCTTGCCTCTCGCGAGCTCGCTCGATGTGGACGCGACCGTCCTGTTGGCGGTAACAGCGATCAAGCTTCGCTCATAGGTCGTGAGTTGAAAGACTGGTTACCGTATGGGTATGTCGCGCCTCGGAAGGCAGCGATGTTGCCTGTTGAGATGCAGCACGCCTTCTGTGTTGTGAAGCGTGCGGACCAAGTCTACCCGACGCGGTCCGATGCTGCGATGGGGCCCGCCCCGAGGGGGGAGGACCTTGGTTGCTGATACAATCGGCTGCTGCTGCAACTAAGTGTTCCACATTAGCCCTCCACTGCTCCATTGCACCCTGGGATGCTCTTGGAGGCGATGGACGTTGGAGAAGAGCACGCGCGGCATGGAGCGCGTGTTCATGGTTGTTGTTCGCCGATGTCGTGACCAACGCAAACGCCCCATCTCGGTGTCCAGCTTGATTTGCTGGTGCGGACGGTGGTGGCGATGGCATGACTCCTGCTGGAGCCAAAGAACCTACTCGCTGCTGCATGTTGGAGGGATTGCTTTCAGCATGTTGCGCAGCAGGGTTGCCGTTGGACGATCCAGCAGCAGAGTTCACCATCCTTGAATCTCGGGCGCCCCTACATGGCGCGCCAACTGTCAGAATCTGGTTCCGGCAATTCTCCCGGTACTACTATTGGTAGCCCGCGGAGTTTGTAGTTCGGTATTGGGCGCGCAGAGATTCAGAACACGATGGTAAGTGGACACGAGGATTTACGTGGTTTGGGCCGCCTAAGCGTAATACCCTACTCTACGGTGTGTGTAGTTGTTGTATTGAGCGTCTGAGCACTTGTGAGCGTGTGTCAGAGTCGGGTCTGGGAATGTGTAAGTCCTCTCTGTGTATCGCTCGGCCAGTCCTTTTATAGCACAAGGACTGTTCGTTACATCATTAGCCTGACTCGACATGTGGCCCTGGCGGTTATTGATGTTTAATACACAATTAATGAGCTTAATTACCCTTAATAGTGTGGTAACACGCCTTGACAGTGCCGTTACTGGTATTAAGGGCCTCCGATCATGTGTCATTAAGATGGTATTAGTGACACTTAATCGGATCTTGAAGTCCTTGATTGTCCTTTGAAGGTCCGAGCCGTTGGGGGTCTACCAGTCTGATTGTTGAGGCTGAAGGTCCGGCGGTTGGACACGTGGCAGCTCTAGAGCTTACCGTCTGGGACGGGTAGGTCCAGTGCAGTTGTACACGTGTCGATACCAGAGCTTCCCTCTGTCGGAGGTTAGGTCCGGGGGTGCCGCGCAGGTATTTAGACCGGAGCTTTCCCTTGTGTGGGACGTAGCTCCGGTTGCAGTATACACGTGGTAGCACCGGGACTAACCATATAAGGGAGGCAGGTTCGGTCCCACATGACACGTGGGGCCTTCAGAGGTCTTCAACTTAGACAGGTGAAGTTCCTTTGGTCTTTTTACAGTCCCAAGGGGTATACGGTACGCAGGGTACTGACACCATCCATCATACATCGCCTTATGATCGTCACCCATTTTAAAACTGCATCAAATAAATATATGTTAATGAACATATATGGTTACTTTATAGTTTGTTTAATGTCACGACCCTACATCTATTGTCCAGGATAGGTTCTAAAATTTTGACAGCATAACGCCGTCTATTTAACACTACACCCCCCTATCCGGTGCAGTTCTTAAAGTAAAAAGGGGTAGGCAGTGCCGGCAGCCTCTAAACAACGGCGGCCACGCGACTGCACATGACGTAGGGCCGGAGCCACTGAACGCCGGCTTTAACTTCGTACTAAATGGTGTTACCTCATAGTTTGTTTAATGTCACTACCCTAAATGTATTGTCCAGGATAGGTCCTCAAATTTCGACAGCATAACGCCGCATATTTAACACTACACCTCCCCTATCCGTTGCAGTTCTTTAAGTAAAAAGGGGCAGGCAGCACCAGCGGCCCAAACAAAGGCGGTCACGCGACTGCACATGACACAGGGCCAGAGCCACTGAACGCATGCTTTAACTTCGTAATAAACGGGTCTTGTCGTCACTTAATAATTTGTTTAATGTCATGACCCTACATCTATTGTCAAGATAGGTCCTCAAATTTTGACAGCATAATACCGCCTATTTAACACTACACCCCCCTATCCATTGCAGTTCTTAAAGGAAAAAGGGGCAGGTAGCGCCGGTGGCCTAAACAACGGCGGCCACGTGACTGCACATGACGTCAGAGCCAGAGCGCCTGGACGCCAAAGCGGCGACTAGGCGTCGCCTAGGCGACGCCTTATGAAGCCTGCTTTAACTTCGTACTAAATTGGTCTTGTCGTGCCGCCCGCTGCCGCCTGGCGCCATGGCATTCCTTTCCAGGTGTGCCGTCACTGCTCCTCCACCGTGCGCCGCCGTCCTTCTCATGTCTGCCTCCCTGCGTCGTTCTCTCCTATCCCCTCCGCCTCCTCCTTCCTCAACGATGGGATTGCACCGTTCTTCCCTAACCCCTCCGCCTTCTCCTTTCTCAACGTCGGGATGATGGTACTCCTGGCTTTGTTTCCTTAGTGTGGACTAACAACACATTTCTCTAAAATATGTTAGACGACTACGAGGTAGACTAGAGTTCGACTACGGTCGACTAATCGCCTAGTCGATCCTATTCACTTATATTTAATAACATTGTATATACATATAGTACATAAACAATAAAAAATTCAAAAAAAATTGAACCTAAATAACTAACATCTATGATAATCAAGTTAACATACACATATATGGATAAAACACAATATAAAATTGAACAAGTAATGATATAGCAATTCATACACTAATTATTCAAAAACTTAATGCCACACTTATCGGAATTCAAAAACTTAATTTATGGACAAGTTCAAAGTTTAACCATATCCGAGGAGCGGAAAGAGCGAAGGTGGAGACGCGCAGGGCGGCGGGGCGGCCGCACTGGGGCGCCGGGGCGCGGCGGCCGGGAAGCTGGGAGGCGGGGCGCTGGGCGGCCGGGCGGGGTGAGGTGCGGGCGGCGGCGGGGCGGCGACGTGGGGCGCGGGGCGGTGGCAGGGCGGCGGCGCAGGGCGGTGGTGGCGGCGCAGGGCGCAGGGCAGTGGCGGCGGCGCGGGGCGCCGTCCGCGTCGAGGGCGACGAAGCGGAGCTAGACGAGAGCGACGGGTGAAGTGTTAGGTTTTCCCGCTGCGCACACGATGTAAAGGGGCTTAAAGTCATCGGTTACGTGGAGCCGACGGTCTTAGTTGAGGGTGGCGAGGCCCACTCTATGGCCGCCGGCCGGAGCGCTGCAACCGACGGTCATATCTTAGGCAGGCGGGGCCCACTTTAAATTCGTCGGCTCTAGAGTTTGGGCCGACGCTCTTATATATGGGCGGGAACATTATTTTTCCGCAGCACGGGGCCCACAGTATGGCCGTCGGCCCAGGAGCACTAAACCGAGGACCATATTTAAAGCCATCGGCCTGGGAGGTGTAACCGACGACCATACTTAAGGTCGTTGACCCACCTCGCCCAGCCGACGGCCATAAGTCTATAAATGCCGGCTTCTCGAGGCCGACGCCTCTAGTGAGATTTAAAATGTCGGGGCCGACGATTATACACTGGCCGACACTTCTTTGTCCGATTCTTGTAGTGATCGGGGCGTGCAGGCCCTAGCACAGTCCAATTTGGCGCGTCATGTCATGCCGTCCAACGGGCCCAACTGTCAGGCACGACACGGCCCAAAAAGCTTTCGTGCCGGGCTGGAGGTCGTGCCCCCTTGTCGTGCTTCGGGCCGCTCGAATTTAGCCCGGCCCAATTCCGATCCAGTGTATATTGAGTTCTGTCGTCCCCATCATAAATTAGTGATCATCTATTTGATTGCTAACAATCCAGCATGCAATGATGCAAACCATCAAAGATAGTCATCACCTTAGTATATACAGCAATTAACAGAATCAAACTAGGAGACCTCCATCGTCTCAGGTCACGTGAACTGATGAAACTTTGCGGTGCCTTTCCGTCACTGAGAACGAGCGAGGCTGGCGCAAAGGTGATCCAAACAAGATAGAACACGGCGAAGAATCATATGCCACAAAAACAATGAATGTCGTTGCAAGGTACTCCTAGTCCTACATCAAACGTTAAAGACCATATCCCGTTGCCTGGGTTACGATGTACAGCTCGAGATCAATATGAATTATACCATGTCTTCAGCAGCCGCCGCAGCTACGTTAGATACTGGACCTGGAACGATGATGGCCCTGCACAGCGGGCAGGTACCCTTGCTCCTCGCCCACGCGCCGAGGCAATCCCTGTGGAACGCGTGGCGGCACGCCGGCACCTCGCTGCAATGCTGCCCCTGCTGGAGCGGCTCCACGCAGGTCGGGCACAGCGTCTCCGACTCCCTGCCCTGCGCCGCGTACGGGAAGTACGGCAACTCCTCCCACCGCAGCGCCGCCAGCTGCGACGTCACCACCTCGCTGCTGGCCAACGTTCACCTATATTATCTGTTCTCCACTATAAAAGTTTCAGTGGCAGTAGACTTCGTTTCTGTACCAAACTGTGTTTATTAGCTCTATGTTGATATTCTCTTATTAACTCACCTCTGCATTCTCTTTGCTTGTCGATTAGTAACCGAGCTCGTGGGCTGTTTACCTGATTGTCAGTAATTTTCGTTATTTGTCTATAACCAAACCTTTTGAATGCACTTGTTGGAACTGGCTTCATTGGTTGAGGCTATTGTAGTTACTCTTACTCTGGTCTATTTGGTTGAGTTTTTCTTTAGTAGTTCATTTTGTCTATTGCCTGTACCTCTGTTCAAGTTCCTGTTGAAACGCATGACCGCAATACCCAATAGTTTATGGATAAATACTTAACAATCCAACATATATAGTTGTATGCTGAGCAGTACAGGATTACTTTCTATAGTTGAAAATCCAAGGCATCAATAAGCAGTAATGTTTGATTGGGCATCCAGGCCGTATATTCATTTGTCTTCACACTTGTTGAGAGTATTGCAGAGATGAAGATGTCATGAATTTTCTGGCGACTATAAAAACACCGGAGCGCTGCAACCGACGGTCATATCTTAGGCGGGCGGGGCCCACTTTAAATCCATCGGCTCTAGAGTTTGGGCCGACGCTCTTATATATGGGCGGGAATATTATTTTTCCGCAGCACGGGACCCACAGTATGGTCGTCGGCCCAGGAGCACTAAACTGACGGCCATATTTAAAGTCGTCGGCCTGGGAGCTGTAACCGACGGCCATACTTAAGGTCGTCGGCCCACCTCGCCCAGCCGACGGCCATAAGTCTATAAATGTTGGCTTCTCAAGGCCGACGCCTCTAGTGAGATTTAAAATGTCGGGGCCGACGATTATACGCTGGCCGACACTTCTTTACCTGATTCTTGTAGTGAACGGGCCGTGCCGGCCCTAGCACAGTCCAATTTGGCGTGTCATGTCATGCCGTCCAACGGGCCCAACTGTCAGGCACGACACGGCCCAAAAAGCTTTCATGCCTGGAGGTCGTGCCCCCTTGTCGTGCTTCGGGCCGCTCGAATTTAGCCCGGCCCAATTCCGATCCAGTGTGTATATTGAGTTCTGTCGTCCCCATCATAAATTAGTGATCATCTATTTGATTGCTAACAATCCAGCATGCAATGATGCAAACCACCAAAGATAGTCATCACCTTATTATATACAGCAATTAACAGAATCAAACTAGGAGACCTCCATCGTCTCAGGTCACGTGAACTGATGAAACTTTGCGGTGCCTTTCCGTCACTGAGCACGAGCGAGGCTGGCGCAAAGGTGATCCAAACAAGATAGAACACGGCGAAGAATCATATGCCACAAAAACAATGAATATCGTTGCAAGGTACTCCTAGTCCTACATCAAACGTTAAAGACCATATCCCGTTGCCTGGGTTACGATGTACAGCTCGAGATCAATATGAATTATACCATGTCTTCAGCAGCCGCCGCAGCTACGTTAGATACTGGACCTGGAACGATGATGGCCCTGCACAGCGGGCAGGTACCCTTGCTCCTCGCCCACGCGCCGAGGCAATCCCTGTGGAACGCGTGGCGGCACGCCGGCACCTCGCTGCAATGCTGCCCCTGCTGGAGCGGCTCCATGCAGATCGGGCACAGCGTCTCCGACTCCCTGCCCTGCGCCGCGTACGGGAAGTACGGCAGCTCCTCCCACCGCAGCGCCGCCAGCTGCGACGTCACCACCTCCCTGCTGTCCTCCAGCGCCGCCCCCTGATGCGTCTCCTCCTCCTCGTCCGGCACTAGGGCACATTTAACTATATCCCAGACGAAATATAGGATGAACAGCAGGAAGAGCACAAGTTCGACCACGGTTCCAGTGCTCGGATCCGGCATCTGCACTCTCGTCGCGGATGAGATGCGCGCGGGCGATCGAGAGCAGCAAGCAAGTCGCCTAAAGACGAACGGCGTATCTATTGTCCAATGCGCGGCTCCTGTGTTGAAACTTGCATTGGTAGGTTATTTAGACTGCATACATTGGAGTTGGATAAGCGTACGACTTCGACGTGGTGCATGTAATACGTTTCATAGTAAAGATTTTTATTTATTTATTTTTTGAGGTAGTATACTTTGTTTATACTTTGCTAACACGGAGTAGTAATCTTCTTTTCTTTTTCTTGACCTTGTCCGTGTTAGCTTTTGTTTTGCTTTCCTTTATATAGTTCGTTCAGGTATAAGTTGCTCTATTGTATCTTCTGTCAAAGGCAAAAAAAAAAAAGGTAAAAGAGGTATCACATTTTGCTCTATGCTTGTTTAACTCGTCATCAAAACAAGGGTGCTAAACAACTGCACCGAGTACATGTATAGACGTTTGGAACAGAGTGGGGGCTAACGCGTAGCACGAGTCGGAGTTGCCACACGATGCCGTTGCGCTCACGGAGTCTCGGGCTCTTGATCACGGCTTGGTCGGCGCTGCGTGGATCGGCTTCGGCGCGGTGACGGCCCGGGGAACGACGCGAGGTGGAACGGCGTGTGCCCGCGCCTTCGGCAAAGTGACGGCGCGGGTCGTCGGCATCGGCGCACCGGCGACGCGGGGAGCGGTGGTTCCGTTGCCCGGCACCACGGCGCCGGAACCGACCATGTTGGCGAAGAGGCGGTTGGCGATGACCTGGTTGGCGGCGTCGGAGGTGTGGTACGCGTCCCAGAACACGAAGTCCTTGCGGTCGGGGCAGAGCTGCGCCGTCGGCAGGCACAGGCCGCCCACCGTCGTGTCCACGTGGCAGCACGACGTGGTCGACGCCTTGAACCCTGCACACCCTCATTCCGCTACTGGTTAGTGTTCGGCTCAAGCATCGACGTGTGCACGGCTCGCGTGCGTACACGCGCAGAGGCCGAGCAGCGTGTGTTGTTTACCGTATTTCTGGGGGTGGTTGATGAGGTCCATGACGATGGAGTAGGTGTCGGCAAGGACCATACGCGCGCCGGGCAGCTTGGCGTTGAGCCCCTCGAGCAGCTCCGTGGCCGCGGTGTTGAACTCGATGGCGTACTCGTTCACCTCCTCGAGGCAGTCCTTGCCGGTGTCCGAGAGGACGCGCTGCGACGGGATGCACCCCAGCGGAGCCAGACCGCTGAACCAGATGTGGCGCGCGCCAAGATTATACAGTCTCTGCGATGCGACGACAACAGTTTCGCCCGCCATTGCAGGAATATAAGATTAGCTCTAGCTAGTTGGGAGGCGGTACAGCTCGCTCCGTCCACAGATGGACTCTCATCTTACCGTGAGCTGCCGGTCCATGGTGTCCATGAGGAGGCTGATGAACTCGTCGTGGGTGTAGAATATGCCGTCCGCCATGAACGGCCGCAGGAAGTTGTTGACGTAGTCGTTGCTCCCTGCAAAGCAGCGCCCATCGTGTCAGCCTATTCATAGTTCTTCACTTCCGTTGGCCTCAATGCTGCCTGATTCAGCTGAGGAAATATCTAGCATGTTCTTACCGAGCCCGATTTGAAAGATTGCGCCATTGATGGTCTCCTCGGCCGCCTTTTTGCCGATCTTGGCGATCATCGCGTTCTTGATCTGCTCGAAGGACGATATCTGGTTGTCGAACGACAGGTACTGAACCTGAAAATTCATAACGCCATACATGCTCATTGCTACGGGTTACCGAAACAAGCGTTTTCAGAGACGAAAATAGCGAAACAGCATCGCATTCGTTGCTTACGAAGTAAATGCCGGTCTCGTTGAGAAGTCCGGCGCCGCCCGACGCGAAGTTCACGCCGCCGAGGACCTCGTCGTCGGTCATGTACAGGGAGAGGAATGGCGGCGGGGGTGGCACGCCAAACTTGGCAGCTGCATGCACGTGTTCACCAAAAATCAACATCACACACGTTACCATACCACACGTGAGGAAGAAGCTATCGCCGCTCAGTTCCCCGTGTGCGCTTTGGTTTGCTTACCCATGATGTCTCCGATGGTCCTGCCATTGGTGAACCTTCCGGTGGGGAAGCCACTCTTGTAGTCGATGCCGTACCAGGGGTAGTTGCATTTGGCAATGGAGAGGAGCAGGTAATTGTTGTTCCCCACGTCCGACATCGAGTCGCCGAAAATGTAGATCACCGGAGCCTTGTTGCTCCCCGTCGTTGCCGGCGCGGTCGCTGGCGTCGAAGCAGCGCCGGTGACCGCCGCGTGCGCGAGAATGGCAACGGCGACAACCGCAACAGCGAGAGCTTCCATTGCTGTGAACCGCACTCTGCTAATTCGTGCTGAATGCTCTGTGTTGCCCTGGTAAATGGTGGTGGTCTAAGCTACGTGATTTGCCTTGGTCTTATAGCACGACGTAGCGAGCAGTAGCAACACCAAGTCGTGGGCGTTCACTGCAAGTTTGGGCCTTCCTGGCAGGGAAGGAAGCGAGAGGGATTGATTCATTCACGGTTGGGTGTAGTGACTGAATTGCATGAACTAACCGTGCGAGATAAGGTTTGGCATTAAGCAGAGAACGCGCACGCACGAGCAGGATCAATTCTAGAATAGGCATGTGAGCAGAAGTGTGGCCATGTGGGTAGCTGCGGTCGTTGTGGAATTGCGCGGCGTGCTCGCGTTGTAACCTAACGGTCCTTGATGGATGGTTTAGCTTGGTAGCATAGTTGAAATATGGTTGGGAATATGGTAATGAATGAAAACTTAAGACATTGTTTTCGTCTCGTCTAAGAATGGAGTGTGGCATATCGTGCTCTTATGATGACTGACCCAACAAACTGGGACGGGAAAAGAATCACGAAATTCGTGTCAGGTAATTTACCGTCCTGCTGCCGGCGTTTGAGGTTAGTGACTAGTGAGTGGCCCTGCTTTAGCGTGCTGCTCAGAATGTTCTAAATTGATGCTGGACACCTAGGCGCCCGCACAGGCAGCGGCGACCGATGGCGGGCAGCGGGTGAGTAGTGGGTCGGGCTGGGCCTGCGCCGTGTGGAGTTCAATTGATTTGAATCGTTGGATGATATCCGATGATTCTTTTTTCTTATCGGAGTATATAAAAATGTATTCTTCCAAAGTTCACTTTAACACTAATTATTTTTTACACACCTTCTCTCTCCTCTCCACCGGTGGCGGCACCGATGGCAGTGTTGACATGCGCGGTGGCGACTGTTAGAATAAATGGGCTAGGCCTAATTAATATTCAGAAATAATTCCTAATAAATCTTAAAGGCTCATTAGTACAAGAGAGGGTCACTAATACAATAAGTCTCATCACAGGTGGCTCCAAACCTATTATCACAAACGGCTTTTAAAACCGCCTGAAACGAAGAGTCTATGATAATCCGCAATTTCACAGGCGGAGAAGTGATACCGCCTGTGAAGACATATTATCATAGGCGGTTCTTTACTTAGGCTAGCCGCCTGTGAAGATATTTTATCACAGACGGGTCGTGCAGCATATATAACCGTCTGTGATAAATGTCTTATCACAGGCGGGTATTGAAGCACAACTAACCGTCTATAATAATATGTCTTCACAGATGGGTATTGAAGCATAACTAACCGCCCATGATAAAGGTGTTATCACCAGCGGACGTTTACCTACATCAGCCGTCTGTGAAGACCTTTTAACGCAGCCGATTTCTATCATAACAGTCACCGCCTGTGAAAATTAGGTTATCACAGATGGTTCTTTACTTGTATCTAGCCGTCTGTGATAATTGTTTTTCACAGTCATGCCTAGCCGTTGGTTAATAACCGTCTGTGATAAGGTATAACATATGCAATACTACTGCTGTTATTTCTACTTTCCAGGTCAATTCAATATAATCACAGAACAAAAAACAACAATATCATCACAGAACAAAAGTCAACAATATTATCATCACAAAAGTCAATTTCACTAAAACAATATACATATGTACAATTTACAGATACAATTCATCTCAAAGTTTACAAGTTTTCACTAAAACTGTTTCTATTGGCATAGTCGCAAAGTTCTGGCACATCAGCTGTTGCACAATTCTTATCAAAGAACTTCCTTTTTTGTGCAAAATTTCACGACGAATGAACTGACAGAGTTCAGCAGCAATCCTGTCGGCTCCTCCACTAGGAATACTTCTACAAACCGGTCATTCTTTATTCAGATTCTTCGTGTGCTGCAATATAACACATAACAAGGTTTAGAATGTATTGGTTTGAACGATCTCAAAGTATAGATCAAAGTGAGAGTATACAGGAATTTATTTGGTATTTTTGGAGCAGTTGTACTATGAGCAATTGAATTTTGAAGTTCGAATCAAAATATGAAAACAATGTTTCGGGTAATATTGAACAGCAGAGAATATAAGCATTAAACTATGCTAGTTACAATGAAAATGAAACACAAAAGTAAGAAAATAAGGTATCGACATTAAGGATAACTTACATCCTCACGATTCACTCTATATACGCCGGCGGTCCGAAGATGCTCGCATACATAATACCCGCATAAGACACTCTCAGCAGGCTGCTTCGGACAAGCATAATACGTTTTAATGTTCAATGCATTCGTATTAGGAGGTGTCTGACCGCCAAGCTGTTCCGCGTAAAACCGCCAAGCACTGTAATACAAGAAATGTCATATAAAACTTGTCAAAACATTCTAAATGTGCGTAAATTAAAATTATTGAATAAACGTACAATTTTAAAATGGAAAGGAAATCTTTGTAACGATCTGGTCAGAAATCGGCCGAGTCCAAGATTGTTGTCATTCTCTGCGTTGGCTTGATGAAGATCATTATGTAGTGATTACTGCAAACATACAAACACACGTGTTAACAATTACCAGTAATTGCTATTTCAATGTGAAAGTTGCCTAGAGGGGGGGTGAATAGGCTAATCGACCTGCAAATGACTTAATAAAACGAGGTTAAATCACAGGGGGCGGACTAGTCCGGTCTGGGGGCGGACTAGTCCGATCAGCCTGCGTGAAGAACCCTAAAAAGTGTTTCTAGCAAGTTTTAAGGGGATTTTCTCGAGGCTACAAGTGAGGATGTGTTTATGACAAGTTTAGAAATTACCAACATAAGAGTAAGTCAAGTTTCAACTAGATTATAGCAATGTGAAGCACAAGACAAGACTAGCAACCCTAGAACGAAAAATGCGATAAACAAAATGCGAAGAACACGGAGACACAAGGATTTTATCCCGAGGTTCGATTCCACACAAGAATATACGTCCCCGTTGAGGAGTCCACAAAGGACCGGGTTCGACAACCCTTCCCTCACCAAGTTTACCGCACGGGCCTAACTTGGTTCTCCACTATCTCAAAGTGTGAATACAAGATTCGTTGGGGCTTCTCACAATCTGAGGCTCCCACACCACAAAGATGATCAACACAACGAAACACACTCAACACACAGCTCACAAAGACTCAATGAGTGCAAGAGATCAAACCGGGAGCACAAGCGCGATGTTCTTCCTCTTCTCCACCTCACTAAACCCTAATCCACTCAAGAATTAGTTTTAGAGGGAAAGTTGGCAAGAAAGAGGCTTAAGAGTGCTCCAAGTTGGCTGTGGCAGCGCTAGGGTTCGAGTGAGTTTGAAATGAGGCCGGGGGTCCCCTTTTTATAGGGGTCCCGAGCCCAAACTGCTGACCTCAGCAAAAGGGCGGACTAGTTCGGCCTCAGGTCCGGACTAGTTCGGCCTAGGGGACCACTGACCCCTCTGACAACTGTCGCACTGCGCGACAATCGTCACACTACCCGCCAAACTTCAAATTCAAACAGTAACTTCGACAACGGACTAGTCCGTCCCTCACCGGACTAGTCCGATCTCACACAGAACCTTTTGTTCCGTGTGAAAACGGACTAGTCTGGATATCACGGACTAGTCCGGCCCCAAGGGCGGACTAGTCCGGCCTACCCAGACTTAGTCGCAAAACCACTCTGCACTCGACAACACGGACTAGTCTGGCCCACGGACGGACTAGTCCGATCTCACACAGGACCTTTTGGTCCGCCCCAAAACGGACAAGTCCGCTCTCTAGGACTTAGTCCCAAAACTCCACTTCAAGGGGTACCCCGGACTAGTCCGGTCCACTACGGACTAGTCCGAAGTCACACAGGACCTTCTGGTCCGTGTGAAAACGGACTAGTCTGGCCAGGAGCGGACTAGTGCGGCCCTAAGGCGGACTAGTCCGGCCACTCCTGCCAGACTACTCTAACTTCAACTTCAAATAGGATTTCTACCTCAACCACCACTCTTGAGCTCCTACTTTGATCTCTTTGCACTTTACGCACACACCCTCCTATTTCTACGGCTAGTCTAACTCAACACGCTAGAAACCCTAGTTTCTACGCTTCGAGTCGACTCTGTTTCCTTCCTTTTCCTTTTTGAGGGTTTGCATCTACGATCGAGTCCACACCTGTGCTAAGATCACATGAGCTCATTAGAAACTTAATTATCGTCATCAATCATCCAAAACCCACGGGGAACCTAGATGCACTTTCAATCTCCCCCTTTTTGGTGATTGATGACAACACATCAAGTCCTTCACAAATAAGAGTATAAATTTTGGTTTTCATAACTTGTGTGCGTATGAATGACTCCCCCTCAATGTATGCAGCATGTAAAAGAGGTGGAGGAGATCTTTCATACCCACACACGTTATGGTGGGGTGCCTACGTGATGTGCTCAACAATTGTGACAAGACATAAAGAGCATAAATATAATCAAAAGATTGACAATAGGAACATTATATTGATATTAAACAACATTAACAGGTCTTGCACAAAAGTAAACATCCAAGTAGCATGAATAAGTTACAAATTAAGTCCAAATGCCAAGAACACACCACACAAAAGATACTACCTCCCCCAAACACACACAAAGGACTAACTCCCCCTAACTCTCCCCCTTTGGCATCAAGGCACCAAAAAGGAAAAGAAGAAGGGCGACAAGGACCCAAACGCTAGTCCTCGTCCTCATCACTATCGCCGTCGCGGGAGTCGCTCTCCGTGGCCTCCGGGTCCTCGACGTCTTCCTCATGATCGTCGTCGTCGTCGTCGTCGGAGCCCGGTGCGGAGGTACCCTCCGTCTCACCCAAGAGTGCCAACTCATCGGGGGTCAGAAGGGGGTAAGGAGTGAGCTCGTCATCGGAGGCCTCAGGACTCATCGGAATATCCATCTTGTCGCAGAGCTTCCTCACGTATCGCTCAGTCCGCTGAGCTCGCACCTCGGCTTTGCGGCACGAGGTGAAGATGGACCGAAGAAACTTGAGGACTCCGCTGCTAGAGGAGCCACCGGGTGAGTGAGAGGCACGGCGAGAGGCTCCACCACGAGGTTCCTCTGGCTGAGAGGGAGGATCCGCGTTCTTCCAGCGCGGAGGGATCGGGACAGCAGGTGGCATCTGGGGTCGGAGAGGCTGGTGAGTGGTGTCCTTCACAAACACAAGCTCGGACACCTTCTCGATCAGACACATAATGTAAGGGGCATAGCCACAGGCACGGTTGAGTGTGTGTGAGATGTTGTAGATATCATCGAAGATATAGTCTACAAGGTTGAACATCTCATGTACATCAATGAGAGCCAATAGGTGCCTGAGGTGACCCTGGATGATCCCTGCATCCCCTTCTTTGGGAGCCACTGTCCTCCGAAGAATCCTGTTAAGGATGCTGTAGAACGGGAGGATGTTCCTGGCCAATCCAGCTTCACACCGGACGTGAGGAGGGTACATATAGCTCATGTCATCCCTGTCCATGGCCTTGATATTGGAGATGATGATCTCATGGTCCAGGTGACTCTCCAGACCCAGAGCCTGAGCAAAGATCTCGAAGGTGGCATAGTACTGCTCACCGTTGGTCATCCAAGTGATGGCACGGTCACCACGAGAGTGGAAGTGAACTGTGGTATAGAACTGTACTATGACCTCCTCATTCCAGTCATACTTGAATCCAAGAATGTCCTTGATTCCGTGGCGCTCAGCTGCCTCGATCACTGCGTCAAACGCCTCGTGTTTCTTCTTGGCCATATAGGTCCAGTCCACCCATTGAGCCTGGATCACTGGCTTCTTCATGGCCTGGTAGACTGTGCGATAGTAATCGCAATGGAAGTCACAACAGAACCGAGGGTCGGCGGTGGACCTCTCATACCTATAGACATTCTCGTCTCTGAGCCTCCTGGCCTTCTCAGCTCCTTTTCCTTTGAATGTGTTAGCTGAGAGGTTGGGCTGACGGTTTGGATTGCGTGCTGGACTGTGCATCACAAGAGGGCCAACGGCCTGGGCCTTCCCCTTTTCACGGATAGCTACACCTCCGGGTGCCTTCTTGGCTGGCACCTTGACGGAGGGCTTCTTCTTCTTCGGCTCGACTGGAGCCGGAGCCTTTCCTTTCTTAGGGTCACGCTCGACCCTTGGCTCTTCTTCCCTCTGGGCTTGCTCCTTGCCCTTTGCCTTCTCGCCAACAGTGACGAGTTTCTTCCTTTTGGGGGCATTGGCCTCAGCGGCCCTGGAGTTGTGAGCCTCCCTGTCTTGCCTCTTCTTCCTCCTTAGCTCATTCAGAGATTCGGCAGTTGCTCGTGCCATGGCTTCTTCTTCATTGTAGATGGTGGCAGCTACTTTGGAGGCTTCGAGTGCCTTCAGCCGCCTTTCTTCCTTTTCTTTCTGCACCTTAATGAGGGCAGCCTTCGTCCTTGCTTCAACGATATGGGCCTTGGTGCGGCCCTCCCGGGGCACTTCTGCACCTCTCTCCTTGGTGCGGCCCCGATAGGTCTCAGGGCGTTCTTCCTCGCCCGCGGGGTTGAGACGAGAAGGGGAACGCTCCGAGTTCGACATGCTGCGGAAAATACATAGAAAGGAAGGTATGAGTCCAAGGAGAGGGAGTGTTGCGGAAGAAGTCTCGAGAGAAGACTAGTACTAGGGTTTGCTCTGTGCAAACCGGACTTGTCCGCCCCAGGGGCGGACTTGTCCGCCAGGGGCCGGACTAGTCCGGGTTGCGCAGGATAAACCCTAACCCTAATCGATTCATCGAAAAATCTTCAAATCAGCGCGCAATACTCCTAGGCTACGATCACAAGGGTATATGGAGCAACATCAATGAAGGTGTTCCTATCAAAAACCTCAAGAATCAAGAATGGGGAAAGTTTTTGAAAAAGAGGGAATACCTTCTCAAATCCGCGAGAATCGACGAAATCGACGATGGATTGCGAAGGTGAAGCGCGGGGAAACGATCCCTCACTCCCAAAGACTCCAATGCACGGATTGGAATCGAGGTTTGGTGGTTGGAGCGAAAAATCGCCGAAGAGGGCGGTTTCTAGCGCGCGTGAGGGTGAGAGGCGGGAGTGAGAGAGGAGAGGAAGGGTTTTGGCCGCCCCTGGGGTTTAAGTCCCCAAGGGCTGGACTAGTCCGGTGCCGGGGCAGACTAGTCCAGTCTGCGGACCAGCCGCGGACTAGTCTGGATCCGGACTTGTCCGTCCACAGGGGCGGACTAGTCCGGTCCGACTGGGCTGAAAAGCAATGTTTTTGAGTTGCACACACACTATTGGTCCTTTTGGACAACAAGCAACACAAACATGATTATTGAAGAAAAATATGACAAAAACATGATCAATTTCCAAGAAAAAGTTTTCTCAAACAGATTTTGAAGAGAAATCGCGATAGAGAAGAGTTTTTCGAAATATAGCTCAAAAAATGTGAGGAATGTGGTTTAAGCCACATTCCTAGAATCCAAAATGTTGAGCTCACTTCTGAGCTCACAGAAACGCTTCTCATCAAGAGGCTTGGTGAAGATATCCGCGAGTTGATGTTCCGTCCTCACATGAGAAATCACAATATCTCCCTTCATTGAGAGATCTCTCAAGAAGTGATGTCGTATGTCTATGTGCTTGGTCCTAGAGTGCTCCACCGGATTATGGGCTATCTTTATGGCACTCTCGTTGTCAAACAAGAGTGGAATGTTGCACAAGTTAATCCCATAATCCCTAAGGGTTTGTCGCATCCAAAGAAGTTGTGCACAACAACTTCCGGCTGCAACATATTCCGCTTCGGCGGTGGAGAGAGCAATAGAGTTTTGCTTCTTGGAGGACCAAGACACTAGAGATCGACCCAAGAATTGGCATGTACCCGATGTGCTCTTCCTATCAACTTTGCACCCCGCATAGTCCGCATCGGAATATCCAATGAGGTTAAACTTAGATCCTTTGGGGTACCAAAGTCCTAAGGAAGGTGTGTGTACTAGATATCTCAAGATCCTTTTAACGGCGGTCAAATGACAAGCCTTAGGTGCCGCTTGAAAGCGTGCACACATACACACACTTAGCATGATATCGGGCCTAAATGCACAAAGATAGAGAAGTGAACCAATCATAGACCTATATAACTTTTGATCCACACTTGGACCATCCTCATTTAGGTCTAGGTGTCCATTTGTCCCCATAGGGGTTTTGATGGGTTTTGCCTTATCCATGTCAAACTTCCTTAGAATGTCTTGTGTATACTTAGTTTGACTTATGAACGTCCCTTCTTTGAGTTGTTTTACTTGAAATCCTAGAAAGAACTTCAACTCACCCATCATGGACATTTCAAACCTCTCCGTCATTATCTTGGAGAACTCATCACAGAACACCCTATTTGTGGAACCAAATATGATGTCATCCACATATATTTGGCACACAAAAAGATCCTCGTTGAAGTGCTTTGTGAAAAGGGTATAGTCCGCTTTGCCTATCCTAAAACCATTTTCAACTAGAAAGTCTCTTAGGCACTCATACCAAGCTCTAGGAGCTTGCTTGAGGCCATAAAGAGCCTTTCATAATTTGTAAACATGGTTAGGATAGTCTTGGTCTTCAAACACCGGAGGTTGCTCTACATAAACTTCTTCCTTGATGGGGCCATTAAGGAATGCACTCTTAACATCCATTTGGTAGAGCTTGAAGTCATGATGAGTAGCAAAGGCTAGTAATATCCGAATTGACTCAAGCCTAGCTACGGGGGCAAATGTCTCATCAAAATCCAATCCTTCTACTTGTGAGTATCCTTTTGCCACAAGTCGTGCCTTGTTCCTAGTTACCACGCCATGCTCATCTTGTTTGTTGCGGAACACCCACTTGGTTCCAACAACATTAGCTTGTGGGCGCTTGACAAGCTCCCAAACCTTGTTCCTTTCAAAGTTATTGAGCTCCTCTTGCATGGCAACTACCCAATCCGGATCTCTTAAGGCATCTTCAACCTTATGGGGTTCCAAGGATGAGACAAAGGAGAAATGCTCACAAAAGTTTGCAACACGTGAACGTGTTGTTACTCCTTTTGTGATATCTCCTAGAATGTTGTCAACGGGATGATCCCGTTGAACACTTTGATGAACACGAGGATGCAGAGGTTGAGCTCTTGAATCTCTTGCTTCATCTTCCTCACTTTGGTATCCCCCTTGATCCATGCCTCCCCCTTGATCTTCATTCCCATTATCATTTTGGGGAGCATCTAGTGGATCTCCAACTTGTCCAATGGGGGTTTGACCTACCTCATAGTGATGATGGTCACTTGGGCTTTGAGATGGTTCTTGTGGGCGAACATCTCCAAGTGCCATTCTCCTTAGAGCTTCTAGTGGAGGTTCCTCTTTATCAATGGCATGTTGATCAACTTGCTCCACTTGAGAGCCATTGGTTTCATCAAACACCACGTCACGTGCTATTTCAACAATTCTGGAGGATTTGTTGAACACACGGTACGCATGTGTGTTTGAGTCATATCCAAGCAAGAAACCCTCATCGGACTTTGAAGCAAACTTCGAAGTCCTAGGCTTCTTGTTGAGTATATAACACTTGCTACCAAAGACACGAAAGTAAGAAATATTGGGCTTCTTACCAACGAGAAGCTCATAAGGAGTCTTCTTGAGGAGGCGATGAAGGTACAATCGGTTTACGGCGTGGCAAGCGGTGTTAACCGCTTCCGCCCAAAACTGGTCCGATGTTTTGTACTCCTCTAGCATCGTCCTTGACATCTCAATAAGCGTCCTATTCTTTCTTTCGGCAATTCAATTTTGTTGAGGAGAATAGGGAGCGGAAAACTCATGCTTGATGCCCTCCTCATCTAGGAACTCTTCTACTTGCATGTTCTTGAACTCGGTGCCATTGTCACTCCTTATAGCCTTTATCCTTAAGGTGAACTCATTTTGAGCTCTCCTTAGGAACTTCTTGAGGACACCGGGGGTTTCACTCTTATCATGCAAGAAGAACACCCAAGTATATCTAGAGAAGTCATCAACGATGACTAGACCATACTTGTTGCCACCGATGCTAATGTAAGCAATGGGGCCAAAAAGATCCATATGTAGTAACTCCAAAGGTCTAGTTGTCGTCATGACATTCTTAGAGGGGTGTTGAGCTCCTACTTGCTTTCCCGCTTGGCACGCACTACATGGCCTATCATTTTCAAATACCACATCCTTTAGGCCACGAATGTGCTCTCCTTTAAGGAGCTTTTGAAGGTTCCTCATTCCAACATGGGCTAGCCTTCTATGCCAAAGCCATCCCATGTTGGCTTTCGCCATTAAGCATGTGTCAAGTTGAGCCTTATCCGTGGTAAAGTCCACAAGATAGAGCTTTCCCTTGAGAACTCCCTTAAAGGCTATCGAGTCATTACCCTCTCTAAGAACATTCACACCCTCACTAGAAAAAACACATTTATATCCTCTATCACACAACTGTGATATGGATAGGATATTATAGTCTAGGGAATCAACATGCAAAACATTAGATAAAGTATGCGAAGAGGAGATAGCAATTTTACCGGAGCCAAGGATTTTCCCTTGGCTATTATCCCCAAAGAAGATTCCTTCACTTGGGTCATCGTTCTCCTCATACTCTATGAACATGCTCCTCTCTCCGGTCATGTGGTTGGTACATCCACTATCCAACACCCATTTCGATCCGCCGGAGGAGTAAGCCTACAAAACAAATTTATGCCTTCCTTTTAGGTACCCAAGCGGAGTTGGGTCCTTTTACGTTAGTGCTTAGGCATTTGGGCACCCACACGCAAGGCTTGGGGCTCTTGCGGAGTGGCCCAACATATCTAGCAAACAATTTGCCATATTTGTTCCTCATAAGCACATAAGATGCATCAAAATCATGGAATAGAGGATGCGGTTCAGATTTAGGCATTGTGTTGCTAGAGGGTGAGTTCTTTTCAATTTTAGTTGTGGATGAACTCCCCTTAACAAAGACAATCATGTCTTTGCCATACTTAGAGGTTTTGGCGTTGTGCCTTCCATCTCTAGTATAGCCAAGACCATCCTTGACATGGGGAGGTCTTGTGTTGGTGTATGCACTTCGTGCATACGCCACCTTCTCCTTGTCAAAGATGGCACCCTTAGGTGCTTGCTTGCCTTGCGCTAAGTTGAGTTCATCCTTAAGCTTAAGGATTAAGTTAGAGCACTTGCAAGGCGGGGTTGCATTGAATGAGGCCTTTGAGGAGGTTGAGCTCTTAGAGGAAGAGGCTACATTGTTCTTGAGAGACTCAACTTGAGTCTCAAGGATCTTGTTAACTTTTGACAAGTTCCCAAGTTCATCCTTGAGCTCAATTGTTTTCTCCTCAAGACTTGAACACGTTTTCTTACTTAGAGCAAGTTTGTGTTCCAATGCCTTGCTCTTCTCTCTTTCAAGCTCAAGGAGCTCGTTGAGCTCTTGACATCTCTCCTTTTCAAGGATGAGCATGTCCTCTTGTCTGTTAATGAGATCCTCCTTCTCAAAGATCTCATCCATAAGCAACTTCATCCTGCGTAGGGGGTTTTTGCTTATGTCCTTAAACATATGCTCATTCTCACTAGCGCTATCAAATTCATCATGAGAGGAAATGGAGGAGGAGGAGTGAGATGTTACCTTTCTCCTTCCCTCCTTTGCCATAAGGCAAGTTGGTTTGTAGTCGGTGTTGAGGTTGGGGAAGAGCTTGCTTCCCTTGGAGCTCTTCCCGATGGCTATGGTAGCCATCTTCTCCTCTTCTTCTTCGGAGGAGGACTCATCGTTAGAGTCCCACTCCTTGCCCAAGTGTGCTTGTCCGGAGGGCCTCTTCTTCCTGAAGAATTTCTTCTCTTGAGGCTTGCCCTCCTTCTTCTTCTTCACTTCTTCATGGGGGCAATCAGCGATGAAGTGGCCGTACTCGCCACAATTGTAGCAAGCCCTTTTTGATTTGGGCCTTGCTCTTTCCTTCCCTTTGCCCTCATGGTTGTATCCACCTTTCTTCCTCCTCATCATCCTCTTGAATTTGTTGATGAAGAAGGCCTCTTCCTCATCGGTGTCGAGGCTCTCCTCATCGCTTTCCTCTTGCTCCTTTGAAGAGGGTGTTGCCTTAAGTGCAACATTCTTCATCTTGGAGGCGGTGAACTTTTGAAGGTCGTTGTAGAAGAGCGCCTCCTTCTCCATGATCTTGTGGTTGATGATCCTACCAAGGACCTCCTCCGGGGTCATTTTAGTGAACCCCGGGCTTTCTCGAATCATGGAGCAAAGAGCGACGTTCCTAGGCATGAATGCCCGGATCATCCTCTTCACAACCTTGTGGTCAGTCCACTTGGTGCAGCCATACGATCGGCTTTTGTTGATGAGAATCTTCAATCGGTTGTACATGTCTTGGGGAGATTCACCATCCAAGATGGCGAACCTCCCAAGCTCTCCTTCGATGAGCTCGATCTTGGCCTCCTTGACCACTCGATTTCCCTCATGCGTCGTCTTGAGGGAGTCCCATATATCTTTGGCCACCTCAATACCATCGACGCGGTTGAACTCATCTCTTGAGAGGGATGAGATGATCACACCCGCAGCTTGAGCGTTGCGGTGGATGAGGATGGCTTGTTCTTGCGTGATGTTGTCCTCATCCTTCGGGATCTCCACCCCGGTCATGACAATTTGCCACAATGCCGGATTGAGTGACACGAGGTGGATTTTCATGTTGTGCTTCCACATCCCGTAGTCGGTTCCATCGAATTGAGGAGGTTTTCCCAATGGGATGGAGAGATAGTGGTTGTTGGCGGCAAGGCGTTCATAGTTGAACCCTTGTCGGTTGTAGTTGACCCCGCCGCCACCGCTTGATGAGCTTGACGGCTCAACCACAGCAATCTTCAACTTCTCCCGGAGCTTCGCCTTGAGCTGGCGAGTCTCCTCATCATCCGTTGGCTTGTCTTGAAAAGCCATTGTCTCCTCACGTGTCGGTTGAGAATCATTGGTCGACACCTCTTCAAACACCACTCCGGCCATCTCTCCGAGTTGTTAGACTCTTTGTGGAGAGTCCAGGCTTTGATACCAATTGAAAGTTGCCTAGAGGGGGGTGAATAGGCTAATCGACCTGCAAATGACTTAATAAAACGAGGTTAAATCACAGGGGCCGGACTAGTCCGGTCTGGGGGTGGACTAGTCCGGTCAGCCTGCGTGAAGAACCCTAGAAAGTGTTTCTAGCAAGTTTTAAGGGGATTTTCTCGAGGCTACAAGTGAGGATGTGTTTATGACAAGTTTAGAAATTACCAACACAAGAGTAAGTCAAGTTTCAACTAGATTATAGCAATGTGAAGCACAAGACAAGACTAGCAACCCTAGAACGAAAAATGCGAAAAATGCGTAGAACACGGAGACACAAGGATTTTATCCCGAGGTTCGATTCCACACAAGAATCTACGTCCCCGTTGCGGAGTCCACAAAGGACCGGGTTCAACAACCCTTCCCTCACCAAGTTTACCGCACGGGCCTAACTTGGTTCTCCACTATCTCAAAGTGTGAATACAAGATTCGTTGGGGCTTCTCATAATCTGAGGCTCCCACACCACAAAGATGATCAACACAATGAAACACACTCAACACATAGCTCATAAAGACTCAGTGAGTGCAAGAGATCAAACTGGGAGCACAAGCGCGATGTTCTTCCTCTTCTCCACCTCACTAAACCCTAATCCACTCAAGAATTAGTTTTAGAGGGAAAGTTGGCAAGAAAGAGGCTTAAGAGTGCTCCAAGTTGGCTGTGGCGGTGCTAGGGTTCGAGTGAGTTTGAAATGAGGCCGGGGGTCCCCTTTTTATAGGGGTCCCGAGCCCAAACTGCTGACCTCAGCAAAAGGGCGGACTAGTCCGGCCTCAGGCCCGGACTAGTCTGGCCTAGGGGACCACTGACCCCTCTGACAACTGTCGCACTGCGCGGCAATCGTCACGCTACCCGCCAAACTTCAAATTCAATCGGTAACTTCGACAACGGGCTAGTCCAGCCCTCACGGGACTAGTCCGATATCACACAGAACCTTTTGTTCCGTGTGAAAATGGACTAGTCTGGATACCACGGACTTGTCCAGCCCCAAGGGCGGACTAGTCCGGCCTACCCAGACTTAGTCGCAAAACCACTCTGCACTCGACAACACGGACTAGTCCGGCCCACGGACGGACTAGTCCGATCTCACACAGGACCTTTTGGTCCGCCCCAAAACGGACAAGTCCGCTCTCTAGGACTTAGTCCCGAAACCCCACTTCAAAGGGTACCTCGGACTAGTCCGGTCCACTACGGAGTAGTCCGAAGTCACACAGGACCTTCTAGTCCGTGTGAAAACGGACTAGTCTAGCCAGGAGCGGACTAGTCCGGCCCTAAGGCGGACTAGTCCGGCCACTCCTGCCAGACTACTCTAACTTCAACTTCAAATAGGATTTCTACCTCAACCACCACTCTTGAGCTCCTACTTTGATCCCTTTGCACTTTACGCACACACCCTCCTATTTCTACGGCTAGTCTAACTCAACACGCTAGAAACCCTAGTTTCTACGCTTCGAGTCGACTCCGTTTCCTTCCTTTTCCTTTTTGAGGGTTTGCGTGTCCGATCGAGTCCACACCTGTGCTAAGATCACATGAGCTCATTAGCAACTTAATTGTCGTCATCAATCATCCAAAACCCACAGGGAACCTAGATGCACTTTCACAATGTTATGTGTCGAACTTACTCAAAGTGGTACGGAGCCTTTACGAAGTCCTTGCCGTCTCTGACAAAGTTAAACATCGCATGTCCTATGTAAGCTGCAACTTCTGTCTTTCTATCCTTCTTAAGTTTTGCAATTGCTTTTTCAAAATCTCTTTTGTTCATGTGTTTGTACTGTCCCGAGTTTCGATTCGCCTGGACGTCGAATAGCGACATTGCAATCCTAGTAGGGTCAAGGATACCTGTCTTGTGCTCCAACTTTTCATTATACATGTATTGCATCCTATTGAAGAAGTCCAGAATTGTTATAATCTCATGAAATGCGTATGCGTGTAGTAAGAAAAGCAAATACAAAATATTAGAGCACTTACAAGCACCAGACGAGCAGCAGGTTGATTTCGAGCATGCCCCGATGGAAAAGGGAATGCAGCTCTTTAAATAAAATGACTCGTTTATCTACTCCAGTGCTCCAGAATGCTGCTTTTGGAATACGAAATGTGACGCAATTAAGACCATATTTTGTGCTGGCAGTGATGTACCACTCATGCATTCTTCTGAGCTGGACGGGTTGTTTGCTAAGTTGTACGAATGTCATGAACGGATTTCCATTCGCAAATTTAGGAGGAACATCCTCAAGCTTGTATATTGGAACTCCTGGTTTAACTAAAGCCGTCCGCCGATTATACATGACACCATATTTTTCCCACTCCTCGATATCTTCTAATGTTGGCTCATGAGAAGAACGAGATGCACTCGATTTTCTAATATTTTCCTTCATAGCTTCCAAATACTTTGACACTTCTGATGAAGTTTTATTAATTTCGTATGAGCTAACTTTGATAGGCACTGATGATTGAGGAGTAGTCGTCGGAAGTTGGACACTGGCTTGTTGTTGTACCTGTTGTTCAACTGATTGCCCTTTACTCCCAGCAGTTGGCTCTAGTACTACTTCAAGCTGTTGCTCAACTGGTTGCTCTTTACTAGCAACAACTTGCTCTGGTACTGCTTGAAGTTGTTGTCCAACTTGTTGCTCTTGGACATCATCCTTGCTGAGACATAGGGGGAGTGGATCTTCCCGGACTGGGAGTGGATCTTCATGCACTTTCACCTTAGAAGATGGGGTTGCAGTATTTGGAGATGCGACGGAGCTAGAAATTGGCTCATCGTCCAACACGATATCGCATCGGTGCCAAAGGATTAATTGGTTGATAGCCTGCCCCAGAGTCGCGATCCCCTCAGGTGTGACGTGGTCTATTTCATAATCTTCATAATCATTATCAATGATCTGAAGAACTTGCACCACAGCATAATACAACAGAAGTGCATTCCCGTTGAAGTCACGATCAGGCTTTGCCATAGCAGTGGCAACCTGTTTGGTTTTGTTCCCTGCTCTGCCTATCGGGACAAGAAGACGACAAGATTTGTCGTTAGCAATATCATCGACAGAGAACTTATGGGTTGACCCTGAGCCTGGCACGGAACCAACGCTGCTAGGGTAGACAGTTGGAGATACTAATTGCTCCGTTTGCACCGAAACCTTCACTGTACTCGGTGCCACTAATTGTCCTGATTGTCTAAGTTGTTCCATTATTTCTTGCATATTTCCTTTGACCTTTTGAGAAATCGTTTCATCAAGTGTTTTTTAAACTTCTCACGTCTTCTATATGTGTCTTTATCTTTAGGGAAACCATCTAGCCAAGACATTTGAGAAGAGACTGCTCAAACCTGTCCGCTGTGTTCAGGGTTTCCTAAGATAGCGGTAAGTTGGTCATTCTCCCTCTTCGGCTTGAAGAGACCCTTCTGTTGCTTTTCAATTACTTCTTTCATTTTATCCTCTACTTCATTCAGAGAGTCGGGCTTTTCAAGTTTGCCCTCGCTGGTCAAACCTGACCGAGCAAAGACCCAGCGTTGGGTTCGCTCATCGCACCCTTCTAATGGGTGAGGATTGCCCTTACTGGTAATTTCGTCTAGTATCTTATTCCATTTCTGGACTTTGGGGGCATATCCGACAGACCCCAAGCGATGATGGGATTTGTACTTTTTTGCAAGCTCTGGCCTAGTTGCACTTAGATCTTTAGCATCAGGTGTGCTCTTTTGACGAACAAACTCTTGCCACTGAGCTTGTGTGATTTTTCCCATCTTCCTCGGGCTAGGGACCTTATCGTCCTTAACATAAGCATTCATTTCACTCTTCCAGCATCGAAACTTCTTGCCGCAAGAGACCAATGTTGCTTTCTTTACAGCTTCTTCTGTGCCTTTTGGGAACTTGAATTGTTTCTTTATCTTTTCCCACAACTCATTCTTGGTAATTTCCTCCAATTCTCGGTTGTGATCGGCACAACCTCCCTAACAAGAAAACCGCATGCATTACGGTACTTGGTAACTGAATCCAGTGGTTCTTGGGGAAGCCCACCTGGACCTACCCTTGTTATGTACATGATGCGGTCCAATGGACCCTTATTGGGACCTCGTTGCCCTCGTTTCCGCTTGAGTGAAGCTGAGGATTCATCCATTGGAGAACCTTCTGCGGTTTTAGGAGCCGATGTCACCTTATTGTCTTCGCAATTAATCTAGGTAGAAAAAAATTATAAGACTTTGTATACTTGACAACCAACATTAACTTGAACTGCTGAAGTTAAGATTTGTGATCCATACCTCGTCGGCAGGATCATATTTCGGGTCTAGATCCACTGAAGTCTTTTTAATTTTTATATTCAGAAAAGGATCCGATGGACTGTGATAGGAGTCTGGACTGCTGGAGTCAGCAAACTCAATATTGTCTTCTTTGTTGTTACTACCAGGACCAGTCTTCTTAGGGCTTTCCATGCTAGATCTAATAAGACAAAAAATCTAATAAATGGCATATTAACTCTACATGAAGTGTTGCATGAAGAAAAAGATGGAAGCATACTAGGATTTGATAAGGCATTCTAGGGTTTAAGGCGACTGACCAAAAGGTTCCTATACATTGCGAGGGTGACAAGCATGTTAAAGTTGATCACCAGCAATGACAATTTTATCTTTTTATTCTAAATAGGCTAGCTTCGTTCAGAGTAGCTGCAGGCGAGAAGAGACACTCTTTTTCAGTGATCATCTCTACAACCGTGGGATTTGCACGGTAAAAAAAGATAAAAGACCCACATTCTCAAATGAATCAGGAATCCGGAAACATTCGCCAAAATCTAATCCTGGTGTGCCCGGTCGCACCAAATGGGCTCATCATGGCAGCAGGTTCAACCATCATGAAAGGCATTATGTACCCCACATATGATGGCACCAAGGATTTCTGGGATGGTCAATTGTCCTGGCTGTTTAGAAAACTAGACAAGGAAGTCGGCGCCTCCTATAGTGATAAACTTGGTGAGTTCTAGAGGTTCACGAGGTTTAGGTGACTTGATCAAGTCTGGGCATATGAAACCTTTGGTGGAATATTTCTGATAGGATGGGATTAACCAGGTCGAGGGGTTGGGGGCTTATTTTTGAAATCCCCCTTCATGTGACTCCAAATCCTATATGGATTGTAACTCAATTCGTACTAGGACTAGGACTGGTTCCTAAACTAAATCTGACTCCTAACTCTATTCAGAGTAGGACTCTACTAATATCGTTAAGGACGAAATCTGCTTTATCTAGAACAATCATATACCCCTAGACTGGTGTTTCCGCAACTTTGTCCAAAGTCCAAGTTCGACTCCTCTACTGGGTGCACCAGATACCCAAATCATCCAACGAAAATGAAGTCCCAATATATCTAGTTCGATACAAATGGTGCTAACAAATCATAAATGGGTACATAAACTTTTTTCCTGTGAAATGCCTTAATATTAAGCTGAGTTCAATAATGGGATACATAATTGTTTTAACGCATGCAATCCTTCTGTAATTCTTCACATCATCATGATTGAATAAGCTATTCAATAAACAAACTCATAGTCATATAACAGCTACACTATCAGCAAGAATTATTCAACATAGTAATATATCATTCTCCAAAGGATAAGATACATATATGTTTATCGTACGTGTTCATGTATTTCAATTTGACCATTGTACTAAAAAATGCAAATCGTAGCCACTAATTTCGTTCAATTGTGCCAATATGGCCATTATCATCACAATCCTACGTATTTGAGTGACACATCATATGTTTGGCATCCAGCACCGCTAGAAGATGGACACACCTACTTCCAATAGAGTTCTCATTGCAGTTACCCCCTCAACCTAACTCATTTTGTGTATCGAGTGTGAGTCACCATGAATATTCCAGTTGATTACGTATTCGAATTTCGGTTAGGTGAGGACATTGGGTTGCTGGAACTGCTGCTGCGTAGAATTGATGGAAGTACACTGACAACCCAAGGATGCCTACCCACCGAACCCTAACCAAAGATGCCATCGAACTTGACAGTTTTTCGAATTCCACCGAACCCTAACCAAGGATGCCTACCATTTTCCAATTCCCTAACCCTAACCAAGGATATGCAAGGCGGCGGCGAGGGCGGGGAGGGAGGCGGCACGGTGAAGGAGGATGGAAGGTCGAAGGGTTTAGGGTTTACCTTGAAGCTCGGCGGCGACGGCAATGGCTTCGCTCGGCGTACCTGGAAGTGACGAGGGCGAAGCTCGGCGACGGTGAAGCTCGGCGGCATACCTAGAACTGACGAGGGCGAACACTTGGCGGCAAACGAAATTTTGGCAGCCTAACAGCGTCTAAGTATTTCGCCCGGGTTAGGTTTTTCCAACGCTACCGAGGGGTATATATAGACTCCCATTTTCTCAGACGGATTTTAAGTACCGACCGCCTGAGAAGATTGTTACCTCATTCGGGTTTTACTTACCAACCGCCTGAGAAGATACAATTATCTCAAGCGGTTGTTTAGTAACACCCGTCTGAGATAAACATCTTCTCAGACGGTTATTAACTACCAACCGCCTGTGAAGATATTTACTTCTTCTTAATTAATATATGTTCATAATTTGATGAACGCCTACATAAAGACCCCTCACCAACCGCCTATGAGGTTCTTAATTAATATGTGTCGACGACCGAGGCGCGACCTTTTTTTCCCCCGAGGCGCGACCTTTCAATGCGCGGTAAACCAACTGCTCCATCTTCCACTCCGCGCGGCCTTAAAGACTCGCTATCACCCGTTAGTTCTCCACAAGAGCATCGCTCACTTTGAATCCTCTTGTTTTTTTCGTCTTCCTCCGCTCCGACGACCCAACACCACTATGGCCGACCTTCCGCCGCCAAGCCCTCTGAGGGAGCCACCTTGCAAGAAACTATGTTGCATCTCCCCCGAGAAGATCAACACCGAGCAGCGCCTCCTCATGGCGCGAGAGGCGTACAACAATATGTCTCGCGCAATGAGTGCCTTGGGGCTGGGTACCCTTCTAGAGTATCTTGGAATGGGTACCATCGGCCACTACCTCTACGCCCTCACGGGGGTGGTTGATCGTCTCGACATTCTGTTCGCGACGATGGCCCAAGTTCTTGGCCCCGAGGGTCGTAGAACGCTGGTGGAGGCGACGGCTAGCAACCTCGGGGTTGCACCGCTGGTGCACCCGGTGCAGCCGGCCCTATCTCCTATTGCACCGGTGCCGGAGTCGCCGCCGGAGGACGAGGAGGAGGAGGAGGAGGAGGAAGAGGAGTAGGAGTAGGAGTAGGATTTAATTAGTTTTTCTCTTTGTTGTTTTTAGTTGCTTCTGTTTTGTCAATATTGTTAATGAATGAAATCTATCTTTGTTCATCTATGTGATTGAATATTACTTGTGTATCTTCTGTGTTCTTGTGTGTTCTTGTGTAAATATTGTGCATCTTGTGTGTTCTTTTGTGAGATGTGTGATTGAATATTGTTAATGAATGAGTATCTTGTGTGTTCTTCAACTGTCAGCTATACAAGTTTTAAAAATATTTTGTTCAGGTGGTAGATGTTAATTTTGTACAAATGTAGAAGAAAGAATCATCGAATTTGAACACAATTTGCAGAATCTAAACATGTTTGAGTATTTATATTGGAATCTAAATAAAAAATAAGCAAGGGATAAGGAAACTGAAGAACAGCATCGGGCATTATCTCAGACGGTTGGTAAGTAATACCCGCCTGAGATAAACATTTTTGAAACTACAAGATGTTAATTAACGGCCTGAGAATATGTTAATTAACTGACGCGCCGTACGAGGTCCGCGGAGAAGTTAAGAAGTCATGGTGCAGGGACGCGTGCGCGACGTTCCACATGGATACCAGAGAGACGAAAGGATCTCTGAAGATCGTCTTCCACAGTGGTTTAATTGTGCGCCGCACGAGGTCTGCAAAGAGTTCAATGCGCGGGAAACGAACCGCTCCGCACAGACCATATATAAGGAGCTTCGTCGGTTATGTACAAGCACAAAACTTTTGCACTCCTTTCTTCTTCTTCCATCGTTCCACCTCCTAGCCCGGCGCCGACGAACCACCACAACCATGGCAAACCTTCCGCCTCCTAGACCGTCGAGGCAGCCACCCTACAAGTGGATACGCTGCAGCTCCCCCGAGAGGGTGAATGACGACCAGCGCGTTCCACCGCCGGTGCAGCCGGAGCCACCGGTACAACCGGAGCAATCGGCTCAGCCGGAGCAGCCGACCCACTCTCCTGCTGCATCGTCGCCGGAGGAGGAGGAGGAGGAGGAGGAGGAGGAGGAGGAGGAGGAGGAGGAGGACGATGACGATGATGACGACGACGACGGCGACCACCACCATGGTGACGACGACGACGACGACGAGTCGGAGGAGGACCGCCTGGCGTGGTTCTTGATTAAATATCTTTTCAGGCGGTTGGTAAGTAAAACCCGCCTGAGATAAAGTTAAAAACCGCCTGTGAAAAACCGACGTCTATATAAGGACCCCTCACCGCAGTCAAAACGCAACCCTGGAGAATTTATATCGACGCCGCAAGTCTGTTGAATTTCCCCTGCGCCGCGCCGCCGCTCCGCCACCCAACCCATACTGCCGCGCCGCCGCTCAACCCCGCACCGCAACTTCTCCACCCAGCCGGCCCACCGTGCTGACGCCTCCCCACCGTACTGACGCCTCTGCAAGGTAAATGTAGTTTCCTTACTTTTTCTTTATATATTTTCATTAGCTAATAAGTTGTTAGTTTTGTGTGTTTTGGTTATGGATTATGTCCTTTTGCATGTGTAAGCACTGTATGGATTGTGTTCTGGTATATTGATGTATGGACTATATGGATTGTCTCCTTTTTGTGTGTTCTGCTAGTTTGGTCTTTTATATATTGATGTATGGACTATATTGTAATAAGCTTATTGTAGTTTGTACCTATTATGTGACATGAATATGATGTTTAATTAACAGATGCTATTGTTTAATTCACAGATGCAAGGTAAATGTAGTTTCCTTACTTTTTCTTTGTATATTTTCATTAGCTGATAAGCTGTTAGTTTTGTGTGTTCTGGTATATGGATTCTGTCCTTTTGCATGTGTAAGCATTGTATGGATTGTGTTCTGGTATATTGATGTATGGACTATATGGATTGTTTCCTTTTTGTACCTATTATGTGACATGAATATGATGTTTAATTAACAGATGCTATTGTAATATATATAAGATGCATGAAGTTTACCCGAACTTGTAATTGTAGTTTTATGTGTTTTCCTTTTCAATATGCTACTTGTGTGTGCGTACCTCCTGCTTGCATATGTTTCAAAGGAGTGATTTGGGTTAGCTTTCTAAGGAGATGGTTTTTAACTCACCCATTTAGTTACCATCGTTGGATGGGATCCGATGTCAAGATATAACGGACCGGATCCCACCCAGACCTAGCCCATGCTGTTGGGCCTGTTTCCCCCTTTGACTCTGTCCGCCTCAAGACGTCGCTCGTCTCCTACATTAGTCTCCCTAACCATACTTGTTATGTATCTGTAAATTCATTTTATAGAAGACCTTTAAAGAATATTCGTGGCCAAATTTTGTAAATCTGACAAAAATTCTATTATTGAAGCATGGACCGTCGAGCGTGGATGTATAACATGCCAAGACCCGATCCTATGTACATTCATAATGTTGCAAATTTTATTGAAGCATCCAAGAGACATGCGAAGTTGCAAAAGATAGATGACATATTATGTCCATGTATCGACTGCAAAAATAAGTTGCTTGGACGGATACTATAGTAATCCAATCTCATTTGGTGAAAAGAGGTTTCAAAAATAACTAAACAATATGGACAGACCATGGTGAGTTAGATACACATGATGTGGATAAAGATGATGAGAGAGGCTCAGATGATGATAATGTTCATATCGATGATGGTAGTGACAATCAAGCTGGTGATGATGATGATGAGTTCGATTGTGGGGAGATGTTGCGTCACATTGAACCATATGTATTGACTTCTATGGGAGCAAGCAAAGGTTTAAATAAAATGGAGACATTGTAGAATGCGACAGAGCTTTTATATGATGAATCAAACGGTTGTGATAAAGAGTTTACTACATTGCGTGCAGTCTTAGAACTACTAAAGTTGAAAGCTACGCATGGATGGTCCGATTGTAGTTTCTCTGATCTTTTGAATCTTCTAGCAGAAATTCTTCCAAATCCAAATAAACTGCCCAGAAGCACTTATAAAGCGAAGAAACTTCTTTGCCCGATGGCATAGGTGTGACAAAAATACACGCTTGTGTGAACCATTGTATTCTGTATCGCAAAGAGCATGAGCTCACAACTAGATACCCCATTTGTGGTGTCAGTAGATATAAGAAGGACTACAATCACCAGTATGTTACCAACATGAAAAAGACTCAGAAGAATAAGAAGTTTATTATTGGTCCTGAAGGTGACAATGACAATACTTCTGGCGATGCAGACGCGAAGAATAAGAGAAAAATTCCTGCCTTGGTGATGTGGTACCTTCCGATAATTGATCGCTTGAAGCGTTTGTTCTCAAACCCTAGGGAGGCTGAACTTTTGCGTTGGCATTCCGAGCAATGCAAGAAGAATGAAAAACATATACGACACCCTGGTGATGCAACACAGTGGAAAAATTTTGATATTCAGTATCCAGAATTTGCGAAGGAAATCAGAAATGTGAGGTTTGCCTTGGGTACAGATGGAATGAATCCGTTTGGTGAAAAAAGGAGCATACACAACACATGGCCCGTGGTCTTAATGATGTACAACCTACCAACGTGGTTGTGTCACAAAAGGAAATATATCTTATTATCTGTTCTTATCCAAGGTCCGAAACAACCCGGCATCGAAATTGATGTGTTCTTGGAACCTTTAATGGAAGATATGGCGAAATTGTGGAATGAAGGGGTACGTACATGGGATGAGTACAAGCGGGAGTATTTCACGCTAAGAGCAATGATATTCGTTACCGTGCATGATTATCCCGGACTGTTTACATTATCGGGACAAATGAAAGGGAAGAAAGGTTGCGTTAGGTGCGTGGATAGAACTGGATTTCTATACCTCACTTCATCCAGAAAGACGGTGTACATGAGACATCGACGGTTCTTGATAGATACACACAAGTATAGGAAGATGAAAGAACAATTTGATAACAAAATTGAAAAAGATACTGCACCAAAACCTTACAGTGGAAAACTTGTGTTTGAAATGGTCAAGAACATTCATATTGCTTTTGGTAAGGGAAAAAATAGTAAAAGAATTAAGAGAAAGAAAAGTACATCTTCGGATGATACAACTGACATGGCTTTCAAGAAACAATCAATTTTTTTCAAGTATCTTCCGTATTGGAAGAATCTGGAATTTTGCCATTGTATTGATTTGATGCACGTTACAAAGGATGTATTTGACAGCATCATTGGGACCTTGCTAGACATGCCGAGGAAAACAAAGGACAGATTAAATTCACGTATGGACCTAGTAAATCTTGATTTGAGACCAGAGCTTCATCCAGTAGAAAAGGCAAACGAGAAGCATTACCTTCCCCAGCCAACTACAACTTGACGCTAGAAGAGAAAAAAGCAATTTGCGAATGCTTGCGTGGGATCAAAGTGCCCACGAGTTTCTCGTCCAATATCCGCAAACTAGTCTCGATGAAAGACTTGTCTTTATTCGGTTATAATTCTCACGACTGTCACATGATGATGACAGTTTTCCTTGCCATTGCAATAAGAGTAATCAAACCTGAGCATATAAAAGTTGTCATCACACGTTTGTGTTACTTCTTCAATGCAGTATCGCAAAAGGTGATAGCACATGAAGATTTAGACTATCTGAAAACATACATCGTCGAGACAATGTGCAAGCTTGAGATGTGTTTCCCACCATCCTTTTTTGATATGCAAGTACACCTAATCATACATCTTGTTGATCAGATAAAAGCATTGGGGCCACTATATTTACATCATATGTTTTCGTTGGAGAGATATTTAGGAGTATTAAAAGGTTACGTGCGGAACCGTGCTCACCCAGAGGGTTCAATTATGGAAGGATACACCACTGAAGAAGTGATTAAGGGTTGCGTTGATTACATCAAAGATGGAAAATCGATAGGTGTGCCTATACCGGTACATGAGGGTAGACTATGTGGGAGAGGCAAAGTGGGTAAGAAAACTTTTATTGTTCAAGATTACAAGAATGTACACCGTGCACATTTTGGTGTACTACAACAGCTCGCAATAGCTGAGCCGTACATCGAGGAACACCAAATTGAGCTTCGTGATAAAAACCAAGATCGCACAGAGGACTGGATCATGAAAGAGCACAGAAGATGTTTCACTGAATGGTTAACGGACAAAAATATATCATATGGAAACACTATAGAAGAGGCAACAATGAAGAAGTTAGCTTCTGGCCCATCTGCTTTGGTAACATCATAGCAAGCATATGACATCAATGGTTACACATTTTACACTAAAGAAAAAGACGGTAAGAGTGTTGCACAAAATAGTGGTGTTCGTATTGAGGCTTATGATTCACAAGGGCAGAAGACCACATACTTCGGGTTTATAGAGGAAATGTGGGAACTCGATTATGGCGAAAGAATGGTAATGCCCGTATTTAAGTGCCAATGGGTCAAACATCCTGATGGTTTGAAAGTGGACAATTACGGGCTGACACTGGTAGACTTGAATAAAGTGGGTTACAAAGATGACCTGTGGGTTCTCGCCGATAATGTTGCACAAGTTTTTTATGTTCAAGATCCAGAAACAGAGAAGTTGCACGTAGTTGTTTCTGGAAAACAAAATATTGTTGGGGTTGAGAATGTGGGAGATAATGAAGAGGAATATAATTAGTATGAAGAGATGTACCTTTTCACCGAACCAGAAAATATCAAGCGCGTAGAGAGAAGCATTAAAAAGAATTTGAAACCCTATATGCGTGAAGATGTCAATGCTGGAAAAAATGTATATAGCAATGCGAGATGATATATATTATATATATTTGTATCTTCTGAAATCAACTTAGAGCAATGTTGGTATATGGATTGTGTCCTTTTGCATTTGTGTACATATGCGTTTGGACTCAATAATTTGGAAGTTTGGAAGTTTGGTATTTCAGATAATGATGTCTCGGACGTTTAGCCGATTGAAGGACGAGCGCTTGGCGTGGCGCAAGAACCATCCCCATGTATGTACATATGGCACACCGGTCCCATGGTTGTATATACATATGTATCTGTAATGGACTGATGAACTTAACTGTAGTTTGTTTTTCCGTCTTTTTTTTTGGTATTTTCAATTTCTCCGTGTAGGGTTTCTCTGCGAAGCCTGAATCGGGAGATTTATTGAAGTGGCAGTGCATCGTCCCCGGTAAAGAAGGGGTAAGTCATGAAGAACAAGCACAATATGAGTTTAACCATTGTCCTTCTATTAATAAATTTCTTTTGCAGACTGAATGGGAAGATGGTTACTACCCCCTGACAACCTCCTTCTATGAGGAATATCCCTTGGTGCCTCCAAGATGCGCCTTTCCAATTGGGTTCTTCCACCCAAATGTCCATCGTTCGGGAGCACTCTGCATCGGGATTCTTGATCAAGAGACTATAAGATAGACCTATTTTGTTCATGTAATTATTACTTATAATTGTTGTCGAACTTATTTGAACTGGTTTCTTATATTGCTTAAATTATATTTCATAGGGGTGGTGCAGTGCTTTTACAATCAAAACTATACTACTTGAAGTTCAGCATTTGCTGCATCAGCCAAATGTGCCTGATGTTGAAAATGATTGCTATAATCTACTTATCAAGGTTAGATGACACTTTGACTTAGTGACTAATGTAGATTATTCATTCCTCCTTCGACATTTGTTAATTTAAATAATGTCAATATTTTCAGGATCCAGCGGAATATAAGAGACGTGTTCGAGAGCAAGCAGGACGGTACAATTTAGATTGATCGATGGGAGCTTTATCGTCGATCTACAATGAATGTAGCATGATTTTTGTTCTCAGTGTGTAAAGAAATTATCTTTGAACAATTGTAAAGCCTCTAATGGTGTATTATCACAATTAAGCCAGCCTCACTGGTGATCGAGCATTTCCTATAATGCATTATTGTACTAGTATCCGCTCATCTGTGTTTTTTCCTGATACAATTTTCCCTGCAACGACTACATACAGTTGTGATAATTGCAACGACTACATCCCTGTAATTTCAATGAAAACCGTTTGTGATAATTGAACAACTACATACGGTTTTTAAACAATGACCGCCACTGAAAATACATGATCTTCTCAGGCCGTTGTTAATTAAGAACCGTCTGTGAAGTTCATTACATTACAGGTGGTTATTAATTAAGAACCGGCTATGAAGATCATGTATTTACCCAGGCGGTTGTTTCTTAAAATCCGCCTGTGAAGATCACGTATTTACCTAGACGGTTGTTCTTTAAAATCTGCCTGTGTTGTTCTTTCATCACAGGCGGTTATTATATCATTCGTCATCACAGCCGCATATTTTTAAGGACCGCCTGTGTTTGAAAATTTGAGGCGCCTGTAAAAATGCTTTTTGTAGTAGTGGGTGGTGCTAAATATTTAGTCCCACATGGGAAGTGGAAGTGGAGCAACCTCTACATATAAGGGAGGTTGCTCTTCCACTCCTTGAGTGAGAGAAGAGGAGAAGAGAGGGGTGACCCACGCACGCTCCTCCTCCTCCTCCTCCTCCTCCTCCTCCTCGCTCACTCGCCTCGCCTCGCCTCGCCGCGTCCCACACACGCGCGCGCACTTGTGAATTCGAGCCTCGAGCCGAGCCTAGATTAAATTTTCGTAGTTGAACAAGCTCATGAAATATAGTGCCTTGCGAGAGAGCTCAACCTCCTTAAGTGTCCTTTACCCGAAAAGTTTGTGGTTGTGTGCATTATTGCAAAGTTACCTCCTTTATGGAGGAACTTCGCCACAGCTCTCAAACACAAGAGACATGAATTATCAGTTGAAAACCTGGTAGCATCTCTTGATGTTGAGGAGAAGGTTCGGGCTAAGGACGCTACTGAGAAAGGAGGTGAGGGTCAACCTAGCGTCAATGCTAATATGGTGCAGAAACCTAATGTCAAGAACAAAGGGAACAACAAGTCTCAATTCAAGTCAAACAAAACTACTACTTTTATGAAGAAGAACAAGAAGAAGAAGAAGAAGAAGAAGAAGAAGAAGAAGAAGAAGTCAAACAAAACCAATAATGGTTGTTGCTACACCTGTGAGGAGCAGGGACATATTTAGGGACATATTTCCAAGGATTGTCCTGAGAGGGCATACTGCAGGGGGAAAAAGAATGTCAACATCGTGACGTCTAGCAATGCTGATGGGTACAATAATTCTTTTACTGTTCTTTCTGTTTCTCAAACACTGTCTTGGTAGTTTGATACAGGTGCTAATGTTCATGTATGTTCTGACATGTTCATGTTTACTTCTTACCAGTTCGTCTGGGATTCCGCAGTCCTAATGGGGAATGAGTCACATGCTACTGTTTGTAGTGTTGGCACGGTCAATCTGAAGTTCACTTCGGGAAAGATTGTCCAGCTAAAGAACGTGCAATATATCTCTACTATGAACAAGAATCTTGTTAGTGGTACCCTTCTATGCAGAGATGAGTTTAAAGTAGTTTTAGAGTCCAATAAAATAGTTGTATCCAAGCATGGACAATTTATTGGTAAAGGCTATGAATGCAGAGGCTTGTTCCGCTTTTCTCTTTTGAAGTTTAATAATAAGTCAGTGAACCATATTTGTGGCAGTATTAATGATCATGCAAGTGTTTGACATTCTCGTTTATGTCACGTAAATTTTGGTTTAATGAATCGGCTATCTAGTCTCAAATTAATTTCGAAATTCACCATTGTCAAAGGTTCTAAGTGCCATAGTTGTGTGCAATCAAAGCAATCTCGAAAGCCTCACAAGGCAGCCAAGAAGAGAAACTTCGCACCATTAGAACTCATACATTCTGATCTATGCAAGATGAATGGTGTGTTGAAAAAATAGAAAGAAATGTTTTATGATATTAATAGACGATTCTACTAGATTCTGCTATGTTTACTTGTTACAAACTAAAGATGAAGCTTTAGACTACTTTAAAATCTTTAAATCTGAAGTAGAAACTCAATTAGAGAGAAAGATTAAACGTCTTAGGTAAGATCGTGGTGGAGAGTACTTTCCTAAAATATTTGATGATTTCTGTGCGGAACACCATATTATACATGAGAGGATGTCTCCCTATTCACCCCAATCAAACGGGGTAGCCGAGAGGAAAAACCGTATATTGTGTGACTTGGTGCATGTCATGTTAGATACATCCAGTTTATCTAAGGCATGGTGGGGGAGGCTCTATTGACTTCATGTCATGTCCTAAATCATGTCCCAAATAAGAATAAATAGAAAACCCCTTATGAGGAGTGGGTTGGGAGAAAACCATCACTTTCATACTTGCGTACTTGGGGTTGTTTGGCAAAGGTCAATGTTCCAATTAGCAAGAAATGCAAGCTGGGACCAAAGACAGTGGATTGTGTCTTTCTAGGATATGCTCATCAGAGCCTTACATATAGATTTTTAGTAGTTAAATCAGAGGTATCTGATATGCATGTTGATACTATTATAGAATCTCGTGATGCAACATTTTTTGAGAATATTTTTCCTATGAAAGATATGCATGGCACTGCTAGGATCTCTTCTGAAATTTGTCCTGAATTCACCACAACTAGCGAGTTTCTTGATACACCGTTTGAGAATGTTCCAGAGGAGGAACACAATAAAATAACTCAGTCGAGTAAGAGATCACAGATTGCAAAATCCTTTGGTAATGATTTCATTGTATACCTTGTGGATGATACTCCTAGATCCATAGCAAAGGCATATGCATCAATTGATGCAGATGACTAGAAAAAAAAAGCAGTTCATAGCGAGATGGACTCAATTTTTTCCAATGGAACCTGAGAGTTAACTGAACAGCCATACGTTTGCAAACCAGTAGGCTGCATGTGGGAGTTCAAGAAGAAGCTCAGGCCTGATGGTACTATTGAAGAGTACAAGGTGAGACTAGTTGCAAAGGGCTATACTCAAAAGGAAGGTGAATACTATTTTGACACCTATTCACCTGACGACAATTTGTATACTACTTTCTCTGGCTGCCTCTTATGGTCTAATCATCCATCAAATAGATGTGAAGACAGCTTTCCTTAATGGAGAGTTGGAAGAGGAGATCTATATGGAACAGCCTGATGGGTTCGTGGTGAAAGGTGAAGAGACAAATGTGTGCAAATTGTTGAAATCCTTGTATGGCCTGAAACAAGCACCTAAGCAATGGCATGAGAAGTTCGATAGTACTTTGACGTTTGTGGACTTTGTCATTAATGAGGCTGATCGGTGTGTGTACCATCGCCATGGTGGGGGCCATACCGTTATATTATGCTTGTATGTGGACGATATATTCATTTTTGGTACGAGCATGAATATAATTTATGAGGTCAAGTCCTTTCTATCAAAGTGTTTTTATATGAAAGATCTGGGAGAAACTAATATTATTTTGAACATTAAGCTGAATAAGGATGAGAGTGGGATTACTTTAAGTCAATCCCACTATGTTGAGAAAATCTTGAGCCAGTTCAGCTTTATGGATAGCAAGATTTCTCTAACACTTTATGATCCTAGCATGATACCCAGAAAGAATAAGAAAGAGTCAAGAGATCAACTTAAATATTCTTAGATAATCGGTTCACTTATGTCAAACTGAGCAAACTGATATCTCGTTTGCTTTGAGCAAACTGAGCAGGTTCATGTCAAACCCGGGTATAGATCATTGGCATGCACTTGAAAGGGTTATGCGCTACTTGAGAGGTACAATGAGTTATGCAATTCACTATACTGGGCATCTGGTCGTGCCTGAGGGTTATAGTGATTCGAACTAGATCTCTGATGTTCATAACTCTATGCCACGAGTGGATATGTGTTCACTCTAGATGGTGGCACTATATCATGGAGGTATTGCAAACAGACCATTTTGATGAGGTCAACCATGGAAGCAGAACTCACTTCTTTACAGACAGCAACTGCAGAGGCAGAATGGTTGCGAGAGCTCTTGATGGATTTGCCTATAGTTGAGAAACCATTGTCGGAAATCCTTATGAACTGTGACAATCAGAAGGTGATTGCTAAAGTGACCAGTTCTAAGGATAATGCAAAATCATCAAGACACGTCAAGAGACGTTTAAAATCTGTCAGAAAAATGAGAAACTCCGGAGTTATTACTGTTTCGTACATACAAACAAATAAAAACCTGGGAGATCCCTTTACGAAGGGTCTATCATGTAATGTGATAGAAAGTGCATCGAGGGAGATGGGTTTGAGACCCATTGATGTGACACCATAGTAGTAACCCAACCTATGTGATCGGAGATCCTGTGAATTAGGATATAAGAAAACAAGCTAGTGGTTCACCGAGGAGAGTACTTCCTTTAGACCCTCTCTATGTGAAGATGCACACTTGTACTCTCAAACTGTAAGGTAGGTTGGCGATTTCCATTAATGTGTTTCTATTGGCTATGTGTAGCAAAGATGTCATCCTACAGGGCAGTCTTGAAGGAAACACACCTATATGAGCTTCGACTGTATAACGTCACAGTTTGTGAGATTTGAGTGATCTCTGGAAAGCTCATGAAGAGACTAGAGAGTACGATGCATATGTTCCACCCGCGGGGTAGACTACTGGTAGTCAAGTACTGGTAATGGTCTTTGGATGAAGTCGGTTCACACAAAACTTGCAATTCAAGGCGTAGTCCATTGTTCAAGTCGTGACCTGATAAAACTTGAGAATCTAGGCAGAAGTTCAACTTAACAGTCTCTGCTGAAACACTAGTATATCAAACAAGGAACGAGAATGACCTCTCTCCTAATGGCTTTGAGATCTGGTGGGGGATTGTTGGAATAAATGGGCTAGGCCCAATTAATATTCAGAAATAATTCCTAATAAATCTCAAAGGCCCATTAGTGCAACAGAGAGTGGTGATAAATGTTTAGTTCCACATGGGAAGTGGAAGTGGAGGAACCCCTACATATAAGGGAGGTTGCTCTTCCACTCCTTGAGTGAGAGAAAAGAGGAGAAGAGGGGTGACCTACGCGCGCTCCTCCTCCACCTCACTCGATCACCTCGCCTCGCCTCGCCCCGCCTCACACACGCACGCGTGCGCGATTGTGTTCGTATAAATTCGAGCCTCGAGCTGAGCCCATATTTTATATTTTTGCAAAAAATTAAATTGGGCTTTGGGCTTTTGGGCTTCTGAATTTTTTGGTCTTCTGAGACAGAGTCAAAGTCATTGAAGACAGACACATCTACGACTATGGAATCAGTTCGGATCTGGATCCACCGAATCGCATACAAACCTCCTCTATGGGACTCTATAAATACGGGCGTGCGCGGTACGACAAATCATCTCACGATCACATCGTTTCCCACGTTCGTGTTCCTTGCGCCGCCTTCTAGTCTACTCCATACCGAGCACCGGCGTGCATCGACGATCGGGAGAGCGGGCCTTTAGAACCACTCGCCCTTGCGATCCTACACCGAGAGAGGGCGAATAAGGTTTTTTGGAAGCGCTCCACGCGACTTCTTGCGTTCTTCACCACGGGTTGTCTATCGAAGAGATCGGGCGCTGCGGCCCAATGTCGTCACCAGCGTCTACAACGACTGTTCGCAGTCAGATCTACAGCAATTCCTTCGGCTTCAAATCGGTACGCGATATTTCTCCTCCCGTCTGTCTGCCGGTATTGATCGTTGTTGTTTTCACGTGTTTTCTGGAATTGTTCAGTAAATTGTCTCCTATTTTCTAACAGCGACGGCGGCCAAACGAGGCATCCTTTGTGGTGTCTGGCATCCGCCGGCAACCATATAGATGCCTAGGCGACACCTTTAAAACATTAAGTGTCTAGTTTATAAACTATGAGTGAGTCTGTTAGGAGCATTTCTTGCTTAATTGTTGCATTGCTCCGACCGAGCCCAGAGAAAGCAGAGAGGAGGTTATAAAAAAATATAAGAGAGCACAGTGGACACAAAGTCAAGACCACAACAGACTTTTTCAAATAATATTTTTAATCGAAAATTTACAAAAGAGGTATTCGATTTAAACAGTGGCAGAAAATAGGTACATCTCACCCAAGAACTTAAAGTTTACCTAGTGGGCCGGCAAACCATGAGTGATGAGGTGATTCCGTAAGGCACAAATGTTTCTGTTGAAGTGTAACAATGACACTTCCCCCGGTACTACCAAACGTAGCCTGCGGAGGTTCTTGTTTCGGTTGGGGCACACAGAGATCAAGAGCAAGATGGTGACACGACAGATTTATGTGGCTCGGGCCGCCTGAGCGTAATACCCTACTCCACGGGGTGTGTGTTGTTGTATTATAAAGCGCTAGAAAGCGTAGTCTCTGGCCCAGCTTGGGGTTGTCCCCTGTATCGTGTGGCTCAGTCCTTTTATAGTCCAAAGACTAACCGTTACATCATTCGCCTGGCCTGACATGTGGCCCTGGCATATTTAATAGCCTTATACACTGTCTATGAGTATTAAGCATGATTAATAGTGTGATAACGTGCCTTAATGGCTGTGTTACCTCTATTAATAGTGCTTTGATTGTGTGTCATTAATACAACATTAACGACACATAATCAAGTATGGTAATTGCCGCTTTGACTATCCCTTGAATGTTCGTGTTGAAGGATATCCGCCAATGTATTCGTTAGTGAAGGTTCGGAGGCTCCACACGTGGTAGCTTTGGAGCTTCCCTATGTGGGGAGGTAGCTCCGGAACCGCTATACACGTGTCAGCACCGGAGCTTCAAGTACTTGAAGTCTTTCCATCTGGCAAATGGGATGGCTGAAAGAAGGACTGGGTCATCATTGCAGTGGAGGAGCACGAGAGGTTGGAGCTGACCCAAGGACTCCACAACGTTGACACCGACGCTTGGAGTGTAGTTCCGGAGCTATCAGATGCCTTCAATTCCGTCCTGATCAGGATCCGGGAATGCGTGGAGGGTGGAGTGACCCCTCAGATTGTCTTCTACAACTTCCTGGTCAACAGATGGGCTCCGCTGAGGAAGAGGGAGAAGCTCTCTTGGGCCCTCAACAGCGTGATGGATTACGACCGGATTGAAACTGGTCTGATGTCCAACTTGGATGACGAAGCTTTGAAACTTCATCTCAAGAAATTCCAGCATGGGATAAATGTCGACGGCGATGACTTGGTTCCGCCGGCAGCTTTCCTTCCTCTAAACATGGAGCCACACTTCAGCAGAGAGCTCTGGAGGAAGATGCCGACACTTGATGACCTTGGTGAGGTGGAAAGGCGTCCGACCTCCAGGGTGGTAATCCCCGGAGCTTCCGAAGGAGGGCCTGCCTCCCCCTCGAGCCGGAGGGTTGAAGACATTGGCAAGGGCAAGGGCAAAGAGCTAGCCAAACCCTCCAGCCGGAAGAGGAAGCTGAAGCATACAGACGGGAGGTCCGTCAGGGCTGCTCCCTCTACAACACCTTCTTATCCCCGGTGGAGGAGGTCTTCTGCGGCTACACCTTCTCTAGCACAAACATCTTCAAGAGGCTCTGGATCTTGGGAGTCGACACCGGCTTCAGCGCCGGCTAAAAGCTCCAAGTCCGGGAGTTTTTCAGGCCCAGAGAAGCTCCGACCGAGAGGACTCCGGCTGCCTCAAGTGGTCCCCAACTGAGGCCTGAAGTCGCTGTCTCACCAGACTTGGTGGGCTCTGGCTCCGGGCCTCAAAAGAAGAGGTTCCAAGGTGATTGGGGCAGTAGCATCCCTAGGTAAGCATCGTGTGCTTGCCTTAGAACGCTGATCTTGTTTTTGTTGTGTCTTTAATCTTCTCATCCCTTTATTTCTAGGGTGTCAAAGAAAGGGTTAGGAACTTTGGCGTCTGTTGCAGTGACTGGGGCTGCACATGCCTAAGCTTCGACTTCAAGCACCGAGCTTCCTCCTCAAGTGGTGGCAGAAGTCATGGCAGCTCTGGTGCCAGCTGTCGTGGACTTGGATTTAGAGTCCTCGCCGTAAGCTCTTGTGGTAGCGCCGGACCACGGGGCAGAAGTTGAAAGTGTACCTTTGACAACGGTGTTGGAGGCTAATACTTCGGTACCAGAGCCGGAGATGTTTGAAGCTCTGGTCGTTGAACCGAAAGTCATCGAAGCCCTGACAGCCGAACCAGAGGCAATTGAAGCCTCGACCATTGAGCCGGAGATAATTGAAGCTTCGGCCCTTGTGCTAGAAGTTATTGAAGGTCCCACGGCTGAGCCGGAGATGCTTGAAGCTCCGGTCACTGAACCAGAAGTGATTGATGCGTTGGCGTCTGAGCCAAAGGTGGTAGGGACACCGGATGAAGCTCCAGCTGCTGCCCCAAAGATAGCTGCCTTGGAGGTGTCTGGACGAGAGCCAGAGCAGCCTGAAGAGGTGGCGAAAGGTCCTTCACCCTCGGAGTTGATAATTGAAGACCCGGAAGCAGCGCCTTTGACTTCCGGAGAGCAGCCCTAGAGCTGCAGAAGCTCAGGGGACCACCCTTGTAGAGTGGGACCCAATTTTTGTGATGAAAAATCCTCTGGAGCCTGTAGAGTTGGTCCCAGCAGGCCTAGAGCCTATCCCTCTTGCGTTTTCCATAGACAACGCCTGCTCGAGCCTCCGACAAGTTTAGCTCGCCTTCGATCATGAGAGCAAATCCTTGGAGGAGGAGCGCAACACCTTGAGGCGTTGGCGCAACAGACTCCACTTCGAGACCAGGCTTGCACAGACAAGGCTGACTGATCAGAAGGAGTGGATCAAGAGGGAGAAGGCCCGGTTGGAATACTGGGACAAACTGCTGGAAGAGAAGGAAGTCGTCATCTGGGCGCTCGATGCTAACTCCAGGGATATCCTTGAACAAGACAATGAGAGGCATGATGTTGCTGATGAGCGTCACGAAAACCTCAATGAATTGAACGAGGTTCTCCAAAAGTGTCGGGCGGACCTTGAGACGAGGGAAGAAAAGCTCCTGGAGCAGCATGAAGATGTTGTAAAGAGGGAGGGGGAGGTCACCCAGAAGTTGACTCTGGGTGAACAGAATTTGGCAAATCGCAGTAAAAAGCTAGATCTATGGAGCAAAGAGGAGAAGGAGAAGTATTGGAAACTGGGGTAGGAGCTCCCAAAAAGAGAAGCTGACGTTGCCACCAGGGAAGGGAAGGTGAGAGGCAGGGAAAAAAGACATGGCGGAAAGGCGGAACCGCATCCACCTCCGGGAGACAGAGCTGACCGGTCGTGGGAAGCAAGTTGCTAAGAATATGCAACAGCATGCTAAATTGGTCGAGCGCCTGGCTCGAGAAGGTTCGGAGCTTGCGGCCGCCCAGAAGTCACTGGAGGAGCTGCGAAGCTTGGAGGAGACTGAGTCCATCCAAGTATGGGACTTCTTGGGACGAGCCAATGACGCGCTGACGCCACTAGGCTTCGGTCCTGTACGTCCGGACAATCCGGAGCTGGACTTGGACCGAGCAGTGGTGGCCCTCAATGCTACTGGCAGCAAACTCGACGCAATGGGTGACGTCATCGTAGCCCAGCTAGAGACAGAGGGGAAATCTTTGGCTACAAACGTCGCAGAGTATGTGCTGACGTGTTATGTGAGCCGAGATCCCCAATTCTCTCTGGACCCGATGCTCCAAGGTCCCGTTGCTAAGAGGATGATGCTGCCAAGGCCAGTGTCCAAGAAGTTGCCAAGAAAGTCATCACATTCTTCTGCAGGACTTAGATCCTCCAGTAGCTAGGACTTCTTCCTTTTGGCTCCTGCTATAATCCCAATTTTGTAATCTAGTGCTTCGATTTAATGAAAATCCACTTTGCTGCCATGAACTTCATTTTATTTTTGTCTTCAATATAATGTGATATGTCTTGTTAGCCCCCTGGTATATGTGTACAATTGAAGTGTGTATATGTACCAAAGTATTTGATAGTATATTGATGACTTGAACGCTTCACACTTGTAGATTTTAGGTCCGAAGTCTTCATTTCTAACAAGCCGACCGCAGGCCTCCTGGGATTGGTGGAGCTTGGTAGCTCTGACAGTACCCATCATCAACATATAAAACGTTGACGGCAGGCCCCTAGGATTTATCAGAGTTTGGTAGCTCCTGATGTCGCCGCACGAATAGTTGAAGGTAGGCCCCCCAGGAGTTGTTGGAGCTTTGTAGCTCCGACATTACCCACTGTCAACATATTTAACATCAACGGCGGGTCCCCTCGGAGGATGTCGGAGCTTAGTAGCTCCGGCGTTGTCCACCATCGTTATGAACTTCTGTTTTTCCTACACATTAAATACAAGAAAAAAGTAAAATTTGTCCTCTTGTCTATAAATAATTTGTGACTTATTGTTCTTATTTGAGTTTTTAATCCGAAGTAACTCGATATGGTAACAATTATATTGATGTAACCCTTCCGGACCCATATGCTTTTTTAGTACTCACCCAACTGAGGCCTGCCGGAGTGTAGGTAGAGTGGCGTACTTAGGGTGCAGGACCAGGCTAAGTCGATAGCACACTCTGGACCTATGTTGGTTTGGCGTTCAGACAAGTAGACTATACAGCATGTTAAGACCCAAAGAGATCAACAATAAAACTTGCAACACATATGAATAACTTGGGTAAAACCTAAAAAAGAATTGCACATCTTCATTATAGACAAGAAGGTTAAACAACAATAATTTGACAAATCAAGACTTGTATAAAAATAAATGCACGTGGAGTCTATTTTCACACAACAATGTATTTAATTATAGGTCCAGGTTACAAGGGAGACAAGGGCACACTTAGGATGCGGGACCAAGCTAAGTGCGCTATACATCTTGTACTAATCCAGGGTAGGTAGTTACACTTTTAGTGCGGTGACTGTATGAAGTGTACTTGAACTTCCTAGACCCTCCAGGAGAGGTCCGGATGTTCTATCGGAGGACCTACCCATTTCTGTTTAGCGACTCTATAACATACATTGTGTGTATTTACAGATTCACCTCCATGATTCTAAGCATAAAACTCACGGAGTTGCTCGATGTTCCAAGGATTAGGAAGCGGAGTCCCGTCCCCAGTTGCCAAGCGAACACATCCGGGTCGTGATACTTTGATCACTCGGAAAGGACCTTCCCAGCCAGGGGAAAGTTTGTTCATACCTTCACGGGTTAGTATCTTCCAAAGCACCAGATCGCCTTCCTCAAGTTGTCGGTTGTGCACATGCCTTTGATGATAGCGCCGGAGCGCTTGCCGATAACGTGCATTCCGAACAGCTGCTTGGCACCTTCCCACGTCGACGAGGTCAAGGTCTTCACGCAGGAGCTGGTCCTGCGCGGCTTCGTTGAAGGTTCGGGCCTGGAGGGACCCCAAAGTGATCTCTGGAGGAAGGACTGCTTCAGCTCCGTACACCAGAAAGAAGGGTGTTTCTCCAGTTGAGCGGTTAGGTGTTGTCCCGTTTGCCCATAATGTGGATGGAAGCTCTTCAATCCAGTTGGCTCCGTGCTTTTTCAGGCGCTCATATGTGCGCGTCTTGAGTACTTTTAAGATTTCTGCATTTGCTCTCTCAGCTTGGCCATTACTTGCTGGGTGAGCTACTGAGGCGTAGCTGAGTTGAATGCCGAGGTCTTTGCAATATTCTTGAAATGCAACACTTGTGAATTGGGTTCCGTTGTCAGTTATGACTTTGTTTGGAACTCCAAAACTGCATATAATGGACTTCAAGAACTTGATTACTGATTGTTTGTTGATTGTCACAACTGGAGTTGCTTCCAACCACTTGGTGAACTTGTCGATGGCGACATACAGGAACCTGTAACCTCCGACGACTTTTGGGAAAGGTCCCAAGATGTCCATGCCCCACACAACGAATGTCCATGTAGGAGGTATCATTTGTAGTGACTGATCCGGTGTGTGAATCTGTTTTGCGTGGAACTGGCACGCTTCACATTTTTTCACTAGCTCAACCGCATCCTGGAGTGTTGTAGGCCGGTAAAAGCTGTGCCGGAAGGCTTTACCGACTAACGTACGGGAAGATGCGTGATTCCCACACTCGCATCCATGGATTTCCGCGAGGAGCTCGTGGCCTTCTTCCCTTGCAATGCACCGCATTAGGATGCCATTGGCACCGCGCCGGTAGATATCCCCTTCTACCAACATGTATCTTTTAGCCAATTTGACAATCCGGTCAGTGGATACACTGTCTTCAGGAAGGATATTGTCTTTCAAGTAGCTCCGGATCTCTGAGATCCATGCATTGGATCTAACTTGAGCTTCTGAGTCTTGCGTGTTGGGTTGCTTGGAGCTTCCGACAGCACCTACGACCCTTGGTGGACGTCATGGTAACAGGGTCACCGGGACTGCCAACTTCATGGTTCTAGTCTCGCCCCCTTCGCTCAGTTCGGCAGGCTGAGCTGTTGGTCTTGACAACCTCTGGATGAAGATTCCGTCAGGAGCCGGAGCTCCAGTTGAGGCTTTCGTCGAGAGTTCGTCAGCTTCAGCATTGTGAAGACATTGAACATGGTGGAGATCCAGGAGTTCAAAGTCCTTTTTGAGCCTCTAGACTTCAAGGAGATAAGAAGCTAGTTGAGGATTGTTATAGGAGCATTCACCTTTGACTTGTTTGATGATGAGTTGTGAATCTCCCTTCACCAACAACTATTTGACACCATAAGATAGTGCCACCTTGAGTCCGTAAATGAGAGCTTCATACTCTGCCATGTTGTTTGTCGCCTTGAAATCAAGGTGAACCATGTACTTGACCTTCTCCCCAGTCAGAGCAAGGAGAAGGATTCTAGCTCCGGCTCCCTGCTTCTGCACGGAGCCGTCGAAGTAGAGAGTCCAGTGAGGCTCGGTGAATACCGGAACCTTGGGTTTTGATCTCTGCTCACCGTGGCCCCCAGGGTTTGATGGAGAGGGAGTCCATTCCGCCACGAAGTCGGCCAAGGCTTGACTTTTGATTGCTTGTCGTGACACGAATTCTAGATCGAACTCAGACAGTTTCGCTACCCACTTTGCAATGTTCCCAGTAGAGTTAGGGTTATGCAAAATAGGACGCTGTGGAAAAGAAGTTACCACTGATATTTTGTGGGCTTGGAAGTAGTGTCGAAGCTTTCTTGAGGCAATAAGAATTGCATAAAGTAGCTTATGCACCTCAATGTATCTTTTCTTGGCATCGTGGAGCACTTCGCTGATGAAGTACATTGGGCGTTGGACAGTCCGGACCCTTTCGGAAGGACCCGAAGCTTCTTCTCCATCGACCCGGACCCTGCTGGAGGGGTTCGGAACTTCATGTTATGCTTCTTGGAACCTCCCGAAGGGGTCCAAAATTTCTTCTTGTTCGACACAGACCTTGCTAGAAGGTCCAGATCGTCTTGGTCGGCTAGGTGAACCCCCTCAGGTGAATGATGTTGATCTCCTAGCATTTCGTCTTGAGGTTCCATGTCTGAGGGTTGGGACCCAGACACGCCTTCAGGTGACTCCAGACCATCCCGGAGGGGTCTGGGCTCCTGGATTGGATGTGGCTCTGGTCTTTCCGCAACCAGGACCATACTGATAACTTCGGTGGTTGCCGAAATGTAAAGCAGTAAAGGCTCACCAGGATTCGGAGCTACCAATATCAATAGTGTGGTGAGGAGATTTTTTAGCTCTTGAAATGCCCTTTCTGCTTCTTCAGACCAATGAAATGGTCCAGACTTCCTCAAGAGGTTGAAGAAGGGTAGCACCCGTTCTGCCAGTCTTGAGATAAACCGGCTGAGCGCAGCTAGACATCCAGTTAACTTCTGGACATCCTTAATACGGGTTGGGGGCCGCATATCTTCTATGGCCTTGATCTTTGCTGTATTTGCTTCAATTCCTCGGTGATTCACCAAGAAACCTAGAAGCTTCCTGGAGCTAACCCCGAAGACACATTTGTCCGTGTTCAGCTTGGTGCGCGTGGTGCGCAACTTGTCGAATACAGCTTGTAAATTGTCGAGTGACTCCTTGTTTTTTATCTTCACGACGATGTCATCGACGTACACCTCCACCAAGTCTCTAATTAGCTCTCCAAATGTTTTGTACATAGCTCGCACGAATGTTGAAACAGCATTTTTAAGACCAAATGGAATGACAGTATAACAGTACAATCCATCTACTATTATGAAGGCAATATGCTCTTCATCTTCCTTAGACATTTGGATTTGATGATATCCAGAATATGCATCTAAGAAACACAATACCTCACACCTAGAGGTGGAGTCCACTATCTGATCTATTCTAGGTATTGGAAATGGATCCTTTGGACATGCCTTGTTTAAGGTGGTGTAGTCGATACACATCCGAAGCTTCCCGCCGGCCTTGGGTACAACAACTGGGTTTGCCAGCCATTTTGGATGGAAGACTTCCCGGATGAATCCAGCTACGAGCAACTTCTTGATTTCCTGTCGGATGAAGTTTTGTCGCTCGATTGATTGCTTCTGGGGCTTCTGGTGTACATGTCGTGCGTTAGGGTAAATCTTCAAATTGTGCTCAATCACCCCCCTAGGGATCTCGGGCATTTGTGATGGTTGCCATGCAAACACGTCGACATTAGCCCAGAGTAAAGTGATGAGCATGAGTTCCTATTTGTTGTTCAGACCTCCCGATATACGGGTAGTCTGAGCAGCATCGGAACTGATTTGGACGACTTTGACGGGAACGTCGGTGTCACCGCTTGGTTGCACACGAGGTACTAAGGTAGAGCCTTTATGATGAATGCTCGGAGGGTTCAGAGCTGGCTCCTTACCGGATGCTTCCTCTTGCGTTGTGGTAAGCGCATAAAGTTCTTCTAAAGTAGTTACTCCTGCAGTGCGATCTCCGCGGATCCGGAGAACGCCCGCAGGTGTTGGCATCTTCAACATTAAGTAACCATAATGAGTGGCGGCCATGAACTTGTACAAGGATGACCTGCCCAGAATGGCGTTGAACGGCATACTGATCTGCGTGACGTCAAAGACAAACTTCTCAGTTTTGTAGTTCTCTCGAGTCCCAAAGGTCACTGGGAGTGTGATGGAACTGAGAGGAGTAATGGTCCCTGGACCTACCCCATAGAAAGGTCGAGATGGGCGAAGGTCCAAAAGCCAGAGCTGAAGCTTAACAAAAGCTTCGAAGCTTATGAGGTTCAACCCTGAATCTTCGTCCACCATTACATGGTGGAGTTGAATATTGTTAATGGTGGGTGACACCTTCAATGGGAGTTGGCCAGCCCCGATCATGTTGCGGGGGCACTCTGAAGCATTGAAAATGATGGGAGTGGCCATCCACTTCCGATGAGGCTCTGCCCTAGCAGTGGGAGCTGCCACGACCATGTCCTGCCGCATTGTCTTGAGGATGCAGCGGGACGTGATGTCCCAAGAACCACCATAAATGGTGTTCAGGGTCTTCCGATGCTCGTTGTTAGAGATGTCATAATTGTCATCGATGGTGTTGTAAAAAGCCTTCAGGACCTTCTTGGGGTCCTGGAAACCTAGCTCCACCTCAGCCGGAGCTTCGTCGACTTTTTGTTTTCCTTCTCGCTGACACAAAGGAGCTTCTTCCGGCGCTTGTTATAGCACTCGGCAAGGTTCTGGACCTCCCGGTATTCTTCCAGGCTGTGTTTGTCCGTCTTGTGGATCGGACACCACGCTTTGGAACTATTGCCGTCTTCTGATGAAGGACGAGGTCGTTTCTCGGGGCGAGGCCCCCGGCCACCCGGAGCTGCAGCAGCTGCAGCGGCTAGTGCGCCGGCCGACGGCTTCTTCTTGCCATTGGGATTCTTTTTCTTTTTGTCACTGCCGGATGTAGTGGCTTCAGTTTTGGAGGACTTATTGTTGGCCTCGGGAGCTAGCTTGGAGTGCATTTCACGGCCCTCCGCAGCTCTAGCACATTTGTCTGCTAGGCTAAAGAGTTCCGTGATGTTGGTGACTTCTTTGATTGTCAGCTTCTCCAACATCTTTTTATCTCGAACACCCTGTCTGAATGCAATGATTACAGAAGAGCTCGAGATTGAAGGAATAGTATTCCGTACCTGAGAAAACCGCTGGATGAAGGAACACAGCGGTTCCCCTGTTGTTTGCTATATAGCAAACAGATCCAATTTAGTGCCAGATTGGGTGTAAGAACTCCCGAAGTTGGCAGTGAATTGTTGGCATAGCTCCGCCCAACTATTAATGGAGTTGGGTGGAAGACTCATGAACCGGGACCTCGCAGTCCCAGTTAAAGCCACCGGGAAGTAGTTGGCCATCGCAGCCTCATCACCCCCCGCTGCTAGTATAGCAGTGGAGTAGATTTGAAGGAATTTGGCGGGGTTGATAGTCCCGTCGAATTTTTCCGCCAAGTGAAGCCAAAACTTCTGTGGCCATCTAACCATGTGTAAATGCATGGCCAGGGCAGAACACCCTCCTCCTACTCTCTGAGGACCAGGGTTGTCCCGATCCTCTCGCCTCTCACGAGCACGCTCGATATGGACGTGACCGTCTTTCTGCCAGTAACGGCAAAGTTCCGACCGCACGTCATGAGTCGGAATCCTGGTGATGGTGTGGGTGTGTCATGCCCCAGGAGGCAGCGAAGTCACCTGCTGGGATGCAACACGTCTCCTATGCTGCGAGACTTGTGGACCAAGTCGGCCCGACAAGATCCATCGTTGAGATGGTGCTCGCTCCAAAGGGGGAGGATCTTGATTGCTGATGCCAGCGACTGCAGCTGCAACCAAATGGTCAACATCAGCTCTCCACTATTCCATCGCACCCTGAGGTGCCCCTAGAGGTGGTGGATGTTGTATAAGAGCTCGCGCAACAATGAGCGCGTGCTCAGGGTTGTTATTTGTCGAGGCAGTGATCGACGCAGATGCCCCATCTTGTCGTCCAACATTGTTTGCCGAAATAGATGGTGGTTATGGTACCGTAGTGCCTGCTGGAACAATGACACCTGTTGGCTGCTGCACGTTGGAGGGATTGCCTCCAGCAGGTTCTTCAGCATGATTGCCGTTGGAAGATCCTGCAGCGGAATTAACCATCTTAAGGTCTCGGGTACCTCCCCCTACCTGGCATGCCAAATGTCGAAGTATAGCAAGGACACTTCCCCCGGTACTGTCAAACGTAGCCCGCAGAGGTTCTTGTTTCGGTTGGGGCACGCAGAGATCAAGAGCAAGATTGTGACACAAGAGATTTACGTGGTTCGGGCCGCCTGAGCGTAATACCCTACTCCACGGGGTGTGTGTTGTTGTATTGTAAATCGCTAGAAAGCGTAGTCTCTGGCCCAACTTAGAGTTGTCCCCCTGTATCGTGCGGCTCAGTCCTTTTATAGTCCAATGACTGACCGTTACATCATTCGCTTGGCCTGACATGTGGTCCTGGCGTATTTAATAGCCTTATACACTGTCTATGAGTATTAAGCATGATTAATAGTGTGATAACGTGGCTTAATGGTTGCGTTACGTCTATTAATAGTGCTTTGATCGCGTGTCGTTAATACAACATTAACGACACATCATCAAGTCTGGTAACTGCCGCTTTAACTGTCCCTTGAATGTTTGTGCTGAAGGAGATCCGTCAATGTATTAGTTAGTGAAGGTCCGGAGGCTCCACACGTGGCAGCTTCGAAGCTTCCCTTTGCAGGGAGGTAGCTCCGGAACCGCTATACACGTGTCAGCACCGGAGCTTCCCTCTGTCGGGGGTAGGTCCGAGATCATTATACACGTGTAGATCGCGGAGCTTTCCTGTGTTGGTAGTTTGGCTCCGGATTTACATTACATGTGTCAATCCCCAGAGTTACCCATATGAGAGTTGTGGGTCCGGTGTAATATGACATATGGGGCCTAAAGAGACTTTCAACTTTGACGAGTAGAACCCTCTTGCACTTCTTGCGGTATTATAGGGTACCCGATACGCAGGGAAACGATAGTTTCCACCTTCTCGAGTCTTTGACCTAGTTTTGAGAAAAAATCATGGGTAAGTATGCACAACCCTGTTACATTACATTCGTATAGCAATAAAATTAATTAATTTTATATGGTGGTAACAGGGGAATCCATCGTGGTATGACCCCGATGTCGCTTTGGGTGCTGGGCGTGCAGCCCTACGTGGACAAGCGGCTGGACGCGATGTACAACGTGGTCGCGCACCACAGGTCATACACGGGGGAGACCTACAACGCATACCTCCGGTGGTTCCACACATGTACGCGTGCGTACATGATGTCCGCAGCAGTGGACAAGGAGACCCACTGAGCTGTGTGCGACATGTACCCGGTACATCAGGATCAGATGATGGTTGGAGAGGCCGGTAAATCATTCACTATTGTAATTAAATGTAACATCTTTATTTTTATCATCATGCATTGCACTCATTTCCATACATGGTAAATATAGAACAATACAAAAAGGAACAGAAATAAAAGAAATTAGAAGCAAAAATGGCATACTTGTTTGGACCCATCTCGGACTAGTCCGGTTTACACAGCCTACACAGACTTATCAAGATTTTTCTCTGCTAAGGACTTGTCCGGGGACATTCAATCAAGTCGAGCCCCTTTTTCGCTGGAGGACAACTGTTGGTACCCTACAGGCCAGATACCCCCGCATACAAGAAAGAAAAGATGTTGGGTTTCACCTCTCAAGAGGAGAGGTATCCAGAGGCTACCATGTGCTTTGCGAGGCCAGACCCTGCCTCCCCGCTGAGGAGGGCTGCAGCACAACCACATGACCTGTAGCTCCGGACCCGACTTCCCTATTGAGGAGGGGTCCGGTGCTGCCACGCGTCCCGCGGCTTCGGTCCAACCTCTCTGCTGAGGAGAGGTCCGGTGCTGCAACGCGTCTCACGGCTCCGGACCCAACCTCTCTGCTGAGAAGAGGTCCGGTGCTGCCACGTGTCCCGCGGCTTCGGACACAACCTTTCCGCTGAGGAGAGGACGGTGCTGCCACGCGTCCCACGTTTCATGAAGACGATGTGTGCATACAAGACCACATTAGTGCGACTTCAAGACAGCATTAATACGCTATCAAGATCCATTAACGTGTCATCAAGACCATATTAATACGTTATCAAGACCAGATAACCCGAGGCCACTTGTCGAGCCCCGATCATAATGTAAGCGGTCGACCTTTGGCATATAAAAGGACCGAACTGCCACCGACAGAGGAAGGCCAACCCACACTCACTCATGAGAGACCAAACTCTTATATACATATGCAATACAACACACAAACTCCCGTAGATGTAGGGTATTACGCTACGACGGCCCGAACCATGTAAATTTCCGGTGTTCTCCCGTGTTCATCTAGCTCCTACATCCATAGAATTAGCCCCTCCTAGAAAAGAACATTCACATACTACTTCTTAGTAGTACTGAGGGAAGTGTCAATTGCATAATTTGACATTTGGCGCGCTAGGTAGGGGGCACTTTTTTGGATCTAAGAGTCTCACTACGATGGTGAATCCTCAGTCCATCGCCGGATCCTCTAAACCGTCCTGTCACAAAGGGACCAGACAGGACGATGCCACTTCCCGCTCCATAGCGGGATGACCCAGCAGATACATGGTCACGATTCTGGTAGCTACTGATGTCATTACACGACGGCTTTCTACCACCAACGCAACAATGATGCCGCCAGTGGGTGGTCTAAAGTGTGCAGCCTGCTTAGTCTGGTCTTGCACCTTAAGCTTGTGCTCTGTGACCTTAAGTTTGTACACTTTGCCTCATGGATACTTCTGCCACCACACGACGACTACATGCAACCACGACAACAATGATGCCACCAGGTACCTGTGATGTATCCAGTTTTCTTGGTTATTTTCTTGCTCAAAGTCTCATGGCGCTGAACGATCACTCCCATGAAAAGCTAGTGCCAATACAGGGTCCGAAGTGTGATGTCTACTTAGCCTGGTCCCGCACCCTAAGTATGCACACTCTACCTTTCCTGAGGCTGAGTACTGGGAGTCCGAAGTGTGCTACCTACTTAGCCTGGTCCTGCACCCTAAGTATGCACACTCTACCTTTCCAATGATGTGGTTGAGTATTGGGGGTCGAACGTCCCTCGAAATACTAATGTTCGTGGGAGGTTAAGACTATGTTGCCTGCTTAGCCTGGTCTTGCACACTAAGAACGTGCCCTGTGATCCTAATCCAACGCGCTCTTCCTCCCCAGCACTATAGTTCAGTACCGAGGACTAAAAGGCACATGCTCCTGGAACAAGAAATAAGCATAGTCCATATATTGTCACCATGTTCATATAATTATGCTTCAATATTATGCATATTGTCTCCTTTTCGTTCTGTTACATCTTTTTGTTTGCCCATAGTGGGAGTTGTGCTATCCTGTTGCAGACAGACGGTCTGTAGTACCTGTGATGTGTCTCGGTATTCTTGATAGTTTTCTCATTTGGAATCCCCTGCTTGCTGAATAGCATACTCGCCTGAAAATCCAATGCCAATGATAGGTTCAGAGTGTGCTAAAGGCTTAGCCTGGTCCAGCACTCTTAGAACGCACACTCTACCTTTTTTGGTGTTGGGTCAAAGTAAGGTAGGCTCGAACAGCACACGCTCCTGAGCGAGGCAGCAATCAGTACCCGAATACTATCGCACTGAATTACTGAGGTCTTTTAGCCTGGCTAAGGACTTTAAGCCACAACAAAACTAAGAGAAGAAAGATCGTAACCGGTAAACAGTATTACTCTTTCTACCGTTACTCTTGTGCAGGTCCTAGTTCACCCTTCTTTAGGCTCCGCCGGCAGACCTCAAGCTCCAACACCAGCTCCTCCCAGGGGGCCCGCCGTCAACATTCTTACCGTTGATGATGGTGGCCCCACCTACAGAATCGCTGCCTCTCCCGAGGGGTGCCCGGGAGCCATTGTCGGTACCTTGCAGATCGGGTACCCCCACATATAAGGAAGAAAAGACGTTGGGTCTTTGCAAGGCTGGACCCTGGCTCCCTGTTGAGGAGGCCTTCGGCACAACCACATGACCTGCGGCTCTGGACCCGGCCTCCCTGCTGGGGAGGGGTCCGATGTTGCCACGCGTCCCGCATCTCCGGACCCAACCTCCCCGCTGAGGAGAGGTCCGGTGCTTCCACGTGTCCTGCGGTTCTGGACCCAACCTCTCCGCTGAGGAGAGGTCTGATGCTGTCACATGTCCCGTGGCTCTGTACCCAACCTCTCCGCTCATGAGAGGCTCAGTGCTGCCACACATCCCGTGTTTCATGAAGACGACGTGTGCACTCAAGACAAAATTAGCATGACTTCAAGACAGCATTAATACGCTATCAAGACCCATTGACGTGTCATCAAGACCACGTTAATATGTTATCAAGACCAGCTAACCCGGGGCCACCTGTCGAGCCCCGGTCATAATGTAAGTTGTCGGCGCTTGGCATATAAAAGGATCGAGCAGCCACCGACAGAGCAAGGCCAACCCACACTCACTCGTGAGAGACCATACTCTCGTATGCATACGCAATACAACACACATACTCTCGTGGATGTAGGGTATTACGCTCTGACGTCCCGTACCACGTAACTTCCCGGTTGTCGGTACCCAACAGACCAGGTACCCTCGCGCACAAGCTAGAGCCGCCAAGGTGCCTCACCTCCCAACAGGGACAAGGTCCAAGGGTGCCACGTGTTCAAAGAAACTTGGACCCACCAGCCTAAGATGGGAAGACCAGGGTGCCCACGAGACATCCAAAAGGGGAGAGCTCACCTCCACCTTGACAACAAGCTCCCAGGCAGCCACGTGTCCAGCAGGACAGAACCCGACCTCCTCTGCAGGGGTGAGCTCCCAAGCTGCCATGTGGCCCACAAATTCAAGACCTGGCCTCCCCCACGAAGGTGAGCTCCCAAGCTGCCACATGGACCACAAAGACGAGACCTAGCCTCCCCCACAGAGGTGAGCTCCCAAGCTGCCATGTGGCCCACAAGACGGGTGCGGCCTCCACGACAGAGAGCTCACCCTTGGCCGCATGGTCAGTCCACTTGCCCTGAGCAGATAGTAGGAGAGTTAAGAGGGCGGTGCGCCTTGTCTCCATCAAGCATTGAAGATACGCGTCTTCCCCAGACGCATGGCTTGGCGCACGCCTAATGTCAGGTACCACTGCGACTAATCGCATCACAGTGAAGGCGTCGCAAGCCTATCCAACTCCGCCAAGTGGGTAGGTTACGGTGTCAGAGACAGTTGGATGGGACATTCCCTGCCAATGTCAGCAACGGCGCATGGTCTACTGACGACCCGGGCGGCAAGACGGCGAGTCCTCAAGTCCGCAGTCAGAGCAAGCTTACGGAAGAAGCCTTAGATCTTTAGGATAAGTTCGTCCGGGGACCACTTGTCGGGCCCCGGGACCCCACTTGTAAGGCGTCCGACCTTGACTATAAAAGGCTTGGACTGCCACCGATACAAGGACCAGACTCAGAATCCCCGATACAGACACATACGCATACACACTCACCAAGCAATACAATCCACTATGGAGTAGGGTGTTACGCTCCTTGCGGCACAAACCACGTAAAACAATTGTCTCATACTCTTCCGCTAGAACACTAGTTTGAGGACTAAGCCCCACCGAACAAGAACCTCTGTGGGCTGCTCCTTAGCAGATCCGGGGGAAATGTTGCATTGACCCTTCTACACCGGTGTTCTCCCGTGTTCATCTAGCTCGTAGATCCAGAGAATTCGCCCCTCGTAAAAAAGAACCTCCGCGGACTACTTCTTAGTAGTACCAGGGGAAGTGTAGATTGCACACTTCGACATTTGGCACGCCAGGTAGGGGGCCCTTTTTTGGATCTAAGAGTCTCACCGCGATAGTGAATCCTCAGTCCATTGCCAGCTCCTCTCAACCCTCCCGCAATGAAGGGAGCAGGTAGGATGACGCCAGTTCCCACTCCATAGAGGGCTGACCCGGTGGACACATGGTCACGGTTCCGATGGCTACTGTTCTCACCACGCGACGGCTTTCTACCACCATCGCAACAATGATGCTGCCTGTGGGAGGTCCAAACTGTGCAGGCTGCTTAGCCTGGTCTTGCATCCTAAGCTTGTACACTTTGCCTCATAGCTATTTCCGCCACCACACGGGAACTACCTGCAACCACGACAACAATGACGCCACCAGGTACTTGTGACATATTCGGTGTCCTTTGTTATTTTCTTGCTCGAAGTCCCATGGCGTTGAACGATCACTCCCATGAAAAGATAATGCCAATAGAGGGTTCGGAGTGTGTTGTTTGCTTAGCCTGGTCCTGCACCCTAAGTATGTGCACTCTACCTTTCCTACGGCTGAGTACTGGGGGGTCCGGAGTGTGTTACCTGCTTAGCCTGGTACTGCACCCTAAGTATGCGCACTCTACCATTCTAATGATATGGCTGAGTAATGGGTCTGAACATCCTCCGAAAGACTAATGTCCATGGGAGGTCAAGATTATGATGGCTGCTTAGCCTGGTCTTGCACCCTAAGCTTGTGCCCTATGACCTTAAGCTAGCGCACTCTTCCTCCCTAGCACTACGGTTCAGTATCGAGAACTAAAAGACACATGCTCCTGGACGAAACAATAACCATAATCTGGATACTGTCACCATGTTCATATAATTATGCTTCCATATTATGCATATTGTCCCCTTTTTGCTCTGTTACATCTTTCTGTTTGTCCATAGTGAGAGCTGTGCTATCGTGTTGCAAACGGAAAACCTGTAGTACATGTGATGTGTCTGAGTATTCTTGGTAGTTTTCTCATTTGGGATCTCGTGCTCACTGACTGGCCTAATCGCCTGAAACTCCAATGCCAATGATAGGTCCGTAGTGTGCTAGAGGCTTAGCCTGGTCCATCACCCTAGGAACGCATGCTCTACCTTTTCTGGTGTTGCATCAAAGTAAGACGGGTCCGAATAGCACACGCTCCTGAGCGAGGCAGCAACCAGTACCTTGATACTGTCACACTGAATTACTCAGGCCTCGTAGGCCGACTAAGGACTTTAAGCCACAACGAAACTATGAGCGGAAAGATTGTAACTGGTGAGAAGTATTACTCTTTCTACTGTTACTCTTGTGCAGGTCCTAGTTCACCCTTCTTCGGGCTCGACCATCGGACCTCAAGCTCCGACACCAACTCCTCCAAAGGGGCCCATCGTCGACGTTCTTAGCATTGATGATGGTGGCTCCACCTACGGAATCGCCGCCTCTCTCGAGGGCTCGGGGGCCACTATTGGTATCCTGCAGATCGGGTACCCCCACATACAAGGAAGAAAAGACATTGGATCCCATGTATCAAGAGGGAAGGTACCCAGAGGCTACCACGTGCTCCACGAAGCTGGACCCCGCCTCCCTGCCGAGGAGGGCTCCGGCACAGCCACGTGACCTGCAGCTCCAGACCCAACCTCCCTGCTGAGGAGGGGTCCGGTGCTGCCACGTGTCCCGCGACTCCGAGCCCAACCTCTCCGCTGAGGAGAGGTCTGGTGCTGCCACGCATCCCGCGGCTCCAGACCCAACCTCTCCGCCGAGGAGAGGACCGGTGCTGCCATGCGTCTCACATTTCATGAAGACGACGTGTGCAATCAAGACCATATTAGAGCTACTTCAAGATAGTATTAATACGCTATCAAGACCCATTAACGTGTCACCAATACCAAGTTAATACCTTATCAAGACCAGCTAACCCGGGGCCATATGTAAGTTGTCGGCCCTTGGCATATAAAAGGATCTAGCAACCACCGACAGAGGAAGGCCAACCCACACTCACTCGTGAGAGACCAGACTCTCGCATACATACACAATACAACACATAGACTCTCGTGGATGTAGGGTATTACACTCCAGTAGCCCAAACCACGTAAATTCCCAGTGTTCTCCCGTGTTCATCTAGCTCGTAGATCCAGAGAATTCGCCCCTCCTAAAAAAGGACCTCCGGGGACTACTTCTTAGTAGTACCGGGAGAAGTATCGATTGCACACTTCGACATCAGCAGACTCGTCCGTCCCAACCACGGACTAGTCTTGTGTGCTCTTAGAGAGAAAACGAACTTGTCCGGTATAAAATGGAGTAGTCCGATATGTAGGGTTTCGACTCCGATTTCAATTTCCCTCTACGACAATTTTCTTAGTGTTTGAGGGAAATAAACCTAGAGACGTTGTGCCCCACCCTAATAGAGCCCAAGTGGGACCCCACCATGGCCCAAAGTCATCCCCACCAAATACCATCGAGATTCCACCCAAAACCCCACCTCTGCTCCCTGATATAAGGATCCACGTCCCTCCCATAACCCCTGTCACGTAGAGAAAGCCCCACCGCCCCTATCGTTGCACTGTACGTGAGCCGCCGTCCAAGGAACGAAGCCCTAGCTGCAAGGAGGGAAGAAAGAAGGGAAGAAGGAGGAAGGAGCAAGGAAGAGGAAGGAGGAGCAAGCAAGATCGTCATCGTTGTTGCGTTCTTCTTCATCAACACTCCATAATCTTTATCGTCTACGTCACGCCGCCATCTTCGTCATCAACAGATCTAGATGTCATAGTTTCATGCCACGTCCCATCTACGATCGTTGAGCCATTGCACTCATAGTAATTACACTAGAACCAACTTCCACATCGACTTTGACTCCACAACTCGAAACATGCCATGCCCTAGCAGGAAAATTGTAACTCGTTGGATTGCCACAAACTAGTTCGGTCCTATAGCGGCTAGTCCAGCCTCTGCGGATTTTTCCGACCCAAGTGCGAACTAGTCCGATGTCTGAATTCCAGAAATCCTTGAATTTCCACCAAACTTTCCAGAAATGACCCCAAACCCAGAAATCCTTGAATTTCCACCAAACTTTCCGGAAATGACCCAAAACCCACACGAGTGCTGAAAACCTAATTACACTTAGTTAGTAAGCAATAGTAGTGACCTAATAACATGTGTTACATCATAATCACCTCATGCATGGACATCATGGCACATTGATTAATATGTAAGAATTTTATTTATTGCAATGTTTGTTTCACATTTAGGTCTTGCGAAATAGAAGGAAACGCTCAAGAGGGTACAAACGAGGACCTTCAACACCAAAACTTTCAAGCACTTGATCCAAACCAGCCGTTGGAGCAAGGCAAGTGCCCTTAAACATTTTGATCCTGTTAATAAAATGTTTTATTTTGAACTTGCATGCTTGTGTCAAATTGACGGGAAACCCATATATAGGAGTTTACTAGACTTGTATGTCGTACCTTGTCGCTTGGGAGAGAATGAAGAAAGCCGGGAAGGATATTTTACATTTTGCCTCGCATTGCTTAATTGTGATGGGGAAGAACTAAATAACTTGATTACAAACTTTTGACCATGTGAACTATGTAAGATTATGGTAATGACTCTTAGCAACATGGAACCTAAGGATATACGCAAGCCGATTTTGTGGATTGAGTTGGATGGTATGGTGGTTTTGCTTACTTTAGATCTAAGGGCCGATTTGTGGAGCGACCACCCAGGATTCAACAGTGCCACCATAGGGCCATTATGGGAGTGACTTAGCCAATTAATTAGGTGTATTGTCAGCATCGTTCAGACCATTTTGGAGTATCGGAGAATAAGAGTCGGTTGAGTTTGCAATAGTGGTGGGACTGCCCTGGGATTCGAGCGGCACAAGAGAGGGCTCTTGGATGGATGTGCTCAGTTGTGAGATATCACCTCCGGTGAGTGAGTCTGTACAAACTGGTAGTCCCTTTGTAAAGGCTATTTTTGTGATCTTTTGGCCGCACACTATCGGAAGTGTGACAGAGAAACATGGAGTTTCTTAGTCACCGTAAGGTGGTGAAATCACACACCTGTGGTTAAAGTGCATCCACCTCTCTAGAGTGTAAAATTATCATGATAGTCGTGCTCCCGGTCATGAGCAATCTGGACCCTCACATGATTAGAGTTATGGATTTGAGTGTGTTGGTTGATGGCTGAAATTGGGAATGGGATATGCTCTTCGTCATGGTTAATTGGGCATAATGGTTACAGATGAATGTGAATAGTTATGGCTATTTATATGATTGAGGTTGGTAATTGATGAATTGGACCTGATATATGTTGGTTATTGCGTCATCACATTAATTCAGCTACAGAAAACAATTGGGAGTACTCTGAGGATCACATGGAGTTCTAGGCATTCGTGTTACCGTCGATTTCCTGTAAAGTTGGAGTCTGCTAGCTGCTTAGTTATTTTCCGCCGCAATAATATTTAGAGACTATGATTTGTGACTATTTGGACTGTTGTAATAATGTATTATTTACTATTCGTGATATGGTTATAATCTAAATATTGTTTGTGATTCACTCGTGTATGTGTGATGAACGTCCTGAGCATACATATGCGCTTCACTCAGTTCATTCTTAGAACCGGCTGTCACGTTAAAGTTTTACCGTATGATTAATCGACTAATAATTTGAATTCTTCAGTATTACTAGTCGACCACACTCTCTACAAGTCTGACTGCAGGTACGATCTGAAAGAGTATGGTTCCTCTTGACGTCCTAGGAGAGAAGAGGGCTGCTCCCCTGACTTCGTGGCCACAGGATGAGTCCTACAACTCGTCGGATGCTTTGGCATCAATGCAGATGGGTGATACGTCGACGTACTACAATGGAGGAGCGGGACCATCGCAGTCTAGTGGAGCAGGATCGTCCCAGCCTCAGCATAGCGGCTCGGGACAGTCACATTAGTAGTAGCCGAGCGACTCCTATACTGCCGGGAAGTTTGACTTCTCTCATTTAATTTATTCTAAATTACATGTATTATTATATTTCAATTCGACCCCTTCACTCCTGGTAAATTTGACTTCTCTCATTTAATTTATTCTGAATTACATGTATTACTATTTTTCATATAATTGTTTGTTTGGGCAGGCTTTTGTGGTTCGACGTCGATGTGCAACTACTAATGATTGAATGTCGGGGATTTCGTGGGCGACAACATCATTCTCGATACAGAGATCTTCTGTTGTGCCGACTTTACAAGAGGACTTTCGGTCTAGGAGTCGACCTTCAACACTTAAGCACCACCGTCGACTCAGGACCCCGTCTCGAGCACACCGGTACCTCCACCTCATCCACACCGGCGAAGGGATCGGTGTCACGGTTCAACTTTTCTGAGGATCAAGTACGACATTGGAGTAGGGGTAGGGGCAAGAGTGCGCATCGAGGGGGGGCGCATAAGTAGTTATATCATTTTATTATATTTTTTGTAACTGATAATATTTTTTGCTCAATATAATCTTTCATATCTCGTTTCGTATGTTGTGTTCATATTCTTTTAATTTTTTGTCATTGTATAAATATTTTCTTTATTTATATCGCTTTGTATTTTCTACATATAAGAAAACAAACAAAACAATCCTCGAAGTTCACCGTCAAACTGTGAAGTATTATTTGGGTGGGGGCACTGTAAAAAGTTGTACGGTGATAATTTTGCTGCTAACCTCCAAACAATTATTTGCCCGGTGAGAGAGGTGAACTTTCAAATGGTTCACCCGCCCACGAGGTGAACTTTAAGTTCATATATATTCTAACAAAGGTATTAGGTGTAACTGATCGGTGCAATGGTACCTCACGCAGCGAAGATCTCAAATTCAAATATTGACGGACATAATTTATTAAATAAAATTACAACCGACTTCTATTTTATATTTGTGGTGTGATCAAGTCTGTATATGAGAGGAAGTGTTAAAATATAAGTGAATTTTTCATACTTTTCTATCAGCTTAAGTTATTTGTTTTGTGTAATATTGGTGTATAGTAGTTTAACATCTCACACATGCCTCAATAGGCATCGGCATCGCCTCGCCCAGCCAGCCCGTACCCCCATGCCAAGAATCACTTGCTCTTGGGGAACTGCATCGACGTTGAAGTTGTACGTCAGTGTGACCTCCTCATATATCCGGCCGCCGCTCCCACATACACCACCACTTCCCGATCGAACAAGGATGTTTATACTTAAAGCTGATGTTTTCTGACGGCGTCGTTTTTCAATTTGCAGCATATACAATCCATATCGTTAACTGAATGGAAGTGTGAGTGCACATTAGCAAGGTACTGTCCACAATTTAAAGTACTTTCTAATCGGCATAATAGCTAATGACATCCTCCAACTTTCAGTAAAATAACAAATTCATTCCTCATCTTTTAAATCGGTCAATCTAGTCCTCAAACTTTCCATTTAGACTCAAACTGGTCCTTAACATCCATGTTGTCATGTCATGTCAACAAGATATATCCTTCTGTTGATTAAATAACTTTTTTACCCTTCTTATCTAATGGTCACATATGCAGGTAAGTAGCAACAAACTAACCATTGAAACTCCTACACAAAAAAGTGTTGGGAAATCGGCAGTGCGCTACTCTAGCAATTTTACCGCATCACTCAGGAAACATGCGAGTACAGAGGTCATCAATCATTATCACTAAACGCGCAGCGGAACGTAGACGCGCGTCGGTGTAGGGGAAGTAGACGATCTCATTCGTCTCCTCCTCGCTCTCTCCACGGCAGCACTAGACGAACACGTTCGTCGTAGCCGATCAGCACAACAGTAGCAGCAGCGCCTCTACGGAGTCCACACATATGGGGAGGAACGCCGTGCGCCGGTGTGCTAGCACCGCGCACGCGGCTAGGGTCTCGGCGTGAGGCCTTCGAGGGGTGGCGGCTAGGGCTGTCACGTGGTGGAGTGATTAGCCCATAACCCTACCCCTCATAGTTACAGACGTACTGATGGACTTTTAGGTCTCATACCCATTAATACACTAATTGCTTATTGATCAAATATCCAATAGACCTTAACCTGAATTGTTGTGATTGCCTCTTGGTCATATCACCAACAATCTCCCACTTGCACTAGAGACAATCATCTAGCCAAGATTTTCGATATTCCAACTCCTTAAGTGTGTGACCCATTAGGTTCATGTGCAATCGGTTGTGAATGGAAACCGTTTCCAACCACAAGTCAGTAGAGGTACCTAGCATGACATACTAACTCCCGAATATACATAAATATCATATCAGTCGAACCTAGATACATTCAACATGCTAATCATTTTGCCTCATGGTACCAGCCAAGCTCAAGGCAAGATGTGTGCCATCTTTGTGATAGCTCGACCATTCACTCGATCAAATAGTGTATTTATTCCATGACTAACTTTTAGTCACTGTGATTAACTTTTAATCACCTTGGCATGGCCATGCACTTTCAAATTCAACTATCTCGAGGGGCCTAGAGATATCTCTCCTGTTATTACGGAGGGGCAAATCCCATCTTAATCCGCGCACATCCCATTCTATGTTTCAATATGTACTCGAAGACTACTTTTATAACTACCCAGTTATAGAGTATCATTTGGTAGTCTTAAAGTACACAACTACACATAGTGAGAAACAATAGCGATCTCAGGTCCAACGATCTAGCAGGTGTATCACTCAAGACCAACTGATAGCACATATGGAAATAACAATCCCAACAGTATCTCGAAGTGGGTCAATCCAACACCATGTTCACTAGCATGTGTTTACATTATTAATTTGATATCTCCATATCTATGATCCGTTAAACGTGATCATCAATTAATACATGTACTAGTCTGTGTGACATCATTATCTCATACAACGATATAGACTAGGGATCATTTAGAGTAACATTACTATTAACAAAGAGTTCCACGAACAAGTCACATACTTGATGATCAATGTAAATAATGATTACTCATATAACAAATTATTTAAATAGTACATAAATATAGTTGTGACACAAGTCTCCCACTATACACTGTCGGTACCCTGTGTACCGTATACCCATTGGGACTACAAAAAGACAAAAGGAACTTCACCTGTCTGAGTTGAAGACCTGCGAAGGCCCCATGTGTCATATGGCACCGGACCTGCCTCCCATCTATGGTTAGTCCCGGTGTTGTCACGTGTATACTGCAACCGGACCTACATCCCACACATGGGATAGCTCCGGGCTAAACACTTGTGCGGCACCCCCGGACCTAACCCCCGACAGAGGGAAGCTCTGATACCGACACGTGTACATCTACATCGGACCTACCCGACCCAGACGGAAAGCTCTGAAGCTGCCACGTGTCCAACCGCCATACTGTCGGTGGTTTGGAACCGGCAGATCTCCCGACACTACTAAAGCGTTGGAGGAGTTTGATGTTCGGTGTGGGCGCGCGGAGATTCAAGAAGGTGAATTGTAAATGACACAGGAGACACGAAATTTTACGTGGTTCGGGCCGCCTGAGCATAATACCCTACTCCACGGGTGTGTTGGTGTTGTATTAGATGTATGAGCTTGTATCGAGTGTCTATGGAACGTGTTTGTAGATGTCGTTGGCCTGTCCTTTTATTGTATAAGGGCATGCCGTTACAAATTAGCCTGGCCCGACATGTGGCCCCGGCGTTTACTAGTGTTGATACCTCTTCAACACGTTTAATTACCCTTAATCACCATGTAATGGGCTTTGACAGCACCGTTACTGGTATTAAGGTCGTCCGATTAAGTGTCATTAATATGGTATTAATGACACTTAATCAGGTCTTGAAGTCCTCGATTCCCCTTTGAAGCGGAGCCGTTGCGAGGTCTTCTGGAGGTTAAAGGGTGAAGATCCGACGGTTGGACACGTGTCAGCACTGGGAAACGCTGTGGAGAACAGATAGTTCCGGGGTTAGCTGACACGTGTCAGCACTGGAGCTTCCCTCGGTCTGGGGTTAGGTCCGGGGATGCCACTTCGGTACATAGTTCGGAGCCTCCTCCCTTGCGGGCGGTAGCTCCGGTTTGATAGTACACGTGGCGACCCTAGGGCTAACCATGTTGGAGAAGCGGATCCGGACATGTCTGACATGTGGGTCTCCGAAGGTCTTTAAATCAAGTGGGTGACTTTCCCTTGATATCATTGCAATCCCAAGGGGTATACGGTACCCAGGGTACCGACAGTGGCCCCCTGGACCCACCTCCGGGGAAGACCCCTTAGATGAAGTTGTTCTGCCGGAGGTGGGTCCATCCTTCGACTTTTGAACTGAGTCTTCAAAGGTCTCCGGATGTGCCGTTGGTGATGGTCCGGAGTTAAATCTTCGCTGCGTGGCATATCCCGTGTGCGGCAGGTGAGATCTTTGGCGTGCGGATCTCACGCAATTGAAGGTCGCCGGTTCCCGATACGAAAATTGTATCAGTTCCGCGCGCCTTGTCAGACCGCCGCCTTCGGGCTTCCCGCCTCATGATGGCAACTGTTCGTCTGGGTAAGAACCTCGACTTGATCGTCGGGGTAGTCCCGGTCCCTCTTGTCATCGGCTGGGTGGAATTTTTGAGTGGTATCTTCGACTTCTCTGCGGTTTCCATCCAAGCATCATGAGGGTTTACTTAATAAGGAAAGCGCGCACCGTTTGGGGCTCTTTATGCCTCCCATCTGATCTTGCGCTCAAACTCCCAACTTGTGCTTCGCTTTTCTTCCCTTGCCTAGCCGTGCCGCGATGGAGTTGGGTCTCCGCGAGAGTCGCTTGAAGACCAACGGCGACCTGAAGAAGGTCCGGGCCCTCATGGGATGGTCCTCGGACTTCTTCAACCGCTCGGTCCGCGCCGGTGGAGAGCTCCCGTTTGAGAAGGAGCACGCCGGCGAAATGGTGTACTTCTCCTCGTACGCCATGGTGGGGTTGATCCCACCTTTTTCTTCCTTTTTCTTGATGCTACTAGACTTCTATGGTCTGCAGTTGTATCATCTCGGCCCCCACTCCCTTCTTCTTTTGTCCATTTTCGTCCACTTCTGTGAGATGTGGGTGGGTATCCCCCCCTGCATTGAACTCTTCCAGACCTTCTTCACCGTCCATACCACCGGCAGGAGCAATGAGTACCTTGGCTTCTACTACTTCGTGAAGCGCAAGAAGTGCCCATTCAAGTACCTCTGGTCATTTCCCTCTGGGAAGTGGGATGACTGGAAGAAGGACTGGATAGTCGTCCGGGTGGAGGAGCACGAGAGGCTGGAGCTGCCCGAAGGCCTTCCCAGCATCGACACGTCAATCTGGAGTGAAGCTCCGGTGCTGGGGGAAGCCTTCAACCCTGCTTTGACCAGGATCCGCCAATGCGTGGAGGGAGGATTGACTCCTCAGGCGGTGTTTTGCAACTTCTTGGTCAACAGGTGGGTGCCGCTGAAGAGGAGAGAGAAACTCGCATGGGCCCTCAACAGCGTGATGGACGACGACCGGGTCGAGACCGGGCTGAAGTCCAACATGGTGGGGAAAACCTTGGAGTTCCACCTCAAGAAGTTCCAGCACGGCATCGACGTGGATGGTGATGACTTGACTCCGCCATCAGCTTTTCTTCCTCTGAATGTGGAACTGGAGTTCAGCAGGGAGCTCCGGCGGAAGATGCCCGTGCTTGACGACCTTGGTGTCGTCGAGAGAAGATCAACCACCAGGGTAGTGATCCCAGGAATGCCCGAGGATGGCTCCGAACCTGCTCCGAAGTCGAGGGAAGAGGTCGTCGGCAAGGGCAAGGAGCTGGCGAATGAACCTGTGAGCCAGAAGAGGAAGTTGCAGTACGCCGACAGAAGGTCCGTCAGGCCCGCTACTTCTGCGTCGGCTCCTTCTCCCCGGAGGGGAAGGTCTTCTACAACTGCAGCGACTGTTCCCGTAGTGGGGTCCTCCCGGGGCGCGACTGTTCCTGCAGTGGGGTCCTCCTGGAGCGCGACTGTTCCCGCAGTGGGGTCCTCCTGGGGTGTTAGCTCTGGGCATGCGACTCCAGCACCTGGGCCGGTGGAGGCCTCCAGGTCCGGGGGTTCTTCCCGATCGAGGGGGGCCTCGACTCGGGAAACACCCGTGGCCACGACGAGTTCTGGGGGGCCTTCCGGAGCTTCCACGCCGGCTATGACCAACCCAGAACGCTCGGGAAAAAGGTTCCGCGCAAGCTGGTGCAGAAGCCTCCCAAGGTAATTTTTAATCTTTACTTTGGATAGTTGTTTTAATTGTAGTAACTATTTTTTAAGTTTCTTCGTTCATCATTTGCAGCGTCCCCAAGAAGGGGAGTGAGGCTCCACCCTCAGCCACAGCGGCTGAGGCCGTGAGGGTGGAAGCTTCTGCTCCTGTCCCGGTGCCGCTCCAAGTGGTGGATGAAGCTGCGACAGCTCCGGCGCCGGCTGTCGTGGTCATGGACCTCGACTCCTCCCCAGAGGCTCCCGTGGTAGCGTCGGACCGCGGGAGTGAAGATGCGCCAGCAGCACCTGTCCCGGAGGTTAAAGCTCCGGGTCCTGGTGCTGAGATGATGGAAGCTCCGGTCGTTGAGCCAGAAGAAGCTGTGATTCCGGCCCTAGAGCCGGAAAGTGTCGAAGCTCCGGCGGTCGAGCCGGAGGTGATTGAAGTCCCGGCGTGCGCGCCGGATGTTGAGGAAGTCCCAGCGGTTGGGCCGGCTACCTCAGAAGCACCGGCCGCAGAGCCGGTAGTTGTTGGAGCTCCGGCTACAGGGCCGAATGAAGATGAAGATCTTCCGGCTCCCGAGTCGGTTGATACAGAAGTGTCGGAGCTCGAGCCCCCATCGGAGGAGGTGCCAAGGCCGGAGCCAGAAGCGGCCCTTACTCCGGAAGTGATGACGTCGAAGGTACCCACGGCTGAGCCGGAGTGTCCTGGTGAAGTCGTTGGCCCCCTGTCTGAGGGGGTGAATGAAGACCTGGCAGCGGGGCCCTCCTCGATGGCAACTGAGGCCATCCCGGAGGACGGCCCTAGTGCCACGGAGACACAGGGGACCACTCTTGTGGAGTGGGACCCAATTTTTGTATTTGAAAACCCGCTGGAACCAGCGGAGGAGACCCCAGTAGGTCCGGAACCTATCCCGTTGTCACTGTCCATTGACAACGCATGTTCCAGTCTGCCTCAAGTCCAACTGGCCTTCTTCCATGACAACAAGGCTCTTGAAGAGGAGCGCCAAACCCTTAGGAGGTGGCATAACCGGCTCTACTTCGAGACCAAGCTGGCGCAGTCAAGGCTAGCGGATGACAAAGAGTGGATCAAGCGGGAGAAGGTCCGCCTGGAGTATTGGGGTAAATTATTGGATGACAGGGAGATTATGACTCGCGCCCTCGACGCTCAATCCCGGGAGATCTACGATCAGGCCAAAGCAGCCAATAGTGCGGCTGATGAATGCCACGAAAGGCTTGAGGCCATTAACACTACACTCATCAAGCGCCGAGAGGCACTTGAAGAGAGGGAGAAACGGCTCAAAGATGAAGAGCAGAAACTCCTAGAGCTGCGGGATGACGTTCCGAGGAGGGAGGAGGAGCTCTCCGAGAAGGTGGCTCTGGCTGACAAGGGCCTTGAGGAGCGCGCCAAGAAATTGGAAGAGCGCTGCGTAGAGGAGGAGAAGAAAGCCTGGGTGCGAGGGCAGGAGCTCCATGAACGGGAGTGTGCCCTCGTTGCCAGGGAAAAGAAAGTGAGGGGCAGGGAGAAGGACCTGGTCGACTGTCAGAACAAGATCCACCTCTGGGAGGAGGAGCTCGGAAAACTCGAGAAGCGGGTTGCTGAGAAGATTCAGCAAAACGCCAAAGAAGTTGAGCGCCTCGCCCGTGAGAATTCCGAACTGGTGGCGGCCAGAAGATCTTTGGAAGAATTGAAAGGCTTGAGGGCTGTGGACTCCCTACAAATTTGGGAGTTCTTGGGCAAGGCCAACGACGCGCTGACACCAATGGGCTTCAGTCCCGTGCGCCCGGATGATCCGGAGCTGGAGCCGGACCTAGCGCTGCAGGCACTGAACTCGGCAGGTAGCAAGCTCTCCAAGGTGGGCAATGTCATCGTAGACCAATTGGAGGTTGAGGGGCAATCCCTGGCGAAGAACGTCGCAGAGTACGTGCTAACGTGCTACACCAGCCGGAACTCCCAATTTCCTCTAGACTCGGTGCTTGAAGGTCCCGTCGAAGGAGAAGGGGAAGCTGCACGAGCCAACGTGTCGGAGGTTGCCCAGAAAGTCGCTCAATTCTTCCATAGGGTCTAGGACCATTTCCGTAGTTCCCACTTGTATCCTCTCTTCTTCTTCCTCAATTTTGTAATCTCTCTCTCCAGATGAATGAAATCCCCAAATTTTTACGAATTTCACTTTTTGTCTTCAACATTTTTGTCTTCACTTGGCCCCCTGGTAGATGTACAAAATTTGATTGTGAACATGTACCAAGAGGATATTATGTTTTGTTGAAGACTCATTTTCTTCGAACTTGTAGAGCGTAGGTCCGAAGTCTTTGATGGTGAAGGCCCCCTGAGGTCAAACTGACTACCGTCGGAGCTTAGTAGCTCCGTTAATAGTCCCTATCAACGCATAGAGCATCGACAGTTAGTCCTCCGGGGTGTCGGAGCTTAGTAGCTCCGGCACTGACCTTTGCCAACACATAACTTGTCGACAGCAGACTCCACTTGTGGGGTCTTCTCACCATCTTTTACGTCGACGGCTGGCCCCCCTAGCTTTACCGGGGCTTGGTTGCTCCGGTGATGCTTGTTAACATCGATTACAAGCCATCTAGAGGAGTCAGAGCTTTGTTAGCTCCGGCTTTTCTCCATCAACGTGTATTTTATTTTTCCTGCACACTGAAGTCAAGAAAAATAGTAAAATTCATTTCTTGCCTATAACTTCGTCGCGGCTTACGATTCTCGAGAAAGTTTTAGGTCAAACACGATTCTAAACACAATCGAATGCGTTGCCTTTTCTTCCGGATTCAATTGTACTTGGATTCGCCTTACTTCGGCCTGCCGGGGTGTAGGTAGAGTGGCATACTTAGGGTGCTTGACCAGGCTAAGTCGATAGCACACTCTGGCCCTAGATTGGCTTGGCGGCATTCAGGCGAGTGAGTCATGAACAATATTTGAATTCAAAAGAATACACAATACAACTCGAATCGTATATGAACCGGTCGAACTAAATTTTTTTTATGAATTGCGCGTCTTTGTTATAGACAAGAAAGAGAAAAATAAAAAATGTTGAGCCTGTACAAAATGAAAGCACGTGGAGTCTGTTTCACCTGAAGATGTCTTTCATTATAGGTCTGGGGTACAAGGGAAACAAGTACACTCTTAGGGTACGGAACCAAGATAAGCGTGTTTAATTTCTTGTTTGTCCCAGGGTAGCTAGCCACACTTTTAGTTCTGAGACTGTGACAAGTGTTGCATGAACTTTGTGGACCTTCCGGGGAAGGTCCGGCTGTTCTCCCGGAGGAACTACCCGACTTTGTACAATGACTCTATAACATACACCTCAAGTTACTCAAGACTCACCTTCGTGGTATTAAGTGTAGAACTTACGGAGGTGCTCGTTGTTCCAAGGATTTGGGAGAGGTGTCCCATCCTCGATAGCCATGCGAACGCTTCCGGGACGGGATACTTTAATCACTCGGAAGGGTCCCTCCCAGCCGGGGGAGAGTTTGTTTAACCCTTCTCTGGATTGTATTCTCCGTAGCACCAGATCGCCTTCCTCGAGCTGTCGGTTGTGTACATGCCGCTGATGATAACGTCGTAGGGCTTGGCGATATCGGGCATTCCGAACAGATGCTTGGCACCTTCCCTCCTCAAGGAGGTCTAGGTCTTCACGCCGGAGCTGATCCTGCGCGGCTTCGTCGAAGGTCCGGACCTGGAGTGAACCCAAGGTGATTTCCGGAGGAAGGATTGCTTCAGCTCCGTACACCAGAGAGAAGGGTGTCTCTCCAGTTGACCGATTTGGAGATGTCCTGTTGGCCCATAAAGTGGGCGGAAGCTCTTCGATCCAGTTAGCTCCATGTTTTTTTAAGCGCTCATATGTGCGCGTCTTGAGTCCTTTAAGGATTTCAGCATTTGCTCTCTTGGCTTGGCCATTGCTTGCTGGGTGAGCTACGGAAGCGTAGCAAACTCGTATGTCGAGGTCCTCGCAATATCCTTGGAATGCAGAACTTGTGAATTGGGTCCCATTATCAGTGATGATTTTGTTTGGGACTCCATATCTGCATACAATGGACCGCAAAAAGTTGATAGCATATTGCTTGTTGATTGCCAAAACTGGAGTTGCTTCCCGCCACTTGGTGAACTTATCAATGGCGACGTACAGGAACTTGTAACCTCCGACGGCTCTTGGGAAAGGTCCCAAGATGTCCATCCCCCACACAGCGAAGGGCCATGTAGGAGGTATCATTTGTAGGGGCTGAGCTGGTGTGTGAATTTGCTTTGCATGGAATTGACATGCTTCACATTTCTTCACCAGCTCAGTTGCATCCTGGAGTGCTGTAGGCCAGTAGAAACCATGCCGAAAGGCTTTACCAACCAACGTGCGGGAAGACATGTGGTTCCCAAACTTGCCTCCATGGATTTCTGCGAGGAGTCCGCAACCTTCTTCCCTTGTGATGCAACGCATTAGGATGCCATTGGCACCACGTCGATAGAGATCCCCTTCTACCAGCGTGTATCTTTTAGCCAATCTAACTACCCAGTCAGCGGATACATCATCGTCAGGAAGGATGTTGTCTTTCAAGTAGCTCTGGATCTCCGAGATCCATGCATTAGAACTAGCTTGAGCTTTTGAGTCTTGCGTGCTGGGTTGCTCGGAGCTCCCGGCAGCACCTATGACCCTTGATGGCTGCCATGGTAACAGGGCCATCAGGACCGTCAGCTTCGGGATGCTGATCTCGCCCCCTTCGCTCAGTTCGGCTGGCTAAGTTGTTGGTTTTGACAACCTCCGGACAAAAATTCTGTCAGGAGCCGGAGCTCCGGTTGACGCTTTCGTCGAGAGTTCGTCAGCTTCAGCGTTATGGGCACGCTGAACATGGTGGAGATCTAGGACTTCGAAGTCCTTCTGAAGCCTCTGGACTTCAAGGAGGTAAGCAGCTAGCTGGAGATTATTGCAGGAACATTCACCCTTCACCTGCTTAATGATGAGCTGCGAATCTCCCTTGACTAGCAGTTGCTTGACACCATATGATAGTGCCACCTTGAGTCCGTAGATGAGCGCTTCGTACTCTGCCATGTTGTTGGTCGCCTTGAAGTCAAGGTGTACCATGTATTTCACTTTCTCCCCGGTCGGTGCAAGGAGAAGGATTCCAGCTCCGGCCCCCTGCTTCTGCATGGAGCCGTCGAAGTAGAGGGTCCAGTGAGGCTCGGTGAAGGCTGGAGCTTGATGCTCCGTCTTCTGCTCACTGGGGCCCCTAGGGTTTGATGGAGAGGGAGTCCATTCCGCCACAAAATTTGCCAATGCTTGACTCTTGACTGCTTGCCTTGAAATGAATTCAAGATCAAATTCAGCCAATTCCGCTGCCCACTTTGCAATATTCCCAGTTGAATTGGGATTATGCAAGATTGCTCGAAGTGGGTAAGAGGTCACCACTGAGACTTTGTGAGATTGGAAGTAATGGCGAAGCTTCCTAGAGACAATAAGGACTGCATAGAGCAGCTTATGCACCTCTAGATATCGAGTCTTGGCATCATGTAGTACTTCACTAATGAAGTACACCGGGCGCTGAATGGTCCGGACCCTCCCGGAGAAGTCCGGAGCTTCCTCTTCACTGACCCGGATCCTCCCAGAGGAATCCGGATTTTCTTCGGGGACCTCTGGGTCCTGGCTGGAGGAACCCGGGGCTTCTTCAGAAGCGACCTGGACCCTCCCGGAGGGGTCTGGGTCTCCTGAAGTGACTTCTTGTGGATTCGAGTCTGGGAGCTGGGACCCAGACTCGCTTTCAGGTACTTCCGGACCCTCCCGAAGGGGTCTGGATTCCCGAGTATGAGGTAGTTCTGGTCTCTCCGCAACCAGAACCATACTGACGACTTCGTCAGTTGCTGAAATGTAAAACAACAAAGGCTCACCAGGGTTCGGAGCTACCAGAATTGGTAGGGTGGTGAGGAACTGTTTCAACTCCTGGAATGCCTTCTTTGCTTCTTCGGACCATTGGAATGGTCCGGACTTCCTCAATAACTTGAAAAAGGGGAGTGCCCGTTCCGCCAGTCTTGAAATGAACCGACTGAGGGCTACTAGACATCCGGTTAACTTTTGGACGTCTTTGATGCGGGTTGGTGGCCGCATGTCTTCAATGGCCTTAATCTTCGCCGGATTAGCTTCTATGCCCCAGTGACTTACCAAGAAACCGAGAAGTTTTCTGGAGCTAACCCCGAAGACACACTTGTATGGGTTTAGCTTTGTGCGGGTGGCCCGCAGCTTGTCGAAGACAGCCTGCAAGGTGTCAAGGAGTGACTCCTTGTTCCTGACCTTGACCACGATGTCATCGACGTACACTTCCACTATGTCTCTAATGAGTTCTTCAAAAGTTTTGTACATAGCTCGTACAAAAGTTGAAGCTGCATTCTTGAGACCAAAGGGCATGGTTGTATAACAGTACAATCCATCTACTGTGATGAATGAGGTATGCTCTTCATCTTCCCTAGACATCCTGATTTGATGATACCCGGAATATGCGTCTAGGAAACACAGTAATTCACACCCGGAGGTGGAATCCACTATCTGATCTATTCTAGGTAGTGGGAATGGATCTTTTGGACATGCCCTATTTAGTGTGGTGTAGTCGATGCACATCCGAAGCTTCCCGCCGGCCTTGGGCACAACAACTGGGTTTGCCAGCCATTTTGGATGGAAGACTTCTCGGATGAATCCAGCTTCGAGTAACTTCTTCACTTCTTGTCGGATGAAGTTATGTCGCTCTACGGATTGCTTCCGAGGCTTCTGATGCATAGGCCGGGCGTCGGGGTAGATCTTTAGATTGTGCTCAATCACTTTCCTGGGGATCCCAGGCATTTGTGACGGTTGCCAGGCAAACACGTCGACGTTAGCCCGGAGGAAAGTGATGAGCGTGAGTTCCTATTTGTCGGTCAATCCCCCCGATATACGGGTGGTCTGGGCGGCATCGGAACCAATTTGGACGACTTTGACGGGAATGTCGGTGTCGCCGCTTGGCTGCACACGAGGTGCAGAAGTCGAGCCTCGTTGACGAATGCTCGGGGGTTTTGGAGCTTGCTCCTGCCTGGAGTCCTCCTCTTGCGCCGTGGTGAGTGCATGGAGTTCTTCCAGAGCAGTTACTCCGGCAGTACGATCTCCGCGGATCCGGAGAACGCCTACTGGCGTTGGCATCTTCAACACCAGATAACCATAATGAACAGCTGCCATGAATTTGTACAGGGCAGGCCTACCCAAGATGGCATTGAACGGTAAGTTGATCTGAGCGACGTCGAAGACCAACTTCTCGGTGCGGTACTTCTCCCGTGTCCCAAAGGTAACGGGGAGAGTAATAGCTCCGAGTGGGGTAATGGCCCCCGGACCTACTCCGGAGAAAGGTCGAGAGGGGTGGAGATCCGAAGGTCGGAGTTGAAGCTTAGTAAAAGCTTCGAAGCTTATGAGGTTAAGCCCCGAACCTCCGTCTACCATGACGTGGTGGAGCTGGATGTTGTTGATGGTAGGAGATACCATCAAAGGTAGCTGACCTGCTCCAACCATGCTCCGAGGGCAGTCCGAAGCATCAAAAGTGATGGCTATGTCCATCCGCTTTCGATGAGGTTCCGGCCTGACTGTAGGAGCTACAGCAGCCATATCCCGACGCATAGTTTTGATGACGCGGCGGGAGGTGATGTCCCATGATCCACCAAAAATGGTGTTCATGGTCTTCCGACGCTCGTTGTCAGAGACGCCAGAATCATCGTCGACAGAGGTGTAAACGGCCTTCAGGACCTTTTTGGGATCCTGAAAACCTAACTCCTCTTCAGCCGGAGCTTCGTCGACTTTTTGCTTTCCTTCCCTCTGTTGGAAAGGAGATTCTTCCTGGCGCTTGTTGTAGCGCTCGGCAAGGTTTTGGACCTCCCGGCAGTCTTCCAAACTGTGGATGCCCATTTTGTGAATTGGACACCACACCTTGGGCTTGCTACCGTCTTCAGAAGACAGTCGAGGTCGCTTTTCGGGGCGTGGCCCCCGGCCACCCGGAGCTGCAGCAGCTGCAACATTGGATGTACCGGCCGACGGCTTCTTCTTGCCGTTGGTCTTTTTCTTCTTCTCGCCGTTCCCGGAGGTAGCGACTTCTTCTTTGGAGGATTTCTTGTGACCCTCCGGGGTTGGTTTGGAGTGCATCTCACGGCCCTCCGCAGCTCTGGCACATTTGTCAGCCAAGCTGAAGAGTTCCGTGACGCTGGTGATCTCCTTGATCGCCAGTTTCTCCAGCATCTTCTTGTCCCGTACACCCTGTCTGAATGCCACAATGACAGAGGCGCTAGAGATAGAAGGGATAGTGTTTCGTACCTGAGAGAACCTCTAGATGAATGACTGCAGGGATTCTCCCCCTTTTTGCATGACTGCAAAAAGGTCCAGTTCAGTGCCTGGTCGGGTGTATGAACTCGCGAAGTTGGCGGTGAACTGCCGACACAGCTCCTCCCAATTGTTGATAGAGTTGGGTGGAAGGCTCATAAACCAGGACCTGGCGGTCCCAGTTAAGGCCACTGGAAAATAATTGGCCATCACGGCCTCGTTTCCTCCAGCTGCCAAGATTGCAGTGGAGTAGATTTGAAGAAATTCGGCGGGATTGACAGTCCCGTCGAATTTTTCCGGCAGGTGAGGTCGGAACTTCTGTGGCCACCTGACCATACGCAGATGTATGGCCAGAGCTGAACAGCCTCCTCCTCCTCCTTCAGGAGCAGAAAGGTCCTGAGCTTCCCGTCTTTCACGAGCACGCTCAATATGGACGTCTTGTTGGCGGTATCGGCGATCAAGCTCCGCCCGGAGGTCATGAGTTGAGAGCATGGATATCGTGTGAGTGCGTCGTGCCCCAGAGGGCAATGACGTCACTTGTTGTGATGCAGCACGTCTCCTGCTATTGGAAACGTGCGGACCAAGTCTACCAGACAAAGTCCGCCGATGCGACGGGGCTCGTCCCGAAGGAGGAGGACCCTAGTTGTTGAGGCGTTCGGCTGCTGCTGCAACCAAATGTTCCACATCGGCCCTCCACTGTTCCAGTGCATCCCGGGATGCATCCGGAGGTGGTGGGCGTTGGAGAACAGCACGCGCTGCATGGAGCGCGTGTTCCGGGTTTTCATGATTTGCCGACGCAATGATTGACACCGGCGCACCATCGTGTTGCCCAACTTGATTTGCTGGTGGAGGCGGTGGTGGTGGGAGTGTGACTCCTGCTGGTGCTGAGGCTCCTGCTAGTGGCTGCATATTGGGGGGATTGCCCCCGACAGCCTGAGCAACAGGTTGACCGTTGAATGATCCAGCAGCTGAATTCACCATTCTCAAAATCTCAGGCGCCCCCTACCTGGCGCGCCAACTGTCGGTGGTTTGGAACCGGCAGATCTCCCGACACTACTAAAGCGTTGGAGGAGTTTGATGTTCGGTGTGGGCGCGCGGAGATTCAAGAAGGTGAATTGTAAATGACACAGGAGACACGGAAGTTTACGTGGTTCGGGCCGCCTGAGCGTAATACCCTACTCCACGGGTGTGTTGGTGTTGTATTAGCTGTATGATCTTGTATCGAGTGTCTATGGAACGTGTCTGTAGATGTCGTTGGCCTGTCCTTTTATTGTATAAGGGCAGGCCGTTACAAATTAGCCTGGCCCGACATGTGGCCCCGGCGTTTACTAGTGTTGATACCTCTTCAACACGTTTAATTACCCTTAATGAACGTGTAATGGGCTTTGACAACACCGTTACTGGTATTAAGGTCGTCCGATTAAGTGTCATTAATATGGTATTAATGACACTTAATCAGGTCTTGAAGTCCTCGATTCCCCTTTGAAGATCCGGAGCCGTTGCGAGGTCTTCTGGAGGTTAAAGGGTGAAGATCTGACGGTTGGACACGTGTCAGCACCGGAGCACGTTGTGGAGAACAGATAGTTCCGGGGTTAGCTGACACGTGTCAGCACCGGAGCTTCCCTCGGTCTGGGGTTAGGTCCGAGGATGCCACTTCGGTACATAGTTCGGAGCCTCCTCCCTTGCGGGCGGTAGCTCCGGTTTGATAGTACACGTGGCGACCCTGGGGCTAACCATGTTGGAGAAGCGGATCCGGACATGTCTGACATGTGGGTCTCCAAAGGTCTTTAAATCAAGTGGGTGACTTTTCCTTGATATCTTTGCAATCCTAAGGGGTATACGGTACCCAGGGTACTGACACATACCTTCAAACCTCGGTAATCAGATTGGTGAACCCCCAACCGCTCGGACCTTCAAGAAGCAATTAAAGACTTAAAGACCCGATTAAGTGTCATTAATACCATATTAATGACACACGATCGGAAGGCCCTTAATACCAGTAACGGCACTGTCAAGGCCCGTTACCACGTTATTAAGGGTAATTAACCTCATTAATTGTGTATTAAGCATCAGTAACCGCCAGGGCCACATGTCGGGCCAGGCTAATGGTGTAACGACCAGCCCTTGTACTATAAAAGGATTGGTCGACGATACACAAAAGCGGGGACATGCTCTCTCTCGGCTCTCGAACTCTCTAAGGCTCGAAGATAGAAGCTCTAGACTCTTAGACGCTCAATACAACAACTACACACCCCGAAGAGTAGGGTATTACGCTCAGGCGGCCCGAACCACGTAAATCCTTGTGTCTATTTGCCATCGTCTTTTGAATCTGTGCGCGCCCAATACCGAACTACAAACTTCGCGGGCTACCAACAGTAGTACCAGGAGAATTGCCACAAAAACACTCCAATAGTTGGCGCGCCAGGTAGGGGGGCAGCTCGAGATTCGAAGATGGTGAACTCTGCTGCTGGATCGTCCAACGGCAACCCAGCAGCGCAACCTGCTGGAGGAAATCCCTCCAATGTGTAGCACCTAGCAGGTGCCATGGATCCAGTAGGATTCATGCCTCCACCGCCACCGTCCGCACCGAGAAATCAAGCTGGACAGCGGGACGGGGCATCTGCGTCGGTCACGGCATCGGCTAACAACAACCCTGAACACGCGCTCCATGCAGCGCGTGCTCTTCTCCAACGCCCACCACCTCTAGGTGCATCCCAGGGTGCAATGGAGCAGTGGAGGGCTAATGTGGAACATTTTGTTGCAGCAGCAGCCGATCGCATCAGCAACCAAGGTCCTCCCACCTTGGGGTGGGCCCCATCGCAGCATCGGACTGTGTCGGGCAGACTTGGTTCGCACGCTTCCCAACATAAGAGGCGTGTTGCGTCTCAACAAGTGATGTCACTGCCTTCCGGGGCGAGACGCTCCCATACAGTAACCAGGCTTTCAACTCACAACCTCCGGGCAGAGCTTGATCGCTGTTACCGTCAACAGGACGGTCGCGTCCATATCGAGCATGCTCGTGAAAGGCAAGAGGCTTGAGACAGTCCTGCTCCCGAGGGAGTAGGAGGAGGCTGTTCTGCCCTGGCCATGCACCTACGCATGGTTAGATGGCCACAAAAGTTCCGGCCTCACCTGCCGGAGAAATTTGACAGGACTATATATCCCGCTGAGTTCCTCTAGATATACTCCACCGCAATCCTTGCGGCCGGAGGCAACGAGGCTGTAATGGCCAACTACTTCCCCGTGGCTTTGACTGGGACCGTCAGCTCCTGGTTCTTGAGCCTTCCGCCCGACTCCATCAACAGTTGGGCGGAAATGTGCCAACAGTTCACCGCCAATTTTGGGAGTTCATACACCCGACCAGGCACCGAACTAGACTTTTTTGCTGTCAAGCAGAAGGGGGGAGAATCCTATGATCCTTCATCCATAGGTTCTCATAGGTACGAAACAATGTTCCTTCTATCTCCAGCCCCTCTATTATTGTGGCATTTAGACAGGGCGTACGAGACAAGAAGATGTTGGAGAAGTTGGCGACCAAGGAGATCACCAGCGTCACGGAGCTCTTCAGCTTGGCAGACAAATGTGCCAAAGCTGCGGAGGGACGTGAACTGCACTCCCAACCACCTCTGGAGGATAATAAAAAATCCTCCAAGGGTGAAGCTACTACCTCCGCGAGTGGCAAAAAGAAGAAAAAGTCCAACGGCAACAAAAAGTCGTCGGCCGGCACACCTACTGCTGCAGCTACCGCAACTCTGGGTGGCTGGGGGCCACGCCCTGAGAAACGGCCTCGGTCGTCATCTGAAGACGATGGCAGCTCCAAGTTGTAGTGTCCTATACATAAGTCGAACAGCCACAACCTGGAAGACTGCTGAGAGGTCCAGAACCTTGCCGAGCGCTACAACAAGCACCGGGAAGAAGTTCCTTTCCGTCAAAGGGAAGGAAAACAAAAAGTCGACGAAGCTCCGGCTGAAGAGGAGTTAGGCTTTCAGGACCCTAAAAAGGTCTTGAAGGTTGTTTATACCTCCGTCGACGATGACTCCGACGTCTCCGACAATGAACGTCGGAAAACCATGAACACCATCTTTAGTGGTTCGTGGGACATCACCTCCCACTGTGTCCTCAAGACCATGCGGCAGGACATGGCCTCAGTAGCTCCTACCGCCAGCGCGGAGCCACATCGGAAGTGGATGGATACTGCCATCACTTTCGATGCATCAGACTGCCCTCGGAATATGATCAAAGCTGGCCAACTCCCATTGATGGTATCTCCGACCATCAACAACATCCAACTCCACCATGTAATGGTGGATGGAGGTTCGGGGCTAAACCTCATAAGCTTTGAAGCTTTCGTCAAGCTTCAGCTCCAACCTTCAGACCTTCGCCCCTCCCGACCTTTCTCCGGAGTAGGTCCGGGGGCCATAACCCCACTCGGTGCAATTACTCTCCCGGTGACCTTCGGGACCAGGGAGAATTACCGCACTAAGAAGTTGGTCTTCGACGTGGCGCAGATCAACTTACCCTTCAACGCCATTCTGGGCAGACCATCCTTATACAAGTTCATGGCTGCTGCTCATTATAGCTACTTGGTGTTGAAGATGCCAACACCAGGTGGTGTTCTCCGGATCCATGGAGATCGCACCATTGGAGTGACAGCTCTGGAAGAACTCCACGCACTTGCTACAGCGCAGGAAGAAAAATCCGGAAAGGAGCAAGCTCCAAAACCCCCGAGCATTCGTCATCGGGGCTCAACCTCCGCACCTCGCGTGCAACCAAGCAACGACACCAACATTCCTGTCAAAGTCGTCCAAATCGGTTCCGACGCCACTCAGACCACCCGTATATCGGGAGGTCTGAATGAAAAATAGGAACTCGTGCTCATCACTTTCCTCCGGGCTTACGTCGACGTGTTTGCCTGGCAACCGTCACAAATGTCTGGGATCCCTAGGGAAGTGATCGAGCATAATCTGAAGATCTATCCTGACGCTCGGCCTATACATCAGAAGCCTCGGAAGCAATCAGTAGAGCGACAGAACTTCATACGACAAGAAGTGAAGAAGTTGCTCGAAGATGGATTCATCCGAGAAGTCTTCCACCCAAATTGCTGGCAAACCTAGTTGTTGTACCCAAGGCCGGCGGGAAGCTTCAGATGTGTATCGGCTACACTACACTGAATAAGGAATGTCCAAAAGATCCATTCCCACTACCTAGAATAGATTAGATAGTGGATCCCACCTCCGGGTGTGAACTACTGTGTTTCCTAGACGCATATTCTGGGTACTATCAAATCAGAATGTCTAGGGAAGATGAAGAGCATACCACCTTCATCACAGTAGATGGATTATATTGTTATAGTGCCATGCCATTTGGTCTTAAGAATGTTGCTTCAACATTTGTACGAGCTATGTACAAAACTTTTGGAGAGCTCATCAGAGACGTAGTGGAAGTGTATGTCGATGACATCGTCGTCAAGATTAAGAACAAGGAGTCGTTCTTTGACACCTTGCAAGCTGTCTTTGACAAGTTGCGAGTCACTCGCACGAAGCTGAACCCGGACAAGTGTGTCTTCGGGGTTAGCTCCGGAAAACTTCTTGGTTTCTTGGTGAATCGCCGAGGAATAGAAGCAAATCCGGCGAAGATAAAAGCTATTGAAGAATGCGACCTCCGGCCCGCATCAAGGACGTCCAGAAGATGACTGGATGTCTAGCTGCCCTTATCCGGTTCATCTCAAGACTGGCGGAACGGGCGCTACCCTTCTTCAAGCTATTGAGGAAGTCCGGACCATTCCAATGGCCTGAAGAAGCAGAAAAGGCGTTCCAGGAGCTGAAGCAGCTCCTCACCACCCTACCAACCTTGGTAGCTCCGAACCCTGGTGAGCCACTACTGCTTTACATTCCGGCAACTGACGAAGTTGTCAGCATGGTTTTGGTTGCGGAAAGACCAGAACCATCTATAGTTTAGGAATCTAGACCCCTTCGAGAGGGTTCGGAGCTACCTGAAGTCGAGTCTGGGTCCTAGCTCCCAGGCCCTGATCCTCGAGGCGAGATGCCGAAGGATCCATCTCCTTCAAATGAAGGAGTCATTGTTACTGAACAACAAGATCCGGACCCCTCCGAGAAGGTCCGGGTCACTTCAGAAGAAGCTCCGTGTTCCTCCAAACGGAACCCGGAGGTCCCCAAACAAGGTTCGGACCCCTCCGGGAGGGTCCAGGGAGATGAGGAGGAAGCTTCGGGCCCCTTCGGGAGGGTCCGGACGGTCCAGCGCCCAGTGTACTTCATCAGCGAAGTACTCCATGATGCCAAGACTCGGTACCTTGAGGTGCATAAGCTGCTCTATGCAGTTCTTATTGCCTCTAGGAAGCTCCGACACTACTTCCAAGCTCACAAGATTTCAGTGGTAACCTCTTATCCACTACGTGCAATCTTGCATAACCCCAATTCCACTGGGAACATTGCAAAGTGGGTAGCGGAATTAGCAGAGTTCGACCTTGAATTCGTCCCAAGACAAACGATCAAGAGTCAAGCATTGGTGGACTTCGTGGCGGAGTGGACCCCATCTCCATCAAATCCTGGGGGCCCCAGTGAGCAGAAGTCAGAACCCAAGGTTCCGGTCTTCACTTAGCCTCACTAGACTCTCTACTTCGACGGCTCCATGCAGAAGCAAGGGGCCGGAGTTGGAGTCCTTCTCCTCGCTCCGACCGGGGAGAAGGTTAAATACATGGTGCACCTTGACTTCAAGGCGACCAACAACATGGCGGAGTATGAAGCACTAATTTATGGACTCAAGGTGGCACTATCGTTTGGTGTCAAGCAACTATTAGTAAAGGTTGATTCACAACTTGTTGTAAAACAAGTCAAAGGTGAATGTTGCTGCAACAACCCTCAACTAGCAGCATAACTACTTGAGGTACAGAAGCTTCAGAAGGACTTCGACGTCCTGGATCTTTGTCATGTCCAACGTCTCAACAACGCTGAAGCTGATGAACTCTCGATGAAAGCTTCAACCGGGGCTTCAGCTCCCGACGGAACCTTCGTCCAGAGGTTGTCTAAACCTACAGCTCAGCCTTCCAAACTGAGCGATGGGGGCGAGACCAGCACCTCGAAGCTGGTGGTCCCAATGGCCCGGTTACCATGGCGTCCATCAAGGGTCATAGGTGCTGCAGGAAGCTCCGAGCAACCCAGCACGCAAGACTCAAATGCTCAATCTAGCTCTGATGCATGGATCTCGGAGATCCGGAGCTACTTGAAAGATAACTCCCTTCCTGAAGATAATGTATCCGCTGACCGGGTAGTCAGATTGGCTAAAAGATACCCGCTGGTAGAAGGGGATCTCTACCGGCGCGGTGCCAATAGCGTCCTAATGCGGTTCATTAAAAGGGAAGAAGGTCGTGAGCTCCTCGCGGAAATCCATGGAGGCGAGTGTGGGAACCACGCGTATTCCCGCACGCTGGTCGGTAAAGCCTTCCGGCATGGCTTTTACTGGCCTACAGCGCTCTAGGATGCAACTGAGCTGGTAAAGAAATGTGAAGCATGTCAGTTCCATGCAAAACAAATTCACACACCGGCTCAGCCTCTACAAATGATACCTCCTACATGGCCTTTCGCTTTGTGGGGGATGTATATCTTGGGACTTTTTCCAAGAGCCGTCGGAGGTTACAAGTTCCTGTACGTTGCCATTGACAAATTCACCAAATAGCCGAAGCAACTCCAGTTGTGACAATAAACAAGCAATCAGCCATCAACTTCTTGCAGTCCATCGTATGCAGATTTGGAGTCCCAAACAAAATCATAACTGATAATGGTACCCAGTTCACAAGCTCTGCATTCCAAGGATATTGCGAAGACCTCAGCATCCAAGTCAGCTACGCTTCTGTAGCTCACCCGGCAAGCAATGGCCAAGCCGAGAGAGCAAATGCAGAAATCCTAAAAGGAATCAAGACGCGCACATATGAGCGCCTGAAAAAACATGGAGCCAACTGGATCGAAGAGCTTCCACCCACTCTATGGGCCAACAGGACAACTCCAAACCGGTCAAATGGAGAGACACCCTTCTTCCTGGTGTACGGAGCTGAAGCAGTCCTTCCTCCGGAAATGACCTTGGGGTCGCTCCGAGTCTGGACCTTTGACGATGTCGCGCAGGACCAGCTTCGGCGTGAAGACCTAGACCTCCTTGAAGAGGGAAGGTGCCAAGCAGCTGTTCGGAATGCCCGATACCGCCAAGATCTTCGGCGCTATCACCAAAGGCATGTTCACAGCCGACAGCTCGAGGAAGGCGATCTGGTGCTATGGAGATTAGAATCCGGAGAAGGGTTAAACAAACTCTCCCCCAACTGGGAAGGACCCTTCCGAGTGATCAAAGTATCCTGTCCCGGATGCGTTTGCTTGGAAACCGAGGATGGGACACCTCTCCCTAATCTTTAGAACATTGAGCACCTCCATAAGTTCTAAGCTTAATATCACGAAGGTGAGTCTATAGTTACATGTGATGTATGCTATAGAGTCATTGTACAGAGTCGGATAGCTCCTCCGAGAGAACAGCCGGACCTTCTCCGGAAGGTCCGCAAAGTTCAGACAACACTTGTCACAGTCTCAGAACTAAAAGTGTAGCTAGCTACCTTGGGTCAAACAAGAAACTAAACACACTTAGCTTGGTTTCGTACCCTAAGGGTGTACTTGTTTCCCCTATACCCCAGACCTATAATGAAAGACATCATTGTGTGAAAACAGACTCCACGTGCATATACTTTGTACAAGCTCAATATTTTTTATTTTTCTGTTTCTTGTCTATAACAAGGTTGTGCAATTCTCAAGAATTTTTTAGCTCGACCAATTCATGTACAACTCGAGTCGCATTGTTAATTCCTTCGGGTTTTCACGTTGTTGAATGGCTCACTCGCCTGAATGCCGCCAGCCAATCTAGGTCCAAAGTGTGCTATCGACTTAACCTGGTCCTGCACCCTAAGTACGCCACTCTACCTACACCCCGGCAGGCCGAAGTAAGGCGGGTCCTGAAAACGACTGGACCTGGAGAAAACAACTCAGTGCACTTGATTGTATGAACAATTGCGCTCGACCTAAAAATTTCTTACGAGAATAGTAAGTCGCAATTGAGTTATAGATAGGAAACGGATTTTACTATTTTTCTTGACTTCAGTGTGCAGGAAAAATAAAGATCTCATGATGATGGTGAATTAAGCTGGAGCTACCAGAGCTTCGACATCTCCTAGGTGGCTCGTAGTCGATGTTTCAAACATTGATAACAAGCGTCGCTGGAGCTACTCAGCTCTGGTAAAGCCAGGGGGCCAGTCATCAACATGAGGAAAAGATGGTGAGAAGACTCCACAATGGGGTCCGTTGTTGATGCACTACGTGTTGACAGTGGTCACTGCCGGAGCTACCAAGCTCCGACACCCCATAGGACTAACCGTCGATGCTCTACGCGGTGATGAAGACTGTTGTCGGAGCTACTAAGCTCCGACAATGGTCAAACCAAGAGCCACTAAGCTCCGACAACCTCAGGGGGTCCTCACTATCGAAGACTTCGGACCTACGTTCTACAAGTTTGAAGCAAGCAAGTCTTCAACAACTGTTACATCCTCATGGTACATGTTCACAATCAAATTGTGTACATCTACCAGGGGGCCAAGTGAGACAAAGGTGTTGAAGACAAAAAATGAAATTCACAAAAAACTTGGATTTCATTCATTTGGAGACAAGAGATTACAAAATTGGAGAAAAAGAAGAGAGGATACAAGCGGGAGCTACAAAGAGATGGTCCTAGACCCTATGGAATAACGAAGCGGCCTTCTGGGCAACCTCCGATACACTGGCTTGGGAAACTTCTCCCTCTCTGTCAATGGGGCCTTCAAGCACCGGGTCCAGTGAGAACTGAGGGTCCCGGCTTGTGTAGCACGTCAGCATGTATTCTACGAGGTTCTTCGCCAGGGATTGTCCCTCGGTTTCCAGCTGGTCCGCGATGACATCTCCCATCTTGGTGAGCTTGTTGCCTGCTGAACTCAACGCCTGCAATGCCTGGTCTAGCTCCGGCTCCGGATCATCCGGACACACGGGACTAAAACCCATTAGCGTCAACGCGTCGTTGGCTTTGCCCAGGAAGTACCAGACTTGTTGGGACTCCACAGCCTTCAAGCCTCGCATCTCCTCCAAGGATCTTCTGGTCACCGCAAGCTTCGAATTCTCACGGGCAAGGTGCTCAACCTCTTTGGCGTTCTGCTGAATCTTTTTAGCAACCCGCCTTTCGAGTTTATTGAGCTCCTCCTCTCGGAGGTGGATCTTGTTCCGGCGGTCAACCAGGTCCTTCTCCCGGCCCGACACCTTATTCTCCCTGGCAGCAATTTCATCCTCCCTCTTGTGGAGGTCCTGTCCTCGTTGCCAGACCTTCTTCTCCTCTTTCTTGCGGCGCTCATCCAACTTCTTGGTGCGCTCCGCGAGACTCATGTCACCCAGAGTCAGCCTCTGAGTAAGCTCTTCCTCCCTCTACACGAGGTCATCCCGCAGCTCTAGGAGTTTTTGCTCTTCATCCTCGAGCTTTTTCTCCCGCTCCTTAAGGGCCTCCCAGCGCTTGACGAGGCCATCGTGGATAGCGCTGAGCTTCTCCCCGCGATCATTCGTCTCATTATTAGTAGCTACGGCCTGTTCGTGGATGGCCCGAGACTGGTTGTCAAGGGATCGAACCATGCTTTCCCTCTCGTCCAGTAGCTTACCCCAGTACTCCAACCAGACCTTCTTGTTCTTCACCCACTCCTTGTCGTCAGCCAGCCTCGACTGTGCCAGCTTGGTCTCGAATTGAAGCCTGTTGCGCCACCTCCTAAGAGTTTGGCGCTCCTCCTCGAGGGCCCTGCTGTCGTGGTAAAAATCTAGCTGGACCTGGAGAAGACTGGAGCAGGCGTTGTCAATAGACAACGACAGAGGGATTGGGTCCGGACCTGCCGGGGTCCTCTCCGCTGGCTCCAGCGGGTTCTCTGTGACAAAAATCGAGTCCCACTCAACAAGGGCGGTCCCCTGAGCTTCCACGGCACTAGGGTCGCCCTCCGGGATAGCCTCGGCTGCCACCGAGGAAGGTCCTACTACAGAAGTGTCGACCTTCGGAGTTGGATTTGAAGGTCCCGCCGCCAGGTCATCAACATCTAGTCCCTCAAGCGGGGGCCCAGCAACTTCACCTAGGCACCCTGGCTCAGGTGCGGGCACCTCCGGGACCATCACCTCCACGGCAGGTGTTGAAGATTCGATCGGAGCTGAAGCCACTTCCGGCTCCGACGCTGGCACCTCCTCCACCGCCGGCTCAGGCGCTGGCGCTTCGACCATAATGGATTCAGGCATCGGCACTTCTACAGCAACCGGCTCAGGCGCCGGAACTTCTTCAACAACCGGCTCAGGCGCTGGAGCTTCATCAACCACCCGTTCTACCGTCGGGTCCTCATCAATCACAGGCTCCACCATCGGGTCTTCAACAACATCCGGCTCTACGGCCGGAATCGCAGCTACCTCCGGCTCTGAGGCTGGAGCGTCCACCATTTCATCATTCAAACCCAGAGCTTCAACCTCCGGGGCAGGTGCCGCTGGTACATCTTCATTCCCGTGGTCCAGTGCTACCACGAGAGCTTTTGGGGATGAGTCGAGGTCCAGGACCACAACAGCCAGTGCCAGAGCTGTCGCAGCCTCAGCCACTTCTTGGGGCGGCATTGGGATTGGAGCTGGAGCCTCTGCCTGCACAGCTTCAGCTGCTGCTGCAGGAACCGGAGCTTCAACTCCTTTCTTGGGTACCCTGTGGATGAAGGACAAAGACACTTAAAACGCAGTTATGACAAAAAAACAACCAACTAAGGTAAAAAAAAATTTACCTCGGAAGGCTTCCACTCTAGCTAGCGCGCAACCTCTTCCCCGGACGCTCAGAGCCGGACCCTGTCGCCACTGGTGTGTCAGCTCCGGAAGGTTCCCCGGAGCTTTTTGCTACTGTCGGTGTCGCTTTGGATGAGGCCCCCCTCGATCGGGAAGGACGTCCAGACCCAGAGCCTTCAGCTGGCCCTGGTACTGGAGCCACATGGCCGGAGCTAGCACCCCGGGGAGATGCCGATGCTGGAGTAGTTGCCGCCACCGAAGACCTCCTCCGCCGAGGAGAAGGAGCCGTCGTGGAAGGAGTAGGTCTGACGGACCTCCCGTCATCATGCTTCAGCTTCCTCTTGTGGCTTGAGGGCTCGGCCAATTCCTTGCCCTTGCCTACGACTTCGGTTCTTGGCTTTGGGGCGGGAGCGGAACTGCCTTCAGAAGCTTCGGGGATTGCCACCCCGGAGGTTGATCGCCTCTCCACCAGGCCCAAGTCGTCCAACAACGGCATCTTCCTCCGGAGCTCTCTGCACTCCTCTGGAATTATATTCAGAGGCAGGAAGGCCGTCGGTGGAGACACGTCGCCAGGACCGATGTTCCCAGGCTGGAACTTCTTGAGATGGGTCTTCAAGGCTTCACCGGCCAAGTTGGTGTCCAAGACGATTTCAATGCGGTTGGTATCCATCTCACTGTTGAAGGCTCAAGCAGGCTGGCTCCTAGCTCTCAGCAGGGCCCACCTGTTTGTCAAGAAGTTGCTGAAGACCATCTGCGGGGTCACCCCACCTTCGACACATTGCTGGATTCCGGGATGGGCCTGTACTCCCTCGACAGCGCCGGCCTATCACTCCGAGTGTCGGTGTCGATGCGAGGAAGGCCTTCAGGCAGCTCCAGCCTCTCGTGTCCCTCGACGGTGATGACCACCCAGTCTTTCTTCCAGTCGTCCCACTTGCCAGAAGGGAAGGAACTAAAGTACTTGAGGGGAGAGTTTTTCCGCTTCACGAAGTAGTAGAAGCCGATGAACTCATCACTCTTCCCGATCGGGTGGACAGTGAAGAAGGTCCGGAACAACTCCACGCAAGGGGGCACACCCACCCACATCTCGCAAAAGTGGACAAAAGCCGCCACCAGCAAGATTGAGTGGGGGCCCAGATGGTGGAGCTGCAGACCATAGAAATCTAGCAGCATCAGAAAGAAGGTGGAGAGAGGCGGGATCAAACCCGCCATGGTGTACCCAAGGAAGTACACCATATCTTCGGCTCGCTTCTTCTTGAAGGGAAGCTCACCGCAGCGAATGTCATTGCCGAAGGAGTCACTGGACCATCCCATGTAGATCTGGACCTTGTACAACTCCTTCTTGCTCCCAATGCGGCTTCTGGGGAGTCCCAACTTCATCGCGGCACAGCGTGGCGACAGAGGAAAAGTAAGCGAAAGTTTGGAGGATTTGAGTGCAAGTTCAGATGAAGGCGTAAAGAATCCCCAAACAGTGTGCGCTTTCCTTCTTATGTAAGCCCCCGCAATGCTTGGATGGAAACCGCAGAGAAGCCGGCGATACAATTCAAAAACTTCACTTTGCCAATGACAAGGAGGCCCGGGGCCACCCTGACGATCAAGTCGAGGTCCTTACCCCAAGCGAACGGTTGTCATCATGAAAGGCGGGAAGCCCGAAGGCAGCGACCTCACAGGGCGCGCGGAACCGATACGATTTTCGTATCGAGAACCGGCGACCTTCAATTGCGTGAGATCCGCACATTCAGATTCACCTGCCACATCCTGGATATGCCACGCGGCATTGGTTTAACCACGAACTACCGCCAACGGCACATCCGAAGACCCTTGAAGACACGGCTCAAAAACCGAAGGATGGACCCACCTCCGGCAGAACGACTTCATCCAAAAGGTCTCTCCGAGAGGTGGGCCCAGGGGGCCACTGTCGGTACCCTGTGTACCGTATACCTCTTGGGACTACAAAAAGACCAAAGGAACTTCACCTGTGTAAGTTGAAGACCTGCAAAGGCCCCACGTGTCATACGGGACCGGACCTGCCTCCCATCTATGGTTAGTCCCAGTGTTGCCACGTGTATACTGCAACCGGACCTACATCTCATACATGGGATAGCTCCGAGCTAAACACTTGTGCGGCACCCCTGGACCTAACCCCCGACAGAGGGAAGCTCCGGTACCGACACGTGTACATCTACACCGGACCTACCCGACCCAGACGGAAAGCTCCGAAGCTACCACGTGTCCAACCGCCAGACCTTCAAACCTCAGCAATCAGACTGGTGAACCCCCAACGGCTCGGACTTTCAAGGAGCAATTAAAGACTTCAGGACCCGATTAAGTGTCATTAATACCGTATTAATGACACACGATCGGGAGGCCCTTAATACCAGCAACGGCACTATCAAGGCCTGTTATCACGTTATTAAGGATAATTAACCTCATTAATTGTGTATTAAGCATCAGTAACCGCCAGGGCCACATGTCGGGCCAGGCTAACAGTGTAACGACCAGCCCTTGTACTATAAAAGGACTGGTCGACGATACACAAAAGGGGGTGACACACTCTCCCTCGGCTCTCGAACTCTCTAAGGCCCGAAGCTAGAAGCTATGGACTCTTAGAAGCTCAATACAACAACTACACACCCCGTGGAGTAGGGTATTACGCTCAGGCGGCCCGAACCACGTAAATCCTTGTGTCTATTTGCCATCGTCTTTTGAATCTCTGCGCGCCCAATACCGAACTACAAACTCCGCGGGCTACCAACGGTAGTACCAGGAGAATTGCCGGAAAAACACTCCGACACACACTATGATCATTGATGTAAGTATCTAATACCTATAGATCTCGTGTGCGCCTCATGCTTTGATTGTGGAAGAGGCTTTGTCAACGGATCTACAACATTCAAATATGTGTGCACCTTGCATATCATCACATCACCTCGGTCGATGATCTCTCAATTGTGATGATAGCGTCGTAGTATGTGTTTGGATTGTTTGTGTGATCTAGGCTCCTTTACCTGTGCGATAGCTCCACTATTGTCACAATAGAGATCCACAGGACTGGACGCGCTAGGAACAACACCCAACTCAGAAACAAATTTTCTGATCCAAACAACTTCCTTTGTAGCTTCAGAAACTGCAATATACTCTGCCCCCGTCATTGAATCTGCTAATGTATCTTGCTTGGAACTTTTCCAGCTCACTGCCCCTCCATCGAGGCAAAATACAAAACCGGATTGCGATCTAGAATCATCCTTATCAGTTTGGAAGCTGGCATCGGTGTAACCTTTTATAACGAGCTCTTCTTCACCTCCAAACACTAAGAATGCATCCTTAGTTCTTCTCAAGTACTTAAGGATGTTCTTGACAATGGTCCAATGAGCCTCACCATAATCTGGTTGGTATCTCCTCGTAATGCTTAAAGCATAGGATACATCTGGGTGTGTACATAGCATGGTATACATGATGGATCTAATAGCTGAAGCATAAGGAATCGCTCTCATCCTCTTTTGCTCATCAAGCTTCAAAGTACACTGACTCTTGCTTAGAGTAATACCATGTGACATTGGCAATAAACCTTTCTTGGAATCTTGCATATTGAACCGGTTCAATATCTCGTCAATATATATATCTTGGCTTAATCCAATTAGCCTTTTAGATCTATCTCTATATATCTTTATGCCCAAAATGTACGCTGCCTCTCCTAAATCCTTCATTGAGAAACTTTTTCTTAATAAGGATTTAACATCATCAAGCATTGGAATGTCATTTCCGATCAATAATATGTCATCTACATATAGGACCAGAAATACATGTGTGCTCCCACTAAACTTCTTGTAAATACAAGGTTCTTCTACGTTCTTGATGAAACCAAACCCTTTGACAACTTCATCAAAACGTAGATTCTAACTCCGAGATGCTTGCTTCAGTCCATAGATGGACTTTTGAAGCTTGCATATTTTACTAGCATTTTGAGATTGACAAAACTATCAGGTTGTGTCATGTACACATCCTCAGTCAGACTTCCATTAAGAAAGGTTGTTTTGACATCCATCTACCATAATTCATAATCAAAATATGCAACAATTGCTAGAAGAATCCGAACAGACTTAAGCATTGCAATGGGTGAGAAACTTTCATCATAATCAACACCTTGAATTTATTTGAAACCTTTCGCCACCAATCGCGCTTTATAGATGTGAACATTTCCATCCATATCAGTCTTTTTCTTGAAAATCCATTCACAATTGATAGGTTTCACACCTTCGATTGGATCAACCAAGTTCCAAACTTGATTCTCGTGCATGGATTCAATTTCGAATTCCATGGCTCCAAGCCATTTCTCAAAGTCGGGTCCCTTCATTGCTTTGGTATAGGTCATGGGCTCATTATTGTCCAACAATATTGTGTCATGCTGCTCGGTAGTTAGAAGCATTAACTTTTCAGTCGCACGACGTGTCCTCGTGGACCTTCGTGGGGCCGGTGTTTCATCCACTGGTTGCACAACATCTTGTACATCTTGTATAGGACCAGTGGGTGCTGAAACATTTTCAGGTATTTCTTGAATTTCTTCAAGATGCACCTTGCTCCACTAACTCATTTTGAGAGAAACTCGTTCTCCAAGAAGACACCATTGCGAGAGGTAAACACTTTACCCTATGTTTTATTATAAAAATAATATCCTTTGGTTTCCCTAGGATATCCCACAAAGAAGCATTTTTCTGATTTTGGAGTGATTTTGTTTGATATCAAACGTTTGACGTAAACATCACACCCCCAAACTTTGAGGAAAGACAATCTGGGGCGGTCCACATCTCATAAGGTGTATTCTCAACACACTTAGTTGGGACTCTAAGCCGGTTTCAAGAGCATAACCCCAAAAGGATAGTAGAAGATCTGCTTGGCTCATCATCGACCTAATCATGTCCAATAAGGTTCGGTTCCTCCGCTCGGACACCCCATTCCATTGAGGCGTTCCAGGTGGAGTCAACTATAGAACAATTCCACATTGTTTTAAAGGATCATAAAATTCATGACTCAAAAATTCACCCCCACGATCAGATCGTAGAAGTTCAATTGTCTCGCCCAATTGATTCTATACTTCATTCTAAAATTTTTGAACTTTTCAAATGATTCAGACTTGTGCCTCATTAGGTAGACATAACCATATCTACTAAAGTCATCGGTAAATGTGATGAAATACTAAAAACCACCTCTGGCAATTGAACTCATTGGTCTGCATACATATGTATGTATAAGTCCCAACAAGTCAGTCGCCCTCTCACTTTGACCAGTGAAGGGTGCTTTGGTCATCTTCCTAAGCAAACAAGATTCGCATGTGTCAAGTGATTCAAAATCAAATTAGCTTAGTAAACCATCTTTATGGAGTTTTTCAATGCATTTCTCATTTATATGACCTAAGCGACAATGCCAAATAAAAGTGGGATTTAGATCATTTCGTCGAGCCCTTTTGGTATTAATATTATAGACATTTTTATCCTCAAGATCAAGAACATATAATCCATTCACCAGAGCATAGAAAATATTATTGTAATAAATAGAACAACATTTGTTCTTTATTACAATTTCATAACCATCAACTTCTTCTAAACACGAAGAAGAGATAATGTTCTTGCTCAAAGTAGGAATGCAATAACAATTATTCAATTCTAAAACTAATCCTCAGGGTAATGACAATTGGTAGGTTCCGACGGCTATGACCACAACCTTTGCTCCATTACCGACACGAACATCCAACTCGCCTTTTGCAAATCTTCTAGTCTCACTTAGACCCTACAACGATTTGCAAGTGTGAATCATCGGTCCGATATCAAATACCCATGATTCACTAGAAGATAATGCAATGTTAATTTATATAACACTTATACCTAAAGCAGAAGTCTCACTTCCCTTCTTTTTCTTCATATCCTCCAAGTACTTCTTGCAGTTCCTAGACCAGTGCCCCTAACCATGACAGTGAAAGCATTCATCATCAGAAGAAGGGGCAGATTTGCCCTTTGACTTAGACTTTGAGATTGAAGGCTCATCGGGAACCTTTCCCTTGCCTTTACCATTAGGATGCATCACACGCTTCCTCTATTTATTCTCCTTTTGCACCATTATCACATGAGTGACATTTTTCTTAATGCTTTCTTCGACTGTTTTAAGCATCCCATGCAATTCAGCCAAAGTTTTCTCCATGCCATTCACTTGAAAATTCAATATGAATGTCTTGTAGCTCGGTGGGAGCAACTGGAGAACAACGTCAATAGTCAGATCATCCTTGAGTTCAGAACCAAGTTTGTCCAAAGTTTCAATATGACTAATCATCTTGATTACATGAGGGCTGACCGGGCTACCCTCTGCCAGCTTGCATGAGAACAAGGATTTTAAGATGTTGTATCTATCAGTCCTTGTTTGATTCTCAAACATTCCACGCAGTCCCTCAATCATAGAACAAGCATTTGTATGCTCATACTATTTTTGTAGATCAGGAGACATAGTGGCGAGCATGAGGCAGCTTACATTAAGCGCATCATCGCAGTGCTTCGTATAAGCTCTACGTGTTGCATTAGTTGCATCAGCTGGGAGGTCACCAGAGTAAGACTGCAGAAGAACGTACTCAGTTTTCTATTGCCTAAGAACGATTCTCACGTTGCAGTACCAATCGATGGCTCCATTGAGCTTTTCCTTTTCAAGCACAGATCGCAAATTTAAACCAAAATTGTTACTAGCAGACATTATCTACAATAGAAAATAAATATGCAAGGTTTAGCACTATGTTATGTAACAATCTTCTATTAACAGTTTAATAAAAGATATCACCAATATATGATCATCTTCTTCCCTCTAATGACATATAGTGGTTCAAGATTCTATTCACTAATTCCTAGTGAGCTTTGGCTTCACTGCTAGGAAATTAGTGACATAGGTAAACAACCATTGTTAATCATATCCCTATATGACTCTTGTTTGTAGGGTGACATCCAATGCCCCGGCTCCCAACTCTATTCCATAAAGCACAAAACTGTTTTGATAGCTCTGTTGAGTAAACAAACACTATACATGAATGTCCAATATTTACCCTATGCATTATGATAGATGATGGTATTTTGCTTTGGCAAACCTACCACACAACGATCAAAGATGCTCAACTTTTATGAGGGAAGCTATTATGTCATGACAAAACATCCACCATATGGAAAGCATGAAAAGAATAGTAAAATGTAAATATCACAGGTATATGATCATATCACATTGTGAATAGTATGGCCCTTAAAATCATAATGGTCTCCATCGCCATGGTTCCATCATGATTTGAGCTGTCATGCCTCCCTTCTTGTGGTGATCTCCATCTCCACCATGCTTGAAGACACCTCCATGATCATAAAAGAAGTTAATACAACTAATAGCTACCAGATTACATGAGAGATCAAGCATCACAGATCGACACGCACAATCATGTGACAACCTCAACCCGGTTGTGTTAAATTTGCAACACGCAAGCTACACGAATTTACACACAGATCATCACATCACATTAAGGCCCTACCATTCACATCATTGCCTGCAAAAACGAGTTACGTGTAGAACGATTTCTAGTGCGAAAGTATATTATGTAATCGCTATAGCAGACACCAACGGAATTACATAGATCGCATCTATTAAATCACTATGAAAATCTCATCGGATTGATCAAATCAACCCGAATCCGAGCCATTCAGAAAGACTTAATTTTCAATATGACTGATTATTCATGAGTAGATCGCGACTCATGACCATGGTCTGTTGGCTCAATATGTTAGTTATGTACGTGATTAGTCCCGATGGTGATTCCAGCCGATAGGAACAGGTTGTGCACACAACAGAGAAGGAGTGCGAACTGACCTTTTAGTCGTATATGATCGCAATCTACTCTAACTAATTCCAAACCCCAAAAAGCCATGCAAAAAATTCATCGTATGAACATGTCTACAGTAGATCACGTCTACTAACAAGATCCAGACAAAAAACTACACAAGTCGGCTCTGATGCTGCTGTTGGGAAATCGGCGATACACTACTCTAGCAATTATACCGCATCACCCAGGAAACATGCGAGTACAAATGTCATAGATCATTACCACTAGACGTGCAGCGCAGCGGAATGTAGGCGCATGTCATTGTAGGGGAAGTGGACAATCTCGTTCATCTCCTCCTTGTCCTCTCCACGACAACAGTAGACGAACATGTTCGTCGTAGCCGATCAGCGCAGCAGTAGCATCAACTGAATGTGGCCTAGAGGGGGGTGAATAGGCCTTTTTGAATTTTAGTCGGAACCTGCAACACTTAACAGACTGATCAAATTCTAAGATATTGGACTAGTCCAGTAGAGTGTGGACTAGTCCGGAGCATGCAGACTAGATCGATCAAGTTTGATCGATTATCTCGATCCTAGACTCTATGTAGTGGAAATATGCTTGTAAATAGAGATAATACTTCTATGAAACTGAGTGTTGCACAAGTTAATCTACTCAATGTTTTAACGTAATGTGGACAAGATCAAGTGAAACCCTAGATAGCAATGAAAAGTGAGAACAATGTGCACAAAATGAAGACACAAGATTTTGTCCCGTGGTTCGGTTCCTACAAAGGCAACCTACATCCACGTCGAGGAACCCACGAAAGGACCGGGTCTTCACTGACCCTAACCTCGTTGAATCGCCACGAAGGTCAAATCTCTTCCACTATCACAAAGGATAAATCATCAAGTTCAATGGGCCTTCTCACAAGTTGAGGGCTCCCCAAGATTACAAATCGAACACCACCAAAAACACACTCGTAAGATTTACAATAAAACAGTAGGAGTGTGTTAGAGAATCAAACCCAAGAGATCAAACATGTGGAATCGTGTTTCTCCTTTGATCCAAAGTGAATCCTCAAGTAATTGATCTTTCTTGCGTTGGATTGTGTGGAAAGATGTGTTTTCTAAGCTCTTGGAGGGTGTGACGGCGTAGGGGTCCGAGAGAGTTAAAAGTAGGGTCGTGCACATCTATTTATATGGTGTTTCCCAAAGTTACCGTTAGAGTTTCGAGGGTCCGGACTAGTCCGTGGTGGAGTCCGGACTAGTTCGGTGTGCGGCGTGCAGGAAATCCTAAGTTCTCAAGAAGATCGGATTTGTCTAACTTAGGGCAGACTAGCCTGATTTTGGCTCTGGAAAATTTCGGACTAGTCCGATTATTTTCGGACAAGTTCGGCTGTGGTGATCTCCTTAGCAAATTGGGACAAGTGTGCATTTAGAGGATTTGTCCGATTTTAGTCAGAAAGGTTATCAGACTAGTCTGTGATGATTTCGGACTTGTACGATTTCGTGCAAATCTGTGGAGTGTAGAGGAGGACTAGTCCGCACTAGGGAAGACTAGTCCGATTTTAGTCGGAAAGATATCGGACTAGTCCGTGGTGATATCGGACTAGTCCGGTCTATGTAGACTCGAACTATGCAGAGAAGTCCGCACTAGGAGAACTTGTTCGATTTTGAATAGAGGGGTTATCGGACTAGTTCGGATATTATCAAACTAGTCCGGACCTGTATAAATTAGTGCAGTGAGTGAGTTTTCTTGTGATTGAGCTCTTGGGTTTGTTTCTCCAACACACTCCATACACAATGATCTAATCTATTTAACTCTTGAGCTCTTTTTCATATAGATCTTCATTCTTCTTTCTTTTTGCGCTTTCTTCATATTTTGTTTTAAGGACATGCGCTCATCTCAATAATTTAATTAGGATCTCATTTGTTTGTCATAAATCAACCAAAACCTACAAAGGATGCCTAGATGCACTTTCAACAGCGCCTCCACGGAGTCCACATGTACAGGGAGGAACGCCATATGCCGGTGTGCGAGCACCGCGCGCGCGGCTAGGATCTCGGCGTGAGGCCTTCGAGGGGTGGCGCCTAGGGCTGTCACGTGGTGGAGTGATTAGGCCCTAACCCTACCCCTCATATTTATAGGCGTACTAATGGGCTTTTAGGTCTCAGGCCCATTAGTACCCTAATTGTTTATAGATCAAATATCTTAACGCGAATTATTATAATTGTTTTTTAGGCATATCACCAATAAAAAGAACTAGCCATTGAATTTTATTTGAAGGGTTCCAATGATTACCGCTTTGACATGCACCACGACTTGGAATGACTCCTTCTGTCTACATCAAAACACTATTTCAAAGTAGTAGTTGTCTATCTATCACTGCTTTGCCCAGTTAGATGTTGGTGCCACCACCACCATGCTCATTTCATGCGAGAGGCAAAGCTTCGTTTGGTTAGTGAAAAATGACTCAAGTGAAGGTGAGTTATTCATATAACACTGTTCTATTTGGATGGTGCCGCTTTATAAATGGTGTGCTGGTGAAGATTCGAAAAGAAGGGTAAAAAGGACTTTTGACACATGTTGACTGAGCAAAAAGAAGTCCCGAAATGATATGACATGTCTACATGAATGTTAGGGATAAGTTTGTGGTAAACTAGACAGTTTGAAAAATGAGAGACTAATTTGATCTTTTAGTGAAAGTTGAAGGATGTTGTTGACCATTATGCCTTTCTAATAGGTACCTCTCATCTTTTAATGGTTTGATCTGATGAAACGAACGGTTATCGTAATGTTCAAGCACCATAACATTTTTCAAATATGTAAAAAATGTCCGGAAGGACGGCGTGGTCACAGTTTTTTTTTAATGAGTCATTGGGAAAATACGTTTGAATCCATTAGCTCACAGCGCAAAAGACTTTGGGCCCAAGCCCACCAGCCACGCATTCCCATCTAGATTTTATTTCCATTTTCTCCCAAATCCCAGTTTACAGAATTGCCCCTCCCTGGCCGCCCGACGCGCTCTGAAGTGTGAACGCCTCCCCCCGAAACGAACAGCGTGGCCCACGTGCCGTCCGCTCCGCGCCCCCAAAATTTCACCCGAAATTTTCAAATCACCCGGCAAAATCGAAAAAATTCGCGCAATCTTCCCCGACACGACACAGCGCGCCTCCCCGCCCACCTTATCCTGTTATCCATCCGCTCCTCCTTCCCCGTGACCCCAACCCCCGCGGCGCGCGCCTCCTTCCCTCGCAAGCCAGCGCCAAACCCAGTTCCAATTCAAAATCTCCCCCCACAATTCCCCAAATCCCACCTATAAATCCCCGTCTCCCCCTCGCGTCCATTCCGCTCACCCAAATCGATCTTTTCCAATCCCAATAATCTTCAATTCCCTTCGCCTCCGGCGCCGCTGAAGCGTAGAGTGAAGATGCCGGCTGCGCCGTCGCTTGTGCCCGCCTGCGACGCAGAGGAGCCGCTTCTGGCGGAGTCGTCGGACCGCTTCTGCATGTTCCCCGTCAAGTACCCGCAGATCTGGGAGTTCTACAAGAAGGCGGTGGCCTCTTTCTGGACTGCCGAGGAGGTGGACCTCTCCGCCGACGCACGCCACTGGGACGCCGCCCTCAACCCCGACGAGCGCCACTTCATCTCTCACGTGCTCGCCTTCTTCGCCGCCTCCGACGGCATCGTGCTCGAGAACCTCGCCTCCCGCTTCATGTCCGACGTGCAGGTGGCTGAGGCGCGCGCCTTTTACGGCTTTCAGATCGCCATCGAGAACATCCACTCGGAGATGTACTCCCTGCTGCTGGAGACCTACATCCGCGACGGCGCCGAGAAAGACCGCCTCTTCCGTGCCGTCGAGACGGTCCCCGCCGTGCGCCGCAAGGCCGAGTGGGCCATGCGCTGGATCGACGGCGGCGAGCGCTTCGCCGAGCGCCTCGTCGCCTTCGCCTGCGTTGAGGGCATCTTCTTCTCGGGCTCCTTCTGCGCCATCTTCTGGCTCAAGAAGCGGGGGCTCATGCCGGGCCTCACCTTCTCCAATGAGCTCATCTCCCGAGACGAGGGCCTGCACTGCGACTTCGCGTGCCTCCTCTACGATCTCCTCCGCGTCAAGCTCGACGAGGCCCGCGTCCGCGAGATCGTCGCCGACGCCGTCGATATCGAGCGCGAGTTCGTCTGCGACGCGCTCCCGTGCGCCCTCGTCGGCATGAACGGCGTGCTAATGAGCCAGTACATTGAGTTCGTCGCCGACCGCCTGCTCATGGCGCTGGGACACAAGAAAATGTACAACGTCACCAACCCGTTCGACTGGATGGAGCTCATCTCTCTGCAGGGCAAGACCAACTTCTTCGAGAAGCGCGTCGGCGAGTACCAAAAGGCCTCTGTCATGAGCAGCCTCAACGGCGGCGTCGCGAACCACGTCTTCAGCATCGACGAGGACTTCTGAGCGCGTAACCAATCATCTTATCTGCTCGCCGTGGTCGCTCCGCTCTAGTAATATATGTATTCGATGATGATGCGTGAGGTTTATGTTGCAGTGTTCTTACTTAAATGAATACACCGGTTCAAAAAAAAGGTTTATGTTGCAGTGTTGCTGGTTTCTTGTTCGTGAGTTGTAATGTATTGAATTTAAGCTATTGGCTCAATAAATGAACCTCCCCTGAATTGAGTACATGGTGTTCGACGGGATGGCAATGCAAATCCGATTTACACCATGTGGCAAGGCGTTCGACGAAATGCCTGTTGAATCTGGCGCCATGCTGCGAGTGCAACCAGTTGAACAGAATTAAGGATAGTCATGGAAGGTGTTAGGTCAAATGACCACTTGTACTCCTTGATAGTTGTCGGCCGCACCACGGGCGCGACTCCTCACCAAGCGGCCAAGACGGAATCCTTCCGCCGAACAGCCGCAGCAACTATTGCTCAGCATCGGATATGTCCGTCCATTGAACATGTATAAAAGAACAATGAATGAATGAATAAGATGATAGATGAATCAATCTCATTTTCTCTCTTTCAAATTAATCTTAACATGTTATCAGCACTGTTGTACAAGAGCAAATCGAAGAAGCAAAAATCCACTGGTAAGATGCTCAACAATGGACTTACCGATTCTGTAATCTTCGTGTTCTTCGTCGGAGATGAAGACTATGCCGCATGCGCCACCGTCGAAACCATCGCCGTGGTGGTAGCGATGCTCAACGCCGCAGTCACCATAGTGATTGTCGTCAACATCGCCGTCTCCATCGAGCAATAATATCTCCAATGGTGCCTACTTCCGCGGCATTTTGAGACGCAACGTTCAAGATCGGCCTCCAACTCCCTTCCCTGTCCATCCCTCGGACTAAGAGACCCATCAAACGAGTCCTCAAGGGGATCCGAATGCCGTCCTCGGAGGGGACATCTCGATCTGGGTTGCACCGGATCTTGTTCTTTCGTCATCGGGGGGACAAGGTGAGGAGGGTGAAGGAAGGACGATAGAAGAAGAAGACGGTCGTGTCATCACAGTGGACACCGAGGCCATAACAGCGTCGCCGGTCCGCCACGCTGCAAGGATTCGTATTGGCCCAAGAGGCCGACCACAACATCCTTTGGCAGCAAAGACTTCGAGCAATCCGCTGACAATGGATGCACAAGCAACACCCCCGACGACCACTTCATATGAAGTTGGCTCTTCTGGATCCGATTCACCGTCGACGCTTACGAGCCCAAGCGGTAACCGGATTCTTCGCCGATTTGCCCACCTCGCTGCTCCAACCCGACTAGCTCGAAGGCTCGGATCTCGAGCCTAGGCTGCTGGTCCAAGCCAGTAAGTGATGGGGGGGGGGGGGGGTTGAGGGGGAGCGACGCCGGCAAAATAAGGGAGAAAAGCGGAGGGAGATCAGCGTCGGAGGTGGAAGAAGAAGGAGCAGCGGTGGGCGGTGGTACCGAGGAGGCGACGGAGGAGCCGAGGAGGTGAGTGCGGCTAGGGTTATCCCTACCGCCTCACACCGCTCCTCCCCTCCTATATACTTCGTCGGCCGCATGGGCTTTTTGGGCCGCCGTGCCGCGCGCATGAACGGCCCGCAGGGCCACATGCTGCGTGGGCCAAGTAGGCCGAATGTCCCATTAGTGCTACTTTTATTTTATTTAACTATTTGTAGTTTAAATTTAAATTTGAATTTAGTTTAAATTCCTTCGAGTGTGTATTGTAAATATTTGTAAATATAGTTATGATCAATGTAAATATTGATTATGACAATGTACATATTGCATTTGAATATTATTTGCAATAAATATAAAATATTTGTCTAATTTTCAAATTTTGGCCAAATATAGATAAAATTCACACTGTCCAAAATTCAAAATTAGGTTATTTTCATAATTTGGCCTCAACTTTGAATTTTATTTATTATATTCACAAATTTTACAAATTTCGTCATTTAAGCTAATTTTAAAATTTTGGCTTATGATGGATAATATGATTACATATAATATATAAAGTAAATTGACAACTTTTGATTAAGCAATTTTTCTATAATTTGAATTAATGCATTATGAAACATACCTTAATACAACAAAGTGTATAATTTATTTTTATTTGGCTATTTCTTTAATTGGCCATCTTTAATTTGTAATATACATACATTTGTTCTTCTTGTCAAGCTATTTTTCTAAATTTGGCTAGATAAGAGAGAATAAATTTAATATGTTTTTCATTATGATTAACACACATTACAACACTACCATGATGATTTTATTAATAATGTCCTATATGTTGGAATCAATGTCTCGAGAGTTTGAAGAATTTGCTCTTGATGGTCATAATTACCTAACATGAGCTCTTGAAATCAAGATTAGTTTGTCTTTTAGAGGACTCATGATTGCTCTTACTCATTCTGAAGAAAGACCTGCAACATTTCTGGATATATTCAAGTATCAGGCACTATACATCATCCCTAATCACATCCATCCCGATTTGAGATCAGAATATGTGATGGAGGAAGAACCTCATAGTGTTTGGGTGGCATTAAAAGGCTGTTATGAACAGCAAAAGGCAATATTATTGCCTGAGGCCAATCACGAATGGACTCAACTTTGTCTTCAAGACTTTAAGTCTATAGAATACTATAATCATGCTGTTCATAAGGTATGTGTCAAATTAAGGTTTTTGAGAAAGAACCATCAGAAGAGGACAAAATAGAAAAGACACTTCAAACTATGCTCTCTTCTGATAGAGTCTTACAACATCAATACCGGGCTCGCAACTACCAACATTATGCTGACCTCATTCATGATTTACTTCAAGTAGAGATGCATGATGAACTTACTATTAAGAATCATCACCAACGTCGTGTTGGGGCTCCTCCTCTACCTAAAATTCATCATAATGAGAAGAAAGCTAATATTTCTAAAAATGAAAATTCTAAGAAAAATGGTAGATCTGCAAAACGCCGCGGCAATAGGCAAAAGAATAAGAAATTCTCAAAGACAATGAGAAAGGATGGTGCTCCCTTCAAAGGGAAAAATGTGCAGTGTAAGGCATGTTGAATTTATAAGCATACTGCTGATAAATATTGCACACCTAAACACTTTGTGGCTTTATACCAGAAATCACTGAGAAAAGACAAGAAAGCTCAAGGATCTGAAAATGAGTATGAAACTCATTTGAGTATTCAAACAAAGCCAACATTTAAGTCAGTTGTTCAAGCAAGGCTATTGAAGATCCAAGCAACAATAAGCTAACACTAAGTGTTGAAGACTACATAGACATGGACATGAACAATGCTATGGGAGAATATAAATCGAACGATGTGTTCGACGATCTAATATAAGATCGCTTGTAGATATTTGTAAATATTAGTCTATGTATATAAAGTGTGTTGTAATGTACATAATTAATTACATTGTATTAGGGTTATATATCACTCTAAAGTTTAATGTATATATATTATTTCAATGCAACTCTTTAAATGATTGAAATTCTTATATTTTATATCTTACGGGAATATTCTGATGAAAGAAGAAATGTGTCTTGTAGATAGTTGCACTAAAAACTCTATACTTAGGGATACAAAATATTTTCAGACCCTAACTAGGAGGTCGGGAAATATTTTGACCATCGCAGGACGCGATGCAACAATAGTTGGCTCTAGACAAGCCATTATTACTCTTCCTAATGGGACACAAGTGATGATTGAAGATATTTTATTGTATCCCGATTCTACACGTACTCTCATAAGTTTTAGAGATATTCGGAAAAATAGGTTACATATACATACTCATGAAGAAAATAAAGAAGAATTTTTCTTATTTCAAAATCTTCCGAATATGGCCAAGAAGTTCTAGAAAGAATTTCATCTACTCCATCTGGACTGTACTATACGTACATAAATCCCGTACCATATGTTGCATACAAGGTGATTTTCCAGAATGTTGATACATTTAAGACTTGACATTCACGCCTAGGCCATCTCGGAATAGGGATGATGCAGAAAATTATTGGAAATTGCACCAGTCATGATTTAAAGAACACTAAATTTCCAAAATCAAATAATTTTGTGTGCACTTCATGTGTTATGGACAAGTTGATCTTACGACCTTCACCGCTTAAGATCCGTGTTGAACCATTAAAATTCTTTGAAAAAATTCAAGGTGATATTTGTGGACCCATACAACCAATGTGTGGTCCATTTAGATACTTTATGATTTTAATCGACACATCTACAAGATGGTCGCATGTGTATTTATTATCTACACGTAACCATGTTTTCGCCAAATTTATGATACAAGTCATAAGATTGAAAGCAAATTATCCTGAATATAAGATTAAGAGTATCCGTATGGACAATGCTGTTGAATTCTCATCTCGGGCTTTCAATAAATATTGTATGGCTCAAGGAGTTGAAGTACAACATTCCGTCCCATATGTTCATACACAAAATAGTTTGGCAGAATCTCTCATAAAGAGGGTTAAACTCATAGCTAGGTCATTATTGCAAGGATGCAATTTACCAACATCTTGTTGGGGTCATGCAGTTTTACACGTTACTGACCTTTTACAATTACGTCCAACTGCATATCATACCATTTCTTCACTTCAACTTCTATGTGGAGATCAACCAAATATCTTCCATCTGCGGAAATTTAGATGTGCAGTGTACACACCAATTTCACCACCAAAACGAACCTCTATGGGCCCTCACAGGAAATTAGGAATATACGTGGGATATCAATCCTCGTCTATTATAAAATAACTGGAACCTTTAACATGAGATTTATTCACGGCCCGGTTCGTTGATTGCATTTTTTATGAGGATCATTTTCCGTCTTTAGGGAAAGATAATAAATTTATCAATGACCGACGAGAAATAAATTGGGATGACAAGTCCATCCTAAATGTTGATTCACGTACAAAAGAAACTGAACTTCAAGTTCAGAAAATTATAGAGTTACAACAAATTGCTAGTAACCTGCCAGATGCATTTACTGACTATAATAATATCACAAAGTCTTTGAATCCTGATGTCAATGCACCTTACCGAGTGGAGGTACTATTAAAAACCACTCAACCTCCGAAAAGGGGAGAGCAAGTAAGGAAATTGATGCTTCAACTAAGCGTCCAAATACTACGAGGTTAAGATCTTCCTCTAAGAAAGTAAATGCAAATCAATAAAACATTGACATACATCAAAGGAATATTTTAAATCCTTTATTCAGCCCTCAAGTGCGCACTATATAGCAGGCTGGACAATCAGAAAATCCTGATTCTTCTATGTTGGGAAGTCATGAAGAATTTTAAGGGATAAAAGAAATTTCCATCAATTATACTAGTTCTGAAGAATTACTTGGCTGTAGTACAATGATCGTCAACTCAAGCTTTTCAACCATGATAACTTATCTTCTCCAAGATCCTGACCCTAAGACCATGGCAGAGTGTAGACAACGCTCGGACTGGATCAAATGGAAAGAAGCTGTCAAGGCAGAACTTGACTCACTTAAAAAGAGAGAGGTATTTAGTAACGTAATACCTACTCCTCCTCGAACGTATCCTATTGAGTTCAAATGGGTTTTCGTTCGTAAATGGAATGAGAACAATGAGGTTGTGAGATATAAGGCAAGGCTAGTTGCACAAGGGTTTACGCAGAGACCCAACATTGATTTCAATGAAACATATTCTCCTGTTGTGAATGGAATTACTTTCTGATACTTGATATCTATGGCAACACAAAAATATCTATCTTTGCAGTTGATAGATGTCGTGACTGCATATTTATATGGGTCACTAGATTTGGATATTTATATGAAGATTCCCGATGGGATACCCATACCGAATAGAAAAGTAGATCACAACATGTTTTGTCTTAAACTTAACAAGTCTTTATATGGCTTGAAACAGTCTGGAAGGATGTGGTATAACCGACTGAAGGAGTTTCTTTTAAATAAAGGCTACTCTACAAATGATGATTGCCCTTATATCTTTATTCGAATATCCTCAACTGGTTTTTGTATCATTGGACGTGTCCGTCCATTCAACATGTATAAAAGAATAATGAATGAATGAATAAGATGATAGTTGAATCAATCTCATTTTCTCTCTTGCAAATCAATCTTAACAGAAGGGTGTGACAGAGATAGCCGGAGGATGAGACACCTTCTGGTCAGTGGAGGTGTGCGTCAGATCATGGAAGGGTGCTCTGGTCCACGGCTAGTCCCCGTCCTCCAGCATCATGCCTGAGCGAGTGATCTAGTGGGAGGACTGGAAGACGGGCAATTATGGGAGAGGGCGGGTGGGCTGCGTATGGATTGTGTTGGAAAGGATTGGAGGTGGTGCCGTTGGTAGTACCGTAGTGGGCTGGGATGGAAAAAAAATGTTGCCTGAAACAAAATTTGTGCCCCATGACTGAAAAAAATCTAAAAAAACACGTGAATAGAGAGCACAACACTATATCTTTGTGTTGAAAGTAGAATTGAACAACAGAGAAGAAAATTGAGAGAGACACAAAGATGGTTGTAAAATGATTGTATACATTTATTCATTCATTGCTCTTCTATTTATACATGTTGAGGAGACAAGGAATGTGTCCCTTAATGAAAGGACAATGTAACTACCCTATGACAGTTATCAAGTGATCACATTTTGCTTGTGTTATAACACTTCCCCTTGAGCACTTGATCTCCTTTTTTGAATGAACTATCTTCGGAAAACCCAGTGGGAAAAATCTGAAGATGTATAATTGGCTCGCGAACCCCAAGTTTGTCTATGAAGAGCTAATCTAATTGAATGCTTGTGTAAAAACTCCTGAAAATATTACTAAACAGGAGAAAACACAATATTTAAGTGTCATATATGTTTTCATATAAAAACTCCTGTGGGGTAAATAAGAAAACTGATATTATCTTGCATTCTCATTGCCTCAATAAAACTTATTGTGAGAAAACCTTTAAAATTAAAAACTCACATAAGAAAAAGAGTATTATTTGATACAATAGTCATGAAGCTCTATGATAAAGCTCCCTCTAAACCATGTAACTCTCTAAGTCCACGCATACCAATTCTCTCGACACATTTGGAAAATGTGGAGTATGGTAGAGACTTAGTGAATAAATCAGCTAAATTATCGCATGACTTCGTTTGTTGGAGATTAATTTCTCCATTCATGTGAAGTTCATGTGGGTAAAAGAGTTTATGTGTTATGTGTTTAGTAACATTTGTTTTCACATAACTTGACTGCATCTGAGCAACGCAAGCAGCATTATCTTCATAGATAATGGTAGGTGACACAATAGGTCCAATATCACTTGAGATTTGTATGTGGTTAATCACTCTACGTAGCCATGCACATTCACGTGTGGATTCATATAATGCTATGATCTCGGAGTGATTAGAAGACATAGCAAGTAGAGTCTGTTTAGAAGACTTCCATGAAATTGTCATCTATCCGTGTAAAAACATGAATCCTGTCTGGGACTTACCATTATGGGGATCACTTAAATACCCAGCATCAGCATAGCCAATGAGGTTAAGATCTTGATTCTTATTAAAGAAAATACCTAGATCTTGTGTGCCTTTGAGATATCTAAAAACATCTTTAACTACTTTCCAATGACGCATGGTCGGAGCGACACTGTATCTTGCTAGTAAATTTATTGCAAATGCGATATCGGGTCTTGTATTATTTGCAAGATACATAAGTGCTCCTATGACACTTAGGTATAGATATTCAGAATCCAATACCTCTTCTCCTTCTTGGTGTGGCCGAAATGGATCTGTATCCTTTTCTAAGGCTCTTACCACTATAGGAGTTTTAGATGGATAGACTTTATCTATATCGAATATTTTCAATACCTTTTGGACATAAGCCGATTGATGTACGAGAATGCTTGTAGGAAGTTGCTCTAGTTGTAAACCTAAGAAAAAATTAGTTTTACCTAAATTCTTCATCTCAAATTCCATCTTTAGATGATTGCGAGCTTCATTAATGTTAAGCTCAATGCCAATGATATTTAAATAATCGACATATACTGAAATTATGCAAAATCCTGTTAAGGATTTGCGTATGAAGACACAAGGACAATTATCATTTGTAGAGTAGTCTTTGTTTAGAAGGAAATCCTTCAGTCGGTTATAGCACATCCTTCAAGATTGTTTTACGCCATTAATAACTTGTTGAGCTTGACACAATACATGTTGCGTCCTACGTTTTCATTTGATACAGGTATCCCATCTGGGACTTTCATGTATATATCCAAATCTAGTGACCCATATAAGTATGCAGTCACGACATCCATCAACTGCAAAGATAGATGATTTTGTGTTGCCAGTGATATAAGATATCGGAAAGTTATTCCATTCATTACCAGAGAATATGTTTCATTGAAATCAATGTTGGGTCTCTGCGTGAACCCTTGTGCAACTCTGAGAGTTGCCTAGAGGGGGGGTGAATAGGCTAATTGACCTGAAATGACTTAATAAAATGAGATTAATACACAGGGGGGACTAGTCCGGTCCAGGGGCGGACTAGTCCGGTCCACCTACAGGGAAAAGCCTAAAAAGGGTTTCTAACAGGTTTTAGTCCAATTCTTGTGATGCAAAGTTTGTTAGAATAACTTGGTGAGCCTTAACAAGTTATATGGCAAGTATGAAGCTAAGGATCACAATAAAACAAAGGTGATGAGCAAAACCGATAATGCTAACCCTAGAAGCAATATGTGATGAATGAAAGCTAAGAATGCAAGTGACACGAGGATTTTATCCTGAGGTTCGATCCCACACAAGGAATCTACGTCCCCGTTGAGGAGTCCACAAAGGACCGAGTTCAACAACCCTTCCCTCACCAAGTTTACCGCACGGGCCTAACTTGGTTCTCCACTATCACAAAGAATGAATACAAGATTCGTTGGGGCTTCTCAATATCTGAGGCTCCCACCACAAATACAATTACGAATCACAAAGATTGACTCAAGCCACAGATCACAAAGATTCACAAAGTGCAAGAGATCAAACCGAGAGCCAAAGAGCGGTGTTCTTCCTCTTCTTCACCTCACCAAACCCTAATCCACACAAGAATTAGTTTTAGAGGGAATGTAGGCAAGAAGGAGGCTTTTGGGGGCTCAAGGTTGCTGTGGCGGCGCTAGGGTTTCAATTTTCTCAAAGGTTGGTTCAAATGAACCCAGGGGTCCTCTATTTATAGAGGTTCCAAGCCCATACTGCTGACTTCAGCAGATGGGCGGACTAGTCCGTCCTACAGCCCGGACTAGTCCGGCCTAGGGGACCACTGACGTCCCTGAAAACTGTCACACTGCGCAGCAATCGTCACACTACCTGCCAAACTTCAAATTCAAACGGTCACTTCAACAACGGACTAGTCCGACCCTTACCGGACTAGTCCGATCTCACACAGAACCTTTTGTTCCATGTGAAAACGGACTAGTCTGAAGACCACGGACTAGTCCGGCCTTCCCAGACTTAGTCTCTGAATCACCGACTCCTCTCAAACCCGGACTAGTTCGGCCCCCAGGACGGACTAGTCCGATCTCAGTCAGGACCTCTTGGTCCGGACTAAAACGGACAAGTCCGTGGTTTTGGGACTTAGTCCCCAAAACCCATTTCACGACTATACGGACTAGTCCGTCCCACAACGGACTAGGCCAAACTCAGTCAGACCCTTCTGGTCCGGCTGAAAACGGACTTGGCCGGCCAGTGGTGGACTAGTCCGACCACCTGCACGGACTAGTCCGGCCCTACTGCCAGACTTCTTCCAACTCTTTTCTCTCAATAGGTTTCACCTCTAAACCGCTTTGAGCTCCCAACTTGATCTCAATGCACTTTACATACACATCCTCACACATATTTGGTTAGTCTAAACTCGACACACTAGAAACCCTAGTTTCTCTTTTCCGAGTTGACATCACCATTTTCATCTTTTTCCTTTTTGAGGGATTGTGCTTCCACTTAGTCCACACCTGTGCTTAAGATCACTGAGCTCATTAGTCACTTAATTATCGTCATCAATCATCCAAAACCCACGAGGATCCTAGATGCACTTTCAATCTCCCCTTTTTGGTGATTGATGACAACACATTAAGTATTCATATAAGAGAGTATAAATTTGTGGTTTTCATAACGTGCGGGTGTATGAGTGACTCCCCCTCAATGAATGCATTATGAAAGAGAGATTGAGGAAGTCCTTCATACATACACACGTTATGGTGGGGTGCCTACGTGTTGTGCTCAACAATTTGTGACAAGACATAATAAGCATGAATATGATCAAAAGATAGACATTCAAAGACATTCAAAGCATCATATTGATATTGAATATCCAAAAAATTCAAAACATAGTCTTGCACAAATTTAAACATCCGACATGACATAAATATTACAATAAGGAGTGCAACATGTCTAAGGATCCAAAATAAAGAGCTACACTCAACTCTCCACACCTAGATACCCTTGCCCAACCTGTCTAACTCTCCCCCATCTGACTCTAACTTTCTTCCCCCCAACCGACTCCCAGCTAACTCTCCCCCTTTGGCATCAAGACACCAAAAAGGGAAAAGAAGAAGGGAACCACGACCTCGAAAGCCTAGTCATCGTCTTCCTCGTCATCGTTGTCGTTGCGGGAGTCACTCTCCGTGGCCTCCGGTTCCTCATGATCCTCATCGTCATCGTCAGAGGCACGAGCCGAAGGAGCTACCCGGGAAGAGCTTCCGTCCTCTTGGAGCTGGGCGAGCTCGTCGGCGGTGAAGTTGGGAAATGGAGTGATCTCCCCGTCGCTCACCTCGGGAGAGGACATAGGAACCTCCAGCTTGTCACACACCGCCTTGAGGTACTTCTCTTGGCGCTTGTGTGCCCTTTGGTTCCTAATCTCCTGCTTTCAGCGGGAAGTGAAGATCACCTTGAAACACTTGAAGAAAGCACTCATCGACTGAGGTGGAGGCGGGGAAGGAGGCGCCACGGAGCGAGATGGAGGCTCTGCATCTGGCATGGGGGAGCTGGCACATTCGGGGGCTGCTGAGGACGAAGCGGGCGATGTGACATGTCCTTGACAAAGGACAAGCCTGACACCTTCTCTATGAGGCACATGATGTAGGGGGCATACCCTCAAGCACGATTGGGGGTATGAGAGATGTTGAACATATCGTCGAAGATGTAATCGACGAGGTTGAACTTCTCCTCCCCATCAACAAGAAGTAGCAAGTGCCTCAAGCTTCCTTGAATCACCCCAGCATCACCATCCTTTGGTGCTATTGTCCTTCTGAGGATCCTGTTCATGATGCTGTAGAAGGGCTTGATGTTGTGAGCATGTCCGGCATTATATTGGACATGACTGGGGTACGTGTACGCCAGCTCATCTCGGTCAATGGCCTTGAGGTTAGAGATAATGATCTCATGGTAAAAATGTGACTCAAGCCCTAGAATTTTGGCAAATTCTACGAAAGTGACTGAGTATTGCTCGCCATGTGTCATCCATATGATCCTCCTGTCACCTGAGGTGGTGAAGTAGATAGTGGAGTAAAACTGCAGGATCACTTCAACGTTCCAGTCATACTTGAACCCCATGATCTCCTTGAGTTCATGGCACTCAGCAGCTTCAATGATAGCGTCAAATGCAGAATGTTGCTTCTTGGCCATGTACTCCCAGTCTACCCACTGTGCTTCGATCACAGGCTTCTTCATGCTTTGGTAGACAAGACGGTAATAGTCGCAATGAAAGTCACACCAAAACCGAGGGTCAGCGGTGCTCCTCTCATACTTGTAGACCTTGTCCGTCTGGAGCCTTCGAGCTTTTTCTGCTCCCTCCCCTTGGAAAACATTTGCAGCCAAGTCACGCTGCTTGTTGGAATTCCTTTCGGGAGTATGCACTTCCAAGGGGCCAATTGGTTTGGCTTTTCCTTTTCCTCCAATAGCAATGCCCTTGGTCTTCGCAGCCGAGGCCTTCACCGTGGGCTTCCTTTTCTTTGGCTCAGCAGGAGCCGGGGCCTTGCCCTTCTTCGGATCTCTCTCGATCCGGCGTCAACAATCTCTTCTTGGGCTGGCTACTTTCCTTTGTCTTTCTCTCCAATTGATACAAATCTCTTCCTCTTGGAGACTTGAGCAGCAGCTGCCTGATAGTTGTGAGCTTCACGCTCCTCTCGCTTCTTCTTCTGAAGTTCATTTCGGGGCTCCTCAATGGCCCGAGCCATTGCTTCATCTTCATCGTAGGCCAAAGCTGCGGCCCGAGCAGCTCGTTGCTTCTTGGCTGCTTTTGCTTTCTCGTGCTGCTCGAGATACTTCTCGCCAGCCTCAACTTCGGCTCTAGCTCGTTCTTCGGCGAGACGAAGTTGCTCTGCCTCCCGCTCGGGGTCAGTGGGGGGAGAAGCGGAACGGCGAGGAGCGGCCATTTTAGCTGAAAAGAATAGAGTCCATAATATAGAAGGTCAAGGAGTTGGAATAATGCGAAAGAAATCACGAACAACAGCCAAAGTGTGAGTTTGACCTGTGCAGACCGGACTTGTCCGCTCCAGGGGCGGACTAGTCTGGGTTGCACAGGCTAAACCCTAACTCTAACGGTTTTTTGTGAAATTTTGGAATCAAGTCGCAATACTCCTAGGCTATGATCACAAGGTAACTAGAAACAACTTTAATGAAGAGGCATCTATCAGAAACTCAATGAATCAAGAATGAGGCAAGTTTTTGAAAAATGAGGAATACCTCTTCAAATCTTGAGAAATTGACGGAATCGGGAATCGATCGCGTCGCGAGTGATCGGGGAAAGTCTCCCACACCTCCGGGGCTTCCAATGCACGGATTGGAAACGACTTTTGGTGGTTGGAATCGAAAAACGTCAAAAGAGGGCAGTTTCGCGCGCATGGGAGAGAGAGAAAGCTAGAAGAGGAAGTGGAGGGGTCGGCCGATTCCTGGGGGGTTTAAGTCCCTAGGGGCCGGACTAGTCCGATACAGGGGCCGGACTAGTCGGGTTAGCGGACCAAACCCGGACCAGTCCGGATCCAGACTTGTCCGGCCAAAGGGCGGACTAGTCCGGTCCAGGGAGGCTGAAAACATATATATTTGAGTTTTAGCCACAATAGATGATACTTTTGGACATATTGCCACACCAAAACTTTATGAATATGGTCAGTAAGCATTCAACATTCAAACTATGACCATAACTCACAAAGTCTCTAGTTTTTCAAATATTTTGAAGAAAATTGAGATAGAGATTAATTTTTCAACCACATGCATTCTTTTGAATAAGGCTAAAAGTAGACATTCAGATGTGCATGTTTCAAGCCACATTTCGAGAATCTAAGATATTGAGCTCACTCCTAAGCTCACAAAATCGCTTCTCATCTAGGGGCTTGGTGAATATGTCGGCTAGTTGGTTCTCGGTTCTCACATGGGAAATCACTATCCCCCTTTAAGGAATGATCTCTCAAGAAACGGTGTCTAATGTCTATATGTTTGGTCCTTGAATGCTCAACTGGATTATGGGCTATTTTGATGGCACTTAAATTGTCACATAGGAGAGGAATATGGCGCAAGTTTATACCATAATCCCTTAGAGTTTGTCTCATCCAAAGAAGTTGTGCACACCAACTTCCGGCTGCGACATACTCCGCTTCGGCTGTGGAGAGAGCAATGGAATTTTGTTTCTTAGAGGACCAAGACACTAATGATCTACCCAAAAATTGGCATGTCCCGAATGTGCTCTTTCTATCAACTTTGCACTACGCATAATCCGCATCGGAATAGCCAATGAGGTTAAACTTGGATCCTTTGGGGTACCAAAGTCCTAGGCTAGGTGTGTGAACTAGATATCTAAGAATTCTCTTCACGGCGATCAAATGACACACCTTAGGTGCAGCTTGAAACCGTGCACACATACACACACTAAGCATAATGTCCGGTCTAGATGCACAAAGATATAATAGAGAACCAATCATGGAGCGATATACCTTTTGGTCCACACTTGGACCGTCTTTGTTTAGGTCTAAGTGTCCATGTGTTGCCATAGGAGTCTTGATGGGTTTGGCCTTGCCCATGTCAAACTTCTTTAATATGTCTTGAGTGTACTTTGTTTGACTTATGAACGTGCCTTCTTTGAGTTGCTTGACTTGGAAACCTAAAAAGAACTTCAACTCCACCATCATGGACATCTCAAATCTTTCCGTCATAATCTTAGAAAACTCATCACAAAACACTTTGTTAGTAGAACCAAATATAATGTCATCGACATATATTTGGCACACAAAAAGATCATCATTAAAGTGCTTTGTAAAGAGAGTGTAATCAGCTTTTCCTATCTTAAAACCATTTTGAATTATAAAATCTCTAAGACACTCATACCAAGCTCTAGGAGCTTGTTTGAGGCCATATAGAGCCTTACACAATTTGAAGACATGGTTTGGGAATTCTTGGTCTTCGAAGCCCGGTAGCTGCTCCACATAGACTTCCTCCTTGATTGGGCCATTTAGGAACGCACTCTTGACGTCCATTTGGTAGAGCTTAAAATTATGGTGAGTAACAAAAGCAAGTAATATACGAATTGACTCTAGCCTATCTACGGGAGCAAAGGTTTCATCAAAATCCAAACCTTTGACTTGTGAGTACCCCTTGGCCAAAAGTTGTGCTATGTTCCTTGTCACAACACCATGTTCATCTTGATTGTTGCGGAACACCCACTTGGTGCCCACAACATTTGCTTGTGGACGCTTGACAAGCTCCCAAACTTTGTTCCTTTCAAAGTTGTTAAGCTCCTCTTGCATGGCCACCACCCAATCCGGGTCTCTCAAAGCATCTTCAACCTTATGGGGCTCCAAAGAATAAACAAAAGAGTAATGTTCACAAAAATTTGCAACGCGGGAACGAGTGATTACCCCTTTGGTGATATCTCCTAGTATGTTGTCAACGGGGTGATCCCGTTGAACGCTTTGATGCACACGAGGATGTGGAGGTTGAGCTCTTGAGTCATCATCATCTTCTTATTCTTCTTGATCTCCCCCTTGATGAATGCCTTCCCCTTGACTTTCGTCTTCTTGATCATTTTGAGGTGCCACTTGTTCATTTTCAACTTGATCGTGTGGGGAGTGGCTTGCATCATCTTGTTGTTGGTCACTTGAGCATTGAGGTTGTTCTTGTGGTCGAACATCTCCAAGTGCCATTCTCCTAAGAGCTTCTTGTGGTGATTCTTCTTGATCTAGTACACTTTGATCAACTTGCTCCACATGGGAGCCATTAGTTTCATCAAACACCACGTCGCGTGCTATTTCAACAATTCCGGAGGTTTTGTTGAAGACACGGTAGGCGTGGGTGTTTGAGTCATAACCAAGCAAGAAATCTTCATCGGACTTGGAAGCAAACTTCGAAGTCCTAGGCTTCTTATTGAGAATATAACACTTGCTCCCAAAAACACGAAAGTAAGAGACATTGGATTTCTTACCAACTAGAAGCTCATAGAGAGTCTTCTTGAGGAGGTGGTGGAGGTACAATTGGTTGACGGTGTGGCAAGCGTTGTTAACCGCCTCCGCCCAAAACCGATCCGATGTTTTCTACTCATCAAGCATTGTCATTGACATCTCGATGAGTGTCCTGTTCTTTCGTTCCGCCACCCCATTTTGTTGAGGGGAGTATGGAGCTGAAAATTCATGCTTGATGCCCTCCTCATCCAAGAATTCTTCCACTTGAGTGTTCTTGAATTCGGTGCTGTTGTCGCTTCTTATAGCTTTGATCCTTGAGGCGAACTCGTTTTGAGCTCTCCTCAAGAACCTCTTGAGGACACCGTGAGTTTCACCCTTATCATGCAAGAAGAACACCCAAGTGAAACGAGAAAAATCGTCAACAATAACAAGACCATATTTGTTACCGCCAATGCTAATGTAGGTTATTGGGCCGAAAAGGTCCATATGTAGCAGCTCCAACGGCCTTGTTGTCGTCATGATGTTCTTTGAGGGGTGTTGAGCTCCCACTTGCTTCCCGGCTTTGCAAGCACTACATGGCCTATCCTTTTCAAAGACAACATTCTTCAAACCATGAATGTGCTTGCCCTTAAGAAGCTTTTGTAAATTCCTAATCCCAACATGGGCTAGCCGTCTATGCCAAAGCCATCCCATGTTGGTTTTCACTATTAAGCATGTGTCAAGTTGAGCTTTATCTGAGGAAAGGTCCACAAGATAAAGCTTTCCCTTGAGCACACCCTTAAAGGCAATTGAGTTGTCACTTCTTCTAAGGACACTCACACCCTCATTAGTAAAAACACAATTATAACCCTTGTCACATAGTTGTGATATGGACAAAAGGTTATAGTCAAGAGAATGAATAGGTAAAACACTAGAAAGAGTATGTTGGGGAGAAATGACAATTTTACCGGAGCCAAGGATTTTCCCTCGGCTATTGTCCCCAAAGAGGATTCCTTCATTTAGATCATCATGTTCCTCATACTCCTCGAACATCTTCCTCTCTCCGGTCATGTGGTTTGTGCACCCACTATCGAGCACTCATTTGGATCCACCGGAGGAGTATGCCTACAAAACAAGATTATGCCTTCCTTTTAGGTACCCAAGCGGAGTTGGGTCCTTTGACGTTAGTAGTGAGGAATTTGGGCACCCACACGCAAGGCTTGGGGCTCTTACGGAGTGGCCCAACATATCTAGCATATACCTTGCCATACTTGCTCCTCATCAAAACATATGATGTATCAAAGTCATGAAATAGAGGATGCGGTTCAGATTTAGGCAAGTAGATTCTAGTTGAAGTGTTCTTCTCAATTTTAGTTGGGTATGAGCTTCCTTTGACAAAGACAATCAAGTCTTTGCCATACTTGGAGGTTTTGGCATTTTGCTTTCCACCTCTAGTATAACCAAGACCATCCTTGACATTGAGAGGTCTTGTGTTGGTGTATGCACTTTGTGCATACGTCACCTTCTCTTTGTCAAAGATGCCACCCTTAGGTGCTTGCTTGCCTTGAGTCAACTTAAGCTCATCCTTTAATTTAAGAATCAAGTTAGAACATTTGCAAGTTGATATTGCTTTGGATGCAACTTTTGAGGAGGATGAGCTTTTGGAGGAAGAGGCTACATTAGTCTTAAGGGACTCAACTTGAGTCTCAAGGATCTTGTTAACTTTTGCCAAGTTGCCAAGTTCATCCTTGAGCTCAATGGTTGTCTCCTCAAGACTTGAGCATGTTTTCTTGCTTAGAGCAAGTTCATGCTCTAATGCCTTGCTCTTCTCTCTCTCAAGCTCAAGGAGCTCAGTGAGCTCTTTACATCTTTCCTTTTATTGGATAAGCAAGTCCTCTTGCCTATCTATGAGCTCCTCCTTCTCAAAAATTTCACCCGAAAGCAATTTCATTCTTCTCAATGTGCTCTTACTTATATCCTTAAACATGTGTTCATTTTCGCTAGCACTATCAAAATCATCATGAGAGAATATGGAAGAGGATGAGTTAGAGTTAACCTTTCTCCTTCCTTGTTTTGCCATGAGGCAAGTTGGCTCGTGGTTGTAGAGATTTAGGAAAAGCTTGCTTCCCTTGGAGCTCCTCCCGATGGCTATGGTTGCCATCTTCTCCTCATCTTCGGACGAGGAGGACTCATCGTTAGAGTCTCACTCCTTGCCTAAATGAGCATGACCGGAGGGCCTCTTTTTCTTGTAGAACTTCTTCTCTTGTGGCTTGCCCTCCTTCTTCTTCTTCTTGCTATCTTCATTTGGGCAATCTACAATGAAGTGTGCGTACTCACCACAATTGTAGCAAGCCCTCTTGGTTTTGGGCCTTGCCTGTTCCTTGCCTTTGCTCTCATGCTTGTATCCTCCTTTTCTTCTTCTCATCATTCTCTTGAAGTTGTTGATGAAGAATGCTTCTTCCTCATCGGTGTCAAGGCTCTCCTCATCATCTTCATGTTGCTCCTTGGAGGAGGATGTCGCCTTGAGTGCAACATCCTTCATATTTGAGGCGGTGAACCTTTGGAGGTCATTGTAGAAGAGCGCCTCCTTTTCCATGATCTCGTGATTGATTATTCTCCCAAGGACCTCCTCCGGGGTCATTTTGGCAAACCCCAGACTTTCTCGGATCATGGAGCAAAGAGAGACGTTCCTAGGCATGAATGCCCAAATCATCCTCTTCACCACCTCGTGGTTCATCCACTTGGTAAAATCGTAAGATCTACTCTTGTTGATGAGTATCTTTAGGCGGTTGTACATCTCTTGGGGAGATTCACCATCCATAATGGCAAAACTCCCGAGCTCTCCTTCAATGAGCTCAATCTTTGCTTCTTTGACGACTCGGTTGCCTTCATGAGCCATCTTGAGAGTGTCCCAAATATCCTTGGCCACCTCAAGTCCATCCACTCGGTTGAACTCATCTCTTGAGAGAGAAGAGATGATCACTCCGGCTGCTTGGGCATTGCGGTGAAGGAGCACGGCTTGCTCCGGAGTGATATCTTCTTCATTCTTAGGGATGTGTACCCCGGTCAACACGATTTGCCACAGTGAGGGGTTGAGTGACACAAGATGGATCTTCATATTGTGCTTCCACATCCCATAGTCGGTTCCATCGAATTGAAGAGGCTTTCCCAAAGGGATGGAAAGGTAGTGGTTGTCGGATACAAGACGTTCATAGTTGTAGCCTTGTTGGTTGTAGTTGATTATACCACTTGATGTGGAGGTTGAGGTGTCAACCTTGGGAATCTTCAACTTCTCTCGAAGTTTCGCCTTGAGTTGGCGAATCTCTTCGTCATCCGTTGATTTGTCTTGATAGAAGAGAATCTCTTCTGGAGTTGCTTGGACCTCACTGGTTGAGACTTCTTCGTACCCCACTCTGGCCATCTTCTCTCCGAGTTGTTAGACTCTTTTGGGAGAGTCCCGCTCTGATACCAATTGAAAGTTGCCTAGAGGGGGGGTGAATAGGCTAATTGACCTGAAATGACTCAATAAAATGAGATTAATACACAGGGGGCAGACTAATCCGGTCCAGGGGCGAACTAGTCCGGTCCACCTACAGGGAAAAGCCTAAAAAGGGTTTCTAACAGGTTTTAGTCTAATTCTTGTGATGCAATGTTTGTTAGAATAACTTAGTGAGCCTTAACAAGTTATATGGCAAGTATGAAGCTAAGGATCACAATAAAACAAAGGTGATGAGCAAAACAGGTAACTAACCCTAGAAGCAATATGTGATGAATGAAAGCTAAGAACGCAAGTGACACGAGGATTTTATCCTGAGGTTCGATCCCACATAAGGAATCTACGTCCCCGTTGAGGAGTCCACAACGGATCGAGTTCAACAACCCTTCCCTCACCAAGTTTACTGCACGGGCCTAACTTGGTTCTCCACTATCACAAAGAATGAATACAAGATTCGTTGGGGCTTCTCACAATCTGAGGCTCCCATCACAAATACAATTACGAATCACAAAGATTGACTCAGGCCATAGATCACAATGATTCACAAAGTGCAAGAGATCAAACCGAGAGCCAAAGAGCGGTGTTCTTCCTCTTCTTCACCTCACCAAACCCTAATCCACACAAGAATTAGTTTTAGAGGGAATGTAGGCAAGAAGGAATCTTTTGGGGGCTCAAGGTTGCTGTGGCGGCGCTAGGGTTTCAATTTTCTCAAAGGTTGGTTCAAATAAACCCAGGGGTCCTCTATTTATAGAGGTTCCAAGCTCATACTGCTGACTTCAGCAGATGGGCGGACTGGTCCGGCCTACAGCCCGGACTAGTCCGGCCTAGGGGACCACTGACGTCCCTGACAACTGTCGCACTGCGCGGCAATCGTCACACTACCCGCCAAACTTCAAATTCAAACGGTCACTTCAACAACGGACTAGTCCGGCCCTTACGGGACTAGTCCGATCTCACACAAAACCTTTTGTTCCGTGTGAAAACGGACTAGTCTGAAGACCACGGACTAGTCTGACCCCAAGGGCGGACTAGTCCGGCCTTCCCAGACTTAGTCTCTGAATCACCGACTCCTCTCAAACCCGGACTAGTTCGGCCCCCAGGGCGGACTAGTCCGATCTCAGTCAGGACCTCTTGGTCTGGACTAAAACGGACAAGTCCGTGGTTTTGGGACTTAGTCCCCAAAACCCATTTCATGACTATCCGGACTAGTCCGTCCCACAACGGACTAGGCCAAACTCAGTCAGACCCTTCTGGTCCGGCTGAAAACGGACTTGGTCGGCCAGTGGCGGACTAGTCCGGCCACCTGCACGGACTAGTCTGGCCCTACTGCCAGACTTCTTCCAACTCTTTTCTCTTAATAGGTTTCACCTCTAAACCGCTTTGAGCTCCCAACTTGATCTCAATGCACTTTACACACACATCCTCACACATATTTGACTAGTCTAAACTCGACACACTAGAAATCCTAGTTTCTCTTTTTCGAGTTGACATCGCCGTTTTCATCTTTTTCCTTTTTGAGGGATTGTGCTTCCACTTAGTCCACACCTGTGCTTAAGATCACTGAGCTCATTAGTCACTTAATTGTCGTTGTCGGTACCCTAAAAACCATACACCCCCTGAGGTTACAAAGATCTCAAGGGAAGGACATTTAACCCCTGACCGAGAGAAGCTCCGGACCTGACACGTGCCAGGCCACCCCGGAGCTTCCCGCTTCTCACAAGCAAGCTCCGGAGCTGCCACGTGTCCATACGTCGGAGCTGGCCGCTTCAAACCTCCGAGAGACGTTGTAACGGCTCCGGATCTTCAAAGGACAACCGCGGACTTCAAGACCCGATTAATTATCATTAATTCCACGTTAATGATACTTAATCAGGACGATCTTAACACCTGTAACGGCACTGTCGGAGCCGTTACAGGGTTATTAACAACAATTAATCTCGTGTATCAATACTAGTAACCGCCAGGGCCACATGTCGGGCCAGGCTGACTTGTAACGGTTTGTTCTTGTACTATAAAAGGACAAACCGACGATACACGAAGGGGAGGACACTCGAACGCTCTGAAGTTCACAAGTTAATACAACACACACACACCCGTGGAGTAGGGTATTACGCTCAGGCGGCCCGAACCACGTAAACCACTGTGTCACTCGTGTCCAATCGCGTTTCACCTTCTTGAGTCTCCGCGCGCCCAAACCGAACCACAAACTCCTTCAACACTTTCGTAGTGTCAGGGGATCTGCCGACTCCAACAGTCAACAGTTGGCGCGCCAGGTAGGGGGCGCCTGAGATCTTCAAGAATGGTGAATTCTGCGGTTGGATCATCCAACGGGCAACCTGCTGCTCAGGCTGTCGGAGGCAATCCCTCCAACATGCAGCCACCGGCAGGAGCCTCTGCACCAGCAGGAGTCATACTCCCACCACCACCATCTTCTCCGGCAAGACGTGCCGGGCAACATGATGGTGCACCGGCGTCACATACTGCGCCGGCAAGTCATGACAACCCAGAACACGCGCTTCATGCAGCGCGTGCTCTTCTCCAGCGACCACCACCTCCGGATGCATCTCAAGGTGCCATGGAGCAATGGAGGGCTGATGTCGAGCATTTGGTCGCAGCAGCGGCCGAACGCCTCAACAACCAGGGTCCACCTCCTTCAGGGCGGGCCCCGTCGCAGCGACGGACGTTGTCTGGAAGACTTGGTCCGCATGTCTCCAACAACCGAAGACGAGCTGCGTCACAGCAAGTGACGTCGTTGCCCTCTGGGGCACGACGCACCCATACCGCATCTCAGCTTTCGACACACGACCTCCGGGCGGAACTTGATCGCCGATACCGTCAATAGGATGGCCGTGTCCACATCGAGCGAGCTCGAGAAAGACGAGATGCACAAGACCTTTCTACTCTGGAAGGAGTAGGAGGAGGTTGTTCCGCCCTAGCCATGCACCTGCGCATGGTTAGATGGCCACAGAAGTTCCGGCCACACTTGCCGGAAAAATTCAACGGGACTGTCAATCCCGTAGAATTTCTACAGATATACTCCACTGCAATCTTAGCAGCTGGAGGAAACGAGGCCGTAATGGCCAATTACTTTCCAGTGGCCTTAACTGGGACCGCCAGGTCCTGGTTTATGAGCCTTCAACCCAACTCTATTGACAGTTGGGAGGAGCTGTGCCGTCAGTTCACCGCCAACTTCGGGAGTTCATACACCCGACCGGGCACTGAACTGGACCTTTTTGCGGTCGCGCAAAAAGGAGGAGAATCTTTGCGGTCATTCATCCAGAGATTCTCTCAGGTACGTAACACAATCCCTTCTATCTCAAGCGCTTCTGTCATTGTGGCATTCAGACAGGGTGTGCGAGACAAGAAGATGTTGGAGAAGCTGGCGATCAAAGAGATCACCAGCGTCACGGAGCTCTTCAGCTTGGCAGACAAATGTGCTAGAGCTGCGGAGGGCCGTGAAATGCACTCCAAACCAGCCTTGGAGGATCATAAAAAATCCTCCAAAGAAGAAGCCGCTACCTCCGGGAGTGGCAAGAAGAAAAAGAAGACCAACGGCAAGAAGAAGCCGTCGGCCGGCACATCCAACGTTGCAGCCACTGCAACTCCTGGTGGCCGGGGGCCACGCCCCGAGAAGCGACCTCGACCGTCTTCTGAAGATGGTGGCAAATCCAAGATGTGGTGCCCCATTCACAAAACGAGCAGCCACAGACTGGAGGACTGCCGGGAGGTCCAAAACCTTGCCGAGCGCTACAACAAGCGCCGGGAAGGGTCTCCCTTCCGACAGAGGGAGGGAAAACAAAAGGTCGATGAAGCTCCGGCTGAAGAGGAGTTAGGGTTTCAGGACCCCAAAAAGGTTCTGAAAGCCGTCTACACCTCCGTCGACGATGACTCCGACGTCTCCGACAACGAGCGTCGAAAAACCATGAACACCATCTTTGGTGGATCATGGGACATCACTTCTCGTCGTGTCATCAAGACTATGCGACGGGATATGGCTGCTGTAGCTCCTACAGCTAGACCGGAGCCACATCGAAAGTGGATGGACACACCCATCACTTTTGATGCTTCGGACTGTCCTCAAAGCATGGTCGGAGCTGGCCAATTACCCTTGATGGTATCTCCCACCATCAACAACATCCAGCTCCATCATGTCCTGGTAGACGGAGGTTCGGGGCTTAACCTCATCAGCTTTGAAGCTTTCACTAAGCTTCAGCTCCGACCTTCGGACCTCCAGCCCTCTCGACCTTTCTCCGGAGTAGGTCCGGGGGCCATCACTCCACTCGGAGCTATTACTCTCCCCGTTACCTTCGGGACCCGGGAGAAGTATCGCACCGAGAAGTTGGTCTTCGACGTCGCTCAGATCAACTTACCATTCAACGCCATCTTGGGTAGACCTGCCTTGTACAGATTCATGGCAGCTGCTCATTATGGATACCTGGTGTTGAAGATGCCAACACCAGTAGGCGTTCTCCGGATCCGCGGAGATCGCACTGCCGGAGTAACTGCTCTGGAGGAACTCCACGCACTCACCACAGCGCAAGAGGAGGACTCCAGACAGAAGCAAGCTCCACAACCTCCGAGCATTCGTCAACGAGGCTCGACCTCTGCACCCCCTGTGCAGCCAAGCGGCGACACTGACATTCCCGTCAAAGTCGTCCAAATTGGTTCCGATGTCACTCAAACTACCCGCATATCGGGTGGCTTGAACGACAAATAGGAACTCGCGCTCATCACTTTCCTCCGGGCTAACGTTGACGTGTTCGCTTGGCAACCGTCACAAATGCCTGGGATCCCCAGGGAAGTGATTGAGCACAATCTGAAGATTTACCCCGACGCTCGGCCTGTGCATCAGAAACCTCGGAAGCAATCAGTAGAGCGACAAAACTTCATCCGACAAGAAGTGAAGAAGTTGCTCGAAGCCGGATTCATCCGAGAAGTCTACCATCCAAAATGGCTGGCAAACCCAGTCGTTGTGCCCAAGGCCGGCGGGAAACTTCGGATGTGCATCGACTACACCACACTGAATAAGGCATGTCCAAAAGATCCATTCCCACTACCTAGAATAGACCAGATAGTGGATTCCACCTCCGGGTGTGAGTTACTGTGTTTTCTAGACGCATATTCTGGATATCATCAAATCAGGATGTCTAGGGAAGATGAAGAACATACTTCATTCATCACAGTGGATGGATTGTATTGTTACACAGCCATGCCTTTTGGTCTCAAGAATGCAGCTTCAACTTTTGTACGAGCTATGTACAAAACTTTCGAAGAACTCATCAGAGACATAGTGGAAGTGTACGTCGATGACATCATGGTCAAAGTCAAGAACAAGGAGTCCCTCTTGGACACCTTGCAGGCTGTCTTCGACAAGCTGCGGGCCACTCGCACGAAGCTAAACCCAGACAAGTGCGTATTCGGGGTTAGTTCCGGAAAGCTTCTTGGTTTCCTGGTAAGTCACCGGGGCATAGAGGCTAATCCGGCGAAGATAAAAGCCATTGAAGACATGCGGCCACCAACCCGCATCAAAGACGTCCAAAAATTAACTGGATGTCTAGCAGCCCTCAGCCGGTTCATTTCAAGACTGGCGGAAAGGGCACTTCCCTTCTTCAAGTTACTGAGGAAGTCCGGACCATTCCAATGGTCTGAAGAAGCAGAGAAGGCATTCCAGGAGCTGAAACAGTTCCTCACCACCCTACCAGTCTTGGTAGCTCCGAACCCTGGTGAGCCTTTATTGCTTTACATTTCAGCTGCTGACGAAGTCGTCAGTATGGTTCTGGTTGTGGAGAGATCGGAACTATTCAATACTCAGGAATCCAGACCCCTTCGGGAGGGTCCGGAGGTTCCTGAAAGCGGGTCTGGGTCCCAGCTCCCAGACTTGAACCCACAAGAAGCCACTTCAGAGGACCCGGATCCCTCCGAGAGGATCCAGGTCATTCCTGAAGAAGCTCCGGGTTCCTCCACCCAGAACCCGGAGGTCCCCGAAGAGAGTCTGGACCCCTCCGAGAGGGTCCGGATCAATGAAGAGGAAGCTCCGGACCCCTCCGGGAGGGTCCGGACCATTCAACGCCCGGTATACTTCATCAGTGAAGTGTTACATGATGCCAAGACTCGATACCTAGAGGTGCATAAACTGCTTTATGCAATTCTTATTGCCTCAAGGAAGCTTCGACACTATTTCCAAGCTCACAAAGTCTTAGTGGTGACTTCATATCCACTTCGAGCGATCCTGCATAATCCCAATTCAACTGGGAATATTGCAAAGTGGGCAGCGGAACTGGCCGAATTCGACCTTGAATTCATTCCAAGACAAGCAATCAAGAGTCAAGCGTTGGCAGATTTCGTGGCAGAATGGACTCCCTCTCCATTAAACCCTGGGGGCCCCAGCGAGCGGAAGACGGAACCTCAAGTTCCAGCCTTCACTAAGCCTCACTGGACCCTTTACTTCGACGGCTCCATTCAGAAGCAGGGAGCCGGAGCTGGAATCCTTCTCCTCGCACCAACTGGGGAGAAGGTGAAATACATGGTACACCTTGACTTCAAGGCAACCAACAACATGGCGGAGTACGAAGCACTCATCTATGGATTAAAGGTGGCACTATCATATGGTGTCAAGCAGTTGCTAGTCAAAGGAGATTCACAACTTGTTATCAAACAAGTGAAGGGTGAATGCTCCTGCAATAATCTCCAGCTGGCTGCTTACCTCCTTGAAGTCCAGAGGCTTCAGAAGGACTTCGAAGTCCTAGACCTTCACCATGTTCAGCGTGCTCACAACGCTGAAGCTGACGAACTCTCGACCAAGGCGTCAACTGGAGCTCCGGCTCCTGACGGAACCTTTGTCCGGAGGTTGTCAAAACCCACAGTTCAGCCTGCCGAACTGAACGAAGGGGGCGTGATCAGCATCTCGAAGCTGACGGTCCCGATGGCCCTGTTACCATGGCAGCCATCAAGGGTCGTAGGTGCTGCCGGAAGCTCCGAGCAACCCAGCACGCAAGACTCAAATGCTCAAGTCAGTTCCGATGCATGGATCTCGGAGATCCGGAACTACTTGAAAGACAACATCCTTCCCGACGATGATGTATCCGCTGATCGGGTAGTCAGATTGGCTAAAAGATACACGTTGGTAGAAGGGGATCTCTACCGGCGCGGTGCCAACGGCATCCTAATGCGGTGCATCACAAGGGAAGAAGGCTGCGAGCTCCTCGCAGAAATCCATGGAGGTGAGTGTGGGAACCACGCATCTTCCCGCACGCTGGTCGGAAAAGCCTTTCGGCACGGTTTCTACTGGCCTACAGCGCTCCAGGATGCCACTGAGCTAGTGAAGAAATGCAAAGCATGCCAATTTCATGCAAAGCAAATTCATACACCTGCTCAATCCTCACAAATGATACCTCCTACATGGCCTTTCGCTGTGTGGGGGATGGACATCTTGGGACCCTTCCCAAGAGCCGTCGGAGGTTACAAGTTCCTGTACGTCGCCATCGACAAGTTCACCAAGTGGCCGGAAGCTACTCCTGTTGTGACGATCAACAAACAATCTGCAATCAATTTTCTACAATCTATCGTGAGCAGATTCGGAGTCCCAAATAAGATCATCACTGATAATGGGACTCAGTTCACAAGCTCCGCATTTCAAGGATATTGCGAAGACCTCGGCATACAGGTTTGCTACGCTTCTGTAGCTCATCCTGCCAGCAATGGACAAGCCGAGAGAGCAAACGCAGAGATCCTTAAAGGACTCAAAACACGCACTTATGAGCGTTTGAAAAAGCACGGAGCCAATTGGATTGAAGAGCTTCCGCCCACTCTATGGGCCAACAGGACTTCTCCAAGTCGGGCAACCGGAGAAACACCCTTCTTCCTGGTGTACGGAGCTGAAGCGATCCTTCCTCCGGAAATCACCTTGGGTTCCCTCCGAGTCCGGACCTTCGACGAAGCCGCGCAGGACCAGCTCCGGCGTGAAGACCTAGACCTCCTCGAGGAGGGAAGGTGCCAAGCAGCTGTTCGGAACGCCCGATACCGCCAAGCTCTACGGCGCTATCAACAGCGGCATGTACACAACCGACAGCTCGAGGAAGGCGATCTGGTGCTACGGAGAATACTATCCAGAGAAGGGCAAAACAAACTCTCCCCCGGCTGGGAAGGGCCCTTCCGAGTGATCAAAGTATCCCGTCCCGGAAGCGTTCGCTTGGCTACTGAGGATGGGACACCTCTCTCAAATCCTTGGAACATCGAGCACCTCCGTAAGTTCTACACTTAATTCCACGGAGGTGAGTCTTAAGTAACTTGAAATGTATGTTATAGAGTCATTGTACAGAGTCGGGTAGTTCCTCCGGGAGAGCAGCCGGACCTTTCCCGAAAGGTTTGAAAAGCTCATGCAACACTTGATACAGTCTCCGGACTAGAAGTGTGGCTAACTACCCTGGGTCAAACGAGAAACCAAACACACTTAGCCTGGTTCCGTACCCTAAGAGTGTACTTGTTTCCCCTGTACCCCAGACCTATAATGAAAGACATCTTCATGTGAAATAGACTCCACGTGCATTCATTTTTGCATAGGCTCGACATTTTTATTTTTCTCTTTCATGTCTATAACAGAAACGTGCAATTCTTAAGAAATTTTAGTTTGACCGGTTTACGTACGATTCGAGTCGAATTGTCGGATTTTTTAGATTTAAATATCGTCTGTGGCCAACTCGCCTGAAAGCCGCCAAGCCATTCTAGGGCCGGAGTGCGCTATCGACTTAGCCTGGTCAAGCACCCTAAGTACGCCACTCTACCTACATCCCGGCAGGCCAAAGTAAGGGGGGTCCATGGACAATTGGATCTAAAAGAAAAGACAATTCATTCAGTCGTACTAAAAATCGTGTTCAACTTAAAATTCTCTTGAGAACCGTAAGCCGCGACGAAGTTATAGATAAGGAACGAATTTTACTATTTTTCTTGGCTTAAGTGTGCAGGAAAAATGAACCCTATGTTGATGGAGAAAAACCGGAGCTAACCAAGCTCCGACTCCCACCAGGGCGTCAACCGTCGGCGTTGACTTAAAGATGGTGAGAAGACCCTATCACTAGAGTCTGTTGCCAACAAACCAGGCGTGGCAAGGGTCATTGCCGGAGCTACTAAGCTCCGACAACTTGGAGTATTAAATATCGACGCTCAACGTGTTGGTAGAGGCTATTGCCGGAGCTACTAAGCTCCGATGATGGACAGTGCCGGAGCTTCTAAGCTCCGACGACTTCAAGGGACCTTCACTATCGAAAACTTCGGACCTAAATTATACGAGTTCGAAGCAAATTTGTCTTCAACAAAACTCAACATCCTTTTGGTACATGTCCACAATCAAATTGTGCACATCTACCAGGGGGCCAAGTGAAGATAAAGATGTTGAAGACAAAAAAATGAAATTCGTAAAAAAGTGAGGATTTCATTTCATCAGAAGACCGGAGATTACATCTGGAGACAAGGGATTACAAAATTGAGGAAGAAGAGAAGATACAAGTAAAGGCTAAGAGAGACAGTCCTAGACCCTATGGAAGAATTCGGCGACCTTCTGGGCGACCTCCGACACGCTGGCTCGGGTAGCTTCGCCTTCTCCTTCGACGGGGCCTTCAAGCACCGGATCCAGGGGGAATCGAGGGTTCCGGCTAGTGTAGCACGTCAACACATACTCTGTGACGTTCCTAGCCAGGGATTGCCCCTCGACTTCCAGCTGGTCCGCGATGACGTCGCCCACCTTGGAGAGCTTGCTGCCCGCAGCGCTCAACGCTTGCAACGCAAGGTCCGGCTCCGGCTCCGGATCATCCGGGAGCACGGGGCTGAAACCCATTGGCGCCAGCGCATCGTCGGCCTTGCTCAGGAACTCCCAAATTTGCAGGGAGTCCGTCTTCCTCAGGCCCTTCATCTCTTCCAGGGATCTCCGAGCCGCCGTCAGCTCCGAATTCTCGCGGGAGAGGCGCTCAACTTCTTTGGCGTTCTGCTGGATTTTCGCAGCAACCCGCTTCTCAAGTCTTCCGAGCTCCTCCTCCCGGAGGTGGATCTTGTTCCGGCGGTCGACCAGGTCTTTCTCCCTAGCCTCTATTTTCTTCTCCCGGGCGATAAGGGCACACTCGTACTCGTAGAGTCCCTGCCCCCGCACCCAGGTCTTCTCCTCCTCCTCGAGGCAGCGCTCTTCCAATTTTTTAGTGCGTTCCTCGAGGCCCTTGTCCGCCAGAGCTGTTTTCTCGGCGAGCTCCTCCTCCCGTCGCAAGACGTCATCCCGTAGCTCCAGGAGTTTTTGCTCCTCATCCTCGAGCCGCCTTTCCCTTCCTTCAAGTGCCTCTCGGCGCTTGATGAGTGCGGTGCTGATGGCCTCGAGTTGATCGAACCGAGCGTTGGCCGCGTCGTTAGCAGCCTTAGCTTGGTCATGGAACTCCCGGGATTGAGCGTCGAGGGCGTGAGTCATGCTCTCCCTCTCATCCAGCTAGGGCACTCCGAGCTTCCGGAGCGCTAGGGCACTCCTCCGGGATGGCCTCAGTCGCCACCGAAGAAGGTCCCGCCACCAAGTCTTCATTTGCCCCCTCAGGCTGGGGGCCGGCGACTTCATTCAGGCACTCTGGCTCCGCCACGGGTACCATCAACGTCGTCGCCTCCATTGGCTCCGGCCGGGACACTTCTTCTGAGGGAGGCTCAAGCTCCCTCGCCTCTTCAGCCACCAGCTCTGCGGCCGGCGCTCCAACAATCACCGGCTCTGCGGCCGGCGCTCCAACAATCACCGGCTCTGCAGCCGGCGCTCCAATAATTACCGGCTCTGCGACCGGAGTTTCGGAAGTAACCGGCTCAACTGCCGGAACCACTTCAACTTCCGGCTCGCATGCAGGGGCTTCAGCTACCTCCGGCTCAACCGCCGGGACTTCAGCACTTTCCGGCTCTGAAGCCGGGACCGCTACTCCCTCCGACTCAACATCCGGAGCTTCTACTTCTGCAGCACCAGGACCCGGAGCTTCTACTTCCGGGACGAGTGCCGCTGGCGCATCTTCAATCCCGTGGTCCGGCGCTACCACGGGAACTTCTGGAGACGAGTCGAGGTCCATGACCACGACAGTCGGCGCCGGAGCTGTCGCAGCCTCCGCTTGGGGCGGCACCGGAGCTGGAGCAGAAGCCCCCGCAGCCTCAGACACTGTGGCTGAGGGCGGAGCTTCACTCCCCTTCTTGGGAACGCTGCAGATAAAGAACGAAGAAATTGAGCAAATAGATGCTACAATTAAAAGTTAATCGAGGTAAGAAAGAAAAATTACCTTGGGAGGCTCACGCACCAGCTTGCGCGGAACCTCTTTCCCGGACGTTCCGGGCTGGCCACGGTCGGTGTAGGAGCTCCGGGAGGACTCCCAAGACTTGCCGTGGCCGCGGGCGTTTCCCGGGTCGGAGCTCTCCTTGATCGGGAGGAACTCCTGGACCTGGAGGCCCTCACCGCTTCACGTGCCGGAGTCGCCTGCCCGGAACTGGCACCTCCGGAGGGATCCACCACAGGAACGGTCGCGCTCCGGGAGGATCCCACCGCCGGAACAGTAGCGCTCCGAAAAGACCCCACCACGGGGACAGCCGCTACGGCGGCGGAGGATCTTCCTTCCTGAGGACGGGGAACTGGGGGGGAGGTAGCAAGCCCGACGGACCTTCCGTCAGCATGTCGCAGCTTCCTCTTCCGGCTCTCCGGCTCCTCCGCCAGCTCCTTGCCCTTGCCGATGACCTCAGCTCTTGGTTGAGAGACAGGGGCGGAGCCGCCTTCGGACAACCCAGGGATCGCCAACCGGGCGGTTGATCTTCTCTCGACGACGCCAAGGTCGTCAAGCGCGGGCATCTTCCGCCGGAGCTCCCTGCTGAACTCAACTTCCACGTTCAGGGGGAGGAAAGCCGGCGGCGGAGTCAAGTACTCTCCGTCAACATCGATGCCGTGCTGGAATTTCTTGAGGTGAAACTCCAAGGACTTCCCCACCATGCTGGACTTCAACCCGGTCTCAACCCGGTCCTCGTCCATCACGCTGTTGAGGGCCCAGGCGAGCTTCTCCCTCCTCTTCAGTGGTGCCCACCTGTTGGACAGGAAGTTGCAGAACACTGCCTGGGGAGTCAATCCTCCCTCCACACATTGGCGGATCCTGGTCAGGACGGGGTCGAAAGCTGCCGCCAGCACCGGAACTTCGCTCCACACCGACGTGTCAATGCCGGGCAGACCGTCTGGCAACTCCAACCGCTCATGCTCCTCCACCCGGACGACTACCCAATCTTTCTTCCAGTCATCCCACTTCCCGGAAGGGAATGACCGGAGGTACTTGAACGGGCACTTCTTGCGCTTCACAAAGTAGTAGAAGCCAAGGTACTCATCGCTTCGGCCGGTGGTTTGGACGGTGAAGAAGGTTCGGAAGAGCTCGATGCAGGGAGGGATGCCCACCCACATCTCGCAGAAGTGGACAAAGATGGACACAAGGAGAATGGAGTGAGGGCCAAGGTGGTATAGCTGCAGACCATAGAAGTCCAGCAGCATCAAGAAGAAAGAAGAAAACGGTGGGATCAGCCCCACCATGGCGTACGAGGAAAAATACACAATCTCGTCGGAGTGCTCCTTTTTAAAGGGAAGCTCTCCGCCGGCGCGGACCGAACGGTTGAAGAAGTCCGACGACCACCCCATGAGGGCTCGGACCTTCTTCAGATCGCTTTCCGTCTTCAAACGACTCTCACGCAGACCCAACTCCATCGCAGCACAGCTAGGCAAGAGAAGAGGAGCAAAGCACAAGTTGGGAGTTTGAGCGCAAGAACAGATGGAAAGCGTAAAGAACTCCCGACGGTGCGCTTTCCTTCTTAAGTAAGCCCTCGCAACGCTTGGATGGAAACTGCAGGGGAGTCAAGGATACTACTCAAGAATTCAACCCTGCCGATGACAAGAGGGCCCAGGACCACCCTGACGATCAAGTCGAGGTTCTTACCCAGGCGAACAGTTGTCATCACGAGGCGGGAAACCCAAAGGCGGCGGACTGACAAGGCGCGCGGAACCGATACGGTTTTTGTATCGGGAACCGGCGACCTTCAATTGCAAGAGATCCGCACGTCAAAGATCTTATCTGCCACCTGAGGTGCGCCACGCGTCGGGATTTAACCGTAAAGTCCCGCCAAAGGCACCTCCGAAGACCCTTGAAGACCCAGTTCAAGAGTCGTAAGTGTGGACCCACCTCCGGCGGAATGACTTCATCCCGTTGGCCTTCCCCGGAGGTAGGTCCAGGGGGCCACTGTCGGTACCCTAAAAACCATACACCCCCTGAGGTTACAAAGATCTCAAGGGAAGGACATTTACTCAAATTAAAGACCCTCGGGGGCCCACTTGTCAGACATAACCGGATCTGCTTCTCCAACATGGTTAACCCCTAGGTTGCCACGTGTACCGCCAGACCGGAGCTACTACACACAAGGGCGAAGCTCCAGGCTAGGTACCGAAATGGCACCTCCGGATTTAACCCCTGACCGAGAGAAGCTCCGGACCTGACACGTGCCAGGCCACCCCGGAGCTTCCCGCTTCTCACAAGCAAGCTCCGGAGCTGCCACGTGTCCATACGTCGGAGCTGGCCGCTTCAAACCTCCAGAGACGTTGTAACGGCTCCGGATCTTCAAAGGACAACCGCGGACTTCAAGACCCGATTAATTATCATTAATTCCACGTTAATGATACTTAATCAGGACGATCTTAACACCTGTAACGGCACTGTCGGAGCCGTTACAGGGTTATTAACAACAATTAATCTCGTGTATCAATACTAGTAACCGCCAGGGCCACATGTCGGGCCAGGCTGACTTGTAACGGTTTGTTCTTGTACTATAAAAGGACAAATCGACGATACACGAAGGGGAGGACACTCGAACGCTCTGAAGTTCACAAGTTAATACAACACACACACACCCGTGGAGTAGGGTATTACGCTCAGGCGGCCCGAACCACGTAAACCACTGTGTCACTCGTGTCCAATCGCGTTTCACCTTCTTGAGTCTCCGCGCGCCCAAACCGAACCACAAACTCCTTCAACACTTTCGTAGTGTCAGGGGATCTGCCGACTCCAACAGTCGACAGTCGTCATCAATCATCCAAAACCCACATGGATCCTAGATGCACTTTCAAACTCGTCTTGCCTTGTATCTCACAACCTCATTGTTTTCATTCCGTTTTCGGACGAAAACCCACTTGAACCCCTCTCTTTTTCAGTGAGTCATGTTCTGCCTTGATAGCTTCGCTCCATTTGATCCAATCTGAGTGTTGTTTACACACTGTCATGGTCTTAGGATCAGGATTATTGAGTTGTTCAGCTATCTTAGTGGCAAAGCATGAGTTGAAAACCATTGTACTACAGTAAAGTAATTCTCCGAAACTAGTATAATTGATGAGAATTTCTTGTACCCCGTGAAACTCATCATGATTTCCCAACATGTGAATATTAGGGTCTTTCGATCCTCTAGCCTACTCTATAGTGCACACTTGAGGGCTAGGTCTTGGATGGATCACATCCAATTTGTTTCCATCAATATTTTGTTGACTTGCATTTACTTTATGTGAGGAAGATTTTGCCCTCGTAGTCTTTTGACGCTTATTTGAAGCATCTTTCTGCTGAATTGCTCTCCCCCTTTTCGGAGGTAAAGTGGGTTTTATTGGTACCTCCACTCTACATGGTGCATTAGAAGCAAGATTTAAAGACTTTGTGACACCTTTATAATCAGTAAACGCATCTAACAGGTTACTAGCAATTTGCTGTAACTCAATAATTTTCTGAACTTGAAGTTCAGTTTCCTTTGTATGTGGATCATAGGATAGGATGGATTGATCATCCTAATTAACTTCTCGGCTTTCATTGATATATTTATTATCTCCCCCTAAAGCCGGAAAATGATCCTAATTAAAAATGCAATCAGCAAACCGGACCGTGAATAAATCACCCGTTAAAGGCTCCAAATATTTTATGATAGACGGGGATTGAAATCCCACATAGATCCCCAATTTTCTATGAGGGCCTATAGAGGTTCGCTTTGGTGGTGAAATTGGTGTGTACACTGCACATCTGAATTTCCACATATGGGAGATATTTGGTTGATCTCCACGCACAAGTTGGAGTGAAGAGGTGGTATAATATGCAGTTAGACGTAGTTGTAGTAGATCAACAGCGTGTAAAACTGTATGATCCCAACAAGATGTTGGTAAATTGAATCCTTGCAATAATGGTCTAGCTATGAGTTTAACCCTCTTTATGAGATATTATGCTAAACCATTTTGTGTGTGAACATATGGAACAGAATGTTGTACTTCAATACCTTGATCCATACAATAATCATTAAAGGCTCGAGATGTAAATTCAGCAGCATTGTCCTTATGGATACTTTTTATCCTATGTTTAGGATAATTCACTTTCAACCTTATGGCTTGTATCATAAATTTGGCAAAAGCATAGTTATGTGTAGATAATAAACACATGTGCGACCATCTTGTAGATGCGTCGATTAAAACCATAAAGTATCTAAATGGACCACACATTGGTTGTATGGGTCCACAAATGTCTCGTTGAATGCGTTCAAGGAACTTTAAAGGTTCAACATGGATCTTAAGTGGAGAAGGCCACAAGATCAACTTACCCATAGCACATGAAGTGCACACAAAATCATTAGATTTTGGAAACTTTGCATTACTTAATTCATGGTCGGTGCAGTTACCAATAATTTTCCTCATCATCCCTATTTCAGAATGGCCTAGGCGTGAATGTCAGGTCTTGAATGTATCAACATTCTGGAAAATCACCTTGTATGAAACATATGGTACGGGTTTAATGTATGTGAAATACAATCCAGATGGAGTAGAAGAAATTCTTTCTATAACTTCATGGTCATATGCGGAATTATTAGAAATAAGAAGAAATTCTTCTTTATTTTCTTCATGAGTACATATATGTAACTCATTTTTCCGGATATCTCTAAAACTTATAAGAGTACGTGTAGAATCAGGATATAATAAAACATCCTCAATTACCATTTGTGTCCCATTAGAAAACATAATAGTGGCTCGACTAGAGCAACTATTGTAGCATCGTTTTCAGCGATGGTTAAAACATTTTCGGACCTCCTAGTTAGGGTCTAGAAATATTTTGTTTTCCTAAGTATAGAGTTTGTGGTGCAACTATCCACAAGACACATTTCTTCTTCCATTTTAACTTCCCGTAAGATCTAACAATTAAGAATTGTAAAAATTCAATTAGTTGCATTAAAATATATTTACATAATTAGAGTATTACATAACTCTAATACATAAGAACATTATGTTTATTATAACACACTTTTTACATAGACTATTGTATTTACAAATAGCTATGGTAAGCGATCTAGATTAGGTCGCCGAACATGTCGTTCGATTTATATTCTACCATAGCATTGTGCGTGTCCGTGTAATCATCAACACTTAAATTTGGCTTGTTGTTTCTTGGATTTTCAACATCCTTGCTTGAACAACCGACTTCAATTGTTGGCTTTGTCGGGATAGTAAAACGAGTTTCATACTCATTTCCCGATCCTTGACCTTTCTTGTCATTTTTCAGTGATTTCTGGTACAATGCCACAAGGTGCTTAAGTGTGTGACACTTATCAGTTGTATGTTTATAAGTGCCACATGCCTTACGCTCCACATTCTTCCCTTTAAAGGGAGCACCATCCTTTTTTATCATCTTTGAATTTTTTTTATTTTTCCACCTATTGCGACATCGTCTTGCAGACCTACCGTTCTTCTTTAGATTTAAATCCTTAGAAGCATTTGTTTTCTTCTCATTATGATGTATTTCAGGAAGAGGAGCAGCCCCAACACGATGTTGGTGATGATTCTTAGTAGTAAGTTCATCATGCTTCTCTGCCTGAAGTAAATCTCTAATGAGGTCAGCATAATTTTGGTAGTTTCAGGCCCGATATTGATGTTGTAAGACCCGATCAGATGGAAGCATAGTTTGAAGAGTCTTTTCAATCTTATCTTCTTCTGATGGTTCTTTCTCACAAAATCATAATTTGGCGTATACCTTATGAACAACATGATTATAATCTCCAATAGACTTAAAGTCTTAAAAACAACGTTGAGTCCACTCATGGTTGGCCTCAGGCAATAATATTGCCTTTTGCAACCTAAAGACTATGAGTTTCCTCCTCCATCACATATTCTGACTTTAAGTTGGGGTGAAGTTGGTTCCGAATGATGTATACTGTATGGTACTTATATATTTCCAAAAATGCTACATTCCTATTCCTACTTTAAGTTGGGGTGAAGTTGGTTCCGGATGATGTATGGTGTCTCGTACTTATATATTTCCAAAAATGTTGCATTCCTTTCTTATGGAGGAGTTAGTGCAGCCATGCTTCGACGGAAAGTCAAGCTTATCTTGATGTCCAAAGCCCATGTAGGGTAGTTGTGGCCATAAGGGCAAGTTCTTCAAACTCGCGAGGCATTGATTCCTACATGTAGGAAACCAGAGACTTTATTAATAAATTCATCATGGTGGTGTTGTAATGTGTGTTAATCATAATGAAAAACACATAGAATTTATATCCAGCCAAATTTTGAAAATGACTTGACAAAAAGAATAAATCAAAGTATAATTCATATTCAAGAAGGCCAATTTGAAGAAATAGCCAAGTTAAAATGAATAATATACTTTAGTATCTTTATGTATGATTCATATTTTATTAAGCCAAATTTTAGTAAAATGGCTTAACCAAAACTGAATCAAATCACTTTATATTTTATGTGTATTCATATTATTGCATCATAAGCCATTTTTTTAAAAAAATTAGCTTAAATGATGGTACATGTAAATATTAGAAATGTAGTTAACAAAATTCTATTACTTTTGGGTCAAAATTAAAATAATGGTCTGAACAAAAGGAATTTTGGACAAAGTGTTAATGACAGAATATTTGTATTCATTTGGCTAAAATTTTAAAGTTAGCCAAATTTGTAAATTCAATCATAATAGTGCAAAATATATTGCAACACAACACTTGTCATAATAATCACATAATATTGATTATAACTATATTTACATAACATTTGCAAGATTACACAACTTTGTAGGATTTGAATCTAAATTCAAATTCTAATTTAAACTGCAAATAGTATAATAAAATAGAAAATAAAATAAGATGAGAATGACAGCAACAGGCCATTTGGCCCACTTCGGCCCAGGCGACATGTGGCCTTGCGGCCCATTTGATCGTGCGGCCTGGCGGCCCGAGGGTGCGTGGTTTGGCTGGGTATAAGGGGCAGGGAGCGGGTGTGAAGCGGTTAGGTATAACCCTAGTCGTAATCACATCATCGGCTCTTCCGTCGCCTCCTCGGTACCACCATTGCCACCACCACCTCGTACCCTTCGTCGCTTCTTGCCATCCACTAATTTTAGTTACTTTGCCTTTGGTCCGCACTTGGCTGATGTTTTTCTCCTCCGCCTTTCTTCCACGCAGGCGCCACACCCCCTCCTTCACTCTTTTTTCGGCGCCGGTCCTCCACTGTTTACCGACTCGGACCGGCGGCCAAATCCCCCGACCGGGGTGCTCGGCAACTACCGGCGAGATGGAAAAATCGGCGAAGGATGCGTTCCTGCATGGTCTCGTGAGGGCCGACGGGGAACCGAATTCTGAAGGCCCGACTTCATTTCGAAGGGTCGTTGGTGGGGTTGCGGTTGAGGGCAGCATCGGTGGTTGTTGCGGAGTCCTCGACGCCAGTGGTCCTTAAGGACGACCATTTGGCTTGATGCGGATCCTTGCCGTGCGCCGTAGCGCCGGCGGTGCCACGACCCCGGGGACCATCATGATGTCATGGTTATCATTTTCGTATCCTCCTCCTCTTTCCTCCCCCTGACCGCTCAATGACGAAGGATGTGGAACCAACGCAACCCGGTTGGGGTTCTCCCCATTGTGGACGACGCTCGGTTCCTCTTGACGACCCATTTGTTGGGCGTCCGGATCCGAGGGACGGGCGGAGTAGGGGGTTGGAGATCGTTCTTGGATGCGGCATCGTAGTATGCCTCTTGGCGGTGGTGACATCGTAGTGGCAACCGCTCGATGGTGATGATGACCTTCACGGTGGCAGTAGCGGTAGCAACCATATCGCCGTCCATCATGGCGCATGCGGTGACAACGACGACATCGCCGGCCACCACGACGCACATGGCGACTTGGTCTTGTTGCAGGGGCAAACATGACGGTGGTCTCCATTGATTCGGCGAGAAGGATCATCTTGAAAGATGATGAGAACGAAATCGGTAAGATCACTTCTTAGCATCTTACCCTGGTTTCAATCTTCAATCTCTCTTGATCGCTCGTTAGAGTGTGGTGATAACGTGTTGAAAGTAGAATTGAACAACAGAGAAGAAAATTGAAAGAGAGACACAAAGATGGTTGCAAAATGATTGTATATCTTTATTCATTCATTGCTCTTCTATTTATACATGTTGAGAGGACACAAAGACAAGGGATGTGTCCCTTAATGAAGGGACAATGTAACTACCCTATGGCAGTTATCAAGTCGTCACATTTTGCATGTGTTATAACACTTTGTATACAGTTTAAATTTTTAATGTATTTTGTGTAAGAGATTAAAAAGTTAAAAATATAACTTGCCCCTGTTTTGGTGTGATGCAAACAAGAATCAAGAATTTGAACATGTTATAGTTTATATCAGAAATTACAGTATGTTACAACTAAACTCACAAGTTTAAAATACAAGCTGAATTCTCCGCATACGGTATGCACCAAGACCCCTTGCATACCCATCTAGATGTACACCACATCATCAAATTCTAATCTCAAAACATATCCCTAACTACGAGAAATCAAATAAGACTATTTCCAACAGACTCCCTATTTAAACGCCCAAACTTTTTTAAGTGTTTAAACACTATCCAACAGTCAGTCTAACTAGGAAGTCCATCTAAGGAGAGCTACCCTCCGTATAGTCCATCTAAGGAGAGCTACCCTCCGTATCCCAAACATAGGTGTTGGACTCAACTCTCCCATCTCAACTACCGCGTAGGGAGGAAAGAAAAGATCGCAGAAGCAGTTGAATCCTCACTTCTTCAGCGGCGTGGTGTGCGGAGACCGGCGGCGGTGGCGAGTGCGGAAACCGGCAGCGGCGGTGCAAAGACCGGCATATTGAGTCAGATTGAATTTGTGCGTACGCTGAAACCAACTTGCTCTTCCACTCGAGGGACATACGCATCCTTCTGCTGACCGTCGGCCATCACAGGCGAAAGGTCAGCTTCCCTCCTGCAATCTTCGTTCTCTCTTTCTTTCTCTTCCCTCCATCGTCTCATGTTTTCCCACTGCATTCTCCTTGTACCAGGATTCTGCTATATGAAATATGCTATGTGAATGTACAGAAGTAAATCCCCGAGGATTCTGCTATCTGAATTTTAGTTTGATGTTGGCATAAACAGAACAATAAGTGTCAGCTTTTTTTGCATGTATTCAAGTGATCTGTTGACAAATTTGTGAATGCCAGCAACTCGTGGCTGGAGCTCACCGGATTCGAGCTGCAGGCTGACGGGTGCTGAAGCCGTCATCATCCGTCGGCAGTGGGAGTGGCTCGAATCTGCACGTACTCGATGCTTTCCCTACCGCCCGCGTCGCGATCGTCTTAATGTTGCTCGCGCGTCGGCTCCCTGCTATCGGAGTTGTTGGCTCCTTCAAGCCGCCCACGTGGCGGCTGCTTCCGTCGCCTCCGTCATGGCCTCCTCCGCGTCGCCCCTCGCCAAACCTCCTTCACGCAGTCCCGCTCGAGGCCTCCTGCCGAATCGCTCCTCCCGTCGCCAGTTACGTGCCTTTACGGCGCGGCTCCTCTTTGTTCTTCCTCCTTGTCTCGAGAAGGCCGAAATGTTGTCTTACCTTATTCTACGCTCTCTATTGGAGTGTCTACGAAATAAGCTATAAAAATATGTTTGAGGCAGTCCAAACATCTCTTTTTTGGCTGCATTGTTGGGGGTATTCTAAAAGAGGACCCCACATACAAAGTTAGATTGGAGAGTGTCCATCCGGCCAGGTGTAAAAAATTCAGAGGGTATGCACAGTTTCAGTTATGTATATCGTATTCAGAATTTTTCTCTCATAAACTATGCCACAGCAAAATTAGAAGAAAAAAATAACTGAGAGAAGGCGGAACGGAACCGCGGAAACCAAAGCCAAACGCCGAGTCCAATGCCCAAAGCCCCAAACCGGCCAGAGCAGCAAACCCTATTTAAACCGCGGCGGCCGCTTCCTCCCGCGGCCCACCAGATCCGACCGCACCACGTCATCCCTCACCGGCGCCACCCCTCCCCTCCGGCTACCGCAGCCATGGTGTACGTGGATTCCTGGGACGAGTTCGTGGAGCGGTCTGTTCAGCTCTTCCGCGCCGACCCCATCGCCGTACGCAGGGCCCCGATCCTCCCTTATTCCCCATCTTGCGGGAGCCTCTCCGCTGCCGATCCGTTCCGTGTGTCCGATTTAACCTAACCTGTTGCGCGTGCTTACAGACCCGCTACGTGATGAAGTACCGGCACTGCGAGGGGAAGCTCGTGCTTAAGGTCACTGACGATCGTGAGGTACCGTACCTGAGCTTATTTGCCCAGATTTGCTATTGGCTTGGCGGGTTAATTATGTGATGCAGATTCGGTTCGGGCGTGCTTCTGCGTCCTGCGCGCGTTGCAGCTTAGAATCGTGCTGATCGATGAGTATTGGAGTCCAATTGATTGTGTGCCTTGGCAAATGCGTCTTCCCATAGAACAATATTGTTGTGCTTCATGAGGTCATTCTGTTTGTAGATTGTATTGCATGATAGCTGAATTTATAGAAAATAGGTTCGTACACCACTTTTAGCAATGGCTCATAATGCAGGATCTCTTCCTCTACCTTTTACCATAACTCCTGCTCGTTGCAAATCCACCGTACGAATAGTATCTGCTTCTGTGCTTTGACCGGCATAGGGTGATGCTTATCCGGGAAATTAACCAATGTGAAGATTGACTATTGTTGGTACACTTGTTCTAATGGAGCTGTAACTTTGGAGATGACTGTTTTATCCTGGTGGTAGTTGGTCTAATAGAATTGTCACTTTGGATGTGGCTGTATTTTGGTGATGGTAGTTTTTTTATGCGAAGCATATATGAAATGATTTTGTAATAATTAATTGCTGAAGGATCAAGGTGTTCCTTCCCCGGAATAATTTTGTAATAGTTCCATGAGTATCCTTAGCCAGACCTCACAATGTGTGATAGCCTTCGGTATTGGATATACCCCTTTTAAGTGCTGAAGGATAATCCTGCATTAACAAAAAAGTTGGATGATGCTTATTCCATTGGGAACTCATCTAAGTTAGACCGTTGCACATGTTCCAGTAGACTAATGCGTACCTAGACATGCAAGTCCAGTAATTTAGACCTCATTGAACTTGTTATCTGTTCGGAGTTAACATATTAGTTACTACTGAACAACAGTGAAGAAAGAAAAAAATTCACACTAGGAAAAATCGTCAGCTTCCTTCCCAACTCATTGCTTTTATCCATTGTAACACTGTTCACAGTACTGCAATTTGCGCCGTGAGCTAGTCCACTGTTCTTGAGTCTAGTGTCTTTTGTCGATTTGCATTGGATAATCACATGGTTATGCTATCACTGTGCCAAGCAGTTAAATAATTAAATAATCAAATTGTACGGTATCTAAAATGAAAACTAACAGCTCTTGATTCCACATTGACAATTTGATTTTGCTGAACATTCTTATCAAACCATAGTCCATGTACTTAATCATCACTTGGTTTTATCTTACACTCTACAATACAGGTGGTTTAGTGCTCTACCCTTGTGGTTCCAAGATGTGCCTTGTCCAGTGCATTGGCTTCTATATTTTGCAATATTTCAATCCATCTTCTTTGTGCATCTGAATTTAAAAAGAAATTGTACCTACTACAATTTCAAGTTTAAGTCTTGATTTCTCCCTGCCGTGCAAGGAGTATCACCAGCTTGTTACAACATCATCCGATTCAAGCTTGCGAATCACGTGCAAGGAATATCACCAGCTTCTTACAACACAATCTGATTCAAGCTTGCAAATCACATGCTTAAATTGAATGCTATATGATAGATGAACAAAATTATTGAAGTGGAAAACTTTAGGTTGTCATGTTCCACTGTTAACTTTTCTATTCCCTCTGTCCCAAAAAGTGTATTGCTGGGTTCTGTTGACCGTGTTTTCTTGTTTTTTTTCCAATTTTTTCTACTAATTTCTACAAAATTCAATCAATTTTAACAACATGTGAATTATATATTGTGGATTTTTTTGGGAAAAATATGAATCTCATATACTTGAAGTTTATCAAAGTTATATAAATATTAAGTCAAAGACAAGAAAAAACGTAGTCAACCAAATCATAGACTAAACTCTTTTTGGAACGGAGGGAGTAGTTTGGAAGCTTTCATCGTAAGAACTCAGTATGATCCGAAATTTCATTTTAAAGATATTGTAGTATGATGTGACAGATGGATTTCGTTATATGTTCAAAGATTTGGTTCATGAGGGCTTCTGAATATTGTTACTTGACCCAGAGCTAGGTGCAGCCTCCATGTCCTACTCGGTGTAGGACAGGCAGGGGGGGTGGTGCACCAGGAGCTGGGCTAGAGTCTGAGTAGGACTCTTCCCTGGTGCGGCTGGCACCTCAATAGGAGTTGTCAGGTTTATCTTAGAGATAATAATAGAGTCCAGGAGTATTTCCTAGGAGATTTCCTTGGAGATAAGTCTGTATTTGTCTTGTGTAATCAATGTAGGATACCTCATGTACCCAGGCTATAAAATAATGTCTGCCCCTGTAATCTCTGCAAGTTCATTGAGTAAACAAATATTTCCACCAGAACTAGCCCTCACGGCAACAGGTCAATCTAGACGATTTCCTCTGAACTCGTTTAGATCAGGATCAAGTTTCTGCAACCCCTAGCTCTTCTGTAGCAGAGGCGTCAACCCTCTTCTAATCCCCTGTTCTGTTCTGATCACCCTGATCAGGAGCAGAGCTGATCTCTGTCCTAACCTGCACACATCCAAGACCCTCTGTTCTTTTCTGTCAGACGCACCAGGGTCTGTTCTGCTCAGTGTTATCCTAAACTGTAAATGGTAGACAGTCGGCGAAGGTTTGTTTACCATTTAGACGGTGTTTAAACGGATTAACGGTACGTACTATAGCTACAATATTGTAGCATGAAAAAAAAACATTTTTCTATCTTGAAATAACTTTGAATGACTTGATGTACGCAGTATAGAGCATACGTTCGGTTGCTACTACTTCGATACAGTATAGAGCATAGCATAGCTGAGGACACACCCTAACAAAAAATCATAGACATGAAATGCTAAGATCTACCATGATAGAGAAAAAAAAACAGCACAGGTAATGATTGTGTTTAACTGAACCTGTCAAAATCCATCAACGTCAAAATGTTGATCCTCAGTATGAAACTACCCAGCAAGACGCATTAGCTAACAGCATGTAATCTGGATCTAGAAAACTGGTTGAGGGGAATCGAGAAACTAACAACATTAGAACAGGATGACGACCTCAGCTTGCTAATGGGGCGGGGGGAGGGGGCTGAACCTGGCGGACTGCAGCTCGGTGGCGGCGAACAGCGGTTCGACAGAGGGCACTTGGCGGCTCCACAGACACCAGGACGGCGGCGCGCAGAGGATGGCTCGGAGGGCGGCGGCGCGGCAGTGCGCAGACGGCGGCTTGGCGGCGCGCGGATGGCGGCTCTCTGGCGGCGCGATGCTCAGACAGCGGCGCGATCCGGGCGGGGTAGGGGGTGGCGGTGCGAGCGTGTGCTCGATCTGGGGGAGGCCGGGAGGGGAATGCGGTGCCTTAACGGGCGGAGGAAGAGTAAGATCCGATTTGTAACCTAGCTTCATTTTATATGCTTCGCCTAACGGTCTGAATCGATGTTTAAACCCGAACCAAACCCGTTTCGTTTAGCCTGTTTAGAGCGTTTAGACGCCCGTTGACCTGTTTAAATGGGTCAACCGTTTACAGACCCGTTTACCCCCTAAACTGCGCAGTAGCTATCCGTTTACCGTTTAAACCCATTTAAACAGCCGTTTAGACCCGTTTAGGATAACACTGGTTCTGCTCAACCAGAACAGATCAGTACCTCTGCAGATTAAGAACAGGGGCTGAACAGGCCGGATTCCCAACATATATGAGGATCTGATATTGAATTTTGTTGTGCGACTAATCTTTTGTAGTTCTGTTCTTCACTAGTGATTATAACCATTTGAAAAGGCACCAGAGGAATAATAACACTTATGGGATTACATGTTTCCAGAAAAATATGCATGTTTCATGTGTCAGTATTGCATCAGGATATATGAATCTTTTTTTTTTTTGGTTTCTATGTACCTTTTGCATGCTAGTGTCATTTAAAATAGGGACCATACTTTGTTATATATGAAGTTCGATAGTATCATAAAATATTTGAAATCTCGAGGTTTAGCGGTTTAACTGCCTTTGAAACTGTATGAAACCATCTGTAGTTCAAAAAAAAATGTTCCCTTATGTTGCTTCTGGTAACTTGCATTGCAGATTTAATATATGATGAATGATCTAGACAATGATGATTTTGGCCAGAAGCTAGAGATAGGAGAAGCTGAGAGACTGGAAAACAGTTTTCTGTTTAGCTATGATTAGCATTGGCCTTGTTATATACAATTTGACATTTTGTAGAACTAAATAGTGTCTTGTCATTGCTGTTTTAGCCTGGTAGTACTTTGAAACAATTGTTTGGTTTTCTTGTAAATTATATTTTTGTATGTATCTTTAGTTGGTAAACCATTTTCAATGCAAAATTTTCAACCATGTGATATAGTAGTGCTACAAAGTGGGGTGGCTGCTTACTAAAGGTTTAAAATTGTATATTTATTCTTACATTTCGTTCTAGAAATATTCATATCTATACTTATCATCTTATTTATTCTCCTGCATTGGTCAATTCTTTTTTTTTTTGCATAAAATGCAATGCACTTCCATCCTGTCTGATGATGTGTTTTCTAACCGGTTATATGGACCATTGTGCATCAAGATATACCGCCCTGCTTCACCTATTTGCCTAACACAATTAATGGACTAGTTTCTTTCTTTTGAGAAGAATCTCATGGGCTTGTTTTCTCTTATCATACATGTGCTTCCCTATGATTTGCAGCAAACACTACCATCTTGTCTGTTTGTTGTTGTGAGGTTTCACTTACAATATATTTAAATGGTGGTCTAACTTGAATTGTTTGGGATTAAAAGGTTTTGTTCATGTTGGTAATGTCACAGAAAATGTGTTTGAAGCACCCCCTGTTTTGCTGACACAAGTGTAATTCCTGCAGTGTTTGAAGTTTAAAACAGATCAAGCTCAGGAGGCGAAGAAGATGGAGAAGCTCAATAACATCTTTTTTACTCTCATGACCCGTGGGCCTGATGGTATTATTTTTTCCCTGGAGCTGTGATTCTTAAGATCAAGTACTGAATTGTTTCACTAATCCGTGTTCATGTTTCTCCGTTGTGCAGTTGATATAAGTGAAGTTTCAGGGAAGGAACAGGCGGAACAGCAGCAATCAAAGAAAGGGCGGGGTAGAAGACAGTAGTTTCTAGTTTCCTTCTGATTTCTTTTAGAAACTTCGCAACCGAAACCGTGGATGGACATTTCATTCACCTGGGTTGCCCCTGGCATGTAACTGAAGGAAATTTAGCGATCTTGGGCTTTCTGGTACAGAACATATTCTATGCACTATAATTGCAGCTTTTCTCGGCTCTCTTATATGAACGTGACTAGATGATCCGCTTGAATTCATCAGACATCTTGGTCTTATCGTGCATTTCATAATATGTGGGGGCATTAGGCATTGCATGTGCTGCCGTAGCTACCGCGACGCTGACGGTGCAGCAACAGCGGACCTCAGCTGACAGCTGATACGACTGGTAGTGTTCCAGCTTGCAGAGGGGGTCGTGGAGGCAAGTGTGCATATGCATGTCTGGCGACATTGAAGTCGATAGGACTGTTGGTTTGCTGCGCGTTCGCTGTGGGCGATGGGCGCGAACATGTGTGGTTTGCCATTGGTTGTCTGTTCCCTTGTTCTTGGATTCATCACAGCAGGATCGTATATGATTGTTCTTGGATTCATCACAGCAGGATCGTATGATTACGGTAACGTGGTCAGCCTGCGACGTGCGGACCCCGATACCTTTGAGCTTGGAGCTTATCTCGTGCTGCTGTAACGTGGCTAGCGTCACTTGCATGTCTTGTTTCCAGCCTGTGGTTTAATTTGGTTTTGGCTTGAGATGATCTGAAGGATGCACTCCAATCATTCGCAGCGCTTGTCTAGTGTGCCTGGTAGGATGAAAGACCTACATAGCCACTTTCGCAATTTCACCCCCATTCTCTCCCAGTTCGACAGGGACGGTGTTTTATATGGTATAGGGAAATGAAACGATTGCAATCTAAATGGTTCGTAGTTTTTTTCTCTAAGAAGTGCTGCAAACCAAAATAGTGGCCCAGATTCCTACGAAAGCGCATACAGAGGGCAGCAGATTTTCAGTGAGAATGGTTCACCTTTCATGTATCCTTTGACGGTATTGTTTGTTCATTCTGAACATATCCGGTCAAACTGTTGCCCGGAGAACCTTTTTAGCGGATGGAAGCTTTTCGGGAGTGGCCATGCGTTTATTTTATCCACCGGAAGCAGCTCCATCTGCAAAGGCTAGTCAAAGTATAGGTAATTTTTGGTTGGGCGCTACAGAATCTAATCTAAGACGAGCTGGATGGCAGTTGGCAGTAGCATCTGTTGAAGCGGCTTTATTTGGGCTCGATTGCCTCGCTGGTCATGCAACTCGAACGCAGAGTTTTCAACTCCAGGATTGTCACGAGTGCACAAGAGGGACATGATGCAACGCATCATCATCATCGTCGTCATCACCTCGTGCACTTCCTTTGCTGCCGCTTTTCTTACTTGGAAATGGAGTGCATGGTACGTGTTCCCGAGAGCATCCCATAAAGGCAGGATTCTCAGTTCTCACTGTTCTGCCTCCATGCACCGGGATACCGTTCCCCGATTCCGGCTCCCTTCACTGGCGATCGAGCCGGCGCTGCCGGGCTGCCCGAGGTGCCTATTCCAAGCAAAAATCATGGAGGCGAACACGCGACGCGAGCCTGCCCTCCGCCTTTTTTTCTCGTCGACCGTTGGAGCCTTGGATGGACAGCAACGGTGACCGTCGTAAACCCAGCGGTCCGACGAGCGGCGCGTCACGTACATGCACCGTGTCGTCTCCTCTGCTACACGAACGGGGCCCGGCCGGCCATGCGCGGCAAGGTCTAGGCCATCGTCGTATTGCTAGGCCGGTGGCTTTCCAGGGCCGCCTCGTTGTTGCTGCGGCCCTCGTCAAAGGTCGCGTCCTCTCTCTCTGCTCCCTCCCTTTTTCTGTGGCGTAAACGAGCGCCGCTTTGGACGCCAACTGTCCTTTCTATGGCGTCTCTGTCTCTGTCCACAACGGCTGCATTTACTGATCGGTTTGGATGTTATTTTTTTAAGGAAATGTCACTTTATTGACTAAGTAACATCATTTTATAGTTTATCACGCATACAATCTATATTTACAACACTTGATATTTTACAAATCAAAGAATTGGCATTACGAGACAACTTATGTGCTATGACATTTGTCTCACGACTCAAGAAAGAAATAGAGCAATACTTGAAGTCAGAAGTCATATATTTGATATCGGCAACCCCCTATGTTTGATCGATCTAGGACAACATAATTAATTCTTTGAACCATGGAAAGACAATTTGAAAATAACCTTATCTTAGAGAAATTATGATCTTTAGATTAGAAGAGTCCGACGGATTGCAATTCCTTTAGTCAATTCAGCAATTGGAAAACGCATTTATGCGTTCATTATACGAAAGGAGATGAGATCCTATGTGGTTACGAATCACCATTCCTCATCCCATATGATTATTAGAAGGAAACAGAGTAGGATCGACATTGACGCATACTTGATCTTGTTGCATTGCATGCAAACAAGGAATAGATGGAGTGTCTTCATTTGAGATGATCCTCTCTGCTTGAAAGAATGTTGACAAATCATATCAACATAAGCAAAGATTTTTTTTAGCCATAATGAGGTTAAGGAATGCACCACCATTATTTTTTTTGTCTGATTTCGAGGCTCCCAAATATGCCATATTGTAGCCATCATGACAATAATATTAATTCTGATTCTCTTGTCAGGGCATAAAAAAACAATTGCTTTGTATTGTACAAATGTTTTATTTGTAAACTGATCGGGAAACGTTCTTTTATATGTTTTCATATTGCATAAGGACACAAAAAGAAATCAACTTATTCTTCTTGGCTACAAAAAATGCAACCATCTTCTTCATTTGAAATGTGTCTATGCAGCAATTGCTCAACTGTAGATAGGCAATTATGTATCATACACTATAAAATAATTTTCATCTAGTTTGGAACTTGGATAGATCACAATGATTTCCAATTTTTTGTGTCAGCATGATAGTTTGAACTGGACTCTTTTCCAGACTTGTCCTCTTTGAAGAAAAAAGATTGAACTCTTACTAAATTATAAGTTGATTTGACTGTGTATTCACCAAATTTAGCATGTGATCAGGAAACAGTCTTCGCTGCCATATAAGCTGATATGAATCTTTAGAATGGCACCTGCTACTTCATTTTAGAAAAAAAGATTTCACCATTTCAACATTCCAAGAAGTCCCATTGTTATTGAGCAATAATTTTACCTTTGCATCAACGGGCAATGGTAATAAAGACTGAAATATACCAAGCTAAAAATTGTGAATCCAATTATCAGTCAATATATTGACATTTTCTCCATTGCCTATACCCCATCTGAGGCCTTTAAGAACTAGATCTTTGCCAAATAGAATTGATCGCCATGTGTATGATGATCTACGGCGATTACCAGCATTGAGAAAATCTGAATTTGGATAATATTGCCTCTCGAGGACTCTTGCACATAGCGATGTGGACTCCTAGGGCGCCACGTGTTTAGGAGACTCGGACCCATCAGTCACAGATGGGAGGCCCAAGATATCCGCAAGAAACCTGATGGAGAAGCTCGGCACCCCCTTCGGAGACGAGCCCCCAGGTAACCATGTGTCCAGCAGGTAAGGACCCCTCCTCCCCGTGAGACAGGGCTCCAGAGCTGCCACATGGACAAAGACATCAGACGGGCCACCTCCCGAATGGGTGGGATCCAACGCTTCCACGTGTCCTGCAGAGCGGGACCTAATCTCCACCATGGAGGTGAGCTCCCGGCACCGACATGGGTCCAGGAGGATGAGGCCTAGCTATCCCCGCAGAGGTGAGCTCCCAAGCCGCCACGTGGCCCACAAGGCGGGACCTGACCTCCGCCGCAGAGGTGAGCTCCCGGGCTGCCACGTGGTTCGCAAGGCGGGACCTGACCTCCCCCGCAGTGGTGAGATCCCGAGTTGTCACATAGTCTAGCCACTTTCCCTGGATGGAGGGACGTGTTAAGAGGACGGTGCACCTTGTCTCCGTCAAGGATTGAAGATACGCGACTTCTCTAGATGCATGGCACGACGCACACCTAATGTCAAGTATCGCTGCAACCAATCGCATCACAGTGAAGATGTTGCAGGCTTATCCCACTTCGCCAAGTGGGTAGCTTACGACAACAGAGACATTTGGACGAGACATCCCCTGCCAATGTCAGCAACGGCGCATGGACCACTGACGACGCAGGCGGAAAGACGGCGAGACTTGAATACCACGGTCAGAGCAAGCTTACGGAAGAATACTTAGATCTTTAAGATAAGATCATGAAAGTGCATCTAGGCATCCCCATGGGTTTTGGATGATTGATGATGACAATTAAGAGTCTAATGAGCTAAGTTGATCCTAAGCATAGGTACAATGATTGAAATGAGATGAAAGCCTTCAAAAAGGAAAAGGACATAACGGGTGTCGAAGGCTCAAGAAGTAGAAATTAGGGTTCTATGAAGATGAGCTTATATGAGCTGTGTCATGTGAAAGGGTGGATGTATCATGTGCATTGAGATCATACTAGAGGGATCAAATTGGTGGTTTAAAGAAAAACCTAAGTGAGAAGCCAAAATGCAGAAAAAAACCTAGGAGGCCGGACTAGTCCGGGCCTCAAGGCCGCACCCGTCCGGCCTGGCAGACAAGTCCATTTTGAGATGGACCAAACGTCTCTGAAGTGTTTCTTAGTGAATTTGGAGCTAAGTCCCAGAAGACCGGACTTCTCCGTTTTTGGACGGACCAAGCTCTCTGGAAAAGTTCGAACTTGTCCGTTTGTGTATGGATTAGCCCGTTTGAGACTTAGTGAGATAAACCAAGAGAAACCCTAGAGGGCCGGACTAGTCTGGGCCTACACAGATGTAAGGGCCGAATGCCCAAGAGGGGGGGGGGTGAATTGGGCTTCTTTTCAAAAATTAAGGCAATAAAACTTAATTACTAAAATCCCAATTCCCTAAGCAAACAACCTATGCATTCAAGTGAATAGTAACTTTGCGATATACGAAATGCATAAGTGTAAGGGAGAGGAAGAGAATGCAAACTCCCGAGGAGACACGAGGATTTATCCCGTGGTTCGGCAAGATCGTCAAGATCTTCCTACGTCCATGTTGTGGCACCCACCAAAGGGTATAGCCACACCCAAGTCACCGAGACTAGGGATGTTCACTATTCTTCTCCGTTTGCCAACCTCGGCAAGGTGGAGCTCAAGCCTTGTATAACTTGGATCCTCCGGGCTTCCACAACCGTCTTGGTAAGCTCCAAAAGTTTCTCTCAATTACAATCTCCAAGGGACACTCCTTACAGCTCTCACTACACTAGAGACTCCACTCACCAAGAATGGAAGCACACAAGCACTATCTCTAGCTAGTTCTAGCCTATCTCTTGGTGTGTAAGTGGTGTAGGATCTAAAAGTGATGGCTCAATGTCTTGAATGATTGAGGATGTGTAGAGTATGTCTGGTAGTCAAGAATTGTCGAATAGACTGGTTGAAGGGGTATAAATAGCCAGCCTCCACGAAATAGCCGTTGGAAAAGTAGGCTGACATCACTGTTCTGTGAACACCGGATGATCCGATGTTCTCTCTTCAGTTATCATCGGTCAAATTCACTTTAGCTGATGTCACTGTGTCAGATATGACCATTGTTAGACCGATGTTGCACTTGTCTTCTCATCGGATGATCCGGTGGCACTTCCTCCAGAATTGGTTCAAACTTGATGCTTACTGGAGTGATTGACCGATGGGTTCAAAGGTTGTACATCGGATGATCTGGTGCTACACTTGGTCCAAGGATATTGCTTACTGTACTGATGGACTGATGTAACATTGCCCTTAACATCGGATGATCCGGTGAGTACTTTGTTCTGAGGTCTTCTTCTTCTGCTGAATCAACTCGACCGATGTGTTGTTCTCTAGAAACATCGGTTGATCCGGTGAGTTGATTTTGTTTGCTTCGAGTTGTTCTAAGTGATTCTTTTGTATTTTTCTCAATTGACCTCTTAGACATTTGTTGGAAATATACTTCTGATGATTTTCAAGCATTGAGTGTTGTCAATTATGGTTGAATGACTTTGACATATGAGCTTTTACCTCTAGTCTTCATAACATTGATTGATCTCATAAGATGATTGTTTAGGAGTCTCCAGTGATCAGTATTTGATGTTCATATTCATATAGATTTCATTTGATTGAGTGATATGGGAGACCTTGCATCCACAAATTCATTAGTAAAATCCAAAGATTGTCATTAATCACCGAAACCGTACCTCATGGGGGCCTAGATGCTTTCAATCTCCTCCTTTTTGGTGATTGATGACAACACAGCAAGTGAAGCATAATAGTAATGAATTTGATAATAGGATACTCAAGAAGATATACAATGAGTACAAGGTTATAACACTTAAAACTTGAAGGCTCAAAACCGATCAATAACTCGAAAGCTCAATCGATGAATAACTCAAGAGAATAAGTGGTCATAAGATATAGATAGACACCAATAAGCTCAATCGATCAATAACTTAAGAGTACTCAATGAATAACAAAGGATTAGCAAAAACACCAAATTACAAAAGATACAGATAAACTCCCCCTACAGCTAGGACACTCCCCCTGAGGCTAAGCTATCCCCCCCTGACTCTTCTCTAACTCTTCTCCCCCTTTGGCATCAAGACACCAAAAAGGAATCCGAGTACCTAAGAACCCTGAGTGCTCGGAGCGATGACGAATTGGTCACCGTCGGGGGTGCTGTCATCGGAGCTACTGCCTGCTGCTATGGCTGAGGCTGGAGTAGAAGTGGAGGGAGCTGTAGGAGCCGTAGGAGCTGCTGTCGATGCCTGCTGAGTCGGAGCTGCTGGCAACGGGGCACTGACAATGGATGTCGGCGTATGCTGGAACAACATCGTAGCCGGCAGCGGAGAGTGGATCGGTGCACCTGGAGCAAACAGTGGAGACATGCTGATCGTCGGGATCGGCGTGGTCGGCACTGGAGCTGCAGCTGGAGCAAGGACAGGCGGGGGTGGAGCAAAGCCTGGCAGCTGTGAGGGCAGGGCAATCCCGGTCTGGGTGTAGAGGTTGGTGATCAACCCCAGGATGCCCATCATCGCCTGCTACGTCTGCTGCTGCTGGTCGAGGGAGCGCTGGTGCATCTGGTCTATCAGCCCAGTCAGCCTGTCAGTGTCCTCTCGCCTCTCGCGGGCGATCTGGCGCTGCATCTCCTACTGCTGCTGCTGGAGCTCTAAGAGACGCACGACCTGCTCAGCTCGATCCTGCTTAGCTGCAAGCCAGTCCAGGCGCTGCTGCTCAACCATCTGCTGCAGTAGGGAGGTGAGCTCGAACGGCTGAGAGACATGTGCCTCGTACACCGGAGGTGGAGTAGGAGGTGGCACAGTCGAGCCTCCAGCCTCCGCGTCGTGCTGCCTGGGTGAGGGAGGAGGTGGGAAGTACTCCTCAACGTTGTCATCTATGTCGCTCTCAGACCATATATGCTGAAGGTCCTCACCCTGAGCCTATGCCTATGCCAGTCTCTCATCTTCCTTCTCCAGATCTGATCAATCCTCCTCAGATAGCCGAGCATGGACCTGACGCTTGACTGGACGGGCAAGGCGGCGGTCTCCAGGAGCTGGAGCATGGTAGTGGCTGAACCGTGTGACACTCTCATCAGTGAGACTGTCACGCATGGCGGACTCCTCAGGAACAACCATGGAGAGCAAGTAGCTGATCTAGTGTCCAAACACAAGCTGCCTCATCATGCCAACTCCATCAGTGATCACGTCTTCCATCTCACATATGAGGATGTCCACGATATCGAACTCCATCCCGTTCATGATGTAGAACAGAAGGGTCTGCTGCAGGCTGGTGAACCCCTCTAGGTATCCGGACCTCGGCAAAAGAGTGCAGTGCAAGGCTAGGTGCACTGTGCGCGCAGCTGGAGTCAGCAGTTCCGGTACCCTCGGCAAGTCTGGAGAGAAAGACGGTGCAAACAGAGAGTGTATCTCCTCCAGTGGTGGTGCCACTCCTCCAGTGAGCGGCCTCCTCGGCGGGTCTGCCTGTCCATACACTCTCTCGTGCAGGCAAGTGTCGTGGATATCCACTCCTAGTAGCTGTGCCAAAGTCTGTCTCGTCAAGTGATGGTGCTGGCCCATGAACATGAAGTCTATAGATCTGCGGCCCTCAGAGATGTAGAGGGTAGCGTAGAATATGCGGACCCAGTCCTCCACGTAGGCACTCTTCTCGTAGGACATCAGCTCCACCAGCCCTCTATACCTCTCAAAGTAGGGGCGTATCTCCGTCTCGGCTGCCAGTGCAAGCTGATCCCAGTCCAGAAAGTTGTGCTGGAAGAGCTTATGGCCTCGACGTCTATAGGTCTCATATAGCGACGCCTGTGTCAAGGTCCAAAAGCGGTTGTCCACAAGTGCCTCTCTGAGCTGCAGGAACCACTCCTCAAGCAAAATGCTCCATCTGAGTCTTCTGAGCTGCTTGTCCTTCATCTTCCTGTAATCTGTCAACCGAACACCTTCACCAACACGGACGTTGGTGTCCATCTCGTAGATGGCTCTCTGGACTGCCCTATCCTCTCGAAGATCGGTAGCAGATGGTCTCGAACATGGTACTGCTGCGGGATGACCCCCACGGGTCCTGGCTGAGCGTCGGTGAACAAGCGGCACTTCCAGCTCTTCTTCTTCCTCGAACTCTTCTAGCACGGGAGGCTGCCTCGGACGAGCCTCGCGGATCCTCAATGATCCTCCTCGGCCACGCTCTCGCTCCTCAGTAGCGCGAGCGTCCATCAAAGCCCTCTTTTCCTCCTTCGATAGCTTTTGCTTCTTTGCGGCCGGCTCCGCAATGGCCTTGCCCTTTCCCTTCTTGTCACGAGCCATTGCGATGAGGCAAGTGACAATGCGCGTGAATGAAGTCGACAATGTCAAGCACATGGAACGGCGACACGAAGATTGTCGCGGCCGGAAACCCTAGCGGCGTAGTGGCGGCCGTAGAGGGAGGCACCATGGCGACGCAGAGGGCGCTGGTGGTGCACGGGGTGGAGCAGAGGCGGCGGTGGCGCTAGAGGGGAGCGGCGGCGGCAGCGTTGCTGCGGTGGTGCGGTGGCACTAGAGGGCGGCGGCGGCGGCCGGAGGCGGCGGCGGCCCGGAGGCGGTGGTGGCCGGAGGGCGGCGACTAGAGGGCGGCGGCGGCGTGAGGCAGGGGAGGCGTCGGGCGAAGGCGTCGGGGTTGGGGAGAGAGAAAGTGAGGAGGCGGAGCGGCGTTTAAAAGTGGGTCCCAAACTCTAGCTTAAAATTTAACACCGGATGAACCGACGTTAAAAGATGGGAGCATCGGTCGAATGGCACAGTAAGGGTATTCAAAATGGTACCATTGACATCGGATGGTCCGACGTGGAAGGGAATAGCATCGGTGGATTTCAGCACAGTTCCAGAAATGTGAACATCGGATGCACCGATGTTTCTCAAAATGAACTCGTCGGTTGATTTGTGTTACTGACTGAGCTGACCCTTGGCTTTAGAACACCAACTGATCCGATGATGGTCTAGCCTAAGCATCGGATAATTCGATGACTACAAATCAGCAACATCCCATATATGTCCTTTGACCAAACAAACAAACAATGAGAAACACATGTCTCAGGACTTTTTGGGCAACCCCTTACCCCTCAAAAATGCTAATCGCCAATAACTTGGCTAGGCCTTAAAGCAAATAGAACACCGAAGAAAATGGAGAGGAAATTATCCAAATAAAATGTAAGGCCCATGCTTTGTGAGCTAGAGGATGAAGCCTTCTATCTCTTAAAAGCATGTTCCTTTAGGCATTAACGCACCTAACATTTTGTTCTTCCCACATCATATGAGTTGAGATATTGCATTTCAAACAAGTCTCTTTCTCATGAGGTAGGTTCCCCTTTGTGACAATCTACCGTATGCAATGCCAAACAATTTATAATGCAAGAAATTTAAATATGAGTGCAAGTCTATATGGCAGGCATCATGCAAGGTATAAAATAAATCTATCTTGCCACATTTGAACCTTTCAAAGGCTTCTTCAGGGAGAGCCACTCTCCAAGCCTCGAAAACCCAAGAGAACCTCCATCCCAAGCTAACCCTTGCTCACCCCTATCCTTTGAAAGTTAGACAAGACCTATATGAGATGCATTCTTACATGATCATAGCAACTTACATGACGTTCGATGCATCTAGCACATTTAACTCACTTCTTAGCCTAGAAAAAGTTTTCTCATCAAGTGGTTTAGTGAAGATATCCGCCAATTGTTCTTCGGACCTAAGACCTCGCAATGAGATGTCTCCCTTAGCTTCATGGTCCCTCAAGAAATGATGGCGAATATCAATGTGCTTAGTGCGGGAGTGTTGAACGGGGTTTTTAGCTATCTTAACCGCACTTTTATTGTCACAAAGGAGAGGCACACAACCAAGTTTAACACCAAAGTCCAAAAGGGTTTGCTTCATATAAAGAATTTGGGCACAACATGCACCGGTCGCGATATATTCCGCTTCCGCCGTGGACAAGGCGACGAAATTTTGCTTCTTGCTAGACCAAGATACTAGGGAACGCCCAAGCAAGTGGCACCCACCGGAGGTACTCTTGCGATCCATGCGGCATTCGGCAAAGTCCGAATCCGAGTATCCCAAGAGATGGAATTTTGCACCTTTAGGGTACCACAAGCCCACACTAGGGGTATGCTTAAGATACCTAAGTATCCTAAAGATCGCCTTCCGATGCGATTCTTTAGGTGCCGCTTGAAAGCTGTGACGCCCGGTTCCGAAAATGAACCAAGCTAACGCATATGTGTGCCCAGGATGTTCATCACACATACACGAGTGCAATCACAAAAGGATATACAGAAAATTACCACAGCTCAAATTATTAAATAAGTACTCTTATTACACAATTCATTAAATCCTCGAATACAAGCTCTAATGAATATTAATGACAAGTTCAACTAATGCAGCGGAAATAAACTAATTAAACAACTAAGCAAACTAAGCAACTATGCAGCATAAGCGACAGGGTATGTATATGCGCAGCTCCAATCAACACCACAGGCAAAGCTGACGGTAGACACGGCCTAGAACTCCGCATTATCGCCATTAAAATCCCAGTCTTGACCTGCAACTGTTGGGGTGGGGAATTGCAAGAGTGAGTACATGTCGTACTCAGCAAGTGTGGAAAGTATGACATGCAGCTGATTCAAATGACGACAATAATAATGGTAAAGTGCTGAAAAGTACGGTAAAACATTTGAAAAGCAATATATCTTATGTATGTGAAGTAAACCCATCATAATCATAAACGATATCATAATACCAAATCTGAATTCATTACCATCATCAAAAAAAAATTCCAGATTTCACCATTGCCAATAACCATATTCATTACCAGAGATTAATCCATAACCATCCATAACCATTATCAAACCATGACCATCCCAAATTCCAATTTCCCTCTAATCATGGAAGTTGTCCAGGTGCTCATAACCGGGAGCACGGCTATCATGATAGTTTTAATTAACACTCTGCAGAGTTTGTACCTCTTTACCCACGTGTTCGTGATTTCATCACCCTTCGGTGACTAAGAACCTCCCTTATGCCCATGACCCGTCGGTCACATTACACACTTTCGTTGGTGTGTAGCCAAGAGATCACAAAATAGCCTTTACAAAGGGATTACTAGCCTATTTAGACCCCACTGAGGTTTCACCGGTGGCGATGTCTCCCGCAGAGCACATCTTCAACCAAGGGCCCCCTCTTGAGCCATTCGGATCCCAGGGTAGCCCCACCAATCACCAACAAACCCAATCCGACTACCCCTTCCCCGAGCATCCACAATGGTCCAAACAGCGCTAGCAAAGCCCTAATTAATCAGCTACGCCGCACCCATAACTTGGCCTCGTGGTGGCACTGTAGTCCTGGCTTATTCTCGCATGAACCGGTCCTTAGATCTAAAGCAAGCAAACCACCGTAACATCCAACCCATCCACATACCAGGCTTGCTTAGATCACCCATCGTATTGACCAATTTACATCAAACAGAATATCATTGATGCACAATTAAATGTGTAGTGTTGTTTTCCATCCCAATTAATTAAGCGAAGCAAAAAGTAAAAAGCCTTCCCGACTCTTTCTACCATAAATTCCAGGTGACAAGGGTGGTCAAACAAAACTAGTAAACTTCCTACCATAGGATTCCCATCAATTTGACACAAGCATGCAGTTTTGCAAACAAAACATTTATTTTAAAATAGGATCAATATGCTTCAAGGACACTTGCCTTGCTCTTGCTGTTGATTAGGGTCAAAGCCTTCAAACTCTTGATGCTGTAGATCCTCCGCGGCACTCTCTAACGCAAATCCGTCTAATCCACACAATAAACATACAAGACAAGAAACACAATCAAAGAGTGCACAAATATTACTCAATATGTCATGACATGCATGATTGATGCAAATGCAAGGTAGAACTTGTTACTAGATTGCTTTTAATGATTACTAACTAGTTCTAATAGATTTTAACAAGTTTACACAGGTTTGGATTCGATTAGATCAAATTTTAGAATTAATTCAACACAATTTAACCAGAAAGATCGGACTAGTCCGCTTGGGACCGGACAAGTCCGCACTCTGCGAGATCAGCGGATTAGGGTTTTCTAGATCGACGTGAATTTGGAGATTAGGGGTTGAATTCTCGTAAGGAAAAGAGAATAGAAGGTATACCAGGTGTTTAGAACTCCAATGAACCAAGAAACTTGGAGGTAACACTTGGATCTTGATGATCTAGGGTTGGTGATGAACTTTGAGACGAATTGGTGGTGAAGGACGAAACTTGGTAGAGATCTTGATCCTCCTTCGTTTCCTCCTCTTCTTCTTCTTGTTTGGGATCTTCTCCTCCCTCCTTGATGGTGGCTCCCCACGAACTAGGGTTTGGGTGGGTGGAAAAGTGGCAAATAGATGTCAAACCAAGGGGTGGGGTTGTTTATATAGGGGTGGAGGCTAGGGTTAGATGGATTTCGAGTTTTGGGATGAGTAGAGGCCGGTTTAGAGTCCCACATGGGCTCTAAAAGAGTTGGGCACGACGTCCCTAGGCCCACTTGACGTGAAACCCAAGAAACAAGTCGTAAAACAAAAGGTCAATCTCGGAGTCACGAAATATCGGACAAGTCCGAACAGGACCGGACTAGTCCGAAGTCGTCCAGAGAGAAAATCGGACAAGTCTGGCCAAAAATCGGACAAGTCCGATCTTAGTCAGAAAGGAAAACGGACAAGTCCGCTGGAACACCGGACTAGTCCGGAAAAGTCCAGGGACTTAGCAAATTTCCAAGGATTCATGGAATATCGGACTAGTCCGCACAAAATCGGACAAGTCCGAAAGTTTCCAGAGCCAAAATCGGACTAGTCCGCAGCAAAAACGGACAAGTCCGTTTTTAGTCAGAGAGAAATCGGACTAGTCCTCAGTAAAATCGGACTAGTCCGCACTTTCCTGCGTTTTAAGTGCGGTTTTGCTCCAAATCAATTTTAAATGCTCCGAATCAATTTTAAACTCGTTCCTCTTGTTGTGGGCTAATGTTAAACATGTATATGAGTGCATGTAGGGCATGATGCATGAAAATGAGGGTGTTACAAACCTACCCCCCTTAAAATGAATCTCGCCCTCGAGATTCGACGCGGAAGAGAAGAGATGGGGAAATTCCTTCTTGAGATCGTCCTCTAGCTCCCAAGTTGCTTCTTTTTCTGTATGGTGCTTCCATTGGACTTTACACCATCGAATCACCTTGTTCCTTGTGACTCTCTCCTTGGTTTCCAAGATCTTGACCGGTTGCTCGGCATACGTCAAATCTTCCTCTAGTTCCAATTCTTCCATTGGCACTTGATCTTCCGGTACCCTCAAGCACTTCTTGAGCTGGGAAACGTGAAACACATCATGTACGTCTGAAAGATGAGCTGGCATCTCCAACTTATATGCTACTTCTCCTCTTTTGTCCAAAATCTTGAATGGTCCAATATAACGAGGTGCGAGCTTACCCCTTATGTTAAACCTCTTATGACCTCTCATTGGTGACACCTTGAGGTAAACAAAATCTCCTATTTCAAAGGCTAATTTCCTTCTCCTATTATCCGCATAGCCTTTTTGCCTTGATTGGGCAGCCCTCAAGTTTCCACGAATTATTTGGACTTGCTTTTCGGCTTCTTGCAACACGTCCGGACCAAATACTTGAGTTTCTCCTGCCTCATTCCAGAATAAAGGTGTCCTACACTTCCTCCCATAAAGCGCTTCATATGGCGACATTTTCAAGCTTGCTTGGTAACTATTGTTGTATGAAAATTCCGCGTATGGCAAGCTTTTGTCCCAACTTTTCCCATGCTTTAAAGCACAAGCTCTTAACATGTCCTCCAAAATCTGATTGGTCCTCTCGGTTTGTCCATCCGTTTGAGGATGATATGCTGAACTAAAATTCAACCTCGTTCCCAAAGCTTCATGCAATTTTTGCCAAAATCTGGAGGTAAATTGAGAACCTCTATCCGAGACTATCTTCTTAGGGACTCCATGTCGACACACAATATGCTCCATGTATATTTCGGCCAATCGTGCAGCTGTATACTTGGTCTTCACAGGGACAAAATGAGCTGACTTGGTTAAACGATCCACAATTACCCAAATTGAGTCATACCCGGACTGAGTACGGGGTAACCCAACTATGAAGTCCATACCAATTTCTTCCCACTTCCATTCCGGAATCTTCAACGGTTGCAATAATCCGGCTGGCCTTTGATGTTCCGCCTTGACTCGTTGGCACACATCACATAATGCTACATATTCAGCTATGTCCTTTTTCATGCTATCCCACCAATAACAAGTCTTCAAATCCTTGTACATCTTCGTACAACCAGGGTGAATTGAGTATGGCGAGTCATGTGCCTCCTTTAATATTGTCTCCCGAATATGCTTTACATTAGGCACAACGATTCTCTTTCCAAGACATAAGGTACCATGTTCATCCTCGTCAAATCTGAATTCTCTCCCTTCTTCGATCCTTTCCTTGATTTCCTTGATATCCTCATCCGTGGTTTGTGCTTCTCGAATTTCTTGCTCTAAGGTTGGATTTAACTCCATCATCTCCATCTCATTTACAAACCCGAGGTTCAACCTTTCAAACTCCTTACATAACTCGAACGGTAACTCTCGAACGGTAAGTTGATGACTTACTCCTTTCCTACTCAAAGCATCGGCCACTACGTTGGCTTTTCCCGGATGATAGTTGATCCCCAAATCATAATCTTTGATGAGCTCTAACCATCTTCGTTGCCTCAAGTTCAGATCCGTTTGTGTGAAAATATACTTCAAACTCTTATGATCCGTATAAATTTCACACCTATGTCCAAGAATATAGTGTCTCCAAACCTTCAATGCATGTACCACGGCTGCAAGTTCTAAATCATGCGTGGGGTAATTCTGCTCATGTTTCTTCAATTGTCTTGACGCATAGGCGACCACTTGACCTTCTTGCATCAATACACATCCAAGCCCTTGTCTTGATGCATCGCAATAAATGTCAAAACTCTTGCTTACATCCGGCAATACCAAAACTGGGGCTGTTGTCAACCGCTTCTTCAACTCCTCAAAACTCTCTTGACAAGCATGAGTCCATTGGAATGCCTTTCCCTTCGTTAGCAACTCCGTCATAGGCTTGGCTATCTTAGAAAAATCCTTGATAAACCGACGGTAATATCCAGCCATCCCAAGAAAACTCCTTATTTCCTTGACGTTTTGCGGTGGTTCCCACTTCAACACGTCTCTCACTTTTCCGGGGTCAACCGATACTCCTCCTCCTGAGATTATATGACCCAAAAATGGCACCTCTTTCAACCAAAACTGGCACTTGTTGAACTTGGCATACAATCGATGCTCCCTCAATTTCTGCAGCGTAAGCCTCAAGTGTTCCTCATGTTCTTTCTCATCCTTCGAGTAGATCATAATATCATCAATAAACACCACAACGAACTTATCTAAGTACTCCATGAAGACCTTATTCATGAGGTACATAAAGTAGGCAGGTGCATTTGTCAATCCAAAAGACATCACGGTGTACTCATAAGATCCATACCGTGTCCTAAAAGCTGTCTTGGGTATGTCCGATGGTCTAATCTTCATTTGAAAGTATCCCGACCTCAAGTCAATCTTAGAGAAGACACAAGCACCCTTCATCTGATCAAACAAGTCTTCTATGCGTGGCAAGGTGTACTTGTTCTTGATTGTTACCTCGTTAAGAGCTCGGTAATCCACGCACATCCTTTGGGATCCATCCTTCTTGTCCACAAATAGAACGGGCGCTCCCCAAGGCGAAGAGCTAGGGCGAATAAAACCCTTCTCTAATTGCTCTTGAATTTGTTTCTTGAGCTCCGCTAATTCCATAGGAGGCATCCTATACGGCCTCTTAGCTATAGGTGCAGTTCCAGGTATTAAATCAATAACAAACTCAATGTCTCGATCGGGTGGCATACCTGGCAACTCATCCGGAAAAACATCCAAAAATTCACACACCACCGGAATCTCCTCAATTGCGACACCGTCTATATGATTCAATTCCAATTGCTTCGGTGCGGTTTGAGATGCTTCAAATTCTACAGTTATCCCTTCCTCATTGGTCAACTTCACTGTCTTTGTGGCACATTCAATAACCCCATTGTGCTTCCTCAACCAGTCCATACCAAGTATAATATCCAACCCTTGAGAATCTAAAACAATGAGGTTGGCGGAGAAGTCTACCCCCCTTATTCTAAGGCTTACTTTTGGACATACTATATTTGTCCTCATCTCTCCTCCAGGAGACTTAACCAACAGAGTAAACTTCATATGAGAGATAGGCAAACTATACTTGGCAACATACTTCGATGCAATGAATGAATGCGATGCTCCAGAATCAAATAACATAGTCGCGGGGTTGGAGTTGGCGAGAAACATACCAATGACCACATCATCCGCTTGTTGAGCATCCTCCGTAGAGACATGGTTCACGTTGCCACGAGCAAAATTCTGCTGTCCACGGCTTCCTTGTGGCTGTCCTCCATTAGGTCTTGGGTTTTGCCTCGATGCATTGCTTCCTTGACCAAGGCCCGACTTAGGACATTGATGTGCAAAGTGTCCAGCTTCTCCACAAGTATAGCACTTCTTAACTCCACCAGAATTATTGGGACGAGCTTGGTTTTGAGCATTGGCTCCAGGAAAATCAGCACGAGGTGCATAAGGCGTCGGAGGCCTAGGTGCTTGCATGACAGGGCGCTGCTGCACAAACTGAGTTGGGCGCGGTGCATATCCAGGGCGCTGAGCAGGAATAGAGGAGCTGTAATTAGGCGCATTGGGTGGCGCAAAGCGAGGGCGCACATTACTTCCTTGTTGTTGTCCTTGATATGGCGCCTTCCTCTTGATTTCTTGCTCCATCTCACGGATCTTGTTCTCAACCACAATTGCCTTGTCCACAAGCTTCTGGAAATTGACATAATCACAGTTGAGCAATTGTACTTGGATCGTATTGTTCAATCCCCTCATGAACAAGTATTGCTTCCGGCTGTCCCGGCTAACATCCTCAGGCGCATATCTTGAGAGTTGAGTGAACTTATTGAGATATTCACTCACGCTTGATCTTCCTTGCCTTAAATTCTCAAATTCTTGCCTCTTCAAAATCATAACACCCTCGGGCACATAATGAGAACGAAAATTCTCCTTGAATTCGGCCCAAGTAATTCTCTCTTGATTTTCATGAGCACTGCAATAAGAATCCCACCAATCTGCAGCTGCTCCAACGAGTTGATGAGAAGCAAATAGCACCTTCTCCCGGTCACTGCATTGGACAATGGCTAGCTTCTTCTCCACGGACTTGAGCCAATCATCCGCATCCATAGGGTCTGCGGCTTGAGCAAAGGTTGGTGGCCTAGTCCTCATAAACTCTCCCAATCGGTTATGAGGAGGTGGGGGTGGCGGTGGAGGCATGTGGGGCTGATTGTTGATATTGCCAGCCTGCAGCTGTCCCATAGTCTGTATCATGGTCTGCATGAGCTGGTTTTGCATGGCCAATAGCTGCTCGATGTTGATAGCTCCCTGAGCCGGTCCTTGTCCATTGTCGTTTTGAGGCACTCCATTGTTCTCCTCTTCATCATTGCCATCCCTCTGGTTGCGAGTCCTCGCCATCTGAAGAAAAGCAGTAGGTAAGAATTAGAAAACGCCCCAACTATATGCATCAAGGGATATGAAACTAAACAACTGGCTACACTAGCCTAGGTGGACATGGCAATGCTAAAGCATCCCAAAATCCTCTATTAAGCACACAAGCAAGCAATATATATAGCAAACAGCACTCCAAGCAAAAACACATCGATTCCTGAGTGCTCCTATGTGCTCTAAAGTGTCCATTCTATCTAGGCTGCATCCTACGGTCAACCTGTGGCTCTAATACCAATCTGTGACGCCCGGTTCCGAAAATGAACCAAGCTAACGCATATGTGTGCCCAGGATGTTCATCACACATACACGAGTGCAATCACAAAAGGATATACAGAAAATTACCACAGCTCAAATTATTAAATAAGTACTCTTATTACACAATTCATTAAATCCTCGAATACAAGCTCTAATGAATATTAATGACAAGTTCAACTAATGCAGCGGAAATAAACTAATTAAACAACTAAGCAAACTAAGCAACTATGCAGCATAAGCGACAGGGTATGTATATGCGCAGCTCCAATCAACACCACAGGCAAAGCTGACGGTAGACACGGCCTAGAACTCCGCATTATCGCCATTAAAATCCCAGTCTTGACCTGCAACTGTTGGGGTGGGGAATTGCAAGAGTGAGTACATGTCGTACTCAGCAAGTGTGGAAAGTATGACATGCAGCTGATTCAAATGACGACAATAATAATGGTAAAGTGCTGAAAAGTACGGTAAAACATTTGAAAAGCAATATATCTTATGTATGTGAAGTAAACCCATCATAATCATAAACGATATCATAATACCAAATCTGAATTCATTACCATCATCAAAAAAAAATTCCAGATTTCACCATTGCCAATAACCATATTCATTACCAGAGATTAATCCATAACCATCCATAACCATTATCAAACCATGACCATCCCAAATTCCAATTTCCCTCTAATCATGGAAGTTGTCCAGGTGCTCATAACCGGGAGCACGGCTATCATGATAGTTTTAATTAACACTCTGCAGAGTTTGTACCTCTTTACCCACGTGTTCGTGATTTCATCACCCTTCGGTGACTAAGAACCTCCCTTATGCCCATGACCCGTCGGTCACATTACACACTTTCGTTGGTGTGTAGCCAAGAGATCACAAAATAGCCTTTACAAAGGGATTACTAGCCTATTTAGACCCCACTGAGGTTTCACCGGTGGCGATGTCTCCCGCAGAGCACATCTTCAACCAAGGGCCCCCTCTTGAGCCATTCGGATCCCAGGGTAGCCCCACCAATCACCAACAAACCCAATCCGACTACCCCTTCCCCGAGCATCCACAATGGTCCAAACAGCGCTAGCAAAGCCCTAATTAATCAGCTACGCCGCACCCATAACTTGGCCTCGTGGTGGCACTGTAGTCCTGGCTTATTCTCGCATGAACCGGTCCTTAGATCTAAAGCAAGCAAACCACCGTAACATCCAACCCATCCACATACCAGGCTTGCTTAGATCACCCATCGTATTGACCAATTTACATCAAACAGAATATCATTGATGCACAATTAAATGTGTAGTGTTGTTTTCCATCCCAATTAATTAAGCGAAGCAAAAAGTAAAAAGCCTTCCCGACTCTTTCTACCATAAATTCCAGGTGACAAGGGTGGTCAAACAAAACTAGTAAACTTCCTACCATAGGATTCCCATCAATTTGACACAAGCATGCAGTTTTGCAAACAAAACATTTATTTTAAAATAGGATCAATATGCTTCAAGGACACTTGCCTTGCTCTTGCTGTTGATTAGGGTCAAAGCCTTCAAACTCTTGATGCTGTAGATCCTCCGCGGCACTCTCTAACGCAAATCCGTCTAATCCACACAATAAACATACAAGACAAGAAACACAATCAAAGAGTGCACAAATATTACTCAATATGTCATGACATGCATGATTGATGCAAATGCAAGGTAGAACTTGTTACTAGATTGCTTTTAATGATTACTAACTAGTTCTAATAGATTTTAACAAGTTTACACAGGTTTGGATTCGATTAGATCAAATTTTAGAATTAATTCAACACAATTTAACCAGAAAGATCGGACTAGTCCGCTTGGGACCGGACAAGTCCGCACTCTGCGAGATCAGCGGATTAGGGTTTTCTAGATCGACGTGAATTTGGAGATTAGGGGTTGAATTCTCGTAAGGAAAAGAGAATAGAAGGTATACCAGGTGTTTAGAACTCCAATGAACCAAGAAACTTGGAGGTAACACTTGGATCTTGATGATCTAGGGTTGGTGATGAACTTTGAGACGAATTGGTGGTGAAGGACGAAACTTGGTAGAGATCTTGATCCTCCTTCGTTTCCTCCTCTTCTTCTTCTTGTTTGGGATCTTCTCCTCCCTCCTTGATGGTGGCTCCCCACGAACTAGGGTTTGGGTGGGTGGAAAAGTGGCAAATAGATGTCAAACCAAGGGGTGGGGTTGTTTATATAGGGGTGGAGGCTAGGGTTAGATGGATTTCGAGTTTTGGGATGAGTAGAGGCCGGTTTAGAGTCCCACATGGGCTCTAAAAGAGTTGGGCACGACGTCCCTAGGCCCACTTGACGTGAAACCCAAGAAACAAGTCGTAAAACAAAAGGTCAATCTCGGAGTCACGAAATATCGGACAAGTCCGAACAGGACCGGACTAGTCCGAAGTCGTCCAGAGAGAAAATCGGACAAGTCTGGCCAAAAATCGGACAAGTCCGATCTTAGTCAGAAAGGAAAACGGACAAGTCCGCTGGAACACCGGACTAGTCCGGAAAAGTCCAGGGACTTAGCAAATTTCCAAGGATTCATGGAATATCGGACTAGTCCGCACAAAATCGGACAAGTCCGAAAGTTTCCAGAGCCAAAATCGGACTAGTCCGCAGCAAAAACGGACAAGTCCGTTTTTAGTCAGAGAGAAATCGGACTAGTCCTCAGTAAAATCGGACTAGTCCGCACTTTCCTGCGTTTTAAGTGCGGTTTTGCTCCAAATCAATTTTAAATGCTCCGAATCAATTTTAAACTCGTTCCTCTTGTTGTGGGCTAATGTTAAACATGTATATGAGTGCATGTAGGGCATGATGCATGAAAATGAGGGTGTTACAAAAGCGAGCACACAAGCATACACTAAACATGATATCGGCCCTAGATGTGGTAAGATAAAGCAATGAACCAATCATAGAACGGTAATTAGATTGATCAATAGGTTTACCGTCCTTATCCGCGTCGAGATGACAATTTGTTGCCATTGGAGTGCTTATTGAGCTACAATCTCTCATCTCAAATTTCTTCAAGAGGTCCTTGGTATACTTCTCTTGATAGACGAAGGTCCCCTCTTGAAGTTACTTGATTTGGAATCCAAGGAAGAAGTTGAGCTCTCCAATCATCGACATCTCGAATTCCCTAGACATCATTTTGCCAAACTCATGGCTAAGAGCTTCGTTAGTTGAACCAAAAATAATGTCATCAACATAAATTTGAAAAATAAATAATTCTCCGTTCATGTCTTTGGTGAAGAGTGTAGTGTCCACCCTCCCGATCTTGAATCCTTGCATGATCAAGAAATCCCGTAGTCGTTCATACCATGCCCTAGGTGCTTGCTTGGGCCCGTAGAGTGCCTTGTGCAACCTATACACATGATTAGGATTCCTCGGATCTTCAAACCCGGGAGGTTGTTCAACATAAACAAGCTCGTTAATGTAACCATTAAGAAAGACACTTTTCACATCCATTTGATAAAGTCTAATATTATGATGTGATGCAAAGGCAAGAAGTATATGGATGGCTTCTAGCCGGGCGACCGGAGCAAATGTCTCCCCAAAGTCTAGTCCTTCAACTTGCGAGAACCCCTTGGCCACAAGTCTTGCCTTGTTGCAGACCACAACGCTATTCTCGTCTTGTTTGTTGCGGTACACCCACTTTGTTCCGATGACGTTCTTGTCCTTGGGTCGCTCCTCCAACACCCAAACTTCATTGCGGATGAAGTTGTTGAGTTCTTCTTGCATGGCCATCACCCAATTTGAATCTTGGAGTGCTTCCTCAATGTGAGTGGGTTCTACACATGAAACAAACGAGTAGTGCTCACAAAACGAAGCGAAATGGCGAGAACGTGTACTTACACCCCTTGACGGACTTCCGAGGATTTGGTCCATCGGATGTGCCTTGGAGATGCGTCCATGCCTCATAAGTGGTTGTGAAGCACTTGACGATGGTGATGCGTGTTGCTCTTCTTGTGGTTGGACTTGATCATGGACTTCTTCTTCTTCTTGATGTTGTGTGGCTTGTGAGTCTTGAGTCGGCAATGGATCATCCTTCTCTTCTTCATCAACTTGATGCGCCATAGAAGTGTTGATGTTGGAACTTGAAGCTCCCCCTTGATCATGGCTCTCCTCAACTTTAGGATTGATGTCTCCAATGGTCATGTTCTTCATACCTCTCGTAGGGGCTCATCATCTATTTCATCATGACCAAAACTCTCCTCTTGGGAGCCATTAGCTTCATCAAACTCAACATCACAACTTTCCTCAACTAAACCAGAGGTTTGGTTGAATACTCGATATGCTTTTGAGTTTGATGCATAACCAAGAAATATACCAACATCACATCTTCTTTCAAACTTACCGAGCCTTTTCTTGCAGTAGATGTAGCACTTGCACCCAAAGACTCGAAAGTATGAGATGTTGGGCTTTCTCCCAATGAGAAGTTCGTACGGGGTCTTTTGAAGTAGTCTATGTAGGTAGACCCTATTTGTGGCATGGCACGCCGTGTTGATAGCTTCGGCCCAAAACTTCTCCGACGTGCCATAGTCATCAAGCATTGCTCGCGCAAGAGTGATGAGAGTCTTGTTCTTTCTTTCAACAACACCATTTTGTTGAGGAGTGTATGTGGCCGAAAACTCAAGCTTCACGCCTTCACGGTCACACCACTCCCCAATGTTGTAGTTCTTGAATTCGGTGCCGTTGTCACTCCGGACCTTGATGATGGGAAGTTGAAATTCCCTTTGAGTGCGGTTAGTGAAGGTCTTGAACACTTCCGGAGTTTCACTCTTGTCACCTAGAAACAAAGTCCAAGCATAGCGAGAGTAGTCATCAACTATAACAAGACAATAGAGGTTACTGCCAAGACTTTGATATGCGGACGGTCCGAAGAGGTCCATGTGAAGTAGCTCAAGTGGCTTGGAGGTTGACACCATTGTCTTCATTTGGTGGTGTGAAGCAACTTGCTTCCCGGCTTGACAAGCGCTACAAAGCTTGTTCTTCTCAAATGTGACATCCTTCACGCCGGTCACCATCCCAAGCTTGAATGACTTCTTGAGCTTGCTCATCCCTATGTGCGATATGCATCGATGCCATAGCCAACCCAAACTTGTCTTAGTGAAAAGACAAGTGGTCAAGCTAGCATCCTTGTTGGAGAAGTCTACTAGGTAGAGATGTCCATGCCGAAATCCTTTGAAGATTAGTTCTTGGCTTGTTTCACTACTCACAACAATATCATTTTTGCTAAAGGTGCACGTTAGTCCAAGATCACATAATTGTGCAATAGAAAGTAAATTAAAACTAAGTGACTTAACGTACAATACATTGGAAATAGATAAATCATTTGAAATAGCAATTTTACCTAACCCAATTACCTTTCTCTTAGAGTTATCACCAAAGGTGACTTGTTCATGATTGCCGGAGTTTTCTATGGTGGTGAACATACCATCATTGCCGGTCATATGTTGAGTGCACCCACTATCGAGTACCCAATGCTTTCCTCCGGCTTTGTAGTTCACCTACACACATGAATTCAATTTTTAACTTTAGGCACCCAAGCCAACTTAGGTCCTTCTATGTGTGATACAAGTGTTTTTGGGACCCAAAGTTGCTTGGGGAGCTTCCCCTTCATGCCCTTTATGTACTTGCCAATGAACCTTGCCTTCACCTTGCCATCTACTTTACTCAAGAGATAATAATGATCATTGAAAGTAGACTTGTAGTTAGTAGGCAATTTTGGAGAAGGTCGGTTGGGAAGAGGGCACTCCCTTGTATGGTGACCGGTGACCTCACAATATTGGCAATAAGAATCAACTTCCTTGATGAAGCTTGTTCTAAGCTCCGGTGAGGGCACCTTTACTTTGTTAGGCACCGGGAAGGATCCAAGTCCTCTCTTGTTGAAGGCCTTTGCTTGTTGGAAGAGGATTTCCTTGTGCTTGACTTATCCTTTTGATAGTCTAGCCACACTAGTGCGGAGACTCTCAATTTCTTCCAACAAGTCCTTCTCCCTAGTGTTCTCTTTCAAAAGCAAAGACTTGTGCAAGACATTAGTGGCATGAGAAGTAATGGATACCTTATCATTAAGAGTTTGTTTCTTTATATTTTTCAATTCTTGATCAAGCGCTTCATGAGCAAGGCTAAGTATTTGATGCTCTTGGATTAACTCATTGTGCTTTCCCAAGAGTGCTTGGTGGACTAAGTCAAGCTCATGATGATCTAGCTTAATTTGAGCCTTATCCTCCTCAACTTGCTTGACATGGGATTTGAGCGTGTCATGCTCTTTAAGTATGCTTTCATACTTGTCAAGCAAATCAAGGTTAGCACTCTCAAGCTTAGCACGAGTTTCTTCAAGAGCCTTAACCTTACTCTTTTCCCTCTTAATGATAGTGTGATATTCATTTATTAATGAAGTTAAATCATCGGGGGAAAGCTCATCATCGCTAGAGTCATCACATACCTTGGTGTTACCTTTAGCCATGAGGCACATGGGTGGTGGATGAAGAGGTGAGTCATCATTGTTGGCAATGGCAAGGCCGGCCAAACTTTCTTCTTCCGCTTCACTCTCTTCATCACTTGATTCTTCGTCGGTGACCCATTCATTTGCCTCACACATGAACACCTTTTGTGGACCATTTCTCTTCTTTGGGAAGAGCTTTGCCTTCTTGCCCTTGTCATGTTTCTTCCTCCCAAAGGATCTTGGTTTGGGTTTGACCTCTTCTTCATCATCTTCGCTATCTTCAAGCTTGCGATGCTTGCTCTTGTGGTTCTCTCTTCTTTTGTCCGGTCTTGGACAATCATAGGATATGTGTCCTTGATCACCACAATTGTAGCAAGTCTTGTGATCATCTCTCCTTGGTAGAAACACTTTCTTCTTGGGATCAAAGGTTTATACCTTCTTAGTAATCTTGGAGTTCAAGCGTGAGAACTTTCTCATCATCAATGCAAGCTCATCATCGTCATATTCACTTGATGCTTGCTCTTCTTCACTTGAGCTATGCTCAACCACCTTCTTCTTCTTGAGACTTGTTTTCTTGGTGGAGGCCTTTAGAGAAATTGTTTTTGAAGATGATTGCTCCATCATCCCAAGTACACTCATCTCATGAGCGTGAATCTCTCCAATGAGTTCTGAAACTTCAATGTGGTCAAGAGATTCTTTTTGAAGCATGGAGTTGATGATGTTGTACTTTGGCTTGGGAAGGAGCATAAGAATCTTGCGGTTGATGAGTCCTTTGCCAAGAGAAGCAATGTCGAGAGCATTAATTTCTTCAATAAGCACATTCAAGCGAGAGAACATTTCATTGACATTTTCATGAGGTAGCATTTTAAACTCATCATACTTGGCTTTAAGCACGTGATACTTTAGTTCCTTGACTCGAGAAGAACCCTCATGAATTTCTATTAAGCAAGCCCAAATTTCACAAGCCTTTTCTTTGCTAGCAATCTTAGCAAACACATCTTGACTAATACATTCATAAATTGCATTCCTAGCTTTAGCATCCCATTTAATTTGATCACCAACATAATTGTGCTCACCAAACCCCACGTGGGTCGCTTCCCATACTTCGGGAGCAATAGCCTCTAGATAAGCGCGCATGCGTGCTTTCCAATAGGCAAAGTTCTTGCCCTTGAAGATAGGAACCAAACCCCCAATATTGGCCATTTTAACTCTCTAGCGGTGAAGCTAGAATGATCCTATGAGCAACCTTGCTCTGATACCAATTGTAAGGATCAAATGCCCAAGAGGGGGGTGAATTGGGCTTATTTTCAAAAATTAAGGCAATAAAACTTAATTACTAAAAGCCCAATTCCCTAAGCAAACAACCTATGTATTCAAGTGAATAGTAACTTTGCGATATACGTAATGCATAAGTGTAAGGGAGAGGAAGAGAATGAAAACTCCCGAGGAGACACGAGGATTTATCCCGTGGTTCAGCAAGATCGTCAAGATCTTCCTATGTCCATGTTGTGGCACCCACCAAAGGGTATAGCCACATTCAAGTCACCGAGACTAGGGATCTTCACTATTCTTCTCCGTTTGTCAACCTCGGCAAGGTGGAGCTCAAGCCTTGTACAACTTGGATCATCCGGGCTTCCACAACCGTCTTGGTAAGCTCCGGAAGTTTCTCTCAATTACAATCACCAAGGGACACTCCTTACAGCTCTCACTACACTAGATACTCCACTCACCAAGAATGGAAGCACACAAGCACTATCTCTAGCTAGTTCTAGCCTATCTCTTGGTGTGTAAGTGGTGTAGATGATCTAAAAGTGATGGCTCAATGTATTGAATGCTTGAGGATGTGTAGAGTATGTCTGGTAGTCAAGACTTGTCGAATATACTGGTTGAAGGGGTATAAATAGCCAGCCTCCACGAAATAGTTGTTGGAAAAGTAGGCTGACATCACTGTTCTGCGAACACCAGATGATCCGATGTTCTCCCTTCAGTTATCATCGATCAAATTCACTTTAGATGATGTCACTGTGTCAGATATGACCGTTGTTAGACCGATGTTGCACTTGTCTTCTCATCGGATGATCCGGTGGCACTTCCTCCAGAATTGGTTCAAACTTGATGCTTACTGGAGTGATTGACCGATGAGTGATTACCTCCTCATTGACTCGAGAAGAGTTCAACCCCATTGAAGGGTTGGAGGTTGCCAAGGAGATATGTGATACCCTCAAAACATCGCATGAATGCAACCGCGTTATTAGGGAGGCGAAGATCGAGACGATCAAAGGAGAGCTTGGGAGGTTCACCGTCATGGAGGGTGAGTCTCCCCAAGACATGTATGACCGCCTCAAGACTCTCATCAACAAGAGTCAGTCATATGGAAGCACTCGATGGACCGACCACGAAGTGGTAAAGAGGATTATTCGAGCATTCATGCCTCAAAATATCACTCTTTGCTCACTAATTCGTGAGAGTTCGGGGTTTCATAAGATGACTCCCGAATAGGTGCTAGGGAGGATCATCAACCATGAGATGATGGAGCAAGAAGCAATGTTATACAACGATCTACAAAAGCTTTCCTCCTCCAAGAAAAGGGATGTTGCATTCAAGGAAACGTCCTCAAGATCACAAGAAAAGGAAGAGAGTGATGGAGAGTGTCCCGATACCGATGAAGAAGAAACTCTCTTTATCAACAACTTTAAGAGGATGCTTAGAAGAAGAAGGGGGAGCTACCAAAGTGAAAGAAAGAGCAAAGACAAGCCCAAGACAAGATCAAATAGGGCTTGCTACAATTGTGGAGAATATGGCCACTTCATTGTGGATTGTCCACATGAAGAAAACAAGAAGAAGAAGGAGGGCAAGTCCAAAGAGAAGAAGTACTTCAAGAAGAAGAAGCAATCTGGAAATGCCCACCTCAGAAAGGAGTGGAATTCAAATGAGGAATCCTCCTCCAATGAATAAGAGAAGATAGCAACCATTGCTATGAAGAAGACAACTACGGAAAACAAGCTCTTCACCAACTTGGAGACTTCAAGGCCAACGTGTCTCATGGCCAAGGAGGCAAGAAAGAAGGTTAATATATTCAATTTCTTCTCATGATGATTTTGATAGTAGTAGTGAAAATGAACACATGCTTAAGGACATGAGTAAAAGTACCTTGAAAAGATTGAGATTGTTGACGGAGGAAATATTTGAGAAGTAAGAGCTCATCAACCGTCAAGAGAACATGCTCATCCAACAAAAGGAGAGATGTCAAGAGGTTGAGGAGCTCTTGGAGCTTGAAAGAGAAAGAAGCAAGGCACTTGAGCGTGAACTCGCTTTGAGCAAGGAAACTTGCTCAAACCTTGAGAACACTACAATTGTACTCAAGGATGAACTTGTTAGTTTGACACAAGCTAACAAGATCCTTGAGACACAAGTGAAGTATGTCAAGGTCAATGCACCTTCTTCCTCTACAAGCTCATCTTCTTCAAATATTAAATCTGAAGCATCTCAACGTTGTAAATGCTCAAACTTGATCATAAAGCTTAAAGATGAGCTTAAGTTGGCACAAACCAATCAAGCACCAAAGGGTGACATCTTTGACAAGGAGAAGGTGGCATATGCACGTAGTGCATATACCAACACAAGACATCCCCTTGTCAAAAATGGTCTTGGTTATTCTAGAGAGATGAGGCAAAATGCCAAAACTCCCCAGAATGGCAAAGTCTTGATTGTTTTTGTCAAAGGAGGCTCATACAACATAAATGGGAAAAACATTGCTACTTCACCCAAAATGTCTAAGAAAGAACCTCATCCATTGTTCCATGATTTTGATGCATCATATGTTTTATTGAGGAAAAAGTTTGGAAAGTCATATGTTAGGTATGTTGGGCCACACCGCAAGAGTCCCAAACCTTGTGTGTGAGTGCCCAAGTGCCTCTTGACTAACATCAAAGGACCCAACATCGCTTGGGTACCTAAAGCCAAGGCTTAAATCTTTCTTGTAGGCATACTCCTCTGGTGGAACCAAATAGGTTCTTGATAGCGGGTGCACTAATCATATGACCGGAGAGAGTAAGATGTTTGTGGAGTATGAGCTAAATGAAGATCCAAGTGAAGGAATCTATTTTGGGGACAATAGCCAAGGAAAAATCCTTAGCACCGATAAAATTGTTATATCCCCTAATCACACTCTTTCAAATGTTTTACATGTTGATTCACTTGATTATAACCTCTTGTCCATATCACAACTATGTGACAAAGGTTATAATTGTTTATTCACTAATGACTCCATTGCCTTTAAGGGTGTACTCAAGGGAAAACTCTATCTTGTGGATTTTTTCGCGGATAAAGCCCAACTTGATACATGCTTAATTGCAAAAACTAACATGGGATGACTATGGCATAGAAGGCTAGCCCATGTTGGGATGAGAAATTTGCAAAAACTCCTTAAGGGCGAACACATCCGTGGTCTAAAGAATATTGTGTTTGAAAAGGATAGACCATGTAGTGCATGCCAAGCCGGAAAACAAGATGTAGCTTGTCATACATCCAAAAACATTATGACAACATCAAGACCATTGGAGCTTCTGGATCTCTTCGGTCCAATTGCTTACATAAGTATTGGCGGTAACAAATATGGTCTTGTTATTGTTGATGATTTTTCATGTTTCACTTGGGTATTCTTTTTGCATGACAAGAGTGAGACTCAAGGTGTCCTCAAGTGGTACTTGAAGAGAGCTCAAAATGAGTTCTCCTTAAGTATCAAAACCATAAGAAGTGACAACGGCACCGAATTCAAGAACACTCAAGTTGAATAATTCTTGGATGAAGAAGGCATCAAACATGGGGTGACCGAGAGGAAGAATAGGACCTTAATTGAGATGTCAAGAACCATGCTTGATGAGTACAAGACATCGGACCGGTTTTGGGCGGAAGCGGTCAACACCGCTTGCCATGCCATAAACCGGTCGTATCTTCACCGCATACTTAAGAAGACGTCTTATGAGCTCCTAACCGATAACAAGCCAAACATTTCTTACTTTCATGTTTTTGGGAGCAAATGTTACATTCTTAACAAGAAGTCTAGGACTTCAAAGTTCGCTTCTAAGTCCGATGAAGGTTTCTTACTTGGTTATGACTCAAACACTTACGCCTATCGTGGCTTTAACAAATCCTCCGAAATTGTTGAAGTGGCACATGACATAGTGTTTGATGAGACTAATGGCTCCCAAGTGGAGCAAGTTGATCGTCATGTGCTAGATCAAGAAGAAGCTCCACAAGTGGTGATAGGAAGGATGTCACTTGGAGATACGACCACAAGAACAACCTCAAAATGCAAGTGACCATCCTACACATCAAGCAAGCTCCTCCTCAAATGATCAAGATCAAGTCCCCCAAGATGCACTCCAAGAAGATGAAAATGGAGGCATCAATCAAGGGGGAGACAATGAGGACGAGGAAGACCAAGATAATGACTCAAGACCTCAAGCGCCTCACCCAAGAGTGCATCAAAGCGTCCAACGGGACCATCCCATTGACAATATACTCGGAGACATCTTCAAGGGGGTAACTACTTGATCTCGTGTTGCAAACTTTTGTGAACATTACTCTTTTGTTTCTTCCTTGGAGCCCCACAAGGTTGAAGAAGCACTACGACATCCGGATTGGATGATGTCCATGCAAGAAGAGCTCAACAACTTCGAAAGAAATCAAGTATGGGAGCTTGTGAAGAGGTCTAATGCGAATGTTGTAGGCACCAAATGGGCGGAACAAACAAGACGAGCACGAGGTGATTACAAGGAACAAGGCATGACTTGTAGCCAAAGGGTATTCACAAGTCGAAGGTTTGGATTTCGAAGAAACCTTTGCTCCTGTAGTTAGGCTTGAATCAATTCTTATATTACTTGCCTTTTTTACTCACCATGATTTTAAGCTATATCAAATGGACGTGAAGAGCACATTCCTCAATGGTTCAATCAAGGAAGAGGTGTATGTGGAGCAATCCCCCGGATTTGAAGATGAATAATTCACAAACCATGTGTACAAATTGCGTAAGGCTATCTATGGACTCAAACAAGCTCAAAGAGCTTGGTATGAGTGCCTTAGAGATTTTCTAACTCAAAATGGTTTCAAAATTGGGAAGGCAGGCTATACTTTATTCACTAAGCACTTCAATGATGATTTGTTTGTTTGCCAAATATATGTCGATGACATTATATTTGATTCTACTAACAAAGCTTTTTGTGATGAGTTTTCTAAGATAATGACGGAAAGATTTGAGATGTCCATGATGGGGGAGTTGAAGTTCTTTCTAGGTTTTCAAGTGAAGCAACTCAAGGAAGGCACGTTCATTAGTCAAACCAAGTACACACAAGATATACTCAAGAGGTTTGACATGGACAAGGCCAAACCTATCAAGACTCCTATGGCAACCAATGGGCATCTCGATCTCAATGAAGATGCTCCAAGTGTGGACCAAAAGGTATATCGTTCCATGATAGGCTCATTGTTTTACTTATGTGCATCTAGGCCCAATATCATGCTTAGTGTGTGTATGTGTGCTAGATTTCAAGCTGGTCCTAAGGTTTTTCATTTGACCGAATTCTTAGATATTTGGTTCACACACCAAGCCTAGCACTTTGGTACCCAAAAGGCTCTAAGTTTAACCTCATTGGATATTCCGATGCGGACTATGCGGGGTGCAAAGTTGATAGGAAGAGTACATCGGGAACTTGCTAATTCCTTGGTAGATCTCTAGTGTCTTGGTCCTCAAAGAAACAAAACTCCATTGCTCTTTCCACAGTCGAAGCGGAGTATGTCGCCGCCGGAAGTTGTTGTGCACAACTTATTTGGATGCGAAAAACTCTTAGGGACTATGGCATACACTTGCGCCATATTCCCCTCCTATGTGACAATGAGAGTGCCATCAAAATAGCCCATAATCTAGTTGAACACTCAAGGACCAAACACATTGAAATCCGACACCATTTCTTGAGAGATCACTCCATCAAAGGAGACATTGCAATTTCACATGTGAGAACCGATAAACTATTGGCTGATATATTTACCAAACCCTTAGATGAGAAAAGATTTTGTGAACTTAGGAGTGAGCTTAATATCTTGAATTCTCGAAATGTGGCTTGAATCTTGCACATATGATTGTCATATTCAAAATTCACACATAATTGCGAAAAAATCATCCTCCTCGATTTTCTACAAATTATTTTGAAATTATTGAATCCTTATGAATCATGGTCATAGTTTAATTGTTGATTGCTTACTGACCATGTTTACAAAGATCTTTTGTGAAATCTAGTCCAAAAGGATCAAATCTCCACTGAAAACTCAATATATAGGAGTTTTCAGCCTTAGGACCGGACTAGTCCGCCCCTAGACCGGACAAGTCCGGTTTCTCAGAATAGTCCAGACCCAGTCCGATAGCCGGACAAGTCCGGATCCGGGACCGGACTAGTCCGGCTCTTGGGGACTTAACCTCTCCAGGGAACCCCCGACCTCTCCACTTCAAATCAAACACTCTCTCTCCAAAAACGCTCGAAAACCGCCCCCCCCCCCCAAACGGCGATTTTTAATTCCCACCAACAAATCTCGACTCCAATCCGTGGATTGAAGCCCTAAGGTGCTAGGGAACCATTCCCCAAGCATCGGAGGCTGATTCTTCATCCACATTTCATCAATTTGAAGATTTGAAGAGGTATTCTTGACCTAACCCCAAAATCCTTGAAATTCAATTCTTTGGGGTCTATTGATAGAAACGTCTTCACAAATGTTGTTGTGCACATCATTGTGATCATATACCTACATTTTTATGGTAGGATCCGTAGTTTTCACAAAATTTCTCTTGATTAGGGTTCCTGTTGTGTGAACCAGATTAGTTCAGCACAAGGGCGGACAAGTCCGGTTGGGTACGGACTAGTCCGGCCCCTGGGCGGACAAGTTCGGATTACACAGCAAAAACCCTAACCTTGATCGATTCTATGAATTCTACCACTTTGTCTTGACTCCTTGGACTCATACACATTCCCTTGCTTCTCTTATCATCAACCATGTCGGATAACGAGTATGTTCCACCTTCTGACTCCGAGGCCGAAGCGGAGAAGTAAGCTCTTTATTGTCGGAGACACGAGGATCAAGAAATGGCTACTGCCTACTTTGCATCAAAGAGAGCAAAGAAGACACAGCGAGAAGCACACAACTCTACAACAGCCAACGCAACCCCAAGAAAAAAGAGACTTGTGACATTGGGGGATCAAGCTCGATCCCAAGAGGCGAGGACCTCCAAGGATAAGGGAAAGGCCCCGGTCGATGCTGCGCCCAAGAAGAGGGTGATCGTTGCCAATAAGCCGGCAAGCAAGGCCAAGAAGGGTGTCTCTCAACTTATAGGCCCCTTGAGGATGTCTTCTCCTGCACGGAACCCAAACCGTGTTGCTGTCTTCGACGCCAACATCTTCAAGGGCAAAGGGGCTGAGAAGGCGCGCAAGCTAAGGAAGATAAATGTCTATCAGCGGGACAGGAGCACAGTGGATCCCCGTTTCTGGTGTGACTTCCACTGTGACTATTACCAGACGGTCTACATGTCCAAGCAGACCTCAGTCACTGATGCTCAGTGGATTGAATGGGACTACATGGCTCAGAAGGATCACATGGTCTTCAATGCAGTGATTGAGGCCGTCGAGCACCATGGTTTGAAGAAGTTCATGGACTTCCAATATGACATGAATGTGGAAGTTATTACTCAGTTCTATTCTACTATTTACTTCCACACCGATGGGGACAGGAGGATTACATCGATGACCCATGGAGAGCAATACTGCACAACCTACTGGGAGTTTGCTCAGCTGCTTGACTTGGATGATCAACTGGACAATGAAATCATTATCTCCAACTTAAGGCCAGTTGATCAGGATACCCTGGAGTACATGTATCCTAGCCATGTACCCTTTGAGGCGGGGCACATAAGTAACATCAAGCCCTTCTACAGTGTCCTCAACAGGGTGCTCCAGAAGACTATTGCCCCCAAGGATGGATATGCGGGGATAATTCAAGGGAATTTGAGGCACTTGATGGTCCTCATTGATGGAGATGTTCGCTTCAATGTGGTTGACTACATCTTCGACGGCATCTTCAACATCTCCCATACTCCAAACCGATCATGTGTATACACTCCATACATCATGTACATGATTGAGAAGATCTCTGGACTCACCTTCAAGAAAGACATAATTCACCGGAGGCTTCGACCCCAACTCCCTCCTCCGGAGCCGGCTGCCCCTAGGAGGAAGAATGCGGATCCTCCCGCTTCTTCCCCTCGCTTTGTGTCATCTCCTCCGCCTTCATCACAATGCGGGAGTGGATTTCTCAAGTGCTTCAAGGCCATTTTCTCTTCTTGTTAGAAGGTGGAAGCTCGACAACATCGCATGGAGCATCGCCAAGAGAAGTATCTCAAAGCGGTGTGCGACAAGTTGGACATTCCCATGTCTCTCGCCAAGGAGAGTGATGGAGATATCACTCCATTCCCGGAGTTCACCACCGAGGAGCTCGCTCAATTTGGTGAAGATGGTACTTCCACCGCCGTCCCGACCTATGATGATGATGCTAATATTGATTCGTAGGCCACAGAGAGTGACAGTGGACACCGAGGCAGAAACGACGACGACACCGATGATTATGACGAGTAGTCCTAAGGGCTCTTCCCTTCTTCTTTTCCTTTTTGGTGTCTTGATGCCAAAGGGGGAGAGATTAGTGGATGTGGCTCTTAGAGCTCTTAGAGAAGGCGGAGAGATTGGTGGATAAAGGGGGAGAGATTGAGAGTTGTACTTAGTTATTAGTGAGAGAGATTGATCCAAGACTAGACTTATGTTTTTATGTTTAAAACTCTCGCTCAAATTGTTGTAAGACTAAATTTATATCAATTGTGATGTTATGCTTGAGTTACATGCTTGTCTTGCATATTTGTTGCCTTATCACAATTTATGAGCACATCACTTAGGCATCGCACCATAACATGTATATGTATGAGAACTCTCTCAAATCTCTCTTACTCATGATGCATACATTGAGGGGGAGTCACTCATACAAATACATGTTATGAAAAACAAATTATTATCTTTTTTGTTGAAGTCTTAATGTGTTGTCATCAATCACCAAAAAGGGGGAGATTGAAAGTGCATCTAGGCATCCCCGTGGGTTTTGGATGATTGATGACGTAAAAAAAAGAGTCTAATGAGATAAGTTGATCCTAAGCACAGGTACAATGATTGAAATGAGATGAAACCCTTCAAAAAGGAAAAGGACATAACGGGCGTCAAAGGCTCAAGAAGTAGAAATTAGGGTTTCTATGATGATGAGCTTATATGAGCCATGTCATGTGAAAGGGTGGATGTATCATGTGCATTGAGATCATACTAGAGGGCTAAAAGTGGTGGTTTAGAGAAAAACCTAAGTGAGAAGCCAAAATGAGGAAAAACCCTAGGAGGTCGGACTAGTCCGATCCTCAAGGCTGGACCAGTCCGGCGAGGCAGACAAGTCCATTTTGAGACGAACCAAACGTCTCTGGAGTGTTTCTTAGTGAATTTGGAGTTAAGTCTCAGAAGATCGGACTTGTACATTTTTGGACGGAACAAAGCTCTCTAGAAAAGTTCGGACTTGTCCGATTGGGTACGGATTAGTCCATTTGAGACTTAGTGAGATAAATCGAGATAAACCCTAGAGGGCCATACTAGTATGCCCCCTGTGGCCAGACTAGTCCGGGCCTACACAGATAAGTCCGTTTTGAGCCGGACTAAACCCTTGTGTCCTACTTTGGACTAGTCCATTGTGGACCGGACTAGTCCGTTGTTTGGTGACCGTTTGAATTTGGAAATTTGGCTGGTAGCGTGACGATCGTCGTGCAATGTGGCAGTTGTCGGGACCTGACCAGAGGTCAGTGGTCCCATAGGGTCGGACTAGTCCGGGGCCAGAGGTCAGAATAGTCCGCCCTTGTGCTGAGGTCAGCAGAAGGGGCTCGGGACTCCTATAAAAAAAGGACCCCCGGCCTCATTTGAACATGTCCTGAATCCTAGCACCACCACAAGTGACCAAGAGCCTTCCATAGTCTTCTACTCGTCCTACTAGCTCTCTAAGGCAAAATCTTGAAGAGATTAGGGTTTGAGGAGGAGAGTAAAGGAAGATCATCGTGCTTTGGCTCTCGATTTGATCTTTTTGCACATTGTGATTGTGTTTTGTGGCTTGTGTTAGTTGAGCTTCGTGTGCTCCTCATTGTATTAATTTGTGGGAGCCTCAACTTGTGAGTAGCCCCATCAAACTTGGTGATTACCCATTGATATAGTGGAAACCAAGCCGACCATCGTGGTGGCTTGGTGAGAGAAGGGTCAAGTGAGACCCGATCCTTGTGTGGACTTCTCAACGTGGATGTAGGCTTCTTCGTGGAGCTGAACCACGGAATAAATTTTGTCTCACTTGTCTTTTACTTCTTGTGATCACTAGCATTGAAATTAGGGTTCTTATTGTTCATATTGCCTTTCACTTTTGATCTTTGTCAAAATCGTGTGATCTAAGTGCTTCAACATCACAATATGAATTGTACTAGTCTACCACATATTGCTTATCTCTTTGGTGAAGTTAAATTCCGCAAATAACTTGTCAAAACCAAAATTTTAGGTTTTCACCCTGTGCTGAGCGGACTAGTCCGGCCCTGTCCAGACAAGTCCGGCCTCAGGAATTTATTCTCGTTTGATTAAGTCATTTCAGGTCTTATTGCCTATTCACCCCCCTCTAGGCGACTTTCAGATCACCTCGGGACCACCTGTCGGGCCCCGAGACCCACTTGTAAGGCGTCCGGTCTTGTTGAAAGCATCTAGGCCCCCATGGGGTATGGTTTCGGTGATTAATGAAAACTGTTGGATTACTAATAACTTTGTGGATGCAAGGTCTCTCATATCACTCATCACACTTAATGGACTCTATATTTATATCATCTACTGCTCATTGGATACAATTGGAGACCCCTCAACAAACTATTTTACGAGGTCAATCGATTTTCATGAAGACTAAAAGAAAAAGCACATATGCCAAAATTATTCCATCAAAATTGACAGCACTCGAGACTTGGTCATCATCAGAAGAACATTTCAAACCAATGTCTAAGAGGTCACTCGAACAAATTCCAAAATAATCACTTAGAACAACTCGAAGCAGACAAAATCAACTCACCAGGTCATTTCGATAAGTCTTGATGCCCAGAGCTACTCTACACATTACCAAGCATTCAAGACGTTGAGAAACCACTTCCACATCATTTACACCACTTGTACACCAAGAGATAGGCTAGAACTTACTAGAGATGATGCTTGGGTGCTTCCATTCTTGGTGATTGGAGTCTCTAGTGTAGTGAGAGCTGTAAGGGAGTGTCTCTTGGTGATTGCATTCACCGTGTATCAGTCGGTAATCAGAGAGATCCTTCTGGAGCTTGCCAAGACGGTTGTGGAAGCCTGGAAGATCAAACTTGTACAAGGCTTGAGCTCCACCTTGTCGGAGATGGCGAACGGAGACTTTTAGTGAAGATCCCTGGTCTCGGTGACTTGGGAGTGGCTATACCCTTTGGTGGGTGCCACAACGTGGATGTAGGAAGGTCTTCATGATCTTGCCGAACCACAGGATAAATCACTGTGTCTTCGTGTCTCCTCGGGAGTTTGCACACTCTTCCCTTCTCGTTACACTTATGCATTTCATATACCGCAAACTTATTATTCATTTGAATGCATAGGTTGTTTGCATAGGGAATTGGGCTTTTAGTAGTTAAGTTTTTATTGCTTTAATTTTTGAAAAGAAGCCCAATTCACCCCCCCTCTTGGGCATTCGATCCTTACAATTGGTATCAGAGCTAGGTTGCTCATTGGATCATTCTAGCTTCACCGCTAGAGAGCTAAAATGGCCAAGATTGGGGGTTCAGTTCCCATCTTCGAGGGCAAGAACTTTGCCTATTGGAAAGCACGCATGCGTGCTTATCTAGAGGCTATTGCTCCCGAGGTATGGGAAGCGACCCATGCAGGGTTTGGTGAGCATAACTACATAGGTGATCAAGTCAAGTGGGATGCAAAGGCTATAAATGCTATTTACGAATGCATTAGTCAAGATGTGTTTGCTAGGATTGCTAGCAAAAAAAAAAGCTTGTGAAATTTGGGCTTGCTTGATTGAAATTCATGAGGGTTCTTCTCGTGTTAAAGAACTAAAGTATCACATGCTTAAGGCCAAATATGATGAGTTCAAAATGCTACCTCATGAAAATGTCAATGAAATGTTTTCTCGCTTGAATGTTCTCATTGAGGAAATTAATGCTCTTGAATTGCTTCTCTTGGCAAGGGACTCATCAACCGCACGATTCTTATGCTCCTTCCTAAGCCAAAGTACAACATCATCAACTCCATGCTTCAAAAGGAATCTCTTGATCACATTGAAGTTTCGGAACTTATTGGAGAGATTCACGCTCATGAGATGAGTGTGCTTGGGATGATGGATGAATCATCTTCAAAGACAATTGCTCTAAAGGCTTCCACCAAGAGAACAAACTTCAAGAAAAAGAAAGTGGTCGAACCTAGGTCAAGTGAAGAAGAGCAAGCATCAAGTGAAGATGACGATGATGAGCTTGCATTGATGATGAGAAAATTCTCTCGCTTGAACTCCAAGATTGCCAAGAAGGGATACACCTTTGATCCCAAAAAGAAAGCATTTCTACCAAGAAAAGATGACAACAAGACTTGCTATAACTGTGGTGATCAAGGCCACATCTCCTATGATTGTCCAAAATAGACAAAAGAAGAGAGAACCACAAGGGCAAGCATTGCAAGCTTGAGGATAGTGAGGATGATGAAGAAGAGGTCAATCCTAAGCCAAGATTCTTTGGGAAGAAGAAGCATGACAAAGGCAAAAAGGCAAAACTCTTTCCAAAGAAGATAAAAGGTCCACAAAAGGTGTTCATGTGTGAGGCAAATGAATGGATCACTGACGAAGAATCTAGTGATGAAGAGAGTGAATCTGAAGAAGAGAGCTTGGCCGGCCTTGCCATTGCCAACAATGATGATTCATCTCTTCGTCCACCTCCCATGTGCCTCATGGAAAAAAGTAACACCAAGGTATGTGATGACTCTAGCGACGATGAGCTTTTCCCCGATGACTTAGCTTCATTGATAAATGAATACCACACTATCATTAAAAGGGAGAAGAGTAAGGTCAAGGCTCTTGAAGAAGCTCGTGCTAAGCTCGAGAGTGCTAACCTCGATTTGCTTGACAAGTATGAAAGCATACTTAAGGAGCATGACACGCTCAAATCTCATGTCAAGCAAGTTGAGGAGGATAAGGCTCAAATCAAGCTAGATCATCATGAGCTTGACGTAGCACACCAAGCACTCTTGGGAAAGCACAATGAGTTAATCCAAGAGCATCAAGTACTTAACCTTGCTTATGAAGTCCTTGATCAAGAATTGAAAACTATAAAGAAAGAACCCCTTAATGAAGGTATCTATTGTTTCTCATGCCAATAATGTCTTGCATAAGTCTTTGCCTTTGAAAGAGAATGCTAGGGAGAAGTATTTGTTGAATGAAATTGAAAGTCTCCGCACTAGTGTGGCAAGACTATCTAAGGGAGAAGTCAAGCACAAAGAAATCCTCTTCCAACAAGCAAAGGCCTTCAACAAGAGAGGACTTGGATCCTTCCCGGTGCCTAACAAAGGAAAGGTGCCCTCACCAGAACTTAAAACGAGCTTCATCAAGGAAGTTGGTTCTTATTGCCAACATTGTGAGGTCACCGGTCACCATACAAGGGAGTGTCCTCTTCCTAACCGGCCTTCTCCAAAATTGCCTACTAACTACAAGTCTACCTTTGATGATCACTATTATCTCTTGAGTAAAGTAGATGGCAAGGTGAAGGCAAAGTTCATTGGCAAGGACATGAAGGGCATGAAGGGAAAGCTTCCCAAGCAACTTTGGGTCCCAAAAACACTTGTATCACACATACAAGGACCTAAGTTAGCTTGGGTGCCTAAAATCAAAAATTGAATTCATGTGTGTAGGTGAACTACAAATCCGGAGGAAAGCATTGGGTACTCGATAGCGGGTGCACTTAACATATGACCGGCAATGATGGTATGTTCACCTCCATAGAGAACCCCGACAATCATGAACAAGTCACCTTTGGTGATAACTCTAAGGGGAATGTAATTGGGTTGGGTAAGATTGCAATTTCACATGATTTATCTATTTCCAATGTGTTGTATGTTAAGTCACTTAGTTTCAATTTGCTTTCTATTGCACAATTGTGTGATCTTGGACTAACGTGCACCTTTGACAAGAATGATGTTGTTGTGACTAGTGAAACAAGCAAAGAACTAATCTTCAAAGGGTTTCGGCATGAACATCTGTAAGGATCGAATGCCCAAGAGGGGAGGGGGGTGAATTGGGCTTCTTTCCAAAAATTAAAGCGATAAACACTTAATTGCTAAAAGCCCAATTCCCTATGCAAACAACCTATGCAGTCAAGTGAATAGTAACTTTGCGATATATGAAATGCATAAGTGTAAGGGGAGAGAAAGAAAGCGCAAACTCCCGAGGAGACACGAGGACATGGAGATTTATCCCGTGGTTAAGCAAGATCGTAAAAATCTTCCTACATCCACGTTGTGGCACCCACCAAAGGGTATAGCCACTCCCAAGTCACCGAGACCCGGGATTTCACTATACTTCTCCGTTCACCAACCTCGGCAAGGTGGAGCTCAAGCCTTGTACAAGTTGGATCCTCCGGGCTTCCACAACCGTCTTGGCAAGCTCCGGAAGGCTCTCTCCAATACAATCACCAAGGGACACTCTCTTACAGCTCTCACTACACTAGAGACTCCAATTACCAAGAATGGAAGCACACAAGCACTATCTCTAGCAAGTTCTAGCCTATCTCTTGGTGTGTAAGTGGTGTAGTTGATGTAGAAGTGGTAGCTCAACGTCTTGAATGCTTGAGAATGTGTAGAGTAGCTCTGGTTGTCAAGACTTATCGAATAGACTGGTTGAAGGGGTATAAATAGCCAGCCTCCACGAAATAGTCGTTGGAAAAGTAGGCTGACATTACTGTTCTGCGAACACCGGATGATCCGATGTTCTCCCTCCAGTTGTCATCGGTCAAATCCAAATTAGCTGATGTCATTGTGTTTGATATGACCGTTGATAGACCGTACACTTGTCTCATCATCGGATGATCCAGTGGCACTTCATCCAGAATTGGTTCAGAATTAATGCTTACTGGAGTGATTGACCAATGTGTTTATAGTTGTCATCGGATGGTCCGGTGTTACACTTGGTCCAGGGAGATTGCTTACTGTACTAATGGACCGATGTAACATTCCCTTCATCATCGGATGATCCGGTGAGTACTTAGTTTTGAAGTCTTCTTCTTCTGCTAAACCAACTCGACCGATGTATTGTTTTATGGAAACATCGGTTGATCCGGTGAGTTGATTTTGTTTGCTTCGAGTTGTTCTAAGTGATTCTTTTGGAATTTGCTCGAGTGACCTCTTATACATTGGTTTGAAATATTCTTCTGATGATTCTCAAGCATTGAGTGCTGTCAATTTTGGTTGAATAATTTTGACGTATGAGCTTTTACTTCTAATCTTCATAAAAATCGATTGACCTCATAGAGTGATTTGTTAACGGGTCTCCAATCATGTCCAATGAGCAGTAGATCATTTTCATATAGATTTCATTATGTGGAATAAGTGATATGAGAGGCCTTGCATCCACAAATTCATTAGTAATATCCAACGGTTGTCATTAATCATCGAAACCATACCTCATGGGGGCCTAGATGCTTTCAACATCTCTACTTAGTAGACTTCTCCGACAAGGATGCTAGCTTGACCACTTGTCTTTTCACCAAGACGAGTTTGGGTTGGCTATGGCATCGACGCATCGCTCACATTGGAATGAGCAAGCTCAAGAAGTCATTCAAGCCCGGGATGGTGACCGGCGTGAAGGATGTCACATTTGAGAAGAACAAGCTCTATAGCGCTTGTCAAGCCGGGAAACAAGTTGCTTCACACCACCCGATGAAGACAATGGTGTCAACCTCCAAGCCACTTGAGTTGCTCCACATGGACCTCTTCGGATCGTCCATATATCAAAGTCTTGGTGGTAATCTCTATTGTCTTGTTATAGTTGATGACTACTCTCGGTATGCTTGGACTTTGTTTCTAGGTGACAAGAGTGAAACTCCGGAAGTGTTCAAGACCTTCGCTAAACATGCCCAAAGGGAATTTCAACTTCCCATCATCAAGGTCCAGAGTGACAACGGCACCAAATTCAAGAACTACAACATTGGGGAGTGGTGTGATCGTGAAGGCGTGAAACATGAATTTTCAGCCACTTACACTCCTCAACAAAATGGTGTCGTTGAAAGGAAGAACAAGACTCTCATCACTCTTGCATGAGCAATTCTTGATGACTATGGCACGTCCGAGAAGTTTTGGGCCAAAGCAATCAACACGGCGTGCCATGCCGCAAATCGGGTCTATCTACATCGACTACTTCAAAAGACCCCATACGAACTTCTCATTGGGAGAAAGCCCAACATCTCCTATTTCCGAGTCTTCGGGAGCAAGTGCTATATCTACCGCAAGAAAAGGATCGGTAAGTTTGAAAGAAGATGTGATGTTGATATCTTTCTTGGTTATGCATCAAACTCAAAAGCATATCGAGTATTCAACCAAACCTCCGGTTTAGTTGAGGAAAGTTGTGATGTTGAGTTTGATGAAACTAATGGCTCCCAAGAGGAGAGTTTTGGTCATGATAAAATATATGATGAGCCTCTATGAGAAGCTATGAAGAACATGACCATTGGAGACATCAAGCCTAAAGTTGAGGAGAGCCATGATCAAGGGGGAGCTTCAAGTTCCAACATCAACACATCTGTGGCACCTCAAGTTGACGAAGAAGAAAAAGATGATCCATTGCTGACACAAGATTCACAAGCCACACAACATCAAGAAGAAGAACAAGTCCATGATCAAGTCCAACCACAAGAAGAGCAACACGCATCACCACCGCCAATTGCTTCACAACCAGTTATGAGGCATGAACGCATCTCCAAGGCGCATCCGATTGATCAAATTATCGAAAGTCCGTCAAGGGGAGTAAGTACACGTTCTCACCATTTCGCTATGTTTTGTGAGCAATACTCGTTTGTTTCATGTGTAGAACCCACTAACATTGAGGAAACACTCCAAGATCCAAATTGGGTGATGGCCATGCAAGAAGAACTTAACAACTTCATCCGCAATGAAGTTTGGGTGTTGGAGGAGCGACCCAAGGACAAGAACTTCATCGGGACAAAGTGGGTGTACCGCAACAAACAAGACGAGAACGGTGTTGTGATACGCAACAAGGCAAGACTTGTGGCCAAGGGTTTCTCGCAAGTTGAAGGACTAGACTTTGGAGGAACATTTGCTCCGGTCGCTCGACTAGAAGCCATCTGTATACTTCTTGCTTTTGCATCACATCATAATGTAAAGCTTTATCAAATGGATGTGAAAAGTGCCTTTATTAATAGTTACATTAACGAGCTTGTTTATGTTGAACAACCTCCCGAGTTCGAAGATCCGAGGAATCCTAATCATGTGTATAGGTTGTACAAGGTGCTCTACGGGCTCAAGCAAGCACCTAGAGCGTGGTATGAACGACTACTGGATTTCTTGATCATGCAAGGATTCAAGATCGGGAGGGTGGACACTACACTCTTCACCAAAGACATCGATGGAGAACTATTTGTTTGTCAAATTTATGTCGATGATATTATTTTTGGTTCAACTAACGAAGCTCTTAGCCATGAGTTTGGCAAAATGATGTCTAGGGAATTTGAGATGTCAATGATTGGAGAGCTCAACTTCTTCCTAGGATTTCAAATCAAGCAACTTCGAGAGGGGACTTTCATCTATCAAGAAAAATATACCAAGGACCTCTTCAAGAAATTTGAGATGGGAGATTGTAGCTCAAGAATTACTCCAATGGCAACAAATTGTCATCTCGACGCGGATAAGGACGGTAAACCTGTTGATCAATCTAATTACCGTTCTATGATTGGTTCATTGCTTTATCTTACCGCATCTAGGCCCGATATCATGTTTAGTGTATGCTTGTGTGCTCGCTTTCAAGCGGCACCTAAAGAATCGCATCGGAAGGCGATCTTTAGGATACTTCGGTATCTCAAGCATACTCCAAGTGTAGGCATGTGGTACCCCAAAGGTGCTAAATTCCATCTCTTAGGTTACTCGGATTCGGACTTTGCCGGATGCCGTGTGGATCGCAAGAGTACCTCCGGAGGGTGCCACTTGCTTGGGTGTTCCCTAGTATCTTGGTCTAGCAAGAAGAAAAACTCCATTGCTTTGTCCACTGCGGAAGCGGAATATATAGAGGCTGGTGCATGTTGTGCCCAAATCCTTTATATGAAGCAAACCCTTTTGGACTTTGGTGTTAAACTTGGTTGCGTGCCTCTCCTTTGTGACAATGAAAGTGCGATTAAGATTGCTAAAAACCCCCGTTCAACACTCCCGCACTAAGCACATTGATATTCGCCTCATTTCTTGCGAGACCATGAAGCTGAAGGAGATATCTCCTTGCAAGGTGTTAGGTCCGAAGAACAATTGGCGGATATCTTCAATAAACCACTTGATGAGAAAACCTTTTCTAGACTAAGGAGTGAATTAAATGTGCTAGATGCATCGAACATCATGTAAGTTGCCATGGTCATGTAAGAATGCATCACATATAGGTCTTGTCTAACTTTCAAAGGATAGGGGCGAGCAAGGGTTAGCTTGGGATGGTGGTTCTTTTGGGTATCCCCAAGACTTGGAGAATGGCTCTCCCTGAAGAAGCCTTTGAAAGGTTCAAATTTGGCAAGATAGATTTAATTTATGTCTTGCATGATGCCTGCCATATAGACTTGCACTCACATTTAATATCCTGCATTAAAAATTGTTTGGCATTGCATACGGTAGATTGTCACAAAGGGGAACCCACTTCATGAGAAAGAGACTTGTTTGAAATGCAATATCTCAACTCATATGATGTGGAAAGAACAAAGTGATAGGTGCGTTAATGCCTAAAGGAACATGCTTTAAAGAGATAGAAGTCTTCATCCTCTAGCTCACAAAGCATGGGCCTTACATTTTATTTGGATTTTTTCCTTGATCTTTCTGGTGTTCTATTTGCTTTAGGTCTTAGCCAAGTTATTGGCAACTAGAGTTAAAGTCTTTTTTAGGGGTTAGGGGTTGCCCAAAAAGTCCTAAGACATGTGTTTCTCTTTGTTTGTTTAAGTCAAAGGACATATATGGGATGTTGCTGATCTTTTGTAGTCATCGGATTATCCGATGCTTAGGCAGAAGTATCATCGGATCAGTTGGTGCTTAAGTGCAAGGGTCAGCTCAGACAGAAAGTCAAATCCACCGATGAGTTCATTCTGAGAAACATCACAGCATCCGATGTTCACATTTCTAGAGTTGTGCCAAATTCAACCGATGCTAATTGTTTCCACGTCGGATCATCCGATGTTGAAGGTGCCTCTGGAATAACCGTACTGTACCACTCGACCGATGCACCTCTCATTTGACGTCGGATCATCCGATGTTAAAATTCAAGATAGGTTTCGAGCCCCACCTATTTGGCGCCTCTTCATTTTTCTCTTCTCTCTCCCCGACGCCACACTCCTCGCCCTGCCGCCGCCCGCCGTCGCTGCTGCCCTCTGCGCCACCAGTGCCGCCACTCCTCGAGCTCCGGCCGCCGCCCCTAAGCGTTGCCACTGCCCTTTGCGCCGCCGCCCTCTGCGCAGCCGCGCCGCCGCCCTCAGCCCCGTCGCGCTGCCGACCCCCGGCCGCCGCGCTCCCCGTCGTGCCACCGTCCTTCGAGCCACCAACACTCCTCTTCGCCGCTAGGATTTGCCCGGCCGCACACCGTCACACATTCGCCATTCACCGTCGTCAACCCTATCCCGCGATCACATCTTTGTCGCTATCCCTCTTCTTCTCAAGATGGGTCATGACAAGAAAGGAAAGGGAAAGACCATTGAGGAGCCGGCAGCTAAGAAGCAAAAGTTGTCGAAAGAGATGAAGCAAGCTCGTCAAGCTGAGATGGCCGCTCGCACCGCTGAGGAGCGAGAGCGTGGCTGAGGAGGATCCCTGGGGATCGAGAGGCCCGACAGAGGCAGCCACAGCAGCCAGAGGAGATATAGGAGCCGTAGGTGCCGCTTGTTCACCGGCGCTCAGTCAGGACCCGTGGAGGTCATCCAGCTCCAGCCTCGAGACAGCGACCTTCTGCAGCTGAGCTTCGGCAGGACAGAGCGGCCAAGAGAGTCGTATATGAGATGGACACCAATGTTCGGGTTGGTGAGGGTGTCCTCCTGACTGACTACAGAAAATTGAAGGCAAAGCAGCTCAAGAAGCTTAGATGGAGAATTCTGCTTGAGGAGTGGTTCCCGCAGCCTAGAGAGCCACTTGTGGACAACCGCTTCTGGACCCTGACATAGGTGTCACTGTATGAGACTTACAGACGTCGGGGCCATAAGCTTTTCCAGCACAACTTCCTTGACTGGGATCAGCTCGCACTTGCAGCCGGCACTGAGATTCGCCCTTTATTTGAGAGGTACAGAGGGCTAGTGGAGCTGATGTCTTTCCAGCAGGGTGCCTACGTAGAGGACTGGGTCCGAGTGTTCTATGCCACACTCTACATTTCAGAGGGCCGCAGATCCATTGACTTCATGTTCATGGGCCAGCATCACCATATGACTCGACAGACCTTGAGACAGCTGCTAGGCGTGGATCTCCATGACACCTGCCTGCATGAGTTAGTCTATGGTCAGGCTGACCCACCGAGGAGGCCGCTCACTGGAGGTGTGGCACCACCTTTTGAGGAGATTCGGTCACTGTTTGCTCAACCCTTCTCACCTGACCAGCCGAGGGTACCTGCTCTACTCACTCTGGATGCACGCACTATTCACCTTGCCTTGCGCCGTACGCTACTACCCAGGTCCGGATATCTTGAGGGCTTCACCAGTTTGCAGCAGACCCTCCTGTTCTATGTCATGAACGGGATGGAGTTCGACATCGTGGATATTCTCATGTGTGAGATGGAGGATGTCATCACGGATGGAGTTGGGATGATGAGACAGCTTGTGTTTGGCCACTGGATCAGTCACCTGCTTTACCTGTTGGCTCCAGAGGGGTCCGCCGTGCGTGACAGTCTCACCGACGAGAGCGTCACTCGGTTCGGACACTACCGTGCTCCAGCTCCTGGAGACCCCCGCATTGGCCGCCCAGTTGAGCGTCAAGTCCGAGCTCGACTTTCATAGGAAGACTGGTCAGACCTAGAAAAGGAAGACGAGATCCTAGCACAGGCTGAGGCTCAGGGAGGGGATCTTCAGCATATCTGGTCAGAGAGTGACACTAGTGACAGTGTCGAATAGTACTTCCCACCTCCTCCCTCACCCAGGCAGCACGACGCGGAGGCTGGAGGCTCGACTGTACCACCTCCTACCCCACCTCCAGTGTCCGAGGCACAGGTCTCTCAGCCATCCGAGCTCACTTCTCTACTTCAGTAGATGGTTGAGCAGCAGTGACAGGACCGTCTTGCAGCTGAGCAGGCCAGAGCTGAGCAGGCTGCACGTCTTATGGAGCTCCAACAGCATCAGGAGATGCAGCGTTAGATAGACCACGAGAGGCGTGAGGACACTGACAGGCTCACTGGACTGATTGACCAGATGCATCAGCGTTCTCTTCACCAACAGCAGCAGACGCAACAGGCCATGATGGGCATCCTGGGGTTGATCACCAACCTCTACACTCAGACCGGGATTGCCCTGCCCTCACAACTTCCTGGTCTAGCTCCAGGTCCGCCTGTTCTAGAACCAGTCTTAGCTCCAGTACCGACCACGCCGATATCGACGATCAGCAATGTCACCACTGCTTGCTCCAGGCGCACCCATTCACTCTCCCCTGCCGGCTTCGACACTCTTTCAGCATACTCCCGCTTCGGTTGTCAGTGCCCCGCTACCAGCAGTCCAGACTCAGCAGGCACCCTCAGCACCGACAGTAGCTCCCACACCACCGGTCTCCTCCACTCCAGCCTCAGCAGCAGCAGGCAGCAGCTCCGACGACAGCACCCCCGACGGCGACCAGTTCGTCATCACCCTGAGCTCTCAGGATCCTTAGGCACTCGGCTTCCCTTTTTGGTGTCTTGATGCCAAAGGGGGAGAAGAGTCAGAGTCAGGGGGAGGGATAGCATAGTCCTAGGGGGAGTCCTAGTTGTAGGGGGAGTATTTATTTTGGGAGCTTTTGTAATTTGAGAGCTTTGCTATTCTTTTGCTATCTTTGAGTATATGTGTGCTACTTAATTCTCTTGTGCTTTATTGATCGTTTTTGAGCCTTCGAGCTTAATGTGCTGAATCTTGTACTTGTTGCATATCCTTTTGAGTATCGTTCTCTTAATTTCATTACTGTTATGCTTTACTCGTTGTGTTGTCATCAATCACCAAAAAGGGGGTGATTGAAAGCATCTAGGCCCCCATGAGGTATGGTTTCGGTGATTAATGACAACCGTTGGATATTACTAATAACTTTGTGGATGCAAGGTCTCTCATATCACTCATCACACTTAATGGACTCTATATTTATATCATCTACTGCTCATTAGATACAATTGGAAACCCCTCAACAAACTATTTTATGAGGTCAATCGATTTTCATGAAGACTAAAAGAAAAAGCACATATGTCAAAATTATTCCATCAAAATTGACAGCACTCGATACTTGGTCATCATCAGAAGAACATTTCAAACCAATGTCTAAGAGTTCACTCGAACAAATTCCAAAAGAATCACTTAGAACAACTCGAAGCAGACAAAATCAACTCACCGGATCATCCGATGATGAAGCAAGTGTTACATCGATCTATCATTCCAATAAGCAATTTCCCTGGACCAAGTGTAACACTGGACCATCCGATGTACAATTATAACATATCGGTCAATCATTCCAGTAAGCATTATTTCTGAACCATTCTGGATCAAGTGTCACCGGATTATCTGATGTACAGGTGTATACAACATCGGTCGATCAACGGTCATATCTGACACAGTGAGATCAGCTAATTTATATTCGACCGATGACAACTGAAGGGAGAACATCAGATCATCCGGTGTTTGCAGAACAGTGATGTCATCCTACTTTTCCAACGGCTATCTCGTGGAAGCTGGCTATTTATACCCCTTCAACTAGTCATTTCGATAAGTCTTGATGCCCAGAGCTACTCTACACATTACCAAGCATTCAAGACGTTGAGCAACCACTTCCACATCATTTACATCACTTGTACACCAAGAGATAGGCTAGAACTTACTAGAGATGATGCTTGGGTGCTTCCATTCTTGGTGATTGGAGTCTCTAGTGTAGTGAGAGTTGTAAGAGAGTGTCTCTTGGTGATTGCATTCACCGTGTATCAGTCGGTGATCGGAGAGATCCTTCTGGAGCTTGCCAAGACGGTTGTGGAAGCTCGGAAGATCAAACTTGTACAAGGCTTGAGCTCCACCTTGTCGGAGATGGCGAACGGAGACTTTTAGTGAAGATCCCTGGTCTCGGTGACTTGGGAGTGGCTATACCCTTTGGTGGGTGTCACAACGTGGATGTAGGAAGGTCTTCATGATCTTGCCGAACCACGGGATAAATCATCGTGTCTTCATGTCTCCTCGGGAGTTTGCACACTCTTCCCTTCCCGTTATACTTATGCATTTCATATACCGCAAACTTATTATTTATTTGAATGCATAGGTTGTTTGCATAGTGAATTGGGCCTTTAGTAGTTAAGTTTTTATTGCTTTGATTTTTGAAAAGAAGCCCAATTCACCCCCTCTTGGGCATTCGATCCTTACACTTGTCTATAAAAGGCCCGAACCGCTACTGTTACAAAGGACCAAACATCAGATCCCCACGTCGAACATCACACACACACATGCCAGCAATACCACTCACCGTGGAGTTGGGTGTTATGCTCCTTGCGGTCTGAACCACGTAAAAACCACTGTCTCATACTTCCATCCGCTAGAACACTTGATTGAGGCCTAAACACCGCCGAACAAAGAACCTCCGCGGGCTGCTCCTTAGCAGATCGGGGGGAGTGTCGCTCTAACACTTCAACACTTTTGCCTAGGGACACAAAAGGAAAATATGTTCAACTTTATCGTCTTGGCTACAAAAAATGAAACCTTCTTCTTCATTGTGTTTATGCAGCAATTGCTCACCTGTAGATAGACAGTTATGTATCATACGCTATAAAATAATTTTTAACTTGTTTGGAACTTGGATAGATCACGGTGATTTCCAAAATTTATGTAAAGATGACAGTTTGATCTGGACTCTTTTCCTCCTATTTGAAGAAAAAAGATTGAACTCTTGCTAAATTATAAGCTGATTTGACTATGTATTCACCAAATTTAGCATGTGGCCAAGAAACTGATAGGAAAAAGATGATGAGTCCCGATCTTCCGATAGGTAATGGATAAGTCGATTGATGGAGATCTCGACGTTGATGATCCGAGGCTCTCGAGTAGAACACGAACAACCCCTGCAATCACTACACCACTGCTCCGTTGGTTATCAACCGTGCTTCACACGATTGACCTCGCCAAGAAGGTTAATCCCTGCAAGTGCAACCGAGAACACAAGTAAGAACAAGGTAGACACGATCTGAAATCGCGAAGTTGGGGTCTCACAAACCGAAGAACGGCGATAATATTGATCTAAGCAAAACCCAATTGTTCATGACGGCTACTATGGAGTATATATAGGTGGGAGGACGTCCAAGGGGGTGTTGGGGTCGTGACCTAACCCTAACACACGAAAATAATGGACTTAGACTTGATACAAGGCCCAATGGCCCAATATGGTGGCGCAGCACCCTAACAGATTCTGTACTTGATTTTGTTTTGATGATTCCCGACGACTCCAAAGGAATTTTGACATGGGACCGGTGCCATTGGAAATTTTATCCTCTCCCCTTTCCGTGCATATGTAGAACGTCCAAAACGGAGTTCGTATGCGTCATGGGCGTCCGTTTTAGTGCGTACTGCTCCTGGACTCCGAGTTGAATACGATTTGGAGTTTGGTTCGGTTTCCATCTTCTTTGAACGAATTCTCTGGTCTTCGACGTCCCTAATACTCCCTCCAAGTACTCCTTGAACCTCTCCATGGATCCTAATCACAAATAAATCATTAAGTAGCAATTTATGTTCAAAAACATATAAGGAAATATATAAGAACGAGTTCACCTCTGAAATTAATTGTTGTGTATGAACTCTATTGATTGCATCTTGTATGTTCAATGGAGTGTTGTTTGTATCCATAGAAGTGATGTCCTCATCACCCTCCCCTTCTTGAATTGGAGTCGTTCTCGACTCAAGTTCATCTTCTATCATGTGTGGGTCCATATATGCAACGCCATCAAATCTTCTTGTAAGCATGAAAGGAGGAGGCCAAGGTGGTGGACGGCATAGTGCACCATCTTGATCTTGTCCAAACAAGAGCGCACATTCACTTGAGCCAGGATCCCAAACAAATAAACTTTGTACCATATTTGTAGGTGCAATGATAATGTGCATGATCTCGTCAGAAACAGTCTTCGCTGCCATATAAGCTGACATGAATCTTTAGAATGGCATCTGCTACTTTATTTTAGAAAAAAATATTTCACCATTCAACATTCCAAGAAGTCCCATTGTTATTGAGCAATAATTTTACCTTTGCATCAACAAGCAATGGTAATAAAGGATGAAATGTACCAAGCTGAAAATTGTGAATCCAATTATCAGTCAATATATTGACATTTTCTCCATTGTATATACCCCATCTGAGGCCTTTAAGAACTAGATCTTTGCCGAATAGAATTGATCGCCATGTGTATGATGATACGACGATTACCAGTGTTGAGAAAATCTGAATTTGGATAATATCGTCTCTTGAGGACTCTTGCATATAGCGATGTAGGGTCTGTAATAAGCCTTTCAAGCATAACTTGATCGAAAAGAACAAAATCACGAAATGCCATTCCTCCAATATATTTCGGCGATGACATCCATTCTCAAGAGCGCCAATGCATTTTCTTCTTTCTTTTTTCAAAGTCTCACCAGTGATCAATAATATATGATTTTATTTGCTCACATATTTATACAGACACTTGGAAGCAACTCATAGTATAAGTTGTAATTGCTTTTGCTACATATTTGAGTCATACAAACAATGGGCGTCTTAGATACTCTATCTGCACCAATAACCTCTAAAGCATACTCTCTATATATTCTATACTTTCAGTATGTGCACTCACAAAAAAATTTCGGCATACTTTTCAGTACGCTTTACAACGTACCACTGCGGATGGCCTTAGACTGTTCGCATTGGCGCACGGTAAAACATACTAAATATGCGTAAATTTAAATGGCCTTAGACTGTTCGCATTGGCGCACGGTAAAACATACTAAATATGCGTAAATTTAAATGATATACTGTAAAAATAGAAGACGAACAGTGTATAGAATATGTTTTAAAGAAAACAAATGCGGATAGATTTAGGATAAGGTGCACGCCGAGATTCAAGTTCATTGCGGATTATGAGGTATGATTGTTAGGTGGGATATAATTGTTTCTATGGAGAGGTGGATGCGGAAGCACTCGACCGCATCCATTTCTAGCGTACGAGTACGAACGGATACAAATAAACTCGGACACGTCAGACCAGTAGTACATGGTGTGGTTATGGTCATGGACAACATATATTCTTCTACTACCACGCGCCATTCAGCCTGATCGTTCTTCTGCACTTCTTGAGTTGTTGTGGCTGCGCACATTAAGCTTGGTACTGACCACAGCAAGCTGTTCCGATCACAGCCATCACTAGCGAGCCAGCACTGTAGCAAGTATAGCCAACGATTTCCACGGCCGAACAATTGCCGGTGGACCGCTAGACTTCCTCGGCCGAGTGATCGGCCCACACAGATCGTACTGTATTATCAGGAGCACCGGAGCAGCGCCACAACTTGGACAAGTGGGTGACCGGCGAGGGAGGGATAGGGAGGGCACGGTCCTCCCACATTTAAGCTAGCTCCCCTCTCTCCCTCATCGTCTCGACATGGCACGTCCTGCGCCTCACTCAAGAAGATGGACCTGCCCCCCACTGTGCGACTCCTCTCCCTCAGGCAGCAATCGACGCCCTGCGCCCCGTCCATGGCGACTGAAACGAGAGCGGAAATGCTAGCAGCAAGGAGTCACGAGCCAGCACTGCGAGTATGCACAAGGCAAAGGCAAGCGCTCTACCGCACAAGGCAAACCACTGAACTGATGACGGATCTCTCGTGCAGTAAACGAATAGAGCAGCGACATTAACAAGGACCCGGTCCACGAACGCCGCGCTACCACCTTCTCGTAGCGCGCGCCGCAACGTTCCCACGCGTCGGCCCGCGACTGGGCGTTCCTCCAGCACCCCATGTCGCTTTCCCATGGCGCCCATGCTCGTCTCTGCGCAGCCAGCCTCCCGCGCGCCCTGCTGCTATTAATTCCCGCCCAGTCCGACCGGTGTTCGCACAGCTGCACCAACCAACTAAACTACCGCCAGCCGCGGAGAGGCACTCAGAGAGCTTTCCGCCTCAAGTCCCATGGCGTGGGCATCGTCGCTGGCGAAGGCAATGGCGGTGGTGCTGCTGCTCGTCGCGGCGTCTCCGGCAGTGCTGGCCGTGCACGACTACGGCGACGCGCTGCACAAGAGCATCCTCTTCTTCGAGGGACAGAGGTCCGGCCGGCTGCCTCCGGACCAGCGCCTCCGCTGGCGCCAGGACTCCGCCCTTCAAGATGGCGCTGCCGCCGGGGTACGTACTGGCCGTTATCCATCTTTCTTGCACTGCGTGCCATTGCAGCGCATTTTCAGTTTCTGAAATGAACGAGTCCCTTTTCTTCCGTGTGAAACGCGTCTATCAGGTGGACCTGACGGGTGGCTACTACGACGCCGGCGACAACGTGAAGTTCGGGTTCCCGATGGCGTTCACTGCGACGCTCATGTCGTGGGGGCTGATCGACTTCGGCCGCAGCTTTGGCGCGCACGAGGCGGAGGCGCGGCGGGCGGTGCGGTGGGCGACGGACTATCTGATGAAGGCGACGGCGACGCCGGGGACGGTGTACGTGCAGGTGGGCGACGCCGGGAGGGACCACGCGTGCTGGGAGCGGCCCGAGGACATGGACACCCCGCGCACCGTGTACAAGGTGGACCGCGACCACCCGGGCTCCGACGTCGCCGCCGAGACCGCCGCCGCGCTGGCCGCCGGCTCCATCGTCTTCCAAGACGCCGACCCGGCCTACTCCCAGCGCCTGCTCGACCGCGCTGTCGAGGTGAGTGGAGCATTCCCTCGTCTGTCCGTCGCACGCGGAAAGCGCATTGAAAAGCCTGGCGCCCGTGCTACAGTATTGAACGGCGCCTAATAAATGCCGGTCTGGTACTGTAGCTGCCACCCTGACCGTTGCATTGGGCGTGAAATGCTTGCTATTGACTTGTGGCTGGTGTACTGGTAGTTGCTCGTGCTGTAGGAGAGAGTTTACAGTATTCCATTTTTAGTGACATGATAGAACGTAGCAAGAAAAATAGTGCTGATTTTTCGTTTCTGTCCTTGGCATTGCAAGGTGTTCGCGTTCGCGGACAAGTACCGCGGCCCCTACAGCAGCAGCCTGCGCGCGGCGGTGTGCCCCTGCTACTGCGACTACTCGGGTTACCAGGACGAACTGCTCTGGGGCGCGGCCTGGCTGCACAAGGCGTCCCGCCGCCGCGAGTACCGCGACTACATCAGGCGCAACGAGGTCGCGCTCCACGCCGGCGACGCCATCAACGAGTTCGGATGGGACAACAAGCACGCCGGCATCAACGTCCTCATCTCCAAGGTAAGCAGTACGTACATTTGTTATTGTTTTCCTTTTTACTCGTTCTTGCAAGATCGTTGTTGTTACTACGCCTGTACACCACTGTAATTTTTATTTTTCCCTCTCCGCAACGAGTAGTAGCGTGAGATTGCGCAATGTAGCTATGCAAGCGCCGCCGAGGGATCATGTCGCCCTCCTGACGACTGACGATGCTCCTCCAGTAGTGGCATCGGTCTGCGTATCACCATATCACAGCAATACATCATCGCCCTGCCCTGCCTCGCTTCTGGTGCCCTGCGTCGTTCCGCGGTGGGGCGCGAACATGCTCCCAGGCTTTCTCCGGCCCGGTGGACCACAGCCGACCCCTGCGACGCCGTTTGACTCGCTTGGCACGTACACTACCCCGAATGCTGACGCTTGGCATTGGCAATCCGGTTATGCTTCGCTGCTTGCCGTACCTAACCGTGATTAGCTAACCCTAACGAACCGCCTTATAGCACAGGGTCTAGGGCTAGTAGAGATGTGCGGAGCTAGGCTAGGAGCATGGGCCATGTCGAACCTTTTCACGCGCGCGCCGCGGTGCCTTTTGGCCCGACATGCTGGACCATCACGCGTCGCGCGTCATGTCTCATTCCATTGCGACGAGTCGTCGTCTTATCCGAGAAAAATGCTTAACTGCTCTCGAAGCAATAGTTGTGGCCAAAAGGCAGCCGATCACATGCTTAACAGTCCATTATCACGTGCAGTAATCTTGCACGTCCTTGCTGCAGTTTGTTAGATTTTTCGATGCTCGATATATCTGCCTCCAGTTTTGGTATTATCCTTTTTCATTATTACTGAATCATGGTGACCTTGATTCTATGTGGGCGATTAATCAACTCATTTGCAGTACTAGTCCAGGCTTTATCAGTCCGAGCGGTAGATTAAATTAGTGGGTTTGAGCAGCAGCCGCGCATGTCTGCCGCGTCATGTTCCTGGAGTCGATAAGCAGGACAGAGCAGAGCATGGGGCAGTGTGGCCCGGCAACTTTGCGCTCACGGGTCTCGTGTTCCCCGTCCGAGCCCTTGACCCCTGATGATACTTGTCATTAGTGACAGTTGATTACGGAACAGTGATTAATTGAGGTTTGTTGGTTGCGTTGTGCAGGAGGTGCTGATGGGGAAGGACGAGTTTTTCCGGTCGTTCCGCGTGAACGCCGACAACTTCATCTGCAGCCTGCTCCCGGGCATCTCCGGCCACCCGCAGATCCAGTACTCCCCCGGCGGCCTCCTCTTCAAGGTGGGCAACAGCAACATGCAGCACGTGACGGCGCTCTCCTTCCTCCTGCTCGCCTACTCCAACTACCTTAACCACGCCAACGCCCGCGTCCCCTGCGGCGCCGGCGGCGGCGCCACGCCCGTGCAGCTCCGGCGCGTGGCCAAGCGGCAGGTGGACTACATCCTGGGCGACAACCCGTTGCGGATGTCGTACATGGTGGGCTACGGCCCGCGGTTCCCGCAGCGGATCCACCACCGGGCCAGCTCGCTGCCGTCGGTGTCCGACCACCCGGCGCGGATCGGCTGCAGGGCCGGCGCCGCCTGGGCCGCCAGCCCCGCGCCCAACCCGAACCTCCTCGTGGGCGCCGTCGTCGGCGGGCCCAGCAACACCACCGACGCGTTCCCCGACGCGCGGGCCGTGTTCCAGCAGTCCGAGCCCACCACCTACATCAACGCGCCGCTGCTCGGCCTCCTCGCCTACTTCTCCGCGCACCCTGACCCAGCCCAGCACGGCGACGACTAAAGCCACGACATTGCCATGCATGTGGGCTGCTGCTATCATTATCAGGCTTGGGCCTTTTGCGTCCAGCCCTAGGAGCCTTCTGCTCTGCGACGGGCTAATTAATTCGCCTGTTGCGTGCTGCTAATCTGCAGTTGATTATGATATCTTAGTACTACGTAATATCTGGGTGCTGATCGTTTCCTGTAAAAAATGGCAGGAACAAGGATCGGTCGTAGTAGTCTTCCTCTGTATTCCGTGCTTCATCAGCACATGCTCCATGCCTGTCTGGCCTGGATTTGCAATGAAATATGTTCTATCCTCGCATCCCTCTCTTTGTTGCCATTAAAGTGTTTTAGCTGTTATTATGCTGCTTGCACGATAACTCCGCACCCTCGATTGCCTGAGTTTAGTTTCAGTGTAATGCTTTGATCCCTCCAAGTCATGTGCAAGAGCAGGGCCATGGTCGTCTCTTTCCGGCTTTGGGGAGGAGACCCGTCGAATCCAAAGCTTTACTTGCAGAACGAAACCAGCCTGCTGCTTATCATCATAGTGCGACAGACAGCATGAGCGTCACTGGAAAGACGAACAGCACACATCATTTCTTGCTGGAATTGCGGCGTCATTCACGTTCGTCAGAGTCAGAGCGCCGGCCAAGGTCGCAAGTGACCTTGCATCACGGAGAGATTGAGATCCGGGCGTGTCCGTGACGACGCGCAGATGAGATGTCGTAGTAATAGGCATCCGTCCATCGGATGTTTCCTGCTCGCGTTGTATGGTGTGACGGCGGCCGATCAACCCGTGCAGATCAGATCGACGATCGTTCATCACAGATTCACAGGTACAGTACAGTGCGTGATACGTGTACGAGTGAAGGTACGTTTCCGATCTGCCGTGCGATCGGCTGGAAATGCAGGGAGGACCGGCCTGGACGAAGCACACGCTCGAGTTGGCCTGAGATGACGGTAACGTCGCCGCGGCAAAGGTGTGCGTGCAAGAATAACGCAGTTTTGTCTGTCTGTTGCAGCACGGGAGAATCAGTACCCAATATGGTCGGTTGCCTTCAAATGGTGCTGCACAACAATATTTATGCGTTGTTTAAACTCAATTTTTAATTGCAACTTGCAGGGATTTTAAATTTAAGTTTCGCTTTTGATTGTTTATACTGTGAATGAAGAGGAAAAGAAAACGGAAGGAATAAACGAAAAGGAAGCATCAATTCGGGGGCAGTATGGCTAAAAGGACTGAAAGCAATGATTAATGAGAAATTGAAAAGAGAAATAGGGAGGGGGGGAATAAAAAAAGAACTAGTCAATTTTCACGTGAACACCCTTCCCGAAGTCACTTAATTGCAGTTTGACCGGAAAACAGTCTGTTTGTTGGTTGTTGCTACCCAGCGCCGCCGCTGCAAATGCCGGTGAGCAGCACCGGCAGCCTCGTCAGCGACGACGTCGACCGTTCTGGCGCCCGCAGCAGCAGCCGCCACCTTCCTCTCTCCTCTGACGCGGTGGCCGCGGGCTGCTTCTGTTGCGGCGGCCTCACCCGCCCGTCCTCCTCGAACAGCGCCGTGGCCGCCGCGGGGTCCCGGCCCGACCCGCCCGCGCCGTCGCACAGGAAGTCGGCGCCCGCCAACTGCCGCTCCATGTCCAGGAACTCGCCCAGCGACGTCGGCGCCCCGCCGACGCCGCCGTCGTCCCGGCACAGCCGCCACCAGCTCCCGCCGAGGCTGCGCCCGCGGCGCCGTCGCCGCCTCCTTCGCCGCTCATCCTCCTCCCGCGCCGCTCGCTGCGCACGGTCCCTCTCTTCCCCCGCCGCCGCCGGCGCGACCGACGCCCGCCGCTGGCCCCCGCCGAACGCCGACACGCCCATCAGCGTCCCCAGCGTCGTGCTCCGGTCCGGGAAGAACGACCCCGTCGACTGCCAACAAACCGGGCCTCCCGTCATCAGAACAAGCAAGAAAACGCATCAGAAACGCAGTGGGCACCCGACCAAGAACCTCTACCTCGGTGTCGAGGTCGGAGGAGGACGGCGATGAGTCGGCAGAGGGGGAGGTGGGGACCATGTCGGCGTCGAGGTCCATCGTCCCCCGGTAGAGCGTCGTCGCCGGATGTGTGCAGGGCGAGGGAAGGCCCGTGGACTCGTGGTGGTGGCGCAAGAAGACTGAGGTTTATAGCCAGTTGGCGGGGCAGTTGGTTGTGGTGCCGTGACGGCGAAGTGGTCGAGGCCTCGAGGTCCCAAACGCCATAGCACCGCATCTATGGCTTTGTTTACTCATAGGCATCTCGTTATCAGTAGTATAGCTTGTACAAGCTCCTGTGACGGAGCAGAACAGCTGCACGGCAGTGATTTGGGAATCGTACGTTGTGCCAGTCTGAACTTTCGTAAACGTATGCAAATTCTACTCCTTGTTTGAGGCGATGTGGCAATGTGTCATTTTTCCTAATTTTTGTAGAATTTGATATGATTTTGACTTGTATCTTCACCAAACATGTTTTCAGAATAATAAATGCAGCTATATATCTAGATGCATTTCGTCCCGGAGTACAAGCAAAGGGTCCAGAACACAGTGCAGCAACGGTCAAGGACCCTGTGCTGTGACTTGGTATGAAATTAAATGAAGCCATTTGTTACCAATGATATTTTATTTCTTTGTCAAATAGTGCTAAAGTGCACCAGAACTGCTAGTCTACTGTGAAGACAGTGTGAAGACAGGATCACCTCATTCTCATATGATGATAACAAAGCAGATTGATATCCCTAATGTTGGAATTTAGCCTTGAACATCATTCTGTTTTTGCTGGAACCCTGATCATCAGTTGTTCAGTCCTCGTCTGGTTATCTGAAAATTGACGATGCTGAAGGATCCTATATATCACCCTGGCCTGATTGATTGACTGGCTGACTGGAAACGAACATATTTCTGTTTGGTTTCTCACTCAGTCCCAAGATCATTGTCTCACGTCCGACAAATATGCTGATCCGCAAGTATCTCTCTGTCCATACTGTCCGTGAGGAATCTGTAGCACAGTTTCTCATGCGTTAGCGTTGGTAGCTTCCTCCGTCGCAACGCGATGCGTGCTTAAACCAGAGCAGCAATGGCAATACATCCCGCCTTCAAATTTCTTAATTTCTTGTAATGCCAGCCTAGTGGACTGCTGTGAAAATACAAAACGTGTTGATGTTTTTGCATCAAGCATTGAATCAGGTTCATAAATTTTTTATCAGGTTTAACAAGGCTTGATTTCAAGTTGCCATGTTTGTTTTCAAAAAATCGAAAGAAATCAGGTTTCTAGTAGTTTGGTAGGTTTTAGGAAATTGCGACGGGAGGTGCTCCCTGCAAAATTTCAGGTACAAACAAAACGGAGATGCTGCGGTGCTTAACCGGGATTTGCCTTCCGGTAAGCAACAAGCAAGCGGTTCGCAACCCAGAGCCAGGTTTTACAACATTATCCATGCGTGTCATATGGGAAGGAACACCGTTTGAACTAGAAGACACATGGAAACCTAAGGACCTTCATCAAAGGCACCGGTAAGTGGCGATTTTGTATCTTCTGAGAAATATTTGACTGAAAAGGGCAACCTTAGTTCACAAGAAAATTTCAGAATTTTACCTACCGGGTTTATGAATACGAAGTCTCGTTCCAGTGGAAGAGTGTATGTGTGTTCAGGGTCAGGCCCTTTCTCAGGGTTCAGAGGTTGTTGTTACAACATCAGTCACAGATTCGGTCGAATCAGTTGAACAGATGGGTGGTTTTGGCAGCATCCACTCGAAAGTGGAGCGGTTGAACCTAACGGGCGCACGTGAAACGGAGGTAGATAACTTGTGCCGGCCGGATGCAATACACGGCAAGGCTGAGTACAGCGACCTCTGGTCCTGTTTCTCTGACACGACTCTGTGCAACCTCGCCATGCCATTGTACAGTCATGAGCCATCGTTGAAGCCTGCAGTCGTTGTAGTCGCGGAGAGCAACGGAAGCAAATCTTCTCCGTCCCTTTGGGTATCGACTCACTGGCTCACACATGACGTTCTTCATTGTCTTGTTCGTCTCATTTTGAGGTAAAGAATCTCTTTTCTGAGATCATAACCTCACGTGCCAGCTGAGAACTTCAGTATGTAAAGGGAAATCGGGTTTGAGCCAGACAACAATGGGAGGTCAGACCTTTTGCAGAGCCATGGAACACGGTGCCTTACCAAATACTGATTGAAGTAGCTGGTATTTTATTTCGGTTGCTTCATACTCCTTGCAGAGGTAAATAATCCATCTACCTCTTCACGTATCGGTGGAATGATTTTTACTCTTCTTTTGGAGCAGGTAAAACGAATCTGAATATGGATCCATTGCGCGTGCCATCAAATTCGTTGTCGATTTGTATTCACACATGACACATCCAAATCAAATTCTATACGCAGGAGATACGGGCTCATGTGGATCGGTATGTTGAACAGTGCTGTCTCAGCTCTACTATACGACGTTAATCTCTCGAAGAGTCATGGATAGTGTCCTGGCGTCGCAGATCTTGACATGCCTGTGCGTACCGTTGAAGATCGGAGTTCTGTGCTATGAAGTCCAAAATGCAAAAGGACGTCCTTTTCTCTATTTTCAAAAAAAAACTAATGTTGTACAGTAACTTAAAACTTTAAATTTTAGTTTTGTGGAAAGAGAATCGTTGCTGCTGGGTATGTGCGTGACTGCGTGTACATGGTGTGTGTTCTGGTGCATGTACGTCCGTTCTTATAGGATACACGGCTTGCACTTTGGAGGGGCAAAATTAGAGAGGTAAATATGTTAGGAAATACGCGGTAATTTACTAAATAATTCTAGAAAAACACGTGAAAAACATCAGCGATTAAAACCGGTAGATAGACGGGACGAGTAATATCGCGTACTGATTTGAAGCCGGAGGAACTACTGTAGATCTGACGGTGAACAACCGCTGCAGATGCTGGTGACGACGTTGGGCCGCAGCGCTCGATCTCTTCGCTAGATGACCCGTGATGAAGAACGCGAGCAGTCGTGCGAAACGCTTCTCAAAAAACTTATTCGCTCTCTCCCGGTACAAGATCACAAGAGCGAGCGGTGCTGGAGACCTGCTCTTCCGATCGTCAGTGCACGCCGGCGCTCGGTACGGAATAGACTAAAAGGCGGCGCAAGGAAAGCGAACGTGAGAACGATCTGATCATGAGATGATTTGCCCTGCCGCGGACGCTCGTATTTATTAGAGTCCCGCGAAGACGGTGTGGTTGCGATCCGGAGGATCGACATCCGATCCGACTATACAGTCGTAGACGCGTCCGTATCCAGTGATTTGGACTCAGTCTCGGAAGCCCGAAATTCGGAATCCCAAAAGACCAAGAAAATTTTCTGCAAAAATATGAAATTTGGCTCGGCTCGAGGATCAAATTCACACGAACATGTGCACGCGCGTGTGCGGGTCGGAGCGTGGTGTGGCGTGGCGAGGCGAGCGAGCGGGGAGGAGGAAGAGGAGCGTGCATGGGTCACCCCTATCTTCTTCTCTTCTCTATCACTCAAGGAGTGGAAGCACAACCTCCCTTATATGTAGGGGTTGCTCCCCTTCCACTTCCTATGTGAAACTAAACATTTAGCACTATCCTCTCTCTCTTGCCCTAATGGGCCTTTGATATTTTCAAGAATTTATTTCTGAATTAATATTGGGTCAAGTCCATTAATTCTAACAATTCCCCACCAGATCTCAAAGCCATTAGAAGAGAAGTCATTCTCGTTCCTTGTTTGATATACTAGTGTTTTGATAGAGACTATTAAGTTGAACTTCTGTCTACATCCTTAAGTTACATTAGTTCACAACTTGGACAATGAACTACACATTAAATTGCAAGTTTTATGCGAACTGACTTCACTAAAGACCATTACAACATGGAGCATATGCGTCGTACACCCTGATATCTTCATGAGCTTTCCATAAATCACCCAAATCTCACAGACTGCAACGTTAGACAACCGAAGCTTATATAGGTGTGTTTCTTTCAAGATTGCCTTGTAGGATGACATCTTTGCGACACACAGCTAACAGAAACACATTAAGGCAAATCACCAACTTGCCTTATAGTTTGAGAGTACAAGTGTGCATATTGACATAGAGTGGGTCTAAAGGAAGTACTCTCCTCAGTGAACCACTAGCTTGTTTTCCTATGTCTTAATTAACGGGATCTCTGATTACATAGGCTGGGTTACTACTATGATGTCGCATCAATGGGTCTCAAGCCCATCTCCCTCGATGCACTTTCTATCACATTACGTGATAGACCCTTCGTAAAGGTATCTGCCAAGTTTTTATCTGTTTGTATGTACGAAACAATAATAACTCTGAAGTTTCTCATTTTTCTGACAGATTTCAAACGTCTCTTGACGTGTCTTGATGATTTTGCATTATCCTTAGAAATGGTCACTTTAGCAATCACTGTTTGATTGTCACAGTTCATAAGGATTGCCGACAATGATTTCTCTACCACACGCAAATCCATCAAGAGCTCTCGCAGCTATTCCGCCTCTACAGTTGCTGTCTCTAAAGCAGTGAGTTCTGCTTCCATGGTTGACCTCGTTAAAATAGTCTGTTTGCAAGACCTTCATGATATAGCGCCACCAGCTAGAGTGAATACATATCCACTCGTGGCATAGAGTTCATCAACATCAGAGATTCAGTTTGAATCACTATAACCCTCAAGCACGGTCGGATTATCGCTAGTTGTGGTGGATTCGGGATAAATTTCAGAAGAGATTATAACATTGTTATGCATATCTTTCATAGGAAATATATTCTCAAAAAATGTTGAATCACGAGATTCCATAATAGTATCAACATGCATATCAGGTACCTCATATTTAACTACTAAAAATCTATATGCGATGCTCTGATGAGCATAGCCTAGAAAGACAAAATTCACTGTCTTTGGTCCCAACTTGCGTTTCTTGGTAATTGAAACATTGACCTTTGTCAAACATCTCCAAATACGCAAGCATGAAAGTGATGGTTTTCTCCCAACCCACTACTCATAAGGGGTTTTCTCTTCATTCTTATTTAGAACGCGGTTTAGAACATGTCATGAAGTCAATAGAGACTCCTTCCACCATGCATTAGATAAACCAAATGTGTCTAATATGGCATTCACCAAGTCACACAATGTGCGTTTTTTCCTCTCGACTACCCCGTTTGATTGGAGTGAATAGTGAGATGTCCTCTCATGTATAATACTGTGTTCTGCACAAAAATCATCAAATATTTTGGGAAAATAATCACCACCACAATCTGACCTAAGATGTTTAATCTTTATCTCTAATTGATTTTCTAGTTCAGATTTATAGATTTTAAAGTAGTCTAAAGCTTCATGTTTAGTTTGCAACAAGTAAACATAGCAGAATCTAGTAGAATAATCTATTAATGTTATAAAGTATTTTTTTCCACCTTTTGTCAACGCACCATTCATCTCGCATAGATCAGAATGTATGAGTTATAATGGTGCCAAGTTTCACTCCTCGGCTATCTTGTGAGGCTTTCGAAGTTGCTTTGATTGCACACAACTATGATACTTAGAACCTTTGACAATTGTGAATTCCGAAATTATTAAGACTAGATAGCCGATTCATTAAACTAAAATTAGCGTGACATAAACAAGAATGCTAAACACTTGCATCATCATTAATACTGTCACAAATATGGTTCTCTTATTACTAAACCCCAAAAGAGAAAAGCAGAACAAGCCTTTGCATTCATAGCATTTACCAATAGATTGTCCATGCTTGGACACAACTATTTTATTAGATTTTAAAACTATTTTAAACTCATCTCTGTATAGAAGGGTACCGCTAACAAGATTTTTTTTCATTATAGGGACATGTTGCACGTTCTTCAGCTGGACAATTTTACTGAAGTAAACTTCAGATCGATCGTGCCAACACCACGAACAGAAGCATGTGACACATTCCCTATTAGGACGACAGAATCTCGAATGAACTGGTAAGAAGTAATCATGGACATATTAGAACATACATGAACATTAGCACCCGTATCAAACCACCAAGATGGTGTTTGAGAAACAGGAAGAACAGTAAAATAATTACCGTACCTATCTACATTGCTAAATGTCATAATGTTGACATTCTTTTGTTCTCTGCGATCTGCCCTATCATGACAGTTCTTAAAAATATGTCCATGCTCTCCACAGGCGTAGCAGCAACCATCATTGTCTTTGTTTGACTTCTTCTTCTTAAAAGCATTAGTTTTGTTTGACTTGAATTGAGACTTGTTGTTCCCTTTGTTCCTCACATTTGATTTCTGCACCATATTAACATTGGCGCTAGATTGACCCTCATCTCCTTTCTCAGTAGCGTTTTTAGTCTGAGTCTTCTCCTCAATATCAAGAGATGCTATCAGGTTTTCAACTGATATTTCCTGCCTCTTGTGTTTGAGAGTTGTGGCGAAATCCCTCCATCAATGAGGTAACTTTGCAATAATGCACCCAACCACAAACTTGTCGAGTAAAGGACACTTAAAAAAATTGAGCTATCTCGCGAGACATTGTATTTCATGAGCTTGTTCAAATACGAGACGATTGTTAACTATCTTGTAGTCATGAAAATTCTCCATGATATACAGTTTACCGCCTGCATCGGCTGCACCATACTTAGCGTTAAGTGCATCCCAGAGCTCCTTACCATATGTGACTGTCAGATAGACATCACATAGTTTGTTGTCAAGAACACTTAAGATACATCCTCCCAGAGTAAAATTGGTTTCCTCGAACTTCGTTTGTTCTTCAACAGAGAAGGGACATTGAGGCCCGTCCTCGGTTACCCAGAAGATCTTAAGTGACTGAAGTCAGAGTGTGGCCTTAAATTGCCACCTCTTGAAGTGCATGCCAAAAAATTTCTCCAGCCTCAGTGCATTGGATAAAGTCATCATGTTCAACTCAGCAAATTGTCTTATATGGGTTTTGGATGTTAGGAAATACGAGACAGTTTACCGAATAATTTCGGAAAAACACGCAAAAAATAGCAACGATTAACACCAGCAAAGAGACAGGACAAGTAATATTGCGTACCGATTTGAAGCCGGAGGAATTGATGTAGATCTTAGGGCGAACAGTCGTTGCAGACGCTGGTAACGACGTTGGGTCACAGCGCCTGATCCTTTCGGTAGATGACCCGTGATGAAGAACGCGAGCAGTCGTGCGAAGCGCTTTCCAAAAACCTTATTTACCCTCTCCCGCTGCAGGATCGCAAGAGCGAGCGGTTCTGGAGACCTGCTCTCCCGATCGTCGGTGCGTGCCAACGCTCGGGATGGAGTAGAATAAAAGGTGGCGCAAGGAACGCGAACATGGAAACAATCTGATCGTGGGATGATATGCCCTATCGCGAACGCCCGTATTTATAGAGTCCCGCGGAGGCGGTTCGGTTGCGATCCGGAGGATCCGCATTCGATCTGACTCTCTAATCTTAGACGCGTTCGTATCCAATGACTTGGACTCAGTCTCGAAAGCCCAAAATACCAAATAAATCTCCATCAAAAATATAAAATCTAGGCTCGGCTCGAGACTCGAATTCACACGAACACACGCGCGCGTCTGCGGGGCGGGGCGTGGCATGGCGAGGCGAGCGATCGAGAAGGAGCGCACGTGGACCACCTCTCTTATCCTCTTCTTCCTCACTTAAGGAGTGGAAGAACAATCTCCCTTATATGTAAGGGTTGCTCCTCTTCCACTTTTCATGTGGGACTAAACATTTAGCACCACCCACTCTTGCCCTAATAGGCTTTTGAGATTTTCTAGAATTTATTTCTGAATTAATATTGGGTCAAGCCCATTAATTCTAAAAAAATAAATAGGGAAAACAAATATGATATTTTCAGAATAATATGTATTTTTGCTCACTGATAGGTGGACTAGGACATACAAAAATGCATATGAGAGAGGATCCCTATTTCTAACTATCCTCTTTCCTCACATACAAAATGATTATCCGATTTTACATACCCTGTTAAAGAACTTTGGGCTCCTATTCAAGACCTAAATTGTGTTTGAGTTATCTGTTAGAAAATAACCGAGCTTAAGATATCCGCACCAACGTACTCTAAAACATACTTTATACATTATTCTCCTTCTACTTTTACAATACATACTCCAAACTTCTACTGCACTACAGTGTATAAAGTATGCTTTACAGCGTGCCACTGTGGACGGTCTTACTTCCTCCGGTTCTCTTCCCCATTGAGGTGCGATTTCTATTATACCATAGCTAGGGTAGAACGCTAGTACGTATTTGTTTTCTACATTCTAGATTTCACAACAAAAAGAACAAAAAATAATGCACATGAGCAGGGTTCTCGATGCATAGGGGTGGGCGTTTGGTCTACCCGGTAAATTCGGTTCGGTCATTTTGGTCTTTTTGAATTTCGGTTTTGTAAGACCTATGTGTGCTCAATACATTGGCTTGTAGTGAATACACTTGGCTTTGATGATAAAAGTTTTGAATATCATCAATACACTTTTTTATCAAGGCCCGTAACTTGACCGCAGTGCTTCTGCTTTTCATTTGCAATGTTTCGTACTTGCTTTACATCTCTGGAAAGATTGCTTAGTATTTATTTGCTAAGTTTTTGGTGCATTTTTGGTTTATATGGATGATATCGTGTTACTGTGGTTTAGCAACATGCTTATGTGAGGTTCTCATGTAAGGTGTTGTGTTCAGAACTAACTTAAGTCAAGTCGAGGACTTGGGCTCGTATGGATTGGTTGTTTATTCATGTGCAGGTGTTGCTTGAGTTCAAGACATGGCTGGTGATGGGATCCATTGGACTAGTTTCAGGGAGGAGATGAGGTTCCAACAACCAAATTCAGGAGGAATTGTGGTTGAGCTGATCAGGAGGTTGCGCAGCATGATTGAATTAAGAACAATGCATGTGAAGGTATCGTGGACGTCATTGGAAGATGTTTGCACGTGTGCAAGGAGTGCATGGACGTGGCTACATAGTTCCGAGACGTGATGAAGAGATATGGACGTAAAGAGTTGGTCGGAAAGGTCCAATCGACTAGGTTATGGACTCAGGCTGCAGTTGAGTCGGGTTTGACTCAAATATGGAAAGATTTGAGTTGGTTATGATAGGATTTCGTGTGAGTCACGAATTTGAGTTGTTTAGGAGTGTGGGATACGTTCCTAAAGTGTTTGGAAGTCTTAAGATTGCTTCTATCTGCGTATAGAATAATCCTAGTCAGTTATGGAAAGTTACGATTCGTGAATAGAGTAGGATTATGTTCCTGATCTGAGTTGAGTTGGCTTTCGAGCTAGTTATATAAGCAAGGGAGCCCAGAGCTCGTGGTGCACGACTTTGAGGCTGTTTCTCTTGTGTTCTATTGAATAAAATTCGTAGTTTGAAGGAACTTTTTGTGCCTTGTTCGTCCGACTTGTTCCAGACAAGTTTTACTCGTCGAGTTTCTAGACTGCACTACCTTTCGTCGGTGGTTTTATCATAACTCGAGTTTTACAAATCCAATTGACATGATTCTTTTTAGGTTGTCTTCAAAACTTGATTATCTATCATATTTCAAAATTTCACGGTCATTGGATTTTTGGTCTATGATCTACACGAGTTTCTTTGCAGCGTTCCAGAACTGTTTTTTCTCGGGTAGGGCAGATTAACCTTTGTTTGATCTTTCAATCATAACTTGAGTTTTTCTCGACAAATTTGAGTGATTCTTGTTGTGTTGTCTTCGTGACTTGATTTTCACTGATATCTATAACTTTTGTCACGGTGAAACACGTTTAGATTAGTCTCACAGTCGATTTCCTTAACAGATTGTTTTTCTGCCGAAGGGGTTGGGGTTTAATTATTTCCGCTGCGTAAGATTTTTAAATCTACCATTCACCCCCCCTCTGGTAGCTTTTCACGTGCTCTTTGATCCTAAAATTGGTATCAGAGCCATGGTTCTCTAATCTTTGTGATTTGCGTGTGTTTTTGACTAATCATCATGGAGAAGTACTCTGCCAAACCTTGTGTGTTCGCTGGTATTGATTTTCAGGTTTGGAAGGCACGCATGGAGGCTTTCATCCAGGCACAAGGCTTTGCAATATGGGAGAAGGTATACAAGCGTTACAAAGTGCCATCAAACGATCAAGTTACAGCTACAAATTTGAGAGATGTCGACAACAACAACAAGACTCATAACTTGATCATACAAGGATTAACTCAAAGTGACTTCGACCGTGTTGCGCACCTCCGATCTGCATACGATGTGTGGAAAGCACTTTGTAACTACCACGAAGGATCCAACACGATAAAGAAGGTAAGACACGACATGTTCAAGAAAGAATGCATGCGCTTCGAGATGCAACCCAGTGAGTCCATTGATGACCTCTTTGCTCGCTTTAATAAAATTCTCAGTAACTTGCGTAGCGTGAATATAAATTTTTTAGATGCTGAAAATGCTAGGCAATTGCTAAGTGCATTAGATATGTCAATTTGGGAGATGAAAGTCACATCTATTCGTGAATCTACTTTCATGAGTACACTTACTTTAGATGTGCTATATTCCAAGCTAAAAACTCATGAAATTGACATAATATCACGTAAGAACCCCAACAAGTCTATCGTTTTTGTTTCTCAACGTGATATGCCTAGCTCCGGCCAATCTTCATCTTGTGGTACACTTGCTTTGCTGTCCTCTCTAACCCTTGAACAAATTGAGGTGTTTCCAGAGGAGGAGCTAGCGCTCATCTCTACTCGGTTCTCAAAAGCATTGCAAAATGTGAGAACTAGAAGGAGAGGAAGCTCCGGACCTCAACGATGCTTTGAATGTGGTAAGACAGGACATTTTCGTTCAGATTGCCCTAACCTTTCAGGTCCTACTTCCCGGGATGAAAATAAAACAAGAACGAAGCACTCCTCTGCAAAAGATACGAAGAAAAAGAAAGGTTTTACAGGACGTCAATTGGTGAGCAGTTTTATCTCAACACTCCAGGAACTTGGCACAAGCGACGTGGACATTGGAAGTGATGAAGATGAAGATGATTTGGCAAACTTGTGCTTCATGGCGGGCAAGTCAAGATCAAGTATGGAGGAGGCAGAACACAACAGTGACAATGAAGAGGTATGTCCTACTTGCGAAGAAATGTGTGATGCTATTTCTCGTGTCACTATTATTGTTAAGAAAAAGGACAAAAAACTTAGAGATAGTGCTGCTAAAATTGAATCACTAGAATCTGAAATCAACCATTTAAAAACTTTGATTCCTAGTGATCATGCATGTCCCTCATGTGATTTAATATATGAACAATTGTCATCATTAAGAAGTGCGCACACCTCCACACTTGATAAACTTGAGTTAGAAATTGAAAAGAACAAAGAGCTTGCTGCACTTAATGATAAAAATTTGAAAGATGCTAGATGTTCTACAATTGATTTGCATTGTTCTAGTTGTGATGATCTTGATAAGAAACTGCAAGATGTTATGAATGAAATCTCTATATTGAACAATGCTTTACGTTGTCATGAAGTTAAATATTGTTCCAATTGCAAATTAAAAGGAAAAACTTCATATGAAAATTGCCTTGATCTGTCCAATAAACTTGATAACATGCATAAGACATTTGATCAGTTTTGTAATGGGAATAAGAACCTAAACTTGCTGCTGAATTCATCCAATTCTTGCAATGATAAAACTGGTTTAGGTTTTGATTCTCATGCTCATGCTAAGGCACATCCACCTAAAATTGTAAAGTCATTAGGGAGTTGTTTGATTCAAACAGTTCTTAAACAAAAAGAAGTGGTTTTCAAATATGCAGGTGTATTGTCTCATTCGGTTTCAAATAAAAATGTTGTTTGCTCATCTAGACATGAACACAAAGTTAAATTTTATTGTACCTACTGTGGTAGAGATGGTCATGTCATAGATTTTTGTTATAGACTAACTAAACAACAGAAAAGGGAAAGAATGGTTGCTAGATCTCATAACTTTTATGCAAAATTTGCTGCACATATTGAATCGAATGTACAACCTGCTGTTTTGAGTTAAAAACATTCAAAGTTTACCTCCGGACCTTCTATTTTTGCCTCCGGAGCTACTGACTTTTGTGCTAAACAAGTAACACCTTATAGGTCAGTAGTTAAGAATAAAAAATCTCAAACTTTGACGCATAAACCTGCTGTTTTGTCTCAGCTTTCGCATGTTTTTCTTGCTGCACGTCGCGTGACTCAGTACTGGATTCCTAAATGCCTTTTGACTAACCCCAGTATTGAGTCATCGACGTATTGTGCTTCTATGTAGGTTACACGTTTGAGGAAGGAGAACATTTGGATTGTGGATTCAGGTTTCTCACGCCACATGACCGGTAACAAAGATTGGTTCTCCTCCCTCTCTTTTGTGTCATGTGTAGAGAATGTTACTTTTACCGATAATTCTTCAACTCCTATAATTGCTAAGAGTTTGGTTAGAGTAAATGATCACTACACTTTGAAGGATGTGGAACTTGTAAAAATTTTAAAATACAACTTGCTTTATGTTGCACAATTGCTAGATGAAAATCTAGAAATTATTTTCAATAAAAACTGCTGCAAATTTGTAGATTCAAATAGTGAGCTTATTTTTAACATGTCTCGGTTTGGAAGAGTTTTTAAAGCTGATTTTGATATGTCTTCCTCTAAGCATAGGTGTCTAGTTGCTAATGATTCAAAGGACTTATATTTTTTGCATCGTAGACTTGGTCACGTAGGCTTTGATCACCTAACGCGTGTTAGTGCTCTTGATCGCAAACGTGGGCTGCCTAAGCTTAGAGGGGATAAAAAAATTGTGTGCGCTTCTTGTAGACATGCTAAGATGGTTGCAGGTTCACATACTCCTCTCAAAATGATCATGACAACTGGACTGTGTCAACTTTTGCACCTTGACACCGTAGGACCTTCACGTGTTCAATCCTTTAGAGGTAAATGATATGTACTTGTGATTGTTGATGATTATTCTAGATACTCTTGAGTTTACTTTATGGCGTCTAAGAATAAAGTTTTTAGTCACTTTAGAACTTTATTTCTTATATTATCAATTGATTACCCAGGATCTTTAAAAGCAATTAGAAGTGATAATGGAACTGAATTTAAAAATCAATCTTTTGATTACTTTTGTGCTGAAAATAGAATAGATCATCAATTTTCTTCACCATATGTACCTCAACAAAACGGTGTTGTAGAAATAAAGAATAGAACCTTAGTTGAGATGGCTAGGACTATGCTTGATGAATATCAAACTCCTAGGAAATTTTGGGATGATGCGTTAGCAACCGCTTGTTATGTCTCAAATCGTGTTTTCTTGCGTGCTAAGCTAGGTAAAACACCATATGAGCTCCGGTTTGGACATAGGCCTAGTGTTACACACTTTCGGGTCTTTGGTTGCAAATGCTTTGTTAAGAAACATGGTAATATTGATACATTTGAACCTAGATCCATTGATGGCATGTTTTTTGGTTATCCATCTCATACTAGAGGCTACCGTGTGCTTTTACTCGGCACTAATAAAATTGTGGAGACTTGTGAAGTGTCTTTTGATGAAGCTAGCTCAGGTACTAGCTCAAACATTGCAGGTCCAGATCCATATCCACAGGGCGGGAGCATTTTCGTTGAATATGAGGAAGAATTGGAGCTACCGCCCGAAAATTCAGCAGCTAAAGACTTTGGTTCAGCTCCGGATGTTAATTCTCAACCAGCACCGACAACCATCAATGCTGATTCAAATCGTCCTCAAGTCACAAGCTCATCGATTTGTGATGAACATGAAGAAGAAGAAGCTTGTGAGACATCTGTTCCCCTACGGTTTTACAAAGATCATCCCCCACAATAGATGATTGGAAGCTTGAACGAACGAGTCACACGGTCCAGATTTTGCGATCCAAATTCTTATGATCATTCTGCTTTTGTTGCTTTGTTTGAACCTAAAGATATATCACACGCACTCACTAATGAATCTTGGATTATTGCCATGCAAGAAGAGTTAGAAAATTTTGAAAGAAATAATGTTTGGAAACTTGTACCTCCATCTCAAGGTCACACTTTAATTGAAACTAAATGGGTATTTAAAAATAAACAAAGTAAGGATGGGGTTGTGGTTAGGAATAAAGCTAGGTTGGTTGCTCAAGGTTTCACTCAAGTTGAAGGTCTAGATTTTGATGAAACTTTTGCTCCCGTTACTAGATTAGAAGCCATAAGAATTTTGTTAGATTTTGCAACATCTAAAGGTTTTAAGCTATATCAAATAGATGTTAAAGTGCTTTTCTTAATGGCTACATAGATGAGGAGGTTTATGTCAAACAACCACCGGGTTTTGAAAATCCAGATTTTCCTAATCATGTTTACAAACTGTCCAAAGCCTTGTAAGGTCTCAAACAAGCCCCTAGAGCATGATATGATAGGTTAAAAAAATTCTTACTTAAAAAAGGGTTTACCATGGGTAAGGTTGATAAAACTCTTTTTGTGCTTAAGCATAGCAATGACTCATTATTTGTTCAAGTGTATGTGGATGGTATTATTTTTGGTTGTGCTTCTCATGATCTTGTGTCCAAGTTTTCAGTAATGATGAGTTCCGAATTTGAAATGAGTATGATGGGTGAACTCACTTACTTTTTGGGGCTGCAAATCAAGCAAACCAAGGAGGGTACCTTTGTGCATCAAACGAAGTATACAAAAGACCTCCTAAGGCGCTTCAACATGGACAAAAGCAAGCCTCTTCGGACACTAATGGGAACAGCAACAACGTTTGAACTTGATGAAGATGGTGAACCCGTGGATCAAAAAGAATATAGAAGCATGATCGAATCACTTTTGTACCTCACGACATCAAGACCGGACATACAATTCAACATATGTCTTTGTGCACGGTTTCAAGCATCCCCACGTGCTTCACATCGTCAAGCCATCAAAAGAATTCTCAGGTACTTATAATGAACTCAAGAATTTGGCATTTTTCTTTCTTCTTCCTCAACCGTTACTTTGAAAGCCTTTTCCGATGCTGATTTTGGAGGTTGTAGGATTGATAGGAAAAATACTTCCGGTGCTTGTCATTTTCTTGGTAATTCACTTGTTGTTTGGTCCTCTAGAAAACAAAATTCAGTTGCACAATCCACAGTCGAATCTGAATATGTAGCTGCTGCTAGTGCTTGCTCACAAATTCTTTGGATTGTTCAAACACTTAAGGACTATGGGGTTGATCTAGATAGTGTTCCACTGTTCTGTGATAACACTAGTGCCATTTGCATTGCTAAAAACCCTGTGCAACATTCTAGAACTAAGCACATTGACATTAGGTATCACTTTCTCCGAGATAATGTTGAAAAAGGAAACATTGTGCTTCACCATGTAGATACCGAACATCAATTGGCTGACATTTTTACAAAACATTTGAATTTCACTCGTTTTTGTTACATTCGTAGTAAAATAGGGGTTATGCATCCTCATAGCTTAAATTGAGGGGGAGTTTTGAAACTTGGAAAGTCTATGTGTGAATGTGAAATTAAAATAATATGAGCATAGTATTTCCTACATATATGACTTTGTGATTCCTTTTACATGCTGGAAGTTCTTACTACATTACTCGTGTTATACATTTTGTAGTTTTTGCCATGTCTAGTAATTGGAATAATTACTTACACTAAAACTGTTCATGGTCGAACTTTCTTGCTATTTTGAACTTATTACATGTTCACAAGTGCTTTTAATCATTAAGAATTAATCAAGTAATCAACTCACATGTTGAGTTTTTATAAATAAATATAAATTAAGAAAAGATCAAGAGAATATGCATGCATCACACTTCTTCTTTTGAGATGACTTATCATTGCACTTAGATACGAACTTGGAAGAAGTTGTGTATGACTAAAACCATATCCTTAAGCTTCTGATTGTCAAATGACATAGGCTTGACTTGGTTGGTTAGAATGAGGCAGATGCGCATATAATCTCTTGCAAATATCATATGATCTAAATTTATGCTTTAAAAAATAATAAAATGCAACAACAAGTGTCATGCTTTCAGGTATTGAAATAGTTAAGTTTGTGAGATCATGCCTTGCTTAAATTGAAAATTACATTTGATCTCTAGCATGGCTTACACTATTTTATGTATCTTATTGATGTGCTGATGTAAGGTACTTGATAGTATGACTTGGATGAGCTTTGTTTATATGTATATATTGTAATATGCTCATAACAACTAAAGGGGGAGAAATAATTTGTTTATATGCTCATGACTTGCTGAATACATTGTCAAAGGGGGAGAGATAAGCATGAAGATAAAGAGAATATGTGCATAAGGAGAGATAATAAAGGGAGAGAGATAATATGGGATAATTTTTGGATTTTCTTCTCTTTTTACTTTTGATTTACAAAGGGGGGAAATTGCCTTCAAAACTTTTATGTGAATAAGCCAATGTTCCGATTTTAAATGGTGTTGCCAATGCATTCATCAAGGGGAAAATTTTAACTTGAGATTTTATTGTTCGATTATTCGTTTATTTTAGGTACCCGAGAGTGATACCCAAATTCGAAATTAATATATCGGTTATTTAGATTTGATACCCGAATAGATACTCGATACCCGATATTTCGGTCTTTTCGGTCTCGGTCGCGGTTTTTTTTGGTTCGGTTTTTTCGGTCCCGGTTTTTTTGCCCACCCCTATCGATGCACATCAGCTAATAATGGCCACCCATAACAAAAGTTCGGTTCAACGGTTCAACAAGGAAGCAACATGGGTATATACAAGGTCTATGTAAACTAGGAACAATTAAGTTTGTGTCACCGAGTCAATTACTGTTTCAATATTTGCTATTGTTTTTCAGATCTTCATCCGTTCTTAAAAATTTATCGTCTTCTAGTATAAAAAAAAAGACGACAAACTTTTGAGAATAGATCCATACCGTTGGTTCCAAACCTAATTAATCCTACACAAGTATCCTTCCACCAAATATAGGAACAAAGAAGAACATTTGAAGTGGATTCAGAAGAACACAACTCTTCACCCCGAATGAAATCTCAACTTATGATCCAATGCTGGAAATGTACAAAACTGTCATGGTTCAAAAAAAAAGTACAAAGCCTGTGTTGGTAAATTCACAAGACTTGGTTCAAGAATGCACGTGTGGCATCTCTACATACAATGTCTCCTCTTCTCTATGTGGGAAAATGACCCAAATCTCAAAAAGACTTTTCCATTAACATGACAACCACAACTTACTCTTTTATACAGCCGGCAAAACGAGTGAATTACCGGAGCAAAGCAGTCTCAGAATTTTCATTACTCAATGTTGACGTCCCTCGTCACGAGGTCCTTGTTCACAACAAGTTTCCCCTCTTCATCCTTAGTGAAAAGCTTCTCCATCAATTCATCCCAACTGGTTCTTCCAGCAGATTTTGGTTCAGTAGTTGTCTCACTATGGGTATCGGAGTATGGCGCAGTGCTAGCATCCTCCTGAATTTCCTCTTCAGACAGATCTGCAGCATGAGGAATGTCCAAGGATTTTGCTCTCTGGAGGGCATTCTTGTGCTCGTCCTTCAAACTTTGCAATCTCTCCATCTTTTGCTGCGGAGGTGGAGTCATTGCGTTCTCTTGTTCCTTCATTAGCTGCAAAATAGATATGCCCCCACTTCTGAATTTAGCAAAACAGTACAGCAACCAATAGCAAGTTCCTGAATATATGAGTTCCACAATTTCCAGTCATAAATGTGCATTTCTTATCATTTTTGGTTGCCACTCGTTCCAGCTTTCTTTTTCAAATCAATTCAGTAAAAGTTAGATTCAATTCTACATTGCATTCATCACAGGCTATATACAAAAGTCCACTTAGTTACCGTTGCACTTGTTAAAGATAGAAACTCCTATTTCTTGGTATGTAATCTTCTATTTTTTAGGAGCCGTGTCTCCTTGTTGATTGCGTATAATCTCCTACCTAATCTTGTAGCTGACCACTGGTATATAAAGTAAACGTCGTGACCTTGAGAGGCATGGCATCCAGACTAATTAACATGGTATTAGAGTCAAAGATTTTTTCCTTGACGTATGTCTACCCAATCTTCCTCCTCCACCACCACCTCTCTCCTGTCGTCAATGGCGACCTCTTTTGCCTCAACCTCCATACATCATGCAGTTATTGTTCGCCTCAGGAAGGCTAACTATCTTATTTGGTGCGGTCAACTTTTGCCCTATCTTCACGACACTCAATTGTTGGGATTTTTTGATGGCACGTTCTCGGCACCCTCAAAGCAGATTGCTTCTTCATCTGCTGCAGGTGCAGATCTGGTGCCTAATCCTGAGTATATTAAGTGGTTCAACCAAGATCAACAATGGCTAAGTGGACTTCTTTCCTCCATGTCTGAGGAAATTCTTCTTGATGTTGTGGATGCCAGTTCATCCAAATAAGCCTGGGATAAGTTGCAGCGCATGTTCGACTCATCTACACGAGCTCACATTGTTCAGCTAAGAAAGGAGGTTCATCGGCCAGTGATTATTTTTGCCGCATTATGGGCTTCACATCTAAACTTGCTGTTGCCAATTCACCTCTTACTAATGATAAAGTAATCGTGTATCTACTTGCCGGACTTGGTCCGGACTATGATTCTTTTGTCACCTCCATGACCACAAAAGAGTCACTCACCTTGGATGATGTGTACGCTCATCTAATGATGTTTGAAGCCCGTCAAAACAAGCATCAATCTGAACAACAGTTCAACATAGCATCATCAGCACACTTTGATGGTCGTGGTGGGAACTTTTGTGGCCGCAATCGTGGTCGCGGCCGTTCCAGCAGGGGACGTTCTCCTTCTCAGGGCGATGCAGCACCTCGCTCTTCTGGTGATCGTCGTCCATGTCGTACTTGCCAGATCTGCGGCAAGGAAGGACATACTACTATTCGTTGCTGGCATCGAATGGATGAGTCTTATTGTGAAGATTTGCTACGTCATCTTACAAGATTGATCCAAATTGGTACTCAGATACATGCGCCACTGATCACATCACAAGTGATCTCGACCGTCTAGCTATTCGTGAGCAGTACCACGGTGGTGATAAAGTCCACCTGGGCAACGGCACAGGTTTGAATATCTTGCATACTGGTCACGCTTCCCTTAGAACCGCCTCTCGTTCATTTGCATTCCGTAATATTTTACATGTCCCTCAAATTTCCAAAAATTTAATTTCTGTTCATAAACTTGCTCGTGACAATGATGTCTTTTTTGAATATCATCCTTGGCATTTTTCCATTAAGGATCGACAGACTGGGACAAGCCTTCTGGACGAGCGGCGTGAGGACAACCTTTATCCAATCAAACCCTCTGATGCTGCTAGACTCAATCAAGCATTGCTAAGCAAGTCTACTAGTCGTGTTCAATGGCATGCAAGACTAGGACATCCCTCTTTTCAAACTGTTCAATCAATTCTGCGTTTAAATAATATTTCGTTTCCTAGAGAGTCTTCCATTTCTGTCTGTAATGCATGCCAACTAGCAAAAATTCATCAACTCCTTTATACTTCTTCGGTTCATCAATCTTCAGCACCCTTACAAATGATTTTTTCGGATGTTTGGGGACCCGCTCTAAAATCTGTTGGTGGTTTTAAGTACTACATTAGCTTTAATGATGATTTTAGCAAATTCTATTGGGTTTACTTGATGCATGATCGTACTCAAGTTTCGCACATTTTTCGTGAATTCCAGCTTCATGTTAAGCGCCACTTAGATGCTAAGATTAAATGTGTCTAGTCTGATTGGAATGGCAAGTACCAAAAAATACATAACACCTTTTTTAAATCCCTTAGTATTGATCATCATGTCTCATGCCCCCACGCACATCAGCAAAACAGATATGCTGAACGAAAACACTGCCATATAGTCGAAATTGGCCTAGCCATCCTTGCTCATGCTCACATGCCCCTAAAATTTTGAGATGAGGCTTTCCTCACAGCTGCATACCTCATTAACCGCATTCCCACCCGTGTCATAGATAATACTTGTCCCCTAGAACGATTATTTCACAAAACACCAAATTATTCGATGCTCCGAGTGTTTGGTTGCGAGTGTTTGGTTGCGCATGGTTGCCTAACCTTCGTCCATATCAAAAACAAAAACTCTCCTTTCAATCTGAACAGTGCGTTTTTATTGGTTATAGTGCTCTTCACAAAGGATATAAATGTTTAGATCCTGAATCCAATCAAGTCTATATTTCTTGTGATGTCATATTTGTTGAACATATTTTTCCTTTTGTCGCGTTATCATCTTCTCAACACTTACCATCATCAGCTTCTCCATCTAGCATCCCCATGCACAATCTGCATTTTAATGAGGGCAGTTTTAATGTGCAGCGTGATTCTATGCAATTATCTCTTGTGTTTGCTAACCCCTTGGACACAGAAAATCTGGCGCCTGCAACTACCGCAACATCTTTGGGATCGCTGCTCCCTGCTACGGAGCAGTCTTTGCCAGTGACATTATATCCCACTGATGAGCCATCATTATGCCTTGGGAATCTCAGCCACCCACTCCCGTCTCTGCTGCACCCGACCATCTCTTGTGTTTGCTAACCCCTTGGACACAGAAAATCTGGGGCCTGCAACTACCGCAACATCTTTGGGATCGCTGCTCCCTGCTACGGAGCAGTCTTTGCCGGTGACATTATATCCCACTGATGAGCCATCATTATGCCTTGGGAATCTCCGCCACCCACTCCCGTCTCTGCTGCACCCGACCAAAGCTGCCACCCGGTAATGATTCCGTGTACGGAGGACTTTGGGGACATACTGCATTCGGCCCCTGTGCCACATGATGATACTCTAGCGCATGATTTGGTGGAGCCCACAACCTTCATTTTGGTGGAAACTGGTGATACTCCGGTTGCTACTCCTGTTCATCAGTATGGAACCCGCCTTCAGAACAATATAAGGCGTCCTAAAATTCCCACTGATAGTATTGTTACATACTCTACAGTCACCGTGCCAACTGAACCAGTGTTCTTATACAGTTGCTCTTGCTCACCCGCTCTGGCGCCAAGCGATGCAAGAAGAATTTCAAGCTCTCATTTAGAACAATACCTGGCACCTCGTTCCACCACATGATGGTCTCAATATAATTGATTGCAAACGGATATTCGAATTAAAGCAAAACCCAGATGGTTCCATTGATCTCTACAAGGCTCGTTTAGTGGCCAAAGGATTTAAACAACAATATAGTGTTGATTATGTAGAGACATTCAACACAGTGGTTAAGCCTACTACCATCAGGTTGCTACTTTCCCTTGCAGTTTCTCCTGGCTGGAGCATTCGCCAAATTGACATAAAAATGATTTTCTTCATGGGGTGCTGAATGAAGAAGTTTACATGCGGCAACCTCCACGATACATTGATGATCACTATTCTCACTATATCTGCAAGTTGGACAAGTCCCTATATGGCCTTAAGCAAGCACCACGAGCTTGGTTCTCACGGCTAGGTACCAAGCTCATACACTTGGGTTTCATCGCAACCAAGGCGGATGTGTCCTTATTTATTTTTAACAGAGACAATATCCACCTATATATGTTGATTTATGTTGACGACATCATTATTATCAGCTCATCCTCCTCGGCTACTGATACTTGCTTCGACAACTTCAAAAAGATTTTGCAGTCAAGGATCTAGGATCCCTCCAATATTTTCTTTATATTGAGGTGGCTCATCCAAATGATGGTCTGGTCTTAACACAACGCAAATATATCAGAGACCTCCCGACCAGAACCAACATGACTGCATCCAAAGGTGTGTCCACGCTCATGCTTCCTACTGAGAAACTATCTCTTGATGGTGGTGAGTTACTATCTCCTGAGAATGCAACCAGATATAGAAGCGTTGTGGGTGCTCTCCAGTATCTCTTGTTAACAAGACCTGATCTATCCTTTTGTGTTAATCAGGTCTGCCAATATATAGCATCGCCAACCACTATTCATTGGGCTGCCGTAAAGCGCATTCTATGATATCCACATGACACATATGATCTTGGCCTTCGGTTTCTAAAGACTGACTCATATCTTCTCAGTGCTTTCGGATGCCGACCGGGTTGGAAATCCTGATGATCGCCGAAGTATTGGGGGCTACGCTGTCTTTCTTGGTGATAACCTTGTGTCTTGGAGCTCACAAAAACAGTCCACTGTTTCACGATCAAGTAATGAGTCGGAGTACAAAGCAATAGCATATGCGACCGCTGAAATTATTTGGATACAGGTCTTGTTATGAGAGCTTGGCATACCGCAGACACAATCGCCGACACTTTGGTGCGACAATCTTGGTGATACATACTTGTCTGCTAATCCTATTTTCACAGGCGTTCTAAACACATTGAGGTTGATTATCACTTCGTGCGTGAACGTGTTACAGCTAAACAATTCGACATTCGGCCAATCTCAACAAAAGACCAGCTTGCTGATGCTTTCACTAAACCCTTGTCAGGGCCGGCGTTCACACAATTTCGGGACAATCTGAACTTAGTTTTCACACGTTCTGATTGAGGGGGTGTTAAAGATAGAAACTCCTTCTATTTATTGGCATGTAATCTTCTATTTTTTAGGAGCTGCGTCTCCTTGTTGATTGCATATAATCTCCTACCATACGCGTGTAATCTCCTACCTAATCTTGTAGCTGACCACTGCTATATAAAGTGAACACCGTGGCCTCGAGAGGTATGGCATCCAGACTAATTAACAGCACTAACTCTTAGGAAAGAAAAATAGAAGGCAGAAATAGAAGCAAAGAGATAGACTTGCAATGCCACCGACAAATCTCAAACATGTATGACAATTGAAGCTTAGTAATCCTACAAACCGCCGACCAGTTTGGCCATGATAGTGCAATATATCATTCAGGTAAGAATGCTGCTTACCCACCAACTAAGTAACATTAGTTCACAGCTCAAGAAAAAATGGAGGAAGAAGTGGTGTGATTTAACCTATTTACCATGCTTTATCCGAGCAGTCCGTTAATTGCTGTGAACTAGTGGCTGCTTTGGAAGAATATGTCATAACAATTAACATGGCATATTATTTGCCAGTAGTCTCATGGAACTAGACTGAATATGTCAGATCCATATTCATGACATCAAGCCTTTTTTTTTTTGAAAAGGACGACATCAAGCCCTCACCGAATGCTTCTTCTCAGCTCACCACTCTGGCAGAATTTTTGATTTACTTGAAGGATAATGATGCCTTATTTCACAACTTATCTGTTACATCTTAATTAATCATGAAAGGTCCCAAGTCCTCTTAAATAGGTTAAGAAGTCAAGTTTTCATTTCAAATTTGTTTTCAAGGAGTGAAGACAAAACTCCAGCCCTGTTAACTCCTAGAAATAAGAGTAGTTGAAGGTAGGGTACTAAAATAGACTTTTTCCTTTGTAATAGAACTATACCCATTTACCCCCATGCTTGACAGTATTATTCGCAGCTGCTTCAAAACCACGGTTATGGAATACTTTGCCTGGGTTATGGGCAAAACCATTTCTAAGGACCTTTATGATTCACACTATCTCATATATGGTATTTGCAATTTATGATCATCAACATGTAATGTAATGGTGCAGCAGCCCCTTGCAGAACTGCAGAGAAAGGCTGCGTACAAAACATCTAAACGTGTCAGACCCTTCTCCGGACCGTGCGTAATTGGGAGCTACGTGCACCAGGCTGCCCCTCTTTTTTTTTAACATGTAATGTAATATGTGCATACCTCTAAAGCCTTTTGTGATTCACGCTCAATCCAAGCAATGGCATGATCTGAAGTAGTAGTGCATGATAGCACAACATGCTCAAATCGGTTTTCCACTGGAATAGCAGTTCTTACTTCAGGCGGGAATCGTCCACATCTACAGAAGAGCAGCATTTTAGTCTTTTTTAATGTGAACGCACATTCTTTGGTCCACAGCAACGCGAAAAAGTCATCAAATATATATTTCCAGATTTTTCTCATGAAATTTCCTGGTCATACATTTATTATTAAAATTACTGTAGGAATATATATACATCAAACCATGTATAGACTTGATGAACAAATAATTTCCAAAGTAATAAATCAAAAACCTACATAACCCAATAATATACACACTCTAGCTTAGGTAACGAGACAAATAGCCCATTGTCACGAAAGTTGCAATCTATAGTTCTATAATCTATGTGTTTGTACTATGCCTCTGTGTATTCTATTTTCGATACATATTTTACTTGACTTCTGGCTCACTCTAACTTGCTATGGATCAACAAAAACTTCACAGAAGGGAAACCTGGTTACGCTTCATCTGATTAAACAACATAAAAGCATGCTTTAAATTGACGTATTCCCACTTGAAGAAACATCCCATAGAAAATCATGCTGTGAAGCATAAGCATCTAATGAGGCTTTGTTGCTCTTATATTAGCAAAACATAAAGACTAAAATACTTTATTAAAGCATGACAATGGCTGTATGTGAATTATAGCAGGAGGTCCGAACTTCCTTGTTCTAGGAGATTATGTTTATTATTTCTTATCTACAACATATCAAGCTACTATTCCCATAAAAAAACATATTGAGCTATTATGCACCATCCAACTATGGGCAATTCACTAATACATCAGCACAACATAAAAATAGTGAACGTAGTAACTAGCAGCTATTAACCAAAGGCAACAATTACCTGCAAAATTTCTTCTCAACAATGTGGTACATTCGCCCAGGAGCGTACAACCTTCTAGGGTCCTTAATTTTTCTCTTATCTTGTTTAAATGTGTCTCTCAAGCAAATGAGGAAAAGCAAGCAGGGCAAGCTGTTCAAAGCATAAAGGCCTGGTGAAACATGCAATCACTGGATGCATTTTTTTACTGAAAAGATAGGTCCTAAATAAGCATTTGGAGAAAAAGAATAGGACCAACTTACCAGAATATAGACCCAAAAATGTATTCTAATGGTGTTGGCGTTCTTGGCAGAAAATCATCCTGGAAAATACATGATACAGTGAGTGAATAAATTTAAGACGATAACACAAGGTAGAGCTTCACATTAACTTGACAAAGCAGAATTAGTTAGAGTTCATGAGCTGTTGTCTTGTTTGGCATAACAAATTAACAAGATAGCAACAGAGCAACAACCAAGATATAGCAGTTGCACAAGTTGCAGCCCCACAAATATATGTTATATGGTCAAGTGCAAATGTGCAATATCGAAGTTTCTTCAGAATAAACATGCAGCCTGATGAACTCAACGTGCTGAGTAAATCGAAACAAAATACACAGCCTCATCGGGAAATGCAGAAAGCAGGATACAGTTTACAAGTCGTACTTCCATATTTGGGTATGGAACTAAAATGGAATTGAATCATAAATGGATACCAACTAACCTCTCCCAAACAACCTTTTATCAGAGCACCACTCCATTTACAAGATTCCTACCCTTCTGTACAATCAATCTACCTCACCCTTTCTAGACATTCCAAGTCAGCACGTAAGCGAAGCACATTTGACCAGACTGATTGCTCCCTCTTCCCTCCCCCAACGACTATTCCAGCATACCAACCGTTCAAAGGCAGCAAAATTCGACAACATACGGTTGCACGGCACGGGCACCGTTGAAGAATAAGATCGCGGTCGTACCTGCAGCACGACGGAGTTGATGACGTCAGCGTACTTGACGGCGAGGTTGAGCGACATGCACCGGGCCGGCGCGAGCGCGTAGCACTTGATCTGGCTCCGGGGTATGTTGTCGAACTCCTTGCGGTTGTTGACCACCAGCACGGTCATGAGCGCGGCGATCCCCGAGCCGAGCGAGTGGCCGGCGAAGACGAGCTTGTAGCCCTGGTTCTGGCGTAGCAGGTCCAGCAACGTCTCCGTCTCCCGCTCGAGGATGAACTTGGCGGCCTTGAGCAGGCCGTTGTGCACGTAGCCGCCGTCGAACATCTGCATCCCGAGCTTGTTGTCCATGAGCACCTGCGTGCGAGCACAGAGCGGCGAATTGGTAGCTGGCAGTCAAATCTCCGGGGAGCAACAATCAGTCAGCCAGCCAGAGCCAGGGAAGGAGCGCGGACGGCCGCGAACCTTGTAGTCGGCGTTGCGGACGAGGTTGAGCCCGCGGATGGCGAGGATGACCTCCTTATTCGCGTGGTCGACGTAGACGAGGTATGGCGGGCAGGCGGTGCCGACGTCGTGGTAGGTGGCGCGCTTGACGATCCCCTTAGGGTCGACGTCGGCGTACCCGCGGGCCGGCGGCGCGAGCTTGGGGTCGCTGAGGTCGGGGTCGTAGTTGGCGAGCACGACGCGGCAGACGCGCGGGACGGCCTCGAAGTCAGCGGGCGCCGCCGGCGGCCACGACTCGCTGTCGTAGGCGCCGATGTAGGTGAGCCGCTTCAACGCCCACCGCGTGCAACCCAGGCACACCACCCACTCCAGCCCGCACGACACCGACATGGCCGCCGCCGCCGGCTTCGCTGGGGCGAGCGCGGCTGCTCCTCTGCTCCTGCGATCTGGCGCTGCGGCCGCGGTCGCCTCCGCTTCTGTGCCCTGCTGCCTCCTCGTGCTGCCGTTTGGGTCTCCTTCCTGGGCCTGGTCGCCTCGGCTGCTCGCGCTTTTAATCGTTTTCCGCTTTGTTTGTTCCGGAGAGCACGAGCCCGCCGAGCTGGAATTGTGGGGGCAGAGTGGCGTCTGTCATGGCGTGCTGCTTTGCTGTGCCTGCCGCGTGCGCGGCGCGGGCCACTGGGAAAATCCTGGTTTACCTGCGAGGGCGGGAGCTATCTCACGCGGCGGCGCTCGGCCGGAGGCGGATTGTGGAACTTTCTTCACATTCGATAATATCAGTCGCTTTGACGTGACTCAAACACGACTCACCTACACGTTACTAATAAAATATTAATTTTAAAAGGCTAAATAAAAATATACGGATTGGAGGAGCCATCGAATGGTCTGAGACTGGCTAGACCATGCAATCGGGACCGCGTAAAACGACACTCCTGATCTAGATCAGTGAAAATTTTCAAGAACCAAACGGGGAAGCGTTCACGACCCAAACGGCTTCTCGTAGCGATCGTCACTGCCCAACGTGTAGTCACGATACATCTATCATGGTCAACGCGCATGTCGCAATTTTTCTAGAAATGTTTCTGGCCGTTATGGCTTTATTACGCACGTGTCAGAAACACTTTGCTTTCTCTTAGCCGAAGGAAAGCACGAAAAGTCCGCCGACACCTCTACGTATATAATATGGACTCGGACCGCATTCGCGCGTAATATTTCAACATGTTCTAAGAAACGTTTCGACGGACGGTTCGAATGGGCGAATTTACGCGTTCCAGAAGAAGAAAAAGATAGACTGATTGGCTCTCCGTCTCCGGCCTGATTCACGCCGGAATACTACCAATTGTAGACGTTCCTGACTAAACAAATGGACTATTACAATCAACTATAAAGCACTGTCGAAACGACATCACGTAGTTACTTAGCCAAGTGTGCTAGCTACCCGCGAGTGAGGCATATATATATATATATATATATATATATATATATATATATATATATATATATATATATATATATATATATATATATATATATATATATATATATATATATATATATATATATGCGAGCTGGGCAACCGCACAGGGCCCCGGATCTGCAAGGGGCCCCGGTTTGAGATTATTTCAGCTAGTTTAATCTAGCATATCCAAGTTTAAGTGATCAGTTAGTTCATCTAAGTTGAAGGAAGTTACACCATCCTCCGACTCCTAATCTGCTGATGGATCCACTGAGTTGCTCTAAGATCGACATACGTCTGGTCTTGATTCATCTACATGCCTACGTGTTACTCCCTCCGTCTCAAAAAGTTTGTCGATTTGTAGTTCATTTTTGAACTACAAAGCGACCAACTTTTTAAGACGGAGGTAGTACCTTATAAAATATGAGTTGTGCCTGTGTGCCGCCGACGCCATGGCCAAGCTGTAGATTAGTTGGTTGCTTGAAAGCTCTAGAGAAAACACGGAGTACAGCCATGGGGTTATTTTTTATTCTTCATACGTCGATTGTGTCCTCTCTCTCAGTTTATCTCACGTCCTCAACTGTCTCGATTTCGTTCTCCAGATTTCAATTTGATCATGTTTTGATTTCGACCTTCAAATTCCAACATTTGATCATGTTGCATCTGTCGCATGGGTATTCTAAACAACTTTCAATTTTAGGGACATCCAATAGTGATGCGTTGTAGAATTGTAGAGGCTGGGTATTGATCGCGCACACAAATACTTTGTACACTACAACTGTGCCCTCATTGTACTTAATGCATTCCACATTTATTGATTTGTATCGTACTATTTATTACACATGGTTATGTTTTAAAATTTGAAATTTAATCTTATATTTTGTATATTATTATAGATTTATTGTCCTATTTTGCTATAGATATAATCTTTATAATATTTCGTACAGGGCCTCAAATTTTCAGGCTCGGCCCTATATATATATATATATATATATATATATATATATATATATATATATATATATATATATATATATATATATTAGCTAGCTATAAATTACTCTATTATGTAGCCAGACATAACGAGTCATTTAGTACACATGTCGTTTTGGTGAGTAGGACATTGACTCCTATGTCTCGATACACCAAAACGATCTGGCTACAGAATAGAGTAATTTATAGCTGGCTACAAAATATACCTTATATATATATTTATATATGAAAAAAATGTTTTACTCCCCTAAACTGTCCCCAAAGTTCAGATAACCCCTGAACTTTTGTTTGGTTCATTTTACACCTAATCTTTCCAAATCTAGCTCACTTTACACCTTTTATCAGTTTTGTAATCCCACTCTGCTGACATGGACGACGGGAATCAAGCTGGAATTGTTATGACGTGGAATAAAACATCCAGTCAGCAGGCGTTTGGCTCAGCCCACGCCTTCGTCTCCATCGCCGGCCATCCATCGCACACACCCCAGCGCGGTGGCTCGGCCCGCGCGACCCTCCGTCCCCGCTTACGTTTGGAGCAGGAGATGGCTGCTTCTCGTCTTTTTTTTTTCCATTTTCTTCCCCTCCTAATTTCACGAGCTCCTGATCTAGTTTCGTATCACCTCGGGGTGTTGAATCCATATAAGCCTTTGCTGGCTCTCTGTGCTTTTGAGGCTGGGAGCGAGAGATGGGAGACCTTGCCCATCTTGCGTGCGTCAGGGAGGCGGCGGGTACGCAGCTCAATAGCGCCAGTCCGTGGGACAGGTTGGCAGCGCTGCTAGAGCTCGCAGCGGCGGACGACGCCGCGGGGTTCCGAGAGGCGCTCGATGGGGTTTCGCTGATGGTGGCCGCGACTTACGACAGCGAGGTTGTGGTGTCACTATTGCTTGACCTTTGCTGTGTTGACGTCAACCGCCACCCCGACTTGCGGAACGCTGTCACTGTTGTCAAGTTGCTCCTGGCTGCTGCCTGCTGGTGGCGACCCGGTTTTCCCTGGCTCGTTATCGAGACTTAGTTGCCTGTACAATTCACCTGGATGTGGCTGACCGACAAGCTACCTCCTCTGCGCCGTGCGATCTCCAGTTCCGGCTATGGAGATGCTCGTGCGCTGTAGGGAGCTGTGTGTGGCGACGTGAGAAGGGCTATGACCCCTGCTGACTGGATGTTCCAGGTGGCTTCTGTCGAAGTGTGCGATCGACACTTCCCCCGGTACTACTAGATCGTAGCCCACGGAGGTTCTTGATTGGTTGGGGTGAGCGTGAGATTACGAACAAGATGATGACACGATGATTTTATGTGGTTCGAGCCGCCTAAGCGTAACACCCTACTCGACGGGATGAGTGTTGTATGTATGAATGTATGGCGCTTTTGAGCGTGTCAACTTCGTTGTCTTTGTTCTGTGCGGTGCAACCTTTTATAGTCCAAGGACTGGCCATTACATTGCTAGTCTGGCCCGACATGTGGCCCTGGTAGTAGTCAATTGCCTAATACACGATCTGTCACTATTAAGCATAATTAACATTATGATAACATGCCTAAATAGCTGTGTTACCGTTGTTAAGGGCTCCCTGATCGTGTGTCATTAATATGGCATTAATAACACATAATCATGTCCTGTAAATGTAGCTTGAACTATCCCTTGAATGTTCACGCCATTCGAGATCCACCAGTCTCTTCGTTGTAGTCTCAGGTCCGGGGGCTCAACACATGGCGGCTCCGGAGCTTCTCATCGTGGGGATGCAGGTCCGGAGCCACTATACACGTGGCAGCACCGGAGCTTCCCTCTACTGGGGGTTAGGTCTAGGGTCACTGGACATGTAGCAAGACTGGAGCTTCCCTATAGGGGGAGTTAGCTCTGACCTTGTGTTCCACGTGGCAGTGCTAGAGCTACCCAAACAAGGGAGGCAGGTCCAGTGCTATGTAGCACGTGTAGCCTTCGGAGGTCTTCAACTCGGACGGGTGGAACTCCTCGGTGTTTCTTGCGGTATCATGGGGTACCCGGTATGCAGGGTACCGATAGTGGCCCCGGCCCACCTCTGGAAGAAAATCATTGGGTTAAGTTATTCTACCAGAGCTGGGCCCATCTTTAATTCATGCGCTGCGACTTCAAAGGTCTTCTGATGTGCCATTGGGAAGATGGTTCGCTGTTAAACCATCGTCGCGTGGCTTCTTTTGAATGCGGCAGGTGAGATCCTCGTATGCGGTGCTCACGCAATTTAAGGTCGCCGGTTTCCAATGCGAAAACTGTATCGGTTTCGTGCGCCTTGTCAGGTCACCGCCCTCGGTCTTCCAACTTCCCATCATGACAACGGTTCGGCTGGGTAATAACTCGGCCTTTCCGTCGGAGTGGACCTAGGCCCATTCGTAAATGACGTGGTAGATTTTTGAAAATGTGATCTCGATCCAATTGAGGTTTCCATCCAAGCATTACGGAGGTTTATTTAAGAAGGAAAGCCTACACGGTTTGAGGACTCCTAACGCTTTCAATCGAACTTGTGCTCAGAGCCTCCGAACCTTTGCATAGCCTTCCAACTTTCGCTCCACTTTGCCGCGATGGAGTGGGTCTTCCCCGCAGAAAGATCAAGACCGACGAAGAGCTAAAGAGGGTCCGAACCTACATGGGGTGGTCCAGCAACTCCTGCAACAGGGACATTCGCTTCGGCAAGCTCCCCTTCAAGAAGGAGCATCGCGGAGAGATGGTGTACTTCTCCGAGTACACCATGGTGGGACTGATCCCGCCCTTTTCAAGCTTTCTCCTGATGTTGCTGGACTTCTACGGCCTCCAGTTGCATCATCTCGGCCCCCACTCACTCTTGCTAGTGGCGACCTTCGTCCATTTCTGCCAGATGTGGGTGGGCGTGCCTTTCTGCATTGAGCTGTCCTGGACCTTCTTCACGGTTCACACCACCAGCAAGGGGATGGAGCTCATTGACTTCTGCTACTTTGTGAAGCGGAAGAATTGCCCCTTCAAGTATTTGAAGTCGTTCCCCTCCAGCAAGTGGGACCACTGGAAGAAAGACTGGGTGATCATCGCGGTGGAGGAGCACGAGAGGTTGGAGCTGCCCAAGGGTCTCCCCAATGTCGACACTAACGCTTGGAACATAGTTCCGGAGCTGTCAGATGCGTACAAGCCCGTCCTGTCAAGGATCTGAGAATGCGTCGAGGGTGGAGTGACCCCTCAGATGGTCTTCAGCAATTTCTTGTTGAACAGGTGGGCTCCGCTGAAGACAAGGGAGTGGCCCACATGGGCTTTCAATAGTGAGATTGTCGGTGGTTTTGATCCGGCCGATCTCCCGACACTACTAAAGTGTTTGCGGAGTTTGAAGTTCGGAGTTGGCGCGCAGAGATTCAAGAAGGTGAAATGTAAAATGACATAGGAGACACGAAGATTTACGTGGTTCGGGCCGCCTGAGCGTAATACCCTACTCCACGGGGTGTGTTGGTGTTGTATTGTATGTATGAACTCAACGTGAGTTGAGAGTGCGCGATCAGATCAGAGCAGGTCGGATCCGTCTCATCTATGTATTGTCGGCATGTCCTTTTATAGTACAAGGACAGGCCGTTACAAGTTGGCCTGGCTCGACATGTGGCCCTGGCGGTTACTAATATTGATACATATTTGATGCGCTTAATTACCCTTAATGACCGAGTTATGGGCTTTGACAGCACCGTTACTGGTAATTAAGGTCGTCCGATCGTGTGTCATTAACATAGTATTAATGACACTTAATCGAGTCTTGAAGTCCTTGATTCCCCTTTGAAGATCTGGAGCCGTTGTGGAGTCTTCCGGAGGTTTGAGACTGAAGATCCGACGATTGGACACGTGGCAGCTCCGGAGCATACTGTGGGGAACAGATAGGTCCGGTGCCACTAGACACGTGTTAGTTCTGGAGCTTCCCTCGGTCTGGGGTTAGGTCCGGGGGTGCCGTTATGGTACATAGCCCGGAGCTTCCCCCTTGTGGGCGGTAGCTCCGGTTTGATGGTACACGTGGCAACCCTGGGACTAACCATGTTGGGGAAGCGGGTCCGGTTATGTCTGACATGTGGGCCTCCGAAGGTCTTCAAATCAAGTAGATGACCTTTCCTTGAGATCTTTGCAATCTCAAGGGATATACGGTACCCAGGATACCGACAGTGGCCCCCTGGGCCCACCTTTGGGGAAGACCCCTTGGGTGAAGTCATTCCGCCGGAGGTGGGTCCATCCTTTGACTTTTGATCCGAGTCTTCAAAGGTCTTCAGATGTGCCGTTGGCGATAGTTTTGGAGTTAAATCCTCGCCGTGTGGCATATCCCGGGTGCGGCAAATGAGATCTTTGGCGTGCGGATCTCACACAATTGAAGGTCGCCGGTTCCCAATACGAAAATCGTATCGGTTCCGCGCGCCTTGTCAGGCCGCCGCCTTCGGGCTTCCCGCCTCTCTTGATGACAACTGTTCGCCTGGGTAAGAACCTCGACTTGATCATCGGGGTGGTCCGGGGCCCTCTTGTCATCAGTAGGGTGAAATTTTTGAATAGTATCTTCGGCTTCCTTGCGGTTTCCATCCAAGCGTTGCGGGGGCTTACTTAAGAAGGAAAGCACGCACCGTCTGGGGTTCTTTACGCCTCTCATCTGAACTTGCGTTTGAACTCCCAAGCTTATGCTTGCTTTTCCTCCCTTGCCTCGCTGTGCTGCGATGGAGTTGGGTCTCCGCAAGAGCCGCTTGAAGACCGAAGGTGACCTGAAGAAGGTTCGGGCCCTCATGGGGTTGTCCTCGGACTTCTTCAACCACTAGGTCCGCGCCAGTGGGGAGCTCCCGTTCGAGAAGGAGCACGCCGGCGAGATGGTGTACTTCTCTGCGTACGCCATGGTGGGGTTGGTCCCGCCTTTTTCCTCCTTTTTCTTGATGCTGCTAGACTTCTATTGTCTGCAGTTGTACCACCTTGGCCTCCACTCCATTCTTCTAGTGTCTATCTTCGTCCACTTCTGCAAAATGTGGGTGGGCATCCCCCCTGCATTGAGCTTTTCCGGACCTTCTTCACCGTCCATACCACCGGAAGGGGTGATGAGTACCTTGGCTTCTACTACTTTGTGAAGCGCAAGAAGTGCCCATTCAAGTACCTCCGGTTGTTTCCCTCTGGAAAGTGGGACGATTGGAAGAAAGACTGGATAGTCATCCGGGTGGAGGAGCACGAGAAGCTGGAGCTGCCCAAAGGCCTCCCCAACATCGACACTGCAGTCTGGAGTGAAGCTCTGGTGCTGTCGGATGCCTTCAACCCTGCTCTGACCAGGATCCGCCAGTGTGTGGAGGGAGGAGTAACTCCTCAGGCTGTATTTTGCAATTTCTTGGTCAACAGGTGGGCACCGCTGAAGTGGAGAGAAAAACTCGCTTGGGCCCTCAACAGTGTGATGGATGACGACCGGGTCGAGACCAGGCTGAAGTCCAACATGGAGGGGGCGACCTTGGAGTTTCATCTCAAGAAGTTCCAGCACAACATCGATGTTGCGGGTGATGACTTGACCCCGCCACCAGCTTTCCTCCCTCTGAACATGGAAGTAGAGTTCAGCAGGGAGCTCTGGCGGACGATGCCGGTGCTTGACGACCTAGGTGTCGTCGAGAGAAGATCGACCTCCAAGGTGGTGATCCCTGGGGCTTCTGAAGGCGGGTTCGACCCTGCCCCGAAGCCAAGGACCGAAGTCGTTGGCAAGGGCAAGGAGCCGGTGGACGAACCCTCAAGCCGGAAGAGGAAGCTGAAGCATGCCGACGGAAGGTCCGTCAGGCCTGCATCCTCTGCATCAGCTCCTTCTCCCCGGAGGGGGAGGTCTTCTATGACTGCGGCGACTGCACTTGCAGCAGTGTCTTCCCGGGGTGCTAGCTCCGGGCATGTGACTCCAGCACCAAGGCCAGTTGAGGCCTCTGGGTCCGGAGGTCCTTCCCGGTTGAGGGGGGCCTCGACTAAGGAAAAGCCCGCGGCTGCAACAAGTTCCGGGGGGCCTTCTGGAGCTACCACGCCGATGGCGGCTATGGTTAGCCCAGAACGCCCGGGAAAGAGATTCTGTGCAAGCTGGTGCGGAAACCTTCCGAGGTAATTTTTAATCTTTACCTCAGACAGTTGTTTTGTTGTAGTAACTGTTTTTTAAGTTTCTTCATCCATCATCTGCAGCGTCCCCAAGAAGAGGAGTGAGGCTCCATCCTCAGCAACAGCAGCTGAAGTTGTGAGGGCGGAGGCTTCTGCTCCTGTCCCGGTGCCGCCCCAAGTGGTGGCTGAAGCTGCGGCAGCTCCGGCGCCAGCTGTCGTGGTCATGGACCTCGACTCATCCCCCGAGACTCCCGTGGTAGCACCAGACCACGGGAGAGAAGATGCGCCAGCGACACCTGCCCCGTAGGTTGAAGCCCCGGGTCTTGATGCTGAGATGATGGAAGCTTCGACCGTTGAGGCGGAGGAATCAGTGATTCCAGCCCCAGAGTCGGAAATTGTTGAAGCCCCGGCGGTTGAGCTGGATGTTGAGGAAGTCCCGGCGGTTGGGCCGGCTACCTCCGAAGCTCCAGCCTTAGAGCCGGTTGCCACTGAAGCTCCGATTGCAGACCCGGTTGCAGTTGAAGACCTTCCGGCGCCTGAGCCAGTTGAAGTTGAAGCTTCGGCCTCAGGGCCGGTTGTTGTTGACCTTCCGGCGCCCGAGCCAGTCGTTGCAGAGGCATCGACACTCGAACCCATGGTGGTCGAGGCGCCAACACCCGAGCCACCAGCGGAGGAGGAGCCCAGGCCGGAGCCTGAAGTTGCCCCTGCTCCGGAAGTGATGACGGCGGAGGTGCCTGCTGCTGGGCCAGGGTGTCCAGATGAAGTCGCTGGCCCCCTGCCTGAGGGGGCAAATGAAGACCTGGCGGTAGGGCCTTCGGAACCACTTACGGAGGTCGGAGCTTTTTCTGCGGGACCCTCTTCGGTGGCGACTGGGGCTATCCCAGAGGACGGCCCTAGTGCCGTGGAGGCTCAGGGGACCACTCTTGTGGAGTGGGACCCAATTTTTATAAGTGAGAATCTGCTGGAACCAGCGGAGGAGACCCCAGCAGGTCCGGACCCTATTCCCCTGTCGTTGTCCATTGACAACGCTTGCTCCAGTCTGCGTCAAGTCCAGCTGGCGTTCTACCACGACAGCAAGGCTCTTGAAGAGGAGTGCCAAACCCTTAGGCGGTGGCGTAATCAGCTCTACTTCGAGATCAAGCTGGTGCAGTCGAGGCTAGCAGACGACAAGGAGTGGATCAAACAGGAGAAGATCCGCCTAGAGTACTGGGGCAAATTATTGGATGATAGGGGGAGCTTGACTCGTGCCCTCGACGCTCAATCCCGGGCCATTTATGAGCAGACCAAGGCAGCTAATAGTGCGGCTGATGATCACCAAGAAAGGCTTGAAGCCATTAACACTACTCTCATTAAGCGCCGGAGGCACTTGAGGAGAGGGAGAAGAGGCTCGAAGACGAAGAGCAGAAACTCCTAGAGCTGCGGGATGACGTCTTGAAGAGGGAAGAGGGGCTCGCCGAAAAGTGGCTCTGGCTGACAAGGGCCTCGAGGAATGCACCAAGAAATTGGAGGAGTGTTGCGTTGAGGAGGAGGAGAAGGCCTGGGTGCGAGGGCAGGAACTCTACCAGCAAGAGTGTGCCATCACTGCCAGGGAGAAGAAAGTTAGGGGCAGGGAGAAGGACCTGGTTGACCGCCGGGACAAGATCTACCTCCGGGACGAGGAGCTCGGAAAACTCGAGAAGCAGGTTGCTGAAAAGATTCAGCAAAATGCCAAAGAGGTTGAGCGCCTTGCTCGCGAGAATTCTGAACTGGCGGCGGCCAAAAGATCCTTGGAGGAACTGAAGGGCTTGAGGGCTGCGGACTCCCTACAGGTTTGGGAGTTCCTGTGCAAAGCCAACGACGTGCTGACACCGATGGGCTTCAGTCCTGTGCGTCCGGATGATCCAAAGCCGGAGCCGGACCTGGCATTGCAGGCATTGAGCTCGGCGGGTAGCAAACTCTCTAAGGTGGGTGACATCATTGCAGACCAGTTGGAGGTTGAGGGGCAGTCCCTGGTGAAGAACGTCGCAGAGTACATGCTAACGTGCTACACCAGCCAGGATCCCCAATTTCCTCTGGACCCGGTGCTTGAAGGTCCTGTCGAAGGAGAAGGTGAAGCCACCCGAGCCAACGTGTCAGAGGTTGCTCAGAAGGTCGCCCAGTTCTTCCATAGGGTCTAGGACCATCTCTGTAGCTCCCACTTGTATTCTCTCTTTTTCTTCCCCAATTTTGTAATCTCTTGTCTCCAGATGAATGAAATCCAAATTTTTGTGAATTTCATTTTTTGTCTTCAACACTTTTGTCTTCACTTGGCCCCCTAGTAGATGTACACAGTTTGATTGTGAACATGTACCAAGAGGATATTGTATTTTGTTGAAGACTCGTTTGCTTCGAACTTGTAGAGTGTAGGTCCGAAGTCTTCAATAGTGAAGGCCCCCTGAGGTTGTCGGAGCTCCAAAGCTCCGGCATTGACTATCGTCGGAGCTCAGTAGCTCCAACAATAGTCCCTATCAACACGTAGAGCATCGATAGTTAACCCTCCGGGGTGTCAGAGCTCAGTAGCTCCGATAGTGACCTTTGCCAACGCGTAGTTTGTCGGCAGTAGACTCCGCTTGTGGGGTCTTCTCACCATCTTTTATTCTGCGTCGACGGCTGCCCCCCTAGCTTTACCGGAGCTTGGTTGCTCCGGTGATGCTCGTTTTCAATGTTTAACAACGATTACAAGGCACCTAGGGGGAGTCAGAGCTTCGTTAGCTCCGGCTTTTCTCCATCAATGTGGATTCTTTATTTTTCCTGCACACTTGAAGCCAAGAAAAATAGTAAAATTTGCTCCTTGCCTATAACTTCGTCGCGGCTTACGATTCCCGAGAAAGTGTTAGGTCAAACACAATTCTGAATACAACCGAATGCATTGCCTTATTTCTTCCAGATCCAATTGTACTTGGACCCGCCTTACTTCGGCCTGTCGGGGTGTAGGTAGAGTGGCGTACTTAGGGTGCTTGACCAGGCTAAGTCGATAGCACACTCCAGCCCTAGATTGGCTTGGCGGCATTCAGGCGAGTGGGCCATGAACAATATTTGAATCCAAAAGAATTGACAATACAGCTCGAATTGTACATGAACTGGTTGAACTAAAATTTCTTAAGAATTAGACAACTTTGTTATAGACAAGAAAGAGAAAAATAAAAAATGTTGAGCCTGTACAAAATAAATGCACGTGGAGTCTGTTTCACATGAAGATATCTTTCATTATAGGTCCGGGGTACAGGGGAAACAAGTACACTCTTAGGGTACGAAACCAGGCTAAGCGTGTTTCATTTCTCGTTTGACCCAAGGTAGCTAGCCACACTTTTAGTCCTGAGACTATGACAAGTGTTGCATGAACTTTGCGGGCCTTTCGGGAAAGGTCCGATTGTTCTCCCGGAGGAACTACCCGACTCTGTACAATGACTCTATAACATACACCTCAAGTTACTATAGACTCACCTCCGTGATATTAAGTGTAGAACTTACGGAGGTGCTCAATATTCCAAGGATTTGGGAGATGTGTCCCATCCTCGGTAGCCAAGCGAATGCTTTCGAGACGGGATACTTTAATCACTCGGAAGGGTCCCTCCCAGCTGGGGGAGAGTTTGTTTAACCCTTCTCTGAATTGTATTCTCCGTAGCACCAGATCGCCTTCTTCGAGCCGTCGATTGTGTACATGCCGCTGATGATAGCGCCGAAGGGCTTTGCGGTACCGGGCATTCTGAACAGCTGCTTGACACCTTCTCTCCTCAAGGAGGTCTAGGTCTTCACGCCGGAGCTGGTCCTGCATGGCTTCGTCGAAGGTCCGGACCCGGAGTGACCCCAAGGTGATTTCCGAAGGAAGGATTGCTTCAGCTCCGTACACCAGGAAGAAGGGTGTCTCTCCAGTTGACCGGTTTGGAGTTGTTCTGTTGGCCCATAGAGTGGGCGGAAGCTCTTCAATCCAGTTGGCTCCATGTTTTTTCAAGCGCTCATAGGTGCGTGTTTTGAGTCCTTTCAGGATTTCAGCATTTGCTCTCTCGGCCTGGCCATTGCTTGCCGGGTGAGCTACGAAGGCGTAGCAAACTTGAATGCCGAGGTCTTCACAATATCCTTGAAATGCAGAGCTTGTGAATTGGGTCTCGTTATTAGTAATGATTTTGTTTGGGACTCCAAATCTGCATACAATGGACTGCAAAAAGTTGATAGCTGATTGCTTGTTTATTGTCACAACTGGAGTTGCTTCTGGCCACTTGGTGAACTTGTCAATGGTGACATACAAAAACTTGTAACCTCCGACGGCTCTTGGGAAAGGTCCCAAGATGTCCATCCCCCACACAGCGAAGGGCCATGTAGGAGGTATCATTTGTAGAGGCTGAGCCGGTGTGTGAATTTGCTTTGCATGAAATTGGCATGCTTTGCATTTCTTCACCAGCTCAGTTGCATCCTGGAGTGCTGTAGGCCAGTAGAAGCCATGCCGGAAGGCTTTACCGACCAGCGTGCGGGAAGACGTGTGGTTCCCACACTCACCTCCATGGATTTTTGCGAGGAGCTCGCAACCTTCTTCCCTTGTGATGCACCGCATTAGGACGCCGTTGGCACCGTGTCGGTAGAGATCCCCTTCTACCAATGTGTATCTTTTAGCCAATTTGACTATCCGGTCAGCGGATACATCATCGTCAGGAAGGATGTTGTCTTTCAAGTAGCTCCGGATCTCTGAGATCCATGCATCAGAGCTAACTTGAGCATTTGAGTCTTGCATGTCGGGTTGCTCGGAGCTTCCGGCAGCACCTACGACCCATGATGGCTGCCATGGTAACAGGGCCATCGGGACCGTCAGCTTCGGGATGCTGATCTCGCCCCCTTCGCTCAGTTCGGCAGGCTGAGCTGTGGGTTTTGACAACCTCCGGACAAAAGTCCCGTCAGGAGCTGGAGCTCCGGTTGACGCTTTCATCGAGAGTTCGTCGGCTTCAGCGTTGTGGACATGCTGAACATTGTGGAGGTCTAGGACTTCGAAGTCCTTCTGAAGCCTCTGGACTTCAAGGAGGTAAGCAGCTAGCTGGAGATTGTTGCAGGAGCATTCACCCTTCACTTGTTTAATGATGAGCTGTGAATCTCCCTTGACCAGCAGTTGCTTGACACTATATGACAGTGCCACCTTTAGTCCGTAAATGAGTGCTTCGTACTTCGACATGTTGTTGGTAGCCTTGAAGTCAAGGTGTACCATGTATTTTACCTTCTCCTCGGTTGGTGCAAGGAGAAGGATTCCAGCTCCGGCCCCCTGCTTTTGCATGGAGCCGTCAAAGTAGAGGGTCCAGTGAGGCTCGGTGAAGACCGGCGCCTTGTGTTCCGGCTTCTGCTCACTGGGGCCCCCAGGGTTTCATGGAGAGGGAGTCCATTCTGCCACGAAATACGCCAATGCTTGACTCTTGATTGCTTGCCTTGGAATGAATTCGAGATCGAATTCGGCCAATTCCTGCCCACTTTGCAATATTCCCAGTTGAATTGGGATTATGCAAGATTGCTCGAAGTGGGTAAGAAGTCACCACTGAAATCTTGTGAGCTTGGAAGTAATGGCGAAGCTTCCTGGAGGCGATAAGAACTGCATAGAGCAGCTTATGCACCTCTAGGTATCGAGTCTTGGCGTCATGAAGTACTTCACTGATGAAGTACACTGGGCGCTGGATAGTCCGGACCCTCCCGGAGGGGCCCGGAGCTTCCTCTTCGTTGACCCGGATCCTCCTGGAGGGATCCGGACCTTCTTCGGGGACCTCCGGGTCCTTGCTGGAGGGACCCGAAGCTTCTTCAGAAGCAACCTGGACCCTCTCGGAGGGATCTAGGTCTTCTGAAGTAACTTCTTGTGGACTCAAGTCTGGGAACTGGGACCCAGACTCGCTTTCAGGAACCTCCGGACCCTCCCAGAGGGGTCTGGATTCCTGAGCATGGGATAGTTCTTGTCTCTCCGCAACCAGGACCATACTGACGACTTCGTCAGTTGCTGAAATGTAAAGCAGCAAAGGCTCACCAGGGTTCGGAGCTACCGGAGTTGGTAGGGTGGTGAGGAACTGTTTTAGCTCCTAGAACGCCTTTTCTGCTTCTTCAGACCATTGGAATGGTCCGGACTTCCTCAATAACTTGAAGAAGGGAAGTGCCCGTTCCGTCAGTCTTGAAATGAACCGGCTCAGGGCTGCTAGCTTTTGGACATCCTTGATGCGGGCTGGTGGCCGCATGTCTTCAATGGCTTTGATCTTCGCTGGATTAGCTTCTATGCCCCAGTGATTTACCAGGAAACCAAGAAGTTTTCCAGAGCTAACCCCGAAGACACACTTGTCTAGGTTTAGCTTTGTGCGGGTGACCCACAGCTTGTCGAAGACAGCCTGCAAGGTGTCAAGGAGTGACTCCTTGTTCTTTACCTTGACCACAATGTCATCGACGTACACTTCCACTATGTCTCTAATGAGTTCTACAAATGTTTTGTACATAGCTCGTACAAAGGTTGAAGCTGCATTCTTGAGACCAAATGGTATGGCTGTATAATAGTACAATCCATCTACTGTGATGAAAGAGGTATGCTCTTCATCTTCCCTAGACATTCTGATTTGATGATACCCAAAATATGCGTCTAGGAAACACAATAATTCACACCCGGAGGTGGAATCCACTATCTGATCTATTCTAGGTAGTGGGAATGGATCTTTTGGACATGCCTTATTTAGTGTTGAGTAGTCAATACACATCCGAAGTTTCCCACCGGCCTTGGGCACAACGACTAGGTTTGCCAGCCATTTTGGATGGAAGACTTCTCGGATGAATCCAGCTTCGAGCAACTTCTTCACTTCTTGTCGAATGAAGTTCTGTTGCTCCACGGATTGCTTACGAGGCTTCTGATGCACAGGCCGGGCATTAGGGTAGATCTTCAGATTGTGCTCAATCACTTCCCCGGGGATCCCAGGCATTTGTGACGGTTGCCAGGCAAACACGTCGACATTAGCCTGGAGGAAAGCGATGAGCACGAGTTCCTATTTGTCATTCAGTACCCCCGATATACGGGTGGTCCGAGCGGCATCGGAACCGATTTGGACGACTTTGACAGGAATGTCGGTGTCGCCGCTTGGCTACACATGAGGTGCAGAAGTCGAGCCTCACTGACGAATGCTCGGGGGTTTTGGAGCTTGCTCCTGCCTGGAGTCCTCCTCTTGCTCCGTAGTAAGCGCATGAAGTTCTTCCAGAGCAGTTACTCTGACAGTGCGATCTTCGCGGATCTGGAGAACGCCTACTGGTGTTGGCATCTTTAACACCAAGTAGCCATAATGAGCAGCTGCCATGAATTTGTACAAGGGAGTCCTGCCCAAGATGGCATTTGTCGGTACCCTGGAAACCGTACACCCCTTGAGGTTACAAAGATCTTAAAGGAAAGTCATCTACTTGATTTGAAGACCTTCGGAGGCCCACATGTCAGATATAACCGGACCCGCTTCTTCAACATGGTTAATCCCAGGGTCACCACGTGTACTATCAAACCGGAGCTACCGCCCACAAGGGGGAAGCTCCAGGCCATGTACCGAAATGGCACCTCCAGACTTAACCCCAGACCGAGAGAAGCTCTGGACCTGACACGTGTCAGGTAGCTCCGGAGCTGCCTGTTTCCCACAGTATGCTCCGGAGCTGCCACGTGTCCAACCGTCAGAGCTCCAGCCTCTGACCTCCAGAAGAATCCACAACGGCTCCGGATCTTCAAAGGGGAATCAAGGACTTCAAGACCCGATTAAGTGTCATTAATACCATATTAATGACACACGATCGGATGACCTTAATTACCAGTAACGGTGCTGTCAAAGCCCATTACCCGGTCATTAAGGGCAATTAAACGGGTTGAATGAGTATCAATACTAGTAACCGCCGGGGCCACATGTCGGGCCAGGCTAACTTGTAACGGCCCGCCCTTGTACTATAAAAGGACAGGCCAACGACAGACTCTAGAGATTCAGTGACGCTACACACGTGCCATAGACACTGGTCACAAGTTCATACAGCTAATACAACACCAACACACCCGTGGAGTAGGGTATTACGCTCAGGCGGCCCGAACCACGTAAATCTCCGTGTCTCTTGTGCCATTTACAATTCACCTTCTTGAATCTCCGCGCGCCCACACCGAACATCAAACTCCTCTAACACTTTAGTAGTGTCGGGAGATCTGCCGGATCCTAACCACCGACAGTTGGCGCGCCAGGTAGGGGCGCCTGAGATTTCGAGAATGGTGAACTCAGCTGCTGGATCATCCAACGGTCACCCTGCTGCTCAAGCTGCTGGAGGCAATCCCTCCAATATGCAGCCACCAGCAGGGGCTTCAGCACCAGCAGGAGTCACACTGCCACCACCACCGCCTCCACCAGCAAATCAAGCTGGACAATGCGATGGTGCCCCGGCGTCAGTCACTGTGTCGGGAAATCATGACAACCCAGAACACGCGCTCCATGCAGCGCGTGCTCTTCTCCAACGCCCACCACCTCCGGATGCATCCCGGGATGCACTGGAGCAGTGGAGGGCGGATGTGGAACATTTGGTTGCAGCAGCAGCCGACCGCATCAGTAACCAGGGTCCTCCTCCTTCAGGACGGGCCCCGTCCCAATGACGGACCTTGTCTAGTAGACTTGGTCCGCACGTCTCCAACAACAGGAGACGAGCTGCATCACAGCAGGTGACGTCGTTGCCCTCTGGGGCACGACACACCCACACGATATCCAAGCTTTCGACTCATGACCTCCAGGTGGAGCTTGATCGCCGATACCGCCAACAGGACGACCGAGTCCATATTGAGCGTGCTCGTGAAAGACGAGAAGCTCAGGACGTTCTTGCTCCTGAAGGAGTGGGAGGAGGTTGTTCGGCCCTGGCCATGCATCTGCGTATGGTCAGGTGGCCACAGAAGTTCCAGCCTCACCTGCCAGAGAAGTTCGATGGGACCGTCAATCCTGTCGAATTTCTTCAGATCTACTCCACTGCTATCTTGGCAGCTGGAGGAAATGAGGTCGTGATGGCCAACTATTTCCCAGTGGCTTTAACTGGGACCGCCAGGTCCTGGTTTATGAGCCTTCCACCCAACTCTATCAACAGTTGGGAGGAGTTGTGCCAGCAGTTCAACGCCAACTTCGGGAGTTCATACACCCAACCAGGCACTGAACTAGACCTTTTTGTAGTCGGGCAGAAAGGGGGAGAATCCTTGCGATCATTCATCCAGAGGTTCTCTCAGGTACGAAACACTATCCCTTCTATATCCAGCGCTTCTGTCATTGTGGCATTCAGACAGGGTGTGCGGGATAAGAAGATGTTGGAGAAACTGGCGATCAAGGAGATCACCAGTGTCACGGAACTCTTCAGTTTGGCCGATAAATGTGCCAGAGCTGCGGAGGGCTGTGAGATGCACTCCAAACCAACTCCGGAGAATCACAAGAAATCCTCCAAAGGAGAAGCCACTACCTCCGGGAGTGGCAAAAAGAAGAAGAAGACCAACGGCAAGAAGAAGTCGTCGGCCGGTACATCCAATGTTGCAGCTGCTGCAGCTCCGGGTGGCCGGGGGCCGCGCCCCGAGAAGCGACCTCGACCGTCTTCTGAAGACGGTGGCAAACCCAAAGTTTGGTGTCCCATTCACAAAACGGGCAACCACAGTTTGGAAGACTGCAGGGAGGTCCAAAACCTTGTCGAGCGCTACAACAAGCGCCGGGAAGAAACTCCTTTCCGACAGAGGGAAGGAAAACAAAAAGTCGACGAAGCTTCAGCTGAGGAAGAATTAGGTTTTCATGGTCCCAAAAAGGTCCTGAAGGCCGTCTACACCTCCGTCGACGACGATTCCGACGTCTCTGACAACGAGTGTCGGAAGACCATGAACACCATCTTTGGTGGATCATGGGACATCACCCCCCATCGCGTCATCAAGACTATGCGTCGGGACATGGCTGCTGTAGTTCCTACAGCCAGACCAGAGCCTCATCGGAAGTGGATGGACACAGCCATCACTTTTGATGCTTCGAATTGTCCTCGAAGCATGGTTGGAGCAGGTCAGCTGCCTTTGATGGTATCTCCTACCATCAATAACATCCAGCTCCACCATGTCATGGTAGACGGAGGTTCGGGGCTTAACCGAATAAGCTTCGAAGCTTTCACCAAGCTTCAGCTCCGACCTTCGGATCTTCACCCCTCCCGACCTTTCTCCGGAGTAGGTCCGGGGGCCATTACCCCACTCGGAGCTATTACTCTCCCAGTTACCTTCGGGACACGGGAGAAGTATCGCACTGAAAAGTTGATCTTTGACGTCGCTCAGATCAACTTACCCTTCAACGCCATCTTGGGTAGGCCTGCCCTATACAAATTCATGGCAGCTGCTCATTATGGCTATCTGGTGTTAAAGATGCCAACACCAGTAGGCGTTCTCCGGATCCGCGGAGATCGTACTGCCGGAGTAACTGCTCTAGAAGAACTCCATGCACTCACCACAGCGCAAGAGGAGGACTCCAGGAAGGAGCAAGCTCCAAAACCCCCGAGCATTCGTCAACGAGGCTCGACATCTGCACCTCGCGTGCAGCCAAGCGGCGACACCGACATTCCCGTCAAAGTCGTCCAAATCGGTTCTGACGTCGCTCAGACCACCCGTATATCGGGGGGATTGAACAACAAATAGGAACTCGCGCTTATCACTTTCCTCTGGGCTAATGTCGATATGTTTGCCTGGCAACCGTCACAAATGCCTGGGATCCCCAGGGAAGTGATTGAGCACAATCTAAAGATCTACCCCGATGCCCGGCCTGTGCATCAGAAGCCTCGGAAGCAATCTGTGGAGCGACAGAACTTCATTCGACAAGAAGTGAAGAAGTTGCTCGAAGCTGGATTCATCCGAGAAGTCTTCCATCCAAAATGGCTGGCAAACCCAGTCGTTGTGCCCAAGGCCGGCGGGAAGCTTCGGATGTGTATTGACTACACAACACTAAATAAGGCATGTCCAAAAGATCCATTCCCACTACCTAGAATAGATCAGATAGTGGATTCCACCTCCGGGTGTGAATTACTGTGTTTCCTGGACGCATATTCTGGGTATCATCAAATCAGAATGTCTAGGGAAGATGAAGAGCATACCTCTTTCATCACAGTAGATGGATTGTACTGTTATACAGCCATGCCATTTGGTCTCAAGAATGCAGCTTCAACTTTTGTACGAGCTATGTACAAAACCTTTGAAGACCTCATTAGAGACATAGTGGAAGTGTACGTGGATGACATCGTGGTCAAGGTCAAGAACAAGGAGTCACTTCTTGACACCTTACAGGTTGTCTTCGATAAGCTGCGGGCCACCCGCACAAAGCTAAACCCAGACAAGTGTGTCTTCGGGGTTAACTCCGGAAAACTTCTTGGTTTCCTGGTAAGTCACTGGGGCATAGAAGCTAATCCGGCAAAGATCAAGGCCATTGAAGACATGCGGCCACCAGCCCGCATCAAAGATGTCCGAAAGCTAACTGGATGTCTAGCATCCCTCAGCCGGTTCATTTCAAGACCAGCGGAACGGGCACTCCCCTTCTTCAAGTTATTGAGGAAGTCCGGACCATTCCAATGGTCTGAAGAAGCAGAAAAGGCGTTCCAGGAGCTAAAACAGTTCCTCACCACCCTACCAACTCTGGTAGCTCCGGACCCTGGTGAGCCTTTGTTGCTATATATTTCAGCTAATGACAAAGTCGTCAGTATGGTTCTGGTTGCGGAGAGACCAGAACTACCCCATACTCAGGAATCCAGACCCCTTCGGGAGGGTCCAGAGGTTCCAGAAAGCGAGTCTGGGTCCCATCTCCCAGATTCGAATCCACAAGAAACCACTTCAGAAGACCCAGACCCCTTCGGGAGGGCCCAGGTAACTTCTGAAGAAGCTCCGGGTTCCTCCAGCCAGAACCCGGAGGTCCCCGAAGAAACTCAGGATCCCTCCGGAAGGATCCGGGTCAGTGAAGAGGAAGCTCCGGGCCCCTCTGAGAGGGTCCGGACCATTCAACGCCCAGTATACTTCATCAGTGAAGTACTACATGATGCCATGACTCGATACCTAGAGGTGCATAAGCTGCTCTATGCAGTTCTTATTGCCTCCAGGAAGCTTCGCCATTATTTCCAAGCTCACAAAATCTAAGTGGTAACCTCTTACCCACTTCGAGCAATCTTGCATAATCCCAATTCAACTGGGAATATTGCAAAGTGGGCAGCGGAATTGGCTGAATTCAATCTCGAATTCATTTCAAGGCAAGCAGTAAAGAGTCAAGCATTGGCAGACTTCATGGTAGAATGGACTCCCTCTCCATCAAACCCTGGGGGCCCCAGTGAGCAGAAGCCAGAACATGAAGCTTCGGTCTTCACTGAGCCTCATTGGACCCTCTACTTCGACGGCTCCATGCAAAAGCAGGGGGCCGGAGCTGGAGTCCTCCTCCTCGCACCAACCGGGGAGAAGGTGAAATACATGGTACACCTTGACTTCAAGGCGACCAACAACATGGCGGAGTACGAAGCACTCATCTATGTACTAAAGGTGGCGCTGTCATACGGTGTCAAGCAACTGCTGGTCAAGGGAGATTCACAACTCATCATTAAGCAAGTGAAGGGTGAATGCTCCTGCAACAACCTCTAGCTAGCTGCTTACCTCCTTGAAGTCCAGAGGCTTCAGAAGGACTTCAAAGTCCTAGATCTCCACCATGTCCAGCATACCCACAACGCTAAAGCCGACGAACTCTCGACAAAAGCGTCAACCGGAGCTCCGGCTCCTGACGGAACTTTTGTCCGGAGGTTGTCAAAACCCACAGCTCAGCCTGCTGAACTGAGCAAAGGGGGCGAGATAGCATCCCGAAGCTGACAGTCCCGATGGCCCTAATACCATGGTAGCCATCAAGGGTCGTTGGTGCTGCCGGAAGCTCCGAGCAACCCAGCACGCAAGACTTAAATGCTCAAGTTAGTTCCGATGCATGGATCTCGGAGATCCAGAACTACTTGAAAGACAACATCCTTCCTGACGATGATGTATCCGCTGACCGGGTAGTCAGATTGGCTAAAAGATACACGTTGGTAGAAGGGGATCTCTACCGGCGCGGTGCCAATGGCATCCTAATGCGGTGCATCACAAGGGAAAAAGGCTGCGAGCTCCTCGTAGAAATCCATGGAGGCGAGTGTGGGAACCACACGTCTTCCCGCACGCTGGTTGGTAAAGCCTTTCGTCATGGCTTCTACTGGCCTACAGCACTCCAGGATGCAACTGAGCTGGTGAAGAAATGCGAAGCATGTCAATTTCATGCAAAGAAAATTCACACACCGGCTCAGCCCCTACAAATGATACCTCCTACATGGCCCTTCGCTGTGTGGGGGATGGACATCTTGGGACCTTTCCCAAGAGCCGTCGGAGGTTATAAGTTCATGTATGTCACCATTGACAAGTTCACCAAGTGACCGGAAGCAACTCTAGTTGTGACAATCAACAAGCAATCAGCTATCAACTTTTTGCAGTCCATTGTATGCAGATTTGGAGTCCCAAACAAAATCATCACTGATAATGGGACCCAATTCACAAGCTCTGCATTTCAAGGATATTGCGAAGACCCTGGCATTCAAGTGTGCTACGCCTTCGTAGCTCACCCAGCCAGCAATGGCCAAGCCGAGAGAGCAAATGCTGAAATCCTTAAAGGACTCAAAATGCGCACCTATGAGCGCTTGAAAAAACATGGAGCCAACTGGATTGAAGAGCTTCCGCCCACTTTATGGGACAACAAGACATCTCAAAACCGGTCAACTGGAGAGACACCCTTCTTCCTGGTGTATGGAGCAGAAGCAATCCTTCCTCCAGAAATCACCTTGGGGTCACTCCGGGTCCGGACCTTTGATGAAGCCACGCAGGACCAGCTCCGGCGTGAAGACCTAGACCTCCTGGAGGAGGGAAGGTGCCAAGCAGCTGTTCGGAATGCCCGATACTGCCAAGCCCTTCGGCGCTATCATCAGCGGCATGTACACAACCGACAGCTCGAGGAAGGCGACCTGGTGCTACGGAAAATACAATCTAGAGAAGGGTGAAACAAACTCTCCCCCAGCTCGGAGGGAACCTTCTGAGTGATTAAAGTATCCCGTCCCGGGAGCGTTCGCTTGGCTACCGAGGATGGGACACCTCTCCCAAATCCTTGGAACATTGAGCACCTCCGTAAGTTCTACGCTTAATATCACGGAGGTGAGTCTGTAGTAACTTGAGGTGTATGTTATAGAGTCATTGTACAAAGTCAGGTAGTTCCCCCAGGAGAACAGCCAGACCTTTCCCGAAAGGTCCGCAAAGTTCATGCAACACTTGTCACAGTCTCAGGACTAAAAGTGTGGCTAGCTACCCTGGGTCAAACGAGAAATGAAACACGCTTAGCCTGGTTCCGTACCCTAAGAGTGTACTTGTTTCCCCTGTACCCCGGACCTATAATGAAAGACATCCTCCTGTGAAACAGACTCCACGTGCATTTATTTTGTACAGGCTCAACATTTTTTATTTTTCTCTTTCTTGTCTATAACAAAAACGTGCAATTCTTAAGAAATTTTAGTTCGACCGGTTTATATACGATACGAGTTGTATTGTCAATTCTTTTGGATTCAAATATTATTCATGGCCAACTCGCCTGAAAGCCGCCAAGCCAATCTAGGGCTGGAGTGTGCTATCGACTTAGCCTGGTCAAGCACCCTAAGTACGCCACTCTACCTACACCCCGACAGGCCGAAGTAAGGCGGGTCCGTGTACAGTTGGATCTGGAAGAAAAGACAATGCATTCGGTTGTATTTAGAATCGCGTTTGACTTAAAATCTTCTTGAGAATCGTAAGCCGCAACGAAGTTATAGACAAGAAACGAATTTTACTATTTTTCTTAGCTTAAGTGTGGAGGAAAAATAAAAATCTACGTTGATGGAGAAAAGCCGGAGCTAACAAAGCTCCGACTCCTCTAGGTGGCTTGTAATCAAGCTCCGGTAAAGCTAGGGGGGCCAGCCGTCGACGCTGAATAAAAGATGGTGAGAAGACCCCGCAAACGGAGTCTGCTACCAACAAACTAAGTGTTGGCAAAGGTCACTGCCGGAGCTACTAAGCTCCGACACCCCGGAGGACTAACTATCGATGCTCTACGCGTTGATAGAGACTATTGCCAGAGCTACTAAGCTCCGACGATAGAAAATGCCGGAGCTTTAAAGCTCCAACAACCTCAGGGGGCCTTCACTATCGAAGACTTCGGACCTAAATCCTACAAGTTCAGAGCAAATGAGTCTTCAACAAAATGCAATATCCTCTTGGTACATGTTCATAATCAAATTATGTACATCTACCAGGGGGCCAAGTGAAGACAAAAGTGTTGAAGACAAAAAGTGAAATTCACAAAAATTTGGGGATTTCATTTATCTAGAGACAAGGGGTTACATCTGGAGACAAGGGATTACAAAATTGAGGAAGAAGAAGAGAAAGTACAAGTGAGAACTACAGAGATGGTCCTAGACCCTATGAAAGAATTGGGCGACCTTCTGGGCAACCTCTGATACGTTAGCTCGGGCAGCTTCGCCTTCTCCTTCAACCGGACCTTCAAGCACCGGGTCCAGAGGAAATTGGGAGTTCCGGCTGGTGTAGCACGTCAGCACATATTCTGCGACGTTCTTCGCCAGGGATTGCCCCTCAACCTCCAATTGGTCCGCGATGGCATCGCCCACCTTGGAGAGTTTGCTGCCTGCCGAGCTCAACGCCTGCAACGCCAGGTCTGGCTCCGGCTCCGGATCATCCGGGCGCACGGGGCTGAAGCCCATCGGTGTCAGCGCGTCGTTGGCCTTGCCCAGGAACTCCCAAATCTATAGGGAGTCCGCAGTCCTCAAGCCCTTTATTTCTTCCAGGGATCTTCTGGCCACCACCAGTTCAGAATTCTCGTGGGCGAGGCGCTCAACTTCTTTGGCGTTTTGCTGAATCTTCTCAGCAACCCGCTTTTTGAGTTTTCCGAGCTCCTCCTCCTGGAGGTGGATCTTGTTCCGGCGGTCGACCAGGTCCTTCTCTCTGCCCCTCACTTTCTTCTCCCTGGCAGTAAGGGCACACTCTTGCTCGTAGAGTTCCTGCCCTCGCACCCAGGCCTTCTCCTCTTCCTCATGGCAGCGCTCTTCCAATTTCTTGGCACGCTCCTCGAGGCCCTTGTCAGCCAGAGCCACCTTCTCGGTGAGCTCCTCCTCCCTCCTCAGGACGTCATCCCGCAGCTCTAGGAGTTTCTGCTCTTCATCCTCGAGCCGTTTCTCCCTCTCCTCAAGTGCCTCCCAGCGCTTAATGAGTGTAGTGTTAATAGCCTCAAGCCTTTCTTGGCGTTCATCGGCCACACTGTTAGCTGCATTGGTCTGCTCGTAGATCTCCTGGGATTGAGCGTCGAGGGCACGAGTCATACTCTCCCTGTCATCCAGTAACTTGCCCCAGTACTCCAGGCGGGTCTTCTCCCGCTTGATCCACTCTTTGTCATTCGCTAGCCTCGACTGCGCTAGCTTGGTCTCGAAGTAGAGCCGGTTACGCCACCGCCTAAGGGTTTGGCGCTCCTCTTCAAGAGCCTTGCTATCGTGGAAGAAGGCCAGTTGGACTTGACGCAGACTTGAACATGCGTTGTCAATAGACAGTGACAACGGGATAGGTTCCGGACCTGCTGGGGTCTTCTCCGCTGGTTCCAGCGGGTTTTCAGATACAAAAATTGGGTCCCACTCCCCAAGAGTGGTCCCCTGAGTCTCCATGGCACTAGGGCCATCCTCCGGGATGGCCTCAGTCGCCATCGAGGAAGGCCCCGCCGCCAGGTCTTCGTTCACCCCCTCAGGCAGGGGGCCAGCGACTTCGCTTGGGCACTCCGACTCGGTCGCGGGTACCTCCGACGTCGTCACTTCCGGAGCAGGGGCCGCTGCTGGCTCCGGTCTGGGCACCTCCTCCGATGGGGGCTCGGGCTCCTACACCTCTCCAACAACCGGCTCGGGAGCCGGAAGATCTTCAACATCGACCGGCCCTGCGGCAGGAGCTCCAACAATCTCCGGCTCTGCGGCCGGTGCTTCAAAGGTAGCCGGCCCAACTACCGGAACTTCCTCAGCTTCCGTCGCACACGCCAGGGTTTCAATCACCTCCGGCTCAACCGACGAGTCTTCGACAATTTCCGGCTCTGAGACCGGAATTACTGCTTCCTCCGGCTCAACAGCCGGAGCTTCCATCATCTCAGCACCAGGACCCAGAGCTTCAGCCTCCGGGACAGGTACCGCTGGCGCATCTTCTCTCCCGCGGTCCGGCGCTACCACGGGAGTCTCTGGGGATGAGTCGAGGTCCATGACCACGACAGCTGGCGCCGGAGCTGTCGCAGCTTCAGCCACCACTTGGGGCGGCACCGGGACAGGAGCAGAAGCTTCCGCCCTCACAGCTTCAGTTGTTGTGGCTGAGGGTGGAGCCTCACTCCTCTTCTTGGGAACGCTGATGGACGAAAAAACTTAAAAAAGCAATTACTACAACAAAACAACTGTCCAAGGTAAAGATTAAAAATTACCTTGGGAGGCTTCCACACCAGCTTGCGCGGAACCTCTTTCCCGGGCGTTTTGGGCTGGTCATAGCCGGCGTGGAAGCTCCGGAAGGCCCCTCGGAACTCGTAGCAGCCATGGGCATTTCCCTGGTCGAGGTTCCCCTCGACCGGGAAGAACTTCCGGACATGGAGGCCTCAACCAGCCCTGGTGCTGGAGTCGCATGCCCGGAGCTAGCTCCCCGGGAGGATCCCACTGCGGGTACAATCGCCGCGGTCGAAGAATACCTCCCCCTCCGGGGAGAAGGAGCCGATGCAGAGGTGGCAGGCATGCCAGACCTTCCATCGGCATGCTGCAGCTTCCTCTTCCGGCTCAAGGGTTCATCTGCCGGCTCCTTGCCCTTGCCAACGACTTCAACCCTCGGCTTCGGGGCAGGGCCACCTTCGGACACTCCAGGGATCGCCACCCTGGTGGTTGATCTTCTCTCGATGACACCAAGGTCGTCAAGTACGGGCATCTTCCGCCGGAGCTCCCTGCTGAACTCAACTTCCACGTTCAGAGGAAGAAAAGCTGATGGCAGAGTCAGATCGTCACCCTCGACGTCGATGCCGTGCTGGAAATTCTTGAGATGAAACTCCAAGGTTGTCCCCACCATGTTGGACTTCAGCCCGATCTCGACCCGGTCGTCATCCATCACGCTGTTGAGGGCCCAAGCGAGTTTTTCTCTCCTCTTCCGCGGTGCCCACCTGTTGACCAGGAAGTTACAAAACACCGCTTGAGGGGTTAATCCCCCCTCCACGCACTGGCGAATCCTGGTCAGCACAGGGTCGAAGTCGTCCGCCAGCACCGGAGCTTCACTCCAGATCGTCGTGTCAATGTTGGGGAGGCCTTCGGGCAGCTCCAGCCTCTCATGCTCCTCCACCTGGATGACTATCCAGTCCTTCTTCCAGTCATCCCACTTCCCAGAGGGAAACGACTGGAGGTACTTGAATAGGCACTTCTTGCGCTTCACGAAGTAGTAGAAGCCAAGGTACTCATTGCTCCTACCGGTGGTGTGGACGATGAAGAAGCACTGGAAGAGTTCAATGCAGGGGGGATGCCCACCCACATCTCACAGAAGTGGACAAAGATAGACACGAGGAGAATGGAGTGAGGGCCAAGGTGGTATAGCTGCAGACCATAAAAGTCCAGCAGCATCAGGAAAAAGGAAGAAAAAGGTGGGATCAACCCCACCATGGCGTACGAGGAGAAGTACACCATTTCGCTGGCGTGCTCCTTATCAAACGGGAGCTCTCCCCCGGCGCGGACCGAGCGGTTGAAGAAGTCCGAGGACCACCCCATGAGGGTCCGGACCTTCTTCAGGTCACCGTCGGTCTTCAAACGGCTTTCGCGGAGACCCAACTCCATCGCGGCACAACAAGGCAAGAGAGGAAAAGCGAAGCACAAGTTGGGAGTTTGAGCGCAAGAACAGATGAGAGGCGTAAAGAACTCCCGACGGTGCACATTTTCCTTCTTAAGTAAGCCCTCGCAACTCTTGGATGGAAACCGCAAGAAAGTCGAAGATACCATTTAAAAATTCCACCTAGCCGATGACAAGAGGGCCCGGGACCACCCCGACGATCAAGCCGAGGTTCTTACCCAGGCGAACGGTTGTCATCATGAGGCGGGAAGCCCGAAGGCGGCGGCCTGACAAGGCCCGTAGAACCGATATGGTTTTCGTATCGGGAATCGTCGCCCTTCAATTGCGTGAGATCCGCACGCCAAAGATCTCATCTGCCGCACGCGAGATACGCCACACGGCGAGGATTTAACTCCAAACCCTCGCCAACAGCACATCCGAAGACCTTTGAAGACTCAGTTCAAAAGTCGCAAGGATGGACCCACCTCCGGCGGAATGACTTCACCCCAGTGGTCTTCCCCAGAGGTAGGTCCAGGGGGCCACTGTCGGTACCCTGGAAACCGTACACCCCTTGAGGTTACAAAGATCTCAAAGGAAAGTCATCTACTTGATTTGAAGACCTTCGAAGGCCCACATGTCAGATATAACTGGACCCGCTTCTTCAACATGGTTAATCCCAGGGTCGCCACGTGTACTATCAAATCGGAGCTACCGCCCACAAGGGGGAAGCTCCGGGCCATGTACCGAAATGGCACCTCCGGACTTAACCCCAGACCGAGAGAAGCTCCGGACTTGACACGTGTCAGGTAGCTCCGGAGCTGCCTGTTTCCCACAGTATGCTCCAGAGCTGCCACGTGTCCAACCGTCGGAGCTTCAGCCTCTGACCTCCGGAAGACTCCACAACGGCTCCGGATCTTCAAAGAGGAATCAAGGACTTCAAGACCCGATTAAGTGTCATTAATACCATATTAATGACACACGGTCGGATGACCTTAATTACCAGTAACGGTGCTGTCAAAGCCCATTACCCGGTCATTAAGGGAAAGTAAACGTGTTGAATGAGTATCAATACTAGTAACCGCTGGGGCCACATGTTGGGCCAGGCTAACTTGTAACGGCCTGCCCTTGTACTATAAAAGGACAGGCCGACGACGGACTCTAGAGATTCAGTGACGCTACACACGTGCCATAGACACTGGTCACAAGTTCATACAGCTAATACAACACCAACACACCCGTGGAGTAAGGTATTACGCTCAGGCAGCCCGAACCACGTAAATCTATGTGTCTCTTGTGCCATTTACAATTCACCTTCTTGAATCTCCGCGTGCCCACACCGAACATCAAACTCCTCTAACATTTTAGTAGTGTCGGGAGATCTGCCAGATCCTAACCACCGAAAGCATTGAAAGGTAAGTTGATCTGAGCAACGTCAAAGACCAACTTCTCAGTGCGATACTTCTCCCGGGTCCCGAAGGTAACGGGGAGAGTAATAGCACCGAGTGGGGTAATGGCTCCCGGACCTACTTTGGAGAAAGGTCGGGAGGGATGAAGATCTGAAGGTCGGAGATGAAGCTTGGTAAAAGCTTTGAATCTTATGAGGTTCAGCCCCGAACCTCCGTCTACCATAACATGGTGGAGCTGAATGTTACTGATGGTAGGAGATACCATCAAAGGTAACTGGCCTGCTCCAACCATGCTTTGAGGGCAGTCCGAAGCATCAAAAGTGATGGCCGTGTCCATCCACTTCCGATGAGGCTCCGCCCTGGCTGTAGGAGCTACAGCGGCCATGTCCCGACGCGTTGTCTTGAGGACGCGACGGGAGGTGATGTCCCATGATCCACCAAAAATGGTGTTCATGGTCTTCCGACACTCATTGTCAGAGACGTCAGAATCATCATCGACGGAGGTGTAGACGGCCTTCATGACCTTTTTGGGATCCTGAAAACCTAACTCCTCTTCAGCCAGAGCTTTGTCAACTTTTTGTTTTCCTTCCCTCTGTCGAAAAGGAACTTCTTCCCGGCACTTGCTGTAGCGCTCGACAAGGTTTTGGACCTCCCGTCAGTCTTCCAAATTGTGGCTGTCCGTCTTATGAATTGGACACCACACCTTGGGTTTGCCACCGTCTTCAGAAGACGGTCGAGGTCTCTTCTCGGGGCGTGGCCCCCGGCCACCCGGAGATGCAGCAGCTGTAGTATTAGATGCGTCGGCCGACGACTTCTTCTTGCCGTTGGTCTTTTTCTTCTTCTTGCCACTCCCGGAGCTAGTGGCTTCGCCTTTGGAGGATTTCTTGTGATCCTCCGGAGGGGGTTTGGAGTGCATTTCACGGCCCTCTGCAGCTCTGGCACATTTGTCAGCCAAGCTAAAGAGTTTTGTGACACTGGTGATCTCCTTGATCGCCAGTTTCTCCAACATCTTCTTATCATGTACGCCCTGTCTAAATGCCACAATAACAGAAGCATTAGAGATAGAAGGGATAGTGTTTCGTACCTGAGAGAATCTTTGGATGAATGATCGTAGGGATTCTTCCCCTTTTTGCACGACTGCAAAAAGGTCCGGTTTGGTGCCTGGTCGGGTGTATGAACTCTCGAAGTTGGCGGTGAACTGCCGGCACAACTCCTCCCAACTGTTGATGGAGTTGGGTGGAAGGCTCATAAACCAGGACCAGGCGGTCCCAGTTAAAGTCACTGGAAAATAGTTGGCCATTACGGCCTCATTTACTCCAGCTGCCAGGATAGCAGTGGAGTAAATCTGAAGAAATTCGACAGGATTAACGGTCCCATCAAACTTCTCCGGCAGGTGAGGCCAGAATTTCTGAGGCCACCTGACCCTACGCAGATGCATGGCCAGTGCTGAACAGCCTCCTCCTACTCCTTCAGGAGCAGGAATGTCCTGAGCTTCTCGTCTTTTACGAGCACGCTCGATATGGACTCGGCCATGTTGTTGATGGTATCGGCGATCAAGCTCCGCCCGGAGGTCATGAGCTGAAAGACTTGATACCGTGTGAGTGTGTCTCGCCCCGGAGGGCAACGACGTCACTTGTTGTGACACAACACGTCTCCTGTTGTTGGAAACGTGCGGGCCAAGTCTGCCAGACAAGGTCCGTCGCTGCGACGGGGCCCGTCCTGAAGGAGGAGGACCCTGGTTACTGATGCGGTCAGCTGCTGCTGCAACCAAGTGTTCCACATCGGCCCTCCACTGCTCCATTGCATCCCGGGATGCATCCAGAGGTGGTGGGCGCTGAAGGAGAGCACGTGCTGCATGGAGCGCGTGTTCCGGGTTGTCATGATTCGCCGATGCAGTGATTGACGCCGGTGCACCATCGCGTTGCCCAGCTTGATTTGCTGGTGGAGGCGGCGGTGGTAGAAGTGTGACTCCTGCTGGAACTGAGGTTCCTGCTGGTGGCTGCATATTGGAGGGATTGCCCCCAGCAGCTTGAACAGCAGGATGACCATTGGATGATCCAGCAGCTGAGTTCACCATTCTTGAAATCTCAGGCGCCCCCTACCTGGCGCACCAACTGTCGGTGGTTTTGATCCGGTAGATCTCCCGACACTACTAAAGTGTTTGCGGAGTTTGAAGTTCGGAGTGGGCGCGCGGAGATTCAAGAAGGTGAGATGTAAAATGACACAGGAGACACGAAGATTTACGTGGTTCGGGCCGCCTGAGCGTAATACCCTACTCCACGGGGTGTGTTGGTGTTGTATTGGATGTATGAACTCAACGTGAGTTGAGAGTGCGCGATCAGATCAGAGCAGGTCGGATCCGTCCCATCTATATATCGTTGGCCTGTCCTTTTATAGTACAAGGACATGCCGTTACAAGTTGGCCTGGCCCGACATGTGGCCCTGGCGATTACTAATATTGATACACATTTGATGCGCTTAATTACCCTTAATGACTGAGTTATGGGCTTTGATAGCACCGTTACTGGTAATTAAGGTCGTCCGATCGTGTGTCATTAACATAGTATTAATGACACTTAATCGGGTCTTGAAGTCCTTGATTCCCCTTTGAAGATTCGGAGCCGTTGTGGAGTCTTCCGGAGGTTTGAGGCTGAAGATCCGACGTTTGGACACGTGGCAGCTCTGAAGCATACTGTGGGGAACAGATAGGTCCAGTGCCACCAGACACGTGTCAGTTCTGGAGCTTCCCTCGATTTGGGGTTAGGTCCGGGGGTGCCATTATGGTACATAGCCCGGAGCTTCCCCCTTGTGGGCGGTAGCTCCGGTTTGATGGTACACGTGGCGACCCTGGGACTAACCATGTTGGGGAAGCGGGTCCGATTATGTCTAACATGTGGGCCTCCGAAGGTCTTCAAATCAAGTAGATGACCTTTCCTTGAGATCTTTGCAATCTCAAGGGGTATACGTTACCCAGGGTACCGACAGAGATGGATCACAACCGGATTGAAACTGGTTTGAATTCCAATTTGGATGATGAAGCCTTGAAGCTCCATCTGAAGAAGTTTTAGTCGGTACTATATCCGCGACGCTTGGCTCCGTCGGCTGCCTTCTTGCGTCTGAACATGACTCCGGAGTTCAGCGGAGAGCTTCGGAGGAAAATGCCAGCATTGGACGACCTCGGCGTGGTCAAGAGACGGTCAACCTCCAGGGTAGCAATCCCAGGGGCTTCAAAGAGGGTGGCCACCCCTGTCGTGAGCCAAAAAGTTGATGACATCGGCAAGGGCAAGGGCAAAGGCAAGGAGCCGACTGAATCTTCCAGCCGGAAGAGGAAGTTGAGGCACGCTGACGTGAGCCACGTCAGGTCAGCTCCGACTTCAACTGTCGCCTCTCCCCAGCGAGGCAGATCTTTGGCGACCACGCCTCTTCCGGTGCAGGCATCCTCAAGGGGCGCTAGCTCCATTAGATCAACTTCGGTCCACGTCGGGTGTGGGCTCCAGATTTGGAGGTCCTTCCCAGCCGATGGAGGTCCCGGCTGAGACGACGCCGAAGATGGCGACAAGTCCCGGGCAGCAATCCAAAGCTCCGACCACACCGACCACGGCGGGATTTGGCTCCGATTGCCTGGTGAAGAAGTTTCGCGTCAGCTGGAGCAGTAGCCTCCAAAGGTAAACATTACGTCCACACCTTGAGTTGCTGTTTTTTTTCATGTAATGAATCTTTCGATTTTTTGTTTACAAGGCAACGAAGAAAAGCACGGAAGCTCCGGCACCCACCACAGCGACTGAGGCTGTGCAGACGGAAGTTCCAGCTCCGACCCCTGCGCCTCCCTAAGTGGTGGTTGGGGTCACGACAGCTCTAGCACCGGCTGTCGTGGATCTAGATCTCGAAGCGACACCAGAGGCTCCAGTGGTAGAACCGGACCACGGGGGAGACACTTGTGAAGATGCGCCAATAGCAACAGTGTTGTCGGCTGAAGCTCCAGTGTAGGACACGGAGATGGCGGAAGCCCCAACATTTGAGCCAGAGGCAACCAAAGCTCCGGTGCCTGTGCTGGAAGTTGTTGAAGGGCCGACCGGTGAGTCAGTGATGCCCGTAGTTTCAGCCTCTGTGCCGGAAATAGTTGAAGCTCCAGCTGCCCAGGACCATCCCTCATTCCCTATTATCCTGATTCTGCTCTAGATCTAGGACAAAGGAAAGGGGAAGACTTCCTCTAATAAAGGAGCAACATTTCACTTTGAAAACAATTCTTATTTTCTCACTCGATCCATGGCACCCAGCATCTTGCACTACACGTAGATCGGAAAAAGACGTTGTTTTCTTTTTCTCACGTTCGAGCAAGGCCACTTCTTTCAAGCATCTCCTTTAATAACCTCTACACCTACAATCATTTCGTTGGCATACCCTGAAGAATGTACTCCCATCTTCCTTCACCATCCCTCCTTCTAACTATACAAATGGAAAAGACAGAATGAAAGAAAGAGAATAGTAATGTAACCGTGCTGGAAGTAGTGGATGTACCGACGTCTGAGCCGGTGGTGGTGGGGGCTCCGGACGAAGCTCCAACTTCCGCCCCGGAGGCGATTGCTCTGGAGGCGTCCATGTCCGAGCCGGAGCACCCAAAATAATCTGCGGCATGCCCCCCAACCGCTGAGCCGATGGTGGAAGTTCCGGCAGGGGAACCTTTGGCATTAGCCCCGGAAGTTGAAGTTCCTTCAGTGGAACCCTCCTCGACCAAAGTGGAGGTTGAAGAGCTCCCAGAGGGCGGCCCTAGCGCCGCAGGACCACAGGGGACCATGCTTGTGGCATGGGACCAAATTTTTGTGCGTGAAGACCCCCTGGAGCCAGTGGAGAAGACCCCGACAGGTTTGGAGCCTATTCCTTTGGTGTTGTCTAATGACAGCGCCTGCTCTGTCCTCCTTCAAGTCCAGCTCGCCTTTGACTACGACAGCAAGGCTCTCTAAGAAAAGCGCCAGACCTTGAGGTGTTGGTGGAACAGACTTCAATTCGAGACCAAGCTGGCACAGACAAGGCTTGCCGACCAACAGGAATGGGTTGAGAAGGAGAAGGCCCGAATGGAATACTAGATCCAATTGCTGGAGGAGAGGGAGGCCTCCATCAGGGCTCTCAATTCAAAGAGTAGAGAGATTCTCGAGCACGCCAGGAAAAGGAGTGAGGCTGCTGATGATCATCATGACAACCTTAACACGTTGAATGAAATTCTCCTGAAGCACCGAGAAAACCTCGATGAGAGGGAAGAGAAGCTCTTGGATATGCAGGAGGATATTTTGACGAGAGAGGGGGAGCTCGCCCAGAAACTAACTCCGGGAGAGTAAAATTTGGTAGACCGCACCAAGAAATTTGAACAACGGTGCCAACAAGAGGAGGAGAAGCACTGGAAGCTAGGGCAGAAGCTCTCTAAAAGAGAAGCTGGTGTTGCCACCAGAGAGGGAAAAGTAAGAGGCAGGGAGAAGGACCTTGCCGAACGACAGAATAGCATCCACCTCCGGGAGACGGAGCTTGCCGACCGCAAAAATCAAGTAGCTGAGAGTATTCAACAACATGCCAAAGAGGTCGAACACCTCGCTTGGGAAGGTTCGGAGCTTGCGGCGGCTAGAAGGTCACTAGAGGAGCTGCGGAGCTCGAGGGCAACTAAGTCCCAGTAGGTACGGGACTTCTTGGGGCAAGCAGACAAAGCTTTGGTGCCATTTGGCTTTAGTTCGGTATGTTCGGAGAACCCAACACCGGAGCTGAACCAGGCGCTGGTGGCACTTAGCTCTACTGGCAACAAACTCGACGCGATGGGTAATGTCATCGTCGACCATTTGGAGACGGAGGGGAAGTTTCTTGCCAAGAACATCGCCGAATATGTTCTGGCATGTTACAAATGTCGAGACCCCGAACTCTCTCTAGATCCGGTCTTCCAAGGACCCATTGTCGAAGAGGAAGATGCCGCCAGGGCCAGCGTCCAAGAAGCTGTCGAGAAGGTTTCCTCATTCTTCCACAGGACTTAGAGCCTCCAGTAGTTAGGGTCTTTTTCTTTTGCCTTTTACTGTAATCCTCATTTTGTAATCCAGTTCTTCTCGTGAATGAAATTCTCTCTTCTCAAATGAATGAATTACATTTTGTGTTTGTCTTCAATGTATTGTCCTTTATATTGTTGGTCCCTTGGTAGATGTACACAATTTTGAGCTTGATAAGTCCGACGACACCCACTGTTAATGCGTAGAATGCGACAGTGGGCCCCCTGGGGTCGCGGATCTTGGTAAGTCCGACGACACTCACTCTCAACGCGTAGAACATCGACGGCGGGCTCCCTGGGGTTGTCGGAGCTTGGTAGGTCCGACAGCACCCACTGTCAACACGTAGAACATCGACGGTGAGCCCCCTGGGGTTGTCGAAGCTTGGTAGGTCCGACATCACCCACAATCAACACGTAGAAACATTGAAAACAGGCCCCCCGAGGTTGTTGGAGCTTGGTAGGTCTAACGACACCCACTGTCAACGCGTAGGACGTCAATGGCAGGCCACTGGGGTTGTTGGAGCTTGGTAGGTCTGACGGCACCTATCGGAGGGTGATTCCGGCAATTCTCCTGGTATTACTGTTGGCAGTCCGCGGAGTTCTTAGTTTGGTTGTGGGCGCTCGTAGATTCAGAGCAAGATGGCAATTTGACACAAGTATTTACGTGGTTTGGGCCGCCTGAGCATAATACCCTAATCCACGGGTGTGTGTTGTTGTTGTATTGAGCGTCTGAGCGCTTGAGTGTGAGAGACTAGAGTCTCCGGGAGTCTTAGGCGCATGTGTCCCCCCCCCCCGTGTATCGCTCGTCCAATCCTTTTATAGTACAAGGACTGGCTGTTACATCATAAGCCTGGCCCGACATGTGGCCCTGGCGGTTACTGATGCTTAATACACAGTTAATGTACTTAATTCCCCTTAACAGCGTGGTAACGCGCCTTGATGGTGCATTACTGGTATTAAGGGTCCTCTGATCGTGTGTCATTAAGATAGCATTAATGACACATAATCAGATCTTGAAGTCTTTAATGTTCCTTGAAGGTCCGAGCCGTTGGAGGTCCACCAACCTTCCTGTTGAGGTTGAAGGTTTGGCGGTTGGACGCGTGGTAGCTCCGGAGCTTACTTTCTTGGATGAGTAGGTCCGGTGCTGTTGTACATGTGTCGGTACCGGAGCTTCCCCCTATCGGGGGTTAGGTCCGGGGGTGCCACACAGGTATCTAGTCCAGAGCTATCCCATGTATAGAATGTAGCTCCGGTTTTATGATACATGTGGCGGTACTGGGACTAACCATAGAAGGGAGGCAGGTCAGGTTCCGTGTGACACGTGGGGCCTTCGGAGGTCTTCAATTCAGATAGGTGGGGCTCCTTTGCACTCTTTGCAGTCCCAAGGGGTATCCAGTACGCATGGTACCGACAGTGGCCCCCTGGGCCCACCGCTGGGAGAGACTTTTTTTTGGATAAGTCATTATGCCGGAGGTGGGTCCATCTTTTGATTTTTGCGCCGTGTCTTCAAGGGTCTTTGGGTGTTCCATTGAGGTGGTGGTTCACAGTTAAACCATCGTTGCGTGGCATCTTCAGGATGCGGCAGGTGAGATCTGCGCGTGCGGATCTCACACAATTGAAGGTCGCCGGTTCCCAATACGAAAACTATAACGGTTCCGCGCGCCCTGTCAGGCCGCCGCCCTCGGGTTTCCCGCCTCTCATGATGACAACTGTTCGCCTGGGGTGAGGACCTCGACTTGATCGTCTGGGTGGCCCCGGGCCCCCCTTGTCATTGGCAAGGTGAAATTTTTGAACTGTATCCTTGGCCCTTCTGCGGTTTCCATCCAAGCGTTGCGGGGGCTTACTTAAGGAGAAAAGCGCACACCGTTTGGGGATTCCTTACGCCTTCATGAACTTGCGCTCGAATCCTCCAAACTTTTGCTTGCTTTTCCTCTCTCGCCCCGCCGTGCTGCGATTGAGTTGGGTCTCCGCAAGAGCCGTCTCATGACCGATGGCGATTTGAAGAAGGTCCGGACCTACATGGGGTGGTCTAGTGACTCCTTCAACCACCTAGTCCGCGCCGACAAGCTCCCATTCAAGAAGGAGCGCGCCGACGATATGGTGTACTTTTCTGCGTACGCCATGGTGGGACTGATCCCACCATTCTCCACTTTTCTCTTGATGTTGCTAGACTTCTATGGTCTACAGTTGTACCACCTTGGCCCCCACTCCATTCTTCTCGTGTCCACATTCGTCCACTTCTGCGAGATGTCGGTGGGTATTCCCCCTTGCGTCGAGCTTTTCCGTACCTTCTTCACCATCCACACTACTGGCAAGGGTGACAAATATCTTGGCTTCTACTATTTTGTGAAGCGCAAGAAGTGCCCCTACAAGTACTTGAGGTCGTTCCCTTCCAGCAAGTGGGATGACTGGAAGAAAGATAGGATTGTCGTCACGGTAGAGGAGCACGAGAAGCTGGAGCTGCCTGAAGTTCTTCCCAACGTCGACACTGATGCCTAGAGTGAAGCTCCGGTGCTGTCGGAGGCCTTCAACCCTGCCTTGACCAGGATCCGCCAATGCGTGGAAGGAGGAGTAACCCCCCAGGCAGTCTTCTGCAACTTCCTGGTCAACAGGTGGGCTCCGCTGAAGAAAAGGGAGAAGCTCGCCTGGGCCCTCAACAACGTGATGGACGATGACCGGATTGAGACCGGTTTGAAGTCCAATCTGGAAGGCGCAGGTTTGGAGCTTCATCTCAAGAAGTTCCAACATGGCATCGACATCGAGAGCGACGACTTAACTCCGCCGGCAGCTTTCCTCCCTCTGAACATGGAGGCGGAGTTCAGCAGGGAGCTCCGACGGAAGATGTTGGTGCTTGACGACCTCGGTGAAGTTGAGAGGCGTCCGACCACCAAGCTAGCGATCCCCGGAGCTTCCGAGGGTGGCCCTGCTCCTGCCCCGAGATAGAGAGTTGAAGTCGTAGGCAGCAAAGAGTTGGCAGAGCCCTCGAGCCGAAAGAGGAAGTTGAAGCACTCTGACGGGAAGCCCGTTAGAACTGCTCCTTCCACGACAGCTCCTTCTCCCCTGTGAGGGAGGTCTTCGACGGTGACAACCACTCCAGCATTGGTGTCTTCCCGTAACGCTAGCTCCGTCCAGGTGACTTCGGTGCTGGAGCCAGCTAAGGGCTCTAGGTCCAAGGGTCCTTCTCAGTCGAGGGGGGCCTCAACCAAGACGTTGCTAGCGGCAGCAGCAAGCCCCGGAGGGCCTTCCAGAGCTACTACCCCAGTTGCGACTGGGTCGAGCTCTGAGCGTCCGGTGAAGAGGTTCCGCACTAGCTGGAGCGGAAGCCTTCCAAGGTAAATTTGCTTCTTTACCTCAGTTGGTTATTTTTTGTTGTAATCATATTTTGAGTTTCTTCGTCCTTCATCCACAGGGTATCCAAGAAAGGGGCTGGAGCTCCAGTTCCTGCGATAGCAACTGATGTTGTACAAGTGGAGGCTCCGGCTCCAGTTCCAGCACCGCCCAGGTGGTGGCTGAGGCCTCGGCAGCTCCGACGCCCGGCTGTTGAGGTTCTGGACCTCGAGTCATCTCCTGAAGCTCCCGTGGTAGCACCGGACCACAGGAATGAAGATGTACTAGCGGCACCAGCTCCAGAGGTTGAAGCTCCGGTTTCGGATGATGTGATGATGGATGCTCCGGCCTCAGAGTCGGAGGTAGCTGCAGTTCTCGCCTTAGAGCCGGATGTTATTGAAGCCCCAGCGATGGAGCCGGTGATTCATGAAGTTCCGTCGCCTAAGCCGGTTGTCGCGGTGGTGCCGGCACCCAAACTGGTGGAGGTCGAAGCGTCGGCGCGTGAACCGGCAGTGGAGGAGGCACCAGCACCGGGGCCGGAAGTGGCCTCAGCTCAACGCCTGCCCCAGAGGTACCCGTGCCCGAGCCAGGGTGCCACGACGAAGCGACCGGTCCTCTGCCATAGGGATCACTTGCTGACAACCTGGTGGCGGGACCTTCGGAGCCGACTCCGGAGGTAGAAGCTCCCATAGCCGTACCTTCCTCGGAGACGACTGAGGCACTCCCGGAGGGCGGCCCTAGCGCTGCGGGAGCTCAGGGGACCGCTCTTGTAGAGTGGGACCCAATTTTTTGTTATGGAGAACCCGTTGGAGTCAGCGGGGAGGACCCCGGCAGGTCCGGAGCCAATCCCCCCGTCGTTGTCCATTGACAACGCCTGCTCCAGCCTTCGTCAGGTCCAGGTGGCCTTTTACCACGACAGCAAGGCCCTCGAGGAGGAGTGCCAAACCCTTAGGAGGTGGCGCAACCGGCTCCAATTCAAGACCAAGCTGGCGCAAACAAGGCTGGTCGATGACAAGGAGTGGGTCAAGAGGAAGAAGGCCCGGATGGAGTACTGGGGCCAGCTGCTGGACGAGAGGGAAAGCATGGTGCGATCCCTCGACAACCAGTCTAGGGCTATACACGAACAGGCCGTAGCTGCTAATGAGGCAGCGAACGATCGCCAGGTGCAGCTCACTACCATCCACGAAAGCCTCGTCAAGCACGGGGAGGCTCTTGAGGAGTGGGAGAAAAAGCTCGAGGATGAAGAGCAAAAACTCCTGGAGCTGAGGGATGACCTCGTGAATAGGGAGGACGAGCTCGCTCGGAGGCTGACCCTGGGTGACAAGAGCCTCGCGGAGCGTACCAAGAAGCTGGAGGAGCTCTACGAGAGCGAGGAGAAGAAGGCCTGGCAGCAGGGATAGGACCTCACCAAGAGGGAGAATGAAGTTGCTGCCAGGGAGAAGAAAGTGCAGGGCCGGGAGAGAGACCTAGTCGACCGCCAGAACAAGATCCACATCCGTGAAGAGGAGCTTGCTAAACTTGAAAGGCAAGTTTCTGAAAAGATTCAGCAGCATGCCAAAGAGGTCGAGCGCCTTACCCGGGAGGGTTTGGAGCTTGCGGCGACCAAGAGGTCCTTGGAAGAGGTGCGAGGCTCAAGGGCTGCGGACTCCCAACAAGTATGGGACTTCTTGGGCAAAGCCAATGACGCGCTGACGCCGTTGGGCTTTAGTCCCGTGCATCCGGATGATCCGGAGCCGGAGCTGGACCATGCGCTGAAGGCGTTGCACTCGGCTGGCAACAAACTCAACAAGATGAGCGATGTCATCGCGGATTAGTTCGAGACTGAAGGAAAATCCCTTGCGCAGAATGTCTGTAGGATCGAAGAGCACGTGAAAAGCTACCAGAGGGGGGGTGAATGGTAGATTTAAAAATCTTACGCAGCGGAAACAATAAAACCCTAATCCCTTCGGTAGAAAAACGATCTGTTAAAGAAATCGTGTATAAGACTAATCTAAACGTGTTTCACCGTGACAAAAGTGATATATATATCAGAGAGAATCAAGTCACGAAGACAACACAAGAATAATTACTCAAATCCGTCGAGAAAAACTCAAGTTATGATCGAAAGATCAGACTATGGTCAATCTGACCTACCCGAGAAAAACAGTTTCTGTAATGCTGCAAAGAAACTCGTGTAGCTCAGAAACTACAAATCTAATGACCGTGAAATTTTGACAGATGATAGACAATCAAGTTCTGAAGACAACCCAAAAAGAATCACGTCAATTGAATCTGTAAAACTCGAGTTATGATTAAACCACCGAAGAAAGGTAGTGCTGTCCAGAAACTCGACGAGTAAAACTTGTCTGGAACAAGTCGGACGAACAAGGCACAAAAGTTCCTTCAAAGTACGAATTTTATTCAATAGAACACAAGAGGAACAGCCCCAAAGTCGTCTCTCTCGAGCTTTGGCCTTCCCTTGCTTATATAACCAGCCCTTAGGCCAACCCAATACAACTAGGACTCCAATCCTACTCAGATCATGAATCCTAACTTTCCATAACTGCTCAAGATTCTTCTATACGCAGATAGAAGCAATCTTAAGACTTCCAAACATCTTAGGAACGTATCCCACATTCCTAAACAACTCAAATTCGTGACACACACGAAATCCTAACATAACCAACTCGATATTTCCATACCGAGCCATAACCGACTCAGCTAGCAGCCTAAGTCTTCAACCGATACGATCTGATCCTTCCGATCAGATCTTCCTTCGACCTTCATATGCACTGCCCTTGATTCAATCATCCTGCGCGACCTCCTGACCCGCTCAACCACAGTTCCTCCCGAACTTGGTTGTTGGAACCTCATCTCCTCCTGAGACTAGTCCAATGGATCCTGTCACCAGCCATGACTTGAACTCAAGCAACACCTGCACATGAATAAACAACCAATCTATACGAGCCCAAGTCCTCGACTTGACTCACGTTAGTTCCGAACACAACACCTTACGTGAGAACCTCACATAAGCATGTTGCAAAACCACAGTAGAAACGATATCAACCGTATCATCCAAAACGCACCAAAAACTTAGCAAATGAGAACTAAATCTTTCCAATCAAGTAAAGCAAGTACGAGACATTGCAAATGCAAAGCAGAAGTACTGCGGTCAAGTTCCGGACCTTGCCAGAGCAACCCGGAGCTTGAGCCGGAGCTAACAAGAGCTAGTAGAACCTAGCGCCGGAGCTTACCAAAACTAGTAGATCCTGGATCCGGAGCTTACCAAAACTAGTAGATCCTGGATCCGGAGCTTGCCAAAACTAGTCGGAACTAGTCAAACCAAAACCCGGAGCTAGACAAAATACGTCGGAGCTTAGCATCCCGGAGCTAACCAAAATATGCCGGAGCTAAAGATAAAGCTCACCGGAGCTAACTAAAGCTAGTCGGACCTTGCCAAGAAGTCGGACCTAGCATCTAACGTAGCCGGAGCTACCCAAAACAAGCCGGACCTATCGTCGGACCTTGTTGTAGCTCGGAGCTAGAGTCGGACCTTGATAAAAAGGTGTTTTTGGTGATATTCAAAACTTTTATCATCAAAACCAAGTGTATTCACTACAAGCCAATGTATTCAGCACACATAGGTCTTACAATCTCCCCCTTGATGAATGCATTGGCAACACCATTTAAAATTCCGAACATTGGCTTATTTTCAATAAAAGTTTTGAAAATAATTTCTCCCCATTTGTAAATCAAAAGTAAAAAGAGAAGAAAATGAAAATCTCTCCCCCTTTTTTTAAAATGAAAATCTCTCCCTCTTATTATCTCTCCTTATACCCATATTTTCTTATCTCTCCCTTTTTGAATGTGTGATTAATCTCTCCCCCTTTGACAATGTATTCAGCAAGTCATGAGCATATAAACAAATTTTCTCTCCCACTTTAGTTGTTATGAGCATATTATAACATATACATATAAACAAAGCTCACCCAAGTCATACTATCAAGTAACTCACACTATCACATCAATGAGATACATAAAGTAGTGTAAGCCATGCTAGAGATCAAGTGTGATTTTCAATTTTAGCAGGTCATGATCTCACAAACTTAACTATTTCAAAACCTGAAAGCATGACACTTGTTGCTGCATTTTATTATTTTTCAAAGCATAAATTTAGATAATATGATATTTGCAAGAGATTATATGCGCATCTGCCTTATTCTAACCAACCAAGCCAAGCCTATGTCATGTGACAATCAGAAGCTTAAGGACATGGTTTTAGTCATACACAACTTCTTCCAAGTTCCTATCTAAGTGCAATGACAAGCCATCTCAAAAAGAAGAAGTGCGATGCATGCATATTCTCTTGATCTTTTCTCAATTTATATTTGTTCATAAAAACTCAACATGTGAGTTGATTACTTGATAAATTCTTAATGATTAAAAGCATGTGTGAGCATGCAACAAGTTCAAAACGGCAAGAAAGTTCGACCATGACCAGATTTAGTGTAAGTAATTATTCCAATTACTAGACATGGCAAAAACTACAAAATGTATAACACGAGTAATGTAGTAAGAACCTTCAGCATGTAAAAGGAATCACAAAGTCATATATGTATGAAATACTATGCTCATATTATTTTAATTTCAGATTCATACATAGACTTCCCAAGTTTCAAAAACTCCCCCTCAATTTAAGCCATGAGGATGTATAACCCCTATTTCACTATGAATGTAACAAAAACGAGTGAAATCCAAAGGTTTTGTAAAAATGTCAGCCAATTGATGTTCGGTATCTACATGGTGAAGCACAATGTTTCCTTTTTCAACGTTATCTCGGAAAAAGTGATACCTAATATCAATGTGCTTAGTTCTAGAATGTTGCACGGGGTTTTTGGCAATGCAAATAGCACTAGTGTTATCACAAAATAGTGGAACACTATCTAGATCAACCCCATAGTCCTTAAGTGTTTGAACAATCCAAAGAATTTGTGAGCAAGCACTAGCAGCAGCTACATATTCAGATTCGGCTGTGGATTGTGCAACTGAACTTTGTTTTCTAGAGGACCAAGCAACAAGAGAATTACCCAGAAAATGACAAGCACCGGAAGTACTTTTCCTATCAATCCTACAACCCCCAAAATCAGCATCCGAAAAAGCTTTCAAAGTAACGGTTGAGGAAGAAGGAAGAAAAATGCCAAATTCTTGAGTTCCATGTAAGTACCTGAGAATCCTTTTGACGGCTTGACGATGTGAAACACGTGGGGAAGCTTGAAACCGTGCACAAAGACATACGCTGAATTGTATGTCCGGTCTTGATGCCATAAGGTACAAAAGTGATCCGATCATACTTCTATAATCTTTTTGATCCACGAATTCACCATCTTCATCAAGTTCAAGTGTTGTTGCTGTTCCCATTGGTGTCCGAAGAGGCTTGCTTTTGTCCATGTTGAAGCGCCTTAGGAGATCTTTGGTATACTTTGTTTGATGCACAAAGGTACCCTCCTTGGTTTGCTTGATTTGCAGCCCCAAAAAGTAAGTGAGTTCACCCATCATACTCATTTCAAATTCGGAACTCATCATTGCTGAAAACTTGGACACAAGATCATGAGAAGCACAACCAAAGATAATATCATCCACATACACTTGAACGAATAATGAGTCATTGCCATGATTAAGCACAAAAAGAGTTTTATCAACCTTTCCCATTGTAAACCCCTTTTCAAGTAAGAATGTTTTTAACCTATCATACCATGCTCTAGGGGCTTGTTTGAGACCATATAAGGCTTTGGACAGTTTGTAAACATGATTAGGAAAATCTGGATTTTCAAAACCTGGTGGTTGTTTGACATAAACCTCCTCATCTATGTAGCCATTAAGAAAAGCACTTTTAACATCCATTTGATATAACTTAAAACCTTTAGATGCTGCGAAAGCTAACAAAATTCTTATGGCTTCTAATCTAGCGACAGGAGCAAAAGTTTCATCAAAATCTAGACCTTCAACTTGAGTGAAACCTTGAGCAACCAACCTAGCCTTATTCCTAATCACAACCCCATCCTCACTTTGTTTATTTTTATATACCCATTTAGTTCCAATTAAAGTGTGGCCTTGAGGTGGAGGTACAAGTTTCCAAACATTATTTCTTTCAAAATTTTCTAACTCTTCTTGCATGGCAATAATCCAAGATTCATTAGTGAGTGCGTGTGATATATCTTTGGGTTCAAAAGAAGCAACAAAAGCAGAATGAGCATGAGAGTTTGGATCGCAAAACTTGGACCGTGTGACTCGTTCATGCAAGCTTCCAGTCATCTGTTGTGGGGGATGATCTTTGTAAAAACGTAGGGGAACAGATGTCTCACAAGCTTCTTTTTCATTAGGTTCATTGTAGATTGATGAGCTTGTGATTTGTGGACGATCAGGACCAGCAGAGGTGACAGCCGGAGCTTGTTCAATGTCCGGAGCTGGACATGTGTCAACTTCGGAACTACCAGGCAGTATCACCGGCTCTTCTTCATCTTCGAAAATACCCTCCCCCTGAGAATATGAATCTGGTCCTGCAACACCGGAGCTAGTACCTGGGCTAGCTTCATCAAAAGACACTTCACAAGTCTCCACAATTTTGTTAGTGTCAAGTAAAAGCACACGGTAGCCTCTAGTATGAGATGGATAACCAAGAAACATGCCATCATTGGATCTAGGTTCAAATTTATCAAGATTACCATGTTTCTTAACAAAGCATTTGCAACCAAAGACCCGAAAGTGTGTAACACTAGGCCTATGTCCAAACCGTAGCTCATATGGTGTTTTACCTAGCTTAGCACGCAAGAAAACACGATTTGAGACATAACAAGCGGTTGCTAACGCATCAGCCCAAAATTTCCTAGGGGTTTGATATTCATCAAGCATAGTCCTAGCCATCTCAACTAGGGTTCTGTTCTTTCTTTCTACAACACCGTTTTGTTGAGGTACATATGGTGAAGAAAATTGATGATCTATTCTATTTTCAGCACAAAAGTGATCAAAGAATTGATTTTTAAATTCAGTTCCATTATCGCTTCTAATTGCTTTTAATGATCCTGGGTGATCAATTGATAATCTAAGAAATAAAGTTCTAAAGTGACTAAAGACTTCATTCTTAGACACCATAAAATACACCCAAGAATATCTAGAATAATCATCAACAATAACAAGAGCATACCATTTACCTCCGAAGGATTGAACACGTGAAGGTCCTACGGTGTCAAGATGCAAAAGTTGACATGGTTCAGTTGTCATGATCATTGTGAGAGGAGTATGTGAACCTGCAACCATCTTAGCATGTCTAAAAGAAGAGCACACAATTTCTTTGTCCCCTTTAAGCTTAGGCAGCCCACGTATGCGATCAAGAGCACTAACACGCGTTAGGTGATCAAAGCCTACGTGACCAAGTCTACGATGCCAAAAATATAAGTCCTTTGAATCATTAGCAACTAGACACCTATGCTTAGAAGAAGACATATCAAAATCAGCTTTAAAAACTCTTCCAAACCGAGACATGTTAAAAATAAGCTCACTATTTGAATCTACAACTTTGCAGTAGTTTTTATTGAAAGTAATTTCTAGATTTTCATCTAGCAATTGTGAAACAGAAAGCAAGTTATATTTCAAATTTTTTACAAGTGCCACATCCTTCAAAGTGTAGTGATCATTTACTCTAACCGAACCCTTAGCAATTATAGGAGTTGAAGAATTATCGGCAAAAGTAACATTCTCTACACGTGACACAAAGGTGAGGGAGGAGAACCAATCTTTGTTACCGGTCATGTGGCATGAGCAACCTGAATCCACAATCCAAATATTCTCCTTCCTCAAGCGTGTAACCTACATAGAAGCACAATACGCCGATGACTCAATACTGGGGTTAGTCAAAAGGCATTTAGGAATCCAGTACTGAGTCACGCGACGTGCACCAGGAAAAACACGCGAATGCTGAGATAAAACAGCAGGTTTATGAGTCAAAGATTGAGGTTTTCTGTTCTTAACAGTTGATTTAGAAGTTGTTACTTGTTTAGAGTGAAAACCGGTAGCTCCGGAGGTAAAAGCAGAAGGTCCGGAGGCAAAAACTGAAGCTCCAGAGGGAACAACAGAAGATCCGGTAGCTCTCGGAGCTATCGGAACTATCGGAGCTGCTTTTGCGGATTTCTTACCAGAAGGTCTGGAAGCTACCTTCTCAAATTTCTGACTCACTAGAGCAGGTTGTGTTTTTCTAATTGCATGAAAGTTATAAGATCTAGCAATTTTTCTTTCCTTTTTCTGTTGTTTAGCTAGTCTATAACAAAAATCTATGACATGACCATCTCTACCACAGAAGGTACAATGAAATTTAACTTTGTGTTCATGTCTAGATGAGCAAGCAATATTTTTATTTGAAACCGAATGAGGCAACACTCCTGCAGATTTGAAAACCACTTCTTTTTGTTTAGGAACTGTTTGAATCAAACCACTTCCTAATGACCTTACAATTTTAGGTGGATGTGCCTTAGCATGAACATGAGAATCAAAACCTAAACCAGTTTTATCTTTGCTAGACTTGGAAGAATTCAGCAACAAGTTTAGATTCTTATCCCCATTACAAAACCGACCTAGTGTCCTATTCATGTCATCAAGTTTCTTGGACAACTCTAGGCAGTTTTCACATGAAGTTTTTCTTTTTAGTTTGCAATTGGAACAAAATTTAACTTCATGAGAACGTAAAGCATTGTTCAACATAAAAATTTCATTCATAGCATCTTGCAGTTTTTTATCAAGATTTTCACATGCAGAACAATGCAAGTCAATTGTAGAACAGCTAGCATCCTTCAAGTTTTTATCATTAAGTGCAGCAAGCTCTTTGTTCTTTTTAATTTCTTCATCAAGTTTATCTAGAGTGGAGGAGTGTGCACTTCTTAATGTGGACAATTGTTCATAGATTAAGTCACATGAGGGACATGCATCATCACTAGGAATCAAAGTTTTTAAACGGTTAATTTCAGATTCTAGTGATTCAATTTTAGCAGCACTATCCCTAAGCTTTTGGTCCTTTTTCTTGACAATAATAGTTGCACGAGAAATAGCATCACACATTTCATTGCAGGTAGCACATACCTCATCATCGTCACTGTTGTGTTCTGCTTCCTCCTGACTTGATCTTGATCTTGCTTTGCCCGCCATGAAGCATAAGTTGGCCAGATCATCATTATCTTCATCACTTTCAAAGTCTACATCACTTGAACTGATCTCTTGAAGCGCGGTGATGAAGCTGTTGATCATCTTGCGTCCTATGGTACCTTTCTTCTTCTTGTTGGAATTTCCAGAGGAGGTCCGGATCTTGCTTTGTTTTTCTTCCCGGGTGGTCGGACCTGAAAGGTTAGGGCATTCTATACGAAAGTGTCCTGTTTTACCACATTCAAAACAGCGTTGAGGTCCGGAGCTTCCTCTCCTTCTAGTTCTCACATTTTGCAATGCTTTTGAGAATCTAGTAGAGATGAGTGCCAACTCCTCTTCTGGAATTTCTTCGATCTGCTCCAGGGTTAGTGAGGACAATAAAGCAAGAGTATTGCAGGATGATGATTGGCTGGAGCTAGACATATTACGTTGTGAGACAAATGCAATAGACTTGTTTGGGTTCTTACGTGCTAGGATGTCAATTTCATGAGTTTTTAGTTTAGAATAAAGTACATCTAATGTAAGAGAACTCATGACAGTTGATTCACGAATAGATGTTACTTTCATCTCCCAAATTGTCATGTCTAATGCACTAAGAAGTTGTCTAGCATTCTCAGCATCAGAAAAATTTACATTGACACTACGTAAGTTGCTGAGAATTTTATTGAAACGAGCAAAGAGGTCATTGATCGAATCACCTGGTTGCATCTCAAAACGCATATATTCTTTCTTGAACATATCTTGTTTTACCTCCTTGATTGTGTTGGAGCCTTCATGATAATCACAGAGAGCTCTCCAAACGTCGTATGCTGACCGGAGGTGCGCGACACGATCAAAGTCGCTTTGAGTGAGTCCTTGGATGATCAAGTTTCGGGCTTTGTTGTTGTTGTCGACGTCCCGGAGGTTCGTGGCCGTGACTTGATCATTGGGTGGCACTTCATAAGGCTTATACACCTTCTCCCATATTGCAAAGCCTTGTGCCTGGATAAAAGCCTCCATGCGTGCCTTCCAAACCTGAAAATCAATACCAACAAACACACAAGGTTTGACGGAGTACTTCTCCATGATGATTAGTCAAAAACACGTGCAAATCACAAAGATTAGAGCAACCTGGCTCTGATACCAATTGTAGGATCGAAGAGCACGTGAAAAGCTACTAGAGGGGGGGTGAATGGTAGATTTAAAAATCTTACGCAGCGGAAACAATAAAACCCTAATCCCTTCGGTAGAAAAACGATCTGTTAAAGAAATCGTGTATAAGACTAATCTAAACGTGTTTCACCATGACAAAAGTGATATATATATCAGAGAGAATCAATTCACGAAGACAACACAAGAATAATTACTCAAATTCGTCGAGAAAAACTCAAGTTATGATCGAAAGATGAGACTATGGTCAATCTGACCTACCCGAGAAAAACAGTTTCTGTAATGCTGCAAAGAAACTCGTGTAGCTCAGAAACTACAAATCCAATGACCGTGAAATTTTGACAGATGATAGACAATCAAGTTGTGAAGACAACCCAAAAAGAATCACGTCAATTGAATCTGTAAAACTCGAGTTATGATTAAACCACCGACGAAAGGTAGTGCTGTCCAGAAACTCGACGAGTAAAACTTGTCTGGAACAAGTCGGACGAACAAGGCACAAAAGTTCCTTCAAAGTACGAATTTTATTCAATAGAACACAAGAGGAACAGCCCCAAAGTCGTCTCTCTCGAGCTTTGGCCTTCCCTTGCTTATATAACCAGCCCTTAGGCCAACCCAATACAACTAGGACTCCAATCCTACTCAGATCATGAATCCTAACTTTCCATAACTGCTCAAGATTCTTCTATACGCAGATAGAAGCAATCTTAAGACTTCCAAACATCTTAGGAACGTATCCCACATTCCTAAGCAACTCAAATTCGTGACACACACGAAATCCTAACATAACCAACTCGATATTTCCATACCGAGCCATAACCAACTCAGCTAGCAGCCTAAGTCTTCAACCGATACGATCTGATCCTTCCGATCAGATCTTCCTTCGACCTTCATATGCACTGCCCTTGATTCAATCATCCTGCGCGACCTCCTGACCCGCTCAACCACAGTTCCTCCCGAACTTGGTTGTTGGAACCTCATCTCCTCCTGAGACTAGTCCAATGGATCCTGTCACCAGCCATGACTTGAACTCAAGCAACACCTGCACATGAATAAACAATCAATCTATACGAGCCCAAGTCCTCGACTTGACTCACGTTAGTTCCGAACACAACACCTTACGTGAGAACCTCACATAAGCATGTTGCAAAACCACAGTAGAAACGATATCAACCGTATCATCCAAAACGCACCAAAAACTTAGCAAATGAGAACTAAGCAATCTTTCCAATCAAGTAAAGCAAGTACGAGACATTGCAAATGCAAAGCAGAAGTACTGCGGTCAAGTTCCGGACCTTGCCAGAGCAACCCGGAGCTTGAGCCGGAGCTAACAAGAGCTAGTAGAACCTAGCGCCGGAGCTTACCAAAACTAGTAGATCCTGGATCCGGAGCTTACCAAAACTAGTAGATCCTGGATCCGGAGCTTGCCAAAACTAGTCGGAACTAGTCAACCCAAAACCCGGAGCTAGAAAAAATACGTCGGAGCTTAGCATCCCGGAGCTAACAAAAATATGCCGGAGCTAAAGATAAAGCTCACCGGAGCTAACTAAAGCTAGTCGGACCTTGCCAAGAAGTCGGACCTAGCATCTAACGTAGCCGGAGCTACCCAAAACAAGCCGGACCTATCGTCGGACCTTGTTGTAGCTTGGAGCTAGAGTCGGACCTTGATAAAAAGGTGTTTTTGGTGATATTCAAAACTTTTATCATCAAAACCAAGTGTATTCACTACAAGCCAATGTATTCAGCACACATAGGTCTTACAATGTCGCAGAGTACATGCTGACGTGCTACACAAGTCGGGATCCTCACTTCTCACTAGATCTGGTGCTTGAAGGTCCCATCAACGGAGAGGGAGATGCCGCCAAGGCCAGCGTGTTGGAGGTTGCCTCGTTCTTCTGTAGGATCTAGGAATTTCTCCTTGTAGCTCCCACTTGTATCTTCTCTTCTTTTCTCCAATTTTGTAATCTCTTGTCCTCAGATGAATGAAATCCAAGAAATTTATGAATTTCATTTTTTGTCTTCAACCTTTGTCTCACTTGGCCCCCTGGTAGATGTACACAATTTGATTGCAAACATGTACCAAAAGGATGTAGCATTTTTTTGAAGAATTGAGTGATTCAAACTTGTAGAATATAGGTCTGAAGTCGTCGACAGCAGGGGCAACATCGACAACAGGCCACCTTAGAGGATGTTGAAGATTTGATAGCTCCTGCATCATCCACCATCATCATGAGATTTTTATTTTTCTTGCACACTGAAGTCAAGAAAAACTGTAAAATCCATTTCTTATCTATAACTCATTTGCGGCTTACTATTCTCGCATGAAATTTTTAGGTCGACCGCAATTCTATATACAATCAAGTGCATTTGCTTATCTTCTCCAAGTTCGATCGTTTTCTGGACCCACCTTACGCAGGCCTGCCGGGGTGTAAGTAGAGTGGCGTACTTAGGGTGCAGGACCAGGCTAAATCGATAGCACACTCCAGACCTAGATTGGCTTGGCATGCAGGCGAGTAGGCCATTCAACAATGTTAAGACCCGAAAGAATTAACAATGCAACTTGAATTATACATGAATTGTTCGAGCTAAAGTTCCTTGAGAATTGCACAACTTTGTTATAGACAAGAAAGAAAAATAAAAAAGAATGAGCCAGTACAAAATACATGCACGTGGAGTCTGTTTTCACATAATGATGTCTTTCATTATAGGTCTGGGGTACAGGGGAAACAAGTACACTCTTAGGGTACGAAACCAGGCTAAGTGTGTTGCATTTCTTGTTTGAACCAGGGTAACTAGCTACACTTTTAGTTCTAAGACTGTGTCAAGTGTTGTCTGAACCTTGCGGACCTTCCGGGAAAGGTCCGCCTGTTCTCCCGAAGAAGCTACCCGACTCTGTACAATGACGCTATAACATACATCATATGTAACTACAGACTCACCTTCGTGATATTAAGTGTAGAACTTACAGAGGTGTTCAATGTTCCAAAGATTAGGGAGAGGTGTCCCATCCTCGATTGCCAAGCGAACGCATCCGGGACGGGATACTTTGATCACTCGAAAGGGTCCTTCCCAGCTGGGGGAAAGTTTATTTAACCCTTCTCGAGTTTGTATTATCCATAGCACCAGATCGCCTTCCTCGAGCTGTCGGTTATGCACATGCCTTTCGTGATAGCACCGGAGTGCTTGGCGGTATTGTGCATTTCAAACAGCTGCTCGGCACCTTCCCTCTTCAACGAGGTCAAGGTCTTCACGCCGGAGCTGGTCCTGTGTGGCTTCGTTGAAGATCCGGACCCGGATCGACCCCAAGGTGATTTCCGGAGGAAGGACTGCTTCAGCTCCGTACACCAGGAAGAAGGGTGTCTCTCCAGTTGACCGATTTGGAGTTGTCTTGTTGCCCACAAGGTGGGCGGAAGCTCTTCAATCCAGTTGGCTCCATGTTTTTTCAAGCGCTCATATGTGCGCGTCTTGAGTCCTTTTAGGATTTCTGCATTTGCTCTCGCGGCTTGGCCATTGCTTGCCGGGTGAGCTATGGAAGCGTAGCTGACTTGGATGTCGAGGTCTTCGCAATATCCTTGGAATGTAGAGCTTGTGAATTGGGTCCCGTTGTGAGTTATGATCTTGTTTGGGACTCCAAATCTACATACTATGGACTGCAAGAAATTGATAGCTGGTTGCTTGTGTATTGTCATAACTGGAGTTGCTTCCGACCACTTGGTGAACTTGTCGATGGCAACGTACAGGAACTTGTAACCTCCGACAGCTCTTGGGAAAGGTCCCAAGATATCTATCCCCCACACAGCGAATGGCCATGTAGGAGGTATCATTTGTAGGGGTTGATCTAGTGTGTGAATTTGCTTCGCATGAAACTGGCATGCTTCACATTTCTTCACTAGCTCGGTTGCATCCTGGAGTGTTGTAGGCCAGTAAAAACCATGCCGGAAGGCTTTACCGACCAACGTGCGGGAAGACGCGTGGTTCCCACACTCGCCTCCATGGATTTCCGCAAGGAGCTCGTGGCCTTCTTCCCCTGTAATGCACCGCATTAGGACGTCGTTGGCACCACGCTGGTAGAGATCTCCTTCTACCAATGTGTATCTTTTAGCCAATCTGACTATCCGGTCAGCAGATACATTATCTTCAGGAAGGATGTTGTCTTTCAAGTAGCTCCGGATCTCCGAGATCCATGCATCAGAGCTAACTTGAGCTTCTGAGTCTTGCGTGCTGGGTTGCTTGGAGCTTCCTGCAACACCTATGACCCTTGATGGACGTCATGGTAATAGGGCCATCGGGACTGCCAGCTTTGAGGTGCTGGTCTCGCCCCCTTCACTCAGTTCGGCAGGCTGAGTTGTTGGTCTTAACAATCTCCGAACGAAGGTTCCGTCAGGAGCCGGAGCTCCTGTTGAACCTTTCATCGAGATTTCATCAGCTTCAGCATTGTTGAGACGCTAGACATAGCAAAGATCTAGGACTTCAAAGTCCTTCTGAAGCTTCTGGACTTCAAGTAGATATGCAGCTAGTTGAGGGTTGTTGCAGCAGCATTCACCTTTGACTTGTTTTATAATGAGCTATGAATCACCCTTTACCAACAGCTGCTTGACACCATATGATAGTGCCACCTTGAGCCCAAAGATTAGTGCTTCATACTCCGTCATGTTGTTGGTCGCCTTGAAGTCAAGGTGAACCATGTATTTGACCTTCTCCCCGGTCGGAGCGAGGAGAAGGATTCTAGCTCCGGCCCCCTGCTTCTACACGGAGCCATCGAAGTAGAGAGTCTAGTGAGGCTTGGTGAAGACCGAAACCTTGGGTTCCGGCTTCTGCTCACTGGGCCCCCAGGATTTGATGGAGAGGGGGTCCATTCCTCCATGAAGTCTGCCAATGCTTGACTCTTGATCGCTTGTCTCGGGACGAATTCAAGATCGAACTCGGCCAATTCCGCTGCCCACTTTGCAATGTTCCCAGTAGAGTTGGGGTTATGCAAGATTGCATGCAGTGGATTAGAGGTTACCACTGAAATCTTGTGAGCTTGGAAGTAGTGACGAAGCTTCCTAGAGGCAATAAGCACTGCGTAGTGCAGATTATGCACCTCTAAGTACCGAGTATTGGCGTCATGAAGTACTTCACTGATGAAATACACTGGACATTGGACTGTCCGAACCCTCCCAGAGGGGCCCGAAGCTTCCTCCTCATCAACGCGGACCCTCCTGGAGGGGTCCGAACCTTCTTCGGGGACCTCCAAGTTTTTGATAGAGGAACCCGAAGCTTTTTCTGAAGTTACCCGGACCTTCCCGGAGGGGTCCAAATCTTCTTGTTCAGCAACAGTAACTCCTTGATTTGAAGGAGGTTGATCCTCTGGCGTTTCACCTCGAGGATCCGGGTCTGGGAGCTGGGACCCAGACTTGCCTTCAAGTAGTTCCGGACCTTCCCGGAGGGGTCTGGATTCCTAAACTAGGGATGGTTCTGGTCTTTCCGCAACCAGGACCATGCTGACAACTTCGTCAGTTGCTGAAATGTAAAGCAGAAGTGGCTCACCCGGATCCGGAGCTACCAAAGTTGGTAGAGTGGTGAGGAGCTGCTTTAGCTCTTGGAAAGCCTTTTCTGCTGCTTCAGACCATTGGAATGGTCCGGACTTCCTCAATAATTTGTAGAAGGGTAGCGCCCGTTCTGCCACTCTTGAGATGAACCGGCTGAGGGCAGCTAGACATCCAATCAGCTTCTGGACATCCTTGATGTGGGCTGGTGGCCGCATGTCTTCAATAGCTTTAATCTTCGCCGGATTCGCCTCTATTCCTCGGTGGTTCACCAAGAATCCTAGAAGCTTTCCAGAGCTAACCCCAAAGACACACTTGTCTGGGTTCATCTTTGTGCATGTGATTCACAACTTGTCGAAGACAGCTTGCAAGGTGTCAAGAAATGACTCTTTGTTCTTGATCTTGATGACGATGTCATCGACGTACACTTCCACTACATCTCTGATGAGCTCTCCAAAAGTTTTGTACATAGCTCGCACAAACGTTGAAGCAGTGTTTTTGAGACCGAATGGCATGGCAATGTAACAATATAATCCATCTACTGTGATGAAGGAAGTATGTTCTTCATCTTCCCTAGACATTCTGATTTGATGATACCCAGAATATGCGTCTAGGAAACACAGTAATTCACACCCAGAGGTGGAATCCACTATCTGATCAATCCTAGGTAGTGGGAATGGATCCTTTGGACATGCCTTATTCAGTGTAGTATAGTCGATCCACATTTGAAGCTTCCGCCGGCCTTAGGTACAACAACTGGGTTTGCCAAACACTTTAGGTGGAAGACTTCTCGGATGAATCTAGCTTCGAGCAACTTCTTCACTTCTTGACATATGAAGTTTTGTCGCTCTACTAATTGCTTCTGAGGCTTCTGATATACACGTCGAGCATCGGGATAAATCTTTAGATTGTGCTCAATCACTTCCCTAGGGATCCCAGGCATTTGTGACAGTTGCCAGGCAAACACGCCGACATTAGCCCGGAGGAAAGTGATGAGCGCGAATTCCTATTTGTCATTCAGACCTCCCGATATACGAGTGGTCTGAGCGGCGTTGGAACCAATTTGGACAACTTTGATGGGAATGTCGGTGTCGCTGCTTGGTAGCACACGAGGTGCGGAAGTTGAACCTCAATGAAACATACTCAGAGGCTTCGGAGCTTGTTCCTTTTCGGATTCTTCCTCCTGCGCTGTAGAAAGCGCGTGGAGTTCTTCCAGAGTAGTAACTCCGGCGATGCGATCCCCGCGGATCCGGAGAACGCCTGAGGGTGTTGGCATCTTCAACACCAAGTAGCCATAATGAGAAGCAGCCATGAATTTGTACAAAGCTGGCCTGCCCAAGATGGCATTGAATGGTAAGTTGATCTGCGCCACATCGAAGACCAACTTCTCGGTCCTGTAATTCTCCCGAGTTCCGAGGGTCACCGAGAGAGTAATGGCATCGAGTGGATTTATGGCCCCCGGACCTACTCCGGAGAAAGGTCGAGAGGGGCGAAGATCCGAAGGTCGGAGCTGAAGCTTGACAAAGGCTTTGAAGCTTATTAGGTTCAGCCCCGAACCTCCGTCCACCATTATGTGGTGGAGCTGGATGTTATTGATGGTCGGAGATACCATCAGTGGAAGTTGGCCAGCTCTGATCATGTTCCAAGGGAAGTCCGAAGGATCTAAGGTGATGGCAGTATCCATCCACTTTCGATGACGCTCTGCCCTAGCAGTGGGAGCTACAGAGGCCATGTCCCACCGCATTGTCTTGAGGACACAACGGGAGGTGATGTCCCATGAACCACTAAAGATGGTGTTCATGGTCTTTCGACGCTCGTTGTTGGAGACATCGGAATCGTCATCAACGGAGGTGTAAACAGCCTTCAAGACCTTTTTAGGGTCCCGAAAGCCTAACTCCTCTTCAGCCGAAGCTTCGTCGACTTTTTTTCCTTCCCTTTGATAGAAAGGAGCTTCTTCCCGGCGCTTGTTGTAACGCTCGGCAAGGTTCTGGACCTCTCGGCAGCCTTCCAGGTTGTGGTTGTTCGTCTTATGTATGGGACACCACATCTTGGAGCTTCCACCGTCTTCGGACGACGGCCGAGGTCGTTTCTTGGGGCGTGGCCCCCGACCACCCGGAGGTGCAGCAGCTGCAGCAGTAGGTGTGCCGGCCGACGGCTTCTTCTTGTCGTTGGACAATTTTTTCTGCTTGCCACTCGCGAAGGTAGTGGCTTTACCCTTGGAGGACTTTTTTTTGGCCTCCGGAGGTGGTTGGGAGTGCATTTCACGGCCCTCTGTAGCCTTGGCACACTTGTCTGCCGAGCTCAAGAGTTCCATGACACTGGTGACTTTCTTGGTCGCCAGCTTCTCCAGCATTTTCTTGTCTCGAACACCCTGTCTGAATGCTACAACAATAGAAGCGCTTGAGATAGAAGGAATGGTATTTCGTACCTGGGAGAACCTCTGGATGAAAGATCGTAAGGACTCTCCCCCTTTTTGCTTGACAGCAAAAAGGTCCAGTTCTGTGCCTGGTCTGGTGTATGAGCTCCCAAAATTGGCGGTGAACTGTTGGCACAACTCCGCCCAACTGTTGATGGAGTCAGGCGGAAGGCTCATGAACCAAGACCTAACGGTCCCAGTCAAAGCCACAGGAAAATAATTGGCCATCACGGCCTCATTGCCCCCAGCCGCAAGGATAGCGGTGGAGTAGATTTGAAGAAATTCGGCGGGATTGACAGTCCTGTCAAATTTCTCCGGCGGGTGAGGCCAAAACTTTTGTGGCCATCTGACCATGCGTAGGTGCATGGCCAAGGCAGAACAACCTCCTCCTACTCCCTCAGGATCAAGGTTGTCCTGAGCCTCTCGCCTCTCGCGAGCACGCTCGATGTGGACGCGGTCGTCCTATTGTTGGTAACGACGGTCGAGCTCAGCCCGGAGGTCATGAGTTGAAAGCCTCGTTATCGTGTGAGTACATCGCGCCCCGGAAGGCAGCGATGTCGCCTGTTGGGATGCAGCACGCCTCCAGTGCTGTGAAGCATGCAGACTGAGTCTACCCGACAAGGTCCAATGCTGCGATTGGGCCCACCCCGAGGGGGTAGGACCTTGATTGCTGATGCGATCGGCTGCTTCTGCAACCAAATGATCCACATCAGCTCTCCACTGCTCCATTGCACCCTGGGATGCTCCTGGAGGCAATGGACATTGGAGAAGAGCACGCGCAGCATGAAGCGCATGTTCAGGGTTGTTGTTTGCCGAAGCAGTGACCGACGCGGCCACCCCATCTCGTTGTCCAGCTTGATTCACCGGAGCGGATGGTGGCGGTGGTGGCATGACTCCTGCTGGAGCCACAGTACCTGCTATCTGCTGCATGTTGGATGGATTACCTCCAGCAGGTTGCACAACATGGTTACCGTTGGACGATCCAGCAGCAGAATTCACCATCTTTGAATCTCAGCCAACCCCCTACCTAGCACGCCAACTGTCAGAGGGTGATTCCGGCAATTCTCCTGGTACTACCGTTGGCAGCCCGCGAAGTTCTTAGTTCGGTTGTGGGCGCGCGGAGACTCAGAGCAATATGACGATTTGACACGAGTATTTACGTGGTTCGGGCCACCTGAGCATAATAACCTACTCCACGGGTGTGTGTTGTTGTTGTATTGAGCGTCTGAGCGCTTGAGTGTGAGAGATTAGAGTGTCTGGGAGTCTTAGGCGCATGTGTCCCCCCGTGTATCGCTCGTCCAGTCCTTTTATAGTACAAGGGCTGGTCGTTACATCATAAGCCTGACCCGACATGTGGCACTGGCGGTTATTGATGCTTAATACACAGTTAATGTACTTAATTCCCCTTAATAGCATGGTAACACGCCTTGATGGTGTGTTACTAGTATTAAGGGTCCTTCGATCGTGTGTCATTAAGATAGCATTAATGACACATAATCAGGTCTTAAAGTCTTTAATGTTACTTGAAGGTCCGAGCCGTTGGAGGTCCACTAATCTGCCTGTTGAGGTTGAAGGTGCGGCGGTTGTACGTGTGGCAGCTCCGGAGCTTACTTTCTTGGACGAGTAGGTCCGGTGCTGTTGTACACGTGTCGGTACCGGAGCTTCCCTTTGTCGGATGTTAGGTCCGGGGGTGCCACACAGGTATCTAGTCCGGAGCTATCCCATGTATGGAATGTAGCTTCAGTTTTATGATACACGTGGCGGCACTGAGACTAACCATAGAAGGGAGACAGGTCCGGTTTTGTGTGACATGTGGGGCCTTCGCAGGTCTTCAATTCAGATAGGTGGGGCTCCTTTGCACTCTTTGCAGTCCCAAGGGGTATCCAGTACGCAGGGTACCGACATCACCCACTATAAACGTGTAGAAACGTCGATGGCGGGTCCCCTGGGGTTGTTGGAGTTTGGTAGCTTCGACGGGACCCACTGTCAATGCATAAAAACGTTGAGGGCGGCCCCCTGGGATCGTCGGTGCTTCCTGGTTTCGAGCCATCCACCATCAATGTAGAATACATCAACGGCGAATTCCCTCGGGGTGATTTCTTCACCATCTTTGCTTGAATCGCCGTTATGCTTCACATTGACGGCACCCCCCCCCCTGGGGGATGTCAGAGCTTAGTAGCTCCAGCATCGTCCACCATCATTATGAGTTTTTATTTTTCCTGCACATCAAAGACAAGAAAAAACAGTAAAATTCGTCATCTCGTCTATAACTCTATTGCGACTTATTGTTCTTGTTTGAATTTTAGATCCAAATGGACTCAATATGATAACAAGTACATTGACATAATCTTTCCAGATCTGAATGCCTTCTGGACCCGCCCTGCTTAGGCCTGCCGGAATGTAGGTAGAGTGACATACTTAGAGTGCTTGGCCAGGATAAGTCGATAGCGCACTCCGGACCTAACAATAACTTTGGCATTCAGGCAAGTAGACCATCTAGCAATGCTAAGATCCGAGAAAATTGACAATGTAACTTGTAGAACATATGAAAAAATTTGGGCTAAAGCTCAAATAGAATTGCACAACTTCGTTATAGATAAGAAGGAAAAGAAAACAAAAGAAAAAGAGCTTGTACAAAATTAATGCACGTGGAGTCTACTTTTGCACAACAATGTCTTTCATTATAGGTCCGGATTATAGGGGAGACAAGGACACACTTAGGGTACGGAACCAGGCTAAGTGTGCTATATATCTTGTTCTAACTCAGGGTAGGTAAGCCACACTTTCAGTACAGGAACTGAGTTAAATGTTGCTTGAACTGTCCAAACCCTCCTAGAGGGGTCTGAATGTTCTCCCGGAGGACCTACCCGACTCTATGTATAGACTCTATAACTTACATTGCGTGTAATTACAGACTTACCTCCATGTAACTAAGCATAAAACTTACGGAGGTGCTCGATGTTCCAAGGATAGGGAAGTGGGGTCCCATCCTCTGTAGCCAAGCAAATGCATCCGAGATGGGAATCTTTGATCACCCGGAAGGAACCTTCCCATCTGAGGGAAAGTTTGTTCATCCCTTCATGAGTTATATTCTCCGCAGCACCAGGTCACCTTCCTTGAGTTGTCTGTTGCGCACATACCTTTGATGATAGCGTCGGAGCGCCTGGCGATAACGTGCATTCCGAACAGCTGCTTGGCACCTTCCCTCGTCGACGAGGTCAAGATCTTCACGCCGGAGATGGTCCTGTGCGGCTTCGTCGAAGGTCCGTACCCAGAGCAACCCCATTGTGATTTCTAGAGGAAGGACCGCTTCAGCTTTGTACACCATAAAGAAGAGGGTTTCTCCAGTTGTTCGGCTAGGTGTTGTCCTACTCGCCCAAAGCATAAACGGAAGATCTTCAATCCAGTTGGCTCCGTGTTTCTTTAGGCGCTTGTATGTGCATGTCTTGAGTCCTTTCAATATTTTTGCATTTGCTCTCTCCGCTTGGCCATTACTTGTCGGGTGAGCTACTGATGCATAGTTGACTTGTATGTTAAGGTCTTCGCAATATTCTTGGAATGTTGCACTAGTGAATTAGGTTCTGTTGTCAGTGATGACTCTGTTCGGAACTCCAAATCTGCAGACTATGAACTTCAAGAACTTGATAGCTGACTGCTTGTTAATAGTCACAACTGGAGTAGCTTCTGGCCAATTTTTGAACTTGTCAATGGCGACATACAGGAACCTGTAACCTCCGACGGCTTTTGATAAAGGTCCCAAAATGTCCATACCCCACACAACGAATGACCATGTAGGAATTATCATTTGTAGTGATTGAGCCGGAGTGTGAATTTGTTTCGCACGGAACTGGCACGCTTCACACTTTTTCACCAACTCAACTGCATCTTGGAGTGATGTAGGGCAATAGAAACCATGCCGAAAGGCTTTACCGACCAGCGCGTGGGAAGATGCGTGGTTCCCACACTCGCCTCCATGGATTTTTGCGAGGAGCTCACGACCTTCTTCCCTTGCAATACACCGCATTAGGATGCCGTTGGCACCACACCGGTAGAGATCCCCTTCTACCAACGTGTATCTTTAAGCCAACCTAACGATCCAGCCAGTGGATGCACTGTCTTCTGGAAGGACATTGTCTTTCAAGTAGCTCTGGATCTCCGAGATCCATGCATCGAAGCTAACTTGAGCTTCTGAGTCTTATGTGTTGGGTTGCTCGAAACTTTCTGCAGCACCTATGACCCTTGGTGGACGCCATGGTAACAGGTCCATCGGGACTGCCAGCTTCGAGGTGCTGGTCTCGCCCCCTTCACTCAGTTCGGTTGGATAAGTTGTTGGTCTTGACAATATCTGGACAAAAACTCCGTCGGGAGCCGGATCTCTGATTGAAGCCTTCGTCGAGAGTTCATCAGCTTCAGCGTTGTTGAGACGCTGGACATGGCAGAGGTCCAGGACGTGGAAGTCCTTCTAGAGCTTCTGAACTTCGAGGAGATAAGCAGCGAGTTGAGAGTTGTTGTAGCTGCATTCACCTTTGACTTTCTTGATAATAAGCTGTGAATCACCCTTCACCAGCAACTGCTTGACGCCGTATGAAAGTGCCACCTTGAGCCCGTAGATGAGAGCTTCATACTCCGCCATGTTATTGGTCGCCTTGAAATAAAGGTGCACCATGTATTTAACCTTCTCCCCGGTCGGAGCGAGGAGAAGTAATCCAGCTCTGGCACCATGCTTTTGCATGGAGTTGTCGAAGTAGAGAGTCTAGTGAGGCTCGGTGAAGACTGGACCTTGGGTTCCGACTTCTGCTTACTAGGGCCACCAGTATTTGATGGAGAAGGTGTCCACTCTGCCACAAAATCAGCCAAGGCTTGACTCTTGATAGCTTGTCGTGGTAGGAATTCAAGGTCGAATTCTGCTAGCTTTGCTACCCCCTTGGCAATGTTCCCAGTAGAATTGGGGTTGTGCAGTATTGCACGCAGTGGATAGGAGGTTACCACTGATATCTTGTGGGATTGGAAGAAATGACGAAGCTTCCTCGAGGTGATAAGGACTGCGTAGAGCAGCTTATGCACCTTAATGTATCGAGTCTTGACATCATGTAGTACTTCAATGATGAAGTACACTGGGCATTGAACAGTCTGGACCCTCTCGGAGGGGCCCTGAGCTTCTTCTTCATCAACTCGGACCCTCCCGGAGGGGTCCGGACCTTCTTGTTGAGCTTCTTGAACCCTCCTAGAGGGGTTCGAAACTTCTTCTTGTTCAACTCAGACCCTCCCGGAGGGGTCCAGATCTTCTTGATTAGCCATGTGAACTCCCTTGAATGAGAGAGGTTGATCCTCTAGCATTTCACCTTGAAGATCCTTGCCTGGGGGTTGGGACCCAGACTCGCCTTATGGTAGCTCTGGACCGTCCTGGAGGGGTCGGGGCTCCTAAACTAGAGATGGCTCCAGTCTTTCTGCGACCAGGACCATGCTGATAACCTCCATAGTTACAGAAATGTAAAGCAGTAGAGGCTCACCAGGGTTCGGAGCTACCAAGATTGGTAGTGTTGTGAGGAGCTGCTTGAGCTCTTGGAATGCCTTTTCTACTTCTTCGGACCAATGAAATGGCCCGGACTTCCTCAATAGTTTGAAGAAGAGTAGCGCCCGCTCTACCAGTCTTGAGATGAACCGGCTAAGCGCAGCTAGACATCCAGTCAACTTCTGGACATCCTTGATGTGGGTTGGGCACCACATATCTTCAATGGCCTTGATCTTCGCTGGGTTTGCCTCAATTCCTCGGTGGGTCACCAAGAATTCGAGGAGCTTCCCGGAGCTAACCCCGAAGACACATGTGTCCGGGTTCAGCTTGGTGCGCGTGATGTGCAGCTTGTCGAAGACGGCTTGTAGGTTGCCAAGGAGTAAATCCTTGTTTAACCACATCGAAAGATTTTTGTCATATAATGATAATTAAAAAATACTAGTGGTATGTTATTTAAAGATGATCATGTCTTTAAGCAAGCTTCAAGATAATAATGACTCAAGATCGATAAATTTATCCGAACTGTTGATCTTACGAATAATGTTGTGAATAACTGCAATGATGTTAATAATCAAGACAGTAATTCGCATTTATAGTCTTATATGTGGTTGATGTCATTTAAAGTATCATAACGAAAAACTCATATATTTTTGACATTAAGATTATGAATTTGGGTCCATTTTCACATTAGGACTACTTATAATCATACTTTGGAGAGTGCTAAAAAAATTCAGTATGCACAAGTGCTCTCCTACACCTAATGTTATGGTAAAAAAATGAATTCTGAACAATAAGACGTCTGTGAAACCAAAACGGATCTGATAAGATAAAGTTGGTTTTTATACTTCAGCTGTCAGAAAGCATTATATACGTCTCGTACATGAATTATGTAATGGGAACATTAGGCAATTTCCAAATAAATCCAGAATTGGACCACTGAAAGGCCTTAAATAAAGTTTTATGTTATATATAAGATGTTAAAGATATCATGCTAACGCTTTAAATATTGATAACCATAAAGTAATTGGTTATTCATATATTGATGTTACTGGGTATGTGAATAGCAAGTAATCCACGATAATGTTATCTATTCAGATTCACCTATGGAGTCATATTGTGGAAAAGACTCCAAACAAACGACGAATTGCATACATTGTAGATCATAATTGTGATCGATCATTAAGTGTAAATGTTTTATCTACGACATACACTTATTTAATAGCATGATATAAGACCAATGAGCAGGTTGTATGGCTAAAGATTTTATTCCCGAGCACAGATTGAATGACAACATTAATTAACCACTTGTGTTGTACTACGATATTGAACACACAGTTTTCTATGCGAGTAACAACAAGTCAAATGCTACTGCCAAGCATGTTGACATAAAGTGTGAATGTTGTGAAAGATAGAATTCAGAATCGAACTTTACTGATGAGCATATAGTACAGATTATATGCTTGGATCCAATGATAAAGGCTTACCATCCAATACGAATTATGTTTGTCGGCATGGGATTAATGGAAGCATGTGATTCGGGAACGTAGGGACTATTAAAGAAGCCACTCCCATAAAGAAAAACATTTTTCATTTGAAATCGGTTGATGTATTATAAGTGTCAAAGTTTAATGGTTAATTATAGACCATTGTAATGCTTCACTTTGTGCATCGTACTTATTAAGAACCGATATATGAGGTTGAACCAGACGATTAAGGGGGAGATTGTTGGTATTATCTCTGTCCAACTTGAGAAAGATAGAGAAAATATTAAATAAATAAAGAAATAAAGAAAATAAGAGGGATACCGGTAACCGACGTGATCGAGTCATCCCACACGTAACTGCCATGATCAATGACATTCATTATCAACGAGGACTGATCCCCCTGTCGTACACACTGTATAAAGAGAGAAGGGACTAAGGATGTGATTAAGCCACTAATCCCTTCCTAATTCCGAAAGGCTAAATGGATCAAAATGAGGTGTGGTACCGACGGGAAGGACTGACGCCCCAGATCCGTGTCTAAGAAGATGATGCCGATGAAGGGAAAGCGAAATTACAAATAAGTGTGCTAATCCTCCTCTAATCATGTTTATCCAGTGCATAAGAGGTGATTAGTGTTAATAATTTATGTTCATGCCTAATGATTAAGATCTAACAGTCAAATGACCGCTTGAAATTTGGATGCTTTGGCAACGGCAACAATGGCAATGGTAGGCGCCTTGTCTTCTATCTTCTCAACCTCACATGCTGCCATGCGGGGACAATCAAGTGGTCGGGTAAGACAACAACTCGAGCGTAGTGCTGATTTTATTTCTACTACCGTGATGCTTCTAAAGCTTTCTTTTTAGCACTTGATTTAGACTGTTTGCAGTGGTGGTGCTGAGAAGATTGTTGAGTAGTGTAAATTTAGAGTAAATATCGTAAAAGTAAAAGAATAATAGTGTATAGAGTAATGTATAGAGTAACGAGTGGAGATAATCATTAAGGCAGACAGGGTACCTAAGGGGACACACTGAAGCTTACGCAAGCAAAATGTGTAAACTGACGGCGACGTATAGTCTTTCAACCACTCCGTGTGATCTCTGCTAATATCCTACATTATCACGATCTGTTTTCATTTGACCCATATGAAACATTTGCACCCCGTGCGATACTATTCAACTGTGTAGAGTTCACCAAGAGAGAAATGAGTAACGGAGACATGCGGTGACAGGCTTCTTCGAATTTAGTCGGTACGAGGCCCTATGAGGAAGATCTGACGGCCAGGGAGACAACAGACAAAGAGCATCAAGCAAAGCCATGGGGCAGACACTTTCGTCATGTGGAATTGTGGACAACCGCGCGTGGAAGCTGCGCAGGGGGCCGGCCCCAAGAGTTCCTTCGAAAGCAAGGTAAAATTCCCAGCCGAAACGACTCCTCTCACCACATGCGTCTGCGCCCGAATCGTGCGTCCGTTGCTGGTTGGAAGTGTTGCTGGTTGGAAGTGTGGCAAGATTTTGTTAGGCTTGCCAAATTGTGGCTGAAAATTTGAGCACCTAACCTTAGTCAAGTTAGGCAAAAATTTATGTCAAATTATAGCAACCTTAGTATATAAACCACTACAGGAAAAACGATCATTTACGACGGCTGGTTTTATTTGCGACGGCCAGCCGTCGCAAATAGAGTGAATTGCGACGGCCCGCCTCTGGCCGTCGCAAATAATTCGGACGTCGCAAATAAGGCCTTGTTTGCGACGGCCCACCATAGAGCCGTCGCAAATAACAACTTATTTGCGACGGCCAACCCTAGGACCGTCGCAACTAATGTAGCCGTCACAAATAAAAGTTTATTTGCGACGGCGGCTGAAAAGGCCGTCGCAAGTAATATTAATTGTGACGGCTTTATTGTTGGGCCGTCGCAATTTACTAGGACGTTGCAAATAATGGCTTTTATACCGACCCGGCGGTTCATTCACGACCACTCAACACTGCTCGCCGCCCTCCGCGCCCCGCCGCCCTCCGCGCCCTGCCACGCCCCGCCGCCCTGCCGCGCCCCGCCGCCGACCCGCCGTCGCCGCACCGCCGCCGCCCTTGCTCGCCGCCCCCGCCTCCCCGGCCCGCTGCGCCCCCGGCCTCGCCGCCCCACCGTCGCTGCCCCCGCTGCCGCCGCCCCCGGCCTCGGCTCGCTGCGCCTCCGCCGCCCCAGCCTCGCCGGTCTCGGACCGCCGCGCCCCCGGCCCCCGACGCCTCCCCTCCGAGGTGAGCTCAACAACTTGATTTGATTGTGTATGCTTGTTTATTGCTACCATCTCATGTGTGTCGCCGCTATTCTATTCAATTCTACTCTGTACTACAGTACTAGTGATAGTATAGTTGATGCTCTTGCCCTGTTTGTTGGTTACATTGACCGGAGAGAGCTTCGCTGCACCCGGGTCCCACCACAGCGAAAGGATAACGTAATGCAATACTGGAAATGTGTGATCGCATCATGCAGCGAGAGAGGACCTAGAAGTGAGTGTGAATGGGCGCGAGTGATGTGCGAGTGGTGCGGGAGCACGAAGCCGAGGGATGCGTAGAACAGAACATGAGGAGAGTGGATGCAGATGGAGGGGGCCGGGGACATCTCGGAGCCAGGGGAGCAATGCGGTCGTGTGGCACGTCACGGACTCACGGGATTGAAGGCAGGTGACAAACTCTCCGGCCATCGGCATCGCCGCTGTCGGTCGCGGATCCGACAGCTCAAAACGAGGCGGGAATCGCGCCGTGGACTTGACAGGAGCCTCCTCTCCCTCTCCCATCATGCACCATCAGCCTGTGATCAGCGGCACAGTTTGAAGTTTCAAGCGCCCATCGCGGTGAGACACGACGCGAGTGAATGACAGGTGGCGCTGTCACGCATGCACACTAACATCATGTCGTGATCCACACCACACGAAAAGCGTTGGCTTCGAAGGAAGGGCTCATCTCATCTGACTGTGCTCCTACCTCTGGTCATGCATTAGCCTACAGAGGATGAGAAGATGACCGCCCGACCGACACGTTGGCCGGGGGGGGGAGGATCAGGTGATGGTGTGCGTCCAGTCCACCTCTCTCTCTTCAGACTTTGGAGCATGCATAGCACGGCAGCACAGCTAGCTGCCATTTCCCTTTCCTTTCACCGACAAGTGTGCTCCTCTTCTCGTGTCGATTTTAAGCATATTCGTTGATGAATTTCCAAGTCATATTATAGAACTGAATCGCCGGCCTTTTGCTAATCTGCCATATCGCGCGCGTAATACTTGCTTGATGATGTTGGCCGGCTTTCTCGCATCACCACAACGACAGCTTAATTACGCTCCAAGGTCTCCATCCCCAGCATTCAAATATACACCGTTCGTGCGATATCTAAGCCACGAAATTTGAAACGGTGCGGCCTGCTGCTTCTGCTCGATCCGACTGTGCCTTTTAAATCTAAAAATTAGCACTAGAGTAACCTCTTAAAGCTGAAAATTAGGTTATTAACCATTGTGTTTTAGCGAGTGGGGGACTTGCTTCTGGATCAACCAAAAGCATCATAATATGGTGATCTAGCTGGTCCAATTATATTCAGTTCTTTTAGTGTTCTAGCTATTTTTATCAAATCGGTCTTGACATAATGCATTTTCTTTACATTGCTCAGGTCCCCTCCCCACCGTGCACACTCAGATCCACTTCACTGCTCAGGTATGGCACCATCATTCTTCTCATATTGTATAGTAGCTACCCTGATATGTATAATGTTCCAACTATTTTTTTATCAAACTTTTAATGATGTAACACATTTTCTTTAGATTTGCATCACCATGTTACTAGTTCAGCCTATGTCAAGTGTGTGATCTAGATGTTGCTACATGATTATGTTTTTTTAGGTTTAGATAATTTTTTGTCATGCTTTGGTAAATATTTTTATTATGTAGGTTAATAGAATTAATAATTTTTTCTCTTGTTCTTTTGATTGCGTGAGTGTTTAGAATTAATAGTTTTTTCTATTCTGTTTAGTGTATGTTTGGACTTTAGTGCATTCAGATAATGTTTTTGAGTGACTACTTAATATATATAAATAAAGGGGTTTTGGGCCGGCTCGGACCAACCCGAAAGGGAACGACATGCAATAAGTGTGATCGTGTCGTGTAGACCATAGTAGTCAAGGCGACATGGAAGCGAACGGGTTGGTAAGGACGTCAATGACCCGCGATTGTGTGGACGGTGGAAATGGATGTGGAATTGTCATCTGAGACCAACTTTCCTCTCACTCTTTCTCTAGTTCTTTCCTCTCTCTTAAATGACATGAAAATGAAAATGAGCAACGTAACCTATTGCAATGTATTACCCGTTTCGGATCGGCACGTCTCACATGCCATTGGCATGTGAGACGTGCAGGTTCGGAATTGTCCCTTTTTGGACAGTCTCGGAGTGACCGAGGGGGCGTGGCTTGTGACGAGACGCGGGTCCGGATTTGGACGAGATTTTGGTGGCATAAACCTGTTGTTCTCTGCTGCACCATTTTTGGGCGTGCAGTGGGGAACAGCGGGGTTATGCTGCCGAAATTTCGTTCGAATCCGGATCACGCGTCTCGTCATGAGCACGCTCCGCTCGATCACTCTTGGGTGGGTTTAGGATCTATCTGCCTAGGTTGTAGGGCCGTGACATAACACAACAATACATTAACGACAATTTCTTTCGCGTTAAACTGCAGAGTCAAACATGGGTGAAGACCGCAGTTGGATGTATACTAGCTGGAAGAGCAGAACTGGTGGTCACTCCGATGAGTGGTTTATCAAGTTAGATCAATTTTTGGATCGAGCATTTTCGTTGTCAACGGAAGATATGGTGTGGTGCCCATGTACAAAATGCCGGAACACCAAGTTTTTGAGAAGATTGGAGCTTTCGTTTCACTTATGTCGAAACGGTTTCACTCCACATTATGAAGTGTGGACCTTTCATGGCGAGACTAATTCTCAAGTCATAGCCAAAGTGGATGAGGATGATGATATAACAGAGGTTGATAGGATGGATGAGATGCTAGAAGCTCTTGAAGCGGAGGATCCTCTTACAAATGAGGCAGAGAAGTTCTTCGAGGAGCTGAAGAAATCACAAGAGTCGTTGCATGAACACACGACTGTAACCGTACTTGCTTTCTTGACCAGATTTATGGCAATTAAGTCCAAGTACTTTTTTTCCATCAACTGCTACAATGATCTCATGAAATTGATCTGCGATATCCTTCCACAACCTCACAAAGCGCCACCAGATATGTATCAGTCAAAGATCAAGATATCTGGTCTCGGTATGAAGTATGAGAAAATTGATGTGTGCCCAGACAACTGCATACTATTCTGGAAAGAGCACGTCAATGAGAAGATGTGCTTGAAATGTGGTAAATCGACGTATGTCGAAGTTGTAAATGACGATGGCGATAATGTGATAACAGATGTCGCACATAAACAGCTTCGTTACTTGCCTGTGACACCTCGGTTGAAGCGGATGTTTCTTTCAAAAAGAACCGCAAGACACATGAGATGGCACAAAGAAGGTAAATGTGAGAACAAAGAATTCTTGACGCATCCGTCCGACGGTGATGCATGGAAGGCGCTAGACCGTTTCGATCTAGACTTTTCTCGTGATGCGAGGAATCTTCGCATCGGATTAGCGACAGACGGATTCTCACCGTTCAGTACGAACGCCACGCCATACTCATGTTGGCCTGTCTTTGTCATTCCGTACAACCTGCCACCTGCTTTTTGTACGAAGAACGAGTTCATGTTTATCAGCCTCATTGTACCTGGACCTGATCATCCCGAGTCACGTCTCAACGTGATGTTAAAACCGCTGATCGAAGAATTGAAAGTCTTGTGGACAGGAGTCGAAGCGTACGACGGTTACAAGAAGCAGAAATTTAACCTTCGAGCTTCTTATTTGTGGTCCGTCCATGATTTTCCGACATACGACATGTTTTCCGGATGGAGCACTCACGATCATCTGACGTGTCCGATATGTGCTTCAGACACAGATTGCTTTCGACTAACTCATGGAGGCAAAATATCTTACTTCGATTGTCACAGACGTTGGCTGCCCTCGAATCATATATTTAGGCAGCAGAGGCATGTCTTTTGAAAGAACACTGTTGTCACTAAAGGACTGTCGGTACCCTAAAAACCATACACCCCCTGAGGTTACAAAGATCTCAAGGGAAGGACATCTACTCAAATTGAAGACCCTCGGGGGCCCACTTGTCAGACATAACCGGACCTGCTTCTCCAACATGGTTAACCCCTAGGTTGCCACGTGTACTGTTAGACCGGAGTTATTACCTGCAAGGGTGAAGCTCCGGGCTAGCTACTGAAACGGCACCTCCGGACTTAACCCCTGACCGAGAGAAGCTCCGGACCTGACACGTGCCAGGCCACCCCGGAGCTTCCCGCTTCCCACAAGCAAGCTCCGGAGCTGCCACGTGTCCATACATCAGAGCTAGCCGCTTCAAACCCCCGGGAGACGTTGTAACGGCTCCGGATCTCCAAAGGACAGCTGCAGACTTCAAGACCCGATTAATTATCATTAATTCCACATTAATGACACTTAATCGGACGATCTTAACACCTGTAACGGCACTGTCGGAGCCGTTACAGGGTTATTAGCAACAATTAATCTCGTGTATCAATACTAGTAACCGCCAGGGCCACATGTCGGGTCAGGCTAACTTGTAACGGTTTGTCCTTGTGCTATAAAAGGACAAACCGACGATACACAGAGGAGGACTCTGGAACACACTCAAGCTCACAAGTGAATACAACACACTCACACCCGTGGAGTAGGGTATTACGCTCAGGCGGCCCGAACCACGTAAACCACCGTGTCACTCGAGTCCAATCGTGATTCACCTTCTTGGATCTCCGCGCGCCCACACCGAACTACAAACTCCTCTAACACTTCCATAGTGTCAGGAGATCTGCCGACTCCAACAGTCGACAGTTGGCGCGCCAGGTAGGGGCGCCTGAGATCTTCAAGAATGGTGAATTCTGCGGCTGGATCATCCAACGGGCAACCTGCTGCTCAGGCTGTCGGAGGCAATCCCTCCAACATGCAACCACCGGCAGGAGCCTCAGCACCAGCAGGAGTCATACTCCCACCACCACCATCTTCGCCGGCAAGACGTGTCGGGCAACATGATGGTGCACCGGCGTCACATACTGCGCCGGCAAGTCGTGACAACCCAGAACATGCGCTCCATGCAGCGCGTGCTCTTCTCCAGCGACCACCACCTCCGGATGCATCTCAGGGTGCCATGGAGCAATGGAGGGCTGATGTTGAGCATTTGGTCGCAGCAGCGGCCGAACGCCTCAACAACCAGGGTCCACCTCCTTTAGGGCGGGCCCCGTCGCAGCGACGGACGTTGTCTGGAAGACTTGGTCCACATGTCTCCAACAACCGAAGACGAGCTGCGTCACAGCAAGTGACGTCGTTGCCCTCTGGGGCACGACGCACCCATACCGCATCTCGGCTTTCAACACACGACCTCCGGGCGGAGCTTGATCGCCGATACCGCCAACAGGATGGTCGTGTCCATATCGAGCGAGCTCGAGAAAGACGAGATGCTCAAGACCTTTCTGCTCTGGAAGGAGTAGGAGGAGGCTGTTCCGCCCTAGCCATGCACCTGCGCATGGTTAGATGGCCACAGAAGTTCCGGCCACACTTGCCGGAAAAATTCGATGGGACTGTCAACCCCATAGAATTTCTGCAGATATACTCCACTGCAATCTTAGCAGCTGGAGGAAACGAGGCCGTAATGGCCAACTACTTTCCAGTGGCCTTAACTGGGACCGCCAGGTCCTGGTTTATGAGCCTTCCACCCAACTCTATCGACAGTTGGGAGGAGTTGTGCCGTCAGTTCAATGCCAACTTCGGGAGTTCATACACCCGACCGGGCACTGAACTGGACCTTTTTGCGGTCGTGCAAAAAGGAGGAGAATCTTTGCGGTCATTCATCCAGAGGTTCTCTCAGGTACGTAACACAATCCCTTCTATCTCAAGCGCTTCTGTCATTGTGGCATTCAGACAGGGTGTGCGAGACAAGAAGATGTTGGAGAAGCTGGCGATCAAAGAGATCACCAGCGTCACGGAGCTCTTCAGCTTGGCAGACAAATGTGCCAGAGCTGCGGAGGGCCGTGAAATGCACTCCAAACCAGCCCTGGAGGATCATAAAAAATCCTCCAAAGAAGAAGCCGCTACCTCCGGGAGTGGCAAGAAGAAAAAGAAGACCAACGGCAAGAAGAAGCCGTCGGCCGGCACATCCAACGTTGCAGCCACTGCAACTCCTGGTGGCCGGGGGCCACGCCCCGAGAAGCGACCTCGACTGTCTTCTGAAGACGGTGGCAAACCCAAAATGTGGTGCCCCATTCACAAAACGGGCAGCCACAGGCTGGAAGACTGCCGGGAGGTCCAAAACCTTGCCGAGCGCTACCACAAGCGTTGGGAAGGGTCTCCCTTTCGACAGAGGGAGGGAAAACAAAAGGTCGATGAAGCTCCGGTTGAAGAGGAGTTAGGGTTTCAGGACCCTAAAAAGGTCCTGAAAGCCGTCTACACCTCCGTCGACGATGACTCCGACGTCTCTGACAACGAGCGTCGGAAAACCATGAACACCATCTTTGGTGGATCATGGGACATCACTTCTCGTCGTGTCATCAAGACTATGCGACGGGATATGGCTGCTGTAGCTCCTACAGCTAGACCGGAGCCACATCGAAAGTGGATGGACACACCCATCACTTTTGATGCTTCGGACTGTCCTCAAAGCATGGTCAGAGCTGGCCAATTACCCTTGATGGTATCTCCCACCATCAACAACATCCAGCTCCATCATGTCCTGGTAGATGGAGGTTCGGGGCTTAACCTCATCAGCTTCGAAGCTTTCACTAAGCTTCAGCTCCGACCTTCAGACCTCCAGCCCTCTCGACCTTTCTCCGGAGTAGGTCCGGGGGCCATAACCCCACTCGGAGCTATTACTCTCCCTGTTACCTTCGGGACCCGGGAGAAGTATCGCACCGAGAAGTTGGTCTTCGACGTCGCTCAGATCAACTTACCATTCAACGCCATCTTGGGTAGACCTGCCCTGTACAAATTCATGGCAGCTGCTCATTATGGATACCTGGTGTTGAAAATACCAACACCAGTAGGCGTTCTCCGGATCCGCGGAGATCGCACTGCCGGAGTAACTGCTCTAGAGGAGCTCCACGCACTCACCACAGCGCAAGAGGAGGACTCTAGACAGAAGCAAGCTCCACAACCTCCGAGCATTCGGCAACGAGGCTCGACCTCTGCACCACGTGTGCAGCCAAGCGGCGACACCGACATTCCCGTCAAAGTCGTCCAAATTGGTTCCGATGCCGCCCAAACCACCCGTATATCAGGAGGTTTGAACGACAAATAGGAACTCGCGCTCATCACTTTCCTCCGGGCTAACATTGACGTGTTTGCTTGGCAACCGTCACAAATGTCTGGGATCCCCAGGGAAGTGATTGAGCATAATCTGAAGATTTACCCCGACGCTCGGCCTGTGCATCAGAAACCTCGGAAGCAATCTGTAGAGCGACAGAACTTCATCCGACAAGAAGTGAAGAAGTTGCTCGAAGCCGGATTCATCCGAGAAGTTTACCATCCAAAATGGCTGGCAAACCCAGTCGTTGTGCCCAAGGCCGGCGGGAAACTTCGGATGTGCATCGACTACACCACACTGAATAAGGCATGTCCAAAAGATCCATTCCCACTACCTAGAATAGATCAGATAGTGGATTCCACCTCTGGGTGTGAGTTACTGTGTTTTCTAGACGCATATTCTGGATATCATCAAATCAGGATGTCTAGGGAAGATGAAGAACATACTTCATTCATCACAGTGGATGGATTGTATTGTTACACAGCCATGCCTTTTGGTCTCAAGAATGCAGCTTCAACTTTTGTACGAGCTATGTACAAAACTTTCGAAGAACTCATCAGAGACATAGTGGAAGTGTACGTCGATGACATCGTGGTCAAAGTCAAGAACAAGGAGTCCCTCTTGGACACCTTGCAGGCTGTCTTCGACAAGCTGCGGGCCACCCGCACGAAGCTAAACCCAGACAAGTGCGTATTCGGGGTTAGTTCCGGAAAGCTTCTTGGTTTCCTGGTAAGTCACCGGGGCATAGAGGCCAATCCGACGAAGATAAAAGCCATTGAAGACATGCGGCCACCAACCCGCATCAAAGACGTCCAAAAGTTAACTGGATGTCTAGCAGCCCTCAGCCGGTTCATTTCAAGACTGGCGGAAAGGGCACTTCCCTTCTTCAAGTTACTGAGGAAGTCCGGACCATTCCAATGGTCTGAAGAAGCAGAGAAGGCATTCCAGGAGCTGAAACAGTTCCTCACCACCCTACCAGTCTTGGTAGCTCCGAACCCTGGTGAGCCTTTATTGCTTTATATTTCAGCTACTGACGAAGTCGTCAGTATGGTTCTGGTTACGGAGAGACCGGAACTACCCAATACCCAGGAATCCAGACCCCTTCAGGAGGGTCCGGAGGTTCCTGAAAGCGGGTCTAGGTCCCATCTCCCAGACTTGAACCCACAAGAAGCCACTTCAGAGGACCCGGATCCCTCCGAGAGGATCAGGGTCATTCCTGAAGAAGCTCCGGGTTCCTCCACCCAGAACCCGGAGGTCCCCGAAGAGAGTCTGGACCCCTCCGAGAGGGTCCGGATCAATGAAGAGGAAGCCCCGGACCCCTCTGGGAGGGTCCGGACCATTCAACGCCCGGTATACTTCATCAGTGAAGTGTTACATGATGCCAAGACTCGATACCTAGAGGTGCATAAACTGCTCTATGCAGTTCTTATTGCCTCAAGGAAGCTTCGACACTATTTCCAAGCTCACAAAGTCTCAGTGGTGACTTCATATCCACTTCGAGCGATCCTGCATAATCCCAATTCAACTGGGAATATTGCAAAGTGGGCAGCGGAATTGGCTGAATTCGATCTTGAATTCATTCCGAGACAAGCAATCAAGAGTCAAGTGTTGGCAGATTTCGTGGCGGAATGGACTCCCTCTCCATTAAACCCTGGGGGCCCCAGCGAGGAGAAGACGGAACCTCAAGTTCCAGCCTTCACTAAGCCTCACTAGACCCTTTACTTCGACGGCTCCATGCAGAAGCAGGGAGCCGGAGCTGGAATCCTTCTCCTCGCACCAACCGGGGAGAAAGTGAAATACATGGTACACCTTGACTTCAAGGCAACCAACAACATGGCGGAGTACAAAGCACTCATCTATGGATTAAAGGTGGCACTTTCATATGGTGTCAAGCAATTACTGGTCAAAGGAGATTCACAACTCGTCATCAAGCAGGTGAAGGGTGAATGCTCCTGCAATAATCTCCAGCTGGCTGCTTACCTCCTTGAAGTCCAGAGGCTTCAGAAGGACTTCGAAGTCCTAGACCTTCACCATGTTCAGCGTGCTCACAACGCTGAAGCTGACGAACTCTCGACCAAGGCGTCAACCGGAGCTCCGGCTCCTGACGGAACCTTTGTCCGGAGGTTGTCAAAACCCACAGTTCAGCCTGCCGAACTGAACGAAGGGGGCGAGATCAGCATACCAAAGCTGACGGTCCCGATGGCCCTGTTACCATGGCAGCCATCAAGGGTCGTAGGTGCTGCCGGAAGCTCCGAGCAACCCAGCATGCAAGACTCAAATGCTCAAGTCAGTTCTGATGCATGGATCTCGGAGATCCGGAACTACTTGAAAGACAACATCCTTCCTGACGATGATGTATCCGCTGACCGGGTAGTCAGATTGGCTAAAAGATACACGTTGGTAGAAGGGGATCTCTACCGGCGCGGTGCCAACGGCATCCTAATGCGGTGCATCACAAGGGAAGAAGGCTGCGAGCTCCTCGCAGAAATCCATGGAGGCGAGTGTGGGAACCACGCATCTTCCCGCACGCTGGTTGGAAAAGCCTTTCGGCACGGCTTCTACTGGCCTACAGCGCTCCAGGATGCCACTGAGCTAGTGAAGAAATGCAAAGCATGCCAATTTCATGCAAAGCAAATTCATACACCTGCTCAGTCCTTACAAATGATACCTCCTACATGGCCTTTCGCTGTGTGGGGGATGGACATCTTGGGACCCTTCCCAAGAGCCGTCGGAGGTTACAAGTTCCTGTACGTCGCCATCGACAAGTTCACCAAGTGGCCGGAAGCTACTCCTGTTGTGACGATCAACAAACAATCTGCAATCAATTTTCTACAATCTATCGTGAGCAGATTCGGAGTCCCAAATAAGATCATCACTGATAATGGGACTCAATTCACAAGCTCCGCATTTCAAGGATATTGCGAAGACCTCGGCATACAAGTTTGCTACGCTTCCGTAGCTCATCCTGCTAGCAATGGACAAGCCGAGAGAGCAAACGCAGAGATCCTTAAAGGACTCAAAACACGCACTTACGAGCGTTTGAAAAAGCACGGAGCCAATTGGATCGAAGAGCTTCCGCCCACTCTATGGGCCAACAGGACTTCTCCAAGTCGGGCAACCGGAGAAACACCCTTCTTCCTGGTGTACGGAGCAGAAGCGATCCTTCCTCCGGAAATCACCTTGGGTTCCCTCCGGGTCCGGACCTTCGACGAAGCCGCGCAGGACCAGCTCCGGCGCGAAGACCTAGATCTCCTTGAGGAGGGAAGGTGCCAAGCAGCTGTTCGGAACGCCCGATACCGCCAAGCTCTACGGCGCTATCACCAGCGGCATGTACACAACCGACAGCTCGAGGAAGGCGATCTGGTGCTACGGAGAATACTATCCAAAGAAGGGCAAAACAAACTCTCCCCCGGCTGGGAAGGGCCCTTTCGAGTGATCAAAGTATCCCGTCCCGGAAGCGTTCGCTTGGCTACCGAGGATGGGACACCTCTCCCAAATCCTTGGAACATCGAGCACCTCCGTAAGTTCTACACTTAATTCCACGGAGGTGAGTCTTAAGTAACTTGAAATGTATGTTATAGAGTCATTGTACAGAGTCGGGTAGTTCCTCCGGGAGAGCAGCCAGACCTTTCCCGAAAGGTTTGAAGAGCTCATGCAACACTTAATACAGTCTCCGGACTAGAAGTGTGGCTAACTACCCTGGGTCAAACGAGAAACCAAACACACTTAGCCTGGTTCCGTACCCTAAGAGTGTACTTGTTTCCCCTGTACCCCGGACCTATAATGAAAGACATCTTCATGTGAAATAGACTCCACGTGCATTCATTTTTGCATAGGCTCGACATTTTTATTTTTCTCTTTCTTGTCTATAACAGAAACGTGCAATTCTTAAGAAATTCTAGTTTGACCGGTTTACGTACGATTTGAGTTGAATTGTCGGATTTTTTGGATTTAAATGTCGTCTGTGGCCAACTCGCCTGAAAGCCGCCAAGCCATTCTAGGGCCGGAGTGCGCTATCGACTTAGCCTGGTCAAGCACCCTAAGTACGCCACTCTACCTACATCCCGGCAGGCCAAAGTAAGGTGGGTCCATGGATAGTTAGATCCAAAAGAAAAGACAATTCATTCAGTCGTATTAAAAATCGTGTTCAACTTAAAATTTTCTTGAGAACCATAAGCCGCGACGAAGTTATAGACAAGGAACGAATTTTACTATTTTTCTTGGCTTAAGTGTGCAGGAAAAATGAACTAAAGTTGAGGGAGAAAAACCGGAGCTAACCAAGCTCCGACTCCCACCAGAGCGTCAACCGTCGGTGTTGACTAAAAGATGGTGAGTAGACCCCGTCACTGGAGTCTGTTGCCAACAAACCAAGTGTGGCAAGGGTCATCGCCGGAGCTACTAAGCTCCGACACCTTGGAGTATTAACTATCGACGCTCAACGTGTTGGTAGAGGCTATTGCCGGAGCTACTAAGCTCCGGCGATGGACAGTGCCGGACCTTCTAAGCTCCGACGACTTCAAGGGACCTTCACTATCGAAAACTTCGGACCTAAATTATACGAGTTCGAAGCAAATTTGTCTTCAACAAAACTCAACATCCTTTTGGTACATGTCCACAATCAAATTGTGCACATCTACCAGGGGGCCAAGTGAAGATAAAGATGTTGAAGACAAAAAAAAAATGAAATTCGCAAAAAAGTGAGGATTTCATTTCATTTGAAGACCGGAGATTACATCTGGAGACAAGGGATTACAAAATTGAGGAAGAAGAGAAGATACAAGTAAAGGCTAAGAGAGACAGTCCTAGACCCTATGGAAGAACTCGGCGACCTTCTGGGCGACCTCCGACACGCTGGCTCGGGTAGCTTCGCCTTCTCCTTCGACGGGGCCTTCAAGCACCGGGTCCAGAGGGAATCGAGGGTTCCGGCTAGTGTAGCACGTCAACACATACTCTGTGACGTTCCTAGCCAGGGATTGCCCCTCGACCTCCAGCTGGTCCGCGATGACGTCGCCCACCTTGGAGAGCTTGCTGCCCGCAGCGCTCAACGCTTGCAACGCAAGGTCCGGCTCCGGCTCCGGATCATCCGGGAGCACGGGGCTGAAACCCATCGGCGCCAGCGCATCGTCGGCCTTGCTCAGGAACTCCCAAATTTGCAGGGAGTCCGTCTTCCTCAGGCCCTTCATCTCTTCCAGGGATCTCCGGGCAGCTGCCAGCTCCGAATTCTCGCGGGAGAGACGCTCAACTTCTTTGGCGTTTTGCTGAATCTTCGCAGCAACCCGCTTCTCAAGTCTTCCGAGCTCCTCCTCCCGGAGGTGGATCTTGTTCCGGCGGTCGACCAGGTCTTTCTCCCTAGCCTCTATTTTCTTCTCCCGGGCGACAAGGGCACACTCGTACTCGTAGAGTTCCTGCCCCCGCACCCAGGTCTTCTCCTCCTCCTCGAGGCAGCGCTCTTCCAATTTTTTAGTGCGCTCCTCGAGGCCCTTGTCCGCCAGAGCTGTTTTCTCGGCGAGCTCTTCCTCCCGTCGCAAGACGTCATCCTGTAGCTCCAGGAGTTTTTGCTCCTCATCCTCGAGCCGCTTTTCCCTTCCTTCAAGTGCCTCTCGGCGCTTGATGGGTGCGGTGCTGATGGCCTCGAGTTGATCGAACCGAGCGTTGGCCGCGTCGTTAGCAGCCTTAGCTTGGTCATGGAACTCCCGGGATTGAGCGTCGAGGGCGTGAGTCATGCTCTCCCTCTCGTTCAGCAGCTCACCCCAGAGCTCCAGACGGACCTTCTCCCGCCTGATCCATTCCTTGTCGTCCGCAATCCTCGACTGCGCCAGCTTAGTCTCAAAGTGGAGCCGATTACGCCACCTCCTAAGGGTTTGGCGCTCCTCTTCAAGAGCTTTGCTGTCGTGGAAGAAGGCCAGTTGGACCTGACGTAGACTGGAGCAGGCGTTGTCGATGGACATCGACAGAGAGATGGGCTCCGGACCTGCCGGGGTCTCCTCCGCTGGTTCCAGCGGGTCTTCACTTACGAAAATTGGGTCCCACTCTACAAGAGTGGAACCCCGAGCTTCCAAAGCACTAGGGCACTCCTCCGGGATGGCCTCAGTCGCCACCGAAGAAGGTCCCGCCACCAAGTCTTCATCTGCCCCCTCAGGCTGGGGGCCGGCGACTTCGTTCAGGCACTCTGGCTCCGCCACGGGTACCATCGACGTCGTCGCCTCCACTGGCTCCGGCCGGGACACTTCTTCTGAGGGAGTCTCAAGCTCCCTCGCCTCTTCAACCACCGGCTCTGCGGCCGGCGCTCCAACAATCACCGGCTCTGCGGCCGGCGCTCCAATAGTTACCGGCTCTGCGACCGGAGCTTCGGAAGTAACCGGCTCAACTGCCGAAACCACTTCAACTTCCGGCTCGCATGCCGGGGCTTCAACTATCTCCGGCTCAACCGCCGGGGCTTCAGCACTTTCCGGCTCCGAAGCCGGCACCGCTACTTCCTCCGACTCAACAGCCGGAGCTTCTACTTCTGCAGCACCAGGACCCGGAGCATCAACCTCCGGAATGGGTGCCGCTGGCGCATCTTCAATCCCGTGGTCCGGCGCTACCACAGGAACTTCTGGAGACGAGTCGAGGTCCATGACCACGACAGCCGGCGCCGGAGCTGTCGCAGCCTCTGCTTGGGGCGGCACCAGAGCTGGAGCAGAAGCCCCCGCAGCCTCAGACACTGTGGCTGAGGGCGGAGCTTCACTCCCCTTCTTGGGAACGCTGCAGATAAAGAACGAAGAAATTGAGCAAACAGGTGCTATAATTAAAAGTTAATCGAGGTAAGCAAGAAAAATTACCTTGGGAGGCTCACGCACCAGCTTGCGCGGAACCTCTTTCCCGGACGATCCGGGCTGGCCACGGTCGGTGTAGGAGCTCCGAGAGGACTCCCAGGACTGGCCGTGGCTGCGGGCGTTTCCCGGGTCGAAGCTCTCCTTGATCGGGAGGAACTCCTGGACCTGGAGGCCCTCACCGCTTCTCGTGCCGGAGTCGCCTGCCCGGAGCTGGCACCTCCGGAGGGATCCACCACGGGGACAGCCGCACTCCGGGAGGATCCCACCGCCGGAACAGTAGCGCTCCGAAAAGACCCCACCACGGGGACAGCCGCCACGGCGGCGGAGGATCTTCCTTCCTGAGGACGGGGAACTGGGGGGGAGGTGGCAAGCCCGACGGACCTTCCGTCAGCATGTCGCAGCTTTCTCTTCCGGCTCTCCGGCTCCTCCGCCAGCTCCTTGCCCTTGCCAATGACCTCAGCTCTTGGCTGAGAGACAGGGGCGGAGCCGCCTTCGGACAACCTGGGGATCGCCAACCGGGCGGTTGATCTTCTCTCGACGACGCCAAGGTCGTCAAGCGCGGGCATCTTCCGCCGGAGCTCCCTGCTGAACTCAACTTCCACGTTCAGGGGGAGGAAAGCCGGCGGCGGAGTCAAGTACTCTCCGTCAACATCGATGCCGTGCTGGAATTTCTTGAGGTGAAACTCCAAGGACTTCCCCACCATGCTGGACTTCAACCCGGTCTCAACCCGGTCCTCGTCCATCACGCTGTTGAGGGCCCAGGCGAGCTTCTCCCTCCTCTTCAGCGGCGCCCACCTGTTGGACAAGAAGTTGCAGAACACCGCCTGGGGAGTCAATCCTCCCTCCACACATTGGCGGATCCTGGTCAGGACGGGGTCGAAAGCTGCCGCCAGCACCGGAACTTCGCTCCACACCGACGTGTCAATGCCGGGCAGACCGTCTGGCAGCTCCAACCGCTCATGCTCCTCCACCCGGACGACTACCCAATCCTTCTTCCAGTCATCCCACTTCCCGGAAGGGAATGACCGGAGGTACTTGAACGGGCACTTCTTGCGCTTCACAAAGTAGTAGAAGCCAAGGTACTCGTCGCTTCGGCCGGTGGTTTGGACGGTGAAGAAGGTGCGGAAGAGCTCGATGCAGGGAGGGATGCCCACCCACATCTCGCAGAAGTGGACAAAGATGGACACAAGGAGAATGGAGTGAGGGCCAAGGTGGTATAGCTGCAGACCATAGAAGTCCAGCAGCATCAAGAAGAAAGAAGAAAACGGAGGGATCAACCCCACCATGGCGTACGAAGAAAAATACACCATCTCGCCGGAGTGCTCCTTTTTAAAGGGAAGCTCTCCGCCGGCGCGGACCGAACGGTTGAAGAAGTCCGACGACCACCCCATGAGGGCTCGGACCTTCTTCAGATCGCTTTCCGTCTTCAAACGACTCTCACGCAGACCCAACTCCATCGCAGCACAGCTAGGCAAGAGAAGAGAAGCAAAGCACGAGTTGGGAGTTTGAGCGCAAGAACAGATGGAAAGCGTAAAGAACTCCCGACGGTGCGCTTTCCTTCTTAAGTAAGCCCTCGCAACGCTTGGATGGAAACTGCAGGGGAGTCAAGGATACTACTCAAGAATTCAATCCTGCCGATGACAAGAGGGCCCGGGACCACCCTGACGATCAAGTCGAGGTTCTTACCTAGGCAAACAGTTGTCATCACGAGGCAGGAAACCCAAAGGCGGCGGACTGACAAGGCGCGCGGAACCGATACGGTTTTCGTATCGGGAACCGGCGACCTTCAATTGCGAGAGATCCGCACGTCAAAGATCTTATCTGCCGCCTGAGGTGCGCCACGCGTCGGGACTTAACCGTAAAGCCCCGCCAAAGGCACCTCCGAAGACCCTTGAAGACCCAGTTCAAGAGTCGCAAGTGTGGACCCACCTCCGGTGGAATGACTTCATCCCGTTGGCCTTCCCCGGAGGTAGGTCCAGGGGGCCACTGTCGGTACCCTAAAAACCATACACCCCCTGAGGTTACAAAGATCTCAAGGGAAGGACATCTACTCAAATTGAAGACCCTCGGGGGCCCACTTGTCAGACATAACCGGACCTGCTTCTCCAACATGGTTAACCCCTAGGTTGCCACGTGTACTGTTAGACCGGAGTTATTACCTGCAAGGGTGAAGCTCCGGGCTAGCTACTGAAACGGCACCTCCGGACTTAACCCCTGACCGAGAGAAGCTCCGGACCTGACACGTGCCAGGCCACCCCGGAGCTTCCCGCTTCCCACAAGCAAGCTCCGGAGCTGCCACGTGTCCATACATCGGAGCTAGCCGCTTCAAACCCCCGGGAGACGTTGTAACGGCTCCGGATCTCCAAAGGACAGCTGCAGACTTCAAGACCCGATTAATTATCATTAATTCCACATTAATGACACTTAATCGGACGATCTTAACACCTGTAACGGCACTGTCGGAGCCGTTACAGGGTTATTAGCAACAATTAATCTCGTGTATCAATACTAGTAACCGCCAGGGCCACATGTCGGGTCAAGCTAACTTGTAACGGTTTGTCCTTGTGCTATAAAAGGACAAACCGACGATACACAGAGGAGGACTCTGGAACACACTCAAGCTCACAAGTGAATACAACACACTCACACCCGTGGAGTAGGGTATTACGCTCAGGCGGCCCGAACCACGTAAACCACCGTGTCACTCGAGTCCAATCGTGATTCACCTTCTTGGATCTCCGCGCGCCCACACCGAACTACAAACTCCTCTAACACTTCCATAGTGTCAGGAGATCTGCCGACTCCAACAGTCGACAAGGACCACCGAAGCATCTCAACGGGTCAAAAATTTCTGATATGTTGGACAAACTGGTGCCTAATGAAGGTCGTCCTGGATATTTTGTAGGTTATGGAGAGGAACACAATTGGACTCACATATGTGGACTTTGGGAGCTACCATATGTAAAGTCGTTGATTCTAATGCACAACATTGATGTCATGCATCAGGAGCGTAATATGAGCGAAAGTATCATAAGCACTTGCATGGATATGCCTGGCAAAACGAAAGACAATTATAAAGCTAGACTAGATTTGGCAGACATTTGTCACCGTCCAACTCTTGAAATCTCTGAAAGTGGTGGAAAGCCACGTGCTTCTTTCTGTCTTCGATCAAAAGAAAAGAAAGAAGTTATGAAATGGATGAAAACTTTGAAATTCCCAGATGGTTACGCAGCTAGCCTGAAACGAGCCGTAAATGTTAACACAGGAAACCTCACTGGGTTGAAGAGTCATGATTATCACATTATAATGGAAAGACTCCTACCTGTTATGTTCCGAGGCTATCTAGATGATGCGGTGTGGAAGGTTTTAGCCAAGCTCAGCTATTTCTATAGACAGCTTTGTGCTAAAGAAATCAAGATCGGGATGATGGATAAGTTAGAGAAGGAGATACCCATACTTTTATGTAAGATGGAATTTTTTTTTCCACCGGGTTTCTTCAATCCAATGCAACATCTGCTTATCCATCTTCCATTCGAAGCTAAAGTTGGCGGTCCTGTGCAATATAGGTGGATGTATCACATTGAAAGAGCGCTATGATATTTGAAACCAATGGTTGACAACAGGGCAAGGGTGGAAGGGTGCATCGCTGAAGCATATGCTCTTAAGGAAGTAGGATACTTTTCAAGTGTCTACTTTGTGGAAGAAAACAATATCAATACTTCGGCGATGCGGTACAACGTGGACGAAACACCCCCTCTAAGCGACCTTTCCATTTTTCAAACGAGAGGCGCCACCGTTGGTAGCTACACGACCTACGTGCTATCCGAACAGGAAAGGACTGTTGCTTTACTCTACATGTACGCAAATATAGAAGGCATGCAAGAATACTTCGAGTAAGTGTTTCTCCTACGTTTATGCTAATCGACATATTTTGCTACACATGTACTCTAAAAGATGTTTTTTTATGTTCAGCGAGTTCCACAGACAATATTGGCCACATAGGCATCAACCTACGGCCAAACAAGAAGAAGCGATGCGAAAGGAAGGAATAAATGGGGGACAGAGTTTTCTATCTTGGTTTCGAGAATATGTAATATTCTCTCGTCTTCTATGTATTATAAATTACTATTATTAAAGAAGTATTATGTAATATTCTCTCGTCTTTTATAACAGTGTCGGACTCACAATGTCCATGAAGATTTGCGGCAGCTATCTTATGGATTGGTGAATGTTAGAAGCTATGGTCGATATGACGTAAATGGCTTCCGATTCCGTACAACTCATTTTGAAGCTCATCGTCCTCTCGTGGCAACATCAAATTCCGGTGTTGTGACGAGAGCAATGGACACTCAATGGAATTTAACCGATTATTATGGTATCATTAACAAAATCCTTGAATTTACTTTTACCGGAAATAAGACCCTTCGAGTTGTCTTCTTTGACTGTGACTGGTTTGATCGTACTCATGGAACTCGAGAAAACCAATTTGGAATGGTGGAAGTGAAACATAAGGACCGACTACGAGGTTACGATACATTTGTTCTTGCGCATCAAGTTGAACAAGTGTATTATCTACCTTATCCATGCACGAAGCTCAGTGCTTGGTGGGTGGTATATAAGGTGAATCCTCGTGAGCGGCTATATACTCCTGGGGATGATGGTTACCATGATAGCGAAGACGTTGAAGAAGTGTACCAAGAAGAAGAGTTGCCAGACACTTTTATCGTCGAGCTTGGTGCAGGACTCGATCAATTAGTTGGAGATGTTGAAGACGTTGAAGATGTAGAGGCAGATGATACGCGAAAACGAAAATTAGAATAGGCCACGATGGAAGATCGTTGGGCTCGTTTAAGGAGTAGGGCACAGGCACATGACAATGATGTTGATGAATTTCGAAAGTGACTACAAGTAATGTTTTCTTGAAGATAGTAACATAAATTTTGTATATTTTATTTGCATATTTACTAATTATCTAATTACAACAGGATGGCGTCAAAGAAGGGTAAGAAGGTGCCGCCGACGAGGGGGTTCTACCCCTCTAGACCTGAGGACACTTTCGTTGGTGCCTTGTCGACTGGCAGCAGACGCTCTCAGCTGCTGGGGCATGTTCAGACCAGCTCTAGAGCTTCGTCACAGGTAAATGTCACTCATTTTTGACAAATTCTTTAAATTCAAATTCACATTAAACTTACTTATGAATCATTTGAATGTTGTAGTCCTCACCGGCTGACTCAGAGGCTGCGGCACCTTCGGTGAGCCAGCCCTCGGTGAGGCAGCCCTCGGCCAGCCAGCCCTCGGCGAGGCAGCCCTCGGCCAGCCAGCCCTCGGCGAGTCAGCCCTTGGCCAGCCAGCCCCCGGCTGGCGATGAGTTTGTTCCTGAGGCCTTTGACTCGGCTGGTGAGGAGCCGTCTGGGTCACCTGACGTGGCGCCCCAGCAGACGCGGAGGACGAGGAGGACTCACTTTGTCAGTCCTCCCGCGGTCCCTTCACAGAGTTCACAGAGGATCATGATTCGTCCAGTCGGAGACAGGTAATAAAAATTATCGTGTTCAATTTTAGTTTCTTTTGTTTACTTAAGTAATAAATGAATAAATATCTTACAGGGCTTGGGACGACACGTCTTTCACCGGTGAGAGACACCACAGACCGGTGAACGGTGTCCTCGGGTCCATAGTGCGTTTGCACTATCCCGGGGTCATCGACGGGGTGCCCGCTCTTTCGTGGGAGGACTACGCACGCGTCCATCACCAAGAGCACGACAACCTTCAGGAGGCCGTATGGGCCGATTTTATGGTAAGTATGTTAAAGAAGTTTCTAAGTTACAACTCTTAAACTCTTTTAGTGAACATCTCTTCAATATATTCTTTATCGCAGGCAAGATATACTTTAGAGGACCCGAACGACCGTCGCCTGTTTGAGGATGCAAGGCGAGTGTTTCACTTCAACGCTGCCAAGGCACTTCGACAAGCTTTGTCGAACGCCCGTGTTCAAAATATTAATGAGCACTTGAAGGCGAACCAGCAGCACGTGTTACAGTTCCGGCAAGAGAGCGAGAGGCACCTGACGGAGGAGGAGTACGCGCAGGTACGTGGAGTGTAGTAAGTATTTTTTTCTGATAATTGCCTCGATGGTATTTTTAACAACTTCCAACTATGTGCAGGGCCACATGAGCTGGTTGCAGGGTCGGACCGATGCATTTTGGGCCCTTTGTCGCTACTGGGCTAGCGATGAGTTTAAAGCTAAGTCTGAGAAGGCTCGAGACTGCAGAGGGGTCAAGGGGAAGAGCAGGCACGGGCAAGATAACCACTTGCGTTTAGCTAAACGCATGGTAAGTGTGTGTAACTTATGTTTATATATTAATAATATATTGTTTGTACTAACATGTATTGACAGGAGCGCGAGACGGGGGTGCTGCCCACCCCTACTGAGGTCTGGAGGAGAGGTCACAGGGACCCTTCTCAGCCGATGGGGTGCAGTCAGGCTGCAGCCGAGCGGTTGGTAAGTTTAGAAATCATTCATATTAAATATAACTATATAGATTGTTGAACTTACACGGTTTTCTTGTTTTGCAGGCTAAGTACGGGGAGAAGGCTAGGAAGATACACGGCGAGGATTTCGATTGGGAACGTCAACCGATCGATCCTCAAGCCGCGTATGCAACCGGTGGTGGAAAAGCACACGAAAGGTGAGTTTACAAGTCATTTTATCGTTTTCAATTCAAAGTATTCAAGATATTTCAATTTCATATTACTGACTCTCTTTTTTATAGGCTCGCCATATTCGACGGAGTTGTCGACTCGAGGGCGGGGAGACCTGCGAGAGGCAGCTCCTCGCAGGCTTCGTCGGTGGGCACGGGAGGTCGCCGCGTATCGCAGAGGGACATTGAGATGCAGTCCCTCCGAGAAACTGTAGAAGAAAACGAAAGGCGACATGAGGAGGAAAGGAGGGAGGCGGAACGCTAAAGGATCGCGATGGACGCCACGATCCAAACCTAGGCAGCAGCGTTAGCGCAGATGCGAGAAGCAATGGAGGTAAGAAAATAAAAACTAAAATTCTTATTAATTCAGCGTAAATGACTTACTAATATGTAGCATTTAATGTTTGCAATGACAGGCTATGGCTTGGGCGCAAGGTCTGGGAATCCAGCTACCGGTATTACCACCGGTCCTTCCAGACGATCCTTCTTCAGCGGGTCAGGTAAGTTTCTATGTAATCCTTCTTCTCCAGCGTAATAAGATTGAGATAGATGAAAGAGAGAGATAGTTAGATAGAAGAAAATGATTGAGATAGAAGAATGATAGAGATAGAAGAAAGAGAGACAAAAGAAAGAGTGAAAGATAGATAGAGTAGGATAGGAATGAAGAGAGAGTAAGATGTAGATGGAGATAGAGAGAGGGGAAGATAAAGGGAGGGAGATGTAGATGGAGATAGAGGGAGGAAGATAGAGGGAAAATGATAGCAATAGAGAGATAGAGTGAGAGAGAAAGATAGAGTGAGAGACAAAGAGAGAAATGAAAAGAGAGAGGAAGAGAGGGGATCTAGATGAAGATAGAGGGAGAGGAAAGGAGAGAGAGATGTTGATGTATTTATATTCTAACTCTAAGTTTCATTAATTGCAGGATCCGCGACGTCTGCACAAATGCCGTCGCCGTCACTACCGCCGCCTGGAATGAGGCGCGATGACGACTTCGACTTCGGAGGTGGCTCCGGAGGTGGCTACGGAGGTCAGATGGGCGAGTGAGCCCTTTTGTTTGCTTTGTTGATGACGATGTGAGATGTATTGGAATTTATTAGTTTGTGATTGTGATGATGTTTCCTCTATGATGATGATCTTTGCTATGTGTATATAATGTGTGTATTAAATCTGTTCTGTGATTCTGGCCATCGAGCCGGATAGTTTTTTCTGTTTTTTTTTTAAAATAAAAAACCTTATTTGCGATGGCTTTTTATACAGTACCGTCGCAAATAAGGTACCAGACCGTCGCAATTAGGCCACTGCTATTTGCGACGGCCTGGCCGTCGCAAATAAGTTTTAATTGCGACAGCACGGCCGTCGCAAATAGCTCTGTGGGCCCCGGAGGAGGACCCGTGGGCCCAGCCCACTGGACTTATTTGCGACGGTCGAGCCGTCGCAAATAGAGGCACTTAATTGCGACAGCCCGGTCGTCGCAAATAAGCTTTAATTGCGACGGCGGCACCGTCGCAAATAAGGTTGCGGGGCCCACCGGCCCGCGGCAATAACTTGCGACGGCCCTTCCTAGCCGTCGCAATTAAAGCTTATTTGCGACGGTGGCCGTCGCAAATAAGCTTAATTGCGACGATTTATTTGCGACGGCTAAAAACCGTCGCAAATAAAGAAAGCTGTTGCAAATCGCTTATTTGCGACGGCTACGGCCGTCGCAAATCGTTGGGATTCCTGTAGTGAACCAAACAACCCCTATATATTCTCGAGTCGCCGACGCCACCATGCCTCTGTTGCTCTGCCTGAAATCCTGGATTGCGACGGCATTTGGCTTATTTGCGACGGCTACGACCGTCGCAAATCGTTGGGATTCCTGTAGTGAACCAAACAGCCCCTATATATCCTCGAGTCGCCGACGCCACCATGCCTCTGTTGCTCTGCCTGAAATCCTGGACGCGGGAGCACCGTGACGGGAGGGCGTATTCCCACTAAATTTAACTAACCCAATCTTGACCCGTCAACTAAATTTAATATTTTAAATTAATTGTTTTGACATTTTTGATGTCATAATTCAACATTTAAAAAAAACGTACACCATAAAATGTTGCTTCAATTTGTATGAAATCATTAAAGTTTTGCTTTCTTTAAAAAGAATTCAAGTTGGATAACATGTGGTTCAGACGAATTTGAAATTGGAGTTATAACTTGGAAGAATAATACATTTAAGGCCCTATTTGGATAAAAAGTATTTTTGTAGTTTTATGTGACACCACAAATTCTCAAAAATACCATAATCTCTTCTGCATCAAAATATTTGTCACCAGTTAATTCATTTTTGAACTAATCAGTTACAAATATTTTGAATCAAAAGAGAGTAGTATTTAAAATTTCAGGTGTGGAACAAACGTTGCGGTTTTGCGAAGTGTGGCAAATACCAAGGTATCTTTGCACATTATAAATGTGTGTTTGGTTTGAGGACAATGTGGGATGGATTGAGTCCATCCCGATTTTTAGGGATGGAATGGTTCCATTTTCTATTTGTCTTAAGGGGTAAGATGATCCTTGTTTTTTTGTTTGATTGAAGGGATGAAGAAGGATGGAAATTGCCGACATCTCATGTCCGTTAACTGTCTGTCACTTGATCATTTCGTCAAACAACTTGTGGACGAACATGAGCAGTGGTTCTGCATGTGAAGAAGCACGTGCATACATGAGCGGCTAGCTTGTACTTGCTCGTGAGTGGCGAGTGTGTTGCACTGAGCGCACCATGGAAGACTAAGCAGCTCGAGCGCGTCCTTCGCCAGCTCGGCCTAGAGCAGGAGGACTCAATCGACGACGAGTGCAGCACAAGTCTGGAGCAGGACGGCGAGCAACGTGACACCGTAGGAAGGACGGCGACCAGCGTGGCACCGCAGGAGGCCGACGACAGTAGCCACGTTGGCCTTAGCGAGCGACGTAGTCGGCGGTGGCCAGCTGCGCGATGTTAACGACGGTCGAAGGCAGGGGCTGAGCGGCGCATCTAGCGACCGGCAGGCGCACGCGTGAGAGGTTGGAACGGAAGCTGACACCGTCGAAGTAGGATGGATCGATCCGGCCGAATTTGGGAGGATGAGTCTGTCCCAAATTTGAGGAGAATATTCCTTTCTTGGGATGACTTCATCCCACCTGTCTTCAAAACAAACACGAGTAGAAGTGGGTTCGCTTCATACCGTTCCACTTCATTCCACAAACCAAACGCACCCTAAAATTCCAATCCAGAATGGGCCGCAAAGCAGTTCTGCAGGAGGCCTGAGTGGATCTGCTGCAATGGTCTACTCTGTTCTTTGGGCCTGGACCGCCGCAAGTTGAATCCCAAGTGGACCCGGCTCAAGGAAAGGAAAGAAGACCACGCCCGAAAAAGAAGCCGATCCCCCGTCCTCACACAGAAGCCCGTCCCGTCCTCTGTCCACTTGACGCCGTCTCCCCCCCTCTAGACGACGAGGAGACGACCGCGTCGCCGCCGCCATCGCCCTCGACCCATCTCGTCGCCGTCCTCGCAGAGCCTTCACAGTCGGCCGATCTCCGATCACCTACCGCACCGTTCCTCATACGTATTCTCCCAAAAGTACTCGAGCCCTTGGGTGATTAGGGCTGCCGCTATCTCGCAAAAATAATCCCCTGTGCTGTATCGCGCTTCCTCTGCGCTGGAACTTCTCTGCTCACCGACTTAGCCATCGTCGCAACAGCCAAGGTGCGTGGATCTGGTTCTCTCGCTCCCGTATACTTTGGTCTGATTCCAGAAGACGCGGAGTTCCGCAAGGTTTTGTGACTCGTTCTTTGGATCCGTGATTTGTAAGAATTAACAGAACCACGAATTCCTAGGTTTTTGTGATGGGGTCGTGGGATGTGTGATTTGCAGGAACTTGTAGAACCAGAAATTGCTCCATATACCATGTTGGTGTTGAGACCATGGATTGTGTGGATATATTTTTGTTAACGAATTGATTAAGATCAAGTGAATTTGAAATTAATTCTGCCAAGTTGTATTTATCCAGGTGCCTTTCATATCTAGTTGGTGGAGCACTCGGTGATAATTGGTTGCCAAATTGTTATGTGTTGATGCAATTATTGATTTCTCACGTACTTGGCTATGTTTTAGTACAAAATGGATTAACTATTTGGTATGTTACCTTGGTCAAATACTCAGGAGTGTGTAACATGTGATTCGAGTCGTTTATTTCATTCAGATCTCCAATTGAATTGTATGTTTTGTTGGTACGAGGTGTAAAAGAAATATTGACAACCTGACAAATTTCTTCTTTAATGAGTAGTTGTTGATCCAAAAAATGCTGTCTGATCTAGGTCTCAGTGCTCCACTAAGGGTCCAAAGTTTAGGTGATTAGTGTGGGAAAATATGACCAAAACAAAAATTGGCATGCATTAAGTAAGAGCTTGGATGCTCCTTTTGAAATGCATAACTCGTAGCTGTATTCTTTCTGTCAGAATGTTAATCTAGTATCGTGCAAAATTTTGAAAACAGAGGGAAACTTTGATTATGATTTTGTCCATGTGTGCACATACGTCTACTGTTGTTCAACTAAACAATTGATGTGTTGAAGTTCTTTCCTCCCATGCAGGCTTTAGTTCCTAGGTCCTCAAGCCTTTTCTTGAATGGCAACATCTTTGGATGTTCCGCTGGATGATTTGATTAAGAGCAGGAACGGAAGGGGACGGGGAAGAGGCAGGGGTCAAGGAGGGGGTCGTGGCCGAGGTGGTGGCCAAAGGTTAGCCCGAGGTTCATGGCGTGGGCGTGGTGCTGGCACCTTTCGTGGAAGGGGTTTAGGGGTGCCTTCACGAAGGCCACTTGGTGTTAACACTCGGGCATCATCGTTTACCATTGCCAAGGCAAGAACAAAACTATCACTGTTTTTCACTATATCAAGAATACAAATTACAGTAGGTAAATGACAAGAAGTGGAACACCACTGCTAAAAGGGGACAGCCTTGGTTCACAGTTCAGGCCATATCTGCTATCTTTTAGCTGTGGAACTCGAAGAGTACATGATGGATTTCTCATTTTGAGCCATTTTCTGCTGAGTATGTGGATGACAAGATTTATGTTGGTTTGTGCTGGCTAATGCTTCAAAGTTCAAACTGAAAACCTTGTCTCTACCCAGTGCTAGCATATTGGTGAACCACATATTTTTTTGGATGAGGTCTTTGATTTGTACAGGAATAGCATCCATTCTATGCAATGGTATAGGCCTTTATAATTTTGCTGATGCTAGATGACCCATCAAGTACCATGGATTGATAAGTCTTGTGTTTTTATACTAATACTTTCTCGTTACAATCTGGGCTATGGAACATTGCAGTCAATCAATAAAACCAAGGATTTTGTGTGGAGACATGATCTATTTGAGGACAGCATCGTGGCTGCTGGACTTTCTGGTATAGAATCTGGTACAAAGCTGTATATTTCAAATTTACACTATGGAGTGACGAAGGAAGATATACAGGTAGCTGGATCTTCATATGCATACTAGGATATCTGACAGCCACATTCATGTTCAACATTTTCAAAGCTGATATCTGTCCATGACATTGCTTCAGGAGCTTTTTTCTGAGATGGGTCATTTGAAGCACTGTGCTGTTCATTATGACAGTAATGGGCGGCCAACAGTAAGTCTCTCCCTGACTCTTTGTCCTTTCTACGAATTGAGTATTTCTGTAATTTGGTATTGTTGATTTGTATGTCGTGCTGGACATTTTCTCATGTTATGTTTCAGAATTTTGGTTCCCTTCTGCCTTGACAATGATTAGCTGTTTGGAAGATTTTGGTTTCTATAATTCGTTGATTATTTGTGATTTGATTCGATAGCTAATGGCAGTTATGATCTAATTTGAAGCAGTGTTTTAAATCCTCGCCCGGACGCCTAGGCGCCCGCCGGCCGCCTTGACGCCTAGGCGAGGGCAGCAGCAGAAGCGAGCAGGGGAGGGGGAGGGGCGCCACAGCAGAGGAGGAGGTTGTGACGAGTGTTGGAGCAGGGGAGGAGGGAGTGCCGGGGGCAGGAGCAGCGACGTGCGACGGATGACGGGCCAGGCGACGATCGATGGCACAATCGAGCAGGGACTAGGGAGCGGAGGCACCGATCCAGGGGTAGGCAGCGGTGATTGTAAGGCCCAGAGGGCCATTTAACTCTAGTTTTTTTTTCAGGACAGGCCAATCGAGCCGTTCGATTTTCATGTACCGATCCAGCCGACCGCGTCCGGTCTGTTTCTGCTTCCCGGTGCTTTGTGTCGATCGAGCCAGCCGTCGCTTCTTCTTCCCCCGAGCTTTGTCTCCAACCACGGCAGCGACCCGCGTCTCCCCTACCCCCCTACCCCCCCCCCCCCCCCCCCCCCCCCCCCCCCCCCCCGCGTCTCCCATACAAATAGCCCTTTGGTGCCTTTATTTTTCTGGAGTCCCTTCAACATGTGACATTTTAATCTGTTTTTACGGTTTCTGCTTCTTGAGTTTTGGTATCAATTGTTTATTTGACTCTGTTTTTTTCTAAAATATATGTTAATTGACCATTCAATCACTACCTTTCTGCAGTTTACATGTATGATGTGTTTCTTCCAAAACCCAAACTAGACACGATAGTAAATTAGATGTACTTAACAAATAACAAGACATGCAGCGCATATGAAGTTTACTCACTGGTATGTTCATAATTCTTGAACAGGGTTCAGCTGAGGTGATATTTACTAGGAGAAGCGAAGCTCTTCAAGCATTGAAACGATATAATAATGTTCGTCTTGATGGGAAGCCAATGAAGATCGAAGTGATTGGAGCAGATGTGGGTCTATCTGCTGCTTCTGCGACCAGAATTATTGTTGCTCCTGGTGCGAGGGGAAGAGGACAAAGAGAAGTTGTGATGATGTATGCTCTTTTTTGCGAGTGCATATATAGCTTCTGTGATGCCTTTGCTTGTGAATTGACCACTCACATTGTGACAATTCGAATTTTCCGCCCCTTATGTTAAATATTTTTCTTTTCAGGCCTGGTACAAGTGGATTTAGTCGAGGTGGGGCTGGCTCATCTAGTTTTCCACGGTAGGCTATCAAACCTGCATTAAAATTTTTATATAGCACATCTCCCCTGTTATGACCAGCAAAATTGATAACCTCTGTGTACGGTATATTATGATTGATCTCTATTTTTCTTGATGCCTGGTTGTGGGCTGTGGATTCGAGCGCCTCCTTGTTCTATTGAAACTTTGTGCTTACGAGAATCAACGTCTAACTGCATTGTAATTTGGCTAAAAATTGTATGTAATGTCGTAGAACTAATCAATTTGCCTTTTGCCATAAAAACTTTTGAAATTAGTAAATTCTATACAACTATGTTTTTGTTTGATACATGTTCTTTGTCATGATTGGCAAGCCATCTTATCGCACGATTTCATTGCAGTCGATGCTTCTCTTCTCTATTTCATAGAAATTGCATTGCCTTCTAGTAATCACTTTCTATTCTCAGGTGGAAACGTGGAGGTTTTTCTCAAAGAGGAGGAGGAGAAGGGCGTGGTCGCGGTCGTAGCTTTGGTCAGGGACGTGGGCGTGGGCGTGGCTACGTGCGAAAGGTGCCTGTAGGGAAATCAGCTGAACAATTGGACAAGGAGCTTGACAACTATCATTCTGGTGAAATGAATGTGGACTAGAAGGTGCTTCATCCAATTGCACGCAGATGCAGTGTTTTAAAAGGGTGCCTGGCGGGAGCGCGCCTAGGCAATGCCTTTTAAACAATGATTATATGGAGGTCAAGATTGAAGCCAAGATTGCTTTTTTATTTGTTTTTACTACCGAATAATCAACTGTTATTGTGTCTGTCCCCAGCTTGAAGATTAGATTTTTTTAACTGCAGTTTGAGTTTAGTCCTGTGCCACATTTGGATCGTAGCTTAATGTTGGATGATGTTTCAGGTTTTTTGGTTTTCTGCTGTCACCTCTTGCTTCTTAATGGGTTCGCTTTGGTCTGTCAAAATTAGCCTGAACTACCTTTTTCAGGCGGCCGCAGTGAAGTGCTTGGTGAACGAAAATGGGGTACATCCATTGCGGCTTCGAAGATAATGATCTGTGTTTTTTACCTTGGTTATGATCAGAGTTTGCGGCAAGCATGAGAAAGTCCACAAATACCGTGGGACTTTCTGTTGTTTATTTTAGGAAAAAATATATTTTATTTTATAATGTTATGATCAGTGTTTAATAAAGTCTGTGCTATTTTTCTATTCCGCATAACCTTCACATTTTAAAAAATCTGGGATATTATTCATCTGTAATGGTCTCTGATCTGGTTTTATTGACTAGGACTTGAGTGGGTTTAGATACCACGTGGACTGCGGATTTGTATAGTTTGGATTTGATCCGCACCTTGTGCTTGGCTTGCACAAGCTCTTTCTCGTCAGTAGGCATGACCTGCTACTTCTGTGTGCAAAATTTTCACAACACGGTTGTTTCCAGTTTCTTGTTTTAATCTTGTCCGTAGCTCTGTTTGATCTGGTGAAGTTTAATCTACCTGTTCAGTAGTTCGTCATCTCACCAGGTAGACGTTTCTTCTACACGGAATCCAGCTTTGTTTCAACTCTTCTACATAAATCGAATCAATGCAAAATACGTTGATCATTCAGCTCTTTGTAACAGCATTTTATGACAGTAGAATGATAGCAATACCTGTCATGATTGTGCGGTGCTCCGCCTTGGTTGACTTGAGAGAGAGAAGAGAGGTCAGTTTTGAGGATGAAAATAGAGAGAAAATGTTCTTGCAATAATCAACTATCACTTTATTCATTCATTTGCTTTCTATTTATATATGTGATGGTGGCATTCGGCGAGAAGATGCGTCCATTCTGAAAAGGCGGTTAGAACCGCATGTGTCCATTCAAGTGATCACATATTTAATATATTTTGTAACACTCTTCCTTGAGCATTTAACTCCTCGTTAAATGAATATAATCTTCAAAAAATTCAGTGGAAAAAATCTGAAGATGTATATAATTAAATGTTTGTGTAAAACTTCTGAAAATATTGTTAAAACAAAAGAGAGCACAACATCTAAATGTCATATTAGTTTTCATATAAAAAACCCTTTGAGAAAAAGAAGAAAACCGACATTATCTTACATTAGCATTGCCTCATTAAAACTTATTGTGAGAAAACTTATAATACTAAAACTCACATAAGAAAAAAGTACGATTTGATGCTTATTTGTTAGGTAGCTCTATGACAAAGCTCTCTCTAAACTATGTAAATCTCTAAGTTGATGCATACCTATACCATCGACATATTCAGAAAATGTGGAGTATGATATGGACTTAGTGAATAAATCAGTTAAATTATCACATGACTTGTTTCTAGGAGAATAATTTCTCCATTAACTTGAAGTTCACGTGAATAAAATAGTTTATGTGTTATGTGTTTAGTAACATTAGTTTTTACATAACCTGACTGCATCTGAGTAATGCAAGCTGCATTATCTTTATAGATAATGGTTAGTAACTCAATAGACTCAATGCTACATGAGACTTGAATGTGGTTAATCACTCTACATAGTCATGCACATTCACGTGCAACTTCATATAATGTTAATGATTTCGAAGTGATTTGAAGATGTAGCAATTTAAGTCTGTTTACAAGACTTCCATGATATTGTCGTTTGTACGTGTAAGAACATGCATCATGTCTCAGATTTACCGCTGTGGGATCACTTAAATATCCAGCATCGGCATAGCCCATGAGATTTAGATCTTGATTTTTCTGAAAAAAAAGACCTAGATCTGTTGTGCCTTTCAGATATCGAAAGACATCTTAAACTCATTTGTAATGATGCATGGTTGGAGCAGCACTGTATCTTGCCAGTAAATTTACTACAAATGCAATATCGGGTCTTATATTATTTGCAAGATACATAAGTGCTTCAATGGCACTTAGGTATGGGTATTTAAAATTCAATACCTCTTCTCCTTCTTGGCGTGGACGAAATGAATCTGTATCCTTTTCTAAGGCTCTTACCACCATATGAGTCTTAGATGTATAGGTTTTATCCATATTGAACTTCTCCAATACTTTTTGGACATAAGCCGATTGATGTACGAGAACGTCTGCATGAAGGTGCTCCAATTGTAAACCTAAGAGAAATTTAGTTTTTCCTAGATCATTCATCTCGAATTTCATTTTAAGATGATTGTGTGCCTCATTATTATCAAACTCGGTGTCAATGATATTTAAATCATCAACATATACTGAAATAATGCAAAATTCAGTCAAGGATTTACAAGTGAAGACACAAGGATAATCATCATTTGTAGAGTAGCCTTTGTTTAAAAGGAACTCCCTCAGTCAGTTATATCACATCCTTCCAGACTGTTTTAAGCCATATAATGACCTGTTGAGCTTGACACTGTACATGTTGCGTCCTACATTTTTATTCGGTACAGGTATCCTATCAGGGACTTTCACGTATATTCCGAATCTAGTGACCCATATAAATATGCAGTCACGACATCCATCAATTGCAAAGCTAGATGCTTTTGTGTTGCTAGAGATATAAGATATTGGAAAGTTATTGCATTCATTACTGGAGAATATGTTTTATTGAAGTCGATATTGTGTCTCTGCGCGAACCCTTGTGCAACCAGCCTTGCCTTGTATCTCACAACCTCATTGTTTTCATTTCGTTTTCGTACAAAAATCCACTGGAACCCGATAGGGTAGGTTTTAGGAGGTGTAGGTATTACATTATCAGATAACTCTTTTTTTTCAACGAGTCAAGTTATGTCTTGATGACTTCTTTTCAATTGATCCAGTTCGAGCGTTGTTTACACTCTGCTATGGTCTTAGTATCAGGATCATTGAGAAGTTCAACTATCTTATTTAAAAATTATGAGTTGACAACTGTTGTATTACGATCAAGTAATTCTCCGGAACTAGTAAATTGATAGAATTTTTTTGTAGCCCATGAAACTCATCATGGTTTTCCAACATGTGAGAATTAGGGTCTTCCGATCCTCCAGCCTGCTCTATAGTGCACATGTGAGGGTCGGGTCTTGGATTTATCACATTCATTTGATGTCCATCAATATTTTGTTGACTTGCATTTACTTGCTTTGAGGATGATCTTATCCTCATAGTCTTTGGACGCTTATTTGAAACATCATTTTGTTGTATTGCTCTTCCCCTTATCGGAGGTGGAGTGGTTTCAGGATTCAAAGACTTTGTGACACCTTTGTAATGAGTAAACGCATCTAGCAGGTTATTAGCAATTTGCTGTAACTCAATAATTTTCTGAACTTGAAGTTCAGTCTCCTTTGTACGTGGATGAGAGGCAAGGATGATGTTGGTACCCTGCGTACCGGATACCCCTTGGAACTGCAAAGAGTGCAAGGGAACTCCACCTATCTAAGTTGAAGACCTTCGAAGGCCCTACGTGTTACTCCTAACCGTACGTGCCTCCCTCATCTGGTTAGTCCCAGCGCCACCATGTGTATCATAAAACCGGAGCTACAATCCCTACATGGGAATGCTCCGGACTGGATACCTGTGTGGCACCCCCGGACCTAACCCCCGACAGAGGGAAGCTCCGGTACCGACACGTGTACCACGATACCGGATCTACTCATCCAAGACGGTAAGCTCCAAAGCTGCCACGTGTCCAACCGCCAGACCTTCGACCTCAACAGGCAGATTGGTGGACCTCCAATGGCTCGGACCTTCAAGGGACATTAAAGGCTTCAAGACCTGATTATGTGTCATTAATACTATCTTAATGACACACGAAAGGATGACCCTTAATACCATTAACGCCACATTAAAGGGCGTTATCACACTATTAAGGGGAATTAAGCACATTAACTGCGTATTAGGCATCAGTAACCACTAGGGCCACCTGTCGGGCTAGGCTAATGATGTAACAGCCAGCCCTTATACTATAAAAGGACTGGCTGAGCGATACACAGAGGGACTTTTGGCCTCTCTCTGGCTCACGCTCTCATACACTCAATACAACAACAACACACCCGTGGAGTAGGGTATTACGTTCAGGCGGCCAGAACTACGTAAATCCTCGTGTCAAGTCACCATCTTGTTCCGAATCTTCGCGCGCCCTAACCGAACTAAGAAACTCCGCGGGCTGCCAAAGGTAGTACCGGGAGAATTGCCAGCACCAGACTCCGACAGTTGGCGCGCCAGGTAGGGGGCGCCTGAGGTTCCAAGATGGTGAGTTCTGCTGCTGGATCATCCAACGGTAACCACGCTGAGCAACCTGTTGGAGGTAATCCCTCCAACATGCAGCAGCCAGCGGGTGCTGTGGCCCCAGCAGGAGTCATGCCACCACCACCACCGTCCATTCTGGTTAATCAACCTGGACATCGAGATGGGGCGTCCGCGTCGATCACTGCATCGGTGAACAACAACCCCGAACACGCGCTTATTGCTGCGTGTGCTCTTCTCCAACGTCCACCACCTCCAGGAGCACCCCAAGGTGCGATGGAGCAGTGGTGAGATGATGTGGATCATTTGGTTGCAGCAGCAGCTGATGGCATCAATAATCAAGGTCCTCCCCCCTCACAGCGGGCCCCATCACAGCGTCGGACTTTGTCGGGTAGACTCGGTCCGCAAGCTTCGCAGCACAGGAGGCGTGCTGCATCTCAACAGGCGACGTCGCTGCCCTCCGGGGCGCGATGTACTCACACGGTAACAAGGCTTTCGACTCACGACCTCCGGACGGAGCTCGATCGTTGTTACCGGCAACAGGACGACTACACCCACATCGAGCGTGCTCGCGAGAGGCAAGAGGCTCGAGACAGTCCTTCTCCTGAGGGAGTAGGAGGAGGCTGTTCTGCCTTGGCCATGCACCTACGCATGGTCAAATGGTCGCAGAAGTTCCGGCCTCACCTGCTGGAGAAATTTGACGGGACTGTCAATCCCGCCGAATTTCTTCAAATATACTCCGCCGCTATCCTTGCGGCTGTGGGCAATGAGGCCGTGATGGCCAATTATTTTCCTGTGGCTTTGATTGGGACTGCCAGGTCTTGGTTCATGAGCCTTCCACCTGACTCCATCAATAGTTGGGCAGAGTTGTGCCAACAGTTCACCGCCAATTTCGGGAGCTCATACACCCGACCAGGCACAAAACTGGATCTTTTTGCTATCAAGCAAAAAGGAGGAGAGTCATTGAGATCTTTCATCCAGAGGTTCTCCCAAGTACGAAATACCATTCCTTCTATCTCAAGCGCTTCTGTTATTGTAGCATTCAAACAGGGCGTTCGAGACAAGAAAATGCTGGAGAAGCTGGCGACCAAGGAAGTCACCAGCGTCACAGAACTCTTCAGCTTGGCAGACAAGTGTGCCAAGGCTGCGGAGGGTCGTGAAATGCACTCCCAAACACCTCTGGAGGTCAACAAAAAATCCTACAAGGGTGAAGCCACTACCTCCGGGAGTGGCAAGAAGAAGAAAAAGTCCAACGACAAGAAGAAGCCGTCGACCAGCACACCTACTGCCACTGTTGCCGCAGCTCCGGGCGGCCGTGGGCCACGCCCCGAGAAACGACCTCGGTCGTCGTCTGAAGACGGTGGCATCTCCAAGATTAGGTGTCCCATACACAAGACGAACAACCACAACCTGGAAGACTGCCGAGAGGTCCAGAACCTTGTCGAGCGCTACAACAAGCGTCGGGAAGAAGCTCCTTTCCGTCAAAGGGAAGGAAAACAAAAAGTTTACGAAGCTCTGGCTGAAGAGGAGTTAGGCTTTCAGGACCCCAAAAAGGTCTTGAAGTCTATTTACACCTCCGTTGACGATGACTTCGACGTCTCCGACAACGAGCGTCGGAAGACCATGAACACCATCTTTGGTGGTTCATGGGACATCACTTCCCATCGTGTCCTCAAGATAATGCGGCGAGACATGGCCTCTATAGCTCCCAAGGCCAAGGCGGAGCCTCATCGGAAGTGGATGGATACTGCCATCACCTTTGATGCTTTGGACTGTCCTCAAAACATGATCGGAGCTGGCCAACTTCCATTGATGGTATCTCCGACCATCAATAACATCCAGCTCCATCACGTAATGGTGGACGGAGATTCGGGACTAAACCTCATAAGCTTCAAAGCCTTCGTCAAGCTTCAGCTCCGACCTTTGGATCTTCGTCCCTCCCGACCTTTCTCAGGAGTAGGTCTGGGAGCCATAACTCCACTCGGTGCCATTACTCTCCCGGTGACCTTCGAAACTCGGGAGAATTACAAGACTGAGAAGTTGGTCTTCGACGTGGCACAGATCAACTTGCCATTCAACGCCATCTTGGGCAGGCCAACTTTATACAAATTCATGGCTGCTGCTCATTATGGCTACTTGGTGTTGAATATGCCAACACCCTCAGGTGTTCTCTGGATCCGCGGAGATCGCACCGCCGGAGTTACGGCTCTAGAAGAACTCCATGCGCTTGCTACAACCCAAGAGGAAGAATCCGGAAAGGAGCAAGCTCCGAAGCCCCTGAGCATCATCGAGGCTCAACTTCCGCACCTCGTGTGCAACTAAGCGGCGACACCGACATTCCCATCAAAGTCGTCCAAATTGGTTCCGACACTGCTCAGACCACCCGTATATCGGGAGGTCTGAACTACAAATAGGAACTGATGCTCATCACTTTCCTCCGGGCTAATGTCGATGCGTTTGTCTGGCAACCATCACAAATGCCTGGGTTCCATAGGGAGGTGATTGAGCACAATCTGAAAATTTATCCTGACGCTCGGCCTGTACATCAGAAGCCTTGGAAGCAATCAGTAGAGCGATAGAACTTCATACGCCAAGAAGTGAAGAAGTTGCTCGAAACTGGATTCATCCAGAAAGTCTTCCACCCAAAATGGCTGGCAAACCCAGTCGTTGTACCTAAGGCCGGCGGAAAGCTTCGGATGTCTATCGACTACACAACACTGAATAAGGCATGCTCAAAGGATCCATTTCCACTATCTAGAATAGATCATATAGTGGATTCAACCTCCAGGTGTGAATTATTATGTTTCCTAGACGCATGTGACGCCCGGTTCTGAAAAATGAACCAAGCTAACGCATATGTGTGCCCAGGATGTTCACCACACATACACGAGTGCAATCACAAACGATATACAGAAAATTACCACAGAACAAGATTAATTAAACAAATTTTATTACACAAACCAGATTATCCTCGAATACAAGCTCTAATGAATATTAACGACAAGTTCAACTAATGCAGTGGAAATAACTAATTAAGCAAACTAAACAGCTAGGCAGCATAAGCAATAGGGTATAGCGCAGCTCCAAAAATACCACAGACAAAGCTGGCGGTAGACATGGCCTAGAACTCCGCATTATCGCCATTAAACTCCCAATCCTGACCTGCAACTGTTGGGGGGAATATCAAGAGTGAGTACATGTCGTACTCAGCAAGTGTGGAAAGTATGACATGTGGCTTATTCAAATGACGACAATAATAATGGCAAAGTGCTGAAAAGTACATTAAAACATTTGAAAAGCAATATATTACGTATATGTGAAGTAAACCCATCATAATCATAAGTAATACCATAATACCAGTCCACAATTCACCATCCTCATCAATAATTCCAGATTTCACCATTTGCCAATAACCATATTCAATACCAGGAATAAATCCATAACCGTCCATAACCATTAACAAACCATAATTAAATGTGTAGTGTAGTTTTCCCATCCCAATTAATTAAGCAATGCAAAAGGTAAAAATCCTTCCCGACTCTCTATCATATGTCCCAGGTGACAAGGGTGGTTAAACAAAGCTAGTCAACTTCCTATCATAGGATTTCCCAGCAAATTGACACAAGCATGCAGTTTTACAAACAAAACATTTATTTTAAAACAGGGTCAATATGCTTCAAGGACACTTGCCTTGCTCTTGCGGTCGATTAGGGTCAAAGCCTTTAAACTCTTGGTGCTGTAGATCCTCCGCGGCACTTTCTAGCGCAAATCCGTCTAATCCACACAATAAACATACAAGACAAGAAACACAATCAAAGAGTGCACAAATATTACTCAATATGACATGACATGCATGATTGATGCAAACGCAAAGTAGAACTTGTTACTAGATTGCTTTTAACGATCACTAACTAGTTCTAATAGCTTTTAACAAGTTTATACAGGTTTGGATTCGATTAGATCAAATTTTAGAATTAATTCAACACAATTTAACCAGAAAGATCGGACTAGTCCACTAGGGACCGGACAAGTCCGCACTCTGCGAGATCAGCAGATTAGGGTTTCCTAGATCGACGTGAATTTGGAGATTAGGTGTTGAATTCACGTAAGGAAAAGAGAATAGAAGGTATACCAGGTGTTTAGGACTCCAATGAATCAAGCAACTTGGAGGTAGCACTTGGATCTTGGTGATCTAGGGTTGGTGATGAACTTTGAGACGAATTGGTGATGGAGAACGAAAACTTGGTGAAGATCTTGGTCCTCTTTCTTTTCCTCCTCTTCTTCTTCTTGCTTGGGATCTTCTCCTCCCTCCTTGGTGGTGGCTCTCCACGAACTAGGGTTTGGGTGGGTGGAAAAGTGGCAAATAGATGTCAATCCAAGGGGTGAGGCTGTTTATATAGAGGTGGAGGCTAGGGTTAGATGGATTTCGAGTCTGAGAGGAGTAGAGGCCGGTTTAGAGTCCCACATGGTCTCTAAAAGAGTTAGGCACGACGTCCCTAGGCCCACTTAACGTGAAACCCAAGAAACAAGTCGTAAAACAAAAGATCAACTCGGAGTCGCGAAATATCGGACAAGTCCAGAAAGGACCGGATTAGTCCGAAGTCGTCCAGAGAGAAAATCAGACAAGTCTGGCCAAACATCGGACAAGTCCGACTTTAAACAGAGAGGAAATCAGACAAGTCCGCTGGAACACCGGACTAGTCCGGAAAAGTCCAAGGACTTAGCAAATTTTCAAGGATTCATGGAATATCGGACTAGTCCGCACAAAATCGGACAAGTCCGAAAGTTTCCAGAGCCAAAATCAGACTAGTTCGCAGCAAAAATGGACAAGTCCGTTTTTAGTTAGAGAGAAACCAGACTAGTCCTCAGCAAAATCGGACTGGTCCGCACTTTCCTGCGTTTGAAGTGCGGTTTTGCTCCAAATAAATTTTAAACTCGTTCCTCTTGTTGTGGGTTAATTTTAAACATGTATATGAGTGTATGTAGGGCATGATGCATGAAAATTAGGGTGTTACAAACCTACCCCCCTTAAAATGAATCTCGCCCTCGAGATTCGACACGGAAGAGAAAAGATAGGGAAATTCCTTCTTGAGATCATCCTCCAATTCCCACGTCGCTTCTTTTTCTGTGTGGTGCTTCCATTGAACTTTACACCATCTAATAACCTTGTTCCTTGTGACCCTCTCCTTAGTTTCCAAGATTTTGACCGGTTGTTCGGCATAAGTCAAATCTTCCTCTAGTTCCAATTCTTCCATTGGCACTTGTTCTTCCGGTACTCTCAAGCACTTCTTGAGCTGGGAAACATGAAAGACATCATGGACATCTGAAAGATGAGCTGACATCTCCAACTTATATGCTACTTCTCCTCTTTTGTCCAAAATCTTGAATGGTCCAATATAACGAGGTGCTAGCTTGCCTCTTATGTTAAACCTCTTATGACCTCTCATTGGTGACACCTTGAGGTAAACAAAATCTCCTATTTCAAAGACTACTTTCCTTCTCCTATTGTCCGCATAGCCTTTTTGCCTTGATTGGGCAGCCCTCAAGTTTTCACGAATTATTTGGACTTGCTTTTCGGCTTCTTGCAACACATCCGGTCCAAATACTTGAGTTTCTCCTGCCTCATTCCAGAATAAAGGCATCCTGCACTTCCTCCCATAAAGTGCTTCATATGGTGACATCTTCAAACTTGCTTGGTAACTGTTGTTGTATGAAAATTCCGCGTATGGCAAGCTTTTGTCCCAACTTTTCCCATGCTTTAAAGCGCAAGCTCTTAACATGTCCTCCAAAATCTGATTGGTCCTCTCAGTTTGTCCATCCGTTTGAGGATGATATGCTAAACTAAAATTCAACCTCGTTCCCAAAGCTTCATGCAATTTTTGCCAAAATCTGGAGGTAAATTGAGAACCTCTATCCTAGACTATCTTCTTAGGGACTCCATGTCGACACACAATATGCTCCATGTATATTTCGGCCAATCGTGCAGCTGTATATTTGGTCTTCACAGGGACAAAATGAGCCGACTTGGTTAAGCGATCCACAATTACCCAAATTGAGTCATACCAAGGACTGAGTACGTGGTAAACCAACTATGAAGTCCATTCCGATTTCTTCCCACTTCCATTCCGGATCTTCAATGGTTGCAATAGTCCGGCTGACCTTTGATATTCCGCCTTGACTCGTTAGCACACATCACACAATGCTACGTATTCAGCTATGTCCTTCTTCATGTTATCCCACCAATAGCAAGCCTTCAAGTCTTTGTACATCTTTGTACAACCAGGATGAATTGAGTAAGGCGAGTCATGTGCCTCCTTTAATATTGTCTCCCGAATATGCTTTACATTAGGCACAACGATCCTCTTTCTAAGCCATAAGGTACCATGTTCATCCTCGTCAAATCTGAATTATCTCCCTTCCTCGATCCTGTCCTTGATTTCCTTGATCTCCTCATCCGTGGTTTGTGCTTCTCAAATTTCTTGCTCCAAGGTTGGGTTTAACTCCATCATCTCCGTCTTATTTACAAATCCGAGGTTCAACCTTTCAAACTCCTTACATAACTCGAATGGTAACTCTCGAATCGTGAGTTGATGACTTACTCCTTTTCTACTCAAAGCATCGGCCACTACGCTGGCTTTTCCTGGATGATAGTTGATCTCCAAATCATAATCTTTGATGAGCTCCAACCATCTTCGTTGCCTCAAGTTCAGATCCGTTTGTGTGAAAATATACTTCAAACTCTTATGATCTGTATAAATTTCACACCTATGTCCAAGAATATAGTGCCTCTAAATCTTCAATGCGTGTACCACGACCGTGAGTTCCAAATCGTGCGTGGGGTAATTCTGCTCATGTTTCTTCAATTGTCTTGATGCATAGGCGACCACTTGACCTTCTTGCATCAATACACATCCAAGTCCTTGTCTCGATGCGTCGTACAAATCCAAACTTCTTGCTCACGTCTAGTAATACCAGCACCGGTGCAGTTATAAATCTCTTCTTCACCTTCTCAATGTCGTCCTAGCAAGATAGAGTCCATTTGAAAAGCTTTCCCCTTGTTAGTGTAACACCCTCAATTTTTGCATCCTGCATTGCATACAAGATCATGCATTAAATAGTAATAGAATAAAAGAAAAGATAAAATATACATATATGGTGTAGCAAAGGAAGAAAAAGAAAATAATAAGTATAGCCTAAAACATGTATTAGAGAATAAATCTAAAATATTAATAATAATATATAAAAGAAATATATATAAATAAAATTTATAATAAACAAATATATATAAAAAATAAATAAATAAAACAATAAGATAAATAAAAATAAATAAAATATAAATAATAAAATATAATAATAATAATATATAAAAAAAAGAAAAAGAAAAGAAAAAAAGAAGCCGAGCCGCCAGCCGGCCCCGCGCCGACCGCCGCCTGCGCCCCGGTCCCCGCGCGCGACCGCGCCGCATGCCCCGCCGCCCGAGGCACCCGGGCCCTGCCGCTGCAGCGCCTGGCGCGCGCCCACCCCGCCTCCACGCGCCGCACCACGCAGCGCGCCCGCTGCCTGCGCCCGGCCCCACCCCGCCTCCCACGCGCGCTCACGCGCGCCCGCCCGATTCCCGCCTGGCCCCGCCGCCCACGCAACCGCGCCAGTGCGCACGGACTCTGCGCCAGCCCGATTTTCCCGGTCGCCCACGTGGTCCAGCGCCTATAAAAAAAGGACCGTAGGTCCCTAGGTTTTTCCCCCATCCCGGAAACCGCCGCCGCCCAGAGAAGAAAACGCCACCGCCGGTACAGGAAGAAAAACTCCAGAGAACAGAGGCTGCGCCGCCAGGGAAGAAAAAGAAGAAAAAAAGAGGGGAAGAAGAGGAAGAAAAAGAGGAGGGTGCCACCGTCCACCGGAGATCGTCGCCGTCGTCGTGCCGCCGAGGGACTGCTGCGCCATCCACTTCGTCTACGCATTGTCCCCATCCCGCGACCGTCAAGCCGTCAGATCTACGGTAGGATTTGTTCCCGATGCGAATTTTAGCGACCATATTGAATCTAATAGACATAAATTGATTTTAGTTGCACCATAATATTATTTCTAGCAGCATTAATCCACTCTAAAACCCCCGTAAACTCATATGAACACGTATGAACTAGTTGCATCTAATTAATAAACAACTATAGTTAATTAATTATTGTACTTTGCATGCATGCATATCATCGCATGTTGATTAATGTGTGTGCATCATATTGAATTGTATGTATTTTCTTGTACGTGTGATCACGAGTAGAGGGAAGTGCTCAAGAGATCGTGTACGAGGATTTTCAGAATCAAGATTTCGAAGCGCTTGAGCAACCCCATCCGCCGGAGCAAGGCAAGTGTCCTTGAAGCATATTGATCCTGTTTTAAAATAAATGTTTTGTTTGCAAAACTGCATGCTGTGTCAATTTGATGGGAATCCTATGGTAGGAAGTTTACTAGACTTGTTAAACCACCCTTTTCACCTGGAATTTATGGTAGAGAGTCGGGAAGGGTTTTTACCTTTTTGCTTCGCTTAATTAATTGGGATGGAAAAACCAACACTACACATTTAATTATGTATTAATGATATTCTGGTTAATGTGAACTAGTCAATACGATATGGTAATGGGTGATCTAAGCAAGCCTGGTATGTGGATGGGTTGGGTGTTATGGTGGTTTGCTTGCTTTAGATCTAAGGACCGGTTCATGCGAGAATAAGCCATGACTATAGTGCCACCATGAGGACACGTTATGGGTGCGGCGTAGCTGATTAATTAGGGCTTTGCTAGTGCTGTTTGGACCATTGTGGATGCTCGGGGAAGGGGTAGTCGGATTGGGTTTGTTGATGATTGGTGGGACTACCCTGGGATCCGAATGGCTCAAGAGGGGGCCCTTGGTTGAAGATGTGCTCAGTTGGAGGCATCGCCACCGGTGAAACCTCAGTGGGGTCTAAATAGGCTAGTAATCCCTTCGTAAAGGCTATTTTGTGATCTCTTGGCCACACACCAACGGAAGTGTGTAATGTGACCGACGGGTCATGGGCATAAGGGAGGTTCTTAGTCGCCGAAAGGTGATGAAATCACGAACACGTGGGTAAAGAGGTACAAACTCTGCAGAGTTAATTAAAACTATCATGATAGCCGTGCTCCCGGTTATGAGCACGTGGACGACTTCCATGATTAGAGGGAATTTGGAATTTGGGATGGTTATGGTTTGGTAATGGTTACGGTTGACATTATGATTATGGTTATGGTTATGGATGGAATTATGGTTTATGGTATTGATTATGGTTATTGGCAATGGTAAATTATGGACTGGTATTATGGTGTTATTTATGGTTTATGATGGGTTTACTTCACATAATATGATATATTGCTTTTCAAATGTTTTACTGTACTTTTCAGCACTTAGCCATTATTATTGTCGTCATTTGAATCAGCCACATGTCATACTTTCCACACTTGCTGAGTACGACATGTACTCACTCTTGCAATCCCCCCAACAGTTGCAGGTCAGAATTGTGAGTTTAATGGTGATAATGCGGAGTTCTAGGCCGTGTCTACTGTCAGCTTTGCCTGTGGTGTTATTGGAGCTGCGCTATCCCTTTGCTTAGTTTGCTTAGTTGCTTAATTAGTTTATTTCCGCTGCATTAGTTGAACTTATCATTAATATTCATTAGAGCTTGTATTCGAGGATATAATGAATTATGTAATAAGAGTACTTATTTAATAATTTGAGCTGTGGTAATTATCTGTTTATCATTTGTGAATCACTCGTGTATGTGTGTTGAACATCCTGGGCGCACATATGCGTTAGCTTGGTTCGTTTTTGGAACCGGGCGTCACAGATTGGTATCAGAGCCACATGTTGACTGTAGGACGCAACCTAGATAGAATGGACACTCTAGAGCACATAGGAGCACTCAGGAATCGATGTGTTTTTGCTTGGAGTGCTGTTTGCTATATATATTGTTTGCTTGTGTGCTTAATAGAGGATTTTGGGATGCTTTAGCATTGCCATGTCCACCTAGGCTAGTGTAGCTAGCTGTTTAGTTTCATATCCCTTGATGCATATAGTTGGGGACGTTTTCTAAATTCTTACCTATTGCTTTTCTTCAGATGGTGAGGACTCGCAACCAGAGGGATGTCAATAATGAGGAGGAGAACAATGGAGTGCCTCAGAACAACAACGGACAAGGACCTGCTCATGGAGCTATCAACATTGAGCAGCTTTTGGCTATGCAAAACCAGCTCATGCAGACCATGATATAGACAATGGGACAGCTGCAGGCTGGCAACAACAACAATCAGCCCCACATGCCTCCACCACCACCCCCGCCTCCTCATAACCGATTGGGAGAGTTCATGAGGACTAGGCCACCAACCTTCGCTCAAGCTGCTGACCCTATGGATGCTGATGATTGGCTCAAGTCCGTGGAGAAGAAGCTAGCCATTGTCCAATGCAGTGACCGAGAGAAGGTCCTATTTGCTTCTCATCAACTCGTTGGAGCAGCCGCAGATTGGTGGGATTCTTATTGCAATGCTCATGAGAACCAAGATAGAATTACTTGGGCCGAATTCAAGGAGAATTTTTGTTCTCATTATGTGCTGGAAGGTGTGATGATCTTGAAGAGGCAAGAATTCGAGAACTTAAGGCAAGGAAGATCAAGCGTGAGTGAATATCTCAACAAGTTCACTCAACTCTCAAGGTATGCGCCCAAGGATGTTAGTCGAGACAGCCGGAAGCAATATTTGTTCATGATAGGCCTCAACAATGAAATCCAAGTGCAATTGCTCAATTGTGATTACGTCAATTTCCAGAAGCTTGTGGACAAAGCAATTGTGGTTGAGAACAAGATCCGTGAGATGGAACAAGACAACAAGAGGAAGGCGCCACACCAGGGACAGCAACAAGGAAGTAACGTGCGCCCTCGCTTTGCGCCGCCCAATGTGCCTTATTACAACTCCTCTATTCTTGCTCAGCGCCCTAGTTATGCACCGCGTCCAACTCAGTTTGTGCAGCAGCGCCCTGTCATGCAAGCAATGCCTTATGCGCCTCGTGCTGATTTTCCTGGAGCCAATGCTCAAAACCAAGCTCGTCCCAATAGTTCTGGTGGAATTGAGAAGTGTTATACTTGTGGAGAAGCTGGACACTTTGCGAATCAATGTCCTAAGTCAGGCCTTGGTCAAGGAAACAATGTGCCAAGGCAAAACCCAAGACCTAATGGAGGACAGCCACAAGGAAGCCGTGGACAACAGAACTTTGCTCGTGGCAATGTGAACCATGTCTTTATGGAGGATGCTCAACAAGCAGATGATGTGGTCATTGGTATGTTTCTCGCCAACTCCAACCCCGCGACTATGTTATTTGATTCTGGAGCATCGCATTCATTCATTGCATCGAAGTATGTTGCCAATTATAGTTTGCCTATCTCTCATATGAAGTTTACTCTATTGGTTAAGTCTCCTGGAGGAGAGATGAGGACAAATATAGTATGTCCAAAAGTAAGCCTTAGAATAAGGGGGGTAGACTTCTCCGCCAACCTCATTGTTTTGGATTCTCAAGGGTTGGACATTATACTTGGTATGGACTGGTTAAGGAAGCACAATGGAGTTATTGAGTGTGCCACGAAGACGGTGAAGTTGACCAATGAGGAAGGGATCACCGTAGAATTTGAAGCATCTCAAACCGCACCGAAGCAATTGGAGCTGAACCATGTGGACGGTGCCGCAATTGAGGAGATTCCGGTAGTGTGTGAATTTTTGGATGTTTTTCCAGATGAGTTGCCAGGTATGCCACCCGATCGAGACATTGAGTTTGTTATTGATTTAATACCTGGAACTGCACCTATAGCTAAGAGGCCGTATAGGATGCCTCCTAAGGAATTAGCAGAGCTCAAGAAGCAGATTCAAGAACAACTAGAGAAAGGTTTTATTCGCCCTAGCTCTTCACCTTGGGGAGCGCCCGTTCTATTTGTAGACAAGAAGGATGGAACGCAAAGGATGTGTGTGGATTATCGAGCTCTCAACGAGGTGACCATCAAGAACAAGTACACCTTGCACCGCATAGAGGATTTGTTTGATCAGATGAAAGGTGCCTGTGTATTTTCCAAGATTGATTTGAGGTCGGGATACTTTCAAATGAAGATTAGACCATCAGACATACCCAAGACAGCTTTTAGGACACGGTATGGATCTTATGAGTACACTGTGATGTCTTTTGGATTGACAAATGCGCCTGCCTACTTTATGTACCTCATGAATAAGGTCTTCATGGAGTACTTGGATAAGTTTGTCGTGGTGTTCATTGATGATATTATGATCTACTCGAAGGATGAGAAAGAACATGAGGAACACTTGAAGCTTACCCTGCAAAAATTGAGGGAGCACCAATTGTATGCCAAGCTCAGTAAATGTCAATTTTGGTTACGGGAAGTTTCTTTCTTAGGCCACATTATTTTCGGAGGAGGAGTATCAGTTGACCCAGGGAAGGTGAGAGATGTGCTTAAGTGGGAACCGCCGCAGAACGTCAAGGAAATAAGGAGTTTTCTTGGAATGGCTGGATATTACCGTCGATTCATCAAGGACTTCTACAAAATAGCCAAGCCTATGACGGAGTTGCTAATGAAGGGAAAGGCGTTCCAATGGACTGAAGCTTGTCAGAATAGTTTTGAGGAGTTGAAGAAGAGGTTGACAACAACCCCAATTTTGGTATTGCCGGATGTAAGCAAGAGTTTCGACATCTATTGTGATGCATCAAGACAAGGACTTGGATGTGTATTGATGCAAGAAGGTCAAGTGGTCGCCTATGCGTCAATACAATTGAAGAAACATGAGCAGAATTACCCGACACACGATTTAGAACTTGCAGCCGTGGTACATGCACTGAAGATTTGGAGACACTATATTCTTGGACATAGGTGTGAAATTTATACGGATCACAAGAGTCTTAAGTATATTTTCACACAGACAGACCTGAATTTGAGGCAACGAAGATGGTTGGAGCTCATCAAGGATTATGATGTGGGAATCAACTATCATCCGGGAAAAGCCAATGTAGTGGCCGATGCCTTGAGTCGGAAAGGAGTAAGCCATCAACTTATAGTTCGAGAGTTACCGTCCGAGTTATGTAAGGAGTTTGAACGGTTGAACCTCGGGTTTGTAAATGAGGATGAGATGATGGAGTTAAATCCGACCTTGGAGCAAGAAATTCGAGAAGCACAGACCACAGATGAGGAGATCAAGGAAATCAAGGAAAGAATCGAAGAAGGGAGAGAATTCAGATTTGATGAGGACGAACATGGTACCTTATGGCTTGGAAAGAGAATTGTTGTGCCTAATGTAAAGCATATTCGGGAAACAATATTAAAGGAGGCACATGACTCGCCATACTCAATTCACCCTGGTTGTACAAAGATGTACAAAGACTTGAAGACTTGCTATTGGTGGGATAGCATGAAGAAGGACATAGCTGAATACGTAGCACTATGTGATGTGTGCCAACGAGTCAAGGCGGAACATCAAAGACCAGCCGGATTATTGCAACCGTTGAATATTCCGGAGTGGAAGTGGGAAGAAATTGGAATGGACTTCATAGTTGGGTTACCACGTACTCAGTCCGGGTATGACTCGATTTGGGTAATTGTGGATCGCTTAACCAAGTCAGCTCATTTTGTCCCTGTGAAGACCAAGTATACAGCTGCACGATTGGCCGAAATATACATGGAGCATATTGTGTGTCGACATGGAGTCCCTAAGAAGATAGTCTCGGATAGAGGTTCTCAATTTACCTCTAGATTTTGGCAAAAATTGCATGAAGCTTTGGGAACGAGGTTGAATTTTAGTTCAGCATATCATCCTCAAACGGACGGACAAACCGAGAGGACCAATCAGATTTTGGAGGACATGTTAAGAGCTTGTGCATTAAAGCATGGGAAAAGTTGGGATAAAAGCTTGCCATACGCGGAATTTTCATACAACAATAGTTACCAAGCAATCTTGAAAATGTCACCATATGAAGCGCTTTATGGGAGGAAGTGTAGGACACCTTTATTCTGGAATGAGGCAGGAGAAACTCAAGTATTTGGTCCAGATGTGTTGCAAGAAGCCGAAAAGCAAGTCCAAATAATTTGTGAAAACTTGAGGGCTGCCCAATCAAGACAAAAGGGCTATGCGGATAATAGGAGAAGGAAATTAGCCTTTGAAATAGGAGATTTTGTTTACCTCAAGGTGTCACCTATGAGAGGTCATAAGAGGTTTAACATAAGAGGCAAGATCGCACCTCGTTATATTGGACCATTCAAGATTTTGGACAAAAGAGGAGAAGTAGCATATAAATTGGAGATGCCAGCTCATCTTTCAGACGTACATGATGTGTTTCACATGTCTCAACTCAAGAAGTGTCTCAGAGTGCCGGAAGAACAAGTGCCGATGAACGAGTTAGAACTTCAGGAGGATTTGTCTTATGTCGAGCAACCTATCAAGATCTTGGACGTGAAGGAAAGGGTCATGAGAAATAAGAGGATCCGTTGGTGCAAAGTGCAATGGAAACACCATATAGAAGCCGAAGCTATGTGGGAACGTGAAGAAGACCTGAAGGCAGAATTCCCGCATCTTTTCTCCACGCTGTCGAATCTCGAGGGCGAGATTCACTTTAAGGGGGGTAGGTTTGTAACACCCTCAATTTTCGCATCCTGCATTGCATACAAGATCATGCATTAAATAGTAATAGAATAAAAGAAAAGATAAAATATACATATATGGTGTAGCAAAGGAAGAAAAAGAAAATAATAAGTATAGCCTAAAACATGTATTAGAGAATAAATCTAAAATATTAATAATAATATATAAAAGAAATATATATAAATAAAATTTATAATAAAGAAATATATATAAAAAGTAAATAAATAAAACAAATAAGATAAATAAAAATAAATAAAATATAAATAATAAAATATAATAATAATATATAAAAAAAGAAAAAGAAAAGAAAAAAAAGAAGCTGCGCCAGCGGCCGAGCCGCCAGCCGGCCCCGCGCCCGACCGCCGCCTGCGCCCCGGTCCCCGCGCGCGACCGCGCCGCACGCCCCGCTGCCCGAGGCGCCCGGGCCCCGCCGCTGCAGCGCCTGGCGCGCGCCCACCCCGCCTCCATGCGCCGCACCCCGCAGCGCGCCCGCTGCCTGCGCCAGGCCCCACCCCGCCTCCCACGCGCGCTCACGCGCGCCCGCCCGATTCCCGCCTGGCCCCGCCGCCCACGCAACCGCGCCAGTGCGCACGGACTCTGCGCCAGCCCGATTTTCCCGGTCGCCCACGCGGTCCAGCGCCTATAAAAAAAGGACCGTAGGTCCCTAGGTTTTTCCCCCATCCCGGAAACCGCCGCCGCCCAGAGAAGAAAACGCCGCCGCCGGTACAGGAAGAAAAACTCCAGAGAACAGAGGCTGCGCCGCTAGGGAAGAAAAGGAAGAAAAAAAGAGGGGAAGAAGAGGAAGAAAAAGAGGAGGGTGCCACCGTCCACCGGAGATCGTCGCCGTCGTCGTGCCGCCAAGGGACTGCTGCGCCATCCACTTCGTCTACGCATTGTCCCCATCCCGCGACCGTCAAGCCGTCAGATCTACGGTAGGATTTGTTCCCGATGCGAATTTTAGCGACCATATTGAATCTAATAGATATAAATTGATTTTAGTTGCACCATAATATTATTTCCAGCAGCATTAATCCACTCTAAAACCCCCGTAAACTCGTATGAACACGTATGAACTAGCTGCATCTAATTAATAAACAACTATAGTTAATTAATTATTGTACTTTGCATGCATGCATATCATCGCATGTTGATTAATGTGTGTGCATCATATTAAATTGTATGTATTTTCTTGTACGTGTGATCACGAGTAGAGGGAAGTGCTCAAGAGATCGTGTACGAGGATTTTCAGAATCAAGATTTCGAAGCGCTTGAGCAACCCCATCCGCCGGAGCAAGGCAAGTGTCCTTGAAGCATATTGATCCAGTTTTAAAATAAATGTTTTGTTTGCAAAACTGCATGCTGTGTCAATTTGATGGGAATCCTATGATAGGAAGTTTACTAGACTTGTTAAACCACCCTTGTCACCTGGAATTTATGGTAGAGAGTCGGGAAGGGTTTTTACCTTTTTGCTTCGCTTAATTAATTGGGATGGAAAAACCAACACTACACATTTAATTATGTATTAATGATATTCTGGTTAATGTGAACTGGTCAATACAATATGGTAATGGGTGATCTAAGCAAGCCTGGTATGTGGATGGGTTGGGTGTTATGGTGGTTTGCTTGCTTTAGATCTAAGGACCGGTTCATGCGAGAATAAGCCAGGACTACAGTGCCACCACGAGGCCAAGTTATGGGTGCGGCGTAGCTGATTAATAAGGGCTTTGCTAGTGCTGTTTGGACCATTGTGGATGCTCGGGGAAGGGGTAGTCGGATTGGGTTTGTTGATGATTGGTGGGACGACCCTGGGATCCGAATGGCTCAAGAGGGGGCCCTTGGTTGAAGATGTGCTCAGTTGGAGGCATCGCCACCGGTGAAACCTCAGTGGGGTCTAAATAGGCTAGTAATCCCTTCGTAAAGGCTATTTTGTGATCTCTTGGCCACACACCAACGGAAGTGTGTAATGTGACCGACGGGTCATGGGCATAAGGGAGGTTCTTAGTCGCCGAAAGGTGATGAAATCACGAACACGTGGGTAAAGAGGTACAAACTCTGCAGAGTTAATTAAAACTATCATCATAGCCGTGCTCCCGGTTATGAGCACCTGGACGACTTCGATGATTAGAGGGAATTTGGAATTTGGGATGGTTATGGTTTGGTAATGGTTACGGTTGACATTATGATTATGGTTACGGATGGAATTATGATTTATGGTATTGATTATGGTTATTGGCAATGGTAAATTATGGACTGGTATTATGGTGTTATTTATGGTTTATGATGGGTTTACTTCACATAATATGATATATTGCTTTTCAAATGTTTTACTGTACTTTTCAGCACTTAGCCATTATTATTGTCATCATTTGAATCAGCCACATGTCATACTTTCCACACTTGCTGAGTACGACATGTACTCACTCTTGAAATCCCCCCAACAGTTGCAGGTCAGAATTGTGAGTTTAATGGTGATAATGCGGAGTTCTAGGCCGTGTCTACTGTCAGCTTTGCCTATGGTGTTATTGGAGCTGCGCTATACCTTTGCTTAGTTTGCTTAGTTGCTTAATTAGTTTATTTCCGCTGCATTAGTTGAACTTATCATTAATATTCATTAGAGCTTGTATTCGAGGATATAATGAATTATGTAATAAGAGTACTTATTTAATAATTTGAGCTGTGGTAATTATCTGTTTATCATTTGTGAATCACTCGTGTATGTGTGTTGAACATCCTGGGCGCACATATGCGTTAGCTTGGTTCGTTTTCGGAACCGGGCGTCACAGTTAGCAACTCAGTCATGCGCTACACTACGTTGGAGTAGTCCTTGATGATTGGTTAGCTTTGACATTTATTGCGACGCATCCTTCTTGTCCACAAATAGAACGGGCGCTCCCCAAGGCGAAGAGCTAGGGCTAATAAAACCCTTCTCTAATTGCTCTTGAATCTGCTTCTTGAGCTCCGCTAATTCCATAGGAGGCATCCTATACGGCCTCTTAGCTATAGGTGCAGTTCTAGGTATTAAATCAATAACAAACTCAATGTCTCTATCGGGTGGCATACATGGCAACTCGTCCGGAAAAACATCCAAAAATTCACACACCATCGGAATCTCCTCAATTGCGGCACCGTCCATATGATTCAGCTTCAATTGCTTCGGTGCGGTTTGAGATGCTTCAAATTCTACGGTGATCCCTTCTTTGTTGGTCAACTTCACCGTCTTCGTGGCACACTCAATAACTCCATTGTGCTTCCTCAACCATTCCATACCAAGTATAATGTCCAACCCTTGAGAATCCAAAACAATGAGGTTGGCGGAGAAGTCTACCCCCCTTATTCTAAGGCTTACTTTTGGACATACTATATTTGTCGTCATCTCTCCTCCAGGAGACTTAACCAATAGAGTAAACTTCATATGAGAGATAGGCAAACTATACTTGGCAACATACTTCGATGCAATGAATGAATGCGATGCTCCAGAATTAAATAACATAGTTGCGGGGTTGGAGTTGGCGAGAAACATACCAATGACCACGTCATCCGCTTATTGAGCATCCTCCGTAGAGATATGGTTCACGTTGCCACGAGCAAAATTCTGCTGTCCACGGTTCCCTTGTGTTTGTCCTCCATTGAGTCTTGGGTTTTGCCTCGGAGCATTGCTTCCTTGACCAAGGCCTGACTTAGGACATTGATGCGCAAAGTGTCCAACTTCTCCACAAGTATAACACTTCTTAACTCCACCAGAATTATTGGGACGAGCTTGGTTTTGAACATTTGCAGCAGGAAAATTAGCACGAGGTGCATAAGGCATTGGAGGCCTAGGTGCTTGCATAACAGGGCGCTGCTGCACAAACTGAGTTGGGTGTGGTGCATAACCAGGGCGTTGAGCAGGAATAGAAGGGCTGAAGTAAGGCGCATTGGGCAGCGCAAAGCGAAGGCGCACATTACTTCCTTGTTGCTTTTCTTGATATGGCGCCTTTCTCATATTGTCTTGCTCCATCTCTCGAATCTTGTTCTCAACCACAATCGCTTTGTCCACAAGCTTCTGAAAATTTGCATAATCGCAGTTGAGTAGTTGCACTTGGGTCTCATTGTTCAAGCCCCTCATGAACAAGTATTGCTTCCGGCCGTCCCGACTAACATCCTCAGGTGCGTACCTTGAGACTTGAGTAAACTTATTGAGATATTCACTCACGCTTGATCTTCCTTGCCTTAAATTCTCAAATTCTTGCCTCTTCAAGATCATAACACCTTCCGGCACATAATGAGAACGGAAGCTCTCCTTGAATTCGGCCCAGGTAATTATCTCTTGGTTCTCATGAGTATTGCAATAAGCATCCCACCAATCCGCAGCAGCTCCAACTAGTTGATGAGAAGCAAATAGCACCTTCTCCTAGTCATTGCATTGGACAATAGCTAACTTTTTCTCCACGGACTTGAGCCAGTCGTCCGCATCCATAGGGTCAACATCTTGAGCAAAGGTCGGCGGCCTAGTCCTCATAAACTCTCCCAACCGGTTATGAGGACGTGGGGGTGGCAGTTGAGGCATGTGGGGCTGATTGTTGATGTTGTCAGCCTACAGCTGTCCCATAGTCTGTATCATGGTCTGCATGAGCTGGTTTTGCATAGCCAAAAGCTGCTCAATGTTGATAGCTCCATGAGCAGGTCCTTGTCCATTGTTATTTTGAGGTACTCCATTGTTCTCCTCCTCATCATTGACATCCCCCTGATTGCGAGTACTCACCATCTAAAGAAGAACAATAGGTAAGAATTAAGAAGCGTCCCCAACTAAATGCATCAAGGGATGTGAAACTGGACAGCTAGCTACACTAGCCTAGGTGGACATGGCAATGCTAAAGCATCCCAAAATCCTCTATTAAGCACACAAGCAAACAATATATATAGCAACAGCACACCAACCAGAATACATCAATTCCTGAGTGCTCCTATGTGCTCTAAAGTGTCCATTCTATCTAGGCTGCATCCTACGGTCAACCTGTGACTCTAATACCAATCTGTGATGCCCGGTTCCGAAAAATGAACCAAGCTAACACATATGTGTGCCCAGGATGTTCACCACACATACACGAGTGCAATAACAAATGATATACATAAAATTACCACAGAACAAGATTAATTAACCAAATTTTATTACACAAACCAGATTATCCTCGAATACAAGCTCTAATGAATATTAACGACAAGTTCAACTAATGCAGCGGAAATAACTAATTAAGCAAACTAAACAGCTAGGCAGCATAAGCAATAGGGTATAGCGCAACTCCAAAAACACCACAGGCAAAGCTGACGGTAAGCGGCCTATAACTCTGCATTATCGCCATTAAACTCATAATCCTGACCTGCAACTGTTGGGGGAGAATTGCAAGAGTGAGTACATGTCGTACTCAGCAAGTGTGGAAAGTATGACATGTGGCTTATTCAAATGACGACAATAATAATGGCGAAGTGCTGAAAAGTACATTAAAACATTTGAAAAGCAATATATTACGTATATGTGAAGTAAACCCATCATAATCATAAGTAATACCATAATACCAGTCCACAATTCACCATCCTCATCAATAATTCTAGATTTCACCATTTGCCAATAACCATATTCAATACCAGAAATAAATCCATAACCGTCCATAACCATTAAAAAACCATAACCATCCCAAATTCCAATTTCCCTCTAATCATGGAAGTTGTCCATGTGCTCATAACCGGGAGCATGGCTATCATGATAGTTTTATTTAACTCTGCAGAGTTTGTACCTCTTTACCCACGTGTTTGTGATTTCATCACCTTTTAGTGACTAAGAACCTCTATTATGCCGTCTCACACTTCCGTAGGTGTGTGGCCAAGAGATCACAAAATAGCCTTTACAAAGGGATTACTAGCCTATTTAGACCCCACTGAGATTTCACCGTGGCGATGCCTCCAACTGAGCACATCTTCAACCAAGGGCCCCCTCTTGAGCCATTCAGATCCCAGGGTAGTCCCACCAATCATCAACAAACCCAATCTGACTACACCTTCCCCGAGCATCCATAATGGGCCAAACAGTACTAGCAAAGCCCTAATTAATCAGCTACGCCGCACCCATACTTGGCCTCATGGTGGCACTGTAGTCCTGGCTTATTCTCGCATGAACCGGTCCTTGGATCTAAAGCAAGCAAACCACCATAACATCCAACCCATCCACATACCAGGCTTTCTTAGATCACCCATTACTATATCATATTGACCAATTCACATTAACAGAATAACATTAATGTATAATTAAATGTTTAGGGTAGTTTTCCCATCCCAATTAATTAAGCGATGCAAAAGGTAAAAACCCTTCCCGACTCTCTATCATATGTCCCAGGTGACAAGGGTGGTTAAACAAAGCTAGTCAACTTCCTATCATAGGATTCCCAGCAAATTGACACAAGCATGCAGTTTTACAAACAAAACATTTATTTTAAAACAGGGTCAATATGCTTCAAGGACACTTGCCTTGCTCTTGCGGTCGATTAGGGTCAAAGCCTTCAAACTCTTGGTGCTATAGATCCTCCGTGGCACTTTCTAGCGCAAATCCGTCTAATCCACACAATAAACATACAAGACAAGAAACACAATCAAAGAGTGCACACATATTACTCAATATGACATGACATGCATGATTGAGCAAATGCAAAGTAGAACTTGTTACTAGATTGCTTTTAATGATCACTAACTAGTTCTAATAGCTTTTAACAAGTTTATACAGGTTTGGATTCGATTAGATCAAATTTTAGAATTAATTCAACACAATTTAACCAGAAAGATCGGACTAGCCCGCTAGGGACAGGACAAGTCCGCACTCTGCGAGATCAGCAGATTAGGGTTTCCTAGATCGACGTGAATTTGGAGATTAGGTGTTGATTTCACGTAAGGAAAAGAGAATAGAAGGTATACCAGGTGTTTAGGACTCCAATGAATCAAGAAACTTGGAGGTAGCACTTGGATCTTGGTGATCTAGGGTTGGTGATGAACTTTGAGACGAATTGGTGATGGAGAACAAAAACTTGGTGGAGATCTTGGTCCTCTTTCTTTTTCCTCTTCTTCTTCTTGCTTGGGATCTTCTCCTCCCTCCTTGGTGGTGGCTCTCCACGAACTAGGGTTTGGGTGGGTGGAAAAGTGGCAAATAGATGTCAATCCAAGGGGTGGGGCTGTTTATATAGAGGTGGAGGCTAGGGTTAGATGGATTTCGAGTTTGAGAGGAGTAGAGGTCGGTTTAGAGTCCCACATGGGCTCTAAAAGAGTTAGGCACGGCGTCGTAAAACAAAAGATCAACTCGGAGTCGCGAAATATCGGACAAGTCTGGAAAGGACCGGATTAGTCCGAAGTCGTCCAGAGAGAAAATCGGACAAGTCTGGCCAAACATCGGACGAGTCCGACTTTAAACAGAGAGGAAATCGGACAAGTCCGCTGGAACACCGGACTAATCCGGAAAAGTCCAAGGACTTAGCAAATTTTCAAGGATTCATGGAATATCGGACTAGTCCGCACAAAATCGGACAAGTCCGAAAGTTTCCAGAGCCAAAATCAGACTAGTCCGCAGCAAAAACGGACAAGTTCGTTTTTAGTCAGAGAGAAATCGGACTAGTCCTCAGCAAAATCGGACTAGTCCGCACTTTTCTGCGTTTGAAGTGCGGTTTTGCTCCAAATCAATTTAAAACTCGTTCCTCTTGTTGTGGGTTAATGTTAAACATGTATATGAGTGTATGTAGGGCATGATGCATGAAAATGAGGGTGTTACAATGCATATTCTGGGTATCATCAAATCAAAATGTCTAGGGAAGATGAAGAGAATACTGCCTTCATCACAGTAGATGGGTTATACTGTTACACTGCCATGCCATTCGGTCTCAAAAACGCTGCTTTGAAGTTTGTGCGGGCTATGTACAAAACTTTTGGAGAGCTCATTAGAGATGTAGTGGAAGTGTACGTCGATGACATTGTCGTCAAGATCAAGAACAAGGAGTCATTTCTTGACACCTTACAAGCTGTCTTTGACAAGTTGCGAATCACACGCACAAAGCTGAACCCAGACAAGTGTGTCTTTGGGGTTAGCTCCGGAAAGCTTCTTGAATTCTTGGTGAACCACCGAGGAATAGAGGCGAATTCGGCGAAGATTAAAGCTATTGAAGACATGCGGCCACCAGCTCGCATCAAGGATGTCCAAAAGCTGACTGGGTGTGTAGCTGACCTCAGCATGTTTATCTCAAGACTGGTGGAATGGGCGCTACCTTTCTTCAAAAATTTTGAGGAAGTCCGGACCATTCCAATGGTATGAAGAAGCAGAAAAGGCATTCCAAGAGCTGAAGCAGCTCCTCACCACTCTACCAACTTTGGTAGCTCCGAACCTTGGTGAGCCACTTATGGTTTACATTTCAACAACTGACGAAGTTGTCAGCATGGTCCTGGTTGCGGAAAGATCGAAACCATCCCCAGTTTAGGAATCCAGACCCCTCCGGGAAGGTCCGGAGCTACCTGAAGGTGAGTCTAGGTCCCATCCCCCAGACCCGGATCCTCAAAATGAAAAGTCAAAGGATCAATCTCCTTCAAATGAAGGAGTTACTTTTGCTGAACAAGAAGATCCGGATCCTTCCGGGAGGGTCCAAGTCACTTCAGAAGAAGCTCCGGGTTCTTCTAGCAAGAACCAGGAGGTCCCCGAAAAAGGTCCGGACCCCTCCGGGAGGGTCCGGGTTGATCAGGAGGAAGCTCCGGGCCCCTCCGGGAGGTTCCAGATAGTTCAACACCCAGTGTACTTCATAAGTGAAGTACTTCACGATGCCAGGACTCAGTACTTAGAGGTGCATAAGCTGCTTTACGCAGTTCTTATCGCCTCTTGGAAGCTTCATCACTACTTCCAAGCTCACAAGATTTCAGTGGTAACCTCTTATCCACTGCATGCAATCTTGCATAACCCCAACTCTACTGGGAACATTGCATAGTGGGCAGCGGAATTGGCCGAGTTCGATCTTGAATTCGTCCCAAGACAAGCTATCAAGAGTCAAGCATTGACAGACTTTGTGGCAGAATGAACCCCCTCTCCATCAAATCCTGGGGGCCCCAGTGAGCAGAAACTGGAACCTAAGGTTCCGGTCTTCACTGAGCCTCACTGGACTCTCTACTTCGACGGCTTCGTGCAGAAGCAGGGGGCCGGAGCTGGAATCCTTCTCCTTGCTCCGACCGGGGAGAAGGTCAAGTACATGGTTCACCTTGACTTCAAGGCGACCAACAATAGGGCGGAGTATGAAACACTAATCTATGGGCTCAATGTGGCACTATCATATGGTGTCAAGCAGCTATTGGTAAAGGGTGATTCGCATATCATTATAAAACAAGTCAAAGGTGAATGCTGCTGCAACAACCCCCAACTAGCTGCATATCTTCTTGAAGTCCAGAGGCTTCAGAAGGACTTCGAAGTCCTGGATCTTTGCCATATCCAGTGTCTCTACAATGCTGAAGCTGACGAACACTCGACAAAAGCTTCAACCAAAGCTCCGGATCTCGATGGAACCTTCGTCCGGGGATTGTCAAGACCAACAGCTCAGCCTGCCGAACTGAGCGAAGGGGGCGAGACCAGCACCTTGAAGCTGGCGGTCCCAATGGCCCTGTTACCATGGCGTCCATCAAGGGTCGTAGGTTGTAACACCCTCATTTTCATGTATCATGCCCTACATACATTCATATACATGTTTAACATTAACCCACATAAAGAGGAACGAGTTTAAAATTGATTTGGAACATTTAAAATTGATTTAGAACAAAACCGCACTTAAAATGCTGAAATGTGCGGACTAGTCCGATTTTGCTGAGGACTAGTCTGATTTATCTCTGACTAAAAACGGACTTGTCCGTTTTTGCTGCGGACTAGTCCGATTTTGCATCTGGAAACTTTCGGACTTGTCCGATTTTGTGCAGACTAGTCCGATATTCCAAGAATCCTTGAAAATTGGCCAAGTCCCTAGACTTTTCCGGACTAGTCCAATTCCAGCAGACTTGTCCGTTTTCCTCTCTGACTAAAGTCGGACTTGTCCGATTTTTGGCCAGACTTGTCCAATTTTCTCTCTGGATGACTTCAGACTAGTCCGGTCCTTCCCGGACTTGTCCGATATTTCGCGACTCCGAGTTGATCTTTTGTTTTACGACTTGTTTCTTGGGTTTCACATTAAGTGGGCCTAGGAACGTCGTGCCTAACTCTTTTAGAGGCCATGTGGGACTCTAAACCGGCCTCTACTCATCCCAAACTCGAAATCCATCTAACCCTAGGCTCCACCTCTATATAAACAACCCCACCCCTTGGCTTGACATCTATTTGCCACTTTTCCACCCCACCCAAACCCTAGTTCGTGGAGAGCCACCACCAAGGAGGGAGGAGAAGATCCCAAGCAAGAATAAGAAGAGGAGGAAACGAAATAGGATCAATATCTCCATCAAGTTTTGTTCTTCATCACTAATTCATCTGCAAGTTCATCACCAACCCTAGATCGTCAAGATCCAAGTGTTACCTCCAAGTTTCTTGATTCATTGGAGTTCTAAACACCTGGTATACCTTCTATTATCTTTTCCTTACGTGAATCTGACCCCTAATCTCCAAATTCACGTCGATCTAGAAAACCCTAGTTCGCTAGTTCTGCGAAGTGCGGACTAGTCCGGCCTTGTGCAGACTAGTCCGATTTTCCTAGTTAAATTTTGTTGAATTGATTCTATAATGAGATCTAATCACATCCAAACCTGTATAAACTTGTTAAAAGCTATTAGAACTAGTTAGTGATCATTAAAAGCAATCTATTAACAAGTTCTACCTTGCATTTGCATTAATCATGCATGCCATGTCATATTGAGTAATATTTGTGCACTCTTTGATTGTGTTTCTTGTCTTGTATGTTTGTTGTGCGGATTAGACGGATTTGCACTAGAGAGTGCTGCGGAGGATCTACAGCACCAAGATTTTGAAGGCTTTGACCCTAATCAATAGCAAGAGCAAGGCAAGTGTCCTTGAAGCATATGGATCCTGTTTTGAAATAAATTGTTTGTTTGAAAATTGCATGCTTGTGTCAATTTGATGGGAAATACTATGGTAGGAAGTCTACTAGCTTTGTTAAACCACCCTTGTCACCTGGAATATATGGTAGAGAGTCGGGAAGGGTTTTTTACCTTTTGCTTCGCTTAATTAACTGGGATGGGAAAACAACTAAACCACTCAATTTAATGATGCATGGATGAGATTATGGTTAACATGAACTGGTTAATATGATATGGAAATGGGTGATCTAAGCAGGCCTGGTATGTGGATGGGTTGGATGTTATGGTGGTTTTGCTTGCTTTAGATCTAAGGACCGGTTCGTGGAGCAACCATCCAGGATTTACAGTGCCACCACGAGGCCAAGTATAGGTACGGCGTAGCTGATTAATTAGGGCTTTGCTAGTGCTGTTTGGACCATTGCGGATGATCGGGGAAGGGGTAGTCGGATTGGGTTTGTTGATGATTGGTGGGACTACCCTGGGATCCGAATGACTCAAGAGGGGGCCCTTGGTTAAAGATGTGCTCAGTTGGATACATCGCCACCGGTGAAACCTCAGTGGGGGTCTAAATAGGCTAGTAATCCCTTTGTAAAGGCTATTTTGTGATCTCTTGGCCACACACCAACGGAAGTGTGAGACGACATAATTGAGATTCTATAGTCATTGAAAGGTGATGAAATCACAAACACATGGGTAAAGCGGTACAACCTCTGCAGAGTGTGTCTAAAACTATCATGATAGCCGTGCTTCCAGTTATGAGCAACCTGGACCCTCACATGATTAGAGGAAACTTGGTATTGGGATGGTTTTTGGGATGGTTATGGTTTTGTAATGGTTATGGCTCATTATGGATTAATTTTTGGTATTGGAAATGATTATTGGCAATGGTGAAATATGGAATTATGGATGATGGTAATGAATTCAGACTAGTATTATGATATTACTTATGTTTATGATGGGTTTATTTCACATACATGTAATATATTGTTTTTCAAATGTTTTAATGTACTTTTCAGCACTCAACCATTATTATATTCATCATTTGAATCAGCCACATATCATACTTTCCACACTTGCTGAGTACGACATGTACTCACTCTTGCAATCCCCCCCACAACACTTGCAGGTCAGGATTGGGAGTTTAATGGCGATAATGCGGAGTTCTAGGCCGTGTCTACCATCAGCTTGCCTGTGGTGTTGATTGGAGCTGCGCTATACCCTATCGCTTATGCTGCCTAGCTGTTTAGATTGCTTATTTAGTTTATTTCCGCTGCATTAGTTGAACTTGTCATTAATATTCATTAGAGTTTGTATTCGAGGATAATATGGTTTGTGCAATAAAATTTGGTTAATTAATCTTGTTCTATGGTAATTTTATGTATACTCTTTTGTGATGCACTCGTGTATGTATGTTGAACATCCTGGGCACACATATGCGTTCACTTGGTTCATTTTCAGAACCGGGTGTCACAGATTGGTATCAGAGCCACAAGTTGATCGTAGGACACAACCTAGATAGAATGGACACTTTAGAGCACATAGGAGCACTCAGGAATCGATGTGTTTTTGCTTGGTGTGCTGTTTGCTATATATATTGTTTGCTTGTGTGCTTAATAGAGGATTTTGGGATGCTTTAGCTTTACCATGTCCACGTCGGCTAGTTAGTTGTTTAGTTTCATATCCCTTGATGCATATAGTTGAGGACGTTTTCTAATTCTTACCTATTGCTTTTCTTCAGATGGTGAGGACTCACAACCAGAGGGATGACAATGATGAGGAGGAGAGCAATGGAGTGCCTCAAAACAACATGGGACAAGGATCTACTCAGGGAGCTATCAACATTGAGCATCTATTGGCTATGCGAAACCAGCTCATACAGACTATGAGACAACTGCAGGCTGGCAGTATCAACAATCAGCCCCACATGCCTCCACCGCCACCCCCGCCTCCTCATAACCGGTTGGGAGAGTTTATGAGGACTAGGACACCGACCTTTGCTCAAGCCGCTGACCCTATGGATGCGGATGATTGGCTCAAGTCCGTGGAGAAGAAACTTGCTATTGTCCAATGCAGTGACCGGGAGAAGGTCTTATTTGCTTCTTATCAACTAGTTGGAGCAGCTGCGGATTGGTGGGATTCATATTGCAATGCTCATGAGAATCAGGAGAGAATTACTTGGGCCGAATTCAAGGAGAGTTTTCGTTCTCATTATGTGCCTGAGGGTGTTATGATCTTGAAGAGGCAAGAATTTGAGAACTTAAGGCAAGGAAGATCAAGCGTGAGTGAATATCTCAATAAGTTCACTCAACTCCCGAGGTATGCCCCAGAAGATGTTAGTCGGGACAGCCGGAAGCAATACTTGTTCATGAGGGGCTTGAACAATGAAATCCAAGTGCAACTACTCAACTGTGATGATGCCAATTTTCAGAAGCTTGTGGACAAAGCAATTGTGGTTGAGAACAAGATTCGTGAGATGGAGCAAGACAATAAGATAAAGGCACTATATCAAGGACAGCCGCAAGGAAGTAATGTGCGCCCTCGCTTTGCGCCGCCCAATGCGCCTTATTTCAGCTGTTCTATTCTTGCTCAACGCCCTGGATTTGCACTGCGCCCAACTCAGTTTGTGCAGCAGCGCCCTGTCATGCAAGCACCTAGGCCTCCAATGCCTTATGCACCTCGTGCTAACTTTCCTGCTGCAAGTGTTCAAAACCAAGCTCGTCCCAATAATTCTAGTGGAGTTATGAAGTGCTATACTTGTGGAGAAGGTGGACACTTTGCGCATCAATGTTCTAGGTCAGGCCTTGGTCAAGGAAGCAATGCGCCGATGCAAAACCCAAGACCCAATGGAGGACAGCCACAAGGGAACCATGGACAGTAGAATTTTGCTCGTGGCAATGTGAACCATGTCTCTACGGAGGATGCTCAACAAGCAGATGACGTGGTCATTGGTATGTTTCTTGCCAACTCCAACCCTGCGACTATGTTATTTGATTCTGGAGCATCGCATTCATCCATTGCATCAAAGTATGTTGCCAAGTATAGTTTGCCTATCTCTCATATGAAGTTTACTCTATTGGTTAAGTCTCCTGGAGGAGATATGAGGACAAATATAGTATGTCCAAAAGTAAGCCTTAGAATAAGGGGGGTAGACTTCTCCGCCAACCTCATTGTTGTGGATTCTCAAGGATTGGACATTATACTTGGTATGGACTAGTTGAGGAAGCATAATGGAGTTATGGAGTGTGCCACGAAGACGGTGAAGTTTACCAATGAGGAGGGGATCACCATAGAATTTGAAGCATCTCAGACCACACCGAAGCCATTGGAGCTGAATCATATGGACGATACCGCAATTGAGGAGATTCCGGTGGTGTGTGAATTTTTGGATGTTTTTCCGGACGAGTTGCTAGGTATGCCACCTGATCGAGACATTGAGTTTGTTATTGATTTAATACCTGGAATTGCACCTATAGATAAGAGGCCGTATAGGATGCCTCCTATGGAATTAGCGGAGCTCAAGAAGCAAATTCAAGAGCAACTAGAGAAGGTTTTTATTCGCCCAAGCTCTTCACCTTGGGGAGCGCCCGTGCTGTTTGTGGAAAAGAAGGATGAAACCCAAAGGATGTGTGTGGATTACTGAGCTCTCAACGAGGTAACAATCAAGAACAAGTACACCTTGCCACGCATAGAAGACTTGTTTGATCAGATGAAGGGTGCTTGCATCTTCTCTAAGATTGATTTGAGGTCGGGATATTTTCAAATGAAGATTAGACCATCAGATATACCCAAAACATCTTTTAGAACGCGGTATGGATCTTATGAATACACCGTGATGTATTTTGGTTTGACCAATGCGCCTGCCTACTTTATGTACCTCATGAATAAGGTCTTCATGGAGTACTTGGATAAGTTCGTTGTGGTGTTTATTGATGACATTATGATCTACTCGAAGGATGAGAAGGAACATGAGGAACACTTGAGGCTTACATTGCAGAAATTGAGGGAACATCAATTGTATGCCAAGTTCAACAAGTGTCAGTTTTGGTTGAGAGAGGTGTCGTTTTTGGGTCATATCATCTCAGGAGGAGGAGTATCGGTTGACCCAGGAAAGGTGAGGGACGTGTTGAAGTGGGAACCGCCGCAAAATGTAAAGGAAATAAGGAGTTTCCTTGGGATGGCTGGATATTACCATCGTTTCATCAAGGACTTCTCCAAGGTAGCCAAGCCAATGACGGAATTGTTAATGAAGGGAAAGGCTTTCCAATGGACACAAGCTTGTCAAAACAGTTTTGAGGAGTTGAAGAAGAGGTTGACAACAACCCCAGTTTTGGTATTGCCGGATGTAAGCAAAAGTTTTGATATTTATTGCGACGCATCAAGACATGGACTTGGATGTGTACTGATGCAAGAAGGTCAAGTGGTTGCATATGCATCGAGGCAATTGAAGAAATATGAGCAGAATTAACCCACACATGATTTGGAACTCGCAGCCGTGGTACATGCATTAAAGATTTGGAGACACTATATCCTTGGACATAGGTGTGAAATTTATACGGATTATAAGAGTCTTAAGTACATCTTCACACAAACGGATCTGAATTTGAGGCAACAGAGATGGTTGGAGCTCATCAAAGATTATGATTTGGGGATCAACTATCACCCGAGAAAAGCCAATGTAGTGGCCGATGCTTTGAGTAGAAAAGGAGTAAGTCATGAACTCACAGTTCGAGAGTTACCATCCGAGTTATGTAAGGAGTTTGATCGGTTGAACCTCGGGTTTGTAAATGAGATGGAGATGATGGAGATAAACCCAACCTTAGAGCAAGAAATTCGAGAAGGCCAAACAAAGGATGAAGAAATCCAGGAAATCAAGGAAAAGACCCAAGAAGGGAGAGAATTCAGATTTGATGAGGATGAACATGGTACCCTATGGCTTGGTAAGAGGATTGTTGTGCCTAATGTGAAGCATATTCAGGAGACAATATTAAAGGAGGCACATGACTCGCTGTACTCGATTCACCCTGGTTGTACGAAGATGTACAAAGACTTGAAGACTTGCTATTGGTGGGCTAGCATGAAGAAGGACATAGTTGAATACGTAGCATTGTGTGATGTGTGTCAATGAGTCAAGACAGAACATCAAAGGCCGACTGGACTATTACAACCATTAGAGATTCCGGAATGGAAGTGGGAATAAATCGGTATGGACTTCATAGTCGGTTTACCACGTACTCAGTCCGGGTATGACTCAATTTGGGTAATTGTGGATCGGTAAACTAAGTCAGCCCACTTTATTCCCGTCAAGACCACCTATAATGGAGAGAAATTGGCGGAACTGTATATGGGAAGAATAGTATGTTTGCATGGAGTTCCGAAGAAGATAGTCTCAGATAGAGGTTCACAATTCACTTCCAGGTTTTGGCAAAAATTGCATGAAGCTTTGGGAACGAGGTTGAATTTTAGTTCAGCCTCACCCTCAAACGGATGGACAAACCGAGAGGACCAATCAAATTTTAGAGGACATGTTAAGAGCTTGTGATTTGAAGCATGGGAAAGGTTGGGACAAGAGCTTACCATTCGCGGAATTCTCATACAACAATAGTTACCAAGCAAGCTTGAAAATGTCACCATATGAAGCACTTTATGGAAGGAAGTGTAGGACACCTTTATTCTGGAATGAGGCAGGAGAAACTCAAGTATTTTGTCCGGATGTGTTGCAAGAAGTCGAAAAGCAAGTCCAAATAATTCGTGAAAACTTGAGGGCAGCCCAATCAAGACAAAAGGGCTATGAGGACAATAGGAGAAGGAAAATAACCTTTGAAGTGAGAGATTTTGTTTACCTCAAGGTGTCACTGATGAGAGGTAATAAGAGGTTTAATATAAGAGGCAAGCTAGCACCTCGTTATATTGGACCATTCAAGATTTTGGACAAAAGAGGAGAAGTAGCGTATAAGTTGGAGATGCCAGCTCATCTTTCGGACGTCCATGATGTCTTTCATGTTTCCCAACTCAAGAAATGCTTGGGGAGTACCGGAAGAACAAGTGCCAATGGAAGGATTGGAACTAGAGGAAGATTTGACTTATGCTGAACAACTGGTCAAAATCTTGGAAACCAAGGAGAGAACCACAAGGAACAAGGTGATTCGATGGTGTAAAGTTCAATGGAAGCATCACACAGAAAAAGAAGCAACGTGGGAATTGGAGGATGATCTCAAGAAGGAATTTCCCTATCTCTTCTCTTCCGCGTCGAATCTCGAGGGCGAGATTCATTTTAAGGGGGGTAGGTTTGTAACACCCTCATTTCCATGTATCATGCCCTACATACATTCATATACATGTTTAACATTAACCCACATAAAGAGGAATGAGTTTAAAATTGATTTGTAACATTTAAAATTGATTTGGAAAAAAACCGCACTTAAAATGCTGAAAAGTGCAGACTAGTCCGATTTTGCTGAGGACTAGTCCGATTTTGCTGAGGACTATTCCGATTTCTCTCTGACTAAAAACGGACTTGTCCGTTTTTGCTGCGGACTAGTCCAATTTGCCTCTAGAAACTTTCGGACTTGTCCGATTTTGTGCGAACTAGTCCAATATTCCCAGAATCCTTGAAAATTTGCCAAGTCCCTGGACTTTTCTGGACTAGTCCGATGTTCCAGCGGACTTGTCCGTTTTCCTCTATGACTAAAGTCGGACTTGTCCAATTTTTTTGCTAGACTTGTCCAATTTTCTCTCTGGACGACTTCAGACTAGTCCGGTCCTTTCTAGACTTGTCCGATATTTCGTGACTCCGAGTTGGTCTTTTGTTTTACGACTTGTTTCTTGGGTTTCACGTTAAGTGGGCCTAGGGACGTCGTGCCTAACTCTTTTAGAGGCCATGTGGGACTCTAAACCGGCCTCTACTCATCCCAAACTCGAAATCCATGTAACCCTAGCCTCCGCCTCTATATAAACAACCCCACCCCTTGGCTTGACATCTATTTGCCACTTTTCCACCCCACCCAAACCCTAGTTCGTGGAGAGCCACCACCAAGGAGGGAGGAGAAGATCCCAAGCAAGAAGAAGAAGAGGAGGAAACGAAAGAGGATCAAGATCTCCATCAAGTTTTGTTCTTCATCACCAATTCATCTCCAAGTTCATCACCAACCCTAGATCGTCAAGATCCAAGTGTTACCTCCAAGTTTCTGGATTCATTGGAGTTTTAAACAGCTGGTATACCTTCTATTCTCTTTTCCTTACGTGAATCTGACCCCTAATCTCCAAATTCACGTCGATCTAGAAAACCCTAGTTTGCTAGTTCTGCGAAGTGCGGACTAGTCCGGCCTTGTGCAGACTAGTTCGACTTTCCTAGTTAAATTTTGTTGAATTGATTGTAAAATGAGATCTAATCACATCCAAACCTGTATAAACTTGTTAAAAGCTATTAGAACTAGTTAGTGATCATTAAAAGCAATCTATTAACAAGTTCTACCTTGCATTTGCATCAATCATGCATGCCATGTCATATTGAGTAATATCTGTGCACTCTTTGATTGTGTTTCTTGTCTTGTATGTTTATTGTGCGGATTAGACGGATTTGCGCTAGAGAGTGCCGCGGAGGATCTACAACACCGAGATTTTGAAGGCTTTGACCCTAATCAACAGCAAGAGCTAGGCAAGTGTCCTTGAAGCATATTGATCCTGTTTTGAAATAAATGTTTTGTTTGAAAATTGCATGCTTTTGTCAATTTGATGGGAAATCCTATGGTAGGAAGTTTACTAGCTTTGTTAAACCACCCTTGTCACCTGGAATATATGATAGAGAGTCGGGAAGGGCTTTTTACCTTTTGCTTCGCTTAATCAACTAGGATGGGAAAACAACTAAACCACTCAATTTAATTATGCATGGATGAGATTATGGTTAACATGAACTGGTTAATATGATATGGAAATGGGTGATCTAAGCAGGCTTGGTATGTGGATGGGTTGGATGTTATGGTGGTTTTGCATGCTTTAGATCTAAGGACCGGTTCGTGGAGCAACCATCCAGGATTTATAGTGCCACCACGAGGCCAAGTATGGGTGCGGCGTAGCTGATTAATTAGGGCTTTGCTAGTGCTGTTTGGACCATTGCAGATGCTCGGGGAAGGGGTAGTCGGATTGGGTTTGTTGATGATTGGTTGGACTACCCTGGGATCCGAATGGTCAAGAGGGGGCCCTTGGTTGAAGATGTGCTCAGTTGGAGACATCGCCACCGGTGAAACCTCAGTGGGGTCTAAATAGGCTAGTAATCCCTTTGTAAAGGCTATTTTGTGATCTCTTAGCCACACACCAACGGAAGTGTGAGACGGCATAATTGAGATTCTATAGTCATCGAAAGGTGATGAAATCACAAACACATGGGTAAAGCGGTACAACCTCTGCAGAGTGTGTCTAAAACTATCATGATAGCCGTGCTCCCAGTTATGAGCATCCTGGACCCTCACATGACTAGAGGAAACTTGGTATTGGGATGTTTTTGGGATGTTTATGGTTTTGTAATGGTTATGGCTCATTATGGATTAATTTTTGGTATTGGAAAGGATTATTGGCAATTGTGAAATATGGAATTATGGATGATGGTAATGAATTCAGATTGGTATTACGATATTACTTATGTTTATGATGGGTTTATTTCACATACATGTAATATATTTCTTTTCAAATGTTTTAATGTACTTTTCAGCACTCAACCATTATTATATTCGTCATCTGAATCAGCCACATGTCATACTTTCCACACTTGCTGTGTACGACATGTACTCACTCTTGCAATTGCCCCCCCCCCCCCCCCCCCCCCACAACAGTTGCAGGTCAGGATTGGGAGTTTAATGACGATAATGCGGAGTTCTAGGCCGTGTCTACCGTCAGCTTGCCTGTGGTGTTGATTGGAGCTGCGCTATACCCTATCGCTTATGCTGCCTAGCTGTTTAGATTGCTTATTTAGTGGTCGAGCGCAGCTCTTGTTCGATTTCTCTTTCTTTGATCGAGCGCCGCTGCATTAGTTGAACTTGTCATTAATATTCATTGGAGTTTGTATTCGAGGATAATATGGTTTGTGCAATAAAATTTGGTTAATTAATCTTGTTCTGTGGTAATTTTCTGTATACTCTTTTGTGATGCACTCGTGTATGTGTGTTGAACATCCTGGGCACATATGCATTCACTTGGTTCATTTTCGGAACCAGGTGTCACATAGATGCTGCAGGAAGCTCTGAGCAACCCAGCACGCAAGACTCAAAAGCTCAAGTTAGCTCCGATACATGGATCTCGGAGATCCGGAGCTACTTGAAAGACAACATACTTCCTGAAGACAATGTCTCTGCTGACCGGATAGTCAGATTGGCTAAAAGATACACACTGGTGGAAGGGGATCTCTACCGGCGTGGTGCCAACGGCGTCCTAATGCGGTGCATTACAAGGGAAGAAGGCCGCGAGCTCCTCACGGAAATCCATGGAGGCAAGTGTGGGAACCACGCGTCTTCTCGCACGTTGGTCGATAAAGCCTTCCGGCATGGTTTTTTCTGGCCTACAACACTCCAGGATGCAACCGAGCTAGTGAAGAAATGTGAAACCTGCCAGTTTCATGCGAAGCAAATTCACACACCAGCTCAGCCACTACAAATGATACCTCCGACATGGCCATTCCCTATGTGGGGTATGGATATTTTGGGACCTTTCCCAAAAGCCGTCGGAGGTTACAAGTACCTGTATGTCGCCATCGACAAGTTCACCAAGTGGACGGAAGCAACTCCAGTTGTGACAATAAACAAGCAATCAGCTATCAAGTTCTTGCAGTCCATAGTATGCAGATTTGGAGTCCCAAACAAGATCATAACTGACAACGGGACCCAATTCACAAGTTCTACATTCCAAGGATATTGCGAAGACCTCGTCATTCAAGTCAGCTACGCTTCCGTGGCTCACCCAGCAAGCAATGGCCAAGCTGAGAGAGCAAATGCAGAAATCCTAAAGGGACTCAAGACGCGCACATATGAGCGCTTGAAAAAACATGGAGCAAAATGGATCGAGGAGCTTCCGCCCATCTTGTGGGCAAACAGGATGACTCCAAACCGGTCAACTGGAGAGAGTCACCCTTATTCCTGGTGTACGGAGCTAAAGCAGTCCTTCCTCCGGAAATCACCTTGGGGTCGCTCCGAGTCCGGAACTTTGATGCAGCCACACAGGACCAGCTCCGGCGTGAAGACCTTGACCTCGTTGAAGAGGGAAGGTGCAGAGCAGCTGTTCGAAATGCACGATACCGCCGAGCGCTCCGGCGTTACCACCAAAGGCATGTGCATAGCCGATAGCTCGAGGAAGGCGATCTGGTGCTACGGAGAATACAAACTCGAGAAGGGTTAAAAAAACTTTCCCCTAGCTGAGAAGGACCCTTTCGAGTGATCAAAGTATCCCGTCCCGGATGCGTTCGCTTGGCAACCGGGGATGGGACACCGCTCCCTAATGCTTGGAATATTGAGCACCTCCGTAAGTTTTACGCTTAATATCACAGAGGTGAGTCTATAATTACATATGATGTATGTTATAGCATCATTGTAAAGAGATGGGTAGCTCCTCCAGGAGGACAGCCGGACCTTTCCAGGAAGGTCTGCTAAGTTCAAGCAACACTTGACACAGTCTCAGAACTAAAAGTGTAGTTAGCTACCCTGGGTCGAAAAAGAAATGTAACACACTTAGCTTGGTTCCATACCCTAAGAGTGTACTTGTCTCCCCTGTACCCTGGACCTATAATGAAAGACATCAATATGTGAAAATAGACTCCACGTGCATTTATTTTGTACAAGCTCATTCTTTTTTATTTTTCTCCTTCTTTTCTATAACAAAGTTGTGCAATTCTTAAGAAGTTTTAGCTCGACCAACTCATATATAATTCAAGTTGTATTGTTATTTTTTTTGGGTCTTAACATCGTTGAATGGCCTACTCGCCTGAACGCCAAGTCAATCTAGGTCCGGAGTGTGCTATCGACTCAGCCTAGTCCTGCACCCTAAGTACGCTACTCTACCTACACCCTGGCAGACCTAAGTAAGGTGAGTCCAGAAAATGATTGGACCTGGAGAAAATAAACAAACGTGCTTGATTGTATATAGAATTGCTATTGACCTAAAATTTCATATGGGAATAGTAAGACACAAATGAGTTATAGATAAGAAATGGATTTTACTGTTTTTATTAACTTCAGTGTGCAGGAAAAATGAAAATCCCACGATGATGGTGGACAATGTCGGAGCTATCAAAGCTTCGACATCCCCCAAGGGGGCCCACCGTTGATGTTTTAAACATAGATAGTGGGCGTCGCCGAATCTTCCAAGTTCCGACAAATCCAGGGGGCCAATCGTCAACGTGAAGAAATAAAAGGAGTTGAAGAAAAGATGGTAGAAGGACACCCCAATGGGGTCTGCTATCGACGCTCTACGTGTTGACAATGGTTTCTACCGGAGCTACTAAGCTCCGACAACCCTAGAGGGCCGACCGTCAATGCTCTACGTGTTGATGGTGGTTGCTGCTGGAGCTACTAAGCTCCGACAACTCCAGGGGGCTCCTGCTGTCGATGCAACAAAACTTCGGACCTATACTCTACAAGTTCGAAGTACTCAAGTCTTCACCAAAATGCTACATCCTTTTGGTACATGTTCGCAATCAAATTGTGTACATCTACCAGGGGTCCAAGTAAGACAAAGGTTGAAGACAAAAAATGAAATTCATAAAAATTTTTGGATTTCATTCATCTGAAGACAAGAGATTACAAAATTGGAGAAAAAAAGAGAAGATACAAGTGGGAGCTAAAAGGAGAAAGTCCTAAGTCCTATGGAAGAACAAGGCGACCTTCTGGGCAACCTCCGACACGCTGGTTTTGGCGTGTAAGACCTATGTGTGCTGAATACATTGGCTTGTAGTGAATATACTTGCTTTGACAATAAAAGTTTTGAATATCACCAAAACACCTTTTTTTATCAAGGTCCGACTCTAGCTCCGAGCTACAGCAAAGTCCGACTAGCTTTGGTCAGCTCCGGTGAAGTTTTGTCTTTAGCTCCGGCATGTCTTTGATAGCTCCGACATGTTTTTGATAGCTCCGCCGTGTTTTTGCTAAGGTTCGAAGTTGATTTTATAGCTCCGGTTTTTGGATTACTAGTTCTGACTAGTTTTGGTAAGCTCCGGAGCTAGGTTCTATTAGCTTTTGTTAGCTCCGGCTCAAGGTCCGGGTTGCTCTGGCAAGGTCCGGAACTTGACTGTAGTGTTTCTGCTTTTCATTTGCAATGTTTCGTACTTGCTTTACATGGTTGGAAAGATTGCTTAGTATTCATTTGCTAAGTTTTTGGTGCGTTTTGGTTGATATGGATAATATCGTGTTACTGTGGTTTTGTAACATGCTTATGTGAGGTGCTCACATAAGGTGTTGTGTTCGGAACTAACTTGAGTCAAGTTGAGGACTTGGGCTCGTATGGATTGGTTGTTTATTCATGTGCAGGTGTTGCTTGAGTTCAAGACATGGCTGGTGATGGGATCCATTGGACTAGTCTCAGGGAGGAGATGAGGTTCCAACAACGAAATTCAGGAGGAATTGTGGTTGAGCTGATCAGGAGGTTGCGCAACATGATTGAATCAAGAACAATGCATATGAAGGTATTGTGGACGTCATTGGAAGATGTTTGCACGTGTGCAAGGAGTGCATGGACGTGGCTACATGGTTCCGAGACGTGATGAAGAGATGTGGACGTAAAGAGTTGGTCGGAAAGGTCCAACCGACTAGGTTATGGACTCAGGCTGTGGCTGAGTCGGGTTTGACTCAAATATAGAAAGATTTGAGTTGGTTATGATAGGATTTCGTGTAGGTCACGAATTCGAGTTGTTTAGGAATGTGAGATACATTCCTAAGGTGTTTGGAAGTCTTAAGATTGCTTCTATCTGCGTATAGAAGAATCCTAAGCAGTTATGGAAAGTTACGATTCGTGAACAGAGTAGGATTAGGTTCCTGCTGATTTGAGTTGAGTTGGCTTTCGAGCTGGTTATATAAGCAAGGGAGCCCAGAGCTCGTGGTGCACGACTTTGGGGCTGTTCCTCTTGTGTTCTATTGAATAAAATTCATAGTTTGAAAGAACTTTTGTGCCTTGTTCGTCCGACTTGTTCCAGACAAGTTTTACTCGTCGAGTTTCTGGACAGCACTACCTTTCGTCGGTGGTTTTATCATAACTCGAGTTTTACAGATCCAATTGACGTGATTCTTTTTGGGTTGTCTTTACAACTTGATTATCTACCATCTTTCAAAATTTCACAGTCATTGGATTTGTGTTCTATGATCTACACGAGTTTCTTTGCAGCGTTCCAGAACTGTTTTTTTCTTGGGTAGGACAGATTGACCTTTGTTTGATCTTTCGATCATAGATTGAGTTTTTCTCGACGGATTTGAGTGATTATTTTTGTGTTGTCTTCGTGACTTGATTCTCTCTGATATCTATCACTTTTGTCACGATGAAACACGTTTAGATTAGTCTCACACATGATTTCTTTAACAGATTGTTTTTTCTGCCGAAAGGGTTTGGGGTTTAATTGTTTCTGCTGCGTAAGATTTTTAAATCTACCATTCACCCCCCTCTGGTAGCTTTTCACGTGCTCTTCGATCCTACAATTGGTATCAGAGCCACGGTGCTCTAATATTTGTGATTTGCACGTGTTTTTGACTAATCATCATGGAGAAGTACTCCGCCAAACCTTGTGTGTTTGCTGGTATTGATTTTCAGGTTTGGAAGGCACGCATGGAGGCTTTCATCCAGGCACAAGGATTTGCAATATGGGAGAAGGTATACGAGCCTTACGAAGTGCCATCAAACGATCAAGTTACAGCTACAAATCTGAGAGATGTCGACAACAACAACAAGGCTCGGAACTTGATCATACAAGGATTAACACAAAGCGACTTTGACCGTGTTGCACACCTCCGATCTGCATACGATGTGTGGAAAGCACTTTGTGACTACCACGAAGGATCTAACATGATCAAAGAGGTAAGGCAAGACATGTTCAAGAAAGAATACATGCGCTTTGAGATGCAACCCGGTGAGTCTATTGATGACCTTTTTGCTCGCTTAAATAAGATTCTCAGCAACTTGCGTAGTGTCAATGTTGAATTTTCAGATGTTGAAAATGCTAGGCAATTGCTAAGTGCATTAGATATGTCAATTTGGGAGATGAAAGTCACATCTATTCGTGAATCTACTGTCATGAGTTCACTTACTTTAGATGTGCTATATTCCAAGTTAAAAACTCATGAAATTGACCTAATCTCACGTAAGAACCCCAATAAGCCTATTGCATTTGTTTCACAACGTGATATGTCTAGCTCCGGCAAATCATCATCTTGCAATACTCTTACTTTGTTGTCCTCACTAACTCTGGAGCAGATCAAAGAAATTCCAGAAGAGGAGTTGGCACTCATCTCTACTAGATTCTCAAAAGCATTGCAAAATGTGAGAACTAGAAGGAGAGGAAGCTCCGGACCTCAATGCTGTTTTGAATGTGGTAAAACATGACACTTTCATATAGAATGCCCTAACCTTTCAGGTCCGACCACCCGGGAAGAAAAACAAAGCAAGGTTCGGACCTCCTCTGGAAATTCCAACAACAAGAAGAAAGGTACCATAGGACGTAAGATGATCAACAGTTTCATCACCGCGCTTCAAGAGTTCAGTTCAAGCGACGTGGACATTGGAAGTGATGAAGATGAATATGATTTGGCAAACTTGTGCTTCATGGCGGGCAAGTCAAGATCAAGTATGGAGGAGGCAGAACACAACAGCAACAATGAAGAGGTATATCCTACTCGCAAAGAAATGTGTGATGCTATTTCTCGTGCCACTATTATTGTTAAGAAAAAGGACAAAAAGCTTAGGGATAGTGCTGCTAAAATTGAATCACTAGAATCTGAAATCAACCGTTTAAAAACTTTGATTCCTAGTGATGATGCATGTTCCTCATGTGATTTAATATGTGAACAATTGTCCTCATTAATAAGTGCGCACACCTCCACACTTGATAAACTTGAGTTAGAAATTGAAAAGAACAAAGAGCTTGCTGCACTTAATGATAAAAACTTGAAAGATGCTAGCTGTTCTACAATTGATTTGCATTGTTCCACTTGTGACGATCTTGATAAGAAACTACAGGATGCTATGAATGAAATTTCTATATTGAACAATGCTTTACGTTCTCATGAAGTTAAATTTTGTTCAAATTGCAAACTAAAAGGAAAAACTTCATGTGAAAATTGTCTTGATCTGTCCAATAAACTTGATGACATGCATAGGACATTAGATCGGTTTTGTAATGGGAATAAGAACCTAAACTTACTGCTGAATTCTTCCAAGTCTTGCAATGATAAAACTGGTTTAGGTTTTGATTCTCATGCTCATGCTAATGCACATCCACCTAAAATTTTAAAGTCATTAGGAAGTGGTTTGATTCAAACAGTTCTTAAACAAAAAGGAGTGGTTTCCAAATCTGCAGGAGTGTTGCCTCATTCGGTTTCAAATAAAAATATTGCTTGCTCATCTAGACATGAACACAAAGTTAAATTTCAATGTACCTTCTGCGGTAGAGATGGTCATGTCATAGATTTTTGTTATAGACTAGCTAAACAACAGAAAAGGGAAAGAATGGTTGCTAGATCTCATAACTTTCATGCAAAATTTGCTGCACACATTGAACCGAATGTACAACATGCTGTTTTGAGTCAAAAACATTCAAAGTTTACCTACGAACCTTCTGTTTTTGCCTCCGGAGCTACTGATTTTTGTGCTACACAAGTAACACCTTATAGGTTAGTAGTTAAGAATAAAAAATCTCAAACTTTGACTCATAAACCTGCTGTTTTGTCTCAGATTTCGCGTGTTTTTCCTGCTGCACGTCGCGTGACTCAGTACTGGATTCCTAAATGCCTTTTGACTAACCCCAGTATTGAGTCATCGACGTATTGTGCTTTTATGTAGGTTACACGTTTGAGGAAGGAGAACATTTGGATTGTGGATTCAGGTTGCTCACGCCACATGACCGGTAACAAAGATTGGTTCTCCTCCCTCTCTTTTGTGTCACATGTAGAGAATGTTACTTTTGCCGATAATTTTTCAACTCCTATAATTGCTAAGGGTTCGGTTAGAGTAAATGATCACTACACTTTGAAGGATGTGGCACTTGTCAAAAATTTGAAATACAACTTGCTTTCTGTTTCACAATTGCTAGATGAAAATCTGGAAAATTTGGGCTGATGCATTAGCAACCGCTTGTTATGTCTCAAATCATGTTTTCTTGCATGCTAAGCTAGGTAAAACACCATATGAGCTCCGGTTTGGACATAGGCCTAGTGTTACACACTTTCGGGTCTTTGGTTGCAAATGCTTTGTTAAGAAACATGGTAATCTTGATAAATTTGAACCTAGATCCATTGATGGCATGGTTCTTGGTTATCCATCTCATACTAGAGGCTACCGTGTGCTTCTACTTGACACTAACAAAATTGTGGAGACTTGTGAAGTGTCTTTTGATGAATCTAGCCCAGGTACTAGCTCAAACATTGCAGGTCCAGATCCATATCGCAGGGGGAGAGCATTTTCATTGAAGATGAGGAAGAATTGGAGTTGCTGCCAGAAAATTCAGCAGCTAAAGACTTTGGTTTAGCTCCAGATGTTAATTCTCAACCAGCACCGACAACCATCAATGCTGATTCAAATCATACTCAAGCCACAAGCTCATCCATTTGTGATGAACATGAAGAAGAAGAAGCTTGTGAGACATCTGTTCCCCTACGGTTTTACAAAGATCATCCCCCACAACAGATGATTGGAAGCTTGCACAAACGAGTCAAACGGTCCAGGTTTTGCGATCCAAACTCTCATGCTCATTCTGCTTTTGTTGCTTCTTTTGAACCCAAAGATATATCACACGCACTCACTAATGAATCTTGGATTATTTCCATGCAAGAAGAGTTAGAAAATTTTGAAAGAAATAATGTTTGGAAACTTGTACCTCCACCTCAAGGTCACACTTTAATTGGAACTAAATGGGTATTTAAAAATAAACAAAGTGAGGATGGGGTTGTGGTTAGGAATAAGGCTAGGTTCGTTGCTCAAGGTTTCACTCAAGTTGAAGGTCTAGATTTTGATGAAACTTTTGCTCCTATCGCTAGATTAGAAGCCATAAGAATTTTGTTAGCTTTTGCAGCATCTAAAGGTTTTAAGGTATATGAAATGTATGTTAAAAGTGCTTTTATTAGTGGCTACATAGATGAGGAGGTTTATGTCAAACAACTATCGGGTTTTGGAAATCCAGATTTTCCTAATCATGTTTACAAACTTTCCAAAGCCTTATACGGTCTCAAACAAGCCCCTAGAGCATGGTATGATAGGTTAAAAACATTCTTACTTGAAAAGGGGTTTACCATGGGCAAGGTAGATAAAACTCTTTTTGTGCTTAAGCATGTCAATGACTCATTATTCGTTCAAGTGTATGTGGATGATATTATCTTTGGTTGTGCTTCTCATGATCTTGTGTCCAAGTTTTCAGCAATGATGAGTTCCGAATTTGAAATGAGTATGATGGGTGAACTCACTTACTTTTTAGGGCTGCAAATCAAGCAAACCAAGGAGGGTACCTTTGTTCATCAAACGAAGTATACCAAAGACCTCCTAAGGCGCTTCAACATGGACAAAAGCAAGCCTCTTCGGACACCAATGGGAACAGCAACAACACTTGAACTTGATGAAGATGGTGAACCCATGAATCAAAAAGACTATAGAAGCATGATCGGATCACTTTTGTACCTCACGGCATCAAGACCGGACATACAATTCAGCGTATGTCTTTGTGCACGATTTCAAGCCTCCCCACGTGTTTCACATCGTCAAGCCATCAAAAGGATTCTCAGGTACTTACATGGAACTCAAGAATTTGGCATTTTCTTCCTCAACCGTTACTTTGAAATCTTTTTCAGATGCTGATTTTGGGGGTTGTAGGATTGATAGGAAAAGTACTTCTGGTGCTTGTCATTTTCTTGGTAATTCTCTTGTTGCTTGGTCCTCTAGAAAACAAAATTCAGTTGCACAATCCACAACCGAATCTGAATATGTAGCTGCTGCTAGTGCTTGCTCTCAAATTCTTTGGATTGTTCGAACACTTAAGGACTATGGGGTTGATATAGATAGTGTTCCACTATTCTGTGATAACACTAGTGCCATTTGCATTGCTAAAAACCCCGTGCAACATTCTAGAACTAAGCACATTGACATTAGGTATCACTTTCTCCGAGATAACGTTGAAAAAGGAAACATTGTGCTTCACCATGTAGATATCGAACAACAATTGGCTGACATTTTTACAAAACCTTTGGATTTCACTCGTTTTTGTTACATTCGTAGTGAAATAGGGGTTATGCATCCTCATGGCTTAAATTGAGGGGGAGTTTTTGAAACTTGGGAATTCTTTGTGTGAATCTGAAATTAAAATTATATGAGCATAGTATTTCATACATATATGACTCTGTGATTCCTTTTACATGCTGAAAGTTCTTACTACATTACCCGTGTTATACATTTTGTAGTTTTTGCCATGTCTAGTAATTGGAATAATTACTTACACTAAAACTGGTCATGGTCGAACTTTCTTGCTGTTTTAAACTTGTTACATGTTCACAAGTGCTTTTAATCATAAAGAATTAATCAAGTAATCAACTCACATGTTGAGTTTTTATGAACAAATATAAATTGAGAAAAGATCAAGAGAATATGCATGCATCGCACTTCTTCTTTTGAGATAGCTTATCATTGCACTTAGATATGAACTTGGAAGAAGTTGTGTATGACTAAAACCATGTCCTTAAGCTTCTGATTGTCAAATGACATAGGCTTGACTTGGTTGGTTAGAATAAGGCAGATGCGCATATAATCTCTTGCAAATATCATATGTTCTAAATTTATGCTTTGAAAAAATAAAATAAAATGCAACAACTAGTGTCATGCCTTCAGGTTTTGAAATAGTTAAGTTTGTGAGATCATGACTTGATTAAATTGAAAATTACATTTGATCTCTAGCATGGCTTACACTACTTTATGTATTTCATTGATGTGATAATGTAAGGTACTTGATAGTATGACTTGGATGAGCTTTGTTTATATGTATATGTTATAATATGCTCATAACAACTAAAGGGGGAGAGATAAATTGTTTATATGCTCATGACTTGCTGAATACATTGTCAAAGGGGGAGAGATAAGCATGAAGAGCAAGAGAATATGTGCATAAGGAGAGATAATAAAGGGGGAGAAATTGTTTTCAAAACTTTTATGTGAATAAGCCAATGTTCGGATTTTAAATGGTGTTACCAATGCATTCATCAAGGGGGAGATTGTAAGACCTATGTGTGCTGAATACATTGGCTTGTAGTGAATATACTTGCTTTGATGATAAAAGTTTTGAATATCACCAAAATACCTTTTTATCAAGCTCCGACTCTAGCTCCGAGCTACAGCAAAGTCCGACTAGCTTTGGTCAGCTCCGGTGAAGTTTTGTCTTTAGCTCTGACATGTCTTTGATAGCTCTGACATGTTTTTGATAGCTCCGCCGTGTTTTTGCTAAGCTCCGAAGTTGATTTTTCTAGCTCCGGTTTTTGGATTACTAGTTCAAACTAGTTTTGGTAAGCTCCGGTGCTAGGTTCTACTAGCTTTTGTTAGCTCCGGCTCAAGGTCCGGGTTGCTCTGGCAAGGTCCGAAACTTGACCTTAGTGTTTCTGCTTTTCATTTGCAATGTTTCGTACTTACTTTACATGGTTGGAAAGATTGCTTAGTATTCATTTGCTAAGTTTTTGGTGCATTTTGGTTGATATGGATAATATCGTGTTACTGTGGTTTTGCAACATGCTTATGTGAGGTGCTCACATAAGGTGTTGTGTTCGGAACTAACTTGAGTCAAGTCGAGGACTTGGGCTCGTATGGATTGGTTGTTTATTCATGTGCAGGTGTTGCTTGAGTTCAATACATGGATGGTGACGGGATCCATTGGACTAGTCTCAGGGAGGAGATGAGGTTCCAACAACCAAATTCAGGAGGAATTGTGGTTGAGCTAATCAGGAGGTTGCGCAACATGATTGAATCAAGAACAATGCATATGAAGGTATTTTGGACATCATTGGAAGATGTTTGCACGTGTGCAAGGAGTGCATGGACGTGGCTACATGGTTCCGAGACGTGATGAAGAGATGTGGATGTAAAGAGTTGGTCAGAAAGGTCCAATCGACTAGGTTATGGACTCAGGCTGCGGCTGAGTCGGGTTTGACTCAAATATGGAAAGATTTGAGGTTGTTATGATAGGATTTCATGTAGGTCACGAATTTGAGTTGTTTAGGAATGTGGGATACGTTCCTAAGGTGTTTGGAAGTCTTAAGATTGCTTCTATCTGCGTATAGAAGAATCCTAAGCAGTTATGGAAAGTTACGATTCGTGAACAGAGTAGGATTAGGTTCCTGATTTGAGTTGAGTTGGCTTTCGAGCTGGTTATATAAGCAAGGGAGCCCAGAGCTCGTGGTGCATGACTTTGGGGCTGTTCCTATTGTGTTCTATTGAATAAAATTCGTAGTTTGCAGGAACTTTTGTGCCTTGTTCGTCCGACTTGTTCCAGACAAGTTTTACTCGTCGAGTTCTGGACAACACTACCTTTCGTTGGTGGTTTTATCATAACTCGAGTTTTACAGATCCAATTGACGTGATTCTTTTTGGGTTGTCTTCACAACTTGATTATATATCATATGTCAAAAATTTCACGGTCATTGGATTTGTGGTCTATGATCTACACGAGTTTCTTTGCAGCATTCCAGAACTGTTTTTCTCTCGGGTAGGACAGATTGACCTTTGTTTGATCTTTCGATCATAGCTTGAGTTTTTCTCGACGGATTTGAGTGATTCTTTTTGTGTTGTATTCGTGACTTGATTCTATCTGATATCTATCACTTTTGTCATGGTGAAACATGTTTATATTTGTCTCACACACGATTTCTTTAACAGATCGTTTTTCTGCCGAAAGGGTTTGGGGTTTAATTGTTTCCGCTGTGTAAGATTTTTAAATCTACCATTCACCCCCCTCTGGTAGCTTTTCACGTGCTCCTAGATCCTACATGGTGGCGTCTCCCTCTCCGTTGATGGGACCTTCAAGCACTGGGTTTAGTGGGAAATGAGGATCCCGGCTTGTGTAGCACGTCAACATGTATTCTGCGATGTTCTGCGCAAGGGATTTTCCTTCAGTTTCCAACTGATCCGCGATGACATCGCCCATCACGCCGAGTTTGTTGCCAACCGAGATCAGCGCCCCCAACGCATGGTCCAACTCCGGCTCTGGAATGCTCGGACGCATGGGGCTAAAGCCCAACGGTGCCAGCGCGACATCGGCTTTGCCCACGAAGTCCCATACTTGTTGAGACTCCGAAGCCCTTGAGCCTCGAATATCCTCCAAGGACCTCTTGGTCGCCTCAAGCTCCGAACCCTCCCGGGCAAGGCGCTCGACCTCCTTGGCGTGCTGCTGAATCCTCTCAGCAACTTGCTTTTCAAGGTCACCAAGCTCCTTCTCCCGGACTTGGATCCGGTTCTGGCGGTCAACCAAGTCTTTCTCCTGGCCTCATACCTTCTTATCCCTGGCGGCAACTTCGGTCTCCCTTTTGGTAAGGTCCTGTCCCCGCTGCCAGGCCTTCTCCTCTTCGCTCTTGCAGAGCTCCTCCAACATTTTGGTGCGCTCTGCAAGGCTCTTGTCACCTAGAGCTAGCCTTTGGACAAGCTCCTCCTCCCTCTTCACGAGGTCATCTCTCAGATCCAGGAGTTTTTGCTCTTCCTCTTCGAGCTTTTTATCTCACTTGTCAAGACCCTCCCGGCGCTTGATGAGGCTTCCGTGGATGGTATTGAGCTTCTCCTGGCGATCATTCGCCGCTTCATTAGCAGCCAGGGTTTGTTCATATATAGCCCGGGATAGATTGTCGAGGGATCGCACCATGTTTTCCCTCTCATCCAACAATTGGCCCCAGTACTCAATCCGGGCCTTCTCCCTCTTGACCCATTCCTCGTCGTCGGCCAACCTTGTTTGCGCCAGCTTGGTCTTGAATTGGAGTCGGTTGCGCCACCTCCTATGGGCTTGGCGCTCCTCCTTGAGGGCCTTGCTGTCGTGATAAAATGCAAGCTGGACCTGACGAAGGCTGGAGCAGGAATGGTCGATGGATAATGACAGAGGGATTAGCTCCGGACCTGCCGGGGTCCTCTCCGCTGACTCCAGCGGGTCCTCCATGACAAAAATTGGGTCCCACTCTACAAGAGCGGTCCCCTGAGCTTCCGCGACACTAGGGCCGCCCTCCGGGAGTGCCTCGGTCGTCGCCGAGGTAGGTCCTGCCACAGGAGTTTCTAACTTCAGAGTCAGCTCCAAAGGTCCCGCCGCCAGGTCATCATCAACTGGCCCCTCAGGCAAGGGCCCGACCGCTTCGTCTTGGCACGCTCGCTCGGGAACGGGTACCTCCGGAACTACCACCCCCGGGGCAGGTAGTGAAGACCCAACCGGAGTTGAGGCCATCTCCGGCCCCGACGCTGGTGCTTCCTCTAATGCCGGTTCAGGCACCGATGCTTCAACCTCCATGGTACCTGCCGGTTCAGGCACTGGTGCTTCGACCTCCACTGGTTCGGGTGCCAGCACCTCCACATCAACCGGCTCAGGCACCGAAACTTCATCAACCGCCGGCTCCGCTTCTGGGGCTTTAGTAACATCCGACTCAAAGGCCGGAACTACAATTACCTCCAGCTATGAGGCCGGAGCATCCGTCATCACATCATCCAAAATCGGAGCTTCAGCCTCCGGAGCTGGTGCTGCTGGTACATCTTCATTCTCGTGGTCGGCGCTACCATGGGAGCTTCGGGAGATGAGTTGAGAACCACGACAGCTGGCGCCGGAACTACCGTGACCTCAGCCACCACCTGGGGCGGTGCTGGAATTGGAGCCGGAGCCTCCGCCTGCACAGCATAGCTTCAACCCCTTTTTTTGGATACCCTGTGGATGAAGGACAAAGAAACCCAAAATATGGTTACAACAAAAATAACAAACTAAGGTAAAAAAGCAAATTTACCTTGAAAGGCTTCTGCTCCAGCTAGCGCGGAAGCTCTTCGCAACTGGTGTAGTAACTCTGGAAGGCTTTTCGGAGCTTGTTGCCGCTGTCAGTGACGTCTTGGTTGGGGCCCCCCTTGACTGAGAAGGACCCTCGGACCTAGAGCCCTTAGCTGGCCCTGGTACCGGAGTCACCTGGTCGGAGCTGGCGTTCTGGGGAGACGCCGATGCTGGAGTTGGTGTCGCCGTCGAAGACCTCCCACGCCGGGGAGAAGGAGCTGTTGTGGAAGGAGCAGGTCTGACGGGCCTCCCATAAGAGTGCTTCAACTTCTTCTTTCGGCTGGAGGGCTCAGCCAACTCTTTGCCCTTGCCTCTGACTTCAGCTCTTTATCTCGGGGCGGAAGCAGGGCCACCCTCGGAAGCTCCGGGGATCACCAATCTGGTGGTCGGACGCCTCTCTACCTCACCGAGGTCGTCAAGCACCGGCATGCTCCTCCGGAGCTCCCTGCTGAACCCTGCCTCCATGTTCAGAGGGAGGAAAGCCGCCGGTGGAGTTAAGTCATCACCCTCTACGTCAGTGCCATGCTGGAACTTCTTGAGATGAAGCTCCAAAGCAGCGCCATCCAAATTGTACTTCAGACCGATTTCAATCTGGTCATCATCCATCACGCTGTTGAGGGCCCAGGCGAACTTCTTCCTCTTCTTCAGCGGAGCCCACCTGTTGACTAGGAAGTTGTAGAAGACCATTTGGGGGGTCACCCCTCCTTCCACACATTCGCAGATCCTGGTCAAGGCAGGGCTGAAAGCCTCTGACAGCACCGGAACCACACTCCAGGCATCGGTGTCAACATTGGGAAGACCCTGAGGCAGCTCCAGCTTCTCGTGCTCCTCTGCCGTGATGATAATCCAATCCTTCTTCCAGTCGTCCCACTTGCCAGAAGGAAACAACCTCAAGTACTTGTAGGGGCATTTCTTGCGCTTCACAAAATAGTAGAAGCCAAGATACTCGGAACTCTTGCCAGTGGTGTGGATGGTGAAGAAGGTACGGAAAAGCTCGACGCAGGGGGGAATACCCACCCACATCTCGCAGAAGTGGACAAATGTTGACACAAGAAGAATAGAGTGGGGGCCAAGGTGGTACAACTGCAGACCATAGAAGTCTAACAGCATCAAGAGGAAAGTTGAGAAAGGTGGGATCAGTCCCACCATGTCGTACGCAGAGAAGTACACCATGTCGCTGCTGCGCTCCTTCTTGAACGGGAGCTCGCCGGTGCGGACCAGATGGTAGTAGGAGTCACTGGACCACCCCATGTAGGTCTGGACCTTCTTCAGATCGTCATCACTTATGAGACAGCTCTTGTGGAGACCCAACTCCATCGCAGCACGGCGGGGCGAGAGAGAAAAAGCAAGCAAAAGTTTGGAGGATTCGAGCGCAAATTCAAATGATGGCGTAAGGAATCCCCAAACCGTGCGCGCTTTCCTTCTTAAGTAAGCCCTCGCAACGCTTGGATGGAAACCACAAAAGGGCCAAGGATACATTTCAAAAATTACACCCTACTTATGACAAAGGGGCCCAGGGCCACCCAGACGATCAAGTCAAGGTCCTTACCCCAGGTGAACAGTTGTCATGATGAGAGGCGGGAAACCCAAGGGCAGCGACCTGACAGGGCGCGCGGAACCGATATGATTTTCGTATCGGGAACCGACGACCTTCAATTGCGTGATATCCACACGCGCAAATCTCACCTGCCACGTCTAGAAGATGCCACGCGGCGATGGTTTAACTTCGAACTATCACCTCAACAGTACATTCAAAAACCCTTGAAGACACGACGCAGAAATCGAAAGATGGACCCACCTCCCGCAGAACGTCTTAATCCAGAAGGTCTCTCCTAGATGTAGGCCAGGGGGCCACTGTCGGTACCCTGCATACCGAATACCCCTTGGAACTGCAAAGAGCGCAAGGGAACTCCACCTATCTGAGTTGAAGACCTCCGAAGGCTCCACGTGTTACTCCTAACCGGACCTTCCTCCCTCATATGGTTAGTCCCAGAGCCACCACGTGTATCATAAAACCGGAGCAACAATCCCTACATGGGAATGCTCCGGACTAGATACCTGTGTGGCACCCCCGGACCTAACCCCTGACAGTGGGAAGCTCCGGTACTGACACGTGTACCACAACACCGGATCTACTCATCCAAGACGGTAAGCTCCGAAGCTGCCACGCGTCCAACCGCCGGACCTTCAACCTCAACAGGCAGATTGGTGGACCTCCAATGGCTCGGACCTTCAAGGGACATTAAAGGCTTCAAGACCTTATTATGTGTCATTAATGCTATCTTAATGACACACAATCGGATGACCCTTAATACCAGTAATGCCACCATTAAAGGGCGTTTTCATGCTATTAAGGGGAATTAAGCACATTAACTGCGTATTAGGCATCAGTAACCGCCAGGGCCACCTGTCGGGCCAGGCTAATGATGTAACGGTCATCCCTTGTACTATAAAAGGACTGGCCGAGCGATACACATAGGGACTTTTGTCCTCTCTCTGGCTCACGCTCTCATACACTCAATACAACAATAACAACACACCCGTGGAGTAGGGTATTACGCTCAGGCGGTCCGAACCACGTAAATCCTCGTGTCAAGTCACCATCTTGTTCTAAACTCCACGCGCCCTAACTGAACTAAGAAACTCCGTGAGCTGCCAAAGGTAGTACCGGGAGAATTGCCAGAACCAAACTCCGACAGATGGATTTATCATTTCAATTATTTTCTCGACTATCACTGATAAATTTATTATCTCACCCTAAAGCTGAAAAATGATCCTCATTAAAAATACAGTCAGCAAACTGGGCCGTGAATAAATCACCCATTAAGGACTCCGAATATTTTAAGATAGACGGGAATTGAAATTCCACGTAGATCCCCAATTTTCTATGAGGGCCCATAGAGGTTCGCTTAGGTTGTGAAATTGGTTTATACAACACATCCAAATTTTCGCAAATGAGAGATATTTTGTTGATCTCCACGCACAAGTTGGAGTGGGGAGTTTGAATGGTATGCAGTTGGTCACAGTTGTAGAAGATCAGCAACGTGTAAAACTGCATAACCCCAACAAGATGTTGGTAAATTGCAACCTTGCAATAATGGCCTAGCTATGAGCTTGATTCTATTTATTAGAGATCCTGCCAAACCATTTTGTGTGTGTGCATATGGAACAAATTACTGTACTTCGATACCTTGAGCCACACAATAATCATTGAAGGCCCGAGATGAAAATTCAGCAGCATTGTCCATACAGATACATGTTATCCTATAGTTAGTATAATTCACTTTTAATCTGTAACACCCTCATTTTCATGCATCATGCCTTGCATACACTCATATACATGTTTAACATTAACCCACAATAGGAGGAACGAGTTTAAAATTGATTTGGAGCATTTAAAATTGATTTGGAACAAAACTGCACTTAAAATGCAGGAAAGTGCGGACTAGTCCAATTTTACTGAGGACTAGTCTGATTTCTCTCTGACTAAAAACGGATTTGTCCATTTTTGCTGTGAACTAGTCCGATTTTGCCTCTGGAAACCTTCAGACTTGTCCGATTTTGTGCGAACTAGTCCGATATTCTAAGAATCTTTGAAAATTTGCTAAGTCCCTGGACTTTTCCGGACTAGTCCGGTGTTCCAGCGGACTTGTCCGATTTCCTCTCTGTTTAAAGTCGTACTTGTCCGATTTTTGGCCAGACTTGTCCGATTTTCTCTCTGGACGACTTCGGACTAGTCCGGTCCTTTCCGGACTTGTCCGATATTTCACGACTCCGAGTTGATCTTTTGTTTTACGACTTGTTTCTTGGGTTTCACATTAAGTGGGCCTAGAGATGTCGTGCCTAACTCTTTTAGAGCCCATGTGGGACTCTAAACCGGCCCCTACTTCTCTCAAACTCGAAATCCATCTAACCCTAGCCTCCACCTCTATATAAACAACCCCACCCCTTGGCTTGACATCTATTTGCCACTTTTCCACCCCACCCAAAACTTAGTTCGTGGAGAGCCACCATCAAGGAGGGAGCAGAAGATCCCAAGCAAGAAGAAGAAGAGGAGGAAATGAAAAAGGATCAAGATCTCCACCAAGTTTCGTTCTTCATCACCAATTCACCTCAAAGTTCATCACCAACCCTAGATCACCAAGATACAAGTGCTACCTCCAAGTTTCTTGATTCATTTGAGTTCTAAACACCTGGTATACCTTCTATTCTCTTTTCCTTACGTGAATTCAACCCCTAATCTCCAAATTTATGTCGATCTAGAAAACCCTAATCTGCTGATCTCGTAAAGTGCGGACTTGTCCAGTCCCTAGCGGACTAGTCCGATCTTCCTGGTTAAATTGGGTTGAATTGATTCTAAAATTTGACCCAATCAACTCCAAACCTGTATAAACTTGTAAAAGCTATTAGAACTAGTTATTGATCATTAAAAGCAATCTATTGACAAGTTCTACCTTGCATTTGCATGAATCATGCATGTCATGTCATGTTGAGTAATATTTGTGCACCCTTTGATTGTGTTTCTTGTCTTATATGTTTATTGTGTGGATTAGACGGATTTGCGGTAGAGAGTGTCGCGGAGGATCTACAGCACCAAGAGTTTGAAGGCTTTGACCCTAATCAACTGCAAGAGAAAGGCAAGTGTCCTTGAAGCATATTGATCCTGTTTTAAAATAAATGTTTTGTTTGCAAAATTGCATGCTTGTGTCAATTTGATGGGAATTCTATGATAGGAAGTTTACTAGCTTTGTTTGACCATCCTTGTCACCTGGAATATATGGTAGCGAGTCGGGAAGGTTTTTTTTTTACCGTTTGCTTCACTTAATCAATTTGGATGGGAAACAACTATACCACTCAATTTAATTATGCATGGATGATATTATGGTTAACATGAACTGGTTAATATGATACGGTAATGGGTGAAAGCCTGGTATGTGGATGGGTTGGATGTTATGGTGGTTTGCTTGCTTAGATCTAAGGACCGGTTCATGCAAGAATAAGCCAGGACTACAGTGCCACCATGAGGTCAAGTATGGGTGCGGCGTAGCTGATTAATTAGGGCTTTGCCAGTTCTATTTGTACCATTAAGGATGCTCGGGGAAGGGGTGGTCGGATTGGGTTTGTTGATGATTAGTGGGACTACCCTGGGATCCGAATGGCTCAAGAAGGGGCCCTTGGTTGAAGATGTGCTCTGTAGGAGACATCGCCACCGGTGAAACCTCAGTGGGGTCTAAATAGGCTAGTAATCCCTTTGTAAAGGCTATTTTGTGATCTCTTGGTCACACACCGACGTAAGTGTGAGACGGCATAATAGAGGTTCTAGTCATCGGAAGGTTATGAAATCACAAACACGTGGGGTAAAGTGGTACAAAACTCTGCAGAGTCTAATAAAACTATCATGATAGCCATGCTCCCGGTTATGAGCACCTGGACAACTTCCATGATTAGAGGGAACTCGGTATTGGGATGGTATTGGGATGGTTATGGTTGGTATTATGGTTATGGTTGGTTATGGATTAATTTCTGGTATTGGATATGGTTATTGGCAAATGGTGAAATCTGGAATTATTGATGAGGATGGTGAATTATGGACTGGTATCATGATGTTACTGATGATTATAATTGGTTTACTTCACATACATGTAACACCTTGCTTTTTCAAATGTTTTAATGTACTTTTCAGCACTTAGCCATTATTATTGTCGTCTTTTGAATCAGCCACATGTCATACTTTCCACACTTGCTGAGTACGACATGTACTCACTCTTGCAATCCCCCCAACAGTTGCAGGTCAGGATTGGGAGTTTAATGGCGATAATGCTGAGTTCTAGGCCGTGTCTACCGTCAGCTTTGCCTTTGGTGTTGATTGGAGCTGCGCTACCCTATTGCTTATGCTGCCTAGTTGTTTAGTTTGCTTAATTAAAGTATTTCCGCTGCATTAGTTGAACTTGTCATTAATATTCATTAGAGGTTGTATTCGAGGATAATATGGTTTGTGTAATAAAACTTGGATAATTAATCTTGTCTTGTGGTAATTTTCTGTATACTCTTTTGTGAATGCACATGTGTATATGTGTTGAACATCCTGGGAACACATATGCGTTAGCTTGGTTCATTTTTCGGAACCGAGCATCAAAGATTGGTATCAGAGCCACAGGTTGACCGTAGGATGCATCCTAGATAGAATGGACACTTTAGAGCACATAGGAGCACTCAGGAATCGATGTGTTTTTGCTTGGTTTGCTGTTTGCTATATATATTGTTTGCTTGTGTGCTTAATAGAGGATTTTGGGATGCCTTAGCATTGCCATGTCCACCTAGGCTAGTGTAGCTAGCTGTTTAGTTTCATATCCCTTGATGCATATAGTTGGGGACGTTTTCTAATTCTTACCTATTGCTTTTCTCCAGATGGTGAGGACTCGCAACCAGAGGGATGGCAATGATGAGGAGGAGAACAATGGAGTGCCTCAGAACAACATTGGACAAGGATCAACTCAGGGAGCTATCAACATTGAGCAGCTATTGGCGATGCAAAACCAACTCATGCAGACCATGATACAAACTATGGGACAGTTGCAAGCTGGCAACATCAACAATCAGCCCCACATGCCTCCACCGCCACCCCCGCCTCCTCATAACCGGTTGGGAGAGTTTATGAGGACTAGGCCACCAACATTTGCTCAAGCTACTGACCCTATGGATGCGGATGATTGACTCAAGTCTGTGGAGAAGAAGTTAGCTATTGTCCAATGCAATGACCGGGAGAAGGTGCTATTTGCTTCTCATGATCTCGTTGGAGCAGCTGCGGATTGGTGAGATGCTTATTGCAATGCTCACGATAATCAAGAGAGGATTACTTGGGCCGAATTCTGTAGGATCAAAGAGCACGTGAAAAGCTACCAGAGGGGGGTGAATGGTAGATTTAAAAATCTTACGCAACGGAAACAATAAAACCCCAAACCCTTTCGGCAGAAAAACGATCTATTAAAGAAATCGTGTGTGAGACTAATCTAAACGTGTTTCACCGTGACAAAAGTGATATATATAAGAGAAAATCAAGTCACGAAGACAACACAAAAAGAATCACTCAAATTCGTCGAGAAAAACTCAAGTTATGATCAAAAGATCAAACAATGGTCAATCAGCCCTACCCGAGAAAAAACAGTTCTGAAACGCTGCAAGGAAACTCATGTATATCATAGACCACAAATCCAATGACCGTGAAATTTTGACAGATGATAGACAATCAAGTTTTGAAGACAACCCAAAAAGAATCACGCCAATTAGATCAGTAAAACTCGAGTTATGATAAAACCACCGGCAAAAGGTAGTGCTGTCCAGAAACTCGACGAGTAAAACTTGTCTGGAACAAGTCGGATGAACAAGGCACAAAAGTTCCTTCAAACTTCGAATTTTATTCAATAGAACACAAGAGGAACAGCCCCAAAGTCGTCCGCCACGAGCTTTGGCCTTCCCTTGCTTATATAACCAACCCTTAGGCCATCCCAATCTCAACTAGGACTCCAATCCTACTCAGATCACGAATCCTAACTTTCCATAACTGCTCAAGATTCTTCTATACGCAGATAGAAGCAATCTTAATACTTTCAAACACCTTAGGAATGTATCCCATATTCCTAAACAACTCAAATTCGTGACACACACGAAATCCTAACATAACCAACTCGATACTTTCCATACCGAGCCATAACCGACTCAGCTAGCAGCCTAAGTCTTCAACCGATACGATCCGATCCTTCTGATCAGATCTTCCTTCCATAATCCGTCTCTAGAAGCATATTGCCATGTCATGCACCTCATGCATACGTGCGAACACCTTCCTTTGACCTTCATATGCACTGTCCTTGATTCAATCATCCTGCGCGACCTCCTGACCCGCTCAACCACAGTTCCTCCCGAACTTGGTTGTTGGAACCTCGTCTCCTCCTGAGACTAGTCCAATGGATCCCGTCACCAGCCATGACTTGAACTCAAGCAACACCTGCACATGAATAAACAACCAATCCATACGAGCCCAAGTCCTCAACTTGACTCAAGTTAGTTCCAAACACAACACCTTATGTGAGCACCTCACATAAGCATGTTGCAAAATCACAGTAGAAACGATATCAACCATATCATCCAAAATGCACCAAAAACTTAGTAAAAGAATACTAAGAAATCTTTCCAACAATGTAAAGCAAGTCCGAAACATTGCAAATGAAAAGCAGAAGCACTGCGGTCAAGTTCCGGACCTTGCCAGAGCAACCCAGAGCTAACAAAAGCTAGTAGACCCTAGCGCCGGAGCTTACCAAAAACTAGTCAAAACTAGTCAACCCAAAACCGGAGCTAGACAAAGTACGTCGGAGCTTAGCAAAAGCATTCTGGAGCTATCAAATATATGCCGGAGCTATCAAAGACATGCCGGAACTAAAGATAAAGCTCACCGGAGCTTACCAAAGCTGGTCGGACCTTACCAAGAAGTCGGACCTAGCATCGAACGTAACCGAAGCTACCCAAACCAAGCCGGACCTACCTTCGGACCTTGTTGTAGCTCAGAGCTAGAGTCGGACCTTGATAAAAAGGTGTTTTGGTGATATTCAAAGCTTTTATCATCAAAGCCAAGTGTATTCACTACAAGCCAATGTATTCAGCACACATAGGTCTTACAATCTCCCCCTTGATGAATGCATTGGCAACACCATCTAAAATCCGAACATTGGCTTATTCTCAATAAAAATTTTGATAACAATTTCTCCCCTTTTGTAAATCAAAAGTAAAATGAGAAGGAAAATTATCCCATATTATCTCTCCCCCTATATTATCTCTCCTTATGCAGATATTCTCTTCATGCTTATCTCTCCCCCTTTGAGAATGTATTCAACAAGTCATGAGATATAAACGAATTATCTCTCCCTCTTTAGTTGTTATGAGCATATTATAACATATACATATAAACAAAGCTCATCCAAGTCATACTATCAAGTAATTTACATTATCACATTAATGAGATACATAAAGTAGTGTAAGCCATGCTAGAGATCAAATGTAATTTTCAATTTAAGCAAGTCATGATCTCACAAACTTAACTATTTCAATACCTGAAAGCATGACACTTGTTGCTACATTTTATTATTTTTCAAAGCATAAATTTAGATCATATGATATTTGCAAGAGATTATATGCGCATCTGCCTTATTCTAACCAACCAAGCCAAGCCTATGTCCTTTGACAATCAGAAGCTTAAGGACATGGTTTTAGTCATACACAACTTCTTCCAAGTTCATATCTAAGTGCAATGACAAGCCATCTCAAAAGAATAAGTGCGATGCATGCATATTCTCTTGATCTTTTCTCAATTTATATTTGTTCATAAAAACTCAACATGTGAGTTGATTACTTGATTAATTCTTTATGATTAAAAGCACTTGTGAACATGTAACAAGTTCAAAACAGTAAGAAAGTTCAACCATGACCATATTTAGTGTAAGTAATTATTCCAATTACTAGACATGGCAAAAACTACAAAATGTATAACACGAGTAATGTAGTAAGAACTTACAACATGTAAAAGGAATCACAGAGTAATATATGTATGAAATATTATGCTCATATTATTTTAATTTCAGATTCACACATAGACTTCCCAAGTTTCAAAAACTCCCCCTCAATTTAAGCCATGAGGATGCATAACCCCTATTTCACTAAGAATGAAACAAATACGAGTGAAATCCAAAGGTTTTGTAAAAATGTCAGCCAATTGTTGTTCGGTATCTACATGGTGAAGCACAATGTTTCCTTTTTCAACATTATCTCTGAGAAAGTGATACCTAATGTCAATGTGCTTAGTTCTAGAATGTTGCACGGGGGTTTTAGCAATGCAAATGGCACTAGTGTTATCACAAAACAGTGGAACACTATCTAGATCAACCCCATAGTCCTTAAGTGTTTGAACAATCCAAAGAATTTGTGAGCAAGCACTAGCAGCAGCTACATATTCAGATTCGGCTGTGGACTGTGCAACTGAATTTTGTTTTCTAGAGAACCAAGCAACAAGAGAATTACCAAGAAAATGACAAGTACCAGAAGTACTTTTCCTATCAATCCTACAACCCCCAAAATCAGCATCCGAAAAAGCTTTCAAAGTAACGGTTGAGGAAGAAGGAACAAAAATGCCAAATTCTTGAGTTCCATGTAAGTACCTGAGAATCTTTTTGACGGCTTGACGATGTGAAGCACGTGGGGAAGCTTGAAACCGTGCACAAAGACATACACTGAATTGTATGTCTGGTCTTGATGCCGTGAGGTATAAAAGTGATCCGATCATGCTTCTATATTCTTTTTGATCCAAGGATTCACCATCTTCATCAAGTTCAAGTGTTGTTGCTGTTCCCATTGGTGTCCGAAGAGGCTTTCTTTTGTCCATGTTGAAGCGCCTTAGGAGGTCTTTGGTATACTTCATTTGATGCACAAAGGTACCCTCCTTGGTTTGCTTGATTTGCAGCCCCAAAAAGTAAGTGAGTTCACCCATCATACTCATTTCAAATTCGGAACTCATCATTGCTGAAAAATTGGACACAAGATCATGAGAAGCACAACCAAAGATAATATCATCCACATACACTTGAACGAATAATGAGTCATTGCCATGCTTAAGCACAAAAAGAGTTTTATCAACCTTGCCCATGGTAAACTCCTTTTCAAGTAAGAATGTTTTTAACCTATCATACCATGCTCTAGGGCTTGTTTGAGACCATATAAGGCTTTAGACAGTTTGTAAACATGATTAGGAAAATCTGGATTTTCAAAACCTGGTGGTTGTTTGACATAAACCTCCTCATCTATGTAGCCATTAAGAAAAGCACTTTTAACATCCATTTGATATAGCTTAAAACCTTTAGATGCTGCAAAAGCTAACAAAATTCTTATGGCTTCTAATCTAGCGACATGAGCAAAAGTTTCATCAAAATCTAGACCTTCAATTTGAGTGAAACCTTGAGCAACCAACCTAGCCTTATTCCTAACCACAACCCCATCCTCACTTTGTTTATTTTTAAATACCCATTTAGTTCCAATTAAAGTGTGACCTTGAGGTGGAGGTACAAGTTTCCAAACATTATTTCTTTCAAAATTTTCTAACTCTTCTTGCATGGCAATAATCCAAGATTCATTAGTGAGTGCGTGTGATATATCTTTGGGTTCAAAAGAAGCAACAAAAGCAGAATGAGCATGAGAGTTTGGATCGCAAAACCTGGACCGTGTGACTCGTTCATGCAAGCTTCCAATCATCTGTTGTGGGGGATGATCTTTGGCAAAATGTAGGGGAACAGATGTCTCACAAGCTTCTTCTTCATTAGGTTCGTCGTAGATTGATGAGCTTGTGACTTGTGGACAATCAGGACCAGCATAGGTGATAGCCGGAGCTTGTTCAATGTCCGGAGCTGGACACGTGTCAACTTCGGAACTACTAGGCAGTATCACCGGCTCTTCTTCATCTTCGAAAATACCCTCCCCCTGATGATACGGATCTGGTCCTGCAACACCGGAGCTAGTACCTGGGCTAGCTTCATCAAAAGACACTTCACAAGTCTCCACAATTTTGTTAGTGTCAAGTAAAAGCACACGGTAGCCTCTAGTATGAGATGGATAACCAAGAAACATGCCATCAATGGATCTAGGTTCAAATTTATCAAGATTACCATGTTTCTTAACAAAGCATTTGCAACCAAAGACCCGAAAGTGTGTAACACTAGGCCTATGTCCAAACCGAAGCTCATATGGTGTTTTACCTAGCTTAGCACGCAAGAAAGCACGATTTGAGACATAACAAGCGGTTGCTAATGCATCAGCCCAAAATTTCCTAGGAGTTTGATATTCATCAAGCATAGTCCTAGCCATCTCAACTAAGGTTCTATTTTTTTCTTTCTACAACACCGTTTTGTTGAGGTATATATGGTGAAGAAAATTGATGATCTATTCCATTTTCAGCACAAAAGTGATCAAAAGATTGATTTTTAAATTCAGTTCCGTTATCACTTCTAATTGCCTTTAAAGATGCTGGGTGATCAATTGATAATCTAAGAAATAAAGTCCTAAAGTGACTAAAGGCTTAATTCTTAGACGCCATAAAGTAAACCCAAGAGTATCTAGAATAATCATCAACAATCACAAGAACATACCATTTACCTCCGAAGGATTGAACACGTGAAGGTCCTACGGTGTCAAGATGCAAAAGTTGACATGGTTCAGTTGTCATGATCATTGTGAGAGGAGTATGTGAACCTGCAATTATCTTAGCATGTCTACAAGATGAGCACACAATTTCTTTGTCTCCTTTAAGCTTAGGCAGCCCTCGTATGCGATCAAGAGCACTAACACGCGTTAGGTGATCAAAGCCTATGTGAGCAAGTCTACGATGCCAAAAATATAAGTCCTTTGAATCATTAGCAACTAGACACCTATGCTTAGAGGAAGACATATCAAAATCAGCTTTAAAAACTCTTCCAAACCGAGACATGTTAAAAATAAGCTCACTATTTGAACCTACAACTTTGCAGCAGTTTTTATTGAAAATAATTTCTAGATTTTCATCTAGCAATTGTGAAACAAAAAGCAAGTTGTATTTCAAATTTTTGACAAGTGCCACATCCTTCAAAGTGTAGTGATTATTTACTCTAACCGAACCCTTAGCAATTATAGGAGTTGAAGAATTATCGGCAAAAGTAACATTCTCTACACGTGACACAAAAGAGAGGGAGGAGAACCAATCTTTGTTACCGGTCATATGGCGTGAGCAACCTGAATCCACAATCCAAATGTTCTCCTTCCTCAAACGTGTAACCTACATAAAAGCACAATACGTCGATGACTCAACACTGGGGTTAGTCAAAAGGCATTTAGGTATCCAGTATTGAGTCACACGACGTGCAGCAGGAAAAACACGCGAAATTTGAGACAAAACAGCAGGTTTATGAGTCAAAGTTTGAGATTTTTTATTCTTAACTACTGACCTATAAGGTGTTACTTGTGTAGCACAAAAATCAGTAGCTCCGAAGGTAAAAGCAGCAGTTCCAAAAGACAAGGTTGAAGCTCCGGAAGCAAAAGCTGAAGTTCTGAAGGAAACAACAGAAGGTCCGGGAGCTCTCGGAGCTATCGAAACTGTCAGAGCTGCTTTTGCGGATTTCTTACTAGAAGGTCCGGAAGCTACCTTTTCAAATTTCTGACTCACTAAAGCAGGTTGTGTTTTTCTAATTGCATGAAAGTTATAAGATCTAGCAATTTTTCTTTCCTTTTTCTGTTGTTTAGCTAGTCTATAACAAAAATCTATGACGTGACCATCTCTACCACAGTAGGTACAATGAAATTTAACTTTGTGTTCATGTCTAGATAAGCAAGCAATATTTTTATTTGAAACCGAATGAGGCAACACTCCTGCAGATTTGAAAACCACTTCTTTTTGTTTAGGAACTTTTTGAACCAAACCACTTCCTAATGACTTTACGATTTTAGGTGGATGTGCCTTAGCATGAGCATGAGAATCAAAACCTAAACCAGTTTTATCATTGCAAGACTTGGAAGAATTCAGTAGCAAGTTTAGGTTCTTATTCCCATTACAAAACCGATCTAATGTCCTATGCATGTCATCGAGTTTATTGGACAGATCAAGGCAATTTTCACATGAAGTTTTTCCTTTTAGTTTGCAATTGGAACAAAATTTAACTTCATGAGAACGTAAAGCATTGTTCAATATAGAAATTTCATTCATAGCATCCCGTAGTTTCTTATCAAGATCATCACAAGTAGAACAATGCAAATCATCTGTAGAACAAGAAGTATCTTTTAAGTTTTTATCACTAAGTGCAGCAAACTTTTTGTTCTTTTCAATTTCTTCATCAAGTCTGTCTAGAGTGGAGGAGTGTGCACTTCTTAGGGAAGACAATTGTTCATATATTAAGTCACATGAGGAACAAGAATCATCACTAGGAATTAAGGATTTCAAACGATTAATTTCAGATTCTAGTGACTCAATTTTAGCAGCATTGTCCCTAAGCTTTTTGTCCTTTTTCTTGACAATAACAGTGGCACGAGAAATAGCATCACACATTTCATTGCAGGTAGAACATACCTCATCGTCTTCACTGTTGTGTTCTGCATCCTCCTGACTTGATCTTGATCTTGTTTTGCCCGCCATGAAGCATAAGTTGGCCAGATCGTCATCATCTTCATCACTTTCAAAGTCTACATCACTTGAACTAAGTTCTTGAAGTGCGGTGATGAAGCTGTTAATCATCTTGCGTCCTATGGCACCCTTCTTTTTCTTTGTATCTTTTGCATAGGAGTGCTTCGTTCTTGTTTTCTTTTCATTCCGGGAAGTAGAACCTGAAAGGTTAGGGCAATCTGAACGAAAATGTCCTGTCTTACCACATTCGAAGCATCGTTGAGGTTCGGAGCTTCCTCTCCTTCTGGTTCTCACATTTTGCAATGCTTTTGAGAACCTCGTAGAGAGAAGTGCTAGCTCCTCCTCTGGAAACTCCTCAATCTGTTCAAGTGTTAGAGAGGACAACAAAGCAAGTGTACTACAAGATGAAGATTGGCCGGAGCTAGGCATATCACGTTGAGAAACAAAAGCAATAGACTTGTTGGGGTTCTTACGTTATATTATATCAATTTCATGAGTTTTTAGCTTGGAATATAGCACATCTAAAGTAAGTGTACTCATGACAGTAGATTCACGAATAGATGTAACTTTCATCTCCCAAATTGACATGTCTAATGCACTTAACAATTGCGTAGCATTTTCAACATCTGAAAAATTAATATTCATGCTACGCAAGTTGCTGAGAATTTTATTAAAGCGAGCAAAGAGATCATCAATTGACTCACCGGGTTGCATCTCAAAGCGCATGTATTCTTTCTTGAACATGTCTTGCCTTACCTCTTTGATCGTGTTGGATCCTTCGTGGTAGTCACAAAGTGCTTTCCACACATCGTATGCAGATCGGAGGTGTGCAACACAGTCGAAGTCGCTTTGTGTTAATCCTTGTATGATCAAGTTCCGAGCCTTGTTGTTGTTGTCGACATCTCTCAGATTTGTAGCTGTAACTTGATCGTTTGATGGCACTTCGTAAGGCTTGTATACCTTCTCCCATATTGCAAAGCCTTGTGCCTGGATGAAAGCCTTCATGCGTGCCTTCCAAACCTGAAAATCAGTACCAGCAAACACACACGGTTTGGCGGAGTACTTTTCCATGATGATTAGTCAAAAACACGTGCAAATCACAAATATTAGAGCACCGTGGCTTTGATACCAATTGTAGGATCGAAGAGCACGTGAAAAGCTACCAGAGGGGGGGTGAATGGTAGATTTAAAAATCTTACGCAGCGGAAACAATAAAACCCCAAACCCTTTCGGCAGAAAAACGATCTATTAAAGAAATCGTGTGTGAGACTAATCTAAACGTGTTTCAACATGACAAAAGTGATATATATCAGAGAGAATCAAGTCACGAAGACAACACAAAAAGAATAACTCAAATTCGTCAAGAAAAACTCAAGTTATGATCAAAAGATCAAACAATGGTCAATCAGCCCTACCCGAGAAAAAACAGTTCTGGAACACTGCAAGGAAACTCGTGTAGATCATAGACCACAAATCCAATGACCGTGAAATTTTGACAGATGATAGACAATAAAGTTGTGAAGACACCCAAAAAGAATCACGTCAATTGGATCAGTAAAACTCGAGTTATGATAAAACCACCGGCAAAAGGTAGTGCTGTCCAGAAACTCGACGAGTAAAACTTGTCTGGAACAAGTCGGACGAACAAGGCACAAAAGTTCCTTCAAACTTCGAATTTTATTCAATAGAACACAAGAGGAACAGCCCCAAAGTCGTCTTCCACGAGCTTTGGCCTTCCCTTGCTTATATAACCAACCCTTAGGCCATCCCAATCTCAACTAGGACTCCAATCCTACTCAGATCATGAATCCTAACTTTCCATAACTGCTCAAGATTCTTCTATACGCAGATAGAAGCAATCTTAAGACTTCCAAACACCTTAGAAACATATCCCATATTCCTAAACAACTCAAATTCGTGACACACACGAAATCCTAACATAACCAACTCGATACTTTCCATACCGAGCCATAACCGACTCAGCTAGCAGCCTAAGTCTTCAACCGATACGATCCGATCCTTCCGATCAGATCTTCCTTCCATAATCCATCTCTAGAAGCATATTGCCACGTCATGCACCTCATGCATACGTGCAAACACCTTTCTTTGACCTTCATATGCACTGCCCTTGATTCAATCATCATGCGCGACCTCCTGACCCGCTCAACCACAGTTCCTCCCGAACTTGGTTGTTGGAACCTCATCTCCTCCTGAGACTAGTCCAATGGATCCCGTCACCAGCCATGACTTGAACTCAAGCAACACCTGCACATGAATAAACAACCAATCCATACGAGCCCAAGTCCTCGACTTGACTCAAGTTAGTTCCGAACATAACACCTTATGTGAGCACCTCACATAAGCATGTTGCAAAACCACAGTAGAAACGATATCAACCATATCATCCAAAACGCACCAAAAACGTAGTAAAAGAATACTAAGCAATCTTTCCAACAATGTAAAGCAAGTCCGAAACATTGCAAATGAAAAGCAGAAGCACTGCGGTCAAGTTCCGGACCTTGCCAGAGCAACCCGGAGCTAACAAAAGCTAGTAGACCCTAACGCCGGAGCTTACCAAAAACTAGTCAAAACTAGTCAACACAAAACCGGAGCTAGACAAAGTACGTCGGAGCTTAGCAAAAGCATTCCGGAGCTATCAAAGACATGCCGGAACTAAAGATAAAGCTCACCGGAGCTTACCAAAGCTGGTCGGACCTTACCAAGAAGTCGGACCTAGCATCGAACGTAACCGGAGCTACCCAAACCAAGCTGTACGTACCTTCGGACCTTGCTGTAGCTCAGAGCTAGAGTCGGACCTTGATAAAAAAGTGTTTTGGTGATATTCAAAGCTTTTATCATCAAAGCCAAGTGTATTCACTACAAGCCAATGTATTCAGCACACATAGGTTTTACAAATTCAAGGAGATTTTTCTTTCTCATTATGTGCCCGAGGGTGTTATGATCTTGAAGAGGCAAGAATTTGAGAATTTAAGGCAAGGAAGATCAAGCGTGAGTGAATATCTCAATAAGTTCACTCAACTGTCAAGATATGTGCCTGAGGATGTTAGTCGAGATAGCCGAAAGCAATACTTGTTCATGAGAGGCTTGAACAATGAAATTCAAGTGCAATTGCTCAATTGTGATTATGCAAATTTTCAGAAGCATGTGGACAAAGCAATTGTGGTTGAAAACAAGATTCGTGAGATGGAGCAAGACAACAAGAGGAAGGCACCATATCAAGGACAACAACAAGGGAGTAATATGTGCCCTCGCTTTGCACCGCCCAATGCGCCTTACTTCAGCTCTTCTATTCCTGCTCAACGCCCTGGCTATGCACCGCGCCCAACTCAGTTTGTGCAGTAGCGCCCTATCATGCAAGCACCTAGGCCTCCAATGCCTTATGCACCTCGTGCTAATTTTCCTGCTGCAAGTGTTCAAAACCAAGCTCGTCCTAATAATTCTGGTGGAGTTAAGAAGTGCTATACTTGTGGAGAAGCTGAACACTTTGCGCACCAATGTTCTAAGTCAGGCCTTGATCAAGGAAGCAATGCGCCGAGGCAAAACCCAAGACCCAATGGAGGACAGCCACAAGGGAACCGTGGATAGCAGAATTTTGCTTGTGGCAACGTGAAACATGTCTCCACGGAGGATGCTCAACAAGCGGATGACGTGGTCATTGGTATGTTTCTCGCCAACTCCAACCCCGCGACTATGTTATTTGATTCTGGAGCATCGCATTCATTCATTGCATCGAAGTATGTTGCCAAGTACAGTTTGCCTATCTCTCATATGAAGTTTACTCTATTGGTTAAGTCTCCTGGAGGAGAGATGAGGACAAATATAGTATGTCCAAAAGTAAGCCTTAGAATAAGGGGGGTAGACTTTTCCGCCAACCTCATTGTTTTGGACTCTCAAGGATTGGACATTATACTTGGTATGGACTGGTTGAGGAAGCACAATGGAATTATTGAGTGTGCCATGAAGACGGTGAAATTGACCAATGAGGAAGGGATCACCGTAGAAGTTTAAGCATCTCAAACCGCACCAAAGCAATTGGAGCTGAATCATATGGACGGTGCCGCAATTGAGGAGATTCTGGTGGTGTGTGAATTTTTGGATGTTTTTCCGGACGAGCTGCCAGGTATGCCACCTAATCGAGACATTGAGTTTGTTATTGATTTAATACCTGGAACTACACCTATAGCTAAGAGGCCATATAGGAAGCCTCCTTTGGAATTAGCGGAGCTCAAGAAACAAATTCAAGAGCAACTAGAGAAAGGTTTTATTCGCCCTAGTTCTTCACCTTGGGGAGCGCCTGTGCTGTTTGTGGACAAGAAGGATGGATCCCAAAGGATGTGTGTGGCTTACCGAGCTCTCAACGAGGTAACAATCAAGAACAAGTACACCATGCCACGCATAGAAGACTTGTTTGATCAGATGAAGGGTGCTTGTGTCTTCTCTAAGATTGATTTGAGGTCGAGATATTTTCAAATGAAGATTATACCATTGGACATACCCAAGACAACTTTTAGGACACGGTATGGATCTTATGAGTACACCGTGATGTCTTTTGGATTGACAAATGCGCCTGCCTACTTTATGTACCTCATGAATAAGGTCTTCATGGAGTACTTGGATAAGTTTGTCGTGGTGTTCGTTGATGATATTATGATCTACTCGAAGGATGAGAAGGAACATGAGGAACACTTGAGGCTTACGTTGCAGAAATTGAGGGAGCATCGATTGTATGCCAAGTTCAACAAGTGTCAGTTTTGGTTGAAAGAGGTGCCATTTTTGGGTCATATCATCTCAGGAGGAGGAGTATCGGTTGACCCCGGAAAAGTGAGAGACGTTTTGAAGTGGGAACCACCGCAAACTGTCAAGGAAATAAGAAGTTTTCTTGGGATGGCTGGATATTACCGTCGGTTCATCAAGGAATTTTCCAAAATAGCCAAGCCTATGACGGAGTTACTAATGAAGGGAAAGACTTTCCAATGGACTCAAGCTTGTCAAAATAGTTTCGAAGAGTTGAAAAAGAGGTTAACAACAACCCCAGTTTTGGTACTGCCGGATGTGAGCAAGAGTTTTGATATTTATTGTGACGCATCGAGACAAGGACTTGGATTTGTGCTCATGCAAGAAGGTCAAGTGGTCGCCTATGCATCGAGACAATTGAAGAAACATGAGAAGAATTACCCAACACATGATCTTGAACTAGCAGCCGTGGTACATGCATTGAAGATTTGGAGACACTATATCCTTGGACATAGGTGTGAAATTTATACGGATCATAGGAGTTTAAAGTATATTTTCACACAAACGGATCTGAACTTGAGGCAACGAAGATGGATGGAGCTCATCAAATATTATGATTTGGGGATCAACTATCATACGGGAAAAGCCAATGTAGTGGCCGATGCTTTGAGTAGAAAAGGAGTAAGTCATCAACTCACAGTTCAAGAGTTACCATCCGAGTTATGTAAGGATTTTGAAAGGTTGAACCTCGGATTTGTAAATGAGATGGAGATGATGGAGTTAAACCCAACCTTGGAGCAAGAAATTCGAGAGGCACAAACCGCAGATGAAGAGATCAAGGAAATCAAGGACAGGACCAAAGAAGGGAGAGAATTCAGATTTGATGAAGACGAACATGGTACCTTATGGCTTGGAAAGAGAATTGTTGTGCCTAATGTGAAGCATATTCGAGAGACGATATTAAAAGAGGCACATGACTCACCTTACTCAATTCATCTTGGGTGTACAAAGATGTACAAAGACTTGAAGACTTGCTATTGGTGGGATAGCATGAAAAAGGACATAGCTGAATATGTGGCATTGTGTGATGTGTGTCAACGAGTCAAGGCGGAACATCAAAGGCCAGCTGGATTATTGCAACCATTGAAGATCCCGGAATGGAAGTGGGAAGAAATTGGTATGGACTTCATAGTTGGATTACCGCGTACTCAGTCCGGGTATGACTCAATTTGGGAAATTGTGGACCGCTTAACCAAGTCAGCTCATTTTGTCCCTGTGAAGACCAAATATACAGCTGCACAATTGTCCGAAATATACATGGAGCAGATTGTGTGTCGACACGGAGTACCGAAGAAGATAGTCTCAGATAGAGGTTCACAATTCACTTCCAGATTTTGGCAAAAATTGCATGAAGCCTTGGGAACGAGGTTGAATTTTAGTTCAGCGTATCACCCTCAAACGGATGGACAAACTGAGAGGACCAATCAGATTTTAGAGGACATGTTAAGAGCTTGTTCTTTAAAGCATGGGAAGAGTTGGGACAAAAGCTTGCCATACGCAGAATTTTCATACAACAATAGTTACCAAGAAAGCTTGAAAATGTCACCACATGAAGCGCTTTATGGGAGGAAGTGTGGGACACCTTTATTCTGGAATGAGGTAGGAGAAAGTCAAGTATTTGGTCCGGATGTGTTGCAAGAAGCCGAAAAGAGTCCAAATAATTCGTGAAAACTTGAGGGCTGCCCAATCAAGACAAAAAGGCTATGCGGACAATAGGAGAAGGAAATTAGCCTTTGAAGTAGGAGATTTTATTTACCTTAAGGTGTCACCGATGAGAGGTCATAAGAGGTTTAACATAAGAGGCAAGCTAGCACCTCGTTATATTGGACCATTCAAGATTTTGGACAAAAGAGGAGAAGTAGCGTATAAGTTGGAGATGCCAGCTCATCTTTCGGATGTCCATGATGTCTTTCATGTTTCCCAGCTCAAGAAGTGTTTGAGAGTACCGGAAGAACAAGTGTCAATGGAAGAATTGGAACTAGAGGAAGATTTGACTTATGCCGAACAACCGGTCAAAATCTTAGAAACTAAGGAGAGGGTCACAAGGAACAAGGTTATTAGATGGTGTAAAGTTCAATGGAAGCACCACACAGAAAAAGAAGCGACGTGGAAATTGGAGGATGATCTCAAGAAGGAATTTCCCTATCTCTTCTCTTCCGCGTCAAATCTCGAGGGCGAGATTCATTTTAAGGGGGGTAGGTTTGTAACACCCTCATTTTCATGCATCATGCCTTGCATACACTCATATACATATTTAACATTAACCCAAAACAAGAGGAACGAGTTTAAAATTGATTTGGAACAAAACTGCACTTAAAATGCAGGAAAGTGCGGACTAGTCCAATTTTACTGAGGACTAGTCCGATTTCTCTCTGACTAAAAACGGACTTGCCCATTTTTGCTGCGGACTAGTCCAATTTTGCCTCTGGAAACCTTCAGACTTGTCCAATTTTGTGCGGACTAGTCCGATATTCCAAGAATCTTTGAAAATTTGCTAAGTCCCTGGACTTTTCTGGACTAGTCTGGTGTTCCAGCGGACTTGTCCGATTTACTCTCTGTTTAAAGTCGGACTTGTCCGATTTTTTGCCAAACTTGTCCGATTTTCTCTCTGGACGACTTCGGACTAGTCCGGTCCTTTCCGGACTTGTCTGATATTTCGCGACTCCGAGTTGATCTTTTGTTTTATGACTTGTTTCTTGGGTTTCACGTTAAGTGGGCCTAGAGATGTCGTGCCTAACTCTTTTAGAGCCCATGTGGGACTCTAAATCGGCCTCTACTTCTCTCAAACTCGAAATCCATCTAACCCTAGCCTCCACCTCTATATAAACAACCCCACCCCTTGGCTTGACATCTATTTGCCACTTTTCCACCCCACCCAAACCCTAGTTCGTGGAGAGCCACCATCAAGGAGGGAGGAGAAGATCCCAAGCATTTAGAAGAAGAGGAGGAAACAGAAGAGGATCAAGATCTCCACCAAGTTTCGTTCTTCATCACCAATTCACCTCAAAGTTCATCACCAACCCTAGATCACCAAGATCCAAGTGCTACCTCCAAGTTTCTTGATTCATTGGAGTTCTAAACACCTGGTATACCTTCAATTCTATTTTCCTTACGTGAATTCAACCCCTAATCTCCAAATTTACATCGATCTAGAAAACCCTAATCTGCTGATATCGTAAAGTGCGGACTTGTCCGGTCCCTAGCGGACTAGTCCGATCTTCCTGGTTAAATTGGGTTGAATTGATTCTAAAAGTTGACCTAATCAACTCCAAACCTGTATAAACTTGTAAAAGCTATTAGGATTAGTTATTGATCATTAAAAGCAATCTATTGACAAGTTCTACCTTGCATTTGCATCAATCATGCATGTCATGTCATGTTGAGTAATATTTGTGCACTCTTTGATTATATTTCTTGTCTTGTATGTTTATTGTATGGATTAGACGGATTTGTGCTAGAGAGTGCCGTGGAGGATCTACTAGCTTGTGTCAATTTGATGGGAATCCTATGATAGGAAGTTTACTAGCTTTGTTTGACCACCCTTGTCACCTGGAATTTATGGTAGGGAGTCGGGAAGGGTTTTTTTTATCGTTTGCTTCGCTTAATCAATTGGGATGGGAAATAACTATACCACTCAATTTAATTATGCATGGATGATATTATGGTTAACATGAACTGGTTAATATGATACGGTAATGGGTAATCTAAGCAAGCCTGGTATGTGGATGGGTTGGATGTTATGGTGGTTTGCTTGCTTTAGATCTAAGGACAGGTTCATGCGAGAATAAGACAGGACTACAGTGCCACCACGAGGCCAAGTATGGGTGCGGCGTAGCTGATTAATTAGGGATTTGTAAAGGCTATTTTGTGATCTCTTAGCCACACACCGACGGAAGTGTGAGACAGCATAATCGAGGTTCTAGTCATCAAAGGTGATGAAATCACAAACACGTGAGTAAAGTGGTACAAACTCTGCAGAGTCTAATAAAACTATCATGATAGCCGTGCTCGCGGTTATGAGCACCTAGACAACTTCCATGATTAGAGGGAACTCGGTATTGGGATGGTATTGGGATGGTTATGGTTGGTATTATGGTTATGGTTGGTTATGGATTAATTTCTGGTATTGGATATGGTTATTGGCAAATGGTGAAATCTGGAATTATTGATGAGGATGGTGAATTATAGACTGGTATCATGATGTTACTTATGATTATGATGGGTTTACTTCACATACATGTACCTTGCTTTTTTAAATGTTTTAATGTACTTTTCAGCACTTAGCTATTATTATTGTTGTCTTTTGAATCAGCCACATGTCATACTTTCCACACTTGCTGAGTACGACATGTACTCACTCTTGCAATCCCCCCCAACAGTTGCAGGTCAGGATTGGGAGTTTAATGGCGATAATGTGGAGTTCTAGGCCGTGTCTACCGTCAGCTTTGCCTTTGGTGTTGATTGGAGCTGCGCTACCCTATCGCTTATGCTGCCTAGTTGTTTAGTTTGCTTAATTAGAGTATTTCCGCTGCATTAGTTGAACTTGTCATTAATATTCATTAGAGGTTGTATTCGAGGATAATATGGTTTGTGTAATAAAACTTGGATAATTAATCTTGTCTTGTGGTAATTTTTTGTATACTCTTTTGTGAATGCACATGTGTATGTGTGTTGAACATCCTGGGCACACATATGCGTTAGCTTGGTTCATTTTTTGGGACCGGGCGTCACATAATCTAATGACTTGTATCATAAATTTAGTGAAAACATGGTTACGTGTAGATAATAAACACACGTGTGACCATCTAGTAGATGTGTCAATTAATACCATGAAGTATCTAAAAGAACCACACATTGGTTGTATGGGACCACAAATGTCTCCTTAAATGCATCAAGGAACTTTAAAGGTTCAACATGGATCTTAAGCGGTGAAGACCGCAAGATCAACTTGCCCATAGCACATGAAGTGCACACAAAATCATTAGATTTTGGAAATTTGGCATTTTTTAATTCATGTCCGGTGCAATTTCTGATAATTTTATGCATCATTCCTATTTCGGTGTGGCCTAGGCGTGAATGCCATGTCTGGAATGTATCAACATTATGAAAAATCATCTTATATGCAACATATGGTACGGGTTTAATATTAATACAATACAGATGGAGTAGAAGAAATTCTTTCTACAACCTCATGGCCATATCCGAAATTATTGGAAATAAGAATGATTCTTTTTTGTTATTTTCATGGGTACATACATGTAACCCATTTTTCCAGAGATCTCTAAAACTTATGAGGGTACGTGTGGAATAGGGATACAATAAGTCATCCTCGATCATAATTTGTGTACCATTTGGAAACGTTATAGTGGCTCGACCAGAGCCAACTGTTGTTGCATCACGTCCAGCGATTGTTAAAACATTTCTTGACCTTCTAGTTAGGGCCTAGAAATATTTTATTTTCCTAAATATAGTTTTTGTGGTGTAACTATCCATAAGGCACATTTCTTCTTTCATCAGAAACTTCCTGTGAGATCTGACAATTAAGAATTGTAATAATTCAATTAATTCCATTGAAACTCATATTTACAAAATTAGAGTATCGAATAACTCTAATACAAGAGAACAAATATTGTTCATTACAACACACTTTATTACATAGACTTAGTATTTACAAATTTTTATGGTAAGCGATCTAGATTAGATCGTTGAACATGTCGTCTGATTTATATTCCACCATAGCATTATCCAAGTCCATGTAGTCATCGATATTCATTGTTGGCTCATTGTTGCTTGGCTTTTTTAGATTTTTACTTGAACAACCGGCTTCAAATGTTGGCTTTGTCAGGATACTGATGTGAGTTTCATACTCATTTCCCGATTCTTGAGTTTTCTTGTCTTTTCCCAGTGATTTCTGGTACAAGGCCACAAGGTGTTTAGGAGTGCAACACTTGTCAGTTGTATGCTTGAAAGTGTCACATGCCTTACATTGTACATTTTTCTCTTTGTAGGGAGTACCATCCTTTTTCATTGTCTTTGAGAACTTTTTATTTTTCTGCCTATTACGGCGGCATCTAGTAGATCTACCATTGTTCTTTGGAGTTGAATCCTTAGACGCATTTGGTTTCTTCTCATTATGATGAATCTCAGAAGAGGAGCAGCCCCAACATAAAGTTGGTGATGATTCTTAATAGTACGTTCATCATGCTTCTCTGCTTGGAGTAAATCACAAACGAGGTCAGCATATTGCTAGTAGTTGCAAGCCCGGTATTGATGTTGTAAGACCCGATCCGAGTGGAGCATTGTTTGAAGTGTCTTTTCAATTTTGTCCTCCTATGGTGGTTCTTTCTCACAAAATCTTAATTAGGCGCATACCTTATAGACAACATGATTATAGTATTCTATAGACTTAAGTCTTGAAGACAAAGTTGAGTCCATTTATGGTTGGATTCTGACAATAAAATTGCTTTTTGTTATTCATAACGGCCTTTTAGTGCCATCCAAAGACTATGAGATTCCTCCTCTATCACATATTCCGACTTTAAGTCAGGGTGAAGGTAGTTCCATATGATGTATAGTGCCTAATACTTATATGTATCAAAAATGATGCATCTCTTTGTGCAGGAGGAGTAAGTGCAGACATGATTCCTTGAAAGGCCAAACTTATCTTGATGTCAAGAGCCCATATAGGGTAGTTGTAACCATCAAGAGCAAGTTCTTCAAACTCGCGAGCCATGTTCTTATAAATAGGAAACTATATATTTTATTAATAAAATCATCATGGTGGTGTTGTAATGAGTGCATTATTTATAATGAATAAGCACATAGAAATTATTCATTTTTGTCCAGCCAAATTTCAATAAAAGAGCATAGCAAAAAGAATAATTCTAGATATAATTTATTTTCAATAAGGCCAAATAAGAAAATGGCTTGAATTAAAATGTGTTATACATTTTGTTGTATTTATAGATAATTCATCTTGTATGGAGCCAAATATTAATAAATGGCTTAATTAAGATGAAATAAATGTTTTGTTATTTTATGTGTAATCATATTGCCACATCATAAGCCAAAGTTTTAAAATTAGCTTAAACTATGGTACATGTAAATATTCAAAATATAGTAAACAAAATTCTATAATGTTTTGGCCAAATTTAAAAAAAATGGTCTGTACAAAATTAATTTTGGACAATGTGTTACTGATTGATTTTTCAAATTTATTCGGCCGAGATATAAATATTAGCCAAATTTCGTGAATTCAACTGTAATATTGCAAGAAAGATATTGCAATGTAACACTTGACATAATCACAACATAATATTGATTGTAATTATATTTACATAATATTTACATTTTGAAATTAAAATTTGAACTCTATTTAAATTTCAAACTAAGAAAACAATAAATAAAAATAAAATAAAAGAAACTGCAATGAAAGTGGCCGGCCCAGAAGGGTGTGCGGCCCAGGTGCATGGCCAAAGGCCAGCACGGCCCAGCCTGCACGGCCCATGGGCGGCCCATGCGACTAGGGGAAAAAGGGGGGCCAATTAGGGTTCACCCTAACCGCACCCTTCTCCTCTCCACTTCCGCCGCACGAAGTTCTTCCATCGTCCTTCTCTTGCTCGGCCATCCAACTTTTTCTTGGCACCGTTACTTCACCCGTCCTTCTTGTCGGCACCGTCCCCCGCTAGCTCCCCACTCAACCATCGGTCGAGTCCCTAGAATGGGCCGCTCGAGCACTACCGGCGAGATGGGCAAAACGGCATAGAACTCGGTTGCCACAAGGGCTTGTTAGTGGTGGTGGAGGTCCGGATGCGGTCGGCGTTAGTTCGAGCGCGACCGGTGTTGTTCCGTGTGCGACCGAAGTTGGTTCGAGCACGGCCGGCGTTGGACCGAGTGTGGCCGGCATTATTGATGCCATTGGGCCTTGGGGGCGGCCCCTAGGTCCGATACGGATCATCACCGTGCGCTTTATCACCGGTGCCGTCACGGCTTCGGTGGCCACCACGATGTTGCGGCTGCCGTCTTCCTCTCCTCCTCCCCCTGTCCGCTCGATGATGAAGGACACGGGGCCGATGCAACTCGGTTTGGGGTTTCCCCATCGAGCTCGGCGCTCGGTCCGCCTTGACGACCCGTTTGATGGGCGTCGAGGACTGAGGTACGGTCGGGGGAAGGGGACGGAGGCCACTCCTCCATGCAGCGGTGCGGCATCCTCGAATTTGATGGCAGTGGCGCTACCGGAGCAACTGTCGCTCGATGGTAGCGCCTGCCTCCATAGAGCCTTCGGCCACTGCGCTCACTGTGTGTGTTTGTTTCTGCAGGGGCGATGGCCATTGGGTGGTGGCGCCGACCACCGCTTCGAGTATGGAGGCATCAACAGCGGATAATGGTATCATCAACGAAGAATGCAAGAACAACAAGATCAGTAAGCATCTTACCCGAAACTTGTTGTTTCCCCTCTTGAGTCACTCGTAGAGTAGTGTTGATAATGTGTTGAGAATCAAAATAGAGAGAGAGACAAAGTGTTCTTGCAATAATCAAGTATCACTTTATTTATTCGCTTGCTTTCTATTTATACAAGTGATGGTGGCCATTTGGCGAGGAGATGTGTCCATTCGGGAGAGGCGGTTGGAATGGCATGTGTCCATTCAAGTGATCACATGTTGAATATGTATTGTAACAGTCAGGTTGGGGAATGGGTATATGTGGGTCAGGTCCAAATTGTACACATCACTAGTCCATGCAGCATCAATAATCACTAAACTTGGTTAGGGATGTCATTAAATATGAATAAGCTCCAATTTTTCAAATTGTAGGGGTTAAGCGGATTAAAATAGTATAGGGTTAACTAAGCACCGAGAATAGCATAGGGAGTAAAATGTGTTGAGAATGGAAATAGAGAGAGAGACAAAATGTTCTTGCAATAATCAACTATCATTTTATTCATTCACTTCCTTTCTGTATTACATGTGATGGTGGCCATTCGGCAAAGAGATGCGACCATTCAGAAAAAGGCGGTTGGAACCGCAAGTGTCAATTCAAGTGATCACATGTTGAAATTTATTGTAACACTCCCCCTTGAACACTTGAACTCCTTGTTGAATGAATATAATCTTCGAAAAACCCAGTAGGAAAAATATGAATATATATATATATATATATATATATATATGCTTGTATAAAAACTCCTGAAAATATAATAAAATAGGAGAAAAGCACAACATAAAATTGTCATATTCGTTTTCACATTAAAACCTCTGTGGGGAAAATAAGAAAACGGATATTATCTTACATTGTCATTGCCTCATTAAAACTGATTGCGAGAAAACTTATAAAAGTAAAACTCACATAAGAAAAAGAGTATAATTTGATACTTATTTGTCAGGTAGGTCTATGACAAAGCTCCCCATAAACCCTGTAAATTTCTAAGTCGACGCATATGTATACCATCAACACATTTAGAATGTGGGGAGTATGGTACTAAGTCGGCTAAATTGTAACATGACTTCGTTTGTAGGAAACTAATTGCTCCATTGTCTTGAAGTTCATGTGGGTAAAATAGTTTAGGTGTTATGTGTTTAGTAACATTAGCTTTCACATAACCTGGCTGTATCTGAGCAATGCAAGCTAATAGTTGGCGACTCAATAGGATCAATGTCACATGAGACTTGAATGTGGTTAATCACTCTACGTAGCCCAGCACATTCACGTGCAGCTTCTTATAATGTTATGATTTTGGAGTGATTTGAATATTTAGCAACTAGAGTCTATTTACAAGACTTCCATGATATTGTCGTCTATCCATGTAAGAACATGAATCATGTCTAAGACTTACCATTATGGGGATCACTTAAGTATCTAACATCGGCATAGCCAATGAGGTTTAGATCTTGATTCTTCTGAAACAAAATATTTAGATTTGTTGTTCTTTGAAGATATCAAAAGACGTCTTTAACTCCTTTCCAATGACCCATGGTTGGAGTGGCACTGTATCTTGCTAGTAGATTTACTACAAATAAAAATTAGCAAGATACATAAGTGCTCCAATAGCACTTAGGTATAAGTATTTAGAACCCAATACCTCTTCTCCTTCTTGGTGTGGCCGAAATGGATTTGTATCCTTTTCTAAGGCTCTTACCACCATAGGAGTTTTAGATGGATAGGCCTTATCCATGTTGAATTTCTTCAATACTTTTTGGACATAAGTCGATTGATGTACGAGAATACCCGAATGAAGGTGTTTCAGTTGAAACCTGTCGGCGGTTTGGAACTGGCAGATCTCCCTACACTACTAAAGTGATAGGGGAGTTTGATGTTCGGTGTGGGCGCGCGGAGATTCAAGAAGGTGAATAAGGATTGGCACAGGAGACACAAGAATTTACGTGGTTCGGGCCGCCTGAGCGTAATACCCTACTCCACGGGTGTGTTGGTGTTGTATTAGCAATATGAGCTTGTGATGAGCCTATGAGGCGCGTGTGTCTGTCCTCTTTCCCCATGTGTATCGTCGGCCTGTCCTTTTATAATACAAGGGCAGGCCGTTACAGGTTAGCCTGGCCCGACATGTGGCCCCGGCGGTTACTAGTATTGATACACATTTAATTGCTCTTAATGATCCTGTAACGGGCTTTGACAGCACCGTTACTGGTGTTAAGATCGTCTATTTAAGTGTCATTAATATGGTATTAATGACACTTAATCGAGTCTTGAAGTCCTTGGTTCTCCTTGGAAGATCCGGAGCCATTGCAGGGTCTTCTGGAGGTTAGGAGCTGAAGATCCGACGACTGGACACGTGGCAGCTCCGGAGCTTGCCGTGGGAAACAGAAAGCTCCGGGGCTACCTGACACGTGTCAGGTCCGGAGCTTCTCTCGGTCTGGGGTTAAGTCCGGAGGTGCCGTTTCGGTACATGGCCCGGAGCTTCCCCCTTGTGGGCGGTAGCTCCGGTTTGATAGTACACGTGGCGACCTAGGGATTAACCATGTTGGAGAAGCGGGTCCGGTTATGTCTGACATGTGGGCCCCCGAGGGTCTTCAAACCAAGTAGAGGATTTTCCTTTGAGATCCTTATAACCTCAAGGGGTGTACGGTTGCTAGGATACCGACAAAACCTAAGCAAAATTTCGTTTTACCTAAATCTTTCACCTCGAATTCCATCTTTAGATGATTGCGTGCTTCATGAATGTCAAGCTCAGTGCCAATGATATTTAAATCATCACCATATACTGAAATAATGCAAAATCCTGTTAAGGATTTGCGAGTGAAGCCACAAGAACAATCACATTAGTAGAGTAGCCTTTGTTTAAAAGGACCTCCTTCAGTCGGTTATACCACATCCTTCCATACCGTTTCAAGCTATATAATGACTTGTTTTTCTTGACACAGTACATGTTGTGTCCTAAATTTTCATTCGGTACAGGTATCCCATCAGAGAATTTTATGTATATATCTGAATCTAGTGACCCATATAAATATGCAGTCATGATATCCATCAACTGCAAAGATGGATGTTTTTGTGTTGCCAGAGATATGAGATATCGGAAAGTTATTCCATTCATTACTGGAAAATATGTTGCATTGAAGTCAATGTCAGGTCTCTGTGTGAACCCTTGTGCAACTAGCCTTGCCTTGTATCTCACGGCCTCATTGTTTTCATTCCGTTTCCGAACGAAAACCCATTTGAACCTGATAGGATAGATTCTAGGAGGTGTAGGCATTACATTACCGAATACCTCTCTATTTTTTAGTGAGTCAAGTTCTACCTTGATTGATTCTTTCCCTTTGATCCAGTTCGAGCATTATTACACACTGCCATGGTCTTAGGATTAGGATCATTGAGAAGTTTAGCTATATTGGTTGAAAAGCATGAGTTGACAACCGTTGTATTACGGTCAAGTAATTCTCTAGAACTAGTATAATTGATAGAAATTGCTTGTACCGTAAAACTCATCACGATTTCCCAACATGTGAGTATTAGGGTCTTCCGATCCTCCATTCTGCTCTATAGTGCGCACGTGAGAGCTGAGTCTTGGATTTATCACATCCATTTGATGTCCATCAAAATTTTGTTGACTTACATTTACTTTATTTGAGGATGATCTTGTCCTCATAGTCTTTGGACACTTATTTGAAGCATCTTTCTGATGTATTACTCTCTCCCTTTGCGAAGGTGGAGTGGTTTTTGTTGGTACCTCCACTCTACAAGGCGCATTAACATGACACCTTTATAATCAGTAAACATGTATGGCAGGTGACGAAGTGTAGCAACGACACTTCCCTCGGTACTACTAAAGCATTCCACGGAGGTTCGTATTTAGGCAGGGTGCGCGTAAGATCATGAAAAAGAGGTGAACACCGAGGGTTTTTATGTGGTTTAGGCCACTTGAGCGTAATACCCTACTCTACGGGGTGGTTGTTGATTGTATGAGCGTGTATGCGTAGCGAGTGTCTTAGATTGCTTGCCTTCTGCCGTATGGTGCAACCCTTTTATATGCTAAGGGTTGGCCGTTACAGTGTACGCCTGGCCCGACAAGTGGCCCCAGCTGTCATAAACATACTATACACGATCTACTGGTGTTATGGGTGATTAATAGTGTGATAGTGTGCCTTAATGACAGCGTTATCAGTCTTGATAGCCCTCTGATCGTGCATACTTAATACAACATTAATGATGCACTAAACAGGTCTTGTAATGGTTGTTTAATAGCCTCTTGAATGTCTGTGCCGTTGTAGATCCAGCTATCTTCCTGTTGCAGGCTTAGTTTCGGAGGTCTTACACGTGGCAACTCCGGAGCTTCCCTCTATTGGGGGTTAGGTTCGGAGCTACTGGACACGTGGTAGCACTGGAGCTTCTCTGTGAAGGGAGATAGGTCCGGCCCTGCAAGACATGTGGTAGCTCCAGAGCTACCCAAACGAGGGAGGTGGGCCCAGTGCCGTGGGACACGTGTTGCCTTAGGAAGTCTTCAACATTGGAGGGCGAAACTCCATGACTTTATCCACAGTATTAGGGGGTACCTGGTATCCAGGGTACCGATAGTGGCCCCCGGGCACACCTCTAGGAGAGGTCTCGCTAACAGAGGTGCGACCATCATCGATTCCCGCGTTGTTGCTTCAAAAGTCTTTTACGGGCATTTAAGCCATCGCTGCGTGACCCTTCTTGATATGGCGAGTGGGATCCTGGTGTGCAGATCTCATGCAATTGAAGGTTGCCCATTCCCAATACAAAATTCGTATCGGTTCCCAGTGTGATCTTTGTAGCCCTGTCAGGCTCCCACCCCCGGGCTTCCAACTTCCCATCATGACAACGGTTCACCTGGTGCAAATTTTTGAACAAAGTGGACCCGGGCCCCCTTGTCATTGAAGAGTTCATTTGACATTCGTGTCTTGAGGTAGTTTCCATCCAAGCATTGCGGAGGCTTACTAAAGGGATAAAGTCTGCACGGGGAGAGAACTATTTAAGCTTTCATCTGATCTTGCGCTTAGAGCTCTCCGCCCTTGCAACCTTTCTTCCACTTCTGCTCCACTTTGAGGCGATGGAGTTGGGTCTTCCTTGCAACTGGATCAAGAAAGATGAAGATTTGTCAAGGGTCCGCACCTACATGGGGTGGTCAAGCGACTCCTTCAACAACTTGATTCGCCTTGGCAAGCTTTCCTTCAAGAAGGAAAGCCACGGCAAGATCATGTACTTCACGGCGTTTGCCATGGTGGGACTCATTCCGCCATTCTCCAGCTTCCTGCTGATGTCGCTGGACTTCTACGACCTGCAACTCCACCACCTCGGCCCACACTCCTTATTGCTAGTGGTGACATTCGTCCACTTTTGTGATATGTGGGTGGGTGTGCCGCCCTGCATCGAGCTCTTTCGGACCTTCTTCATGTTCCACGCAACCGAGAGAGCAATGAGTTCATTGGCTTCTACTATTTCATGAAGCGCAAGAAATCGCGTTTCAAGTATCTAAAGACATTCCTTTCCGAGAAGTGGACGGCTGGAAGAAGGACTAGGTGGTCATCACGGTGGATCGCCACGACATGCTGGAGCTGCGTGACAGCCTTCCGGCCATTGACACCGATGCTTGGGAGGTGGATTTGACGCTGACGGGGGAGTACAACCCAATCTTGACAAGGATCTGGGAGTGCGTTGAAGGAGGAGTGACCCCCCTGATGGTCATCGCCAACTTCCTGACCAACTGGTGGGCTCTGCTAAAAAAAAGGGAATGGACTGCGTGGGCATTTGGTGGATGGATCCATACCGGATTGATACTGGTATTGGGTCCAATTTGGATGAAAAGGCTTTGAAGCTTCATCTCCAAAAACTGCACCACGAAGCCATTCACCCCAATGATCTGACACTTCTAGTGGAGTTTCTGCCATTGAATATGGTGCCAAAGTTCAAGAGGGAGCTACATAAGAAGATGCCAACACTTGATAATCTGGGCCTTATGGATAAGCGTCGAAGAATTCCTCCAGCAGGGATTGTTATCCCCAGAGCTCCTTGCTCCTATGAAGGCTCCGGACCTACGCCAGTCAGCAACAAAGGCAAAGGTCCTGCGGCTTCACCTCCCAAGAAATCTACCTCCAGCCGAGGAAAGGTGAAAGCTTCTGTTGAAACTCTGAGTCGCAAGTGGAAGCTAACAAGAAGTGATGGAAGCAGCGTGAGGGAAGCTCCGAAAGAAGTGACCCCTCAGCCTCGGCTTAGGTCTGTGGTGCTCGTGCCCCCAGCTCCGGCTGGTCCTTCAGCTCTAGTGCCCTCAGAGGGCATTGGGTTCGACAAATCGACTCCCGCCCCGGTGCCAGCTGATGGCTCTAGGTCTGGAGCGCATCCTCCGATGATGGAGGTACCAGAGGTGGCAGCGCCGACGACCGCATCAAAACCACATTCGCTTCTTGGAACGTCCACCACACCGACGACGGTAGGCTCTAACTCCAAGCGTCCAAGAAAGAAGATCTATGCCGACTGGAGCGGCAACATCCCAAGGTAAGGGTCGAACCTTCAACATTTGTCTTAATTTTGTTTCTTGCTTTATCTTGAATTCTCTATGCTCTGTTTCCAAAGTATCAAGGAAGGAGGTTGCAACTCCGGCGCCTGCAGCAGCTGCGGAGGCTATGCAAGCTGAAGCTCCTGCCTCAGCTCCAACTCCTCCCCCGGTGATTGTGGTGGACGACACTACAGCTCCAGCACCGGCTGTCGTGGAGACAAGTCATGTGCCGACGACCAAAGAGAGCCGGTGGTAGCGCCGGACCACGAGGATGAAGTGCTCGACCAAACTTTGGCTATCTCGGAGCCGGCTGTGGAGGTTCCGGTATCAATGTCGGGAATTGATGAAACTCCGGTGGAAGTCCCAATGCATGCTCTGGAGGTGGCAACACCAGAGGTGTCCCTGCCCGATACTATGCAAGGGGATCCGACTGCGGGACCTTCAGCTTCTGCGTCGATGGATGAAGTTCCAGCTGCAGGACCCTACTCATCCGCTCCAAAGGCAGAAGATCCAGTTGCGGGACCTTCCTCATCTGCACCGGAGATGGATGAATTGCCAGATACTGGCCCTGCAAACGTCGAGCTGCTACAGTCCATGCTTGTGACATGGGGTCAAACGTCCATCTCGGATGACTTGGAGGAACCAGAGGACGGCCCTCAAGCACACCCGGAGCCAATCCCCCCAGAGTTGTCAATTGACAATGCTTGCTCCAGCCTCCAACAGGTTCTACTTGCCTTCAACTACAAGCGGAGGTCTCTTGAATAGGAGCACACCATTCTAGGGCGTTGGCACCAAAAGCTCTTCTGCGAGATGAAGCTGACGCAGTCCAGGCTTGCCGACCAGAAGGAGTGGGTGGCTTCGGAGAAGGCATGGTAGTCGCGCCTTAACAAGGTGTTGGATGAATGAGAGGCCACTATTAAGGCCCTCAACAAGAAGACTCAAGAGATCTACAAGCATGCGCAAATGGACTGTGAAATGGCTGACAGCCACTCGGAGAGTCTCAAAGAGTTGAGGGAAACTCTCCTCAAGCGCTAGCACAAGCTCGATAATAAGGAGATCAACCTCCAAGAGAAAAAAAGATCCAGCAGAGGGAGGATGAGCTCTCCTAGAAGCTGGCACACGGTGAGCAATACTTGGCTAACCGTGTGAAAGAATTTGAGGCTTGGTGCAAACAAGAGAAGCACCGGTTATGGCAGGCGAGTCAAGATGTCAGCAGGAGAGAAATCGCTATATCTGCCCGGGAGGACAAGATATAGGCAAACAAGAAGGACCTTGCAGACAGATGAGGCCACATTCACCTCTGAGAGAAGAACGTTGCTAACAAAGAAAAGTTGTTGGCTGAGCAAAATCAACATCATGCCAAGGAGGTCGAGTGCTTATCAAAGGAGGGTTCTGCGTAGCTATCTTCTGCTAGAAGGTCACTGGAGGAGCTCCGAAGTGCTGGAGCGATCAAGTCTGAGCAGATCTGGGATTTCCTCGGACGGGCAAATGATGCTCTTGTACCTTTCGGATTTAGCCCGGTTCGACCGGTTGATCCAGAGCCAAAGATGGAAAGGGCCCTGGAGGCTCTCAACTCTGCCGGCGCAAAGTTGGAAGCTATCGAAAATGTGGTCATCGACGAGATCGAGACTGAAAGGAAGTCACTGATTCGGAACGTCACAGAGTATATGCTGATGTGCTTCCAGAGCCGTGACTCTTCGATATATCTAGATTCTGTATTCGAGGGAACCATCACCGAAGAGGAGGGAGCTGCCAGGGCCAGCGTCCAAGAAGCCACCGAGAAGGTTGCTTCGTTCTTCGTGAGGAACTCCAGTAGCTAGGACATTTCTCTTTGTACCCTCAACTTGTAATTCTCCACTTTTAAATGAATGAAATCCTTTTGAATTCCATTTTTGTGTCTTCAGTGCATTGCCCTTTATATTGTTGGCCCCCTGGTAGATGTCTTTAATGTATTAAGGACATCTACCAAGAGGATTTAGACAATGCCTTGAAAACCTGATAGCTCCGAACTCGAAACAAAAATGGTATCTTCGAGGTCCGGGTCTTGCCTCTGATATCTCCAGGGACCCTTTGTTACATTGACGACGAGCCCCCTGGGAGCTGTCGGAGCTTGGTAGCTTCGGCAGCGCCTGCTATCAACACGTACAATGTTGACGGCGGGCCCCCTGGGGGTTGTCAGAGCTTGGTAGCTTCGACGGCTCCCATTGTCAACTCGTAGAACGTCGACAACGGGCCCCTTGGGGGTTGTTGGAGCTTGGTAGATTCAACGGCGCCAACTGTCAACGCGTACAACGTCGACGGTGGGCCCCCTAGGGGTTGTTGGAACTTGGTAGGTTCGACGGTGCCTACTGTAAACTCGTGGAACATCGACGGTGGGCCCCTTGGGGATTGTCGGAGCTTGGTAGATTCGACAACATCCCTTGTCAACGCGTAGAACGTCGACGGTGGGCCCCCTGGGAGATGTCAGAGCTTAGTAGCTTTGACAGAACCCACTGTCAACGTGTAGAACATCGACAGCGGGTCCCATGGGGGATGTTGGAGCTTGGTAGCTTCGATGGCGCCTACTGTCCACGCGTAGAACATTGACGGTGGGCCCCCTGGGGGATGTTGGAGCTTGGTAGCTTCGGCAGTGCCCACTGCCAACACATAGAACATCGACGGCGGGCCCCTTGGGAGATGTCAGAGCTTGGTAGCTTCGATGACGCCCACTGTCAATGCGTAGAACATCGACGGCGGGCCCCCTGGGGGATGTTGAAGCTTGGTAGCTTCCACGGCGCCCACTGTCAACGTGTAGAACATCGATGGCGGGCCCCCTGGGGGATGACAGAGCTTGGTAGCTTTGATGGCACCCACTGTCAATGCGTAGAACTTCGACGGCGAGCCCCTTGAAGGTTGTTGGAGCTAAGTGCTCCGGCAGCATCCACCATCATTGATCAAATCATCATCGAATATTCATTTTTCCTGCGCATACTAAACAAGAAAAGCAATCAAATTTGTCCTCTTCTCTATAACTTATTTGTGGCTTATTATCCTTCTTTGAATTTAGGTCCTAAGGAACTCAATGGAATAACATAAGTTCAGTGGTTAAATCCATTTAGGTCCGAACGCCTTCTGGACCCGCCCTACTGAGACCTACCAGGATATAGGTAGAGTGGCGTACTTAGGGTATCTGACTAGACTAAGTCGATAGCACACTCCGGACCTGTCATTGGCTTTTGGTTTTCGGGCGAGTAGACCATCTAGTAGTACTAGGACCCATAAGGAGATTACCAATACAACTTATATATCACATGAATATCCAGGACTAAACTTCAAAGGGACTGCACAACATTGCTATAGCAAGAAGGAAAAGATGATAAAAGTAACGAGCTTGCACAAAAGTAATGCACGTGGAGTCTGCTTTCACACAAAAATGTATTTCATTATAGGTTCGAATAACAGGGGAGACAAGGACACACTTAAAGTACGGAACCAAGTTAAGTGTGCCATTCATCTTGTTCTAACCCAGGGAAGGTCAAGACACACTTAAAGTATAATGACCAAGTTAAGTGTGCTTTTTAACTAGGACCTACCCGACTTTGTTCATAGACTCTATAAGTACATTATGTGTAAATACAAACTCACCTCCGTGAAACTAAGCATGAGACTTACGGAGGTGCTCGATGTTCCATGGATTGGGAAGCGGGGTTCCATCCTCTGTTGCCAAGCAGACGCATTCGGTACGGGAAACTTTAATCACTCGGAAGCGAACTTCCCAGCTGGAGGAGAGTTTGTTCATCCCTTCATGAGTTAATATTCTCCACAGCACCATATCGCCTTCTTCAAGCTGCCGGTTGCACACATGCCTTTGGTGATAGCACTGGAGGCCTGGCAGTATCGTGCATTCCGAACAACTGCTTGGCACATTCCCTCATCGACGTGGTACAGGTCTTCATGCCGGAGCTTGTCCTGCGGGGCTTCGTTGAAGGTCCGGACTCGGAGGGACCCCATGGTGATCTCCGGAGGAAGGACTGCTTCAACTTCGTACACCAAAAGGAAAGGTGTCTCTCCAGTAGATCGACCAGGTGTTGTCCTGCTTGCCCACAAAGCGGACGGAAGTTCTTCAATCCAGTTGGCGCATGTTTCTTGAAGCACTCGTATGTGCGCCTCTTGAGTCCCTTGAGTATCTCTACATTTGCTCTCTCAGCTTGGCCATTGCTTGTCGGGTGAGCTACTGATGTGTAGCTTACTTGTATGACGAGATCTTCACAGTACTCTTGAAAGGCTGCACTTGTGAATTGGGTTCCATTGTCAGTGATGACTCTGTTCGGAACTACAAATATGCACATGATGGACTTCAAGAAGTTGATCACAGATTGCTTGTTGATTGTCACAACTGGAGTAGCTTCTGGCCACTTTGTGAACTTGTCAATGGGGACATACAGGAACCTGTAACCTCTGATGATTTTTAGTAAAGGTCCCAAAATGTCCATCCCCCACACAGCGAATGGCCACATGGGAGGTATCATCTGCAGTGACTTAGTTGGTGTGTGAATATGCTTTGTAAGAAACTGGCACGCTTCGCACTTCTTTACCAACTCGAATGCATCCTGGAGTGTTGTAGGCTAATAAAAACCATGACGAAAGGCCTTACCGATCAACGTGCAGGATGATGCGTGATTCCCACACTCGCCTCCATGGATCTCCGCAAGTAGCTCGCGACCTTATTCCCAGGAAATGCACCGTATTAGAACGCCGTTGGTGCCACGTCGATAGAGATCCGCTTCTACCATCGTGTATCTTTTAGCCAATCTGACGAATCGCTCAGCGGAAGCACCATCTTCAGGAAGGATGTTATCGTTCAAGTAGCTCCAGATCTTCGAGATCCATGCATCAGAGCTAACTTGAGCTTTTGGATCTTGTGCGCTGGGTTGCTCAGAGCTTCTTGCAGCACCTATGATCCTTGGTGGGTGCCACAGTAACAGGGCCACCGGGACCGCTAGCTTAGAGGTATTGGTCTCGCCCACATCACTCAGTTCGGTGGGCTGAGCGACAAGTCCTGACAATCTCCTAACAAAAACTCTGTCGGGTGCTTGAGCTCCGGTAGAAACTTTCATTGAGAGATTGTCAGCTTCACCGTTGTTGAGACAATGGACATGACAAAGAACCAAGACGTGGAAGTCCTTCTGCAGCCTCTGGACATCAAGTAAATAAGAAGCGAGTTGAGGGTTGTTGCAACTACATTCACTTTTGAATTGTTTGATGTTTAGTTGCGAGTCACCCCTGACCAGCAGCTGCCGTACGCCATATGATAGCACCACCTTAAGTCCGAAGATGCGATATTCGTACTCTGCCATGTTGTTGGTTGCCTTGAAGTCAAGATGCACCATGTACTTGACCTTCTCCCCAGTTGGAGCGAGGAGAAGTATTCCAGCTCCGGCCCTCTACTTTTGCACGGAGCCGTCGAAGTAGAGAGTCCAGTGAGGCTCAGTGAAGACCGAGACTTTGGGTTCCGGCTTCTGCTCACTAGGACTCTCCAGACTTGATGAAGATGGAGTCCATTCCGCCACGAAGTCTGCTAGCACTTGAATCTTGATTGCATGTCGTGATAGGAATTCGAGATCAAATTCTGCCAACTCTGCTGCCCACTTGACAACATTTCCCCTATGGTTGGGATTGTGTAAAATAGCACGCAGTGGATAAGAGGTTACCATGGATATATTTTGGGCTTCGAAGTAGTGACAAAGCTTCCTTGAGGCAATAAGAACTGCATATAGCAACTTATGCACCTCAATGTACCAAGTCTTGGCGTCGTGGAGTACTTTGCTGATGAAGTACACTGGCTGCTGGACAGTCCGGACCTTTTCGGAGGGGCCCAGAGCTTCCTCTTCATCAACTTGTACCCTCCCGAAAGGGTCTGGAGCTTATTCTTGTTTAGCCCAAACCTTCCTGAAGGGGTCCAGACCTTCTTCTTGACCTACAGTAACTCCCTCAGTTGAGTGAGGTTGATCCACAGAGATCTTGCCTTTAGGATCCGTGCCTGGGGGCTGGGACCTAGACTCGCCTTTAGATAGCTCCGGACCCTCCCAAAGGAGTCTAGGCTCCTGATATGATGATGACTCTAGTCTCTCCGCAACCAGTACCATGCTGACAACCTTCATAGTTGCCGAAATATAAAGCAGAAGAGACTCACCAGGTTCTGAAGCTACCAAAACTGGTAGTGTGGTGAGGAGCTGCTTGAGCTCCCAGAATGCCTTCTCCTCTTCTTCAAACCACTGAAATGGTCCGGGCTTCCTCAATATTTTGAAGAAGGGAAGCGTCTGCTCTGCCAGCCTTGAGATGAACCGACTAAGCACAGCTAGACACGCAGTTAGCTTCCGGATGTCCTTGACACAGGTTGGAGGCCACATCTCTTTAATGGCCTTCATTTTGGCTAGATTTACCTCAATTCCTTGGTGAGTCAACAAGAAACCAAGGAGCTTTCTGGAGTTAACCCCGAAGATGCACTTGTCCGGGTTGAGATTTGTACGCGTCAAGCGCAGCTTGTCGAAGAGGGCTTGCAGATTGTCAAGGAGTGATTCCTTGTTCTTCACCTTGATGATGATGTCATCGACGTAGACCTCCACCAAGTCCCAGATGATCTCTCCAAACGTTTTGTGCATGGCTTGCACAAAAGTTGAAGTAGCATGTCAGTGTAATAGTACAACCCATCTACTGTAATGAAGGCAGTATGCTCTTCATCTTCCCTAGACAATTCAATCTGATGATATCCAGAATATGCGTCTAGGAAACACAGTTATTCACACCAGGAGGTAGAATCCATTATCTGATCTATTCTGGGAAGTTGAAATGGGTCTTTCAGGCATGCCTTATTTAAGGTTGTGTAGTCGATGCACATCCGAAGCTTCCCACTGGCCTTTGGTACAACGGCTGGGTTTGCCAGCCACCGAGGATGGTGAACCTCTCGGATGAAACCAGCATCGAGTAGCTTCTTGATTTCTTGTCTGATGAAGTTCTGCAGCTCGATAGATTGCTTCTAGGGCTTCTGATATACTGGCCATGCATTGGGGTTTATCTTCAGGCTGTGCTTGATGACCTCCCTAGGGATCCCAGGCATCTGTGACGGTTGCCATGCAAACACGTCGACATTCATCCGGAGGAAAGTGACGAGCACGAGGTCCTATTTGTCGTCTAGACCTCCCGATATACGAGTGGTCTAGGCGGCATCAGAACCAATTTGGACGACTTTGACGGGGCTGTTGGTGTCGCCGCTTGGTTGCACACAAGGTGCAGAGGTTGAGACACGCTGACACAAGCTCGAAGGTGGTTGAGTTGGTCACTCCTTGCCAGATTATTCTTCTTGCGCTGTTGCAAGCGCATGAAGTTCTTCCAGCACATTGACTCCAGCAGTGCGATCCCCACGGATCCGAAGGACGCCTGAAGGAGTCAGCATCTTCAACACCAGATAGCCATAATGGGCTATGACCATGAACCTATACAGAGATGGCCTGCCTAGGATGGCGTTGAAGGGAAGGCTGATGTGTGCCAAATCAAACACCAACTTCTCAGACCTATAGTTGTCCCAAGTCCCAAAGGTCACCAAGAGTGTAACTGATCTGAGAGGCGTGATGTCTCCCGGACGCACTCTGAAGAAAGGACGTGATGGCCTTAGGTCTGATAGGCTGAGCTGGAGCTTCAAAAAAGCTGCAAAGCTGAGAAGGTTGAGCGTCGCACCTCCATCCACCAGGACATGGTAGAGTTGGATGTTGTTGATAGTAGGAGAAACCATCAAAGGCAACTGACTAACTTCGATCATGTTCTTCGAGCAATTTGAAGCATCAAAGGTGATGTCAGTATCCATCCACTTCCGATGAGGTTCTGCCTTAGCGATGGGAGTTGCAGCAGCCATCTCCTGACACATTGTCTTGAGGATATACCGGTAGGTAATATCCCAGGACCCTCCATATATCATATGGAGAGTCTTTTGATGCTCGTTGTCAGAGATATCAGAGTCGTCATCGACGGTGTTGTAGACGGCCTTCAACGCCTTCTTGGCATTCTAGAAGCCTAGCTCCTGATCAGACGGAGCTTCGAGGACTTTCTGTTTCCCCTCCCGTTGCCGGAAAGGGGTTTCTTATTGGCGCTTGTTGTTGCGTTCAACAAGCCGCTTGACCTCGCGACAGTCTTCAAGGTTGGGTGTTCGATTTATGGATCAAATACCATATCTTCTCACCGTCGCCGTCCTCAAATGATGGTCGGGGTCATTTTTTGGGGTGTGGCCCCCGTCCACCAGGAGCTGTAGCAGCAACAGCAGTAGGCATGTTGGCCAACGACTTCTTCTTGCAGTTGGGCTTCTTCTTATTTTTTCCACTGCCTGAGGCAGTAGCTTCAGCCTTGGAGGGGGGTTTACCAGCCTCCATAGCTGGTTTGGAGTGTATCTCTCGGCCCTCCGCAGCCCTAGCACATTTGTTAGCTAGGCTGCAGAGCTTCGTGACGTTGCTAATGTTTTTTTTTGCCAGCTTCTCCAACATCTTCTTATCCTGTACCCCCCGTCGGAACGCAACAACCACAGAAGCATTTGAGATAGAAGGGATTGTCTTCCATACCTAAGAAAATTGCTAGATGAATGATCGTAGCGACTCTCCCGATTTCTGTTGTATGACAAATAAGTCCAACTCGGTGCGAGGTCGGGTGTAGGAACTCCCAAAATTGGCGGTAAACTAGCGACATAGTTCCCGCCAACTGTAGATGGAGTCAGGAGGGAGACTCATGAACCAGGACCTTGCTGTCCCGGTTAGAGCCATGGGGAAGTAGTTGGCCATCACGGCCTCATTGCCTCCAGCTGCGAGGATGGCAGTGGAATAAATCTGAAAAAACTCGACGAGATTGACTGTCCCGTTGTATTTCTCTAGCAGACGAGGCCGAAACTTAGGTGGCCAATCAGCCATGCGAAGATACATTGCTAGGGCCGAACAGCCGCCCCCCACTCTCAGTGGAGAAGGGTTTTCTCGAGCCTCTCGCCTCTCGCGAGCGCGCCCCATATGGACACGGTCGTCCTGCCTCATATAGCGGCGGTTGAGCTCCGACCGAAGGTCCTGCGTCGAGAGCCTCGATGCTGCATGATAGTGGCGAGCCCTGGAGGGTAGTGATGTCACTTGTCGGGAGGGCGCACGTCTCCTGTGCTAAGATGTTTGAGGACCAAGTCTACCAGACAAGATCCTGTTCCGCATAGGTTCCTGCCCAACGTGGGGCGGACGTTGGACGCTGATCACATTTGTTGCAGCTACAACCAAATGCTTAACATTTGCATGCCATTGCTCCATAGCGGTCGGAGGAGCTCCAGGTGCTGGAGGACGCTGAAGCAGAGTTCGCACTACGTTCAGCGCGTACTCTGGGTTGTTGGTCAATGCAGTGACCGATGTAAATTCACCATCCTGGTGTCCGGCTTTAGCTGCCGGAGCAGATGGTGGTGGTGGTGGGGACGACACCCGTTGGGACAACAGCATCGGCTGGTTGTTGCACATTGGAGGGATTTCCTCTAGTAGGTAGTCCATCCGGGCCATTGGATGAGGCTACGGCAGAATTCACCTTCTTTAGATCTTAGGTGCCTCCCCCCTACCTGATGCGCAAAAATGTCAAAGTGTAGCAATAACACTTCCCCAGTACTACTAAAGTGTAGTCCGCGGAGGTTCGTATTTAGGCGGGGTGCGCGTAAGATCAAGAACAAGAGGTGAACATCGAGGGTTTTTACGTGGTTCGGGCTGCCCGAGCGTAATACCCTACTCCACGGGGTGTTTGTTGATTGTATGAGCGTGTATGTGTAATGTGTGTCTTAGATTGCTTGCATTCTACCGTATGGGGCAACCCTTTTATATGCTAAGGGATACATGATCTACTGGTGTTATGGGTGATTAACAGTGTGATAACATGCTTTAATGGCAGCATTATCAGTCTTGATAGCCCTCGGATTGTGCTTCATTAATACAACATTAATGACATGTTAACCAGGTCTTGTAATGGCTGTTTGATAGCCTCTTGAATGTCTGTGCCATTGGAGATCCAGCTATCTTCCTGTTGCAGGCTTAGTTCCGGAGGTCTGACAGGTGGTAGCTCCGGAGCTTCCCTCTGTGGGGAGGCAGGTCCGGAGCTACTTGACACGTGGCAGCACCGGAGCTTCCCTCTATTGGGGGTTTGGTCCGGAGCTACTGGACACGTGGCAGCAAAGGGAGATAGGTCCAGCCCTGCAGGACACGTGGTAGCTCCAAAGCTACCCAAATTGGGAGATGGGCCCAGTGCTGCGGGACACGTGTTGCCTTTGGAAGTCTTCAACATTGGAGGGCAGAATACCATGACTTTATCCACAGTATCAGAGGGTACCTGGTATCCAGGGTACAAACAGCAGGTTACTAGCAATTTGCTATAACTCAATAATTTTCTAAATTTAAAGTTCAGTCTTCTTTATACGTGGATCACAGGTTAGGATGAATTACCATCCCAATTTATTGTCGGCTATCATAAATTTATTATCTCCCTCTAGAGCCGGAAAATAATCCTTATTGAAAATACAGTCAGCAAAATGGGCCGTGAATAAATCACCCGTTAGTGGCTCCAAGTATTTTAAGATATACGACGATTGAAATCCCACGTAGATCCCAAATTTTCTATGAGGGCCCATAGAGGTTCGCTTAGGTGGTGAAATTGGTATGTACACAACACATCCAAATTTCTGCAGATGGGAGATATTTGGTTGATCTCCATGTACTAGTTGTGGTGGGGAGACGGTATGGTATGCAATTGGTCGTAGTTGTAGAAGATCAACAACGTGTAAAACTGCATGACCCCAACAAGGTGTTGGTAAATTGCAACCTTGCAATAATGGGCTATCCATGAGTTTTACTCTCTTTATGAGAGATTTTGTCAAACCATTTTGTGTGTGTACATATAGAACAGAGTGATGTATTTCAATACCTTGATCCATACAATAATCATTGAAGGCCCGAGATGAAAATTCAGCAACATTGTCCACACAGATACTTTGTATCCTATATTCAGGATAATTCATTTTTAATCTAATGACTTGTATCATAAATTTAGCGAAAGCATGGTTACGTGTAGATAGTAAACACACATGTGACCATCTAGTAGATGCATCAATTTATACTAAAGTATCTAAAATGATGAGACATTGGTTATATGGGACCATAGATGTCTCTTTGAATACGTTCAGGGAAATTTAAAGGTTCAATATGGATCTTAAGCGGAGAAGGCTGCAAGATTAACTTACCCGTAGCACATGAGGTGCACACAAAATCATTAGATTTTGGAATTTTGCATTTTTTTTAATTCATAGCCGGTGCAATTACCAATAATTTTCCACATCATCCCTATCACGGGTGGCCTAGACGTGAATGCCAGATCTTGAATGTATCAACATTCTATAAAGTCACTTTGTATGCAACATATGGTACAGGTTTAATATATGTATAATACAATCTAGATGGAGTAGAAGGAATTCTTTTTAGAACTTCATGGTTAGATCCGGAATTATTCAAAATAAGAAGGAATTATTCTTTGTTATCTTCATGGGTGCATACATGTAACTCATTTTTCCAGATATCTCTAAAACTTATGAGCTTACATGTAGAATCGAGATACAATAAAGCATCCTTGATCATAACTTGTGTACCATTTGAAAATATTATAGTTGCTTGACAAGAGCTAACTATTGTTGCATCGCGTCCAGCGATGGTTAAAATATTTCCTGATGTTCTAGTTAGGGTCTGGAAATACTTTGTTTCCCTAAGTATAGAATTTGTTGTGCAACTATCCACAAGACACATTTCTTCTTCCATCATAAACTTCCCGTGAGATCTAACAATTAAAAATTATAATAATTCAATTAATGGCATTGAAACACATATTTACAAAATTAGAGTATTGAAAAACTCTAATACAAGAGAATAATATTATACATTACAACACACTTTATTACATAAACTTAGTATTTACAACTTTCTATGGTAAGCGATCTATATTAGATCGCCGAACATGTCGTTCGACTTATATTCCACCATTGCATTATCCAAGTGTGATACCTATGTGTGTTGAATACATTGGCTTTGACGATAAAAGTTTTGAATACTACCAAAACATCTTTTTATCAAGATTCGACGATAGGTCCAACATGTTTTCGTTAGCTTTGGCAAGGTTTGAAGCTTGATCGCAGTGATTCTGCTTTTATCTTACAATGTTTAAAACTTTCTTTACACTAATGGAAAGTGTGCTTAGTATTCTTTTACTAAGTTTTTAGTGTGTTTCGGTGGTTATGGTTGATATCATTTTGCTATGGTTTGCAACATTGTTATATCAGGTGCTCACGTAAGGTGTTGTGGTTTTGGAACTAACGAGAGTCAAGTCGAGGACTTGGCTCAGAAGTATCGATCAATTATTCATGTGCAGGTGTTGCTTGAGTTCAAGACATGGCTGGTGATGGGATCCACTGAACTAGTCTTTGGGAGAAGATGAGGTTCAACAACCAAGTTCGGGAGGAATTGTGGTTGAGTTGATCGGGAGGTCGCGCAACATGTTTGAATCAAGAACAATGCATATGAAGGTATCATGGACATCGTTGGAAGATGTTTGCACGTGTGCAAGGAGCGCATGGATGTGGCTACATGGTTCCGAGGCGTGACGAAGAGATGTGGACGTAAAGAATTGGTCGGAAAGGTCCAACCGACTAGGTTATGGACTCAGGCTGCGGCTGAGTCATGTTTGACTCAAATATGGAAAGTTTTGAGTTGGTTATGACAGGATTCCGTGTGGGTCACGAATGTGGGTTGTTTTAGGAATATGGGATACGTTCCTAAGGTGTTTGGAAGTCTTAAGATTGCTTCTATCTGTGTATAGAAGAGTCTTGAGTAGTTATGGAATGTTTCGATTCGTGAATTGAGTAGGATTAGTGTCCTAGTTAGTTTTGGGTTGGGCTGGTTATATAAGCAAGGGAGGCCAGAGATCGTGGTGCAAGACTTTTGGGCTGTTCCTTCTTGTGTTTTATTGAATAATGATAGTAGTTTAAAGGAACTTTTGTGCCTTGTTCGAGACAAGTTTTTCTCGTCGAGTTTTCTGCAAAGCACTACCTTTCTTTGGTGGTTTTATCATAACTCGATTTTTACAGATCCAATTGACGTGATTCTTTTTTGAGTTGTTTTCACAACTTGATTATCTATCATCTTTCAAAATTTCACGGTCATTGGATTTTCAGTTTGTGATCTACACGAGTTTCTTTGCAGTATTGTAGATCTATTTTTTACTCGGTGGAACAGATTGACCTTTGTTCGATCTTTCAATCGTAACTTTAGTTTCTCTCAACAGATTTGAGTGATTCTTGTTGTGTCGTCTTCGTGACTTGATTCTTTCTGATATCTATCATTTTTGTCACGGTGAAACACGTTTAGATTGGTCTCACACACGATTTCTATAATAGATCATTTTTCTGCCCAGGGGTTTTTATTGCTTCTGCTAAAAAAGTTTTTAATCTACCATTCACCCCCCCCCCTTGGTAGCTTTTCACGTGCTCTTCGATCCTACACCAAGTCCATGTAGTCATCAATATTCAATGTTGGCTCGTTGTTTCTTGGATTTTCTAGATCCTTGCTTAACCAACCGACTTCAAATGTTGGCTTTGTCGGGATACTAAAGTGAGTTTCATACTCATTTCCCGATCCTTGAGATTTCTTGTCTTTTCCCAGTGATTTCTGGTACAAGGACACAAGGTGTTTAGGGATGCGACACTTGTCAGTTGTATGCTTGAAAGTGTCACATGCCTTAAACTGCACATTTTTTCCTTTGTATGGAGTACCATTCTTTTTCATTGTCTTTGAGAACTTTTTATTTTTCTGTCTATTACGGCGACGTCTAGCAGATCTACCATTCTTCTTTAGAGTTGAATCATTGGAAGCATTTGCTTTCTTCTCATTATAATGAACCTCAGGAAGATGAGCAGTCCCAGCATGATGTTGTTGATAATACTTAATAGTAAGTTCATCATGCTTCTCTTCCTGGAGTAAATCACGAATGAGGTCAGCATATTACTAGTAGTTGCGAGTCCGGTATTGATATTGTAAGACCCGATCTGAGCGGAGCTGTCGGTACCTTGCGTACCAGATACCCCTTGGGACTGCAAAGAGAGCAAAGGAACTCCACCTATCTGAGTTGAAGACCTCTAAAGGCCTCACGTGTCACTCGGAACCAGACCTGCCTCCCTTCTATGGTTAGTCCCAGTGCTGCCACGTGTATCATAAAAACAGAGCTACATTCCATACATGGGATAGCTCCAGACTAGATACCTGTGTGGCACCACCGGACCTAACCCCCTACAGAGGGAAGCTCCGGTACCGACACGTGTACAACAGCACCGGACCTACTCATCCAAGACAGTAAGTTCTGGAGCTGCCACGCGTCCAACCGCCGGACCTTCGACTTCAACAAGCAGACTGGTGGACCTCCAATGGCTCGGACCTTCAAGGAACAATTAAAGTTTTAAGACCCGATTATGTGTCATTAATGCTATCTTAATGACACACGATCGGAGGACCCTTAATACCAGTAACATCGCCATGAAGGCGCGTTATCACGCTATTAATTGGAATTAAGTACATTAATCGTGTATTAGACATCAGTAACCGCCAGGGCCACATGTCGGGCTAGGCTGACGATGTAATGGCCAGCTTTTGTGCTATAAAAGGACTGGTCGAGCAATACACGGAGGAGGGGGAGACACGCGCCTAACACATCCACATGCGCCTAAGACTCCCAAACACTCTGGTCTCTCACACACAAGTGCTCAGGCGCTCAATACCACAACAACTCACACCCGTGGAGTAGGGTATTACGCTAAGGCGACCCGAACCACGTAAATTCCTATGTCAAATCGCCACCTTCTTCTGAATCTCCGCGCACCCACAACCGAACTAAGAACTCCGCGGGCTGCCAATGGTAGTACCGGGATAATTGCCGGAATCACACTCTGACAGTTGGCGCGCCAGGTAGGGGCAGTGCCCGAGATTCAAAGATGGTGAAGTCTGCTGCTAGATCGTCCAACGGCAACCACGCTGTGCAACCTGCTGAAGGCAATCCCTCCAACATGCAGCAGCCAGCAGGTGTTGTGGCCCCAGCAGGAGTCATGCCACCACTGCCACCATTCGCACCGGCAAATCAAGTTGGACAGCGAGATGGGGTGTCTGCGTCGGTCACTGCATCGGCGAACAACAACCCTGAACATGCGCTTCATGCTGCGCGTGCTCTCCTCCAATGTCCACCGCCTCCAGGAGCATCTCAGGGTGCAATTGAGCAATGGAGAGCTGATGTGGATCATTTGGTTGCAGCAGCAGCCAACCGCATCAGCAATCCAGGTCCTCCTTCCTTGGGGCGGGCCCCATCGCAGCATCGGACTTTGTCGGGTAGACTCGGTCCACACGCTTCACATCTTGGGCAGGCCAGCCTTGTACAAATTCATGGCTACTGCTCATTATGGATACTTGGTGTTGAAGATGCCAACACCCTCAGGCGTTCTCCAGATCTGCAGAGATCGCACTACCAGAGTTACTGCTCTGGAAAACTCCACGCGCTTGCTACAACGCAGGAGGAAGAATCCGGAAAGGAGCAAGCTCCGAAGCCTCCGAGCATTCTTCATCGAGGCTCAACTTCCGCACCTCATGTGCAACCAAGCGACGACACCGACATTCCCGTCAAAGTCGTCCAAATTGGTTCCAACGCCGCTCAGACCACTCGTATATAGGGAGGTCTGAACGACAAATAGGAACTCGCGCTCATCACTTTCCTCCGGGCTAATGTCGACATGTTTGCCTAGAAACCGTCACAAATGCCCGGGATCCCTAGGGAAGTGACTGAGCACAATCTGAAGATTTATCCCGACGCTCGGTGTGTACATCAGAAGCCTCGGAAGCAATCAGTAGAGCGACAAAACTTCATACGTCAAGAAGTGAAGAAGTTGCTCGAAGCTGGATTCATCCGGGAAGTCTTCCACCCAAAATGGCTGGCAAACCCAGTTGTTGTACCTAAGGCTGGCGGGAAGCTTCGGATGTGTATCGACTACACTACACTGAATAAGGCATGTCCAAAGGATCCATTCCCACTACCTAGAATAGATCAGATAGTGGATTCCACCTCCGGGTGTGAATTACTGTGTTTCCTAGACGCATATTCTGGATATCATCAAATCAAATTGTCTAGGGAAGATGAAGAGCATACTTCCTTCATCACAGTAGATGGATTGTACTATTACACTGCCATACCATTCGGTCTCAAAAACATTGCTTCAACGTTTGTGCGAGCTATGTACAAAACTTTTGGAGAGCTCATCAGAGATGTAGTGGAAGTGTACGTCGATGAAATCATCGTCAAGATCAAGAACAAGAAGTCATTTCTTGACACCTTGCAAGCTGTCTTCGACAAGTTGCGAATCACACGCACGAAGCTAAACCGAGACAAGTGTTTCTTTGGGGTTAGCTCCGGAAAGATTCTTGGATTCTTGGTGAACCACCGAGGAATAGAGGCGAATCTGGCGAAGATTAAATCTATTGAAGACATGCGGCCACCAGCCCGCATCAAGGATGTCCAAAAGCTGACTGGATGTCTAGCTGCCCTCAGCCGATTCATCTCAAGACTGGCGGAATGGGCGCTACCCTTCTTCAAATTATTGAGGAAGTCCGGACCATTCGAATGGTCTGAAGAAGCAGAAAAGGCTTTCCAAGAGCTTAAGCAGCTCCTCACCACTCTACCAACTTTGGTAGCTCCGGATCCTGGTGAGCCACTTCTGCTTTACATTTTGGCAACTGACGAAGTTGTTAGCATGGTCCCGGTTGCAGAAAGACCAAAACCATCCCTAGTTTAGGAATCCAAACCTCTCCGGGAAGGTCCGGAAATACCTGAAAGTGAGTCTAGGTCCCAGCTCCCAGACCCAGATCCTCGAGGTGAAATGCTAGAGGATCGACCTCCTTCAAATGAAGGAGTTACTGTTGCTGAACAAGAAGATTCGGACCCCTCTGGGAAGGTCCGGGTAACTCCAGAAGAAGCTCCAGGTTCTTCTAGTAAGAACCTGGAGGTCCCCGAAGAAGGTTCGGACCCCTCCAGGAGTGTGCGGGTTGATGAGGTGGAAGCTTCGGGCCCCTCCGGGAGGGTTCGAACAGTCCAGTGCCCAGTGTACTTCATTAGTGAAGTACTTCATGACGCCAAGACTCGGTACTTGGAGGTGCATAAGCTGCTCTATGCAGTACTTATTGCCTCTAGGAAGCTTCGTCACTACTTCCAAGCTCACAAGATTTCAGTGGTAACCTCTTATCCACTGCATGCAATCTTGCATAACCCAACTCTACTGGGAACATTGCAAAGTGGGCAGCGGAATTGGCCGAGTTCGATCTTGAATTCGTCCCAAGACAAGCCATCAAGAGTCAAGCATTGGCGGACTTCGTGGTGGAATGGACCCCCTCTCCATCAAATCCTGGGGGCCCCAGTGAGCAGAAGCTGGAACCCAAGGTTCCGGTCTTCATTGAGCCTCATTGGACTCTCTACTTCGACGGCTCCGTGCAGAAGTAGGGGGTCAGAGCTGGAGTCCTTCTCCTTGCTCTGACCGAGGAGAAGGTCAAATACATGGTTCACCTTGATTTCAAGGCAACCAACAACATGGCGGATGAAGCATTAATCTATGGGCTCAAGGTGGCACTATCATATGGTGTCAAGCAGCTGTTGGTAAAGGGTGACTCGCAGCTCATAATAAAACAAGTCAAAGGTGAATGCTGCTGCAACAACCCTCAACTAGCTGCATATCTACTTGAAGTCCAGAAGCTTCAGGAGGACTTCGAAGTTCTGGATCTTTGCCATGTTCAGCATCTCAACAACGCTGAAGCTGACGAACTCTCGATAAAAGCTTCAACCGGAGCTCCAGCTCCCGACGGAACCTTCGTCCAGAGATTGTCAAGACCAACAACTCAGCCTGCCGAACTGAGCGAAGGGGGCGAGACCAGCACCTCGATGTTGGCGGTCCCAATGGCCCTGTTACCATGGCGTCCATCAAGGGTCGTAGGTGCTGCAGGAAGCTCCGAGCAACCCAGCACTCAAGACTCAAATGCTCAAGTTAGCTCTGATGCATGGATCTCAGAGATCCGAAGCTACTTGAAAGATAACATCCTTCCTGAAGATAATGTATCTGCTGACCGGATAGTCAGATGGGCTAAAAGATGCATACTGGTAGAAGGGGATCTCTACCGGCGTGGTGCCAACGTCGTCCTAATGTGGTGCATTACAAGGGAAGAAGGTCACGAGCTCCTCGCGGAAATCCATGGAGGCGAGTGTGGGAACCATCGTCTTCCTGCACGTTGGTCGGTAAAGCCTTCCAGTATGGTTTTTACTGGCCTACAGCACTCCAGGATGCAACCGAGCTAGTGAAGAAATGTGAAGCATGCTAGTTTCATGCAAAGCAAATTCACACACCAGCTCAACCCCTACAAATGATACCTCCTACATGGCCATTCGCTGTGTCGGGGATGGATATCTTGGGACCTTTCCCAAGAGCCGTTGGAGGTTACAAGTTCCTGTACGTCGCCATCGACAAGTTCACTAAGTGGCCGGAAGCAACTCCAGTTGTGACAATAAACAAGCAATCAGCTATCAATTTCTTACAGTCCATAGTATGCAGATTTGGAGTCCCAAACAAGATCATAACCGACAACGGGACCCAATTCACAAGCTCTGCATTCCAACGATATTGCGAAGACCTCGGCATTCAAGTCATCTATGCTTCCGTAGCTCACCCGGCAAGCAATGGCCAAGCTGAGAGAGCAAATACAGAAATCCTAAAAGGACTCAAGACGTGCACATATGAGCGCCTGAAAAAACATGGAGCCAACTGGATTGAAGAGCTTCCGCACACCTTGTGGGCAAACAGAACAACTCCAAACCGGTCAACTGGAGAGACACCTTTCTTCCTGGTGTACGGAGCTGAAGCAGTCCTTCCTCCGAAAATCACCTTGGGGTCACTCCGGGTCCGGACCTTCAACGAAGCCACGCAGGACCAGCTCCGGCGTGAAGACCGTGACCTCGTTGAAGAGGGAAGGTGTCGAGCAGCTGTTCGAAATGCACGATACCGCCAAGCGTTCCGGTGCTATCACCAAAGGCATGTGCATAACCGACAGCTCGAGGAAGATGATCTGGTTCTATGGAGAATACAAACTCGAGAAGGGTTAAACAAACTTTCCCCCAGCTGGGAAGGACCCTTTCGAGTGATCAAAGTATCCCGTCCTGGATGCGTTCGCTTGACAACCGAGGATGGGACACCACTCCCTAATCCATAGAACATTGAGCACCTCCGTAAGTTCTACACTAAATATCACGGAGGTGAGTCTGTAGTTGCATATGATGTATGTTATAGCGTCATTGTACAGAGTCAGGTAGCTCCTCCGGGAGAACAGTCGGACCTTTCCCGGAAGGTCCGCAAGGTTCAGGCGACACTTGACACAGTCTCGGAACTAAAAAGTGTAGCTAGTTACCGTGGGTCAAACAAGAAATGTAACACACTTAGCCTGGTTTCGTACCCTAAGAGTGTACTTGTTTCCCCTGTACCCCGGACCTATAATGAAAGACATCATTATGTGAAAATAGACTCCACGTGCATTTATTTTGTACAGGCTCAATATTTTTATCTTTCATGTCTATAACAAAGTTGTGCAATTCTCAAGAAACATTAGGTCGAACAATTCATGTATAATTCAAGTCATTTTGTTAATTCTTTTGGGTCTTAACATTGTTGAATGGCCTACTCGCCTGAACGCCAAGCCAATCTAGGTCTGGAGTGTGCTATCGACTTAGCCTGGTCCTGCACCCTAAGTACGCCACTCTACCTACACCCCGGTGGTCCTGAGTAAGGTGAGTCCAGAAAATGATTGGACCTGGAGAAAATAAGCAAATGCACTTGATTGTATATAGAATTACGGTCGATGTGACGCCCGGTTCCGAAAATGAACCAAGCTAACGCATATGTGTGCCCAGGATGTTCATCACACATACACGAGTGAAATCACAAAAGGATATACAGGAAAATTACCACAAGACAAGATTAATTATCAGATTTATTACACAAACCATATTATCCTTGAATACAAGCTCTAATAAATATTAATGACAAGTTCAACTAATGCAGCGGAAATAAACTAATTAGGCATACTAAAGCAACTAAGCAGCATAAGCGACAGGGTGTGTATGCGCAGCTCCAATCAACACCACAGGCAAAGCTGACGGTAGACACGGCCTAGAACTCCGCATTATCGCCATTAAACTCCCAGTCCTGACCTGCAACTGTTGGGGTGGGGATTGCAAGAGTGAGTACATGTCGTACTCAGCAAGTGTGGAAAGTATGACATGTGGTTGAATCAAATGACGACAATAATAATGGTAAAGTGCTGAAAAGTACATTAAAACATTCGAAAAGCAATATAGTATAAGTATGTGAAGTAATCCCAACATAATTACGAGTAATACCATAATACCAAACCGAATTCATTACCATCATCAATAAGTCCAGATTTCACCATTGCCAATAACCATATTCAATACCAGAGATTAATCCATAACCATCCATAACCATTACCAAACCATAACCATTACCAAACCATAACCATTACCAAACCATAACCATCCCAAATTCCAATTTGCCTCTAATCATGGAAGTTGTCCAGGTGCTCATAACCGGGAGCACGGCTATCATGATAGTTTTAATTAACACTCTGCAGAGTTTGTACCTCTTTACCCACGTGTTCGTGATTTCATCACCTTTCGGCGACTGAGAATCTCCCTTATGCCCATGACCCGTCAGTCATATTACACACTTCCGTTGGTGTGTGGCCAAGAGATCACAAAATAGCCTTTACAAAGGGATTACTAGCCTATTTAGACCCCACTGAGGTTTCACCGGTGGCGATGTCTCCCGCAGAGCACATCTTCAACCAAGGGCCCCCTCTTGAGCCATTTCGGATCCCAGGGTAGTCCCACCAATCATCAACAAACCCAATCCGACTACCCCTTCCCCGAGCATCCACAATGGTCCAAACAGCACTAGCAAAGCCCTAATTAATCAGCTACGCCGCACCCATACTTGGCCTCGTGGTGGCACTGTAGTCCTGGCTTATTCTCGCATGAACCGGTCCTTAGATCTAAAGCAAGCAAACCACCATAACATCCAACCCATCCACATACCAGGCTTGCTTAGATCACCCATCACCATACCAGATTTAACCAGTCCACATTAATCAGAATATCATTAATACATAATTAAATGTGTAGTGTTGGTTTTTCCATCCCAATTAATTAAGCGAAGCAAAAAGGTAAAACCCTTCCTGACTCTCTACCATAAATTCCAGGTGACAAGGGTGGTCAAACAAAACTAGTAAACTTCCTACTATAGGATTCCCATCAATTTGACACAAGCATGCAATTTTGCAAACAAAACATTTATTTTAAAACAGGATCAATATGCTTCAAGGACACTTGCCTTGCTCTTGCTGTTGATTAGGGTCAAAGCCTTCAAACTCTTGATGTTGTAGATCCTCCGTGGCACTCTCTAGCGCAAATCCGTCTAATCCACACAATAAACATACAAACAAGAAACACAATCAAAGAGTGCACAAATATTACTCAATATGTCATGACATGCATGATTGATGCAAATGCAAGGTAGAACTTGTTACTAGATTGCTTTTAAAGATCACTAACTAGCTCTAATAGATTATAACAAGTTTATACAGGTTTGGGGTTGATTAGATCAAATTCTAGAATTAATTCAACACAATTTAACCAGGAAAATCGGACTAGTCCGCTAGGGACCGGACAAGTCCGCACTTGACGAGATCAGCAGATTAGGGTTTTCTAGATCGACGTGAATTTGGAGATTAGGGGTTGAATTCACATAAGGAAAAGAGAATAGAAGGTATACCAGGTGTTTAGAACTCCAATGAACCAAGAAACTTGGAGGTAACACTTGGATCTTGATGATCTAGGGTTGGTGATGAACTTGGAGATGAATTGGTGGTGAAGGACGAAACTTGGTGGAGATCTTGATCCTCCTTCGTTTCCTCCTCTTCTTCTTCTTGTTTGGGATCTTCTCCTCCCTCCTTGATGGTGGCTCCCCACGAACTAGGGTTTGGGTGGGTGGAAAAGTGGCAAATAGATGTCAAACCAAGGGGTTGGGCTGTTTATATAGAGGTGGGGGCTAGGGTTAGATGGATCTCGAGTTTTGGGATGAGTAGAGGCCGGTATAGAGTCCCACATGGGCTCTAAAAGAGTTGGGCACGACGTCCTTAGGCCCACTTGACGTGAAACCCAAGAAACAAGTCGTAAAACAAAAGGTCAATCTCGGAGTCACGAAATATCGGACAAGTCCGGAAAGGACCGGACTAGTCCGAAGTCGTCCAGAGAGAAAATCGGACAAGTCTGGCCAAAAATCGGACAAGTCCGATCTTAGTCAGAAAGGAAAACGGACAAGTCCGCTGGAACACCGGACTAGTCCGGAAAAGTCCAGGGACTTAGCAAATTTTCAAGGATTCATGGAATATCGGACTAGTCCGCACAAAATCGGACAAGTCCGAAAGTTTCCAGAGCCAAAATCGGACTAGTCGGCAGCAAAAACGGACAAGTCCGTTTTTAGCCAGAGAGAAATCGGACTAGTCCTCAGTAAAATCGGACTAGTCCGCACTTTCCTGCGTTTTAAGTGCGGTTTTGCTCCAAATCAATTTTAAACTTGTTCCTCTTGTTATGGGCTAATGTTAAACATGTATATGAGTGCATGTAGGGCATGATGCATGAAAATGAGGGTGTTACAGTCGACCTAAAGATTTCTTTCGGGAATAGTAAGCCACAAATGAGTTATAGATAAGAAATGGATTTTACTGTTTTTCTCGACTTCAGTGTGCAGGAAGAATAAAAACCTCATGATGATGGTGGATGATGCCGGAGCTATCAAAGCTTTGATATCCCCTAAGGTGGCCCGTTGTCGATGTTTTAAACATTGATAGTAGGCGTCGCCGGAGCTACCAAGTTCCGGCAAATCCAGGGGGCCAGCCGTCAACGTGAAGGAAAGATGATAGAAGGACACCCTAATGGGGTTTGCTGTCGATGCTCTACGTGTTGACAGTGGACACTGCCGGAGCTACTAAGCTCCAACAACCCCAGAGGACCAGCTGTCGACGTTCTACATGTTGACAATGGTCACTGTCGGAGCTAATAAGCTCCGACGCCCTCAGGGGGCCCTGCTATCGGCGACTTCGAACCTACAGTCTACAAGTTTGAAGCACTCAAGTCTTTAACAAATTGTTGCATCCTTTTGTTACATGTTCACAATCAAATTGTGTACATCTACCAGGGGGCCAAGTGAGACAAAGGTTGAAGACAAAAAAAGAAATTCATAAATTTCTTGGATTTCATTCATCTGAGGACAAGAGATTACAAAATTGGAGAAAAGAAGAGAAGATACAAGTGGAAGCTACAAAGAGAAAGTCCTAGATCCTACAGAAGAACGAGGCAACCTTCTGGGCAACCTCCAACACGTTGGCCTTGGCGGCATCTCCCTCTCCGTCGATGGGACCTTCAAGCACTGGATCTAATGGGAAGTGAGGATCTCGGCTTGTGTAGCACGTCAGCATGTACTCTACGACGTTCTGCGGATTTTCCTTCAGTCTCCAACTGATCCGAGATGACATCACCCATCTTGTTGAGTTTGCTGCCCGCCGAGCTCAACGCCTTCAACGCTTGGTCCAGCTCCGGCTCCAGATCGTTCGGACGCACGGGACTAAAACCCAGCGGTGTCAGCGAGTCATTGGCTTTGCCCAAGAAGTCCCATACTTTTTGGGACTCCTCAGCCCTTGAGCCTCGCACCTCTTCCAAGGACCTCTTGGTCACTGCAAGCTCCGAACCCTCCCGGGCAAGGCGCTCGACCTCTTTGGCGTGCTGCTGAATCTTTTCAACAACTTGCCTTTCGAGTTTAGCAAGCTCCTCTTCTCGGACGTGGATCTTGTTCCAGCGGTCGACTAGGTCTCTCTCCGGCCCCGCACTTTCTTCTCCCTGGCAGCAACTTCATTCTCCCTCTTGGTGAGGTTTTGTCCCCGCTGCCTGACCTTCTTCTCCTCGCTCTCGTAGAGCTCCTCCAGCTTCTTGGTGCTCTCCGCGAGGCTCTTGTCACCCAGAGCCAGCCTCTGAGCAAGCTCATCCTCCCTCTTCACGAGGTCATCCCACAGCTCCAGGAGTTTTTTGCTCTTCATCTTCGAGCTTTTTATCCTGCTCTTCAAGAACCTCCCAGTGCTTGACGAGGCTATGATAGATTGCGTTGAGCTTCTCCTGGCGATTGTTCGCTGCTTCATTAGCAGCCACGACCTGTTCGTGGATGGCCCAGGACTGGTTGTCGAGGGATCGCACCATGCTTTCCCTCTCGACCAGCAGCTGGCCCCAGTACTCCATCCGGGCCTTCTCCCTCTTGACCAACTCCTTGTCGTTGGCCAGTCTTGTCTGCGCCAGCTTGGTCTCGAATTGGAGCCGGTTGCGCCACCTCCTAAGGGTCTGGCGCTCCTCCTTGAGGGCCTTGCCGTCGTGGTAAAAAGCAAGTTGTACTTGACGAAGGCTGGAGCAGGCGTTGTCGATGGACAATGACAGGGGGATCGGCTTCGGACCTGCCGGGGTCCTCTCCGCTGACTCCAGTGGGTTCTCCATAACAAAAATTGGGTCCCACTCTACAAGAGCGGTCCCCTAAGCTTCCGCGGCACTAGGGCCGCCCTCCGGGATAGCCTTGGTCACCGCCGATGAAGGTCCTGCAACGGAAGATCCTACCTCCGGAGTCGGCTCTGAAGGTCCCGCCGCCAGGTCATCAGCAACTACTCCCTCTGGTAGAGGACTGGTCGCTTCGCCTTGACACCCTGGCTCAGGTGCGGGTACCTCCGGAACCACCACCTCTGGGGCAGACATTGAAGATTCGGCCAGAGCTGAGGTCACTTCTGGCTCCGGTGCTGGCGCCTCCTCCGCTACCGGTCCAGACGCCGGCGCTTCAACCTCCACCGGTTCGGGCGCTGGCACCTCCGCGACAACCGGCTCAGGTGCCAAAACTTCATCAACTACCGGCTCCATCGCCGGGGCTTCAACAACATCCGGCTCTAAGGCCGAAATTGCAGCTACCTCCGGCTCTAAGGTCGGAGCGTCCGTCATCACAGCATCCAAAACCGAAGCTTCAACCTCCAGAGCTGGTGCCGCTGGTACGTCTTCATTCCCATGGTCCGGCGCTACCATGGGAGCTTTGGGAGATGAGTCGAGGTAAAGGACCACGACAGCTGGCGCTGGAGTTGCGGCGACCTCAGTCAGCACCTGGGGCAGCACTGGAACTGGAGCCGGAGCCTCTGCCTATACAGCATCAGTTGCTGTCGAAGGAACCGTAGCTTCAGCCCCTTTCTTGGATACCCTGTGGATGAAGGACGAAAAAACTCAAAATATGATTACAACAAAGAATAACCAACTGAGGTAAAAAAGCAAATTTACCTTGGGAGACTTTCGCTCCAGCTAGCATGGAACCTCTTTGTCAGACGCTCGGAGCCGGACCCAGTCGCAACTGGGGTAGTAGCTCCAGAAGGCTCTCCGGAGCTTGCTGCTGCCGCCAGCGATGTCTTGGTTGAGGCCCCCCTCGACTGAGAAGGACCCTCGGACCTAGAGCCCTTAGCTGGCTCCGGTGCTGAAGTCATTTTGGCGGAGCTGGCGTCCCCGGGAGACGCCAATGCTGGAGTGGTAGTCACCATCAAAGACCTCCCCCGCCGGGGAGAAGGAGCTGTTGTGGAAGGAGCAGGTCTGACGGGCCTCCCGTCAGGGTGCTTCAACTTCCTCTTTCGTCTCGAGGGCTCGGCCAACTCTTTGACCTTGCCTACGACTTCAACTCTCTGTTTCGGGGTAGGAGCAGGGCCAGCCTCAGAAGCTCCGGGGATCACCAGCTTGGTGGTCGGACGCCTCTCAACTTCACTGAGGTCTTCAAGCACCGGCATCTTCCGCTGAAGCTCCCTGCTGAACTCCGCCTCCATGTTCAGGGGGAGGAAAGCCGCCGGCGGAGTCAAGTCGTCGCCCTCGACGTCGATGCCATGCTGGAACTTCTTGAGATGAAGCTCCAAAGCCGCTCCTTCCAGGTTGGACTTTAAACCGGTCTCAATCCGGTCATCATCCATCATGCTGTTGAGGGCCCTGGCGAGCTTCTCCCTCTTCTTCAGCGGAGCCCACCTGTTGACTAGGAAGTTGCAAAAGACCACCTGGGGGGTCACTCCTCCTTCCACACATTGGCGGGTCCTGGTCAAGGCAGGGTTGAAGGCCTCTGACAGCACCGAAACTTCACTCCAGGCTTCAGTGTCAATGTTGGGGAGGCCTTCAGGCAACTCCAGCTTCTCGTGCTCCTCTACCATGATGACAATCCAGTCCTTCTTCTAGTAGTCCCACTTGCCGGAAGGGAATGACCTCAAGTACTTGTAAGGTCACTTCTTGCGCTTCACAAAGTAGTAGAAGCCAAGATACTCATCGCTCTTGCCGGTAGTGTGGATGGTGAAGAAGGTACGGAAAAGCTCGATGCAGGGGGGCATACCCACCCACATCTCGCAGAAGTGGATGAAAGTCGACACAAGAAGAATGGAGTGGGGGCCAAGGTGGTACAACTGCAGACCATAGAAGTCTAGCAGCATCAAGAGAAAAGGTGGAGAAAGGTGGGATCAGTCCCACCATGACGTACGCAGAGAAGTGCACCATGTCGCCGGCGCGCTCCTTCTTGAACGGGAGCTTGTCGGCGCGGACCAGGTGGTTGAAGGAGTCACTGTACCACCCCATGTAGGTCCGGATCTTCTTCAAATCGTTGTCGGTCGTGAGACGGCTCTTGCGGAGACCCAACTCCATCGCAGCACGGCGGGACGAGAGAGGAAAAGCAAGCAAAAGTTTGGAGGATTCGAGCGCAAGTTCAAATGAAGGCGTAAGGAATCCCCAAACGGTGTGCGCTTTCCTTCTTAAGTAAGCCCCCACAACGCTTGGATAGAAACCACGGAAGGGCCAACGATATAGTTCAAAAACTTCACCCTGCCAATGACAACGGGGCCCGGGGCCACCCTGACGATCAAGTCGAGGTCCTTACCCCAGGCGAACAGTTGTCATCATGAGAGGCGGGAAACCCGAGGGCGGCGCCTGACAGGGCACGTGGAACCGATACGGTTTTCGTATTGGGAACCGGCGACCTTCAATTGCGTGAGATCCGCACGCGCAGATCTCACCTGCCGAATCCTGAAGATGTCACGCGGCGGTGGTTTAACTGCGAACCACCACCTCAATGGCACATCCAAAAATCCTTGAAGACACGACGACAAAATCGAAAGATGGACCCACCTCCGGCAGAATGACTTAATCCAAAAGGTCTCTCCCAGAGGTGGGCCCAGGGGGCCACTATCGGTACCTTGCGTACCGGATACCCCTTGGGACTGCAAAGAGTGCAAAGGAACTCCACCTATCTGAGTTGAAGACCTCCGAAGGCCCCACGTGTCACTCGGAACCGGACCTGCCTCCCTTCTATGGTTAGTCCCAGTGCCGCCACGTGTATCATAAAACCGGAGCTACATTCCATACATGGGATAGCTCCAGACTAGATACCTGTGTGGCACCACCGGACCTAACCCCCGACAAAGGGAAGCTTCAGTACCGACACGTGTACAACAGCACCGGGCCTACTCGTCCAAGACGATAAGCTCCGGAGCTGCCACGCGTCCAGCCGCCGGACCTTCGACTTCAACATGCAGACTGATGGACCTCCAACGGCTCGGACCTTCAAGGAACAATTAAAGCTTCAAGACCCGATTATGTTTCATTAATGCTATCTTAATAACACACGATCGGAGGACCCTTAATACCAGTAATGTTGCCATCAAGGCGTGTTATCACGCTATTAAGAGGAATTAAGTACATTAACCGTGTATTAGACATCAGTAACCGCCAGGGCCACATGTCGGGCCAGGCTGACGATGTAATGGCCAGCCCTTGTGCTATAAAAGGACTGGCCGAGCAATACACGGAGGTGGGGGAGACACGCGCCTAAGACTCCCAAACACTCTGGTCTCTCACACACAAGCGCTTAGACGCTCAATACTACAACAACTCACACCCGTGGAGTAGGATATTACGCTCAGGCAGCCCGAACCACGTAAATCCCTATGTCAAGTCGCCACCTTCTTCTGAATCTCTGCGCGCCCACAACCGAACTAAGAACTCCGTGGGATGCCAACGGTAGTACCGGTAGAATTGCCAGAATCACACTCCGACAGTAGCATTGTTTGAAGTGACTTTTCAATTTTGTCCTCCTTTGATGGTTCTTTCTCACAACACCTTAATTTGGCGCAGACCTTATAAACAACATGATTATAGTCTTCTATAACTTAAAGTTGCCTTTTGTTGTTCATAACGACCTTTTAGTGTCACTTAAAGACTATGAGGTTCCTCCTCCATCACATATTCTGACATTAAGTCGGGGTGAAGGTGGTTTCGGATGATGTATAGTGCTTAATACTTGTATATATTAAGAAATGTTGCATCTCTTTATGCAAGAGGAGTAAGTGCAGACATGATTCTATGAAAAGTCAAGCTTATCTGGATGTCAAGAGCCCATGTAGGGTAGTTGTAACCATCATGGACAAGTTCTTCAAACTCGCAAGCCATTGATTCTTACATATAGGACACCATAGATTTCATTAATAAAATCATCATGGTGGTGTTGTAATGAGTGCATTCATCATAATGAATAAGCACATAGAAATTATTCATTTTTGTCTAGCCAAATTTCAAAAAAAAAGTGCATAGCAAAAAGAATTGTTCTAGGTATAATTTATTTTCAATAAGGCCAAATAAGAAAATGGCTTGAATGAAAATGAGTTATACATTTTGTTGTATTTATAGATAATTCATCTTGTATTAATTCAAATATTAAGAAATGACTTAATTAAGATGACGAAGGGCCATGGACCGATGCAGCCCAGTTTGGGATTTCCCCTCTGTGGATGGCCCTCGACCCTCCTTGACGACCCGTTTGATGTGCGTTGACATCCGAGTGATAGGGAAAGGGGACGGAGGTCACATTGAAAGTGCATCTAGGAATCCCTTGTGGGTTTTGGATGATTTATGAAAAGAAAATGAGATCCTAACCTCTTTGTTGAGATGAGCACAGGTTTTAATAGCAAAATAAGCAAAGTGCCAAAAAGAAGGAAGAATGAGGAGCAAAGTGGAAATAAGCTCAAGGAAGAAGAATAGTAGATCATTGTGTATGGAGTGTGTTAAGGAAACACACCCCAAGAGCTCAATCATAATTAAACACACACATTGCGCAAAGTTATACAGGACCGGACTAGTCCGATATCCTCTCTGCACTAAATCGGACAAGTCCGCTATCTATCGGACTAGTCCGATATCTCTCTGACTAGAATAGGACTAGTCCTCCCCAGTGCGGACTAGTCCTCAAAATACTTCACAAGTCACACAAAATCGGACAAGTCCGATCACAACGGGACTAGTCCGATATTCATTCTGGTCCAAATCGGAGAAGTCCGATATTTGCACGGACTAGTCCGAAAAACCCTCTGACCTAAATCGTACAAGTCCTCCAAGTGCGGACTTGTCACCCAATTCACTTAGGGTTTCACATGTCCGGACAAGTCCGATGACTATCGGACTAGTCCGAAAATTTCCAGAAGCAAAATCGAACAAGTCCGCTCCTAGCCGGACTAGTCTGATATTTCAGGACACTTAGGGTTTGCTACACACAGCACACCGGACTAGTTCGGTGACCACCACAGACTAGTCTGATCTTTCTAAACCCTAACGGCCACTTTTAGAAACCCATATAAATAGAGTTGCACGGCCATATTTCACAACTCTCTCGAACCCTAGCGCCGTCACACCTCCCAAGAGCCTCAAAAACACATCTCTCCACGAAATTAAGTGCAACAAAGATCAATCCTTTGAGGATACACTCTAGATCATTGGAGAGACACGTTCAACACTCATTGAGCTCTTGGTTTGATTCTCTAACACACTCCTGTGATTTCATTGTAATCTTTTGAGTGTGTTCTTGGTGGTATTTCGTGTTGTAATCTATGGTAGCCCTCATCGTGTGAGAAGGCCCCTTTGAATTCGGTTATTCACCCCTTTGTGATAAGTGGAAGAGGATTGGCCTTCGTGGCGATCCGACGAGGGTAGGGTTGGAGAATACCCGGTCCTTTTGTGGACTCCTCAACGTGGATGTAGGTTGCCTCTGTGGGAACCGAACCACGGGATAAATCTCTTGTGTTCTTGCTTTGTGTTCATCGTTCTTTACATCATATCAATCTAGGGTTTGAATTAATCTTGCTCACTTTATATTGAAATATCAAATTTAAGATTGACTTGTGATATACCCTAGTACATAATCTTGCAACACATAAATTACAAGTATATTTCCGTTACTACACCCTAGAATCAAACTTAATAAATCAAACTTGATCAACCTAGTTCGTACACACCGGACTAGTCCGCACTTTACCGAACTAGTCCGATATCTCAAGTTTTGATCTGGTGATTAAGTGCTGCAGGTTCTGACAAAATTCAAAAGGCCTATTCACCCCCCTTTAGGCCACATTCAATTGGTATCAGAGCAGGTTCTTCAAGAAAGAGACTAATCACTCGAAAAAGATCGTTTTGTACATGAAGGACATTCACAAGAGCAACAACCAAGAAAAGTTTGATGATGACAAGAACCAAAAGGTGGAGAAGCTCCTCGAAGCCATCCAAGACTTTGAGGACGACGATGAGGAGACGCTAGAACTAAAGGTGCTCCTAAGAAGGAAGACACTTTCCAAAGGGAAAGTGAAGATCGAAGAAAAGAAGAAGGGAATTAGTCACACCGATTACTCCCGATATCCTTTCAACTATGATCATCTTAATTCCAACAATAATCATTATTTGTCTATCCCACTTGGAAAAGCCCCACACTTCGATGGAAGTGATTACTCAATGTGGAGGCAAAATATGAAAATGCATCTAATTTCCCTCAATCCAAGTTTATGGCATATTGTGTGCACAGGGATAGATATCTCGGACGACGACAAAGAACTCACACCAAGCCAAGAGCAAGCAATTCACCGAAATGCTCAAGCCGCGGCCGTAATTACCTCTTCGCTCAGTCAGGACGAGTTCACCAAGGTGGATGGACTCAAGATTGCTAAAGAGATATGGGACACACTGCAAATTGCACATGTAGGTGATCGACATGTGCGTGAAGCAAAGATCGAAATGATCGAAGGCGAATTAGGAAGATTCGCAATCGAAGAAGACGAGTCACCTCAAGATATGTACAACCAATTAAAGACACTTGTCAACAAGGTTCGATATTATGGAAGCAAGAAGTGGAATGACCACGAGGTGGTGAAGCTCATCCTTAGAGCTTTCATGCCTCGCAACGTCACCCTATGCTCAATGATTAGAGAAAGCCCCGGATACAAGAAAATGACTCCGGGTGAATTACTTGGAAAAATCATCAATTTTGAGATGATGGAAAAACAAGCTAAGCACGTCAAGGAAATTGCCGACCTCACTTCGGCAAAGAAGAAAGGGGTTGCCTTGAAGTCCACCCTCAAGCCCCTATCTAAAGAAGCTTGAGAAGCTCAGGTAGAAGAACACAGTGATGATGAAAGCATTGAATTAGATGAAGAAGACATGATATTGTTCATGAAGAAATTCAAGATAATAATGAAGAAGATACAAGGTGCTAAACAAAGCCAAAGTTGAGACGGGCATGCTATAATTGTGGTGAGTATATCCACTTTATAGTTGATTGCCCATATGAAGAGAACAAGAAGAAGAACAAAGAAGCCAAGCCTCAACCCAAGAAACTCTTAAAGAAGAAGAAGCAAGCCGAACAAGCACACATAGGGAAAGAGTGGGACTCAAATGATGAGTCCTCATCATCTGAAGAAGAAGAGATGGCTAGCATAGCCATCGAGAAGACATCCAAGAAGTCTACTCTCTTCCCTAAACTCGGCGCATGGAAGGGAGATGGCACTTGTCTTATGGCAAAGGAAGGTAAACGCAAGGTAACCACTAAACCCCCTTCCGTTCATTCCAATTCTAGTGATGATGAAATCAATAGTGATAATAAGGATATGCTTGTTGGACTAGATAGGAAAACTGCCACAAAAACGAAATTTCTACTTGATCAACTTGTTGAGAAGGAGAGGTTGATAAATCGTCAAGAGGACATGATCATCTCCTAAAAGGAGGAATGTGTCGAACTTGACAAGCTTCTAGAACTTGAAAAGGAACGAAGCAATTCACTAGAGCTTGAGTTAGCTTCAAGCAAGGAAACTTGCTTAGAGTTAACCGACTCAACTGCTGCAATCAAGAACCAACTTGCTGACCTAATCAAGGTTAACAAGATTCTTGAAGTGCAAGTTGAGTCACTCAAGAAAGGTGAACCTTCATCCTCTTCAAGTTCACCTTCTCAATCCACTAAAACTGAGGTTTCTTATACTTTACATGTAATAAACTTGACACCAGTTTGAAAGACAAGCCAACCTCTACAAAAGATAAGAATCCCACCCAAAGTGGCATATTTGACAAGGAGAAGATCAAATATGCACGTAGTGCATACTTGGTCACAAGACTTCCAAATGTCAAATATGGCATTGGTTACTCTCATGGTGAAAAGCAACAAGCTAGAAGCCATAAGAATAACAGGGATAGCAATGTCTTTGTAAAGGGAGGAGCCTTCCAAGCTGGAAAATCAAAAATTAATAAGTACAAAATGCATGACCACCGGACTAGTCCGATGGGGGTCCAGACAAGTCCGGCCTCCCAGAATAGTCTTGCGTATAAACAACAGAAGTTACTTTTCAATACTTTTGATGCCTCGTATGTCTTAATGAGAAATAATTATGGAAAGGTTTATGCTCATTATGTTGGGCCACGCCATGGGAACACCAAGTCTCATGTGTGGGTGCCCAAATCTCTTGTGACTAACCTCCGAGGACCAAAGCAAGCTTGGGTACCTAAAACCAAGGCATAAATTGTTTTTGCAGGCCTATTCCTCCGATGGATCTAAATAGATGCTAGACAGTGGCTGCACCAACCATATGACCGGAGAAAGAAGAATGTTCATTGAATATGAAGAGAATGAGGATCCAAATGAGGGCATCTATTTTGTAGATAATAGTCAAGGAAAGGTGCTCGGTACCGGTAAAATTGCCATATCATCTAAACACACACTTTCTCATGTATTACATGTTGAATCATTAGATTATAACTTGTTGTCCATATCTCAATTATGTGACAAAGGTTATAATTGCTTGTTCACTAACGAGGGTGTGACCGTCTCTAGGAGGAGTGATGGTTACATTGCATTCAAGGGTATGTTAAAGGGAAAGCTCTATCTTGTTGACTTCAACAAGGATAAAGTTGAACTTGACACATGCTTGATTGCAAAAACCAACATGGGTTGGTTGTGGCATAGACGGCTAGCACATGTTGGTATGAGGAACCTTCAAAAACTCGTTAAAGGCGATCACATCCGAGGTTTAAAGGATGTTGTGTTTGAGAAAGACAGGCCTTATAGCGCGTGCCGAGCCGGGAAGCAAGTTGGAGCAGCTCACCCCGCCAAAAACGTCATGACTACAACAAGACCGCTCGAGCTACTACACATGGACTTGTTTGGTCCAATTGCCTACATAAGCATCGGCGGTAACAAATATGGTTTAGTAGTTGTTGATGATTTTTCTCGCTTCACTTGGGTTTTCTTTTTGTATGATAAGTCAGAAACACAAGGAATACTCAAGAAGTTATTCAAGCGAGATCAAAACGAATTATCATTGACAATCAAGAACATTCAAAGCGACAACAACACGGAGTTCAAGAACACATAAGTGGAGGAGTACCTTGATGAAGAAGGCATAAAGCACGAGTTTTCAGCTCTGTACTCCCCACAACAAAACGGAGTTGCCGAAAGAAAGAACCGAACACTCATAGAGATGGCAAGAACAATGCTCGATGAGTACAGGACCTCGGATCGATTTTGGGTGGAAGCGATTAACACCGCTTGCCACACCGTAAATCGACTTTATCTTCATCGACTACTCAAGAAGACATCCTATGAGCTACTCACCGGTAACAAGCCAAATATTTCATATTTTTGAGTTTTCGATTCTCCATGTTATATCTTGAACAAGAAGCCTAGGACTTCAAAGTTCGCTTCAAAGTCCAATGAAGGTTTCTTGCTTGGTTATGATTCGAACACTTACGCCTATCGTGTTTTCAACAATACCTCCGGACTTGTTGAAGTAGCACGTGATGTAGTGTTCGATGAGACTAATGGCTCCCAAAAGGAGCAAGTTGATCCATGTGAACTAGGTAAAGAAGAAGCTCCTTGTCAAGCATTGAAAAGAATGGCTCCAGGTGAAGTTCGACCACAAGAGTCACCTCCACACGTACATGAGGAAGATGAACCACAAGAGGAGGTCAACGATCAAGGGGGAGCTTCAGCACAAGATCAACCACAAGAATACGAAGATAATCAACAAGTCAACAAAGGCAACCATTTAGGGGGAGAAGAAGATGATCATGAAGATACAACGCCTCAAGTGCCACACCCAAGAGTACACCAATGTGTCCAAAGGGATCACCGACAATATCATCGGTGACATCCAAAAGGGAGTAACCACTAGATCTCGCATAGCTAACTTTTTTGAGCACTATTTGTTTGTATCCTTTTTGGAACCGTGCAGGGTTGAGGATGCATTGAAGGATCCGGACTGGGTGGTGGCAATGCAAGAAGAATTGAACAACTTCAAGTGGAACGAGGTGTGGGAACTTGTGGCAAGACCCAATGCAAACATCGTCGACACCAAGTGGGTCTTCCACAACAAACAAGATGAACACGAGGTGGTGACAAGGAACAAGGCACGACTTGTGGCCAAAGGGTATTCACAAGTTGAAGGTTTGGATTTTGATGAAACCTTTGCTCTCGTAGCTAGACTTGAATCTATTAGAATATTACTCGCATATGCTACTCATCATGATTTCAAGCTCTATCAAATGGATGTGAAAAGCGCCTTCCTCAACGGACCAATCAAGGAGGAGGTGTATGTGGAGCAACCCCCCGGGTTTGAAGATGAAGAGTTCCCCGACCACGTGTTTAAATTGCGTAAGGCTCTCTACGGCCTCAAACAAGCTCCTAGAGCTCGGTATGAGTGTCTTAGAGACTTCTTAATTGAAAATGGTTTTAAGATTGGCAAAGTAGATTATACACTATTTACAAAGAATTTTGACAATGATCTCTTTATTTGTCAATTTATGTTGATGAAATAATCTTTGGATCAACTAATCAATCTTTTTGTGAGGAATTTAGTAAAATCATGACAGATAGGTTTGAAATGTCGATGATGGGAGAACTAAAGTACTTCTTGGGATTCCAAGTGCGGCAACAAAAGGAAGGGACGTTCATAAGCCAAACCAAGTACATGCAAGACATACTCAAGAAGTTTGGTATGGACAAGGCAAAGCCTATAAAGACTCCCATGGCAACAAATGGCCACTTGGATCTCAATGAAGATGGACCTAGCGTCGACCAAAAGGTATCTCGCTCCATGATTGGATCTCTACTCTATTTATGTGCATCTAGGCCAGATATTATCTTGAGTGTATGTTTGTGTGCAAGAATTCAAGCCAATCCTAAGGAGTGTCACTTGACAGCCGTAAAAAGGATCTTGAGATATTTAGTTCATACACCCAACCTTGGTCTTTGGTACCCAAAAGGCTCAAAATTCAATCTCATTAGTTACTCTGATGCAGATTATCCCGAATGCAAGGTAGATAGAAAGAGTACCTCCGGCACATGCCAATTCCTAGGTAGATCCCTAGTTTCTTGGTCCTCCAAGAAACAAAATTCCATTGCCTTATCCACAGCCGAAGCGGAGTATGTCGCAGCCGAGAGTTGTTGTGCACAACTCCTTTGGATGCGACAAACTCTAAGGATTACGGTTATAATATGAACCGTATTCCACTCCTTTGTGACAATGAGAGTGCCATGAAAATTGCCCACAACCCAGTTGAGCACTCTAGAACTAAAAACATAGATATAAGACATCACTTTTTGAGAGATCGTTCCATGAAAGGAGACATATCCATTTCCCATGTCAACACCCAAAAGCAATTGGCCGACATATTTACGAAGCCACTTGATGAAAAGCGCTTTTGTGAACTCTGAAATGAACTAAATATCCTTGATGCTCGGAGTGTGGCTTGAAATGTTGCATACCTGTATGAATTCTTCAAAATATGTTGTTTGGATTGTGAAAATCATCTCTCTCAATTTTCTTCCAAAATCTATGTCAATTACTAGATCTTGGTAAATTATGATCATTGCTTGATTGTTGTATGCTTACTGATCATATTCATCAAGATTATTTGATTTGATTTGCCTCCCTATTTTCTAAATATGTACCTTCAAATATATATGAATGGGCTAAGAAATTCTTGCCTGGTGACCACAGACTAGTCTGTGGTTACCCGGACTAGTCCGCCCATGCAGACTAGTCCGCGGAGTGCCGGTTAGGCCAGACTAGTTTGGCAGACCACGGACTAGTCTGATATAACCTCTAGAAATGTTCGGACTAGTCCGGTCATCTCCGGACTTGTCCGATTTTTTGTGTCCTTAACCCTAGCCGCCGCCAAACCCTAATCCCTTCATCCTCCACTCTTGCCTCACGCGTTCTCTCTCTCACACTCGAGCTCCCAAGGCGATTCCTTGATTTCTCCATCGGAACTTCGCAAGTTTGGGTGGAATTTGATCGTCATCGCATCGGGATTGAAGTTCTCGGACAAGTACGGCCTTCAACACCCTCATCTCCAAGTTCCAATCGATTTCTTTGGTAATTTTCACTCAAACCCTAGAAATTGCAAATTTCTTCATTGTTGATTGAATAGCCTAGCATATTTCACTATATACATGCCTCCTTGATGTATTACGTTTATGCTACGCTTGTTATGCATTAGTAATCCCCATTTGTCTAGTATCATAGGTTTTTGAGGATGAATATCAGACTAGTCCGGTCCATGGACGGACAAGTCCGGTCCCCCGGACTAGTCCGTGCCTGTACACTGGACAAGTCTGACTTTTCTGAACTCAAAACCTAACTTTTCAATTCCTCAGTGCAATTCCTTGCTATCCATTTCACACCTATGCCTTGTATCATTCATTCTCATTCATGCCTTACTCAACTCATTCTCAGGGTATGTCGAGCTCAAACAACAAAGTTTTCGACTTTGAGGCCGAGATGGACCACGAGGTGGCACCTCGGACCTCGACGAGTCTTGGCAAGAAGCGCCAAGAGAGACCTTCCGAGCCAGCTCCATCTCCTCCACAGGCTCGGAGGAAAGTGCTAGCGAAGAAGCCGACCTCCAAGGTGCCAGCTTCTAGGGCTACCACCAGTGGTGGCCCTAGCTCGGCAAGTGCCCGCCCAACCAAGGGCAAGGGCAAAGGAATAGCAACGGGTCCAGTTGGCCCGTTGAAGCTGCATGCTCCGAGGGAAGGGGTCCGGGACCCCACTGAAGAGAAGTTCAACGGGAAAGGCAGTGATTCGGCAGCAAAGTACAGAAGCATTGATTGGTATGGTCGACCAAATCAAGCTGCCGATGGAAGATTTTGGTGCAACTTCCATGTAGATTTCTACAAATCTGTGTATCTCCCAATGAAGACACCGGTTGTGCGCAGTCAATGAATTGATTGGGCACACTTTGAGAAGAAGGGATGCTCCCCGTTCACTGAAGTGGTGGAAGCTATTGAGAGGCATGGCCTGAAGGACCTATTTGCCTTCAGGAACAACTGGAATGATGAGGTCATAGCACAATTCTTTGCAACATGCCATTTCTCAAGTGAAGATGAGGAAAGTGTTACTTGGATGACTCATGGATCCAAGTACAGTATCACTCAAGAAGATTTTGCAAGTTTACTTCATCTTGACACCTCTGGACATGACAGCTTAATCATCCATAACATAGGTGTCATTGAGAAGGATAGGATGAAGTTCCTATATGAGCCAAACTCTAAGTTCAACCCTCCATCCACAAAGAACATGAAGTCGTTCTTTGTGGTGCTCAATAGAGTCTTGAGGAAGACCATCGCTCCCAAGGATGGAGATGTTGGGAGTGTGTAGGGTTATCTCCAGAAATTGATGAGAGTCATAAGCAAGGACCGCCAATTTGATGTGGCGGACTACATCTGGAATGACATGGTCAACATATCCTGCACACCCAACAGATCTTGTGGGTATGCCCCATATATGATGTTTCTGATCGAGAAGGTCACCAGGATTGAATTCGTCAAGGATGTGGAGCACCTACCCTTGAGGTCTCAGATGCCTCAGAAGCCAAGTGTCCAGGTTGCTCCCTTGTCGGCCTCCAGTCCTGAGGCAACGGCAAGAAGAACTGAAGATGCCAGAGCTGCCCCTACCAGTAGGGCAGCCCCTCAAAGGGGATCTACCAGTGGGATCTTCAAATACTTGGCTGCCATCTTCGCTTCCTGTAAAAAGGCCAAAGTGAGGGCCCACAAGCTGAACAAGAAGAGAAAGGAAGACATGAAGTATGTCAAGGCAAATGTGAAACAGATTTGCCAGAAGCTGGAGATTGACCCCATTGGATCTCCAGTGATTTCTGAGGACTCCGACCCTGACATCACCGAGCTCGGGCCCTTGACCCCCTCCGAGCTTGCCTACTTTGGCATTGGGGGCTCGAGTGGCTCCGCACCTCCTCCTCCTCCTCATCAGGGTGAAGATGAAGATGACGAAGATGACGATGAGAGGACTGAAAGCGAAGAGTGAAGACCTTAGGACCCTCTCTCCTTCTTTTTGGTTTCTTGATGCCAAAGGGGGAGATATTGAGGGGGAGTCTTAGCCTTAGCTGTAGGATGCGAGGAGAGAGCTCTCTTTTATGCTTTTTGACTATTTTGTGGGTTGTAAAGCTTTAACTATGTTCTTAAGTTAATTATGGTTCTGTGATGCAATGTTATGATATTTTGAGAAGTATTTGTTGAAATCTGTGATTTTGCTCCTAGAATGACATATATGCTTGCTTATGGTTGATTAATGTCAATTATGTCATTCTCATTGTTTCAATGTAATTAGTTATGCATCCCACCATAAAGAACGCACATATGGATTATGTTTTCATTGCTTGATGTATTTTAAACTCATATGTGCATACCTTATGAAAATCTCAACTTTTATCATATTTTGTGAAATCTCAATTGGTTGTCATCAATCACCAAAAAGGGGGAGATTGAAAGTGCATCTAGGAATCCCTTGTGGGTTTTGAATGATTTATGACAAGCAAATGAGATCCTAACCTCTTTGTTGAGATGAGCACAGGTTTTAATATAAAAATAAGCAAAGTGCCAAAAAGAAGGAATGTAGGATCAAAGAGCACATGAAAAGCTACCAGAGGGGAGGGTGAATGGTAGATTTAAAAATCTTACACAGCGAAAACAATTAAACCCCAACCCCTTCGGCAAAAAAAAACGATCTGTTAAAGAAATCGTGTGTGAGACTAATCTAAACGTTTTTCACCGTGACATAAGTGATAGATATCAGAGAGAAACAATTCACGAAGACGACACAACAAGAATCACTCAAATCCGTCAACAAAAACTCAAGTTATGATCGAAAGATCGAACAAAGGTCAATCTGCCCTACCCGAGAAACAGTTCTGGAACGCTGCAAAGAAACTCGTGTAGATCATAGACCACAAATCCAATGACCGTGAAATTTTTATAGATGATATATAATCAAGTTTGAAGACAACCCAAAAAGAATCACGTCAATTGGATCTGTAAAACTCGAGTTATGATAAAACCACCGACGAAAGGTAGTGCTGTCCAGAAACTCGACAAGTAAAACTTGTCTGGAACAAGTCGGACGAACAAGGCACAAAAGTTCCTTCAAACTACGAATTTTATTCAATATAACACAAGAAGAACAGCCCCAAAGTCGTCTACCACGAGCTCTGGACTCCCTTGCTTATATAACCAGCTCGAAAGCCAACTCAACTCAAATCAGGAACCTAATCCTACTCTGTTCACGAATCGTAACTTTCCATAACTGCTTAGGATTCTTCTATATGCAGATAGAAGCAATCTTAAGACTTCCAAACACCTTAAGAACGTATCCCACATTCCTAAACAACTCAAATTCTTGACCCACATGAAATCCTATCATAACCAACTCAAATCTTTCCATATTTGAGTCAAACCCGATTCAGCCGCAACCTGGGTCCATAACCTAGTCGGTTGAACCTTTTCGACCAACTCTTTATGTCCACATCTCTTCATCACGTCTTGGAATCATGTAGCCACGTCCATGCACTCCTTGCACATGTACAAACATCTTCCAATGACGTCCATGATACCTTCACATGCATTGTTCTTGATTCAATCATGCTGCGCAACCTCCTGATCAGCTCAACCACAATTCCTCTTGAATTTGGTTGTTGGAACCTCATCTCCTCCCTGAGACTAGTCCAATGGATCCCATCACCAGCAATGTATTGAACTCAAGCAACACCTGCACATGAATAAACAACCAATCCATACGAGCCCAAGTCCTCGACTTGAGTCAAGTTAGTTCCGAACACAACACCTTACGTGAGAACCTCACATAAGCATGTTGCAAAACCACAGTAACACGATATTATCCATATCAATAAAAACGCACCAAAAACTTAGCAAATGAATACTAAGCAATCTTTCCAACAATGTAAAGCAAGTACGAAACATTGCAAATGAAAAGCAGAAGCATTGCGGTCAAGTTTCGGACCTTTCCAGAGCAACCCGGACCTTGAGCTGGAGCTAACAACAGCTAGTAGAACCTAGCGCCGGAGCTTAACAAAACTAGTACAACCAAGCTCCCGCCGGAGCTTACAAAACTAGTCGGACCTTGATAAAAAGGTGTTTTGGTGATATTCAAAACTTTTATCATAAAAGCAAGTGTATTCACTACAAACCAATGTATTCAACACACATAGGTCTTACAATCCCCCCCTTGATGAATGCATTGGAAACACCATTTAAAATCCGAACATTGGCTTATTCACATAAAAGTTTTGAAGGAAATTTCTCCTCCTTTGTAAATCAAAAGTAAAATGAGAAGAAAATCCAAAAATTATCCCATATTATCTCTCCCCCTTTATTATCTTTCCTTATGCACATATTTTCTTTGACAATGTATTCAGCAAGTCATGAGCATATAAACAAATTATCTCTCCAACTTTAGTTGTTATGAGCATATTATAACATATACATATAAACAAAGCTCATCCAAGTCATACTATCAGGTACCTTACATTATCACATCAATGAGATACATAAAGTAGTGTAAGCCATGCTAGAGATCAAATGTAATTTTCAATTTAAGCAAGTCATGATCTCAAAAACTTAACTATTTCAAAACCTGAAAGCATGACACTAGTTGCTGCATTTTATTATTTTTCAAAGCATAAATTTAGATCATATGATATTTGCAAGAGATTATATGCGCATCTTCCTTATTCTAGCCAACCAAGCCAAGCCTATATCATTTGATAATCAGAAGCTTAAGGACATGGTTTTAGTCATACACAACTTCTTCCAAGTTCATATCTAAGTGCAATGATAAGCCATCTCAAAAGAAGAAGTGCGATGCATGCATATTCTCTTGATCTTTTCTCAATTTATATTTGTTCATAAAAACTCAACATGTGAGTTGATTACTTGATTAATTCTTAATGATTAAAAGCACTTGTGAACATGTAACAAGTTCAAAACAGCAAGAAAGTTCGACCATGACCAGTTTTAGTGTAAGTAATTATTCCAATTACTAGACATGGCAAAAACTACAAAATGTATAACACGAGTAATGTAGTGAGAACTTTCAGCATGTAAAAGGAATCACAAAGTCATATATGTATGAGATACTATGCTCATATTATTTTAATTTCAGATTCACGCACAGACTTCCCAAGTTTCAAAACTCCCCCTCAATTTAAGCCATGAGGATGCATAACCCCTATTTCACTACGAATGTAACAAAAACGAGTGAAATCCAAAGGTTTTGTAAAAATGTCAGCCAATTGTTGTTCGGTATCTACATGGTGAAGCACAATGTTTCCTTTTTCAACATTATCTCGGAGAAAGTGATACCTAATGTCAATGTGCTTAGTTCTAGAATGTTGCACGGGGTTTTTAGCAATGCAGATGGCACTAGTGTTGTCACAAAATAGTGGAAAACTATCTAGATCAACCCCATAGTCCTTAAGTGTTTGAACAATTCAAAGAATTTGTGAGCAAGCACTAGCAGAAGCTACATATTCAGATTCGGCTATGGATTGTGCAACTGAATTTTGTTTTCTAGAGGACCAAGCAACAAGAGAATTACCAAGAAAATAACAAGCACTGGAAGTACTTTTCCTATCAATCCTACAACCTCCAAAATCAGCATCGGAAAAAAGCTTTCAAAGTAACGGTTGAGGAAGAAGGAAGAAAAATGCCAAATTCTTGAGTTCCATGTAAGTACCTGAGAATCCTTTTGATGGCTTGACGATGTGAAGCACGTGGGGAAGCTTGAAACCGTGCACAAAGACATACGCTGAATTGTATGTCTGGTCTTGATGTCGTGAGGTATAAAAGTGATCCGATCATGCTTCTATATTCTTTTTGATCCACAGGTTCACCATCTTCATCAAGTCTAAGTGTTGTTGCTGTTCCCATTGGTGTTCGAAGAGGCTTGCTTTTGTCCATGTTGAAGCTCCTTAGGAGATATTTTGTATACTTCGTTTGATGCACAAAGGTACCCTCCTTAGTTTGCTTGATTTGCAGCCCCAAAAAGTAAGTGAGTTCACCCATCATACTCATTTCATATTCGGAACTCATCATTGCTGAAAACTTGGACACAAGATCATGAGAAGCACAACCAAAGATAATATCATCCACATACACTTGAACGAATAATGAGTCATTACCATGCTTAAGCACAAAAAGAGTTTTATCAACCTTGCCCATGGTAAACCCCTTTTCAAGTAAGAATGTTTTTAAACTATCATACCATGCTCTAGGGGCTTGTTTGAGACCGTATAAGGCTTTGGACAGTTTGTAAACATGATTAGGAAAATCTGGATTTTCAGAACCCGGTGGTTGTTTGACATAAACCTCCTCATCTATGTAGCCATTAAGAAAAGCACTTTTAACATCCATTTGATATAGCTTAAAACCTTTAGATGCTGCAAAAGCTAACAAAATTCTTATGGCTTCTAATCTAGCAACAGGAGCAAAAGTTTCATCAAAATCTAGACCTTCAACTTGAGTGAAACATTGAGCAACCAACCTAGCCTTATTCCTAACCACAACCCCATCCTCACTTTCTTTATTTTTAAATACCCATTTAGTTCCAATTAAAGTGCGACCTTGAGGTGGAGGTACAAGTTTCCAAACATTATTTCTTTCAAAATTTTCTAACTCTTCTTGCATGGCAATAATCCAAGATTCATTAGTGAGTGCATGTGATATATCTTTGGGTTCAAAAGAAGCAACAAAAGAAGAATGAGCATAAGAGTTGGGATCGCAAAACCAAGACCGTGTGACTCATTCGTGCAAGCTTCCAATCATCTGTTGTGGGGGATGATCTTTGTAAAACTGTAGGTGAACAGATGTCTCACAAGCTTCTTCTTCTTCATGTTCATCACAAATCGATGAGCTTGTGACTTGAGGATGATTTGAATCGGCATTGATGGTTGTCGGTGCTGGTTGAGAATTAACATCCGGAGCTGAACCAAAGTCTTTAGCTGCTGAATTTTCGGGCAGCAGCTCCAATTCTTCCTCATATTCAACAAAAATGCTCTCCCCCTGCGGATATGGATCTGAACCTGCAATGTTTGAACTAGTATCTGGGCTAGCTTCATCAAAAGACACTTCACAAGTCTCCACAATTTTGTTAGTGTCAAGTAAAAGCACACGGTAGCCTCTAGTATGAGATGGATAACCAAGAAACATGCCATCAATGGATCTAGGTTCAAATTTATCAAGATTACCATGTTTCTTAACAAATCATTTGCAACCAAAGACCCGAAAGTGTGTAACACTAGGCCTATGTCCAAACCGGAGCTCATATGGTGTTTTACCTAGCTTAGCACGCAAGAAAACATGATTTGAGACATAACAAGCGGTTGCTAACGCATCAACCCAAATTTTCCTAGGAGTTTGATATTCATCAAGCATAGTCCTAGCCATCTCAACTAAGGTTTTGTTCTTTCTTTCTACAACACCATTTTGTTGAGGTACATATGGTGAAGAAAATTGATGATCTATTCTATTTTCAGCACAAAAGTGCTCAAAAGATTGATTTCTAAATTCAGTTCCGTTATCACTTCTAATTGCTTTTAAAGATCCTGGGTAATCAATTGATAATCTAAGAAATAAAGTTCTAGAGTGACTAAAAACTTCATTCTTAGACGCCATAAAGTAAACCCAAGAGTATCTATAATAATCATCAACAATCACAAGTACATACCATTTACCTCCGAAGGATTGAACACGTGAAGGTCCTACGGTGTCAAGATGCAAAAGTTGACATGGTTCAGTTGTCATGATCATTGTGATAGGAGTATGTGAACATGCAACCATCTTAGCATGTCTACAAGAAGAGCACACAATTTCTTTGTCCCCTTTAAGCTTAGGCAGCCCACGTATGCGATCAAGAGCACTAACACGCGTTAGCTGATCAAAGCCTACGTGACCAAGTCTACGATGCCAAAAATATAGGTCCTTTGAATCATTAGCAACTATACACCTATGCTTAGAGGAAGACTTATCAAAATCAGATTTAAAAACTCTTCCAAACCGAGACATGTTAAAAATAAGCTCACTATTTGCACTTACAACTTTGCAGCAGTTTTTATTGGAAATAATTTCCAGATTTTCATCTAGCAATTGTGAAACAGAAAGCAAGTTGTATTTCAAATTTTTGACAAGTGCCACATCCTTCAAAGTGTAGTGATCATTTACTCTAACCGAACTCTTAGCAATTATAGGAGTTGAAGAATTATCGGCAAAAGTAACATTCTCTACACATTCTCATCACTAGGAATCAAGGTTTTTAAACGGTTGATTTCAGATTCTAGTGATTCAATTTTAGCAGCACTATCCCTAAGCTTTTTGTCCTTTTTCTTAACAATAATAGTGGCACGAGAAATAGCATCACACATTTCTTTGCGAGTAGGATATACCTCTTCATTGTTGATGTTGTGTTCTGCCTCCTCCATACTTGATCTTGACTTGCCCGCCATGAAGCACAAGTTTGCCAAATCATCTCCATCTTCATCACTTCCAATGTCCACGTCGCTTGAGCCAAGTTCCTAGAGTGCTAAGATAAAACTGTTCACCAGTTGGCGACCTGTAAAGCCCTTCTTTTTCTTCTTATCATTTGTTGAGGAGTGTTTTATCCTTGATTGTTTTTCTTCCCGGGAGGTAGGAACTGAAAGGTTAGGACAATTTGTACGAAAAGTGTCCTGTCTTACCACATTCGAAGCATCGTTGAGGTCCGGAGCTTCCTCTCCTTCTAGTTCTCACATTTTGCAATGCTTTTGAGAACCTCGTAGAGAGAAGTGCTAGCTCCTCCTCTGGAAACTGCTCAATCTGTTCAAGGGTTAGAGAGGACAACAAAGCAATTGTACCACAAGATGAAGATTGGCCAGAGCTAGGCATATCACGTTGAGAAACAAAAGCAATAGACTTGTTGGGGTTCTTACGTGATATTATGTCAACTTCATGAGTTTTTAGCTTGGAATATAGCACATCTAAAGTAAGTGTACTCATGACAGTAGATTCACAAATAGATGTGACTTTCATCTCCCAAATTGACATATCTAATGCACTTAGCAATTGCCTAGCATTTTCAGCATCTGAAAATTTTACATTCATGATACGCAAGTTAATGAGAATTTTATTAAAGCGAGCAAAGAGGTCATCAATGGACTCACCGGGTTGCATCTCGAAGCGCATGTATTCTTTCTTGAACATGTCCTGTCTTACCTCCTTTATCGTGTTGGATCCTTCGTGGTAGTCACAAAGTGCTTTCCACACATCGTATGCAGATCGAAGGTGCGCAACACGGTCGAAGTCGCTTTGAGTTAATCCTTGTATGATCATGTTCCGAGCCTTGTTGTTGTTGTCAACATCTCTCAGATTTGTAGCTGTAACTTGATCGTTTGATGACACTTCATAAGGATTGTATACCTTCTCCCATATTGCAAAGCCTTGTGCCTGGATGAAAGCCTCCATGTGTGCCTTCCAAACCTGAAAATAAATATCAGCAAACACACAAGGTTTGGTGGAGTACTTCTCCATGATGATTAGTCAAAAACACGTGCAAATCACAAAGATTAGAGCACCGTGGCTCTGATACCAATTGTAGGATCAAAGAGCACGTGAAAAGCTACCATAGGGGGTGAATGGTAGATTTAAAAATCTTACACAGCGGAAACAATTAAACCCCAACCTCTTCGGCAGAAAAACGATCTGTTAAAGAAATCGTGTGTGAGACTAATATAAACGTGTTTCACCGTGACAAAAGTGATAGATATCAGAGAGAATCAAGTCACAAAGACGACACAACAAGAATCACTCAAATCCGTCGAGAAAAACTCAAGTTATGATCGAAAGATCAAACAAAGGTCAATCTACCCTACCTGAGAAACAGTTCTGGAACGCTGCAAAGAAACTCGTGTAGATCATAGACCACAAATCCAATGACCGTGAAAATTTTGAAAGATGATAGATAATCAAGTTTTGAAGACAACCCAAAAATAATCACGTCAATTGGATCTGTAAAACTCGAGTTATGATAAAACCACTGACAAAAGGTAGTGCTGTCCAGAAACTCGACGAGTAAAACTTGTCTGGAACAAGTCAGACGAACAAGGCACAAAAGTTCCTTCAAACTACGAATTTTATTCAATAGAACACAAGAAGAACAGCCCCAAAGTCGTCCACCACGAGCTCTGGGATCCCTTTCTTATATAACCAGCTCGAAAGCCAACTCAACTCAAATCAGGAACCTAATCCTACTCTGTTCACGAATCGTAACTGTCGACTGTTGAAGTCGGCAGATCCCCTGACACTACTAAAGTGTTGAAGGAGTTTGTAGTTCGGTTTGGGCGCGCGGAGACTCAAGAAGGTGAATCACGATTGGACACGAGAGACACAGTGGTTTACGTGGTTCGGGCCGCCTGAGCGTAATACCCTACTCCACGGGTGTGTGTGTGTTGTATTAACTTGTGAGCTTGAGAGCGTTCGAGAGTCCGATCCCCTCGTGTATCGTCGGTTTGTCCTTTTATAGTACAAGGACAAACCGTTACAAGTCAGCCTGGCCCGACATGTGGCCCTGGCGGTTACTAGTATTGATACACGAGATTAATTGTTGTTAATAACCCTGTAACGGCTCCGACAGTGCCGTTACAGGTGTTAAGATCGTCCGATTAAGTGTCATTAACGTGGAATTAATGATAATTAATCGGGTCTTGAAGTCCGCGGCTGTCCTTTGAAGATCCGGAGCCGTTACAATGTCTCTCGGAGGTTCGAAGTGGCCAGCTCCGACGTATGGACACGTGGCAGCTCCGGAGCTTGCTTGTGGGAAGCGGGAAGCTCCGGGGTGGCCTGGCACATGTCAGGTCCGGAGCTTCTCTCGGTCAGGGGTTAAATCCGGAGGTGCCGTTTCGGTACCTAGCCCGGAGCTTCACCCTTGTGGGTAGTAGCTCCGGTCTGGCAGTACACGTGGCAACCTAGGGGTTAACCATGTTGGAGAAGCAGGTCCGGTTATGTCTGACAAGTGGGCCTCCGAGGGTCTTCAATTTGAATAGACGTCCTTCCCTTGAGATCTTTGTAACCTCAGGGGGTGTATGGTTTTTAGGGTACCGACAGTAACTTTCCATAACTGCTTAGGATTCTTCTATACGCAGATAGAAGCAATCTTAAGACTTCCAAACACCTTAAAAACGTATCCCACATTCCTAAACAACTCAAATTCGTGACCCACATGAAATCCTATCATAACCAACTCAAATCTTTCCATATTTGAGTCAAACCCGATTCAGCCGCAGTCTGGGTCCATAACCTAGTCGGTTGAACCTTTCCGACCAACTCTTTACGTCCACATCTCTTCATCACGTCTTGGAACCATGTAGCCACGTCCATGCACTCCTTGCACACGTGCAAACATCTTCCAATGATGTCCATGATACCTTCACATGCATTGTTCTTGATTCAATCATGTTATGCAACCTCCTAATCAGCTCAACCACAATTCCTCCTGAAATTGGTTGTTGGAACCTCATCTCCTCCCTGAGACTAGTCCAATGGATCCCATCACCAGCCATGTATTGAAATCAAGCAACACCTGCATATTAATAAACAACCAATCCATACGAGCCCAAGTCCTCGACTTGAGTCAAGTTAGTTCCGAACACAACACCTTACGTGAGAACCTCACATAAGCATGTTGCAAAACCACAGTAACACGGTATTATCCATATCAACCAAAATGCACCAAAAACTTAGCAAATGAATACTAAGCAATCTTTCCAACAATGTAAAGCAAGTACGAAACATTGCAAATAAAAAGCAGAAGCATTGCGGTCAAGTTCCGGACCTTGCCAGAGCAACCCGGACCTTGAGCCGGAGCTAACAACAGCTAGTAGAACCTAGCGCCGGAGCTTACCAAAACTAGTACAACCAAGCTCCCTCTTGAGCTTACAAAACTAGTTGGACCTTGATAAAAAGGTGTTTTGGTGATATTCAAAACTTTTATCATAAAAGCAAGTGTATTCACTACAAACCAATGTATTCAACGCATATAGGTCTTACAAGGAAGAATGAGGAGAAAAGTGGAAATGAGCTCAAGGAAGAAGAATAGTAGATCATTGTGTATGGAGTGTGTTAAGGAAACACACCCCAAGAGCTCAATCACAATTAAACACACACATTGCACAAAGTTATACAAGACCGGACTAGTCCGACTGACACCGGACTAGTCCGATATCCACTCTGCACAAAATCGGACAAGTCTGATATCTCTGTGACTAGAATCGTACTAGTCCTCCCCAGTGCGGACTAGTCCTCAAAACACTTCACAAGTCACACGAAATCGGACAAGTCCGATATTCATTTTGGTCCAAATCGGACAAGTTCGGTATTTGCACGGACTAGTCCGAAAAACACTTTGACCTAAATCGGACAAGTTCTCCAAGTGCGGACTTGTCACCCAATTCACTTAGGGTTTCACATGTCCAGACAAGTCCGATGACTATCTGACTAGTCTGAAGATTTCTAGAAGCAAAATCGGACAGTCCGCTCCTAGCCGGACTAGTCTGATATTTCAGGACACTTAGGGTTTGCTACACACAGCACACCGGACTAGTCCGGTGACCACCACGGACTAGTCCGATCTTTCTAAACCCTAACAGTCACTTTTAGAAACCCATATAAATAGAGGTGCACGGCCATATTTCACAACTCTCTCAAACCCTAGCGCCGTCACACCTCCCAAGAGCCTCAAAAACACATATCTCCATGAAATTAAGTGCAACAAAGATCAATCCTTTGAGGATACACTCTAGATCATTGGAGAGACACGTTCAACACTCATTGAGCTCTTGGATTGATTCTCTAACACACTCCTGTGATTTCATTGTAATCTTTTGAGTGTGTTCTTGGTGGTATTTCGTGTTGTAATCTAGGGGAGCTCTCATCGTGTGAGAAGGCCCCTTTGAATTCGGTTATTCACCCCTTTGTGATAAGTGGAAAAGGATTGGCCTTCGTGGCAATCCGACGAGGGTAGGGTTGGAGAATAACCAGTCCTTTTGTGGACTCCTCAACGTGGATGTAGGTTGCCTTTGTGGGAACCGAACCACGGGATAAATCTCTTGTGTTCTTGCTTTGTGTTAATTGTTCTTTACATCATATCAATCTAGGGTTTGAATTAATCTTGCTCACTTTACATTAAAATATAAAATTTAAGATTGACTTGTGATATACCCTAGTACATAATCTTGCAACACATAAATTACAAGTATATTTCTGTTGCTACACCCTAGAATCCAACTTAATAAATCAAACTTGATCAACCTAGTTCGTACACACCGAACTAGTCCGCACTTTACCGGACTTGTCCGATATCTCAAGTTTTGATCTGGTGATTAAGTGTTGCAGGTTCCAACAAAATTCAAAAGGCCTATTCACCCCCCCCCTCTAGGCCACATTCACTCCTCCATGCGGCGATGCGGCACACTTGAATTTGATAGCAGTGGCGCTACAGAATCAACAGCCGCTCGACAGTAGCACCGGCCTCCATAGCGACTTCGGTTACTTCGCCCATTGTGTGTTTGTTTCTGCAGGGGCGATGGCCGTTAGGCGGTGGCGCCAGCCACCGCGTTGAGTACGGCGGCATTGACGGTGGGGAATGGCATCCTTAACGAAGAATGCTAGAACAACAAGATCGGTAAGCATCTTACCCGAAACTGGTTGTTTCCTATCTTGAATCATTCTTAGAGTAGTGATGATAACGTGTTAAAATGCAAATAGAGAGACAAAATGTTCATGCAATAATCAACTATCATTTTATTCATTCACTTGCTTTCTATTTAATACATGTGATGGTGACCATTCAGCGAGGAGATGCGATAGCTCAGAAGAAGGCGGCTAGAACTGCAAGTGTCCCATGTTGAAATGTATTGTAACAAAATGCATGTGACACTCCTGGGCATGTGTGGAGGTGTGGACGGGCGCCGTGGAGGCGGTTGAGGTCTCCAAGTCCAACCCAACATTGATTCGGCAACTAGACCTCTCCGCGTGCGACCTCTACTCGTCTACCCCTCTGCGATCCTTGGTCAAGAGCACACCATCGTTTGCAAACTAGAGCAGATACGGTGTACAATCACTGATGTTGAAATGTTTCCGTGACACTTCTACCGGACCTGCTTTGAGAGCAGCCCGTGGAGGTTCTTGATCGGCAGGAGCTTAGTCCTCGGGCAAGGCTACACGTGTGAGAGATGGGTGAGACGGTGGTTTTACGTGGTTCGGGCCGCCGAAGCATAATACCCTACTCCACAGCGTGTGTTGTATTGCTGGAGAGTGTGCTCTCCTGGGTGTGTGAGGTTGGATTCGGGATCCTTTGTAACGATGGTGGTTTGGTCCTTTTGTAGACAAGGTCAGACAGCTTACAAGTGGGGTTTGGGGCCCGACAGGTGGCCCCGTGGCGATCTTATCATAAAGATCTAAGGCTTCTCGCATAAGCTGCCTCTGATCGCGGCTTGAAGACCCGCTGTCTTGCCGCTTCAAACGCCAGTGGCCCATGCGCAGTCATTGATGATGGTAGGGAATATCCCATTCAACTATCTTGTCTCCATAAGCTATACACTTGCTGGAGTGGGGTAGGCCTGCAACATCATCACTGTGATGCGATTGGGCGCAGCGGTACCTGACAGGAGGCTCGCGCTGCTTTGTGTGCCTGAATAAAAGCGTGTGTCTTCAATTCCCGGTTTAGATAGGGCGAACCACCCCATAACTCCCACAGCCTACTGTTCAGGGCAAGTTGCAGGACGCGTGGCAGCACTGGATCAAGCCTCGACGGGGAAGGCCAGGTCCTATACTGCAAACCAGGTGGCAGCCCTAAAGCCTATGAGGAGAGCTGAGGGTCCGGCACCGCAGGACACGTGGTGGTTCCGGAGCCCGCCTCTGCGGGGGAGGCCGGTCCGGAGTTTCGGGCCACATGGGGGCACCGGAGCCCGCTCCTATGAAGGAGCGGGGTCCCGTCCCGCCGGACACGTGGCAGCTCGGGAGTTCGTTTCTTTGGGGGTGACGGGTCCTGTCTTGAGGTCCATGTGGCAGGGTCCGGAGCCCGCCCTTTAGGAGGGGTGAGGTCCCACCCTGCTGGACACGTGGCGCCAAAGGGTCCTGTCTCAACGGGGAGGCATGACACTTAGGCACTTTTATCCTATGTGCGAGGGTACCCATTCTGCTGGGTACTGACAAGGTGCTCATCCCGCGGGACCTCCATGTCGCAGTCGGCGCTGCAACGAACGAATTTGTGCATAGGTACGCACCGTCCGAGCCGCACGACCGCGGCGAAGTAGAAGTGCTCCGACCAGAGGTTGGTGACCGCAACGCTCTTCGAGGCTTGCCGGTCGCCGACCGCAGAGGATACTGCTCCCCAGATCTGGCGAGCATGTGCACGGACCTGGCTACAACTCTGTGAGCTCCTCAACCCTCATGAGCCCTGCCGCGTGCCTCTCCAGCAACCATCAAACGAGCGGTGGCAAGGGAGGAGGAGGTGTCGAGGATAAGACTCACTCCAACGGGCGATGCAAATAGACACCTAAACTTCAAAGTACTCAATGTCTACTGTAGCACCTAACAAGAAGAAATTTGAAATTTTCCCATCACAACATTGAGTTTCGCTAAAATTCCAATCCCAACATGTGTATCGCTAAAATCCTATTATAATTCTCTGTAACTCGCACATTTTTTTCAAAATAGTATTTCAACCTTTTTTGACGGTCAAAGTGATGAATAAGGACAAAAGCACCCCCTTAATTTTTCGGTATTGTCTAGATTTCAGATGTTTGGAATTTGAAAAAATTTCAGGCGTCGAATAATTAGTAGTTAATTACTATTATTAACCCCTAATCTTTTTAATTAACCATCAACCCTTAATTTTATAGCATAATCAATCAATAAAAAAATATTTTCTTATTTTACAACTAGCATAATCCTACAAATTATGGATTAAAAATTAACAAAAAACTCAACTAAACTTACCAGCACGCTCGACTGAGGCATGGGCGCTGTTAAAATCCATAATTAACTTGTGACCACTTGACAATACAACTGTCATATGGTAGTTATTCTGTCTCTTCATGAAAGGTCACATCCCTCCAACCTTGTTGTTGACGGCTGTTATATACCAATTTCATCTGTCAATTTAACTCAATTATGTGAAGGATTTGTCATTTCTTGCACACATCACCTTTCTATCTAACCCAATTCCACTTGGACTTAGAGAAATATGTGTATGCAGCATTTTATGCAGGAAATGAGGAAATGTAGAGGGACCAATCCTATAAAATATCATCCCAGCCAATCAGGCGACAACACGTGGCATCCCATGAATCAAATGGCCCACAAATAGAAGTATTCGAGGAGATCCAAAGGTGTATCACCCATATACATCAATAGGACCCACCTGACAGTCACCTGGAGAAAGCACACGAGAAACGGTGCAATGACCAGGTCAGCCAAACCAGGGGGTCGGCCGACCTAGTCTTTGCACCAAACTTGGTCAGCCTCCACGTGTTAGCTCCTGCTGGCTCCCTGGGGTCAATGGTGACTTATTTGCGCGCTTTTGGTGGCGGGAACCGGCCTCAACACTAGTATAAATAGGACCCCCTACCCCTCACTTCAACACACACCACTTGGGCATTATTCTATTGTATACACTATCTTCCATAGTCCTTAGAGGAGTTAGGATGTAGAGAGGAGAGCCTCTAGTCCCAAGTCCAAATTGGGAAAGGAGTAGAAGGAGTCTCTCTTCCCGATTCCACATTGGGAAAGGTATGGCTCATGTATTCTTTCTTGTATTTGTGACTTTGTGCTCAATAAAGATATTATCTTTAGTCTTCTTTTATACGTATACTTGGACAAAGCATTTCTTGTTTGATTGTGGAGTCCATGTATGTGGAAGGTATAGTCTTTATGATTTCACTCTCATGATCACATCTTATGGTCATAAACACTATAGACCCCCACTATATTCTATGTAGTTATGATATGATTATGTTAATATGAATGACTTATGCTATGCAATCAACATTGGTTCAACGATGTTTAGGTTAGTCATTGCCTTAGGATGGCTTGTGCCATGGCTCCTAAGGTATTTGCTTAGTATGCTAACATGGTGCTAGGGTATTTAAGTAGCGTTGGATGTCTCGTAGACCCACGGATTGAAGAGGTAGGCAGTAGGTGGTGACAGCCCTATCTGCCTTTGTAATCCTCCACGTTTGGCTATGCCACAGGCTCTTGGCGGGAGTCGCTCTAGTATTGCTAGGGGTAAGCCTGTGCCTGATGTGTTGAATAGCATTGCATAGGAATTCATCATTGACATGACCATTAGTATCTACCTTAGGCTATGTATATGTATTAGGAGCATTGTAGGAGCAACTCTCTAACTCTCAATCCAATCTCCCTCTAGGACCCATTTTACCCTTTAGAATAGATTGCCTAGGTGTGTGTCACACTACCCCTATTATCAACTTACCCCTGTCCAGATAATGGATTAGTATCCCATAGCTTGACCATAAGAGTAGTATATACTTTACTCCATTGCCTTCCTTTGGGATAAATATGATACCCTTGGGAATACTCATGGGTGAAATGCTACAACAGTATCTTCCGTGCGCTTGCGGATCTCATCTCTTTACCGGAGATGATCTGTGGTGTTAAGAAATATCAACAAGCATTTCTGGCACTGTCGGTGGTTTTGGAACCGGCAGATCTCCCTACACTGCTAAAGTGATAGGGGAGTTTGATGTTCGGTATGGGCGCGCGGAGATTCAAGAAGGTGAGTAGGAATTGACACAGGAGACACAAGAGTTTACGTGGTTCGGGCCGCCTGAGCGTAATACCCTACTCCACGGGTGTGTTGGCGTTGTATTAGCTGTTTGAGCTTGTGCGTCAATGGCGTGTGTGTCTCCCCCTGTATGTGGGCCTGTCCTTTTATAGTACAAGGGCGGGCCGTTACAAGTTAGCCTGGCCCGACATGTGGCCCCGGCGGTTACTAGTGTTGACACTTATTTAACACATTTAATCGCTCTTAGTGACCCTGTAACGGGCTTTGACAGCACCATTATTGGTATTAAGATCGTCCGTTTAAGAGTCATTAATATGGTATTAATGACACTTAATCGGGTCTTGAAGTCCTTGATTCCCCTTTGAAGATCCGGAGCTGTTGTGGGGTCTTCCGGAGGTTAGAGGCTGAATATCCGACGGTTGGACACGTGGCAGCTCCGGAGCATACTGTGGAAACAGGTAGCTCCGGGGCTACCCGACACGTGTCAGGTCCGGAGCTTCTCTCGTTCTGGGGTTAAGTCCGGAGGTTCCATTTCGGTACATGACCCGGAGCTTCCCCCTTGTAGGCGGTAGCTCCGGTTTGGTAGTACACGTGGCGACCCAGGGATTAACCATGTTGGAGAAGCGGGTCCGGTTATGTCTAACATGTGGGCCTTCGAGGGTCTTCAAACCAAGTGGATGATTTTCCTTTGAGATCTTTATAACCCCAAGGGGTGTACGGTTTCTAGGGTACCAACAGTGGCCCCCTGGAGCTACCTCCGGGGAAGTCATTCCGCCGGAGGTGGATCCATCCTTGCGACCTTTGATCTGAGTCTTCAAGAGTCTTTGAGGGTGCCGTTGGCAAGGACTTAGAATTAAATCCCCGCCGCGTGGCGTATCCCGCGTGCGGCAGATGAGATCTTTGGCGTGCGGATCTCACGCAATTGAAGGTCGCCGGTTCCCGATACGAAAAGCGTATCTTTTCCGCGCGCCTTGTCAGGCCGCCGCCTTTGGGCTTCCCGCCTCTTGATGACAACCGTTCACCTGGGTAAGAACCTCGACTTGATCGTCGGGGTGGTCCCGGGCCCGCTTGTCATCGGCTGGGTGGAATTTTCGGGTGGTACCTCCGACTTCCTTGCGGTTTCCATCCAAGCGTTGCGAGGGCTTACTTAAGAAGGAAAGTGCGCACCGTCGGGAGTTCTTTACGCCTCTCATCTGTTCTTGCGATCAAACTCCCAACTTGTGCTTCGCTTTTCTTCTCTTGCCTAGCTGTGCCGCGATGGAGTTGGGTCTCCGCGAGAGTCGCTTGAAGACCGATGACGACCTGAAGAAGGTCCGGGCCCTCATGGGATGGTCCTCGGACTTCTTCAACCGCTCGGTCCGTGCCGGTGGAGAGCTCCCATTCGAGAAGGAGCACTCTGGCAAAATGGTGTACTTCTCCTCGTACGCCATGGTGGGGTTGATCCCACCTTTTTCTTCCTTTTTCTTGATGCTGCTAGACTTCTATGGTCTGCAGTTATACCACCTTGGACCTCACTCCATTCTCCTCGTGTCCATCTTCGTCCACTTCTGTGAGATGTGGGTGGGCATCCCCCCTTGCATTGAACTCTTCCGGACCTTCTTCACCGTTCACACCACTGGCCGGAGCAATGAGTACCTTGTCTTCTACTACTTCGTGAAGCGCAAGAAGTGCCCATTCAAGTACCTCCGGTCATTTCCCTCTGGGAAGTGGGATGACTGGAAGAAAGACTGGATAGTCATCAGGGTGGAGGAGCACGAGAGGTTGGAGCTGCCCGATGGTCTTCCCAGCATCGACACAACGATCTGGAGTGAAGCTCTGGTGCTGTCGGAAGCTTTCAACCCTGCTTTGACCAGGATCCGCCAATGCGTGGAAGGAGGACTGACTCCTCAGGCGGTATTTTGCAATTTCTTGGTCAACAGGTGGGCGCCGCTGAAGAGGAGGGAGAAACTCGCTTGGGCCCTCAACGGCGTGATGGACGACGACCGGGTTGAGACCGGGTTGAAGTCCAACATGGTGGGGAAAACCTTGGAGTTCCACCTCAAGAAGTTCCAGCACGGCATCGACGTCGACGGCGATGACTTGACTCCGCTGTCTGCTTTTATCCCTCTGAACGTAGAAGTGGAGTTCAGCAGGGAGCTCCGGCGGAAGATGCCCATGCTTGACGACCTTGGTGTCATCGAGAGAAGACCAACCTCTGGGGTAGCGATCCCCGGAGTACCCAAGGATGGCTCCGGCTCTGCTCCTAAGCCGAGGGGAGAAGTCGTCGTCAAGGGCAAGGAGCTGGCGGATGAACCAGTGAGCCGGAAGAGGAAGTTGCAGTACGCTGATGGAAGGTCCGTCGGGCCCGCTACTTCTGCGCCGGCTCCTTCTCCCCGGAGGGGAAGGTCCTCTGCAACTGCGGCGAATGTTCCCATAGTGGGGTCATCCCGGAATGCGACTATTCCCGCGGTGGGGTCCTCTCAGAGCGCGGCTGTCCCTGCAGTAGGGTCCTCCCAGGGTGTTAGCTCCGGGCGAGCAACTCCAGCTCCTGGGCCGGTGGAGGCCTCCAGGTCTGGGGGTTCTTCCCGATCGAGGGGAGCCCCGACCCGGGAAACACCCGTGGCCGCTACGAGTTCCGGGGGGCCTTCCGGAGCTTCTGCGCCGGCTATGGCTAGCCCAGAACGCCCGGGAAAAAGGTTCCGCGCAAGCTGGTGCGGAAGCCTCTCAAGGTAATTTTTGATTTCTACCTTGGATAGTTGTTTTTATTGTAGCAACTATTTTTTAATTTTCTTCGTTCATCATCTGCAGCGTCTCCAAGAAGGGGAGTGAGGCTCCACCCTCGGCCACAATGGCTGATGCCGTGAGAGCGGGAGCTTCTGCTCCTGTCCCGGTGCCGCCCCAAGTGGTGGCTGAAGCTGCGACAGCTCCGGCGCCGGCTGTCGTGGTCATGGACCTCGACTCATCCCCAGAAGTTCCCGTGGTAGCGCTGGACCACGGGAGTGAAGATGCGCCAGCGGCACCTGCCCCTGTGGTTGAGGCTCCGGGTTCTGATGCTGCGATGATGGAAGCTCCTGCTGTTGAGTCGGAGGAAGCAGTAATCCCGGCCTCTGAGCCGGAAATTGTTGAAGCCCCGGCGGTTGAGCTGGAGGTGATTGAAGCTCCGGCGCGCGCCGGAAACTGAGGTAGTTTTGGAAGTTGGGCCGACTACCTTTGAAGCACCGGCCGCTGAGCCGGTCATTGTTGGAGCTCCAGCCACAGGGCCGGTCGATGTTGAAGAGGTGATGGAGCTTGAGCCCTCATCGGAAGAGGTGCTCAGACCGGAGCCAGTAGCGGCTCCTGCTCCGGGAGCGACGACGTCAGAGGTACCTGCGGCTGAGCCGGAGTGCCCCAGCGAAGTCGCTGGCCCCCAGCCTGAGGGGGTGAACGAAGATTTGGCAGCGGGGCCTTCCTCGATGGCGACTGAGGCCATCCCGGAGGACGGCCCTAGTGCCATGGAGACCCAGGGGACCACTCTTGTAGAGTGGGACCCAATTTTTGTATCCGAAGACCCGCTGGAACCAGCGGAGGAGACCCCAGCAGGTCCGGAACCCATCCTGTTGTCGCTGTCCATTGACAACGCATGTTCCAGTCTGCATCAAGTCCAACTGGCCTTCTTCCACGACAGCAAGGCTCTTGAAGAGGAGTTCCAAACCCTTAGGCAGTGGTGTAATCAGCTCTACTTCGAGACCAAGCTGGCGCAGTCGAGGCTAGCGGATGACAAGGAGTGGATCAAGCGGGAGAAGATCCGCCTGGAGTACTGGGGCAAGTTACTGGATGACAGGGAGAGTATGACTCGTGCCCTCGACGCTCAATACCGGGAGATCTACGATCAGGCCAAAGCAGCCAATAATGCGGCCGATGCACGCCATGAGCAGCTTGAGGTCATCAACACTGCACTCATCAAGCGCCGAGAGGCACTTGAAGAGAGGGAGAAACGGCTCGAGGATGAAGAGCAGAAACTCCTAGAGCTGCGGGATGACGTCCTGAGGAGGGAGGAGGAGCTCACCGAGAAGGTGGCTCTGGCTGACAAGGGTCTCGAGGAGCGCGCCAAGAAATTGGAAGAGCGTTGCCAAGAGGAAGAGGAGAAGACCTGAGTGCGAGGGCAGGAACTCTACGAACAAGAGTGTGCCCTTACTGCCAGGGAGAAGAAAGTGAGAGGTAGAGAGAAGGACCTGGTTGACCGCCGGAACAAGATCCACCTCCGGGAGGAGGAGCTCAGAAAACTCGAAAGGCGGGTTGCTGAAAAGATTTAGCAAAACGCCAAAGAAGTTGAGCGCCTTGCCCGTGAGAATTCTGAACTGGTGGCGGCCAGAAGATCCCTGGAAGAGATGAAGGGCTTGAGGGCTGAGCACTCCCTACAGATTTGGGAGTTCTTGAGTAAGGCCAATGATGCACTGACACCGATGGGTTTCAGCCCCGTGCGCCCGGATGATCTGGAGCCGGAGCCGGACCTAGCGCTGCAGGCGTTGAGTGCAGCAGGTAGCAAGCTCTCTAAGGTGGGCGATGTCATCGCAGACCAACTGGAGGTTGAGGGGCAATCCCTGGTGAAGAACGTCGCAGAGTACGTGCTGACGTGCTACACCAGCCGGAACTCCCAATTTCCTCTGGACCCGGTGCTTGAAGGTCCCGTCGAAGGAGAAGGCGAAGCTACCCGAGCCAGCGTATCGGAGGTTGCCCAGAAGGTCGCCCAATTCTTCCATAGGGTCTAGGACCATCTCTGTAATTCTCACTTGTATTTTCTTTTCTTCTTCCTCGATTTTGTAATCCCTTGTTTCCAGATGTAATCCCTTGTCTCCAGATAAATGAAATCCCCAAAATTTTTGTGAATTTCAATTTTTGTCTTCAACACTCTTATCTTCACTTGGCCCCCTGGTAGATGTACACAATTTGATTGTGAACATGTACCAAGAGGATATTGTGCATTGTTGAAGACTCTTTTGCTCCGAACTTGTAGAATTTAGGTTCGAAGTCTTCGATAGTGAAGGCCCCTTGAGGTTGTCGGAGCTTAGAAGCTCCGGCATTGTCTATCGCTGGAGCTTAGTAGCTCCGGCAATAGTCTCTATCAACACGTAAAGCATTGATAGTTATTCCTCCGGGGTGTCGGAGCTTAGTAGCTCCGGCAGTGACCTTTGCTAACACTCAGTTGGTTGGCAGCAGACTCCATTTACAGGGTCTTCTCACCATCTTTTATTTAGTGTCGACGGCTGGCCCCCTTAGGGGAGTCGGAGCTTAGTTAGCTCCGGCTTTTCTCCATCAACGTAGATTTTATTTTTCCTGCACACTTAAGCCAAGAAAAATAGTAAAATTTGTTTCTTGTCTATAACTTCGTCGCGGCTTATGACTCTCAAGAAGATTTTAAGTCAAACGCGATTCTAAATACAATTGAATGTGTTGTCTTTTCTTCTAGATCCAACTGTACACAGACCCGCCTTACTTCGGCCTGCCGGGGTGTAGGTAGAGTGGCGTACTTAGGGTGCTTGACCAGGCTAAGTCGATAGCACACTCCATCCCTAGATTGGCTTGGCGGCTTTCAGGCGAGTTGGCCATGAACAATATTTGAATCCAAAAGAATTGACAATACAACTCGAATCGTATATAAACCGGTTGAACTAAAATTTCTTAAGAATTGCACGTCTTTGTTATAAACAAGAAAGAGAAAAGTAAAAATGTTGAGCCTGTACAAAATAAATGCACGTGGAGTCTATTTCACATGAAAATGTCTTTCATTATAGGTCCGGGGTACAGGGGAAACAAGTACACTCTTAGGGTATGGCACCAGGCTAAGCGTGTTTCATTTCTCGTTTGACCCAGGGTAGTTAGCCACACTTTTAGTCCGGAGACTGTGACAAGTGCTGCACGAACTCTGCGGACCTTTCAGGAAAGGTCCGGCTGTTCTCCCGGAGGAACTACCCGACTCTGCACAATGACTCTATAACATACATCTCAAGTTACTCAAGACTCACCTCCGTGGTATTAAGTGTAGAACTTACGGAGGTGCTCGATGTTCCAAGGATTTGGGAGAGGTGTCCCATCCTCGGTAGCCAAGCGAACGCTTCCGGGACGGGATACTTTAATCACTCGGAAGGGTCCCTCCCAGCCGGGGAAGAGTTTGTTTAACCCCTCTCTGGATTGTATTCTCCGTAGCACCAGAACGCCTTCCTCGAGCTGTCGGTTGTGTACATGCCGCTGGTGATAACGCCGTAGAGCTTGGCGATATCGGGCATTCCGAACAGCTGCTTGGCACCTTCCCTCCTTAAGGAGGTCTAGGTCTTCACGTCGGAGTTGGTCCTGCACGGCTTTGTCGAAGGTCCGGACCCGGAGTGAACCCAAGGTGATTTCTGGAGGAAGGATTGCTTCAGCTCCGTACACCAGAAAGAAGGGTGTCTCTCTGGTTGACCGATTTGGAGATGTCCTGTTGGCCCATAGAGTGGGTGGAAGCTCTTCGATCCAGTTGGCTCCATGTTTTTTCAAGCGCTCATAAGTGCGCGTTTTAATTCCTTTAAGGATTTCAGCATTTGCTCTCTCGGCTTGACCATTGCTGGTTGGATGAGCTACAGAGGCGTAGCAAACTTGTATGCCGAGGTCTTCGCAATATCCTTGGAATGCGGAGCTTGTGAATTGGGTCCCATTATCAGTGATGATTTTGTTTGGGACTCCAAATCTGCATACAATGGACTGCAGAAAGTTGGTAGCAGATTGCTTGTTGATTGTCACAACTGGAGTTGCTTCCGGCCACTTGGTGAACTTGTCAATGGCTACGTACAGGAACTTGTAACCTTCGACGGCTCTTGGGAAAGGTCCCAAGATGTCCATCCCCCACACAGCGAAGGGCCATGTAGGAGGTATCATTTGTAAGGGCTGAGCCAGAGTGTGAATTTGCTTTGCATGAAATTGACATGCTTTGCATTTTTTCACCAGCTCAGTTGCATCCTGGAGTGCTATAGGCCAGTAGAAGCCATGCCGAAAGGCTTTACCAACCAACGTGCGGGAAGACGCGTGGTTCCCACACTCGCCTCCATGGATTTCTGCGAGGAGCTCGCAGCCTTCTTCCCTTGTGATGCACCACATTAGGATGTCGTTGGCACCGCGCCGGTAGAGATCCCCTTCTACCAACGTGTATCTTTTAGCCAATCTGACTACCCGGTCAGCGGATACATCATCATCAGGAAGGATGTTGTCTTTCAAGTAGTTCTGGATCTCCGAGATCCATGCATCGGAACTAACTTGAGCATTTGAGTCTTGCGTGCTGGGTTGCTCGGAGCTTCCGGCAGCACCTACGACCCTTGATGGTTGCCATGGTAACAGGGCCATCGGGACCGTCAGCTTCGGGATGCTGATCTCGCCCCCTTCGCTCAGTTCAGCAGGCTGAGTTGTGGGTTTCGACAATCTCCGGACAAAAGTTCCATCAGGAGCCGGAGCTCCGGTTGACGCTTTCGTCGAGAGTTCGTCGGCTTCAGCATTGTGGGCACGCTGAACATGGTGGAGATCTAGGACTTCAAAGTCCTTCTGAAGCCTTTGGACTTCGAGGAGGTAAGCAGCTAGTTGGAGATTATTGCAGGAGCATTCACCCTTCACCTGCTTAATGATGAGCTGTGAATCTCCCTTGACCAGCAATTGCTTGACACCATATGACAGTGCCACCTTTAGTCCGTAGATGAGTGCTTCATACTCTGCCATGTTGTTGGTTGCCTTGAAGTCAAGGTGTACCATGTATTTCACCTTCTCCCCAGTCAGTGTGAGGAGAAGGATTCCAGCTCCGGCCCCCTGCTTCTGCATGGAGCCGTCGAAGTAGAGGGTCCAGTGAGGCTCGGTGAAGGTTGGAGCTTGATGCTCCGTCTTCTGCTCACTGGGGCCCCCAGGGTTTGATGGAGAGGGAGTCCATTCTGCCACAAAATTTGCCAATGCTTGACTCTTGACTGCTTGCCTTGAAATAAATTCAAGATCAAATTCAGACAATTCCGCTGCCCATTTTGCAATATTCCCAGTTGAATTGGGATTATGCAAAATTGCTCGAAGTGAGTAAGAGGTCACCACTGAGACTTTGTGAGCTTGGAAGTAGTGGCGAAGCTTCCTGGAGGTAATAAGAACTGCATAGAGCAGCTTATGCACCTCTAGGTATCGAGTTTTGGCATCATGTAGTACTTCACTAATGAAATACACTGGGCGCTGAATGGTCCGGACCCTCCCGGAGGGGTACGGATGTGACACCCGGTTCCGAATATGAACCAAGCGTAACGCATATGTGTGCCCAGGAAGTTCATCACACATATACGGTTGCATCACAAACGATATACAGAATTTAACCACGTCTTAACTATTAAATAAGTACTTTATTACAATAATCCAATAGTTCACGAATGATAAAACTCTAAATAATGCAGCGGAAAATAAACTAAACAGCACGACTCCAATCCACAGGCAATTGACGGCGGTACGCAACCTAGTACTCCACGTGATCCTCAGAGTACTCCCAATTGTCTTCAGTAGCTGTTGGGGGAGGGGGGGTTGCAAGGGTGAGTACATGTCGTACTCAGCAAGTGTGGAAAGTATGACATGTGGCTAATTCAAATGACAAATGTAATAAATGGCTAAGTGCTGAAAAGTACAGTAAAACATTTGAAAAGCATTATACTATGTCTATGTGAAACAATCCCATCATAACCATCATATTAACAGAATATAAATCATATCCAATTATTGCCAACATCACCATTATCCATGTCCAATTACCATAACTCAAATTCATATCCGTAACCATAAGCCAAAAACCATCCATAACCATTACCAACCCATAACCATAAACCAATCATAACCATTACCAGACCATAACCATCACAAATCCCAATTCCAACTCTAATCATGTAGGTCATCCAGGCGCTCATAACCGGGAGCACGGCTATCATGATAGTTTTAAACACTCTGCAGAGGTTGTACCACTTTACCCACATGTCTGTGATTTCATCACCTTTCGATGACTAAGAAACCTCCATTATGCCATCTCACACTTCCGTAGGTGTGTGGCCAAGAGATCACAAAATAGCCTTTCAAAAGGGACTACTAGTATGTACGGGCCCACTAAGGTTTCACCGGCAGGCTTGAATCTCTATTCTCCCACCCACGGGCCCCCTCGTGTGCCATGCGGATCCCAGGGCAGTCCTCTTCGACTCCCATTCCCCGCGCCATCCAATGGTCCATACAACACTAGCAGCGCTCCTAATTATTCAGCTACGCCGCACCCATACTTGGCCTTGTGGTGGCACTGTTGACCTGGCATATTCTCGCATGAACCGGTCCTTAGATCTAAGGCAAGCAAAACCACCATAACATCCAACCCATCCACAAAACCATGCTTGCTTAGATCACCCATCGTATTGACCAGTTCACATTAACCATACTATCATCGATGCATAATTAAATGTGTAGTGTTGTTTGCCATCCCAATTAATTAAGCGAAGCAAAAAGGTAAAAACCCTTCCCGACTCTCTACCATATATTCCAGGTGACAAGGGTGGTCAAACAAAACCAGTAAACTTCCTACCATAGGATTCCCATCAATTTGACGCAAGCATGCAAGTTCGCAACCAAAACATTTATTTTAAAATAGGATCAATATGCTTCAAGGACACTTGCCTTGCTCCGACGGATGGGGTTGCTCAAGCACTTCGAAGTCTTGGTTTTGGAAATCCTCGTATGCGGCCTCTTGAGCACGTTCCTCTACGCGTGATCATACATACAAGAGAACATATACAATCAACATAATGCACACAAAATAATCAACATGCAATGACATGTATGCATGCACAATTCAATAATTAATTTACTACAGTTGTTTAATAATTAGATGCAACTAGTTCATACGTGTTCATATGAGTTTACGGGGGTTTTAGGGTGGATTAATGCTGCTGAAAATAAAATTAGGGTGCAACTAAAATCAATTTACGTCTATTAGATTCAATATGATCGCTAAAATTCGCATCGGGAACATGGCCTACCGTAGATGCGATGGCTTCGATGATCGCGGGATGGGGACAAAGCGTAGACGAAGTAGATGCGTCCTCCGGCGGCACGACGACGGCGGCGCGATGGTGACGTCGATCTCCGGCGGACGGCGGCACCCTCCTCTTTTTCTTCCTCTTCTTCCCCTTCTTTTTCTCCTTTTTATTCCCTGGGCGCAGCCCTCTAGTCCCTGTTTTCCTTTGCCTTCGGTACCGGCGGCTAGGGTTCCTGGATCGGAGAAACCCGAGGCCTTCGAGGCCTTTTTATAGGCGCGGGCGGGAGTGGGATTCGCGGAGTCCGGCTCGGTACGGGAGCGCGGAGGCGGGATGCGGGCGGCCGAGCGCTGCGGCATCGGGGCTGGAGCGGCCTCGGGCGCGGGGCCAGTGCGGCCGGGGGCTGGCGCGGGACGCGCTCGCGCTGCGGGGCTCGATCGCGCGGTGCGGGAGCGCGGAGTCGGGGCCCAGCGGCGGGGCGCGCCGGGGCAGGCCGGGGCCGCGGGGTGGCTCGGCTGGCTGGGCCGCTTGGCCTGGCCGACGGGTTGACCCTTTTTTTTCTTTTTTTTTACATTCTTTTATTATATGATTTATTATTTATATTTTTTTATATATATTATTTATTATTATAATAATATATACCATTAATATTAATATTTTATTTATTTTTATATATTGTTATATATATTATTTATATAGATATTTATATATATTTTTATTATTATTTTTATACTTGTTCCCTATTACAAGTTTTAGGCTATAACTATTATTTTCTTTTCCTTCTTTTGCTACACATATTTGTATATGTATGTTTTATTTTCTTTTATTCTACTAGTGTTTAATGCATGATCATGTATGCAATGCATGATGCGAAAATTTAGGGTGTTACAAACCTACCCCCCTTAAAGTGAACCTCGCCCTCGAGATTCGATAGCGTGGAGAAAAGGTGAGGGAATTCTGCCTTCAGGTCTTCTTCACGTTCCCATGTAGCTTCGGCTTCCGTATGGTGTTTTCATTGCACTTTGCACCAACGGATCCTCTTATTTCTCGTGACCCTTTCCTTCATGTCCAAACTTTTGATAGGTTGCTCGACATAGGACAAATCCTCCTGAAGTTCTAACTCGTCCATCGGCACTTGTTCTTCCGGTACCCTGAGACACTTCTTGAGTTGAGAGACGTGAAATACGTCATGTACATCGGAGAGATACGTCGGCAGCTCAAGTCGATAAGCTACCTCTCCTCGTTTGTCCAAAATCTTGAACGGTCCGATGTAACGTGGTGCCAGTTTTCCTTTGACGTTAAACCGTTGCTGACCTCTGATTGGTGACACTTTGAGGTATACAAAATCTCCAACTTCAAAAGTCAAACTCCTTCGCCTATTATCAGCATAACCTTTGTGTCGAGACTGGGCAGCCTTTAAGTTTTCCCGTATTATTTGGACTTGCCTTTCAGCATCTTGTAACACGTCGGGACCAAACACTTGATTCTCTCTGGTTTCATTCCAAAACAAGGGAGTCCTACACTTCCTTCCGTACAATGCTTCGTAGGGTGACATTTTCAAACTTGCTTGGTAACTATTGTTGTACGAGAATTCAGCATACGGCAAACTTTTATCCCAACTTTTCCCATGCTTTAATGCACAAGCTCTTAACATGTCTTCCAAAATTTGGTTGGTCCTCTCGGTTTGTCCATCTGTTTGAGGGTGATACGCCGAACTGAAGTTCAACCTTGTTCCCATTGCTTCATGCAATTTCTGCCAAAATCTAGAGGTAAACTGAGAACCTCTATCCGAGACTATCTTCTTCGGTACTCCGTGTCGACACACAATATGTTCCATATACAATTTTGCTAGCTTCACGGTGGTATATGTGGTCTTGACAGGGATGAAGTGGGCTGATTTTGTCAATCGATCCACAATAACCCATATTGAATCATAGCCAGACTGAGTTCGCGGTAATCCAACTATAAAGTACATACCAATCTCTTCCCACTTCCACTCCGGGATCTTCAATGGTTGTAACAATCCGGCTGGCCTTTGATGTTCAGCTTTAACTCGTCGGCACACATCACAAAGTGCAACATATTCGGCTATGTCCTTTTTCATGCTGGCCCACCAATAGCATGTCTTTAAGTCCTTGTACATCTTTGTACAGCCAGGATGAATTGAGTAAGGCGAGTCATGTGCCTCCTTCAATATTGTCTCCCGAATATGCCTGACATTAGGTACCACAATCCTCTTTCCAAGCCATAAGGTACCCTGTTCGTCCTCATCAAATCTGAATTCTTTTCCTTCTTGGGTCCTTTCCTTGATTTCCTGTATTTCCTTGTCCTTTGTCTGTCCTTCCCGTATTTCCTGCTCTAATGTTGGGTTGACTTCCATCGTTCCCATCTCATTTATGAATCCAAGGTTCAACCGTTCAAACTCCTTGCATAACTCGGATGGCAGCTCTCGAACTGTGAGTTGATGACTTACTCCTTTTCGGCTCAAAGCATCGGCCACTACATTGGCCTTCCCTGGGTGATAGTTGATTCCCACGTCATAATCCTTGATGAGCTCCAACCATCGGCATTGCCTCAGATTCAGATCTGTTTGCGTAAATATGTACTTGAGACTCTTGTGATCCGTATAAATATCACATCGGTGACCAAAAACATAGTGTCCCCATATCTTCAAGGCGTGTACTACGGCTGCGAGTTCAAGGTCATGTGTAGGATAATTCAACTCATGTTTCTTTAGTTGCCTCGATGCATAAGCTACCACTTGGCCTTCTTGCATGAGCACACATCCTAATCCTTGTCTTGATGCATCACAATATATATCAAAACTCTTGCTCACGTCCGGTAATACTAACACCGGCGCGGTTGTCAACCTTTTCTTTAACTCCTCAAAGCTATCCTGACAAGCTTGAGTCCATCGGAATGCCTTTCCCTTCATGAGTAATTCGGTCATAGGCTTGGCTATTTTGGAGAAATCCTTGATGAATCGGTGGTAATATCCAGCCATTCCAAGGAAACTCCGAATTTCCTTAACATTCTGTGGCGGTTCCCACTTAAGCACATCTCTCACCTTCCCTGGGTCAACTGACACTCCTCCTCCGGAAATAATATGGCCTAAGAAAGAAACTTCCCGTAACCAAAATTGACATTTACTGAACTTGGCATACAATTGATGCTCCCTCAATTTCTGCAGCGTAAGCCTCAAGTGTTCCTCGTGTTCCTTCTCATCCTTTGAGTAGATCATAATATCATCGATGAACACTACAACGAACTTATCCAGATATTCCATGAAGACCTTATTCATGAGATACATAAAGTACGCAGGCGCGTTCGTCAATCCAAATGACATGACGGTGTACTCGTAAGATCCATATCGTGTCCGAAATGCTGTCTTGGGTATATCTGATGGTCTAATCTTCATTTGGAAGTATCCTGACCGCAAGTCGATCTTGGAGAAGATACATGCACCCTTCATTTGGTCGAACAAATCCTCTATACGGGGCAGTGAGTACTTGTTCTTAATTGTCACTTCGTTGAGAGACCTATAGTCCACACACATCCTCTGGGTTCCATCCTTCTTATCTACGAAGAGCACTGGGGCTCCCCACGGGGATGAGCTTGGGCGTATAAAACCCTTCTCTAGCTGCTCTTGAATTTGCTTCTTGAGCTCTGCTAATTCCTTAGGAGGCATCCTATACAGCCTCTTAGCTATAGGTGCAGTTCCGGGTATCAACTCGATGGCGAATTCTATGTCACGATCAGGTGGCATACCTGGCAACTCATCTGGAAACACGTCCGGGTACTCGCGAACGATCGGAATGCTTTCCAATGTCACTTCTTCCACGTGATTCAGCATCGCTTTTTCTCTTGCAGGTTGGGCTGCCTCAACTTCGATGCGTGTACCATGTTCACTTGTCAACTGCACAATCCTCTCGGCACATTGAATGACTCCATTATACTTGCTCAGCCAGTCCATTCCAAGTATTGTGTCTATTCCTTGGGAGTCCAAGACTATGAGGTTTGCGAGAAAGTCTACCCCCCTTATTTTAATGCTTACTTTCGGACATACTATATTTGTCCTCATCTCTCCGCCAGGAGAACTTACTAGCATAGTTTGCTTCATATGAGATATAGGCAAATTGTACTTGGCAACATACTTTGATGAGATGAATGAATGAGATGCTCTCGAATCAAATAAAACAGTCGCGGGGTTGGAGTTGGCAAGAAACATACCAATCACGACGTCATCAGCTTGTTGGGCTTCCTCAGTAGAGACATGATTCACATTGCCACGAGCAAAATTCTGTTGTCCACGGTTGCCTTGTGGTGCTCCTCCATTTGGTCGCGGGTTATTTGGCCTTGGTGCATTGTTCATAGGTCCATAGTTTCTCCTGGGGCATTGACTTGCAAAGTGTCCGGGTTCTCCACACACATAGCATGTCTTACCACCCGTAACATTGGGGAAGTTTGGGTGCAACTGGTTTTGAGCATTTGCCGCCATGTTAGGATGCGGCGCAGGTGGCACAGGGCAGCGGGGCGCTTGCATGGCGGGGCGTTGCTGCGGTGGCTGATTTGGGCGGAGCGGATAAGCAGTGCGGTATGCAGGAGCAGATGGGTTGTAGTGTGGTGCAGTAGGTGGTGCATAGCGGGGGCGAACATTGCTTCCTTGCTGCGGTCCATGATGTGGCATCTTCCTCTTGTTGTCCTGCTCCATCTCACGAATCTTGTTCTCAACCACAATAGCCTTGTCAACCAGCTTTTGGAAGTTTGGATAATCAGTATTGAGCAACTGGACTTGAATTTCATTGTTGAGACCCCTCATAAACAAATACTGCTTCCTTCTATCAGTTTTGATGTCTTCTGGAGCATATCTTGATAATTGAGTGAATTTGTTGAGATACTCACTCACGCTCATCCTTCCTTGCCTGAGATTTTCAAAATCTTGTCTTCTCAGTATCATAACTCCTTCAGGTACATAGTGGGAACGGAAACTCTGCTTAAACTTAGCCCAAGTGATTGCCTCCTGATTATCATGAGCGTTGCAAAGAGCTTCCCACCAGTTAGCGGCTGCTCCAACTAGTTGATGTGATGCAAAGAGAACCTTCTCCCTATTAGTGCACTGGAAAATAGCAAGTTTCTTCTCAACGGACTTCAGCCAATCATCAGCTTCCATTGGGTCTGCAGCTTGTGCAAAGGTAGGCGGTCTGGTCCTCATGAACTCTCCCAAACGGTTATGAGGAGGCGGGGGTGGCGTTGGAGGCATGTGGGGCTCATTGTTGTTATTGCCAGCCTGCAGCTGTCCCATAGTTTGTATCATGGTCTGCATGAGCTGGTTTTGCATAGACAATAGCTGCTCAATGTTGATAGCTCCATGAGCAGGTCCTTGTCCATTGTTGTTCTGAGGTACTCCATGGTTCTCCTCCTCACCATTGACATCCCTCTGATTGCGAGTCCTCACCATCTAGAGAAAAGCAATAGGTAAGAATTTAGAAACGTCCCCAACTATATGCATCAAGGGATATGGAGCTAACCAACTAGCTATACTAGACTAGATGGACATGGCAATGCCAAAGCATCCCAAAATCCTCTATTAAGCACACAAGCAAACAATATATATATATAGCAAACAGCACACTAAGCAAAAACACATCAATTCCTGAGTGCTCCTATGTGCTCTAAAGTGTCCATTCTACCTAGGTTGCGTCCTACGGTCAACGCGGCTCTGATACCAATTTGTGACACCCGGTTCCGAATATGAACCAAGCGTAACGCATATGTGTGCCCAGGAAGTTCATCACACATATACGGTTGCATCACAAGCGATATACAGAATTTAACCACGTCTTAACTATTAAATAAGTACTTTATTACAATAATCCAATAGTTCACGAATGATAAAACTCTAAATAATGCAGCGGAAAATAAACTAAACAGCACGACTCCGATCCACAGGCAATTGACGGCGGTACGCAACCTAGTACTCCACGTGATCCTCAGAGTACTCCCAATTGTCTCCAGTAGCTGTTGGGGGGGGGGGGGGGGGGGGGGAGGGATTGCAAGGGTGAGTACATGTCGTACTCAGCAAGTGTGGAAAGTATGACATGTGGCTAATTCAAATGACGAATGTAATAAATGGCTAAGTGCTGAAAAGTACAGTAAAACATTTGAAAAGCATTATACTATGTCTATGTGAAACAATCACATCATAACCATCATATTAACAGAATATAAATCATATCCAATTATTGCCAACATCACCATTATCCATGTCCAATTACCATAACTCAAATTCATATCCGTAACTATAAGCCAAAAACCATCCATAACCATTACCAACCCATAACCATAAACCAATCATAACCATTACCAGACCATAACCATCCCAAATCTCAATTCCAACTCTAATCATGTAGGTCATCCAGGCGCTCATAACCGGGAGCACGGCTATCATGATAGTTTTAAACACTCTGCAGAGGTTGTACCACTTTACCCATATGTTTGTGATTTCATCACCTTTCGATGACTAAGAAACCTCCATTATGCCATCTCATACTTCCGTAGGTGTGTGGCCAAGAGATCACAAAATAGCCTTTCAAAAGGGACTACTAGTATGTACGGGCCCACTAAGGTTTCACCGGCAGGCTTGAATCTCTATTCTCCCACCCACGGGCCCCCTTGTGTGCCATGCGGATCCCAGGGCAGTCCTCCTCGACTCCCATTCCCCGCGCCATCCAATGGTCCATACAACACTAGCAGCGCTCCTAATTATTCAGCTACGCCGCACCCATACTTGGCCTTGTGGTGGCACTGTTGACCTGGCATATTCTCGCATGAACCGGTCCTTAGATCTAAGGCAAGTAAAACCACCATAACATCCAACCCATCCACAAAACCATGCTTGCTTAGATCACCCATCGTATTGACCAGTTCACATTAACCATACTATCATCGATGCATAATTAAATGTGTAGTGTTGTTTGCCATCCCAATTAATTAAGCGAAGCAAAAAGGTAAAAACCCTTCCCGACTCTCTACCATATATTCCAGGTGACAAGGGTGGTCAAACAAAACCAGTAAACTTCCTACCATAGGATTCCCATCAATTTGACGCAAGCATGCAAGTTCGCAAACAAAACATTTATTTTAAAATAGGATCAATATGCTTCAAGGACACTTGCCTTGCTCCGACGGATGGGGTTGCTCAAGCGCTTCGAAGTCTTGGTTTTGGAAATCCTCGTATGCGGCCTCTTGAGCACGTTCCTCTACGCGTGATCATACATACAAGAGAACATATACAATCAACATAATGCACACAAAATAATCAACATGCAATGACATGTATGCATGCACAATTCAATAATTAATTTACTACAGTTGTTTAATAATTAGATGCAACTAGTTCATACGTGTTCATATGAGTTTACGGGGGTTTTAGGGTGGATTAATGCTGCTGAAAATAAAATTAGGGTGCAACTAAAATCAATTTACGTCTATTAGATTCAATATGATCGCTAAAATTCGCATCGGGAACATGGCCTACCGTAGATGCGATGGCTTCGATGATCGCGGGATGGGGACAAAGCGTAGACGAAGTAGATGCGTCCTCCGGCGGCACGACGACGGCGGCGCGATGGTGACGTCGATCTCCGGCGGACGGCGGCTCCCTCCTCTTTTTCTTCCTCTTCTTCCGCTTCTTTTTCTCCCTTTTCTTCCCTGGGCGCAGCCCTCTGGTCCCTGTTTTCCTTTGCCTTCGGTACCGGCGGCTAGGGTTCCTGGATCGGAGAAACCCGAGGCCTTCGAGGCCTTTTTATAGGCGCGGGCGGGAGCGGGATTCGCGGAGTCCGGCTCGGTACGAGAGCGCGGAGGCGGGATGCGGGCGACCGAGCGCTGCGGCATCAGGGCTGGAGCGGCCTCGGGCGCGGGGCCAGTGCGGCCGGGGGCTGGCGCGGGACGTGCTCGCGCTGCGGGGCTCGGTCGCGCGGTGTGGGAGCGCGGAGTCGGGGCCCAGCGGCGGGGCGCGCCGGGGCAGGCCGGGGCCGCGGGGTGGCTCGGCTGGCTGGGCAGCTTGGCCTGGCCGGCGGGTTGACCCTTTTTTTTTCTTTTTTTTACTTTCTTTTATTATATGATTTATTATTTATATTTTTATATATATATTATTATTTATATTATATATATATTATTTATTATTATTATAATATATACCATTAATATTAATATTTTATTTATTTTTATATATTGTTATATATATTATTTATATAGATATTTATATATATTTATTATTATTTTTATACTTGTTCCCTATTACAAGTTTTAGGCTATAACTATTATTTTCTTTTCCTTCTTTTGCTACACATATTTGTATATGTATGTGTTATTATTTTTCTTTTATTCTACTAGTGTTTAATGCATGATCATGTATGCAATGCATGATGCGAAAATTTAGGGTGTTACACCGGAGCTTCCTCTTCACTGACCCGGATCCTCTCGGAGGAGTCCGGATTTTCTTCAGGGACCTCCGGGTTCCGACTGGAGGAACCCGGAGCTTCCTCAGAAATGACTTGGACCCTCTCGAAGGGGTCTAGGTTTCCTGAAGCGACTTCTTGTGGATTCGAATCTGGGAGTTGGGACCCAGACTCGCTTTCAGGAACCTCCGGACCCTCCCGAAGGGGTCTGGATTCCGGAGTATGGGGTAGTTCTGGTCTCTCCGCAACCAGAACCATACTGACGACTTCGTCAGTAGTTGAAATATAAAGCAACAAAGGATCACCAGGGTTCGGAGCTACCAGAATTGGTAGGGTGGTGAGGAACTGTTTCAGCACCTAGAATGCCTTTTCTGCTTCTTCGGACCATTGGAATGGTCCGGACTTCCTCAGTAACTTGAAGAAGGGGAGTGCCCATTCCGCCAGTCTTGAGATGAACCGGCTGAGGGCTGCTAGACATCCAGTTAGTTTTTGGACGTCCTTGATGCGGGTTGGTGGCCGCATGTCTTCAATGGCCTTAATCTTCGTCGGATTAGCTTCTATGCCCCGGTGACTTACCAGGAAACCAAGAAGTTTTTCGGAGCTAATCCCGAAGACACACTTGTCTGGGTTTAGCTTTGTGCGGGTGGCCCGCAGCTTGTCGAAGACAGCCTGCAAGGTGTCAAGGAGTGACTCCTTGTTCTTGAACTTGACCACGATGTCATCGACGTACACTTCCACTATGTCTCTAATAAGTTCTTCAAAAGTTTTGTACATAGCTCGTACAAAAGTTGAAGCTGCATTTTTGAGACCAAAGGGCATGGATGTGTAACAATACAATCCATCCACTGTGATGAATGAAGTATGCTCTTCATCTTCCCTAGACATCCTGATTTGATGATATCCGGAATATGTATCTAGGAAACACAGTAGTTCACACCCGGAGGTGGAATCCACTATCTGATCTATTCTAGGTAGTGGGAATGGATCTTTTGGACATGCCTTATTTAGTGTGGTGTAGTCGATGCACATCCGAAGCTTCCCGCCGGCCTTGGGCACAACGATCGGGTTCGCCAGCCATTTTGGATGGAAGACTTCTCGGATGAATCCGGCTTCGAGCAACTTCTTTACTTCTTGTCGAATGAAGTTCTGTCGCTCTACGGATTGCTTTCAAGGCTTCTGATGCACAGGCCGAGCATCGGGGTAGATCTTCAGATTGTGCTCAATCACTTCCCTGGGGATCCCAGGCATTTGTGACGGTTGCCAAGCAAACACGTCGACGTTAGCCCGGAGGAAAGTGATGAGTGCGAGTTCCTATTTGTCGTTCAATCCTCCCGATATACGGGTGGTTTAAGCGGCATCAGAACCAATTTGGACGACTTTGACAGGAATGTCGGTGTCGCCGCTTGGCTGCACTCGAGGTGCAGAAGTCGAGCCTCTTTGGCGAATGCTCGAGGGTTTTGGAGCTTGCTCCTGCCTGGAGTCCTCCTCTTGCGCCGTGGTGAGCGCATGGAGCTCTTCCAGTGCAGTTACTCCGGCAGTGCGATCTCCGCGGATCCGGAGAACGCCTACTGGCATTGGCATCTTCAACACCAGATAGCCATAATGAGCAGCCGCCATGAATTTGTACAGGGCAGGTCTACCCAAGATGGCATTGAAGGGTAAGTTGATCTGCGCGACGTCGAAGACCAACTTCTTGGTGCAGTACTTCTCCCGTGTCCCGAAGGTAATAGGGAGAGTAATAGCTCTGAGTGGGGTGATGGCCCCCGGACCTACTCCGGAGAAAGGTCGAGAGGGGTGGAGATCCGAAGGTCGGAGTTGAAGCTTAGTGAAAGCTTCGAAGCTGATGAGGTTAAGCCCCGAACCTCCGTCTACCATGACATGGTGGAGCTGGATGTTGTTGATGGTAGGAGATACCATCAAGGGTAACTGTCCTGCTCTAACCATGCTCCAGGGACAATCCGAAGCATCAAAAGTGATGGCTGTGTCCATCCACTTTCGGTGAGGTTCCGGCCTGACTGTAGGGGTTACAGCGGCCATATCCCGACGCATAGTCTTGATGACGCGACGAGAGGTGATATCCCATGATCCACCAAAAATGGTGTTCATGGTCTTCCGACGCTCGTTGTCAGAGACGTCAGAATCATCGTCGACGGAGGTGTAGACGGCTTTCAGGACCTTTTTGGGATCCTGGAACCCCAACTCCTCTTCTGCCGGAGCTTCGTCGACTTTTTGCTTTCCTTCCCTCTGTCGGAAAGGAGATTCTTCCCGGCGCTTGTTGTAGCGCTCGGCAAGGTTTTGGACCTCCCGGCAGTCTTCCAAACTATGGCTGCCTGTTTTGTGAATAGGACACCACACTTTGGGTTTGCCACCATCTTCAGAAGATGGTCGAGGTCGCTTCTCGGGGCGTGGCCCCCGGCCACCCGGAGCTGCAGTAGCTGCAACGTTGGATGTGCCGGCCGACGACTACTTCTTGCCGTTGGTCTTCTTTTTCTTCTTGCCACCCCCGGAGGTAGCGGCTTCTTCTTTGGAGGATTTCTTGTGACCCTCCGAAGTTGGTTTGGAGTGCATCTCACGGCCCTCCGCAGCTCGGGCACATTTGTCAGCCAAGCTGAAGAGTTCCGTGACACTGGTGATCTCCTTGATCGCCAGTTTCTCCAACATCTTCTTGTCCCGTACGCCCTGTCTGAATGCCACAATGACAGAGGCGCTAGAGATAGAAGGGATAGTGTTTCGTACCTGAGAGAACCTCTGGATGAATGACCGCAAGGATTCTCCCCCTTTTTGCACAACCGCAAAAAGGTCTAGTTCAGTGCCTGGTCAGGTGTATGAACTCCCGAAGTTGGCAGTGAACTGATGACACAGCTCCTCCCAACTTTTGATAGAGTTGGGTGGAAGGCTCATAAACCAGGACCTGGCAGTCCCAGTTAAGGCCACTGGAAAGTAATTGGCCATCACGGCCTCGTTTCCTCCAGCTGCCAAGATTGCAGTGGAGTATATCTGAAGAAATTCGGCAGGATTGACAGTCCCATCGAATTTTTCCAGCAGATGAGGCCGAAACTTCTGTGGCCACCTAACCATGTGCAAGTGCATGGCTAGGGCTGAACAACCTCCTCCTACTCCTTCAGGAGTAGAAAGGTCCTGAGCTTCCCATCTTTCACGGGCACGCTCAATATGGACTCGGCCGTCCTGCTGGCGGTATCGGCGATCAAGCTCCGGCCGGAGGTCGTGAGTCGAAAGCCTGGATACTGTGTGAGTGCGTTGTGCCCTGGAGGGCAATGATGTCACTTGTTGTGATACAACACGTCTCCTGCTATTGGAGACGTGCGGACCAAGTCTACCAGACAAAGTCCGCCGCGGCGACGGGGCTCGTCCTGAAGGAGGAGGACCCTGGTTGCTGAGGCGTTCGGCTGCTGCTGCAACCAAATGCTCCACGTCAGCCCTCCACTGCTCCAGTGCATCTCGAGATGCATCCGGAGGTGGTGGGCGTTGAAGAAGAGCACGCGCAGCATGAAGCGCGTGTTTCGGGTTGTCATGATTTGCCGACGTAGTGATTGACGCCGGCGCACCATCACGCTGTCCAGCACGATTTGCTGGAGGAGACGGTGGTGGTGGGAGTGTGACTCCTGCTGGTGCTGAGGCTCCTGCTGGTGGCTGACTATTGGAGGGATTGCCCCCAACAGCCTGAGCAGTAGGTTGGCCGTTGGATGATCCAGTAGGTGAGTTCACCATTCTCGAAATCTCAGGCTCCCCCTACCTGGCGCGCCAACTGTCGGTGGTTTTGGAACCGGCAGATCTCCCTACACTGCTAAAGTGATAGGGGAGTTTGATGTTCGGTATGGGCACGCGGAGATTCAAGAAGGTGAGTAGGAATTGACACAGGAGACACAAGAGTTTACATGGTTCGGGCCGCCTGAGCGTAATACCCTACTCCACGGGTGTGTTGGCGTTGTATTAGCTGTTTCAGCTTGTGCGTCAATGGCGTGTGTGTCTCCCCCTGTACGTGTCGCCGGCCTGTCCTTTTATAGTACAAGGGCAGGCCATTACAAGTTAGCCTGGCCCGACATGTGGCCCCGGCGGTTACTAGTGTTGACACTTATTTAACACATTTAATCGCTCTTAATGACCCTGTAACGGGCTTTGACAGCACCGTTATTGGTATTAAGATCGTCTGTTTAAGTGTCATTAATATGGTATTAATGACACTTAATCGGGTCTTGAAGTCCTTAATTCCCCTTTGAAGATCCGGAGCTGTTGTGGGGTCTTCCAGAGGTTAGAGGCTGAAGATCCGACGGTTGGACACGTGGCAGCTCTGGAGCATACTGTGGAAACAGGTAGCTCCGGGGCTACCCGACACGTGTTAGGTCTGGAGCTTCTCTCGGTCTGGGGTTAAGTCTGGAGGTGCCATTTCGGTACATGACCCGGAGCTTCCCCCTTGTGGGCGGTAGCTCCGGTTTGGTAGTACACGTGGCGACCCAGGGATTAACCATGTTGGAGAAGCGGGTCCGGTTATGTCTGACATGTGGGCCTTCAAGGGTCTTCAAACCAAGTGGATGATTTTCCTTTGAGATCTTTATAACCCCAAGGGGTGTACGGTTTCTAGGGTACCGACAGGCGCCATTGCAAGGGATGATTTGTTAGTATATCTTAGGAGCCGTCAATACTTGTGTCTCCTCATCATGTATAAATAGAAAGGCAACGAATGAATAAAGAGTACAATCAATTACAACCATCTTGGTGTTTCTCTGTCAATTTTATTTACAACACATTATCAGCACTGTTCTATAGAGCAAATCAAAGAGAGAAGAGAAATTCAGTGGTAAGATGCCAAGATTCCGACTTCCCGATCTTGTTCTTATCATTTTCCAAGATGGAGATTGTCCCCGCTGGCAAGGCTGCCGCACCCACCGTGGTGGCCAACGCCACCGCCATCGCAATCATCGTGATGGTTGGCGCCTACACCGCAATGTCGCTGTCGCCCCTGCACAAGAAAATAATCATAGTGGGCGCACGTGTTACGGTCATCATGGTAGTCAGCACAACAAACGAACGACGATTGCACCAATGGCGCCACCGCCATCAAACTCAAGCATGCCAAACCGCCGATTGGAGGAGCGGTCTCTGACACCTTACCTCGGCCGACCCTCGGACCTCAACGACCATCATACGGGTCGTCAAGGCGGACCGAGCACCGTCCTCGATGGGGAAACCCCAAACCGGGTTGCACTGGCCATGGTCCTTCGTCAACGAGCGGAAAGGGGGAGGGGGAGGAGTGGAAGATGGCAGCCGCAACACCGCGATGGCCACCGAAAGCGTGATGGCACCGGTGCTAAGGCACATGGCGAGGATCTGCATAGGCCCAAAGGGACAACCACAAAGTCCACTAGCATCAAGGATGACGTCCTCTTTGCTGGATTCGGCAACTCCAACCGCACAAGAACCGCCGCTGACGGCCACTTCAAATTAATTCGTGCCTTTAGAATTTGGACCTCCGTCGGCGCTCACAAGCTCATGCGGGAACCGAATCCTTTGCCGGTTCGCCCACCTCGCCACCCCTACCAGTAGAACCCAAGCACCCACACAAAGGGACTCAGTCGTTGGTTCAAGCCAATGAACGGTGGGTGGAGGGGGAGCGGCGCTGGCAAGAACGGAAGACGAAGAACGGCACTGGAGGAGGAAGAACACAGTGGAGGATAGGCGACAGCGTCGGTTGATAGAAGAGTCGAAATGACCAAGGTGCAGCACGGCTAGGGTTAACCGTAGCGGCCCCAACCCGGCTCCCGAAGGACGTTGGCAAGCCGACGCACAGGCTGCCAGCCAGGCCGCCGTATGGGCCGCCAAGCAGGCCACCTAGCAGATCAACTGTTGGACCATTATTTCTCCTTTTAATTTATATTTATTAGTTTGCAGTTTACATTAGTTTCAATTCCTGCAAATTAGTGTAATCATGTAAGATATATGTAAATATAGTTATGATCAACATTATGTGATGATCATGACAAGTTTTTTATTGCGATATATTTTGCACTATTATGATCAAATTTACAAAATTTGGCTAAAACTAAATTTTTGGCCAAATGAATTTAAAAATTCAATCAGTGACACTTTATCCATAATTCCTTTTGTTCAGACTATTATTTAAAATTTTGGCCCAAAAGTAAAGAATTTTGTTAACTATATTTCAAATATTACATGTTCCATCATTTAAGCTAATTTTAAAATTTTGGCTTATGATGAGACAATATGATTACACATAGATAAAAAGATATTAGATTTATCTTAATTAAGCCATTGTAGTAATATTTGGCTTGATACAAACATAAATCATCTCTTAATAAAACAAAGTGTATAGGTCATATTCATTAATTATCCTTAAATATGATATATACCTAGGATAATTCTTTTTGTTAAGCTAATTTTTATAATTAGCTAGATGTAAGTGAATATTTCTAAGTGTTAACTTTATGATTAACACACTTATTATAACATCACCATGATGATTTTATTAATAAAATCTCTGGTTTCTTATATGTAGGAATAAATGGCTCAGGTGTTTGAAGAACTTGCTTTTGATGGTCACAACTACTCTACATGGACTTTTGACGTCAAGATAAGTTTGGCTTTCGAGGATTCAAGTGAATGGAAAAATTAGTCTCCAACAAACAAAATCATGTGGTAATTTAGTTGATCTATTAACTAAGTCCTTATCATACTCCACATTTTCTAAATGTGTCGACAATATAGGTATGCGTCGACTTAGAGATTTACAGGATTTACGGAGGAGCTTTGTTATAAAGCTACCTGAAAATAGCATCAAATTGTACTCTTTTTCTTACGTGAGTTTTACTTTTATAAGTTTTCTCACAATAAATTTTAATGAGAGAATGAGAATGAAAGATAATGTCCCTTTTTATTTTTCCCACGGGGGTTTTTATATGAAAACGATTATGACATTTAAATATTGTGATTTTATCTTGTTTTAACATTATTTTCAGGAGTTTTTACACAAAGCGCGTGCGTGCACACACACAAATTACTCTATTCTATAGTCAGGTCGTTTTGGTGTATCGAGACATAGGAGCCAATATCATGTTCACCAAAACGACATGTGTACTGATGACTCCTTATGTCTCGGTACATCCAAAGGACCTGGCTACAGAATAGAGTAATCTATAGCTGACTACAAAATATATCTTCTCTTAGGAAGGTATATTTTGTAGTCAGCTATAGATTACTCTATTCTGTAGTTAGATCGTTTTGATGTACCAAGACATAAGGAGTCAATAGTACACATGTCGTTTTGGTGAATACGACGTTGACTTCTATGTCTCGATACACCAAAACGACATGGCTGCAGAATAGATTAATTTATAGCTGGCTACAAAATATACCTTATATATATCACAGGAATTTTTGAAGATATTACTATTTAACGCGGAGAACAAGTAATCAAGTGCGAGTGTTAAAATCAATAACTAACATGTGATCACTTGACAATACAACTGTCATATGGTAGTTACTTTGTCTCTTCATAAAGGATCACATCCCTTCAACCTTGTATTTTCTCATCATGTATATATAGAAAAACAATGAATGAATAAAAAATACAATATATTATAATCATTTTTGTGTCTCTCTTAATTTTATTTACAGCAGACGCATAACCATTGGATGCGGCTTCCCTCCTTCCATTCAGTGCTCTCATGCATCCTGTCGCTGATGTGTCAAAATATTATTAGTATCTTTATTAATATTCTATTTAACTATCATATCTTCACAACAAATAAGATGATGACACATGAGAGAAATCACGCATGCGTCCCTGACCTTTAGCCTTTTTGTAATTTTCATATCATCTCTTCTTCTCCTGCTCAGAAACTACCGATGGAGCCGCTGCTCATGCCCGATTGTGGCCGGTAACAGCCGAGCGCTGTTGCCCACCTCCGAGCGTCGCAGCCGGGCTTCACGCGCCGCCGCCCACCTCTGAGCGCCGCCGCCGGGCTCCACGGCGCTGCCGCCGTCGGACGCCACGTCCTCCGTCGCTCGCGCGATGCAGCCGCGGTCTCTGGCGGCGCCTCCGTCGGACGTCGCCTCCGCCGCCGATTACCAACGCCCAGCCGCGAGACTCTCTGCCGCCGCGGCCTCCGGCGCCCACGCGATGGAGCCGTGTCATGACTCACGACCCGTGGCCGCCGAAGAGCAACAGCCAGACGTGAGCGCGTGAGAACGGCGGTCGTCGGGCACACGACACTTGCGTGGGGGAAAAGTTGTTCGGGGATTTCAGTTTCTGTATTCTGTTCTCTCAGCGGACACGCACCCATGACTCTGTTTAATGAGTTACAGAGAACCCCTGGCCCAGGGGCCACAGCACACACCAGTAACAAATGTCTGTTACACTTTTAATTGAAAGCAGTAACAGCCGCCGGCCAGCCCCGACTGGGCCGATTCCTGCCGGCCAGCCGCCATTTCCTCCGCCACCGCGTCCTCTGGCGCCTATTGGCGCAGCCCAGCCGCGATTCCCTCTGCCGTCGTGGCCTGTGGCGCAGCGTCTCGCGCTCTTGCCTTCGAACCGATGGATTTTTCGTAAATAAAATATCCCAAATTTGCAAGTCTTTTAATTTTCTTGAACATGTATGGAAAACTGGTGTACTTTTGTCTTTTTGGCTGTCAAAAACTACAATCAAGGATAAAATACTATCTCGATAGGAAATAATCAAGTTCTAGAGAATTATGAAGAAATTTTGGCGATACACATGTTGAGAGTTGGATTCGGACGAAGCGCAACGTTGGGATGAGAAAATTTCAAATTTCTCCTTAGTAAGTCCTTCCAACGGAATATTCAAACCGGCTAAGACCATCCGCAATGGTACGCCGTAAAACGTACTAGAAAGCATATTGGAAAATTTTTGTAAGTACACGTACTGAAAGTATAACTTATATATAGTATGATTTAGAGAATATAGTATACTTTAGAAATTGCTGATTCGGATGGTCTAAGCATTTTAGAAGATTGGTGGAAGGGCACACATATATGCATTCTCTGAGTATCCAACCTCTGTGCGTCAACCGTGGAGAAAAAGAAAGAACAAAGTTTTCTTAAAAGAAAAAAAAAAGAAAAAGAAAGAGCTAGCGACTGGACGATCTGTGCGCGATTCGGCAGCGCGGTGGCACAATTGTCCAAACCACGGGCGTGATTCGGCGATGCCCTGGAAGCGTAAGACGAGTGCGTCAGTAACCTGAAAGAGGTTCTTCTCGCAGACGAAGCGCGGTGGCGACCAGCAGGGGTGGTGGAGGCCACGTTGGGGGAGGCGGTCGCCACCACCCCATGGCCATGATCCCATGCGCGGCGCCGCCGCCTGCCGCGCAGCCCCGGCCGCTCCGCGCCATGCCGCGGCCATTGCTTGCGAGGAGGCGGCGCTGCCTGAGGATCGAGGAGTAGGGCGAAGACGGTGAGGAAGGAGGACGAAGAGTGCAGAAGAGCAGGAGGACGGAGGCAACAGTGGGGTTACCGAAGGACGTCGGCAGGGCGCGGTAGAAGTCGGCAACGACGACGAACTGATGCTCCTCGGCTCGCAATCCATCCTTCTTCCTCGGGCTCACAAGAGAGGCGCGACAGGGAAAAAATCGTGTCGCGCTGCAGAGGCGCGGCGGGAGGAGGCAACGCGCAATGGGATCGGGTCAAACAACTAGAACAGGTGCCGCCCACGACGCGCTCAACCTCGTCGTCGTCGTCCCCCGACGAAGGTGCCGGACACGGTGGCGGCCTCGACGAGTCGCACCGTCTTGTGGACATGGGCGTCCGACACGCCCTCGCTCGCCATGTCTGTGAAATGCCCCGCCGTGCCCTCGAGCTTCGCAACGGCGCGGAGCGTGCGTTCCGCAGGAACGCCGCCATGCCCCGGGGCAGCAACAGCTGCGGGCCAGTTGCTCGAACGCAAAGGCGGAGAGCGTGTCGCCCATGGCGGATCGCGTCGTCCTCCATCGGCCGCATGTTGTTAATATCACTCGAATGAACTGTCAATATGCATTTTCGTGCACTCTTGGAGGCCATTGATGTTGAGTCTCATTTGGTACGAAGATTTGCATGTTCCCGTTGGAGTCAGCCCAAGCGTGATGCAACAAGAGAGCTGTTCCCGAACTCGGATGGGGAGTTTTTCTTCACCAATGGATCGGCCAGGACTGCGTCTGGCGATTCCCCATCCACGTGGTTGCCAAATAGGCGTTTAGGCAGCTCGGCTGAGAGAAAAGATTAACCAAAAGAAAAAGAAAAATAGTGTAGTTCCATCATAGCAGCGCAGGGTTGGCTCCGAGGTTGATCGTCAGGACAGAACCAAGGACGGGAGGCGGCGGATGACCAACAAGTTGTGCAGAGGAATAATACGCCAACCACGGCGTTAGAATCCAAAGCCCACGCTCTTACAGGTCCAAAGATGAAGAGCCTTTTCTCACAACCGAGGGCTATCACGGAATCACAAGGTAATATGTGGGCATGTGGAACAGTACAATACATAATGGTGTGACCATTTCTCACCGTCATAAGAGTGTGTTTGGTTCATAGGACGAAGTGAGATAGGACAGGACGAACCTATCTTCAATGATGTTTGTTTTAGAGACATAAAAGATGGAGTCATCTCCAAAATAGAATATTCTATTCAGATTTAGGACAGACCAATCCCTTCAGAATCGAGTGGACCGATCCATCCCACTTGGACGCCGTCAATTTCCGTCTCGGTCCGGTCCCGCGCGGCCACGCTGCAGCATCATCGTACACCGTCTTGCACCTTCACCACACTCTGCCTCGCAGCCGCTGCTTACCTCTGCGCACGGTAGAGCTGCTCCCCATGGCAGCACCAAACCTCGATCCACTACTGCGACAGGCCGTCGAGGCAGCGCGACGCGTTGGCCTGCGTGCCCCTGCGACACGAAGTTGTGGGCTCTTCCCCAGCCCCGACGTGAAGGGAGGTGCAACGGTGTTGGGCGACGATGAGACGAAGGCCGGCGGCTGCGGCCGCTTCTGGGCCGTAAATGGGAGCGGCAGGTGGCTGCTGCTGCGGTCTGCGTGGCAAGATCTGGCTGATGTTTACTGCAAGCAGAAAGCAGCAGTTTTGGTGGCTTCACATTCACATTGCAGGCGGAGCAAGCAGGAACAGGTTGTAGCTCTACTTGGATGCAAATTATAGGTTCTAATAAGTAATAACATGCCTACTAGATGTTTAATAAAATGGCAGAGCGACAAGCAATTAACAGTGTTAACGGAATAGAAGACACCGTCAGTCCTCATCCCACTTCATCTCTTCAATCAAACAAAACACAAGGATCACCCCATCCCTTCGACAGCTGTTAATTGCTTGTCAACCCATCCCACCTTGTCTCCAAACCAAACACACCCTAAATAGCTACAGCTATGTTCTTCAAGTCAAGAACACCAGAACAATTTCAATCTGCGATACGTAACAACAACCTACGATGCTTCCTCGTCACTTGTCACGTCAGAGTGATCCTCCGACTCACTGTCGGAAGAAGCCACAGCAGGCTTCGCAGACATCTTGCTCAAAGCAGCAGTTTTGCTAGCTCTCTGAGAACGTGCCGCAGTCATGCTGGGAGTGGCTGGAATCCTGCTCACTGACGCTGCAGGCAAGTTCACTTCTTCACCATCTGCGTCACTTCCATCGCTAGAGGATGGTGCCCGTCTCGCTCTTCTCCTGGAAGGAGCTGCAGCCCGGACTGAGCGTGGTGCTGGTGTTGGCGGTATCGTTTGGTTAGTATCCAGCTTGAAGCCGCCATCCAACCCCAGTTTATCTGAGAAGCAACCAAAAATAAGGTTATGAACATTAGAAATACAAGGTTATTGAAATTGTAGAGATGCATCAACATTATATGTCTTATTATTTATTAGACGTACTGAATATGGCATCAGCTTCATCTTGTGGTAATTCTTCTTCAGGATAGGCATCAAGAGATCTAAGCCGTGCTGCCATTTGAGCTAGTTCCTTCACGAGATCCTTGTCTGAAGCCACCAAAGAAGCCAATGAACTAACCAGTCCTCTCATGCATTTGATGGCCTTCTGTTCTGACTTTCGGAATCTTAGGAGGACAGCAACCTTGCACAATGCCGAAACATATGCTTTCCCAGCTGCGGTCTTCTTATCTGGACAATTTGCTACCTAGAACATTCCCAGCATCTGATGTCAGTTTTTGCACGTATTTTTTTATATATCATTGCAATAGCAGAAGAATGTGTTATTTCAAGAGTTTATTAAGATACCTCCACTGCGATACGAATAGCAAGCCCTTCCTCGCTGATGTCAAAATTGTTTGACACATCCGCTGAATTTGAGACACTTTCAGGACTTTTAGAAGCTTGATCTGCACTTTCTGTAGAAAGTAATTGGGTTTGCACCATTTGCACCATAAAACGAGCAGTTTGTACTGCATTTTTCCGCTTCTTCAAGATAACATGTGGACCACCCCCAGGATTACCATATAAACCAGGCCACGTGGCTCTCATGACAGGTACAAATGCATTGGAGACACAGCTCTGCAAAAAGAAGGGGGCACTCGAATGATTTAAAATGAAGTCACGTGAAATAATTTCAAATCCGGTTGCTCTTTATCAACTTGCCTTGTGTTTGTCAGAGAGTGCAGGATAATGCTGAAAGAAGACAGATAGACATTGTTTCAATCTGGAAAAACAAACAAATGTGAGAATGTGCAACAAACAAATGTCTTCAAACAACAAAGGACATATGAGCAATTGACCTTTCAAGCTCTTTAGTATCCTCCGAGAAATACAGTCTAACAAGCTGAGATAGGATAACAGCATGCAAGTCAGCAGATATACTCGCAAAGTTGTCACTAAGAAGAAGAATTTTTGCAAAACCTTCACCAAGAATGGTTGGGACATTGTCATGATTGTCACCCTCTAGACTGTATTCCCAGCCATCTTTATGAAATCCAGAAAACAGAAGATCAAGAACTCCAATGTTTAGATCATCACTGTTCAAATCAGAGATGTCAACTGGAGTGAACTGAGACTTTTCGTAGCTAGCATCTGGCAATTCAATTCCAATGGCCTGGTCTATTTCTTTTGGACCATGCCAAGTTACAAGATCAATCAAGGCCTTGCATGCCATGCCACTAACCAGGTCAGGACCATTAATGAAAGATAAGCGCAGCTGCTTCACCAACTCTGTATTTGGTCTATTCTCTAACAATCCAAGGAGACAAAGGCATCTTAAAGCAGCCCTTTGTACATCAACATGATTCTGTTTTGCCTGCAAGGGAATACAGGATAATATCAATGGAAGCGACTCCAGGTCTAGCTCAGTGCAATAGCCTTCAGAAGAAAAGGTAGCATATGAAAGAGCTGGTTAATTTTAGGATATGCTGTAGTAATGTGTATACAATATACAACTAAAGGACATTAGAACATTTGAACTTACTGCAGGGAGTAACAAAGAGTGAAGCAGTTCTGAAGGCTCAATTGCTTTGCCCTGCAGATTCCGTAGGGTTGAAGTATTCTCAAGAAGAAGACCTGTCACGGCGAGACAATGCATCCACTGCATGAAGTCAGCCGTTCTCTCCCTGCAAGGTCTAGCCAGCTCTTCAACAACCGTGGAAATCACCATCTCATATTCACCAATAGAAGAATGCACCTTTTTGGACAAATGTGCCACTGCTTTTGCCCACTCTCTGTCTCCACCAAGACTCACACCATCTCCGATGGCAATCTGGTTCCCATCATCATCAACTTCATGCTCAAGAGGCCTCACCAGAAGCTCATACAGAAAAGAACTTGCAGTCTTTCGGTTCATTGTATCAGAAAAATCTAGCATTTCACCAAGCAACAATAGTTGCCTTGATGCAAAGTGATAATTTGGTCCTAAGATGAGACAAGCAATGAAATTAGTCCACACATGAAATAAATGATCAATTTTATCTTTTCTAATGAATGACCCAACCCATACAACCCTTGCCTACCAGCAGAAAGGTGTGCTTTTACCAAATCAACATAATCAGTAATTGTGCTTGGAAGGACACGGTCTAAAAGATCATTTTTATCAGAGGCCTCAGAAGCATATACTGCTGCTTCCGCACCTGTAGTTGCTGCAGCCTCTGAGCCTTTGACCTGCAGAAGAATTTCTGACGTAATAAGTAATAATATTTATCTAATTTTAAGTAATGGTACTGCTATCTACTAGCTAGCCAGTAAAACTAGCTTGATAATTTTCTTTATCTTTTTCAATAAATTCAAAATTTCGTTAGATCCTATGAAAAAGCTAACAGGCTACATGTATCTTTGTAGCCTGATCAAGACTACATCCAGCAATCATATAAGGTAGATGATAACAGGGCATGACCAGCACAGCTAGGAAGGAAGGGGAGGGGTTTCTTTAGGCGATAGAGGAATGTACGATGTTGGCCCAAACCCTGCTGGTCAGGTATGTGAATTTTGGTTTTGGCTTTGATTTCTCAGGTTGTTCACTCTTTCTATCTGAATTTGCCTCATAGTTTTTCTTTCTTGCGCATTGGGTGTTTTCTCCTTTCCCTCTCTCTCTTTGCTCTACTTCTCTGCTAAAACTGAAACCGAGACTCAGTGGATGTGAGGATCTTGCAGCAGATATGCTTTGAGGAAGAACACTTCCGCACTCTTTATAGCCTTGGGATGGGTGCACACGAGTGTCCCGACTGCCAGAACAGTAGCACCGCTGATACAGTGCTGATTCCAGCATTAACTCCCTCCTACTCTAACTACTCTTCTTAGCTTAGAAGATGATGCTATTAAGGCGGTGCCCTGGATGCTATAGCCGGTCGACTAGCCCAGCAGCGCCCAGGATGACAGCAGGGGAGCAGCCGGCACGAGAGTGGGAGCATCGGCCGCGGCCAGGGGAGCAGCTGATGACGGCGGCCGGGGCAGGGAGGGGAGGACTGAGCAGCGAGCACCGCCACAGCAGGAGGAAGAAGGTCGGGCGGGGGCAGACCGGAGACAGGCGGGTATTAGGGACAGGGTTGAGCACTGGTTAACCATTTGATCAACAAACAGATAGTTGTGCAGTGTAGTGTATTGGGCCGCCTAGACCTTAAAATATCCCCCCAGCCCGTCTGTTCTTCGTTGCGCCAGCACTTGTCCCTGCCTCCATCCTGGTCTGGCCTCCACCGCTACCTTGCCCCCCCCCCCCCCCCCCCCCCCCCACACACACACACACACAGCCCCAAACTTGCGCCCCTGCTGTCATGCTGCACCTTTGGAACCCATGGCTTAAAGCTGGCCTCCTGCTGCGCCTCCCTCGCCTTGTGCTCCTCTAGGCAGGCGTGGATTTATAACCTTAGCCACGACATAGACTGGCGCTGAACATTTGGCCCCTAAACCTCACAAGAAAGTGATCACATAACTAACAAAGATGCTTGTAACATATTTGACTCACATAGGAGATAGACTAGGAGGAAGGACATTTAGGGAAAATAATAAATTTGACATTTTGTAGTTCACCATCTTTTTGTTTATCCTTAGTGTAATGTTATGTTCTAGTATACTCTAGATACCCAACAAGCAAATCCCAGAGGTACTCAACATCCAAAAAAATACTAGAGGTAAGGAAAAGTAATCAACTTGGCTTCATGGCTTGTGCACCTAATCAACTGCTGTTGCTGTGTGTATCATGTTGCAAATGACTGGTTTTCAGTCACATACCTTAAGAAAATATTAACACATTGGGGTACCATGAAATAAGATCTAAAATGCTTGTGGAGGGTTGTTTCTTCTAACCAAGCCATCTATAAAAGTAACTTATTTGCTATAACATCCCTCAGGAACTTATCGCTACAACATACAAAATTGTAGAAAATTGTGGTACAGTTCTTTTAAATGAAAAAAAAAAAAACAGGAGGTCAAAAATTGACATCAAAATGTGTGAGAGCCTTCGGCACTGGGTACGCCCTTTAGAAGGTCGATTTCCAGTCAAAAGGAAAGTTATCTATCGTTTTACAGTGTTGGAACTTGGAACAGTTGGCAACAATGATGTTGCTAGTAATCTCATTCTTGCAAGCTTCCAACAAATAAATGTTGTGCATAAGCTAAAAAAAGTTCAGTGTTCACCTGAGCTTCAGCTTGCAAATGTTTGCACATGATTTTCCAGTAAAGAGCAACCTCAGCATCCATTAGTTGAATATTTGAAACCCGTTCTGCTGTAAACATTTAAGGGTCGTCCGTCAAAAAAATATTAAGGAAGCTAATATCAATTAACTGAAAATTAAGGGATGTCCAAACAACTTGTTTTTTTTCTGGGAACAAATCCATTTGAGAAAACCCAGTGCCTCTACAGAGTCATCTTTCAGGTTTGTTTCTTTCATTTGAATAAATTGCATTGCTCATCAGTAGAAGTTCATGTTTTGACATGAACAGAAATTAATCAATAGAGATATGCAAGACTAAACCATAAATATGAAAGCTCATGGTTGTGTTCAGAGTCACCTTCATTTTCACCATTTGTGGTGTAGTATTGCCTAATACTCTGACCATCTTGCACTCGCAAAGAACTATCTTTTAGAAGCACCGTCATCACAGATTCACCAACTGACTCATATGTCTCAACATCAAGAAATCTAAGAAGGCTAATTATGTCTCCATTGCAGTGCTTAACAAGCCATTCATCCTTCAGCATCTTCAGGCACTCATTATTCACTGATGCAGACCTATCGGAGAGGCCTCTGTGAAGGAGAGTAGTCCTTTGCTTGATGCTAAAACCAAGACGAAGAAAAAGGTCCATTCAAAATGCGCATAGTAAAAAATTGTGCATTTCATGTGCATCCATTGATGTGTGCTACTTCTAACGTAGATGACTACTCACCTAAGACTCTGCAGAGGGAATTTAGTTGAAAGCACAGAATATGCTGCTTTCCTGACTGATTCACTAACATCAAGTGTTGATTTAATAACACTCTCCAATGTAGCATTTGATGGCGGAAGAGATAAAATTATTGTCTTCCGGACCTCCTTCACACATGAAACAAAACCATAATCATATGAAACAACAGCAGCAACACGATGTACCCAAACATTAATAGTTGAGAAGAAACGAGAATGATCTCACATACAGCATTTTGTTCCGTGTCAAGGGTCTCAAGAAAGAGGTCAAGAATTCCACCATCCTCCCCATCACTTGCAAAACGGGCCAATGCACGCACAGCAAAAGCGCGAATTGTAGGGATTTTGTCCTGAACTCGGACCTTCATGCAATCGATCACTTCATCCCAAATCTCATCAGCCACCTCAGCATCATCTGGCAACCGCATTATAATCTGCAAACGACATTGTAAATATTCACAGTCGAGTGAAAGGGGTTAACTTAACGCTAGGAAACTGAACCACAAAGCTCTTCGCAACTTAAGAACAGAAACTGAAAGAATCTAGAAAATTAGGCATAGCAAAACAACAGAATTATAGGACAAAATTTTATTTTCGAGATGCAGGTCACAAGCATCAAAGGACTTGGTAACATTCTGACTAGATCTTGGTAGCAAACTTGCAAAAGGAATTTGGGACAATTGTGTTTTAACCACAGATTTAAAGGCCAATTGTGATCTAGACCCTATTTTTCAGATTTTATGATTTAACAATAACTTTTTCAGCTGAAGTTCAACATTACCGCAAGTCCGTTAGTGCTCCTAACGGCGTTAACTTTGAGGTGAATGGACAAATATATCCTTTGTGATTTTACCACTCTTTTCATACCGCCATTGTGTTTCTACCATAATTTTGAGCTAAATGGTCCAAAAATTCAACAGCGACATAATCTAAACAAATTCATTTATTTTTGCCAAATTTAAAAATCTAAACAATTTCTTTCCAAACCCATTTAGTTACTCACACCACTTACTGTCTTAGACTCGTGTATGTACATATATTTTTGCCATTTTCAAAGCTGTTGTTTTTCCCACCTCGGTGCATGCATTGGCCGTGGGCGATCTCCTACGCACATGCCGTGGTGGCCCTGGCCGCCTCGTAGTACTTCCTAGCAGCACGGAGCTCGTCGACGACTAAACCGAGGTTGCACGAGCGCACTTCCATCCGGAGCCCGTGCTTCATGAACAGCGTGAGCGACATCTTCTGCTTGACGCGGTGGCCCGGCGTGACGGCGAGGCTGTAGCGGAGGAGCATGCTCCCAACGATGGTCTTCATCGGCGGGTACACCAGGTCCTTGCCGAGGCATATCCATGGGCCAGGGTTGAACGCCACTAACCTATACGAGTCGTGCGGCTCGAACCTGGTGTCGTCGGCTGACAACCACCGCTCCGGGTGGCACTCGAGGCAGTCCCCCCCCCCCCCACACACACCGTCTTCATGCTCCACGCCGAGTAGATGGAGTAGGGGACCAACGACCCCGCCGGCACGAACGTGCCATCGGGGAGGGCGTCGTCGGCGAGCACGTGCTTGGAGTCTTCGGGCATGGAGGGGTACAGGCGAAGCGTCTCGAAGAGCGCGGCCTTGACGTAGGCGGTCGAGCTCTTCGAAGTTGAAGGGTGCGTGCCCTCGGCAGCCGCGTCGCCCATGATGGGCAGCAGACGGTCATGGATGGATCGCAAAACCCAACGCGACATGGTGGCGCGCAGCATTCGCATGGTGAACTCAAGCGCGGCGGTCTTGCGTTGCACCGCCCACGTCTCCCTTCGGAGTTGAAGATGCCACACTTGCCTCTGTGCGTCGCGGCTAGGGTTCCGCCCGTGTGTCGTGATGGATGGAATACGGGATCTGTTATTTTGGTCAAGTTCTGTTTTTTCGTTACTTTTTTCTTTTTTTTTTTGGTCTGTTTAATCGTCAGCCTCTATCGGTGTCATAGAATGGTGGTAAACAACGTTTTGAGAGTGAAAAGTTGTGGCTAAATCACAAAATCTGAAAAACAGGGTCTAAATTACAATTAGTCTCTAAATTTGTGGTTAAAACACAATTGTCCCAAGGAATTTAAACATAAGATCTGGTAAAGAGGGCCACACAATCCTGAAACCAAAAATTGACCTATCTATCTTCTACAACTTCATCGAGTACCAACCGAAGAATTCGCTACAAAAGAAAAAAAATACTCCTTCGTCCTTCCTAAGCCTTAGGGTGTGTTTGTGTTGTGGATCGTGGTGGGATAGTGTCACCGGGGCTGAGCTGATCTCCAGCCCGGTGACCGAAGGTAAGAACAACCCTATGAGGAAATTCCTTTATTCTTCGATGGATTACATAAGGTGGGAGGGGGCACATTATATAGGCCAGAGGTCCTGCGCCCCTTCCAAATCTGCGTCTAGGCAGTTGGGGAAATCTCAACTGCTTTTATCTTTTATTTCTAACTATACACACCATATTATTGATTTCCTTCCCTAACAGGTTATTTCCCCTCAATCTAGATTATTTCCCTCTAATCCAATCTTCTAGATTCACCATGTGATGTTGTTGCCTTTTTAGAAGATTTCCTGCGCTTGACCTTCTGCTGCGGATCTAGTCTACAACATTTCCCTCCTCCCAACATCAGCTCGTCCTCGAGCCGAGTCTTCATGTAGGGATATGACCGGTCCTGTCTTGCGGCGCCGCCGACGGCCTCAAGCGGGATGTTCGCTGTGGCGGGGAAAGTGGCCACATTTCCCAACTCGATGTGGATGTACGAGAATGAGGAAGTCGGGTGCCAGTGGGGGTCGTAACCTTGGGTGGTCGTCAGGGACGACATAGGTGTAAGAGTCGGCGTAGTGCGCGTGTTCAATCATGGCTACCACCTTGATAAGGCATGTGAAGTCGTAGGAGCCTGAGAATGCGACCCAGGTGAGGTTGTCGTAGCTGAGGCCGTACTGGAAGAACTCAACTGTGATTCCATGCCCTGCGCCTGGAGCATGGTGACAGTCTGACGGAGACTTCCTTGATGCGATCGTCGACATATATCTCAGTGTTGTCGAAGAATAGGATGCCCGCATCGCGGTAGGCTTGCAGCAGCACCTTGGCCTCCTTAGTGTCGACGTGGATGAGGTGGAGGTTGAGCTCGGCAGCCACAGCACCATCCGTTGTCTCGACGAGGCCAGAGGCAAGCGTGGGGAGGGCCGCATGCTCCACGGTCGTGGCCACCGTCAGCGCCTCTGGTTCCTCGATGCAGTTAAGAGTCACCGGGCCTGGCGGGTTGCCGAGAAAAACAGGAGGCGCCTGCATGGTGTTAGAGGATTTGCCGCCGACGCTGCAGACGACCATGTTCGTGTCAAGGTAGCTTGCGGTGTTCCTGACCTTCTCCAATTTGTTGAGACAGTGATCATGATCATCCAGACATGAGTTTATGATGTCCATCTGTGTTGATAGGCGGTTGATGGAGGCTGAGAGGCTGGACTTCAGAGTCTCCAATTGCTTGGCAAAGTTCTTGACTAAAGGCCCAAGATCTTGTACAACGGCGGTCATGAGGACGATCCGTTGTGTGGTCCTGATACCAATTGCTAGGAATCGTCGTGGGAATTCCTTTATTTTTCGATGGATTACATGAGGTGGGAAGGGCGCGTTATATAGGCCAAGGGCCCTGCGCCCCTTCCAAATCTGCGTCTAGGCAGTTGGAGAAATCTCAACCGTCTTTATCTTTTATTTCTATCTTTATACACCATATTATTTATTTCCTTCTCTAACAAATTATTTCCCCTCAATCCAGATTATTTCCCTCTAATCCAATCTTCTAGATTCTCCATGTGATGTCATTGCCTTTTTAGAAGATTTCCTGCGCTTGACCTTCTGTTGTGGATCTAGTACACAACAGTTTGGTTCGTGGGACGAAGTTGAACAGGATGGGGCGAGCCAACTTTTGGTAGTGTTTGTTTTCGGAACAAGTGGGATGAAGTCATCACCAAAAGAGAATATTCCCCTCAGATCCGGGACGGGGCCATCCACCCAAGATCGAGGGGACGAGCTCGTCCCACTTTGACGCCGTCAACTTTTGTCTCGATTCGGTCCCGCTCGCGCCCTCCTCTACCCCTGCCTCCTCGTTCTCCAGCCCAACGCCCCTCAACCCCTGCCTCCAGTCTCCATCGTGCCTCCACCTTCGGTCTTCATCGTCCCCTACGTTGCGTCTGCCAAGCTCCACCGCCTGTCCTTCGAAGCCAAGGCCTCCGCCCTCACGTACAACTTGTCTGTCGTCCTCCGATTCAACAGCCCGTCAGGCCTGTATGCATGTCGCCACATAGGGATCGGAGCCATGCCGTTCTACGCAGGGCAGGAGCTTGTGCTATAGATGGCCAATGGGCCGAGCCGGGCCGGCCCGACCCGGTCTCGACTGGGCTCAGTCTGGAAATGTTAGGCCTGGCACGGTCCGAAAGAGCGGTCGCGTCGGGTTGACTTCACTCATGCTGGGTCGGGCCCGGGACGGGCCGTGCCGGGCCAGACCGGCCTGAAGTCTGGTTATAAAGAAAATACATTAAAATTAAGGAAATATTATATTTTTTGGGCTTATTCGGGTCGGGCTGGGCCGGGCCCCCGGGGGCTATGTGGGCCACACGTCGAGCCAGCTGGGCCGAGTGTTAAACGGGGCATGCTGGGCTGGCCCAACGGACAGACGCCTAAGCCCAAGCACAACCCGAGTCGGGCTTCGGGACGGCCCAGGCCCGGTCCCTTCGTGACGGATTATGCTTGTGTCGGGCTGATTTGAACAGGCTTCGAAGCGGCCCATTGAGCTCAACCCATTTGGCCATCTATAGCTCGTGCCGGCATGGCGTGGGCCGGCGTGCAGCACGTGTGGCCCGGATGTCGCACGCGATGGTCGCATCTCTCGCGCGGGAGCGTGGTGAGTGGTGGATCGGCAAGGTGGTCGTGCACGCCATGCAGGACGGCATCGAGAACGACTGCGCGTGGGTGTTGAGCTTCCCGACACTGCCCAAACGCGATGGGGGAGCTGCCATCAACGCGGCCAGCAGGGTCTTTGACGGTGGAAGTTGCATCACCGCGCTCGTCCTGTCGGGAACGCGACACCATAAATGACGCATGGTAGGTGTTCGATGAAAGGACTGAGTGACGAGCAACTAACAGCCTAGCAAATGCCATCCATTCACATCCCTATTCATCCCTCTAATCAAACAAAACATGGATCATTCCATCCCTAAGACAAACAAAAAAAAATGAGATCATCCCATCTCTGAGAACAGGGATATTACCCAACCCATGCCACTTTATCTCCAAACAAAACACACACTTAGACATTGAGACAAAATTGTCAACCAAAATTTTTCTTGGCTCACCTCGGACATGATTTGGCATGCGCGGCATCGCGCCGGGCGGTGCGCTGCCGAGGACGCGGTGACCAGGAAGCGAAGGAAGCCCTCGAGGAACCCGTCCCCGCCGTCGTCCGCCGAGGCAGACGCGGACGCGAAGGCAGCGACGAAGCGAGCGATGCGGTCGGAGCTCGCGGATCGGCGAGCGAGGTCGAAGAGCGGCGTGGCGGCGATGCAGAAGGCGGGGAGGAAACGGCCACTGCCGCCGCCGGATGCCGATGAGGAGCGGAGCGCCGCGAGCTCCCGTAGCTTCCGCGGGTGCACGGCGAGGGAGGCGCGGCACTCGTCCAGCACGCGTGCGACCTCGCGGGCGAGGCTATTGGACTCGTCGGCGACGGAGACGACCGCGGCGGGTGCCATGGAGTGGGGAATGGCGAGGGTCCTGGGGCCTCGGGGAGATGGGAACAGAAGGTTTGAATTGCAGAGGGGGGAAGAGGAGCGGGTTTGTAAAGTTTCTCGCTGCGCTGGCCACTGGGAAGGAGCTTGTTGCGGGCTGCAAACGGGAACTACAGTTCATTCTGGGCCAGAACGAGCCTGACGTTAAGGTCCACGATGGGATACGTTATGCGTTTGTAAAAGGTTTACTAGGGCCCAGCCCACTAGTTTCGCTTTTTCCTCGTTCATATCGCCACAGGGAATTCAAATGTGCTGTTGATGAAGTTGGAGGATTGCATTTCGATCATGTTCGTTTCTAGCCTAATTCGAGTTTGACTCGAATTCTAGATGAGATAAATTTATGGCCACGTGTAAGCTCCTGAACATGACGAGTTTGACGAGTTTGAGTAAGCCCATTTGCTATTGTTGCATATATCTAATTTGAAGCTGAAGTGTTGAACTACTAGACCTAATAAACAATGCAAAAACTCCATGGTACAAACTAAGCAAGATAAAATTACTTGTCAATCCGTCACCTTGACATCATATGTTGTAACTAAAGCATCAAGATAATATTTTAAGTTACATTACTTATTATTAGTCTTAATTTATCATATATTAAGTAGGCACTTGATTTTTTTATTTATGTAATGAGTTATAACTAAGTAAAAAGATAATATATGTAGTCATATAGTTTCTATCCTGAATAATTATTTAAATGAGTCTGCTCAAACTCGATGGACCCAAACTCAAGCTTCACCAAATGATTGAATGGATCTCAAATTCGACCCGAGATAGACTCGAGTTTTTGCGGGGTCCAATTCTAAGACAAACCCGCTCGAGCTCAGCTCATCAATTGTAACACCCTCATTTTCATGCATCATGCCCTACATACATTCATATACATATTTAACATTAAACCATGTAAAGAGAAATAAGTTTAAAATTGATTTGGAACAAAACCGCACTTAAAATTTTAGAAAGTGCGGACTAGTCCAATTTTAGTGCGGACTAGTCTGATTTCTCTCTAACCTTGATCGGACTTGTCCGTTTTTGCTGCGGACTAGTCCATTTTTGCCTCTGAACACTTTCGAACTTGTCTGGTCTTATGCAGACTAGTCCGGTGTTCTAAGAATTCTTGAAAATTTGCTAAGTCCCTGGACTTGTCCGGACTAGTCCGGTGTTCCAGCGGACTTGTACGTTTTACTCTCTGACTAAAGTCGGACTTGTCCTATTTTTAGCCAGAGTTGTCCGATTTCTCTCTGGACAACTTTGGACTAGTCCGGTCCTTTTCGGACTTGTTCGATATTTCGCGACTTCGAGTTGATCTTTTGTTTCACGACTTGTTTCTTGGGTTTTACGTTAAGTGAGCCTAGGAACGTCGTGTTTAACTCTTTTACAGCCCATGTGGGACTCCAAACCGGCCTCTACTCCTCTCAAACTCGAAATTCATCCAACCCTAGCCTCCACATCTATATAAACAACCCCACCTCTTGGTTTGACATCTATTTGCCACTTTTCCACCCCACCCAAACCGTAGTTCGTGGAGAGACGCCATCAAGCAGGGAGAAGGAGATCCCAAGCAAGAAGAAGAAGAGGAGGAAACGAAATAGGATCAAGATCTCCATCAAGTTTCGTTCTTCATCACCAATTCATCTCCAAGTTCATCATCAACCCTAGATCATCAAGATCCAAGTGTTGTCTCCAAGATCCTTGATTCATTGGAGTTCTAAACACCTGGTATACCTTCTATTTCCTTTTCCTTACGTGAATTTGACCCCTAATCTCCAAATTCACGTCGATCTAGAAAACCTAATCTGCTGATCTCGTAAAGTGCGGACTTGTCCGGTCCCTAGCGGACTAGTCCAATTTTCCTGGTTAAATTATGTTGAATTAATTCTAAAATTTGATATAATCAAATCCAAACATGTATAAAGTTGTTAAAATCTATTAGAATTAGATAGTGATCATTTAAAAGCAATCTATTAACAAGTTCTACCTTGCATTTGCATCAATCATGCATATCATGTTATACTGAGTAATATTTGTGTACTCTTTGATTGTCTTTCTTGTCTTGTATGTTTATTGTGCGGATTAGACGGATTTGCGCTAGAGAGTGCCGCAGAGGATCTCCAGCACCAATAATTTGAAGGCTTTGACCTGAATCAATCCCAAGAGCAAGGCAAGTGTCCTTGAAGCATATTGATCCTATTTTTAAAATAAATGTTTTATTTGCAAACTACATGCTTGTGTCAATTTGATGAGAATCCTATGATAGGATGTTTACTAGCATTGTTTGACCACCCTTGCCACCTGGAAATTATGGTAGAGAGTCGGGATGGGCTTTTTACCTTTTTGCCACGCTTAATTAATTGGGAGGGGAAAACGACTATACCACTTAATTTAATTATGTATTTATGAGATTATGATTAACATGAACTGGTTAATATGATATGGTAATGGGTGGTCTAAGCAATCTCGGTATGTGGATGGGTTGGATGATATGGTGGTTTGCTTGCTTTAGATCTAAGGATCGGTTCATGCGAGAATAAGTCAGGACTACAGTACCACCACGAGGCCAAGTATGGGTGTGGCGTAGCTGATTAATTAGGGCTTTGTCAGTGCTATTTGGACCATTAAGGATGCTCGTGGAAGGGGTAGTCAGACTGGGTTTGTTGATGATTGGTGGGACTACCATGGGATCTGAATGGCTCAAGAGGGGAACCTTGGTTGAAGATGTGCTCAGTTGGAGGCATCGTCACCGGTGAAACCTAAGTGGGGTCTAAATAGGCTAGTGATCCCTTTGTAAAGACTATTTTGTGATCTCTTGGCCATACACCAAAGGAAGTGTAATTGGCATGAGGGAGGTTTCTTTAGTCGCCGACGGGTGATGAAATCATAAACACGTGGGTAAAGTGGTACAAACTCTGCAGAGTGACTAATAAAACTATCATGATAGCCATGCTCCCGGTTATGAGCACCTGGACAACTTCCATGATTAGACGGTTTTGGGTTTGGTAATGGTTATGGTTAATAATATGATTATGGTTGGTTATGGATTAACTCTGGTATTGAATATGGTTATTGACAATGAGAAATCTGGAATATGGATGATGGTAATGAATATAGACTGGTATTATGATGATTACATGGTTTATGAAGGGTTTATTTTACATACATAATACATTTTGCTTTTCAAATGTTTTAATGTATTTTTCAGCACTTTGCCATTATTATTGTCGTCATTTGAATCAGCTACATGTCATACTTTCTACACTTGCTGAGTACGATATGTACTCACCCTTGCAATTCCCCCACCAACAGTTGCAGGTCAGGATTGGGAGTTTAACAATGATAATGCAGAGTTCTAGGCTGTGTCTACCGTCAGCCTTGCCTGTGGTGTTGATTGGAGCTGCGCTACGCTATTGCGTATGCTGTATAGCTGTTTAGTTTGCTTAATTAGTTTATTTCCGCTGCGTTAGTTGAACTTGTCATTAATATTCATTAGAACTTATATTCGAGGATAATATGGTTTGTGTAATAAAATTTGGTTAATTAATCTTGTTATGTGGTAATTTTCTGTATATCTTTTTGTGAATGCACTCGTGTATGTGTGTTGAACGTCCTGGGCACACATATGCGTTCACTTGGTTCACTTTCAGAATCGGGTGTCACCAATTGGTATCAGAGCCACAGGTTGATCATAGGACACAGCCTAGATAGAATGGACACTTTATAGCACATAGAAACACTCAGGAATCAATGTGTTCTTGCTTGGTGTGTTGCTTGCTATATATATTGGTTGCTTGTGTGCTTAATAGAGGATTTTGGGATGCTTTAGCATTGCCATGTCATCGTAGGCTGGTTAGTTGTCTAGTTTCATATCCCTTGATGCATATAGTTGGGGACGTTTTCTAATTCTTATCTATTGCTTTTCTCCAGATGGTGAGGACTCGCAACCAGAGGGATGACAATGATGAGGAGGAGAACAATGGAGCACCTCAGAATAACGATGCACAAGGACCTGCTCAGGGAGCTATCAACATTGAGCAACTATTGGCAATGCAAAACCAGCTCATGCAGACCATGATACAAACTATGGGACAACTACAGGCTAGCAATAACAACAATCAGCCCCACATGCCTCCACCGCCACCCCCACCTCCTCATAACCAGTTGGGAGAGTTTATGAGGACTAGGCCACCAACCTTTGCTCAAGCCGCTAACCCTATGGATGCGGATGATTGACTCAAGTCCGTGGAGAAGAAGCTAACTATTGTCCAATGCAGTGACCAAGAGAAAGTGCTTTTCGCTTCTCATCAACTAGTTGGAGCAGCTGTGGATTTGTGGGATTCCTTATGCAATGCTCATGAGAACCACGAGAGAATTACTTGGGCTGAATTCAAAGAGAGCTTCCATTCTCATTATGTGCCGGAAAGAGTTATGATTTTGAAGAGGCAAGAATTTGAGAACTTGAGGCAAGGAAAATCGAGTGTGGGTGAATACCTCAACAAATTCACTCAACTCTCAAGATATGCGCCTGAGGATGTGAGCCGGGACAGCCGGAAGCAATATTTGTTCATGAGAGGCTTGAACAATGAGATCCAAGTGCAATTGCTCAACTGTGATTATACCAACTTTCAGAAGCTTGTGGACAAAGCAATTGTGGTTGAGAACAAGGTTCGTGAGATGGAACAAGACAACAAGAGGAAGATGCCATATCAAGGACAACAACAAGGCCTGTTATGCACCTTACTTCAACTCTTTTGCGCCTACTCATCGCCCTGGATTTGCACCACGCCCAACCCAGTTTGTGCAGCAGCGCCCTGTTATGCAAGCACTTAGGCCTCCAATGTCTTATGCACCTCGTGCCAACTATCCTGGTGTCAATGCTCAGAACCAAGCTCGTCCCAATAATTCTGGTGGAGTTAAGAAGTGCTATACATGTAGAGAAGCTGGACACTTTGCGCATCAATGTCCTAAGTCAGGCTTTGGTCAAGGAAGCAATGCGCCGAGGCAAAACCCAATACCCAATGGAGGACAGCCGCAAGGAAGCTGTGGACAGCAGAATTTTGCTCGTGGCAACGTGAACCATGTATCTACGGAGGATGCTCAACAAGCAGATGACGTGGTCATTGGTATGTTTCTCGCAAACTCCAACCCGGCGACTATGTTATTTGATTCTAGAGCATCACATTCATTCATTGCATCAAAATATATTGCCAAATATAGTTTGCCTATCTCTCATTTGAAGTTTACTCTATTGGTTCAGTCTCCTATAGGAGAGATGAGGACAAATATAGTATGTCCAAAAGTAAGCCTTAGAATAAGGGGGTAGACTTCTCCGCCAACCTCATTGTTTTGGATTCTCAAGGATTGGACATTATACTTGGTATGGACTGGTTGAGGAAGCACAATGGAGTTATTGAGTGTGCCACAAAGACGGTGAAGTTGACTAATGAAGAAGGGATCACCATAGAATTTGAAGCATCTCAAACCACACCGAAGCGATTGGAGCTGAATCATATGGACGGTGTCGCAATTGAGGAGATTCCGGTGGTGTGTGAATTTTTGGATATTTTTCCAGACGAGTTGCCAGGTATGCCACCTGATCGAGACATTGAGTTTGTTATTGATTTAATACTTGGAACTGCACCTATAGCTAAGAGGCCATATAGGATGCCTCCTGTGGAATTAGCGGAGCTCAAGAAGCAGATTCAAGAGCAACTAGAGAAGGGTTTTATTCGCCCAAGCTCTTCACCTTGGGGAGCGCCCATGTTGTTTGTGGACAAGAAGGATGGGTCGCAAAGGATGTGCGTAGATTACCGAGCTCTCAACAGGGTGACAATCAAGAACAAGTACACCTTGCCACGCATAGAAGACTTGTTTGATCAGATGAAGGGTGCTTGTGTCTTCTCTAAGATTGATTTGAGGTCGAGATACTTTCAAATGAAGATTAGACAATCGGACATACCCAAAATAGCTTTTAGGACACAGTATGGATCTTATGAGTACACCATGATGTCTTTTGGATTGACAAATGTGCTTGCCTACTTTATGCACCTCATGAATAAGGTCTTCATGGAGTACTTGGATAGGTTTGTAGTGGTGTTCATAGACGACATTATGATCTACACGAAGGATGAGAAGGAACATGAGGAACACTTGAGGCTTACGCTGCAGAAATTAAGGGAGCATCAATTGTATGCCAAGTTCGACAAGTGTCAGTTTTGGTTGAAAGAGGTGTCGTTTTTGGGTCATATAATCTCAGGCGGAGGAGTATCGGTTGACCCAGGAAATGTGAGGGACGTGTTGAAATGGGAACCCCCGCAAAACGTAAAGGAAATAAGGAGTTTTCTTGGAATGGCTGGATATTACCGTCGATTCATCAAGGACTTTTCCAAGATAGCCAAGCCTATGACGGAGTTGCTAATGAAGGGGAAGGCATTCCAATGGACTGAAGCTTGTCAAAATAGTTTTGAGGTGTTGAAGAAGAGGTTAACAACAACCCCAGTTTTGGTTTTGCTGGATGTAAGCAAGAATTTTGATATATATTGCGACGCATCGAGACAAGGACTTGGATGTGTATTGATGCAAGAAGGTCAGGTGGTCGCCTATACATCAAGACAATTGAAGAAACATGAGCAGAATTACCCAACACATGATTTAGAACTTGCAGTCGTGGTACATGCATTGAAGATTTGGAGACACTATATCCTTGGACATAGGTGTGAAATTTATATGGATCACAAGAGTCTTAAGTATATTTTCACACAAACAGATCTGAATTTGAGACAATGGAGATGGTTGGAGCTCATCAAAGGTTATGATTTGGAGATCAACTATCATCCGGGAAAAGCAAATGTAGTGGTCGATGCTTTGAGTAGAAAAGGAGTAAGTCATCAACTCACTGTTCGAGAGTTACCATCCGAGTTATGTAAGAAGTTTGAACGGTTGAACCTTGGTTTTGTAAATGATATGGGGATGATGGAGTTAAATCCGACCTTGGAGCAAGAAATTCGGGAAGATCAAACTAAGGATTAGGAAATTCAATAAATCAAGGAAAGGACCCAAGAGGGAAGAGAATTCAGATTTGATGAGGATGAACGTGGTACCTTATGGCTTGGAAAAAGGATTGTCGTGTCTATGTGAAGCGTATTCGGAAGACAATATTAAAAGAGGCACAAGACTCACCTTACTCAATTCACCCTGGTTGTACGAAGATGTACAAAGACTTGAAGACTTGCTATTGGTGGGCTAGCATGAAGAAGGACATAGTCGAATATGTAGCATTGTGTGATGTGTGTCAACAAGTCAAGGCAGAACATCAAAGGCCAGCTGGATTATCGCAACCATTGAAGATCATGGAATGGAAGTGGGAAGAAATTGGAATGGACTTCATAGTTGGGTTACCATGTACTCAGTCCGGTTACGACTCAATTTGGGTAATTATGGATCGCTTAACCAAGTCATCTCATTGTGTCCCTGTGAAGACCAAGTATACATCTGCACAATTGGCCGAAATATACATGGAGCATATTGTGTGTCGACACGGAGTATCGAAGAATATAGTCTCGGATAGATGTTCTCAACTTACCTTCAGATTTTGGCAGAAATTGCATGAAGCATTGGGAACAAGGTTGAACTTCAGTTCGGCATATCACTCTTAAACGAATGGACAAACCGATAGGACCAATCAAATTTTGGAGGACATGTTACGAGCTTGTGCTTTGAAGCATGGGAAAAGTTGGGATAAAAGCTTGCCATACGCAGAATTTTTATACAACAATAGTTACCAAGCAAGCTTGAAAATGTCACCATATGAAGCGCTTTATGGAAGGAAGTGTAGGATACCTTTATTCTGGAATGAGGAAGGAGAAACTCAAGTATTTGGTCCAGATGTGTTGCAAGAAGCCGAAAAGCAAGTCCAAATAATTCGTGAAAACTTGAGGGCTTCCCAATCAAGACAAAAAGGCTATACGGACAATAGGAGAAGGAAATTAGCCTTTGAAGTGGGAGATTTTGTTTACCTCAAGGTGTCACCGATGAGGGGTCATAAGAGGTTTAACATAAGAGGCAATCTGGCACCTCGCTACATTGGACCATTCAAGATTTTGGACAAAAAAGGAGAAGTAGTATATAAGTTGGAGATGCCAGCTTATCTTTCGGATGTCCATGATGTCTTTCATGTTTCCCAGCTCAAGAAGTGTCTGAGAGTACCAGAAGAACAAGTGCTAATGGAAGGATTGAAAATAGGGGCAGATTTGACTTATGTCGAACAACCAATCAAAATCTTGGAAACCAAGAAGAGGGTCACAAGGAACAAGGTTATTAGATGGTGCAAAGTTCAATGTAAGCACCACACAGAAAAAAAGCAACGTGGGAATTGGAAGATGATCTCAAGAAGAGATTTTCCCTATCTCTTCTCTTCCGCATCGAATCTGGAGGGCGAGATTCATTTTAAGGGGGGTAGGTTTGTAACACCCTCATTTTCTTGCATCATGCCCTACATACATTCATATACATGTTTAACATTAAACAACGTAAAGAGGAATAAGTTTAAAATTGTTTTGGAACAAAACTGCACTTAAAATTCTGGAAAGTGCGGACTAGTCCAATTTTGGTGCGGGCTAGTCCAATTTCTCTCTAACCTCAATAACACTTGTCCGTTTTTGCCTCTGGACACTTTCGGACTTGTCCGGTCTTATACGGACTAGTCTGGTGTTCCAAGAATCCTTGTAATTTTGCTAAGTCCCTGGACTTGTCCGGACTAGTCTGGTGTTCCAGCGGACTTGTCCGTTTTCCTCTCTCACTAAACTCAGACTTGTCCGATTTTTGGCCAGAGTTGTCTGATTTCTCTCTGGACAACTTCGACCTAGTCCGGTCCTTTTCGGACTTGTCCAATATTTCGCGACTCCGAGTTGATCTTTTATTTCACGACTTGTTTCTTGGGTTTTACGTTAAGTGGGCCTAGGGACATCGTGCCTAACTCTTTTAGAGCCCATGTGGGACTCTAAACCGACCTCTACTACTCTCAAACTTGAAATCCATCTAACCCTAGCCTCCACCTCTATATAAACAACCCCACCCCTTGGCTTGACATCTATTTGCCACTTTTCCACCCCACCCACCCTAGTTCGTGGAGAGTCGCCATCAAGGAGGGAGAAGGAGATCCCAAACAAGAAGAAGAAGAGGAGGAAACGAAAGAGGATCAAGATCTCCATCAAGTTTCGTTCTTCATCACCAATTCATCTCCAAGTTCATCATCACCCTAGATCATTAGGATCCAAGTGTTGTCTCCAAGATCCTTGATTCATTGGAGTTCTAAACACCTGGTATATCTTCTACTTCCTTTTCCTTACATGAATTCGACCCCTAATCTCCAAATTCACGTCGATCTAGAAAACTCTAATATGCTGATCTCATAAAGTGCGGACTTGTCCGGTCCCTAGCGGACTAGTACGATTTTCCTAGTTATGTTGAATTAATTCTAAAATTTGATCTAATCAAATCCAAACCTGTATAAACTTGTTAAAATCTATTAGAACTAGATAGTGATCATTTAAAAGCAATCTATTAACAAGTTCTACCTTGCATTTGCATCAATCATGCATATCATGTCATATTGAGTAATATTTGTGCACTCTTTGATTGTGTTTCTTGTCTTGTATGTTTATTGTCCGGATTAGACAGATTTGCGCTAGAGAGTGCTACAGAGGATCTCTAGCACCAAGAGTTTGAAGGCTTTGACCTGAATCAATCCCAAGAGCAAGGCAAGTGTCCTTGAAGCATATTGATCCTATTTTTAAAATAAATGTTTTGTTTGCAAACTGCATGCTTGTGTCAATTTGATGGGAATCCTATGATAGGAAGTTTACTAGCATTGTTTGACCACCCTTGTCACATGGAAATTATGGTAGAGAGTCAGGATGAGCTTTTTACCTTTTTGCCACGCTTAATTAATGGGGAGAGGAAAACGACTATACCACTTAATTTAATTATGTATTTATGAGATTATGATTAACATGAACTGGATAATATGATATGGTAATGGGTGATCTAAGCAATCCCGGTATGTGGATGGATTGAATGATATGGTGGTTTGCTTGCTTTAGATCTAAGGACCGGTTCATGCGAGAATAAGCCAGGACTACAGTGCCACCACGAGGCCAATTATGGGTGTGGTGTAGCTGATTAATTAGGGCTTTGCCAGTGCTATTTGGACCATTAAGGATGCTCGGGGAAGGGGTAGTCGGATTGGGTTTGTTGATGATTGGTGGGACTACCCTGGGATCTGAATGGCTCAAGAGGGGGCCCTTGGTTGAAGATGTGCTCAGTTGGAGGCATCACCATCGGTGAAACCTCAGTGGGGTTTAAATAGGCTAGTAATCCCTTTGTAAAGGCTATTTTGTGATCTCTTGGTCATACACCAAAGTGTAATTGGCGTGAGGGAGGTTTCTTTAGTCGCCGACGGGTGATGAAATCACAAACACGTGAGTAAAGTGGTACAAACTCTGCAGAGTGACTAATAAAACTATCATGATAGCCATGCTCCCGGTTATGAGCACCTGGACAACTTCCATGATTAGAGGGTTTTGGTTTTGGTAATGGTTATGGTTAATAATATGATTATGGTTGGTTATGGATTAACTCTGGTATTGAATATGGTTATTGGCAATGAGAAATCTAGAATATGGATGATGGTAATGAATATGGAATGATATTATGATGATTACATGGTTTATGAAGGGTTTATTTCACATACATATTACATTTTGCTTTTCAAATGTTTTAATGTACTTTTCAGCACTTTTCCATTATTATTGTCGTCATTTGAGTCAGCTACATGTCATACTTTCCACACTTGCTGAGTACGACATGTACTCACCCTTGCAATTCCCCCACCAATAGTTGTAGGTCAGGATTGGGAGTTTAACGATGATAATGCGGAGTTCTAGGTCGTGTCTACCGCTAGCCTTGCATGTGGTGTTGATTGGAGCTGCGCTACGCTATTGCGTATGCTGTCTATCTGTTTAGTTTGCTTAATTAGTTTATTTCCGCTGCGTTAGTTGAACTTGTCATTAATATTCATTAGAACTTGTATTCGAGGATAATATGGTTTGTGTGGTTAACTAATCTTGTTCTGTGGTAATTTTCTGTATATCCTTTTGTGAATGCACTCGTGTATGTGTGTTGAACGTCCTGGGCACACATATGTGTTCACTGGTTCACTTTCGGAACCGGGTGTCACATCAACAACTCTACTCCCATTTTTTGGTGGAGGGTTTTTTATGTGATATGTGGTAGACAATGCTGGAGTGGGATCAACATGGGACAAAAGTATGCCAGTGGGCTGATGCTCATAGGGTATGTGAATCCTGGCTAACAAGCCCTGTAGGTAGGCCTAATAACAGGCTAAAAATTTGTAGCCAGGAGTCGAATAAAAAAAGGACTAGGTTGAATTCATATTTATTTTTAGCTTTAAAAATAGATCGTGAGGACCCTTAAAGGTCCAATAGGCCGAGATCTATTACTGGACTTACGTAAATGAAGTATATGGCATGCTCGTACTGTGGCGCTCGCAAAAAAACTATATCTATTGATCCATGTTTCATCCCCTCGCTGCTCCCCTTGACTTATTGTCATTCGCTTTGGATCTTCAAAATTTTGGGTGGTGCTCTTGCAAATCTTCAAGCTTTGGATCTAGGTTTTTTCCTACCCCATTCAATCTCCACTTGCCTGTTTTGTTTTGTGGTGCTCTTGCAGATCTGCATTTGAACAACATAAGGTGTGTCATCCATCAGCTCAATGTTGTCCTCCCTTGCCCCTCACCTTTCTTATCTTGCTTTCTCTTTCATGATTTACCATTCATGGATCTATATCAAGATCTAAATGGATTGGCTCGAACTTTAATAGGGTTTAATCCCAAGGCAAGTGTCGAGCATCAAAATTGGCAGGATTGTTTTGGAGAAAGAAGCATAATGGAGGAAGTCGATTTGCTGGAAGGATCAGAGAACTAAGAGCATAGAAAGATGGTTTTTATGTGTCATGGTAGTGATAATCCAATTCTAGAAAAGTAACAAAGATATTACAAGACAAGAAAGGGATAGCCGGTTTTAGAAGATTTCGTGGTGCATAAACATATATGAGACTAGTCGTTGATGGAAGGTTTCTGGAGGGATTTTCAGGAGGAGTCCTGTCAGTACCCGGCATACCGGGTACCCTCACGCACAGGCTAGAGCCGCCTATGAATGTGGCCTAGAGGGGGGTGAATAGGCCTTTTTGATTTTTAGTCGGAACCTACAACACTTAACAAACTGATCAAATCCCGAGATATCGGACTAGTCCGGTAGAGTGTGGACTAGTCCGGTGCGTGCGGACTAGATTGATCAAGCTTGATCGATTATCTCGATCCTAGACTGTATGCAGCAGAAAAGTACTTTGAATGTCACACTACTATGAACTGGGATGTACCACAAGTTAATCTTATATTCAATGTTTCAACGTAATGTAAACAAGATTGATTGAAACCCTAGATAGATATGAAGAGTAAGAACGATGTGCGCAAAGTAAGAATACAAGCTCTTTATCCCGTGGTTTGGTTCCCACAGAGGCAACCTACGTCCATGTTGAGGAGTCCACAAAAGGATCGGGTCTTCTCCAACCCTAGCCTCTTCGGATCACCACGGAGGCCAATCCTTTTCACTAATCACAAAGGGCAAATAACCGAATTCAAGGGGCCTTCTCACAAGTTGAGGGCTCCCCAAGATTACAAGATGATCACCACCAAAAACACACTCTTAAGATTACAATGAAAACCATAGGAGTGTGTTAGGGAATCAAACCAAGAGCTCAATGAGTGAAGAACCGTGTCTCTCCTTGGATCCAAATTCTATCCTCAAAGGATTAAGCTTTATTTCATTGTATTGCGTTGAGAGATGAGTTTTCTAGGCTCTTGGAGGGTGTGACTGCGCAGGGTGTCGAGATTGGTGAAAGATGGGCCGTGCACACCTATTTATATGGGGTTTCCAAAAGTTACTGTTAGGGTTTAGAAAGACCAGACTAGTCCAGTGTGTTGCGTGCAGGAAACCCTAGGTGTCCGAAATATCTGACTTGTCCGTCGCGAGAGCAGACTAGTTCGATTTGGTTCTGGAAATCTTCGGACTAGTCCGATGAGTATCGGACTTGTCCAGATAGGTGAATCCCTAAGTGAATTTGGGGAACAAGTCCGCACTTGGAGGACTTGTCCGATTTAGGTCAGAGGGATTTTGGACTAGTCTGTGCTAACATCGTACTTGTCCGATTGACATCAAAAAGATATCGGACTAGTCCGTTGTGTTATCGGACTTGTCCAATTTCGTGCAACTTGTGAAGTGTTTGGGGGACTAGTCCGCACTGGGGAGGACTAGTCCAATTCTAGTCAGAGAGATATCAGACTAGTCCGTGGTTATATCAGACTAGTCTGGTCAGTGAAAAACTGGACTGTGAGGACAAGTCCGCATTATGAGGACTTGTCCGATCTAGTACAGAAAGATACCGGACTAGTCCGGGGTGAGTCGGACTAGTCCGATCCTGTATAACTTTGTGCAATGTGTGAGATTATTTGTGCTTGAGCTCTTGGGGTGTGTTTCCTTAACACACTCCATATACAATTATCTACTACACTTGTTTCTTGAGCTCTTTTCTGCATTGCTTCTCATTCTCCTTTCTTTTTGGCACTCTATTCATTCTCTCATTAGAACCTGTGCTCATCTCAACAATGTGGTTACGATCTCATTTGCTTGTCATAAATCAACCAAAACCCACAAGGGATTCCTAGATGCACTTTCAATCTCCCCCTTATTGGTGATTGATGACAACCAATTGAGATTTCACAAAACATGATAAAAAGTTAAGATTTTCATAAAGTGTGCACATATGAGTTTGAAACACATTAAGCAACAAAAACATAAGTCATATGTGCACTCTTTATGGTGGTATGCAAGACTAAGTGTGTATAAACAATAATCATGATGAGAATGACATAATTGACATCAATATATCAACAACAAACATATATGTCATTTTTAGAGCAAAACTACAGATTTCATAAATGTCTTCATAAGCAGTTCATAACATTGCATCACAAAACCAAAAGTACCAAAAAGAGCATGATATAAGTCTTACAACCCACAAAGAGACAAAAGAAACAAAAGACAGCTCTCCTCACATCCTATAGCTAAATCCTAAGACTGCCCCTCAATCTCTCCCCCTTTGGCATCAAGACACCAAAAAGGAGAGGAGAGACCTAAGGTCTTCAAGCCTCGCTGTCGGTCCTCTCATTGTCTTCGTCTTTATTCTCGGCTTGAGGAGGAGGAGGAGGAACGGTTCCACTCGAGTCCCCAATGCCAAAATAGGCAAGCTCGGAGGGAGTCAAGGGCCTGAGCTCGGTGAAATCAGATTCAAAATCATCAGAAATGACTGGAGATCCAATGGGTTCGATCTTCAGCTTCTAGCAAATGTGCTTCACATTCTCTTTGACGTATCTCATATCGGCCTTCCTCCTCTTGTTTAGCTTATGAGTGTTCACTTCCGCCTTCTTGCAAGAGGCAAAAATAGCTGACAAGTACTTCAAGGTGCCACTTGGTGACCCCTTTTGAGGAGGGGCCCTAGTGGCGGAATCAGCCCTAGCATCTCCACTAGCTCTCACTGGAGCCTCTGCACTGGAAGTAGGAGAAGGAGCAGCTTGAACACTTGCTTGTTGAGGCTTCTAGGGCCTCAAGGGGGTGTGCTCCACATCCTTGACGAACTCGATGCCTGTGACCTTCTCAATCATAAACATCAGGTAGGGGGCATAGCCACAAGATCTATTTGGCGTGCAAGAGATATTGACCATGTCGTTCCAGATGTAGTCAAAGACATCAAACTTTATATCTTTGCTTATGACCTTCATCAAGGTCCTGAGATATCCCTGAACACTTCGAGCATCCCCATCCTTCGGGGCAATGGTCTTCCTGAGGACCCGGTTGAGCACCACGAAGAAAGGCTTCATGTTCTTGGTGGAAGGAAGATTGAACTTCAAGCTTGGGTCATAAAGAAACTTCATCTTGTCCTTCTCAATAACACCAATGTTGTGAATTATCAAGTTTTCATTGTTGGTTCTATCAAGATGGAGCAATCTTGCAAATTCTTCATAGGTAATGGTGTACTTGGATCCATGAGTCATCCAAGTCACCCGCTCTTCCTCATCACTGGCAAAGTGGCAAGTAGCATAAAATTGAGCAATGACCTCGTCGTTCCGATTGTTCCGGAAAACAAATAGGTCCTTCAAACCATGCTTCTCGACTGCCTCGATCACCTCAAAAAAAGGTGAGCAACCCTTCCTCTTAAAGTGTGCCCAATCTATCCATTGGCTTCGCACAACTGGGGTCTTCATCGGAAGATAGACAGACTTGTAAAAGTCTGCATGAAAGTTACTCCAGAACCTCCCATCAGTAGCCTGCTTGGGTCGGCTGTAACAATCCACATTTCTTAACTTTGCAGCCGTGTCGCTGCCCTTGCCATTGAACTTTTCCTCAGCGGGATCCCGTGCCCCTTCCCTTGGAGCTGACATCTTGAGGGGGCCAATTGGGCCCATGGCAATCCCCTTTCCTTTGCCCTTATCTTGGCGAGAGGTTGCCGGGCTAGGGCCTGTTGCAGCCACACCCTTAACTTTCGACGCAGGTTTCTTCGTGAGAACCTTGCGTCTAACCTGTGGAGGGGAGGGTGTCGGCTCGGACGGGCGCTCTTGGCGCTTCTTGCCTTGGCCCGTCGGGGACTGAAGCAAGACTTCTTGGTCCATCTCAACCTCGAAGTCGGAAATTTCGTCCTTTGAGCTCGACATTATCCTGAGAGTGGATTACACAAGGTATTGATGAGAATAGATGACAAGGAATTGCATTGAGGAATAAGAAGTTAGGGTTGAGTCCAAAAAAATCGGACTAGTCTGGTGTACAGGCACGGACTAGTCCGGGGTGGCTGGACTTGTCCGTGCATGGACCGGACTAGTCCGATATTCAACCCCTAAAACCCTAACTATGAGACAAGAGGTGATTCCTAATGCACAAATAGCTTAGCATCAATGTAATACATCAAGGAAGCATGTATTAGGTGAGGGGAACAAGGCTATTTGATCAACAACGAAGGAAATCACGAGTTTTAGGGTTTGGGATGAGATTTTACCGAAAATCCTTGATTCTTGGAGATGTAGGGGTTGAAGGAGCGGACAAGTCCGTGGTCTTCAATCCCTACGCGAAGGAGATCGATTTCCACCCAAACTTGAGGAGTTTTGGTGGAGGAATCTCCAAATCGCCTTGGGGAGCTCGAGCGAGGAGAGAGGAAGCTTGAGGCAAGTGTGAGGGTGAGGAAGATTAGGGTTTGGCGGCGGCTAGGGTTATGGAGACAAAAAATCGGACTTGTCCGAAAATGATCGGACTAGTCCGAACTTTTCCAGAGACTATATCGGACTAGTCCGTGGTCGGCCGGACTAGTACAGACCTACAATCACTCTCTGGACTAGTCTGCAGGGGCGGACTAGTCCAGGCAACCACAGACTAGTCCATGGTCACCAGGGAAGAAATGTTTAGCCCATTCGTATATATTCGAAGGTACTTATTAAGAAAATAGGGAGGCAAAGAAAATCAAATAATCTTGACGAATATGATCAGTAAGCATACAACAATCAAGCAATGATCATAATTCACCAAGATCAAATAGTTGACATAGTTTCTGGAGAAAATTGAGAAAGATGATTTCGCAACTCAGACAATATATTTTGAAGAGTTCATACAGGTATGCAAGTTTTCAAGCCACATTCCGAGCATCAATGATATTGAGTTCATTTCAGAGCTCGCAAAAGCATTTTTCATCTAGTGGCTTGGTAAATATATCGGCTAGTTGCTTTTCGGTATTGACATGTGAAATGGCTATATCTCCCTTCATTGAGTGGTCTCTCAAAAAGTGATGTCGGATGTCTATGTGTTTGGTCCTAGAGTGCTCAATGGGATTATGGGCAATCTTAATAGCACTCTCATTATCACAAAGGAGTGGAATACGATTCATGTTGTAACCGTAATCCCTAAGAGTTTGTCGCATCCAAAGGAGTTGTGCACAACAACTCCCAGCTGCAACATACTCCGCTTCGGCCGTGGATAAGGCAATGGAGTTTTTTTTCTTGGAAGACCAAGAAACTAGAGATCTACCTAGGAATTGGCATGTACCGGAGGTACTTTTTCTATCTCCTTTGCATCCGACATAATCTGCATCGGAGTAACCAATGAGATTGAATTTGGAGCCTTTGGGATACCAAAGGCCTAGGTTGGGTGTATGAACTAAATATCGCAAGATTCTCTTTACGGTTGTCAAATGACACTCTTTTGGGTTGGCTTGAAACCTTGCACACAAACATACACTCAACATAATGTCTGGCCTAGGTGCACATAAGTAGAGTAGAGACCCAATCCACTACAGGAATCCCGACGATTTGCGACGGCCACGACCGTCGCAAATAAGCCAAATGCCGTCGCAAATAAGCTATTTGCGACAGCTTTCCTTATTTGCGACGGTTTTTGGCCGTCACAAATAAATCATCGCAATTAAGCTTATTTGCGATGGCCACCGTCGCAAATAAGCTTAATTGCGATGGCTAGGAGCAGCCGTTGCAAGCTATTGCCGCGGGCCGGTGGGCCCTGCAATGTTAATTGCGACGGCCGGGCCGTTGCAATTAAAGCTTAATTGCGACGGCCAGGTTGTCGCAATTAAGTGCCTCTATTTGCGACGGCCGGGCCGTCGCAAATAAGTTTAGTGGGCAGGGCCCACGTGTCCTCCTCCGGGACCCACGCCGTTATTTGCGACGGCCAGGCCATCGCAATTAAACCTTATTTGCGACGGCCAAACCGTCGCAAATAGCAGTGGCTTAATTGCGACGGCCTGAAACCTTATTTGTGACGGTACTGTATAAACAACCGTCGCAAATAAGGTTTTTTATTTTTTTTTAAAAACAGAAAATTCTACCCAGCTTGATGGCCAGAATCACAGAACAGATACAATACACACAATATATACACACACAAACATCATCACAATCACAAACTAATAAGTTTCGATACATCTCACATCGTCATCAACAAAGCAAACAAAAGGGCTCACTCGCCCATCTAACCTCCGTAGCCACCTCCGGAGCCACCTCCGAAGTCGAAGTCATTGTCGCGCCTCATTCCAGACGGCGGTAGCGACGGCGACGGCGTTTGTGCAGCCGTCGCGGATCCCTGCAATTAATGAAACTTAGAGTTAGAATATAAATGCATCAACATCTCTCTCCCTCCCTTCCTCTCCCTCTATCTTCATCTAGATCCCCCTCTCTTCCTCTCTCTCTTTGTCTCTCACTCTATCTTTCTCTCTCACTCTATCTCTCTATTGCTATCCTTTTCCCTCTATCTTCCTCCCTCTATCTCCATCTACATCTCCCTCCCTCTATCTTCCCCTCTCTCTATCTCCATCTACATCTTACTATCTCTCTTCATTCCCATCCTACTCTATCTAACTATCTTTCACTCTTTCTTCTGTCTCTCTTTCTTCTATCTCTATCTTTCTTCTATCTCAATCATTTTCTTCTATCTAACTATCTCTCTTTCATCTATCTCAATCTTATTACGCTGGAGAAGAAAGATTACATAGAAACTTACCTGACCCGCTGAAGAAGGATCGCCTGGAAGGACAGGTGGTAGTATCGGTAGCTGGATTCCCAGACCTTGCGCCCAAGCCATGGCCTGTCATTGCAAACACTAAATGCTACCTATTAGTAAGTCATTTACGCTGAATTAATGAGAATTTTAGTTTTTATTTTGTTACCTCCATTGCTTCCCGCATCTGCGCCAACGCTACTGCCTGGGTTTGGATCGTGGCCTCCATCGCGATCCTTTGGCGTTCTGCCTCACTCCTTTCCTCCTCATGTCGCCTTTCGTTTTCTTCTACAGTTTCTCGGAGGGACTGCATCTCAATGTCCCTCTGTGATACGCAGCGACCTGCCGTGCCCACCGACGAAGCCTGCGTGGAGCTGCCTCTCGCAGGTCTCCCCGCCCTCGAGTCGACAACTCCGTCGAATATGGCGAGCCTATAAAAAAGAGAGTCAATAATATGAAATTGAAATATCTTGAATACTTTGAATTGAAAATGATAAAATGACTTGTAAACTCACCTTCCGTGTGCTTTTCCACCACCGGTTGCATACGGGGCTTGAGGATCAATCGGTTGACGTTCCCAATCGAAATCCTCGCCGTGTATCTTCCTAGCCTCCTCCCCGTACTTAGCCTGCAAAACAAGAAAACCGTGTAAGTTCAACAATCTATATAGTTATATTTAATATGAATGATTTCTAAACTTACCAACCGCTCGGCTGCAGCCTGACTGCACCCCGTCGGCTGAGAAGGGTCCCTGTGACCTCTCTTCCAGACCTCAGCAGGGGTGGGCGGCACCCCCGTCTCGCGCTCCTGTCAATACGTGTTACACACACTTACCATGCGTTTAGCTAAACGCAAGTGGTTATCTTGTCCGTGCCTGCTCTTCCCCTTGACCCCTCTGTAGTCTCGAGCCTTCTCAGACTTAGCTTTAAACTCATCGCTAGCCTAGTAGCGACAAAGGGCCCAAAATGCATCGGTCTGACCCTGCAACCAGCTCATGTGGCCCTGCACATAGTTGGAAGTCATTAAAAATACCATCGAGGGAATTATCAGAAAAAATACTTAATACACTCCACGTACCTACGCGTACTCCTCCTCCGTCAGGTGCCTCTCGCTCTCTTGCTGGAAGTGTAGCACGTGCTGCTGGTTCGCCTTCAAGTGCTCATTAATAATTTGAACACGGGCGTTCGACAAAGCTTGTCGAAGCGCCTTGGCAACGTTGAAGTGAAACACTCGCCTCGCATCCTCAAACTGGCGACGGTCGTTCGGGTCCTCTAAAGTATATCTTGCCTGCGATAAAGAATATATTGAAGAGATGTTCACTAAAAGAGTTTAAGAGTTGAAACTTAGAAACTTTTTTAACATACTTACCATAAAATCGGCCCATACGGCCTCCTGAAGGTTGCCGTGCTCCTGGTGATGGACGCGTGCGTAGTCCTCCCACGAAAGAGCAGGCACCCCGTCAATGACCCCGGGATAGTGCAAACGCACTATGGACCCGAGGACACCGTTCACCGGTCTATGGTGTCTCTCACTGGTGAAAGACGTGTCATCCCAAGCCCTGTAAGATATTTATTCATTCATTACTTAAGTAATCAAAAGAAACTAAAATTGAACACTATAATTTTTATTACCTGTCTTCGACTGGACGAATCACGATCCTCTGTGAAGGGACCGCGGGAGGACTAACAAAGTGAGTCCTCCTCGTCCTCCGCATCTGCTGGGGTGCCACGTCAGGTGACCCAGACGGCTCCTCACCAGCCGAGTCAAAGGCCTCACGAACAAACTCATCGCCAGCCGGGGGCTGGCTGGCTGAGGGCTGGCTCGCCGAGGGCTGACTCGCTGAGGGCTGCCTCACCGAGGGCTGGCTCACCGAAGGCGCCGCAGCCTCTGAGTCAGCCGGTGAGGACTACAACATTCAAATGATTCATAAGTAAGTTTAATGTGAATTTGAATTTAAAGAATTTGTCGAAAACGAGTGACATTTACCTGTGACGAAGCTCTAGAGCTGGTCTGAACGTGCCCCAGCAGCTGAGAGCGTATGCTACCAGTCGACGAGGCACCAACGAAAGCGTCCTCAGGTCTAGAGGGGTAGAACCCCCTCATCGATGGCACCTTCTTACCCTTCTTTGATGCCATCCTGTTGTAAATAGATAATTAGTAAATATGCAAATAAAATATACAAAATTCATGTTACTATCTTCAAGAAAACATTACTTGTAGTCACTTTCAAAATTCATCAACATCATTGTCATGTGCTTGTGCCCTACTCCTTAGACTAGCCCAACGATCTTCCATCGTGGCCTATTCTAATTTTCGTTTTCGCGTATCATCTGCCTCTACATCTTCAACGTCTTCAACATCTCCAACTAATTGATCGAGTCCTGCACCAAGCTCGACGACAAAAGTGTCTGGCAACTCTTCTTCTTGGTACACTTCTTCAACGCTTCGCTATCATGGTAACCATCATCCCCAGGAGTATATAGCCGCTCACGAGGATTCACCTTATATACCACCCACCAAGCACTGAGCTTCGTGCATGGATAAGGTAGATGATACACTTGTTCAACTTGATGCGCAAGAACAAATGTATCGTAACCTCGTAGTCGGTCCTTATGTTTCACTTCCACCATTCCAAATTGGTTTTCTCGAGTTCCATGAGTACGATCAAACCAATCACAGTCAAAGAAGACAACTCGAAGGGTCTTATTTCCGGTAAAAGTAAATTCAAGGATTTTGTTAATAATACCATAATAATCGGTTAAATTCCCTTGAGTGTCTATTACTCTCGTCACAACACCGGAATTTGATGTTGCCGCGAGAGGACGATGAGCTTCAAAATGAGTTTTACGGAATCGGAAGCCATTTACGTCATATCGACCATAGCTTCTAACATTCACCAATCCATAAGATAGCTGCCGCAAATCTTCATGGACATTGTGAGTCCGACACTGTTATAAAAGACGAGAGAATATTACATAATACTTCTTTAATAGTAATTTATAATACATAGAAGACGAGAGAATATTACATATTCTCGAAACCAAGATAGAAAACTCTGCCCCCCATTTATTCCTTCCTTTCACATCGCTTCTACTTGTTTGGCCGTAGGTTGATGCCTATGTGGCCAATATTGTCTGTGGAACTCGCTGAACATGAAAAACATCGTTTAGAGTACATGTGTAGCAAAATATGTCGATTAGCATAAACGTAGGAGAAACACTTACTCGAAGTATTCTTGCATGCCTTCTATATTTGTGTACATGTAGAGTAAAGCAATAGTCCTTTCCTGTTCGGATAGCACGTAGGTCGTGTAGCTACCAACGGTGGCGCCTCTCGTTTGAAAAATGGAAAGGTCGCTTAGCGGGGGTGTTTCATCCACATTGTACCGCATCGACGAAGTATTGATATTGTTTTCTTCCGCAAAGTAGACACTTGAAAAGTATCCTACTTCCTTAAGAGCATATGCTTCAGCGATGCACCCTTCCAACCTTGCCCTGTTGCCAACCATTGGTTTCAGATATCGTAGCACTCTTTCAATGTGATACATCCACCTATATTGCACAGGACTGCCAACTTTAGCTTCGAATGGAAGATGGATAAGCAGATGTTCCATTGGATTGAAGAAACCCGGTGGAAAAAAAATTTCCATCTTACATAAAAGTATGGGTATCTCCTTCTCTAACTTATCCATCATCCCGATCTTGATTTCTTTAGCACAAAGCTGTCTATAGAAATAGATGAGCTCGGCAAAAACCTTCCACACCGCATCATCTAGATAGCCTCGGAACATAACAGGTAGGAGTCTTTCCATTATAATGTGATAATCATGACTCTTCAACCCAGTGAGGTTTCTTGTGTTAACATTTACGGCTCGTTTCAGGCTAGCTGCGTAACCATCTAGGAATTTCAAAGTTTTCATCCATTTCATAACTTCTTTCTTTTCTTTCGATCGAAGACAGAAAGAAGCACGTGGCTTTACACCACTTTCAGAGATTTCAAGAGTTGGACGGTGACAAATGTCTGCCAAATCTTGTCTAGCTTTATAATTGTCTTTCATTTTGCCAGGCATATCCATGCAAGTGCTTATGATATTTTCGCTCAAATTATGCTCCTGATGCATGACATCAATGTTGTGCATTAGAATCAACGACTTCACATATGGTAGCTCCCAAAGTCCACATATGTGAGTCCAATTGTGTTCCTCTCCATAACCTACAAAATATCCAGGACGACCTTCATCAGGCACCAGTTTGTCCAACATATCAGAAATTTCTGACCCGTTGAGATGCTTCGGTGGTCCTTTAGTGACAACAGTGTTCTTTTGAAAGACATGCCTCTGCTGCCTAAATATATGATTCGAGGGCAGCCAACGTCTGTGACAATCGAAGTAAGATATTTTGCCTCCATGAGTTAGTCGAAAGCAATCCGTGTCTGAAGCACATATCAGACACGTCAGACGACCGTGAGTGCTCCATCCGGAAAACATGCCATATGCCGACAAATCATGGATGGACCACAAATAAGCAGCTCGAAGGTTGAATTTCTGCTTCTTGTAACTGTCGTACGCTTCGACTCCTGTCCACAAGACTTTCAATTCTTCGATCAACGGTTTTAACATCACGTTGAGACGTGACCCGGGATGATCAGTTCCAGGCACAATGAGGCTGAGAAACATGAACTCGTTCTTCATACAAAAAACAGGTGGCAGGTTGTACGGAATGACAAAGACAGGCCAACATGAGTATGGTGTGGCGTTCTTACTGAATGGTGAGAATCCTTCTGTCGCTAATCCGATGCGAACATTCCTCGCATCACGAGAAAAGTCTGGATCAAAATGGTCTAGCGCCTTCCATGCATCACCGTCGGACGGATGCGTCAAGAATTCTTTGTTCTCACGTATACCTTCTTTGTGCCATCTCGTGTGTCTTGTGGTTCTTTTTGAAAGAAACATCCACTTCAACTGAGGTGTCACAGGCAAGTAACAAAGTTGCTTATGTGCGACATCTGTCATCACATTATCACCATCGTCATTAACAACTTCGACATACCTCGATTTACCACATTTCAAGCACATCTTCTCATTGGCTTGCTCTTTCCAGAATAGCATGCAGTTGTCTGGGCACACATCGATTTTCTCATACTTCATACCGAGACCAGATATCTTGATCTTTGACTGATACATATCTGGTGGCGCTTTGTGAGGTTGTGGAAGGATATCGCAGATCAATTTCATGAGATCATTGTAGCAGTTGATGGAAAAAAGTACTTTGACTTAATTGCCATAAATCTGGTCAAGAAAGCAAGTACGGTCACAGCCGTGTGTTCATGCAACGGATCTTGTGATTTCTTCAGCTCCTCGAAGAACTTCTCTGCCTCATTTGTAAGAGGATCCTCCGCTTCAAGAGCTTCTAGCATCTCATCCATCCTATCAACCTCTGTTATATCATCATCCTCATCCACTTCGGCTATGACTCGAGAATTAGTCTCGCCGTGAAAGGTCCACACTTCATAATGTGGAGTGAAACCGTTTCGACATAAGTGAAACGAAAGCTCCAATCTTCTCAAAACTTGGTGTTCCGACATTTTGTACATGGGCACCGCACCATATCTTCCGTTGACAACGAAAATGCTCAATCCAAAAATTGATCTAACTTGATAAACCACTCATCGGAGTGACCACCAGTTCTGCTCTTCCAGCCAGTATACATCCAACTGCGGTCTTCAACCATGTTTGACTCTGCAGTTTAACGCGAAAGAAATTGTCGTTAATGTATTGTTGTGTTATGTCACGGCCCTACAACCTAGGCAGATAGATCCTAAACCCACCCAAGAGTGATCGAGCGGAGCGTGCTCATGATGAGATGCGTGATCCGGATTCGAACGAAATTTCGACAGCATAACCCCGCTGTTCTCCACTGCACGCCCAAAAATGGTGCATAGAGAACAATAGGGTTACGCCACCGAAATCTCGTCCAAATCCGGACCCGCGTCTCGTCACAAGCCACGCCCCCTCGATCACTCCGAGGCTGTCCAAAAAGGGACAATTCCGAACCTGCACGTCTCACATGCCAATGGCATGTGAGACGTGCCGATCCGAAACGGGTAATACATTCTATAGGTTACGTTGCTCATTTTCATTTTTAGGTCATTTAAGAGAGAGGAAAGAACTAGAGAAAGAGTGAGAGGAAAGTTGGTCTTAGATGACAATTCCACATCCATTTCCACCGTCCACGCAATCGCGGGTCATTGACGTCCTTACCAACCTGTTCGCTTCCATGTCGCCTTGACTACTATGGTCTACACGGCACGATCACACTTATTGTGTGTCGTGCCCTTCTGGGTTGGTCCGAGCCGGCCCAAAACCCCTTTATTTATATATATTAAGTAGTCACTCAAAAACATCATCTGAATACATTAAAGTCCAAACATACACTGAACAGAATAGAAAAAACTATTAATTCTAAACACTCACGCAATCAAAAGAACAAGAGAAAAAAATTATTAATTCTAGTAACCTGCATAATAAACATATTTACCAAAGCATGACAAAAAGTTATCTAAACCTTAAAAAACATAATCATCTAGCAACATTTAGATCACACACTTGACATAGGCTGAACTAGTAACATGGTGATGCAAATCTAAAGAAAATGTGTTACATCACTAAAAGTTTGAAAAAAACAGTTGAAATATTATACATATCAGGGCAGCTACTATAAGAGCAACAAGTCATCATATACAGCTAAAAGCACTGTACTCTGTCATATACAATATGAGAAGAATGATGGTGCCATACCTGAGCAGTGAAGTGGATCTGAGTGTGCACGGTGGGGAGGGGACCTGAGCAATGTAAAAAAAATGCATTATGTCAAGACCGATTTGATAAAAATAGCTAGAACACTCAAAGAACTAAATATAATTGGACCAGCTAGATCACCATATTATGATGCTTTTGGTTGATCCAGAAGCAAGTCCCTCACTCGCTAAAACAAAATGTATAATAACCTATTTTTCAGCTTTAAGAGGTTACTCTAGTGCTAAACAGAAAAAATTGCTAGTAATTGCGTTCAGTGTTGTCCAGGCAGAGTCCTTTTTTTCGTGCAAGATCATAGCTAAGATCATAACTCTTATAGGCCTCAACAGCATAGACTGCATTTGGCTAACTTGGGCTGGCAACGTAAGAACCTTGACCATCTGGATGTCCCATTCAGTGAGGAAGAAGTTCAACAAAGTGATCAAGGCAATGCCAAAGAGAAAGCTCCTGGGCCAGATGTGATGAGATCATGCATATTATTATTGCACCTACAAACATGACACAATGTTTATTTGTTTGGGATCCTGGCTCAAGTGAATGTGCACTCTTATTTGATGGACAAGATCAAGATGATGCACTATGTCGTCCACCACCTTGGCCTCCTCCATTCATGCATACAAGAAGATTTGATGGCGTTGCACATTTGGACCAACATATGAGAGGAGATGAACTTGAGTCGAGGACGACTCCAATTCAAGAAGGGGAGCATGATGAGGACATCACTTCTATGGATACAAACAACACTCCATTGAACATACAAGATGCAATCAATAGAGTTCATACACAACAATTAATTTTAGAGGTGAACTCGTTCTTATATATCTCCTTATATGTTTTTGAACATAGATTGCTACTTAATGATTTATTTGTGATTAGGATCCATGGAGAGGTTCAAGTAGTACTTGGAGGGAGTATTAGGGACGTGGAAGACCAGATAATTCGTTCAAAGAAGATGGAAACCGAACCAAACTCCAAATCATATCCAACTCGGAGTCTAGGAGCACTATGCACTAAAACGGATTCCCAGGACGCATACGAACTCCGTTTTGTACGTTATACATATGCACGGAAAGGGAAGAGGATAACCTTTCCAATGGCACCGGTCCCATGTCAAAATTCATTCGGAGCCGACGGGAATCGTCGAAACAAAATCGAGTTTAGAATCTGTCAGGGTGCTGCGCCACCATATTGGGCCATTGGGCCTTGTATCAAGTCTAAGTGCATTATTTTCGTGTGTTAGGGTTAGGTCACGACCCCAACACCCCCTTGGACGTCCTCCCACCTATATATACTCCATAGTAGCCGCCATAAACAATTGGATTTTGCTTAGATCAATAATATCGTCGTTCTTCGGTTTGTGAGACCCCAACTTCGCGATTTCAGATCGTGTCTACCTTGTTCTTGTTTGTGTTCTCGGTTGCACTTGCAGGGATTAGCCTTCTTAGCGAGGTCAATCGTGTGAAGCACGGTTGATAACCAACAGATCGGTGGTGTAGTGATTGCAGGGGTTTTTCATGTTCTACTCGAGAGCCTCGGATCATCAACATCGAGATCTCCATCAATCGACTTACTCATTACCTATCGGAAGATCGGGACCAATTTTCCTATCAATTGGTATCAAATTTCCAGGTTGCCCGTTAGGTAATTCATATATCAATTACATTAGTTTTGTTTTTCATACCTAGAGTCCACAAAAAAGCCACAAAAAACTTGCAGTTTAGTAGATCTGTTCATTACTTTGTCCAAACCACCATTGAGCCTTTGCAACTTTCGTTTTCAGTTTAGTTTTGTTGAGTTTGTGTCTGTTGTTGAGTCATATTGCTGGTTTAGAAAGTGTTTTTAGTCTTAGTTTGAGTTTTGCATTGTGTTGATTCATCCTTTTGAATCACGTCATCACATCCAGATTAGATTCATCTCTGTCCAGTTTAGTATTTTCATCATATCTCGCTCATACGACCTCGGATTTTCGTGTTCTTATACTTTCTGGAAATTTTAAGAAGTTCTCTATAACTTTCTTATTCATCATTTTCTCAGAAAATATAGTTATTAATGTCGAAATTGCATTAGATCCGAATCTGTTATTGACCTAAAAATTCTGAACAGTCTGTATTTCGAGGGCAGTATCTCCTATTGTTCTTTTCCAAAATAGGTCTTCCATATATTGAAATTAAATAGGAGAGATATATCTACAATCTCGCTGTTCTAAGTTTTCCAATTTAGAGCCTATAAGTGTGCCTATTTGTCCTTGGAAGATTGAGCAGAAAATCTGCAAAAGACACACGAGATATCTTGGATTGATTTTCATTGTGTTCTTCCCTTGCAGCACATTCTGAAAAAAAGGAAGGAAAAAAAGAAAAAGGCAAGTGCAAAACAAGAAACAAAAGACGCACAAAAAAAGAGGAAAAAACAACAAAAAAAACAGAAGTGCTTGCATTCTTCGTGTCATCTAGTTTTGTCTCATGTCTTGCTAGCTTGAACTAATAGGAACACATTTAGGCCAGCAACTTTGACAAATACTTTGGAAACTTATTCAACTTTACTATCTGATTTCATTGTTGCTAATACTTGCTACATAGAAAGTGCCATCCAAGCTACACCTTACTCTTGAGCAGAATCGATACACCTTTGCAATCATCCCACGCTTCATTGGTTTCTTCATACCGTCCACCGTTTGCCACCTGCAGTGTAGGTAAGAACACTTGTAAGAGCGTGGTAAGACGCTTGAGAGTGTGTGATTCCACTTCCACTTTGCCATTATCCTTTGTAGTTGATAGGGATAACATATTTTTTTGTGTTGTCTTCTGTTTGCTACTAACAATGTCAGGTAAAAGCAAGAATCATGCATTATATGCTGAGATGATGGACATGATGAAGACGATGATGGAGTTGCTCAGTAAAAATCAAACATCAACCAAGGATTCACATGACATTCAGACCACCTTTACAACACCTTCCACAAGAAGTAATTACATTCGCCCATCTCTTCCTTCTTATGATGGTTTTGGTTATGATGAATATGTTACTTGGGAAATAGAGGTGGATAAAATTTTTGGACAATGTCATATGTGTGAGAGGAGAAAGATTAGAAATGTTGCAAGTGCATTAGTAGATTGTGCATTAACTTGGTGGAACAATTTAAATGAATTAGAAAAACCTCGAACATGGAAAGAAACGAAAATTCTTATGCGAGAAACTTTTGCTAATGTATCTATGTGCAAAGAAGAAATCCATCAATTCGAGGAGAAATTTCTTGTTGTACCTCCTTTTGTATCTAACGTTTTGCAGGACAATATAGAAAATAATATAGATGATGCAAAAGAGAACGAGGCTTTCGACAACACTTGTGAAATTTTAGATGGATCAACTCATAATGCACTCGAAATCACTGCTAAAAATGGTAAGGCAAAACATTCTACAAATACAGAAGGTGAGAAGTTTTTGGATGTTCTGAATTTTTCCACCAATCATGCTATTTTCGAGGAGCAACTATTAGAATCATTTATTTATACACCATTGTCACATGTTGATTTTCCTGCTGATCGTTGCGCTACGAAAGACTTGTGTGCTGATAAATCTATTATACCTATGCAAAAACAAGTTAATGTACAAGATGATTGTGTTTTGGATTCACCTACTTGTGCTGAAATTCATAATTTGATCACCGCTACTGCTGAAAATGATGAGCTGAAATTTTTGTCTTCTCTAAATACTTTGGGTTATATTGAATTTGACACTCTTTGTGATCTAAATATTGTAGAGAGGAGAATATTTTTACAATCTGAATTGCCTTTATTAAGTAGAAATATTTTTCATGCTATAGGCAACTATGAAGATAGTGGTGAATTTATGGTGCATAAAGTTTACATATGTTCAAATGTGCAAGCTGCTTTGGTGCTGCAACAACATGGTGAAATGAATGGATGCACTAACACTAATAATGTATTGTCAAGTTTTTCTAGAATTTTTTTATTGCAGCAAGGACAACAAATAAAAAAGAAGCATTGTTCGCTGCGGTTGTGCAATATGAACAGTGTTCATTCTACCCCCAAAGCAATCCTTTTTCCTGGACATACGAGCAAGCCGAGGACGGCTTGTCATAAAGAAGGGGAGAATGATGAGATCATGCATATTATTATTGCACCTACAAACATGACACAATGTTTATTTGTTTGGGATCCTGGCTCAAGTGAATGTGCACTCTTATTTGATGGACAAGATCAAGATAATGCACTATGTCGTCCACCACCTTGGCCTCCTCCATTCATGCATACAAGAAGATTTGATGGCGTTGCACATTTGGACCAACATATGAGAGGAGATGAACTTGAGTCGAGGACGACTCCAATTCAAGAAGGGGAGGATGATGAGGACATCACTTCTATGGATACAAACAACACTCCATTGAACATACAAGATGCAATCAATAGAGTTCATACACAACAATTAATTTCAGAGGTGAACTCGTTCTTATATATTTCCTTATATGTTTTTGAACATAGATTGCTACTTAATGATTTATTTGTGATTAGGATCCATGGAGAGGTTCAAGGAGTACTTGGAGGGAGTATTAGGGACGTGGAAGACCAAAAAATTCGTTCAAAGAAGATGGAAACCGAACCAAACTCCAAATCATATCCAACTCGGAGTCCAGGAGCAGTACGCACTAAAACGGACGCCCAGGACGCATACAAACTCTGTTTTGTACATTCTACATATGCACGGAAAGGGGAGAGGATAAACATTCCAATGGGGCCTGTCCCATGTCAAAATTCCTTCGGAGTCGACGGGAATCGTCGAAACAAAATCGAGTTCAGAATCTGTCAGGGTGCTGCGCCACCATATTGGGCCATTGGGCCTTGTATCAAGTCTAAGTGCATTATTCTCGTGTGTTAGGGTTAGGTTACGACCCCAACACCCCCTTGGACGTCCTCCCACCTATATATACTCCATAGTAGCCGCCATAAACAATTGGGTTTTGCTTAGATCAATAATATCGCCGTTCTTCGGTTTGTGAGACCCCAACTTCGCAATTTCAGATCGTGTCTACCTTGTTCTTGCTTGTGTTCTCGGTTGCACTTGCAGGGATTAGCCTTCTTGGCGAGGTCAATCGTGTGAAACACGGTTGATAACCAACAGAGCGGTGGTGTAGTGATTGCAGGGGTTTTTTGTGTCCTACTCGAGAGTCTCAGATCATCAACGTCGAGATATCCATCAATCGACTTACCCATTACCTATCGGAAGATCGGGACCAATTTTCCTATCAAGATGGGTTTACAAGACTTTTCATTGCGCACTGTTGGCCCATCATCAAAGCAGACTTTCACAGGGCACTTGAGCAATTTTATGATATGAATCAACAAGGGCTCAGTAAGCTTAATCGTGCACTGGTAGTGCTAATCCCTAAAAAAGCAGCATCCTCCAGAATCACAGATTTCAGGCCAATAAGCCTAGTCCACACTTCTGCTCAGAAAAAAATTCCTCACTCCTCTGCTTGGAGTGGAAAAGCACCTAAATGTCTCTTTATATGCAGATGCTGCTGCTGTATTTATTTCCCTAAAAGCACAGGATCTTCATGTCACTAAATGCATAGTGGACATATTTGGTAAAGCATCGGGTCTCATAGAAAACATGGAAAACCGAGGTCTTCACAATTAGATGTCGGGATACAGACTCTCAGTTGTGGAGAAAGTCGAACTTTGACTGCAAAACTGGAAGAAAAATCTTCTCTCATATTCTGGCAGGGAGGTTCTAATTAAGTCAGTCCTTTCGGCTTTACCTACATACTTCATGTTGGTTTTTAAACTCCCATCTTGGGTGTCAAAGAAGATTGATAGAGCTCGAAGGAATTTTCTATGGAAAGGTGATGATCAAGACAGAGTACATGGAGGGCACTGTTTGTGAAATGGAAGATTTGTACAAGGCCAAAAATTTAGGTGGTCTGGGGTTTAAGGATTTGGATAAAGACGTTTAAAATGGTTGTGGAACCAATTGGATAGCAGGGATCGTCCTTGGAAGGATCTGCTCAAATATCAGGGAGCTATTAGATTGGAGTGGCCATCCTCAATATGGGCTGCCAGTACTGAACCCAAAGCTAAATTCTTCGCTTGGCTAATTCTCCACAACAAGGCCCTTACTGCAGATGTCCTAGCAAAGAAAAATTGGCCCCCTACTGTTCTCTTTGCTATTGCTCCCCGATAATTGCAAATCACATTTTAGCACAATGCAACTTCACAGGAGTAACTTGGACCTACATTGCGATGCAGCTTGGCCTTCCCCCTTATATAAGGACATGATCCCAACAAGCATACTTCTAAGCTTTATATTCTACTCCCCCAGCAAAACAACACTAACGAATGAACAAAAATGCACAAAACAAAGAAGCAGTGAAGCCACTTACGGCGGGCCGGCGGTGGGGCGGCGCCGCGGGCGGGGCAGCGACGCGGCTCAGGGACGGGGGCGCGGCAGGCCGGGGCGGCGGGGGCGCGGTGAGCTGAGGCTGGGGGCGGTGACGCCGGGGGCGGCAAGCCGGGGCGGCGGCGGGGCGGCGACGGCAGGGCAGCGATGGCGCGACGACGGCGGGCAGCGATGGCGCGCGGCAGGGCAGCGGGCAGGCGACGGGGCAGTTTTTGAGTCGGGAACTAGTGGCCGAGAATGAAGACGAGAATGAAGTGTCGGGTCGGGATAAAGGCCCCTATTTGCGATGGCCCACTAAGTTGCGACGGCCCGACCATATGGCCGTCGCAATTAATGTTACTTGCGACGGCCCTTTTAGCAGCCGTCACAAATAAACACTTATTTGCGACGGCTGCCTTAGTTGCGACGGCACTAGGGTTGGCCGTCGCAAATAAGCTTTTATTTGCGACGGCCATGTTATTTGCGACGGCCAGAGGCGGGCCGTCGCAATTTATTCTATTTGCGACGGCTGGCCGTCACAAATAAATATAGCCGTCGCAAATGATCGCTTTTCCTGTAGTGATCATGGAGCGATATACCTTTTGATCGACGTTTGGTCCATCTTCATGGAGATCCAAGTGGCCATTCATTGCCATGGGAGTATTTATAGGCTTCGCCTTGTCCATTCCAAACTTCTTGAATATGTCTTGAGTGTACTTAGTTTGACTTATGAACGTCCCTTCCTTTTGTTGCCTCACTTGGAATCCCAAGAAGTACTTTAGCTCTCCCATCATAGACATCTCAAACCTATCTGTCATAATCTTACTAAATTCCTCACAAAAAAATTTGTTAGTTGAACCAAAGATAATATCATCAACATAAATTCGACAAATAGAGAGATCATTGTCAAAGTTCTTTGAAAACAATGTATAATCTACTTTACCAATCTTAAAGCCATTTTCAATTAAGAAATCTCTAAGAAACTCATACCAAGCTCTAGGAGCTTGTTTGAGGCCGTAGAGAGCCTTACGCAATTTAAAGACGTGGTTGGGGAACTCTTCATCTTCAAATCCGGGGGTTGCTCCACATACACCTCCTCCTTGATTGGTCCGTTGAGGAAGGCACTTTTCACATCCATTTGATAAAGCTTCAAATCATGGTGAGTAGCATATGCAAGTAATATTCTAATAGATTCAAGTCTAGCTACGGGAGCAAATGTTTCATCGAAATCCAAACCTTCGACTTGTGAATACCCTTTGGCCACAAGTCGGGCCTTATTCCTTTTCACCACCCCGTGTTCGTCTTGTTTGTTGCGGAAGACCCATTTGGTGCCGACGACGTTGAACTTGGGTCTTTTGACTAGTTTCCACACCTCGTTCCGTTTGAAGTTGTTGAGTTCTTCTTGCATGGCCACTACACAATCCGGATCCTTCAATGCATCCTCAACCCTGCGCAGTTCCAAAAAGGATACAAACGAATAATGCTCACAAAAAATAGCTATGCAAGATCTAGTGGTTACTCCCTTTTGGATGTCACCGATGATGTTGTCGATTGGGTGATCCCTTTGGACGCATTGGTGTACTCTTGGGTGTGGCACTTGCGGTCTTGAATCTTCATGGTCATCTTCTTCTCCCCCTAGATGGTTGCCCTCATTGACTTGTTTATCATTTTTGTCTTCTTCAGGTTGATCTTGTATGGAGGCTCCCCCTTGATCATTGGCCTCCTCTTGTGGTTCATCTTCCTCATGCATATGTAGAGGTGGTTCTTGTGGTTGAATTTTGCCCAATGCCATTCTTCTCGGTGCTTGGCAAGGAGCTTCTTCTCTTTCTAACACACATGGATCAACTTGCTCCTTTTGGGTTCCGTTAGTTTCATCAAACACTACATCCCATGCTACTTCAACAAGTTCGAAGGTCTTGTTGAAGACACGATAGGCGTAAGAGTTCGAATCATAACCAAGCAAGAAACCTTCATTGGAATTCGAAGCAAACTTTGAAGTCCTAGGCTTCGTGTTCAAAACATAGCATTTAGAACCGAAAACTCGAAAATATGAAATATTAGGCTTGTTACCGGTGAGTAGCTCATATGATGTCTTCTTGAGTAGTCGATGGAGGTAGAGTCGGTTTATGGCGTGGCAAGCGGTGTTAACCGCTTCCGCCCAAAACCGATCGGAGGTCTTGTATTCATCGAGCATTGTTCTCGCCATCTCTATGAGGGTTCGGTTCTTCCTTTCGACAACTCCGTTTTGTTAAGGGGAGTAAGGTGCTGAAAACTCATGCTTTATGCCTTCTTCGTCTAGGTACTCCCCAACTTAGGTGTTCTTGAACTCCGTTCCGTTGTCGCTTCGAATGTTCTTGATCGTCAATGAAAACTCATTTTGAGCATGCTTGAAAAACTTCTTCAAGGTTCCTTGCGTTTCTGTCTTATCATGTAAAAAGAAAACCCAAGTGAAGTGAGAAAAATCATCAGCAACTACTAAGCCATATTTGTTACCGTCGATGCTTATGTAAGCAATTGGACCGAAAAGATCCATGTGAAGTAACTCGAGCGGTCTTGTTGTAGTCATGACATTCTTCGCGGGATGAGGTGCTCCAACTTGCTTCCCGGCTTGGCACGCGCTACAAGGCCTGTCTTTCTCAAAAACAACATCCTTCAAACCTCAGATGTGATCGCCCTTGAGGAGTTTTTGAAGGTTCCTCATACCAACATGCGCTAGCCGTCTATGCCACAACCACCCCATGTTGGTCTTTGCAATCAAGCATGTGTCAAGTTCGGATTTATCTTTGTTGAAGTCAACAAGGTAAAGATTTCCCTTTAACATACCCTTGAATGCAATGGAACCATCACCCTTCTAGAGACGGTCACGCCCTCATTAGTGAACAAGCAATTATAACCTTTGTCACATAATTGAGATATGGACAACAGGTTATAATCTAAGAAATCAACATGTAACACATGAGAAAGAGTATGTTGAGATGATATGGCAATTTTACCAGTACTGATCACCTTTCCTTGACTATTGTCTCCAAAATAGATGCCCTTGCTTGGATCCTCATTTTCTTCATATTCAACGAACATTCTTCTTTCTCCGGTCATATGGTTGGTGCAACCACTGTCTAGCACCCATTTTGATCCACTGGATGAATAGGCCTACAAAAACAAATCATGCCTTGGTTTTAGATACCCAAGCTTGCTTGGGTCCTTTGAGGTTAGTTACAAGAGATTTGGGCACCCACACATGAGACTTGGTGTTCCTATGGCGTGGCCAAACATAATGAGCATAAATTTTACCAGAATTACTTCTCATTAAAACATAAGATGCGTCAAAGGTTCTAAATAGCGACTGTTGTTGTTTATAAATAGAACTAGTCCGGGTCACCAGACTTGTCCGGAGGTCCGGACTTGTCCGTGCCGGTGCCGGACTAGTCCGATGTTCCCGTGTGTTGATTTTTTTGGACTTCCTAGCTTGAGAGGAATTTCACTTTACAAAGACAATGCTCTCCTTGTTATTCTTATGACTTCTAGCATTTTGCTTTCCACCATAGGAATACCCAATGCCATATTTGATATTAGGAGGTCTTGCGGCCAAGTATGCACTACGTGCATATTTGCCCTTCTCCTTGTCAAATATGCCACTTTGGGTAGGATGCTTATCCTTGGTAGAGATTGACTTGTCTTTCAAGATAGTGTCAACTTTACCACATGCACAAGTGGAAGCAGTTTCAGTTTTAAGGGGTTGAGAAGGCGAGCTTGAAGAGGATGAAGGGTCACTTTGCTTGAGTGACTCAACTTGTACCTCAAAGATCTTGTTAACCTTGATTAGGTTAGCAAGTTCATCCTTGATTGTAGCATTTGAGTCGCTTAACTCCAAGCAAGCTTCCTTGCTTGAAGCTAACTTAAGCTCTAGTGACTTGTTTCGCTCCTTTTCAAGTACAAGAAGTATGTCAAGTTCAAGATATTCCTTCTTTTGGGAGATAATTATATCTTCTTGATGGTTTATCAACTTCTCCTTCTCAACAAGCTGATCAAGTAGAAATTTCATTTTCGCATCTATTTTCTTATCTAAGCCAATGAGCATATATCCATTATCACTAGCAATTTCACTATCACTAGAGTAGGAATGCAAGGAAGAGGATTTGGTTGTTACCTTTCGTTTACCTTCCTTTGCCATGAGGCAAGTGCCATTCCCCTTCCATGCGCTGAGAGTGGGGAAGAGAGTAGACTTCTTGGATGTCTTCTCGATGGCTATGCTAGCCATCTCCTCTTCTTCTTCGGATTAGGACTCATCATTTGAGTCCCACTCCTTCCCTAGATGCGCTTGTTCAACTTGCTTCTTCTTCTTGAAGAATTTCTGGGGTTTAGGCTTTGTTTCCTTGGTCTTCTTCTTGTTTTCTTCATACGGGCAATCAACTATAAAGTGGTCATATTCACCACAGTTATAGCATGCCCGACTCAACTTCGGTCTTGATTTTTCCTTGTACTTCCCTTCACTTGATTTAGCGCCTTGTCTTTTCTTCATCACTCTTTTGAATTTCTTCATGAATAGTATCATGTCATATTCATCCAAGTCGCTGCTCTCATCGTCGCTATCCTCTTCTTGTTGAGCTTCTCGAGCTTCTTTGCACAAGGGCTTGAGAGTCGACTTTAAAGCGACCCTTTCTTCTTTGCCGAGGTGAGGTTGGCAATCTCTTTGACATGCTTCGCCTGCTTTTCCATTATCTCAAAGTTGATGATCTTCCCAAGTAGCTCATCCGGGGTCATTATCTTGTACCTGGGGCTTTCTCTAATCATCGAGCATAAGGTGACATTGCGAGGCATGAAAGCTCTAAGGATGAGCTTCACCACTTCGTGGTCATTCCACTTCTTGCTTCCGTATGCTCGAACCTTGTTGATGAGTGTCTTTAAGCGGTTGTACATGTCTTGTGGCGACTCATCTTCTTCAATGGCGAATCTTCCCAACTCGCCTTCAATCATTTCAATATTTGCTTCTCGCACATGACGATCGCCTTTATGTGCGGTTTGCAATGTATCCCATATCTCCTTTGCAATCTTGAGTCCATCCACCATTGTGAACTCGTCTCGACTAAGTGATGATGTGATGACTGCAGTAGCTTGGGTATTTCGATGGATTGCTTGCTCTTGGCTAGGTGTGAGCTCCTCATCATCGTCGGGGATATCTATTCCTGTAACCACAATGTGCCACAAGCTTGGATTGAGTGAGATCAAGTGCATATTCATGTTTTGCCTCCACATTGAGTAGTCATTGCCATCAAAGTGTGGGGCTTTTCCAAGTGGAATAGATAGATAATGATTATTGTTAGAATTTAAGCGATCATAATTAAAAGGATATCGGGAGTAGTCGGTGTGACTACTCCCCTTCTTATTCTTCTCGTCTTTGATCTTCACTTTTCCCTTGGAGAGGGTTTTCTTTCTTAGGAGTGCCTTGAGTTCCAGTGTCTCCTCATCGTCATCCTCGAAGTATTGAATAGCCTCGAGGAGCCTCTCCAATTTCTGGTTATTTTCTTCTTCAACCTTCTCTTGGTTGATGATCTTGTGTACTTCCTTCATGTTCGACATGTTCTCTTCGAGCAATTAGTCTTCTTTTGAAGAGTCCTGCTCTAATACCAATTGAATGTGGCCTAGAGGGGGGGGTGAATAGGCCTTTTTGATTTTTAGTCGAAACCTGCAACACTTAACAAACTGATCAAATCCCAAGATATCAGACTAGTCCGGTAGAGTGCGGACTAGATTGAACAAGCTTGATCGATTATCTCGATCCTAGACTGTATGCAACGAAAAAGTACTTGTAATTGAGTGTCACACTACTATGAACTGGGGATGTACCACAAGTTAATCTTATATTCAATGTTTCAATGTAATGTAAACAAGATTGATTGAAACCCTATGTAAGACCTATGTGTGCTGAATACATTGGCTTGTAGTGAATACACTTGGCTTTGATGATAAAAGTTTCGAATATCATCAAAACACCTTTTTATCAAGGTCCGACTCTAGCTCTGAGCTACAGCAAGGTCCGACAGAAGGTCCGGCTTGGTTTGGGTAGCTCCGGTTACGTTTGATGCTAGGTCCGACTTCTTGGTAAGGTCCGACCAGCTTTGGTAAGCTCCGGTGAGCTTTATCTTTAGCTCCGGCATGTCTTTGATAGCTCCGATATATATTTGATAGCTCCGGCATGCTTTTGCTAAGCTTCAATGTACTTTGTCTAGCTCCAGTTTTGGGTTGACTAGTTTTGACTAGTTTTTGGTAAGCTCCGGTGCTAGGATCTACTAGTTTTGGTAAGCTCCGGCAGGTGCTTCATTGTACTAGTAAGCTCCGGGTCAAGCTCCGGCTTGCTGTGGAATGGTCCGGAACTTGACCGCAATACTTCTGCTTTTCATTCGCAAAGTTTTGAACTTGCTTTATATCTTGGAAAGATTGCTTAGTATTCATTTGCTAAGTTTTTGGTGCGTTTTGGTTGATATGGATAATATTGTGTTACCGTGGTTTTGCAACATGCTTATGTGAGGTTCTCACGTAAGGTGTTGTGTTCGGAACTGACGTGAGTCAAGTCGAAGACTTGGGCTCGTATGGATTGGTTGTTTATTCATGTGCAGGTGTTGCTTGAGTTCTAGACATGGCTGGTAACGGGATCCATTGGACTAGTCTCAGGGAGGAGATGAGGTTCCAACAACCAAATTCAGGAGGAATTGTGGTTGAGCTGATTAGGAGGTTGCACAACATGTATAAATCGAGAACAATGCATATGAAGGTATCGTGGACGTCGTTGGAAGATGTTTGCACATATGCAAGGAGTGCATGGACGTGGCTACATGGTTCCGAGATGTGATGAAGAGATGTGGACGTAAAGAATTGGTCGGAAAGGTCCAACCGACTAGGTTATGGACTCAGGCTGCGGCTGAGTCGGGTTTGTCTCAAATATGGAAAGATTTGAGTTGGTTATGATAGGATTTCGTGTGGGTCACAAATTTGAGTTGTTTAGGAATGTGGGATACGTTCCTAAGGTGTTTGGCTTAAGATTGCTTCTATCTGCGTATAGAAGAATCTTGAGCAGTTATGGAAAGTTACGATTTGTGATCTGAGTAGGATTGGAGTCCTAGTTGATATTGGGTTGGCCTAAGGGCTGGTTATATAAGCAAGGGAGCTCAGAGCTCGTGGTGCACGACTTTGGGGCTGTTCCTCTTGTTTTCTGTTGAATAAAATTCGTAGTTTGAAGGAACTTTTGTGCCTTGTTCGTCCGACTTGTTCCAGACAAATTTTACTCGTCGAGTTTCTGGACAGCACTACCTTTCGTCGGTGGTTTTATCATAACTCGAGTTTTACAGAACCAATTGACATGATTCTTTTTGGTTTGTACTCACAACTTGATTGTCTATCATCTATAAAAATTTTACGGTCATTGGATTTGTGGTCTATGATCTACACGAGTTTCTTTGCAGCGTTCCAGAACTGTTTTTTCTCGGGTAGGGCAGATTAACCATTGTTTGATCTTTCGATCATAACTTGAGTTTTCCTCGACGGATTTGAGTGATTCTTTTTGTGTTGTCTTCGTGACTTGATTCTCTCTGATATCTATCACTTTTGTCACGGTGAAACACGTTTAGATTAGTATCACACACGATTTCTTTCACAGATCGTTTTCTGCCGAAAGGGTTTGAGGTTTAATTGTTTCCGCTGCGTAAGATTTTTAAATCTACCATTCACCCCCCTATGGTAGCTTTTCACGTGATCTTCGATCCTACAATTGGTATCAGAGCCACGGTGCTCTAATCTTTGTGATTTGCACGTGTTTTTGACTAATCATCATGGAGAAGTACTCCGCCAAACCTTGTGTGTTTGCTGGTATTGATTTTCAGGTTTGGAAGGCACGCATGGAGGCTTTCATCCAGGCACAAGGCTTTGCAATATGGGAGAAGGTATATAAGCCTTACGAAGTGCCATCAAACGATCAAGTTACAGCTACAAATCTGAGAGATGTCGACAACAACAACAAGGCTCGGAACTTGATCATACAAGGATTAACTCAAAGCGACTTCGACCGTGTTGCACACCTCCGATCTGCATACAATGTGTGGAAAGAACTTTGTGACTACCACGAAGGATCCAACACGATCAAAGAGGTAAGGCAAGACATGTTCAAGAAAGAATACATGCGCTTCGAGATGCAACCCGGTGAGTCTATTGATGACCTTTTTGCTCGCTTTAATAAGATTCTCAGCAACTTGCGTAGTGTCAATGTTAATTTTTCAGATGCTGAAAATGCTAGGCAATTGCTAAGTGCATTAGACATGTCAATTTGGGAGATGAAAGTGACATCTATTCGTGAATCTACAGTCATGAGTACACTTACTTTAGATGTGCTATATTCCAAGCTAAAAACTCATGAAATTGATATAATATCACATAAGAACCCCAACAAGTCTATTGCTTTTGTTTCTCAACGTGATATGCCTAGCTCCGGTCAATCTTCATCTTGTAGTACACTTGCTTTGTTGTCCTCTCTAACCCTTGAACAGATTGAGGAGTTTCCAGAGGAGGAGCTAGCACTTCTCTCTACGAGGTTCTCAAAAGCATTGCAAAATGTGAACTAAAAGGAGAGGAAGCTCCGAACCTCAACAATGCTTCGAATGTGGTAAGACAGGACATTTTCGTTCAGATTGCCCTAACCTTTCAGGTCCTACTTCCCGGGATGAAAAGAAAACAAGAACGAAGCACTCCTCTGCAAAAGATACAAAGAAAAAGAAGGGTACCATAGGACGCAAGATGATTAACAGCTTCATCACCGCACTTCAAGAACTTAGTTCAAGTGATGTAGACTTTGAAAGTGATGAAGATGATGACGATCTGGCCAATTTATGCTTCATGGCGGGCTAAACAAGATGAAGATCAAGTCAGGAGGATGCAGAACAGAACAGTGAAGACGATGAGGTATGTTCTACCTGCAATGAAATGTGTGATGCTATTTCTCGTGCAACTATTATTGTCAAGAAAAAGGACAAAAAGCTTAGGGATAATGCTGCTAAAATGGAATCACTAGAATCTGAAATTAACCGTTTAAAAACTTTGATTCCTAGTGATGATGCATGTCCCTCATGTGACTTAATCTATGAACAATTGTCCACATTAAGAAGTGCACATTCCTCCACTCTAGATAGACTTGATGAAGAAATTGAAAAGAACAGAGAGCTTGCTGCACTTAATGATAAAAACTTGAAAGATGCTAGTTGTTCTACAATTGATTTGCATTGTTCTACTTGTGATGATCTTGATAAGAAACTACAGGATGCTATGAATGAAATTTCTATATTGAACAATGCTTTACGTTCTCATGAAGTTAAATTTTGTTCCAATTGCAAACTAAAAGGAAAAACTTCATGTGAAAATTGCCTTGATCTGTCCAACAAACTTGATGACATGCATAGGACATTAGATCGGTTTTGTAATGGGAAAAAAAACCTAAACTTACTACTGAATTCTTCCAAGTCTTGCAATGATAAAACTGGTTTAGGTTTTGATTCTCATGCTCATGCTAAGGCACATCCACCTAAAATTGTAAAGTAATTAGGAAGTGGTTTGATTCAAACAGTTCCTAAATAAAAAAGAGTGGTTTTCAAATTTGCAGGAGTGTTGCCTCATTCGGTTTCAAATAAAAATATTGCTTGCTCATCTAGACATGAACACAAAGTTAAATTTCATTGTACCTACTGTGGTAGAAATGGTCATGTCATAGATTTTTGTTATAGACTAGCTAAACAACAGAAAAAGGAAAGAGTGATTGCTAGATCTTATAACTTTCATGCAATTAGAAAAACACAACCTGCTTTAGTGAGTCAGAAATTTGAAAAGGTAGCTTCCGGACCTTCTGGTAAGAAATCCGCAACAGCAGCTCCGGTAGTTCCGATAGCTCCCGGACCTTCTGTTGTTTCCTTAGGAGCTTCAGCCTTGTCTTTTGGAACTGCTGCTTTTACCTCCGGAGCTACTGTTTTTTGTGCTAAACGAGTTAAGAGTAGAAAATCTCAAACCTTGACTCATAAACCTGCTGTTTTGTCTTAGCTTTCGCGTGTTTTTCCTGCTGCACGTCGCGTGACTCAGTACTGGATTCCTAAATGCCTTTTGACTAACCCTAGTATTGAGTCATCGACGTATTGTGCTTTTACGTAGGTTACACGTTTGAGGAAGGAGAACATTTGGATTGTGGATTCTGGTTGCTCACGCCACATGACCGGTAACAAAGATTGGTTCTCCTACCTCTCTTTTGTGTCACGTGTAGAGAATGTTACTTTTGCCGATAATTCTTCAACTCCTATAATTGCTAAGGGTTCGGTTAGAGTAAATGATCACTACACTTTGAAGGATGTGGCACTTGTCAAAAATTTGAAATACAACTTGCTTTCTGTTGCACAATTGCTAGATGAAAAATCTAGAAATTATTTTCAATAAAAACTACTGCAAAGTTGTAGGTTCAAATAGTGAGCTTATTTTTAACATGTCTCGGTTTGGAAGAGTTTTTAAAGCTGATTTTGATATGTCTTCCTCTAAGCATAGGTGTCTAGTTGCTAATGATTCAAAGGACTTATATTTTTGGCATCGTAGACTTGGTCACGTAGTCTTTGATCACCTAACACGTGTTAGTGCTCTTGATCGCATACGTGGGCTGCCTAAGCTTAAAGGGGACAAAGAAATTGTGTGCTCTTCTTGTAGACATGCTAAGATGGTTGCAGGTTCACATACTCCTCTCACAATGATCATGACAACTGAAACATGTCAACTTTTGCATCTTGACACCATAGGACCTTCACGTGTTCAATCCTTCGGAGGTAAATGGTATGTTCTTGTTATTGTTGATGATTATTCTATATACTCTTGGGTTTACTTTATGGCGTCTAAGAATGAAGTTTTTAGTCACTTTAGAACTTTATTTCTTAGATTATCAATTGATCACCCAGGATCATTAAAAGCAATTAGAAGTGATAACGGAACTGAATTTAAAAATCAATTTTTTGATCACTTTTGTGCTGAAAATAGAATAGATCATCAATTCTCTTCACCATATGTACCTCAACAAAATGGTATTGTAGAAAGAAAGAATAGAACCTTAGTTGAGATGGCTAGGACTATGCTTGATGAATATCAAACTCCTAGAAAATTTTGGGCTGATGCATTAGCAACCGCTTGTTATGTCTCAAATCGTGTTTTCTTGTGTGCTAAGCTAGGTAAAACACCATATGAGCTCCGGTTTGGACATAGTCCTAGTGTTACACACTTTCGGGTCTTTGGTTGCAAATGCTTTGTTAAGAAACATGGTAATCTTGATAAATTTGAACCTAGATCTATTGATGACATGTTTCTTGGTTATCCATCTCATACTAGAGGCTACCGTGTGCTTTTACTTGACACTAACAAAATTGTGGAGACTTGTGAAGTGTCTTTTGATGAAGCTAGTCCAGGTACTAGCTCTGATGTTGCAGGACCAGATCCGTATCCTCAGGGGGAGGGTATTTTCGAAGATGAAGAAGAGCCGGTGATATTGCCTGGTAGTTCCGGAGTTGACACGTGTCCAGCTCTGGACATTGAACAAGCTCCGGCTATCACCTATGCTGGTCCTGATTGTCCACAAGTCTCAAGCTCATCAATCTACGATGAACCTAATGAAGAAGAAGCTTGTGAGACATCTGTTCCCCTATGTTTTTACAAAGATCATCCCCCACAACAGATGATTGGAAGCTTGCACGAACGAGTCACACGGTCCAGGTTTTGCGATCCAAACTCTCATGCTCATTCTGCTTTTGTTGCTTCTTTTGAACCCAAAGATATATCACACGCACTCACTAATGAATCTTGGATTATTGCCATGCAAGAAGAGTTAGAAAATTTTGAAAGAAATAATGTTTGGAAACTTGTACCTCCACCTCAAGGTCACACTTTAATTGGAACTAAATGGGTATTTAAAAATAAACAAAGTGAGGATGGGGTTGTGGTTAGGAATAAGGCAAGGTTGGTTGCTCAAGGTTTCACTCAAGTTGAAGGTCTAGATTTTGATGAAACTTTTGCTCCCGTCGCTAGATTAGAAGCCATAAGAATTTTGTTAGCTTTTGCAGCATCTAAAGGTTTTAAGCTATTTCAAATGGATGTTAAAAGTGCTTTTCTTAATGGCTACATAGATGAGGAGGTTTATGTCAAACAACCACCGGGTTTTGAAAATCCAAATTTTCCTAATCATGTTTACAAACTGTCCAAAGCCTTATACGGTCTCAAACAAGCCCCTAGAGCATGGTATGATAGGTTAAAAGCATTCTTACTTGAAAAGGGGTTTACCATGGGCAAGGTTGATAAAACTCTTTTTGTGCTTAAGCATGGCAATGACTCATTATTCGTTCAAGTGTATGTGGATGATATTATCTTTGGTTGTCCTTCTCATGATCTTGTGTCCAAGTTTTCAGCAATGATGAGTTCCGAATTCGAAATGAGTATGATGGGTGAACTCACTTACTTTTTGGGGCTGCAAATCAAGCAAACCAAGGAGGGTACCTTTGTGCATCAAACGAAGTATACCAAAGACCTCCTAAGGCGCTTCAACATGGACAGAAGCAAGCCTCTTCGGACACCAGTGGGAACAACAACAACACTTGAACTTGATGAAGATGGTGAACCCGTGGATCAAAAAGAATATAGAAGCATGATTGGATCACTTTTGTACCTCACGGCATCAAGACCGGACATACAATTCAGCGTATGTCTTTGTGCACGGTTTCAAGCTTCCCCACGTGTTTCACATCGTCAAGCCGTCAAAAGGATTCTCAGGTACTTACATGGAACCCAAGAATTTGGCATTTTTCTTCCTTCTTCCTCAACCGTTACTTTGAAAGCTTTTTCGGATGCTGATTTTGGGGGTTGTAGGATTGATAGGAAAAGTACTTTCGGTGCTTGTCATTTTCTTGGTAATTCTCTCGTTGCTTGGTCCTCTAGAAAACAAAATTCAGTTGCACAATCCACAGCCGAATCTGAATATGTAGCTGCTGCTAGTGCTTGCTCACAAATTCTTTGGATTGTTCAAACACTTAAGGACTATGGGGTTGATCTAGATAGTGTTCCACTATTCTGTGATACCACTAGTGCCATTTGCATTGCTAAAAACCCTGTGCAACATTCTAGAACTAAGCACATTGACATTAGGTATCACTTTCTCCGAGATAATGTTGAAAAAGGAAACATTGTGCTTCACCATGTAGATACCGAACAACAATTGGCTGACATTTTTACAAAACCTTTGGATTTCACTCGTTTTTGTTACATTCGTAGTGAAATAGGGGTTATGCATCCTCATGGCTTAAATTGAGGGGGAGTTTTTGAAACTTGGGAAGTCTATGTGTGAATCTGAAATTAAAATAATATGAGCATAGTATTTCATTCATATATAACTTTGTGATTCCTTTTAAATGCTGAAAGTTCTTACTACATTACTCATGTTATACATTTTGTAGTTTTTGCTATGTCTAGTAATTGGAATAATTACTTACACTAAAACTGGTCATGGTCGAACTTTCTTGCTGTTTTGAACTTGTTACATGTTCACAAGTGCTTTTAATCATTAAGAATTAATCAAGTCATCAACTACATGTTGAGTTTTTATGAACAAATATAAATTGAGAAAAGATCAAGAGAATATGCATGCATCGCACTTCTTCTTTTGAGATAGCTTATCATTGCACCTAGATATAAACTTGGAAGAAGTTGTGTATGACTAAAACCATGTCCTTAAGCTTCTGATTGTCAAATGACATAGGCTTGGCTTGGTTGGTTAGAATAAGGCAGATGCGCATATAATCTCTTGCAAATATCATATGATCTAAATTTATGCTTTGAAAAATAATAAAATGCAGCAACTAGTGTCATGCTATCAAGTTTTGAGATAGTTAAGTTTGTGAGATCATGACTTGCTTAAATTGAAAATTACATATGATCTCTAGCATGGCTTACACTACTTTATGTATCTCATTGATGTGATAGTGTAAGTTGCTTGATAGTATGACTTGGATGAGCTTTGTTTTATATGAATATGTTATAATATGCTCATAACAATTAAAATTTCTCTTTTAACTTGCTGAATACATTGTCAAAGGGGGAGAGATTAATCACACATTCAAAAAGGGAAAGATAATGTGCATGGGGAGAGATGATAAAGGGGGAGAGATATGTGAATTTTGAATTTTTGCTTTTCTTCTCATTTTATTTCTGATTTACAAAAGGGGAGAAATTGTTTTCAAAACTTTTATTGAAAATAAGACAATGTTCGGATTTTAAATGGTGTTGCCAATGCATTCATCAAGGGGGAGATTGTAAGACCTATGTGTGCTGAATACATTGGCTTGTAGTGAATACACTTGGCTTTGATGATAAAAGTTTCGAATATCACCAAAACACCTTTTTAACAAGGTCCGACTCTAGCTCTGAGCTACATCAAGGTCCGATGGAAGGTCCGACTTGGTTTGGGTAGCTCCGGTTACGTTTGATGCTAGGTCCGACTTCTTGGTAAGGTCCGACCAGCTTTGGTAAGCTCCGGTGAGCTTTATCTTTAGCTCTGGCATATATTTGATAGCTCTGACATGCTTTTGCTAAGCTCCGACATACTTTGTCTAGCTCTGGTTTTGGGTTGACTAGTTTTGACTAGTTTTTGGTAAGCTCCGGTGCTAGGATCTACTAGTTTTGGTAAGCTCCGACAGGTGCTTCATTGTACTAGTAAGCTCTGGGTCAAGCTCCGGCTTGCTGCGGGATGGTCCGGAACTTGACCGCAATACTTCTGCTTTTCATTCGCAAAGTTTTGAACTTGCTTTATATTCTTGGAAATATTGCTTAGTATTCATTTGCTAAGTTTTTGGTGCGTTTTGGTTGATATGGATAATATTGTGTTACTGTGGTTTTGCAACATGCTTATGTGAGGTTCTCACGTAAGGTGTTGTGTTCGGAACTGACGTGAGTCAAGTCGAGGACTTGGGCTCGTATGGATTGGTTGTTTATTCATGTGCAGGTGTTGCTTGAGTTCAAGACATGGCTGATAACGGGATCCATTGGACTAGTCTCAGGGAGGAGATGAGGTTCCAACAACCAAATTCAGGAGAAATTGTGGTTGAGCTGATCAGGAGGTTGTGCAGCATGTATGAATCGAGAACAATGCATATGAAGGTATCGTGGACGTCGTTGGAAGATGTTTGCACGTATGCAAGGAGTGCATGGACGTGGCTACATGGTTCCGAGACGTGATGAAGAGATGTGTACGTAAAGAATCGGTCGGAAAGGTCCAACCGACTAGGTTATGGACTCAGGCTGCGGCTGAGTCGGGTTTGACTCAAATATGGAAAGATTTGAGTTGGTTATGATAGGATTTCGTGTGGGTCAAGAATTTGAGTTGTTTAGGAATGTGGGATACGTTCCTAAGGTGTTTGGAAGTCTTAAGATTGCTTCTATCTGCGTATAGAAGAATCTTGAGCAGTTATGGAAAGTTACGATTCGTGATCTGAGTAGGATTGGAGTCCTAGTTGATATTGGGTTGGCCTAAGGGCTGGTTATATAAGCAAGGGAGCCCAGAGATCGTGGTGCACGACTTTGGGGCTGTTCCTCTTGTGTTCTATTGAATAAAATTCGTAGTTTGAAGGAACTTTTGTGCCTTGTTCGTCCGACTTGTTCCAGACAAATTTTACTCGTCGAGTTTCTGGACAGCACTACCTTTCATCGGTGGTTTTATCATAACCCGAATTTCACGGTCATTGGATTTGTGGTCTATGATCGACACGAGTTTCTTTGCAGCGTTCCAGAACTGTTTTTTCTCGGGTAGGGCAGATTAACCATTGTTTGATCTTTCGATCATAACTTGAGTTTTCCTCGACGGATTTGAGTGATTCTTTTTGTGTTGTCTTCATCACTTTATTCTCTCTAATATCTATCACTTTTGTCACGGTGAAACACGTTTATATTAGTCTCACACACGATTTCTTTAACAGATCGCTTTCTGCCAAAAGGGTTTGGGGTTTAATTGTTTCCGCTGCGTAAGATTTTTAAATCTACCATTCACCCCCCATCTGGTAGATTTTCACGTGCTCTTCGATCCTACACCCTAGATAGATATGAAGAGTAAGAACGATGTGCGCAAAGTAAGAACACAAGCTCTTTATCCCGTGGTTCGGTTCACACAGAGGCAACCAACGTCCACTTTGAGGAGTCCACAAAAGGACCGGGTCTTCTCCAACCCTACCCTCTTCAGATCTTCACGGAGGCCAATCCTTTTCACTAATCACAAAGGGCAAATAACCGAATTCAAGGGGCCTTCTCACAAGTTGAGGGATCCCCAAGATTACAAGATGATCACCACCAGAAACACACTCTTAAGATTACAATGAAAACCACAGGAGTGTGTTAGGGAATCAAACCAAGAGCTCAATGAGTGAAGAACCGTGTCTCTCCTTGGATCCAAAGTGTATCCTCAAAGGATTAAGCTTTCTTACATTGTATTGCGTGGAGAGATGAGTTTTCTAGACTCTTGGAGGGTGTGACGACACAGGGTGTCGAGAGTGGTGAAAGATGGGCCGTGCACACCTATTTATATGGGGTTTCCAAAAGTTACTGTTAGGGTTTAGAAAGATCAGACTAGTCCAGGGTGGACACCGGACTAGTACGGTGTGCTGCGTGTAGGAAACTCTAGGTGTCCCGAAATATCGGACTTGTCCGGCGCGAGAGCGGACTAGTCCGATTTGGTTCTGGAAATGTTCGGACTAGTCCGATGAGTATCGGACTTGTCCGGATAGGTGAATCCATAAGTGAATTTGGGGAACAAGTCCGCAATTGGAGGACTTATCCGATTTAGGTCAGAGGGATTTCGGACTAGTCCGTGCTAACATCGGACTTGTCCGATTGACATCAGAAAGATATCAGACTAGTCTATTGTGTTATCGGACTTGTCCGATTTCGTGCAACTTGTGAAGTGTTTGGGGGACTAGTCCGCACTGGGGAGGACTAGTACGATTCTAGTCAGAGAGATATCAGACTAGTCCATGATGATATCAGACTAGTCCGGTCAATGAAAAACTAGACTGTGAGGATAAGTCTGCATTGTGAGGACTTGTCCAATCTGGTACAGAAAGATATCAGACTAGTCCAGGGTCAGTCGGACTAGTCCGGTCCTGTATGACTTTGTGCAATGTGTTAGATTATTTGTGCTTGAGCTCTTGGGGTGTGTTTCCTTAACACACTCCATACATAATGATCTACTACACTTGTTTCTTGAGCTCTTTTCTGCATTGCTTCTCATTCTCCTTTCTTTTTGGCACTTTGTTCATTCTCTCATTACAATCTGTGCTCATCTCAACAATGTGGTTAGAATCTCATTTGCTTATCATAAATCAACCAAAACCCACAAGGGATTCCTAGATGCACTTTCATCCTAGGTACCTCGCCTCCCAACAGGGACAAGGATCGAGGGTGCCACATGTCCAAGAGACCCGAACCCGCCAGCCTCAGATGGGAGGTCTGGGGTGCCCACAAGACATCCCGAAGGTTGCACTCAACTCCACATTGACGACAAGCTCCAAGACAACCACGTATCCAGCGGGACGGGACCCGACCTCCTCCGCAGAGGTGAGCACCCAAGCTATCATGTGGCACATGAAGTCAAGAACCAACCTCTCTCACAGATACAAGCACCCAAGCTGGGGGGAAGATATGGCTTCCCCCGCGGAGGTGAGCTCCCTAGCTGCCACGTGGCCCGCGAGACGGGCGTGGCCTCCACCATGGCAGAGAGCTCCCCAGCGGCCGCATGGTCAATCCACTTGCCCTTCGCAGATAGTGAGGAAGTTAAGAGGGCGGTACGACTTGTCTCCGTCAAGCGTTGAAGATACCCGGCTTCCCCAGACGCATGGTGCGGCGCACGCCTAATGTCAGGTACCGCTACGACTAATCGCATCATAGTGAAGGTGCCGCGGGCCTATCCAACTCCGCCAAGTGGGTAGCTTACGGTGCCAGAGACATTTGGATGCGACATTCCCTGCCAATGACTGCAACAGCGCGTGGGCTACCGACGACCCGGGCGGCAAGTCAGTGAGTCCTCAAGTTCGCGGTCAGAGCAAGCTTACAGAAGAAGCCTTAGATCTTTTGGGATAAGATCGCCCCGAGACCACCTGTCGGGCCCCAGGACCCCACTTGTAAGGCATCCAGTCTTGGTTATAAAGGCCTGGACGACCAGCAATACAAGTACTAGACTCAGAATCCCTGATACACCCACATACGCGTACACACTCACCAAGCAATGCAATCCACCGTGGAGTAGGGTGTTATGCTCCTTACGGCCCAAACCACGTAAAAACAACTATCTCATAATCTTCCGCTAGAACACTAGTTTGAGGCATAAGCCCCGCCGAACAAGAACCTCCACGGGCTGCTCCTTAGCAGATCCGGGGGAAGTGTCGCATTTACCCTTCGACATTTGGCGCGCCAGGTAGGGGCTTTTTCCCTCAAAAAAGTGGTAGCGCTTTCACCACCATGGTGTTCATCAGGCCCGTGGAAGGCGGTTTCCAAGGCCGTCGCCCGGTGACCAGATCCGTCGCTCTAGTGGCACGCTCTGGTCCATCTTACCCCCGTGTAGGTATGACTGGCCAAGGTAGCACGCCGGGACACGCCCTGGCTTAGTTGGCTCCCCCAACAGTGAGCCCAGAGAATGCTTTGGCGGTGGCCAGAGCTCTCCTCCACCACCTATCGTCGCTGAACTCCTCTCATGGGGCAGCTCAGCAGTGGGTCCAAGACATCGACCACCTCGTCGTCACAGCCATCAACTCCCCCAACAAGGGAAGGCGCCTCGTGTCGCTGTCGCGCACACCGTCCATCGACCATCACACTGCCAACTCCTGCTCCTCCAAGCCTACGAGCGTTGGCCAGCTTCCCATGGAGGACCTCAGGGCCGAGCTTGACCGTCGTCAAGCTCACATGGACGGCCACGTCATCATCGAGTGGCAGCGAGAGAGGCAGTGCAACCTCGACGCCGAATATGGCACTCAATGCCCTGTTCACGAGGCATCTTCCGTCCAAGGTGCATCGCAGGTAAACCCTCCGCCACCTGATCTGGAGCACGTCGGCTCGACAACCCCCCTACAGTACTTGGTGCAGCAGGGTGTACAACAACAGTACTTGGCACAACCAGTACCATTGCAACAGCACATGGCACAACCAGTGCCACAGCAGCAGGTCCAGCAAGTGCCGCATGTTGGGCAGCAGATCCCCACGGGGTATGCTGTCCCATATGTCTCTCCGACGAAGCCCGTCGGAGGCTGCGCGGCGTTGGCTCCGCACCTCCACTTGGCGATGTGGCCACGCAAGTTCCGGCCACATATCCCAGAGAGGTTTGATGAAAGCATTAATCTGGCAGAGTTCCTGCAGATCTACACCACGACGCTCCTTTCTGCGGGAGCAGATGATACCATCCTGGCAAACTACTTCCCAGTCGCCCTGACTGGGTCAGCCCGCTCATGGCTGATGAACCTTCCCGAGGGTTCTATAACTCTTGGGATGAGCTGTGCCGGTAGTTCACGACGAACTTTGTCATCTCTTACACGCGCCCCGGCACCGAGCTCGACCTCCACGCCGTGCGACAGCAACCCAAGGAGACGCTGCGGTCATTCATCTAGCGTTTCTCCCAGGTACACAACTCCATTCCCAACATCCCAAATGCCTCTGTCATAGTGGCATTTCGCCAAGGAGTGTGAGACTGCAAGATGCTCAAGAAACTAGCCACGCACAATGTGCAAGACGTCTCCGAGCTCTTCTCCATCGCCGCTCGGTGTGCCAGAGCGGCAGAAGGCCGCGACTGGCATGCTCAGTCCGCGCCCCAGAGCGTGCGGGGCTGGACAGACTGGAGAAGGAGCCACTACCCCTCGTAGCGGCAAAAAGAAGAACAAGAATCGGGGTGGCAGCCAGAACAAGCCGCTGCACGAATCCCCCATCACGGCTGCAACCGCAACCGGAGGAGGCAAGCCGCCATGCCCGGAGGAGCGTCCTCGACACCCATTAGCCGCTGACAAAGACGTCGAGCCCTGCCCGATGCACAAGACTCGTGAACACACCGCGAGCGAGTGTCGGGAGATAAAAAGGTGTGCCGATCGCTATCAAGAGCGGGCTCAGCAATGCCCGGACGGAGCCCCCACCCGCCAGCGGGAGGGCAAGCAGAAGGTCGAACCCAAGGTCGACAATGACGAAGAGCTGGAGTACCAGAAGCAAGAGCAGGCTGTCAAAGTGGTCCACCAAGATGAGGACTCCGACACAAGCAGTGACAACAAGCATCGCAAGACCCTCCACGTCATCTTCGGAAGGTCTTGGGATCCCGTGTCCCGGAACGTGGTCAAGACCCTTCATCGTGCGGTGGCTTCGATAGCCCCCGTACCCACTCCGGCGCAGCACCACCGCTGGAAGGAGATGCTGATCAGATTCGACGCCTCTAACTTCCCCAAGAACATGGCTGGGGTAGGGGTAATACCTGTCCTAGTCGCCCCCACCATAGCCAACGTCTACATCTTGATAGATGGCGGGGCCGACCTCAACCTCCTTACCCGGGCTGCATTTGAGCAGCTATAGATCCCATTGTCCAAGCTTGCCCCCTCGAGCCCATTTTTGGGTGTGGGACCTGGGAGCATCATCCCATACGGCAACATTCACCTACGGGTGACCTTCGGGACACCTAACAACTACAAGACGGAGATCATCCTCTTCGACGTCGCCGATGTCAGCCTCCCCTTCAACGCTATCATCGGTGGGCCTGCTCTCTACCAGCTCATGGTTGTAGCCTACTACGGCTACCTCGTCCTGAAGATGCCAACACCCTCTGGCATCCTCAGGATCTGTGGAGATCGCACTGCTGCAGTGTTAGCCTTGGAGCAGCTCCAAGCACTCACAACAGACCCAACACCTGTCCCGGGCGGCGCTAGATCAAGTCGACCTCTGCCAAGCACGCGTCAGCGTAGAGCACCCACCGCGCCTCAGCCGCAGCCCCCCCCCCCCTCGGCAGCACCGACACCTCTGTCAAAACTGTCAAGCCTAGTGCCAGCACTGCTAGGACCACTCGCAGCGGCCACAGCGGAAAATAGGGATGACTCGATCATCACCCCTCTGAGTAGCTGTTGATAGCAAGTTTGCCAACCAACCATCACAGCTACCCATGGAACTTTGGGTGCCCCTGTTGTAAATACTAGGCTTAGTAGAATAGTGTGAAAGAGTAGTAGGACTTAGGAGTAGCACTAAGGACAACCGAGCGCCGGAAGTGTCAGGTCCAGAGTGCGCAGTCAGCTTAGCTTGGTTCCAAACCCTAGGCCTATGCACCCTGCCCCCCTCGTTACTCGGAAGCAAGCCGTTGCCCTCTTTTGTAAAAGTCTATCTTCCCCTACAAACTCCTATCAAAAATTCACTATTTTACTTAAAGGCTTCTTAAAAAACTTTGTTCATTTAATTACGCATTAATTTTATGATCATGCCATGATAATCTCGCTTACCATGTGTTACCTTCATATTCACTGTCGCATACTCTATAACTCATCCTAGCTAAAGTCATGCAATGCAGCTACGGGCGGGCCAACTTGAGGTACCTGTAGTGTGTGAAAGGTCCACCCGGCTGCTCTCGTCATTAGGGATCCGTGGTGCCAAAAGGTTCCCCTAGGAAAGGTCTGTGCCGAGCAGGAGGTCCAGGAGGTGCAAGTTGCTTAGCTTGGTCCTGCACCCTAAGAAAACACACCCTGCCTCCCAGCGCTACAGCTGGGTACTGGAACCAGAGAGCTCACACCCTAAGGACGATAGCAGCCGGGCCCCAGAGCACCAATGCATTGAATTACCCATGCCCCGTACGTGAGGTCAGGACTGTAAGACATGGCAGAGCTAGGGAGAGGAACAGGTATAACCAACGAACAAGGCTAGCCCCCCCCCCCCCTCTTCCTATATGTAGGACAAATGCCAGAACATCCAGCTCCGGCACCTCCCAAGGGGCCTGCCGTCGACGTCTACACAGAGATGGTGGATGACGCTGTAGCATCCAGCTCCGGCACCTCCCAAGACTTCTGCCATCGACGTCTACACGGAGATGGTAGACGACGCCGGAGCATCCACCTCCGGCACCTCCAAAGGGGCCTGCCATCGATGTACCAGAATGTCAATGACAGCACCAAGCGTGGATGAATGAGTAAACTCTACTGCCCCACTCTTGTTGCTAATAAGGTTCCCTTGCGATAGCCTGTAATCCAGGGGCCTGCCGTCAACGTCTACACGAAGATGGTGGATGACACCAGAGCATCTAGCTCCGACACCTCCCAAGGGGTCTGCCGTCGATGTCTACACGAAGATGGTGGGCGACGCTGGAGCATCCAACTCTGGCACCTCCCAAGGGGCCTGCCGTCGACGTCTACACAGAGATGCTGGACGACGCCGAAGCATCAAGCTCCGGCACCTCCCAAGGGGCCTGCCATGGACGTCTACATGGAGATGGTGGATGACGCCAGAGCATCCAGCTCCGGCACCTCCCAAGGTGCCTGCCGTCAACGTCTACACAGAGATGGTGGACGACGCCAGAGCATCTAGCTTCCACACCTCCCAAGGGTCCTGCCGTCGACGTCTACACGAAGATGGTAGATGACGCCGGAGCATCCAGCTCCGGCACCATCCAAGGGGCATGCCGTTGAGGTACCAGAATGTCAATGACAACACCAAGCGTGGATAAATGAGTAAACTATACTGCCCCGCTTTTGTTGCTAATAGGGTTCCCTTGCGATAGACTGTAATCCAAGGGCCTACTGTCGACGTATGCCGTCGACGTCTACACAGAGATGGTGGACGACGCCAGAGCATCCAGCTCTGACACCTTCCAAGGGGCCTGTCATCGACGTCTACACTTGAGACGGTGGACGATGCTGGAGCATCTAGCTTCGACACCTCCCAAGGAGCATGCCGTCGACGTCTACACAGAGATGGTGGACGACACCAAAGCATCCAGCTTCGGCACCTCCCAAGGGGCCTGCCGTCAACGTCTACATGGAGATGGTAGACGACGTCAGAGCATCTAGCTCCGACACCACCCAAGGGGCCTGCCGTCGACGTACCAGAACGTCAACGACAGCACCAAGCGCGGATAAATGAGTAAACTCTACTGCCCCGCTCTTGTTGCTAATAAGGTTTGTGAGACCTATGTGTGTTGAATACATTGGCTTTGATAATAAAAGTTTTGAATGCTGCCATAACATCTTTTTAGCAAGGTACGACTCTAGCTCTGAGGTTCTGCAAGGTCCGACAATAGGTCCGACTTTCTTTGTCTAGATCCGACATGTTTTTGGATAGCTCCGGTGAGCTTTGTCTTTAGCTCCGGCATGTCTTTGATAGCCTCGACATGTCTTTGTTAAGCTCCGATATGTTTTGCTAGGTCCGACTTATGTTGGTTAGCTCCGACATGTTTTTCTAGCTCTGATTTTTGGGATGACTAGTTCCGACTAGTTTTAGTCAGCTCCGGTGCTAGGTCCGACTAGCTTTGGTAAGCTCCGGCGTTAGGTCCGACTAGCTTTGGTAAGCTCCGGCGCTAGGTTGTACTTTTGGTAAGCTCTAGCTCAAGCTTCGGTTAGCTTTGGCAAGGTTCGGAGCTTGATCGTAATGTTCCAAATTTTCATGTGAAATGTTTCAAACTTGCTTTATACTTATGGAAAGGTTGCTTAGTATTCATTTGCTATGTTTTTGGTGCGTTTTGGTTGATATGGTTGATATCGTTTTACTGTGGTTTTGCAACATGCTTATGTGAGGTGCTCACGTAAGGTGTTGTGTTCGGAACTGACTTGAGTCATGTCGCGGACTTGGGCTCGTACAGATTGGTTGTTTGTTCATGTGCAGGTGTTGCTTGAGTTCAAGTCATGGCTGGTGACAGGATCCTTTGGACTAGTCTCAGGGAGGAGATGAGGTTTCAACAACCATGTTCGGGAGGAATTGTGGTTGAGCGGGTCAGAAGGTCGCGCAGGATGATTAAATCAAGGCCAGTGCATATGAAGGTTACTGGACATCGAAGGAAGGTGTTTGCACGTATGCATGCAGTGCATGACGTGGAAACATGGTTCCGAAGATGTTTTATGGATGGGAATATCTGGTTGGAAGGATCAGATCGTATCGGTTGATGACTTTGGCTGCGGCGGAGTCGGTTATGGCTCGGTATGGAAAGTATCGAGTTGGTTATGATAGGATTTCGTGTGGCTCACGAATTTGAGTTGTTTTAGGAATGTGGGATACATTCCTAAGGTGTTTGGAAGTCTTAAGATTGCTTCTATCTGCGTATAGAAGAGTCCTAAGCAGTTATGGAAAGTTTTGATTCGTGAACAGAGTAGGATTAGGGTCCTGAGTTGAGTAGAGTTGGCTTTCGAGCTGGTTATATAAGCAAGGGAGGCCAGAGCTCGTGGTGTACGACTTTGGGGATGTTCCTATTGTGTTATATTGAATAAAATTCATGGTTTGAAGGAAATTTTGTGCCTTGTTCGTCTGACTTGTTCCAGACATGTTTTACTCGTCGAGTTTCTGGACAGCACTACTTTTCATTGGTGGTTTTATCATAACTCGAGTTTTACAGATCCAATTGACGTTATTCTTTTTGGGTTGTCTTCACAACTTGATTATATATCATCTGTAAAAATTTCATGGTTATTGGATTTGTGGTTTCTGATCTACCCTAGTTTCTTTGCAGCGTTCCAAAACTGTTTTTCTCGCGTAGCACAGATTGACCTTTGTTTGATCTTTCGATCATAACTTGAGTTTCTCTCGACGGATTTGAGTGACTCTTTTTGTGTTTCCTTTGTATATTGATTCTCTCTGATATATATCACTTTTGTCACGGTGAAACATGTTTAGGTTAGTTTCACACATGATTTTTCTAACAGATCATTTTTCCGCCGAAGGAGTTGGGATTTAATTGTTTTCGCTGTGTAAGATTTTTAAATCTACCATTCACCCCCTCTCTGGTAGCTTTTCACGTGCTCTTCGATCCTACAGTTGGTATCAGAGCCAGGTTGCTCTAATCTTTGTGATTTGCACGTATTTTGACTAATCATCATGGAGAAATACTCCGCAAAACCTTGTGTCTTTAGTGGTATTGATTTTCAGGTTTGGAAGGCACGCATGGAGGCTTTCATACAGGCGCAAGGCTTTGCAATATGGGAGAAGGTGTACAAGCCTTACGAAGTGCCACGTAACGATCAAGTTATGGCTACAAACCTACGGGACGTCGACAACAACAACAAAGCCCGAAACTTGATCATCCAAGGACTCACTCAGAGCGACTTTGACCGCGTTGCACATCTCCGATCGGCATACGTATGGAGAGCACTTTGTGACTATCACGAAGGATCCAACACGATCAAGGAGGTAAGGCAAGACATGTTCAAAAAAGAATACATGTGCTTCGAGATGTAACCCGATGAGTCAATTAATGATCTCTTTGCTCGCTTTAATAAATTCTCAGCAACTTGCGTAGCATCAATGTTAATTTTTCATATGCTAAAAATGCTAGGCAATTGCTCAGTGCATTAGACATGTCAATTTGGGAGATGAAAGTTACATCCATTCGTGAATCTACTGTCATGAGTACACTTACTTTAGATGTACTATATTCCAAGTTAAAAACTCATGAAATTGACATAATATCACGTAAAAACCCCAACAAGTCTATTGCTTTTGTTTCACAACGTGACATGCCTAGCTTCGGTGAATCTTCATCCTGTGGTACACTTGCTTTGTTGTCCTCTCCAACCCTTGAACAGATTGAGGAGTTTCCATAGGAGGAGCTAGCACTTCTCTCTACTAGGTTCTCAAAAGCATTGCAAAATGTGAGAACAAGAAGGAGAGGAAGCTCCAGACCTCAATGATGCTTCGAATGTGGTAAGACAAGACACTTTCGTACATAATGCCCTAACCTTTTAGGTTCTACTTCCTGAGAAGAAAAACAATCAAGGATGAAGCACTCCTCAACAAATGATAAGAAGAAGAAGAAGGGCTTTACAGGTCGCCAACTAGTGAACAGTTTTATCTCCGCACTTCAGGAACTTGGCTCAAGCAACGTGGACATTGGAAGTGACGAAGATGAAGATGATTTGGCCAACTTATGCTTCATGGCGGGCAAAACAAGATCAAGATCAAGTCAGGAGGATGCAGAACACAACAGTGACGACGATGAGGTATGCTCTACCTGTAATGAAATGTGTGATGCAATTTCTCGTGCAACTATTATTGTTAAAAAAAAGGACAAAAAGCTTAGGGATAATGCTGCTAAAATTGAATCACTAGAATCTGAAATCAACCATTTGAAAACCTTGATTCCTAGTGATGATTCTTGTCCCTCGTGTGATTTAATCTATGAACAATTGTCCACATTAAGAACTACACATTCCTCTACTCTAGATAGACTTGAACTTGAAATTGAAAAGAACAAAAAGCTTGCTGCACTTGACATTGGAAACTTAAAAGATGCTTCTTGTTCTACAATTGATTTGCATTGTTCTAGTTCTGATGATCTTGAAAAGAAACTAAAAGATGCTATGAATGAAATTTCAATATTGAATAATGCTTTACGTTCTCATGAAGTTAAATATTGTTCCAATTGCAAATTAAAAAGAAAAGCTTCATGTGAAAATTGCCTTGATCTTTCCAATAAACTTGATAACATGCATAGGACATTAGATCGGTTTTGTAATGGGAATAAGAACTTAAACTTGCCGCTGAATTCTTCCAAGTCTTGCAATGATAAAACTGGTTTAGGTTTTGATTCTCATGCTCATGCTAAGGCACATCCACCTAAAATTGTAAAGTCATTAGGAAGTGGTTTGATTCAAACAGTTCCTAAAAAAAGAAGTGGTTTTCAAATCTGCAGGAGTGTTGTCTCATTCGGTTTCAAATAAAAATATTGTTTGCTCATCTATACATGAACACAAATTTAAATTTCATTGTACCTACTTTTGTAGAGATGGTCATGTCATAGATTTTTGTTATAGACTAGCTAAACAACAGAAAAGGTAAAGAATGATTGCTAGATCTCATAACTTTCATGCAAAATTTGCTGCACATATTAAACCGAATGCCAGGAACATGCAACCTGTTGTTATGAGTCAAAAGCATTCAAAGTTTACCTCCGGACCTTCTGTTTTTGCCTCCGGTGCTACTGATTTTTGTGCTACACAAGTAACACTTATAGGTTAGTAGTTAAGAATAAAAAACCTCAAACTTTGACTCATAAACATGCTGTTTTATCTCAGCTTTTGCGTGTTTTTCCTGCTGCACATCGTGTGACTCAGTACTGGATACCTAAATGCCTTTTGAGTAACCCCAGTATTAAGTCATCGACGTATTGTGCTTCTATGTAGGTTACACGTTTGAGGAAGGAGAACATTTGGATTGTGGATTCAGGTTGCTCACGCCACATGACCGGTAACAAAGATTGGTTCTCCTCCCTCTCTTTTGTGTCACGTGTAGAGAATGTTACTTTTGCCGATAATTCTTCAATTCCTATAATTGCTAAGGGTTCGGTTAGAGTAAATGATCACTACACTTTGAAAGATGTGGCACTTGTCAAAAATTTGAAATACAACTTGCTTTCTGTTTCACAATTGCTAGATGAAAATCTGGAAATTATTTTTAATAAAAACTACTGCAAAGTTGTAGGTTCAAATAGTGAGCTTATTTTTAACATGTCTCGGTTTGGAAGAGTTTTTAAAGCTGATTTTGATATGTCTTCCTCTAAGCATAGGTGTCTAGTTGCTAATGTTTCAAAGGACTTATATTTTTGGCATCGTAGACTTGGTCACGTAGGCTTTGATCACCTAACGCGTGTTAGTGCTCTTGATCGCATACGTGGGCTGCCTAAGCTTAAAGGGGACAAAGATATTGTGTGCTCTTCTTGTAGACATGCTAAGATGGTTGCAGGTTCACATACTCCTCTCACAATGATCATGACAACTAAACCGGGTAACCTTTTGCACCTTGACATCGTAGGACCTTCACATGTTCAATCCTTCGGAGGTAAATGGTATGTTCTTGTTATTGTTGATGATTATTCTAGATACTCTTGGGTTTACTTTATGGCATCTAAGAATGAAGCTTTTAGTCACTTTAGGACTTTATTTCTTACATTATCAATTGATCATCCATGATCTTTAAAAGAAATTAGAAGTGATAACGGAATCGAATTTAAAAATCAATCTTTTGATCACTTTTGTGCTGAAAATGGAATAGATCATCAATTTTCTTCACCATATGTACCTCAACAAAACAGTGTTGTAGAAAGAAAGAACAAAACCTTAGTTGAGATGGCTAGGACTATGCTTAATGAATATCAAACTCCTAGGAAATTTTGGGTTGATGCGATTGCAACCGCTTGTTATGTCTCAAATCGTGTTTTCTTGCGCGCTAAGCTAGGTAAAACACCATATGAGCTCCGGTTTGGACATAGGCCTAGTGTTACGCACTTTCGGGTCTTTGGTTGCAAATGGTTTGTTAAGAAACATGGTAATCTTGATAAATTTGAATCTAGATCAATTGATGGCATGTTTCTTGGTTACCCATCTCACACTAGAGGATACCGTGTGCTTTTACTTGGAACTAACAAAATTGTGGAGACTTGTGAAGTTTCTTTTGATGAAGCTAGCCCAGGTACTAGCTCCGATGCTGCAGGACCAGATCCATATCCTTAGGGGGAGGGTATTTTCGAAGAAGAAGAAGAGCTGGTGATACTGCCTGATAGTTTTGAAGCTGACACGTGTCCAACTCTGAACATTGAACAAGCTCCGACTATCACCTATGCTGGTCCTGATCATCCACAAGCCACAAGCTCATAAATCTGCGATGAACTTAATGAAGAAGAAACTTGTGATACATCTGTTCCCTCATGGATTAACAAAGATCATTCCCCACAACAGATTATTGGAAGCTTGCATGAACGAGTCACACGGTCCAAGTTTTGCGATCCAAACTCTCATGCTCATTCTGCTTTTGTTGCTTCTTTTGAACCCAAAGATATATCACATGCACTCACTAATGAATCTTGGATTATTGCCATGCAAGAAGAGTTAGAAAATTTTGAAAGAAATAATGTTTGGAAACTTGTACCTCCACCTCAAGATCACACTTTAATTGGAACTAAATGAGTGTTTAAAAATAAACAAAGTGAGGATGGGGTTGTGGTTAGGAATAAGGCTAGGTTGGTTGCTCAAGGTTTCACTCAAGTTGAAGGTCTAGATTTTGATGAAACTTTTGCTCCTGTTGCTAGATTTGAAGCCATAAGAATTTTGTTAGCTTTTGCTGCATCTAAAGGTTTTAAGCTATATAAAATGGATGTTAAAAGTGCTTTTCTTAATGGCTACATAGATGAGGAGGTTTATGTCAAACAACCACCGGGTTTTGAAAATCCAAATTTTCCTAATCATGTTTACAAACTGTCCAAAGCCTTGTACGGTCTCAAACAAGCCTCTAGAGCATGGTATGATAGGTTAAAAACATTCTTACTTGAAAAGGGGTTTACCATGGGCAAGGTTGATAAAACTCTTTTTGTGCTTAAGCATGGCAATGACTCATTATTCGTTTAAGTATATGTGGATGATATTATCTTTGGTTGTGCTTCTCATGATCTTGTGTCCAAGTTTTCAGCTATGATGAGTTCAGAATTTGAGATGAGTATGATGGGAGAACTCACGTACTTTTTGGGGCTGCAAATCGATGTCTACATGGAGATGGTGGACGATGATGAGATCATGCACTGCACATTATCATTGCACGAATAAACATAGCACAATGTTTATTTGTTTGGGATCCTGGTTCAAGTGAATGGTCATGCTTATTTGATGCAGAACATGGAGATGGTGCACTATATCGTCCACCACCTTGGCCTCCTCCTTTGATGCACACAAAAGGATTTGATAGCGTTGCACATTTGGATCAACACATGAGAGAAGATGAACTTGAGTCGAGGACGACTCCAATTCAAGAAGGGGAGGATGATGAAGACATCACTCCAATGCATATACACAACACTCTATTCAACATACAAGATGCAATCAATAGGATTCACACACACCAATTAATTTCAGAGGTGAGCTCGTTCTTATATGTTTCCTTATATATTTTTTAGAATAGATTGCTACCTAATGACTTAATTATGATTAGGATCCATAGAGAAGTTAAAGGAGTAATTGGAGGAAGATTTAGGGGCGTGGAGGACTAGAGGATACGTTCAAAGAGGATGGAAATCGACCCCAACTCACAATCATGTCCAACTCGGAGTCCAGAAGCAGTACGCACTAAAATGGACGCTCAAGACGCATACGAACTCCGTTTTGGACGTTCCACATATGAACGGAAAGGGGAGAGGATAAATTTCCAATGACGCTGGTCCCATGTCAAAATTCCTTCGGAGTCGATGGGAATCATTGAAACAAAATCGAGTTCAGAATCTGTTAGGGTGCTGCGCCACCGTATTGGGCCATTGAGCCTTGTATCAAGTCTAAGTTCATTATTTTCGTATATTAGGGTTAGGTCACGACCCCAAAACCCCCTTGGACGTCCTCCCACCTATATATACACCATAGTATCTGCCATGAACAATTGGGTTTTGCTTAGAATAATCCATTATACACAGTTTCGCCGTTCATCGGTTTGTGAGACCCCAACTTAGCAATTCAGATTGCTTCTACCTTGTTCTTGCTTGTGTTCTTGGTTGCACTTGCAGGAATTAGCCTTCTTGGCAAGGTCAATCGTGTGCAGCATGGTTGATAACCAATGGAGCAGTGGTGTAGTGATTGCAGGGTTTTTTTGTGTTCTACTCGAGAGCCTCGGATCATCAACGTTAAGATCTCCATCAATCGACTTATCTATTACCTTTCGGAAGATTGGGACTCATCCTTCCTATCAATTGGTATTAAATTTCCAGGTTGCCTGTTAGGTAATTCATCTATCCATTACATCAGTTTTGTTTTTCATACCTAGAGTCCACAAAAAAGCCACAAAAACTTACAGTTTAGTAGATCTGTTCATTACTTTGTCCAAACCACCATTGAGCCTTTGCAACTTTTGTTTTCAGTTTGGTTTTGTTGAGTTTGTGTCCGTTGTTGAGTCATATTGCTGGTTTAGAAAGTGTTTTTGGTCTTAGTTTGAGTTTTGTATTGTGTTGATTCATCCTTTTGAATCACGTCATCACTTCCAGATTAGATTCATCTCTGTCCAGTTCAGTATTTTCATCATATCTCAGGTTAAGAAGTTATCTATAACTTTCTTATTCATACTGTTCCCATAAAAAATAGTTATCAATGTAGAAATTGCATTAGATCCGAATCTGTTATTGACCTAGAATTTCTGAGTAGTCTGTACGCCGTGCGCAATATCTCCTATTGTTCTTTTCTAAAATAGGTCTTCCATATATTGAAATTAAATAGGAGAGATATATCTACAATCTTGCTGTTGTTAGTTTTTCTATTTGGAGCCTCTAAGTGTGTCTATTTGTCCTTGGAAGATTGAGCAGAAAATCTACGATAGACACACAAGATATCTTTTATTACTTTTTATTGTGTTCTTCTTTTGCAGCACATTCTGATAAAAGGAAGAAAAAAGAAAAAGGCAAGTGCAAAACAAGATACAAAAGCCGCATGAAAAAATAGGAGAAAAAAAGAAGTGCTTGCATCCTTTGTGTCATCTAGTTTTGTCTTCATGTCTTGCTTGCTTGAACTACTAGGAACACATTTAGGCCAGCAACATTGACAAGTACTTTGGACACTTATTCAACTTTACTATCTGATTTTTTTTGTTGATAATCCTTGCTACATATAAAGTGCCATCCAAGCTACACCTTACTCTTGAGCAGAATCGATACACCTTTGCAATCATCCCACGCTTCATTGGTTTCTTCATACCGTCCACCGTTTCCCACCTGCAGTGTCAGTAAGAACACTTATAAGAGTGTGGTAAGATGCTTGAGAGTGTCTGATTCCACTTCCACTTTGCTATTATCCTTTGTAGTTGATAGGGATAACATACTTTTTTGTTGTCTTCTGTTTGGTACTAACTATGTCAGGTAAAAACAAGAATCATGCAATATATGCTGAGATGATTGACATGATGAAGACGACAATGGAGTTGCTCGCTAAGAATCAAACATCAACCAAGGTTTCACATGACATTCAGACCATCGTTACAACTCCTTCCACAGAAAGTAATTACATTCTCTTATCTCTTCCTTCGTATAATGGTTTTGGTTATGATGAATATATTGTTTCGGAAATAGAGTTGGATAAAATTTTTGGACAATGTCATATGTGTGAGAGGAGAAATATTAGAAATGTTGCAAGTGCATTAGTAGGTTGTGCATTAACTTGGTGGAATAATTTAAATGATCTAGAAAAACCTCGAACATGGAAGGATATGAAATTTTGTATGCGAGAAACTTTTATGAATGTATCTAATTGCAAAGATGAAGTGCATCAATTTGAGGAGAAATTTCTTGTTGTACCTCCTTTTGTGTCTAACGTTTTGCAGGACTATAGAAAATAATATAGATGATGCAAAAGAGAACAAGGCTTTCGACAACACTTGTGAAATTTTAGATGGATCAACTCATAATGCACTCAAAATAACTGCTGAAAATGGTAAGACAAAACATTCTACAAATACAGAAGGTGAGAAGTTTTTGGATGTTCTGAATTTTTCCACCAATCATGCTATTTTCAACGAGCAACTAGAATCGTTTATTTATACACCATTGTCACATGATGATTTTCCTGTTGATCATTGCGCTAAGAAAGAGTTGTGTGATAATTATATTGTACCTATGCTGGAACAATCAAATGAATTTGATACTTTATCACTCACTTGTGCTGAAATGAAGCATTTGATTCCAATTACATGTGAAAGGGATGAGCTGAAATTGTTGTCTTCTCTAAATACTTTGGGTTATATTGAATTTGACACTCTTTGTGATCTAGATATCGTAGAGAAGAGAATATTTTTGCAATCTGAATTGCCTTTGTTAAGTAGAAATATTTTTCATGCTATAGGCAAATATGAACATAGTGGTATGTTTATGGTGCATAAAGTTTACATATGTTCAAATGCGAAAACTCTTTTTGTGCTGCAACAACATGGTGAAGCAAATGGTTGCACTAACACTAATAATTCTTTGTCAAGTTTTTCTAGTATTTTTTTCTTACAGCAGGGACAACATTTAATAGAGGAGCATTGCTCGCCGTGGTTGTGCAATATGAACAACACTCATTCTACCCCCAAATCAAGCCTCTTTGCTGGACATACGAGCAAGTCAAGGATGGCTTGTCATAAAGAAGGGGAGAAACTGTTTTATCATTGTGTGTAAATCCTTCACTGTGGTTGTGTAAATCAGCTGGTGGGCACGTGATAAGATCATGCACATTATCATTGCACGAATAAACATAGCACAATGTTTATTTGTTTGGGATCCTAGTTCAAGTGAATGGTCATGCTTATTTGATGCAGAACATAGAGATGGTGCACTATATCGTCCACCACCTTGGCCTCGTCCTTTGATGCACACAAGAGGATTTGATAGAGTTGCACATATGGACCCACACATGAGAGAAGATGAACTTGAGTCGAGGACGACTCCAATTCAAGAAGGGGAGGATGATGAGTACATCACTTCTATGGATACAAACAACACTCCATTGAACATATATGATGCAATCAATAGAGTTCACACACAACAATTAACTTCAGAGGTGAGCTCGTTCTTATATGTTTCCTTATATGTTTTTGAGAATAGATTGCTACCTAATGATATAATTGTGATTAGGATACATGGAGAGGTTCAAGGAGTACTTGGAGGAAGTCTTAGGGACGTGGAGGACAAGAGAATACGTTCAAAGAAGATGGAAACCGAGCCCAACTCAAAATCGTGTCCAACTCGGAGTCCATGAGCAGTCCGCACTAAAACGGATGCACAAGACGCATACGAACTCCGTTTTGGACGTTCTATGATGAGTAGGTTTAGGCCTGATCTTCCGAAAGATATGTCGATTGGGGTGGAGAACTCGACGTTGATGATCCGCGGCACTCGAGCGGTTCGAGTACCCCTGCAATCACTACACCACGGCTCTGTTGGTTATCAACCGTGCTGCACACGCTTGACCTCGCCAAGAAGGCTAATCCCTGCAAGTGCAATCGAGAACGCGAGCAAGAACGTAGAAGACACGATCGGAAATCGCGAAATTGGGGTCTCACAAACCGTAGAACGGCGATTTTATTGATCTAAGCAAAAACCACCGAATATGACCGGCGGCTGCAGTATTTATAGGCTAGGGTTCGACCAAAACATGATTAGACGCGTCCCTACTGGACTCTTACAGGATACAAGGCCCAAAGGCCCGATTCGGTGGCGCAGCACCGGACAGAAATCTGGACTCGACTTGTTTCGACGATTCCCAATGACTCCGGAGGAATTTTGAGGTGGGACCAGAACCATTGGAAATTTTATCTTCTCCTCTTTCCGGGCATATGTAGAACGTCGAAAACGGAGTCCGTATGCCTCCTGGGCGTCTGTTTTAAGGTGGACTGCTCCTGGACTCCGAGTTGAACTCGAGTCCGAGTTGTAAACTGTTTCCATCTACTTGTGGACGTCCCAGGTGGTTCTCCACGCTCCCAAGGCCTCCTTCCTTCACTTGTTGATCTTTTCCATTATTCCTAATAATACTTAAATCATCACATAGCAATCTATTCTCAAACTCACATGCAAAAGAAGTTAAGAACGAATTCACCTGCTGATTTAATAACCGTGCCCGTGCTCTTGTGATTGGTCCTTGCAGTTCAATGCGCGTCTCTGCTGTTGTGATGTACTCATCATCCTCCCCCTCTTGAATTGGAGTCGTCCTCGACTCAAGTTCATCTTCTTCTCCCAAGTACGGTCGCAAATCTGAAATGTTAAATGTAGGACTAACCCCAAAATCGGGAGGCAATTTAAGCTTATATGCATTATCATTAATCTTTTCAACGATCTTAAAAGAACCAGCAGCTCGTGGCATAAGTTTAGATTTTCTCAAGTCGGGAAATCGCTCTTTTCTCAAATGTAACCACACCAAATCGCCCGGTTCAAGTTTTACTTCTTTTCTACCTTTACTACCTGCAATCCTATACTTCTCATTCATCATTTCAATATTTTTCTTTGTAGTTTCATGCATCTTAAGAATGAATTCAGATCGTTGTGTAGCATCCAAATTTATAGTTTCAGAAGGAGGCAAAGGTAGTAAATCAATAGGAGCACGGGGATTGAAACCATACACTACCTGGAATGGACTTACCTTTGTCGTGGAGTGAACGGATCTGTTGTAAGCAAATTCTATATGTGGTAAACACTCCTCCCACAACTTCAAATTTGTTTTCAAGACAGCCCGTAACATAGTGGATAAAGTACGATTAACTACCTCGGTCTGTCCATCCGTTTGTGGGTGACATGTAGTTGAAAACAGCAACTTGGTTCCCAATTTATACCACAAAGTTCTCCAAAAATGACTTAAAAATTTTGCATCACGATCAGAAACAATGGTATTTGGCACACCATGTAAACGAACAATTTCCATCATAAATAAATCAGCAATGTGTGAGGCATTATCATTCTTATGACAAGGTATAAAGTGTGCCATTTTGGAAAAACGATCAACAACTACAAAAATACTATCCCTCCCCCTCTTAGTCCTAGGCAATCCCAAAACAAAGTCCATAGAAATATCCTCCCAAGGTACACTAGGAACAGGAAGAGGCATATAAAGACCATGTGGGTTAAGGCGAGACTTAGCTTTGTTGCAAGTAGTGCATCGTGACACGTAGCGCTCGACATCACACCTCATCTTTGGCCAAAAGAAGTGTGTGGACAGCACGTCTTCAGTTTTCTTCACTCCAAAATGTCCCATCAAACCTCCTCCATGTGCTTCCTGCAAAAGCAATAGACGAACGGAGCTAGCTGGAACGCATAGCTTGTTAGCACGATAGAGGAGACCCTCTCGCAGCACATATTTATTCCAAGTTCTTCCTTCTCTACAATTTTCAAAAGCATCTTTGAAGTCTAAATCAGTAGGATATAATGCTTTAATTGTTTCCAAACCAAAGATTTTATGATCAAGTTGGGACAGCATGGTATAACGCCTAGATAATGCATCAATAATGATATTTTCCTTCCCTTTCTTATGCTTAATGATGTATGGAAACGACTCTATGAACTCAATCCATTTAGCATGTCGTTTATTCAGATTGGTTTGACACTTAAGATACTTCAATGATTCATGATCGGAATGTATGACAAACTCCTTAGACCAAAGATAATGTTGCCAAGTTTGTAATACACGGACTAAGGCATACAATTCCTTATCATAAGTGGAATAATTCAGAGAAGGACCATGAAGTTTTTCACTAAAGAAAGCAACGGGTTTACCTCCTTGTATGAGAACGCCTCCAATACCAATGCCGCTTGCATCGCATTCTAGCTCAAAGGTCTTGTCAAAATCAGGAAGTTATAGTAATGGTGCTTGTGTAAGCTTCGATTTGAGAGCATCAAAAGCTTGTTGCTGCTGTTCACCCCATCGAAATGGAACTCCCTTCTTTGTTAGCTCATGTAGAGGTGCTGCAATGGTGCTGAAATCCCGCACAAAGCGCCGATAAAATCCTGCAAGACCAAGAAAACTATGAACCTGTGTGACGGTAGTTGGGGCTGGCCAGCTGGTGATTGCTTCAATTTTTGCCTCATCCATCTCAATTCCCTGCGAGGAAACGACATAGCCAAGAAACGAGACTCGATTGGTGCAAAAAACGCACTTTTCGAGGTTACCAAACAAACGCGCATCTCTCAAAACAGTAAAAACAGCACGTAAATGATCAAGATGTTCATCATATGACTTGCTGTAAATGAGGATATCATCGAAGTAAACCACCACAAATTGTCCAATGAAAGCACGTAAAACCTCGTTCATTAATCGCATAAAGGTGCTGGGTGCATTAGTTAAACCAAAAGGCATGACTAACCACTCATAAAGTCCAAACTTGGTTTTAAATGCAGTTTTCCATTCATCTCCTAGTGCCATTCTAATTTGGTGGTAACCACTACGCAAGTCAATTTTTGTGAAGATGATAGCACCACTCAATTCATCAAGCATGTCATCTAATCGAGGAATAGGATAACGATATCGAATGGTGATGTTATTAATCGCTCGACAATCAACACACATGCGCCAACTACCATCTTTCTTAGGAACCAAAAGAACAGGAACGAAACAAGGGCTAAGGCTTTCACGAATGTACCCGCGGTCCAAAAGATCTTGGACTTGTCGCTGAATTTCCTTAGTTTCTTGTGGATTCGCCCTGTATGCTGCACGATTTGGCAAACTTGCTCCTGGAATCAAATCGATCTTGTGTTCAATGCCTCTCATCGGTGGTAAACCAGGGGGTATCTCGGAGGGAAACACATCCTCAAACTCCTGCAAAAGGTTAGCAACAGCAGGGGGCAATGCAATAGACAATTCATGAAGTGAAAACATGGCTTCTTTGCAAACTAAAGCATAGCACATCCCCTTAGCATCGAATAAATCAGCAAGTTCAGATTTAGTTGCGAGCAATGATGGTGATTTTAACTTAATAACTTGCTGTTTTTCATATTCTAATTTAGTTGCTTTGCCCTCACGAATTTTACTCTTCTCAAAATGCACAATTTCAGCAGGAGTCATGGGGAGCAAAGTCATTTTCTTTCCCTTATGCATGATAGTATATTTATTGGTTCTACCATGATGAATAGCATCTGTATCAAATTCCCAAGGACGACCCAATAAAAGAGAACAAGCATCCATAGGAACAACATCAAAATCAGCAAAATCATGGTATGAACCAATTGAGAAATGGATTCTCGCTGTTTGTGTTACCCGAACCTTACCGCTGTTGTTGAACCATTGAATGTGGTACGGATGAGGGTGTGCTCTTGTTGTCAAACCGAGTTTCTTGACGACGTCCGTGTTTACCAAGTTATTGCAGCTACCTCCATCAATTATAGTGTGTACACGACAGTCCTTGACGACGAGAAACATGTGGAAGAGGTTGTGTCGTTGTAGCTTGTCATCGGTCTCCACTTTGGAGCTCAAGGCACGCTGCACAATGATGCTCCTATAGTTCTCCGTCGCCACTGTACCAAGTACCTCTTCTTCGGTGTGTTCGTCATTTGGATCTGTAAAGTCAGTAGCAAGAGAATATTCATCTTCAACATCCGAAGTACTATCATACCCGCCATCGTCGCGTGCTATGTATGCTCGTTTGCTCGGGCAATCTCTCATAATATGACCAAGTCCCTGGCAGCGGTGACACTTAATGTCGGAAGTACGACCCGTAGAAGGAGTGGACGACGAAGGCTTGAATGATGTCGCCTTGCTGCCTTCCGGCACGCGAGAAGGTGGAGCAGCAGGTATAGTTCGTTGGCCGCCATTGGGTGGTGTAGTCGCTGCACGGGGGGCCGAAGATGGTGCTGTTTTGGATGGTGTAGTTGCTGCACGCGGCGTGAAGTTGCTCCTCGTGCGTTGTTGCTGTGGTTGTCGGCCCTGCAGTTCTTTTTCTGCCAACATAGCAAGCTGAAACAATCTGTTAACAGTATCATATTCTTTGTAATCAACAATGTCCTGAATTTCACGCCTCAACCCCCCATAAAAACGAGCTATTTTATCATCCATGTCCTCTACTACCCCACAACGCAGCATACCCTTTTGTAACTCTTGATAATACTCCTCTACGGACATGTTACCTTGGTCTAAACGCTGCAATTTTTTGCGAAGGTCCCGCTGAAAAGATGGAGGAACAAATTGAACACGCATAGCTTCCTTTAATCTATCCCATGTTGGAGGATCAGTTCTAGTTTTAACAAGTTCATTCCACCATATGATAGCAAAGTCCTTAAACTCACTAGTGGCTTGACGAACTCTATGTTGTTCAGGAACAAGATGGGAATTAAATTTTTGCTCTACTATCATCTCCCAATCAAGATAAGCCTCAGCATCATAAGCACCAGAAAAAGAGGGTATAGTAAATTTCACTTTAGCAAAAGGATCATCAGGAGGGCGGTTATAATTGTTATGATTATTACCTCCCATACCTCGACGATAAAGTGGCAGTCTTGGCTGATTACTGTGATCTTCCAGTTCATCATAAGCATTGTCTTCTTGTCTTCCAGCGAGAGGCAACCGAGCCTCAAAAGTATTCATCCGAAGAGCAAGGTCATCTAGTTTGCGAGTCAAGTTCGCCAATGACTCCTCCGTTGATGCGTTGTATTTGGCGAACATATCACGTAACTCAACATGTTGAACACATTCGTCATTATTTTCTTCTCCTGCCATTGTTAGTAGGAAACAAAAGACAACAAAAAAAATGTTATCCCTATCAACTACAGTGACAATGTGGAAGGTGGAAGAAAACAATCTCTCTCGCTCAAGCGTCTTACCACGCTCTTACAAGTGTTCTTACCGACACAGCAGGTGGTGTGGACGGTGAGATGAACCAATGAAGCGTGGGATGATTGCAAAGGTACCTGTTATGCTCAAGAGAAAGGTGGAGCTTGGATGGCACAATATGGTGGCTAATAAGCAGAAAATCGTTAACAGCTAAACAAAGTTGAATAAGTATTCAATGTAGGAAACTGTTGCTGGTCAACTGAGTGCCCTAGAGCCTAGCACAACACAAGGAAGTATCAAGGCAAAAGAAAGACAGAATGATATAACCAAACAAACAGCACCAAGTAGTATAGGCCAATTGCTTTAATATGCGTGCTCTTCACTATTTTTTTTATTTTTTTGTAATATTTTTTTGATATTTTTGCTTTACTCAGTAGCACAAATATAGGAAGCACACAAATTTGCAGCTCAATTGGATGTAATATGCGGCCTATAGAAAATCAAGAAGATTCTTTAAAATTCGTGCTGAAACTTCGGAGGCCGGATAGCCTATCTTCCTAGGGGAATTTGGGCAATCTAATTTCGCCGAACGCGGCTACGCGGCGAAAAATCAGATGCGAAATTTCGCGTAGATGAATTTGAAAAAAAAAAATTCGCCCGATTTCGAGTTCGTATGCGAAAGTTATGGCTGTTTTAAGGTAGGCTGTCCGAGTTACGTTTTTTTGGATGTTGATTCCAACTCGGTTTGAGAACAGAACTCGCAAACGGATACGAAAACGATCGGGAATTTGCACAGCAACTAATGGGGTGGTGTGTGATGATTCAAGGATGAATGGCACAAAGATTTGTCACCTAATCTAGGGCTGGCGATGCGGGAGTTCACGCAAGGCGGCTAGCTAGGGCAAACCGATGAACGTGGCGGATCGGTTTGTTATTTAGGGATTGTGGAATAGGTGTCTAATAGCAAGAAAACAAGGACGAAACACGATAACTAGGATCAAAAAAACACAAAGCTAAACCAGCAACAAGACTCAACCACACGAATGCAAACTCAACAATGCAAACTGAAAAACAAAACTGCAGGCACTATAGTCTGGGAAGCGGTAAAAACGATCTAATATTTTTTTTGTGGATTTTTTGTGGACTCTAGGTACGAAACAAAATCGATCTAATGGAAGGAAGGAAAACAAAGATACCTCACAGGCAACCTGGAAATCTGATACCAATTGATGAGTAGGTTTAGGCCCGATCTTCTGAAAGATATGTCGATTGGGGTGGAGAACTCGACGTTGATGATCCGCGGCACTCGAGCGGTTCGAGTACCCCTGCAATCACTACACCACGGCTCCGTTGGTTATCAACCGTGCTGCACACGCTTGACCTCGCCAAGAAGGCTAATCCCTGCAAGTGCAATCGAGAACACGAGCAAGAACGTAGAAGACACGATCGGAAATCGCGAAATTGGGGTCTCACAAACCGTAGAACGGTGATTTTATTGATCTAAGCAAAACCCACCGAATATGACCGGCGTCTGCAGTATTTATAGGCTAGGGTTCGACCAAAACATGATTAGACGCGTCCCTACTGGACTCTTACAGGATACAAGGCCCAAAGGCCCGATTCGGTGGCGCAGCACCGGACAGAAATCTGGACTCGACTTGTTTCGACGATTCCCAATGACTCCGGAGGAATTTTGAGGTGGGACCAGAACCATTGGAAATTTTATCTTCTCCTCTTTCCGTGCATATGTAGAACGTCGAAAACGGAGTCCGTATGCCTCCTGGGCATCTGTTTTAAGGTGGACTGCTCCTGGACTCCGAGTTGAACTCGAGTCCGAGTTGTAAACTGTTTCCATCTACTTGTGGACGTCCCAGGTGGTTCTCCATGCTCCCAAGGCCTCCTTCCTTCACTTGTTGATCTTTTCCAATATTCCTAATAACAATTAAATCATCACATAGCAATCTATTCTCAAACTCACTTGCAAAAGAAGTTAAGAACGAATTCACCTGCTGATTTAATAACCGTGCCCGTGCTCTTGTGATTGGTCCTTGCAGTTCAATGCGCGTCTCTGCTGTTGTGATGTCCTCATCATTCTACATATGCACGAAAAGGGGAGAGGATAAAATTTCCAATGGCGCTGGTCCCATGTCCAAATTTATTCGGAGTCGACAGGAATCTTAGAAACAAAATCTGGTCCAGAATCTGTCAGGGTGCTGCGCCACCCGATTGGGTCATTGGGCCTTGTATCAAGTCTAAGTACATTATTTTAGTCTCTTAGGGTTAGGTCACGACCCCAACACCCCCCTGGACGTCCTCCCACCTATATATACTCTATAGTAGCCGCCATAAATAATTGTGTTTTGCTTAGATTAATCTGTTATACACAGTTTCTCTGTTCATCGGTTTGGGAGACCCCAACTTAGCAATTCAGATTGCTTCTACCTTGTTCTTGCTTGTGTTCTCGGTTGCACTTGCAGGGATTAGACTTCTTGGCGAGGTCAATCGTTTGCAGCACGGTTGATAACCAACGGAGCAGGGGTGTAGTGATTGCAGGGGTTTTTCGTGTTCTACTCGAGAGCCTCGGATCATCAACGTTGAGATCTCCATCAATCAACTTATCCATTACCTTTCGAAAGATTGGGCCTAAATTTTTTCTTATCACACAACGCCGGAGCATCCAGCTCCGGCACATCCCAACGGGCCTGCCGTCGACGTCTACACGGAGATGGTGGACGACGCCGGAGCATCCAGCTCTGGCAGATGGTGGCACTACGACACCCCAAACTCCCCCACTCCATTGGGGGCCAGTCCAAGACATTCTGCGGTCGAGTGGTAGATGTGGGTAGCCAACTAACCACATCTACCAAGGAGCCTCTAATGGGGTTCACATGCAGAAAATCAACAGACGACACTGCAACCATATCAATTGTGCAAATTGTTGGTCCTGAGAAGCCAATGAGCTCAACAAAGGTTCTGCAGATCCTTACAATTTGGAATAACAGTTGAGAGTCACAGAGACAATGCAAGAAGCCAAACACAAATTCAAATCCATTTAAAAATTTTTTACAAAGGAGGGTGAACCCCGGATACAAAAACAAGCCACCAGCCTCAGCCCCGACTGAACTGCGCTATGACGTGTTTGGCAGCCTCCTTAACCTCCGCTGATGCTGCCGCCTCACGTTCCACAACAGGGCCTTCAAAAACTGGCTCTAGTGGCAGATCAGGGTATCGACTCCGGTAGCACACCAAGACATGGGATGCCACCGTCTTCGCCACCGCCCTAACCCTGGCTTCCAGACACTGAGTCAGCTGACACTCCCGCGGGTCGAGCTCCCAGCCGTGATGCTCTGTCGTGTGCTCCCAGGCTTGGACGTCAAGATCGTGCAGGAGGAGTTCCTGACGCTTAGCTAGGTGCTTCGCCCGGTCCTGAGCCAGATTACTCTCACGGAGCTCAAGGTCTTCGAGGCGGGACTGCAGCCTGTCCTGATCGGCTTCAGCCCGGGCCATTATCGTCTGCATCGCCGCCTCTTGTTCGACAACTGCATCCTCCCTCTTGGCAACAACAGCTTCTTGACGACTCAGGGCCTCTCGACCGGCAGCAAGAGCGCGCAGGCGGGCGTCAGCAGCGTCGTTGGCCGCCTTGGCATCGGCCAGGATCTTTTGGGTCAAGGCATCTAAGGCCCTCGCCAAGCGGTGCCTCACCTCCAGTTCCTTGTTCTCCTTCTGGTACTTCGCCTTCGTCTCAGCAATCCTGGAGCTCAGGAGACCCTCCCAGCCTCGGAGGCGCTCGCCCTCGGCACGCAACTTCTCCCACTCCACGACGAGAGCCTCTTGCGCCTGGTGAAGGTTGGATTGCACCTGAAGGATGCTGGATTGCGTCAAGTCCATGACGTCAGAAAGCCGCTCCGGCTGCGCCGAAGTCAAGGAAGGCCATCCGGTGATCATCTCGGGGATCCCTTCCTCCTGTAGCGGTGAAGGCGAGGCCACCAACACTGGGGATCTTGCCCCCGGAGCCTGAGCAAGAGTTGCGGTGCCACCTAACACAACAGGGTCACCACCGCTCAAAGGGCCGACCGCCAAATCAGTAGCACTAGGGGCCAGATCCCCAGCCTTTGAAGTCGGCTCCGACATGGCCTCTGCCACGACGGCTGGAGGTGCCTCTGCCACGACGGCCGGAGGTGCCTCTGGTGCGACAACTGGAGATGCAACTGGAGATGCTTCAATACCCACATCGGGCACAGACACCGGAGCAGCACTCCCCTGAACAAGCTTGGCAGACTGCCCTGCAAACCCAGCCGTAGCATCCTCGGCCGCCTTCAAAGCACTCCCGGGCACTACCCCCGGCGGTAGGGGCCTCACAACAGCTGACGTAACCCTGCAAATCAAGACTAAGCCCTGACCAATAAACATAGGAAGGCGAGATAACAGAGCAAGCGTAGGCAAGAGTGCCTTACCGACGTCCCCGAAAGCTCCATCGAGCCTCCACCTTCGGCGACCCTGAAGCCGCGGGCCCTGGTGATGGCATAACAGGTGATGCAATCCTGGCAGGGCCTCTACCAAGGCCACCAGCAGTGCCGCCACACTGTGCCAGTGTACTCCCTCCAATCTCGACAGAGCCACCTCCCGAGCTACCGACAACATCGGCTCGAGGCCTTTTTGCCTGAGGCTCTAAAGGTGTGATGCTACCGGAGTCCCCTATGGCACAGTGGATTGTGCATGTGGTGAGGACGCTAGATGACGTGCCAACCGCCAACGATGGAGGATCCGCCATCTGGCGGACCAAACTTCCCCCCGAGGAACCGCCGATGCCAGGCACTAGAGAGGGGTGCGCCGGTGGACACTGAATTGGAGCAAAGGCCACCTGTGGCGGTGCCCTCGGTGGCGACCGAGGGCGTTTCTCATTCACAACCTCGACCAGCAGGGCCTTCCCTTTGCCTACGTCGGGGACCGGTGCCTTCCCCTTACCCACGTCGGGGACCAACGCCTTGCCTTTCCCTCAGCAGCGGGCGCCTCCTCCGCCCCGGAGGCCTCGTAGCTTGAAGAAGGTGCGGACTCCTCCGAGGAGTCGACGATGGCGAGGCCCTGGCTCTCATCGCCGACCCACCGTGGCGCAAGACCAATCACGTACAAGTTCGACATCTCCTTCAGAACCTTCGTCCGAAGGTCTCAATCCGTGCAAAGCGGTGGGCAAGCCTTCGGCAGGTTAAAGACGTCACCCGACAGCAGGTCGTTGCACACCTTGGACATTGCTTCGAACACCTCCTGCGAGATCGTCTTTGTGTTGCGACCCCTCAGCAACCTCATACCATCTTGAAGCCCGAAGTAGAGCCATGTTGGGTGACAATGGGGCTGGAGAGGGGCCAGACGGTGGTGAATGAAGTCAGCCATCACCGACAACTCTGATAGGTTGTGGTCTGCCAGGAATCGGATCCTCTCCATCACTGGCTTGTACACCGCCTCGAGCTCCGAGCGTTCCTACCAGGCCGCCTTCCTTATCGGTGGCCACCCAGAGGGCAAGACCATGCGATCATGGGCATCGGCATGTACAATCACCCCATCGCTCCTCCAACTGGGCCACTGCGCTGAGGAGGAGTAATGTACTTAAAAGGGTTGTTGGCCCGATGCTGGAAGCAGAAGCCACCGAGGAAGTTGTCTTTGCTCTTCTTCCCGGTCCGCCTCAGCACGAAGAACTGCCAGAACACCGGCACACATGGGCACACCCGACAAACATCTCACAGAAATGCGAGAACACTGCCTCCACCACCAGAGAGTTCGGCGACAGATGGTGGAGCTGATCCCAAGGACTTCCAGAGGTGTCACCAGGAAGGAGGAGACAGGAGGAACGAACCCAGTGTATGCATACGCCTGGTAGAAGACAATCTCCTTCTTCCCCAACTCCAGTGGCAAGGAGCCAAGACGGATCAGATCCCGTCGTTCCTTGTCCTCCTAGCCGAAAAGCCGCCTCACGAGTGAGACATCCCCCATCCAGGAAGAAGGAAGAGCTGAGTCCATTGGAGCAAGGGGTTGAGAACCTCAAGAATGGGCAGACACACAAGGAGGGAGTCAAAGGCTCGAATGCTTGGGGCATGCGAAAGAAAGGAAATTCCATTACCCACAAATGTACCCCTTTTAAAGAACCATAGTGGCGTTTGGACACACCGTGCAAATTTGAGCAGGTTCCAAATCAATGGCTCGTAACACGGCGACCATGACGAGTGAGCCCAGATCCCCCGCCAAAAAAGTCGGCCCAGGCAGTTCCTCGCCAGAGAAGGCAACCCAGCGGTTCACATAAAGATAGAAGTGAAAGCAGTAGAAGTGCTGCAGGCGCCTCGAGAACCGTCGCGATAATGTCGTAGCAAACAAAGATCTTGTCGCCATGACCCCTCAACCAGAGGGGGATGCATGGTCGCAGCAGTAGAAGAGCACACCGCTTCGACTGATCAAAACAAAATTAGAAGACCAAGCGAGAAAGCAGGATAAGGCCCCACCCTCGAGCTCGTCGCCTCACCCCAAGGTGGACCCAGGGGCCACTGTTGGTACCCGACATATCGGGTACCCTCGCGCATAGGCTATAACCGCCTAGGTACCTCGCCTCCTAGCAGGGACAGGGATCGAGGGCGCCACGTGTCCAAGAGACCCGGACCCGCCAGCCTCAGATGGGAGGTCCGGGGTGCCCACAAGACATTCGAAGGTGGCACTCAGCTCCACCTTGATGACAAGCTCCCAGGCAGCCACGTATCCAGCGGGACGGGGCCCGACCTCCTCCGCGGAGGTGAGCTCCCAAGCTACCATGTGGCACACGAAGTCAAGACCCAACCTCCCCCATGGAGGCAAGCACCCAAGCTGGGGGGGGGGAGATCTGGCTTCCCCCACGGAGGTGAGCTCCCGAGCTGCCACATGGCCCGCGAGACGGGCGTGGCCTCCACCATGGCGGAGAGCTCCCCAGCGGCCGCATGTTCAGTCCACTTGCCCTAAGCGGATAGTGAGGAAGTTAAGAGGGCGGTACGCCTTGTCTCCATCATGCCTTGAAGATACGCGGCTTCCCCAGACGCATGGTGCGGCGCACGCCTAATGTCAGGTACTGCTGCGACTAATCGCATCACAGTGAAGGCACCGCAGGCCTATCCAACTCTGCCAAGTGGGTAGCTTACGGCGCCAGAGACAGTTTGATGGGACATTCCCTGCCAATGACTGCAATGGCACGTGGGCTACTGATGACCCAGGCGGCAAGACGACGAGTTCTCAAGTCCGAGGTCAGAGCAAGCTTACAGAAGAAGCCTTAGATCTTTTGGGATAAGATCGCCCTGGGACCACCTGTCGGGCCCCGGGACCCCACTTGTAAGGCATCTAGTCTTGGTTATAAAAGGCCTGGACGACCGCCGATAAAAGGACCAGACTCAAAATCCCCAGTACACCCACATACGCATACACACTCACCAAGTAATACAATCCACCGTGGAGTAGGGTGTTACGCTCCTTGCGGCCCGAATCACATAAAAACAACTGTCTCATACTCTTCCGCTAGAACACTAGTTTGAGGCCTAAGCCCCGCTGAACAAGAACCTCTGCGTGCTGTTCCTTAGCAGATCCGGGGGAAGTGTCGCATTGACCCTTTGACAAGTCTGAACTCAATAAAAATAGGAGATTAGAGATAAGTTAGGAAGGGATAATAGAGTTAGTTTCGGTTTTATTTAGGATATCAAATCAGTTGTATTTCGAACCCAGGGGCTATAAAAAGCTCTGGATAACGCTGGGAACAAGGCGAGCTCTCTTTTGATAAAAATTTAGTTTGTTTCGTTTTTCTCTAGATCTGTTAGCCTTAGTTTTTGTATTTTTTTGTGTCTAATACCAACCACATCAATTGTTGTATCACAGCACCAACAAAATTGGCGACTCCGCTGAGGACATCAAGATCAAGACATAAAACTTGTTGGATTTGTTCTTGGCAGCTGATCAACAAGGGGAAACATGGTGGAGACGTCAAGGAAGAAAGCCGACGGTCATGCCGTCGATGCTGGCAACATTATAGGCGTACAACTAGAAGACTTGTCACATGAGGACAAGGATAAAGTCGAAAGGGAGATCAGTCAAGAAATTGAGCAAGAAAAGATGGCAAAATTACAGAGCAAGCTTGCTTGTTTTCAGAAGACGAGGGGCGGCGTGATCCACAAGACGAATACGGTTGCATCTTCAAGCAAAAAGGTAAATCCCTCGTTCATCCTCGAAGATCTCGTGCATATGGTTGATGTGTCTGTTGATAGTAAATATGGTGCCGACCTTGAACAACTTACACGCCTAATAACTGAAGGATTGCATGACTCTTTTGATTTGTTTAAGACTGAGTTTCAACAAAATATGGACAATAATTTTCCTAGACAAATTAGAATTGTGGTGCAACACACTCAAGAGGAAGTTAGAGGAAAACATGTTGAAAACAACAATATGAATCATGCATTGACTAATTGGACAAGTGCACCTACACCACTTTATTTCATACCACCTAGGCCGCATGGGGGGAATATTCAGCAACCCTTTTATCAAATCGTGTCATACATCCCTAATGGAAATCCTACGCGAAACAGCACACCTTTAGGGCCAGTCCCCGATGCATTATTTCCTCAAGTTCCACAACACAACAATTCTTATAGCCTTCCTAATTCTCCTCATGACATGCATGATAGTGTCAAGGATCAAGTAGCTAAAACCCTTAGAGAACTTAGATTTGCACCAAAGGGGGGCATGCTAGATCCTACCAAAAACCCTATCCATATTACTTTGACTCTATACCTTATCCCAGGGGTTTTAGGGTTCCTGATTTTGTCAAGTTCACAGGGGGAGGATTCTAAAACCACTCATGAACATATAGAGCAGTTTCTAATTCAAGTGAGTGATGTAGGCATAAATGGTGTGCATACAATTAGATTGTTTCCTTTATCTGTATTAGGCACTGCATTCAATTGGTTTACTTCATTGCCTCCAAATTCCATAGTTGCATGGCCGAGTCTTGAAAAAAGGTTTCATGAGTATTTTTATAATGGTGAGAGCGAACTTAGGTTATATCATTTGACTGCCGTTAAACAAAAATATAATAAAAGTGCTACCGATTATATTAAAAGGTTCAGGGAGGTCAGGAATAAATGTTTCAGCTTAACCTTAGAAGAAAAAGACTTGGCCGATTTAGCTTTTGCAGGGCTATCTCCATACTTAAGAGAGAAACTAGAAGGGGTGGAGTTTGGGATGTTAACCAAGTTTTGCAGCGGGCTATCACGTGTGAGAACCGTGCTAAAGACAACAAAGAATATGGCCGGTTCAAAGATAAAGAGAGACAGAATATTAATGTTCTTAGTGATAATTCGTCCAGTGATGATGATATGGAGGTGCGTGCAGCTGAATGAGTAGAAGATCACAAAAACAAACCCTTGGCATGTGCATTTTTGAAGCCTAGCTCTGGAAAAAAGGAGGAGATGAAATTTACTTTTGATGTATCTAAATGTAAAAAGCTGTTTGATGTTTTGCTTCAAAATAAGGTGATAAAACTGAAAGAAGGCCATGTGATTCCGCCCGTGGAGCGGTTGGGGAAAAAAAGATATTGTAAGCGGCACAACTCCTTTTCACACACCACTAATGAGTGCAATTATTTTCATGGACAGGTGCGATCGGCCTTGAATGATGGATGGTTCACTTTAGGAGATGGCAGCTAAATGAAGCTAGACATATATCCTTTTCCTGTAAACATGATCAACTTTGAGGAGAAGAAGTTACTGGTGAGGGCTTAACATGCAAGAACAACTAAGGGGAAGAATGTTATTTTGTACGATGATCTGAGGATGATGATGATCAAACCTAGAAGCCCCGAGGTTGGGGTTTGAAAAGTTAATGAGCCAAGGAAACCTACAGAGTTTAATCCCACCTCAAATTTATTGATAAATAAGTACTTAGGACAACAAAAGAAGAGTGTGTTCAGCAGGTTAAGTGGTTTCAAGAGGGGAAGATCACCTGGCCATGGATAGTGAAGGTTCAAGGCATATAAAAAGATCAGAGAGCTATCATGTGTTTAGGACACCGATAGGAATACAAGGTGAACGTAATGTTCAGAGGTCATGGGGAGCACAAGCATATGGAAGGAGGCATGGTGAACAAGTTAATAGCAGATATGTATGGAGACCGAAGTGGCAAGGGTCTAAGGATATGTTGCAGGAGGCTGAGTCAAATAATGAACAAAAGGGGCCTCCTGTCATGCGGGAAAAACAGGGAGGAAGAAGTCATTGTGCAGCCGGGTTCATCACGCTGGGTGCCAGCAAGAGTGGACGTGCTTTTGGGAAGGTAGATATTGATTAAGGATTTGGTGCAACACATTGTAAACTGGTTTCTCTGAGGGGACATTGGTAGTGGGTCTAGGGATCACGCTAGAGCCAAAGAGCACAAGTTCTGATCAAGTAGCTCGTGTACCGTTGCCGCACGAGGTGATTTTGGCCGATCAGGCCAAGACTCGGGTGAAATGGGTAAGCAAATAGGACGTGATGCCTGATAGTTTGAAAAGGAATGATAGCAAGGTTGTGGATCTAGGAGCAATATTGCAGCCACAATGGTGTCCAACAGGCCTCAACCGAACACAAAAGAGGCGTGTGCAACGTCTACGGGCTCTTGAAATCATAGAAAAGAAAAAGAAAGAAGAGCTTGATCACTGGTTTAATGAAGCAAGGCATGTAGTTGTGGAGGAGAATTGGAAGAAGAAACGAATGGAAAAAGAGGAGAAAATTAATGAGGAAGAAGATGTTGGCAAGCAAGTTGACATTAACATGGTATTTCAGTTGCCTGATGAGTTTTGGCTCCAGGAAGCGGAGGTAGCAGTTCTGAATTTGGGAGCTAAAAATTTGGTATTTGCAAAACCAGAAAGGTTTGGACAACACATGAAGCCAATGTATATCCGTGGGTTTTTTGAATGGGACTCCAGTAGGTTGAATGTTGGTGGATGGAGGAGCGGGAGTGAACATCATGCCGATGACCATGTTTGAGAAATTAGGCTACAAGGAGGGGGAGCTAATCAAGACCAACACAACCTTGAGTGGGTTTTCAGGAGACCAAATAGAAGCAAAAGGGGTGGTGTTAGTGGAATTGACGGTGGGCAGTAAGACAATTCCTAGAACATTTTTGTGGTAAATGTGCAGAGCAGGTACAATTTGTTACTTGGGCGGGACTGGATACATGCCAATGGGTGTGTGCCTTCTACATTGCATCAATGTTTGGTACAGTAAGTTCGAGATGAAGTGGAGGTGATAGAAGCTGATAACTCGACCTGTGTGGCGTCGGCCGAGCCATTTGAGGTGCAACATGATGATATCAGGTGTCTTACAGGGCGAGATTTGACCAAATATGACTATGTAAGTGTGGGAAGAGATGAGTTTGTGCCTATTAGTGTAAAGTCGACCGATGTCACTCGGCTGAATGAAGTGTCATGTGATTGATGGATAAAAACGGGAGTTTAGCATGGTTGCAAAAGAGGACTGAAGAATATTGGTCCAACAGGAACGATATGGGAGAAGTGGTGGAAGATTTCGATGACATAGGTAAGTTGGGGTATGGGTTTCTGCCATAGATTGGTTGGAGGAAATAGACATTGGAGAAGGAACCGTTCATAGGCCAACTTACATAAGCGCCAACCCTGATGAAAATCAAAGGGAAGAGGTATGTCATCTTTTGCAAGAATTTATTGATTATTTTGCTTGGGAATATACAGAGATATCGGGGTTGAGCAGGGATTTGGTTGAGCACAAATTACCTATTAAGCAAGGATTCAGGCCTCACAAACAGCCTTTTAGACGATTCAACCCAGAATTATATGACAAGATTAAAGAAGTGAATCGTCTGTTGAAGGCAAAATTCATTCGGCCGTGTAGGTATGATGAATAGGTTTCAAATATAGTACCAGTGGAAAAGAAGGGTACAGGGAAAATCAGGATATGTGTGGATTTCAGAGATTTGAATATAGCCACATCTAAAGATGAATACCCCATGCCTATAGTTGATGTGTTGATTAATAATGCCTCTGGACAAAGGATAATCAGTTTCCTAGATGGTAATGCCGGTTATAACTAGATTTTCATGGCTTAAGAAGACGAACACAAAAATGCTTTTTGTTGTCCGAGGTTTGTAGGTCTATTTGAATAGGTGGTTATGACCTTTGGGCTAAAGAATGCTGGAGCTACTTATCAAAGAGCTATGAATCTTATTTTTCATGATTTATTAGGCATTATGAGTGTATATCGACGATGTAGTAGTAAAATCTGCTGGGTTTCATGAGCATATGGCTGATTTGAGACCGACCTTTGAGAGAATGAGGAAGTGTGGATTGAAAATGAACCCATTGAAGTGTGTTTTTGGTGTTTCAACAGGAAGTTTTTGGGGTTTATTATGCATGAACATGGGAGCGCCGGTAGAAAAAAATAGAGAGAACAGAGGCTGCGCCAGAGAGTAAAAGATAAGAAAAAAAGGAGAGGAAGAAGAAGAAAAGGAGGAAGAAATCGTCATCCGCCGGAGATCGTCGCGTCGCCGTCGTCGTGCCGCCGGAGGACCGCTGCGCCATCCACTTTGTCTACGCGTCGTCTTCGTCCCGCGATCCTCGAAGCTGTCGCATCTACGGTAGAATTCGTTTTTCCGATGCGAATTTTAGCGACGTATTAGATCTAATAGACGTAATTTGATCATAGTCGCATCTATCTTTTTAATTTTAGTAGCATTAATTCTCGCTAAAACCCCTGTAAACTCGCATAACCATGTATGAACTAGTTGCATCTAATCAATAAACAACCATAGTTAATTAATAATTGAACTTTGCATGCATGCATGTCATCACATGTTGATTAGTATATGTGCATCATGTTGATTTGTATGTATTTTCTTATATGTGTGATCACGAGTAGAGGGAAGTGCTCAAGAGGTCGTGTACAAGGATTTCCAGAACCAAGACTTTGAAGCGCTTGAGCAACCCAACCCGTCGGAGCAAGGCAAGTGTCCTTGAAGCATATTGATCCTGTTTCAAAATAAATGTTTTGTTTGCAAAACTGCATGCTTGTGTCAATTTTGATAGGAAATCCTATGATAGGAAGTTTACTAGATTTGTTTGACCACCCTTGTCACCTGGAATACATGGTAGAGAGTCGGAATGAGATTTTTACCTTTTTGCTTCGCTTAATGAATTGGGATGAGAACACAACTATACTACTTAATTTAATTATGCATTAATGAGATTATAGTTAACATGAACTGGTTACTATGATATGGTAATGGGTGATCTAAGCAAGCCTGGTATGTGGATGGGTTGGATGTTATGGTGGTTTGCTTGCTTTAGATCTAAGGACCGGTTCATGCGAGAATAAGCCAGGACTACAGTGCCACCACGAGGCCAAGTATGGGTGCGGCGTAGCTGATTAATTAGGGCGTTGCCAGTGCTATTTGGACCATTAAGGATGCTCGGGGAAGGGGTAGTCGGATTGGATTTGTTGATGATTGGTGGGACTACCCTGGGATCCGAATGGCTCAAGAGGGGGCCCTTGGTTGAAGATGTGCTCAGTTGGAGGCATCGCCACCGGTGAAACCTCAGTGGGGTCTAAATAGGCTAGTAATCCCTTTGTAAAGGCTATTTTGTGATCTCTTGGCCACACACCAACGGAAGTGTGTAATGTGACCGACGGGTCATGAGCATAAGGGAGGTTCTTAGTCACCGAAAGGTGATGAAATCACGAACCTTTGCAGAGTGTCTAATAATATCATGATAGCCGTGCTCCCGGTTATGAGCACCTCGACAACTTCCATGATTAGAGGGAAATTGTGATTTGAGATGGTTATGGTTTGGTACTGGTTATGGCTGGTTATGGATTAAACTATGGCATTGAATATGGTTAATGGTATGATGAATATGGAATATGGATTGGTGCTATGTTATAAATTATGGTTTATGATGGGAATACTTTACATACGTATAATATATTGTTTTTCAAATGTTTTACTGTACTTTTCAGCACTTAGCCATTATTACATTCATCATTTGAATCAACTACATGTCATACTTTCCACACTTGCTGAGTACGACATGTACTCACTCCTGCAATCCCCCCACCAACAGTTGCAGGTCAGGATTGAGAGTATTACGTTAATAATGCGGAGATCTAGGTCGTGTCTACCGTCAGCTTTGCCTGTGGAGTTGCATGGAGCTGCGCTATACCATATTGCTTATGTTGCCTAGCTGTTTAGTTTGCTTAATTAGTCTATTTCAGCTGCATTAGTTGAACTTGTCATTAATATTCATTAGAGCTTGTATTCAAGGATATTCGGAATTCTGTAATAAAAGTACTTAATTAATCTTGTCTTGTGGTAATTATTTGTATATCGTCTGTGATGCACTTGTGTATGTGTGTTGAACATCCTGGGCACACATACACTGCACTTGGTTCATTTTTCGGAACCAGGTGTCACATGTTTCATATCTAATGTGGCAGGAAAGGTTGAGTCCTTCATTCCCTTGTTGAAATTAAAGCATGAAAGAGAGTTTACTTGAGGGGCAAATAGAGAGAAGCATTCGAGAGAATCAAGTCCGATTTGATAAATCCTCCAGTCCCACGAGCTCCAAAAGTTGGGAAGGAATTTAAGCTTTATATTGGTGCACAAGAGCAAGTTATAGGGGTTGTACTGGTTCAAGGTGAAGGAGGTAAGCAATGTCCTGTGGCTTATTTGAGCAGAATATTGTTAGATGTCGAAACCAAGTACATTTTTATTGAGAGGTTGTGCTTGTATTTATATTATGCTTGCTCCAAGCTTCAACACTACATACTTTCTAGTACTTGTGCGGTGGTTTGTGTGAGACCTATGTGTGCTGAATACATTGGCTTGTAGTGAATACATTGGCTTTGATGATAAAAGTTCTGAAATTCTACTAAAACACTTTTTTAGCAAGGTCCGACTCTAGCTCCGAGCTTCTGCAAGGTCCGGCAATAGGTCCGACTTTCTTTGTCTAGGTCCGACATGTTTTTGGGTAGCTCCGGTGAGCTTTGTCTTTAGCTTCGGCATGTCTTTCATAGCTCCGGCATGTCTTTGATAGCTCTGGCATGTCTTTGTTAAGCGCTGATATGTTTTGCTAGGTCCGACTGGCTTTGGTTAGCTCCGGCACTAGGTCTGACTAGTTTTGGTAAGCTCCGACGCTAGGTTCTACTAGCTTTGGTAAGCTCCGGCTCAAGCTCCGGTTAGCTTTGGCAAGGTTCGGAGCTTGATCGTAATGTTCTAAATTTTCATGTGAAATGTTTCGAACTTACTTTACACTTATGGAAAGGTTGCTTAGTATTCTTTTACTAAGTTTTTGGTGCGTTTTGGTTGATATGGCTAATATCATTTTGATATGCTTTGCAACATGCTTATGTGAGGTGCTCACGTAAGGTGTTGTGTTCGGAACTAACTTGAGTCAAGTCGCGGACTTGGGCTCGTACAGATTGGTTATTTGTTCATGTGCAGGTGTTGCTTGAGTTCAAGTCATGGCTGGTGACAGGATCCTTTGGACTAGTCTCAGGGAGGAGATGAGGTTCCAACAACCAAATTCAGGAGGAATTGTGGTTGAGCGGGTCAGGAGGTCGCACAGGATGATTGAATCAAGGGCAGTGCATATGAAGGTTACTGGACGTCGAAGGAAGGTGTTCACACATATGCATGCGGTGCATGACATGGCAACATGGTTCCGGAGATGGTTTATGGATGGGAAGATCTGGTTGGAAGGATCGGATCGTATCGGTTGATGACTTTGGCTGCGGTAGAGTCAGTTATGGCTCGGTATGGAAAGTATCGAGTTGGTTATGATAGGATTTTGTGTGGGTCACGAATTTGAGTTGTTTTAGAAATGTGGGATAGGTTCCTAAGGTGTTTGAAAGTCTTAAGATTGCTTCTATCTGCGTATAGAAGAGTCCTAAGCAGTTATGGAAAGTTTTGATTCGTGATCTGAGTAGGATTAGAGTCCTAGTTGAGATTGGGTTGGCCTAAGGGCTGGTTATATAAACAAGGGAGCCCAGAGCTTGTGGTAGACTACTTTGGGGCTGTTCCTCTTGTGTTCTATTGAATAAAATTCGTGGTTTGAAGGAACTTTTGTGCCTTGTTCGTCCAACTTGTTTCAGACTAGTTTTACTCGTCGAGTTTCTGGACAGCACTACCTTTCGTAGGTGGTTTTATCATAACTCGAGTTTTACAGATCCAATTGACGTGATTCTTTTTGTTTTGTCTTAACAACTTGATTATCTATCATCTGTAAAAATTTTACGGTCATTGGATTTGTGGTTTCTGATCTACACGAATTTCTTGCAGCGTTCCAGAACTGTTTTTCTCGGGTAGGACAGTTTGACCTTTGTTCAATCGTTCGATCATAACTTGAGTTTCTCTCGACGGATTTGAGTGATTCTTCCTGTGTTTTCTTCGTGACTTGATTCTATCTGATATATATCACTTTTGTCACAGTGAAAAACGTTTAGATTAGTCTCACACACGATTTCTTTAACAGATCGTTATTCTGCCAAAGGGGTTGGGATTTAATTGTTTCCGCTGCATAAGGTTTTTTTTAAATCTACTATTCACCCCCTCTGGTAGCTTTTCACGTGCTCTTCGATCCTACAATTGGTATCAGAGCCAAGGTGCTCTAATCATTGTGATTTGCACGTGTTTTTGACTAATCATCATGGAGAAATACTCCGCCAAACCTTGTATGTTTGCTACTATTGATTTTCAGGTTTCGAAGGCACGCATGAAGGCTTTCATCCAGGCCCAAGGCTTCACCATATGGGAAAATGTGTACAAGCCTTATGATGTGCTGTCAAACGATCAAGTTATGACTACAAACCTACGGGACGTCAACAAAAACAACAAAGTCCAAAACTTGATCATCCAAGGACTCACTCAGAGCGACTTCGACCGCGTTGCACATCTCTGATCGGCATACGATGTATGGAGAGCACTTTGTGACTATCATGAAGGATCCAACATGATCAAGGAGGTAAGGCAAGACATGTTCAAGAAAGAATACATGCGCTTCGAGATGCAACCCGGTGAGTCCATTGATGATCTCTTTGCTCGCTTTAACAAAATTCTCAGTAACTTGCGCAGTGTCAACGTTAATTTTTCTGATGCTGAAAATGCTAGGCAACTTCTTAGTGCATTAGACATGTCAATCTGGGAGATGAAAGTTACATCTATCCATGAATCTACTGTCATGAGTACACTTACTTTAGATGTGCTTTACTCTAAACTCAAAACTCATGAAATTGACATCTTATCACGTAAGAACCCAAATAAGTCTATTGCATTTGTCTCACAACGTGATATGCCTAGCTCCGGCCAATCATCATCTTGCAATACTCTTGCTTTGTTGTCCTCACTAACCCTGGAGCAGATCGAGGAATTTCCAGAGGAGGAGTTAGCACTAATCTCTACTAGGTTCTCAAAAGCATTGCAAAATGTGAGAACTAGAAGGATAGGAAGCTCCGGACCTCAACGCTATTTTGAATGTGGTAAGACAAGACACTTTCATACAGTATGCCCTAACTTTTTAGGTCCTACTACCTGTGAAGAAAAACAGAACAAGGTCAAGACCACCTCTGGAAACCCCAACAAGAAAAAGAAGGGTACCATAGGACGCAAGATGATTTACAGCTTCATCACTGCACTTCAAGAGCTCGGTTCAAGCGATGTAGACTTTGAAAGTGATGAAGATGATGACGATCTGGCCAACTTATTCTTCATGGCGGGCAAAACAAGATCAATATCAAGTCAGGAGGATGCAGAACACAACAGTGACGATGATGAGGTATGTTCTATCTGTAATGAAATGTGTGATGCTATTTCTCGTGCAACTATTATTGTCAAGAAAAAGGACAAAAAGCTTAGGGATAATGCTGCTAGAATTGAATCACTAGAATCTGAAATCAACCGTTTAAAAACTTTGATTCCTAGTGATGATGCATGTCCCTCATGTGACTTAATCTATGAACAATTGTCCACATTAAGAAGTGCACACTCCTCCACTCTAGATAGACTTGATGAAGAAATTGAAAAGAACAGAGAGCTTGCTGCACTTAATGATAAAAACTTAAAAGATGCTTCCTGTTCAACAGATGATTTGCATTGTTCTGCATGTGACAATCTTGATAAGAAACTAAAAGATGCTATGAATGAGATTTCAATATTGAATAATGCTTTACATTCTCATGAAGTTAAATATTGTTTCAATTGCAAATTAAAAGGAAAAACTTCATGTGAAAATTGCCTTGATCTGTCCAATAAACTTGATGACATGCATAGGACATTAGATTGGTTTTGTAATGGGAATAAGAACCTAAACTTGCTGCTGAATTCTTCCAAGTCTTGCAATGATAAAACTGGTTTAGTTTTTGATTCTCATGCTCACTCTAAAACACATCCACCTCAAATTCTAAAATCATTTGGAAGAGTTTTAATTAAAATTGTCCCTAAACAAAAGGATGTTATCTTTGAATCTGCAGGAGTGCTTTCTAATTTTGTTTCTAATGTTGGGTGCTCATCTAGACATGATTACAAAATTAAATTTCATTGTACTTATTGTGATAAAGATGTTCATGTCGTAGATTTTTGTTATAGACTAGCTAAACAAATTAAAAAGGATAAAATGTCTGCTAGATCTCATAACTTTCATGCTAAACCTAAAATTAGAAATATGCAACCTGCTTTAATGAGTCAGAAATTTGAAAAGGTAGCTTCCGGACCCTCTTGTAAGAGACTTGCAAAGATAGCTCCGGTAGTTCTGATAGCTCTGAAAGCTCCCAAACCTTCTGTTGTTCCCTCCGGAGCTTCAGTTTTTGCTTTCGGACTTTCGGTTTGTGCATCCAGAGCTTCAGCTGTTTTTTTCGAAACAAATGTCCACACCTCCGGAGCTACTGGTTTTTGCTCTAAACGAGTAACAACTTCTAAATCAATTGTTAAGAACAGAAAACCTCAACCTTTGACTCATAAACCTGCTGTTTTGTCACAGCTTTCGCATGTTGTTCCTACTATACGTCGCATGGCTCAGTACTGGATTCCAAACTGCTTATTGACTAACCCTAGTATTGAGTCAACGACGAACTGTCCTTTTGTGTAGGTTTCACGCTTGAGGAAGGAGAACATATGGATTGTGGATTCAGGATGCTCACGCCACATGACCGACAACAAAGATTGGTTCTCCTCCCTCTGTTTTGTGTCACGTGTAGAGAATGTTACTTTTGCCGATAATTCTTCAACACCTATAATTGCTAAGGGTTCGGTTAGAGTAAATGATCACTACACTTTGAAGGATGTGGCACTTGTCAAAAATTTGAAATACAACTTGCTTTCTATTTCACAATTGCTAGATGAAAATCTGGAAATTATTTTCAATAAAAACCGCTGCAAAGTTGTAGGTTCAAATAGTGAGCTTATTTTTAACATGTCTCGGTTTGGAGGAGTTTTTAAAGCTGATTTTGATATGTCTTCCTCTAAGCATAGGTGCCTAGATGCTAATGATTCAAAGGACTTATATTTTTGGCATCGTAGACTTGGTCACTTAGGCTTTGATCACCTAACACGTGTTAGTGCTCTTGATCGCATACGTGGGCTGCCTAAGCTTAAAGGGGACAAAGATATTGTGTGCTCTTCTTGTAGACATGCTAAGATGGTTGCAGGTTCTCATACTTCTCTCACAATGATCATGACAACTGAACCGGGTCAACTTTTACACCTTGACATCGTAGGACCTTCATGTGTTCAATCCTTCGGAGGTAAATGGTATGATCTTGTGATTGTTGATGATTATTCTAGATACCCGTGGGTTTACTTTATAGCATCTAAGAATGAAGCTTTAAGTCACTTTAGATCTTTATTTCTTAGATTATCAATTGATCACCCATGTCGGTATTCTACGTACCGTATACCCCTTGGGACTACAAAAAGACCAAAGGGACTTCACCTGTCTGAGTTGAAAACCTGCAAAGGCCCCACATGTCATATGGGACTGGACATGCCTCCCATCTATGGTTAGCTCCGTTACTGCCACGTGCACACTGCAGCCGGACCTATATCCCACACATGGGATAGCTCCGGGCTAAACACTTGTGCGGCATCCCCGGACCTAACCTCCAACAGAGGGAAGCTCTAGTATTGACACGTGCACATCTACACCAGACCTACCCGTCCCAGACGAATAGCTCCGAAGCTGCCATGTGTCCAAACCGCCGGACCTTCAACCTCAACAATCAAGCTGGTGAACCCCCAACGGCTCGGACCTCCAAGGGGCAATCAAAGACTTCAAGACCTGATTAATTGTCATTAATGCCATATTAATGACACACGATTAGAAGGCCCTTAATACCAGTAACGGCACTGTCAGGTCCCATTACCACGCTATTAAGGGTAATTAGTCTCATTAATTATGTATTAAACATTAGTAACCGCCGGGGCCACATGTCGGGCCAATCTAGCGGTGTAACGGCCAGTCCTTGTACTATAAAAGGATTGGTCGACGATACACAGGGTACACACGCGGTCTCTGGGCTGAAAACTCTCTAGAAGCTCTTAGAAGCTCAATATAACAGCTACACGCCCCGTGGAGTAGGGTATTATGCTCAGGCGGCCCGAACCACGTAAATCCTTGTGTCCATTTGCCATACTCTTCGAAATCTCTGCGCACCCAATACCAAACTATAAACTCCGCGATCTACCACCGGTAGTATCAGGAGAATTGCCGAAAAAACACTCCGATAGTTGGCCCGCCAGCTAGGGGGGCAGTGCCCGAGATTTCAAGAATGGTGAACTTAGCTGCTGGATCGTCCAACAGCAACCCCGCTGCGCAACCTGCTGGAGGCAATCCCTCCAACATGGAACAACCAGCAGGTGCCGCGGCTCCAGCAGAAGTCATGCCTCTGCCGCCACCGTCTGCACCAGCAAATCAAGCTGGACAATGAGACGGGACATCTGCGTCGCTCACAGCGTCGGCGAATAACAACAATCCTAAACACGCACTCTGCGCTGCACGTGCTCTTCTCCAATGCCCACCATCTCCGGGTGCATCCCAGGGTGCAATGGAGCAGTGGAGGGCTGATGTGGAATATTTGGTTGCAGCATCAGCTGATCGCATCAGCAACCAAGGTCCTCCCCCCTTGGGGCGGGCCCCATCGCAACATCGGACTTTGTCGGGCAGACTTGGTCCGCATGCTTCCCAAAATAGGAGGTCTGCTGCGTCTCAACAAGTGACTTCATTGTCTTCTGGGGCGCGACGCACCCATACAGTAACCAGGCTTTCAACTCATGACCTCCGGGCGGAGCTTGATCGCTGTTACCGTCAACAGGACGACCGCATCCATATCGAGCGTGCTCGCGAAAGGCGAGAGGCTCGAGACAGTCCTGCTCCCGAGGGAGTAGGAGAAGGCTGTTCTGCCCTGGCCATGCACCTACACATGGTCAGATGGCCATAAAAGTTCCGGCATCACCTGCCGGAGAAATTTGATGGGACTGTCAATCCCGCTGAGTTTCTCAAGATTTACTCCACTGCAATCCTTGCGGCCGGAGGTAACAAGGCCGTAATGGCCAACTACTTCCCAGAGGCTTTAACTGGGACTGCCAGGTCCTGGTTCATGAGCCTTCCGCCCAACTCCATCAATAGTTGGGCGGAACTGTGCCAACAGTTCACCGCCAATTTCGGGAGTTCATACACCCGACCAGGCACCGAACTGGACCTTTTTGCTGTCACGCAGAAGGGGGGAGAATCCCTGCGTTCCTTCATCCAGAGGTTCTCCCAGGTACGAAACACTATTTTTTTCTATCTCCAGTGCCTCTGTTATTGTGGCATTTAGACAGGGCCTACGAGACAAGAAGATGCTGAAGAAGTTGGCGATCAAGGAGATCACCAGCGTCACGGAGCTCTTCAGCTTGGCAGACAAGTGTGCCAAAGCTGCGGAGGGCCGTGAAATGCACTCCAAACCACCTACAGAGGATAATAAAAAATCCTCCAAGGGCGAAGCCACTACCTCCGGGAGTGGCAAAAAGAAGAAGAAGTCCAACAGCAAGAAAAAGCCGTCGGCCGGCACACCTCCTGCTGCACCTGCTGCAGCTCCGGGTGGTCGGGGGCCACGCCCCGAGAAACGACCTCGTCCATCATCAGAAGACGGCGACAACTCCAAAGTATGGTGTCCTATTCATAAGTCGAACAACCACAACTTGGAAGACTGCCGAGAAGTCCAAAACCTTGTCGAGCGCTACAAGAGGCGCCGGGAAGAAGTTCCTTTCAGACAAAGGGAAGGAAAATAGAAAGTCGACGAATCTCCGGCTGAAGAGGAGTTAGGCTTTCAGGACCCTAAAAAAGTCTTGAAGGTTGTTTACACCTCCGTTGACGACGACTCTGACGTCTCCGATAATGAACGTCAGAAAACCATGAACACCATTTTTGGTGGTTCATGGGACATCACCTCCTGCCGTGTCCTCAAGACCATGCGGTAGGACATGGCTTCGGTGGCTCCCACCGCCAGGGCGAAGCCGCACCAAAAGTGGATGGATACTGCCATCACTTTCAACGCGTCAGACTGCCCTCGAAATATGATCGGAGCTGGTCAACTCCCATTGATGGTATCTCCGACCATCAACAACATCCAACTCCACCACATAATGGTAGACGGAGGTTCGGGGCTGAACCTCATAAGCTTTGAAGCTTTTGTCAAGCTTCAGCTCTGACCTTTGGACCTTCGCCCTCCCGACCTTTCTCCGGAGTAGGTCCGGGGGCCATAACCCCACTTGGTGCCATTACTCTCCCCGTAACCTTTGGGACTTGGGAGAACTATCACACTGAGAAGTTGGTCTTTGACGTTGCTCAGATCAACTTACCCTTCAACGCCATTCTGGGCAGGCCAACCTTATACAAGTTTGTGGCTGCTGCTCATTATGGCTACTTGGTGTTGAAGATGCCAACACCAGCTGGTGTTCTCCGGATCCGTGGAGATCGCACCGCCGGAGTGACAGCTCTGGAAGAACTTCACACGCTTGCCACAACGCAAGAAGAAGAATCTAGAAAGGAGCAAGCTCCGAAACCACCGAGCATTCGTCATCAAGGCTCAACCTCCGCACCTCGCGTTCAACCAAGCGGCGACACCGACATTCCCGTCAAAGTAGTCCAAATCGGTTCCGACGCCGCTCAGACCACCCGTATATCGGGAGGTCTGAATGACAAATAGGAACTCGCGCTCATCACTTTCCTCCGGGCTAATGTTGAAATGTTTGCCTGGCAACCATCACAAATGCCTGGGATCCCTAGGGAAGTGATCGAGCATAATCTGAAGAACTACCCTGATGCTCGGCCTGTACATCAGAAGCCTCGGAAGCAATCAATAGAGCAACAGAACTTCATACGACAAGAAGTGAAGAAGTTGCTCGAAGCTGGATTCATCCGAGAGGTCTTCCACCCAAAATGGCTGGCAAACCCAGTCGTTGTACCAAAGGCTGGTGGGAGGCTTTGGATGTGTATCGACTACACAACACTAAATAAGGCATGTCCAAAAGATCCATTCCCACTACCTAGAATAGATTATATAGTGGATTCCACCTCCGGGTGTGAATTAATGTGTTTCCTAGACGCATATTCTGGGTACCATCAAATCAGAATGTCTAGGGAAGATGAAGATCATACTTCTTTCATCACAGTAGTTGGATTGTATTGTTATACTGCCATGCCATTTGGTCTCAAGAATGCAGCATCAACATTTGTATGAGCTATGTACAAAACCTTTGGAGAGCTCATTAGAGACGTAGTGGAAGTGTATGTTGATGACATTGTCGTCAATATTAAGGACAAGGAGTCACTTCTTGACACCTTACAAGCTGTCTTTGACAAGTTACGAGTTACTCGAACGAAGCTGAACCCGGACAAATGTGTTTTTGGGGTTAGCTCCGGAAAGCTTCTTGGTTTCCTGGTAAACCACCGAGGTATAGAGGCAAATCCGGCGAAAGATTAAAGCCATTGAAGATATGCGGCCACCAACTTGCATTAAGGACATCCAGAAGCTGACTGGATGTCTAGCCACCCTCAGCCGGTTCATCTCAAGACTGGCGGAACGGGCACTACCCTTCTTCAAGCTATTGAGGAAGTCCGGACCATTCCAATGGTCTAAAGAAGCAGAAAAGGCGTTTCAGGAGCTGAAGCAGCTCCTCACCACTCTACCAACCTTGGTAGCTCCGAACCCTGGTGAGCCTCTACTGCTTTACATTTTGGCAACTGATGAAGTTGTCAGCATGGTCCTGGTTGCGGAGAGACCAGAATCGTTACAGGCTCAGGAATCCAGACCCCTCCGGGAGAGTCAGGAGGTTCCTGAAGGCGAGTCTGGGTCCCAGCCCCCGGACTTGAGTCAACAAGGAGTTACTCTTGTTGAGCAAGAAGAGTCGGACCTCCCTGGGAGGGTCCAGGTCATTCCTGAGGAAGCTCCGGGTTCCTCCAACAAGGACCCGACAATCCCCGAAGAAGGTTCGGACCCCTTCGGGAGGGTCCGGGTCGATGAGGAGGAAGCTTTGGGCCCCTCCGGGAGGGCCCGGACAGTCCAACGCCCAGTGTACTTCATTAGTGAAGTACTTCATGACTCCAAAAACGGTACCTGGAAGTACATAAACTGCTGTACGCAGTTCTTATTGCTTCCAGGAAGCTCCGACACTATTTTCAAGCTCACAAGATCTCAGTGGTGACTTCATATTCACTACGAGCGATTTTGCATAATCTCAACTCCATTGGGAACATTGCAAAGTGGGTAGCGGAATTGGCCGAGTTTGACCTTGAATTCGTCCCAAGACAAGCAATCAAAAGTCAAGCATTGGCGGACTTTATGGCGGAATGGACCCCCTCTCCATCAAACCCTGGGGGCCCTAGTGAGCAGAAGCCGGAACTCAAGGCTCCGGTCTTCATTGTGCCTCACTGGACTCTCTACTTCAAAGGCTCCATGCAGAAGCAGGGGGCCAGAGCTGGAGTCCTTCTCCTCGCTCCGACCAGGGAGAAGGTTAAATACATGGTACACCATGACTTCAAGGCGACCAACAACATGGCGGAGTATGAAGCACTCATTTATGGACTAAAGGTGGCATTATCATATGGTGTCAAGCAGCTGTTGGTCAAGGGAGATTCGTAGCTCATCATTGTAGGATTGAAGAGCACGTGAAAAGCTACCAGAGGGGGGGGTGAATGGTAGATTTAAAAATCTTACGCAGCGGAAACAATTAAACCCCAAACCCTTTCGGCAGAAAAACGATCTGTTAAAGAAATCGTGTGTGAGACTAATCTAAACGTGTTTCGCCGTGAAAAAACTGATAGATATCAGAGATAATCAAGTCACGAAGACAACACAAAAATAATCACTCAAATCCGTTGAGAAAAACTCAAGTTATGATCGAAAGATCAAACAATGGTCAAGCTGCCCTACCCGAGAAAAAACAGTTCTGTAATGCTGCAAAGAAACTCGTGTAGATCATAGACCACAAATCCAATGACCGTGAAATTTTGACATATGATAGAAAATCAAGTTGTTAAGACAGCCCAAAAACAATCACGTCAATTGGATCTGTAAAACTCGAGTTATGATAAAACCACCAACGAAAGGTAGTGCTGTCTAGAAACTCGACGAGTAAAACTTGTCTGGAACAAGTAGGACGAACAAGGCACAAAAGTTCCTTCAAACTACAAATTTTATTCAATAGAACACAAGAGGAACAGCCCCAAATTCGTGCCCATGAGCTCTAGGCTCCCTTGCTTATATAACCAGCCCTTAGGCCAACCCAATATCAACTAGGACTCCAATCCTACTCAGATCATGAATCGTAACTTTCCATAACTGCTCAAGATTCTTCTATATGCAGATAGAAGCAATTTTAAGACTTCCAAACACCTTAGGAACGTATTCCACATTCCTAAACAACTCAAATTCGTGACCCACACGAAATCCTATCATAACCAACTCAAATCTTTCCATATTTGAGTCAAACCCGACTCAGCCGCAGCCTGAGTCCATAACCTAGTCGGTTGGACCTTTCCGACCAATTTTTTTACGTCCACATCTCTTCATCACGCCTCGGAACCATGCAGCCACGTCCATGCACTCCTTGCACACGTGCAAACATCTTCCAATGACGTCTATGATACCTTCATATGTATTGTTCTTGATTCAATCATGTTGCGCAACCTCCTGATCAGCTCAACCACAATTCCTCCTGAATTTGGTTGTTGGAACCTCATCTCCTTCCTGAGACTAGTCCAATGGATCCCGTCACCAGCCATGTCTTGAACTCAAGCAACACCTGCACATGAATAAACAACCAATCCATACGAGCCCAAGTCCTCGACTTGACTCAAGTTAGTTCCGAACACAACACCTTACGTGAGCACCTCACATAAGCATGTTGCAAAGCATATCAAAACGAAATCATCTATATCAACCAAAACACACCAAAAACATAGCAAATGAATACTAAGCAATCTTTCCAAGAATATAAAGCAAGTTCAAAACTTTGCGAATGAAAAGCAGAAGTATTGCGGTCAAGTTCCGGACCATCCCACAGCAAGCCGGAGCTTGACCCGGAGCTTACTAGTACAATGAAAAACCCGCCGGAGCTTACCAAAACTAGTAGATCCTAGCACCGGAGCTTACCAAAAACTAGTCAAAACTAGTCAACCCAAAACCGGAGCTAGACAAAGTACGTCGGAGCTTAGCAAAGGCATGCCCGAGCTATCAAATATATGCCGGAGCTATCAAGGACATGCCGGAGCTAAAGATAAAGCTCACCGGAGCTAACCAAAGCTGGTCGGACCTTACCAAGAAGTCGGACCTAGCATCGAACGTAACCGGAGCTACCCAAACCAAGCCGGACCTACCGTCGGACCTTGCAGTAGCTTAGAGCTAGAGTCGGGCCTTGATAAAAAGGTGTTTCGGTGATACTCAAAACTTTTATCATCAAAGCCAAGTGTATTCACTACAAGCCAATATATTCAGCACCCATAAGTCTTACAATCTCCCCCTTGATGAATGCATTGGCAACACCACTTAATATCCGAACATTGGCTTATTTTCAATAAAAGTTTTGAAGACAATTTCTCCCCTTTTGTAAATCAGAAATAAAATGAGAAGAAAAGCAAAAATTCAAAATTCAAAATTCAAAATTCAAAATTTACATATCTCTCCCCCTTTATCATCTCTCCCCATGCACATTATCTTTCCCTTTTTGAATGTGTGATTAATCTCTCCCCCTTTGACAATGTATTCAGCAAGGTAAAAGAGAAATTTTAATTGTTATGAGCATATTATAACATATACATATAAAACAAATCTCATCCAAGTCATACTATCAAGTAACTTACACTATCACATCAATGAGATACATAAAGTAGTGTAAGCCATGCTAGAGATCATATGTAATTTTCAATTTAAGCAAGTCATGATCTCACAAACTTAACTATTTCATAACTTGAAAGCATGACACTAGTTGCTGCATTGTATTATTTTTCAAAGCACAAATTTAGATCATATGATATTTGCAAGAGATTATATGCGCATCTGCCTTATTCTAACAAACCACGCCAAGCCTATGTCATTTGACAATCAGAAGCTTAAGGACATGGTTTTAGTCATACACAACTTCTTCCAAGTTCAAATCTAAGTGCAATGATAAGCCATCTCAGAAAAAGAAGTGTGATGCATGCATATTCTCTTGATCTTTTCTCAATTTATATTTGTTCATAAAAACTCAACATGTGAGTTGATTACTTGATTAATTCTTTATGATTAAAAGCACTTGTGAACATGTAACAAGTTCAAAACAGCAAGAAAGTTCGACCATGACTAGTTTTAGTGTAAGTAATTATTCCAATTACTAGACATGGCAAAAACTACAAAATGTATAACAAGAGTAATGTAGTAAGAACTTTCAGCATGTAAAAGGAATCACAAAGTCATATATGTATGAAATACTATGCTCATATTATTTTAATTTCAGATTCACACGAAGACTTCCCAAGTTTCAAAAACTCCCCCTCAATTTAAGCCATGAGGATGCATAACCCCTATTTCACTACGAATGTAACAAAAACGAGTGAAATCCAAAGGTTTTGTAAAAATGTCAGCCAATTGTTGTTCGGTATCTACATGATGAAGCACAATGTTTCCTTTTTTAACATTATCTCGGAGAAAGTGATAACTAATGTCAATGTGCTTAGTTCTAGAATGTTGCACGGGGTTTTTAGCAATGCAAATGGCACTAGTGTTATCACAAAACAGTGGAACACTATCTAGATCAACCCCATAGTCCTTAAGTGTTTGAACAATCCAAAGAATTTGTGAGCAAGCACTAGCAGCAGCTACATATTCAGATTCGGCTGTGGATTGTGCAACTGAATTTTGTTTTCTAGAGAACCAAGCAACAAGAGAATTACCAAGAAAATGGCAAGCACCGGAAGTACTTTTCCTATCAATCCTACAACCCCCAAAATCAGCATCCGAAAAAGCTTTCAAAGTAACGGTTGAGGAAGAAAGAAGAAAAATGCCAAATTCTTGGGTTCCATGTAAGTACCTAAGAATCCTTTTGACGGCTTGACAATGTGAAACACGTGGGGAAGCTTGAAACCGTGCACAAAGACATACGCTGAATTGTATGTCCGGTCTTGATGCCGTGAGGTACAAAAGTGATCCGATCATACTTCTAAATTCTTTTTGATCCACGGGTTCACCATCTTCATCAAGTTCAAGTGTTGTTGCTGTTCCCATTGGTGTCCGAAGAGGCTTGCTTTTGTCCATGTTGAAGCGCCTTAGGAGGTCTTTGGTATACTTCGTTTGATGCACAAAGGTACCCTCCTTGGTTTGCTTGATTTGCAGCCCCAAAAAGTAAGTGAGTTCACCCATCATACTCATTTCAAATTCAGAACTCATCATTGCTGAAAACTTGGACACAAGATCATGAGAAGCACAACCAAAGATAATATCATCCACATACACTTGAACGAATAATGAGTCATTGCCATGATTAAGCACAAAAAGAGTTTTATCAACCTTGCCCATGGTAAACCCCTTTTCAAGTAAGAATGTTTTTAGCCTATCATACCATGCTCTAGGGGCTTGTTTGAGACCGTATAAGGCTTTGGACAGTTTGTAAACATGATTAGGAAAATCTGGATTTTCAAAACCCGGTGGTTGTTTGACATAAACCTCCTCATCTATGTAGCCATTAAGAAAAGAACTTTTAACATCCATTTGATATAGCTTAAAACCTTTAGATGCTGCAAAAGCTAACAAAATTCTTATGGCTTCTAATCTAGCGACAGGAGCAAAAGTTTCATCAAAATCTAGACCTTCAACTTGAGTGAAACCTTGAGCAACCAATCTAGCCTTATTCCTAACCACAACCCCATCCTCACTTTGTTTATTTTTATATACCCATTTAGTTCCAATTAAAGTGTGACCTAGAGGTGGAGGTACAAGTTTCCAAACATTATTTCTTTCAAAATTTTCTAACTCTTCTTGCATGGCAATAATCCAAGATTCATTAGTGAGTGCATGTGATATATCTTTGGGTTCAAAAGAAGCAACAAAAGCAGAATGAGCATGAGAGTTTGGATCGCAAAACTTGGACCGTGTGACTCGTTCGTGCAAGCTTCCAATCATCTGTTGTGGGGGATGATCTTTGTAAAAACGTAGGGGAACAGATGTCTCACAAGCTTCTTCTTCATTAGGTTCATCGTAGATTGATGAGCTTATGACTTGTGGACAATTAGGACCAGCATAGGTGATAGTCGGAGCTTGTTCAATGTCTGGACACGTGTCAACTTCGGAACTACCAGGCAGTATCACCGGCTCTTCTTCATCTTCGAAAATACCCTCCCCCTGAGGATACAGATCTGGTCCTGCAACACCGGAGCTACTACCTGGGCTATCTTCATCAAAAGACACTTCACAAGTCTCCACGATTTTGTTAGTGTCAAGTAAAAGCACACGGTAGCCTCTAGTATGAGATGGATAACCAAGAAACATGCCATCAATGGATCTAGGTTCAAATTTATCAAGATTACCATATTTCTTAACAAAGCATTTGCAACCAAAGACCCGAAAGTGTGTAACACTAGGCCTATGTCCAAACCGAAGCTCATATGGTGTTTTACCTAGCTTAGCACGCAAGAAAACACGATTTGAGACATAACAAGCGGTTGCTAACGCATCAGCCCAGAATTTCCTAGGAGTTTGATATTCATCAAGCATAGTCCTAGCCATCTCAACTAAGGTTATGTTCTTTCTTTCTACAACACCGTTTTGTTGAGGTACATATGGTGACGAGAATTGATGATCTATTCTATTTTTAGCACAAAAGTGATCAAAAGATTGATTTTTAAATTCAGTTCCATTATCACTTATAATTGCTTTTAATGATCCTGGGTGATCAATTGATAATCTAAGAAATAAAGTTCTAAAGTGACTAAAAACTTCATTCTTAGATGCCATAAAGTAAAACCAAGAGTATCTAGAATAATCATCAACGATAACAAGAACATACCATTTACCTCCGAAGGATTGAACACATGAAGGTCCTACGGTGTCAAGATGCAAAAGTTGACATGGTTCAGTTGTCATGATCATTGTGAGAGGAGTATGTGAACCTGCAACCATCTTAGCATGTCTACAAGAAGAGCACACAATTTCTTTGTCCCCTTTAAGCTTAGGCAGCCCACGTATGCGATCAAGAGCACTAACACACGTTAGGTGATCAAAGCCTACGTAACCAAGTCTACGATGCCAAAAATATAAGTCCTTTGAATCATTAGCGACTAGAAACCTATGCTTAGAGGAAGACATATCAAAATCAGCTTTAAATACTCTTCCAAACCAAGACATGTTAAAAATAAGCTCACTATTTGAACCTACAACTTTGCAGCAGTTTTTATTGAAAATAATTTCTAGATTTTCATCTAGCAATTGTGCAACAGAAAGCAAGTTGTATTTCAAATTTTTGACAAGTGCCACATCCTTCAAAGTGTAGTGATCATTTACTCTAATCGAACCCTTAGCAATTATAGGAGTTGAAGAATTATCGGCAAAAGTAACATTCTCTACACGTGACACAAAAGAGAGGGAGGAGAACCAATCTTTGTTACCGGTCATGCAGCGTGAGCAACCTGAATCCACAATCCAAATGTTCTCCTTCCTCAAATGTGTAACCTACGTAGCACAATACGTCGATGACTCAATACTGGGGTTAGTCAAAAGGCATTTAGGAATCCAGTACTGAGTCACGCGACGTGCAGCAGGAAAAACACGCGAAAGCTAAAACAAAACAGCAGGTTTATGAGTCAAAGTTTGAGATTTTTTATTCTTGACTACTGACCTATAAGGTGTTACTTGTGTATCACAAAAATCAGTAGCTCCGGAGGCAAAAACAGAAGGTCCGGAGGTAAACTTTGAATGTTTTTGACTCAAAACAGCAGGTTGTACATTCGGTTTAATGTGTGCAGCAAATTTTGCATGAAAGTTATGAGATCTAGCAACCATTCTTTCCCTTTTCTGTTGTTTAGCTAGTCTATAACAAAAATCAATGACATGACCATCTCTACCACAGAAGGTACAAAGAAATTTAACTTTGTGTTCATGTCTAGATGAGCAAGCAATATTTTTATTTGAAACCGAATGAGGCAACACTCCTGCAGATTTGAAAACCACTCCATTTTGTTTAGGAACTGTTTGAATCAAATCACTTCCTAATGACTTTACAATTTTAGGTGGATGTGCCTTAGCATGAGCATGAGAATCAAAACCTAAACCAGTTTTATCATTGCAAGACTTGGAAGTATTCAGCAGTAAGTTTAGGTTCTCATTCCCATTACAAAACCGATCTAATGTCCTATGCATGTCATCAAGTTTATTGGACAGATCAAGGCAATTTTCACATGAAGTTTTTCCTTTTAGTTTGCAATTGGAACAAAATTTAATTTCATGAGAATGTAAAGCATTGTTCAATATAGAAATTTCATTCATAGCATCCTGTAGTTTCTTATCAAGATATCACAAGTAGAACAATGCAAATCAATTGTAGAACAGCTAGCATCTTTCAAGTTTTTATCATTAAGTGCAACAAGCTCTCTGTTCTTTTCAATTTCTTCATCAAGATTATCTAGAGTGGAGGAGTGTGCACTTCTTAATGTGGACAATTGTTCATAGATTAAGTCACATGAGGGACATGCATCATCACTAGGAATCAAAGTTTTTAAACGGTTAATTTCAGATTCTAGTGATTCAATTTTAGCAGCATTATCCCTAATCTTTTTGTCCTTTTTCTTGACAATAATAGTTGCACGAGAAATAGCATCACACATTTCATTGTCGGTAGAACATACCTCATCGTCTTCACTGTTGTGTTCTGCATCCTCCTGACTTGATCTTGATCTTGTTTTGCCCGCCATGAAGCATAAGTTGGCCAGATCGTCATCATCTTCATCACTTTCAAAGTATACATCACTTGAACTAAGTTCTTGAAGTGCGGTGATGAAGTTGTTAATCATCTTGCGTCCAATGGTACCCTTCTTTTTCTTCGTATCTTTTGTAGAGGAGTGCTTCGTTCTTGTTTTCTTTTCATCCCGGGAAGTAGGACCTGAAAGGTTAGGGCAATCTGAACGAAAATGTCTTGTCTTACCACATTCGAAGCACTGTTGATCTTTGGAGCTTCCTCTCCTTCTAGTTCTCACATTTTGCAATGCTTTTGAGAACCTCGTAGAGAGAAGTGCTAGCTCCTCCTCTGGAAGCTCCTCAATCTGTTCAAGGGTTAGAGAGGACAACAAAGCAAGTGTACTACAAGATGAAGATTGGCCGGAGCTAGGCATATCACGTTGAGAAACAAAAGCAATAGACTTGTTGGGGTTCTTACGTGATATTATATCAATTTCATGAGTTTTTAGCTTGGAATATAGCACATCTAAAGTAAGTGTACTCATGACAGTAGATTCACGAATAGATGTAACTTTCATCTCCCAAATTGACATGTCTAATGCACTTAACAATTGCCTAGCATTTTCAGCATCTGAAAAATTAACATTGACGCTTCGCAAGTTGCTGAGAATTTTATTAAAGCGAGCAAAGAGATCATCAATTGACTCACCGGGTTGCATCTCGAAGCGCATGTATTCTTTCTTGAACATGTATTGACTTACCTCCTTGATCGTGTTGGATCCTTCGTGGTAGTCACAAAGTGCTTTCCACACATCGTATGCAGATCGGAGGTGTGCAACACGGTCGAAGTCGCTTTGTGTTAATCCTTGTATGATCAAGTTTCGAGCCTTGTTGTTGTTGTTGACATCTCTCAGATTTGTAGCTGTAGCTTGATCGTTTGATGGCACTTCGTAAGTTTTGTATACCTTCTCCCATATTGCAAAGCCTTGTACCTGGATGAAAGCCTCCATGCGTGCCTTCCAAACCTGAAAATCAATACCAGCAAACACACACGGTTTGGCGGAGTACTTCTCCATGATGATTAGTCAAAAACACGCGCAAATCACAAAGATTAGAGCACCGTGAGTCTGATACCAATTGTACGATCAAAGAGCACGTGAAAAGCTACCAGAGGGGGGGGGATGAATGGTAGATTTAAAAATCTTACACAGTGGAAACAATTAAACCCCAAACCCTTTCGGCAGAAAAACAATCTGTTAAAGAAATCGTGTGTGAGACTAATCTAAACGTGTTTCACCATGACAAAAGTGATAGATATCAGAGACAATCAAGTCACGAAGACAACACAAAAAGAATCACTCAAATCTGTTGAGGAAAACTCAAGTTATGATCGAAAGATCAAACAATGGTCAATCTGCCCTACCCGAGAAAAAACAGTTCTGTAATGCTGCAAAGAAACTCGTGTAGATCATAGACCACAAATCCAATGACCGTGAAATTTTGACATATGATAGAAAATCAAGTTGTGAAGACAAACCAAAAAGAATCACGTCAATTGGATCTGTAAAACTCGAGTTATGATAAAACCACCGACGAAAGGTAATGCTGTCTAGAAACTCGACGAGTAAAACTTGTCTGGAACAAGTAGGACGAACAAGGCACAAAAGTTCCTTCAAACTACCAATTTTATTCAATAGAACACAAGAGGAACAGCCCCAAAGTCGTGCCCACGAGCTCTAGGCTCCCTTGCTTATATAACCAGCCCTTAGGCCAACCCAATATCAACTAGGACTCCAATCCTACTCAGATCATGAATCGTAACTTTCCATAACTGCTCAAGATTCTTCTATACGCAGATAGAAGCAATCCTAAGACTTCTAAACACCTTAGGAACGTATCCCACATTCCTAAACAACTCAAACTCGTGACCCACACGAAATACTATCATAACCAACTCAAATCTTTCCATATTTGAGTCAAACACGACTCAGCCGCAGCCTGAGTCCATAACCTAGTCGGTTGGACCTTTCCAGCCAATTTTTTTACGTCCACATCTCTTCATCACGCCTCGGAACCATGCAGCCACGTCTATGTACGCCTTGCACACGTGCAAACATCTTCCAATGACGTCCATGATACCTTCATATGCATTGTTCTTGATTCAATCATGCTGCGCAACCTCCTGATCAGCTCAACCACAATTCCTCCTGAATTTGGTTGTTGGAACCTCATCTCCTTCCTGAGACTAGTCCAATGGATCCCGTCACCAGCCATGTCTTGAACTCAAGCAACACCTGCACATGAATAAACAACCAATCCATACGAGCCCAAGTCCTCGACTTGACTCAAGTTAGTCCCGAACACAACACCTTACGTGAGCACCTCACATAAGCATGTTGCAAAGCATATCAAAACAAAATCATCTATATCAACCAAAACACACCAAAAACTTAACAAATGAATACTAAGCAATCTTTCCAAGAATATAAAGCAAGTTCAAAACTTTGCGAATGAAAAGCAGAAGTATTGCGGTCAAGTTCTGGACCATCCCACAGCAAGCCGGAGCTTGACCCGGAGCTTACTAGTACAATGAAATACCTGCCGGAGCTTACCAAAACTAGTAGATCCTAGCACCAGAGCTTACCAAAAACTAGTCAAAACTAGTCAACCCAAAACCGGAGATAGACAAAGTACGTCAGAGCTTAGCAAAGGCATGCCCGAGCTATCAAATATATGCCGGAGCTATCAAAGACATGCCGGAGCTAAAGATAAATCTCACCGGAGCTAACCAAAGCTGGTCGGACCTTACCAAGAAGTCGGACCTAGCATCGAACGTAACCGGAGCTACCCAAACCAAGCCGGACCTACCGTCGGACCTTGCAGTAGCTCAGAGCTAGAGTCGGACCTTGATAAAAAGGTGTTTTGGTGATACTCAAAACTTTTATCATCAAAGCCAAGTGTATTCACTACAAGCCAATGTATTCAGCACACATAGGTCTTACAATCATTAAACAGGTGAAGGGTGAATGCTCCTACAACCATCCCCAACTAGTTGCCTATCTCCTTGAAGTCCAGAGGCTTCAGAAGGACTTCGAAGTCCTGGACCTCCACCATGTACAGCGTCTCCATAACACTGAAGCTGATGAACTCTCGATGAAAGCGTCAACCGGAGCTCCGGCTCAAGATGGAACCTTCGTCCGGAGGTTGTCTAAACTGACAGCTCAGCCTGCCGAACTGAGCGAAGGGGGCGAGACCAGCACCTCAAAGCTGGCAGTCCCGATGGCCCTGTTACCATGGCAACCATCAAGGGTCGTAGGTGCTGCCGGAAGCTCCGAGCAACCCAGCACGCAAGACTCGAATGCTCAAGCTAGCTCTAATGCATGGATCTCGGAGATCCGGAGCTACTTGAAAAACAACTTCCTTTCTGAAGATAATGTATCCGCTGACCGGATAGTCAGATTGGCTAAAAGATACACGCTGGTAGAAGGGCATCTCTACCGGCGCAGTGCTAACGGCGTCCTAATGCGGTGCATTACAAAGGAAGAAGGTTGCAAGCTCCTTGTGGAAATCCATGGAGGCGAGTGTGGGAACCACACGTCTTCTCGCACGCTGGTCGGTAAAGCCTTTCGGCATGGCTTTATTGGCCTACAGCGCTCCAGGATGCAACTGAGCTGGTGAAGAAATGTGAAGCATGCCAGTTTCATGCAAAACAAATTCACACACCGGCTCAGCCTCTACAAATGATACCTCCTACATGGCCTTTCGCTGTGTGGGGGATGGATATCTTGGGACCTTTCCCAAGAGCCGTCGGAGGTTACAAGTTCCTGTACGTCGCTATTGACAAGTTCACCAAATGGCCAGAAGCAACTCCAGTTGTGACAATAAACAAGCAATCAGCCATCAACTTCTTACAGTCCATCGTATGCAGATTTGGAGTCCCAAACAAAATTATAACCGATAATGGGACCCAATTCACAAGCTCTGCATTCCAAGGATATTGTGAAGATCTCGGCTTTCAAGTCAGCTACACTTCCATAGCTCACCCGGCAAGCAATGGACAAGCCGAAAGAGCAAATGCAGAAATCCTAAAAGGACTCAAGACGCGCACATATGAGCGTCTGAAAAAACATAGAGCCAACTGGATCGAAGAGCTTTCGCCCACTCTATGGGCCAACAGGACAACTCCAAACCGGTCAACTGGAGAGACACCCTTCTTCCTGGTGTATGGAGCTGAAGTAGTCCTTCCTCCAAAAATCACCTTGGGGTCGCTCCGGGTCCAGACCTTCGATGATGCCGCGCAGGACCAGCTCTGGCGCGAAGACCTTGACCTCCTTGAAGAGGGAAGGTGTCGAGCAGCTGTTCGAAATGCCCGATACCGCCAAGCTCTCTGGTGTTATCACCAAAGGCATGTTCACAGCCGACAACTCGAGGAAGGCGATCTGGTGCTACGGAGAATACAATCCAGAGAAGGGTTAAACAAACTCTCCCCCAGCTGGGAAGTACCCTTCCGAGTGATAAAGTAACCCATCCCGGATGCGTTCGCTTGGCAACCGAGGATGGGACACCTCTCCCTAATCCTTGGAACATTGAGCACCTCCGTAAGTTCTACGCTTAATATCACGGAGGTGAGTTTGTAGTTGCACGTGATGTATGTTATAGAGTCATTGTACAGAGTCGGGTAGCTCCTCCGGGAGAACAGCCGGACCTTCTCTGGAAGGTCCGCAAAGTTCAGGCAACGCTTGTCACAATCTCAAAACTAAAAGTGTAGCTGACTACCTTGGGTCAAACAAGAAACAAAACACACTTAGCCTGGTTCCGTACCCTAAGGGTGTACTTGTTTCCCCTGTACCCCGGACCTATAATGAAAGATATCTTTGTGTGAAAACAGACTCTACGTGCATTTACTTTGTACAAGCTCATTATTTTTTATTTTTCTCTTTCTTGTCTATAACAAAGTTGTGTGATCCTCAAGAATTTTTTAGATCGACTAATTCATGTACAACTTCAGTCGCATTGTTAATTCCTTCGGGTTCTCATGTTGTTGAATGGCTCACTCGCCTGAATGCCGCCAACCAATCTAGGTTCGGAGTGTGCTATCGACTTAGCCTGGTCCTGCACCCTAAGTAAGCCACTCTACCTACACCCCGGCAGGCCGAAGTAAGGCGGGTCCTGAAAACAATTGGACTTGGAGAAAACAACTCAGTGCACTTGATTGTATGAAGAATTGTGCTCGTCCCAAAAATTTCTTACGAGAATAGTAAGTCGCAACTGAGTTATAGATAGGAAAAGAATTTTACTATTTTCTTGACTTCAGTGTGCAGGAAAAATAAAGATCTCATGATGATGGTGAATTAAGCCGGAGCTATTAAAGCTCTGACATACCCTAGATGGCTTGTAGTCGATGTTTTAAACATTGATAGCAAGCATTGCTGGAACTGCTCAGCTCCGGTAAAGCCATGGGGCTAACCGTCAAAGTGAACAAAAAATGGTAGGAAGACTCCAGGGGACTAACTGTTGACGCTCTATGCATTGATGGAGACCACTGCTGGATCTACCAAGCTCCGATGATGGTCAAGGCCGGAGCCCTTAAGCTCCGATAACCTCAGGGGGCCTTCACTACTGAAGACTTCGGACCTACGCTCTACAAGTTTGAAGCACGCGAGTCTTCAACAACTGTTACACCCTCTTGGTACATGTTCACAATCAAATTGCGTACATCCACCAGGGGGCCAAGTGGGACAAAGGTGTTGAAGACAAAAAATGAAATTCATAAAAAACTTGGATTTCATTCATCTGGAGATAAGAGATTACAAAATTGGAGAAAAAGAAGAGAGGATACAAGCAGGAGCTACAAAGAGATGGTCCTAGACCCTATGGAAGAATGAGGCGACCTTCTGAGCAACCTCAGAAACGCTGGCCTAGGCAGCTTCTCCCTCTCCGTTGATGGGGCCTTGGACCACCGGGTCCAGGGGGAATTGGGGGTCCCGACTTGTGTAGCACGACAGAACAAATTTTGTGACGCTCTTGGCCAGGGACTGTCCCTCGGTTTCCAGCTGGTCCGCGATGACATCGCCCATCTTGGTGAGCTTGTTGCCTGCCAAACTCAGCGCCTGCAACGCCTGGTCCAGCTCCGGTTCCGGATCATCCGGACGCACGGGACTAAAACCCATTGGCGTTAGTGCATCGTTGGCTTTGCCCAGGAAGTCCCAAACTTGTTGGGACTCTGCAACCCTTCCACTTCGAATCTCCTCCAAGGATCTTCTGGCCACCGCAAGCTCTGAGTTCTCCCGAGCAAGACACTCCACCTCTTTGGCATTCTGCTGAATATTTTCAGCAACCTACCTTTCGAGTTTACTGAGCTCTTCCTCCTGGAGGTGGATCTTGTTTTGGTGGTTAACCAGGTCCTTCTCTCAGCCCCGCACCTTCTTCTCCCTGGCAGCAATGTCAGTTTCCCTCCTGTGGAGTTCCTGTCCTCGCTGCCAGGCCTTCTTCTCCTCTTTATCGTAGCGCTCGTCCAATTTCTTGGTGCGCTCCTCGAGACTCTTGTCACCCAGAGTTAGCCTCTGAGTAAGCTCTTCTTCCCTCTTCACGACGTCGTCCCGCAGCTCTAGGAGTTTTTGCTCTTCTTCCTCGAGCTTTCTCTCCCGCTCCTCAAGAGCCTCCCGGCGCTTGACGAGACTGGCGTGGATGGCGTCGAGCCTCTCTTGGCGAGCATCCGCTACGATGTTAGCAGCTTTGGCCTGTTCCTAGATGGCCTGGGACTGGTTGTCAAGGGATCGCGGTATGCTTTCCCTCTCATCTAGCAGCTTACCCCAGTACTCCAGGCGGATCTTCTCCTTCCTCACTTGTCGTTGGTTTTGATCCGGCAGATCTCCCGACACTACTAAAGTGTTAGAGGAGTTTGAGGTACGGTATGGGCGCGCGGAGATTCAAGAAGGTGAGATGTAGAGTGACACAAAGGACACCAAGATTTACGTGGTTCGGGCCGCCTGAGCGTAATATCCTACACCACGGGGTGTGTTGATGTTGTATTGGATGTATGAGCTCAACGTGAGTTGAGAGTGTAGAGTGAGTGCGTCTCCCGAGAGTGTGTAGAGAGTTGTCAGCCTGTCCTTTTATAGTACAAGGTCAGGCCGTTACAAGTTAGCCTGGCCCGACATGTGGCCCCGGTGGTTACTGATATTGATACACATTCAACACATTTAATTGCCCTTAATGATCAAGTTATGGGCTTTGACAGCACCGTTACTGGTAATTAAGGTCGCCGATCGTGTGTCATTAATATAGTATTAATGACACTTGATCGGGTCTTGAAGTCCTTGATTCCCCTTTGAAGATCCGGAGCCATTGTGGAGTCTTCCGGAGGTTAGAGGCTGAAGATCCGATGGTTGGACACGTGGCAGCGCCGGAGCACACTGTGGGGAATAGATAGGTCCGGTGTTACCCGACACGTGTCAGTTTCGGAGCTTCCCTCGGTCTGGGGTTAGGTCCGGGGGTGCCATTTCGGTACATAGCCTAGAGCTTCCCCCTTGTGGGCGGTAGCTCCGGTTTGATAGTACACGTGGCGACCCTGGAACTAACCATGTTGGAGAAGCGGGTCCAGTTATGTCTGACATGTGGGCCTCCGAAGGTCTTCAAATCAAGTAGATGACTTTCCCTTGAGATCTTTGCAATCCTAAGGAGTATATGGTACCCAGGGTACCGACAGTGGCCCCCTGGGCCCAGCTCTGGGGAAGACCCCTTGGGTGAAGTCATTCTGCCGGAGGTGGGTCCATCATTCGACTTTTGAACTGAGTCTTCAAAGGTCTTCGGATGTGCCGTTGGTGATAGTTTGGAGTTAAATCCTCGCCGCGTGGCATATCCCGTGTGCGGCAGATGAGATCTTCGGCGTGCGGATCTCACGCAATTGAAGGTCGCCGGTTCCCGATACGAAAACCATATCGGTTCCGCGCGCCTTGTCAGGTCGCCGCCTTCGGGCTTCCCGCCTCATGATGACAACCGTTCGCCTGGGTAAGAACCTCGACTTGATTGTCAGGGTGGTCCCGGGCCCTCTTGTCATCGGCTGGGTGGAATTTTTGAGTAGTATATTCGGCTTCCTTGTAGTTTCCATCCAAGCGTTGTGAGGGCTTACTTAAGAAGGAAAGCGCACACCGTATGGAGTTCTTTACGCCTCTCATCTGATCTTGCGCTCAAACTCCCAACTTGTGCTCGCTTTTCCTCTCTTGCCTTGCTGTGCTGCGATGGAGTTGGGTCTCCGCGAGAGTTGTTTGAAGACCGAAGGTGACCATAAGAAGGTCCGGGCCCTCATGGGATGGTCCCCGGACTTCTTCAACCACCTGGTTCGCGCCGGGGGAGAGCTCCTGTTCGAGAAGGAGCACGCCGGCGAAATGGTGTACTTCTCTTCGTCGCCATGGTGGGGTTGATCCCACCTTTTTCCTCCTTTTTCTTGATGCTGCTAGACTTTTATGGTCTGCAACTATACCACCTTTGCCCCCACTTCATTCTTCTTGTGTCTATCTTCGTCCACTTCTATGAGATGTGGGTGGGCATCCCCCCCTACATTGAACTCTTCTGGACCTTCTTCACCGTTCATACCACCGGTAGGAGCAATGAGTACCTTGGCTTCTACTACTTCGTGAAGCACAAGAAGTGCCCATTCAAGTACCTCCGGTCGTTTCCCTCTGGAAAGTGGGATGACTGGAAGAAGGACTGGATAGTCATCCGGGTGGAGGAGCACGAGAAGCTGGAGCTACCCGAAGGCCTCCCCAACATTGACACTACAGTCTGGAGTGAAGCTCCGGTGCTAGCGGAAGCCTTCAACCCTGCTCTGACCAGGATCCACCAGTGCATGGAGGGAGGATTAACTCCTCAGGCAGTGTTTTGCAACTTCCTGGTCAACAGGTGGGCACTGCTGAAGAGGAGAGAAAAACTCGCTTGGGCCCTCAACAGCGTGATGGACAACGACCGGGTCGAGACCGGGCTGAAGTCCAACATGTCGGGTACAACCTTGGAGTTCCATCTCAAGAAGTTCCAGCACGGCATCGACGTCGCGGTTGACGACTTGACTCCACCATCAGCTTTTCTTCCTCTGAACATAGAGGTAGAGTTCAGCAGGGAGCTCCGGCGGAAGATGCCTGTGCTTGACGACCTTGGTGTCGTCGAGAGAAGATCGACCTCCAGGGTGGTGATCCCTGGGGCTTCCGAAGGTGGTTCCGACCCTACCCCGAAGCCAAGGATCGAAATCGTCGGCAAGGGCAAGGAGCCGACAGACGAACCCTTGAGCCGAAAGAGGAAGCTGCAGCATGCCGACGGAAGGTCTGTCAGGCATGCCACCTCTGCGTCAGCTCCTTCTCCCCGGAGAGGGAGGTCTTCTACAACTGCGGCGGTTGTTCCCGCAGCGGCGTCCTCCCGGGGTGCTAGCTCCGGGCATGCGATTTCAGCACCAGGGCCGGTTGAGGCCTCTAGGTCCGGAGGTCTTTCCCGGTCGAGGGGGGCCTCGACTAAGGAAATGCCAGTGGCTGCGACGAGTTCCGGGGGGCCTTCCGGAGCTTCCACGCCGGCGGCGGCTATGGTCAGCCCACAACGTCCGGGAAAGAGGTTCCGCGCAAGCTGGTGCGGAAGCCTCCTGAGGTAATTTTTAATCTTTACCTCAGATAGTTGTTTTTTTGTAGTAACTGTTTGTTAAATTTCTTCTTCCTTCATCTGCAGCGTTCCCAAGAAGAGGAGTGAGGCTCCACCCTCAGCCACAGCAGCTGAAGTTGTGAGGGCAGAAGCCTCTGTTCCTGTCCCGGTGCTGCCCCAAGTGGTGGCTGAAGCTGCGGCAGCTCCAGCGCCAACTGTCGTGGTCATGGACCTCGACTCATCCCCCGATGCTTCTGTGGTAGCGCCGGACCACGGAAGAGAAGATGCGCCAGCGGCACCTGCCCCGGAGGTTGAAGCTCCGGGTTTGGGTGCTGAGATGATGGAAGCTTCGGCCGTTGAGCCGGAGGAAGCAATAATTCCGGCCCTAGAGCCGGAAATTGTCGAAGCCCCGGCGGTTGAGCCGGAGGTAATTGAAGTCCCGGTGTGCGCGCCGGGTGTTGAGGAAGTCCCAGCGGTTGGGCTGGGTACCTCTGAAGCACCGGCCGCAGAGCCGGTTGTTGTTGGAGCTCCGGCCGCAGGGCCGGTTGATGTTGAAGACCTTCCGGCTACCGAGCTGGTTGCCGTGGAAGCTCTGGCCGCAGGGCCAGCTGTTGTTGAAGATCTTCCGGCGCCCGAGCTGGTTGTTGCGGAGGCGTCAGCGCTCGAGCCCCCAATAGAGGAGGTGCCCAGGTCGGAGCCAGAAGCAGCCCCTGCTCTGGAAGTGACGACGTCGGAGGTACCCGCGGCTGAGCCGGAGTGCCCTGGTGAAGTCGCTGGCCCCCTGCCCGAGGGGGCAAATGAAGAGCTGGCGGCGGGGCCTTCGGAACCACTTCCGGAGGTCGGAACTTCATCAGCGGGACCCTCCTCGATGGCGACTGAGGCCATCCCGGAGGACGGCTCTAGTGCCATGGAGACCCAGGGGACCACTCTTGTGGAAGTGGGACCCAATTTTTGTATCTGAAAACCCACTGGAACCAGCGGAGGAGACCCCAGCAGGTCCAGAACCTATCCCGTTGTCATTGTCTATTGACAACGCCTGTTCCAGTCTGCGTCAAGTTCAACTGGCCTTCTTCCACGACAGCAAGGCTCTTGAAGAGGAGCGCCAAACCCTTAGGAGGTGGCGTAACCGGCTCTACTTCGAGACCAAGCTGGCGCAGTCGAGGCTAGCAGATGAAAAAGAGTGGATCAAGTGGGAGAAGGTCCGCCTGGAATACTGGGGCAAATTATTGGATGACAGGGAGAGTATGACTCGCGCCCTCGACGCTCAATCCCGGGCCATTTATGAGTAGACCAAAGCAGCTAACAGTGCGGCCGATGAACGCCAATAAAGGCTTGAGGCTATTAACACTACTCTCATCAAGCGCCGGGAGGCACTTGAGGAGAGGGAGAAACGACTCGAAGATGAAGAGCAGAAACTCCTAGAGCTACGGGATGACGTCTTGAGGACGGAGGAGGAGCTCATCGAAAAGGTGGCTCTGGCTGACAAGGGCCTCGAAGAGCGCACCAAGAAATTGGAAGAGCGCTGTGCTGAGGAGGAGGAGAAGGCCTGGGTGCGAGGGCAGGAACTCTACAAGCAAGAGTGTGTCATCGCTGCTAGGGAGAAGAAAGTAAGGGGCAGGGAGAAGGACCTGGTTGACCGCCAGAACAAGATCCACCTCCGGGAGGAGGAGCTCGGAAAACTCGAGAAGCGAGTTGCTGAAAAGATTCAGCAAAACGCCAAAGAAGTTGAGCGACTCGCTCGTGAGAATTCTGAACTGGTGGCGGCCAAAAGATCCTTGGAAGAACTGAAGGGCTTGAGGGTTGCGGACTCCCTACAGGTTTGGGAGTTCCTGGGCAAGGCCAACGACGCGCTGACACCGATTGGCTTCAGTCCCGTGCATCCGGATGATCCGGAGCCGGAGCCGGACCTGGCGTTGCAAGCGCTGAGCTCGGCGGGTAGCAAACTCTCCAAGGTGGGCGGCGTCATCGCGGACCAGTTGGAGGTTGAGGGGCAATCCCTAGCGAAGAACATCGCAGAGTATGTGCTGACATGCTACACCAGCCGGAATCCCCAATTCCCTCTGGACCCGGTGCTTGAAGGTCCCGTCAAAGGAGAAGGCGAAGCCACCCGAGCCAACGTGTCGGAGGTTGCTCAGAAGGTCGCCCAGTTCTTCCATAGAGTCTAGGACCATTTCCGTAGCTCCCACTTGTATTCTCTCTTTTTCTTCCTCAATTTTGTAATCCCTTGTCTCCAGATGAATGAAATCCCCAAATTTTTGTGAATTTCACTTTTTGTCTTCAACACTTTTGTCTTCACTTGGCCCCCTGGTAGATGTACACAATTTGATTGTGAACATGTACCAAGAGGATATTGTGTTTTGTTGAAGACTCATTTGCTTCGAACTTGTAGAGTTTAGGTCCTAAGTCTTCGATAGTGAAGGCCCCCTGAGGTTGTCGGAGTTTAGTAGCTCCGGCAGTAGTTCCTATCAACGCGTAGAGCATCGATAGTTAGACCTCCAGGGTGTCAGAGCTTAGTAGCTCCGGCAGTGACCTTTGCCAACGCGTAGTTTGTCGGCAGTAGACTCCGTTTGTGGAATCTTCTCACCATCTTTTATTTTGCGTCGACGGTTGGCCCCCCTAGCTTTACCGGAGCTTGGTCGCTCCGGTAATGCTCGTTTTCAATGTTTAACATCGATTACAAGCCACCTAGGGGGAGTTGGAGCTTCGTTAGCTCCGGCTTTTCTCCATCAACGTGGATTCTTTATTTTTCCTACACACTGAAGCCAAGAAAAATAGTAAAATTCGCTCCTTGCCTATAACTTTGTCGTGGCTTACGACTCCCAAGAAAGTTTTAGGTCAAACACAATTCTGAATACAACCGAATGCGTTGCCTTCTTTTTTCCAGATCCACTTGTACTTGGACCCGCCTTACTTCGGACCGCCGGGGTGTAGGTAGAGTGGCGTACTTAGGGTGCTTGACCAGGATAAGTCGATAGCACACTCCGGCCCTAGATTGGCTTGGCGGCATTCAGGCGAGTGGACCATGAACAATATTTGGATCCAAAAGAATTGACAATACAGCTCAAATTGTACATGGACTGGTCAAACTAAAATTTCTTAAGAATTGCACAACTTTGTTATAGACAAGAAAGAGAAAAATAAAAAATGATGATCCTGTACAAAATAAATGCACGTGGAGTCTGTTTCACATGAAGATGTCCTTCATTATAGGTCCGGGGTACAGGGGAAACAAGAACACTCTTAGGGTACGGAACCAGGCTAAGCGTGTTTAATTTCTCGTTTGACCCAGGGTAGCTAGCCACACTTTTAGTCCTGAGACTATGACAAGTGTTGCATGAACTTTGCGGGCCTTCCGGGAAGGGTCCGGCTGTTCTCCCGGAGGAACTACCCGACTCTGTACAATGACTGTATAACATACACCTAAAGTTACTACAGACTCACCTCCGTGATATTAAGTGTAGAACTTACGGAGGTGCTCAATGTTCCAAGGATTTGGGAGAGGTGTCCCATCCTCGGTAGCCAAGCGAACGCTTTCGGGACGGGATACTTTAATCACTCGGAAGGGTCCCTCCCAGCTGGGGGAGAGTTTGTTTAACCCTTCTCTGGATTGTATTCTCTATAGCACCAGATCGCCTTCCTCGAGCTGTCGGTTGTGTACATGCCGCTGATGATAGCGCCGAAGGGCTTGGCGGTATTGGGCATTCCGAACTGCTACTTGGCACCTTCCCTCCTCAAGGAGGTCTAGGTCTTCACGCCAGAGCTGGTCCTGCTTGGCTTCGTCGAAGGTCCGGACCCGGAGTGACCCCAAGGTGATTTCCGGAGGAAGGATTGCTTCAGCTCCATACACCAGGAAGAAGGGTGTTTCTCCAGTTGACCGGTTTGGAGTTGTCCTGTTGGCCCATAAAGTGGGCGGAAGCTCTTCAATCCAGTTGGATCCATGTTTTTTCAAGTGCTCATAGGTGCGCGCTTTGAGTCCTTTAAGGATTTCAGCATTTGCTCTCTCGGCTTGGCCATTGCTTGCTGGGTGAGCTACGGAGGCGTAGCAAACTTGAATGCCGAGGTCTTCGCAATATCCTTGAAATGCAGAGCTTGTGAATTGGGTCCCATTATTAGTGATGATTTTGTTTGGGACTCCAAATCTGCATACAATGGACTGCAAAAAGTTGATAGCAGATTGCTTGTTGATTGTCACAACTGGAGTTGCTTCCGGCCACTTGGTGAACTTGTCAATGGCAACGTACAGGAACTTGTAACCTCCGACGGCTCTTGGGAAAGGTCCCAAGATGTCCATCCCCCACACAGCGAAGGGCCATGTAGGAGGTATCATTTGTAGGGGCTGAGCCGGTGTGTGAATTTGCTTTGCATTACTTCACCAGCTCAGTTGCATCCTGGAGTGTTGTAGGCCAGTAGAAGCCATGCCGAAAGGCTTTACCAACCAGCGTGCGGGAAGACGTGTGGTTCCCACACTCGCCTCCATGGATTTCTGCGAGGAGCTCGCAGCCTTCTTCCCTTGTGATGCACCGCATTAGGATGCCATTGGCACCGCGCCGGTAGAGATCCCCTTCTACCAACGTGTATCTTTTAGCCAATCTGACTACCCGGTCAGTAGATACATCATCGTCAAGAAGGATGTTGTCTTTCAAGTAGTTCCAGATCTCCGAGATCCATGCATCGGAACTAACTTGAGCATTTGAGTCTTGTGTGCTGGGTTGCTCGGAGCTTCCGGCAGCACCTACGACCCTTGATGGCTGCCATGGTAACAGGGCCATCGGGACCGTCAGCTTCGGGATGCGGATCTCGCCCCCTTTGCTCAGTTCGGCAGGCTGAGCTGTGGGTTTTGACAACCTCCGGACAAAAGTTCCGTCAGGAGCCGGAGCTCTGGTTGACGCTTTTGTCGAGAGTTCATCGGCTTCAGTGTTGTGGGCACGCTGGACATGGTGGATATCTAGGACTTTGAAGTCCTTCTGAAGCCTCTGGACTTCAAGGAGGTAAGCAGCTAGCTGGAGATTGTTGCAGGAGCATTCACCCTTCACTTGCTTAATGATGAGCTGTGAATCTCCCTTGACCAGCAGTTGCTTGACACCGTATGATAGTGCCACCCTTAGTCCGTAAATGAGTGCTTCATATTCCTCCATGTTGTTGGTCGCCTTGAAGTCAAGGTGTACCATGTATTTTACCTTCTCTCCGGTTGGTGCGAGGAGAAGGATTCCAGCTCCGGCCCCCTGCTTTTGCATGGAGCCGTCAAAGTAGAGGGTCCAGTGAGGTTCGTTGAAGACCAGAGACTTGTGTTCCGGCTTCTGCTCGCTAGGGCCCCCAGGGTTTGATGGTGAGGGAGTCCATTCCGCCATGAAATCCGCCAATGCTTGACTCTTGATTGCTTGCCTTGAAATGAATTCGAGATCGAATTCAGCCAATTCTGCTGCCCACTTTGCAATATTCCCAGTTGAATTGGGATTATGCAAGATTGCTCGAAGTGGGTAAGAAGTCACCACTGAGATCTTGTGAGCTTGGAAATAATGGCGAAGCTTCCTGGAGGCAATAAGAACTGCATAGAGCAGCTTATGCACCTCTAGGTATCGAGTCTTGGCGTCATGAAGTACTTCACTAGTGAAGTACACTGGGCGCTGGATGGTGCGGACCCTCCCGGAGGGGCCCGGAGCTTCCTCTTCATTGATCCGGATCCTCCCGGAGGGGTCCAGATTTTCTTCGGGGACTTCTGGGTCCTTGCTGGAGGAACCCGGAGCTTCTTCAGAATCGACCTGGACCCTCCCGGAGGGGTCTGGGTATTCTAAAGTAACTTCTTGTGGATTCAAGTCTGGGAGCTGGGACCCAGACTCGTTTTCAGGAACCTCCAGACCCTCCTGAAGGGGTCTGGACTCCTGAGTATGGGATGGTTCTGGTCTCTCCGCAACCAGGACCATACTGACGACTTCGTCAGTGGCTGAAATGTAAAGCAGCAAAGGCTCACCAGGGTTCGGAGCTACCAGAATCGGTAGGGTGGTGAGGAGCTGTTTTAGTTCCTGGAACACCTTTTCTGCTTCTTCAGACCATTGGAATGGTCCGGACTTCCTTAATAACTTGAAGAAGGGGAGTGCCCGTTCCGCCAGTCTTGAAATGAACCGGCTGAGGGCTGCTAGACATCCAGTTAGCTTTTGGACATCTTTGATGCGGGCAGGTGGCCGCATGTCTTCTATGGCTTTGATCTTCGCCGAATTAGCTTCTATGCCCCAGTGACTTACCAGGAAACCAAGAAGTTTTCCAGAGCTAACCCCAAAGACACACTTGTCTGGATTTAGCTTTGTGCGGGTGACCCGCAACTTGTCGAGGACAGCCTGCAAGGTGTCAAGGAGTGACTCCTTGTTCTTGACCTTGACCACGATGTCGTCGACATACACTTCCACTATGTCTCTAATGAGTTCTTCAAAGGTTTTGTACATAGCTCGTACAAAGGTTGAAGCTGCATTCTTGAGACCAAATGGCATGGCTGTATAGCAGTACAATCCATCTACTGTGATGAAAGAGGTATGCTCTTCATCTTCCCTAGACATTCTGATTTGATGATACCCAGAATATGCGTCTAGGAAACACAATAATTCACACCCGGATGTGGAATCCACTATCTGATCTATTTTAGGTAATGGGAATGGATCTTTTGGACATGCAATATTTAGTGTTGTGTAGTCGATACACATCCGAAGCTTCCCGCCGGCCTTGGGCACAACGACTGGGTTTGCCAGCCATTTTGGATGGAAGACTTCTCGGATGAATCCATCTTCGAGCAACTTCTTCACTTCTTGTCGAATGAAGTTTTGTCGCTCTACGGATTGCTTCCGAGGCTTTTGATGCACAGGCCGAGCGTCGGGGTAGATCTTCAAATTGTGCTCAATCACTTCCCTGGGGATCCCAGACATTTGTGACGGTTGCCAGGCAAACACGTCGACATTAGCCCGGAGGAAAGTGATGAGCGCGAGTTCCTATTTGTCATTCAATCCCCCCGATATACGGGTGGTCTGAGCAGCATCAGAACCGATTTGGACGACTTTGACAAGAATGTCGGTGTCACCGCTTAGCTACACACGAGGTGCAGAAGTCGAGCCTCGCTGACGAATGCTCGGGGGTTTTGGAGCTTGCTCCTGCCTGGAGTCCTCCTCTTGCGCCGTAGTAAGTGCATGGAGTTCTTCAAGAGCAGTTACTCTGGCAGTACGATCTCCGCGGATCCGGAGAACGCCTACTGGTGTTGGCATCTTTAACACCAGGTAACCATAATGAGCAGCTGCCATGAATTTGTACAAGGCAGGTCTACCCAAGATGGCATTGAAGGGTAAGTTGATCTGAGCAACGTCAAAGACCAACTTTTCGGTGCGATACTTCTCCCGGGTCCCGAAGGTAACGGGGAGGGTAATAGCTCCGAGTGGGGTAATGGCTCCCGGACCTACTCCGGAGAAAGGTCGGGAGGGGTGGAGATCCGAAGTTCGGAGCTGAAGCTTGGTAAAAGCTTTGAAGCTTATGAGGTTGAGCCCCGAACCTCCGTCTACCATGACATGGTTGAGCTGGATGTTATTGATGGTAGGAGATACCATCAAAGGTAGCTGACCTGCTCCAACCATGCTTCGAGGGCAGTTCGAAGCATCAAAAGTGATGGTTGTGTCCATCCACTTCCGATGAGGCTCCGCCCTGGCTGTAGGAGCTACAGCAGCCATGTCCCAACGCATGGTCTTGATGACGCGGCGGGAGGTGATGTCCCATGATCCACCAAAAATGGTGTTCATGGTCTTCCGACGCTCGTTGTCAGAGACGTCGGAATCGTCGTCGACGGAGGTGTAGACGGCCTTCAGGACCTTTTTGGGATCCTGAAAACCTAACTCCTCTTCAGCCGAAGCTTCGTCAACTTTTTGTTTTCCTTCCCTCTGTCAGAAAGGAGCTTCTTACAGGTGCTTGTTGTAGCGCTCGGCAAGGTTTTGGACCTCCCGACAGTCTTCCAAACTAATGTTGTCCATTTTGTGAATTGGACACCACACCTTGGGTTTGTCACCATCTTCAGAAGACTGTCGAGGTCGCTTCTCGGGGCGTGGCCCCCGGCCACCCGGAGCTGCAGCAGCTGTAGCATTGGATGCACCGGCCGACGGCTTCTTCTTGCCGTTGGTCTTTTTCTTCTTCTTGCCACTCCTGGAGGTAGCGGCTTCTCCTTTGGAGGATTTCTTGTGATCCTCTGAAGTTGGTTTGGAGTGCATTTCACGGCCCTCCGCAGCTCTGGCACATTTGTCATCCAAGCTGAAGAGTTCCGTGACACGGGTACTCTCTTTGATCGCCAGTTTCTCCAGCATCTTCTTATCCCACACTCCCTGTCTAAATGCCACGATGACAGAGGCACTAGAGATAGAAGGGATAGTGTTTCATACCTGAGAGAATCTCTGGATGAATGATCGCAGGGATTCTCCTCCTTTTTGCACAACTACAAAAAGGTCCAGTTCGGTGCCTGGTCGGGTGTAAGAACTCCCGAAGTTGGCGGTGAACTGCCGGCACAACTCCTCCCAACTGCTGATGGAGTTGGGTGGAAGGCTCATAAACCAGGACCTGGCGGTCCCAGTTAAAGCCACTGGAAAATAATTGGCCATTACAACCTCATTTCCTCTAGCTGCCAAGATAGCAGTGCAGTAAATCTGAAGAAATTCGACAGGATTAACGGTCCTGTCGAACTTTTCCGGCAGGTGAGGCCGGAACTTCTATGGCCACCTGACCATACGCAGATGCATGGCCAGGGCTGAACAGCCTCCTCCTACTCCTTCAGGAGCAGGAATGTCTTGAGCTTCTCGTCTTTCACGAGCACGCTCAATATGGACTCAGTCATCCTGTTGGCGATATCAGCGATCAAGCTTCGCCCGGAGGTATGAGTTGAAAGCCTTGATACCGTGTGAGTGCGTCGTGCCCCGGAGGGCAACGACGTCACCTGCTGTGATGCAGCACGTCTCCTGTTGTTGGAAACGTGCGGACCAAGTCTGCCAAACAAGGTTCATCGCTGAGACGGGGCCCGTCCTGAAGGAGGAGGACCCTAGTTGCTAATGCGGTCGGCTGCTGCTGCAACTAAGTGTTCCTCACATTGGCCCTCCACTTCTCCATTGCATCTCGGGATGCGTCCGGAGGTGGTGGGCACTGAAGAAGAGCACGTGCTGCATGCAGCGCGTGTTCTAGGTTGTCAAGATTCGCCGACGCAGTGATTGATGCCGGTGCACCATCGCGTTGTCCAGCTTGATTTGCTGGTGGAGGCGGCGGTGGTGGAAGTGTGACTCCTGCTGGAACCGTGGTTCCTGCTGGTGGCTACATATTGGAGGGATTACCCCTAACAGCTTGAACAGCGGGATGACCATTGGATGATCCAGCGGCTGAGTTCACCATTCTTGAAATCTCAGGCCCCCTACCTGGCGCGCCAACTGTCGGTGGTTTTGATCCGGCAGATCTCCCGACACTACTAAAGTGTTAGAGGAGTTTGAGGTTCGGTATGGGCACGCGGAGATTCAAGAAGGTGAGATGTCAAGTGACACAAAGGACACCAAGATTTACGTGGTTCAGGCCGCCTGAACGTAATACCCTACTCCACGGGGTGTGTTGATGTTGTATTGGATGTATGAGCTCAACGTGAGTTGAGAGTGTAGAGTGAGTGCGTCTCCCGAGAGTGTGTAGAGAGTCGTCGGCTTGTCCTTTTATAGTACAAGGGCAGGCTATTACAAGTTAGCCTGGCCTGACATGTGGCCCCGACGGTTACTGATATTGATACACATTCAACACGTTTAATTGCCCTTAATGACCGAGTTATGGGCTTTGACAGCACCGTTACTGGTATTTAAGGTCGTCCGATTGTGTGTCATTAATATAGTATTAATGACACTTGATCGGGTCTTGAAGTCCTTGATTCCCGTTTGAAGATCCGGAGCCGTTGTGGAGTCTTCCGGAGGTTAGAGGCTGAAGATCCGACGGTTGGACACGTGGCAGTGCCGGAGCACACTGTGGGGAACAGATAGGTCCGGTGTTACCCAACACGTGTCAGTTCCGGAGCTTCCCTCGGTCTGGGGTTAGGTCCGGGGGTGCCATTTCGGTACATAGCCCGGAGCTTCCCCCTTGTGGGCGGTAGCTCCGGTTTGATAGTACACGTGGCGACCCTGGGACTAACCATGTTGGAGAAGCGTGTCCAGTTATGTCTGACATGTGGGCCTCTGAAGGTCTTCAAATCAAGTAGATGACTTTCCCTTGAGATCTTTGCAATCCCAAGGAGTATATGGTACCCAGGGTACCGACATCACCCACTCTTTGTCGTCATCCAGCCTCGACTGCGTCAGCTTGGTCTCGAATTGGAGCCGGTTGTGCCACCTCCTAAGAGTTTGACGCTCCTCCTCGAGAGCCTTGCTATCGTGGTAAAAATCTAGCTGAACCTGGCGAAGACTGGAGCAGGCGTTGTCAATAGACAACGACAGAGGGATCGGGTCTGGACCTACCGGGGTCATCTCCGCTGGTTCCAACGGGTTCTCCGTGACAAAAATTGGGTCCCACTCTACAAGAGCGGTTCCCTGAGCTTCTGCGGCACTAGGGCCGCCCTCCAGAATAGCCTCATCCGCCGTCGAGGAAGGTCCTGCTACAGAAGTTTAAACCTCCAGAGTTGGCTCTGAAGGTCCCGCCGCCAGGTCGTCAACATGTCCCTCAAGCAGGGGACCAACAACTTCATCTCAGCACCCTGGCTCAGGCGCAGGCACCTCCGGGATCACCACATCCGAGGCAGGCATTGAAGGTTCGATCGAAGCTGAAGCTATCTCCGACTCCGACACTGGGGCCTCCTCCATTGCCGGCCAAGGCGCTGACGCTTTGACCATCATGGACTCGGGCGCCAGCACCTCTGCAGCGATTGGCTCAGGCACCGGAACTTCTACAGCAACCGGCTCTACCGCCGGAACTTCTTTGATAAATGGCTCAGGCACCGGAGCTTCATCAACCACCGGCTCTACCACCGGGGCATCATCAAACACCGGCTCCACCGCCGGGGCTTCAACAACATCCGGCTCTAGGACCAGAATCGCAGATATCTCTGGTTCTGAGGCCAGAGCAACCACTGTTTCAGCGTCCAAACCCGGAGCTTCAACCTCTGGGGCAGGTGCCGCTAGCACATCTTCATTCCCGTGGTCCGGCGCTACTACGGGAGCTTCTGGGGACGAGTCAAGGTCCAAGACCATGACAGCTGGCGCCAGAGCTGTCGCAGCCTCAGCCACCCCTTGGGGCGGCGCGGGGATTGGAGTCGGAGCCTCCGCTTGCACAGCTTCAGATGTTGTAGCAGGAACAGGAGCTTCAACCACTCTCTTGGGTACCCTGTGGATGAAGGATTAAGACACTCAAAACACAGTTACAACACAAAACAACCAATTGAGGTAAAAACAAAATTTACCTTGGAAGGCTTCCGCACCAGTTAGCACAGAACCTCTTCTCTGGATGCTCAGGACTGTACCCTATCGCCACTGGCATGTAAGTTCCGGAAGGTTCCCCGGAGCTCACCGCAACCGCTGGTGCTACTTTGGTCGGGGCCCCCCTCGATCGGGAAGAACTTCCGGACCCAGAGCCTTCAACTGGTCCTGGTACTGTAGCCACACGGCCGGAACTAGCACCCTGGGGAGATGCCGATGCTGGAGTGGATGCCGCCGTTGAAGACCTCCCCCTCCGGGGAGAAGGAGCCGCTGGGGAAGGAGCAGGCCTGACGGACCTCCCATCAAAGTGCTTCAGCTTCCTTTTTCGGCTCGAGGGCTCGGCCAACTCTTTACCCTTGCCCGCGAGTTCAACTCTCTATTCCAGAATGGAAGGGGGACCACCCTCGGAAGCTCTGGAGATCACCAACCCGGTGGTCGAACGCCTCTCAACGATACCAAGGTCATCAAGCACCGACATCTTCCGCCGGAGCTCCCTGCTGAACTCTACCTCCATGTTCAGAGGGAGGAAAGCTGCCGGCGAAGACAAGTAGTCGCCCTCGATGTCGATGCTGTGCTGGAACTTCTTGAGGTGAAGCTCCAAGGTTGCGCCTTCCAGGTTGGACTTCAAACTGGTTTCGATCCGGTCATCGTCCATCACACTGTTGAGGGCCCAAGCAAGCTTCTCCCTCTTCTTCAGTGGAGCCCACCTGTTGGCCAGGAAGTTGCAAAATACTGCCTGAGGAGTCACCCCTCCTTCCACGCATTGGCGAATCCTAGTCAGAGCAGGGTTGAAAGCGTCTGATAACACTGGAACTTTGCTCCAAGCTTCAGTGTCGATGTTGGGGAGGCCTACGAGCAACTCCAGCCTCTCATGCTCCTCTGTCCTGATGACAATCCAATCCTTCTTCCAGTCATCCCACTTGCCAGAAGGGAACGACCGCAAGTACTTGAACGGGCACTTCTAGCGCTTCACAAAGTAATAGAAGCCAAGGTACTCGTCACTCTTGCCGGTGGTGTGGATGGTGAAGAAGGTGCGAAAGAGCTCGACGCGGGGAGGAATACCCACCCACATCTCGCAGAAGTGGACAAAGATCGACACCAAAAGAATGGAGTGGGGCCAAGGTGGTACAGGTGTAGACCATAGAAGTCTAGCAACATCAAGAGAAAAGAAGAAAAGGGTGGGATCAGTCCCACCATGGCGTACGCGGAGAAGTACACCATGTCGTCGGCGTGCTCCTTCTCGAATGGAAGCTTGCTGGCGCGGACCTGGTGGTTGAAGAAGTCACTGGACCACCACATGAGTGCCCGAACCTTCTTCAAGTTGTCGTCGGTCTTAAGTCGGCTCTCGCGAAGACCCAACTCCATCGTAGCACAAGCGGGGCTAGGGATGAAAAGAAGGCGAAAGTTTGGAGGATTTGAGCGCAAGATCGAATGAAGGCGTAAAGAACCCCCAAACGGTGCACGCTTTCCTTGTTAAGTAAGCCCCCGCAACGCTTGAATGGAAACCGCAGAGGAACCGACGATACAAGTCAAAAACTTCACCCTGCCAATGACAAGGGGGCCCGAGGCCACCCCGACGATCAAGTCGAGGTCCCTACCCTAGGCGAACGGTTGTCATCATGAAAGGCAAGAAACCCGAAGGCGTCGGCCTGACAAGGCGCGCAGAACCGATACGATTTTCGTATTGGGAACCGACGACCTTCAATCGCGTGAGATCCGCACGCTAAGATCTCACCTGCCGCATCCAGGATATGCCACGCGGCGGTGGTTTAACTACAAACTACTGCCAATGACACATCTGAAGATCCTTGAAGATACGACACAAAAATCGAAGGATGGACCCACCTCTGGCAAAACGACTTCATCCAAAAGGTCTCTCCCAGAGGTGGGCCCAGGGGGCCACTGCCGGTACCCTGCGTACCCTATACCCCTTGGGACTACAAAAAGACCAAAGGGACTTCACCTGTCTGAGTTGAAAACCTGCAAAGGCCCACATGTCATACGGGACTGGACATGCCTCCCATCTATGATTAGCTCCGGTACTGCCACGTGTACACTGCAGTCGGACCTATATCCCACACATGGGATAGCTCCGGGCTAAACACTTGTGCGGCACCCCCGGACCTAACCTCTAACAGATGGAAGCTCCAGTATCAACACATGTACATCTACACCGGACCTACCCGTCCCAGACGAATAGCTCCGAAGCTGCCACATGTCCAAACCGCTGGACCTTCAACCTCAGCAATCAAGGTGGTGAACCCCCAACGGCTCGGACCTCCAAGGGGCAATCAAAGACTTCAAAACCTGATTAAGTGTCATTAATACCATATTAATGACACACGATCAGAAGGCCCTTAATACCAGTAACGACACTGCCATGTCCTGTTACCATGCTATTAAGGGTAATTAGTATCATTAATTATGTATTAAACATTAGTAACCACGGGGGCCACATGTCGGGCCAGGCTAGCGGTGTAACGGACAGTCCTTGTACTATAAAAGGACTGGTCGACGATACACAGGGGACACACGCGGTCTCTAGGCTGAAAACTCTCTAGAAGCTCTTAGACGCTCAATATAACAGCTACACACCCCGTGGAGTAGGGTATTATGCTCAGGCAGCCCGAACCACGTAAATCCTTGTGTCCATTTGCCATACTCTTTGAAATTTCTGCGCACCCAATACCGAACTATAAACTCCGCGAGCCACCAACGGTAGTATCGGGAGAATTGCCGGAAAAACACTCCGACAACCCAGGATCTTTAAAAGCAATTAGAAGTGATAACGGAACGGAATTTAAAAATCAATCTTTTGATCACTTTTGTGCTGACAATGGAATAGATCATCAGTTTTCTTCACCATATGTACCTCAACAAAACGGTGTTGTAGAAAGAAAGAACAGAACCTTAGTTGAGATGGCTAGGACTATGCTTGATGAATATCAAACTCCTAGGAAATTTTGGGCTAATGCGATTGCAACCGCTTGTTATGTCTCAAATCTTGTTTTCTTGCGCGCTAAGCTAGATAAAACACCATATGAGCTCCGGTTTGGACATAGGCCTAGTGTTACGCACTTTCAGATTTTTGGTTGCAAATGCTTTGTTAAGAAACATGGTAATCTTGATAAATTTGAACCTAGATCCATTGATGGCATGTTTCTTGGTTATCCATCTCATACTAGAGGCTACCATGTGTTTTAATTTTACACTAACAAAATTGTGGAGACTTGTGAAGTTTCTTTTGATGAAGCTAGCCCAGGTACTAGCTCCGGTATTGCAGGACCAGATCCATATCCTTAGGGGGGGGGGGGGGGGGTATTTTCAAAGAAGAAGAAGAGCTGGTGATACTGTCTGATAGTTCTGAAGCTAACAAGTGTCCAACTCCGAACATTGAACAAGTTCCGACTATCACATATGCTGATCCTGATCGTCCACAGGCCACAAGCTCATCAATCTGCAGTGACCCTAATGAAGAATAAGCTTGTAAAACATCTGTTCCCCTACGGTTTTACAAAGATCATCCCCCGCAACAGATAATTGGAAGCTTGCATGAACGAGTTACACGGTCCAGGTTTTGCGATCCAAACTCTCATGCTCATTCTACTTTTGTTGCTTCTTTTGAACCCAAAGATATATCACACGCACTCACTAATGAATCTTGGATTATTATCATGCAAGAAGAGTTAGAAAATTTTGAAAGAAATAATGTTTGGAAACTTGTACCTCCACCTCAAGGTCACACTTTAATTGGAACTAAATGGGTGTTTAAAAGTAAACAAAGTGAGGATGGGGTCGTGGTTAGGAATAAGGCTAGGTTGGTTGCTCAAGGTTTCACTCAAGTTGAAGGTCTAGATTTTGATGAAACTTTTGCTCTTGTTGCTAGATTAGAAGTCATAAGAATTTTGTTAGCTTTTGCTACATCTAAAGTTTTTAAGCTATATCAAATGGATGTTAAAAGTGCTTTTCTTAATGGCTACATAGATGAGGAGGTTTATGTTAAGCAACCACCTGGTTTTGAAAATCCATATTTTCCTAATCATATTTACAAACTGTCCAAAGCCTTGTACGGACTCAAACAAGCCCTTAGAGCATGGTATGATAGGTTAAAAACATTCTTACTTGACAAGGGGTTTACCATGGGCAAGGTTGATAAACTCTTTTTGTGCTTAAGCATGGCAATGACTCATTATTCGTTCAAGTGTATGTGGATGATATTATCTTTGGTTGTTCTTCTCATGATCTTGTGTCCAAGTTTTCATCTATGATGAGTTCAAAATTTGAGATGAGTATGATGGGAGAACTCACGTACTTTTTGGGGGTGCAAATCAAGCAAACCAAGGAGGGTATATTTGTGCATCAAACGAAGTATACAAAAGACCTCCTAAGGCGCTTCAACATGGACAAAAGCAAGCCTCTTCGAACACCAATAGGAACAACAACAACACTTGAACTTGAATAAGATGGTGAACCCGTGGATCAAAAAGAATATAGAAGCATGATCGGATCGCTTTTGTACCTCACAGCATCAAGATCAGACATACAATTCAGCGTATGTCTTTGTGCACGGTTTCAAGCCTCCCCACGTGCTTCACATCGTCAATCCCTCAAAAGGATTATCAGGTACTTACATGGAACTCAAGAATTTGGCATTTTTCTTCCTTCTTCCTCAACCGTTACTTTGAAAGCTTTTTCCGATGCTGAATTTTGGAGGTTGTAGGATTGATAGGAAAAGTATTTTCGGTGCTTGTCATTTTCTTGGTAATTCACTTGTTGCTTGGTCCTCTAGGAAACAAAATTCAGTTGCACAATCCACAGCCGAATCTGAATATGTAGCTGCTGCTAGTTTGCTCACAAATTCTTTGGATTGTTCAAACACTTAAGGACTATGAGGTTGATCTAGATAGTGTTCCACTGTTTTGTGATAACACTATTGCTATTTGCATTGCTAAAACCCTGTGCAACATTCTAGAACTAAGCACATTGATATTAGGTATCACTTTCTTCGTGATAATGTTGAAAAAGGAAACATTGTGCTTCACCATGTAGATACCGAACAACAATTGGCTGACATTTTTACAAAACCTTTGGGTTTCACTCGTTTTTGTTTCATTCGTAGTGAAATAGGGGTTATGCATCCTCATGGCTTACATTGAGGGGGAGTTTTCAAACCCTAGAAGTCTATGTGTGAATCTAAACTAAAATAATATGAGCATAGTATTTCATACATATATGACTTGTGATTCCTTTTACATGCTGAAAGTTCTTACTACATTACTCATGTTATACATTTTGTAGTTTTTGCCATGACTAGTAATTGGAATAATTACTTACACTAAATCGGGTCATGATCGAACTTTCTTGCTGTTTTGAACTTGTTGCATGTTCACAAGTGTTTTTAATCGTAAATAATTAATCAAGTAATCAACTCACATGTTGAGTTTTTATGAACAAATATGAATTGAGAAAAGATCAAGAGAATATGCATGCATCGCACTTCTTCTTTTGAGGTAGCTTATCATTGCACTTAGATATGAACTTGGAAGAAGTTGTGTATGACTAAAACCATGTCCTTAAGCTTCTAATTGTCAAATAACATAGGCTTGGTTTGGTTGGTTAGAATAAGGCAGATGAGCATATAATCTCTTGCAAATATCATATGATCTAAATTTGTGCTTTTAAAAATAATAAAATGCAGCAACAAGTGTCACACTTTCAAGTTTTGAAACAGTTAAGTTTGTGAGATCATGACTTGTTTAAATTGAAAATTACATTTGATCTCTAGCGTGGCTTACACTACTTTATGTATCTCATTGATGTGATAGTGTAAGTTACTTGATAGTATGACTTGGATGAGCTTTGTTTTATATGTATATGTTATAATATGCTCATAACAATTAAAATTTCTCTTTTTAACCTTGCTGAATACATTGTCAAAGGGGGAGAGATAATATGGTGAATTATGCAAGGGGGAGAAATATGTATAGGGGGAGAAATTTATTTCTATCTCGTTTGATTTTCAAAAAGGGGGGAAATTGTTCTCAAAACTTTTCATGCCAATATTCAGAATTTAAAAGGGGTTGCCAATGCATTCATCAAGGGGGAGATTGTGAGACCTATGTGTGTTGAATACATTGGCTTGTAGTGAATACATTGCTTTGATGATAAAAGTTCTGAAATTCTGCTAAAACACTTTTTTAGCAAGGTCCGACTCTAGCTCCGAGCTTTTGCAAGGTCCGACTTTCTTTGTCTAGGTCCGACATGTTTTTGGGTAGCTCCGGTGAGCTTTTTCTTTAGCTCCGGCATGTCTTTCGTAGCTCCAGCATGTCTTTGATATCTCCGACATATCTTTGTTAAGCTCCGATATGTTTTGCTAGGCCCGACTGGCTTTGGTTAGCTCCGGCACTAGGTCCGACTAGTTTTGGTAAGCTCTGACGCTAGGTTCTACTAGCTTTGGTAAGCTCCGGCTCAAGCTCCGGTTAGCTTTGGCAAGGTTTGGAGCTTGATCGTAATATTCCAAATTTTCATGTGAAATGTTTCAAACTTGATTTACACTTATGGAAAGGTTGCTTAGTATTCTTTTACTAAGTTTTTGGTGCGTTTTGGTTGATATGGCTGATATCGTTTTGATATGCTTTGAAACATGTTTATGTGAGTTGCTCACGTAAGGTGTTGTGTTCGGAACTAACTTGAGTCAAGTCGCGGACTTAGGCTCGTACAAATTGGTTGTTTGTTCATGTGCAGGTGTTGCTTGAGTTCAAGTCATGGCTGGTGAAAGGATCATTTGGACTAGTCTCAGGGAGGAGATGAGGTTCCAACAACCAAATTTAAGAGGAATTGTGGTTGAGCGGGTCATGAGGTCGCGCGGGATGATTGAATCAAGGGCAGTGCATATGAAGGTTACTGGACGTCGAAGGAAGGTATTCGCACGTATGCATGCGGTGCATGGCGTGGCAACATGGTTCCGGAGATGGTTTATGGATGGGAAGATCTGGTTGGAAGGATCAGATCGTATCGGTTGATGACTTTGGCTGCCGCAGAGTCGGTTATGGCTCGGTATGGAAAGTATCGAGTTGGTTATGATAGAATTTCGTGTGGGTCACGAATTTGAGTTGTTTTAGGAATGTGTTATAGGTTCCTAAGGTGTTTGGAAGTCTTAGTATTGCTTCTATCTGCGTATAGAAGAGTTCTAAGCAGTTATGGAAAGTTTCGATTCGTGATCTGAGTAGGATTAGAGTCCTAGTTGAGATTGGGTTGGCCTAAGGGCTGGTTATATAAGCAAGGGAGCCCAGAGCTTATGGTAGACGACTTTGGGGCTGTTCCTCTTGTGTTCTATTGAATAAAATTCGTAGTTTGAAGGAACTTTTGTGCCTCGTTCGTCCAACTTGTTTCAGACAAGTTTTACTCGTCGAGTTTCTGGACAGCACTACCTTTCATCGGTGGTTTTATCATAACTCTAGTTTTATAGATCCAATTGACATGATTCTTTTTGTTTTGTCTTCACAACTTGATTATCTATCATCTATCAAAATTTCACGGTCATTGGATTTGTGGTTTCTGATCTACACGAGTTTCTTTGCAGCATTTCAGAACTGTTTTTCTCAGGTAAGACAGTTTGACCTTTGTTCGATCGTTCGATCATAACTTGAGTTTCCCTTGACGGATTTGAGTGATTCTTATTGTTTTTTCTTCGTGACTTGATTCTCTCTGATATATATCACTTTTGTCGGTGAAACACGTTTAGATTAGTCTCACACATGATTTCTTTAACAGATCGTTATTCTGCCAAAGGGGTTGGAATTTAATTGTTTCCGCTGCGTAAGATTTTTTTAAATCTACCATTCACCCCCCCTCTGGTAGATTTTCATGTGCTCTTCAATCCTACAGTTTGTCAACACGACATCATCAAATATATGTTGCAGAAGCCAATTCTAAGTGGGAGACTTAGCAAGTGGTCTTATTCATTGATAGAGTATGATCTGGTATATGAACCCCTTCGAAGTGGCTGATTTTATTGTAGAACACAGTATACAGCTTGATGAAGAGAATATGGTGGAAATATGCCCATGGAAATTATATATTGATGGCTCAGTTTGTGATAAAGGGCGAGAAATTGGTTGTGTTATAGTTTCTCCTGCAAATAGTATATATGAATTATGTATTCGGCTAGAATATGTTTGCACAAATAATCAGGTTGAGTATGAGGCATTGTTGAATGGATTGGAATGTTTGGTTGATATGGGTATAAAATATGTGGAAGTATTTGGTGATTCAGAACTTGTGATTCAGGAAATTAGTGGGGAGAGTCAATGCTTAGATGGAGTGTTAAATGAGTACAGAGATTGATGCTTGGATATTATTAAAACTCTAGACACCTTTTGTATCAAGTATGTTTTTAGGGAAGAAAATTGGAGAGCTAACATATTAGCTCAGCAAGCATCAAGTTATAAAGTTGAAAGAGGAAGGTTCAGTATCAAAGAAAAGCCAACATCGTCTAAAGTTGAAGAGATGAGTGCACAACGTGATGAGTCGGTTAAGATTAATATGGTGATGAGTGATTGGATGTTAGAATTAATAGTGTATAAAGAACCCTAACAGAAGCAAAAATAGAAAGGTTCGGCACCAAGTTTTGAAGTATACCTTGGTTAATGATGAGCTTTATCACCGAACTATAGATGATGTCTTATTAAAATGTTTGGCTCAGGAGCAAGCCATAGAAGCCATGGAGGAAGTGCATGAAGGTCTTTGCGTTACACATCAGTCAGCTCATAAGATGAAGTGGATGCTGAAAAGGGCAGGATTTTATTGACCGAGCATGCAAGCCTATTGTTTCAAATATTACAAAGGGTGTGAACCTTGTCAACGATTTGGCGATATTTAGTTAGCCCCAGCAAGTGTGTTATATCCTATTATAAAACCTTGGCCTTTTAGAGGATGGGGTTTGAACTTCATTGGTGAGATACATCCTTCATCGTCTAAACAACATCGTTTTGTGATAGTTGGTACCGATTATTTCACCAAGTGGACAGAAGTTGTGCCACTGAGAAATTGTACTCACAAGGAAGTAATTAGCTTTGTGTTGGAGAATACTATTTATAGATTCCATATTTCTCAAACTCTGACTACGGATCAAGGGAAGGCTTTCATGTCACATCAGTTCAGAGAGTTTGCCGAATCATTCAAAATTAGATTGTTGAATTCTTCTCCCTACTATGCTCAAGCGAATGGACAAGCTGGCAATCAACAAGATATTGATTAAGCTGATCAAGAAAAAAATACAGGAAAGTCCGGAGAGGTGGCATGAAATGTTTAATGAAGCACTATGGGCTTATAGAATTACTAAACATGGTGCTACCAAGGTAACCTCTTTTGAGCTAGTATATGGACAAGAGGTTGTAATTCCTGTCGAAGTCAAGTTGCAAGCTTGTAGAGTGGGACATCAAGATAATCTATTGGCTAAAGAGTATCAAGAGATGATGATGGATGCAATTGATGAAATACCATAGAGCCGGTTGAAAGATTTGGAAGAGATTGAAAAAGAAAAAAATGAAGGTAGCTAAAATGTATAACAAGAGGGTTAAAGCAAAATCGTTTCTGTTGGGTGAATTAGTATGGAAAACGATTTTGCCTATGGGAACAAGAGATAAGAAATTTGGAAAGTGGTCGCCGAATTGGGAAGGGCCATACATAGTTACTGGTGTAGTTCCAGGTAATTCGTATTTTATAGAGAATATGCAGGGAGAAGGTTTGGAGAATGCTATCAATGGGAAGTATTTGAAGAAATATTACCCTAGTGTATGGCAGAGATCATAGTTTTGCCTTCGGCGTAAAAGGAATACGTTTATGCATCAATAATAGATCTTGATGATGTTTTTCGGCACACGTTGTTTGCCTAAAAACAGGGGGCATGTGTTGGGCATCAAAATTGGCAGGATTGTTTTGGAGAAAGAAGCATAATATTGGAGGGAACCAATTTGCTGGAAGGATGAGATAACTAAGAGCATAGAAAGGTGGTTTTTATGTGTTCTGGCAGAGTGATAATCCAATTCTGGAAAAGTAACGAAGATATTCCAAGACAAGAAAGGGATAGCCAGTTTTAGAAGATTTCGTGGTGCATAAACAGATATGAGAAGCGCCGTTGATGGAAAGTTTCTTGAGGGGTTTTCAGGAGGAGTACGAACTGAATAAAAGTAGTAGATTATAGATAAGTTACGAAGGGATAATAGAGTTAGTTTCAGTTTTATTTAGGGTATCAAATCAGTTGTAATTCGAACCCAGGGGCTATAAAAAGCTCTGGATACCGCAGGGACCAAGGCGAGCTCTCTTTTGATAAAAAATTAGTTTGTTTCATTTTTTCCTAGATCTGTTAGCCTTAGTTCTTGTTGTTTTTCATGTCTAAATACCAACCACATCAGTTGGTGTATCACAGCACCAACAACAAGTTTCCTCGAGCAAGGGAGATCAACAACTCTACTCCATTTTTGGGTGGAGAGATCTTTGATGTGATAGATGGTAGACAATGATTGAGTAGAAATATCTAGATCTAGAATCATGCCAACGTGGGATCAAAGTATGTTTATGGTCTGACGCTCACTAGGGTATGTGAATCATGACTAACAAGCTTCGTAGGTAGGTTTGGTAATGAGTTGAGTACTAGGTTAGCCCAGGGTTGAATAAAATAAGAACTAAATTGAATTCATATTTATATTTAACTTAAAATTTTATGGACCAATTAGGATCCTTAAAAGGCACATGGGCTGAAGTCCATTACAAGACCCACGTAAGGCAAAGTATATGATATGCTTGTCATATGGGTCCTAATTTGTGATAATTTACTTTTGCATCCACTATTTTTCATCCATAGCTAATATATAAAAAGCATCATTGATGCAAACCTTTACAAAAACCTTGACACATTGAGTTCATAGGCGACATCATTAGTTATGGTTCATTGTTCTGATGTGGCCCCATGCTTTTATTCAAAAAATAAAAAATCATTATATATTCATTGCTAAGCATATCATGCTCCAATGACCGCCCACCCTGTCGAGGGGTAGGATGCCACAAGGGCGGGTCTGAATTTTATCCCATGATGGTAGTAGGGCAAGGATCCAAAATGTTAGCGAGTTAATGTCAGGGATAACTTTTCACCGATGGGCCTCCATTGGGGCCCAAATTGAGGTAAATAACATCGATCCTGCGAGTCCAACAACTCATCTTCCACCCTCCCCTCGACTAGGAGTATATAAACCCACTCCACTCCGCACCCAAACCCTATTTTGTCTCCTCCAGCCCGCCGTTATTTCCCCAATCTTGATCGCTTACACTTCCAGATCTGTCCGCGCCTCAATCACCACACCGCCGCTTGTGCTCATCATCCCCACCATCCACGGTCGACCTTGCCAACCCTTTCCTCCACAAGTCCATCACTTCTTCTCTCCATGTTTCATGGTTGATACCACGGCTAATTCTCCCCTCTGCACTATCTACGCCGTCAATCCACCACTCGTACAACAACCACTGAGGGGCCCCATTGGGGAACATGGATCTGTTAGGGATGAGGAAGGTGAAAGAATTTTGCTTGATATGCAAGATGAGGATTGTGTTAGCTTGGGACATCATGCGCTTTCCGGGCAAGGGTGGATGCCATCCCCTCGACCCTACCCCTTCCCGTCGTGCCGAGTGTGGATTTGTTGTTGTTCTTTTTTTTTATTGCGACATGGTTTGTTGTGTACCTCATGAAATTCTTTCCTTTTTTCTTTTGATTCTTTCCTATTTGTGGTATGGTATGTTGCATAGGTATAAATATGATATGGTTTGTTGTATTTGACACGATTTTAACCATTTGTTTATTGCATGTTCATGATGCCCCTTGAAAATTTTTCATATGCCACTTTCTTGAAAAAGCGTTTATTCCCTTATTTGTAGTATTAGAGGTTCCTGATTTACTTTGCTTTCATGCACAAAGGAAAAGGGAAGGTAAAGCAATCAACCCTTCGAGCAGCGCGTGGTCCAAGCTCGTTGCTGCTTCACCCCATCTGAGTGGTGTTGCCATCAAAGCGGCTGACTAAGGAGATGGAAGCGGTGGGTCGCCGTGGAAAGAAAAGAAAAGCACCCTGTCATCTGTGTCTCGAACCACAAGGAGAAGGAGAGGGAGGCAACGATCTAATCAGCAGCCTCCCTGAAGCAATTCTCAGTGAGATCATTTCCCTCCTCCCCACCAGTGACGGTGCCCGCACCCAAGCCCTTGCCTCGCAGTGGCGCCACATCTGGCGATCTGCGCCCATGAACCTTGACCACAACAGCCTTCCCGCCGACGTGCATGCCCAGGTCAGTCTAATCTCACAGATCCTTGCCGAACACCACGGCCCCGTCTATCGCTTCGCTGTGCCCGCTGTCTACCTTCAGAATTACCATACAATAGTGAACACCTGGCTCCGGTCACCGACTCTTGATGTCCTCCAAGAGCTGAATATTGATCCAAGATTAGATTACATACCGTTCTATCGATTCATTACACCCTCCTATCCATTGCTTCCACGCTCTGCATTTCGCTTCGGGGCCACACTTCGTGTCGCCACCATAAGCATGTGCGAGATAACACTGAACATGGTTGAAATGCCTCACTTTCCCCAGCTCAGGCAGCTTGGACTTGAAAATGTCATTATTTCAAATAACTTACTTCACAGGATGATCGTCAGCTGCCCTGTCCTAGAATGCTTGCTGCTCAAACTTTGCTATGGCTTTGGTTCGATATCAATCACCTCCAGCACTGTTGTAAGCATCGGCTTGAGTGTTAATGCGGAAATCATCATCGAAGATGCTCCCAAACTTGAAAAGTTGCTCCAACTTGACCGATGTACTGCCTTACGTCTATCGGTAATTTCTGCACCCAAACTGAACTCCTTGGGCTGCCTTACTGACGGCATTTGTTTCCACTCAAATCTGACACAAGGCGCTACAGTAATTCAGGTAACTAATGCGGTATTTATTTGGATATCTAACCTACAGTCCTGCACTAATAGTCAAGGTCTGATGTATATTTTGCTAAAGGGGCTGCATGCTGTTTTTTTTAGATGGTAGAGAAAGGTTTCAGACTTCCCCTCCAGGGAGCTTATGGCCGGTTGCATGCTGTGACCATAACGTCCATGATACGCAGCGTCAGGGCATTAGCTATCATCATTAACAATCTCAGAGTTGATAATATCATCAACTTACTGAGATGCTTTCCTTGCTTGCAAAAGCTGTACATTAAGGTGACAGTACTTCATCCATGGTTTCCTATAGTGTTAAGCTTCTTCCTGTTATTGATATTTACCTGAAATATTATTCTCTTTTTTTTTGTCTCTTTTCCTTTTCAGACATCAAATGCGTCAGGGGACATCGCTTGGTGCCATCCTAAGTACCCTGATGTCATCAGATGCCTTGACAACAGTCTCAAGGAAGTTATCTTGCAAGATTATCAAGCCACAGAGTTCCAAATTAACTTTGCAAAGTACTTAATATTGAATGCAAAAACCCTGGAGATAATGAAATTCCAGTCCAGATCCAGAAACATAAATAAGTCTATCCTAGAGCAAAGAAGGTTGCTTCAGCTAGAAAAGAGGGCTTCGGTAGGAGCTCGCTTTCAATTTCTAATCAATGAATGTGTGCGCCCTTCGCATATAAAACATGTGGGTGATTTGTCAAAAGCTGACCCCTTTGAATGCACATGTTGAAACATGGCACCGGGTGCATCCTTCTATTAATTACCCTTTCCAATTACATTCTGTGTGGTTCTATACATATATGTAAACTTGATCATTTATCTCATTTGATATTTGAAATAAGACTGGGATATGATTCCTTGAATTCTTGAAAAGAGTTTTCATTTGAGGCTGATACTGAAGGAATGATTCAGAAAATAAGCTACTGATGATGTCGCAAAGCCTATTTTGGCTTGCATGTGAAATTTGTAAAATTTATGATTGGTATTTCCTTGCATGATTCATTGTTTAAATAAAACAATAATGATGGACATGGTTGGGACGTAGTTTTATTCTCTGTTGCAAGGTAGTCTATGAACAACTTACAGAAATTGCTATTTCCTTGCAATGGCAAACCAGTATCCTGCATATACATCTCAGTATCTCACATCTCCTTTCATCTTACTTTGATTATTTTCTTAAGAAAGAATTTCGGCTGGGAATGGTTTACATTGCCCACTTTTTAGTTATTGGCATGTAAAGTCATAATTTCATCATGTCGACAATGAAATGGTGTCTTGTTAACCAAATCATCACATCGACTAATTTTATGGGAGCCTCTTAATCATAGAAGCTGCTCTGTACCTGTATCTTTTGCCTCTGACATGCAGAATAGCTATTGAAAGTTTTTTTTCGAAAGCTTCAGGCTTTTAACCGGTATTATATTAAGGCCAGCTTCTACTGCAGCTTCTTCATAAAAATAAGTTGAAGGTGTGCTAAACAGGAAACTTTTATAACAGCTTATTAGTTCAGCTGCTTCTCAGAATGAACTAAAAGCATGATATAAGTAGAAACTGCTTTTCACCAGCTTTTCAAACAAGCTGCTTTTGTAACAAGTTCCAGCTATGCCAAACAGGACCTAAGAAGACGTTGCGTTTACATGTGGCATACACAAAAGCAGGACCAGCACCTCGTCGCTTCTGTTTAGAGAAAGAAAGAGGACTACAACAAAAACTTGATCTGATCAAGTTGCCTCTAGTTGATGTATGATCAATCCCACTATCCCAACCACTTCGCCCTGGCCGGCCGCCACCCAGTGGGTAGCCTCCCCCTTTCTTGTTCAATGCCGTAATCGACAGCCTCGACAGAGAAATTGAACTGACGGGGCGTCAGTTCACTTGGGCTAATTCGCAACCGTCACCCACTTATGAGAAACTTGATAGAGTTCTAATGACGATGGAGTAGGAATTAAAGTTCCCTTTGGTAACTGTCCGGACTCTAGATAGAGGAATATAGGACCATACCACATTGTTATTGAATTCCGGCTCAACGCCTCAGACCATTTAAAATGGAATTATGTTGGCTCCTTTGAGATGATTTCTATGGCCACATAGTAGACATTTGGAACAAACAAAACCGGGGAAGAAACTCAATTCAACAATGGAACAATAAATTGAGTGCCCTTCGCCGGTATCTCAAAGGGTGGGCGGTGGCAACTATGGAATAGACAAGAAACGAAAACGTGCTTTTCTGGAAATTATCAACAGATTAGATACAACAGCCTAATCACGTGATCCTTCAACGTTCGAAAAGGAAGAGATTTCTTACGCTCGGGGTCAGCTGGCACGGTTGCTTAGAGACGAGGAGACTAGGTTCTATCAGCTTACAAAGGTGAATGATGTGGTATTAGGTGATAATAACACAAAGTATTTTCAACTGATAGCCAACGAAAGACATAGGAAGAAGAGAATATTCTCCCTGGATAATGGAAATGGCAAAATTGAGGGACAAGTCGATCTAAAACATATATAACAAACTATTATAAGGAATCATTTGGTCAACAAGTGGAATCAAACATCGCACTTGATCAGGCTCGTAGGGATGATATTGTACAGATCTCTCATGAAGAAAATGACTTTCTAGTTGCTCCTTTCTTGGAGAAAGAGGTGAAAAAAGCCATCTTTGAAATGAAACATAATAAAGCACCTGAACTAGATGGATTCCCAACCGAATTTCATCAAAGGTTTTGGGAGGCAGTGAAAGGAGATTTGCTAATCATGTTCAACGACCTATATAGGGAAACTTTACCGATTTTGGGTTGAATTTTGGAGTTATCACATTGATACAAAAATTACGGACGCCAACCTAAATCATCAATACAAACCAATTTGTATGTTGAATGTCAGCTACAAGATTTTCACCAGGGTAGCAACAAATAGGTTGAATGTGGTGGCCAATCGTATAATAAGTACGAATCAAATGAATTTTTATGTGTGGTTGCAACATTCTTGAAGGGGTAGTCATTCTTCATGAAACTATACATGAACTCCATCGCAAAAAGCTGAATGGAGTTGTTTTTAAGATCGACTTTGAAAAAGCCTACGATAAGGTGAAATGACCCTACTTGTTCCAAACGCTATAAATCAAAGGCTTCTCGGAGAAATGGATTGCATGGATCAAGTCATTTGTCATAGGGGGGAGTGTTGCCATAAATGTGGATGAGGAAGTCGGGCGGTACTTTCAGACAGAAAAGGTCTGCGACAAGGGGATCCACTTTCCCCTATTTTGTTTAATATTTTGGTGGATATGCTAGCTATACTGCTAAAAAGGGTGCAAAGAGATGGTCAAATTACTGGAGTTGTGCCACATCTTATAGATGATGGACTGACAATCCTGCAGTATGCTGATGATACCATCCTTTTTATGGAACATGACTTGGAGAAAGCTCAAAATATGATGTTTCTTATGCGCTTTTGAGCATGTTTTAGGCCTGAAAATAAACTTCCACAAAAGTGAACTCTTTTGCTTTGGAGAAGCCAAGTCGGCAGTACACCAATATATGGTTTGTTCGGGTGCGAAGCAGGGGGATTTTCAATTAAAATATCTTGGTATCCCGATCCATTTTAGAAAGCTAAATAATGCAAATTGGAAACATGTGGAAGAACGCTTCGAGAAAAGGTTGAGTAGTTGGAAAGGAAAACAACTATCGAAGGGTGGCAGACTGACACTGATAAACTCAATGCTTAGTAGTTTACCGATGTATATGTTGTTTTTCTTTCCCATTCTAAAATAAGTTCTAAAAAAATTAGACTACTTCAGCTCTCATTTTTTTTACAACAAGATCAGAAACAAAAATATAGATTGGACAGATGGGACTTATCTGCCAACCAAGGGACCAAGGGAGGCTCGGAATACTAGATTTAGAAGCTCAAAACATAACACTGCTCAGCAAATGGCTCTTTAGTGTGCTTGCTATAGATGGCACATGCCAACAAATATTGAGAAAAAAAAAGTACCTACGATCTACACCACTTTCTCAAGAATATTGGAGATTGGGAGACTCACACTTCTGGTCGGGTTTGATGAAGGTGAAGCGTGGTTTTCTCCGCTTCAGATCCTTCAAAATTAACAATGGAACATGAATTAGATTCTGGGAAGATATATGGCTAGGTGCAGCCACCTTGAGAGAGCAATACCTCGGTCTGTATCACATAGCTCATTATAAAAAGTTACAGTGGCTAAAGTTTTTGAAACTAGGCAATATAACTTCTTGGCGCAGGGACGTTGCTGGGACTAAGATACACGAGTGGAATGCACTGCGTCTAAGACTTGACAATGTCCCATTAACGGAAGAGCAAGATGAATTTCAATAGAATTTGATCCCAAGTAGACAGTTTTCGACGAGATCACACTATCTTGCACTTCTACATATGGATGTACCAAATAAAATAAGAAGCTATGTAGAATGAAAGCACCACTGAAGATCAAGATTTTTTGTGGTACATGAGAGGAGGGGTGATCCTTACTAAAGATAACCTGGCTAAGCGAAGCTTTATGTGTAGTACCAAGTGTTGCTTCTGTGATACAGAAGAAACAATCAAACATCTATTTTTTTGAATGTCACCCAGCGCGTCAAGTATGAAACGTGGTACTAGTAGCAACTAACTTAAGACCTCCACACAGTGTACCAAATATGTTCAAAACTTGGAGTCGTGAGTTAACGCCAGAACTAAACAATTAGCGCTCTTAGGGGCTTCTGCTATCTGTTGGACTATTTGGCGATTCAGAAATGATATTGTTTTTGAGTGAAAAAATATGGTTGTTTTTATGCATGTTACTTATATGGCTACACATTGACTCCGCACCTGGGCTATGCTGCAGAAACATACTTCTCAGGATTTGGTTATGGCCTTCTGGAACAGGTGGTCATGGGTATTTTTTTCCCAGGCACATAGGTGGCGATCTAATCTTCAAAAAGTATGAAGAGGATATTTTCTTTTTTTTCCCTTAGGTACTTCCTTTCTTTAACCAGGATGCTTAAGGATCTGATGACCTTAACCTCACACGCTATTGACAGTTTATACCCTGCCAATTGGGAAAAGGCGGTATCAACTAGTAGCACTAGCAAAAGTGTTCTTTCTTGTCCTTCTAATGAGATAGAGGGTGCCATCTAGTCAAATCATAAATTCCGAGTTCACTGAAGGCTGGACAAACTGCCATATGCCTTGGCATACCAAATCATAGTAAAGTCTGGCACGGTGCTGCCCAACCAGAAAACTAATAGAGAAGGTAAAACTTTTTGGCAAAAGAAAAAATTATCTCTGTGGATTTTTTTTTACATAGTGGATGAAAGTTCCGACCTTCATCCCTAAAGAGATTATAGTTAACTTAGTACAACCGACACTCACCTTACTATTTACTAAAATGTCTCATTATGGACTGAACTTTATAGACTGGCATTGCCGTCCGCATCATATTCATCCTCTCACATTTTTAGCTGTGCTTTAGGTCCGACACACTTGAGTTTCTCTGTAGAGTATCTTCATTTAATATTATGAATTTAAACTTAAAATTTGTCCCTATGAAGAGTCGAATTTAGGACTTGAAAAGTGTTACTCAGAGTAATTAACTACTAGATTGTCTCTATGATGACCTCTTTTTCTAGATGATGGGTAAAGTCCCGACTTTCCCCTCCGAGGAGTTTAGACCATCCGCACCAATATACTCTATAGCGTACTGGAAAGCATACTGTAAAGTATACTGGAAAATTTTTGTGACACGATATACTAGAAGTATAGAGTATATATAGAGTATGATTTAGATGATAGAGTATGGTTTAAAGTACATTGGTGCGGATGGTCTTATGACTAATTTATTACAAGCAAGTACAAATGCAGACACTCACAGCCTATTGTCTAGAATAAGGCGACGATAACTGGATGACTAAGCACACAACTGTGGATCGGACTTCGTAAGCCCATATTACGGCACGTTCATCCTTTCATATTTTTTGTAAGTGCACCCCATATCCAGCGCCCATAACTTCCTTTGTAGAGTACCCTCATTTAATACTGTAAAATTCAGTCTGAAATTCGCTCCCACCGGAAATCGAACTCAGGACCTGAGTAACGCTACTCAGAGTACTTAGCTATTAGGCCAAGCCCCCTTTCACAAACAATAAAGCAAATCTAAAATCGTTACCTGGGCTTGCACACTATTTTCCAGCAAGGAGTGACTTTACAGGTTTTGAAGTTATTATAAGTATGAGAAAAATACATATAGTATACAACATAATCAACAAAAACAATTTGAGAAAGCACAGCCATGATGACGATGACACTGAGTTATCTTACAGGTTCGTTGGTTTTTTGGTTGGAATTATTTGCATGGTCCTTTATCAGATGCTTCCTGCCTTTCAAAATAAATCATGTTAGTTTAGTTTAATTTAATTAGCATTATTTATTTTGAAATGGTGAAAATACCATACTTAACCACGAATGTACACCGATGAACTTGAAATCAGCAATACCGACTACTAAGGTCTATAGCTTCGAGCCTTTTCAGGTCAAACTATGTCATGTATCCGCGGGTTCGGGTACCCAACGGGTATTGCACCCGACAGGTATGGATAGGAATTTTTACCCGCGGTAGAACCCGTACCCGATCCGATACTTTGCGGGTATGAGTACGGGTTTTATTTGCTACCCGCGGGTACCCGACAGGTTATCCGAAACTTAAAAATTCGGCCCAGCCCAACATCAACTCAGCTGTAAGCCTGTGCAGCAACCCTAGTCCCGAAACGAGCAGCCAAACCCAGCTGCAGTCTTGCACCTCGAGTCCGTATTCCTTGCTTCGCCTCCCTCCCGACTTCCCGAGTCCCGGATTTCTTTCGCCGCCTCTCCCTGCAGATTTCCTGTCGCTGCTCCCTTCTGATTTTCTGCTCCGCCCCTCTCCTGGTTTCCTGCAAAATCATCGCCGCGGAGAGCCCGAGAGCTGAGTCAAGTGTGCTACTCACCATCCCCTTGCGCAACTATGCTCCATCCTCTCCGTGTACCTCAGGCGACTGCTTCGGCCTCCTGCGCATGCTGCCGCAGCGGCCATGGGGTGTCTGTTTTGACGACGGCGCAGCAGCGGGTGTCTGTCTTTTCTGCGCAGGTAGTGTCGATCCACCTTCCATCGTCCACAAGGAGTCCACAGTCATCCGTCTTTCGTCGACGCCCAGTCTCGACGCGCGGCGCCCCCGTCCCCATCCTCATGCTTCTCCTAACCCTAGCCAGTGCCGCCAATTCCTAGATCCAGTAACGCTAGTGGGTACCCAAAACCTGCATCAAACCCGTTGGGTACGGGTTCGGCTACCAATTTTTACCCGTGGGTACAGGTACGGGTACGAAAATCTACCCATGCACTCTTTCATTTCGGGTCGGGTTTTTCCTCTACCTGACCCGAACACGACCCGTTGGCATCCCTAGTCTATATAATGACTCCAAGCCATTTTGGAGGCCTGTCTAAAATTTTCAATGTTTCAGTCATCACACAAACAGAGAAAAAAAAGTGACATGTTGACCCTGACTGGCAGACAAAGGGAGCTGCGGGGCTACCGGCGGCTATGCCAAGACGAAATGGCAGATAGGTAGCCAACGGGCCACGTTCGACCGACAAGACTCGAGCCCGATCTGGTTCAGGCCTTGAAAGTCTCGACCTTGCAAGGCTGGGAAAGAAACCGGTTCGGACCGTAGCGACATGGTGGGTCTGCATCTCGGTCCAGGCATGGTCCAGGCTAGTTTTACACATCGTGCCGCGTTCAGGATGGGCCGTGCAAGCCGACTCAGCCCAAAAATCAGATTAAAAAAATCATGTTATACATGCTTATACGGATCATGCCGGATCAAAGCCCTGCAAGCTATGTGAGCCACACGACGAGTTGACCGGGCCATCACCAATGGGCTTGCACCTAGGTCCAGGCACGACACGTGTAGAGCTCCAGGCCCGAGCTGGACTGGTCCCCTACTTGTCGGGTTGTGCTCGTGCGGATCGATTTCATCAAACTTCGAGCTTACCTGTTTAGCCCGGTCCACTTGACCACCTAGAGAATTATCTATTTGGCAAAAGAAAAAATTATCTCTGTGGATTTTTTTTTACATAGTGGATGAAAGTTCCGACCTTCATCCCTAAAGAGATTATAGTTAACTTAGTACAACCGACACTCACCTTACTATTTACTAAAATGTCTCATTATGGACTGAACTTTATAGACTGGCATTGCCGTCCGCATCATATTCATCCTCTCACATTTTTAGCTGTGCTTTAGGTCCGACACACTTGAGTTTCTCTGTAGAGTATCTTCATTTAATATTATGAATTTCAACTTAAAATTTGTCCCTATGAAGAGTCGAATTTAGGACTTGAAAAGTGTTACTCAGAGTAATTAACTACTAGATTGTCTCTATGATGACCTCTTTTTCTAGATGATGGGTAAAGTCCCGACTTTCCCCTCCGAGGAGTTTAGACCATCCGCACCAATATACTCTATAGCGTACTGGAAAGCATACTGTAAAGTATACTGGAAAATTTTTGTGACACGATATACTAGAAGTATAGAGTATATATAGAGTATGATTTAGATGATAGAGTATGGTTTAAAGTACATTGGTGCGGATGGTCTTATGACTAATTTATTACAAGCAAGTACAAATGCAGACACTCACAGCCTATTGTCTAGAATAAGGCGACGATAACTGGATGACTAAGCACACAACTGTGGATCGGACTTCGTAAGCCCATATTACGGCACGTTCATCCTTTCATATTTTTTGTAAGTGCACCCCATATCCAGCGCCCATAACTTCCTTTGTAGAGTACCCTCATTTAATACTGTAAAATTCAGTCTGAAATTCGCTCCCACCGGAAATCGAACTCAGGACCTGAGTAACGCTACTCAGAGTACTTAGCTATTAGGCCAAGCCCCCTTTCACAAACAATAAAGCAAATCTAAAATCGTTACCTGGGCTTGCACACTATTTTCCAGCAAGGAGTGACTTTACAGGTTTTGAAGTTATTATAAGTATGAGAAAAATACATATAGTATACAACATAATCAACAAAAACAATTTGAGAAAGCACAGCCATGATGACGATGACACTGAGTTATCTTACAGGTTCGTTGGTTTTTTGGTTGGAATTATTTGCATGGTCCTTTATCAGATGCTTCCTGCCTTTCAAAATAAATCATGTTAGTTTAGTTTAATTTAATTAGCATTATTTATTTTGAAATGGTGAAAATACCATACTTAACCACGAATGTACACCGATGAACTTGAAATCAGCAATACCGACTACTAAGGTCTATAGCTTCGAGCCTTTTCAGGTCAAACTATGTCATGTATCCGCGGGTTCGGGTACCCAACGGGTATTGCACCCGACAGGTATGGATAGGAATTTTTACCCGCGGTAGAACCCGTACCCGATCCGATACTTTGCGGGTATGAGTACGGGTTTTATTTGCTACCCGCGGGTACCCGACAGGTTATCCGAAACTTAAAAATTCGGCCCAGCCCAACATCAACTCAGCTGTAAGCCTGTGCAGCAACCCTAGTCCCGAAACGAGCAGCCAAACCCAGCTGCAGTCTTGCACCTCGAGTCCGTATTCCTTGCTTCGCCTCCCTCCCGACTTCCCGAGTCCCGGATTTCTTTCGCCGCCTCTCCCTGCAGATTTCCTGTCGCTGCTCCCTTCTGATTTTCTGCTCCGCCCCTCTCCTGGTTTCCTGCAAAATCATCGCCGCGGAGAGCCCGAGAGCTGAGTCAAGTGTGCTACTCACCATCCCCTTGCGCAACTATGCTCCATCCTCTCCGTGTACCTCAGGCGACTGCTTCGGCCTCCTGCGCATGCTGCCGCAGCGGCCATGGGGTGTCTGTTTTGACGACGGCGCAGCAGCGGGTGTCTGTCTTTTCTGCGCAGGTAGTGTCGATCCACCTTCCATCGTCCACAAGGAGTCCACAGTCATCCGTCTTTCGTCGACGCCCAGTCTCGACGCGCGGCGCCCCCGTCCCCATCCTCATGCTTCTCCTAACCCTAGCCAGTGCCGCCAATTCCTAGATCCAGTAACGCTAGTGGGTACCCAAAACCTGCATCAAACCCGTTGGGTATGGGTTCGGGTACCAATTTTTACCCGTGGGTACAGGTACGGGTACGAAAATCTACCCATGCACTCTTTCATTTCGGGTCGGGTTTTTCCTCTACCTGACCCGAACACGACCCGTTGGCATCCCTAGTCTATATAATGACTCCAAGCCATTTTGGAGGCCCGTCTAAAATTTTCAATGTTTCAGTCATCACACAAACAGAGAAAAAAAAGTGACATGTTGACCCTGACTGGCAGACAAAGGGAGCTGCGGGGCTACCGGCGGCTATGCCAAGACGAAATGGCAGATAGGTAGCCAACGGGCCACGTTCGACCGACAAGACTCGAGCCCGATCTGGTTCAGGCCTTGAAAGTCTCGACCTTGCAAGGCTGGGAAAGAAACCGGTTCGGACCGTAGCGACATGGTGGGTCTGCATCTCAGTCCAGGCATGGTCCAGGCTAGTTTTACACATCGTGCCGCGTTCAGGATGGGCCGTGCAAGCCGACTCAGCCCAAAAATCAGATTAAAAAAATCATGTTATACATGCTTATACGGATCGTGCCGGATCGAAGCCCTGCAAGCTATGTGAGCCACACGACGAGTTGACCGGGCCATCACCAATGGGCTTGCACCTAGGTCCAGGCACGACACGTGTAGAGCTCCAGGCCCGAGCTGGCCTGGTCCCCTACTTGTCGGGTTGTGCTCGTGCGGATCGATTTCATCAAACTTCGAGCTTACCTGTTTAGCCAGGTCCACTTGACCACCTAGAGAATTATCTATTTGGCAAAAGAAAAAATTATCTCTGTGGATTTTTTTTTACATAGTGGATGAAAGTTCCGACCTTCATCCCTAAAGAGATTATAGTTAACTTAGTACAACCGACACTCACCTTACTATTTACTAAAATGTCTCATTATGGACTGAACTTTATAGACTGGCATTGCCGTCCACATCATATTCATCCTCTCACATTTTTAGCTGTGCTTTAGGTCCGACACACTTGAGTTTCTCTGTAGAGTATCTTCATTTAATATTATGAATTTCAACTTAAAATTTGTCCCTATGAAGAGTCGAATTTAGGACTTGAAAAGTGTTACTCAGAGTAATTAACTACTAGATTGTCTCTATGATGACCTCTTTTTCTAGATGATGGGTAAAGTCCCGACTTTCCCCTCCGAGGAGTTTAGACCATCCGCACCAATATACTCTATAGCGTACTGGAAAGCATACTGTAAAGTATACTGGAAAATTTTTGTGAGACGATATACTAGAAGTATAGAGTATATATAGAGTATGATTTAGATGATAGAGTATGGTTTAAAGTACATTGGTGCGGATGGTCTTATGACTAATTTATTACAAGCAAGTACAAATGCAGACACTCACAGCCTATTGTCTAGAATAAGGCGACGATAACTGGATGACTAAGCACACAACTGTGGATCGGACTTCGTAAGCCCATATTACGGCACGTTCATCCTTTCATATTTTTTGTAAGTGCACCCCATATCCAGCGCCCATAACTTCCTTTGTAGAGTAACCTCATTTAATACTGTAAAATTTAGTCTAAAATTCGCTCCCACCGGAAATCGAACTCAGGACCTGAGTAACGCTACTCAGAGTACTTAGCTATTAGGCCAAGCCCCCTTTCACAAACAATAAAGCAAATCTAAAATCGTTACCTGGGCTTGCACACTATTTTCCAGCAAGGAGTGACTTTACAGGTTTTGAAGTTATTATAAGTATGAGAAAAATACATATAGTATACAACATAATCAACAAAAACAATTTGAGAAAGCACAGCCATGATGACGATGACACTGAATTATCTTACATGTTCGTTGGTTTTTTGGTTGGAATTATTTGCATGGTCCTTTATCAGATGCTTCCTGCCTTTCAAAATAAATCATGTTAGTTTAGTTTAATTTAATTAGCATTATTTATTTTGAAATGGTGAAAATACCATACTTAACCACGAATGTACACCGATGAACTTGAAATCAGCAATACCGACTACTAAGGTCTATAGCTTCGAGCCTTTTGAGGTCAAACTATGTCATGTATTTTTTTTCTCGATGTGCCATTCTCTAGGTGGTCAAGTGGACCGGGCTAAACAGGTAAGCTCGAAGTTTGATGAAATCGATCCGCACGAGCACAACCCGACAAGTAGGGGACCAGGCCAGCTCGGGCCTGGAGCTCTACACGTGTCGTGCCTGGACCTAGGTGCAAGCCCATTGGTGATGGCCCGGTCAACTCGTCGTGTGGCTCACATAGCTTGCAGGGCTTCGATCCGGCACGATCCGTATAAGCATGTATAACATGATTTTTTTAATCTGATTTTTGGGCTGAGTCGGCTTGCACGGCCCATCCTGAACGCGGCACGATGTGTAAAACTAGCCTGGACCATGCCTGGACCGAGATGCAGACCCACCATGTCGCTACGGTCCGAACCGGTTTCTTTCCCAGCCTTGCAAGGTCGAGACTTTCAAGGCCTGAACCAGATCGGGCTCGAGTCTTGTCGGTCGAACGTGGCCCGTTGGCTACCTATCTGCCATTTCGTCTTGGCATAGCCGCCGGTAGCCCCGCAGCTCCCTTTGTCTGCCAGTCAGGGTCAACATGTCACTTTTCTTTCTCTGTTTGTGTGATGACTGAAACATTGAAAATTTTAGACGGGCCTCCAAAATGGCTTGGAGTCATTATATAGACTAGGGATGCCAACGGGTCGTGTTTGGGTCAGGTAGAGGAAAAACCCGACCCGAAATGAAAGAGTGCATGGGTAGATTTTCGTACCCGTACCTGTACCCACGGGTAAAAATTGGTACCCGAACCCGTACCCAACGGGTTTGATGCAGGTTTTGGGTACCCACTAGCGTTACTGGATCTAGGAATTGGCGGCACTGGCTAGGGTTAGGAGAAGCATGAGGATGGGGACGGGGGCGCCGCGCGTCGAGACTGGGCGTCGACGAAAGACGGATGACTGTGGACTCCTTGTGGACGATGGAAGGTGGATCGACACTACCTGCGCAGAAAAGACAGACACCCGCTGCTGCGCCGTCGTCAAAACAGACACCCCATGGCCGCTGCGGCAGCATGCGCAGGAGGCCGAAGCAGTCGCCTGAGGTACACGGAGAGGATGGAGCATAGTTGCGCAAGGGGATGGTGAGTAGCACACTCGACTCAGCTCTCGGGCTCTCCGCGGCGATGATTTTGCAGGAAACCAGGAGAGGGGCGGAGCAGAAAATCAGAAGGGAGCAGCGACAGGAAATCTGCAGGGAGAGGCGGCGAAAGAAATCCGGGACTCGGGAAGTCGGGAGGGAGGCGAAGCAAGGAATACGGACTCGAGGTGCAAGACTGCAGCTGGGTTTGGCTGCTCGTTTCGGGACTAGGGTTGCTGCACAGGCTTACAGCTGAGTTGATGTTGGGCTGGGCCGAATTTTTAAGTTTCGGATAACCTGTCGGGTACCCGCGGGTAGCAAATAAAACCTGTACTCATACCCGCAAAGTATCGGATCGGGTACGGGTTCTACCGCGGGTAAAAATTCCTATCCATACCTGTCGGGTGCAATACCCGTTGGGTACCCGAACCCGCGGATACAATTGCCATCCCTAATATACACCGTTTTAGTCTATAAGCTCGTTTGGCTAACTTCCATGCCAACTCTTTGAGATGTGACGTCTAGTGTCTCATGATGAAGCCTCCTCCAAGGCTTCCCCTGGAGTATGAAAGTAACTACCTCTTTACTTCCGGCCACCTCTCTACTTCTCTGGCTAGTGTTGAAATTTGGTACGTCAGGTAACTCATTTATGGGCTGATGTGTGAGCCAAGTATTCTGATGGAAAATTAAAAGTGATGTGGAAACATGATTGAGGACTTTAGTTCCATATTGACCGTCTATATAGGTATTTCCTAATATATAGTGGCTTCTGGAATGATTGTTACACTGCTACAATAAGCCTCATCACAAGCGGCTCCAAACCTATTATCACAAACGGCTTTTAAAACCGCCTGAAATGAAGAGTCTGTGATAATCCGCAATTTCACAGGCGGAGAAGTGATACCGCCTATGAAGACATATTATCATAGACGGTTCTTTACTTAAGCTACCCGCCTGTGAAGATACATTATTATAGGTGGGTCGTGCAATATATATAACCGCCCGTGATAAATGTCTTATCACGGGCGGGTATTGAAGCATAACTAACCGTCTATGATAATGTGTCTTCACAGACGGGTATTGAAGCATAACTAACCATCTATGATAATGTGTCTTCACAGACGAGTAAACTAACCGCCTATGATAATGTTTCTTCACAGACGGCTATTGAGGCATAACTAACCGTCTATGATAATATGTCTTCACAAACGGGTATTGAAGCATAACTAACCGCCTATGATAATTTGTCTTCACAGATGGGTATTGAAGCATAACTAACCGTCTATGATAATGTTGTTATCACAGACGGACGTTTACCTACATCAGCCGTCTGTGAAGACCGTTTAACGCAGCCGGTTTCTACCATAACAGTACCGCCTGTGAAAATTAGGTTATCACAGATGTTTCTTTACTTGTATCTAGCCGTCTGTGATAATTGTTTTTCACAGTCATGCCTAGCCGTTGGTTAATAACCGCCTGTGATAAGGTATAACCTATGCAGTACTACTGCTGTTATTTCTAATTTCCAAGTCAATTCAATATAATCACAGAACAAAAAACAACAATATCATCACATAACAAAAGTCAACAATATTATCATCACAGAAGTCAATTTCACTAAAACAATATACATATGTACAAGTTACAGATACAATTCATCTCAAAGTTTACAAGTTTTCACTAAAAATTGTTTCTATTGGCATAGTCGCAAAGTTCTGGCACATCAGCTGCTGCACAATTCTCATCAAAGAACTTCTCTTTTTTGTGCAAAATTTCGCGACGCATGAACTGACAAAGTTCAGAAGCAATCCTGTCGGCTCCTCCATCAGGAATACTTCTACAAACCGGTCATTCTTCGTTCAGATTCTTCGTGTGCTGCAATATAACACATAACAAGGTTTAGAATGTGTTGGTTTGAACAATCTCAAAGTATAGATCAAAGTGAGAGTATACAGGAATTTAGTTGGTATTTTTAGAGCAGTTGTACTATGAGCAATTGAATTTTGAAGTTGGAATCAAAATATGAAAATAATATTTCTGGTAATATTGAACAGCAGAGAATATAAGCATTAAACTATACTAGTTAAAATGAAAATGAAACACAAAAGTAAGAAAATAAGGTATTGACACTAAGGATAACTTACATCCTCATGATTCACTCTATATACGCTGGCGGTCCGAAGATGCTTGCATACATAATACCCGCATAAGACACTCCCAGCAGACTGCTTCAGACAAGCATAATACATTTTAATGTCCAATGCATTCATATTAGGAGGTCTCTGACCGCCAAGCTGTTCCGCGTAAAACCGCCAAGCGCTGTAATACAAGAAATGTCATATAAAACTTGTCAACACATTCTAAATGTGCGTAAATTAAAATTATTGAATAAACGTACGATTTCAAAATGGAAAGGAAATCTTTGTAACGATCTGGTGGGTAATCGGTCGAGTCCAAGACTGTTGCCATTCCCTACGTTGGCTTGATGAAGATCATTATGTAGTGATTACTGCAAACATACAAACACGCGTGTTAACAATTACCAATAATTGCTATTTCAATATCATGTGTCGAACTTACTCGAAGTGGTGCGGAGCCTTTACGAGGTCATTGCCGTCTCTGACAAAGTTAAACATCGCCTATCCTATGTAAGCTGCAACTTCTGTCTTTCTATCCTTCTTAAGTTTTGCAATTGCTTTTTCAAAATCCCTTTTTTTCATGTGTTTGTACTGTCCTGATTCTCGATTCCCCTGGACGTCGAATAGCGACTTTGCAATCCTAGTAGGGTCAAGGATACCTGTCTTGCGCTCCAACTTTACATTATCCATGTATTACATCCTATTGAAGAAGTCCAGAATTGTTATAATCTCATGAAATGCGTATGCATGTAGTAAGAAAAGCAAATACAAAATATTAGAGCACTTACAAGCACCAGACGAGCAGCAGGTTGATATCGAGCATGCCCCGATGGAAAAGGGAATGCAGCTCTTCAAATAGAATGACTCGTCTATCTACTCCAGTGCTCCAGAATGCTTCTTTTGGAATACGAAATGTGACGCAATCAAGACCATATTTTGTGCTGGCAGTGATGTACCACTCATGCATTCTTCTGAGCTGGACGGGTTGTTTGCTAAGTTGTACGGATGTCATGAACGACTTTCCGTTCTTAAATTTAGGAAGAACATCCTCAAGCTTGTATATTGGAACTCCTGGTTTAACTAAAGCCGTCCGCCGATTATACATGACACCGTCTTCTTCTCACTCCTCGATATCTTCTAATGCTGGCTCATGAGAAGAACAAAATGCACTCGATTTTCTAATATTTTCCTTCATAGCTTCCAAATACTTTGACACTTCTGATGAAGGTTTATTAATTTCGTATGAGCTAACTTTGATAGGCACTGATGATCGAGGAGTAGTCGTCGGAAGTTTGACACTGGCTTGTTGTTGAACCTGTTGTTCAACTAATTGCTCTTCACTCCTAGGATTAATTGGTTGATAACCTGCCCCAGAGTCGCGATCCCCTCAGGTGTGACGTGGTCTATTTCATAATCTTCATAATCATTATCAATGATCTGAAGAACTTGCACCACAGCATAATACAACGGAAGTGGATTCCCGTTGAAGTCACGATCAGGCTTTGCCATAGCAGTGGCAACCTGTTTGGTTTTGTTCCCTGCTCTGCCTATCGGGACAAGAAGACGACAAGATTTGTCGTTAGCAATATCATCGACAGGGAACTTATGGGCTGACCCTGAGCCTGGCACGGAACCAATGCTACTAGGGTAGGCAGTTGGAGATACTAATTGCTCCTTTTGCATCGGAACCATCATTGTACTCGGTGCCACTAATTGTCCTGATTGTCTAAGTTGTTCCATTATTTCTTGCATATTTTCTTTGACCTTTTGAGCAATCGTTTCATCAAGTGTTTTCTTAAACTTCTCACGTCTTCTATATGTGTCTTTATCTTTAGGGAAACCATCTAGCCAAGACATTTGAGAAGAGACCGCTCGAACCCGTCCGCTGTGTTCAGGGTTTCCTAAGATAGCGGTAAGTTGGTCATTCTCCCTCTTCGGCTTGAAGAGACCCTTCTATTGCTTTTCAATTACTTCTTTCATTTTATCCTCTACTTCATTCAGAGAGTTTGGCTTTTCAAGTTTTCCCTCGCTGGTCAAACCTGACCGAGCAAAGACCCAGCGTTGAGTTCGCTCATTGCACCCTTCTAATGGGTGAGGAATGCCCTTACTGGTAATTTCGTCTAATATCTTATTCCATTTTTGGACTTTGGGGCCATATCCGGCAGACCCCAAGCGATGATGGTATTTGTTCTTTTTTGCAAGCTCTAACCTAGTTGCACTTAGAGCTTTAGCATCATGTGTGCTCTTTTGACGAACAAACTCTTTCCACTGAGCTTGTGTGATTTTTCCCATCTTCCTCGGGCTAGGGACCTTATCGGCCATAACATAAGCATTCATTTCACTCTTCCAGCATCGAAATTTCTTGCCACAAGAGACCAATGTTGCTTTCTTTACAGCTTCTTCTGTGCCTTTCGGGAACTTGAATTGTTTCTTTATCTTTTCCCACAACTCATTCTTGGTCTGCTCGGGTAATTTCCTCCAATTCTCGGTTGTGATCGGCACAACCTCCCTAACAAGAAAACCGCATGCATTACGGTACTTGGTAACTGAATCCAGTGGTTCTTGGGGAAGCCCACCTGGACCGACCCTTGTTATGTACATGATGCGGTCCAATGAACCCTTATTGGGACCTTGTTGCCCTCGTTTCCACTTGAGTGAAGTTGAGGATTCATCCATTGGAGAACCTTCTGCGATTTTAGGAGCCGATGTCACCTCATTGTCTTCACGATTTATCTAGGTAGAAAAAAATTATAAGACTTCGTATACTTGACAACCAACATTATCTTGAACTGCTGAAGTTAAGATTCGTGATCCATACCTCGTCGGCAGGATCATATTCCGGGTCTAGATCCACTGAAGTCTTTTTAATTTTTATATTCGGAAAAGGATCCGAAGGACTGTGATAGGAGTCTGAACTGCTGGAGTCAGTAAACTCCATATTGTCTTCTTTGTTGTTACTATCAGGAACAGTCTTCTTAGGGCTTTCCATGCTAGATCTAATAAGACAAAAATCTAATAAATGGCATATTAACTCTACATGAAGTGTTGCATGAAGAAAAAGATGGAAGCATTCTAGGATTTGATAAGGCATTCTAGGGTTTAAGACGACTGACCAAAAGGTTCCTATACATTGCGAGGGTGACAAGCATGTTAAAGTTGCTCACCAGCAATGGCAATTTTATCTTTTTTATTCTAAATAGGCTAGCTTCGTTCAGAGTGGCGACCACATTCTTGAGGTTTACTAGGCGGCGCCTAGCTTCGGACCTATAACTGATCAAGCAAGGGACAAAAAGCAAATCCCCGCACAGCATATGCTCCGGACCTATAATTGATCAAGCAAGGGACAAAAAGCAAAAAACCTCAATTAAGTAAATTTAGCCAAAACACATTTTTGAAGTTATATAGGTCTAACTAAATTCTTGTATCATAGAGATTGGCAGCATATGCTCAGACTCCATCGCCACACCTAGTGGTACCTAGATATGGGCGTGAGGATGCTCCTGGCATCACAAATGAGTTGGCCAGCAACTTGTTTGGCTTCAGAGCTAAATATAGCATAACTTTGGTAGCTCAGATTAGGTACAATTGCTCAAATGAAGCTGATGGAGCCACAAGTGCAGACATCTTTGGTAGCACAGATTAGCTACAATTGCTCAAATGAAGCTAACTTAGAGAAATAAAAGCAAACTTAGCCAAACTTAGTCTAGCATAGCTAACTCTAAGCAAAAGTAGCCAAATATAGCTAAATATAGCATAACTTAGTCAAAATTAGTCAAGTATAACTATATCTAATGTAACTTAGCCAAAATTAGCCAAATTTGCTCAACTTAACCAAATGTAGCTAAATCTTGCCCCTAATAGAGAATTATGTGGCATATGCAAGGCCGATGACAGAAATAGGGAATATACTGCTGTTACTAGAGTCTAGAATCATGTTTACCACTAATGTGTCAGAACAGAATAGGATCATGCACAATGCGATGACAGAACGCGCAGACTGACAGTTTTGCTACATGATCCTACAGGCTTTGCTCCAATGAATATAATGAAGTGGAACTTCTTCAGCATATATTTGGTAAACCTATTCATTCGAACTTGACAGTTTTATCTCTGCAAACTACTAGAAAATGAAATGCTACTGATTTCATAGTTTCAGACACACAAAACCAACTACGAATTTATCATGATATAACCATCCACATAAATCTTGCCCCACCAAACCCTAACCAAAGATGCCACCGAACTTGACAGTTTTTCAAATTCCACCGAACCCTAACCAAGGATGCCTACCATTTTCCAATTCCCGAACCCTAACCAAGGATATGCAAGGTGGCAACGAGGGCGGGGAGGGAGGCGGCACGACTAAGGAGGATGGAAGGTCGAAGGGTTTAGGGTTTACCTTGAAGCTCGGCGGCGACGGCAATGGCTTCGCTCGGCGTACCTGAACTGACGAGGGCGAAGCTCGGCGGCGACGGTGAAGCTCAGCGACGGCGAAGCTCTGCGGCGTACCTGGAAGTGACGAGGGCGAACACTTGGTGGCAAACGAAATTTTGGCAGCCTAACAGCGTCTAAGTGTTTCGCCCGGGTTAGGTTTTTCCAATGCTGCCGAGGGGTATATATAGACTCACATTTTCTCAGGCAGATTTTAAGTACCGACCGCCTAAGAAGATTGTTACCTCAGACGGGTTTTACTTACCAACCGCCTGAGAAGATACAATTATCTCAGACGGTTGGTTAGTAACACCCGCCTGAGATAAACATGGGCATGAGATAGAATGGCTTCTTCTTAATTAATATGTGTTCATTATAATTTGATGAACGCCTACATAAAGACCCCTCACCAACCACCTATGAAGACGTGTCGACGACCGAGAGCGACCTTTCTTTTCCCCGAGGTGCGACCTTTAATGCGCGGTAAACCAACTGCTCCATCTTCCACTCCGCGCGGCCTTAAAGACGCGCTATCGCTCACAAGCGCATCGCTCACTTTGAATCCTCTTGTTTTCTTCGTCTTCCTCTGCTCCGACGACCCAACACCACTATGGTCGACCTTCCGCCGCCAAGCCATCCGAGGGAGCCACCTTGCAAGAAACTATGTTGCAGCTCCCCCGAGAAGATCAACACCGAGCAGCGCCTCCTCATGGCGCGAGAGGCGTACAACAATACGTCTCGCGCCATCAGTGCCTTGGGGCTGGGTACCCTTCCAGAGTATACTGGAATGGGTACCAATGGCCACTACCTCTACGCCCTCACGGGGGTGGCTGATCGTCTCGACATTCTGTTCGCGATGATGGCCCTGGTTCTTGGCCCCGAGGGTCGTAGAACGCTGGTGGAGGCGACGGCTAGCAACCTCGGGGTTGCACCGCCGGTGCAGCCGGTGCAGCCGGTCCTGTCTCCTGTTGCACCGGTGCCGGAGTCGCCGCCGGAGGACGAGGAGGAGGAGGAGGAGGAGGAGGAGGAGGAGGAAGAGGAGTAGGAGTAGGATTTAATTAGTTTTTATTTTTGTTGTTTTTAGTTGCTTCTGTTTTGTAAATATTGTTAATGAATGAAATCTATCTTTTTTCATCTATGTGATTGAATATTACTTGTGTATCTTGTGTGTTCTTGTGTGTTCTTGTGTAAATATTGTGCATCTTGTGTGTTCTTTTGTGAGATGTGTGATTGAATATTGTTAATGAATGAGTATCTTGTGTGTTCTTCAACTGTGTGAATGAATGAATGTGTAGTGTGTTCATCGTTAATTAAAATTTCACGTCTGAGAAGAAGATTATCTCTGGCGGTTGGTAAGTATATTTTCAGGCGGTTGGTAAGTACCAACCGCCTGTGAAGATATTTACTTCTTCTTAATTAATATTCTTGATTAATGTGGTCCTTTAAAAAGGCAAAAATCCACTTTCTTGTAATATTATTGATAAGTAAAGGTTACCATTAAATTTCACTTCATAAATCCTTTGATATTGGTCAGAACATAAAAACATACAACAAATGCTATTTTTCATTTTTCTATCTTGATGAATATAATGCTTTTTTCATTTATTTTTTCAGTGGACATTTTTACTCATCATACCAACCTCTATGAATTTTTTCAGATTTTTTTAAATTTTTTTGAATCAATGTGTGTTCTTAATTTGATGAATGCCTCATATGTATATGAGCATTTAGTTAGAATGGTGGATAATTTGAAGTTTGACATGTTGGAATGCTTTTAAAAAAATTAAAAAAAAAATCATACATGTATAAATTATACAAATATATTCTTACCAACAATTTTTAGTGAAGGAACTTTTTTTATGAGATACATAAATGTGAATAATATGTGAGTAGAAATTAATTTGATATTTACCAAAACATTATAATGTCAGCTATACAAGTTTTAAAAATATTTTGTTTAGGTGGTAGATGTTAATTTTATACAAATGTAGAAGAAAGAATCATCGAATTTGGACACAATTTGCAGAATCTAAACATGTTTGAGTATTTACATTGGAATCTAAATAAGAAAGAAGCAAGGGATAAGGAAACTGAAGAACAGTATCGGGCATTATCTCAGGTGGGTGGTAAGTAATATCCGCCAGAGATAAATTTATTCTCAGTCGGTTGGTAAGTACCAACCGCCTGTGAAAATATTTACTTCTTCTTAATTAATATTTTTTATTAAATGTGGTCCTTTAAAAAGGCAAAAATCCACTTTCTTGTAATATTATTGATAAGTAAAGGTTACCATTAAATTTTACTTCATAAATCCTTTGATATTGGTCAGAACATAAAAAACATACAACAAATGCTATTTTTCATTTTTCTATCTTGATGAATATAATGCTTTTTTCATTTAATTTTTCAGTGGACATTTTTACTCATCATACCAACCTCTATGAATTTTTTCAGATTTTTTTAAATTTTTTTGAATCAATGTGTGTTCATAATTTGATGAATGCCTCATATGTATATGAGCATTTAGTTAGAATGGTGGATAATTTGAAGTTTGACATGTTGGAATGCTTTTAAAAAAATTAAAAAAATTCATACATGTATAAATTATACAAATATGTTCATACCAACAATTTTGAGTGAAGGAACTTTTTTTTATGAGATACACAAATGTGAATAATATGTGAGTAGAAATTAATTTGATATTTACCAAAACATTACAATGTCAGCTATACAAGTTTTAAAAATATTTTGTTCAGGTGGTAGATGTTAATTTTATACAAATGTAGAAGAAAGAATCATCGAATTTGGACACAATTTGCAGAATATAAACATGTTTGAGTATTTATATTGGAATCTAAATAAAAAAAGAAGCAAGGGATAAGGAAACTGAAGAATAGTATCGGGCATTATCTCAGACGGTTGGTAAGTAATAACCGCCAGAGATAAATTTATTCTTAGGCGGTTGTTAAGTACCAACCGCCTGTGAAAATATTTACTTCTTCTTAATTAATATTATTGATTAAATGTGGTCCTTTAAAAAGGCAAAAATCCACTTTCTTGTAATATTATTGATAAGTAAAGGTTACCATTAAATTTCACTTCATAAATCCTTTGAAATTGGTCAGAATATAAAAAATATACAACAAATGCTATTTTTCATTTTTCTATCTTGATTAATATAATGCCTTTTTCATTTATTTTTTCAGTGGACATTTTTACTCATCATACCAACCTCTATGAATTTTTTCAGATTTTTTTAAATTTTTTTGAATCAATGTGTGTTCATAATTTGATGAATGCCTCATATATATATATGAGCATTTAGTTAGAATGATGGATAATTTGAAGTTTGACATGTTGGAATGCTTTTAAAAAAATTTAACAAAATTCATACATGTATAAATGAATACTTTTTCATTAGCGTTGGGAGAACTAGGGGTAGCGCATCTAAAAGGGAATGGAGGGAATATAACCCATAGAGTACAACACGTTATGGAAGAACAGGTCATACTCGTGCTCAATCCTACAATTCTCAGTACAGAAGGCGGTCCACTCGGACCACCCTCGCCTGCCGCAGCGGGCAGGCCCCTGGTTCCCTCCTGTTGGGCAGCAGCAAACGCCATCGTCAATGTCGGGCAGCGCCACCGGCGACAGTCCGGGAGGAGGCCTACGCAATAACCTCCAGTTCACGAAAACGTCGAGCCTCTGCATGGCTTGATTCCGACACCGGCAACACTCCTTGTTGGTCCTCTTCATCGCGACGGACCCGACCTCGTTGTCGCCGACGTGGGCCTCGCCTTCGACCTGCCGGATATACTCGAGGGCGTCGCGGTCTCCGCGGTCGGCGTCGTAGCGGAGCATGGCGAGGACGTAGGCCGCCACCTTGTGGCCGTTCGCGGCCGCCCGGGCAAGGAACTGGGTGCCCCGCTGCGCCTGCGGGCGGCTGTAGTTGAAGACGAGGTCGAACCCGGTGACATAGCACGCATGAGGGTTGCCCACGTTGGCCAGGCGCTCCACGAGGGCGTCGTAGCTCCCGTTCCCGTGTCGTTGGAACCACTCCCAGCTGCTCTCCCGCTCCAGCGCCACGCGCCTGCCCACGGTGGGATCACGGCACGCCGCGTGCATGGCCTTGCAGGTGACGCGCAGACTGGAGAGGTCGTCCATGGGCTGGGTGGAGGTTGCGGCGACCCACCCCGCGATCAGGACCGCAATATCGTGCGGCAAGGGGAACTCCATGGGCTTATCTCAGACGGTTGGTAAGTAATACCCGCCTGAGATAAATATATTCTCAGGCGGTTGGTAAGTAATACCCGCCTGAGATAAACATTTTTAAAACTACAAGATGTTAATTAACGGTCTGAGAAGATGTTAATTAACTGACGCGCCGCACGAGGTCTGCGGAGAAGTTGAGAAGCCGGGGTGCAGGGACGCGACGTTTCACATGGATACCAGAGAGACGGAAGGATCTCTGAAGATCGTCTTCCACAATGGTTTAGTTATGCGCCGCACGAGGTCTGCAAAGAGTTCAATGCGCAATGAACAGAATATTTTGTTCATGTGGTAGATGTTAATTTTATACAAATGTAGAAGAAAGAATCATCGAAACTGAACACAATTTGCAGAATCTAAACATGTTTGAGTATTTATATTGGAATCTAAATAAAAAAGAAGCAAGGGATAAGGAAACTGAAGAACAGTATCGGGAATTATCTCATGCGGTTGGTAAGTAATAACTGCCTGAGATAATCATCTTCTCAGACGGTTATTAAGTACCAACAGTCTGTGAAGATATTTACTTCTTAATTAATATTCTTGATTAAATATCTTTTCAGGCGGTTGGTAAGTAAAACCCGCCTAAGATAAAGTTAAAAACCGCCTGTGAAAAACCGACGCCTATATAAGGACCCCTCACCGCAGTCAAAACGCAACCCTGGAGAATTTATATCGACGTCGCAAGGCTGTTGAATTTCCCCTGCGCCGCGCCGCCGCTCTGCCGCCCAGCCCATACTGCCGCTTCCGCTCAACCCCGCACCGCCACTTCTCCACCTAGCCGGCCCACCATGCTGACGCCTCCCCATCGTGCTGACGCCTCTTCAAGGTAAATGTAGTTTCCTTACTTTTTCTTTGTATATTTTCATTAGCTGATAAGCTGTTAGTTTTGTGTGTTCTGGTATATGGATTCTGTCCTTTTGCAAGTGTAAGGACTGTATGGATTCTGTTCTGGTATATTGATGTATGGACTATATGGATTGTTTCCTTTTTGTACCTATTATGTGACATGAATATGATGTTTAATTAACAGATGCTATTGTAATATATAAGATGCATCTGGGCCTGTTTCCCGATATAACGGACCGGATCCCACCCAGACCTAGCCCATGCTGCTGGGCCTGTTTCCCCCTTTGACTCCGTACGCCCCAAGACGTCGCCCGTCTCCTACATTAGTCGCCCTAATCATACTTGTTATGTCTCTGTAAATTCATTTTATAGAAGACCTTTAGAGAATATTTGTGGCCAAATTTTATAAATCTGACAAAAATTCTATTATTGAAGCATGGACCGTCGAGCGTGGATGTATAACATGCCAAGACTCGATCCTATGTACATTCATAATGTTGCAAATTTTATTGAAGCATCTAAGAGACATGCAAAGTTGCAAAAGATAGATGACATATTATGTCCATGTATCAACTGCGAAAATAAGATTGCTTGGACGGATACTATAGTAATCCAATCTCATTTGGTGAAAAGAGGTTTCAAAAATAACTACACAATATGGACAGAGCATGGTGAGTTAGATACACATGATGTGGATAAAGATGATGAGAGAGGATCAGATGATGATAATGTTCATATCGATGATGGTAGTGACAATCAAGCTGGTTATGATGATGATGAGTTCGATTGTGAGGAGATGTTGCGTCACATTGAACCATATGTACTGACTTCTATGGGAGCAAGCAAAGGTTTAAGTAAAATAGAGACATTGTAGAATGCGGTGATAGAGCTTTTATATAATGAATCAAACGGTTGTGATAAAGAGTTTACTACATTGCGTGCAGTCTTAGAACTACTAAAGTTGAAAGCTATGGTCCGATTGTAGTTTCTCTGATCTTTTAAATCTTCTGGCAGAAATTCTTCCAAATCCAAATAAACTGCCCAGAAGCACTTATAAAGCGAAGAAACTTCTTTGCCCGATGGCACTAGGTGTGACAAAAATACACGCTTGTGTGAACCATTGTATTCTGTATCGCAAAGAGCATGAGCTCGCAACTAGATGACCCATTTGTGGTGTCAGTAGATACAAGAAGGACTACAATCACCAGTATGTTACCAACATGAAAAAGACTCAAAAGAATAAGAAGTTTATTATTGGTCCTAAAGGTGATGATGACGATACTTCTGGCGATGCAGACGGGAAGAATAAGAGAAAAATTCCTACATTGGTGATGTGGTACCTTCCGGTAATTGATTGCTTGAAGCGTTTGTTCTCAAACCCTAGGGAGGCTGAACTTATGCGTTGGCATTCCGAGCAACGCAAAAGGAATGAAAAACATATACGACACCCTGGTGATGCAACGCAGTGGAAAAATTTTGATATTCAGTATCAGGAATTTGCGAAGGAAATCAGAAATGTGAGGTTTGCCTTGGGTACATATGGAATGAATCCGTTTGGTGAAAAAAGGAGCATACATAGCACATGGCCCGTGGTCTTAACTATGTACAACCTACCGACGTGGTTGTGTCACAAAAGGAAATATATCTTATTATCTGTTCTTATCCAAGGTCCGAAACAACCCGGCATCGAAATTGATGTGTTCTTGGAACCTTTAATGGAAGATATGGCGAAATTGTGGAATGAAGGGGTACGTACATGGGATGAGTACAAGCGGGAGTATTTCACGCTAAGAGCAATGATATTCATTACCGTGCATGATTATCCCGGACTGTTTACATTATCGGGACAAATGAAAGGGAAGAAAGGTTGCGTTAGGTGCGTGGATAGAACTGGATTTCTATACCTCACTTCATCCAGAAAGACGGTGTACATGAGACATCGACGGTTCTTGACAGATACACACAAGTATAGGAAGATGAAAAACCAATTTGATAACAATATTGAAAAAGATACTGCACCGAAACCTTACAGTGGAAAACTTGTGTTTGAAATGGTCAAGAACATTCATATTGCTTTCGATAAGGGAAAGAATAGTAAAGGAATTAAGAGAAAGAAAAGTACATCTTCGGATGATACAACTGACATGGCTTTCAAGAAACAATCAATTTTTTTCAAGTATCTTCCGTATTGGAAGAATCTGGAATTTTGCCATAGTATTGATGCACGTTACAAAGAATGTATTTGACAACATCATTGGGACCTTGCTGGACATGCTGAGGAAAACAAAGGACGGATTAAATTCACGTATGGACCTAGTAAATCTTGATTTGAGACCAGAGCTTCATCGAGTAGAAAAGGCGAACGGGAAGCATTACCTTCCCCCAGCCAGCTACAACTTGACGCTAGAAGAGAAAAAAGCAATTTGTGAATGCTTGCGTGGGATCAAAGTGCCCACAAGTTTCTCATCCAATATCCGCAAACTAGTCTCGATGAAATACTTGTCTTTATTCGGTTATAATTCTCACGACTGTCACATGATGATGACAGTTTTCCTTGCCATTGCAATAAGAGTAATCAAACCTGAGTATATAAAAGTTGTCATCACACGTTTGTGTTACTTCTTCAATGCAGTATCGCAAAAGGTGATAGCACGTGAAGATTTAGACTATCTGAAAACATACATCATCGAGACAATATGCAAGCTTGAGATGTGTTTCCCACCATCCATTTTTGATATGCAAGTACACCTAATCATACATCTTATTGATCAGATAAAAGCATTGGGGCCATTATATTTACATCATATGTTTTCGTTGGAGAGATATTTAGGAGTATTAAAAGGTTATGTGCGGAACCGTGCTCACCCATAGGGTTCAATTATGGAAGGATACACCACTGAAGAAGTGATTGAGGGTTGCGCTGATTACATCAAAGATGGAAAATCGATAGGTGTGCCTATACCGGTACATGAGGGTAGACTACGTGGGAGAGGCAAAGTGGGTAAGAAAACTTTTATTATTCAAGATTACAAGAATGTACACCGTGTACATTTTGGTGTACTACAACAGCTCGCAATAGCTGAGCCGTACATCGAGGAACACCAAATTGAGCTTCGTGATAAAAACCAAGACCGCACAGAGGACTGGATCATGAAAGAGCACAGAAGATGTTTTACTGAATGGTTAATGGACAAAAATATATCATACGGAAACACTATAGAAGAGGCAACAATGAAGAAGTTAGCTTCTGGCCGATCTGCTTTGGTAACATCATGGCAAGCATATGACATCAATGGTTACACATTTTACACTAAAGAAAAAGACGGTAAGAGTGTTGCACAAAATAGTGGTGTTCGTATTGAGGCTTATGATTCACAAGGGCAGAAGACCACATACTTCGGGTTCATAGAGGAAATATGGGAACTCGATTATGGCGAAAGAATGATAATACCCGTATTTAAGTGCCAATGGGTCAAACATCCTGATGGTTTGAAAGTGGACAATTACGGGCTGACACTGGTAGACTTGAATAAAGTGGGTTACAAAGATGACCTGTGGGTTCTCGCCGATAATGTTGCACAAGTTTTTTATGTTCAAGATCCAGAAACTGAGAAGTTGCACGTAGTTGTTTCTGGAAAGCAAAATATTGTTGGGGTTGAGAATGTAGGAGATAATGAATAGGAATATAATCAGTATGAAGAGATGTACCTTTTCACCAAACCAGAAAACATCAAGCGCGTAGAGAGAAGCATTAAAAAGAATTTGAAACCCTATATGCGAGAAGATGTCAATGCTGGAAAAAATGTATATAGCAATGCGAGATGATATATATTGTATATATTTGTATCTTCTGAAATCAACTTAGAACAACGTTGGTATATGGATTGTGTCCTTTTGCATTTGTGTACATATGCGTTTGGACTCAATAATTTGGAAGTTTGTAAGTTTGGTATTTCAGATAATGATGTCTCGGGCGTGTAGCCGATTGAAGGAGGAGTGCTTGGCGTGGCGCAAGAACCATCCCCATGTATGTACATATGGCACACCGGTCGCATGGTTGTATATACATATGTATCTGTAATGGACTGATGAACTTAACTGTAGTTTGTTTTTCCGTCTTGTTTGTTTTTGGTATTTTCAATTTCTCCACGTAGGGTTTCTCTGCGAAGCCTGAATCGGGAGATTTATTGAAGTGGCAGTGCATCATCCCCGGTAAAGAAGGCGTAAGTCATGAAGAACAAGCACAATATGAGTTTAACCATCGTCCTCCTATTAATAAATTTCTTTTGCAGACTGAATGGGAAGATGGTTACTACCCCCTGACAATCTCCTTCTCTGAGGACTATCACTTGGTGCCTCCAAGATGCGCCTTTCCAATTGGGTTCTTCCACCCAAATGTCCATCGTTCGGGAGCACTCTGCATCGGGATTCTCGATCAAGAGACTGTAAGATAGACCTATTTTGTTCATGTAATTATTACTTATAATTATTGTCGAACTTATTTGAATTGGTTTCTTATATTGCTTAAATTATATTTCGTAGGGGTGGTGCAGTGCTTTTACAATCAAAACTATACTATTTGAAGTTCAGCGTTTGCTGCATCAGTCAAATGTGCCTGATGTTGAAAATGATTGCTATAATCTACTTATCAAGGTTAGATGACATTTTGACTTAGTGACCAATGTAGGTTATTCATTCCTTCTTCGACATTTGTTAATTTAAATAATGTCAATATTTTCAGGATCTAGCGGAATATAAGAGACGTGTTCAGGAGCAAGCAGGACGGTACAATTTAGATTGATCGATGGGAGCTTCATCGTCGATTTACAATGAATGTAGCATGATTTTTGTTCAGTGTGAAGAAATTATCTTTGAACAATTTAAAGCCTCTAATGGTGTATTATCACAATTAAGCCAGCCGAACTGGTGATCGAGCATTTCCTATAATGCATTACTGTACTAGTATCCGCTCATCTTTGTTTTTTTCCTGATACAATTTTCCCTGCAACGACTACATACGGTTGTGATAATTGCAACGACTACATCCCTATAATTTCAATGAAAACCGCTTGTGATAATTGAACAACTACATATGGTTCTTAAACAATGACCGCCACTGAAAATACATGATCTTCTCAGGCCGTTGTTAACCAAGAACCGTTTATGAAGTTCATTGCATTACAAACGGTTATTAATTAAGAACCGTCAACGAAGATCATGTATTTACCCAGGCGGTTGTTATTTAAAATCCGTCTATGAAGTTCATTGCATTATAGACAGTTCTTAATTAAGAACCGCCAATGAAGATCATGTATTTACCCAGACGGTTGTTTTTTAAAATCCGCCTGTGAAGTTCATTGCATTACAGACGGTTCTTAATTAAGAACCGTCTATGGAGATCATGTATTTACCCAGGTGGTTGTTTCTTAAAATCCGTCTGTAAAGTTCATTGTTTTACATACGGTTCTTAATTAAGAACCGTCTATGAAGATCATGTATTTACCCAGACGGTTGTTCTTTAAAATCCGTCTGTGTTGTTCTGTCATCACAGGCGGTTATTATATCATTCGTCATCACAGTCGCATATTTTTAAGGACCGCCTGTGTTTGAAAATTTGAGGCGCCTGTAAAAATGTTTTTTGTAGTAGTGTTAGTATAAAAATAATGAGAGGGAGATGAATGTTGCTGCTATAGACACAAACATGCATGCGTGCGCGATTCGCGATTTCACACGTGTTTATCGTGTGACTTGTGACTTGCGATGTGGAGCGTTCGCATCGTGACGAGTGATGTTCTATTAAGACTTTATTATCCGCCACATATATATTTTGGAATATTCCATCAACACCTAGACTGCCACATCAGCATGGACAATAATGTGAGGCATAACTGTAGACCGCATGTTACCATTTCGTAATGCCCCATTACCGTACCCATTAGTTGCATGTCGAGGGATTTCAAGGGATGATTTCTTGAAATTATAGCAGATCGAATTTGAGGCGGTTGCAGACCCGAGTACAAAGGAGACATTCTGAGTACTATATAAGGCACAAAAATTTGCCTCTGAAAGACTGTTTTGCGCCGCCGTATTTTTGCCTTGTCGTCCCTTCATCCGCTGTGCAACAGATCTAGGGAGGGCAGTGTCTTCGAGCCGATGTCCGTGATTTGAATATCTGCACGGGTGTCGGCGATCAGGTTTCTAGGAAGTGCGCTCGCAACACTTACTGCATCCTCTACATCTTCATCAAGTTCACCATTTTCATACTCTATTTCATAGCATAATGATCTGTAAGTGCATCACTCAATCTATGACCAATTCAATTTATTTGATGAGCGATTTGTTCGCATACATTTCAATTCTTTTGTGTGTAATACTAGTACTATTTCTTGTTATTTTTCTATTATGATTTTTCAAATTAATCACATATCATATGTCCTTTTCAACACTAGTCTCATCCTCACTGCCGCTCGCAGCGAATCACAATGGAGACCACGGCGTTTGACGATGACGCTGATCGTTCACCGGTGGCAGTGCCTTGCAAAGGGGCCGGCAGTGACCATCACTCCTTTAGCTGCCTAAGATCGGTTGGAATAAAAAAATTGTTGCGGTACAGGACATAGTCATTTAGTTTTTTTATCCTCTCTATCGAGTACAACTGTGCGCACTCACTCACGCCACCACGCACACATATGCACGCTCAAACACATCCAACCCTACAACTACACACGACTTTAACAATCACGTCTTTCAAAAGATCACCGAAATTCTTTGAAGTCTAATGTGTGATGGGAACATCATAATTCCTTTGCGTCATCACGTGTGAGAAGTACCTGAAATATTATTTAGAGATTAACCCTGGTGAGAGACGTAGGAGATTCTGATAACAAACTTGCATGGGTTGACTGCCAACCGGCTACGACAACCATCGAACGCTGCTCGGTTCTCGACATAGCCAGTTGGTTGTGCCTCCGTGTGAACATTAATGAAATTAATACGTAACTAGAAAGATTAAGAATTTTGTTCTTAAAATAGCACTGACCTTTTGATTATATTCCAACAACAAGAGAATTAATGCATAATTATGATGGCGGAAACACCTCAGTCCTAAAACTCTGGCCTGATGATTATATTCTAATAATAATAAGGGCCTATCTATTTGTCAGATGTCTGAAATTAGAGAAAATTCCAGGCACAGGGTCATTAGAAGCTAATTACTGTCATTAGTCGCTAACTTTGTAATTAACCATTAACTTTTAATTTTATAGATTAATCAATTACAAATTTCTTGGTTTAGTTATTTTACAATTAATATAATGGAGTCACAACTACAAATTAACAGTTTCGAATTAACAATTAAGAAACTTCACCTTCCTCAGATCCGGCAGCCGGTCGACAGCGCAGCCGCCGCGAGCTCCGGAAGGCCACCACCGCGAGCCCCGAGCGGCGCCGCCGCGCTCCACGGTGAGGCCTGCGAGCTACGGCCGGCGCCACGCGCTGCCGCGCCGCCATCAGCCTCTGCACACATCTATTAAGATTCCACCGCCATCGGCCTTCCTACTGGGTTAGAGTTGAGAGAAGAAGGGAGACAAATAGAGGCTCCACTAATCTTAATGTGGATCTAATGGTTGCTTGAAAAAATATTAGATCTCACATTTCTCGAATAATAAAGAAACTTAATGTGTAACACGGAAAGCTGAAAATAACCTTACGAAAGTTTCGATGTTAGTATCCCGATCACATTCTAACTATTTATAGCGATATATAAATGTCAACCCTAAAGCACCCTTAATCAGATCAAATTCCTTGATACAAAATATCAAAACTGTCCTGTGCATCTCCTCGCCGCCCCGCACTCGATCTACCTCCGCCGCCGCTCGTGGTCCCGCGGCGGATCCGTTGCTCCGTGCTGTTTCGGCCGCCGATTTCCTCCGCTGTCCAGTCGCAACTGAGACATGGAGATGCTGGCCGCGGATCACCACGCCCAAGCCAGGAAGACAAGCCATAACCCGGAGGAAATCGTAGGCCAAACAGCGGAACGAGCCGAGGCAATGGATTGGGAAGAATTCCCCGGCAAAGACTCGCCGCCTGGCGCCGGAGGAGGAGAAGAAGAAAGCGTCGACATCATCAGCCGCCTCCCCAACGAGGTCCTCGGCGAGATCATCTTCCTCCTCCCCACCAAGGAAGGCGCCCGCACGCAGATCCTCTCCTCCCGGTGGCGCCACGTCTGGCGCTCCTCCCCGCTCAACATCGACCACACCGACCTCTCCGTTACCGGGGACGCCCTCGTCACATTCATCTCCCGGATCATCGACAAGCACCAGGGCTCCGTCCGCCGCCTCTGCGTGCCCGAGCGCTACATCTACTATCACACATCGGCGCTCAAGGCCTGGCTCCGATCCCCTGCCCTCGACAACCTCCAAGAGCTCGAGTTTTACAGTCCGCCATTACCCAGGTTCCGATACACCAAGGCGAATTCGCTCCCTCGCCTCCGTCTTGATCTTCTCGGCTCTCCTACGCCTCCACACCGTCAGTGAATGTGGCAACTCTCCCCTCATGCAGCTCGGTCTTAGAAAGTCATATGAACTCCAGGTTAACTCTTTTAGATGGATGGATAGCTTGGAGGTCTAGATTTGCATCCTAGTTGCTGTAATTTAGCTAATATATTTTTTGTCCTGTCTAAATTAGTTTAGTTGTCATGCTAAAAAAATGTTTAGTTGTCTTTTAATGCAATCAGACGAAGGCTACGCATTGAAAATATATAAATCATTTATGCTTGATTACGGCTCTGTTTAGCATAGGTGAAACTTGTTAAAGCAGTTTGTTTGAAAAGCTTATCAAAAGCAGCTTCTGTTTATATTCTGTTTGGCACACATTAAACTTATTTTTATAAAGAAGCTGCAGCTGAAGCTGTGCCAAATAGGATCTACAGAGCGAAATGATTTTACAGATCTCTCTGATGATAACAAAGGTGTGATTGCTGATGAAACCTACTAACATCAGAAAGCAGCTCCAAAAAATTCGCTTTACTTGTTTAAACCCATATACTTCTGACCGTTGACCGTCAAATGCGTACCAGATTCTCACAGTTCATCGATCTTGACCTTCAAACAGGTCCAAAACATGATTCTCCTCCCAAATGGCAAAAGGTGCGTACTTCAGGTATTTTCATAGATTATGGCTCACGTCCTTAAGACAACCATACCTTGCAATGTAAACTATAAGCTTGGAGAACGTGTTCTTTGACTCTCGTTTGAACCTGAATTGTGGCTCATGTCCATAAGACAACCATACCTTACCCGATATAGTTATCCTCAAGTGTGTGTAGACTAAGTTTAGGGTTAATTAGGGACTCTCCATTTCGTTTGAACCCTGATTATCTCTTTGATTGTCGAGCTGAAGTTCCTTAACTTTCTTTCACGCCCCATTGAATGAATTTATCAACTTTATGCTCCAAATAATGAAGAGTTGTGGACCGTGAGGCTCAAAAGCAAGTTGTTTATGGATCCAATATCCCTCAAGCGCATTGAAGTATGTGCATATTTAAGCACATACATTCCATAATTCATCAAGAAAATGTACCGAAAACGTTCATCTTTGTATGATTTAGATTTCTCATCAATCTTCAGTCGTGAATGAAAAAAGTAGTTTGAGTCCGCAATGTTCCCAGAGCGGTATAGTTTTCTCTATTTCAACTTCCTCTACCGCCACTTCATCTCTAAGGTTATTCGCACTCGTGTACTCTAAAGCATACTCTATACATGTAACACTCAAAATTTTCAAAATTTGAAAACCAGGAAAATGTACTAGGAATGCATCATGTATGTTTGCATTTGATTGAAAATTCAATTTCAAAATGCGCTAGAATTCGTTTGAAATTTGAAAAGGAATTCAAATTGTAAAAAGAAAATGAAAAAGAAAGAGAAAAACAAAATAAAAAGAAAAACGCCGCTTGGGCCGAATCCTTGCCGCCGGCCCAATCCTTTCCCCCCTCCCCCTTTTCTTTTTCCCCTCCCGCCGGCCCAACCCCACGGTGGCTCAAGGCCAGCCGCGCCTCCCTCCCCTTCCTCTCCCTTCCTTTGCGCGTGGACCCCGCCCGTCAGGGCTTTCCCCTTCCTCCCGTCGCGCGCGCCCGACACCGCCCGGTGATTCCGCCACCGATTCAAAAACCAGGCATGGAATCCCACTCGTTTAATGCCCCGGGATGGAATTCCTTCGGGGGAAATCCCCTTCCTTACCTCACCGCCCCCTCTCCCCCTATAAAATCTGGCCGGCGCCCCCATATGTGACGCCCGGTTCCGAAAATGAACCAAGCTAACGCATATGTGTGCCCAGGATGTTCATCACACATACACGAGTGCAATCACAAAAGAGTATACATAAAATTACCACAAGACAAGATTAATTAACCAAATTTTATTACACAAACCATATTATCCTCGAATACAAACTCTAATGAATATTAATGACAAGTTCAACTAATGCAGCGGAAATAAACTAATTAAGCAAACTAAAGCAACTATGCAGCATAAGCGACAGGGTATATACGCGCAGCTCCAATCAACACCACAGGCAAAGCTGACGGTAGACACGGCCTAGAACTCCGCATTATCGCCATTAAAATCCCAGTCCTGACCTGCAACTGTTGGGGTGGGGGATTGCAAGAGTGAGTACATGTCGTACTCAGCAAGTGTGGAAAGTATGACATGTGGCTGATTCAAATGACGACAATAATAATGGTAAAGTGCTGAAAAGTACATTAAAAAATTTGAAAAGCAATATAGTATAAGTATGTGAAGTAATCCCAACATAATCACGAGTAATACCATAATACCAAACTGAATTCATTACCATCATCAATAAGTCCAGATTTCACCATTGTCAATAACCATATTCAATACCATAAATTAAATCCATAACCATTACCAAACCATACCATTACCAAACCATAACCATCCCAATTACCAATTTCCCTCTAATCATGGAAGTTGTCCAGGTGCTCATAACCGGGAGCACGGCTATCATGATAGTTTTAGTTAACACTCTGCAGAGTTTGTACCTCTTTACCCACGTGTTCGTGATTTCATCACCCTTCGGCGACTAAGAACCTCCCTTATACCCATGACCCGTCAGTCACATTACACACTTCCGTTGGTGTGTGGCCAAGAGATCATAAAATAGCCTTTACAAAGGGATTACTAGCCTATTTTGACCCCACTGAGGTTTCACCGGTGGCGATGCCTCCAACTGAGCACATCTTCAACCAAGGGCCCCCTCTTGAGCCATTCGGATCCCAGGGTAGTCCCACCAATCATCAACAAACCCAATCCGACTACCCCTTCCCCGAGCATCCACAATGGTCCAAACAGCACTAGCAAAGCCCTAATTAATCAGCTACGCCGCACCCATACTTGGCCTCGTGGTGGCACTGTAGTCCTGGCTTATTCTCGCATGAACCGGTCCTTAGATCTAAAGCAAGCAAACCACCATAACATCCAACCCATCCACATACCAGGCTTGCTCAGATCTTCCATTACCATACCATGTTTAACCAGTTCATGTTAACCATAATCTCATCCATGCATAATTAAATTGAGTGATATAGTTGTTTCCCATCCCAGTTGATTAAGCGAAGCAAAAAGGTAAAAACCCTTCCGACTCTCTACCATAAATTCCAGGTGACAAGGGTGGTTTAGCAAGTCTAGTAAACTTCCTACCATAGGATTCTCATCAAATTGACACAGCATGCAGTTTTGCAAACAAACATTTATTTTAAAAACAGGATCAATATGCTTCAAGGACACTTGCCTTGCTCTTGCTGTTGATTAGGGTCAAAGCCTTCAAACTCTTGAGGTTGTAGATCCTCCGTGGCACTCTCTAGCGCAAATCCGTCTAATCCACACAATAAACATACAAGACAAGAAACACAATCAAAGTGTGCACAAATATTACTCAATATGACATGACATGCATGATTAATGCAAATGCAAGGTAGAACTTGTTACTAGATTGCTTTTAATGATCACTAACTAGTTCTAATAGATTTTAACAAGTTTATACAGGTTTGGATTCGATTAGATCAAATGTTAGAATTAATTCAACACAATTTAACCAGAAAGATCGGACTAGTCCGCTTGGGACCGGACAAGTCCGCACTTGACGAGATCAGCAGATTAGGGTTTTCTAGATCGACGTGAATTTGGAGATTAGGGGTTGAATTCACATAAGAAAAAGAGAATAGAAGGTATACCAGGTGTTTAGAACTCCAATGAACCAAGAAACTTGGAGGTAACACTTGGATCTTGATGATCTAGGGTTGGTGATGAACTTGGGGATGAATTGGTGGTGAAGGACGAAACTTGGTGGAGATCTTGATCCTCCTTCGTTTCCTCCTCTTCTTCTTCTTGTTTGGGATCTTCTCCTCCCTCCTTGATGGTGGCTCCCCACGAACTAGGGTTTGGGTGGGTGGAAAAGTGGCAAATAGATGTCAAACCAAGGGGTTGGGCTGTTTATATAGAGGTGGAGGCTAGGGTTAGATGGATTTCGAGTTTTGGGATAAGTAGAGGCCGGTTTAGAGTCCCACATGGGCTCTAAAAGAGTTGGGCACGACGTCCCTAGGCCCACTTAACGTGAAACCCAAGAAACAAGTCGTAAAACAAAAGGTCAATCTCGGAGTCACGAAATATCGGACAAATCCGGACAGGACCGGACTAGTCCGAAGTCGTCCAGAGAGAAAATCGGACAAGCCTGGCCTAAAATCGGACAAGTCCGATCTTAGTCAGAAAGGAAAACAGACAAGTCCGCTGGAAAACCGGACTAGTCCGGAAAGGTCCAGGGACTTAGCAAATTTTCAAGGATTCATGGAACATCGGACTAGTACGCACAAAATCCGACAAGTCCGAAGTTGTCCAGAGGCAAATATCGGACTAATCCGCAGCAAAAACGGACAAGTCCGTTTTTAGACAGAGAGAAATCGGACTAGTCCTCAGCAAAACCGGACTAGTCCGCACTTTCCTACATTTTTAAGTGCGGTTTTGTTCCAAATCAATTTTAAACTTGTTCCTCTTGTTATGGGTTAATGTTAAACATGTATATGAGTGTATGCAAGGCATGATGCATGAAAATGAGGGTGTTACAAACCTACCCCCCTTAAATTGAATCTCGCCCTCGAGATTCGACGCGGAAGAGAAGAGATAGGGAAATTCCTTCTTGAGATCATCTTCTAGCTCCCAAGTTGCTTCTTTTTCGGTATGGTGCTTCCATTGGACTTTACACCATCGAATCACCTTGTTCCTTGTGACTCTCTCCTTGGTTTCCAAGATTTTGACCGGTTGCTCGGCATACGTCAAATCTTCCTCTAGTTCCAATTGTTCCATTGGCACTTGATCTTCCGGTACCCTGAGACACTTCTTGAGTTGGGAAACATGAAACACATCATGTACGTCTGAAAGATGAGCTGGCATCTCCAACTTATATGCTACTTCTCCTCTTTTGCCCAAAATCTTGAATGGTCCAATATATCGAGGTGCGAGCTTGCCTCTTATGTTAAACCTCTTATGACCTCTCATTGGTGACACCTTGAGGTAAACAAAATCTCCTATTTCAAAGGCTAATTTCCTTCTCCTATTATCTGCATAGCCTTTTTGCCTTGATTGGGCAGCCCTCAAGTTTCCACGAATTATTTGGACTTGCTTTTCGGCTTCTTGCAACACGTCCGGACCAAATACTTGAGTTTCTCCTGCCTCATTCCAGAATAAAGGTGTCCTACACTTTCTCCCATAAAGCGCTTCATACGGTGACATTTTCAAGCTTGCTTGGTAACTATTGTTGTATGAAAATTCCGCGTATGGCAAGCTTTTGTCCCAACTTTTCCCATGCTTTAAAGCACAAGCTCTTAACATGTCCTCCAAAATCTGATTGGTCCTCTCGGTTTGTCCATCCGTTTGAGGATGATATGCTGAACTAAAATTCAACCTCGTTCCCAAAGCTTCATGCAATTTTTGCCAAAATCTGGAGGTAAACTGAGAACCTCTATCCGAGACTATCTTCTTAGGGACTCCATGTCGACACACAATATGCTCCATGTATATTTCGGCCAATCGTGCAGCTGTATACTTGGTCTTCACAGGGACAAAATGAGCTGACTTGGTTAGGCAATCCACAATTACCCAAATTGAGTCATACCCGGACTGAGTACGCGGTAACCCAACTATGAAGTCCATACCAATTTCTTCCCACTTCCATTCCGGAATCTTCAACGGTTGCAATAATCCGGCTGGCCTTTGATGTTCCGCCTTGACTCGTTGGCACACATCACATAATGCTACATATTCAGCTATGTCCTTTTTCATGCTATCCCACCAATAGCAAGTCTTCAAGTCCTTGTACATCTTCGTACAACCGGGGTGAATCGAGTAAGGCGAGTCATGTGCCTCCTTTAATATTGTCTCCCGAATATGCTTTACATTAGGCACAACGATTCTCTTTCCAAGCCATAAGGTACCATGTTCATCCTTGTCAAATCTGAATTCTCTCCCTTCTTCTGTTCTTTCCTTGATTCCTTGATCTCCTCATCTGTGGTTTGTGCCTCTCGAATTTCTTGCTCCAAGGTTGGGTTTAACTCCATCATCTCCATCTCGTTTACAAACCCAAGGTTCAACCGTTCAAACTCCTTGCATAACTCGGACGGTAACTCTCGAACCGTGAGTTGATGGCTTACTCCCTTTCTACTCAAAGCATCGGCCACTACATTGGCTTTTCCCGGATGATAGTTGATCCCCAAATCATAATCTTTGATGAGCTCTAACCATCTTCGTTGCCTCAAGTTCAGATCCGTTTGGGTGAAAATATACTTCAAACTCTTATGATCCGTATAAATTTCACACCTATGTCCAAGAATATAGTGTCTCCAAATCTTCAATGCATGTACCACGGCTGCTAGTTCAAGATCATGCGTGGGGTAATTCTGCTCATGTTTCTTCAATTGTCTCGACGCATAGGCGACCACTTGACCTTCTTGCATCAATACACATCCAAGCCCTTGTCTTGATGCATCGCAATAAATGTCGAAACTCTTGCTTACATCTGGCAATACCAAAACTGGGGCTGTTGTCAACCGCTTCTTTAACTCCTCAATTGCGGCACCGTCCATATGATTCAATTCCAATTGCTTTGGTGCGGTTTGAGATGCTTCAAATTCTACGGTGATCCCTTCCTCATTAGTCAACTTCACTGTCTTTGCGGCACACTCAATAACTCCATTGTGCTTCCTCAACCAGTCCATATCAAGTATAATATCCAACCCTTGAGAATCTAAAACAATGAGGTTGGCAGAGAAGTCTACCCCCCTTATTCTAAGACTTACTTTTGGACATACTATATTTGTCCTCATCTCTCCTCCAGGAGACTTAACCAACAGAGTAAACTTCATATGAGAGATAGGCAAACTATACTTGGCAACATACTTCGATGCAATGAATGAATGTGATGCTCCAGAATCAAATAACATAGTCGCGGGGTTGGAGTTGGCGAGAAACATACCAATGACCACGTCATCCGCTTGTTGAGCATCCTCCGTAGAGACATGGTTCACGTTGCCACGAGCAAAATTCTGCTGTCCACGGTTCCCTTGTGGCTGTCCTCCATTGGGTCTTGGGTTTTGCCTCGGTGCATTGCTTCCTTGACCAAGGCCTGACTTAGGACATTGATGTGCAAAGTGTCCAGCTTCTCCACAAGTATAGCACTTTTTAACTCCACCAGAATTATTGGGACGAGCATGGTTTTGAACATTGGCTCCAGGAAAATCAGCACGAGGTGCATAAGGCATCGGAGGCCTAGGTGCTTGCATGACAGGGCGCTGCTGCACAAACTGAGTTGGGCGCGGTGCATAACCAGGGCGCTGAGCAGGAATAGAGGAGTTGTAATAAGGCGCATTGGGCGGCGCAAAGCGAGGGCGCACATTACTTCCTTGTTGCTGTCCTTGATATGGCGCCTTCCTCTTGATTTCTTGCTCCATCTCACGGATCTTGTTCTCAACCACAATTGCTTTGTCCACAAGCTTCTGGAAATTGACATAATCACAGTTGAGCAATTGCACTTGGATCGTATTGTTCAATCCCCTCATGAACAAGTATTGCTTCCGGCTGTCCCGACTAACGTCCTCAGGCGCATACCTTGAGAGTTGAGTGAATTTATTGAGATATTCACTCACGCTTGATTTTCCTTGTCTCAAGTTCTCAAATTCTTGCCTCTTCAAGATCATAACACCTTCCGGCACATAATGAGAACGGAAACTCTCCTTGAATTCCGCCCAGGTAATTCTCTCTTGGTTCTCATGAGCATTGCAATAAGAATCCCACCAATCTGCAGCTGCTCCAACGAGTTGATGAGAAGCAAATAGCACCTTCTCCCGGTCACTGCATTGGACAATGGCTAGCTTTTTCTCCACGGACTTGAGCCAATCATCCGCATCCATAGGGTCTGCGGCTTGAGCAAAGGTTGGCGGCCTAGTCCTCATAAACTCTCCCAATCGGTTATGAGGAGGTGGGGGTGGCGGTGGAGGCATGTGGGGCTGATTGTTGATATTGCCAGCCTGCAGCTGTCCCATAGTCTGTATCATGGTCTGCATGAGCTGGTTTTGCATGGCCAATAACTGCTCGATGTTGATAGCTCCCTGAGTAGATCCTTGCCCATTGTTGTTCTGAGGTACTCCATTGTTCTCCTCCTCATCATTGCCATCCCTCTGGTTGCGAGTCCTCACCATCTGAAGAAAAGCAGTAGGTAAGAATTAGAAAACGTCCCCAACTATATGCATCAAGGGATATGAAACTAAACAGCTAGCTACACTAGCCTAGGTGGACATGGCAATGCTAAAGCATCCCAAAATCCTCTATTAAGCACACAAGCAACCAACATATATAGCAAGCAGCACTCCAAGCAAAACACATCGATTCCTGAGTGCTCCTATGTGCTCTAAAGTGTCCATTCTATCTAGGCTGCATCCTACGGTCAACCTGTGGCTCTGATACCAATCTGTGATGCCCGGTTCCGAAAATGAACCAAGCTAACGCATATGTGTGCCCAGGATATTCATCACACATACACAAGTGCAATCACAAAAGAGTATACAGAAAATTACCACAAGACAAGATTAATTAACCAAATTTTATTACACAAACCATATTATCCTCGAATACAAACTCTAATGAATATTAATGACAAGTTCAACTAATGCAGCGGAAATAAACTAATTAAGCAAACTAAAGCAACTATGCAGCATAAGCGACAGGGTATATACGCGCAGCTCCAATCAACACCACAGGCAAAGCTGACGGTAGACACGGCCTAGAACTCCGCATTATCGCCATTAAAATCCCAGTCCTGACCTGCAATTGTTGGGGTGGGGGATTGCAAGAGTGAGTACATGTCGTACTCAGCAAGTGTGGAAAGTATGACATGTGGCTGATTCAAATGACGACAATAATAATGGTAAAGTGCTGAAAAGTACATTAAAACATTTGAAAAGCAATATAGTATAAGTATGTGAAGTAATCCCAACATAATCACGAGTAATACCATAATACCAAACTGAATTCATTACCATCATCAATAAGTCCAGATTTCACCATTGTCAATAACCATATTCAATACCATAAATTAAATCCATAACCATTACCAAACCATACCATTACCAAACCATAACCATCCCAATTACCAATTTCCCTCTAATCATGGAAGTTGTCCAGGTGCTCATAACCGGGAGCACGGCTATCATGATAGTTTTAGTTAACACTCTGCAGAGTTTGTACCTCTTTACCCACGTGTTCGTGATTTCATCACCCTTCGGCCACTAAGAACCTCCCTTATGCCCATGACCCGTCGGTCACATTACACACTTCCGTTGGTGTGTGGCCAAGAGATCATAAAATAGCCTTTACAAAGGGATTACTAGCCTATTTAGACCCCACTGAGGTTTCACCGGTGGCGATGCCTCCAACTGAGCACATCTTCAACCAAGGGCCCCCTCTTGAGCCATTCGGATCCCACGTTAGTCCCACCAATCATCAACAAACCCAATCCGACTACCCCTTCCCCGAGCATCCACAATGGTCCAAACAGCACTAGCAAAGCCCTAATTAATCAGCTACGCCGCACCCATACTTGGCCTCGTGGTGGCACTGTAGTCCTGGCTTATTCTCGCATGAACCGGTCCTTAGATCTAAAGCAAGCAAACCACCATAACATCCAACCCATCCACATACCAGGCTTGGTCAGATCTTCCATTACCATACCATGTTTAACCAGTTCATGTTAACCATAATCTCATCCATGCATAATTAAATTGAGTGATATAGTTGTCTCCCATCCCAGTTGATTAAGCGAAGCAAAAAGGTAAAAACCCTTCCCGACTCTCTACCATAAATTCCAGGTGACAAGGGTGGTTTAGCAAGTCTAGTAAACTTCCTACCATAGGATTCCCATCAAATTGACACAGCATGCAGTTTTGCAAACAAACATTTATTTTAAAAACAGGATCAATATGCTTCAAGGACACTTGCCTTGCTCTTGCTATTGATTAGGGTCAAAGCCTTCAAACTCTTGAGGTTGTAGATCCTCCGTGGCACTCTCTAGCGCAAATCCGTCTAATCCACACAATAAACATACAAGACAAGAAACACAATCAAAGAGTGCACAAATATTACTCAATATGACATGACATGCATGATTAATGCAAATGCAAGGTAGAACTTGTTACTAGATTGCTTTTAATGATCACTAACTAGTTCTAATAGATTTTAACAAGTTTATACAGGTTTGGATTCAATTAGATCAAATTTTAGAATTAATTCAACACAATTTAACCAGAAAGATCGGACTAGTCCGCTTGGGATCGAACAAGTCCGCACTTGACGAGATCAGTAGATTAGGGTTTTCTAGATCGACGTGAATTTGGAGATTAGGGGTTGAATTCACATAAGAAAAAGAGAATAGAAGGTATACCAGGTGTTTAGAACTCCAATGAACCAAGAAACTTGGAGGTAACACTTGGATCTTGATGATCTAGGGTTGGTGATGAACTTGGGGATGAATTGGTGGTGAAGGACGAAACTTGGTGGAGATCTTGATCCTCCTTCATTTCCTCCTCTTCTTCTTCAGGTTTGGGATCTTCTCCTCCCTCCTTGATGGTGGCTCCCCACGAACTAGGGTTTGGGTGGGTGGAAAAGTGGCAAATAGATGTCAAACCAAGGGGTTGGGCTGTTTATATAGAGGTGGAGGCTAGGGTTAGATGGATTTCAAGTTTTGGGATAAGTAGAGGCCGGTTTAGAGTCCCACATGGGCTCTAAAAGAGTTGGGCACGACGTCCCTAGGCCCACTTAATGTGAAACCCAAGAAACAAGTCGTAAAACAAAAGGTCAATCTCGGAGTCACGAAATATTGGACAAATCCGGACAGGACCGGACTAGTCCGAAGTCGTCCAGAGAGAAAATCGGACAAGTCTGGCCTAAAATCAGACAAGTCCAATCTTAGTCACAAAGGAAAACGGACAAGTCCGCTGGAAAACCGGACTAGTCCGGAAAGGTCCAGGGACTTAGCAAATTTTCAAGGATTCATGGAACATCGGACTAGTCCGCACAAAATCTGACAAGTCCGAAGTTGTCCAGAGGCAAATATCGGACTAATCCGCAGCAAAAACGGACAAGTCCGTTTTTAGACAGAGAGAAATCGGACTAGTCCTCAGCAAAACCGGACTAGTCCGCACTTTCCTACATTTTTAAGTGCGGTTTTGTTCCAAATCAATTTTAAACTTGTTCCTCTTGTTATGGGTTAATGTTAAACATGTATATGAGTGTATGCAAGGCATGATGCATGAAAATGAGGGTGTTACACCATCTTTCCCCTCCCCGAAGCTCTGAACCCTAGCCGCCGGTGCAAGGTATTATCGTCGCCGTTCCCGTCGCCCTAACCGATTTTTCTCCCTCAAACCTCGCCTAACGTGTGCGCCCCATCCTTAGGAACCCGCCAGACAAATTCTCTTCGGGAGAATGCCGCCGCAACGCCGTCTTCGTCGCGCTTCGCCGGAGACTGCCACCTCCAACGTCACCGATGCACCTCCGGCCCCAACCCGAGCTCCGCAACCCCCTAGGTGAGCTCCCCTCGCCATCCTCTCGTGTTTCCACGGTAGCCGCATGGTTTTGGCGTAGGTTTGGCCGTTTGGGCCGTCGCCGGCGAGGCGCGCCGTCGTGGCCGCCGAGCGCCACCGCGCCCTGGGTGCGCGCTGTCCATGGGGCGACGTGGCCCAATATCGGCCGTCGATCTGAGGCCGACGGTCGAGATTATAACATGGCATACCCCTTCGGGATTTAAAATCCCGACCACCCCTTTTAGATCCAACGATCACTATTAAATCGGCCCATACCCCTTCGCAAATTTGCACAGAAGCCCTCGCCCCTTTTAAATATTCACAGCTAGGTCCTGGAATTTAGGAAAAAGCCCCTGGGCTTTAATTTATTTATGTTAGCACTGTTAAATTGAATAAACATAGCACTTTAGCCCCTGTTTTCACCATAAATTATGTTTTTAGCCTCTGTAAATTATGATTAACCCCATAGTTCTGTTATAAAATATTTCTAGGCCCCTGATCATGTCTGTTTTGCATAAAAGCCCCTGTTTTAATGGTAAATTACATAAAATCACATGATTACTCTCTCTTTTTGCATAGATCACTTAATATATTATTTATTGTTATTTCCTAATCTATTGAGGATAAAATAATGTATTTAAATTGTTGATTGTGCTGAATTCCTAATAAACCCACATTAACACTAACAACCAAACTTCCACCCACACCACTAAATAAAGTCTTAACTAAGGACATGGTGTTAGCGACGTAATTGCGTAGGTTTTCTTTTGTGTTTACTTATTTGTGGTGTGCATTTATTCTCTTGTTCTTATCGTGTGCTGCTACTTTCCGTTCCGCATGCGATGATATATTTAGAGTCAGTTCCCAATCCGACTTACAATCTTCAGGACTACCACTTCACCGACCCACACTCCGAAGAAGGCAAGTTCCTTGACCATTTTGCACCTGTTTTATTAAGTTTTAGTTAGTTGCATGTTTAATAAATTGAATCCTATTTACTGCACCCTTCCATATAAGTCCTTGTCCCCTGGTTGGTTTGGGTAGATGTTATTATTTCTTTTACGCTTAGCCATGCTTAGTATTTGGGAGGGAATTTCTCTACATACATGTTATACTATTGATTGTTGTGATCAATTATTGAGATTTGGTGAATTGAATTGTAGTAGATAGGAATCTGGCGGATTGGTTTGTTTGGTATGGTGCAGTGCGCACGAGACCCGGGTTTTGGGGTATGAACCTTGCCGGATTCTAAGGACCGGTTTATGGAGGAAGCCACTAAGCTTTATAGTATCGCCACAAGACTGAGTATGGGGCAGCTTGGTCTATTAATTAGGCCTCTCCCGGTGTAGTATTACTGATTGGATAGTGCAGAGAATTGGTTCAGGGTGTACTGCCTTGGGATCCGCATGGCTCAAGAGGGGGCAACTGGGGTGTTGAGTCGTGGTGTAACGGCTCACACTTTTGTACAGGGGTGAAACCTCAGAGGGCTAGTACGCGTCGGGAGAATCCTTTGTAAAGACCTCGTAGTGATCTCCTGGCCTCACACCAAAGGAAGTGTGCAATGTGGTTCGCGACCACAGGCATCAGAGAGGTTTCCTTAGTCCACCTGGCAACAGGGGATGAAATCACGGCTTGTGGGTAAAGGGTACATTCTCTGCAGAGATTTAGAAATTGTCATGACAGCCGTGCTCACGGACAAGAGCGGCTTGGTGTCCAATTCATAATTAGTCAATGATTGGGAATGGTGGTTTGGTTGGTTGGGACTCGGATTACAAATGGGTTATGGTTGGGTTCATACACTTAGAAGTAGGTGCTAATGAAAGCTAGGATAGGATGTAATGCTGTAGTGCTTAACCCAAATTTGGCCTTCCTTTCTAAACACCCTCATGTCATCTCTTTCCCACTTGTTGAGTACCGTTCGTACTCAAACTTGCTTGTTGCTTATCTTTCCTCAGTCTACAATGGAGAAGAGGTGGAGAATGAAGACTTCTTCACTGATCCGGAGGAGACGTTCTAGGTGGGCGCAACCCCCGGGCAACGCCTGTGCATGGAGCCATACTAGTTTACTTTTACCGCTATTTTGCTCTGTAACCTTATTTTTAGACCTACAGGTCATTATTGTAAGACATTTATGTATTCGAACATGACTTGTAATAAATGATATTACACTTTTGTCTACACATGTATGATGTGAACCGATCCTGGCATACATGTGGAAGCCATCCGATTGTCTTGTCGGGACTGGGTGTGTCAAAGTGGTATCAGAGCCGTGTTGCCCGTAGGACACAAGCCTAGTTAGAAAAGGATGACTTAAGGACCCTATTATACTCTAAAAAGTAATTTATAAAGTTGCTTTGTATTCCCTACCTTGTCTACTTGTTTTATTTACTCCTTTATTTATATGTTTTGTTACTGACACTCTCCCGTTTCAAAATTTGTAGATGGCCCGCACCAATACGACCCCCCGTAAGTTGACCGGTGGCCTTGTGTCCCCGCGTAGGCTGGCCAGTCGCTCTCCAACCATCGATCCCCGTCACCCCGTGGTGATTCGTTCTGACGCCAGGGCCGCAAGACGACTGCGACTTCGTCTCAGGGCCCTACTCCGTGAGGCTGGCTACCGTCACCACAGCCTCTCGCTCTCCTACCACACCACTGGAGTGCAGCGCCCCGGCAGGAAGGAGTGGAGCTGCAAGATCTACATCTACTATGGTGATGAGTTGGTGAAGACCCACAACAGTCCTGCTTGGAGGAGCTCCCACCGATATGCGGAGCAAGATGCTAGCTGGGAAGAAGCCACCTTTTGGAGTCACGCCCGCCGTTTCCGTCTGGAGGACATGGTGCACGCCTCGTTCCGCAGCGTCCCAGTGGCACTGCGGGCTTCATCTCCAGGCACGTGGCGGGACCCCTGGACCTCCCGCAGTCTCGTTAGACTGTTGACGACGTGGCCCAGCTCAGTGCCCGACTTCAGAGGGCGCAGCAGGAGATTCAGGATGGACGTGACCTCGCCCAGCACCACGAGGTGGTGATCAGGAGGTATCACCGTATCACCGACGAGGACCCGGACGACTACGCGTCCGAAACCTCGACGTGGACCCCAGACTCTCCAGACCGTCGTGACGGCCAGCGTGAGTCGTCTTCTGAGGAGTCTTCTGATGAGGAGCCGTCCAGTGTGGCGTCTGCCGCACCACCGCCGCCTGCTGCCTCACCACCACAGGACCCCGAGGACCCCAACGACGATGACGACGAGGACCCGGAGGATTTCCCGCTTGACAACGAGTAGTCCTCAACCTATGCCATGACTCAAAGATAGGCACACCCCCATTAGTTAAATAAGAGCGACGTAGACGTACTTGTGTGACCTTGAGTTGTGTTACTTATTTTATGATTTTCGTCTTGGTGTGTTGTGTGAGTTGTGGAACGCCTTGGTGACTTGTCCACAACCGCACCTTTTTGATACTTCTTTAATTAGTGAGCTATTAATAAAGAATTTTCATTTATACGCATGTTTGCTGTGATTTTTGCATATAGTAAGGGTGTCGTATAGTAGTCTTCCACTAGTTATAGTAGTACCTAAGACTCTATTTCTCTTCGTACTTAGATGGCAGACAGGGGAAGAGGCCGTGGACGTGGCCGTGGTATGCCCCTTGGTAATGATGAAGCTGGATTCTAGCTACCGCAATGGAATGGGAGAGGTGCCCGTGGAGCACCTGCAATGAATCATATGCAGCAAATGATGGCCATGCAGATGCAAATGATGTAGAATTTAACACAAGTGGTGGCCAACATGCAGCAAGCCTAGCAAGCCCCTCCACCACCAAACCAGCCCCACCCACAGCCAGCACCAGGACCCCGATCCCACATGAGAGACTTTCTCAACACCCATCCACCCACCTTTGCCACTGCTAGTGAGCCAATGGAGGCCGATGATTGGCTGAGAACAGTTGAGAGCAAGTTGAGAATTGTCCAATGTGAAGGATGAGAGAAGGTACTGTTAGCTTCGCACTAACTCCAGGGACCTGCAGCCGATTGGTGGACTGCCTTCATTGAAGCCCATCAGGACCCAGATAATATCACATGGGAAGAGTTCAAGAATTACTTTTGCAGTCATTTCATGCCCGAAGGAGAGGTCCAGGCGAGACGTGAAGAATTTCTCATGCTGAAGCAAGGCCGTATGAGCGTGCGAGAGTACCTGAACAAATTCACACAATTGTCTCGCTATGCACCAGAAGATGTGGACACAGACTCAAAGAAACAATTTTGTTTTAAGAAGGGGCTTGACAAGGAGCTGAAGTTCGCTATGGTCTCCAGTGACTACAACAGTTTTCATAAGTTGGTGGACAAGGCTTTTGAAGTGGAAAGGACCAAGAAAGAGCTGGACGATGATGATAGGAAGAGGAAGTGGGCTCAAGCACACAGTTCTGGGAATAATGTGCACCCTCGCTATGCCCCTCGGCCTGCGGCACCTATGACTCGTCCCATGAACTCTCACATGGGACAAAGGTAACCAAACTCCTCCTACAGGCCACCCACACCATACAACCAGCAGATGCGCCAACCACCACAGCCTCCATGCCAACCAATGCAACCCCCTCGCCCAGCAGCTCCAGCACCCCGTCCTAATGGTCAGCCGCAACAGAACCCTCAAGGAGGTAATAGATCCCAAGGTAACAACGCGGCCGTGCAGTGCTATAACTGTGGGGAGATGGAACATTTCGCCAATCGTTGCCCAAAGAAGCCGCTGCAGCAACCTACACGTGGGAGAGTTAACCACGTGGCACTTGAGGAGGCGCACAATGCACCAGATGTGGTTGTTGGTACGTTCCCTGCCGACTCTCATCTAGCTACAGTGTTGTTTGATTCTGGTGCTACGCATTCATTCATATCTAAGGAATTCATGAGGAGGCATGACATGGTAGTGCATTTAATGACTCACCAACTTATAGTTCACTCCCCTGGGGGAGAAATGATAACACGACAAGTATGCCCTAATGTAAGGCTAGACATAAGGGGGGTAGTTTTCCAGCAAACCTTATTGTTCTGGAATCTCAAGGGCTAGATATTATCCTGGGGATGGATTGGTTGACCAAGTACCATGGGGTGATCCACTGCGCCACAAGAACAGTCTCCTTGACCCACCCCGATGGTACCAAGATAGAGTTCTCTCCAAATCAAGCTCCAACACAGAGGATCAGGCTAAATCAAAATGAGGTCACCGAAGAGATCCGTGTTGTCAGTGAATTCCCAGACGTGTTCCCTGAGGAGTTACCGGGTATGCCCCTTGACCACGAAATTGAATTCATCATTGAGCTAGTGCCTGGAACGGCCCCGATATATAAGAGGCCATATAGAATGGATACTAATCAGTTAGCTGAGCTAAAGGATCACATCAAAGAGTTGTTAGACAAAGGATACATCCGCCCTAGTTCATCGCCTTGGGGTGCTCCTGTCATATTCGTGCCTAAAAAGGATGTCACTCAAAGGTTGTGTGTGTATTATCGTGCATTGAATGCAGTGACCATCAAGAATAAGTACCCATTGCCAAGGATTGAAGATTTGTTTGACCAGTTGCGAGGAGCATGTGTGTTCCCTAAGATTGATCTTCGTTCGGGTTACCACCAGTTGAAGATTCGACCATCAGACATCCCCAAGACTGCATTCATCTCTCGATATGGTCTTTATGAGTATACTGTTATGTCTTTCGGGTTGACTAATGCTCCAGCTTACTTCATGTACCTCATGAAAAAAGTATTTATGGAGTACCTGGATAAATTTGTGGTCGTATTCATCGACGATATCCTGATATTCTCCAAGAGTGAAGAAGAGCATGAGGAACACCTGAGGTTGGCACTAAAGAAACTTAGAGAACACCAATTGTATGCTAAGTTCAGTAAGTGTGAGTTTTGGTTGAAGCAGGTATCATTCTTGGGACATGTCATATCAGAAGGAGGAATATCAGTGGATCCGGGTAAAGTGGCAGATGTTCTCAAGTGGGAGATGCCGGAAAATGTGGGACACATCAGAAGCTTTCTGGGAATGGCTGGTTATTATCGACGATTTATTGAGGTATTTTCAAAGATCTCTTGGCCACTAACCAAGCTACTCGAGAAGGGAGCTACATTCAAGTGGACACCGGAATGTGAAGCAAGCTTTGCCGAATTGAAGAAGAGGTTGACCACTGCCCCAGTGCTGGTCATGCCGGATATGCAAAAGGAGTTCTTGGTGTATTGTGATGCTTCCGGATAGGGATTGGGATGTGTGTTGATGCAAGCATGACATGTGGTGGCTTACGCTTCGAGAAAACTCAAGAAGCATGAGAAGAATTACCCGACCCATGATCTGGAATTAGCAGCTGTGGTTCACGCACTAAAGATATGGAGACACTACCTGTTCGGAAAAAGGACAGAGATCTACACCGACCACAAAAGCTTAAAGTACATATTCACTCAACCAGACCTTAACCTTCGCCAACGAAGGTGGTTAGAACTCATTAATGACTTTGATGTTGGGATCAACTATCACCCTGGAAAGGCGAACGTGGTCGCAGATGCTTTGAGTAGGAAAACCCAATGCAACAGCATGACGATCCAGGCTTATCAACCGCAGCTATGTGAAGAGTTTGCAAGATTAAACCTGTGCATAGTGTCTAATGCAGATGCAGTAGTTATGGAAGTGGACTCCACATTGGAACAAGACATTAGAGAAGGCCAAAAAGAGGATAAGAAGATCCAAAAACTTAAGAAGCTGATGAAGGCTGGCAAAGCCCCAGATTTCAGGGAAGATGAACATGGAACCCTGTGGTTAGGAAAGAGGATATGCGTGCCAAATGTCAAGGGGATCCGAGAGTTGATATTGAGAGAAGCCCACGACTCGTACTACTCTATTTATCCTGGGAGTACCAAGATGTACCAAGACCTTAAGGATCGATACTGGTGGCTTGGTATGAAGCGTGATGTGGCCGAGTACGTGGCTCTGTGTGACACGTGTCAGTTAGTCCAGGCGGAACATCAGAGACCTGCTAGACTACTTCAACCACTCAAGATACCCGAGTGGAAATGGGAAGAGATAAGTATGGACTTTATTGTTGGATTGCCAAAGACCCAGTTAGGATACGACTCCATATGGGTTGTTGTGGACCGGTTGACTAAGGTCGCTCACTTCATCCCGGTCAAGGAAAGCTACAATCACGGTTGGCGGAATTATACATGGCAAGAATTGTGTGTTTGCACGATGTTCCAAAGAAGATCGTGTCTGATCGAGGTACCCAGTTCACTTCAAGATTCTGGCAGAAGCTACATGAGTCAATGGACACTCGTCTGAATTTCAGCTCAGCGTATCACCCGCAAACAGATGGTCAGACAGAACGCACCAATAAAATATTGGAGGATATGTTACGAGCATGTGCCTTGAAGAATAGTAAGAGTTGGGACAAAAACTTGCCGTATGCAGAGTTCTCTTATAACAACAGCTACCAAGCTAGTCTCAAGATGTCCCCGTTTGAGGCACTTTATGGGCGAAAGTGCAGAACACCCTTATTTTGGAACCAGACTGGGGATGGTCAAGTGTTTGGACCGGAGATACTCAGAGAAGCCGAACAACAGGTACAAGAGATCCAGAATAATCTGAAAACGGCGCAGTCAAGGCAGAAAAGTTACGCAAATGCTCGACGTCGTGATCTAACCTTTGAGGTCGGAGACTTTGTGTATCCCAAGGTATCACCAGTAAGAGGTCTAAGACGGTTCAAGGTGAAGGGAAAACTAGCACCCCGTTATATTGGTCCGTTCAAGATATTGCAGAGAAGATGAGAAGTAGCTTATCGTCTCGAGCTACCTTCTCAACTGTCAGATGTGCATGATGTGTTTCACGTATCGCAACTAAAGAAATGCTTAAGAGTACCAGAGGAACAGTTACCCATGGAAGCTGTGGATTTGCAAGAGGATCTGTCCTACACAGAATGACCAGTCAGGATCCTAGAGATGTCAGAACCTGTCGTGAGAAACAAGACGATTCGCATGTGCAAAGTGCAGTGGAAACATCACTCTGAGGCAGAAGCAACATGGGAGAGAGAAGAAGACCTCAAGGCTGAGTTTCCCGATCTTTTCTCTTAGGACGTCCGAATCTCGGGGGCGAGATTCCTTTTAAGGGGGGTAGAGTTGTAACACCCACAATTTTCAAAATTTGAAAACCAGGAAAATGTACTAGGAATGCATCATGTATGTTTGCATTTGATTGAAAATTCAATTTCAAAATGCGCTAGAATTCGTTTGAAATTTGAAAAGGAATTCAAATTGTAAAAAGAAAATGAAAAAGAAAAGAGAAAAACAAAATAAAAAGAAACACGCCGCTTGGGCCGAATCCTTGCCGCCGGCCCAATCCTTCCCCCCCTCCCCCTTTTCTTTTTCCCCTCCCGCCAGCCCAACGCCACGGCGGCCCAAGGCCAGCCGCGCCTCCCTCCCCTTCCTCTACCTTCCTCTGCGCGTGGACCCCGCCCGTCAGGGCTTTCCCCTTCCTCCCGTCAGGCGCGCCCGACACCGCCCGGTGATTCCGCCACCAAATCAAAAATCCGGCATGGAATCCCCCTCGTTTAATGCCCCGGGATGGAATTCCTTCGGGGGAAATCCCCTTCCTTACCTCACCGCCCCCTCTCCCCCTATAAAATCCGGCTGGCGCCCCCATCTTTCCCATCCCAGAAGCTCCGAACCCTAGCCGCTGGTGCAAGGTATTATCGCCGCCGTTCCCGTCGCCCTAACCGATTTTTCTCCCTCAAACCTCGCCTAACGTGTGCACCCCATCCTTAGGAACCCGCCGGACAAATTCTCTTCGAGAGAACGCCGCCGCAACGCCGTCTTCGTCGCGCTCCGCCGGAGACCGCTGCCTCCCAACTTGGCCGACACACCTTCGGCCCCAACCCGAGCTCCGCAACCCCCTAGGTGAGCTCCCCTCGCCATCCTCTCGCGTTTCCACGGTAGCCGCATGGTTTTGGGCGTCGGTTTTGCCGTTTGGGCTGTCGTCGGCGAGGCGCGCTGCCGTGGCCGCCGAGCGCCGCCGCGCCCTAGGTGTGCGCCGTCCATGGGGTGACGTGGCCCAATCTCGGCCGTCGATCTGAGGCCGACGGTCGAGATTATAACATGGCATACCCCTTCGGGATTTAAAATCCCGACCACCCCTTTTAGATCCAACGGTCACGATTAAACCGGCCCATACCCCTTCGCAGATTTGCACAGAAGCCCTCGCCCTTTTAAATATTCACAGCTAGGTCCTGGAATTTAGGAAAAAGCCCCTGGACTTTAATTTATTTATGTCAGCACTGTTAAATTGAATAAACATAGCATTTTAGCCCCTGTTTTCACCATAAATTATGTTTTTAGCCTCTGTAAATTATGATTAACCCCATAGTTCTATTATAAAATATTTCTAGGCCCCTGATCATGTCTGTTTTGCATAAAAGCCCCTGTTTTAATGGTAAATTACATAAAATCACATGATTACTCTCTCTTTTTGCATAGATCACTTAATATATTATTTTATTATTATTTCCTAATCTGTTGAGGATAAAATAATGTATTTAAATTGTTGATTGTGCTGAATTCCTAATAAACCCACATTAACACTAACAACCAAACTTCCACCCACACCACTAAATAAAGTCTTAACTAAGGACATGGTGTTAGCGACGTAATTGCGTAGGTTTTCTTTTGTGTTTACTTATTTGTGGTGTGCATTTATTCTCTTGTTCTTATTGTGTGCTGCTACTTTCCGTTCCGCATGCGATGATGTATTTAGAGTCGGTTCCCGATCCGACTTACAATCTTTAGGACTACCACTTCACCGACCCACACTACGAAGAAGGCAAGTTCCTTGACCATTTTGCACCTGTTTTATTAAGTTTTAGTTAGTTGCATGTTTAATAAATTGAATCCTATTTACTGCACCCTTCCATATAAGTCCTTGTCCCCAGGTTGGTTTGGGTAGATGTTATTATTTCTTTTACGCTTAGCCATGCTTAGTATTTGGGAGGGAATTTCTCTACATACATGTTATACTATTAATTGTTGTGATCAATTATTGAGATTTGGTGAATTGAATTGCAGTAGATAGGAATCTGGCGGGTTTGTTTGTTTGGTATGGTGCAGTGTGCACAAGACCCGAGTTTTGGGGTATGAACCTTGCCAGATTCTAAGGACCGGTTTATGGAGGAAGCCACTAAGCTTTATAGTATCACCACAAGACTGAGTATGGGGCAGCTTGGTCAATTAATTAGGCCTCTCCCGGCGTAGTATTAGTGATTGGATAGTGCGGGGAATTGGTTCAGGGTGTACTGCCTTGGGATCCGCATGGCTCAAGAGGGGGCAACTGGGGTGTTGAGTCATGGTGTAACGGCTCACACTTTTGTACAGGGATGAAACCTCAGAGGGCTAGTACGCGTCGGGAGAATCCTTTGTAAAGACCTCGTAGTGATCTCCTGGCCTCACACCAAAGGAACTTTGCAATGTGGTTCGCGACCACGGGCATCTGGGAGGTTTCCTTAGTCCACCTGGCAACAAGGGATGAAATCACGGCTTGTGGGTAAAGGGTACATTCTCTGCAGAGATTTAGAAACTGTCATGACAGCCGTGCTCACGGACAAGAGCGGCTTGGAGTCCAATTCATAATTAGTCAATGATTGGGAATGGTGGTTTGGTTGGTTGGGACTCGGATTAAAAATGGGTTATGGTTGGGTTCATACACTTAGAAGTAGGTGCTAATGAAAGCTAAGGATAGGATGTAATGCTGTAGTGCTTAACCCAAATTTGGCCTTCCTTTCTAAACACCCTCATGTCATCTCTTTCCCACTTGCTGAGTACCGTTCGTACTCAAACTTGCTTGTTGCTTATATTTCCTCAGTCTACAATGGAGAAGAGGTGGAGAATGAAGACTTCTTCGCTGATCTACGTTCTAGGTGGGCGCAACCCCCGGGCAACGCCTGTGCATGGAGCCACACTAGTTTACTTTTACCGCTGTTTTGCTCTGTAACCTTATTTTTAGACCTACGGGTCATTATTGTAAGACATTTATGTATTCGAACATGGCTTGTAATAAATGATATTACACTTTCGTCTACACATGTATGATGTGAACCGATCCTGGCATACATGTGGAAGCCATCCGGTTGTCTTGTTGGGACCGGGTGTGACAAAGTGGTATCAGAGCCGTGTTGCCCGTAGGACGCAAGCCTAGTTAGAAAAGGATGACTTAAGGACCCTATTATACTCTAAAAAGTAATTTATAAAGTTGCTTTGTATTCCCTACCTTGTCTACTTGTTTTATTTACTCCATTATTTATATGTTTTGTTACTGACACTCCCCTGTTTCAAAATTTGTAGATGGCCCGCACCAAGACGACCCCCCGTAAGTCGACCGGTGGACTTGTGCCCCTGCGTAGGCTGGCCAGTCGCTCTCTAGCCATCGATCCCCGTCACCCTGTGGTGATCCGTTCTGACGGCAGGGCCGCAGGACGACTGCGACTTCGTCCCAGGGCCCTACTCCGTGAGGCTGGCTACCGTCACCACAGCCTCTCGCTCTCCTACCACACCACTGGAGTGCAGCGCCCTGGTAGGAAGGAGTGGAGCTGCAAGATCTACATCTACTATGGTGATGAGTTGGTGAAGACCCACAGCAGTCCTGCTTGGAGGAGCTCCCGCCGATATGCGGAGCAGGATGCTAGCTGGGAAGCAGCCACCTTTTGGAGTCACGCCCGCCGTTTCTGTCTGGAGGACACGGTGCACGCCTTCGTTCTGCAGCATCCCAGTGGCACTGCGGGCTTCATCTCCAGGCACGTGGCGGGACCCCTGGACCTCCTGCAGTCTCGTTAGACTGTTGACGACGTGGCCCAGCTCAGTGCCCGACTTCAGAGGGCGCAACAGGAGATTCAAGATGGACGTGACCTCGCCCAGCGCCACAAGGTGGTGATCAGGAGGTATAGTCAGATCACCGACGAGGACCCGGACGACTATGCGTCCGACACCTCGATGTGGACCCCAGACTCTCCAGACCATCGTGACGGCCAGCGTGAGTCGTCTTCTGAGGAGTCTTCTGACGAGGATCCGTCCAGTGTGGCGTCTGCCGCACCACCGCCGCCTACTGCCTCACCACCACAGGACCCCGAAGACCCCAAGGACCCCGACGACGACAACGACGACGAGGAGGACCCGGAGGAGTTCCCGCATGATGACGAGTAGTCCTCGACCTATGCCACGACTCAAGGATAGGCACACCCCCATTAGTTAAATAAGAGCGACGTAGACGTACTTGTGTAACCTTGAATTGTGTTACTTCTTTTATGATTTTCGTCTTGGTGTGTTGTGTGAGTTGTGGAACGCCTTGGCGACTTGTCCACAACCGCACCTTTTTGATACATCTTTAATTAGTGAGCTATTAATAAAGAATTTTCATTTATACGCATGTTTGATGTGATTTTTGCATATAGTAAGGGTGTCTTATAGTAGTCTTCCACTAGTTATAGTAGTACCTAAGACTCTATTTCTCTTCATACTCAGATGGCAGGCAGGGGAAGAGGCCGTGGACGTGGCCGTGGTATGCCCCTTGGTAATGATGAAGCTGGATTCCAGCTACCGCAATGGAATGGGAGAGGTGCCCGTGGAGCACCTGCAATGAATCATATGCATCAAATGATGGCCATGTAGATGCAAATGATGCAGAGTTTAACACAAGTGGTGGCCAACATGCAGCAAGCCCCTCCACCACCAAACCAGCCCCACCCACAGCCAGCACCAGGACCCCGATCCCACATGAGAGACTTTCTCAACACCCATCCACCCACCTTTGCCACTGCTAGTGAGCCAATGGAGGCCGATGATTGGCTGAGAATAGTTGAGAGCAAGCTGAGAATTGTCCAATGTGAAGGAAGAGAGAAGGTACTGTTAGCTTCGCACCAACTCCAGGGACCTGCAACCGATTGGTGGATTGCCTTCATTGAAGCCCATCAGGACCCAGATAATATCACATGGGACGAGTTCAAGAATTACTTTCGCAGTCATTTCGTGCCCGAAGGAGAGGTCCAGGCGAGACGTGAAGAATTTCTCATGCTGAAGCAAGGCCGTATGAGCGTGCGAGAGTACCTGAACAAATTCACACAATTGTCTCGCTATGCACCAAAAGATGTGGACACGGACTCAAAGAAACAATTTCGTTTTAAGAAGGGGCTTGACAAGGAGCTGAAGTTCGCTATGGTCTCCAGTGACTACAACAGTTTCCATAAGTTGGTGGACAAGGCTTTTGAAGTGGAAAGGACCAAGAAAGAGCTGGACGATGATGATAGGAAGAGGAAGTTGGCTCAAGTACACAGTTCTGGGAATAATGTGCGCCCTCTCTATGCCCCTCAGCCTGCGGCACCTATGACTCGTCCCATGAACTCTCACATGGGACAAAGGTACCCAAACTCCTCCTACAGGCCACCCACACCATACAACCAGCAGATGCGCCAACAACCACAACCTCCACGCCAACCAATGCAACCCCCTCGCCCAGCAGCTCCAGCACCCCGTCCTAATGGTCAGCCACAACAGAACCCTCAAGGAGGTAATGGATCCCAAGGTAACAACGCGTCCGTGCAGTGCTATAACTGTGGGGAGATGGGACATTTCGCCAATCGTTGCCCGAAGAAGCCGCTGCAGCAACCTACACGTGGGAGAGTTAACCACGTGGCACTTGAGGAGGCGCACAATGCACCAGATGTGGTTGTTGGTACGTTCCCTGCCGACTCTCATCTAGCTACAGTGTTGTTTGATTCTGGTGCTACGCATTCATTCATATCTAAGGAATTCATGAGGAGGCATGACATGGTAGTGCATTTAATGACTCACCAACTTATAGTTCACTCCCCTGGGGGAGAAATGATAACACGGCAAGTATGCCCTAATGTAAGGCTAGACATAAGGGGGGTAGTTTTCCAGCAAACCTTATTGTTCTGGAATCTCAAGGGCTAGATATTATCCTGGGGATGGATTGGTTGACCAAGTACCATGGGGTGATCCACTGCGCCACAAGAACAGTCTCCTTGACCCACCCCGATGGTACCAAGATAGAGTTCTCTCCAAATCAAGCTCCAACACAGAGGATCAGGCTAAATCAAAATGAGGTCACCGAAGAGATCCGTGTTGTCAGTGAATTCCCAGACGTGTTCCCTGAGGAGTTACCGGGTATGCCCCTTGACCACGAAATTGAATTCATCATTGAGCTAGTGCCTGGAACGGCCCCGATATATAAGAGGCCATATAGAATGGACACTAATCAGTTAGCTGAGCTAAAGGATCACATCAAAGAGTTGTTAGACAAAGGATACATCCGCCCTAGTTCATCGCCTTGGGGTGCTCCTGTCATATTCGTGCCTAAAAAGGATGTCACTCAAAGGTTGTGTGTGGATTATCGTGCATTGAATGCAGTGACCATCAAGAATAAGTACCCATTGCCAAGGATTGAAGATTTGTTTGACCAGTTGCGAGGTGCATGTGTGTTCTCTAAGATTGATCTTCGTTCGGGTTACCACCAGTTGAAGATTCGACCATCGGACATCCCCAAGACCGCATTCGTCTCTCGATATGGTCTTTATGAGTATACTATTATGTCTTTCGGGTTGACTAATGCTCCAGCTTACTTCATGTACCTCATGAACAAAGTATTTATGGAGTACCTGGATAAATTTGTGGTCGTATTCATCGACGATATCCTGATATTCTCCAAGAGTGAAGAAGAGCATGAGGAACACCTGAGGTTGGCACTAAAGAAACTTAGAGAACACCAATTGTATGCTAAGTTCAGTAAGTGTGAGTTTTGGTTGAAGCAGGTATCATTCTTGGGACATGTCATATCAGAAGGAGGAATATCAGTGGATCCGGGTAAAGTGGCAGATGTTCTCAAGTGGGAGACGCCGGAAAATGTGAGACACATCAGAAGCTTTCTGGGAATGGCTGGTTATTATCGATGATTTATTGAGGGATTTTCAAAGATCTCTCAGCCACTAACCAAGCTACTCGAGAAGGGAGCTACATTCAAGTGGACACCGGAATGTGAAGCAAGCTTTGCCGAATTGAAGAAGAGGTTGACCACTGCCCCAGTGCTGGTCATGCCAGATATGCAAAAGGAGTTCTCGGTCTATTGTGATGCTTCCGGACAGGGATTGGGATGTGTGTTGATGCAAGCAGGACATGTGGTGGCTTACGCTTCGAGACAACTCAAGAAGCATGAGAAGAATTACCCGACCCATGATCTGGAATTAGCAGCTGTGGTTCATGCACTAAAGATATGGATACACTACCTGATCGGAAAAAGGACAGAGATCTACACCGACCACAAAAGCTTGAAGTACATATTCACTCAGCCAGACCTTAACCTTCGCCAACAAAGGTGGTTAGAACTCATTAATGACTTTGATGTTGGGATCAACTATCACCGTGGAAAGGCGAACGTGGTCGCAGATGCTTTGAGTAGGAAAACCCAATGCAACAACATGACGATCCAGGCTTATCAACCGCATCTATGTGAAGAGTTTGCAAGATTAAACCTGTGCATAGTGTCTAATGCAGATGCAGTAGTTATGGAAGTGGACTCCACGTTGGAACAAGACATTAGAGAAGGCCAAAAAGAGGATAAGAAGATCCAAAAACTTAAGAAGCTGATGAAGGCTGGCAAAGCCCAGATTTCAGGGAAGATGAACATGGAACCCTGTGGTTAGGAAAGAGGATATGCGTGCCGAATATCAAGGGGATCCGAGAGCTGATATTGAGAGAAGCCCACAACTCGTACTAATCTATTCATCCTGGGAGTACCAAGATGTACCAAGACCTTAAGGATCGATACTGGTGGCTTGGTATGAAGCGTGATGTGGCCGAGTATGTGGCTCTGTGTGACACGTGTCAGTTAGTCAAGGCGGAACATCAGGCTGGACTACTTTAACCACTCAAGATACACGAGTAGAAATGGGAAGAGATAAGTATGGACTTTATTGTGGGATTGCCAAGGACCCAGTCAGGATACGACTCCATATGGGTTGTTGTGGACCGGTTGACTAAGGTCGCTCACTTCATCTCGGTCAAGGAAAGCTACAATGGTTCGCGGTTGGCGGAATTATACATGGCAAGAATTGTGTGTTTGCACGGTGTTCCAAAGAAGATCGTGTTTGATCGAGGTACCCAGTTCACTTCAAGATTCTGGCAGAAGCTACATGAGTCAATGGACACTCGTCTGAATTTCAGCTCAGCGTATCACCCGCAAACAGATGGTCAGACAGAACGCACCAATCAAATCTTGGAGGATATGTTGCGAGCATGTGCCTTGAAGAATAGTAAGAGTTGGGACAAAAACTTGCCGTATGCGGAGTTCTCTTATAACAACAGCTACCAAGCTAGTCTCAAGATGTCCCCGTTTGAGGCACTTTATGGGCGAAAGTGCAGAACACCCTTATTTTGGAATCAGACTGGGGAAGGTCAAGTGTTTGGACCGGAGATACTCAGAGAAGCTGAACGACAGGTACAAGAGATTCGGAATAATCTAAAAATGGCGCAGTCAAGGCAGAAAAGTTACACAAATGCTCGACGTCGTGATCTAACCTTTGAGGTCGGAGACTTTGTGTATCCCAAGGTATCACCAGTAAGAGGTCTAAGACGGTTCAAGGTGAAGGGAAAACTAGCACCCCGTTATATTGGTCCGTTCAAGATATTGGAGAGAAGATGAGAAGTAGCTTATCATCTCGAGCTACCTTCTCAACTGTCAGATGTGCATGATGTGTTTCACGTATCGCAACTAAAGAAATGCTTAAGAGTACCAGAGGAACAGTTACCCATGGAAGCTGTGGATTTGCAAGAGGATCTGTCCTACGCAGAACGACCAGTTAGGATCCTAGAGACGTCAGAACGTGTCATGAGAAACAAGACGATTCGCATGTGCAAAGTGCAGTGGAAACATCACTCTGAGGCAGAAGCAACATGGGAGAGAGAAGAAGACCTCAAGGCCGAGTTTCCCGATCTTTTCTCTTAGGACTTGTGAATCTCGGCGGCGAGATTCCTTTTAAGGGGGGGTAGAGTTGTAACACCCAAAATTTTCAAAATTTGAAAACCAGGAAAATGTACTAGGAATGCATCATGTATGTTTGCATTTGATTGAAAATTCAATTTCAAAATGTGCTAGAATTTGTTTGAAATTTGAAAAGGAATTCAAATTGTAAAAAGAAAATGAAAAAGAAAAGAGAAAAACAAAATAAAAAGAAAAACGCCGCTTGGGCCGAATCCTTGCTGCCAGCCCAATCCTTTCCCCCCTCCCCCTCTTCTTTTTCCCCTCCCGCCGGCCCAATGCCATGGCGGCCCAAGGCCAGCCACGCCTCCCTCCCCTTCCTATCCCTTCCTCTGCGCGTGGACCCCACCTGTCAGGGCTTTCCCCTTCCTCCCGTCGCGCGCGCCCGACACCGCCCGGTGATTCCGCCACCGATTCAAAAACCCGGCATGGAATCCCCCTCGTTTAATGCCCCGGGATGGAATTCCTTTGGGGGAAATCCCCTTCCTTACCTCACCGCCCCCTCTCCCCCTATAAAATCTGGCTGGCGCCCCCATATTTCCCCTCCCCGAAGCTCCGAACCCTAGCCGCCGGTGCAAGGTATTATCGCCGTCGTTCCCGTCGCGCTAACCGATTTTTCTCCTTCAAACCTCGCCTAACGTGTGCGCCCCATCCTTAGGAACCCGCCAGACAAATTCTCTTTGGGAGAACGCCGCCGCAACGCCGTCTTCGTCGCGCTCCGCCGGAGACCGCCGCCTCCCAACGTCGCCGACGCACCTCCGGCCCCAACCCGAGCTCCGCAACCCCCTAGGTGAGCTCCCCTCGCCATCCTCTCGCGTTTCCACGGTAGCCGCATGGTTTTGGGCGTCGGTTTGGCCGTTTGGGCCGTCGCTGGCGAGGCGCGCCGCCGTGGCCGCCGAGCGCCGCCACGCCCTGGGTGCGCGCCGCCATGGGGCGACATGGCCCAATCTCGGCCGTCGATCTGAGGCCGACGGTCGAGATTATAACATGGCATACCCCTTCGGGATTTAAAATCCCGACCACCCCTTTTAGATCCAACGGTCACGATTAAACCGGCCCATACCCCTTTGCAGATTTGCACAGAAGCCCTCGCCCCTTTTAAATATTCACAGCTAAGTCCTGGAATTTAGGAAAAAGCCCCTGGACTTTAATTTATTTATGTCAGCACTGTTAAATTGAATAAACATAGCATTTTAGCCCCTGTTTTCACCATAAATAATGTTTTTAGCCTCTGTAAATTATGATTAACCCCATAGTTCTGTTATAAAATATTTCTAGGCGCCTGATCATGTCTGTTTTGCATAAAAGCCCCTGTTTTAATGGTAAATTACATAAAATCACATGATTACTCTCTCTTTTTGCATAGATCACTTAGGATATTATTTTATTATTATTTCCTAATCTGTTGAGGATAAAATAATGTATTTAAATTGTTGATTGTGCTGAATTCCTAATAAACCCACATTAACACTAACAACCAAACTTACACCCACACAGCTAAATAAAGTCTTAACTAAGGCAATGGTGTTAGCGACGTAATTGCGTAGGTTTTATTTTGTGTTTACTTATTTGTGGTGTGCATTTATTCTCTTGTTCTTATTGTGTGCTTCTACTTTCCGTTCCGCATGCGATGATGTATTTAGAGTCGGTTCCCGGTCCGACTTACAATCTTCAGGACTACCACTTCACCGACCCACACTCCGAAGAAGGCAAGTTCCTTGACCATTTTGCACCTGTTTTATTAAGTTTTAGTTAGTTGCATGTTTAATAAATTGAATCCTATTTGCTGTACCCTTCCATATAAGTCCTTGTCCCCAGGTTGGTTTGGGTAGATGTTATTATTTCTTTTACGCTTAGCCATTCTTAGTATTTGGGAGGGAATTTCTCTACATACATGTTATACTATTAATTGTTGTGATCAATTATTGAGATTTGGTGAATTGAATTGCAGTAGATAGGAATCTGGCGGGTTGGTTTGTTTGGTATGGTGCAGTGCGCACGAGACCCAGGTTTTGGGGTATGAACCTTGCTGGATCTAAGGACCGGTTTATGGAGGAAGCCACTAAGCTTTATAGTATCGCCACAAGACTGAGTATGGGGCAGCTTGGTCGATTAATTAGGCCTCTCCCGGTGTAGTATTAGTGATTGGATAGTGCAGGGAATTGGTTCAGGGTGTACTGCCTTGGGATCCGCATGGCTCAAGAGGGGGCAACTGGGGTGTTGAGTCGTGGTGTAACGGCTCACACTTTTGTACAGGGGTGAAACCTCAGAGGGATAGTACGCGTCGGGAGAATCCTTTGTAAAGACCTCGTAGTGATCTCCTGGCCTCACACCAAAGGAAGTGTGCAATGTGGCTCGTGACCACGGGCATCAAGGAGGTTTCCTTAGTCCACCTGGCAACAGGGGATGAAATCACGGATTGTGGGTAAAAGGGTACATTCTCTGCAGAGATTTAGAAACTGTCATGACAGCCGTGCTCACGGACAAGAGCGGCTTGGTGTCCGATTCATAATTAGTCAATGATTGGGAATGGTGGTTTGGTTGGTTGGGACTCGGATTACAAATGGGTTATGGTTGGGTTCATACACTTAGAAGTAGGTGCTAATGAAAGCTAAGGATAGGATGTAATGTCGTAGTGCTTAACCCAAATTTGGCCTTCCTTTCTAAACACCCTCATGTCATCTCTTTCCCACTTGCTGAGTACCGTTGGTACTCAAAATTGCTTGTTGCTTATCTTTCCTCAGTCTACAATGGAGAAGAGGTGGAGAATGAAGACTTCTTCGCCGATCCGGAGGAGATGTTCTAGGCGGGCGCAACCCCCGGGCAACGCCTGTGCATGGAGCCACACTAGTTTACTTTTACCGCTGTTTGGCTCTGTAACCTTATTTTTAGACCTACGGGTCATTATTGTAAGACATTTATGTATTCGAGCATGGATTGTAATAAATGATATTACACTTTCGTCTACACATGTATGATGTGAACCGATCCTGGCATACATGTGGAAGCCATCCGGTTGTCTTGTTGGGACCGGGTGTGACAATACACTATTCTTCTTCTACTTTCTCAATATCTTAATCTAATCCTCTAAATTTGCACTATCCACTATTGTCGGTACCCGGCATACCAGGTACCCCGTGCACAGGCTAAAGCCGCCTACGTGCACTATCGCCAACCAAGACGGGTTCCGAGGGCGCCACATGTCCATGAAGGTCCGGACCCCTCTACCTCAGATACGGGCTCTGTAGTAACAACATGAATCTCAAGGAAGAGTCCAGCTCACCCTTAGGGACGAGCTCTCAAGCGGCCACGTGTCTAGCAGGATGGGATCCCGCTCCCCCTATGGGGGTGAGCTCCGGAACTGCCACGTGGCTTGAGACGATAGATAGGCCACCTCCTCGAAGAGGCGGGCTCTGGCTCAACCACGTATTCAGCAGCCCTGGAGCCCCCACTCTACTCAGGAGTAGGCTCCGGAGCTGCCACATGGTCAGTGAGTCGGGACTCGACCTCCCCAGAAGAGGCCAACTCCCGAGCTACCACGTACCCTGCAACTTGTCCTGGGCAGTGGGTTGCGGGAGTTAAGAGGGAGGTGCGCCTTGTCCAGATCAGGCATTGAATGCTCAAGTCTTCCCCAGACGCGTGACGCGACACACGCCTGTTGTCAGGTACCACTGCGCCCAATCACATCACAGTGAAGGCGCAACAGGCCCACCCCACTCTGCCAAGTGGGTAGCTTATGGCGCCAGGGACAGATGGATGGGACATTCCCCGCCATCATCAACGACTACGAATGGGCCACTAGCGATGGAGGCAGCAAGACGGCAAGTCGCGATCGGAGGAAGCTACGGGAAGCCTTAAATCTTTAGGATAAGATCTCTCTGGGGCCATCCGTCGGGCCCTGGATCCCAGTTGTAAGGCGTCTGACCTTGTCAATAAAAGGACCAGATCGCCACCGTTACAAAGGATCCACGATCGAACATCTAATCCCCAACTTACGAACACACACACACACACACACACACACACACAATACAACCTCACCATGGAGTAGGGTGTTACGCTCTTGCGGCCCGAACAACGTAAAAACCACCGGCTCATACTCTCATACGCGCGACCACTAGATTGAGAACTAAGCCCTACCGATCAAGAACCTCTGCGGACTGCTCCTTAGCAGATCCGGGGGAAGTGTCGCTTTAACACTACGACATTTAGCGCGCTAGGTATGGCCTTTTTCTATCAAAAAAGTGGTTGTGTTTTCAACACCATTGTGTTCATCAAACCCGCAGATGACGACTTCCGAGGCCATCATCCGGTGACCGGATTCGTTGCGCCAGCAGCGCACTCTGGTCCATCACGCCCCCGCACAGATGCAGCTGGCCAGGGTGGCGCCTCCGGGCACGTCCCGACCTAGTCAGCGCCCCCACAGCCGCCGGCTGCGAGTCCACCCACCATCGATGAACGCTTCCTAGGGAGCGGCTCAGCAATGGGTCCACGACATCAACCACTTAGTCATGGTGGCCCTCAACTCTCCCACAAAGGGAGACGTCACGTGTCGCAACCGCGCACGCCGTCTATCGACCGTCGCACCGTCGACTCCAGATCTTCCAAGCCTACTAGAACTGGCAAGATCCCCACGGAGGATATGAGGGCTGGGCTTGACCGTCGTCAAGCTCAAATAGATGGTCGCGTCATCATCGAGCGACAGCGGGAGAGACGGCGCAACCTTGACACCAAGTACGGGCTCAAGGTCCTGAGCAGGAGGAGTCCTCCATCCGAGGAGCACCTCAGGTAAACCCTCCACCACCGCCATCTAACCAGGACTACGTTGGGCTGACTGCACCCCTACACTACTCTGTACACTAGGTGCTGCAACAGTTCTTGCCATAACAACAGGCTCCACAGTAGCCACACGTGGCGCAACAAACCCCCCTGATGTATGCTGTCCCGTACGCCTCTCTGGCGATGTCCGTCGGAGCGTGCATGGCCTTGGCGCCATACCTCCGTCTGACGATGTGGCCATGCAAGTTCCGGCCACACCTGCTAGAGAGGTTCAATGGGAGCATCAACCGAACCGAGTTCCTGCAGATCTACACCACGACGCTCCTTGCTGCAGGAGCGGATGAGCCTGTTGGGGAACTCTTCCCCGTTGCCTTGATCGGCTCAGCCCGGTCATGGCTAACGAACCTGCTCGATGGGTCCATAACCTCTTGGGATGAGCTCTGTTGACAGTTCATGGCGAACTTCAGTAGCTCCTACACGCGCCCCGGCACCGAGCTCGACCTCCAAGTCGTGTGCCAGCAACCCAAGGAAACATTGAAACCATTCATCCAACGCTTCTCCCAGGTATGCAACTCCATCCCCAACATCTTGAATGCTTTTGTCATAGTAGCATTCCGGCAGGGAGTGCATGACTGGAAGATGCTTGAGAAGCTAGCCACGCACGACGTGCAAGATGTCTTCGAGCTCTTCTCCATCGCCGACCGGTGCGCCTGGGCGGCGGAGGGCCGTGACTGGCACACCCAGGCCGCCTCCAGAGTGGGCGGAGTTGGCCAGACCGGCGAAGGTGCCGCTACCTCGGTAGCGGCAAAAAGAAGAACAAGAATCGGGGCAGCGGCCAGAACAAGCCGCTGCATGGGTCACCCGTCGCTGCAGCAGCGATCGTTGGAGGGGGAAGACCCCCACGCTTCAACACGCGCCCACATCAGCCACCTGCAGCTGATGACGATGTCGAGCCCCGCCCGATACACAAGACTCGCGACCACACTGCGAGCGAGTGCAGAGAGATCAAGAGATGTGCCGAGAGATACCAAGAGCGGGCGCAGCAACAACAGCGTACCGATGGCACCCCCTTCTGCCAGCGGGAGGGAAAGTAGAAGGTCGACCCCAAAGTCGACGATGATGAGGAGATGGAGTACCAGAAGCAGGGAAAGACCATTGAGGTGGTCCACCAAGACGAGGACTCTGACGCTAGCAGCGACCACGAGCGTCGCAAGACTCTCCATGTCATATTCGTGGGGTCTTGGGATCCCTCGTCCCGGAATGCAGCCAAGACCGTGCGCCGAGTAGTGGCTTGGATAGCCCCTGCTCCTGCTCCGGCGCAGCACCACAAGTGGAAGGAGCTGCCAATCAGCTTCGACGCCTCTGACTGCCCCAAGAGCATGGCGGGAGCCGGGATCCTGCCTCTCCTGGTCGCCCCACCATTTCCAACGTCAAGATCCATTTTGTCTTGATAGATGGCGGGGCTAGCCTCAACCTCATCAGCCGTGCTGCTTTCGACCAGCTACAGATCCCGATGTCGAAGCTCACCCCTCGAGGCCATTCTCGAGGGTGGGACCAGGTAAAATCATCCTGTAAGGCAACATCAACCTCCGGGTGACCTTTGGGACACCCGACAACTACAGGACTGAGAGCATCCTGTTTGACATCGCAGACGTCAGCCTCCCCTTCAACACCATCATCGACAGGCTAACCCTGTACCGATTCATGGCCATAGCCCACTACGGCTACCTTGTCCTGAAGATGTCGACCCCCTCTGGCGTCCTCAGGATCTGCGGGGACCGCACCGCTGTGGTGTTAGCCTTGCAGAAGCTCCAAGCCCTCATAGCAGACCCATCACCAGCCGAGGATGGTGCTGGGCTGAGTCAGCCTCCGCCGAGCTCGCTCCAACGTGGCTCACCAGCAGTACCCCGTCTGCAGCCTCCAGACAGCACTGACACTCCCATCAAAGCTGTCAAGATCAGTTCTAGCTCTGTTGAGACCCTTCGCAAGGCGGGGGGCCAAGTCATAATTAGGAACGCCTGCTCAACGCCCCATCGATAGCCATCGACGACAAGTTGCCCAACAACCGTCACAGCTACCATAGGAGCTTTGGGCACCCTATATATATTAGCTTAATAGGACAGTGTGAAGGTGTTCATAGTGTCTAGGAGCAGCATTTGGGACAACCAAGCTCTAGGAGGGTCAGGTCCAAAGTGCACAGTCAGCTTAGCTTGGTCCTAAACCCTAAGCCTGTGCGTCCTGCCTCCCTCGGCACCCGAAAGAAGGCAGTTGCCCTATTTTGTAAAAGTCTGACTCCTCCTATGAATATCGATATAAAAGAATCACTGCCTTACTTCATGTTTCCATAAACAATGTTCATTTAAATTATGCGCTAATTTTATGATCAACCATGCTAGACTTGTTTACTGTATATTCCCTTCATATACACAGTTGTACACTTTGTATCTCTCGCCCTTGCTAGAGTTGTGCAATCCTACAGCAGGCAGGCTTGCTTGAGGTAGCTACGATGTGAGAAGGGCTCTCAAGGCTGCCCTCATCCTTGGAGTTATCTAAAGCTGGATGGCCTCCCAGGAAAGGCCTAGGCCAAGTCAAATGTCTAGTATGTGTGAACTGCTTAGCCTGGTCCTGTACCCTAAGCACACACATCCTACCCCTCAGTGTTGTGGCTCAGTACTAGGGGCCAGAAGGACCACACCCGAAGGACGGCAGGAGCTGATACCCTAAGCACTAAAGAATTGAATTACCCAAGCCTCGTGTGTCAACTCAGGATAGTAAGACATGAAAAAGCTAAGGAAGAGAGAGGTAAAACCGGCAAGCAAACTAGTTCATCTTTTAATATGTGCAGGACAGCCAACTCCGACATCACCCAAGGGGCCTGCCATCGATGTTTTAGCATGTTGACGATAGCAACAAGCGCTGATAAGTGAGTAAACTCTCCTGCCCCGCTCTTGTTGCTAACAGGGTTCTCTTGTGATAGCTTGTACACCAATGGCCTGCTGCTGACATGTCTACAACGATGGTGGGCGACGTTGGAGCATCCAGCACCGCCACCTCCCAGGGGGCCTGCCATCGATGAATCTACAATGATGGTGGGCGATGTCGGAGCAGTCAGCTCTGACACCACCCAAGGGGACTGCCGTCGACGAATCTACAACGATGGTGGATGTCGCTGGAGCATCCAGCTTTAGCACCTCCTAGGAGGCCCGCCGTTGATGTCTCTGCGACAATGGTGGGCGACGCTGGAGCATCCAGCTCCGGCACCATCCAAGGGGCCTGCCGTCGACGTCCTAGCATGTTGATGACAGCAACAAGCACTGATAAGTGAGTAATCTCTCCTGCCCCACTCTTGTTGCTAATAGGGTTCTCTTGTGATAGCCTGTACACTAGGGGCCTGCTGTCGACGTTTCTACGACGATGGTGGACGACACCAGAGCATCCAGCTCCAGCACCTCCGAGGGGCCTGTCATTGACGTCTCTACGATAATGGTGGGTGACTCTGGAGCATCTAGCTCTGGCACCACCCAAGGGGCCTGTCGTGGACGTCCCAACATGTTGATGACAGCAACAAGCGCTGATAAGTGAGTAAACTCTCCTGCCCCGCTCTTGTTGCTAACAGGGTTCTCTTGTGATAGCCTGTACCTATATACCAGGGGCTTACTGTCAACATCTCTACGACGATGGTGGGAGACGCCAGAGCATCCAACTCTGGTACCTCCCAGGGGGCCTGCCGCCGACGAATCTACGATGATGGTGGGCGACGTTGCAACAGTCAGCTCCGGCACCACCCAAAGGGCCTGCCATCAACGAATCTACGATGATGGTGGACGACGCCAGAGCATCCAGCTCTGGCACCTCCCAGGGGGCCCGCCGTAGATGTCTCTGCGACAATGGTGGGCGATGTTGGAGCATCCAGCTTCGGCAACTTCTAAGGGGCCTACCTTTGAGGAATCTGTGATGATGGTGGGCGACGCTGGAGCAGTCAGCTCCGGCACCATCCAAGGGGCTTCCCATCCACGAATCTACGACGATGGTGGATGATGCTGGAGCATCCAGCTCTAGCTCCTCCCAAGGGGCCCGCCGTTGACGTCTCTGTGACAATGGTGGGTGACGCTGGAGCATCCAGCTCCGACACCACCTAAGGGGCCTGCCATCGATGTCCCAGTATGTTGATGACAGCAACAAGAGTTGATAAGTGAGTAAACTCTTCTGCCCCTCTCTTATTGCTAACAGGGTTCTCTTGTGGTATCCTGTACACCAGGGGCCTGCCGTGAGCGTACTACAGATCGGTGGTAGACGACGCTGGAGCATCCAGCTCCAACACCTCCCAGATGGCCCACCATCAACGAATCTATGACGATGGTGGGCGACATCGGAGCATCCAGCTTCGGCACCACCCAAGGGGCCTGCCTTCAATGAATCTGCGACGATGGTGGGCGACGCCAGAGCATCCAGCTCTAGCACCACCCAAGGGGCCTGTCGTCGATGTCTTTGTGACAATAGTGGGCGACGCTGGAGCAGCTAGCTCTGACACCACCCAAGGGGCCTGCTATCGACGTCAACACTCAGACAAAGCTCAGCGCCTCTAGAAGGGCCAAACCGAGGCCAACCACTCATGCTCCCCCAATCTGCTGGGGGCCAGTCGAAGACATCCTCAAGTGGTAGGAGTTCCATGCAACCTGACCACACCAACCAAGGGGCCTCTTAGGGGGATCCACATGCAGGACGTCAACTAAAGAAACAATTGTGCAAGCGTTGGTTCCTCAAAAGCTAACGACATCAAGGAAAGCTCTTCAAGACCTTACGCAACTAAGGACTTGGGGTAACAAGTTGAAAAGCACAAAACAAGCCAAACAAATACAAAATCAAATTCATTGAAGAATATTTACAAAGGGGCGACCCTCGGATACAAAGACAGACTGCCAGCCTCAATCGCTAGCAAATTGCACGACGACATGTTTGGCGGCATTCTTGACCTTTGCCGCTGCCACTTCCTCGCGCTCTTCAATGGGACCCTCGAAAACTGGCTCTAGTGGTAGATCAGGGTACCGACTCCGGTAACACACCAAGACATGGGACGCCACTGTCTTCGCCATCGCCCTACCCTCGGCTTCCACACGCTGAGCCAGCTGATGCTCCTGCAGATCGAGTTCTAAGGCACGGCGCTCCGCCGTGTGCTCCCGGGATTGGACGTCAAGATTATGCAGATGGAGTTTTTGACGCTCAGCTGAGTGCTGCGCCCGATCACGCGCCAAGTTGCTCTCCCAGAGCTCAAGGTCTTCAAGGCGGGACTGCAGCCTGTCCTGATCTGCCTCAGTCCAAGCCATCATCACCTGGGCGGCCACCTCTTGTTCGGCGACAGCAGCCTCCCACTCGGCAACAGTATATTCGTGGTGACACAGTGCCTATCGACCCTCTTCAAGGGCACGCAGGCAGGTGTCAGTTGTGTTGTTGGCTAGCTTGGCTTTGGCTAGAATCTTCTAAGACATTGCGTCCATGGCCTTCGCTAAGCGGTGCCTCAGCTCCAGCTCCATACTCTCCTTCTGGTACTTTGCCTTCGCCTCGGCGATTCTGGACCTCAGAAGGTCCTCCCAGCCTTGGAGGTGCTTGCCCTCAGCATGTAGCTTCTCCCACTCCGCGGCAAGAGCTCCCTCCGCCCGGTGAAGGTTGAATTGCACCAGGAGGATACTGGACTGCGTCGAGTCCATGATGTCAGAGAGGTGCTCTGGCTGCATCGAGGTTATGGAAGGATGCCCGGCGATCATCTCGGGGATCTCTTCCTCCCGTGGCGGTGAAGGTGAGGCCACCAGTACCGGGGACCTTGTCCCCTGAGACAGAGCAAGAGTTGTGGTGCTACTCGAAGCATCAGCGTCACTATCGGCCAAGGAGCTGCCTGCCGGATCACCAGCAGCGGAGGCCAAGCCCTCATCCCCCTGAGCCGACTCCGACATTGCCTCTGGCGCAACAGCCGAAGGTGCCCACGACACAACAGCTGGAGATGCTTCACTACCCACGCAGGGTACGAATGCCGGAGCAACACTATCCTGAACAAGCTTGGCAGTCTGCTCCGTCGGTACAGCCGTAGCCTCCTAGGCTGACTTCGCGGCGCTCCGGGACACTAACCCCGACGGTAGAGGCGTCACAACAGCTGACGTAGAACTGCAGGTCAAAATCAGAGTCTACCCAAGATAGAAGAACAGGCGAGATAACAAAGTAAGCATTGGTAAGAATGCCTTACCGACGTCCCCGAAAGCTCCAGCGGGCCTCCACCTTCGGTGGCCTCGAAGCTGCGGGTCCTGACGATGGTGTGGCAGGCGAGGTCATCCCAGCCTGGCCTCCACTGAAATCACCGGCGACGCCGCCACCCTACATCGGTGTATCTCCACTGACTCCAACGAAGCCACTTCTGGAGCCTCCTCTAGAGCCGCCGTCGACGTCAGCCCGAGGCCTCTTGGCCTGAGGCTCCGTAGGCGTAACGCTCCCGGAGCGCCCTGTGGCACCTTGGACTGTGCTGGCAGCAGGGATTCTGGATAGTGTGCCGATCACAGACGTTGGCAAAGCCACCACTTGATGGACTAAGCCCCCCCCCCCCCCTCCGAAGAACCGCCGACACCTAATGCTGAGGAGGGGCACGCCAGGGGACGTTGACTTGGAGCGAAGCCACCTGCGACGGTGCCTTCAGTTGTGACCGAGGGCATTTCTCCTTCACAACCTCAACCACTGGAGACTTCCCCTTCCTGATGTCAGGGACCAGCGCTTTCCCCTTCTCGGCGTCAGCGACCGGCGCCTTGCTTCTCCCACCATCGGAGCGCGCGTCCTCCACCCTTGATGCCTCGGAGCCTGGGGCAGGTGTAGACTCCACTGGCGAGTCGACGATGGCGAACCCATGGTCCGCATCGCCAACCTACCGCATCACAGGACTGAGCGGGTCCAGGTTCGACATCTCCCTAAGGATATTCATTCGAAGGTTCCGATCTGAGCAAAGTGGTGGACTGTTCCCCGGAAGGTTGAAGGCGTCGGAAGTCAGCGGGCCTTTGCACGCCTTGGACATTGTGTTGAGCACCTCTTGTGGGGCTGTCTCTGTGTCGCGACCCCGGTGGTGCTGTGTCCTGTCCTATGGCCCGAAGTAAAGCCATGCAAGGCGGCTGCGATACTGGAGGGGAGCAAAGCGTTGACGAACGAAGTCCACCATCACCATCAGCTCTGACAAGCCATGATCCGACAAGAATTGGATCCTCTCCATCACCGGGGTGTATTCCTGTTCCAACTCCAAGCACTCCTCTCAGGTCTTCGTCTAGAATATCGACCAACAGGTGGGCATGACCATGCAATCATGGGCAATGACCTGTATGATCACCCAATCGCTCCTTCAGTCGGCCCACTTCACTGTTAAGAGAAGGGTGATGTACTTGAAGGGCTGTTGGCCCGATGCTGGAAGTAGTAGCCGCCGAGGAAGCTTGTCTTTCTCCTCTTTGCGGTCCTCCTCAGCACAAAGAACTGTCGAAACACCAGCACGGACGGGTGCACCCCGACAAACATCTCGCAGAAGTGCGAGAACACCACTGTCACCACTAGAGAGTTCGGCGACAAGTGGTGAAGCTGGAGCCCGAGGACCTCCAGGAGCATCATCACCAAGAAGGAGGAAACGGGAGGAACGAACCAGAATACACGTATGCCTGGAAGAAGACGATCTCTTTCTCCCCCAACTTCAGAGGCAGGATGCCCGGGGGGATCAGATCCTGCTGCACCTCATCCTCCCAGCTGAACAGCCGCCTCATAGGCGCTACGTCAACTATGCGAGAAGGAAGCAAGGCTGAGTCCATTGGGAGAGGAGTCGAGAACCTCGAAGGTGGGGAGAGAGTAGGTGAACAAGGAGGAAGACAAAGGCTCGAACGTTGGGGTGTGCGTAAGGAAGAACCACCTTTGCCCACAAAGGTTTCCTTTTAACACCTCGTTAGGCGTTTGAGCGCACCGAGCAAATTTCTTGGGGTCAAAACCCACTACTCAACCCATAGTGTCCCTAACGGCGGGGCTCAGGTCCCCTGTCAGAGAGATCGGCCCGAAGGGGCATCGACCCGAGAAGGCAATCTGGCGGTTCCCATAAAGGCGGGAGTGGAAGGAGTAGATGTGCAACAACTGCATTGGGAACCGTCGCAGTAAAGAAGCTGCATCAAGCAAAGATCCCATCACCACGAGCCCTCGACCAGAGAGGGACACGTGGCCACGATGGCAGAGGCGCACACCATTTCCGTTGATCAAGACAAAATCGAAAGACAGTGCGGGAAAGAAGGAATAAAGCTCCACCCTCGAGCTCATCGCATCCCCCCAGGGTGGACCCAGGGGCCACTGTTGGTACCCGACATACCGGGTACCCCCGCGCACAGGCTAAAGCCGCCTAGGTGCTCTGCCCCTAGCCAAGGCGGGGTCCAAGGTCGCCACGTGTACAAGAAGGACCGAACACCTCTACCTGATATACGGGGTCCAGAGTAACCACATGAACCTCAAGGAGTATCAAGCTCACCCTTAGGGACTAGCTCCAAAGCGGCCACGTGTCCAGCAGGACGAGATCCCGCTCCCCCCATGGGGGTGGGCTCCGAAGCTGCCACATGGCTAGAGACGACAGACAGGCCACCTCACCGAAGAGGCGGGCTCGGCTCTGCCACGTGTCCAGCGGCCCTAGAGCCCCCGCTCTACTCAGGAGCAGGCCCTGAAGCTCCCGCATGGTCAGCGGGTCGGGACCCGACCTCCCCAGAAGAGGCCAGCTCCCGAGCTGTTACATACCCTACAACTTGCCCTGGGCGGTGGGTTGCGGGAGTTAAGAAGGAGGTGCGCTTTGCCCAGATCAGGCATTGAAGGATCGCGTCTTCCCCGGGCGCGTGACGTGATGCACGCCTACTGTGAGGTACCGCTGCGCCAAATCGCATCACAGTGAAGGCGCAACAGGCCTACCCCACTCTGCCACGTGGGTAGCTTACGGCGCCGGGGACAGATGGATGGGAGATTCCCTGCCATCATCAACGACTACGCATGGGCAACTGGCGACGGAGGCAGCAAGACAGCAAGACTTCAAGCCGCGGTCAGAGGAAGCTTACGTGGGAATCCTTAGATCTTTAGGATAAGATCTCCCCGGGGCCACATCTCGGGCCCCGAACCCCACTTGTAAGGCGTCTGGTCTTGTCTATAAAAGTACTAGACCGCCAGTGTTACAAAGGATCCACGATTGAACATCCAATCCCCAACTTACGCACACACACACACACACACACCAGCAATGCAACCCCACTGTGGAGTAGAATGTTATGCTCTTGAGGCCCGAACCACGTAAAAACCACCATCTCATACTCTCATACGCGCGACCACTAGATTGAGAACTAAGCCCTGCCGATCAAGAACCTCTGTGGGCTGCTCCTTAGCAGATCCGGGGAAGTGTCGCTTTAACACTTCGACAAGTATGCTTTTCAATATCCCCTCCGCGGACAGTCTAAGAGGCAAAACAAGATTGGGTCCCAATGCTGAGCAAGTAGTTTGAGAAAGGGCATGACAAGCACTGTCAATGAAAGGATACTACCATCTAGCAAAGTCTAAAGGATACTACCATCAAGCAAAGTCTTATCATCTTTGGTTTAATTCAAACTGTAACTTATTTGAAAACTCCAATAGTAATGTGAGCCATTCTTCCCTAATCTTTCCACTTGTCGAGTGTGCTAGTTGGCGAGCTCATGTCCATTTTTGACAGATCAGAAGGTTATCAGTTCCCAACATATTTACTTTTTAATTTTTACTGTTTGTGATAGTGTACTCTTGCATCAACAGTTTTTTCTATCCAGAGCCAACATGTGCAGGGCATCATTGATGCACACATTTAGAACAACCTTGATGCATTGACTTAATAGGCCACATTATCAGCGGTGCTGGTGGATTTTATTAGAAATTCAAATATATATATATATATATATATATATATATATATATATATATATATCCATTGCTAATGACTTCATGCTCCGATGGTCGTCCACCCCCCCTCGAGCGATGGGATATATATCATAGCGGTGGGTCTGAATTTTGTCTCATAGGAACAATAGGTCTGGGATCCAAAATGGTTGTGGGTCAAGGACACATATAACTTTTCACCCATGGGCCTCCATAGGACCAAAACTCAGGCAAAAATATAGATTCGGCCAACCCAACAATCCACTTTCCAACCTATACTCCGCTCCGCACCCAAATCCTAATTTTCACCCTTCCATTCCACCTCCGTCACCCCGATCTCGGCCGCCTGCACTTCCAGATCAGCTAACTCCTTAGTCTCCACGGTGCTGCCCGTTCTTGTCATCCCCTCCTTCCACGATTGACCCTATCAATTCCTCCCACCAAGAGTCCATGGTCGACAACACTGACCATCGCCCCCTCCCTACAGATTTAATGGTTGATACCACCACTACCACTCCCCTCTCTTCACTATCTAAACCGCCAAACCACTAACTGTACAATAGCCATCGTAGGCTCCAATGTGGAGTCGGGGTCTGCTAGTGAACGGGATGGGGAAATAACTTTGCTCAATATGCAGCACGGGGATAGAGGGAGTCGGGGACATACACTTTAAAGGAAAGGGTTATGTAGTCCTTTTGACCCTGCCCTTCCTTGATGTCAGGCTGGGTATAGATCTGTTGTTGTTCTTCTCCTTTTGGTTGCAACATGGTTTGTTGTTTATCTCATGTGATTCTTTTTTTCTTTTCATTCAATTGTTTCCTATTAGTGGCATGTTTCATAGGTGTAGATATGATATCGTTCATCATAGTTGGCATGATTTTGACCATTAATTTATTTCATGTTCACGATTTCCCTTATCCTCGTAGGGTTTGGGGCCAGGTGGCTAGAATGATTTTGTTTTGGTATTATGATTTCTTAATTTATTAAGATTTTCCAGTTGCTTGAGTTATGTTTTGTTAGAAATTCTTTAATCATGATCCTTGCTGAATTCTTTTACTTTAATGCGCTCTTGGTCATGTTTGGTGAAGAGGATTAACACTTCTAAAAATTTTGATTGCACCATTATGTGTATGATTGACACCTCAAACTTGAGAGGATTTTTTGCAGCTTTGGGCATGGTAATGGAGGTGGTTGCTTCTCATACAAGGAGAGGAGGAGGGAGGAACCTACAAGCAAGCAAGAAAAACCACATGACCATGAACCACCACTTGGCACTGGAGGAGAAGAAGAAAGAGTCGACCACATTAGTTGCCTCCCCAATGCCATCCTTCGTGAGATCATATCCCTCCTCCCTACCAAGCATGGTGCTCGCACCCAAACCCTCGCCCTTTGATGGCGTGATCTCTGGCTTTCCACCCTACTCAACCTTGATTTTATCGGTCTCTATGGTGACAATTGGGTGTCCCTCTCTTTTCTAATCTCCAAAATCCTTGATGATCATCTGGGGTCTGTCCGACGATTCTCTATCCCCATGGTCTACCTCATTGCCTTCCCTAAAACAGTTGATTCTTGGCTCAGATCGCTAGTTGTCGACAATCTTCATGACCTTGAGTTCAATGATGAGGTTTTCAGGATGACACCTTTGGTATCCCTTCCTACACCCACATTCCGATTCTCAGCAACACTCCAAGTAGTCACTATTAGAAGATGTAACATTAAAATTGAGTTGGAATCCCTTCATTTCCCCCAACTCAAGCATCTTGGAATTGAAGGTGTTCATATTTGTAGGATCGAAGAGCATGCGTAAAGCTACCAGAGGGAGGGGGTGAATGGTAGATTAAAACTTTTTAGTGGAAGCAACAAAAAACCCCTCAACAGAAAAACGATCTATTAAAGAAATCATGTGTGCGACTAATCTAAAGGTGATCAATTGTAACTAAATAAGTATAGATTGTGGAGAATCAAGTAACGAAGACGTCACAATAAGAATCATGAAAATATGTCGATAAAAACTCAAATTACGATTGAAATATCAAACAAAGGTCAATCTGTTTTACCCAAGAAAAACTGTTCTGGAATACTGCAAAGAAACTCGTGTAGTTCATAAACCACAAATCCAATGACCGTGAAATTTCCAAAGATAATAGAAAATCAAGTTGTGAAGACAACCCAAACCTAACTACGAATTTTATTCAATAGAACACAAGAGGAACATCCCAAAAGTCATCTACCACGAGCTTTGGCCTCCCTTGCTTTTATAACCAGCCCTTAGGCCAACCCAAACCTAACTAGGACTCTAATCCTACTCAATTCACGAATCTAAACTTTCCATAACTGCTCAAGACTCTTCTATACGCACATAGAAGCAATCTTAAGACTTTCAAACACCATAGGAACGTATCCCACATTCCTAAAAACAACCTAACTTCGTGTCCCACATAAAAACTATCATAACCAACTCGATACTTTCCATATCCGAGCCAAAACCCGACTCTGCCGCAGCCAGAGTCATCATCCCATACGATTGGATTCTTCCAACCAGAACTTTTCCTTCCATAACCCGTCTTCGGAACCATGTTGCCACGTCATGCACCGCATGCATACGTGCGAGCACCTTCATTCGACATCCAACTTCCTTCATATGCACTGCCCTTGATTCAATCACTCTGCGTGACCTCCTGATCACCTCAACCACAATTCCTCCCGAACTTGGTTGTTGGAATCTCATCTCCTCCCCGAGACTAGTCCAATGGATCCCGTCACCAGCCATGTCTTGAACTCAAGCAACACCTTCACATGAATAAACAATACTTTCGAGCACAAGTCATCAACTTGACTCTCGTTAGTTCCGAAACCACAACACCTTACGTGAGCACCTCACATAAGCATGTTGCAAACCATAGAAAATTAATAACAGCAATAACCATCAAAACACACCAAAAACTTATTAAAAGAATACTAATCAAACTTTCCATAATCCAAAAAAAGTTCGAAACATTGCAAATTAAAAGCAGAACCACTGCGATCAAGCTCTGAACCTTGCAAAAGCTAACCGGAGCTTGAGCTGGAGCTTAGTAAAGCTAGTCAGACCTAGCGCCAGAGCTTACCTAAACTAGTCAGGCCTAGCGCTGGAGCTAGCAAAAACAAGTCAAAGCTTAACAAAGACATGCCGGAGCTAAAGACAAAGCTCACCGGAGTTACCCAAAAACAAGTCAGACCTATCGTCGGACCTTGCGGGAACTCGGACCTAGAGTCGGACCTTGATGATAAAGGTGTTGTGGTAGTATTCAAAACTTTTATCACCATAGCCAATGTATTCAACACACATAGGTCTCACAATCTCCCCCTTGATGAATGCATTGGCAACACCACTTCAAATCCGAACATTGGCTTATTCACATAAAAAGTCTTAAAAACAATTTCTCCCCTTTTTGAAAATCAAATGCGATAGAAATAAATTCCCCCCTATACTTATTTCTCCCCCTTGCATACTTCTCCCCCTTTGACAATGTATTCAACAAGGTATAAAAGAGAAATTTTAATTTGTTATGAGCACATTATGACATATACATATAAAACAAATCTCATCCAAGTCATACTATCAAGTAACTTACACTATCACAACAATGAGATACATAAAGTAGAGTAAGCCATGCTAGAGATCAAGTGTAATTTTCAATTTAAGCAAGTCATAATCCCACAAACTTAACTATTTTAAGACCTGAAAGCATGTCACTTGTTGCTGCAATTTTTAAGCACAAATTTTGATCATATGAAATTTATAAGAGATTATATGTGCATCTGCCTTATTCTAACTAACGAAGCCAAGCCTATATCATTTGACAATCAGAATCTTAAGGACATGGTTTTATTCATACACAACTTCTTCCAAGTTCATATCTAAGTGCAATGATAAGCCATCTCAAAAGAAGAAGTGTGATGCATGCATATTCTCTTGATCTTTTCTCAATTTTTCATTTGAACATAAAAGCTCAACATGTGGATAATTGATTGATTAATTTTTCATTATTAAAAGCACTTGTGAGCATGCAACAAGTTTAGAACAACAAGAAAGTTCGATCATGACCAAATTTAGTATAAGTAATTATTCCAATTAGTAGTCATAGCAAAAACTACAAAATGTATAACATGAGTAATTTACTAAGAACTTTCAGCATGTAAAAGGAATCACAAAGTCATATATGTATGAAATACTATGCTCATATTATTTTAAGTTCAGATTCACAGATAGACTTCCCAAGTTTCAAAACTCCCCCTCAATTTAATCCATGAGGATGCATAACCCCTATTTCACTACAAATTAACAAAAATGAGTGAAATCCAAAGCTTTTGTAAAAATGTCAGCAATTGTTGTTCGGTATCTACATGGTGAAGCACAATGTTTCATTTTTCAACATTATCACGGAGAAAGTGATACCTAATGTCAATGTGCTTAGTTCTAGAATGTTGCACGGGGTTTTTAGCAATGCAAATGGCACTAGTGTTATCACAAAATAATGGAACACTATCTAGATCAACCCCATAGTCCTTAAGTGTTTGAAAATCCAAAGAATTTGTGAGCAAGCACTAGCAGCAGTTACATATTCAGATTCGGCTGTGGATTATGCAACTGAATTTTGTTTTCAATAGGACCAAGCAACAATAGAATTACAAAGAAAATGACAAGAACCGGAAGTACTTTTCCTATCAATCCTACAACCCCCAAAATCAGCATCCGAAAAAGCTTTCAAAGTAACGGTTGAGGAAGAAGGATTAAAAATGCCAAATTCTTGAGTTCCATGTAAGTACTTGAGAAACCTTTTAACGGCTTGACGATGTGAAGCACGTGGGGAAGTTTGAAACCATGCACAAAGACATTCGCTGAATTGTATGTCCGGTCTTGATGCCGTGAGGTACAAAAGTGATCCGATCATGCTTCTATATTCTTTTTGATCCGCGGGTTCACCATCTTCATCAAGTTCAAGTGTTGATGTTGTTCCCATTGGTGTCTGAAGAGGCTTGCTTTTTTCCTTGTTGAAGCGCTTGAGAAGGTCCCTTGTATACTTCATTTGATGCACAAAGGTACCTTCCTCGGTTTGTTGGATCTTGTAACTCGTTCATGCAAGCTTCCAATTATCTGTTGCGCGGGATGATTCTTGTAAATCTGTAAGGGAACAGATGTCTCACAAGCTTCTTCTTCATCAGGTTTATCGCAAATTGATGAGCTTGTGGCTTGTGGACGATCAGGACCAATAGAGATGGTAGTCAGAGCTTTTCAAAATTCAGAGCTGGACATGTGTCAGCTTCGAAACTATCAAGCAATATCACCAAATCTTCTTCTTCAAAAATACCCTCCCCCTAATGATATGGATCCCGACCTATAATGTTTGAGCTAGTACCTGGGCTAGCTTCATCAAAAGACACCTCAGAAGTCTCCACAATTTTGTTAGTATCAAGTAAAAGCACACGGTAGCCTCTAGTATGAGATGGATAACCAAGAAACATGTCATCAATGGATCTAGGTTCAAATTTATCAAGATTAACATGTTTCCTAACAAAGCATTTGCATCCAAAGACCCGAAAATGTGTAACACTAGGCCTATGTCCAAACCATAGCTCATATGGTGTTTTTCCTAGCTTAGCACGCAAGAAAACACGATTTGAGACATAACAAGCGGTTGCAATTGCATCAACCCAAAATTTCCTAGGAGTTTGATATTCATCAAGCATAGTCCTAGCCATCTCAACTAAGATTTTGTTCTTTCTTTCTACAACACCATTTTGTTGAGGTACATATGGTGAAGAAAATTGATGATCTATTCCATTTTCAGCACAAAAGTGATCAAAAGATTGATTTTTAAATTCGGTTCCATTATCACTTCTAATTGCTTTTAAAGATCCTGGGTGATCAATTGATAATATAAGAAATAAAGTTCTAAAGTGACTAAAAGCTTCATTCTTAGATGCCATAAAGTAAACCTAAGAGTATCTAGAAAAATCATCAACAATCACAAGAACATACCATTTACCTCCAAAGGATTGAAAACGTGAAGGTCCTACGGTGTCAAGGTGCAAAAGTTGACCCAGTTCAGTTGTCATGATCATTGTGAGAGGAGTATGTGAACCTGCAACCGTCTTAGCATGTCTACAAGAAGAGCACACAATTTCTTTGTCCCTTTAAGCTTAGGCAGCCCATGTATGCGATCAAGACTACTAACACGCGTTAGATGATCAAAGCCTACGTGACCAAGTCTACGATGCCAAAAATATAAGTCCTTTGAATCATTAGCAAATAGACACCTATGCTTAGAGGAAGACATATAAAAATCAGCTTTAAAAACTCCTCCAAACTGAGACATGTTAAAAATAAGCTCACTATATGAATTTACAACTTTGCAACAATTTTTAGTGAAAATAATTTCCAGATTTTCATCTAACAGTTGTGAAACAGAAAGCAAGTTGTATTTCAAATTTTTAACAAGTGCCACATCCTTCAAAGTGTAGTGATTGTTTACTCTAACCGAACCCTTGGCAATTATCGGAGTTGAAGAATTATCGGCAAAACTAACATTCTCTACATGTGACACAAAAGAGAGGGAGGAGAACCATTCTTTGTTATCGGTCATGTGGAATGAGCAACCTGAATCCACAATCCAAATGTTCTCCTTCCTCAAGCGTGTAACCTACATAGAAGAAAAATACGTCGATGACTCAATACTGGGGTTAGTCAAAAGGCATTTAGGAATCCTGTACCGAGTCACACGACGTGCAACAGGAAAAACACGTGAAAGCTGAAACAAACTGCAGGTTTATGAGTCAAAGTTTGAGATTTTTTGTTCTTAACTACTGACCTATAAGGTGTTACTTGTGTAGCACAAAAATCAGTAGCTCTGGAGGCAAAAAAAGAAGGTCCGGAGGTAAACTTTGAATGTTTTGACTCATAACAGCAGGTTGCATGTTCCTGACATTCGATTTAGTATGTGCAACAAATTTTGCATGAGAGTTATAATATCTAGCTTGGATTCTTTCCTTTTTGTGTTGTTTAGCTAGTCTATGACAAAAATCTATGACATCACTATCTCTACCACAATAGGTACAATGAAATTTAACTTTGTGTTCATGTCTAGATGAGCATGCAGTATGTTTATTTGAACCCGAACATGACAACACTTCTGCAGATTTGAAAACCACCTCTTTTGGTTTAGGAACTGTTTTAATCAAACCACTTCCTAATGACTTTACAATTTTAGGTGGATGTTCTTTAGCATGAGCATGAGAATCAAAACCTAAACCATTTTTATCATTGCAATATTTGGATGAATTCAATAGCAAGTTTAGATTTTTGTTCCCAACACAAAACTGCTCTAGTGTTCTATTCATGTCATCAAGTTTCTTAGACAATTCTAGGCAGTTTTCATACGAAGTTTTTCCTTTTAATTTGCAATTAGAACAATATTTAACTTCATGATAACATACATCATTGTTTCAAACATAAATCTCATTCATAGCATCTTGCAGTTTCTTATCAAGATCATCACAAATAGAACAATGCAAATCAATTGTAGAACAAGAAGCATCTTTTATGTTTCCAATATTAAGTGCAGCAAGATTTTGGTTTTTTCAATTTCAAGTTCAAGTCTATCAAGTGTGGAGGTATGTGCACTTCTTAGGGAGGACAATTGTTCATATATTAAGTCACATGAGGGACATGCATCATCACTATGAATCAAAGTTTTTAAACGGTTGATTTCAGACTCTAGTGATTCAATTTTAGTAGCATTATCCCTAAGCTTTTTTCCCTTCACTTGACAATAATAGTTGCAAAAGAAATTGCATCACACATTTCATTACAGGTAGAACATACCTCATCATCATCACTGTTGTGTTCTGCATCCTCCTGACTTGATCTTGATCTTGTTTTGCTCGCCATGAAGCATAAGTTCGCCAGATCGTCATCATCTTCATCACTTCCAATGTCTACATCACTTGAACTGAGCTCTTGAACTGATCTCTTGAATAAGCTATGGAACCCTTCTTTTTCTTGTTGGAGTTTCCAGAGGTGGTCTTGACCTTGTCCTGCTTCTCTTCATGGGCAGTAGGACCTGAAAGGTTAGGGCATTTTGTACAAAACTGTCCTGTCTTACCACATTCAAAGCATCGTTGTGGTCCGAAGCTTCCTCTCCTTCTAGTTCTCACATTTTGCAATGCTTTTGAGAACCGAGTAGAGATGAGTGCTAGCTCCTCTTCTAGAAATTCTTCAATCTGTTCGAGGGTTAGTGAAGACAGCAAAGCAAGAGTATTGCAAGATGATGATTGGCCGGAGCTAGGCATATCACGTTGTGAAATGAATGCAATAGACTTATTTGGATTTTTTTGTGATAAAATGTCAATTTCATGAGTTTTTAGTTTAGAGTAAAGCACATCTAAAGTAAGAGTACTCAGGACAATTGATTCACGAATGGATGTTACTTTAATCTCCCATATTGTCATGTCTAATGCACTAAGGATTTGCCTAGCATTCTCAGCATCAGAAAAGTTTACATTGACACTACGTAGATTACTGAGAATTTTGTTAAATTGGGCAAAAAATTGATCGATGGACTCACAAGGTTGCATATCGAAGCAGATGTATTCCTTTTTGAACATATATTGTTTTACCTCCTTTATTGTGTTGTAGCCTTCGTGATAATCACAAAGAGCTCTCCAAACATCGTATGCTGGTCGGAGGTGCGCGACACGATCAAAGTCGCTTTGAGTGAGTCCCTGAATGATCAAGTTGCGGGTTTTGTTGTTGTTATCAACGTCCCTTAGATTCGTAGCCGTAACTTGATCATTTGGTGGCACTACATAAGGTTTGTATACCCTTTCCCATATCGCGAAGCCTTGCGCCTGGATGAAAGCCTCCATGTGTGCCTTCCAAACCTGAAAAGCAATACCACTAAACACACAAGGTTTGACAGAGTATTTCTCCATGATGATTAGTCAAAACATGTGCAAATCAAAGATATTAGAGCACCGTGGCTCTGATACCAATTTTAGGATCAAAGAGCATGTGTAAAGCTACCAGAGGGGAGGGGTGAATGGTAGATTAAAACTTTTCAGCGGAAGCCACAAAAAACCCCTCGCCAGAAAAACGATCTGTTAAAGAAATCATGTGTGTGACCAATCTAAAGGTGATCAGTTGTAACTAAACAAGTATATATTTTTGAGAATCAATTCACGAAGACATCACAACAAGAATCTTGAAAATTCGTCAATAAAAACTCAAGTTACGATTGAAAGATCAAACAAAGGTCAATCTGTTTTACCGAACAAAAACAGTTCTAGAATACTGCAAAGAAACAAGTGTAGTTCAGAAACCACAAAACCAATGACCGTGAAATTTCCACAGATGATAGAAAATAAAGTTGTGAAAACAACCCACAAAGAATCACATCAATCGGATCTGTAAAACTCGAGTTATGATAAAACTACTGAAGAAAGGTAGTGTTGTGCAGAAACCCGACGAGAAAGACATGACGAAAACAAGTTAGACGAACAAGGCACAAAAGATCCATTCAAATACAAATTTTATTCAATAGAACACAAGAGGAACAGCCCAAAAGTCATCTACCACGAGCTCTGGCCTCCCTTGCTTATATAACTAGCCCTTAGGCGAACCCAAACTTAACTAGGACTCTAATCCTACTCAATTCACGAATCAAAACTTTCCATAACTGCTCAAGACTCTTCTATACGCAGATAGAAGCAATATTAAGACTTCCAAACACCATAGGAATGTATCTGTATCCCACATTCCTAAAACAACCTAACTTCATGTCCCACACGAAAACTATCATAACCAACTTGATACTTTCCATATCCGAGCCAAAACCCGACTCTGCCGCACCCAGAGTCATAATCCGATACGATTGGATTCTTCCAACCAGATCTTTTACTTCCATAACTTGTCTTCGGAACCATGTTGCCATGTCATGCACCGCATGCATACGTGCTAACACCTTCCTTTGACATCCAGCTTCCTTCATATGCATTGTCCTTGATTCAATCACCCCACGTGACCTCCTGATCACCTCAACCACAGTTCCTCCCGAACTTGGTTGTTGGAACCTCATCTCCTCCATGAGACTAGTCCAATGGATCCCGTCACCAGCCATGTCTTGAACTCAAGCAACACTTGCACATGAATAAACAACCAATACTTCTGAGCACAAGTCCTCGACTTGACTATCATTAGTTCTGAAACCACAACACCTTACGTGAGCACCTCACATAAGCATGTTGCAAACCATAGCAAATTAATAACAGCAATAACCACCAAAACACACCAAAAACATAGTAAAAGAATACTAAGCAAACTTTCCATAATTCAAAAAGCAAGTTTGAAACATTGCAAATTAAAAGCAGACCACTGCGATCAAGCTCCGAACCTTGCAAAAGCTAACTGGAGCTTGAGCTGGAGCTTAGTAAAGCTAGTCGGACCTAGCGCCGAAGCTTACCTAAACTAGTTAGACCTAGTGTCGGAGCTAGCAAAAACAAGTCAAAGCTTAACAAAGACATGTCAGAGCTATCAAAGACATGCCGGAGCTAAAGACAAAGCTCACCGGAGCTACCCAAAAACAAGTCGAAACTATCGTCGGACCTTGCGGGAACTCGAACCTAGAGTCAGACTAGGATGATAAATGTGTTTTGGTAGTATTCAAAACTTTTATCGCCATAGCCAATGTATTTAGCACACATAGGTCTCACAATATTTCAGATGCTGCACCAAAGAGCTTTATTAATGGATGCTCTATTCTAAAGTGCTTGCTGCTCAAAAATGTTATGGTTTCAATCGCATCCAAATCAATTGACTAGTCTTACAAGTATCTTCATTTGTTTGACTACATCACAACCGGTGGAACTCATCATTGAGGATGCCCCTTCGCTTGAAAGGTTGCTCTTCGATGAATATGGTAACAATTACCTGCAACACACAAATTGGAGACCTTGGGAGTTCTTTCTAATCGTCGTCATCAGTTTACCAAATTAGCATTTAGTAACACGATAATTCAGGTAACTATAGTATTTTTCCGAGTTATTTTTTATCGATTTCATGTTATTTGCATTTGGAAATGGTCTAATATTGTGTTGTATGTTTTGCAAAGGATCTACACGTTCATAGCTTCACGAATGAGGTGTGTAATGTCAAGAGTTGATGAATTTTTTCCTTACATGGAAAAACTATACATCAAGGTAAAACACTCCAACAATTATTCAAAGTATTCAAGTCTATTTATCTATTGGCCCATAGTAAAATGTCGGTCCTTAAATCTGAAAGTTGTTACCTTATTTCTTGTTTAGACATCAGGTATGTCACAGAAACAGAACTTATGGCGCCAAAAGCATCATGATCTTATTAGATACCCTGACACTCATCTCGATACAATTATGTTGAAAAATTATCGAGGCACAAATTCACAAGTTAATTTTGCTACAGTCTTTATACTTAATGAAAAAACTTTGGAGTTAATGAAATTTGAGTGTGGACTCTACAAGGATGACAAGAAGTTTATCGCGGATCAATATATGTTACTTGAGCTAGACAAAAGGGCTTCGAGGGATGCTCGGTTTCATTTTACTTGTAGAGTTAACGATCTTATGCATGCCCACCATGTTAAGGATTTGTCTAAAACCAATCCCTTTGATTTTTCATGTTGTAAGCATCTATTAACAATTGTCCATTGAATGATACAACTTCTTTCTGGATGTTTTATGAAATGATATTTGTCGAAGTATGCCAACGACACTTCCCCCGTTACTACTAAAAAGTAGTCCGCAGAGGTTTGTATTTAGGCAGAGACCAAAATCAAGATCCAAGAGCAAGGTGGCACAGAGAGTTTTTCGTGGTTCAGGCCGCTTGAGTGTAATACCCTACTCCACGGGATGTGTGTTGCCTGTAAGAATACGTAAGCTGGTGGGCTAGTCTGAATGACCTGCGTGTGGATCGCTTAAAATCTACCATGCAACACAACCCCTCTATATGCCAAAGACTGGCTGTTACAGTATGCGTCGTGGCCCGGCAGGTGGCCCCAGCTGTAATAACTGCCTTATATACGATCTACAGGTGTTAAGAGGAATTAATAGTGTAATAATGTTCCTTAACAACAGCGTTACCAGTCTTGATAGTCCTTTGATCACGTGTCATTAATATGGCATTAATGATGCATTAACCAGGTCTTGTAACGGCTGATTGATAGCCCTTGAATGTCCGCGCCATTGGAGATCCCGATGTCTTTCCATTGTAGACATAAATCCGGACATGTGACACGTGGTAGCTCCAGAGCTTTCCTCTGTGGGGAGGTTGGTATGGAGCTACTAGACATGTGGTAGCTCCAGAGCTTCCCTCTGCGGGGAGGTAGGTCTAGAGCTACTATACACGTGGTAGTACCGGAGCTTGCCTATTGGGGAGGCAGGTTCGGCACCCCGAGACACATGGCAACATCGGAGCCACCCTGAGGACGAAGGCAGGTCCGGCACTGCGGGACACGTGGCAGGGCCGAAACCAACCTAAGGGGCGAGGCAGATCCGGCACTATGGAACACATGTTGCCTCCAGAAGTCTACAATACTGGAAAGTGTAACTCGATGTGTCTTCTTCTAGTACGAAGGGATATCTAGTGCAGGGTATCGACGGTGGACCCCAAGACCACCTCTAATGAGATTATGAGGTTTTTATGCTGTAGGTGGGGCCATTATCTTTACCACACTACTGCTTCAACTTTCCTCTTGAAACATGCAACCCTTCTTGATTTGGTAGGTGAGATACATGGTGCAGATCTCACGCGATTGAAGGACACTGATCCCCAATACAATTTCGATATCGGTTTCCAGTGTAATCTTTGTAGCCATGTCAGACCGCTGCCCTCGGGCTTCCAACTTCTCATCATGAGAACGATTCACTTGGTGCGGCGAAGTGGACCCGAGCCCCCTGTCATTGATGAAGTAACATTGTTGAGCGTGATCGAGGTTCGGATGCAGTTGCCATCCAAGCATTGCAGAGGCTTAATAAAGGGAGAGGTGCAGCAAGGTGAGAGAACTCTTACGCATCGATGTGTTCTTGCTCATAGAGTTCTCCGCTCGAACTCTTGCATCACACTCACTCTTTTGCTTCACTTTGCAGTGATGGAACTCAAACTCCCCCCCAGCAAGATTGTGAGCGAGAGTGATCTCACAAGAGTTCAGAAACCGATGGGCTGGCAGGGTGACTCCTTCAACAATGTTATTAGTTGCGGCAACTCCTATTCCAAAAGGAGTCCCGTGGTAACATTGTCTACTTCTCGGCGTATGCCATGGTTGGGCTTGTTCCACCAATATGATACTTCTTGATGATGCTGCTAGAGTTATATGGGCTCCATCTGCATCATGTCGGACCTCATTCGATCTTGCTGGTGGCGATCTTCATCCCCTTCCACGAGACGTGGGTGGGTGTGCCACCTTGCATTCACTATTCTGGACCTTCTTCACTCTCTGGGCGACGGGCAAAGGAAACATCTTGTTGAGGTTCTACTACTTTGTAAGGTGTAGGAATCCCCCATACAAGTACATCAAGTCCATTCCTTCTAGAAAGTGTGAGACTTGGAAGACTGACTGGGTAGTTATCCGGGTGGACCCTTATGACCGACTGGAGCTACCAGAAGTGTTCTTGACGACGGAGTCCGACTCTTGGGAGGAGCTCCCAAAGCTAACTGAAGAGTACAACCCCGTGCTATCAAGAATCCGGAACTTGGTCGATGGAGGATTGAAGTCCCTGATGGTCCTCGGCAACTTCCTGACCAACCGTTGGGCTCCACTCAAGCAGCGTGAATTTGCAGCTTGGTCATACTCCAGAGAAATGGATTTCCTCTGGATTGAGGTTGGTTGGGGAACCAACTTAGACGAGCATGCCTTGAAGTTTCATCTGTAGAAGCTGAGCAGTGGAACTCTATCAAGAGATGACCTCATACCACCAAAAGAGTTCTTGCCTCTGAATGTAGTTCCAGAGATCAGGAGGGAACTGCAAAAGATGATGCAACTGCTTGAGAACACAGGTCTTTTGACACATGAAAGGAGCACTCTGCCAGCAGGGATTATAATCCCCGGAGGTTTGGCCCCCTGCCCACATGAAGGGTTCGACTCTACACCTGTCAGCGGGAAGGGCAAGGCTCCTGCAGATCCAAGTCAGACAAAGCCTGACTCAAGTCGGGGCAGTGACAATGATCCCGTCGACACTTCCAGTCAGAAGAGGAAGTTGACGTAGACTGATGGCAACTCTATCAGATCAACTTCGATGCAAGTGGTACCACTGCCTCGCCAGACCCTCAAGTCAGTGCTGGTTGTGCCTCCAGCAACGGCAACTCCGGCTCCGATGCCCAAATCATCTTCTGATCTAGTGCCTGCAGTGGGCACTAGGTCCGACAAGTATACTCCGGTCTCGGTGATAGCGGCGGGCTCTAGTTCTGGAGTATCTTCTCGGACGACAGAGATCCCAGCTGAGGCAGCCCCGATGGCTACCACAACTCCCGGGATGAAGTCCGGAGCCTCTGCCTCACCGATGATGGTGGGTTCTGGTTTCGGCTGTCCAAGGAAGAAGTTATGTGCCGACTGGAGCGACAACGTCCCCAAGTAATGATCGACACTTAAACCCATGTTTTCTTTTCATTTTTTTTTTGCTTTTTCTTGAACTCTCTTTTCCTCTATTTCTAGAGTATCGAAAAGAGGAGGGACTACTCTGGCACCCGTCAGCATTGAGGACATAGAGACCACACCGACCGAAGTCTTCGTTGTTGATACAACTTATCCTATGGTCGTGGCGGACGACACGATAGCTTTGGCGCCAACTGTCGTTGAGATGATGTTAGTACTAGCGGCTGAAGAAGCCGCGGTTGCACCATACCACGTGAAAGAAGCACCAGAGCATGCTTCATCTGCTCTGAAGCCAGCACCGGAGGTACTGACACAAGTGTTATAGATTTCAGAAGCTGCGACAGAAGTTTCGAGACCAGCTCCAGAGGTGACGACGTCGTTGGCTGATGTCGATATGCCAGAAATGGCCACGCCTGCGCTGTTGCCTGAAGATCCACCTGGGGGACCTTTTACGTCTATGCCGAAGATCGATGAGCTCCCAGAACTCAGCGTCGCAGATGTTGAGATGTTGGAGTCCATGCTTGTGCCATGGGCTCGGACAACTATTCTAGAAGACTCAGGGAATTGGAGGAGGAGCCTCAAGCATGTCCTAAGGCAATCCCTCTGGATATGTCAATTGACAACGCCTGCTCGAGCCTCTGCCAAGTTCAGCTCACTTTCAACTACGAGCGGAAGGCCCTGTAGGAGGAGCGTGACACAGGCGCACACTGCTTTACTTCAAAACGAAGTTGAGACAATCTCAGCTAGCGGACCAAAGGGAGTGGTTGGAGGATGAGAGAGCTCGACAGACACATTTGAATAATGCGCAACTGCTATAAAAGCCCTCGATGACAAGACACGGGAGATCTACGAGCATGCCAAGAAGGTCAATGAACTGGCAGATAGTTGCTCGAAGAGTCTCAACACAGTGAAGGAACAACTCCTCAATCGCCGAGATGAGCTAGAAAATAAGGAGGATGAACTCCAGATGAGAGACGTTGAAATCTCACAGAAGCTAGAGCGTGGCGAGTAGGACTTGGCTGACCATGGTGAAAAATTTAAGTCCTGGTACGATAGATAAAAGCACCAAGTATGGCTGGCAGGAGAACAAGGTGAAGGCAAAGGAGAGGGACCGTGTGGAGAGGCGAGACCACTTGAACCTCTGGGAGAAGCAAATCGCTAACCAAGAGATGCAGCTGGCTGAAAAGATTCAACAACATGCTAAAGAGGTCGAGCGGTTCTCGAAGGAGGGTTCTACGGAGCTATAGTCTACAAGAAGGTCACTAGAGGACCCCCGGAGCACGAGAGCAATAGAGTCCCAACAAGTCTGGGACTTCCTCGGGCGAGCGGAAGATGCTATGATGCCTTTGGGATTCAGTCCGATTCGGTCAACTGACCCGTAGCCAGAGATGGACAAGGCCTTGGTGGCACTCAACTCCTCCAGAGCTAAGCTATATGTGTTGGGAGATGTGATCGTCGACCAGATCGAGACTGAGGGAAGATCTCTGGTGAAGAATGTTGCAGAAGATGTGTTGACATGCTTCCGAAGCTGGGATCCCTCTTTGTCTCTAGCTCTGGTGATTGACGAACCCATCACCAAGGAAGAAGAAGAAGCTGCCAAGGCTAGCGTCCAAGAAGCCGCCCAAAAGGTTGATTCTTACTTCCAACGGAACTCCAGTAGTTAGGATCCTTTTCTTTTGTACCTTCATCTTGTAAATCTCCAAATTTTGAATGAATGAAATCCTTTTGAATTCCATTTTTGTCTTCAATGTGTCATTGCCTTTATCCTATTGGCCCCTTGGTAGAGGTGCTCAATTGATTGAGGACATTTACCATAAGGAATTTGGCAATGTCTTGAATTTTTATTGCTCTGAACTGGCAGCTACTGTGATAGCTCCTAGGTCTGAGTCTTGCACCCGAAATCTTCAAGGATCCTCCGCCACACTCTTGACATTGATGGCAGGCCCCCTGGGAGTTGTCAGAGCTTAGTTGCTTAGACGTCGCCCACTATCAATGTATGAAACGTCAACGGCGGGCCCCTGGGGTGATGCTAGAGCTAGATTATCTGGTGGCACCCACCATCGACAACAATCATTATTTTTTCCAGCACATGAGAGACAAGAAAGAGTAAAATTCGTCCTCTTGACTATAGCTTATTTGTGGCTTATCATCTTGTCGAAGTGTGCGATCGACTTATCATCTTGTCGAAGTGTGCGATCGACACTTCCCCCGGCACTACTAGATCGTAGCCCGAGGTTCTTGATTGGTTGGGGCGCGTGTGAGATTACGAACAAGACAGTGACACGAGGAGTTTTATGTGGTTTGGGCCGCCTGATTGTAACATCCTACTCCACGGGATGTGTTGTTGTAAGTATGAGTGTATGGCACTTGTGTGCGTGTGAGCTAGGTTGTCCCTTGTACCGTGCGGCACAACCTTTTTATAGTACAAGGGCTGGCCGTTACATTGTCAGCCTGGCCCGACATGCGGCCCTGACGGTAGTTAATTGCCTAATACACGATCTATGAATATTAAGCGTAATTAACAGTGTGATAATGCACCTTAATGGCGGCGTTACCAGTATTAAGGGTCCTTTGATCGTGTGTCATTAATATGGCATTAATGACACATAATCAGGTCTTGTACCTATAGCTTTAACTGTGTAACACCCTCAATTTTTGCATCATACATTGCATACATGTTCATGCATTAAACATTAGTAGAATAAAGGAAAAAAATAATAAAACATAAAACATACATATACAAAATATATGTAGCAAAGAAGAAAAATAAAATAATAATATAAAACATGTATTAGGGAACAAATATAAAAAATAATAATAAAATATATATATGAAACCTAAAGAAAGAAAGAAAAAAAGAAAAAAAAAAAGATTATGGAAACTTCTAGAAGTTTCTAGGGGAAGCTTTGCTTCACCCTCGGAAGTTTCTGAGCAAACAGTGCCCGGGTGCACCGTGCCCGGCAGGCCGCCCGAGCCGGCCCACTCAGCGCGCGCCCCCGTGCCCCTGGCCGAGCAGCCCGCCCGCCCTGCGTTGGCCCGCGACCCCGTGACCGAGCCGGTCCCTGGGCCGCGTTTTGCCGCCTATATAAGGACCATAGATCCCGACATTTTCACCAGAAACAAGCGCAGCCCCGGGAAAAAGACCATAGCCGCCAGAAGACCTAGCGCTGGTAGAAAAAAAAAGAGAGACCAGAGGTGCCGCCGGGAAAAAAAGGGAAGAAGAGGAAGGAAAAGAGGAGGGTGCCGTCGTCCGCCGGAGATCGTCGCGTCGCCATCGTCGTGCCACTGGAGGACCGCTGCGCCATCTACTTCGTCTACGCGTCATCTTCGTCCTGCGATCTTCGAAGCCGTCACATCCACGATAGGATTCGTTTTTCCGATGTGAATTTTAGCGACGTATTAGATCTAATAGATGTAATTTGATCGTAGTCACATCTATCTTTTTATTTTCAGCAGCATTAATTCTCGCTAAAACCCCCATAAACTCATATAAACACGTATGAACTAGTTGCATCTAATCAATAAACAACCATAGTTAATTAATAATTGAACTTTGCATGCATGCATGTCATCGCATGTTGATTAGTATGTGTGCATCATATTGACTTGTATGTATTTTCTTGTATGTGTGATCACGAGTAGAGGGAAGTGCTCAAGAGGTCGTGTACGAGGATTTCCAGAACCAAGACTTCGAAGCGCTTGAGCAACCCTATCCGTCGGAGCAAGGCAAGTGTCCTTGAAGCATATTGATCCTATTTTAAAATATATGTTTTATTTGCAAAATTGCATGCTTGTGTCAATTTGATGGGAATCCTATGATAGGAAGTTGACTAGCTTTGCCTATTTAGACCCCACTGAGGTTTCACCGGTGGCGATGCCTCCAACTGAGCACATCTTCAACCAAGGGCCCCCTCTTGAGCCATTCGGATCCCAAGGTAGTCCCACCAATCATCAACAAACCCAATCTGACTACCCCTTCCCTGAGCATCCTTAATGGTCCAAATAGCACTGACAAAGCCCTAATTAATCAGCTACGCTGCACCCAAACTTGGCCTCGTGGTGCCACTGTAAATCCTGGATGGTCGCTCCATGAACCGGTCCTTAGATCTAAAGCAAGCAAAACCACCATAACATCCAACCCATCCACATACCAGGCTTGCTTAGATCACCCATTACCATATCATATTAACCAGTTTATGTTAACCATAATCTCATCCATGCATAATTAAATTGAGTGGTATAATTGTTTTCCCATCCCAGTAGATTAAGCGAAGCAAAAGGTAAAAAGCCCTTCCCGACTCTCTACCATATATTCCAGGTGACAAGGGTGGTCAACAAAACTAGTAAACTTCCTACCATAGGATTTCCCATCAAATTGACACAAGCATGCAGTTTGCAAATAAAACATTTATTTCAAAACATGATCAATATGCTTCAAGGACACTTGCCTTGCTCTTGCAGTTGATTAGGGTCAAAGCCTTCAAACTCTTGGTGCTGTAGATCCTCCGTAGCACTCTCTAGCGCAAATCCGTCTAATCCACACAATAAACATATAAGACAAGAAACACAATCAAAGAGTGCACACATATTACTCAATATGACATGACATGCATGATTGATGCAAATGCAAGGTAGAACTTGTTAATAGATTGCTTTTAAGTGATTACTAACTAGTTCTAATAGATTTTAACAAGTTTATACAGGTTTGGATTTGATTAGATCTACTTTTAGAATCAATTCAACACAACTTAGTCAGCAAAATCGGACTAGTCTGCAGAAGGCCGGACTAGTCCGCACTTCGCAGAACTAGCAAACTAGGGTTTTCTAGATCGACGTAAATTTGGAGATTAGGGGTTGAATTCTCATAAGGAAAAGAGAATAGAAGGTATACCAGGTTTTTAGAACTCCAATGAATCAAGAAACTTGGAGGTAACACTTGGATCTTGGCGATCTAGGGTTGATGATGAACTTGGAGATGAATTGGTGATGAGGAACGAAAGCTTGATGGAGATCTTGATCCTCTTTCGTTTCCTCCTCTTCCTCTTCTTGCTTGGGATCTCCTCCTCCCTCCTTGGTGGTGGCTCTCCACGAACTAGGGTTTGGGTGGGGTGGAAAAGTGGCAAATAGATATCAAGTCAAGGGGTGGGGTTGTTTATATAGAGATGGAGGCTAGGGTTAGATGGATTTCGAGTTTGAGAGGAGTAGAGGCCGGTTTAGAGTCCCACATGGGCTCGAAAAGAGTTAGGCATGACTTCCCTAGGCCCACTTAATGTGAAACCCAAGAAACAAGTCGTAAAATAAAAGATCAATTCGGAGTCGCGAAATATCGGACAAGTCCGAAAAGGACCGGACTAGTCCAAAGTTGTCCAGAGAAAAATCGGATAAGTCTGGCCAAAAATCGGACAAGTCCGACTTTAGTCAGAGAGGAAAACGGAAAATTCCGCTGGAACACCAGACTAGTCCAGAAAAGTTCAGGGACTTAGCAAATTTTCAAGGATTCTTGGAATATCGGACTAGTCCGCACAAAATCGGACAAGTCCAAAAGTTTCCGAAGGCAAATCGGACTAGTCCGCAGTAAAAATGGACAAGTCTGGTTTTAGTCAAAGAGAAATCGGACTAGTCCTCACTAAAATCGGACTAGTCCACACTTTTCAGCATTTTAAGTGCGGTTTTGTTTCAAATAAATTTTAAATGTCGCAAATCAATTTTAAACTCGTTCCTCTTTATGTGGGTTAATGTTAAACATGTATATGAATGTATGTAGGACATGATGCATGAAAATGAGGGTGTTACATAATCCCTTTGTAAAGGCTATTTTGTGATCTCTTGGCCATACACCAACGGAAGTGTGTAATGTGACCGACGGGTTATGGGCATAAGGGAGGTTCTTAGTCACTGAAAGGTGATGAAATCACGAACACGTGGGTAAAGTGGTACAAACTCTCACTACAAGGATTCCGACCTGTTGCAGCGATTGTACTGCAACGAATACTAAATCGTTGCAGTAAGCTTGGCTTTTTGCCACAATTCACTAGTTCGTGGCACTAGGCTCTATCGCCACGGAACACAATTGTTGCATTAGGATCTCTTGCCACAAATCACTAGTTCTTGGCGTCAGGATGCTAATGCAACAGATCACAATCGTTGCATTAGAATCTGTTGCCACGAAATACTGGTTCGTGGCATTACAACTTTATTGCCACGGAAAACAGTCGTTGCATTAGGATCTGTTGCCATGAATTACTGGTTCGTGGTGTTACAACTTTATTGCCACGGAACACAGTGTTGCATTAGGATCTGTTGCCATGAAATACTAGTTCATCGCGTTACAGCTTTATTGCCATGGAACACAGTCGTTGCATTAGGATCTGTTGCCACGAATTACTGGTTAGTGGCATTATAGCTTTATTGCCACGGAACACAGTCGTTGCATTAGGATCTGCTGCCACGAATCAGCAAACAGTTGCATTTGGACTATAATGCAACGAAACAGAATCGTTGCATTAGGATGTGTTGCCACGATACTCTGGTTCATGGTGTTACAACTTTATTGCCATAGAACACAATCTTTGCATTAGGATCTGTTGCCACGAATTACTGGTTCGTGGCGTTATAGCTTTATTGCCACGGAACACAGTCGTTGCATTAGGATCTGTTGCCACAAAATACTGGTTCGTGGCGTTACAACTTTATTGCCACAAAACACAGTCGTTGCATTAGGATCTGTTGCCACAAATCAGCAAACAGTTGCATTTGGACCGTAATTCAATGAAACAGAATCTTTGCATTAGGATGTGTTGCCACGATACTCTGGTTTGTGGTGTTACAGCTTTATTGTCACGGAACACAATCGTTGCATTAGGATCTGTTGCCACAAATTACTGGTTCGTGGCGTTACAACTTTATTGCCACAGACCACAATCGTTGCATTAGGATCTGTTGCCATGAAATACTGGTTCGTGGCGTTACAGCTTTATTGCCACGGAAAACAGTCGTTGCATTAGGATCTGTTGCCACAAATTACTGGTTCGTGCTGTTACAACTTTATTGCTGTGGAACACAGTCGTTACATTAGGATCCGTTGCCACGAAATACTGGTTTGTGGCGTTATAGCTTTATTGCCACAGAATACAGTCGTTGCATTAGGATCTGTTGCCACGAATTACTGGTTCGTGGTGTTACAACTTTATTGCCACGAAACACAGTCGTTGCATTAGGATCTGTTGCCATGAATCAGCAAACAGTTGCATTTGGACCGTAATGCAACGAAACAGAATCGTTGCATTAGGATGTGTTGCCACGATACTATGGTTCGTGGCGTTACAACTTTATTGCCACGGAACACAATCATTGCATTATGATCCGTTGCCACGAATTACTGGTTCGTGGCGTTACAGCTTTATTGTCATGGAACACAAATGTTGCATTAGGATCTATTGCCACGAATTACTGGTTCGTGGCGTTACAACTTTATTTCCACGGAACACAGTCGTTGCATTAGGATCTGTTGCCACGGATCAGCAAACAGTTGCATTTGGACTGTAATGCAACAAAACAGAATCGTTGCATTAGGATGTGTTGCCACGATACTCTGGTTCGTGGCGTTACAACTTTATTGCTACGGAACACAATCGTTGCATTAGGATCTATTGCCATGAATTACTGGTTCGTGGCATTACATCTTTATTGCCACGGAACACAGTCGTTGCATTAGGATCTGTTGCCACAAATCTGCAAACAATTTTTGCGTTCTCCTCGGCGCAGTACTGATCAATGATGTTCATTACTTTTTGGCTCCTGACGACTCAGTGCTGGACTAATGACGCTGATGATCCGTAACATACTCAACGATGTAAAACATCAAGTATTAACGCATCAACAAATATGAGGGGGAGAATACCAACGCGAAGATTTAAAAGTATGTTGCGGATCATCAGCGTCCTCAATCCAGAAGTAGGTTAGAAGCGGCGCCGTGGCCGCTGCGAACTCGAGAATGGATGAGGAGAAGGCTCATCGCCAACGGATCGAGGGGACGAAAGCTACACGACCGCTATGGGCGATGAGCCTTTCCCTCGATCCGTTCTCGAGGATCGCAGAAAATTTATTTCCACCCGCCTAGGCCCAGAGCCAGGCCTACCTTTAAGACTATCTGCAGTGGTTCAAGGTAAAGCGGTGATGGGACGCGGAGCGGTTCCAAGATTAAAAGATGCGCATGCGGGATGCATAACCTCTGCAGTACTGTAGGTGCAGTAAAAGTCACTAACATGTGGGCCCCACGGCCAGCCTGACCCACATGTCAGTGACTGTTACTGCACCTGCAGTACCGCAGGTGATTTCAATGCATGCGCTGCGCGTGTCTAAGGCGCCTCGGTGACTGGCGCGCACGTAAGCTCGGTGCGCCCGTCGCATCAGCCACTTGTACAAATGGCTACGGCTTGAACGAAGGACGAAACCTTATGCGGCAAACAACAACGTATAATACTTCCTCCGCCCCAACTCAACTCTATTTCTGTTTTGGTCGAACTAATTACCTTTGACAAATGATTTATATGGAATTTATTAACTTCAATAACATGTAGTACTAGATTGTATATTATGGAAATATTTTTCATGGTGAATCTAAAAGTACAATTCTTGTATTGTTAAAATAGATCAAAATTGCGTAAATCTGAAAGATAGATTTGACGAAACCTAAGACTTCCCTTTGAAAAAGTTTTATACTTTACATTAGTTTTACATATGTAATATGCACATAGGATATATCACTAAATAGTTTTGCAAAAAAAAAACATGCTGGAGAAATATGTATATCCCATATATATGCTACTACTACGTAAATTAGGGGTGGGCAAATAAACTGAGACCGAAAAACCGAAACCGATAAAACCGAGACTGGAACTGAAAAGACCGAAATATCGGGTATCGGGTACTTTTCGGGTGGCAAATATAAATAATTTAAAAAGAAATGTCGGGTTCGGACGGATGAATTCATTGTGGAGCTACATGTCACGTACTTAATTATACTAAAAATCATCATCTTTGCTGTCGTCCCCCCACAATGGAGCTACATGACCATCATTGGTATATGTATCGTCGTCGTCATCATCTTCATTTTCTGATGCAACTCCATCTACCTCAAACCGTTCACCTGACGTTGTCATTATAAGAGTGGAAGCATCGCCGCTGGCTCCCTCAATGTCATTCCTAGCCCATGCGGTCGTATCCTCATTATTGATACCATCAGTAAGCATATCATCATGAAATGTCTCAGCCTCCATCGTCTCAGTCACATTATTTTCACTGTCTCCAGGGGGCATGGCAAAAAGGTTTCGTGGCTTCGTTTTAACAACTGTAGCCCATTTAGGATGCTTCACACTTGGAACATAAAAAACTTGTTCTGCTTGGGTGGCTAGAATGTAAGGCTCATACTGGAATCAAAACAGAGTAGTGTCAACATCTATCATTCCGTATTGATCCTTTTTGTAGCCTCTGCTTTGGTTCTGACTACTTCCAAAAGGCCGATCAAACCATTCATACTGAAATAATAGAACCTCTTGATTTTTTTTCAAAATCAACAGCAATGATTTTCTTGATTACTCCAAACCAATCATGATTAGTGCTTCGAACAACAATACCACTGTTTTGGGTCCGTAAATCTTTTTCCACATCTGCAGTTCGAAAGAAGAAGCCATTGATGAATAACCGACTAAAAAAACGTGCCTGACGATTAGGTCCTCTAGATAATGCATACAGATAATCGGTTGCTTTGCCTTCTTTGTGTAATGTCGTAATCTATACACATTAGTATAACAGGGGTTATCGACGACAAACCAATTTCAGAACACATATTTGTTCAATACTTCATCAAAGTGCAAACTTGCATGTACTTACTCATTTCTGAAACCAATCAACAAACTCATCTCTATGGCATTTATCAACAGTAGAGAATGAATCTTTTTCAACTCTTCAATATGCTCACTGAAAAGGGTACAAAATTAAATTAGCCATCTACAATAAGCCATATATATAGTATACAACATCTGAGTTATACGTTATTACTTGATCCATGGAGCGGCCTCTTCAACGTTAGTAATAAGATAATGCCTGATGTTATGTAGTTCCACTATAATAAGTTGGTCCCATTTATACCCTTTTTTAGAATTATCAACTTCTGTAAATATGTTAGAATTATCAACAGAAGGTTCATTTGTAGCTGCAACTTCATGACGTTCTGGCCTATTACGCTTGGTGCTGATGTTATCCAAAAACTGACTACAAAAAGTCATACACTCTTCGGCAATATATCCCTCATCTATACAGCCCTCCGGGTGAGCTTTGTTACGTACATACCTCTTCAATGTACCAAGGTACCTCTCAATTGGATACATCCATCTGTAAGAAACAGGTCCACCCAACCGTGCTTCTTCGGCAAGATGGGTTGGACGATGTACCATGATATCAAAGAAAGCGGGAGAAAACAACATCTCAAGCTTACAAATTGTTTTAGGAATTTATTTGCTCATCTTGTCCAAATCTGGTTCTGCCAATTCTTTAGAACAAATTCCAGAAAAGAATGTGCTAAACTCAATTAAAGGTGCAACAACCTTTTCAGGCAATATGTTACGTATTGCAATAGGAAGGAGCTTCTGAAATATAATATGGCAGTCATGAGCTTTTAGACCCGATACCTTACATGCTTTTATGTCCACACATCTCTTGATGTTTGAGGCATAACCATCGGGCACCTTCACATTCCCCAAAAACTTGCACAAGGTGGTGTTCTCATCTTTGCCCAAAGTATATAATGCTGGTGGGAATGTGTACTTGCTCTTTATGAACTTCGGATGTTGATCTGGCCGTATACCCATATCCTTCATATCAAGACGAGCTTGTAGACTATCTTTTGTTTTACCATCCATAGCAAGCAATGTCCCCAATATGCTATCACAAATGTTTTTCTCAATGTGCTTGACATCCAAGTTATGCCTTATTAGCAATGTCTTCCAATAAGGGAGGTCGAAAAATATACTTTTCTTCTTCCAATTATGCCATCTATTTTCCTCGGTGTGCTTTCTCTTTTTATTCTTCGGTCCAAAACTCACTTGATCAAAACACTCGTATTGTTGGAGTACTTCGTCACCAGAGAGTGATGTTGGAGCCTCTCTATTCTCTGCCTTGTTGTTGAAAGAACCTTTGTTTCGACGCCATCTGTGATCCTGAGGTAGGAAACGACGATGACCCATGTAACAATGCTTTCGTCCATATTTCAACCAGAAGGCGTCAGTGTTTATATGGCAGTATGGACATGCTAGCTTCCCTTTTGTGCTCCATCCACATAGCATTGCATATGTTGGAAAATCATTTATTGTCCACAATAAAGAAGCTCGCATGACAAATGTCTCTTTCTTTAAACTGTCATATGTTTCAACACCATCAAACCATAATTTTAGTAGCTCATCAATCAAAGGCTGCAGATACACATCAATGTTGTTTCCAGGTGACTTTCGCCCAGGAATTATCATTGACATCACTCAATAATACTGCTTCATACACAACCAAGGTGGTAGGTTATAAGGGATTAGAATCACAGGCCATGTACTGTAAGAAACATTCATTACTCCAAAAGGATTGAAACCGTTAGATGCTAGCCCAAGTCTTATGTTGCGAGGATCAGATGAGAAATTTGGGTGAATGCTATCAAAATTCTTCCATGCTTTCGAATCGGTGGGATGACATAATATTCCATCATCAGCACAACCTTCTTTGTGCCAGCACATGTTTGATGCCATTGATTCTCCCATATAAAACCTTTGTAGACGGGGAATAAGAGGGAAGTAACTTAGAACCTTGCTTGCTACAAGCTTCTTGGATTTTCCACAAGGTAAAGCCTCTCTTGCACCCCCAACAGTACTATTTTTCCATCTTAATTCACCACATTTTGGGCAACTATTCAGCAGAGAATAGTCCTTCCGGAATAACACACAGTCATTGACACATGCATCGATCTTTTGGTAGTCCAGCCCGAGGTCACGAACAAACTTTTGAAGTTTATCAAGTGTATTAGGAATGCAGTGGCCCTTTGGAAGCGCAAATGAGAATAGTTCAAGTAACATCTCACAAGCTACTTTGCTCATACCAGTTAAACACTTTATCTGGTAGAACCTGACAATGTAGGATAATTGGGTCAGATGCGAACAACCTAGATACAACTCCTTTTTGGCATCAGTTAATAAGTCATAGAATTTCTTTGCATCCCCAGTTGGCTCCTGCTGGTTTATAGCATTTTCTTAATCATCAACATCTGCTGAAGTACCACCATGATCAGTGCCTCTAATTAGACTGGACAACATATTTTGCATAGCACCATCATCAGAAATTATCTCCTCATTATTTGCTGATTCCTCAGCAATATTTTCCTGAACTCGTATTTCTCCATGGTGTATCCAACAAGTATAATCCAATAACATCCCATTTCTGAGCAGGTGTAAATGAACTCCCTTGCATGTCTTGTGGCAAATATTACGACATCTCGTGCAAGGACAAGGCATAGTTCCTCCTTCATGAGTGCCCCGAAATCCAAAATTTAAAAATGACTTCATTCTATCCTGCCACTCCCTCGTATGCCTGTCTTTTCCCATCCATGTCTTATCTTCTGACATTGCTTCCTACAATTCAATCAGCCATCAGCCTATCCGTAAGAGGATAGATGTACAAGAACACATTGTGTGAGCAATTGTACCTAGCTGTTGTTACTCCACGCGCTGCGGCCGGCGGATTCTCCTACAAGCGTGGCGGCCGGCGGATGCTCCTCCAAGCATGGCGGTCAGCGGTTGGTCCTCCAAGCTTGGCGGCCGACGGATGCTCCTACAAGAGTGGCGGTTGGCAGATGCTCCTACAAGCGTGGCGGCCGGCGGATGCTCCTCCAAGCGTAGCAGCCGGCGGATGCTCCTCCAAGCGTCGCGGCCGGCGAATGCTCCTCCAAGCGTGGCGCTCGGCGGATGCTCCTACAAGCGTGGCGGCCAGCGGATGCTCCTATAATCATGGCGTCCGGCAGATGCTCCTACAAGCGCGTTGTGGAGAGGGAGTCGTGTTGCGGTTCGAAGGGTACTGTAATAAAATATTATTTTCGTTTCTTATTTTCCTTCTTCATTCGGCGTGACAAAAAATTCCCGCCGCGGGCAGGCAGGCAGGCAGGACGAAAAAGCTGGGCCGCTTGTTATTTGTGGGCTGAAACTATGCTGATTCACTTTATATTCAAGCTGGGCCTTCGCGCATTCATGACGCTTGCACAGAGTCGAAGGCCTTGAAAGGTCCGGTCCTATCACCGGATTTTCGTGAGATCCTCAAGGGACGCTGCTTCCGATGTTTGGCCTCTTCATCCTCACCTTCTTAAACCCCCCCTATTGCTTCCAGGCTCAAGTTCCCGACTGTAGGATCGAAGAGCACATGAAAAGCTATCAGAGGGGGGTGAATGGTAGATTTAAAAATCTTACGCAGCGGAAACAATTAAACCCCAACCCCTTTGGCAGAAAAACGATCTGTTAAAGAAATCATGGGTGAGACTAATCTAAATGTGTTTCACCATGACAAAAGTGATAGATATCAGATAGAATCAAGTCACGAAGACAACACAACAAGAATCACTCAAATCCGTCGAGAAAAACTCAAGTTATGATCGAAAGATCAAACAAAGGTCAATCTGCCCTACTCGAGAAAAAAAATAGTTCTAGAACGCTGCAAAGAATCTCGTGTAGATCAAAAACCACAAATCCAATGACCGTGAAATTTTGATAGATGATAGATAATCAAGTTGTGAAGACAACCCAAAAAGAATCACTTCAATTGGATCTGTAAAACATGAGTTATGATAAAACCACCGACGAAAGGTAGTGCTATCCAGAAACTCGACGAGTAAAACTTGTCTGGAACAAGTCTGACGAACAAGGCACAAAAGTTCCTTGAAACTACGAATTTTATTCAATAGAACACAAGAGGAACAGCCCCAAAGTCGTACACCACGAGCTCTGGGCTCCCTTGCTTATATAACCAGCTCGAAAGCCAACTTAACTCAAATCAGGAACCTAATCCTACTCTGTTCACGAATCGTAACTTTCCATAACTGCTTAGGATTCTTCTATACGCAGATAGAAGCAATCTTAAGACTTCCAAACACCTTAGGAACGTATGCCACATTCCTAAACAACTCAAATTCGTGACCCGCACGAAATACTATTATAACCAACTCAAATCTTTCCATATTTGAGTCAAACCCGACTCAGCCGCTGCCTGAGTCCATAACCTAGTCGGTTGGACCTTTCCGACCAACTCTTTACGTCCACATCTCTTCATCACGTCTCGGAACCATGAAGCCACGTCCATGCACTCCTTGCACACGTGCAAACATCTTCCAATGACATCCACGATACCTTCATATGCATTGTTCTTGATTCAATCATGTTGCGCAACCTCCTGATCAGCTCAACCATAATTCCTCCTGAATTTAGTTGTTGGAACCTCATCTCCTCCCTTAGACTAGTCCAATGGATCCCGTCACCAGCCATGTCTTGAACTCAAGCAACACCTGCACATGAATAAACAACCAATCCATACGAGCCCAAGTCCTTGACTTGACTCAAGTTAGTTCCGAACACAACACCTTACGTGAGAACCTCACATAAGCATGTTGCAAAGCATAGCAAAACGATATCAGCCATATCATCCAAAACTCACCAAAAACTTAGTAAAAGAATACTAAGCAAACTTTCCAACAATGTAAACCAAGTACAAAACATTGCAAATGAAAAGCAGAAGCACTGCGGTCAAGTTCCAGACATTGCCAGATCAAACCGGACCTTGAGCCGGAGCTTACCAGAGCTAGTAAAATCAAGCACCCGTCGGAGCTTACCAAAACTAGCAGGACCTAGCGCCGGAGCTTACCAAAACTAGCAGGACCTAGCGCCAGAGCTTACCAAAACTAGCAGGACCTAGCGTTGGAGCTTACCAAAACTAGCAGGACCTAGCGCCGGAGCTTACCAAAACTAGTCCAAACTAGTCAACCCAAAAACCGGAGCTAGACAATGTAAGTCGGAGCTTAGTAAAAACATGCCCGAGCTATTGAAGATATGTCAGAGATAAAGACAAATCTCACCGGAGCTAACCAAAGCTAGTCGGACCTTAATAAAAAGGTGTTTTGGTGATATTCAAAACTTTTATCGTCAAAGCAAGTATATTCACTACAAGCCAATGTATTCAGCACACATAGGTCTTACAATCTCCCCCTTGATGAATGCATTGGCAACACCATTTAAAATCCAAACATTGGCTTATTCACATAAAAGTTTTGAAGGCAATTTCTCCCCCTTTGTAATCAAAAGTAAAATGAGAAGAAAAATTATCCCATATTATCTCTCCCCCTTTATTATCTCTCCATAAAGAAAAATTATCCCATATTACAAATTATCTCTCCTTATGCACATATTCTCTTTCTCTTCATGCTTATTTCTCCCCCTTTGACAATGTATACAGCAAGTCATGAACATATAAGCAAATTATCTCTCCCCCTTTAGTTGTTATGAGCATATTATAACATATACATATAAACAAAGCTCATCCAAGTCATACTATCAAGTACTCCCTCCGTCCTCATGAACTTGTCGCTTTATAGTTCAAAAATGAACTACAAAGCGACAAGTTTATGGGGACAGAGGGAGTACCTTACATTATCACATCAATGAAATACATAAAGTAGTGTAAGTCATGCTAGAGATCAAATGTAATTTTCAATTTAATCAAGTCATGATCTCACAAACTTAACTATTTCAAAACCTGAAGGCATGACACTAGTTGCTGCATTTTATTATTTTTCAAAGCATAAATTTAGATCATATGATATTTGCAAGAGATTATAAGCGCATCTGCCTTATTCTAACCAACCAATCCAAGCCTATGTCATTTGACAATCAGAAGCTTAAGGACATGGTTTTAGTCATACACAACTTCTTCCAAGTTCATATCTAAGTGCAATGATAAGCCATCTCAAAAAAAAAGAAGTGCGATGCATACATATTCTCTTGATCTTTTCTCAATTTATATTTGTTCATGAAAACTCAACATGTGAGTTGATTACTTGATTAATTCTTTATGATTAAAAGCACTTGTGAACATGTAACAAGTTCAAAACAGCAAGAAAGTTCGACCATGACCAGTTTTAGTGTAAGTAATTATTCCAATTACTAGACATGGCAAAAACTACAAAATGTATAACATGAGTAATGTAGTAAGAACTTTCAGCATGTAAAAGGAATCACAAAGTCATATATGTATGAAATACTATGCTCATATTATTTTAATTTTAGATTTACAAATAGACTTCCCAAGTTTCAAAAACTCCCCCTCAATTTAAGCCATGAGGATGCATAACCCCTATTTCACAACGAATGTAACAAAAATGAGTGAAATCCAAAGGTTTTGTAAAAATTTCAGCCAATTTTTGTTCGGTATCTACATGGTGAGGCACAATGTTTCCTTTTTCAACGTTATCTCGGAGAAAGTGATACCTAATGTCAATGTGCTTAGTTCTAGAATGTTGCACTGAGTTTTTAGCAATGCAAATGGCACTAGTGTTATCACAGAATAGTGGAACACTATCTAGATCAACCCCATAGTCCTTAAGTGTTTGAACAATCCAAAGAATTTGAGAGCAAGCACTAGTAGCAGCTACATATTCGGATTCGGCTGTGGATTGTGCAACTGAATTTTGTTTTCTAGAGGACCAAGCAACAAGAGAATTACCAAGAAAATGACAAGCACCGGAAGTACTTTTCCTATCAATCCTACAGCCCCCAAAATCAGCATCCAAAAAAGCTTTCAAAGTAACGGTTGAGGAAGAAGGAAGAAAAATGCCAAATTCTTGAGTTCCATGTAAGTACCTGAGTATCCTTTTGACGGCTTGACAATGTGAAGCACGTGGGGATGCTTGAAACCGTGCACAAAGACATACGCTGAATTGTATGTCCGGTCTTGATGCCGTGAGGTACAAAATTGATCCAATCATGCTTCTATATTCTTTTTGATCCATGGCTTCACCATCTTCATCAAGTTCAAGTGTTGTTGCTGTTCCCATTGGTGTCCGAAGAGGCTTGCTTTTGTCCATGTTGAAGCGCCTTAGGAGGTCTTTGGTATACTTCGTTTGATGCATAAAGGTACCCTCCTTGGTTTGCTTGATTTGCAGCCCCAAAAAGTAAGTGAGTTCACCAATCATACTCATTTCAAATTCGGAACTCATCATTGCTGGACCGTGTGACTCGTTCATGCAAGCTTCCAATCATCTGTTGTGGGGGATGATCTTTGTAAAACCGTAGGGGAACAGATGTCTCACAAGCTTCTTCTTTATGTTCATCACAAATCGATGAGCTTGTGGCTTGAGGATGATCTGGACCAGCAATGATGGTCGTCGGTGCTGGCTGTGGATCAATATCAGGAGCTTGAACAATGTCCTTAGCTGCTGAATTTTCGGGCAGCAGTTCCACTTCTTCCTCATCTTCAATGAAAATGCTCTCCCCCTGCGGATATGGATCTGGACCTGCAATGTTTGAGCTAGTACCTGGGCTAGCTTCATCAAAAGACACTTCAAGTCTCCACAATTTTGTTAGTGTCAAGTAAAAGCACACGGTAGCCTCTAGTATGAGATGGATAACCAAGAAACATGCCATCAATGGATCTAGGTTCAAATTTATCAAGATTACCATGTTTCTTAACAAAGCATTTGCAACCAAAGACCCGAAAGTGTGTAACACTAGGCCTATGTCCAAACCGGAGCTCATATGGTGTTTTACCTAGCTTAGCACGCAAGAAAACACGATTTGAGACATAACAAGCGGTTGCTAACGCATCAGCCCAAAATTTCCTAGGAGTTTGATATTCATCAAGCATAGTCCTAGCCATCTCAACTAAGGTTCTGTTCTTTCTTTCTACAACACCGTTTTGTTGAGGTACATATGGTGAAGAAAATTGATGATCTATTCTATTTTCAGCACAAAAGTGATCAAAAGATTGTTTTTTAAATTTAGTTCCATTATCACTTCTAATTGCTTTTAAAGATTCTGGGTAATCAATTGATAATCTAAGAAATAAAGTTCTAAAGTGACTAAAAACTTCATTCTTAGATGCCATAAAGTAAACCCAAGAGTATCTAGAATAATCATCAACAATAACAAGAACATACCATTTACCTCCGAAGGATTGAACACGTGAAGGTCCTACGGTGTCAAGATGCAAAAGTTGACATGGTTCAATTGTCATGATCATTGTGAGAGGAGTATGTAAACCTGCAACCATCTTAGCATGTCTACAAGAAGAGCACACAATTTCTTTGTCCCCTTTAAGCTTAGGAAGCCCGCGTATGCGATCAAGAGCACTAACACGCGTTAGGTGATCAAAGCCTACGTGACCAAGTCTACGATGCCAAAAATATAAGTCCTTTGAATCATTAGCAACTAGACACCTATGCTTAGAGGAAGACATATCAAAATCAGCTTTAAAAACTCTTCCAAACCGAGACATGTTAAAAATAAGCTCACTATTTGAACCTACAACTTTGCAGCAATTTTTATTGAAAATAATTTCTAGATTTTCATCTAGCAATTGTGCAACAGAAAGCAAGTTGTATTTCAAACTTTTGACAAGTGCCACATCCTTCAAAGTGTAGTGATCATTTACTCTAACCAAACCCTTAACAATTATAGGAGTTGAAGAATTATCGGCAAAAGTAACATTCTCTACACGTGACACAAAAAGAGAGGGAGGAGAACCAATCTTTGTTACCGGTCATGTGGCATGAGAAACCTGAACCCACAATCCAAATGTTCTCCTTCCTCAAATGTGTAACCTACATAGAAGCACAATACGTCGATGCCTCAATACTGGGGTTAGTCAAAAGACATTTAGGAATCCAGTACTGAGTCATGCGACGTGCAGCAGGAAAACATCCGAAAGCTGAGACAAAACAGCAGGTTTATGAGTCAAAGTTTGAGATTTTTTATTCTTAACTACTGACCTATAAGGTGTTACCTATGTAGCACAAAAATCAGTAGCTCCGGAGGCAAAAACAGAAGGTCTGGAGGTAAACTTTGAATGGTTTTGACTCAAAACAGTAGGTTGTACATTCGGTTCAATGTGTGCAGCAAATTTTGCATGAAAGTTATGAGATCTAGCAACCATTCTTTCCCTTTTCTGTTGTTTAGCTAGTCTATAACAAAAATCTATGACATGACCATCTCTACCACAGAAGGTACAATGAAATTTAACTTTGTGTTCATGTCTAGATGAGCAAGCAATATTTTTATTTGAAACCGAATGTGACAACACTCCTGCATATTTGAAAACCACTCCTTTTTGTTTAGGAACTGTTTGAATCAAATCACTTCCTAATGACTTTACAATTTTAGGTGGATGTGCCTTAGCATGAGCATGAGAATCAAAACCTAAACTAGTTTTATCATTGCAAGACTTGGAAGAATTCAGAAGTAAGTTTAGGTTCTTATTCCCATTACAAAACCGATCTAATGTCCTATGCATGTCATCAAGTTTATTGGACAGATCATGGCAAATTTCACATGAAGTTTTTCCTTTTAGTTTGCAATTGGAACAAAATTTAACTTCATGAGAACGTAAAGCATTGTTCAATATAGAAATTTCATTCATAGCATCCTGTAGTTTCTTATCAAGATCATCACAAGTAGAACAATGCAAATCAATTGTGGAACATCTAGCATCTTTCAAGTTTTTATCATTAAGTGCAGCAAGCTCTTTGTTCTTTTCAATTTCTAACTCAAGTTTATCAAGTGTGGAGGTGTGCACACTTCTTAATGAGGACAATTGTTTATATATTAAACCACATGAGGAACATGCATCATCACTAGGAATCAAAGTTTTTAAACGGTTGATTTCAGATTCTAGTGATTCAATTTTAGCAGCACTATCCCTAAGCTTTTTGTCCTTTTTTCTTAACAATAATAGTGGCACGAGAAATGGCATCACACATTTCTTCGCAAGTAGGACATACCTCTTCATTGTCACTGTTGTGTTCTGCCTCCTCCATACTTGATCTTGACTTGCCCGCCATAAAGCACAAGTTTGCCAAATCATTTTCATCTTCATCACTTCCAATGTCCACGTCGCTTGAACTGAACTCTTGAAGCACGGTGATGAGACTGTTGATCATCTTGTGTCCTATGGTACATTTCTTCTTCTTGTTGGAATTTCCAGAGGAGGTCCGAACCTTGCTTTGTTTTTCTTCCCGGGTGGTCGGACCTGAAAGGTTAGGGCATTCTGTACGAAAGTTTCCTATTTTATCACATTCAAAACAATATTGAGGTCCGGAGCTTCCTCTCCCTGTAGTTCTCACATTTTGCGATGCTTTTGAGAATCTAGTAGAGATGAGTGCCAACTCCTCTTCTGGAAATTCTTCGATTTGCTCCAGGGTTAGTGAGGACAACAAAGAAAGAGTATTGCAGGATGATGATTGGCCGGAGCTAGACATATCACGTTGTGAAACAAATGCAATAGACTTATTGGGGTTCTTACGTGAGATTATGTCAATTTCATGAGTTTTTAACTTGGAATATAGCACATCTAAAGTAAGTGAACTCATGACAGTAGATTCACCAATAGATGTGACTTTCATCTCCCAAATTGACATATCTAATGCACTTAGCAATTGCCTAGCATTTTCAGCATCTGAAAAATTAACATTGACACTACGCAAGTTGCTGAGAATCTTATTAAAGCGAGCAAAAAGGTCATCAATAGACTCACCGGGTTGCATCTCGAAGCGCATGTATTCTTTCTTGAACATGTCTTGCCTTACCTCTTTGATCGTGTTGGATCTTTCGTGGTAGTCACAAAGTGCTTTCCACACATCGTATGCAGATCGGAGGTGTGCAACACGGTCGAAGTCGCTTTGTGTTAATCCTTGTATGATCAAGTTCCGAGCCTTGTTGTTGTTGTCGACATCTCTCAGATTTGTAGCTGTAACTTGATCGTTTGATGGCACTTCGTAAGGCTTGTATACATTCTCCCATATTGCAAAGCCTTGTGCCTGGATGAAAGCCTCCATGCGTGCCTTCCAAACCTGAAAATCAATACCAGCAAACACACAAGGTTTGGCGGAGTACTTCTCCATGATGATTAGTCAAAAACACGCGCAAATCACAAAGATTACAGCACCGTAGCTCTGATACCAATTATAGGATCGAAGAGCACGTGAAAAGCTACCAGAGGGGGGGTGAATGGTAGATTTAAAAATCTTATGCAGAGGAAACAATTAAACCCCAACCCCTTTGGCAGAAAAATGATCTGTTAAAGAAATCGTGTGTGAGACTAATCTAAACGTGTTTCACCATGACAAAAGTGATAGATATCAGATAGAATCAAGTCACGAAGACAACACAATAAGAATCACTCAAATCCTTCGAGAAAAACTCAAGTTATGATCGAAAGATCAAACAAAGGTCAATCTGCCCTACTCGAGAAAAAAACAGTTCTGGAATGCTGCAAAGAATCTCATGTATATCAAAAACCACAAATCCAATGACCGTGAAATTTTGATAGATGATAGATAATCAAGTTGTGAAGACAACCCAAAAAGAATCACGTCAATTGGATCTGTAAAACTCGAGTTATGATAAAATCACCGACGAAAGGTAGTGCTGTCCAGAAACTCGACGAGTAAAAATTGTCTGGAACAAGTCTGACGAACAAGGCACAAAAGTTCCTTGAAACTACGAATTTTATTCAATAGAACACAAGAGGAACAGCCCCAAAGTCGTACACCACGAGCTCTGTGCTCCCTTGCTTATATAACCAGCTCGAAAGCCAACTGAACTCAGATCAGGAACCTAATCCTACTCTGTTCACGAATCGTAACTTTCCATAACTGCTTAGGATTCTTCTATATGCAGATAGCAGCAATCTTAAGACTTCCAAACACCCTAGGAACGTATCCCACATTCCTAAACAACTCAAATTCGTGACCCACACGAAATCCTATCATAACCAACTCAAATCTTTCCATATTTGAGTCAAACCCGACTCAGCCGCAGCCTGAGTCCATAACCTAGTCGGTTGGACCTTTCCGACCAACTCTTTACGTCCACATCTCTTCATCACGTCTCGGAACCATGCAGCCACGTCCATGCACTCCTTGCACACGTGCAAACATCTTCCAATGACGTCCACGATACCTTCATATGCATTGTTCTTGATTCAATCATGCTGCGCAACCTCCTGATCTGCTCAACCACAATTCCTCCTGAATTTGGTTGTTGGAACCTCATCTCCTCCCTTAGACTAGTCCAATGGATCCCGTCACCATCCATGTCTTGAACTCAAGCAACACCTGCACATAAATAAACAACCAATCCATACGATCCCAAGTCCTTGACTTGACTCAAGTTAGTTCCGAACACAACACCTTACGTGAGAACCTCACATAAGCATGTTGCAAAGCATAGCAAAATGATATCAGCCATATCATCCAAAACACACCAAAAACATAGTAAAAGAATACTAAGCAAACTTTCTAACAATGTAAAGCAAGTACAAAACATTGCAAATGAAAAGCAGAAGCACTGTGGTCAAGTTCCGGACATTGCCAGAGCAAACCGGACCTTGAGCCGGAGCTTACCAGAGCTAGTAAAATCAAGCACCCGCTGGAGCTTACCAAAACTAGCGGGACCTAGCGCCGGAGCTTACCAAAACTAGCAGGACCTAGCGCCAGAGCTTACCAAAACTAGCAGGACCTAGCGCCGGAGCTTACCAAAACTAGTCCAAACTAGTCAACCCAAAAAACGGAGCTAGACAATGTAAGTCGGAGCTTAGTAAAAACATGCCAGAGCTATTGAAGATATGTCAGAGATAAAGACAAATCTCACCGGAGCTAACAAAAGCTAGTCGGACCTTAATAAAAAGGTGTTTTGGTGATATTCAAAACTTTTATCGTCAAACCAAGTATATTCACTACAAGCCAATGTATTCAGCACACATAGGTCTTACACTGACTGATTCCCATCCATGCTCCCGTGTGTTGCCTGGGATGTCCTTTGCCTCTGTTGTCGCAGCGCCATGCCTCGCAACCATGTTAGACGCGAGCAGGTACCTGCAGGCTCACCGTCCCTGCGCCCTCGTGAGGGGCAATGCACGGTGGTCAACAACCGCCTCATGACGATGGAGTTTATCCGTTTGCGCCTCCAAGCAGCTGTTCTGGGACCCAGAGGAGGTCGCAGCGAGGCGACGCTCATGGAGATCACCCTGGCCATCCATCACCAACTTGAAATCCCGCATTGGGCTTTCACCGTGTCCATGTTTGGGGATGGTGAGTTCCAGGTGCGGTTCACCCGTGATGACTATCAGGAGCTCGCCATCGAGACGGCAATCATCTCCATGCCGGATGATAACCACTACTTCCGGCCATGGATCTTTGGCGTCGGTGTGCCGATCGTCGGGTGGTTCTTCCACGTGCAGGTTGTCATCGAGAACCTCCCTCTGCATGTCTGGTCTGCGGAGGGCATCAGGCAGGTTCTGGGTGACGTCTTCCTCTTTGATCACTTTGATGCTTCCACTTACCACAGGGAGCGTGCTGACCTGTGCACGGTCGTTGGGTGGATGAAAGACCCAAGCCTCCTGCCTCGGGCCAAAATGGCCACCTTCTTTGCAGGAAGTGATGGCCGGACTGGGAGAGACGGCGGGCCGCCGGCAGAACCTTTCAACCATGCCGCAGTGGTCCGGCCTGGTGGCCTCACGACGGAGCTCATCATCCACCTGGATCACTACCTCGACTATACGCCGCCGGTCCACCCCAACTCCCCGGCCTCCTCGTCATCAGGCGACTCTTCTGACGGACACTCCTCGGCGTCCTCGAACTCTTCGGGGGACACCTTCCCGCGGCCGAAGAGATTCTACTGGCGGTGTGGGGAAGTGGATGAGGCGGATAAGCAGCTCTTTTAGTATGGCTACCAAAGTGTCCTAGCTCATGTGTTACGTTTCCTATGGAAACTAAAAATCCTTTACAAATCCTATCCTTCAAAGGGAGCCTATGTTTGAGAGGATTACGACTGGATTAATTTCCGTGAAAAGATTTCCTGTTTAACATTTCGGTTGTCCTTCCTTTTTTCAAACATTTTCTTCCTCGTATTGTCTTCACTTTTTTCTTTCCAGTCCTAGCTACTGGCCTGTTGCATTTTCCTATTACTACTACTTTACAGACTGCTTTGCGGGCCCTGCTGCGGGCGATCTCCTGGCAACTCCACCGGTTTGGGGACAAGGAGGGTTTGGCGATCGGAAAATTTGAACTAATTTTGCACAGATAGTACATCCATGAACAAGAACACCAAGTACATTTAACTTAAAAACAATACTCCCTCCGTCCCAAAATACTTGTCCCTTTCAATGGAGGGAGTATCTCCGTCCCAAAATACTTGTCGCTTTGGATGGAGGGAGTATATTACAAACACAAGAAAAGATAAACTACAACTAAAACCATGAAACGAAAAACTACAACTAAAAACATGAAACGAAAAACTACAACTAAATACATGAAAAGAAAACACCTAAATACTACTCTACTCAGCCTCCACCTCCTCCTCCTCGGGTGGGTCCTCGGGCTCCTGACCCTCCTCTAGCGCCTTGGGCTCCGGCGGCGGAAGGTGACCCAGTCTCAAGGCCGCCGCCACGACAAGGTTGCGACGACCCGCGATGCCGAGCTCAGCCGCCATCATCTCTCAGAGGGAGTCGAGACGAGAGGCCACATGCGAGAGGCCAAAGACGTAGTGGCCCGTGGTGTCCATTCCCGTACTTTGTGGAAGGGTACCGAGCCCAAGGCGTTCCATGGAGTGATATGTATTCGTAAATACATCTCGGGCCATGTTGAACAGGAGGGTATCCTTCATGCGCGGCAGCGAGGGGGGGGGTCCAGCCAAGGCCGCTTACCGGCGGCCGGGTCCCTCGGCGGGCTCGGTGGCGGAGGGTTGTTCGAGCTCGAAAGCATTTGCTGTATACTAGCCGCGGCTAGGTTTTGTGGAGAGAAGAGAGGATGTTGGAATGGTTGTGCAGAAAAGATGATGGCGCGGGTGACCATCTTATACTGCCTCCATCCCAAGTGAACTCTATTTTTAGGATTCAAACCGCACATTAGTCAACACATAAAATTACCCTTACACCCTTCATCAATACATATCCTCCCACTTTCCATTCAATGCCAGCAAGTTGCTACGGCAACAAAGGACATTAGCTGAAAATGTGCAGAGCACACAGCTGACATGACCATACAGTGAAAGTAAAGTTGAGCTGGGACAAAAAAAATTGGCTGGAAATATCTGCCCACACACCACCATCCCTCTTCTCCGCGCGTACTAAAAATCACTGGACGTCTCATCGTCTTCTCCGCGCGTATTAATAAAGAGTAGTAAGACGACACACCATCCTCTACTCCACCACACACACCATCCTCTTCTCCGCGCGTACTCTTCCTCTCCATCACGCGCACCCTCATTGGTTCCCTTCGAAGCCCATGGAGTTCCCCTTGCCGCACGATATTGCGGTCCTGATCGCGGGGTGGGTCGCCGCAACCTCCACCCAGCCCATGGACGACCTCTCCAGTCTGCGCGCCACCTGGAAGGCCATGCATGCGGCGTGTCGTGATCCCGCCGTGGGCAGGCGTGTGGCGCTGGAGCGGGAGAGCAGCTGGGAGTGGTTCCAACGGCACAGGAACGGGAGCTACGACGCCCTCATGGAGCACCTGGCCAACGTGGGCAACCCTCATGCGTGCTACGTCAATGGGTTTGACCTCGTCTTCAACTACGGTCGCGCGCAGGCGCAGCGGGGCACCCAGTTCCTTGCCCGGGCGGCCGCGAACGGCCTCAAGGTGGCGGCCTACGTCCTCGCCATGCTCCGCTACGACGCCGACCGCGGGGACCGCGACGCCCTCGAGTATATCCGACAGGTCGAAGGCGAGGCCCACGTCGGCGATAACGCGGCCGGGTCCGTCGTGATGAAGAGGACCAACACGGAGTGCTGCCGGTGTCAGAATCAAGCCATGCAGAGGCTCGACGTTTTCGTGAGCTGGAGGTTACTGCGTAGGCCTCCTCCGGGACCGCCGCCGGTGGCGCTGCCCGAAATTGACGATTACGTTTGCCGCTGCCCAACAGGGGGGAACCAGGGGCCTGCCCGCTGCAGCCGGCGAGGGTGGTACGAGTGGACCGTCTTTTGTACTGAGAACTGTAGGATTGAGAGCGAGTATGACCTGTTCCGCCATAACGTGTTGTACTCTATGGGTTATATTTCCTCCATTCCCTTTTGGATGCGCTACCCCTAGTTCTCCCAACGCCAATGAAAAGTGAACAAAGGGAGTACTGTATATAAATAGAGTTGTATAAGGCATGTTGATGTGTTTCTCCTATATATGCATGCTCGTCTGTGATGAATGTTACACTTGTTGTGTTTCCCCTATGCGCGCTCGTCTTTTGTTTAGCCCCGTTTGCATCAAAGGAAACTCACGGGGCAGTTTAAAGGAATGGATTCCTCCAGAAGTGACACATGTGCTTTAAAAAATCTAGGTTCTATAAATTTTGGCTTCACTAATAATAAAGTTGTATAAATTGCTGCTTCTATACAGGTTCGTAATTAAGTACTACTAGATATAAACACAGTAATATAAACAAGGATTAAAATAAAGCATATGCATAAAATCTCTTCAACCAGCAACACAGTGATATAAACAAGGATTAAATATTAGATATAAACATCGACGGAACCAAACAATAGTGTTCAACGTATCATTCCAGGCAACAAACTAATTAATTTGACAGTACTAGCTCTTACGTAATCAAAAAACACAAAATAAACTAATCGGCACATCTAGTCCACACCACATCTCTTCAAGCAGCACCTTCAGTCCGTCAGCTAGCTCCATGCATCGTCCTGCACCACCACCTTGCTTGGGTCTACCTCCATGCATCCTGCATCACGACAACCTTGCTTGGACCACCGTCATTGTTTTCAGCAGCGATTAGTTTATGGCATCATCAAATCTGGAGTAATTTTTCTAGATCATTTGGGGCTGAAAAAATAGTTAACACGCTGTATATGAGGAGAAAGATTAGGATATTATATGCTACCTGCGCCGTGGACAACATATTCGACGCTTCATTATTCTGGTCGCCAGGATCATTCTGCCCCAAGTCATCTGGGGCAGCAGGCGGAGGACCTTGATCATCAGGATAAGGACCATGCAAGACTAGTCCGTGGTAAGGGTGGGGGTTGCCATTGAAAGGCGGAGGGTCCTCCTCATCACTCGGAAGGTGGTCCACAAAATCAAGACCTAGGACGTAAACTGGTACAGTCCATGAACGTCCTTCCCCGCTGACTTCGTTGCCTCTCCTGAGAACAAGGCTTCGAGGGGTGTCAAGTGGATTATCCAGTCCGTGCAATAATAACATCACGAGTCTCGCGACTGTTCAGATTTTTGCAGGAAAACAACATGACAAAACGTGAAAAGAAAAAATATCAAAAAAACAAGAGAAACACAACATCACGACTGGAGATGTTCTTCGATTCACGCACGAAGTGGGTTAAAGGTTAAAACTTGGCGTCGTTAAAGGAGATGTTTTTCGATAAAAGGAGGATTTTTCGATAATACATCAGACACATTGTTCATGAACATAAAAGACATATTACATTAACATACTACCAACACATATATTACAAACAAGAGTAAAGAAAACATGGACGAAAAACACGTAGAAACAAGAACAAAACTACTCCTAATCCTATTCTACTCGGAGGCCTCGTCCACCTCTGCCGCCGCACACGCCATGGCCGACGCATCCTTGGCGGCTCCGCCTCCGCCTCCAACGGCGGCGGCGACTCCTCTTCCGTCTCCACACCGAGCTTACAGGCGACGCTGTGCAGAATCTTCCAGCGGCCCTGTACCCCAGCAACCTCCGCGATCGTCTCGTGGAGGGCATCGAGACGAGCGGCCACAAAGCTTAACCCGAACAAGTAGTAGCCGGCGGAGTCCATGCTGGGGAGCTGGGGAAGCCTCCCAAGACCCAGACGGCGACAGATGAGAGATGTATTGTTAAATACATCCCGCGACATTGTGTTCAGCGCTCTTGCATGTTCGACGGTGGAGGACACGTTGTCTTCGACATCTTTATTTCGCCGCATTAATTCGTTGATGCGGGTGGTAAAGAGGCGGACCGTCTCCTGTAACCAGTCGGGCTGAGGAGATGCGGGCGCCGCCATCAGTTCCACCGGCATTGCCGGCAGCGATGGAAACGGAGAAGGAGGTTCGGAGGACGTCGATGGCCTAGAGCGCTTCGGCGGGGGGCTACCCATTTGTGTGGCGACGGAGGTGCAGAGAAGGAGCGAGAGGTGCTCGACGGTGGCGGGGGGAGAAGTTTGGAGGCTAGGATCTAAGGAGCGGTGCGGCGGAGAAGCAAGAGAACGGTGAGCCTTTATAGCGGGTCGTCGTCTAATAGCGGGCGTGTGGTGAGGGGTCGCCGTCTCGGTGTCGGTTTTTCACAGGCGGTTTTTAAGTTTATCTCAGGCGGGTTTTACTTACCAACCACCTGATAAGATATTTAATCAAGAAAATTAATTAAAAAGAAGTAAATATCTTCACAGGCGGTTCGTACTTAATAGCCGTCAAGGAAGATTTTTATCTCGTACGGGTATTACTTACCAACCGCCTGAGATAATGCCCGATACTGTTCTTCAGTTTCCTTATCCCTTGCTTCTTTTTTATTTAGATTCCAATATAAATACCCAAACATGTTTAGATTCTGCAAATTGTGTCCAAATTCGATGATTCTTTCTTCTACATTTGTATAAAATCAACATCTACCACATGAACAAAATATTTTAAAACTTGTATAGCTGACATTGTAATGTTTTAGTAAATATAGAATTAATTTCTACTCACATATTATTCACATTTGTGTATCTCATAAAAAAATCCTTCACTCAAATTTGTTTGTATGAACATATTTGTATCATTTATACATGTATGAATTTTGTTAATTTTTTTAAAAGCATTCCAACATGTCAAACTTCAAATTATCCATCATTCTAACTAAATGCTCATATACATATGAGGCATTCATCAAATTATGAACACACATTGATTCAAAAAAATTAAAAAAATCTGAAAAAATTCATAGAGGTTGGTATGATGTGTAAAAATATCCACTGAAAAAATAAATGACAAAGGAATTATATTCATCAAGATAGAAAAATGAAAAATAGCATTTGTTGTATGTTTTTTATGTTCTGACCAATTTCAAAAGATTTATGAAGTGAAATTTAATAGTAACCTTTACTTATCAATAATATTACAAGAAAGTGGAATTTTGCCTTTTTAAACGACACACATTTAATCAAGAATATTAATTAAGAAGAAGTAAATATCTTCACAGGCGGTTGGTACTTAATAACCGTCTAAGAAGATGTTTATCTCAGTCGGATATTACTTACCAACCGCTGAGATAATGCCCGATACTGTTCTTCAATTTTCTTATCCCTTGCTTCTTTTTTATTTAGATTCCAATATAAATACTTAAACATGTTTAGATTCTGCAAATTGTGTCCGAATTTGATGATTCTTTCTTTTGCAATTGTATAAAATTAACATCTACCAGCTGAACAAAATATTTTAAAACTTGTATAGCTGACATTGTAATGTTTTGGTATATATCAAATGAATTTCTACTCACATATTATTCACATTTGTGTATGTCATAAAAAAAAGATCCTTCACTCAAATTTGTTTGTATGAACATATTTGTATCATTTATACATGCATGAATTTTGTTAATTTTTTTAAAGCATTCCAACATGTCAAACTTCAAATTATCCATCATTCTAACTAAATGCTCATATATACATATGAGGCATTCATCAAATTATGAACACACATTGATTCAAAAAAATTTTAAAAAAATCTGAAAAAATTCATAGAGGTTGGTATGATGAGTAAAAATGTCCACTGAAAAATTAAATGAAAAAGGCATTATATTCATCAAGATAAAAAAATGAAAAATAGAATTTGTTGTATGTTTTTTATGTTCTGACCAATTTCAAAAGATTTATGAAGTGAAATTTAATGGTAACCTTTACTTATCAATAATATTATAAGAAAGTAGAATTTTGCCTTTTTAAAGGACCCACATTTAATCAAGAATATTAATTAAGAAGAGTAAATATCTTCACAGGCGGTTGGTACTTAATAACCATCTAAGAAGATGTTTATCTTAGGCGGATATTACTTACCAACTGCTGAGATAATGCCCGATACTGTTCTCAAGTTTCCTTATCCCTTGCTTCTTTTTTATTTAGATTCCAATATAAATACTCAAACATGTTTAGATTCTGCAAATTGTGTCCAAATTCGATGATTCTTTCTTTTACATTTGTATAAAATTAACATCTACCACCCGAACAAAATATTTTAAAACGTGTATAGCTGACATTGTAATGTTTTGGTAAATATCAAATGAATTTCTACTCACATATTATTCACATTTGTGTATCTCATAAAAAAAAGATCCTTCACTCAAATTTGTTTGTATGAACATATTTGTATCATTATACATGTATGAATTTTGTTAATTTTTTAAAAGCATTCCAACATGTCAATCTTCAAATTATCCATCATTCTAACTAAATGCTCCTATACATATGAGGCATTCATCAAATTATGAACACACATTGATTCAAAAAAGTTTAAAAAATCTGAAAAAATTCATAGAGATTGGTATGATGAGTAAAAATGTCCACTGAAAAATAAATGAAAAAGGCATTATATTCATCAAGATAGAAAAATGAAAAATAGCATTTGTTGTATGTTTTTTATGTTCTGACCAATTTCAAAAGATTTATGAAGTGAAATTTAATGGTAACCTTTACTTATCAATAATATTACAAGAAAGTGGAATTTTGCCTTTTTAAAGGACCCACATTTAATCAAGAATATTAATTAAGAAGAAGTAAATATCTTCACAGGCGGTCGGTACTTAATAACCGTCTGAGAAGATGTTTATCTCAGTCGGATATTACATACCAAACGTTGAGATAATGCCCGATACTGTTCTTCAGTTTCCTTATCCCTTGCTTCTTTTTTATTTAGATTACAATATAAATACTCAAACATGTTTAGATTCTGCAAATTGTCTCCAAATTCGTTGATTCTTTCTTCTACATTTGTATAAAATTAACATCTACCAACTGAACAAAATATTTTTAAACTTGTATAGCGGACATTGTAATGTTTTGGTAAATATCAAATGAATTTCTACTCACATATTATTCACATTTGTGTATCTCATAAAAAAAGATCCTTCACTCAAATTTGTTTGTATGAACATATTTGTATCATTTATACATGTATGAATTTTGTTAATTTTTTTAAAAGAATTCCAACATGTCAAACTTCAAATTATCCATCATTCTAACTAAATGTTCCTATACATATGATGCATTCATCAAATTATGAACACACATTGATTATAAAAAATTTAAAAAATATAAAATATTCATAGAGGTTGGTATGATGAGTAAAAATGTCCACTGAAAAAATAAATGAAAAAGGCATTATATTCATCAAGATAGAAAAATGAAAAATAGCATTTGTTGTATGTTTTTTATGTTCTGACCAATTTCAAAAGATTTATGAAGTGAAATTTAATGGTAACCTTTACTTATCAAGAATATTACAAGAAAGTGTAATTTTTCCTTTTTAAAGGACCCATGTTTAATCAAGAATATTAATTAAGAAGAAGTAAATATCTTCACAGACGGTTGGTACTTAATAACCTCTCAGAAGATTTTTATCTCAGACGGGTATTACTTACCAACCGCCTCAGATAGTCTTCTTCTCAGACGAGTTTGAATTACCAACCGCCTGAGATAATTACCTTATGATACCCGAGTCTGAGGAACACGATGAACACACTACACATTCATTCATTCACACAGTTGAAGAACACACAAGATACTCATTCATTAACAATATTCAATCACACATCTCACAAAAGAACACACAAGATATACAGTATTTACACAACAACACACAAGAACACACAAGATACACAAGTAATATTCAATCACATAGATGAACAAAGATAGATTTTATTCATTAACAATATTTACAAAACAGAAGCAACTAAAAACAACAAAAAAACTAATTAAATCCTACTCCTACTCCTACCCCTCCTCCTCCTCGTCCTCCAACGGCGACTATGGCGTCGGTGCTATAGGAGACATGGCCGGTTGCATCGGCTGCACCGGCTGCACCGGTGGTGCAACCCCGAGGTTGCTAGCCGTCGCCTCCACCAAGCGTCTGCGGCCCTCGGGGCCAAGAACCTGGGCCATCGTCGCGAACAGAATGTCAAGACGATCAGCCACCACCGTGAGGGCGTAGAGGTAGTGGCCGATGATACCCATTCCAGGATACTCTGGAAGGGTACCCAGCCCCAAGGCACTCATGGCGCGAGACGTATTGTTGTACGCCTCTCGCACCATGAGGAGGCGCTGCTGGGTGTTGATCCTCTCGGGGGAGCTACAACATGGTTTCTTGCAAGGTGGCTCCCTCGGAGGGCTTGGCGGCGGAAGGTCAGCCATAGTGGTGTTGGGTCGTCGGAGCGGAGGAAGATGAAGAAAAGAAGAGGATTCAAAGTGAGCGACGTGCTTGTGGAGAACTAACGGGTGATAGCGCGTCTTTAAGGCCGCGCGGAGTGGAAGATGGAGCAGTTGGTTTACCGCGCATTGAAAGGTCGCACCTCGGGGAAAAGAAAGGTCGCACACGGTCTTCGACACATCTTTATAGGCATTTGGTGAGGTGTCTTTATGTAGGCGTTCATCAAATTATGAACACACATTCATTCAAAAAAATTTAAAAAATCTGAAAAAATTCATAGAGGTTGGTATGATGAGTAAAAATGTCCACTGAAAAAAAATGAAAAAAGCATTATATTCATCAAGATAGAAAAATGAAAAATAGCATTTGTTGTATGTTTTTTATGTTCTGACCAATTTCAAATGATTTATGAAGTGAAATTTAATGGTAACCTTTACATATCAATAATATTACAAGAAAGTGGAATTTTGCCTTTTTAAAGGACCCACATTTAATCAAGAATATTAATTAAGAAGAAGTAAATATCTTCTCAGGCAGTTGGTAAGTAAAACTCGTCCGGGGTAACCATCTTCTTAGGCGGTCGATACATAAAATCCACCTGAGAAAATTGGAGTTTATGTATACCCCTCGGCAGCGTAGGAAAAACCTAACCCGGGCAAAACACTTAGACGTCATTAGGCTGCCAAAATTTCGTTTGCCGCCAAGTGTTCGCCCTCGTCACTTCCTGGTACGCCGCTGAGCTTCGCCGTCGCCACCGAGCTTCGCCCTCGTCACTTCCAGGTACGCCCTCATCGCTAAAAAAGAGTGTCTCTTCTCGCCTGCAGCTACCTCGCCTCGCCTCACCTCACCATCCAAATCCAAGTGCCACACCTTGCGATTCTTGATACTACAAAGAGGCTGTAGGATTTGCTTTTTGTCCCTTGCTTGATCAGTTATAGGTCCGGAGCTAGGCGCCTTGTAAACCTCAAGAACATGGTCGCCACTCTGAATGAAGCTAGCCTATTTAGAATAAGAAGATAAAATTGCCACCGGTGCAGCCGGAGCAATCGGCTCAGCCGGAGCAGCCGGCCCACTCTCTTGCTGCATAGTCGCTGGAGGAGGAGGAGGAGGAGGAGGAGGAGGAGGAGGAGGAGGAGGAGGAGGAGGAGGAGGAGGAGGAGGAGGATGACGACGATGACGACGATGATGACGACGGCGACGACGATGGCGACCACCACCACCACCACCACCACAACGATGACGAGGAGGAGGACCCCTTGTCGTGGTTTGGGAAGTTGGGGGAGAGGGCGGAGGAGGCGAGGCCGGCAGAGTAGTTTTTAGGAGTTCTTGTACATATTTCTTTTATAGTTTTAGGAGTTCTTATACAAGTTTAGCTTCAATTATGTTCTTGTACATATTTCTTGTGTTTTGTAATATATATGTGTTCATTCGTGTCAATGAATACTGGTGTGTTAGAATTTCTGGATTTCAATCATGTGAATGTGCTCTAAGTTTAGTGGTGTGTTAATCTGTCACAAGTGAACCGAGCAAATTGGACAAAAACAAAATATCTTAGGGTTTGAAGCTCGTCTCAATTTGTAATTGCAAAGCTAAAGGAGACAAACAATGACTTTAAGTGCGTCTCACATCGCTTTGTGATCGATGGACATCCGATCTGTCACCCATTGTTGTCTCCTATTTGGGTTTCTTACGTAGTGTAATTGGTTGATCATGTTTGCGATCCGTGCATGTTAGACATAGCTAGAATTAAAACACCTCGGACCTCGGTCATGTTTAACAACACTAACATGCATGCATATATATATATACCTCAAACAGTACATGACGATCTTTCAACAAAAAGAGAAAACACACGTATAACATCATGAAACATGATCGTGGATCGAGGTCGCACATCCATGTTGAACATAGAACAGAAATAGTATTAGACAACAGACAGAGAAGAAAAGAACATATGGAAAAGGTGCGAAGGATTAGTCCCACCACGGAAAGTTGAGGTCAGTGCACCGACGTTATAAGGCATGGTGCACAGTTGCAGTTAAAAATCCGAATGAATGTAATGCGTGCAGGACTAGGCCCATGTTCGTTGCAAGGCGTCCCCTGGCACGGACGCGTGGTCACGAAGTTGGCTTAGGCGTGTACGGACGGATTTTTTTTATATAACGAAAAAATTGTTTTTCCCCGCGTGTAAATTTACTCCTAATGGGACGCGTCGAGCTGTTGGGACCGAGAGGATGCAAACCGCGGTTTCTAGAAAACCGGGGCCACCGACCGGTTCATAATTAAGCGCGGTTTCCTCTAGTGTCTGATGATCTCAACACGCCCGCTTAGACGACGACCCGCTATAAAGGCTCACCGTCCTCTTGCTTCTCCGCCGCACCACTCCTTAGATCCTAGCCTCTAAACTTCTCCTGCCACCGTCGACCACCTCTCGCTCTTTCTCTGCACCTCCGTCGCCACACAAATGGGTAGCCCCGCGTCAAAGCGCTCTAGGACATCGACGTCCTCTGAACCTCCTTCTCCGTTTCCATCGCCGCCGACAATGTCGGTGGAACTGATGGCAGCGCCCGCATCTCCGCCCGCGGCGCCTGCACTTCCTCATCCCGGTTGGGTTGAGCAGACTCTCAGACTCCTCACCGACTGCATCGACAAACTCGATCGGCCCCTTAAGGTGGACACCAATGCCAAGTCCGCCACCGCTCATAGCGCACTAGCGCTCAACACAGTGGCGCGTAAGGTCTTTTCCGACACAGATCGCTCGTGTCGCCGTTTGGGTCTTGGGACCCTTCCCCTCCACACGAGCATGGACACCGCGGGCCACTACTGCTACAGGTTGATGACTGTGGCCTGTCGTCTCGACACCCTCCACGAGACGATCGCAGAGGTTGCTGGGGCAGAGGGGCTCCTGAAGATTAAGCACCGCGTCGCCGGGAAGCTTCGGACTGTGATGGAGGTTGAGGAGTATGAGGCGGCTTGGGCAGTGGCGGCAGTGGGGGAGGCAAAGCAGGAGGCGTCTCTTGACCGGCGCCCACGCCCTGCTGGTGATTATATGTGATGGTGTGATTTATTGATGCCTACACGCACACACTGGGCTCTCTCGCTGCTGCCACTCCGGCACCGGCGGCCACGCCCTGCTTCTACTCACTTCAGTGACATCAGAAACGCGTCTCCCTCGACCATCGCCACGTCCCATCCTTCGCGTGTCATGATGACCCCGCCGCCCGCAAACCCATGTCGCCGCCGGTCACTCCGGCACCGACCGGCGCCCACGCCCTGCTGGTGGTCACTTCACGGTCCTCCCCGACGCGTCTCCCTCCATCTCCACGTCCCATCGTTCGCGTGCCATGATGACCCCACCGCCCGCAAACCCCTGGCCATTACGGCGTACCTACATGCTATGCCCCATATGACATGGCATACCCTGGAAAAAATAGTCCAATATCATTAACCCCTGTCCACTAAGAAATGTTAGTATCATATAGTTTAGAGATGCATGTACATGAGGGTTCATTGCTGCTTATATGATCTCAATTCTGTTTTTTACACTGCCAAATGTGTTGCTGATGTCTGGTAATTAACGCAAGATTATATTCATGTATCCGTTCTAGTAGCACTTTAGGGTGAGATGCTAACATGCAGAGCAAAATATCAGTATGCAATCCACCTAAATTTAATTCCTAGATCCACCACACTGTCCTCCTAGCCTCGAGACTTGCTCCGGGGTGATATCAATGGACGCAGATCACCTGACTTATACGTTTTTACTGCACGCGATGCAGTAAATATCCAACGGAATCACACCGTTGGATCTTTACTGCATCGTCTGCAGTAAAAACGTAAGTCACATGAGATCACCGGTGTGATCTGGACGTCGATCCTCTGACTTAAATGTGGTCACTGCACTGCTAGACCGAACCCTAGCTTTGTTAAACATCGCAAGCTGCCCGCCTCATCTATCTTGCATCCTCTACCTGCTAATACCGCTGACGTCCATGACTCGCCCTGCCACCAATTCGCCTCAAGGCGCGCTCCTGCTGATGTCGGTCAGACCGAACCGGCAGTACTGCAGAGGATGAGCACCCGGCGAACCCTCTCTTTCTCTAGCATTGCCAGCTACTGTCTTGCCTGCTTCGCAACTGGACTAAAAATCCCCTGCAGTACTACGGGTGTTGTAGCGCCACTGACTACTGCCTGATGCCTGATTGTAGGGTATGCACAGCAACAAAGAAGTCAACAAGTCGATGCATCGCCCAATATGGAGCAAAATGATGTTGCGACGCGGTGTTCCCACGCTCGTATTTGCCGCACTCGTCCTGGAGATGGTAAAACATCATACTTCTTCTTCTTTCACACTATTTGTACATGATACTAGGCCTGGTCAGTTGCTAATTTGCTTTAAATGTTTACCGTTTAAATGACACTAACAGAAGAAAAGAAGTTTGGAAGAGGGGTGGCTAAAGGACTTAAGGTTGCTAAATTGTGCTATCTAGCATCTACAAATATAACGAATGATCAGAATCAGAAGCTACAAATTCAGTGGTCTGATAGGTTGGGTGCTGCGGTTGGTCCTAATCAGTGGCACTTTGTCGATGATGTGGTTATTACAACAAAAAAATGCACCCCTCACTGGTGTAAGGAAGTGGGCAGAGGTTGGCGATACTTCGAAGAGCGATATAGTGAGAGACATTCTGGTTAGTGTTGTGACACCCCACATAAGTATTTTTTTCTAGCGACCTCCATCTTGTACGTTTATAACAGTGTGATATACAATGTACAGAATGTCTGGGACTTGGAGGACACAGATGATACCAAAAGAAAAATATTGAAGATTGCTGGTGAGCGCTACAAGGGGTGGCGATCAACATTGCATGCCACCTATAAGAAGTATTCGACCGATGAGGAACGTATACAAAACAAGCCTGTTGACGTAGCAGATTCCGGTTGGTTGGCGCTTATGGACTATTTTGGGTCCGAGTGATTTAAGGTCAGCTAGCTTTCTAATACCTTCATATCCTACAAAAACTATTTGATAACACCCATTCGTGAAATTAATTCTTAAAATTGCAGTCAATAAGCAGAACCAATTCACAAAATCGAAGTACTCAAAAGACAAAACACTTGCTTGGCTCTAAATCCTACACCCAACTTAGTTACGAGAAGGTATGAAAACTAAATCATGCTTTTACTTTGCACTGCAATCATTCAATCAAATTTTACTTGTATTTGATGTAGCGAGACCCAGAGACTGGAAAAGAACCCGATGACATAGAACTGTGGGAGGCAAGCCATGTGAAGAACGGTCAATGGGCAAACGAGCAGGCAGAAGCTATACATGTGAGAAGCACTTCAAACAGTCCCCATTTAAATAAATATTTGCAATGTACATGTGACTTTTCTTTTTGTATATAGACCCAGGCACGTGCCCAAATCAACGTCAAGGACGCTGAGCTAGGAGTCCTAATCCCACATGAGGAAAGAAACAACATCTTCCAGCTTACTTATATATCCGCAACCGGTTCTGGAGGATCACAGTTTTGGGGGCATGGTTATATGACTAAACCTAATGTTTCTGAAGGACAGCGTATCCAGATGTCTGACCAGCTCGGCCAGCAAGTTTGATCCTTGCAAAATAGAAATGAAGACCTCAGCTCTCAGGTGCAAGAGTTGGAAGGAAGAAATGATTATATGACCTCCCAGATGGATGGCTTCGTCCAGGCAAATGAACATCTCAACCAGGAAGTCCATGCTTTACATGATCAGATGGCAGCCAATTCTGCACAGCAAGAAAAGGAGCTAGCAGACATGCGCAGAATGATGGAGAGCTTGCAAAATCAACAACAGCTAGCAGCAACTCCACAAAAGGCTTCTGCTCGCACCAAGTCGAAGCTGGATGTTCGAGAAACTATTCCTAATACTACAACTCGTCGCGGTGCTATTTTAATGGGTACAATGTTGCAACCTGAAAAAACTGTAAATAGCATCGTCTCGCAATGATGCAAGGGTCCTTGAGCGTTGCATCAATTGCTGGATGTTTGTTGTTAAGTCGACAGGTGTATCGTGTGCGGATAAATTGATTCTGTTGCCACTAATTTTCAAACCTGGTGCATTAGGATTCTAGTGCCGCTAATTATAAAACTTGGCATTAACAGATTATTGCGACGAAAATAAACTATTGCAATAGGAAGCTAGCTATTGCAACAAATTATAAAATGTTGTACTACAAACATTTGGCTATGACCAAAAAAGCGTTGCACTAGACTGCTATTGCCACCACCCAGAGAACGTCGCATTACGACCCTGTTGCAACAGATTTGAATATGTTGCATTACGAACCTATTGCCACACCTCAGAAATCATTGCAATACAATACTGTTCTCAAGGTTTTGAAATCGTTGCAATACTGTACTATTCGCCATGAACGTGAAATCGTTGCATTACCGTATTATTGGCCACGGCTGTGAAATCGTCGCGGTACCATATTATTTGCCAGGAGTGTGAAATCATCGCGATACCGTACTATTCACCACGGAAGTGAAATCGTTGCAACACCGTAGTATTCGCCATGAATGTGAAAACGTCGCGATACGATATTATTCGCCACGAGTGTGAAATCGTCGCGATACTGTACTATTTGCTGCGTATGTGAAAACATCGCGATACCATATTATTCGCCACGAGTGTGAAATCGTCGCGATACCGTACTATTTGCCACGGATGTGAAATCGTTGCAACACCATACTATTCGCCACGAATGTAAAAACGTTGCCATACCGTACTATTCGCTACGGATGTGAAATCATTGCAACACCGTACTATTCGCCATGAATGTGAAATCGTCGCGATACCGTACTTATCGCCACAGATGTGAAATCGTCGCAAATAACATACTATTTGTTGCAATACGTTAAATCGTCGCAATACGTTAAACCGTTGCAATACCATACTATTTGCCACAAACGTGGAGTCGTTGCAATACCATACTTTTTGCCACGAATGTGGCATCGTTGCAACACGATTATTTTCGTTACAATACATTAAATCGTCGCAATACGTTAAACCGTTGCAATACCATACTATTGGCCACGAACGTGGAGTCGTCGCAATACCATACTTTTTGCCAAGAATGTGGCATCGTTGCAACACCGTTATTTTTGTTGCAATACGTTAAATTGTTGCAATATGTTAAATCGTTGCAATACCATACTATTTGCCACGAACGTGGAGTCGTTGCAATACCATACTTTTTGCCACGAATGTGGCATCGTTGCAACACCGTTATTTTCGTTGCAATACGTTAAATCGTCGCAATACGTTAAACCGTTGCAATACCATATTATTTGCAACGAACGTGGAGTCGTTGCAGTACCATACTTTTTGCCACAAATGTGACATCGTTGAAACACCGATATTTTCATCGCAATACGTTAAATCGTCGCAATACGTTAAACCGTTGCAATACCATACTATTTGCCACCAACGTGGAGTCGTCGCAATGCCATACTATTTGCCATGGATGTCAAGTCATCGCAATAACCTATTGCCACGACTGTTATCGCCACGAGTCGGAAAAACTATCGCGACATTCTATTTCGTTGCGACAACAACCTATCGGGATGAATTTTGACCCATTGCGACGATTTTTTTCATTGCAATAAACCGGTATCCTGGTAGTGTATTGGGATGGTTTTTGGGAAGGTTATGGTTTGGTACTGGTTATGGGATGGTATTATGGTTTATGGCAATGGTTATTTTTACTAGTAATGGTGAAATCTGGTATAATGGTGATAGATATGGATTATGGACTTATACTATAATAATCATTGTGGGATATGATGGGTTTACTTCACATATGTATAATATATTGCTTTTCAAATGTTTTAATGTACTTTTCAGCACTTAGCCCTTATTATTGTCGTCATTTGAATCAGCTACATGTCATACTTTCCACACTTGCTGAGTACGACATGTACTCACTCTTGCTACCCCCCACCAACAGTTGCATGTCAGGATTGGGAGTATTACGTTAATAATATGGAGTTCTAGGTCGTGTCTACCGTCAGCTTTGCCCGTGGAGTTGCATGGAGCTGCGCTATACCCTATTGCTTATGCTGCCTAGCTGTTTAGTTTGCTTAATTAGTTTATTTCCGCTGCATTAGTTGAACTCGTCATTAATAATCATTAGAGTTTGTATTCGAGAATATTCTGAATTTGTAATAAAAGTGGTTAATTAATCCTGTTCTGTGGTAATTTTCTGTATATCCTTTTGTGAATGCACTCGTGTATGTGTGTTGAACGTCCTGGGCACACATATATGTTCACTTGGTTCATTTTCGGAACCGGGTGTCACAAATTGGCATCAGAGCCACAGGTTGACTGTAGAACGCAACCTAGATAGAATGGACACTTTAGAGCACATAGGAGCACTTAGGAATCAATGTGGTTTTGCTTGGAGTGATGTTTTCTATATATATTGTTTGCTTGTGTGCTTAATAGAGGATTTTGGGATGCTTTAGCATTGCCATGTCCACCTAGGCTAGTATAGCTAGTTGCTTAGTTTCATATCCTTTGATGCATTTAGTTGGGGACGTTTCTAAACTCTTACCTATTGCTTTTCTTCAGATGGTGAGGACTCGCAACGAGAGGGATGTCAATGATGAGTAGGAGAACCATGGAGTACCCCAGAACAACAATGGACAAGGACCTGCTCATGGAGCTATCAATATTGAGCAGCTATTGGCTATGTAGAACCAGCTCATGCAGACCATGATACAAACTATGGGACAGCTGCAGGCTGGTAACATCAATAATCAGCCCCACATGCCTCCACCACCACCCCCGCCTCCTCATAACCGATTGGGAGAGTTTATGAGGACTAGGCCGCCAACCTTTGCTCAAGCTGCCGATCCTATGGATGCAGGTGATTGGCTCAAATCTACGGAGAAGAAGCTAGTTATTGTCCAATGCAGTGACCGAGAGAAGGTCATATTTGCTTCTCATCAACTAGTTGGAGCAGCTGCAGATTGGTGGGATGCTTATTGCAATGCTCATGAGAATCAAGAGAGGATCACTTGGGCGGAATTCAAGGAGAACTTTTGTTCTCATTATGTGCCCGAGGGAGTTATGATCTTAAAGAGGCAAGAATTCGAGAACTTGAGGCAAGGAAGGTCGAGTGTGGGTGAATATCTCAATAAGTTCACTCAACTTTCAAGGTATGCCCCTGAAGATGTGAGCTGGGATAGCCGAAAGCAATACTTATTCATGAGGGGCTTGAACAATGAGATCCAAGTGCAATTGCTCAGCTGTGATTATGCTAATTTTCAGAAGCTTGTGGACAAAGCAATTATGGTTGAGAACAATATTCATGAGATGGAATAGGATAAGAAGAGGAAGGTGCCATATCAAGGACAGGAACAAGGAAGCAATGTGAGCCCTCGCTTTGCACCACCTAATGTGCCTTATTTCAGCTCCTCTGTGCCTGCTCATCACCCCGAATATGCACAATGTCCAACTCAGTTTGTGCAGCAGCGCCCTGTCATACAAGCACCTAGGCCTCCAATGCCTTATGCACCTCGAGCCAACTTTCCTGGTGCAAACGTTCAGAATCAAGTTCGTCCAAATTCTGGTGGAGTTAAGAAACATGTGGAGAAGTTGTAAACTTTGCACATCAATGTCCTAAGTCAGGCCTTGGTCAAGGAAGCAATGCGTCGAGGCAAAACCCAAGACCCAATGGAGGAGCGCCACAAGGGAACCGTGGACAACAGAATTTTGCTTGAGGCAACGTGAACCATGTCTCTACGGAGGATGCTCAACAAGCGGATGACGTGGTCATTGGTATGTTTCTCGCCAACTCCAACCCCCCGACTATGTTGTTTTATTCTGGAGCACCACGTTCATTCATTGCATCAAAATATGTTGCCAAGTATAGTTTGCCTATCTCTCATATGAAGTTTACTCTATTGGTTAAGTCTCCGGGAGGAGAGATGAGGACAAACGTAGTATGTCCAAAAGTAAGCCTTAGAATAGGGGGTAGACTTCTCTGCCATCCTAATTGTTTTGGACTCTCAAGGATTGGACATTATACTTGGTATGGACTAGTTGAGGAAGCACAATGGAGTTATTGATTGTGCCACGAAAATGGTAAAGTTGACCAATGAGGAAGGGATCACCGTAGAATTTGAAGCATCTCAAACCGCACCGAAGCGATTGGATCTGAATCATATGGACGGTGCCGCAATTGAGGAGATTTCGATGGTGTGTGAATTTTTGGATGTTTTTCCGGACGAGTTGCCAGGTATGCCACCTGATCGAGACATTGAGTTTGTTATTGATTTAATACCTGGAACTGCACCTATAGCTAAGAGGCCATATAGGATGCCTCCTATGGAATTAGCGAAGCTCAAGAAGCAGATTCAAGAGCAACTAGAGAAGGGTGTTATTCGCCCAAGCCCTTCACCTTGGGGAGTGCCCGTGCTGTTTGTGGACAAGAAGGATGGGCCGCAAAGGATGTGTGTAGATTACCGAGCTCTCAACGAGGTGACCATCAAGAACAAGTACACCTTGCCACACATAGAAGACTTGTTTGATCAGATGAAGGGTGCTTGTGTCTTCTCCAAGATTGATTTGAGGTTGGGATACTTTCAAATGAAGATTAGACCATCAGACATACCCAAGACAGCTTTTAGGACACGGTATGGATCTTATGAGTACACCGTGATGTTTTTTGAATTGAAAAATGCGCCTGCCTACTCTATGTACCTCATGAATAAGGTCTTCACGGAGTACTTGGATAGGTTTGTAGTGGTGTTCATAGACGACATTATGATCTACTCAAAGGATGAGAAGGAACATGAGGAACACTTGAGGCTTACGCTGCAGAAATTAAGGGAGCACCAACTGTATGCCAAGTTCAACAAGTGTCAGTTTTGGTTGAAAGAGGTGTCGTTTTTGGGTCATATAATCTCAGGAGGAGTATCGGTTGACCCAGACAAGGTGAGGGACGTGTTGAAATGGGAACCCCCGTAAAACGTAAAGGAAATAAGGAGTTTTCTTGGAATGGCTGGATATTACCGTCGATTCATCAAAGACTTTTCCAAGATAGACAAGTCAATGACGGAATTGCTAATGAAGTGAAAGGCATTCCAATGGACTCAAGCTTGTCAAAACAGTTTTGAGGAGTTGAAGAAGAGGTTGACAACAGCCCCAGTTTTGGTACTGCCGGATGTGAGCAAGAGTTTTGATATTTATTGCGACGCATCGAGACAAGGACATGGATGTGTATTGATGCAAGAGGGACAAGTGGTCGCCTATGCATCAAGACAATTGAAGAAACATGAGCAGAATTACCCCACACATGATTTAGAACTTGCTGTCGTGGTACATGCGTTGAAGATTTGGAGACACTATATTCTTGGCCATAGGTGTGAAATTTATACGGATCATAAGAGTTTGAAGTATATTTTCACACAAACAGATCAGAATTTGAGGCAACGAAGATGGTTGGAGCTCATCAAGGATTACGATTTGGGAATCAATTATCATCCAGGAAAGGCTAATGTTGTGGCCGACACATTGAGTAGGAAAGGAGTAAGTCATCAACTCACAGTTCGAGAATTACCATCTGAGTTATGCAAGGAGTTTGAACGATTAAACCTTGGTTTTGTAAATGAGATGGGGATGATGGAGTTAAATCTGACCTTGGAGCAAGAAATTCGGGAAGGTCAAACTAAGGATGACAAAATTCAAGAAATCAAGGAAAGGACCCATGAGGGGAGAGAATTCAGATTTGATGAGGATGAACATGGTACCTTACGGCTTGGAAAAAGGATTGTCGTGCCCAATGTAAAGCATATTCGGGAGACAATACTAAAGGAGGCACATGACTTGCCATACTCGATTCACCCCGGTTGCACGAAGATGTACAAAGACTTGAAGACTTTCTATTGGTGGGATAGCATGAAAAAGGACATAGCTGAATATGTAGCATTGTGTAATGTGTGTCAACGAGTCAAGGCGGAACATCAAAGGCCATCTAGATTATTGCAACCATTGAAGATCCCGGAATGGAAGTGGGAAGAAATTGGAATGGACTTCATAGTTGAGTTACCACATACTCAGTTCGGTTACGACTCAAGTTGTGTAATTGTGGATTGCTTAACCAAGTCAGCTCATTTTGTCCCCGTGAAGACCAAATATATAGCTGCACAATCAGCCGAAATATACATGGAGCATATTGTGTGTTGACACGGAGTACCAAAGAAGATAGTATCGGATAGAGGTTCTCAATTTACCTCCAGATTTTGGCAAAAATTGCATGACATATTGGGAAAAAGGTTGAACTTTAGTTCGGCATATCACCCTCAAACGGATGGACAAACCGAGGGGACCAAACAAATTTTGTAAGACATGTTAAGAGCTTGTGCTTTAAAGCATGGGAAAAGTTGGGACAAGAGCTTGCCATATGCAGAATTTTCATAAAACAATTGTTACCAAGCAAGTTTGAAAATGTCACCCTATGAAGCACTATACAAAAGGAAGTGTAGGACACCTTTGTTTTGGAATGAAACAGGAGAAAACCAAGTATTTAGTCCTGATGTGTTACAAGATGCCGAAAGGTAAGTTAAAAAAATTCATGAAAACCTAAGGGTTGCTCAGTCGCGGCAAAAAGGCTATGCGGATCATAGGCGAAGGAATCTGGCATTTGAAGTTGGAGATTTTGTATACCTCAAGGTGTCACCTATCCAAGGGCAACGCCGGTTTAACGTCAAAGGAAAATTGGCACCTCGCTACATCGGACCATTTAAGATTCTGGACAAGTGAGGAGAGGTAGCTTATCGACTTGAGCTGCCGGCGTATCTCTCCGATGTACACGACGTGTTTCACGTGTCTCAACTCAAGAAGTGTCTGAGGGTGCCGGAAGAGCAGGTGCCGATGGAAGAGTTAGAACTTCAGGAGGATTTGTCCTATGTCAAGCAACCTATCAAGATCTTGGACGTGAAGGAAAGGGTCACGAGGAATAAGAGGGCCCGTTGGTGCAAAGTGCAATGGAACCACCATACGGTAGCCGAAGCTACGTGGGAATGTGAAGAAGACCTGAAGACTGAATTCCCTCATCTTTTCTCCATACTGTCGAATCTCGAGGGCGAGATTCAGTTTAAGGGGCTAGGTTTGTAACACCCTCAATTTTTGCATCATGCATTGCATACATGTTTATGCATTAAACATTAGTAGAATAAAGGAAAAAATAATAAAACATCAAACATACATATACAAAATATGAGTAGCAAAGAAGAAAAAAATAATAATATAAAACATGTATCAGGGAACAAATATAAAAAATAATAATAAAAATATATAGAAAAAATATATGAAACCTAAAGAAAGAAAGAAAGAAAAAGAAAAAAAGATTCCGGAAACTTCTGGAAGTTTTCGGGCAAACATTGCCCGGGTGCACCGTACCCGCCAGGCCGCCCAAGTCGGCCAGGCCGCCCGAGCCGGCCCACCCAGCGCGCCCGCAACCGCGCGCTAGCGCGCGCCCCGCGCCCCTGGCCGAGAGGCCCGCCCGCCCCATGCTGGCCTGGCGACCCCGTGACCGAGCTGGTCTCTGGACCGCATTTTGCGGCCTATATAAGGACCGTAGACCCCGACGTTTTCACCAGAAACAAGCGCAGCCCTAAAAAAAACCCTAGCCACCAGAAGCCCTAGCGCCGATAGAAAAAAAAAGAGAGACCAGAGGCACCGCTAGGAAAAAAAGGGAAGAAGAGGAAGGAAAAGAGGAGGGTGTCGTCGTCCGCCGAAGATCGTCGCGTCGCTGTCGTTGTGCCGCCGGAGGACCGCTGCGCCATCTACTTCGTCTACGCCTCGTCTTCGTCCCGCGATCTTCGAAGCCGTCGCATCTACGGTAGGATTCGTTTTCCGATGCGAATTTTAGCGATGTATTATATCTAATAGACGTAATTTGATCGTAGTCGCATCTATCTTTTTATTTTTAGCGGCATTAATTCTCGCTAAAACCCCCGTAAACTCATATAATCACATATGAACTAGTTGCATCTAATCTATAAACAACCATAGTTAATTAATAATTGAACTTTGCATGCATGCATGTCATCGCATGTTGATTAGTATGTGTGCATCATGTTGATTTGTATGTATTTTCTTGTATGTGTGATCACGAGTAGAGGGAAGTGCTCAAGAGGTCGTGTACGAGGATTTCTAGAACCAAGACTTCGAAGTGCTTGAGCAACCCTATCCGTCAGAGCAAGGCGTGTCCTTGAAGCATATTGATACTGTTTTAAAATAAAGGTTTTGTTTGCAAAATTTCATGCTTGTGTCAATTTGATGGGAATCCTATGATAGGAAGTTGACTAGCTTCGTTTAACCACCCTTGTCACCTGGAATACCTGGTAGAGAGTCGGGAAGAGTTTTTAACTCTTTGCTTCACTTAATTAATTGGGATGGGAAAACAACACTACACATTTAATTATGCATTAATGATATTCTGGTTAATGTGAATTGGTCAGTATGATATGGTAATGGGTGATCTAAGCAAGCCTGGTATGTGGATGGGTTGGATGTCATGGTGGTTTGCTTGCTTTAGATCTAAGGACCGGTTCATGCGAGAATAAGCCAGGACTACAGTGCCATCACGAGGCCAAGTATGGGTACGGCATAGCTGATTAATTAGGGCTTTGCCAGTGCTATTTGGACCATTAAGGATGCTCCGGGAAGGGGTAGTCAGATTGGGTTTGTTGATGATTGGTGGGACAACCCTGGGATCCGAATGGCTCAAGAGGGGGCCCTTCGTTGAAGTTGAGCTCTATAGGAGACATCGCCATCGATGAAACCTCAGTGGGGTCTAAATAGGCTAGTAATCCCTTTGTAAAGGCTATTTTGTGATTTCTTGGCCACACACCAATGGAAGTGTGTAATGTGATCGAGGGTCATGGGCATAAGGGATGTTCTTAGTCACCAAAATGTGATGAATTCACGAACACGTAGGAGAAGTGGTACAAACTTGTGACGCCCGGTTCCGAAAACGAACCAAGCTAACGCATATGTGTGCCCAGGATGTTCAACACACATACACGAGTGATTCACAAATGATAAACAGATAATTACCACAGCTCAAATTATTAAATAAGTACTCTTATTACACAATTCATTATATCCTCGAATACAAGCTCTAATGAATATTAATGATAAGTTCAACTAATGCAGCGGAAATAAACTAATGAAGCAACTAAGCAAACTAAGCATAAGGGATAGCGCAGCTCTATGCCACACCACAGGCAAAGCTGACGGTAGACACGGCCTAGAACTCCGCATTATCGCCATTAAACTCACAATCCTGACCTGCAACTGTTGGGGGGGGGGGGGGGAATTGCAAGAGTGAGTACATGTCGTACTCAGCAAGTGTGGAAAGTATGACATGTGGCTGATTCAAATAACGACAATAATAATGGCTAAGTGCTGAAAAGTACAGTAAAACATTTTAAAAGCAATGTATCATATTTATGTGAAGTAATCCCATCATAAGCCATGTAACCATAATAATACCAGTCCATAATTCACCATTACCAATAACCATAATTCCATCCATAACCATGACCATTATCATAACCCTAATCATAATCATAACCATAACCATTATCATAACCATAATCATAATCATAACCATAACCATCCCAAATCCCAATTTCCCTCTAATCATGGAAGTTGTCCAGGTGCTCATAACCGGGAGCACGGCTATCATGATAGTTTTAATTAACTCTGCAGAGTTTGTACCTCTTTACCCACGTGTTCGTGATTTCATCACCTTTCGGCGACTAAGAACCTCCCTTACGCCCATGACCCGTCGGTCACATTACACACTTCCATTGGTGTGTGGTCAAGAGATCACAAAATAGCCTTTACAAGGGATTACTAGCCTATTTAGACCCCACTGAGGTTTCACCGGTGGCGATGCCTCCAACTGAGCACATCTTCAACCAAGGGCCCCCTCTTGAGCCATTCGGATCCCAGGGTAGTCCCACCAATCATCAACAAACCCAATCCGACTACCCCTTCCCCGAGCATCCACAATGGTCCAAACAGCACTAGCAAAGCCCTAATTAATCAGCTACGCCGCACCCATAACTTGGCCTCGTGGTGGCACTGTAGTCCTGGCTTATTCTCGCATGAACCGGTCCTTAGATCTAAAGCAAGCAAACCACCATAACATCCAACCCATCCACATACCAGGCTTGCTTAGATCACCCATTACGATACCATGTTAACCAGTTCATGTTAACCGTAATCTCATCCATGCATAATTAAATTGAATGATATAGTTGTCCCATCCCAGTTGATTAAGCGAAGTAAAAAGGTAAAAAGTCCTTCCCGACTCTCTACCATATATTCCAGGTGACAAGGGTGGTTTAACAATTCTAGTAAACTTCCTACCATAGGATTCCCATCAAATTGACACAAGCATGCAATTTTGCAAACAAAACATTTATTTTAAAACAGGATCAATATGCTTCAAGGACACTTGCCTTGCTCCGGCGGATGGGGTTGCTCAAGCGCTTCGAAGTCTTGATTCTGAAAATCCTTGTACACGATCTCTTGAGCACTTCCCTCTAATCGTGATCACACATACAAGAACATACATACAAATCAACGTGATGCACACACATTAATCAACATGCGATGATATGCATGCATGCAAGGTACAATAATTAATTATCTATAGTTGTTTATTAATTAGATGCAACTAGCTCATACGTGTTCATATGAGTTTACGGGGGTTTTAGCGAGGATTAATGCTGCTGAAAATAAAAATACAATGCAACTACGATCAATTTACGTCTATTAGATTCAATATGGTTGCTAAAATTCGCATCGGGAACAAATCCTACCGTAGATCTGACGGCTTGACGGTCGCGGAACAAATGCGACGCGTAGACGAAGTGGATGGCGCAGCAGTCCCTTGGCGGCACGACGACGGCGACGATCTCCGATGGACGATGGTACCCTCCTCTTTTTCTTCCTCTTCTTTCCTCTTTTTTTCTCGTTCTTCTTCCCCTGGCGGCGGCGGCTCTGGTGCTTTTTTTCTGTACCGGCGGCGGCTAGGTCTTTTTTTTTCTGGCTCTAGCGGCGCTTTTTCTGGTACCGAGGACGGAGGCTACGGTGTTTTATAGGGGCGGGCGCGCGGGAGTTGGGATCGAGAGGCGTCGGTGCGGGGTGGGGTCGGCCGGCAGGCGGGAATCGTGGGGGGGGGGGGGGGGGGGGGGCGATCGAGGCGGGGCCCAGGCGGCGGGGCCGGTCGGGCGAGTGGGGGCGTCGGGAGCCGGGCGGGGCCGGTCGGGCGAGTGGGGGCGTCGGGAGCCGGGCGGGGCGCGTGCCCGGCGGCAGGCGGCAAGCGGCAAGCGGGGCCCGCGGGAGCGGCGAGCGGGGTGCGTGGCCCAGCCGGCGCAGGCGGCGGGCGGGGCCCAGCTGCGCGGTGCGCGTGGGTGTGGGGGCCGAGGCAGGCCGCGGTCGGCTCGGCCGCCCGGCGGGTTTTCCTCTTTTTTTTTAGATTATTATTATAATATATTTTATTATTTATATTTTATTTATTTTATTTATCTTATTAATTTTATTTATTATTTTTTATATATATATTTATTATTATATATAATTTATTTATATATATCTCTTTTTTATATATTATTATTTTATTATTGATATTTATTCCCTAATACATGTTTTAGGCTATAATTGTTAATTTCTATTTCTTCTTTTTGCTACATACATTTGTATATATATGCTCCATCTTTTATGTTTTATTATTTTTCTTTTATCCTACTAATGTTTAATGCATGATCATGTATGCAATGCAGGATGCGAAAATTGAGGGTGTTACAAACCTACCCCCTTAAAGTGAATCTCGCCCTCGAGATTCGACAGCGTGGAGAAAAGATGCGGGAATTCTGCCTTCAGTTCTTCTTCACGTTCCCACGTAGTTTCGGCTTCTGTATGGTGTTTCCATTGCACTTTGCACCAACGGATCCTCTTATTTCTCGTGACCCTTTCCTTCACGTGCAAGATCTTGATAGGTTGCTCGACATAAGACAAATCCTCGTGAAGTTCTAACTTGTCCATCGGCACTTGTTCTTCCGGTACCCTGAGACACTTCTTGAGTTGAGACACGTGAAATACGTCGTGTACGTCTGAAAGATGAGCTGGCATCTCCAACTTATATGCTACTTCTCCTCTTTTGTCCAAAATCTTGAATGGTCCAATATAGCGAGGTGCGAGCTTGCCTCTTATGTTAAACCTCTTATGACCTCTCATAGGTGACACCTTGAGGTAAACAAAATCTCCAATTTCAAAGGCTAATTTCCTTCTCCTATTGTCCGCATAGCCTTTTTGTCTTGATTGGGCAGCCCTCAAGTTTTCACGAATTATTTGGACTTGCTTTTCGGCTTCTTGTAACACATCCGGACCAAATACTTGAGTTTCTCCTGCCTCATTCCAGAATAAATGTGTCCTACACTTCCTCCCATAAAGTGCTTCATATGGTGACATTTTCAAGCTTGCTTGGTAACTATTGTTGTATGAAAATTCTGCGTATGGCAAGCTTTTATCCCAACTTTTCCCATGCTTTAATGCACAAGCTCTTAACATGTCCTCCAAAATCTGATTTGTCCTCTGGGTTTGTCCGTCCGTTTGAGGATGATATGCTGAACTAAAATTCAACCTCATTCCCAAAGCTTCATGCAATTTTTGCCAAAATCTGGAGGTAAATTGAGAACCTCTATCCGAGACTATCTTCTTCGGTACTCCGTGTCGACACACAATATGCTCCATGTATATTTCGGCCAATCGTGCAGATGTATATTTGGTCTTCACAGGGACAAAATGAGCTGACTTGGTTAAGCGATCCACAATTACCCAAATTGAGTCATACCCGGACTGAGTACGTGGTAACCCAACTATGAAGTCCATTCCAATTTCTTCCCACTTCCATTCCGGAATCTTCAACGGTTGCAATAATCCGGCTGGCCTTTGATGTCCCGCCTTGACTCGTTGGCACACATCACACAGTGCTACGTATTCAGCTATGTCCTTCTTCATGCTATCCCACCAATAGCAAGTCTTCAAGTCCTTGTACATCTTTGTACAACCAGGGTGAATTGAGTAAGGCGAGTCATGTGCCTCCTTTAATATTATCTCCCGAATATGCTTTTCATTAGGCACAACGATCCTCTTTCCAAGCCATAAGGTACCATGTTCGTCTTCATGAAATCTGAATTCTCTCCCTTCTTCGATTCTTTCCTTGATTTCCTTGATCTCCTCATCTATGGTCTGTGCTTCTCGAATTTCTTGCTCCAAGGTCGGATTTAACTCCATCATCTCCATCTCATTTACAAACCCGAGGTTCAACCGTTCAAACTCCTTACATAACTCGGACGACAACTCTCGAACTGTAAGTTGATGGCTTACTCCTTTCCGACTCAAGGCATCGGCCACTACATTGGCTTTTCCCGGATGATAGTTGATTCCCACATCATAATCCTTGATGAGCTCCAACCATCTTCGTTGCCTCAAATTCAGGTCTGTCTGTGTGAAAATATACTTAAGACTCTTGTGATCCGTATAAATTTCACACCTATGTCCAAGAATATAGTGTCTCCAAATCTTCAGTGCATGTACCACGGCTGCAAGTTCTAAATCATGTGTTGGGTAATTCTGCTCATGTTTCTTCAATTGTCTTGACGCATAGGCGACCACTTGACCTTCTTGCATCAATACACATCCAAGTCCTTGTCTTGATGCATCACAATAGATGTCGAAACTCTTGCTTACGTCCGGTAATACTAACACCAGCGCGGTTGTCAACCTTTTCTTTAACTCCTCAAAGCTATCCTGACAAGCTTGAGTCCATCGGAATGCCTTCCCTTTCATGAGTAATTCGGTCATAGGCTTGGCTATTTTGGAGAAATCCTTGATGAATCGGCGGTAATATCCAGCCATTCCAAGGAAACTCCGGATTTCCTTGACATTCTGCGGTGGTTCCCACTTCAACACATCCCTCACTTTACCAGGGTCAACCGATACTCCTCCTCCGGAAATAATATGGCCTAAGAAAGAAACTTCCCGTAACCAGAATTGACATTTACTAAACTTGGCATACAATTGGTGCTCCCTCAATTTCTGCAGCGTAAGACTCAAGTGTTCCTCGTGTTCCTTCTCATCCTTCGAGTAGATCATAATACCATCGATGAACACCACAACGAACTTGTCCAAGTACTCCATGAAGACTTTATTCATGAGGTACATAAAGTAGGCAGGCGCATTTGTCAATCCAAAAGACATCACGGTGTACTCATAAGATCCATACCGTGTCCTAAAAGCTGTTTTGGGTATGTCCGATGGTCTAATCTTCATTTGAAAGTATCCCGACCTCAAATCAATCTTGGAAAACACACAGGCGCCTTTCATCTGATCAAACGAATCCTCTATGCGGGGCAAGGTGTACTTGTTCTTGATGGTCACCTCGTTGAGAGCTCGATAATCCACGCACATCCTTTGGGATCCATCCTTCTTGTCCACAAATAGAACGGGCGCTCCCCAAGGTGAAGAGCTTGGGCGAATAAAACCCTTTTCTAATTGCTCTTGAATTTGCTTCTTGAGCTCCGCTAATTCCATAGGAGGCATCCTATACGGCCTCTTAGCTATAGGTGCAGTTCCAGGTATTAAATCAATAACAACCTCAATGTCTCGATCAGGTGGCATACCTGGCAACTCATCTAGAAACACATCCAAAAATTCACACACTACTGGAATCTCCTCAATTGTGGCACCGTCCACATGATTTAGCTCCAATTGCTTCGGTGCAGTTTGAGATGCTTCAAATTCTACGGTGATTCCTTCTTCATTGGTCAACTTCACCGTCTTTGTGGCACACTCAATAACTCCATTGTGCTTCCTCAACCAGTCCATACCAAGTATAATGTCCAATCCTTGAGAATCCAAAACAATGAGGTTGGCGAAGAAGTCTACCCCCCTTATTCTAAGGCTTACTTTTGGACATACTATATTTGTCCTCATCTCTCCTCCAGGAGACTTAACCAACAGAGTAAACTTCATATGAGAGATAGGCAAACTATACTTGGCAACATAATTCGATTCAATGAATGAATGCGATGCTCCAGAATCAAATAACATAGTCGCGGGGTTGGAGTTGGCGAGAAACATACCGATGACCACGTCATCCGCTTGTTGAGCATCCTCCGTAGAGACATGGTTCATGTTGCCACGAGCAAAATTCTGCTGTCCACGGCTTCCTTGTGGCTGTCCTCCATTAGGTCTTGGGTTTTCCCTCGATGCATTGCTTCCTTGACCAAGGCCCGACTTAGGACATTGATGCGCAAAGTGTCCAGCTTCTCCACAAGTATAACACTTCTTAACCCCACCAGAATTGTCGGGACGAGCTTGGTTTTGAGCATTGGCTCCAGGAAAATCAGCACGAGGTGCATAAGGCATTGGAGGCCTAGGTGCTTGCATAATAGGGCGCTGCTGCACAAACTGAGTTGGGCGTGGTGCATAACCAGGGGCGCTGAGCAGGAATAGAGGAATTGTAATGAGGCGCGTTGGGCGGCGCAAGGCGAGGGCGCACATTACTTCCTTGTTGATGTCCTTGATATGGTGCCTTCCTCTTGATTTCTTGCTCCATCTCACGGATCTTGTTCTCAACCACAATTGATTTGTCCACAAGTTTCTGGAAATTGACATAATCACAGTTGAGCAATTGCACTTGGATCGTAGTGTTCAATCCCCTCATGAACAAGTATTGCTTCCGGCTGTCCCGGCTAACATCCTCAGGCGCATATCTTGAGAGTTGAGTGAACTTATTGAGATATTCACTTATGCTTGATTTTCCTTGTCTCAAGTTCTCAAATTCTTGCCTCTTCAAGATCATAACACCTTCCGACACATAATGAAAATGGAAACTCTCCTTGAATTCCGCCCAGGTAATTCTCTCTTGGTTCTCATGAGCATTGCAATAAGAATCCCACCAATCTGCAGCTGCTCCAATGAGTTGATGAGAAGCAAATAGGACCTTCTCTCGGTCACTGCATTGGACAATAGCAAGTTTCTTCTCCACGGACTTGAGCCAATCATCAGCATCCATAGGGTCAGCATCTTGAGCAAAGGTTGGCGGTCTGGTCCTCATGAACTCTCTCAAACGGTTGTGGTGTGGCTGGGGTGGTGGTGGAGGCATGTGGGGTTGATTGTTGATATTGCCAGCCTGCAGCTGTCCCATGGTCTGTATCATGGTCTGCATGAGCTGGTTTTGCATAGCCAATAGTTGCTCAATGTTGATAGCTCCATGAGCAGGTCCTTGTCCATTGTTATTTTGAGGTACTCCATGGTTCTCCTCCTCATCATTAGCATCCCTCTGGTTGCGAGTCCTCACCATCTATAGAAAAGCAATAGGTAAGAATTTAGAAACGCCCCCAACTATATGCATCAAGGGATATGAAGCTAACCAACTAGCTATACTAGCCTAGGTGGACATGGCAATGATAAAGCATTCCAAAATCCTCTATTAAGCACACAAGCAAGCAATATATATAGCAAACAGCACACCAAGCAAACACATCGATTCCTGAGTGCTCCTATGTGCTCTAAAGTGTCCATTCTATCTAGGCTGCATCCTACGGTCAACCTGTGGCTCTGATACCAATCTGTGACGCCCGATTCCGAAAACGAACCAAGCTAACGCATATGTGTGCCCAGGATGTTCAACACACATACACGAGTGATTCACAAATGATAAACAGATAATTACCACAGCTCAAATTATTAAATAAGTACTCTTATTACACAATTCATTATATCCTCGAATACAAGCTCTAATGAATATTAATGATAAGTTCAACTAATGCAGCGGAAATAAACTAATGAAGCAACTAAGCAAACTAAGCATAAGGGATAGCGTAGCTCTATGCAACACCACAGGCAAAGCTGACGGTAGAAACGGCCTAGAACTCCGCATTATCGCCATTAAACTCACAATCCTGACCTGCAACTGTTGGGGGGGGGGATTGCAAGAGTGAGTACATGTCGTACTCACCAAGTGTGGAAAGTATGACATGTGGCTGATTCAAATAACGACAATAATAATGGCTAAGTGCTGAAAAGTACAGTAAAACATTTGAAAAGCAATGTATCATATTTATGTGAAGTAATCCCATCATAAGACATGTAACCATAATAATACCAGTCCATAATTCACCATTACCAATAACCATAATTCCATCCATAACCATAACCATTATCATAACCATAATCATAATCATAACCATAACCATTATCATAACCATAATCATAATCATAATCATAACCATAACCATCCCAAATCCAAATTTCCCTCTAATCATGGAAGTTGTCCAGGTGCTCATAACCGGGAGCACGGCTATCATGATAGTTTTAATTAACTCTGCAGAGTTTGTACCTCTTTACCCACGTGTTCGTGATTTCATCACCTTTCGGCGACTAAGAACCTCCCTTATGCCCATGACCCGTAGGTCACATTACACACTTCCATTGGTGTGTGGCCAAGAGATCACAAAATAGCCTTTACAAGGGATTACTAGCCTATTTAGACCCCACTGAGGTTTCACCGGTGGCGATGCCTCCAACTGAGCACATCTTCAACCAAGGGCCCCCTCTTGAGCCATTCGGATCCCAGGGTAGTCCCACCAATCATCAACAAACCCAATCCGACTACCCCTTCCCCGAGCATCCACAATGGTCCAAACAGCACTAGCAAAGCTCTAATTAATCAGCTACGCCGCACCCATAACTTGGCCTCATGGTGGCACTGTAGTCCTGGCTTATTCTCGCATGATCCGGTCCTTAGATCTAAAGCAAGCAAACCACCATAACATCCAACCCATCCACATACCAGGCTTGCTTAGATCACCCATTATGATACCATGTTAACCAGTTCATGTTAACCGTAATCTCATCCATGCATAATTAAATTGAATGATATAGTTGTCCCATCCCAGTTTATTAAGCGAAGTAAAAAGGTAAAAAGTCCTTCCCGACTCTCTACCATATATTCCAGGTGACAAGGGTGGCTTAACAATTCTAGTAAACTTCCTACCATAGGATTCCCATCAAATTGACACAAGCATGCAATTTTGCAAACAAAACATTTATTTTAAAACATTTTAAAACAGGATCAATATGCTTCAAGGACACTTTCCTTGCTCCGGCGGATGGGGTTGCTCAAGCGCTTCGAAGTCTTGATTCTGAAAATCCTTCTACACGATCTCTTGAGCACTTCCCTCTAATCGTGATCACACATACAAGAACATACATACAAAACAACGTGATGCACACACATTAATCAACATGCGATGATATGCATGCATGCAAGGTACAATAATTAATTATCTATAGTTGTTTATTAATTAGATGCAACTAGTTCATACGTGTTCATATGAGTTTACGGGGGTTTTAGCGAGGATTAATGCTGCTGAAAATAAAAATACAACGCAACTACGATCAATTTACGTCTATTAGATTCAATATGGTTGCTAAAATTTGCATCGGGAACAAATCCTACCGTAGATCTGACGGTTTGACGGTCGCGGAACAAATGCGACGCGTAGACGAAGTGGATGGCGCAGCAGTCCCTTGGCGGCACGACGACGGCGACGATCTCCGGTGGACGACGGTACCCTCCTCTTTTTCTTCCTCTTCTTTCCCTCTTTTTTTCTCCCTCTTCTTCCCCTGGCGGCGGCGGCTCTGGTGCTTTTTTTCTGTACCGGCGGCGGCTAGGTCTTTTTTTTTCTAGCTCTGGCGGCGGCTTTTTCTGGTACCGAGGACGGAGGCTACGGTGTTTTATAGGGGCGGGACGCGCGGGAGCTGGGATCGAGCGGCGTCGGTGCGGGGTGGGGTCGGCCGGCAGGCGGGAATCGTGGGGGGGGGGGGGGGGGGGGCGATCGAGGCGGGGCCCCAGGCGGCGGGGCCGGTCGGGCGAGTGGGGGCGTCGGGAGCCGGGCGGGACTCGGGCGGGGGCGCGTGCCCAGCGGCAGGCGGCAGGCAGGGCCCGAGGGAGCGGCGCGCGGGGCGCGTGGCCCAGCCGGCGCAGGCGGCGGCGGGGCCCAGCCGCGCGGTGCGCGTAGGCGTGGGGGCCGAGGCAGGCCGCGGTCGCTCGACCGCCTGGCCGCCCGGCGGGTTTTCCTCTTTTTTTTAGATTATTATTGTAAAATATTTTATTATTTATATTTTATTTATTTTATTTATCTTATTAATTTTATTTATTATTTATATATATATATATATATTATTATATATAATTTATTTATATATATATCTTTTTATATATATATTATTATTTTATTATTGATATTTATTCCCTAATACATGTTTTAGGCTATAATTGTTAATTTCTATTTCTTCTTTTTGCTACATACATTTGTATATATATGCTCCATCTTTTATGTTTTATTATTTTTCTTTTATCCTACTAATGTTTAATGCATGATCATGTATGCAATGCAGGATGCGAAAATTGAGGGTGTTACAAAACTCTGCTGAGTCTAATAAAACTATCATGATAGTCGTGCTCTCGGTTATGAGCACCTGGACAACTTCCATGATTAGAGGGAACCTGATATTGTGATGGTTTTTGGGAAGGTTATGGTTTGGTACTGGTTATGGGATGTTATTATGGTTTATGGCAATGGTTATGGTTATTGGTAATGGTGAAATCTGGTATAATGGTGATGGATATGGATTATGGACTTATACTATAATAATCATTGTGGGATATGATGGGTTTACTTCACATGTGTATAACATATAGCTTTTAAATGTTTTAATGTACTTTTCAACACTTAGCCCTTATTATTGTCGTCATTTGAATCAGCTACATGTCATACTTTCCACACTTGCTGAGTACGACATGTACTCACTCTTGCAATACCCCCCACACCAACAGTTACAGGTCAGGATTGGGAGTATTACATTAATTACGTGGAGTTCTATGCCGTGTCTACCGCCAGCTTTGCCTGTGGAGTTGCATGGAGCTGCGCTATACCCTATTGCTTATGCTACCTAGCTGTTTAGTTTGCTTAATTAGTTTATTTCCACTGCATTAGTTGACTTCGTCATTAACAATCATTAGTTTGTATTTGAGAATATTCTGAATTTGTAACAAAAGTGGTTAATTAATCTGAACGTGGCCTAGAGGGGGGGTGAATAGGCCTTTTGAATTTCCTGCACACTTAATAGAGTTGTCAAAAACTTGATTGACCGGACTAGTCCGGCTGTGTGGGCGGACTAGTCCGGTGTACTGAAATATGTGAATTGATTAAGTGTTGTTTGGGAAACAAGGTTCTTTTAGCAGCGGAAATGAGAACAACAGATTCTTTGATCTAAGATTAGTGTATGAATGCACGTGAAGACTTATGAGCAACTTAAATGGTTGTTTAGCAATCAAGTGATCTAGTGAACAAAACGTAAAGTAAATGAGGCACAAGAGACAAGCGAATTTTTACTGAGGTTCAATCTCACCACAAGATCTGCGTCCTCGCTGAGGAAGCTCACACAGAGCCAGGTCTCCAACCCTTTCCCTCTTCAAGTCACCTCGAAGGTCGACTTGATTCCACTATCACGGGTAATCACCGAGTTTGTGGGGCAACCTCACACGTTGAGGGCTCCCATGAGAATTACAACGAAAGAGGCGATCAAATACACTTGAAAGTATTACAATGCAGAGTATAAGTGTAGAAAGATCAAACCCCAAGAGCTCGCAACGAAGGAGTGACGATCTCCCAATCCCGAATCCAAGTGTTCAAATGATTTGACTCCTTTTTGCACCTTAGATGTGTGGGGAGATGTGTTTTAGGCTCTTGGGACAAAGTGGCGGCACTAGGGTTTGTGTTTTGAGCAGTATTCAACGTGTGTATCCTTTGGAAGGCCGTTGATTCTCTATTTATATGGTTTCCAAAAAGTTACTGTTGAAAAACCCTAACACCGGACTAGTCTGGTGCAAGTCCGGACTTGTCCGGTCATAGTGTAACTTGAAGTCTAGAAAGTCTGGCGGACTAGTCCAGTCCAAGCTCGGACTAGTCCGGTGCTGTGTGAAAGTGGACTCCAGAAAGTTCAACGGACTAGTCCGTGGACTAGTCCAGTCTCCACAGATGGGAGGCTCCAGAAAGTTCAACGGACTAGTCCGGTGGACACACGGACTAGTCCGGTCTCCGAATATGAGAAACTCCAGAAAGTTCAACGGACTAGTCTGGTGGACACACGGACTAGTCCGGTCTCCTGAGAGGGGAGACTCCATAAAGTGTAACGGACTAGTCCGGTCCATGATCGGACTAGTCCGGTGCATTGTGAAAGTTAGGTTAATTTTAAAGCCCTTACCCCTGCGTAAAGTTGTGAGCTCTTGGAGTGTGTCTTTCATACACTCCCTATACATTTAAAATCTAATTTGATCTTCCAAGCTCCATCAAAGTATCCCTCTTTGGACAGCACTCCATTTTTCACCTTTTTGTGTGCACCGAGCTGTTTCACTTTGTTTGTCCTGCAATCATCTCAATAGTTTCATTAGGATCTCATATGTTTGTCATCAATTAGCCAAAACCCACAAGGGATATCCTAGATGCACTTACAATCTCCCCCTTTTTGGTGATTGATGACAACCATTTGAGATATCACAATTGAGAATAAAATCTTGATTTTCATAAGGTGTGCACATATGAGAATAACGATAAATCCACAAAAAGCTTCTCACATATGCACACACCTTATGGTGTGGTTCCTAACAGGTGTTTGATCAACAAAGTGTGATGAAATAAAGATAATCAATAATGAGCATAGAGATAATCATTCAAGCAACAATGAGCATCACACATAAGAAAAGAAATAGTGCATTACTTGGTTTTAAAAATAAGTACATGTCCTCGATCACAAAAGCATAAGAAGCACTACTACTAGAGATAGTCTCAAACTAGTCTCAATCTCTCCTCCTTTGGCATCAAGGCACCAAAAAGGGAAAAATTGAGAGGAATCACTCATCGCCGCTCCCTTCTTCAGTTTTGGTCCAATCTTCATCTTCACCGCCATCATCATTCACCGGAGCTGTATCTTCCTCGGAGTCCTCAAAGGCGGGCGGTGATCCAACCGGCTCAATCTCCAGCTTGTCACAGATAGCCTTGATGTTGGCATTGACATATTGTTGATGTTTCTTCTGCCTAACTTCAATCTTGCGGCAGCAGGCAAAGATGGAGGTGAGCATTTTGATGACACCACCGGAGGGTTCATGGACAGGTGCAGAACCAGCAGGAGCAACTGCAGATCTTGTGGCATTCACATCCCGTGATTGTTTGGACCTCCTTTCAGCTTCAGGGGAGGAAGGGGCAGTAGGAAGTGAGGGAAGAGTGTACTCGGTGGGCTTTTGCGGCTTCAACCCCGTATGAGAGACATCCTTGACAAACTCAAGTCTCGTCACTTTCTCACTCATGAACATGATGTACGGGGCATACCCGCAAGACCTATTTGGCGTGATTGAGATGTTCACAATGTCATTGTAGATGTACTCAAATACATTGAATGGTCTCCTTCCACTAATGACCTTCATTAGGGTCCTTAAGGTTACTTGGATAGTCCCCGCATCTTCATCTTTCGGGGCTATCGTCTTCCTCAAGATTCTGTTGAGGACCACAAAGAAGGGCTTCAAATATTTGATGTTGGTAGGAGTATAGGGCATCCTTGTGTCATAGAGGAACTTGAGATCATCCTTCTCCAAGGGTTGCAAATTGTGGATGACAAGATCATGATCCAGAGTGTGTTCAAGGTGAAAAATCCTTGCAAACTCATCATAAGTAACACTATACTTGGAACCATGAGTCATCCAAGTAAGACTGTCTCCATCACCCCAAGCAAAGTAGAGCGTAGAGTAGAATTGGGTGATGATCTCATTGTTCCAGTCATTCTCAAAAGAAAACAGTTCCTTCAGACCGTGCCTCTCCAGGGCCCTCAACCACCTCATGAAAGGCTGGATACTTCTTCGACTGCATGTATCCAATGTTCCCCCATTGACTCTTCACAACGGGATTCTTCATCTTCATGTACACATGCTCGTAGTAGTCGGCATGGAAGTTGCTCCAAAATCTTGGGTCTGAGCATTGTCGAGGTTGATTATACACATTAATCTTCCTGAAGCTATTGGCAAGCTCACCCCCATTTCCGGTGAAGTCCTCACTCAAACGCTGCCTGTTGCGGTGACTTGGGTTTTTCATCTTCAGGGGCCCAATGGGACCGCTAGCAAGCCCCTTCCCTTTTATTTAGAGCCCTCTTTGGCCCTGAGGAGCTCTCGGCAGCTTTTCCTTGGGCCTTCTTGACAACCACCTTCCTCTTCATAGGAAGATTGTCGTCGAAGGGTGGAGAGTGGACATTGACATCATGTCTTTTCTTCATGTATCTCTCTTTGGCTCTTCTCGCATTTTCACATTCAACTTCTTCATCAACATGGAAAGAGCTGTCATCTGAGCTTGAATACATTGTGCCTAATAAGGAGTTCATGGATTAGATAAGAATGAACCAAGGATCGAGGTCAAATTAGGGATTCAGATGTCAGAGACCGGACTTGTCCGGGTTCAGAGTGCGGACTTGTCCGGCGTACCAGACTTGTCCGTATCTGAGCGCCGGACTAGTCCGGCCTGGCAAGAACCCTAATGATTTCCTTGAATTCCAAAACTTCTATCTAAGGATACAAAATGACATGAAGGTGGTAGGAATACATCTATGAAGCCAATGTACAACCTTGGAATCAAAGAAAACGAGCTAGAATGAGAAAGTTGAGGTTTTGGTTTTAGGGTGAGTTTTACCAGATTTGAAGATTCATGTTGAGGAGGCTTGAATCTGTCCGGAGGGGGGGATCAACTCGTCGAGGAGAGGATTCCCCATAGAGGAAACTTGATTTTTGATGGCTCAACTCGAAGGTCTCTTCGGGGGGCTAGGGTTTAGGAGGGACGAGGAGAGGTGAGGGAGAGCAAGTGGAGGGAGGTTTGAAAATTTGATTTGGGCGGCCATCTGCTTATATACGCGGCCGACCGAACTAGTCCGGTTAGGGGACGAACTAGTCCGGTGCCCATGGAAAACCTAGGAGTAAGAGACTGTCCGACTAGTCCGGTGGAAAACCTGACTAGTCTGGTGCCCCGGGAAAACCCTAAGTATTTTGAGATAATTAAAAGTGATCCAAGGACAAGTTTTGCAAATAATCTTGGTAATTATGACCAGAAAGCAATCAACAATGAAAAGTGGTCATAAACTGCAAGATTTCTTCATTAAAATAGTTTTCTTAGAAGAAAAAAGAGGTGAGGGGAAGTTTTCAACAATAAAATGTGATGTTTGAAGTTTCAACCAGGTATGCAACGTTTCAAGCCACATTTCAAGAGTCAAGAATATTAAGTTCATTTCTAAGCTTACAAAACCTTTTCTCATCTAATGGTTTGGTAAAAATATCTGCAAGTTGTTTTTCAGTCCTAACATGTGAAATAGCAATGTCACCTTTTAATGAATGATCTCTAAGAAAATGATGACGGATATCTATGTGCTTAGCTCTTGAGTGCTCTACAGGGTTGTGTGCAATTTTTATAGCACTTTCATTATCACATAGAAGCGGGATATGGCTAAGATTGTAGCCGTAGTCCCTAAGAGTTTGTCGCATCCAAAGTAGTTGTGCGCAACAACTACCGGCTGCAACATACTCTGCTTCCGCTGTGGAAAGAGCAATGGAGTTTTGCTTTTTAGATGATCAAGAAACTAGGGACCTACCAATAAATTGACAAGTCCCTGACGTGCTCTTTCTATCAACTTTGCATCCTGCATAGTCGGCGTCGGAATACCCTATCAAGTTAAACTTGGATCCTTTTGGATACCAAAGGCCCAAGTTGGGTGTGTGCACAAGATACCTTAGGATTCTTTTTACAGCAATTAAGTGACACTCTTTAGGTGCGGCTTGAAACCTTGCACACAAGCAAACACTAAGCATAATATCTGGCCTAGATGCACATAAATAAAGTAAGGAGCTGATCATGGACCGATATACCTTCTGGTCCACATTTGGACCATCTTCATTGAGGTCGAGATGTCCATTAATGGCCATGGGTGTCTTGATGGCCTTGGCTTTGTCCATATTGAATTTCTTGAGAATGTCCTGTGTATATTTGGTTTGGCTTATAAATGTACCTTCTCTTAGTTGCTTCACTTGGAATCCCAAGAAGAACTTCAATTCACCCATCATTGACATCTCGAACCTATCTGTCATAATTTTGCTAAATTCTTCACAGAAAGACTTGTTAGTGGATCCAAAGATAATGTCATCAACATAAATTTGACATACAAATAGATGATCATTACAATGTTTAGTGAAGAGTGTATAGTCTGCTTTACCAATTTTGAATCCATTTTTAGTTAGAAAATCTCTAGGGCACTCGTACCAAGCTCGAGGAGCTTGTTTGAGGCCATAGAGAGCCTTACGCAGTTTGTAGACATGAATGGGATACTCTTGGTCTTCGAATCCTGGTGGCTGCTCCACATAAACTTCCTCCTTGATTAGACTGTTTAAGAAAGTGCTTTTGATGTCCATTTGATACAGCTTAAAATTATGGTGAGTAGCATATGCCAATAAAATGCGAATGGAATCAAGTCTAGCTACAGGAGCAAAAGTTTCATCGAAGTCCAAACCTTTGACCTGAGAATAGCCCTTGGCCACCAATCTCGCTTTATTTCTTGTTACTACTCCATGTTCATCTTGCTTGTTCCGAAAGACCCATTTGGTTCCAACGATGTTCGCCTTTGATCTCTCCACCAGCTCCCACACTTCATTTCTTTTGAAGTTGTTCAACTCCTCTTGCATCGCCATCACCCAGTCTGGATCCCTTAAGGCTTCTTCTACCCTGTATGGTTCCATAAAAGACACAAAAGGATAGTATTCACAGAAATTTGCAACTCGGGATCTAGTAGTTACTCCCTTAGCAATATTTCCAATGATATTATTGACAGGATGGTCTCTTTGCACGCTCTGATGTACTCTTGGATGTGGAACTTGTGTAGTTGCTTGTTCTTCATTATCTTCATGTTCATTGTCTCCCCCTAGATCATTGCTCCCATGATTATCTTGATATTCTTGATTTTCCTCATCTTGATCATGTGAAAGAGCTCCCCCTTGATCATTGCCTCCGTGTTGCAGTTCATCTTGTGCATTTGAGTCGAAAGTTCGCTCTTGTGGTAAGATATCACCAAGTACCATTTTCTTCAGTGCTTCATATGGAGCTTCCTCTTTATCTAGCACACACTTATCAACTTGCTCCACTTGTGAGCCGTTAGATTCATCGAACACTACGTCACGTGCTACTTCAACAAGGTCGGACACCTTGTTGAAGACACGATAGTCGTAGGCATTCGATTCATAACCGAGCAAGAACCCTTCATCGGACTTTGAAGCGAACTTCGAGGCCCTCGGTTTCTTGTTCAGAATAAAACATTTACAACCAAAGACTTTGAAATAAGAAACATTAGGCTTTTTACCGGTAAGGAGCTCATATGGAGTTTTCTTCAGTAGTCGGTGGAGGTACAGCCGATTCGTGGCATGACAAGCGGTGTTCACTGCTTCTGCCCAAAATTGATCTGATGTCTTGTATTCATCCAACATAGTTCTTGCCATTTTGATCAATGTTCTGTTTTTTCCTTTCGGCCACTCCGTTTTGTTGAGGGTAGTAGGGTGCCGAGAACTCATGCTTTATTCCTTCTTCATCGAGATACTCTTCAACTTGGAGGTTCTTGAATTCTGTTCCATTGTCACTTCTGATGTTCTTTATGGTTGATGAGAATTCGTTCTGAGCTCTTTTCAGAAACTTCTTGAGGATTCCCTGAGTTTCTGATTTATCATACAAGAAAAATACCCAGGTAAATCTTGAAAAATCATCAACAATTACTAAATCGTATTTGTTACTCCCGATGCTGATGTACGAAATTGGACCAAAGAGATCCATGTGGAGGAGTTCCAGCAGTCTTGCGGTAGTCATCACATTCTTGGCGGGGCGTGGTGCTCAGACTTGTTTTCCTGCTTGACAAGCGCTGCACGGCCTGTCTTTTTCAAAAACCACATCCTTAAGACCACGGATGTGACCACCTTTTAGAAGTTTCTGCAAATTTCTCGTCCCAACATGGGCTAGCCGTCTATGCCACAGCCATCCCATGTTGGTCTTAGCAACCAAGCAAGTGTTGAGTTCGGCTTTATCTTTGTTGAAGTCAACAAGATAAATCTTGCCCTTCAACATTTCCTTGAATGCAATCGAGCCATCGCTTCTTCTAAAAACGGTCACACCCTCATTAGTGAATAAACAGTTGTAACCTTTGTCGCCTAGTTGAGATATTGACAAAAGGTTATAATCTAGAGAATCTACATGTAAAACATTAGATAAGGTGTGTTGAGAGGATATTTCATTGTTACCGCTAACAAGGACCTTTCCTTGGTTGTTGTCTCCGAAGTATATGCCTTCACTTGGATCCTTGTTGTACTCGTACTCCACAAACATACCTCTCTTTCCGGTCATGTGATTTGTGCATCCGCTATCTAGCACCCATTTAGATCCACCGGGGGAGTAAGCCTGCAAAAAAGAATTATTCTTTGGTTTTAGGTACCCAAGCTTGCTTGGGTCCTCTCAGGTTAGTCACAAGAGTCTTGGGCACCCACACACAAGTTTTCAAGTTCTTGTGGCGTGGCCCTATATATTTATCAATGACTTTTCCATTTTTGGCTTTCATAAGAACATAGGAAGCATCAAATGTACGAAACAATATTTGTAAATCAGATTCATGGGATTTTTCCTTAACAAAGACAATTCTATTCTTAGCATGATTAGGAGTAGACATGTGTTTGTTTCTGTCAAAACCAAGGCCATCTTTGACATTAGGAGGTCTAGTGACCATATATGCACTACGTGCATATTTGATCTTCTCCTTATCAAAGATGCTGCTCGTAGAACCATGTAAATTATGAGAAGTTGAAGTGTTAGAAGTAACATTCTTCTTACTAGAGCAAGTGCAAGTTTCGATTGTTGTCGAACTCATCTCTTTGGAGGAAGAGCTCTTGGAGGAAGAGGAGTCACTTTGCTTGAGCGACTCAACTTTCACCTCAAGGATCTTGTTAACTTTTGACAAGTTAGCAAGTTCTTCCTTGATTGCAATATGCGAGTCCTCTAGCTTTGAGTAAGTTTCCTTACTCAAGGCTAGCTCAACCTCAAGCGACTCATTCTTCTCTCTTTCAAGCTCGAGAAGCTTTTCAACTTCTTGATATCTCTTCCTTTCACGGATGAGCATATCTTCTTATCGGTTAAGAAGTTCCTCCTTTTCAAAGATTTTGTTCGACAACATTTCCATTTTCTTTAAAGCAATTTTGCTTAGTCCTCTAAACATTTCTTCATTATCACTAGAGCTATCAAAGTCATCAATAGAGGAATTTAACATAGGAGGAGTGAGTCGAACCTTTTTCTTGCATTCCTTAGCCATAACGCAAGTGTGTTTGTTCATATCTCGTCCTCCCATGTTTGGGAAGAGTGTGGTTTTCATAGTAGGTTTATTGACTGCGATAGTGGCTATCTCTTCTTCTTCATTAGAGGAGGACTCGTCGTTTGAGTCCCACTCCTTGACAATGTGAGCTTGATGGGCTTGTCTTCTTTTTCTGAAAATTTTCTTTTCTTGAGGTCGTGTTTCCTTCTTCCTTTTATTTTCTTCATAGGGGCAGTTCACCATGAAGTGACCATACTCTCCGCAGTTGTAGCAAGTGCGTCGAGCCTTGGATTTTCCTTTATCCTTGCTTTTGCCTTCATTTGAATTGTTGTCGTGTCTTCTTTTCATCATGTGTTTGAACTTCTTGATAAATAGTACCATCTCTTCATCATCAAGATCAGTGCTCTTGTTGCTTGTATGTCCATCGTTTTGGTCTTCAAGAGTTTCTTTGAGTTTGGGTCTGCACGCTGCTTTGAGAGCAACTTCTTTCTTCTTGGAAGAGGTGAGTTCGGCTAAGTCTTTGACGTATTGAGCCTCTTTCTCCATCGATTCATGATTTATGATCTTCCCCAATAACTCATCCGGAGTCATTTTGTGAAATCTGGGGCTTTCTCTAATCATTGAGCAAAGTGTGACATTTCCTGGCTTGAAGGCTCTAATCATTCTTTTGACCACCTCGTGATCCGTCCATTTCTTACTTCCATAGGCACAAATTTTGTTGATGAGTGCCTTCATCCGGTTGTACATGTCTTGAGGTGATTTGCCTTCTTCAATAGCAAATCTCTCCAACTCTCCTTCAAGCATCTCAATTTTAGCTTCACGAACCGACCTATTTCCTTCGTGAGCTGTCTTAAGTGTATCCCAGATTTCTTTTGCACTTTCTAAACCATCGATCTTGGTGAATTCTTCTCTACTTAGTGATGATGTGATCACGGCGACGGCTTGTGCATTTCTGTGAATCTCTTGTTCTTGTTCTGGAGTGAGTTCCTCATCCGTGTCCGGGATATCTATGTCAGTGCAAACAATGTGCCACAGACTAGGATTCAGGGATATTAGATGCATCTTCATGTTGTACTTCCACATGGTGTAGTCACTTCCGTCAAACTGTGGAGGATTTCCCATAGGAATGGAGAGATAGTGATTGTTTGAATTGAGACGGTTGTAGTTGTAGGGATGCCGGGAGTAGTCGTGATGACCACTCCCCGTTGTCTTCTCTTCTTCTTTTCCTTTTTGTCCTAGCAGTTTCTTTCTCAGGAGTGCCTTTAGTTGTCGCACTTCTTCATCATCATGTGGGCTTTCTTTCAGCACATCAAATGCTTTAGCTTATTGTTCCTCCTCATTGATGTTCATCTTCGAGATATCGTTGTTCTTCTCAGAGGCCATTGATCTCTTCGAGATGTGAGTCTCGTTGGCGTAGAACTTGGCTCTGATACCAATTGAATGTGGCCTAGAGGGGGAGTGAATAGGCCTTTTGAATTTCCTGCACACTTAATAGAGTTGTCAAAAACTTGATTGACCGGATTAGTCCGGTTGTGTGGGCAGACTAGTCCGATGTGCTGAAATATGTGAATTGATTAAGTGTTGTTTGGGAAACTAGGCTCTTTTAGCAGCGGAAATGGGAACAACAGATTATTTGATCTAAGATTAGTGTATGGATGCACGTGAAGACTTATGAGCAACTTAAATGGTTGTTTAGCAATCAAGTGATCTAGTGAACAAAACGTAAAGTAAATGAGGCACAAGAGACAAGCGAATTTTTACCGAGGTTCGATCTCACCACGAGATCTACGTCCTCGTTGAGGAAGCTCACACAGAGCCGGGTCTCCAACCCTTTCCCTCTTCAAGTCACCACGAAGGCCGACTTGATTCCACTATCACGGGTAATCACCGAGTTTGTGGGGCAACCTCACACGTTGAGGGCTCCCACAAGAATTACAATGAAAGAGGCGATCAAATGCACTTGAAAGTATTACAATGCAGAGTATAAGTGTAGAGAAATCAAACCCCAAGAGCTCGCAACGAAGGAACGACGATCTCCCCAATCCCGAATCCAAGTGTTCAAATGATTTGACTCCTTTTTGCACCTTAGATGTGTGGGGAGATGTGTTTTAGGCTCTTGGGACAAAGTGGCGGCACTAGGGTTTGTGTTTTCAGTAGTATTTGACGTGTGTATCCTTTGGAAGGCCATGGATTCTCTATTTATATGGTTTCCAAAAAGTTACTGTTGAGAAACCCTAACATCGGACAAGTCCGGTGCAAGTCCGGACTTGTCCGGTCACAGTGTAACTCAAAGTCCAGAAAGTTGGCGGACTAGTCCGGTCCAAGCTCGGACTAGTCCGGTGCTGTGTGAAAGTGGACTCCAGAAAGTTCAACAGACTAGTCCGTGGACTAGTCCGGTCTCCACAGATGGGAGGCTCCAGAAAGTTCAACGGACTAGTCCGATGGACACACGGACTAGTCCGGTCTCCCGATATGAGAAACTCCAGAAAGTTCAACGGACTAGTCTGGTGGACACACGAACTAGTCCGGTCTCTTGAGAGGGGAGACTCTAGAAAGTATAACGGACTAGTCCGGTCCATGATCGGACTAGTTCGATGCATTGTGAAAGTTAGGTTAATTTTAAAGCCCTTACCCCTGCGCAAAGTTGTGAGCTCTTGGAGTGTGTCTTTCATACACTCCCTATATATTTAAAATCTAATTTGATCTTCCAAGCTCCATCAAAGTATCCCTCTTTGGACACCACTCCATTTTTCACCTTTTTGTGTGCACCGAGTTGTTTCACTTTGTTTGTCCTGCAATCATCTCAATAGTTTCATTAGGATCTCATATGTTTGTCATCAATTAGCCAAAACCCACAAGGGATATACTAGATGCACTTACATAATCTTGTTCTGTGGTAATTTTCTGTATATCATTTTGTGAATACACTTGTGTATGTGTGTTGAACGTCCTGGGCACACATATGCGTTCACTTGGTTCATTTTCAGAATCGGGTGTCACAAACTGTCCCTTGAATGTCCGCGCCGTTCGCGATCCGCCAGTCTCCTTGTTGCAGTCTCAGGTCCGAATGCTTGACACGTGGCAGCACCGGAGCTTCCCATCGTGGGAAGGCAGGTCCGAAGCCATTATACACGAGGCAGCACCGGAGCTTCCCTCTACTGGGGTTAGGTCCAGGATCACTATACACGTGGCAAGACCGGAGCTTCCCTATGAAGGGAGTTAGGTCCGGCCTCGTGTTACATGTGGCAGTGCCAGAGCTACCCAAACGAGGGAGGTGGGTCCAGTGCTATGTAACTCGTGCAACCTTCGGTGACACCCGGTACCAAAAAAAATGAACCAAGTGTAGTGTATGTGTGCCCAGGATGTTTAACACACATACACAAGTGATTCACGATTGATAAATTGATAATTACCACATAACAAGATTAATTAACCAAATTTTATTACACAATTCATAATATCCTTGAATACAAGCTCTAATGAATATTAATGACAAGTTCAACTAATGCAGCGGAAATAAACTAATTAAGCAACTAAGCATAAGGGATAGCACAGCTCCAACACTCCACAGGCAAAGCTGATGGTAGACACGGCCTAGAACTCCACATTATCGTCATTATACTCCCAATCCTGACCTGCAACTGTTGGTGGGGGGGGGGGGGATTGCAAGAGTGAGTACATGTCGTACTCAACAAGTGTGGAAAGTATGACATGTAGCTGATACAAATGACGAATATAATAATGGCTAAGTGCTGAAAAGTACATTAAAACATTTGAAAAGCAATATATTATATGTATATGAAATAAACCCATCATAAACCATGTAATCATCATAATTCCAATCCATATCCTAGATTTCACATTACCATTAACCATAACCATTGCCATAAACCATAATACCATCCCATAACCAGTACCAAACCATAAACTTCTGAAAAACCATCCCAATACTAGGTTACCTCTAACATGGAAGTTGTCCAGGTGCTCATAACCGGAAGCACGGCTATCATGATAGTTTTATTTGACTCTGCATAGTTTGTACCACTCTACCCACGTGTTTGTGATTTAATCACCCGTCGGCGACGAAAGAACCTCCCTCACGCCAATTACACTTCCTTAGGTGTATGACCAAGAGATCACAAAATAGCCTTTACAAAGGGATTACTAGCCTATTTAGACCCCACTGAGGTTTCACTAGTGGCGATGCCTCCAACTGAGCACATCTTCAACCAAGGGCCCCCTCTTGAGCCATTTGGATCCCATAGTAGTCCCACCAATCATCAATGAACCCATCTGACTACCCCTTCCCCGAGCATCCTTAATGGTCCAAATAGCACTGGCAAAGCTCTAATTAATCAGCTACGCCACACCCATACTTGGCCTCGTGGTGGCACTGTAGTCCTAGCTTATTCTCGCATGAACCAGTCCTTAGGCCTAAAGCAAGCAACCCACCATAACATCCAACCCATCACATACCAGGCTTGCTTAGATCAGTCATTACCATATCATATTGACCAGTTCACATTGACCATAATATCATTAATGCATAATTAAATGTATAGTGTTGTTTTCGCATCCCAATTAATTAAGCGAAGCAAAAAGGTAAAAATCCCATCCCGACTCTCTACCATAATTCCAGGTGACAAGGGTGGTTAAACAAATCTAGTAAACTTCCTACCATAGGATTTCCCATCAAATTGACACAGCATGCAGTTTTAAAAACAAAACATTTATTTCAAAAACAGGATCAATATGCTTCAAGGACACTTGCCTTGCTCTTGGGATTGATTCGGGTCAAAGCCTTCAAACTCTTGGTGCTGGAGATCCTTCACGGCACTCTCTAGCGCAAATCCGTCTAATCCGCACAATAAACATACAAGACAAGAAACACAATCAAAGAGTGCACAAATATTACTCAATATGACATGACATGCATGATTAATGCAAATGCAAGGTGGAAGTTGTTAATGAGTTGCTTTTAATGATCACTAACTAGTTCTAATAGCTTTTAACAAGTTTATACAGGTTTGGATGTGATTAGATCTAATATTAGAATTAATTAAACAGAAATTAACCAGGAAAATCGGACTAGTCCGCTAGGGACCGGACAAGTCCGCACTTTGCAAGATCAGCAGATTAGGGTTTTCTAGATCGACGTGAATTTGGAGACTTGGGGTTGAATTCACGTAAGAAAAAGAGAATAGAAGGTATACCAGTTGTTTATGACTTCAATAAATCAAGAAACTTGGAGGTAGCACTTGGATCTTGATGATCTAGGGTTGGTGATGAACTTGGAGACGAATTAGTGATGAAAAACGAAACTTGATGGAGATATTGATCCTCTTTCGTTTCCTCCTCTTCTTCTTGCTTGGGATCTCCTCCTCCATCCTTGATGGTGGCTCTCCGCGAACTAGGGTTTGGGTGGGATGGAAAAGTGGCAAATAGAGGTCAAGCCAAGGGGTGGGGTTCTTTATATAGAGGTGCAGGCTAGGGTTAGATGGATTTCGAGTTTGAGATGAGTAGAGGCCGGTTTAGAGTCCCACATGGGCTCTAAAAGAGTTAGGCACGACGTCCCTAGGCCCACTTAACGTGAAACCCAAGAAACAAGTCGTAAAGAAAAGGATTAATTCAGAGTCGCAAAATATCGGACAAGTCCAAAAAGGACCGGACTAGTCCGAAGTTGTCCAAAGAGAAATCAGACAACTCTGGCCAAAAATCGGACAAGTCCGCTGGAACACCAGACTAGTCTGGACAAGTTCAGGGACTTAGCAAATTTTCAAGGATTCTTGGAACACCAGACTAGTCCGCATAGGTCCGGACAAGTCCAAAAGTGTCCAGAGGCAAAAACGGACTAGTCTGCAGCAAAAACGGACAAGTCTAGTCGAGGTCGGAGAGAAATCGGACTAGTCCGCACTTTCTAGAAGTGGTTTTATTCCAAATCTATTTTAAACTCATTTCTTTTTATGTGGATTAATGTTAAACATGTATATAAATGTATGTAGGGCATGATGCATGAAAATGAGGGTGTTACACTTCGAAGGTCTTCAACTCGGACGGGTGGAACTCCGTAGCTTTTCTTGTGGTATCGTGGGGTACCCGGTACGCAAGGTACCGAAAGTGGCCACCGGGCCCACCTCTGGGAGAAATCTATTGGTTTAAGTTATTCTACCGAAGGTGGGGCCATCTCCGATTCCCATGTTGCAGCTTCAAAGGTCTTCTGATGTGCCGTTGGGGTGATGGTACACCGTTAAACCATCGTCGCGTGGTTTCTTTTGAATGCGGAAGGTGAGATACTCACGTGTGGATCTCACGCAATTGAAGGTCGTTGGTTCCCAATGCGAAAATCTTATCGGTTCCGCGTGCCTTGTCAGGCTGCCACCCTCGGGCCTCTAACTTCCTATCATGACAACGGTTCGCCTCCGGTAGTAACTTCGGCCTTTCCGCCGGAGTGGACTCGGGCCCATTCGTCATTGAAAACGTGATCTTGATCCCATTGCGGTTTCCATCAAAGCGTTGCGGAGACTTACTTAAGAGGGAAAGCCCACACGGTTTGATTACTCTTTACACTTTCAATCAAACTTGCACTCAGAGCCTCCCAACATTCGCATAGCCTTTCCAACTTCCGCTCTGCTTTGCCGCATTGGAGTTGGGTCTTCCCCGCAGCAAGATCAAGACCAACAAAGATCTGTCGAGCGTCCGGACCTACATGGGGTGGTACAGCGATTCTTGCAATCGCGACATCCGCTTTGGCAAGCTCCCCTTCAAGAAGGAGCGCACCGGAAAGATGGTGTACTTCTCAGCGTACACCATGGTGGGTCTGATCCCACCGTTTTCAACCTTTCTCTTGATGCTGCTGGATTTATGTGGCCTCCAGCTTCATCACCTTGGCCTCCACTCCCTCTTGCTAGTGGCGACCTTCGTCTACTTCTACGAGATGTGGGCTGGTGTGCCTCCGTGCATTGAGTTGTTCTGGACCTTCTTCACGGTCCACACCACCGGGAAGGGGATAGAGTTGATTGGCTTCTACTACTTTGTGAAGCGCAAGAATTGCACCTTCAAGTACTTGAAGGCCTTCCCCTCCGGCAAGTGGGACGACTGGAAGAAATACTGGGTGATCATCGCGATGGAGGAGCACGAGAGGTTGGAGCTGCCCAAGGGCCTTCCCAATGTCGACAACGATGCCTGGAACGTAGTTCTGAAATTGTCAGAAGTGTACAAGCCCGTCCTGGAAAGGATCCAAGAATGTGTAGAGTGAGGAGTGACCCCTCAGATGGTCTTCGGCATTTTTTTGGTGAACAGGTGGGCTCCACTGAAGACCAGGGAGTGGCCCGCATGGGTTTTCAATAGTGAGATGGATCATAACCGAATTGAATTTGATTTGAATACCAACTTGTATGATGAATCTTTGAAGCTCCATCTTAAGAAATTTTATAATGGAGTTATCTCCCGTGACGCCTTGACTCCGCCAGCTGCCTTCCCGCCTATGAACATGTGGTTCCAGAGATCAGTAGGGAGCTCCAAAGGAGAATGCCAGTGCTAGACGACCTCGGCGTGGTGGAGAGGCGGAGTACCTCCGGGGTTGCTATCCCCGAAGCTTCAGAGAGGGTGGTCTGCTCCAAGCCAGAAGGATGATGACACTGGCAAGGGCAAGGGTAACGGCAAGGAGCCGGCCGAACCTTCCAGCCGGAAGAGGAAGTTGAGGCATGCTAATGGGAGCTTCGTCAGGTCAGCTCTGACTTCAACAACCCTTTCTCCCCGGCGAAGCAGATCTTCGGCGGCCACGCCTCTTTTGGTGCCGGCATCCTCTTGGGGCGCTAGCTCTGGCAGATCAACTCCAGTCCCAACGTCGACCGTGGACACTAGGTCTGGAGGTCCTTCCCAATCGAGGGAGGTCCTGGCTGAGAAGACTACAACTGCTACAGCTAGCTCCCAGCCGAGGTCCGAGGTTTTTGCCTCACCAGATCTGGTGGGCCATGACTCCGGGCCTCATAAGAAGAAATTCTGCGGTGACTGGGGTGGTAACATCCCCAGGTAGGCATTGTCATCTCACCTTGAGGTGCTAATCTTGTCTTTATCATATCTTTAATTTTCCTGATCTTTTGTTTCCAGGGTGTCAAGAAATAAGTCTGAGGCTTCAGCACCTGCTGCAGCAACTGAGGCTGAGCGTACGGAAGCTCCAGCTTCAACCCCTGTGCCTCCTCAAGTGGTGGCAGAACACACGGCAGCTCCGGCGCCAGCTGTCGTGGACTTGGATCCAGAGGAGACGCCAAAAACTGCCATGGTAGCACCAGACCACAGGGGAGAAGTTGATGAAGATGCGCCAGCGGCTGTAGCGCCGACAACTGAAGCTCTGGTGCAAGAGACGGACATGGTGGAAGCTCCGGCGTTTGAGACGAAGGTAACCGAAGCTCCAGCGCCTGTGTCAAAAGTTGTTGAAGATCCAGCGGTTGAGCCAGAGGTGCCCGAAGTTCTGACCTCTGTGTTGGAGATTATTGAAGCTCCAGCACCTGAGCTCGATGCAGTGGAAGTACTGGCGTCTGAGCCAGCAGTGGTGGGGGTTCCGGATGAAGCTCCAGCGTCCGCCCCAGAGGCGATTACTCCGGAGGCACCCATGTCCGAGCCGGGGCACCCAAAGGAGTCAGCGGCAGGCCCTCCACCTCAGAGGCGATGGTTGAAGATCCGGCGGGGGGACCTTCGGCGTCAGCCCCCGAGGTTAAAGTTCCCTCAATGGTACCCTCCTAGGCGTCGGTTGAAGCAGAAGAGCTTCCGGGGGTGGCCCTAGTGCCGCATGACCGCAGAGGACCACGCTTGTGGTGTGGGACCCAATTTTTGTACTTGTAAGACCCCTTGGAGCCGATGGAAAAGACCCCGGCAGGTCTGGAGCCTATTACTTTGGCTTTGTATATCGACAACGCGTTCTCCAGTCTCCGTCAAGTCCAGCTCGCCTTCGACCACGACAGCAAGGTCCTCAAAGAAGAGCACCACACCTTAAGGCGTTGGTGCAACAAACTTCATTTTGAAACCAAGCTGGCGTAGACAAGGCTAGCCGACCAACAGGAGTGGGTCGAGAAGGAGAAGGCTCAGATGGAATATTGGGGCCATTTGCTGGTGGAGAGGGAGTCCTCCATCAGGGCCCTCGACGCAAAGTCTCGGGAAATTCTCGAGCATGCCATAAAGAGCATATGATGCTGCAGACGAACATTAAGACAACCTCAACACGTTGAACGAGATTCTCTTGAAGAGTCGAGAGGACCTCGATGAGAGGGAAGAGAAGCTCCTGGAGATGCAGGAGGATATTTTGAAAAGAGAGGAGGAGCTCGCCCAGAGACTGTCTTTGGGAGAGCATAACTTGGTAGACCGCACAAAGAAACTTAATCAGCGGTGCAAGCACGAGGAGGAGAAGCACTGGAAGCTGGGGCAAGAGATATCCAAAAGAGAAGCTGATGTTGCCACCAGATAGGAGAAGGTGAGAGGTAGGGAGAAGGACTTGGCCGAACGGCGGAATCACATCCACCTCTGAGAGACAGAGCTCGCTGACCGCGAAAGGCAAGTGGCTGAAAGCATTCAGCAGCATGCCAAAGAGGTCGAGCGCCTCGCCCGTGATGGTTCGGAGCTTGCGGCGGCCATAAGGTCACTGGATGAGCTGTGGAGCTCGAGGGCGAGCTGACAAAGCTTTGGTATCACTTGGCTTCAGTCCTGTACATTCGAAGAACCCAGCACCGGAGCTGAACCAGACACTGTTGGCGATTAGCTCTGCTGGAAGCAAACTCGACGTGATGAGTGACGTCATCATCGACCAACTGCAGACGGAGGGGAAATCTCTGGCCAAGAACGTCACTGAATATGTTCTGGCGTGTTACAAGTGTCGAGACCCCCAACTTTCTCTATAACCGGTCTTCGAAGGACCCATGGTCAATGAGGAGGATGCCACCAGGGCCAACGTCCAAGAAGATGCCGAGAAGGTTGCCTCATTTTTCCACAGGACTTAGAACCTCCAGTAGTTGGGACCTTTTCCTTTTGCCTTTTATTGTAATCCTAATTTTTAATCCAGTCCTTCCGATGAATGAAATCCACTCTTCTCAAATGAATGAATTTTATTTTGTATTTGTCTTCAATGCTTTGTCCTTTATCTTATTTTCCCCCTCATAGATGTACACAATTTTGATTACGAACATGTACCAAAAGGTTTTGACAATGTCTTGATGACTTGAACGCTTTGAACTTGTAGCCAGAAGGTTTAGTTCTTAGGTCCGAAATTTACTTCCGACATCTCCAGGGACACTTTGTGACGTCGATGGCGGGCCCTCTGGGAGGTGTCGGAGCTTGATAGGTCCGACGGCACCCTCTGTTAACGCGTGAAACATTGACAGCGGGCCCAGTGGAGATGTTAGAGCTTGATAGGTCCAACGGCACCCACTGCCAACGCATGAAATGACAGCGGGCCCCCTGGGAGTGTCAGAGCTTGATAGGTCCGATGGCACCCACTGTCAATGCATGAATCGTCGATGGCGTGCCCCTTGGGAGTTGTCGGAGCTTGATATGTCCAATGACACCCACTGTCAACACATGAAACGTCGACGGCGGGCTCCCTGGAGTTATCGGAGCTTGATAGGTCCGACGGCACCCACTATCAACGCTTGAAATGTCGGCGGCGGGCCCCCTGGGATCGTCGGAGCTTCCGGCTTCGATGATATCCACCATCAACATATAATATGTCAACGGCGAATCCCCTCAGGGTGATTTCTTCACCATATTCGCTTGGATCGTCATTTATTCCTCACGTCGACGGCGGGCCCCCATGGGAGTTGTCGGAACTTTGTCAGCTCTGACAGCGCCCACTTTCAATGTCCAAAACATCGACGGCGAGCCCCCTTGGGGGATGTCCGAGCTTAGTAGATCTGGCATATTCCATGATCGCCACGAGTTTCCCATTTTTCCTGCGCATTAAACACAAGAAAAACAGTAAAATTCGTCATTTCGTCTATAACTCTTTTGCGACTTACTGTTCTTATTTGAATTTTAGATCCAAAGGAACTCAATATGATAACAAGTACATTGATGGAATCTCTCCAGATTTGAATGCCTTCTGGACCCGCCCTACTGAGGCCTGCTGGAATGTAGGTAGAGTGGTGTACATAGGGTGCTTGACCAGGCTAAGTCGATAGCGCACTCCGGACCTGACAATAGCTTTGGCGTTCAGGCGAGTAGACCATCTAGCAATGCTAAGATCCAAAAAAATTGACAATATAACTTGTACAATATATGAATAATTTTGGACTAAAGCTCAAAAAGAATTGCACAGTTTTGTTATAGACAAGGAGGAAAAGTATAATAAAAGAAAGCGAGCCTGTACAAAATTAATGCACGTGGAGTCTATTTTCACACAACAATGTCTTTCATTATAGGTCTGGATTACAGGGGAGACAAGGACACACTTAGGGTACGAAATTAGGCCAAGTGTGCTGTCGATACCCTGCAAATCGGGTACCATCGGATACAAGGGAGACAAGACGCTGGGTTCCACCTTCCAAGAGGGGAAGTACCCACAAGCTACCACGTGTCCCTCAGCTCCGGACCTGCCTCCCTAATAAGGGTGGCTCCGGTGCTGCCACGTGTCCCGAAGCTCCGTACCTGCCTCCCTACTAAGGGTGGCTCCGGTGATGCCACGTGTCCTGTAGCTCCGGACCTGCCTCCCTGCTGACGGTGGCTCCGATGCTTTCACGTGCTCCACAGCTCCGGACCTCCGGTGCTGCCATGTGTCGTGTAGCTACGGACCTACCTCCCTATTGAGGAAAGGTCCAGTGCTTCCACGTGCTCCGCAGCTCTGGACCTTCGGTGCTGCCACGCGTCCCGCGGATCATGAAGACGACGTGTGCACTCAAGACAGCATTAGTGCGTCATCAAGACGCGACTTCAAGACACCATTAATGTGTCATCAAGACACATTAATACACCATGAAGACCCATCAAGACCATTAACGTGTAACTAGGACATGTTAGTGCACCATCAAGCGTCATTAATGTGTCATTAAGGAATGTTAATACACTTTTATGACTAATTAACCCGGGGCCACCTGTCGGTCCCCGGTTATAATGTAAGTTGTTGTCCTTCACCTATAAAAGGACCAGGCAGCCATGACAGGGGGGGGGGGGGGGACTCTCTGACACCTCGCTCATACAATACAACACAACCCCCGTGGATGTATGTTATTATGCCCCCCGATGGCCTGAACCACGTAAAACTCCTCCGAGTTTCATCTAGCTTGTAGATCCAGAAAATTTGCCCCGCCTAAATACAATCTCTGCGGGCTGCTCCTTAGCAGGTCAGGGGGAAGTGTCACAAAAACACTTCGACATGTGCTATTCATCTTGTTCTAACCCAGGGTAGGTAAGACACACTTTCAGTACAGGGACCAAGTTAAATGTTGCTTGAGCTACTCGAACCCTCCCGGAGGGGTCCGAATGTTGTCCAGGAGGACCTACCCGACTCTGCGTATAGACTCTATAACTTACATTGTGTGTAATTACATACTCACCTCCGTAAAACTAAGCATAGAACTTACGGAGGTGCTTAATGTTCCAAGGATTGGGAAGCGGAGTCCCATCCTTAGTTGCCAAGCGAACGCATCCAGGATGGGATACTTTGATCACTCAGAAGGGACCTTCCCAGCTGGGGGAAATTTTGTTCATCCCTTCATGGGTTAGTATTCTCCACAGCACCAGATCGCCTTCCTCGAGCAGTCGGTTTGTGCACATGCCTTTGATGATGGCGCTGGAGCGCCTGGCGATAATGTGCATTCCAAACAGCTGCTTGGCACCTTCTCTCGTCGACGAGGTCAAGGTCTTCGCGCCGGAGCTGGTCCTACGCGGCTTCATCAAAGGTCCGGACCCAGAATGACCCCATGGTGATTTCTGGAGGAAGGTCTGCTTCAACTCCATACACCAGGAAGAATGGAGTCCCTCCAGTTGACCGGTTAGGTGTTGTCCTGCTTGCCCGCAGTGCGGACGGAAGCTCCTCAATCCAGTTGGCTCTGTGTTTCTTCAGGCGCTCATAAGTGTGTGTCTTGAGTCCTTTCAATATTTCTGCATTTGCTCTCTCGGCTTGGCCATTACTTGCTGGGTGAGCTACTAATGTGTAGCCGACTTGAATGTCGAGGTCTTTGCAATACTCTTGAAATGCTGCACTTGTGAATTGGGTTCTATTGGCAGTGGTGACTTTGTTCGGAACTCCAAATCTGCATAATATGGACTTCAAGAACTTGATAGTTGACTGCTTGTTGATTGTCACAACTGCAGTAGCTTCCGGCCACTTGGTGAACTTGTCGATGCCGACGTATAGGAACCTGTAACCTCCGACAACTTTTGGGAAAGGTCTCAAAATGTCCATCCCCCACATGGTGAATGGCCATGTAGGAGGTATCATCTGCAGTGACTGAGCCGGAGTGTGAATTTTTTTGCGGGGAACTGGCACGCTTCACACTTTTTTACCAGCTCAACTGCATCATGGAGTGCTATAGGCCAGTAGAAGCCATGCCGGAAGGCTTTACCGACCAACGTGCGGGAAGACGCGTGGTTCCCACACTCTCCTCCATGGATTTATGCGAGGAGCTCGCGGCCTTCTTCCCTTTAAATGCATCGCATGAGGACGCCATTGGCACCGCGCCGGTAGAGATCCCCTTCTACCAACGTGTATCTTTTAGCCAATATGACAATCCGGTCAGCGGATGCACCGTCTTCAGGAAGTACATTTTCTTTCAAGTAGCTCCAGATCTCCGAGATCCATGCATTGGAGCTAACTTGAGCTTCCGAGTCTTGCGTGCTAGGTTGCTCGTTGCCTCCTGCAGCACCTACGACCCTTGGTGGACCCCATGGTAATAGGGCCACCAGGACCGCCAGCTTCAAGGTGCCGATCTCGCCCCCTTCGCTCAGTTCGGCAGGCTGAGCGGTTGGTCTTGACAATCTCAAAACAAAAACTCCTTCAGGAGCCAGAACTTCGGTTGAAGCCTTCGTCGAGAGTTCATCTTCTTCAGCGTTGTTGAGACGCTGGACATGGCAGAGATCCAGGACGTGAAAGTCCTTCTGGAGCTTTTGGACTTCAACAAGGTAAGCAACGAGTTGTGGGTTGTTTCAGCTGCATTCACTTTTGACTTGCTTGATAATCATCTATGAATCACCCTTCACTAGCATCTGCTTGACGCCGTATCAAAGCGCCACCTTGAGCCTGTAGTTGAGAGCTTCATACTCCGCCATGTTGTTGGTTGCCTTGAAGTCAAGGTATACCATGTATTTGACCTTCTCCATGGTCTGAGCGAGGAGAAGTATTCCAGCTCCGGCCTCCTGCTTCCGCACGGAGCTATCGAGGTAGAGGGTCCAGTGAGGCTTGGTGAAGATCGGGACCTTGGGTTCCGGCTTTTGCTCACTAGGGACCCCACGATTTGATGGAGAAGGTGTCCACTCTGCCACGAAATCAGCCAATGCTTGACTCTTGATAGCTTGTTGCGACAGGAATTCGAGATCGAATTCTGCCAGCTCCACTGCCCACTTGGCAATGTTACCAGTAGAGTTGGGGTTGTGCAGTATAGCACACAGTGGGTACAAGGTTACCATATATATGTTGTGGGCTTGGAAGTAATGACGTAGCTTCCTAGAGGCAATAAGAACTGCGTAAAGCAGCTTATGTACCTCAATGTATCAAGTCTTGGCGTCATGGAGTACTTCACTGATGAAGTACACTGGTCGTTGGACGGTCTGGACCCTCCCGGAGGGGCCCGGAGCTTCTCCTTCATCAACCCAGACCCTCCCGGAGGGGTCTTGACCTTCTTGTTGAGCTTCTCGGACCCTCCCGGAGGGGTCTGAAACTTCTTTTTGTTCAACCCAGACCCTTTCATAGGGGTCCAAGTCTTCTTGGTCAGCCATGCGAACTCCCTCAGATGAGAGAGGTTGATCCTATAGCATTTCACCTTGAAGAAACGTGCCCGGAGGTTGGGACCCAGACTCGCCTTGAAGTAGCTCTGGACCCTCCTAGAGGGGTCTGGGCTCCTGAACTGGAGATGGCTCCAGTCTTTCCGCGATCAGGACCATGCTGACAACCTCCATAGTTGTAGAAATGTAAAGGAGTAGAGGATCACCAGGGTTCGGAGCTATCAGGATTGGTAGTGTGCTGAGGAGTTGTTTAAGCTCTTGGAATGCCTTTTCTGCTTTTTCGGACCAATGGAATGGCCCGATCTTCCTCAATAACTTGAATAAGGGTAGCGTCCACTCTGCCAGTCTTGAGATGAATAAGGGTAACTTAAATACCCTAGCACCATGCTAGCATACTAAGCAAATACCTTAAGAGCTGCAGCACAAGCCATCCTAAGGCAATGAACTAAATCATCGTTGAACCAATGTCGATTGCATAGCATAGTTATTCATATTAACATAATCATATCATAACTACATAGACTATAGTGAGGGTCTATAGTGTTTATGATCATATGATGTGATCATGAGAGTACAATCATAAAGACTATACCTTCCACTTACATGGACTCCACAATCAAACAAGAAACGCTTTGTCCAAGTATATGTATAAAAGAAGACTAAAGATAATATCTTTATTGTCACAAATACAAGAAGGAATACATGAGACATACCTTTCCCAATGTGGAATTGGGAAGAGAGACTCCTTCTACTCCTTTCCCAATTTAGACTTGGGACTAGAGGCTCTCCTCTCTACATCCTAACTCCTCTAAGGACTATGGAAGATAGTGTATACAATAGAATGATGCCGAAGTGGTGTGTGTTGAAGTGAGGGGTATGGGTTCCTATTTATACTAGTGTTGAGGTCAGTTCCCGCCACCAAAAGTGCGCAAATCAGTTGTCATTGACTTCAGGGAGTCGGGAGGAGCCAACACGTGGAAGTTGACCGCGTTTGGCGCCAGGACCAGGTGGGTCGACCCCGGTTCGGCCGACCTGGTCAGGGTTCCAAACGGCCCGTACTTCCTCCAGGTGGCTGCCAGGTGGGTCCCATTGACTGATATTGGTGCTACACCATTGGATGGCCTTGGATACTTCTGTTTGTGAGCCATTTGATCCATGTGGTGCCATGTGTCATTGCCTGATTGTTTGGGATGATATTTTATAGGATTGCTCCCCATACTTTTCCTCAATTCCTGTATAAATATTCGCATACACATATTTAACCAAGTACAAGTGGAAATAGGTCAAGTAGAAAGGTGGTGTGTGTAAGAAATGATCAATCCTTCACATAGTTGAGTTATATTGACGGCTGAAATTGGTATATAACAGCCGTCAACATGTGTTCGCACGGCCGCTCACTGCACTTCCACCTTCCTTAACACTCTCATCGTCTACTTCATAGCAGGACGATATGTAAGTGGATCTCTCAAACTATGGCTGGTTCGATTTACTTCATGAGCGATTTATTCGCATTTATTTCAGTTCTGATTTGTGTAGTACTAGCACTATTTAAGTTGACTGCTAGTAGATCTGCTCTAGTCGTTTTGGTATTTTGGATCATCAAATTCATTGCATGCCATGTGTTTTTTCCAACAATCCAGAAACCTTATAGAATTAACTTGGTTGTACTTACTAATGCGTTGAAACCCGAGCGATTTGCTGGGGGTGACAATTTTAAGAGATGGCAGACACGGGTTAAGTTCTGGCTCATGTCGATGAATATCTGGTGGGTGATTTCCCCAGTTCTTCCTCTCACTAAAGAGCAGCACCGTGATTATGATCTGGACAATTCCACTTGTCTTGGATGCATATTGTCACTCCTATCAGATCAGCTATGTTACATTTACATGAACCACGTTTCGGCTAAGGAATTGTGGGAGGCCGTAGACCGCAAATATGTGGAATCAGATGTTGGACGTGAACTATATGTTAATGACCAGTACCACGAATATAAGATGGTCGATGACCAATCTATCGTGGAACAGGCTCATGAGATCCAGCTTCTGGTGGGGGAACTTGCGCATTTTGATACGGTCTTTCCTAACAAGTTTGTGGTTGCTGGAATTATTTCCAAACTGCCTCCATCTTGGAGAATTTTTGCCACGAGCCCGAAACACAAGAAAGAGGTTATGACTGTTGAGAGTCTGATCTCAACTCTTGATGTTGAGGAGAAGGCAAGATCAAAGTATGTGCCTCGTTCTGTTCCGCTGGAAGGGACTCCGTCCAATGCCAATGTGGTTGAAGGTAAATCTGGTGGCAGTAAGAACAACAAGAACTGGGAAGGAAAAGCCAAACAAAATACTATCTTTAAGAAGAAGAAGAATAAAGAAGACCTGACTTGCTTTGTGTGTGGCGAGCTTGGCCACATAGCTAGGAAATGCCGCAATAGAAAAGGTAAGAAAGGTGGTGGTCAGAACTCTGTGAATGTCACCATTAGCGAGGCTGGAGGAATGTCTGGATCAGGGTATGTTCCACAAGTTTTTCTAGCATGTCAATCCATCGATTGGTGGTTAGACACGGGAGCTAATGTGCATGTTTGTTCTGACTATGGTTTATTTTCTTCTTATCAGGCTACCGACAATTGCTCCGTCTTGATGGGCAATGGGTCTAGGACTGCTGTACATGGAATTGGAAGAGTCGGTCTGAGGTTGACCTCTGGAAAGACTCTCTATTTGAAGAATGTGTAGCATGTTCCTGGAATAAATAGGAACCTGATTAGTGGTTCTCTATTGTGTCGTGATGGCTATAAGCTAGTGTTTGAGTCAAAAAAATTTATTGTTTTGAAGTTTGGTTTATTTATCAGAAAAGGCTATGATAGTGGAGGCCTGTTCCGCCTTTCAATTGCTGAAGATTGTAATAATCTTGTGAACTCAGTTGCTTGTTCTAGTTCTGAATGCAATGGATGAGAGGCTACTGTTTGGCACTCTCGGCTTTGTCACATTAATTATGATCACATCATTAAATTGTCCAAACTTAATTTGATTCTAAAAATTCATGTTGAAAGAAGATCTAAGTGCCATGCATGTGTGCAAGCTAAACAGCCACATAAGCCTTTTAAAAGCGTGGAAGAGAAGAGTTTGTCACCACTAGATCTTATTCACTCGGATTTGTGTGAAATGAATGGAATTTTGACTCGAGCAGGCAAGAAATATTTTATATCTTTTATTGATGATGCTACTAGATATTGTTATCTCTATCTTATTAAAACAAAAGACGAGGCATTGGATCATTTTAAAATTTGTAAGGCGGAGGTTGAAAACCAACTAGAAAGAAAAATCAAATGTGTTAGGTCCGATAGAGGAGGAGAGTATCTTTCTAATGATTTCAGCGAATATTGTGCGGAGCATGGAATTATCCATGAGACAACGTCTCCCTATTCACCCCAATCTAATGGGGTGGCTGAGCGGAAAAACAGAACATTGATGGACTTGGTTAATTCCATGTTGGACAGTTCAGGTTTATCCAACTCATGGTGGGGGGAAGCCATTTTGACGCATGTTTTGTGCTGAATCGAGTTCCATCATCCAATGGTGAAATAACCCCATACGAAGGATGGAAAGAAAGAAAGTCTACTCTCGGTTTCTTACGTGCATGGGGCTGTTTGGCCAAGGTTAATGTGCCTGCGTGTAAGAAACAAAAATTGGGACCAAAGACCGTTGATTGTGTCTTTCTAGGATATGCACAACATAGTGCAGCCTATAGATTTTTAGTGATTAGATCCAAGGTTCCTGACGTGCATGGTAACACCGTGACTGAATCTCGTGATGCCACATTTTTTGAGGATATTTTTCCAATGAAGGATAGAGTGACAGGTCATAGCGAGGCATCTACTAGTTTTACTCCTGATCCTTCTCTAATATTCGTACCTTGTTCTTACACTAGAAAACCCATTGAGGATGACAGTACAAATATTGTTCCTCGAAGGAGCAAGAGACAAAGGATTGAAAAATCCTTTGGTGATGATTTTATTGTCTACCTCGTTGATGATACACCTAAAACACTTTCAGAGCATATGCATCACCAGATGCAGAGTACTGGAAGAAGGCAGTCTATAATGAAATGGAGTCCATTTTAACTAATGAGACTTGGGAAATATGTGATTGTCCTGTTGGGTGTAAGTGGATATTTAGAAAGAAGATCAAACCAGATGGTACAGTCGATAAATATAAGGCTAGACTTGTAGCCAAGGGATTTACCCAAAAGGAAGGCGATGATTTTTTCGATACTTATTCACCTGTTTCTAGGCTAACCACAATTCGTGTGCTTGTTGCACTTGTTGGGTGTCATGATCTCCTTATCCATCAAATGGATGTGAAGACGGCTTTCCTAAATGGCGAGCTTGATGAGGAGATCTATATGAAGTAGCCTGATGGTTTTGTGATGCCTGGTCAAGAGGACAAAGTGTGTAAGTTATGAAAATCCTTTCTCAAGCAGGCTCCAAAGCAGAGGCATGAGAAGTTCGATAGAACTATGACCTCTGCAGGCTTTGTGGTAAATGAAGCTGACACTTGTGTGTACTATCGGTTTGGTGGGGGTAAGGGAGTAATACTGAGCTTATATGTTGATGATATATTAATTTTTGGGACTAGTATCGATGTGATAAATAATGTAAAATCATTCTTGTCTCAAAATTTTGATATGAATGATTTGGGAGTGGTTGATGTTATTCTAAACATCAAACCGATTAAGGGCGAGAATGAGATTACTTTAAAACAATCTCATTATGTGGAGAATATTCTGAGTCGTTTTGGGTACTCAGATTCTAAAGCTTCTCCAACGACATATGATCCCAGTCTAAAGCTTCGCAAGAACAGAGGACAAGAGATTGATCAGTTGAGATATTCCCAAATTATTGGTTCTCTCATGTATCTTACTGGTGCAACCAGACCTGACATCTCATTTGCAGTAAGCAAATTGAGCAGATTTACTTCCAATCCTGGAAGAGATCACTGGTGTGCTCTAGAACGTGTAATGAGATATTTGAGAGGTACATCAACATATGGACTTCACTATACAGGGTACCCAACTGTACTAGAAGGGTATAGTGACTCAAATTGGATCTCAGATGCTGATGAGATCAAAGCCACTAGTGGATATGTTTTCACTATTGGTGGTGCTGCAGTTTCGTGGAGGTCTCGTAAACAGACTATATTGATGAAGTCAACTATGGAAGCGGAACTTGTAGCACTTGAAACAGCCACTACTGAGGCAGAGTGGCTGAAACAGCTCTTGATGGACTTGCCTTTGGTTGTTAAACATGTGTCGGCCATTCTTTTGCATTGTTATAATCAAAGTGTGATCACAACTGTAGGCAATGCAAAAGAAAATTTGAAATCCTCAAGACATGTGAAACGACGAATCAAATCCATGAGACATTTGAGAAATATGGGAGAGATTGTCGTTGAGTATATTAATACTAAAAGAAACCTTGCAGACCCTTTTACTAAGGGATTAGCACGTGCTGTAATTGAAGAAGCATCAAAGGAAATGGGATTGAGACCCGCATGATGTTATCATACAATGGTAACCCAAACTATGTGATCGGAGATCCCGTGAAGTAGATCCTGGGAAAAAAAGTTGTATGGATAACTGGAGAGTACATATTTATTACTCATTTCCGCTAGTAGATGCATACTATAAGTACTGAATGGAAGGTTGACTTTAATGTCTTAATGTGTTCTGAGGCCTAAATAGGCAAGGTACCGTCCTGCAGGGTATACTTGTAAGAACACACCTATATGAGTTTGATTGTCAGGTCGCAGTCTATGAGATGTGGTTAATCTCAAATAAACTCATGAACAGACACGGGAGAAGACCGTAATGCTCCAACCTGAGGCATGGCTTTAAGCGACCTAGTATCAACGATGCTTTCATGTGAAACTTGCTCACACAAAACTAGCAATTCAAGGCTATGTCTATTGCAAAGTTGTGAGTATGTGAATCATGGAATGCTAGGTGCAGCTCAACCCGTATCGGGTCTGCACTGCAAAGCTGGTATATTAAAGCGCAGAATTGTTACTTGTAGACCTTGGCTTTTGGTGGGGATTGTTGGGATTTGGCCCCTATGGTACATCCTATTTATGGGCTCATTTATTTGGGCCAACTCCCCTGGTGGAAAGCCAAGGTGGTGTGAAGAGGTGGTTGGGGACTTTAGTCCCACATTGCCCATCTAGATGGATGTTCCCCAACATATAAAGTGGCTCTTGGAGTAGTTCTCAGAATGGGAATAATGAGGGAGATGAAGGCTGCTGCTATGGACACAAAGTCACACGCATGCACGCGTGCGCGTTTCACGATTTTACGCGTGTTCATCGCGTGACTTGTGACTTGCGACGTTGCGTGTTCGCGTCGTGACGAGTTGTGTTCTACTGCCTTTATTTTCTGCCACATGTATTATGTGGAATATTTCATCAACACCTAGACTGTCAGGTCAACATGAGGAGTAATTTGAGGCATAACTACAGGTGCACGTTTAATGTGCATGAATTCCCATAACCGCTCCCATTAGTTGCACGTTGAGGGATTTCAGGGGGCGGTTTCCTGAAATTATGGCAGACAAATCTGAGGTGATTGGAGACTCGAGTATATAAGGAGACGTCATGTATACTGGAGGCAGAGAGATACACACAACTCAGAACGCCTCTCTTGCTAACTGCTATGCGCTGCCGCGTTTTTGTCTGGCCGTCCCTTTGTCCGCCATGCAGCGGATTGAGGGAGAGCGGTGTCTCTGAACCGATGTTAGCAATCTGGAGAACTGCACGGGTGCCGGCGATCATGTCTCTGGGAAGTGCGTTCGCACGGCCGCTCGCTGCACTTCCATCTTCCTCAACACTCTCATCGTCTACTTCATAGCAGGACGATCTGTAAGTGGATCTCTCAAACTATGGCTGGTTCGATTTACTTCATGAGCGATTTATTTGCATTTATTTCAGTTCTGATTTGTGTAGTACTAGTACTGTTTAAGTTGGCTGCTAGTAGATATGCTCTAGTCATTTTGGTGTTTCAGATCATCAAATTAATTGCATGTCATGTGTTTTTTCCAACACACAGTTCTCGGAGGGCAAAGAAGCAGGCGTGGTATAGGGGATTGGCACGTGGGCTGCAGCTCCGGAGCAGGGGAGGAGCGTGCATTGACAGGACAGGACACCTCGACTGGCTCGACGTCGCGAGGCCGGCCAAGAACCCCTATACCACGCCTTGTTATCAAGTTCAGTTGTTAGATGGGTAAGTTCAGTTGTTCAAGTTCATGAATTTTATATTTCCTATTGATCATGTTATATGTCCAACTTTAGATGGGTATTCCCTTGGTGAATTTGTTTCCAGGCAGTGCTACTGAGACTGTTCTTCAGCTAAATGCACATCAATCTGCACATCTGATGATGTACATCGTGCTACATTGACTCAATTAACTAATATTCATGACATAAGCAATTAGCAGTCAGTAATGGATCTCTTAACTTGGATTGTGAGTCCGAATCTCTATGAGGGCAGACGTGTAAACAAGGACAAGAAATACAGTGCAGCACCAAATTCAGAATGGGGCAGCAATGATGCAGTTAAATAACAGTACGCTCACGACTATACAGAAGGACTTTATTGGTACAGCGGTAAGAAAATGATAAGAATTAACATGCAAGTAGATTTCAAAACGGCTGACCTGACTATCACACGCTACCCCGTCCGCTGCTGCCGGAGTTTAGAAAGTCGTCCTCCGGCAGTCGTCCAAGCGCCGGAATTTGGGGCGACGGAGTTTGAGCCTTTGTCCCAGATCCCTGTGATATGCAAGTGTCGTTAGACAAGTTATAAGTATAAAAATGCATATTTTACTAAATTTGAATAAGTTTAACTAGTTTCAGTTATTTTGAATAATTTTGTATCTGTGCTCCTGTCATTGGAACCAGTGGCAGCTCTGTCGATGGCAGCGCCCACTGCGGAAAGACAGCCTACTGTACTGCGCTCATAGCCTGCGAATACAAATCAAATCATTATAGCTGTGATTTGTATATTAAAAATGTTAAGTACAACATTCAGAACTTACCTGGAAGGCAGCTTGCCACTGTAGCATGTACGAGTTTTGATACTCGTCCCTAGCCCTAAGCGCCGCTGCCTGCATCTTGTCCCTAGCCCTGAGCATCGCTGCCTGCATCTCGTCCCAAGCCCTCAGCGCTTCTTGCGTCCTCTGGAGCTCCTCCCGAAGACTCTGGAGCTCCATATCTCGGCCCGTACGGCTGCTGCTGGACCCACCCTGCTGCGATGAAGAGGCTCTCGAGGAAGCATGTGCCTGCCTCGAGTCGACCACTCCATCAAAGATGGCCAACCTGCACAACGAAGTAAGATTATTAAATTTTTGTAACTCAAAGTTTGTGACAGTAAAACAAAATTATCAAAACTCACCGTCCGTGAGGTTTCCCGCCACCGATTGCATACGCGGCTTCGGGGACAATTGGCGCGCTCTGACAATCGTACTCTTCGCCTCGAAGCCTCCACACCTCCTGCCCGTACTTTGTCTAGAAACACGGTAAAATAACATTAGTGAAACTATTAAAGAGAATTCAATTAAGTTAACAAAATAACTCACCAATGTCTGAGTTGGTCAGTCTGCGATGGGTCACTTCCCAAGTGACCCCTCTTCCACACCACGATAGGTGACGGCTCGTGACCCCTCTCGTGCTCCCATCGATTCATGTTAGCACAATGAAAGATTATAAAATTACTTAAATAGAATTCAAGTCACACTTACCATCCGTTTAGCGAAACATATGTAGCCGTCCCCACCCATACGGTGTTTTCCGTCTGTCCCTCTACTCTCTCGATGGGTTTTAGACATGCCCTGGAAGCTTTGGATCCCCCAAAGAGCACACAAGACACGGTACGCGTCCGGGCGGCTGTCAAGCCACGGTACACCGACCTGCACACATTTTATTATTAAATGACAGCATTGATCACAATCATATAATGAAGTAAAGTAAAATAAACACTTTACCTCTGCGTGCTGTGCCTCTGTCAAATACTTATCGGCCCCTTCCCTGTACTTCCCCGGCTGACCCTCCTCCAGATGCAACTTGAAATACGCCTTCGTAGCTTGAATGCGAGCCGTCTAGAGTGACTGAGTCACGAGCTTCCTGGTGCAGTTATGGAAGACGAGACGAGCGTGATCCGTCTGCTCGGCCTCGTTCTCCAAACGGTATCGTGCCTGGAAGAACAAATATACAAGTAAATGTATTTAATTTATAATAAATATGTATTACACAAATATTTATTCATACTTACCATAAAGTCGTGTCACACAGCCTCCTGGTGGTTGCCGTAAGCAAGGTCCTGGGCCGTAGCGTAATGGTCCCAAGACGTGGCACGGTGTCCGTTCACTACACCAGGGTAGTGCAAATGGATTAGACTGCCCAAGACACCACTCACCTGCTTGTGGTGTCGCTGCCCTATGAACGAACAATCCTCCCAAGTCCTGATATATGATTCTCAATTAGTATATATAAGCCTTTAAATATCTGAATTGTTAAAGATTTACTTACCTCTCGCCAATAGGACGAACAACGATCCGATCGTTTGGATTTGCAGGAGCCGGAGGAGGAGCCACGTAGTGGCTCCTCCTAGTTCGTCGTTGTGCAGCCGGCTCCACATCAGGTGACCCAGAAGTGGGGTCACCCAACTGCACTGGCTATGAACAAGGTGGCACCAAAGAAGAAGGCTCTGAAGCAGGCACTAAAGAAGGAGGTCCAAAGCAGGCACCGAAAGAGGCATCCTAGCCTCTGAGTCCTCGGACGTAGAGTCGTCCTGACAATTTTAAAGATTCATATTATAGAATAAAGAATTAATTATATAATTTATGTAATTAAATGTTCTTTACCTGGCCACGTGACGACTCCGGTAGATGGCTCACCAACTAAGCCTGTCTACCTCTACTAAGCTAATTGCCCTGGAAGACCTCGTCTCCTCTTGTGGCTCTCGGTGGCAGAAACCTCGGTGCCTCTGTCCCTCGTCGTCTGCTGCTGCTCGACGACATCCTGTCTAATAAAAAAATTTTAATGAATGTAATGGAAAGTATAGAAGAAGAAAGAAGATATGAAGGAAACATTACTTGTACTCAATTTCAAAATTCATCAACATCACGCTCATGTACTCTACTCCGTAAACCGAACCATCGATCTTTTGTCGTGGTAGTTGCCTGTTTTCGTTTTCGTTTTCGCATCTTAGGAGTTTCTACATCTTCTCCATCTCCAACTAAGTCATCGAGTCCTAAACCAGGTTCGACAACAAAAGAGTCCGGCAACTCTTGTTCTTGGTAAACAATATCAACCTCATCATCAAGGTATCCATCATTGTCTGGTGTATATAACTGCTCACGAGGATTCTCCTTGTGTACAACCCACCAAACATTAAGCTTTTCACATGGATAATGTAGATAATACACTTGCTCGACTTGGTGTGCAAGGACGAAGGTGTCGCAGCCTTGTAGCCGGTCCCTGTGTTTTACTTCTACCATGCCAAATTGGGTTTGTCGAGTTCCATGGTTATGATCAAACCAATCGCAGTCAAAGAAGACTACTTTAAGGACCTTATTCCCCGCAAAACTGAATTCAAGGATATTTTTAATGATCCCATAATAATTAGTTTCACATCCTTCGGCGTCAACTACCCTCGTCACAACTCCGATGTTACATGTTGCCCTGAAAGGACGTTGAGTTTCAAATTGAGTTGAACGAAATCAGAACCCATTGACGTCGTATCGACCATAACTTTTAATTTTAATGGATCCGTAGGACAATTGTCGCAAATCTTCATGGACGACGGCTCGTATTTTGCACTGTTCAACATACGAAGTTAGAAGACTATTTTATGCTATACATGTAATTAGTAAGATAAATAATACATGAACATGTTACTTGTGCATGAAACCAGGATAGGAAGTTAGGCCCTCCTTGTACTCCATAATATCGCATCGATTTTATTTGTCAAAGCGTAGGTTGCTGCTTCAATTTCCAATTTTGTTGATCGAACTCACTAAATAAGGAAAAAATGGAATAATTAGCATAGATGTATAACACAACACGCTAATTATTATAGATGTTGAACAAACACTTACTGAAAATATTCTTCCATCCCTTCTATATTAGCGTACATGTATAGCAAAGCAGCCGTTGTCGGTATCCTACGTACCGGGTACCCCATGATACCGCAAGAAGTGCAAGAAAGTTCCACCCGTCAGAGTCGAAGGCCCTTGCAGGTTCCACAGGTCACGTTGTACCGGATCCACTCCCCTCACATAGCTGGCTCCCGGGTTAACACGGGTAAAATAGGACCGGAACAAAATTCCCAACCAAGGGAAGCTCCGGCGACTACACGTGTACAACTGCCCCGGACCTAGCCCCCGTCAGAGAGGAGCTCCGATATCGACACGTGTACAGCAACCCCGGACCTACCCTCCCGAGGGGGAAAGCTCCAGATCTATCACGTGTGGAGCCTCCAGACCTTCATCTCAAACAGAAATACGGGCAAATCATTTCCGTTACAGACATTCAAGGACGGTTAAAGCGACAGTTACAAGGTCTGATAATGTGTCATTAATATTGTATTAATGACACACGATCAGTGCATCGCTAATAGGGGTAACGCTATCATGAAGGCATGTTACCACACTATTAATTGTACTTAATACTCTTTAGACAGTGTATTAGATCATTAAGCACGCCAGGGCCACATGTCGGGCCAGACCAGCTTTGTAACGGTCAGTCCTTGAAACTATAAAAGGGTTGCACCACATGAATCTAAAGGGGGGAATCCAACCTGACCTTAGCGAACGCACTCGCTCAATATAATTACACAAACCCCGTGGAGTAGGATGTTACGCTCAGGCAGCCCGAACCACGTAAATCTCTGAGGTCACCATCTTGATATTGATCTCTGTGTGCCACAACCACAAAAGAACCTCCGCAGGCTGCTTCTCAGCGGGTCCGGGGGAAGTGTCATATCAAACACTTCGACATTTGGCACGCCGGGTAGGGGGGGCAAATCCCGAGATGACAAGATTGTGAATTCAGCTGCTGGATCATCCAACGGCAATTGTGCTGAACAACCTGCTGGAGGCAATCCCTCCAACGTTCAGCAACTAGCAGGTGCCAATGCTCCAGCAGGCACTGTAGCACCATCTATTCCGGCAAACAATGTCGATCAACGAGATGGGGCATCTGCGTCGATCACCGCATCGGCAAAAAAAACCCCGAGCACGCGCTTATTGCTGCGCAAGCTCTTCTGCAACATCCACCACCTCCAGGTGCACCCCAGGGCACTATGGAGCAGTGGAGGGCTGATGTCAACCATCTGGTCACAGCTACAGCAGCAGGCATCAGTAACCAAGGTCCTCTCACTTCAGGGTGCACCTTCACAATGATGGACCCTATCCGGCCGGCTTGGTCCACAAGCCTCCCAACAAAGGAGACGTGTTGCCTCCCAGCAGGTGACTTCATTGCCCCCCGGGGCACGACGCACCCATACCATCACCAGGATTCTGACTCATGACCTGCGGTCGAAACTGGATCGCTGTTACCGGCAATAGGACAGTCGTGTCCATATTGAGCGTGCTCACAAAAGGCGAGAGGCTCGTGACAACCCTACTCCTCAAGGAGTGGGAGGAGGTTGTTTTGCTCTGGCCATGAATTTATGCATGGTCAGATGGCTGCAGAAGTTTCGGCCTCACTTGCTGGAAAAATTCGACAGGACAGTCAACCCCGCCAAATTTCTTCAAATCTACTCAATTGCCATATTGGCAGTGGGAGGTGATGAAGTTGTAATGGCCAATTACTTCCCGGTGGCTTTAACCGGGACTGCAAGGTCCTGGTTCATGAGTCTTCCACCTGACTCCATTAATAGTTGGGCGAAACTATGCCAGCAATTCACTGCCAACTTCGGGAGCTCCTACACCCGACCCGGCACTGAACTGGACTTGTTTGTTGTAAAGCAAACGTCGGGGAAATCGCTACGGTCCTTCATCCAGCGATTCTCTCAGGTACGAAATACCATTCCTTCTATCTCGAGCTCTTCTATTGTCGTTGCATTCAGACAGGGTGTTCGAGATAAGAAGATGCTAGAGAAGCTGGCTATTAAAGAAGTTATCAGCGTCATAGAACTCTTTAGCCTAGCCGACAAATGCGCTAGACCTGCGGAGGGCTGTGGAATGCATTCCAAGCCAACTCTAGAGGCCAACCAGAAGTCCTCCAAAACTGAAGCTGCTACCTCCGGTAGTGGTAAGAAGAAGAAGAAGCCCAACGGCAAAAAGAAGCCATCCGCCAGCGCTCCAACTGCTGCTGCTGCAACCCCTAGAAGTCGGGGGCCACGCCTGGAGAAGCGACCTCGACCTTCATCAGAGGACGGCAACAGTTCCAAAGCATGGTGTCTGATCCACAGCTTGGAAGAGTGTCAAGAGGTCCATAACCTTGCCGAGCGTTACAACAAGCGCCGGGAACAAGCTCCTTTCCATCAAAGGGAAGGAAAACAAAAAGTCGACGAAGCTCCGACTGAAGAGGGGCTAGGTTTCCAGGACCCCAAAAAGGCTTTGAAAGTCGTCTACAACACTTTCGACGATGACTCTGATGCCTCCGACAACGAAGGTCGGAAAACCCTGAACACCATCTATGGTGGTTCTTGGGACATCACCTCTCGTCGCATCCTCAAGACAATGCGGCGGGACATGGCCATGGTAGCTCCTGCTGCTAAGGCAGAACCACATCGGAAGTAGATGGATACACCCATCATTTTCGATGCTTCAGATTGCCCCTGAAACATGATCGGGGCAGGTCAACTCCCGTTGATGGTTTCACCCACCATTAACAATATCCAAATCCACCATGTCATGGTGGACGGAGGTTCCGGGTTAAACCTCATAAGATTCAAAGCTTTCATTAAGCTTCAGCTCCGGCCATCGGACCTTCGCCCATCCCGACCTTTCTCCGAAGTAGGTCTGAGAACCGTTACTCCTCTTGGTTCCATTACACTCCCGGTGACCTTCAGGACCCAGGAGAACTACAGAACCGAGAAATTGATCTTCGACGTAGCGCAGATCGGTCTGCCTTTCAATGCCATTTTGAGCAGACCAGCTTTATACAAGTTTATGGCTGATGCCCATTATGGTTATTTGGTGTTGAAGATGCCAACACCTACGGGTGTTCTCCGGATCCGCGGAGATTGTACTGCAGGAGTTACCGCACTAGAAGAACTCTATGCGCTTACCACAACACAAGAGGAAGCATCCGGTAAGGAGCCAGTTGCGAATCCTCCAAGCATTTGTCACAAAGGCTCTACCTCCGCATCTCGTGTGCAACCAAGCGGCGATGCCGACATTCCCATCAAAGTTGTCCAAATTGGTTCCGATGCTGCTTAGACTACCTGTATATCGGGAGGTCTGAACAACAAATATGAACTCGTGCTCATCACTTTCCTCCGGGCTAATGTCGACGTGTTTGCCTGGCAACCATCACAAATGTCTGGGATCCCTAGGGAGGTGATTGAGCACAATCTGAAGATTTACCCAGATGCACGGCCTATACACCAGAAGCCCCGATAGCAATCCATCGAGCGGCAAAACTTCATCCAATAGGAAATCAAGAAATTGCTCGAAGCTGGATTCATCTGGGAAGTCTTCCATCCAAAATGGCTGGCAAACCCAGTTGTTGAACCCAAGGCTGGTGGGAAGCTTTGGATGTTCTACTACACCACACTAAATAAGGCATGTCCAAAAGATCCATTTCCACTACCTAGAATAGATCAGATAGTGGATTCCACCTACGGGTGTGAACTACTGTGTTTCTTAGATGCATATTTTGGATATCATCAAATCCAAATGTCTGAGGAAGATGAAGAGCATACTTCCTTCATAACAGTAGATGGATTGTATTGTTATACTGCCATGCCATTTGGTCTTAAAAATGCTGCTTCAACATTTGTGCGAGATATGTACAAAACATTTGGAGAGCTAATTAGATACTTGGTGGAGTTGTATGTTGATGACATCATTGTGAAGATCAAAAACAAGGAGTCACTCCTTGACAACTTACAAGCTGTCTTCGACAAGCTGCGCACCAAGCGGAACCCGGACAAGTGTGTCTTCGGGGTTAGCTCCGGAAAGCTTCTGGGGTTCTTGGTGACTCATCGAGGAATCAAATCAAATCCGGCGAAGATCAAGGATATAGAAGAAATGCGGCCCCCGGCCCGCATTAAAGATGTCCAATAGTTGACTGGATGTCTAGCTGTGCTCACCTAGTTTATATCAAGACTGGCAGAATGGGCGCTACCCTTCTTCAAACTCTTGAGGAAGTCCGGACCATTTGATTGGTCTGAAGAAGTAGAAAAGGCGTTTCGAGAGCTGAAACAGCTCCTCACCACACTACCAATCCTGGCAGCTCCGAACCCTGGTGAGCCTTTACTGCTTTACATTTCGGCAAATACAGAGGTTGTCAGTATGGTCCTGGTCGCGGAATGATCGGATCCATCCCCAATTCAGAAGTCTAGACCCCTCCGGGAAGGTCTAGAGCCACCTGAAGGCGAGTCTGGGTATCAACCCTCAGGTACTAATCCTCAAGGCGAGATGCTAGAGGATTAACCTCCTTCAAATGAAGAAGTAACTGCTACTGAACAAAAAGATCCAGACCCCTCTGGGAGGGTCCGGGTCACTCCAGAAGAAGCTCCAGGTTCCTTCGGCAAGGACTAGGAAATTCAAGAAGAAGGTTCGGACCCCTCCGGGAGGGTCCGGGTAGATGAGGAAGCTTCGGGCCCCTCTGGGAGGGTCCGGACAGTCCAACGCCCTGTGTACTTCATCAGTGAAGTACTCCACGATGCCAAGACAAGATACATTAAGGTGCAGAAACTGCTTTACGCAGTTCTTATCGCCTCAAGAAAGCTTCGTCATTACTTCTATCGAAGTGTTTGATACAACACTTCCCCCGGACCCGCTGAGAAGCAGCCCGCGGAGGTTCTTTTGTGGTTGGGGCACGCAGAGATCAATATAAATATGGTGACCTCAGAGATTTACGTGGTTCGGTCCGCCTGAGCGTAACACCCTACTTCTCGGGGTTTGTGTAATTGTATTGAGCAAGTGTGTTCGCTAAGGTCAGATTGGATTCCCCCCTTTAGATTCGTGTGGTGCAGCCCTTTTATTGTTCCAAGGACTGACCGTTACAAAGTTGGCCTTGCCCGACATGTGTCCCTAGCGTGCTTAATGATCTAATACACTGTCTAAATATTATTAAGTACAATTAATAGTGTGGTAACGTGCCTTCATGACAGTGTTACCCCTATTAATGGTGCACTGATCGTGTGTCATTAATACAGCATTGATGACACATTATCAGACCTTGTAACTGCCTCTTTAACCGTCCTTGAATGTCTGTAACAGACATGATCTGTCCGTATTTCTGTTGAAGATGAAGGTCCAACGTGAGGGGAGCGGATCCGGTGCAACGTGACCTGTGGAACCTGCAAGGGCCTTCGACTCTGACGAGTGGAACTTTCTTGCACTTCTTGCGGTATCGTGGGGTACCCGGTACGTAGGGTACCGACAACTTCCAATCCCACAAAATCTTAGTGGTAACCTCTTTTCCACTGCGTGCAATTTTGCATAACCCTAATTCTACTGAGAATATTGCAAAGTGGGCAATAGAACTGGCAGAATTCAATCTATAATCCGTGTCGAGACAAGCAATAAAACTTCAAGCCTTGGCTGACTTTGTGGCGGAGTGGACTCCCTCTCCATCAAACCCTGGGGCCCACAGTGAGCAAAAACCAGAGCTCAAAGTTTTGGTATTCGTTGAGCCGCACTGGACCCTCTACTTCGATGGTTCTATGCAGAAGCAGGGGGCCGGAGCTGGAATCATTCTCCTAGCTTCGACCGGAGAGAAGGTCAAGTACATAGTACACCTTGATTTCAAGGCAACCAACAATATGGTGGGGTATCAAGCCCTCATCTATGGACTCAAGGTGGCACTGTCTTATGGTGTAAAACAGCTGTTGGTGAAAGGAGATTCACAGCTCATCATCAAACAAGTGAAAGGTGAATGCTCATGTAACAATTCTCAATTAGTTTCTTATCTCCTTGAAGTCTAGAGGCTTCAAAAGGACTTCGAAATCCTGGATCTCCAACATGTTTAGCGCCTTCATAACTCCGAAGCCGATGAACTCTCGACGAAAGCCTCAACCGGAGCTCCGGCTCTAGACAAAATCTTCGCCCAGAGGTTGTCAAAACCAACAGCTCAGCCTGCCAAACTGAGCGAAGGGGGCGAGATCAGCACCTCGAAGTTGGCGGTCCTGGTGGCCCTGTTACCATGGCATTCACCAAGGGTCGTAGGTGTTGTCGGAAGCTCCGAGCAACCCAGCACGCAAGACTCAAAAGCTCAAGTTAGCTCCAATGCATGGATCTTGGAGATCCGGAGCTACTTGAAAGACAATATCCTTCCTAAAGAATGTGTATCCGCTGACCGGATTGTCAGATTGGCTAAAAGATACACGTTGGTAGAAGGGGATCTCTACCAACGCGGTCCCAATGGCATCCTAATGCGGTGCATTGCAAGTGAAGAAGGTCGTGATATCCTCGGGGAAATCCATGGAGGCGAGTGCGGGAACCACGCATCTTCTCGCACGCTAGTCGGTAAAGCCTCCCAGCATGGCTTTTACTGGCCTACAACACTTCATGATGCGGTTGAGCTAGTGATAAAATGTGAAGTGTGTCAGTTTCACGCAAAACAGATTCAGATACTGGCTCAATCACTACAAATGATACCTCCTACATGGCCATTCGCTATATGGGGCATGGATATCTTGGGACCTTACCCAAAAGCCATCGAAGGTTACATGTTCCTATATATCGCCATCGACAAGTTCACTAAGTGGCCGGAAGCAACTCCAGTAATAACAATCAACAAACAATCAGCAATCAAGTTCTTGAAGTCTATTATATGCAGATTTGGAGTTCCAAACAAATTCATAACTGACAACGGAACTCAATTTACAAGTGTTGCATTCCAAGAATATTGCGAAGACCTCGGTATTCAGCTTAGCTACGCTTCGGTAGCTCATCCAGCAAGCAATGGTCAAGCCGAGAGAGCAAATGCAGAAATCTTAAAAGGACTCAAGACGCGCACATATGAGCGCTTGAAAAAGCATGGAGCTAACTGGATTGAAGAGCTTCCGTCCACATTATGGGCAAATAGGACAACACCTAATCGGTCAACTGGGGAGACTCCATTCTTGGTGTACGGAGCTGAAGCGGTCCTTCCTCCGAAGATCACTTTGGGGTCCCTCCGGGTCCGGACCTTCGACGAAGCCACGCAGGACAAGCTCCGACGTGAAGACCTTGACCTCGTCGATGAGGGAAGATGCAAAGCAGCTGTTCAAAATGCACGTTATCTCCAAGAGCTCCAGCACTACCATCAAAGGCATGAGCGTGACCGACAGCTTGAAGAAGGCGACCTGGTGCTCTGGAAGATACTAACTCATGAAGGGATGAACAAACTTTCCCCCAGCTGTGAGGGTCCCTTTCGAGTCATTAAAGTATCCCGACCAGGGTGCGTTCACTTGGCAACTGAGGATGGGGTCCCACTTCCCAATACTTGGAACATCGAGCACCACCGTAAGTTTTATGCTTAGAATCACAGAGGTGAGTCTGTAATTACACAAAATGCATGTTGTAGAGTCATTATACAGAGTCGAGCAAGTCCTCCGGGAGAACATCTGGACCCCTCCGGGAAGGTCCAGGAAGTTAAAGTAACACTTGACACAGTCACAACACTAAAAGTGTAACTACTTGCTCTGGGCTAGTACAAGATGTATAGCACATTTAGTAGGGTCCAGCACCCTAAGTGTGTCCTTGTCTCCCCTGTAATTTGGACCTATAATGAAAGGCATTGTTGTGTGAAAACAGACTCCACGTGCACTTACTTTTTGTACAAGGCTCAATATATCAAATTATTTTCACCCCGCTTGTCTATAATGAAGTTGTGCAAATCTTTTCGAGATTTGTTCCAAGTAATTCACATGCATTACCAGCCTTATTGATAGTCTCTTTGGATCTTAACACTGCTACATAGTCTACTTGCCTGAACGCCAATCCAACATAGGTCCGGAGTGTTCTATCGACTTAGCCTGGTCCTGCACCCTAAGTGCGCCACTGTACCTACACTCCGGCAGGCCTCAGTAGGGTGAGTACTAAAAAGGAATGTAGATCTAGGAAGATTCTATCAAAATGCTTGTTATCATGTTGAGCTTCTTCGAATCTAAAGTCCAAATAAGAATAATAAGTCACAACCAATTTATAGACAAGAGGATGAATTTTACTTTCTCTCTTGCCTTTAATGTACAGGAAACGCAAAAATTCATAGCGATGGTGGACGACGCTGGAGCTACTAAGCTCCGACGTCTCCCAAGATAGGTCAGCCGTCAACATCTAATATGTTGACGATGGAGCTACCAAGCTCCGACCATTCCAGGGGGCCTGTCTAGTGCTTCAAAATTGAAGACTTCGGACTTAAAATCTACAAGTACGAAGCAACCAAGTCATAAACATATTGTAGTAACCTTTGGTACATGTACACACCTCAACTGTACACATGTACCAGGGGGCCAACAAGGCACGCCACAGTATATTGAAGACAAAGTGAAATTCAAGGCAAAAAGGAGGATTTCATTAATCAAAAGAACTAGATTACAAAATTGAGATTACAAGGGACAAAGGGAGAAAAGTCCTAGCTACTGGAGGACCTAAGACCTGCGGAAGAATGAAGCTACTTTTTGGGCAACTTCTTGGATGCTGGCTTTGGTGGCGTCTTCCTCTTCAGCAATGGGACCTTTGAGCACCAGGTCCAGTAGGAATTGGGGATCTCGGCTTACATAACACATTAGCACATATTCTGTGACATTTGTAGCGAGAGTTTTCCCCTCCGTATCCAGCTAATCCGCGATGATGTCGCCCATCGCATCATGTTTGCCACCAGCACTGTTGAGGGCCACCAGATCCAGCTCTGGGTTGTTCGGACGTACTGGACTGAAACCTTGCGGTGTCAGCGCGTCATTTGCCCGCCCGAGGAATTCCCACACTTGAATAGCTTCGGTCTCCTTCAGGCTCCGCAGCTCCTCCAGCGACTTCCGGGCAGCCACAAGCTCTGAACCTTCACGGGCAAGATGCTCAACCAACTTAGCATGCTGCTGCATACTCTCAGCAACTTGCTTTTCCAGGTCGGTTAGCTCTGTCTCCCGGAGGTGGATGTGGTTCTGCCTTTTAGCAAGGTCTTTCTTCCTGCCTTTAATTCTCTCCTCCCATGCGGCAACGTCAGACTCTCTTTTTGAAAGATCTTGCCCCCACCTTCCAGTTCTTCTTCTTCTCTTCCTCCTTCCATAGATCCAACTTTTTGCTGCGATCTGCCAAATTTTTCTCACCTAGAGTCAACTTCTAGGTGACCTCTACCTCTCTCCTCACCACATCTTCCTGCTTCCCTAGGAGTTTTTCCTCCCTAGCCTCCAGGTCCGCTCGATGCTTTAGGAGAGTTTCATTCAACTCTGCGAGCTTTTCGTAATGCTCATCAGCAGCATCACGTATCTCCTTGGCTTGCTCCAGGATTTCCCTGGAGTTAGCATCGAGCGCCCAGATGGCGGCCTCCTTCTCCTCCATCAACTCATCCCAGTATTCTAACCGGTCCTTCTCCCTCTTTATCCACTCCTTCTGGTCAGCCAGCCTCGTCTGAGCAAGCTTGGTCTCAAAATGGAGTCTGCTGAGCCAATGCCTCAAGGTGTTGCGCTCCTCCTCCAAGGCTTTACTCTCATGTTCGAAGGCAAGTTGGACCAGCCAGAGGCTTGAGCAGGCGTTGTCTATGGACAATGCCAGGGGGATAGGTTCTGGGCCTGTCGGGACCATTTCCGCAGGCTCAAACGGGTTGTCAGTCACAAAAATTGGGTCCCACTCTACAATAGTGGTCCCCTGTACTCCTGCAGCGCTAGGGCCGCTCTCCTTGAGCCCTTCAGCGGCAGCAGAAGAACCCACGGGGGGAACTTCCACCTCCGGAGCAGTTGAAGGCGCCGCTTCTGAGTCTTCAGTCGACGGCTCCAAAGTTGAAGGACCTGTCGCCAGTCCTGCAAGCTACTCTGGCTTCGGCCCAGGTACCTCTGGGACCACCACTTCTGGAGCAGCAGCTAGAGTTTCAATTGGGGCTTCAACCGCCGACGGCTCGGGCTCCGGCATGGCGACCACCTCCGGCACAGCCACCGGACCCTCTACCACCTCCGGCTCAGCCACCAGATCTTCAACCGTTTCCGGCACAAGGGCCAAAGCTTGGGTGATCTCCGGCTCAATAGTCGGGGCTTCAGCTACCTCTGGCTCAGCAGCCAGGGCTTCGGCAACTTCCAGCTCGGAAGCCGAAACTTCTGGCATCACCAATGCTGGAGCATCAGCCTCCGCCGCAAGGGCACATCTTCAACTTCCCTCCCGCGGTCCGGCGCTACCACAGGAGCTTTGGGTGAGGACTCCGAGTCCAAGCTCACGACAGCTGGCGCTGGAGCTACCGCGACTTCTACCTCCGCTTGATGAGGAGGCTCAGCGATCAAAGCCGGGGCTTCGACAGGTGCAGCCCCAGCCATTGCAACAGGCACTGATGCTCCTAGTCCTTTCTTCGACACCCTAAAAATAAAGGGAAGAGAATATTAAGAACACATCAAAAACAAGACTAGCATTTTAGGGTGAGCAGTCAATGCTTACCTCGGGGTACTACCGCACCAGTCACCTCGGAACCTCTTCTTCTGAGGCCCGGAGCTAGAGCCCACCAAATCTGGTGAGACAACTGCTTTGGACCTCAGTTGAGGAACACTCAAAGCTGTTGGAGTTCCTTTGTCCAAAGCTTCCCTTTGCCGGGCAGAACTCCCGGACATGGAACTTCTAGCCGACACTGAGGTCCGGGTCGCCTGCCCGGAGCTTACTCCTCTTGAGAACGTTTGCACCGGAGCAAGAGTAGCTACAGAAGACCTCCCCCTCCGGGGAGAAGCAGCCGTCGTGGAAGGAGCAGGCCTGACGGACCTCCCTCAGCGTGCTTCAACTTCCTCTTCTGGCTGGAAGGCTCAGCCGGCTCTTTGCCCTTGCCTTTGCCGACGTCTTCAATCCTTTGGCTCAGAGTGGAGGAAGGACCATCTTTGGAAGCTTTGGGAATCACCAATCCGGCAGTAGGACGCCTTTCTACCTCGCCAAGGTCATCAAGCACCGGCATGCTCCTCCGGAGCTCCCTACTGAACTGCGCCTCCATGTTCAGGGGGAGGAAGGCTGCTGGTGGAGCCAAGTCATCCCCGTTGACATTAAACCCATGCTGGAATTTCTTCAAATGAAACTCCAATGATTTGTCATCCAAGTTGGATTTTAGACCGATTTCAATCCGGTCTTCATCCATCACGCTGTTCAGGGCCCACGTGAGCTTCTCCCTCTTCTTCAGCGGAGCCCACCTGTTGATCAGGAAGTTGCAGAAGACCATCTGGGGGGTCACTCCACCTTGCACGCACTTGCAGATCCTGGTCAAGACAAGGTTGAAGGAATTTGACAGCACTGGAACCACACTCCATGCGTTAGTGTCAACATTGGGAAGACCTTCGGGCAGCTCCAATTTCTCGTGCTCCTCGGCCGTGACGATGATCCAATCTTTCTTCCAATCATCCCACTTGCCATAAGGAAACGACTTCAAGTATTTATAGGGCGGTTCTTGCGCTTCACAAAATATTAGAAGCCAAGAAACTCGGACCCCTTGCCGGTGGTGTGGATGGTGAAGAAGGTGCGGAAAAGCTTGACGCAGTGGGGAATATCCACCCACATCTCGCAAAAGTGGACGAATGTCACCACAAGAAGAAGAGAGTGGGGGCCAAGGTGATACAGCTGCAGACCATAGAAGTCCAGCAGCATCAAAAGGAAAGTCGAGAAAGGTGGAATGAATCCCACCATGGCGTACGCTGTGAAGTACACCATATGGCCACTGCGCTCCTTCTTGAACAGGAGCTTGCTGGCGCGGACCAGATGGTTGAAGGAGTCGCTGGACCACCCCATGTAGGTCCGGACCTTCTTCAAATCATCATCGCTCTTGAGGCGGCTCTTGGGGAGACCCAACTCCATCACGGCATAGTGGAGCAAAGGATGGAAAATTAGGCGGAGTTTGGGAGGCTCTAAGCACAAAGATGAATGAAGGCATAAATAGTCCTCAAACCGTGCGCACTTTCCTTCTTAAGTAAGCCTCTGCGACGCTTGGATGGAAACCACAGTAAGATCAAAGGCACTTTTCAAAAATCTACCCCATCAATGACGAGTGGGCCTGGGGCCACCCCGACGAAGAGATCAAGGTCCTTACCCAAGGCCAACCGTTGCCATGATAAGCGGCGGGAAACCCAAAGTCGGCGCTCTGACAGAGCACGCGGAACCGATACGGTTTTCGTATTGGGAACCGACGACCTTCAATTGCGCGAGATCCACACTCAAAGATCTCATCTGTCGCATTTATAATAAGCCACGCGTTGAAGGTTCACTCCCAAACCGTCACTCCATCGACGCATCGGAGGACTTTTTCAAAATCAAAGCGGGGGAATCGAGAATGGCCCCACCTTTGGCAGAACAACTTAACCCAAAGGGTTTCTCCCATAGGTGGGCCCGGGGGCCACTGTCGGTACCCTACGTACTGGGTACCCCACGATACCGCAAGAAGTGCAAGAAAGTTCCACCCGTCAGAGTCAAAGGCCCTTCCAGGTTCCACAGGTCACGTTGTACCGGATCCGCTCCCCTCACATAGCTGGCTCCCGAGTTAACACGGGTAAAATAGGATCGGAACAAAATTCCCAACCAAGGGAAGCTCCGGCGACTACACGTGTACAACTGCCCCGGACCTAGCCCCCGTCAGAGAGGAGCTCCGGTATCGACACATGTATAGCAACCCCGAACCTACCCTCCCGCAAGGAAAAGCTCCGGATCTGTCACATGTGGAGCCTCCGGACCTTCATCTCCAATAGAAATACAGGCAGATCATGTCCATTACAGACATTCAAGGATGGTTAAAGCGGCAGTTACAAGGTCTGATAATGTGTCATTAATGTTGTATTAATGACACACGATCAATGCACCGTTAATAGGGGTAACGCTGTCATGAAGGCACGTTACCACACTATTAATTGTACTTAATACTCTTCACACAGTGTATTAGATCATTAAGCACGCTAGGGCCACATGTCAGGCCAAGCCAGCTTTGTAACGGTCAGTCCTTGGAACTATAAAAGGGCTGCACCACACGAATCTAAAGGGGGGAATCCAACCTGACCTTAGCGAACGCACTTGCTCAATACAATTACACAAACCCCGTGGAGTAGGGTGTTACACTCAGGCGGCCCGAACCACGTAAATCTCTGAGGTCACCATCTTGATATTGATCTCTGCATGCCCCAACCACAAAAGAACCTCCACGGGCTGCTTCTCAGCGGGTCCAGGGGAAGTGTCGTATCAAACACTTCGACAGCCGTCTTGTCATCTGTTTCAATATCGTAGCTCGTGCCACTACCAACAATAGTGCCTCTCATTTGAAACATGGAGAGGTTGCTACAAGGGGGTGTTTCATCCATATTGTACCGCAACGTGGAAGCATTAACATTGTTTTCTTCTGTAAAATAGACACTTGAAAAGTATCCTATCTCTTGAATGGCGCATCCTTTGGCGATCCATCCTTCAACCCTTGCCCGATTGCGAACCATTGGTTTAAGAACACCTGAGCGCTCTTTCAATGTGATAAATCCACCTATATTGCACAGGGCCGCCCACTTTAGCTTCATATGAAAGATGAATTAGGAGATGTTGCATTGGATTAAAGAACCCTGGAGGGAAAACTTTTCCATCTTACATAAAAGCACTGGTATCTCCCTTTCCAACTTCTCCATCATCTCCCTTGTGATTTCTTTAGCACAAAGTTGTCTATAAAAGTAGCTAAGCTCGGCTAACACCTTCCACACCGCATTGTCAATATAGCCTCGAAACATAACTGGCAGTAGTCTTTCCATGATTATGTGATAATCATGACTCTTCAACCCTGTGAGATTTTCAGTCTTAACATTTATGGCTCGTCTCAGGCTAGCAGCATAACCGTGTGGGAATTTCAAACTTTTTAACCACTCGAAGACTTCTTTCTTTTCTTTTGGTCAAAGACAGAAAAAATCACGCAGTTTGCCACCGGTGTCAGAGAGCTCAAGAGTTGGACGATTACAAACCTCAGCCAAATCCTTACGAGCCTTTATATTGTCTTTTGTTCTTCCAGTCATGTCGAAGCATATGCTTATGATGCATTCGCCCATGTTACATTCCTGATGCATGACATCAATGTTATGCATTAAAATTAAGGACTTAACATACGATAGCTCTCATAGTGCACATATATGAGTCCAATTGTGGTCCTCTCCGTAACCAACAAAATTTCCAGGACGACTTTCATCTGGGACTAAGTTTTTCAACTGTTTAACAATCTCCGACCCGTTTAGACGTTCTGGTGGTCCTTTTTTTACAACGGTGTCCTTCCTGAAGGAATTTCTCTGTTGCCTAAATATGTGATTGAGCGTTAACCAACGTATGTGGCAATCAAAGTAGCAAATCTTGCCACCATGCTTTAAACGAAAACATTCTGTGTCCGAAGCACATATTGGACATGTCAAACAACCATGAGTGCTCCAGCCAGAAACCATGTCGTAAGCTGGGAAATCATGGACACACAAGTATGCAGCTCGAAGGTTGAATTTCTGTTTTTTGTAGCAGTCGTACGCTTCAATTCCTGTCCATAACATTTTTAACTCTTCAATCAATGGCTTCAACATCACGTTTAGTCGTGAACTAGGATGATCCGATCCAGGTACAATAAGGCAAAGGAACATGAACTCATACTACATACAAAGAGATGGTGGTAAGTTGTACAAAATAGCAAACACGGGCCAACAAGTGTATGGTGTTGCGTTTGTACTAAACGGTGAAAAGCCATCTGTCGACAACCCGATGCGAACATTTCTTGGGTCATTGGTGAAATCTGGATCGAAGCGGTCAAGCACTTTCCATGCCTCACCGTTGGACAGGTGCACCATCATTCCGTCATTCTCACGTACACCCTCTTTGTGCCACCTCATGTGCCTGCTGTTTTTTTTTTGAGAGAGAAACAAGCGCTTCAACCTAGGTGTGATAGGCAAGCAGCAAAGCTGCTTCTGTGCAACTTCAGTCATTACTTTCGTACCGTCTTCATTAATAACTTCGACAAATCTCGCCTTATCACATTTTAAGCACTTGTTCTCATTGGAATGCTCTTTCCAGAAAAGCATGCAGTGGTCTGGACACATATCAATCTTCTCATAGTTCATACCAAGATCAGAAATCAATTTCTTAGAATGATACATATCCTTAGGCAATTTATGGGGCTGCGAAAGGACATCGCTGATCAATTTGATGAGGTCGTTGTAGCAATTATTGGAGAAGAAATACTTAGACTTAATTTCCATAAATCTAGTCATGAAATTGAGGATCGTCACTTTGGTGTGTTCATGCACCGGTTGTTCTGATGTCTTGAGACGCTCGAAGAACTCCTTTGCCTCCGTTGTAGGAGAATCCTCCGTCAATTCAGGATTTATGGCTTCAAGCATCTCGTCCATCCTATCGACCCCAGTGCTATCATCCCCATCTCGATCTTCTACGGCTTGAGAAGGTGTCTCGCCGTGAAAGGTCCACAACTCACAACGTTGCATAAAACCATTTCGACACAAGTGGAACATCAATGTCACTTTGTCGAAACACTTCGCATTTTGACATTTGATACATGGGCACCGCACCTTGTTGTTGTTTGACAACAAAAAAGCTCATTGTATGAAATCATCCGTCTTGGGGAACCACTCCTCTAAGTGACTCCCATCCTTTTTCCAACCAGTATACATTCAAGTGTGGTCTTCAGCCATGTTTGACGGTATACCTTCAAAGCAGATAAATCATTATTAGTTTTATTATTATGTTATGTCACGGCCCTACAACTAGGAAGATAGGTCCTAAACCCACCCAAGAGTGACCAAACGGAGCGTGCTCATGACGGGACGCGCGGTCTGGATCCGGACAAAATTTTGGCAGCATAACACCGTTGTTCTCCACTGCACGCCCGAAAATGGTGCAGCGGAGAACAACAGGGTTATGCCGTCGAAATCTCATCCAGATCTAGACCCGCGTCTCGTCACAAGCCACGCCCCCTCAGTCACTCCCAGGCTGTCCAAAAAGGGACAATTCTCACGTCTCACATGCCAATAGCATGTGAGACATGCCGATCCGAAACGGGTGACGCATTGCTATAGGTTACGTTCCTCATTTTCATTGTTAAGTCATTTACGAGAGGAAAGAACGAGAGAAAGAGGAGGAAAGTTGGTCTTAGATGACAATTCCACGTCTGGATCCACCGTCTGCGCAATCGCGGGTGATTGACGTCCTCACCATCGCCGTTCGCTTCCGTGTCGTCTCAACGCATACATTACGACTACAACTGTCTATACCGCACGAATGCATTTATTGTGTGCCGTGTTGTGTCAGGTCTGGCCGGGCCAGCTCAAAACCCGTATATTTACATATTAATAAACAAACCAACTAATAAATAATTACACGTTCAGTACAACTGGAAAGAGCAGAACTATTATGCCTAATGACATCAAAAACAAAACCGCAGGACAGTACTTAAAAGTAAGTGGTGTTTAGTCACTAAGAATAGCAAATTACTTTTAGGATTATGATCTGGATGATTTTCAGCATACAATATCATGCAGGCTTAGCAATTCTAAAATTAACTACTTCCATGATTAACCCGTGCTCAGCCATGAGCTTGGTAGGCTGTCTCCCCTCTGCTGAAGAGCAAGTACATTATAATAAGGCTGATAGACTGGACACCCTTGTCCTTGCTCTGAGCGACATGGATGATCTTCACGTACGAAATAAATCCTCTGCATTAACCTCACCGCATTGAAGTTACTGTCACTAACACATGCACGCAAGGACCATCAAGTTCATGTATCAGTGACCGAAGCTACACTACTGCAGAAGATTGCAGTCCGACCTTCACACCTCCGCTATTAATATGGTCAGTCGCATACGATTCCTGAAGCTTCTCGAGGACGAAATTGGAGGCAACCAATACGAGCATGACGCTATCAATGGAAACTACAATTGTGCTTGTGCGGCATATTACAGTAAAGTATTACGAGGGATAAACATTGAACCACAGGATCAAAGTAGACTCAGAAAAAAAATACGTGATGCGGAGAGCGAGGATGCAAAACCGCCCTCGTGAACTGGAGGCGAAAGCCGTACTCTTACTCCCAAGTAAGAAAACAAAAAGGTCTTACACTTGAAGATCAGATCAATCCTCTTGTGACTGAACAGCAGCAGCAGTACAATAGCAAACCTTGGGCAAGCGCGCGTGTGCTACACGAGGGAAGGGTCTGTCACCGATGTGGCTTTGACCACGACGCACAGCCGCGGCCCGTTCGCCTAGTGGCAGCGAGGGGGGGCGGTGTCCCATGGTGGAGGGTGGGGGGCGGTGTGCCACGGCGGCGGGGACGGGGCTGCCGATAGGGGGCGATAGGGAGGGGGTGGCGGGGACGGGGCTGCCGATAGGGCGGACGGGGAGGGGGCGGCAGCGCACGGTGCGGAGGAGGCGGCTTCGAGGGGCGGTGCATGGTGGGAAGAGGTGGCGCGCGGTGGGGAGAAGGTGGCTGGGAGGGGCGGCGTACCTCGGCGACGGCAGTGAACCTCGGCGGCGGCGCGACGAGAGTGGAACACCAGCTGCGGCGGCCTCGAGCGCGAACGATGGAGGAAGCCAGATGAGGACTTAGCCGTGTGTGGGATAGAAATAGTCCCTAATAGACGACAGTAAAAGGTCACCGTCGTATATTACACCTTAAAGACGATGGCCCGTGGTCAGCTTCATCTATAACGACTTAGAACGGGCTCGGTTCAGCCCATAATTGACGACAGACCTTAATGGACGACGGCCCACCATCGTATTTAAGTAATTGACGACGGTTCTAGGTCAACCGTCGTCAATTATGGGATTATTGACGACGGCTAGAAAACAATGTCGTCTATTAATTTAAAGACGATGGTCCCCTCATCTATTAAATTGGCCGTCGTCTATTGTCGCAATTCCTGTAGTGGATGTGTTGTTGTAAGTATGAGTGTATGGCGCTTGTGTGCGTGTGAGCTTGGTTGTCCCTTGTACCGTGCGGCACAACCCTTTTATAGTCCAAGGGCTGGCCGTTACATTGTCAGCCAGGCCCGACATGTGGCTCTGGCAGTAGTTAATTTCCTAATACACGGTCTATGAATATTAAGTGTAATTAACAATGTGATAACACGCCTTAATGGCAGCATTACCGGTGTTAAGGGTCCTTTGATCATTTGCCATTAATATGGCATTTATGACATATAATCAGGTCTTGTAACTGTAGCTTTAACTGTCCCTTGAATGTCCACGCCGTTGGAGATCTGCCAGTCTCCTCGTTGCAGTCTCAGGTCCAGAGGCTTGACACGTGGTAGCACCGGAGCTTCCCATCGTGGGAAGGCAGGTTTGGAGCCATTATACACGTGGCAACACCGGAGCTTCCCTCTACTGTGGGTTAGGTCCGGAATCACTGGACACGTGGCAAGACTGGAGCTTCCCTATGAAGGAAGTTAGGTCCGGTCTCATGTTTCATGTGTCAATGTCGGAGCTACCCAAACGATGGAGGTGAGTCTAGTGCTATGTAACTCGTGTAGCCTTCGGAGGTCTTCAACTCTGACGGGTGGAACTCTGTAGCTTTTCTTGCGGTATCATGGGGTACCCGGTACGCAGGGTATCGACACATCCCTTTTTGAATTTTAGGTCCCAATAAACTCATTGTGACAATATAAATGTACTGGTTAAACTTCCATAGACACGTGTGCTTTTTGGACCCGCCTTACTGAGATCAACCAGAATAGGTAGAGCGGCGTACTTAGGATGCCGGACTAGGCTAAGTCGATAGCGCACTCCGGACATGTCATTGGCATTGGTTTTCAGGCGAGTAGGCCATCCAGCAATACTAAGATCCACTAGAAGATTACCAATAATACTTATATGTCACATGAATTAGGACTAATTTTCAAATGAATTGCACAACATCGCTACTGATAATAAGGTAAAGGATGGATGAATAATGAGCATGCGCAAAGTAAACGTTCGTATAATCTATTTTCATATAAATGTATTTCATTATAGGTTTAAATAACATGTGAAGGCAAGGACACACTTAAAGTACATGACTAAGTTAAGTGTGCTATTCGTCTTGGACCAACCCGACTCTGTTCATAGACTCTATGAGATACATTTATACAAATACAGACTCACCTCCATGCTACTAAGTATAGAACTTACGAATATGCTTAATATTCCAGGGGTTGGGAAGTGGTATCACATCCTCTGTTGCCAAGCGAACGCATCCGGGGTAGGAAACTTTGATAACTCGGAAGGGTACTTCCCAGTTGGGGGAAAGTTTGTTCATCCCTTCTCGAGTGAGTATTTGCCGCAGCACCAGATCGCCTTCTTCCAACTACCGATTGTGCACATGCCTTTGATGATAGCGTCAGATGACCTAGCGATATCGCGCGTTTCGACAGCTGCTTGGCACCTTGCCTCGTCGATAAGGTCTAAGTCATCACACCGGAGCTGGTCATGCGTGGCTTTGTCGTAGGTTCGGACTCGGACAGACCCCATGGCAATTTCTGTAGGAATGACTGCTTCGGCTCCGTACATAATGAAGAGGGGTGTTTCTCCTGTTGCACGGCTGGGTGTTGTCTGGATCGCCCACAATGTAGACGGAAGCTCTTCTATCCAGTTGTCGCCATGCTTCTTCAAGTGCTCATAAGTGCGCGTCTTGAGTCCCTTGAGTATTTCTGCCTTTGCTCTCTCGGCTTGGCCATTGCTTGCTGGATGAGCTACTGATGTGTAGCTGACAGTAATGCTGACGTATTCGCAATACTCTTGGAATGTTGCACTTGTGAATTGGGTTCCGTTGTTAGTGATGACTCTGTTCAGAACTCCAAATATGCAGACAATGGACTTCAAGAACTTGATGACAGATTGCTTGTTTATTGTCATAACTAGAGTAACTTCCGACCAGTTTGTGAACTTGTCGATGGGTACTTATAAGAATCGGTACCCTCTGACGGCTTTTGGGAAAGGTCCCAAAATATCCATCCTCCACACAACGAATGGCCATGAGGGAGGAATCATTTGTAGTGACTGCGCTGGTGTATGAATTTTCTTCACGTGAAACTGGCACGCTTCACACTTCTTGACCAGCTCGACTGCATCCTGGAGTGTTGTAGGCCAGTAAAAACCATGTCGTAAGGCTTTACCGACCAGCGTGCAAGATGACGCGTGATTCCCACACACACCTCCATGGATCTCTGCGAGAAGTTTGCAGGCCTCTTCTCGTGAAATGCATCGCATTAGAATGTCATTGGCACCATGTTGATAGAGATCCCCTTCTACCAACGTGTATCTTTTAGTCAATCTGACAATTCGCTCAGCGGATACACCATCTTCAGGAAGGACGTTGTCTTTCAAGTAGTCTCGGACCTCCGAGATCTATGCATCGGGACTGACTTGAGCTTCTAGATCTTGCACGCATGTTTGCTCGGAGCTTCCTGTAGCATCTACGATCCTTGGTGAACGCCATGGTAGCAGGGCCACCGAGACATCCAGCTTCAAGGTGTTGGTCACGCCCCCTTTACTCAGTTCGGCAGGATGAGCAGAAGGTGCCTGTAATCTTCTGAAAACCCCATCGAGTGCTTGAGCCTCGGTTGAAGCTTTCGTCGAGAGATCATCAGCTTCAACGTTGTTGAGACGCTGGACGTGGAAGAGGTCCAGGACTTGGAAATCTTTCTGCAGCTTCTGGACTTCATGCAAATATGCAACAAGCTGAGGGTTATTGCAACTACATTCACCTTTGACTTGTTTGATGATGAGTTGCGATTCACCCTTCACCAGCAGCTGCTGGACGCCATATGATAGCGCCACCTTGAGTCCGAAGATGAGAGCTTCATACTCTGCCATGTTGATGGTCGCCTTGAAATCGAGGCACACCATGTACTTGACCTTCTTCCCAGTCGGAGCTAGGAGAAGGATTCCAGCTCTGACTCCTACTTCTGCACGGAGCCATCAAAGTAGAGAGTTCAGTGAGGCTCAGTGAAGACTGGAACCTTAGGTTCTGGCTTCTGCTCATTGAGGCCCCCCGGACTTGATGGAGAAGGTGTCCATTTTGCAACGAAGTCAACCAGCGCCTCACTCTTGATTGCATGTTGAGGCAAGAATTCAAGATTGAATTCTGCCAGCTATGCAGCCCACTTGGCGAAATTTTTCGTTGAATTGGGGTTATACAAGATAGTACGTAGTGGATAAGATGTTACCACTAATATCTTGTGGGCTTGGAAGTAATGACATAGCTTCCTTGAGGCAATGAGAACTACATAGAGCAGCTTATGAACCTCAATGTATCAAGTCTTGACGTCATGAAGTACTTCACTAATGAAGTATAATGGCCGCTGGACAGTTTGGACCCTCCCGGAGGGGTTCGAAGTTTATTCTTCATCAACCCGGACCCTCCCGGAGGGGTCCGAATCTTCTTCTTGAGCAGAAGATACTCTCTCGGATGAGAGAGGTTGATCCACAGGCATCTTGCCATTAAGATCTGTGTCTAGGGGCTGGGACCCAGACTCACCTTCAGGTAGCTCCAGACCCTCCCGGAGGGGTCTGAGCTCCTGAGTTGAAGATGTTTGTGGTCTTTCCGCAACCAGAATCATGCTGACAACCTCCATAGTTGCAGTGATGTAAAGCAGAAGAGGCTCACAAGGTTCTGGAGCTACCATGATTGGTAGTGTGGTGAGGAACTGCTTGAGCTCTTGGAACGCCTTCTCTGCTTCTTCAAACACCCAATAGAATAGTCCAGACTTCCTCAATAACTTGAAGAAGGGAAGCGCCCGCTCTACCAGCCTTGAGATGAATCGGCTGAGCGAAGCTCAACATCCAGTAAGATTTTGGACATTCTTGATGCGGGTTGGAGGCCGCATCGCTTTGATGGCTTTTATCTTGGTCGGATTTGCTTCAATTCCTCGATGGGTTACCAAGAAATAAAGGAACTTTCCAGAGTTAACCTCGAAGACACACTTGTCAGGGTTGAGCTTCGTTCGCGTCAGGCGCAGCTTGTCAAAGACAGATTGAAGGTTGTCGAGAAGTGAGTCTTTGTTCGTTACTTTGACAACAATGTCATCAATGTAGACTTCCACTAGGTCTCGAATGAGCTCCCCAAAGGTTTTGTGCATAGCTCACACAAAGATGGAGAGTGGATTTTTGAGACCATAAGGCATTGTTGTGTAACAGTAGAGACCATCTACCATAATGAAAGCAGTGTGCTCTTCATCTTCCGTAGACATTGGAATTGATGAAAACCAGAATATGTGTCTAAGAAACATAAAAGCTCACAACCAGCGGTAGAATCCACTATCTGATCTATTCTTGGTAGTGGAAAGGGGTATTTTGGACATGCCTTATTCAAAGTGGTGTACTTGATGCACATTTGAAGCTTCCCGCCAACCTTTGGCATGAAGACTGGTTTTGCCAGCCATCGTGGATGATGAACCTCCCGGATGAATCTAGCGTCAAGCAGCTTTTTGAATTCTTCTCGGATGAAGTTATGTCGCTCAACAGATTGCTTCCAGAGCTTCTGTTGTGGTCGTGTGTTGGGGTAGATCTTTAGATGGTGCTCGATCACCTCCCTGGGGATCCCAGGCATTTGTGATGGTTGCATGAAAACATGTCGACATTTCCTCGGAGGAAAGTGACGAGCACGAGTTCCTATTTGTCACCCTGATCTCCCGATATACGAGTGGTCTGAGTGGCATCATAACCGATTTGGATGACTTTAACGGGAACATCAGTGTCGCCACTTTGCTGCACATGAGGTGCAGAGGTTGAGCCGTGCTGGCGCAAGCTCGGTGGTTGTTGATCAGATTGCTCCTTGTCGGATTTAGCTTCTTGTGCTATTGCGAGCGCATGAAGTTTTTCCAGCACAGTGACTCCAGCAGAGCGATCCCCTTGAATCTGAAGGACGCCTAACGGAATTGGCATCTTCAACACGAGGTAGTCATGGTGGGCCACTACCATGAACCTATACAGGGTTGTCCTGCCTAGGATGGCGTTGAAGGGTAAATGGATGTGTGCCACATCAAACACCAGCTTATCGGACCGGTAGTTCTCTGGTGTCCCGAAGGTCACCCGGAGAGTAACTGAGCCGAGAGGTGTGATAGTTCCTGGACCCACTCTGGAGAATGGACGTGAGGGCCTGGGGTCTAAGAGGCTGAGCTAGAGATTTACAAAGGCTGCAAAGCTGATCAGGTTAAGAGTCGCACCACCATCCACCAAGACATGGAAGAGCTCGATATTGTTGATAGTCGGGGAGACCATCAGGGGCAATTGTTTAACTCCTGCCATGTTCTTCGGACAATCCAACGCATTGAAGGTGATAGGAGTGTCCATCCACTTTCGATGGGGCTCTGCTTTGGCAGTGGGTGCAGCAGCAGCCATCTCCCGACGCATAGTTTTTAGAATGCATCGAGAGGTAATGTACTCGAACCCTCCTTACATCATATGGAGAGTCTTCTGACGTTCGTTGTCGGAGTTGGTGTCGGAGTCGTCAACGGTGTTGTAGACCACCTTTAACGCCTTCTTGGCGTCTTTAAAGCGTTATCTTTAGTCTTCCATTGTTCATATACTTGGATGAAGCGTTTCTTCTTTGATTATGGATTATATGTATGTGGTAGGAGTAGTATTTATGATTATGCTATACCATTATCATTATATCATCATAAACACTCTAAACCTCCACTATAGTCTAATTAGCTATGACATGATTATGTTAACATGAATCACTTATGCTATGAATTAACATTGGTTCAACGATGATTGAGTTCATTGCCTTAGGATTGATTGTGCCTAGGCTCTTAAAGTAATTACTTAATATGCTAACATGGTGCTAGGATAGAGAGTAGCGTTGAATGTCTCGTATGCCCACGGATTAAAGAGGTAGGCAGTAGGTGGTGACAACCCTATCTGTCCTTTGTAATCCTCCACGTTCGGCTATGCCACAAGCTCTTGGCGGGAGTCATCCTAGTATTGCTAGGGGTAAACCCGTGCCCGATGTGTTAATCCACTTAGCATGAGAATTCATAATTGACATGATCATTAGTAACTAACCTAGGCTATGTATATGTACATTAGAAGCATTGTAGGAGTTTCTACCTAGTTCTTAGACTGGTCCCTCTTTGCCCCCTCTTACCCCCTTAGGATAGAATGCTCTTGTGTGTGTTACACTACCTCAATTACCCTCTATCCATCCTTGCTAGAACCCTACCTAGGCCAAGCTAGCCTCTCCACTTGATGATTGTTTTACTTCCATCTGGCCTTCCTTTGGGAGAATATAAATGACACCCTTTGGGAATACTCTTAGAGGGGAAATGCTACATTGATAGTTTTCGTGCGCTTGCGGATTTACATGTATAATCTAAAATCTATTAACAAACATTTCTGGCACCACTGCTAGAGATGAATTGTTAGTAGTGCATAGGACCATCAACAAGCATTTTTGGCACCGTTGTCGGGGATGACTTGTTAGTGTTCCTTAGGAAATATCAACAAGCATTTCTAGCGTCGTTGCCAGGGAAGGCAGCCGAAGTATTACATGATTGAGTGAATAGGATAGGACCCTGGTAGGTTTTAGTAGGATGACCCTTCTTTGTTTTTGCATTTTATGTGAAAACAGTGTAGTGTATGTCTGGTTTCCGCTTGCCAGAAAACTTTGTTGAAGATCCCGAATCCCTTCTGAGAGATCGACCTCGTGTTGTTACTCGTCAGAAGCTTCGAGTGGCAAAGAAAGCTAGCACAACTGCACCAACAACCAAAACACCAAAGGCTCAAAAGACCCTTCGTGAGTTTTTGGCTTCCTCTGCTAACAATGTGCCTGTTGGGCCCACTGTTAACACGGGAGATGTAAACTTCAAAATCAATGCTGGCCTTATCACTATGGTGCAAGCCAACCCATTTTGTGGGAAGGCTAACGAGGATGCAAGTGCTCACCTGCAACAGTTCCTTGAGATCTGCAGCACTTTTAAGATCAAGGACGTATCTCCTGATATTGTCCATCTTAGGTTGTTTCTGTTCTCTCTTCTTGGGAGAGTGAAACAGTGGTTCTATGCGAACTGAAGTGTTGTATATACTTGGTAGAAGTGTTCTATGGCATTCCTTGCCAAGTTTTTCCTGTTGGGCAAGACCAATGCCCTACGTGGAAGAACTTTCAGCTTCCAACAAGATGACAAGGAATCTATTCCCGATGCTTGGGAAAGGCTTCAGGAGTACATCCTAGCCTGTCCCCACCATGGGATGGATGACTGGATCATTATCCAAAACTTCTACAACGGGTTGGTCCCTTCCGCCCGTGACCATGTTGATGCTGCTGCTGGAGGTGCCTTCTTCTCATTGACGGTGCCCAAAGCCAAAGATTTGATTAAGAAGATGGTGTCAAACATGGGTTGGAGCAACGAGTGTCTCCATACCCGCGAGTGAGGCATGCACACATTGAAGGAGGTGGACATGATCGCCGCCAAATTGGACCTCCTTATGAAGAAGATTGATGGACAAGGCAATGGTGAGGTATGTGGTAATGCCTATGCCTTAGACTCTCACGTCACTTGTGAAGTCTGTGGCAACACGAGCCATTTAGGCAATGACTGCCTTGAAACCCGTGAGGATGCCTTATACATAGCCAACAATGAAAACAACAATGGCTATTGTCCAGGAGGTCAAGGGTGGGGCCAACCACGCCCATTCTTTCAAGAAGGGTACAACAAAAATGGCAACAGTGAAAATCAACCCAACTTAAAAGAACTTGCCATTGGCCAGCTGAAGATCAATGAGGCTATATCCAAGAAGGTGTCAGCTAATGACAAGACCCTAGAGAGAATAAATGCCAAGATTGAAGGACTATCCTCAGCCTTCAAGAATCAATTGAGATTCAACAAGATGTTCGAAACTCAGTTGGCTCAACTGGCAGTTGCTGTTCCTCCAGTGGAGAATGTCAAGATGCCAGAACAGCCTGAACCCCCTGTGGAAATGTCAACATGATTTCTCTACAAGGAGGCAACTGGTTGAAGGACCTTGGATGTCCTACAATATCATGCTCAACTGGAGCACACCACTTTGACAAGGCCCTTTGTGACCTTGGAGCAAGTGTGAGTGTGATGCCCAAGGTGGTTTTTGACCAGCTGAACTTCACGGAACTTACTCCAACACCAATGCAGCTCCAACTGGCTGATTCCTCGGTCTGTTATCCGGCGGGTATCACTGAAGATGTCCTGGTGAAAATCCAGAACTGCTTCATACCCGTGGATTTCATGGTGCTCAACATAGAGGTCGAGAAGGATATGTCACTCACTCTTGGGTGCCCGTTCCTAAGCATCGTGAAGGCTCGCATAGATGTGGGAGCTGGAGAAATCCACTTCCATATCAATGGCAAGGAGGAAAAGTTTAACTTTTTCCCAAAGTTGGAGCAATGCTCCATGATCTGTATCAAGTATGGGACGAATATTAAACACATTCATGAGGTCAAAATCACACCTCCAAAGGTGGACTCGCTCATTGCATTCATGAGGAATTTTATTTATGAGGAAAATCCGTCTTATCATCCATGCCGACACCCTAAGAAGATAGAGAAATCCGGGCCTTCTCAAAGGCCCAAGTCCACCAAGCCGCCAAAGAAGGTATGGCGGAAGAAGCAAGACAAGCCGTCTGAGCCCATCCCTCCGGGCCCGGATGACAAGAAATGAAGAAGGAGGAATGTTCATCTCATCGGACAGAGACCTAGCCAATAGGTTAAATTGGTAGTTATCCTTTTCTTTGTTTTTCTTTTCTCTTTATTTGGTTTTCCCCATTTAGTTTGATTTTCCCCACTGCATATTTGATTTTCCTAGTAAGTTGAGAATCTTATATTTTCAACTATCATTTTTATTTATTTATTTTCACAAAAAGAAAATTGTTGGGTTTTGAAAAAAGAGTTTTTATTTGGAAAACAATTTTTCTGAGCTGCAAAAGTAGTATTTTACCAACGTTCTAATTTCATAGCCGTTGGGGAGCCACCTGCTAAAAGGGGGAACAGGGGGCCAACCTGTCAGGTCGACTAGGGGAAAGCCATTTTGACTCTCTCTCTCTCTCCTCTAACGGCTACATTTGGTTCCCTAGTGACCGTTGGCGATTGCACACTATATATGGTGGCCGTGAGGAGCTCTTCTCCTCACACTTCACCTCATTTGATACCTCCCCAAAGTCACTCTTGCTCACATTGTTTTCTTGCTCTTCATTGAAACACTCTTGCTCAAATTCCCAACTCAAAAAGATTTGCTTCTGTTTGCATTTGCAATTTGCTCTCAAGTCCTTCAAGGGAAAATTCGTTGGGATTTCGATTTTACTAACATCACCTCTTTTGAGTTTTTGCCTTTTTGTTGTTGTGGCCATGAAAGGCATGAAGAGGTTGCTTGGAAAGAGAAAGGAGACTGTAAGCTCAAGCCATGGTGGAGACTCAAGTGCACACCCTTCTTCCGTTGCTACACCAAGTTCACGGAGGAGTGTAGGAGAGGACACTCCCATGGGTGACAGGAGCAACCCACATCAACTTGTTCACGACGACGGCCTTGACATCCAAAGTGAAGTTGAAGATCAAGCACGCAAGCTCCTCCAAGATCGTGAGTTTTCTCATACGAAAGCTTATGATCCAGATTTGATCTCCAAAATAGGTATGGATTCTGAATTCTTTTCCATTTGGCGTGCACTAGGATGGGAAAACTTTGGTCACATAGAGGATAAATGTTCACGCCTTCTCTCCATACAATTCGTTTGCACACTCAAAACAGGATTTGATGGTATTACTTTTTGATTATTTCAAAAAGAATACACTATCATATGGAAAGAATTAAGTAAAATCCTAGGCTTCCATAAACGTTGTTTGCTAGATTTAGACACTTTGCCTAAGTTTAACAAACAAAGTTTTTGGCAAGATTTAACTGGTGAGGTCAGATGTAGTTCACCTAGGAATAGCCACTTGCACAACCCTACTGTACGCTTCATGCATAGATGGGTGGCTATGACTATGTTGTCTAGAGGAGATGTAAGGATAATATGTGATGATGAGCTAAAAATTTTATTTGCCATGATCAAAAAGATAAAATTTGTTCCATTTATTGTCATGATGACACAATGGTTAGATTAAATTCTAAGAGTAGGGCCAATTGAATGTACTTCATCGATCACCCGTAGTGCTACTAGGGTAGGAGCACTAGAATATTCTTCATTTGAGTATATTAATAATGAAAGAGAATTAATTGATGAAGATTATTTACTGCAAAGACATACCCTTAAGCATGATCAAGATGGCTCTTTGATATTTTATTATCCCGACTTTGCCAATGAAATTCGGTTACCTAACCCGGTTATCATTTGCACAAATGTCGGAGACTAACCATTGACCTTCTTTTCATCGAGGAAGCCGAAAGAAGTAATGTCTCTGGCAGGGTAACTAGAAGTTGTACAAGGAGAGCGGCTATGCCTCCAACAGGCTCCACGGTCCATGAGTACAAAGAGGAAGAGAACCCAACGGGTGATGCATCCGGATGGACTCAACCTCCATCGTATGATACCGAAGGTCCGTCTTGGCATGGATGGCCAGGTGCCACATGGGAGCCGCTTCTATCCACTTCAAGCTCTAGCAGCTTGCCTCTAGCGTCCATGAGAAGATGTTGTTCCTCTTCGACTAGAAGTCATCATGACTATAGCCAAGGAATGATGGATCTCACTAGACATATGGATGAGCTTCAAGTGAGAATGGGTGAAATCTACAACACTGTCCAAGGGCATGTCCAAGGTACCCAAGACTGGCAATAACACATGGATGCTCAATTCATCAACCTCAAATCCATGCTACAACAACAACAAGCCAATCTCGCGACATAGTTCCATCATCAAGGGTTCAACCCTTGACACGGAGATGAGTGAAGAACAAGTTTGGGGGAGGACCCCCACTTGAGCTAAATTGTATTAAACCCTTTGCGTATTTATTTTTCATTAGATCATCATTCACCTTGCATATAAAAAATAAATAATAATAAATTTTAGGATAGATTTGTTTTTCAATAAAATTAATAATGTGCGTTAAGAATGGTTTGGAATTCACATAGATGAAATAATGAATAGTTGCTCTGTTTTAATTTTCCTAAGTCCCTAGTTTACAACTTACTACTCTCCAACATATTGCTCTCATTGGCTAAAATTGTTTTTGCCTTGATTTGGAAATTGTGGGTAGCAAAAGCTTAATCATTCTAAGTTGTTGTGAGATATGATATAGTGATAGGGCTGCTATTCCTAGTTTGAAAGTGAAACTTAGATTTCTAAAGAAATTCTAACATGATTTAAGGTATTCTCATTTGATTGGAAATATCTACCAAAGCCATATGGTATATCACATTGATAGACCTTATGCATATGCTATTTGTTTTCACATTGAGCTTTGTCAAACTAGTATAAACCTATGTGAGATTTCATTCATTACTTTTTGAATTCAAGACTTCACTTGCACATGCTATACTTCTACACTAGAAGTAAGCAAAATTCCACCATACCACCATTCCACAATAAAGAGAGAAACTCCATATCATTCATGCTTAGTACTCTCTCCAGAATTTCTTGCATAAAAAGGGAGTAGAAGACATAGCTACAAGAAAAAGAAAAATGCATGCTTACATCATAAGCATGAAAAAATAGCCATGTTTCATCCCTACAAAATAAGAGAGTCCACTAAAAAAGAAGTCATCTCAAGATCCACATCCACTCCATTCCACCACACATGCACAAGTCTGGAATCAAATTGTTTTGAATTGATTTCTCCTAAGGCTTAGTCTTTTGACTTAGCAATATTATGTGTTGCAAATATGCCTACTATATTCCCTACCAAGCTCCACATACAAGCATTATGTAGAGGTTGTATGAATTTAGGTAAAATTCCTTGGTGAGGATATATTTCCACTACACACAAACGAGAGACTTGAGAGAATCAAATTGAGATACTTAAAATCTAAATTGGACTCTCCAGAATTTGAGTGGAACTTGACTTCTAGGGTATGTGTGCTCCATTTGTTGTTCTATCTTTCAACCACCCATGAATAGGAGATGGCGTAATTCTCATAATGACTTAAAATAGGTGAAGTACCATGCCAATTTTTGCAATACTAGGTAGAGCATTTTGTTGTGCACATGGTACTTTTGAAAAAATAGAACATAGTAGCAACTCATGATCATCAACCTAAAGTCTTGACTTTACTCGGGACGAGCAAAGGATAAGCTTGGGGGAGTTTGTTGATGGCAGTTATATACCAATTTCACCTGTCAATATAACTCAATTATGTGAAGGAAATATCATTTCTTGCACACATCACCTTTTTATTTAACCTATTTCCACTTGTCCTTGGAGAAAGTAGTGCATGCAGGGATTCTATGCAGAATTGAAGTGAAACAAGGGGATGAATCCAATAAAATATTATTCTAGCCAATCAAGCGATGCCATGTAGCACCACATAGATCAAATGGTCCACAAACAGAAGTATCTGAGGTCATCCAACGGTGTAGCACCAATATCAGTCAATGGGACCCACCTGGCAGAGACATGGAGGAAGCACACCACAAAAGGAGCCAAGACTAGGTCGGCCGACCCCCCTAGTCGGTCGACTAGGTCCTGGCGCCAAACGTGATCAAATGCCACGTGTTGGCTCCTCCCGACTTGAAGAGGTCATGGGTGACTGATTCGCATGCTTTTGGTGGCGAGAACTGACCCTTCTCCAAGCTATAAATAGGTCCCTTCACTTCAATACACACTACTTGAGTATTCATCCATTATATCCACTACTCTCCATAGGTTTAGAGGAGTATAGGCCGTAGAGAGGAGAGTCTCTAGTCCATATTCCAAGTAGGAGAGGAGTAAAAGGAGTCTCTTCCCAATTTCCAATTGGAAAAGGTATGTCTCCCATATTCCTATTTGTAGTTGTGACTTTATTCTTAATAAAGATGTTATCTTTAGTCTTCCATTGTTCATATACTTGGATAAAACATTTCTTGTTTGATTGTGGATTCTATATATGTGGTAGGAGTAGTATTTATGATTATGTTATACCATTATCATCATTATATCATCGTAAACATTATAGACCTCCACTATAGTCTAATTATCTATGACATGATTATGTTAACATGAATCACTTATGCTATGAATGAACATTGGTTCAACGATGATTGAGTTCATTGCCTTAGGATGGCTTGTGCCTAGGCTCTTAAGGTAATTACTTAATATGCTAGCATGGTGCTAGGATAGAGAGTAGCGTTGAATGTCTCGTATGCCCACGGATTGAAGAGGTAGACAGTAGGTGGTGACGGTCATATCTGTCCTTTGTAATCCTCCATGTTCGGCTATGCCACAGGCTCTTGGCGGGAGTCGTACTAGTATTGCTAGGGGTAAACCCGTGCCCGATGTGTTAATCCACTTAGCATGAGAATTGATAATTGACATGATCATTAGTAACTAACTTGGGCTATGTATATGTACATTATAAGAATTGTAGGAGTCTCTACCTAGTTCTTAGCCTGGTCCCTCTTTACCCCATATTATCCCTTTAGGATAGAATGCTCTTGTGTGTGTCACAGTACCTCAATTACCCTTTATCCATCCTTGCTAGAACCCTACCTAGGCCAACCTAGCCTCTCCACTTGATGATTGTTTTACTTGTATCTAGCCTTTCGTTGGGAGAATATAAATGACACCCTTTGGGAATACTCTTAGAGGGGAAATGCTACATCGATAGTTTCCGTGCTCTTGCGGATTTACATGTATAATCTAAAATCTCTTAACAAACATTTTTGTCACCACTGAGATGAATTGTTAGTAGTGCGTAGGAACCGTCAACAAGCATTTCTGTTGCCGTTGTCGAGGATGACTTGTTAGTGTTCCTTAGGAAATATCAACACCCTTCATGGGGCAGACCTTGGTTGTTGAGCGCAGTGGATGCGGCTACAACCAGATGCTCAACATCAGCGAGCCATTGTTCCAGCACGTCTGGAGGAGCTCCCGGTGCTGGAGGACGCTGAAGAAGAGTCCGTGTTGCATTCAGCGCGTTCTCCAGGTTGTTAGTCGATTCCGTGACCGATGCAAAGTCACCATACTGCTATATAGCATTTACTACTACAGCAGGTGATGGTGGTGGAGCGACGTTCGCCGGGACAACGTTGGCCGACCACTGAGCATTGGAGGGATTTCCTCCAACTGCTTGTGCAGCCGGTACATTTGAAGCGGCAGCAGAGTTCACCATCTTGGAGATCTTGAGCCCCCCTTCCTAGTGCGCCAAATGTCGAAGTGTGCCAATGACACTTCCCTTGATACTACTAAGAAGTAGTCCGCGGAGGTTCGTATTTAGGCATGGAGCAAAATAAAGATCCAAGAGCAAGGTGACACGGTGAGTTGTACGTGGTTTGGGCCACCTGAGCGTAATACCCTACTCCACGGGATGTGGGTTGCTTGTATGAGAATACATAAGCTAGTGAGCTAGTCTGAATAACTTGCGTGTGGATCGTTTAAGTTCTATCGTGCAGCACAACTCTTTTATATACCAAGAACTGGCTGTTACAGTATACGCCGTGGCCCGACAGGTGGCCCCGGCTGTAATGACCACCCTATACACAATCTACGGGTGTTAAGTGGGTTAATAGTGTGAGAACATGCCTTAATGGCATCGTTACCTGTCTTGATAGTCCTCTGATTGTGTCTCATTAATATGGCATTAATGACACGTTAACCAGGTCTTGTAACGGCTGATTGATAGCCCTTGAATGTCTGCACCGTTGGAGATCCTGGTATCTTCCCGTTGCAGACACGGATCTGGACGTGTGACACGTGATAGCTCCAGAGCTTTCCTCTGTGGGAAGGTTGGTCTAGAGCTACTAGACACATATTAGCTCCGGGGCTTCTCTCTGCGGAGAGGTAGGTCTGGAGCTACTATACACATGGCAATATCGGAACTTCCCCTGTTGGGGAGGCAGGCGCGGCACCTCGGGACACGTGGCAGCACCGGAGCCACCCTAAGGAGGGAGGCAGGTCCGACACTGCGAGACAGTGGCAGGGTCAGAGCCACCCTAAGGAGTGAGACAGATCCGGCACTGCGGGACACGTATTGCCTCCGAAAGTCCACAATACTGGAAAATAGAACTCGACGCGTCTTCTCTGGTACGAAGGGATACCTGGTATGCAAAGTATCAATAATATTCATTATATTTCTCTCTTTAAGCAACTATCCAATCATTTTTATGTTGTACATGCTCTAAATCAGGAGTCAACCACCAAATATACGAGATTTAGTAAATGATATTTGAGAGAAGACATTTTGCAAAAGAATCTAGAATGCATGGAAAGTTTTTGCACAAACTCACCGATAATTTTGGCCTTGCTACAAGAGCAAAGGTATTACTTACTAGCACCAGCATATCACACTAGCTCAGCACATGTTAAAGGGTCCGGAGGCATTCAGCCACTTCGGTGTGGAAATAATTTTACAGTCAGGGGTCGAGAGGGGCTCGACTTACCAGCTCAGTTAGGGTTGTGCTGCGCCCGTCCGCGTTCAAGTGCTGCTTGCTCCGGGTGGCCGCCTTCTTCTTAAGGATATAGCCCATAGGCTGGCTTTCAAAAAAAAATGCAGTCATAGTTTTTTTTGGGAGAAACAGAATCTTACATAATTTTTACGGCCCCGGGCACCAATGCCAATTTCAGATTCTTTCCAGACTTTGAAAAATCATATCTCTCAGTAGAATTGTCAAACAATTCACGAAAATTTGCTTAGAACCAGCAGGTCCAGTACTTTGCACTCATGCAATTTATTTGATATGAAAGTTCCTGGATTTGTCTTAATAATTCCTCTAGGTCTAAGCTACAGATTTGGAATTTCAAGCCAGGTGATCTGCTATTTGGAAAAATCGCAATTTTTGCCAAAACCATCGTCTAAATATCTTTGAACTCTAGTAAAAATTTCAGCTTCAGTTTACTTGTTTTAGTGGGTCAAACTGCGTTTCTTTCCTCTATGTCTATGAAAAAATCCAAAAACAACAGATCCTTTTTTAGAAAATCCTAGCAACTTGTAAAATTAATATCTGTCTGTAGAAAGCTTAGGAAAATGTGAAACCAACTTTGTTGGACTCCTTAAGACCAACTCTAAATGGAAAACCTACTTGTACCTATGTTAAAGTACCAAAATTGCCATGAAAATTCTGAGAAGTAAAAAGCTTGGTAGAATTTTAGAGACAATGTGCTGCCATAAACATACCTAAATTTGGCCAACGTTCATCACCTATATTATCTGTTATCCACTATAAAAGTTTCAGTAGCAGTAGACTTCGTTTCTGTACCAAACTGTGTGTATTAGCTCTATGTTGATATTCTCTTGTTAACTCGCCTTTGCCTTCTCTTTGCATGTCGATTAGTAACCGAGCTCGTGGGCTCTTTACCTGATTGTCAGTAATATTCGTTATTTGTCTATAACCAAACCTTTTGAATGCACTTGTTGGAACTGGCTTCATTGGTTGAGGCTATTGTAGTTACTCTTACTCTGGTCTATTTTGTTGAGTTTTTCTTTTGTAGTTCATTTTGTCTATTGCCTGTATATTCATTTGTCTTCACACTTGTTGAGAGTATTGCAGAGATGAAGATGTCATGAATTTTCTGGCGACTACAAAAACACCGTCCGAGCTCTCACGCCTCAGCTCGATCTGGTCCAGCTCTTACCCTGTTTATATTGAGAAAACATATCCGAGTTTCCAGAAAGAACGGAACTCCCTCCCTTGACCTTGAGGGCTTCGTGCCAGCACGTCGGCGTCGCATGAGTGGATCAGAGTAACGAACAGCTCAAACGATTCTGGATCCGGGTAAGCTATAATCCGCGTATAGACCAGGAGCGACGCTTTTACTCTGGTCCTGCGCCAGTCCCAATCGCGCTCGTGGTGCTGACGATGGCTGACGGATCCAACCCAATCCGCACACGGAAGCTCGATCGTTGCTTGCCGATCCAGCTCGTGGAGCGATTCCGGGACACGTCTGGGGGCTGACCGGTGCAGGTTAGGGGAGGAACCAAACGTGAGAAGGAGAAGGGACGGCTGGTTACAGCCTAGAGTCCACATGTTCCAGACACAGAGTCATACTGTCGACGGTAGCTAGCTGTTGCACGCGATGAAATGCTGAAGCGGCAGCACATCTATAGTAGGCCAGTCAGCTCGCGGTTCAATAGTAGCGCAGCTGACCGGTGACCGTGCCGGTGCAGCGTGTTACGAGCTTGTGCGACGGTGAGGCGTGGCGGTGGATCGCGGCCCGTCGTTATCAAGGGCGGTCCATCGACTCTCTTCAGAGTTTCCGTAGCTGGTGTTCGCCCATCGACTGTGGTGCTATGAAAACAACGTCGTTCGTTTCGAATGCACTCCTGAACCGGAAGATAGATCACGGATCCACGTGTTGCTGATGGACGCTGCGGACAAAAATTAAACCCGGGCGGCGAGTTGAGACGTCGCCATCGGTGACGCGAGAACGGATGGCGACGGACGCAAACCTGAGGCCATGAGTCCACAAATCAGGCGGCGGGATGACACGAAAACCAGCAGGCAAGACGAAGGGTAATATTATAGAGCAAGCAGGCAGCAGAAGCCATTCGTCGTGTTGCCGGCTCCGAGTAGATAGAAACACAAACAAAGACAAGCCGCTCCGGAAAGGTCAGTCCTCTCCGCGCGCGTCACCCGAGCTAATCTAATCTAATCGCGCGTCGTTGTGGCCGTCGTCCTCTCCGTGGACTCGTGGGTCCGCGCTCCTTCGAATGGGACGGGGACACGGAATAATCCGCGCCCACGGGAAACGTGGGGCTGACCGGCTGGGACCCCGCGCCGCATTTCGCGAAAATGAGCAGCCGTCGTATCAGGCGAAGCCGCAAAGCTTCGCTTGGCCTTTTCCAGCTTCCAATCCATGGTGACTCGGTTCCGTTCCTTCGCCAGCAGAGGCGTGCGCTGCAAGTGGCATAGCCGTATATGGATATGGTCGGCGTTCACTTGTAGTACTGTCCATGCTTCAAGATAGATATGGTTCGCAGTGTCAATCATTGATTCCGTAGGTACGAAGGAATGGACATGTCTTATCTTGGCAATGGCATGCGTGCGTGTGTGCCACCGTTGCACACGTTGCTGCCTTCACGGCTTCAGAAGCCCACAGTATGGCAGTGATTGCGTATGATCCAGATGAAAACGATGTAGTACGAACGGCATAGAGCGTTCACAAGCTGTGAGGAATTCAGCAGTGTGTATTTGCAATTGCAACAGAGCGAGTCAGATTTGTGAGCATTTTGCTGTCGTTCCACAATGGATCTGGTCCGGTTAACTACGTGAGATTTACATGTTGATGATCTGAATCAGATCCCCAACCCAGCCAAGAATGTACTGTACAGTCCAGTGTGCAATGTTCAGGTTTGTGAGTTACATTTCTGAATCTATGAATCTACTAGCAGTACTCGTCTCCGCTCCACGGGCACCGCCGCCGAGCCAGGATGGTGTTCGTGTAGCTGCCCGCGCGCGCCTGCGCGGCGAAAAACGCGGGAGAGGGAGCATGCAGTTCAAGACGAGGGAGCAGGGCCGCCTGCCCTGCCGTTGCCAGCCTACAGGGCGGGGCCGAGGAGCAGCGCGTCGATGGCGCGGCTCTGGTCGGCGAACCGCTGGAGCGCCTCGCGCATCCACGCGTGGTGGCACCGCGCGACGGCCTCGGCGACGGAGACCCACTCCCTCCGCCGCGCACCCATCTCGGGCCACCGCTCCATCTCCCGCGTGACGCGCAGCGGGAGCACGATCCCCTCGTACGTCGCGTCGTAGCTCCGGCTGCGGTACCACCACACGCCCAGCGGCTGCGCCGCCACCTCCCCGGCCACGCCGGCCTCCTCCATGGCCTCGCGCCGGGCCGCCTCCTCCATCGACTCGTCCAGCTCCCACCCGCCCTTGGGGATCAGCACGCCGCCCGCCGCGCCCTTCTTCTGCGAGCTGATCACCAGCACCTCCACCTCGCCGTCGCCCTCGCGCACGCGGTACGGGACGCACCCCACCACGATGCGGCCGCCAGTGCTGTCGCTGTACCGCTGCAGCTCACGGCCCTGACGCGCTACCATCACCGCTGCCATGGTCTCCCTCTTTCTTCCTCTTCTCGTCCGGGGGAAAAAGTCGCTTCTTTTCTTCCTCGAATTGCTCGCTTTCTTCGACGCTTTTGCTCGACGGATCGAACGACTGCTGCTGCTACCTCAAATAGGGAGTCTGATGCGGTTGCGCTAAGTTTAGATCTCTGCGCTGCGCTTCGCTGCCAGGAGATGAACCGAAGCAGCTGCTTGCTCTATTCGGGGTTGGTGAATGAGATGAGGGGGTTGGAGAATCCATTCCCAGCTATTAATAGGAGAGCTGGTTGCCGCGGCCGTCAGTGTCGTTGCCGAGTGGGCACGAGCGCCACGCGACGGACAATCGACCAAAAGGTAGGGCACGCGGCACGAGTGGGTGATGGCTCCGCGTTGATGTCATGTGGACGGGGTGCATGGCCCGTGCTAAAAATGGTTGCTGCGCGGCCTTGTGGTGCTGTTTCTATTCTCTTCTCCGTCCACGACAGTATCTGTGGGGTTATGTGGTGGTGCTTGCTTGGGTAGGCGATTGAGCCGTTGAAAGTTGAAACACACTTAAGCTTCTAGTTTCTTTTGTGGGTTTTTTATGGTGCGGGAGGTTTTTTTCCTGCTGAGATGAAAGAACAGGGAGGATTCGAGCAGTTAACAGCTGAGCTTGTAGTTCCTTTTGAGGGGTTTTATGATGGAGTATAGCTTATTTTCATGTTCAGTTGAAGAACAGTTATAAGAGAGATTACCTATTAGAATATTTGACATTTTAGGTTCTTTATGGAACTTTTGTGTTTTATTTCTAGAAGCATGGTATTTTGATTGATTATATTGAAATGACTCGCACAAGCATTTTTTTTATACTCTAGATAGTAAACTTTTCTTTTTGAGGTCCACATGTCCCATCATTTAGGGTTGATTTTCTAGCTTAAAAGTTGACAGTAACTACAAATAAATATTACAGTTAATTATCTATGCATGAAAAAGTAAAAGCATCAATTTTTGCATCATTTTTTATTTGATCAAAAATTGCAAAAGACTTGGTATGCTACTACTCTTGCGAGATAATCTCGGTTTGATGTCTCCATTTGATAATTAGAATAAACAATGGTTAGTATTAATTTTGGAATGAAATTTTACATGATCCTTCCAAGTTTGTTTGGTGTGATGTGACAGTCGGTATGTTTTTATCGGACCCGTAAAAATTAAAACTGTTTTATTTCTTCTATAATAAAAAGACGTAGCACCTACCATTTACGTAGATAAAACAACTTGGCAGCATAGTTGCATTAATATTTATATTTGTTTGATAAGATTTGAACAACCACGGCAGGCAAGCTCTTCTACGGGCATGCAGCTCATGGTCCCATACACCAAACCAACATGCCATGCATGTCCAGTGGACCGTGTCCACGAGAGCAGCGCGGGAGAAACGACAAAGCGCGTAGGCGAGCGTCTGGGCCTTCGCAGTTGCTTCTGCCTTCTTCCCAGTCCCCGCCTCACGCGCCTAGCCCAACCCTCGCCACGCGTAGCCCAATCTTTTTTCCGCCTTCCCGCTCCACACGCTCCATCTCATGGCGCCAGGAGTAGCTCAGGCGTGCGTGCCCAAAATTCCAACACTACTAGTTTATGACACGCCCACGACGACGAAGAACGCTGTCCTGAGATTCTTCCATGGTCGTCGTCTTTTCATTCCTTATGTTCCATCATTTCCATGTGGATCGTTCAAGAAATTGGTGTGGATCGTTCCCGTTTAGTAGTACTCCTTCCTACTACTGCTTGTTACCTACCTACCATCATCAAGGGAGTCGTAACTTATGATCGGAATCTATTCCTGATCATTGTGGCTGGTGCAAGTAGTATACTGGAGTACTTCAGATTCAGAGGTCTGGTTCTTCGCGTGCGGTGCGTTGCGGGCAACGGCCAGGTCAGTCCCCACTACCGTCCACCGCTGCCCTCTCCCGCCAAGCGCGCGCGTGCTCCGGCCGGCGCCGCAGTTTGCTCCGGGTCGGCAGGGTCGTCGCTGCGTTGGGATCGGAACCCCGGCCCGCGCGCGGCGCGGGCGGTCGAGCAGCGAGGCGCGGGCGCTGACTTTCACCACCGCCCCCGCCGTGTCGGCCGGGGCTATTATTTGCACGCACGCACGAGCTCGCCAGGTCAGCGCCACACAAATTACGTGCAGGCGATAGATGCGTACGTGGGACGGGTTGGGTGGATCACGGCATGGCTGACCGGTCGTTTACCGTGTAAAAACCCTGGGGCGCACAGCCGGGCCGACCACGGACTAACCGTGCGTGCGGGTGGGAGTGGGACGGTTTGCTTTTGGACATTTTTGCAGGATCCAGAAGGACAACGGGAGCACGGAGCAGTAGTACCACCTACTACGTACACGCAGTTTTCTGTTCTGGACTTATCTTGATGACGCAACTAGTCGCTGTGTAGAGCAAGGGCAAGAATAGTGTCGTGCGCGTTGCCAGCAGTAGGAGTAAGTCGCGACGCAGATCTGTTGCAAAATGCAAAACGTACAGTATCATCGTGTACTGCTGATACCTACCCCACGGAATGGGCTAAGGTGCTACAGCCGCGCTCATGCATTCCCGGTTTGATGAAACCCAAGTTCCAGAGCTGCAATCCAACCAGGCAACCTCTCTCCTTGGTATGACAAACTGTGCCGTACGTATCCAATCCTCGCCGCTGCAAGATTCAACGCTGTCCTTGTAATAAGGCTGAAAAACTGTTTTCCGCAGGTCGGTGTTGTTGCCTTTCTTGGGTAAAGTAAGGTTGGAACGAGCCGGCGCGGGCGGCCAGGCGCTGACCTGCACCGCCGACCCGGAAGTCGTGCCAGAGTGCGCAACGCAAACTACGCTAGACGCGCCGCGCACACAAACTTTGGTGGCTGTTTCGCGTGAGAAGTGGTCACCAACCCGTGCAGTGCAATGGGGAGGTATGCACAGCCGAGGAGGAAAAACGGAGTATGAGCTCCTACCACCGCCCTGATAGCGCTCGTCCCAGCCTCGCCCCGTGCCCAACGGATCCATGTTCCCCGTCGGGCCTACGTCGCCGTTCCAGTTGCTTGTCGTCGCAGCTAGCCAGCTACTCATTGCGTGCCAACGGTTGATCTACTGCCATGTTAGAAGCAGCTCAGTTCCGCTAACAGTGCCCCAATGGGCAAATATGCATGTGTGTTCCACGCACGACTCAGCCTGTCTTCGGTTAGCCTTATCGCCTGGCATGTTCAACGTTTGCTGCTTGATCCCTGGTCTTCGGGTCACGATAGCGTCACGTTAGCTAGACTCTAGGCGTTTGGTTAGCACCCGATTGTACAGACTGCAGTATGTATAAATACCTCAACTAGTGATTAATAAGACCATATTCGGCATTGCCTTTGTATCAGACGACCGATCGATCTCTCTTCCGCTCCGCCAGTTCTGATCATGGTGTCGCAGACTTCTTCTCCGTCTGCCGCATCTTCTCAATCCAATCCCTTCCATTCTGTCACCCCTATTCCCATTGTTGCCGCCACTGTTAATCTGATTAACATCAGATCACATGTTCCACACGTTCTGGACACGGCGGAGGCAAACTTCTCGGCATGGCGAGAACTCTTCAAACTCATGTTCTGCAAGTTCGGGCTTCAAGACCATGTCGACGGCACCAGTAGACGCTCAGCTTCGTCTCAACGTCGCCGAGTGGACACAAGTCGACAAGTGCATCGTCTCGTGGCTGTACACAGCCTGCCATCTACGACATGGTGTGCCTACTAAACTCCACGGCGTTCTCGGCGTTGGCGCGCCTTATCTGCCTCTTCCTCGATAGTGGCATGCAGCGCGCGGTATATGCCCTGCAAGAGTTCCATAGTCTTTATCAAGGAGACTTCTCCGTTCATGAGTATTGCAGCCGCTTGAAGAAACTTGTTGATACTCTTCGTGACGTCGGGTCTCCTATCTTCGAGGTGGCGCTCGTCATCAACACTCTTCGCGGATTGAATTCTAAATTCAGTCATGCGGGCCAACTTGACATCACACATGCCGCCACCGGATTTCCTCTGCACGTGTAATTATCTGGTTCGTGAAGAGGTGTGCATTGCCGAAATGGCAAAAATGGAAGCAGCGGCTGCCCTCATGGGTTCGGCCTCCTTGGGCAAGACTAACAGTACCACGACTGCACCACCTACTTCCTCGGTGCCTCAAGATTCCCAGTCATCCACGACGTCATCTACAAACAACAATTGCAAGAAGAGAAAGAAGGGTGATGACCGGAACCGTGGATCCGGCAATGGTAGTTAGTGGACCCTCGCAGAACACTCCAAATGCCATGTCAAGCAGTGGCAACAAGGAAACTGACCTTGGATGGGCATGGTGCAAGCATGGCAAATGTCGTACTGCCGTTCACCGCAATGAGTTCGTATGGACCCCGCCCACCCATGCAAGCGCACCAGGCCCTCACTGCTACGGTACCTCCTCCACTAGGCTTCACTACGGGTGCTCTTCAGCAACTGCCACATGATGACATGCTACACCTGAATGTATCGTCGTCTCTGTTCTCGGCTCTGCATGGCATGCCAACCAACATGACATACAATGGTCCTGACTAGTATCTCGACACTGGAGCCTCTTCTCACATGGCAAATAATTCTGGTATACTCTGTGCTCATTCTTCAGATGTTTCTTCCTCTCGCATTATTGTTGGAAATGGAACAACCATACCTGTTCAATGCACTGGCACTGCAATTTTTCCAACACCTGCATCTCTGTTGCATCTGAATAATGTTCTCATTGCACCTCTCTTGGTTAAGAATTTGATCTATGTGCGTGCACTAACTCGAGATAATAATGTCACTGTTGAATTTGATGCACATGACTTCTCAATCAAGGATCTTTCGACCAAGATGATTCTTCTTCGATGTGATAGTACGGGAGATCTCTACACTCTACGGCGATCATCTTCAACTAGTGCCTTCAACTTGTCAACGACGAATACACCTGAACTCTGGCATGCTCGTCTTGGTCACCCAGGAAGGAGTTCTTTGTCCCGAGTCCTTAGTCATTTTAATTATTCTTGTAAGAAATCATTTGATCATTCATGCAATGCATGTCGATTTGGAAAACATGTCAAGCTACCTTTTTTAGAGTCAACAAGTGTTTCATATTTTCCATTTCAATTGCTTCACTATGACGTTTGGACTTCACCGGTTGTGAGCAACTCAGGCTTCAAGTTTTACCTCGCCGTCCTTGATGATTATTAAAAGTTGCCTAGAGGGGTGAATAGGCGGATAACCTAAAATTTAACTCAATAAAAGCTACTTAGTAGACAAAGTACAGACTAGTCTGGCCTGGGGGCGAACTAGTTCGGTCATTGTGAAGAAACTGACGAAAGGTGATATTTTTATGCGATTCGAAGAGATCAACTTGATGAAATGTAAAGTATATTAACTTAACAATCTAGTAATGGAGATGCACGAAGATACACACAACTAGATCGAGGTGAATCGCAAGATTAAAACGAAAAATGTGTGGAACCCTAACTTGATCTAGCGAAGAACAAGAAAGGAAAATCAAGGGCACAAGACACAAGATTTATCTCGTGATTCGGCTTCACAAAGAAGCCTACATCTACGTTGAGGAGCCCACGGAAAGCTGGGTTTTTGCTCAACCCTTTCCTCACCTAGCCACAGAGGTCGGCTAGTTCTTTCACTAAATCACGTGGTAATCACCAAATTCGTGGGGCAACTCACAAGCTAAGGCTCCCACAAGATTACAGCTTGAAAAGATCGGAGATCAGCATCCACACGAACTCAAATCAACGAATCAAACCGAGAGAATCAACCAAAAGCTCAAAGATAAGCAAACCCTTCTCTCTTCTCTTCCAAGACTCACAAATCCTTAAGAATCGCTCTTAGGACTCCAGGAATGGTTGAGAGAGGGCTAAGAAGACTCTAGGAAGGCTTTGGCGGTGCTAGGGTTCGAGAGTTGCCCTTTGAGGGCCAGAGGATCTTTTTTTATAGGGATCTCGGCAATAGCCGTTGCCACTAGAAAAAGTGTAGACTAGTCCGACCTTTGATCCCAGACTAGCCCGGCCTGTAGTGACCAATGATGTCACCCTTGACCAACCACAAAGTCCTATGCCACCTTTTGAATTCAAATGGTCACAACACCACAGACTAGTCCGTCCTAGAACGGACTAGTCCGATCTCACACAGAACCATTTGTTCTGGTTGAGAATGGACAAGTCTGGTCCACCATACTAGTCTGACCCTTGAGGGCGGACAAGTTCGGCCATCCAGTACTTAGTCCCAGCAGCCACCTCCAAGTCCACAGCGGACTAGTCTGACTCAGAATGAACTAGTACGATCTCGCACAGAAACTTCTTGTTCGCCTAACATCGGATCAGTCTGATGTGACCGGACTAGTTCGGCCATCTAGCCTAGACAAGTCCGGCCCTGTCCTTAGAGCAGGCTCAACTAATCTCTCAAACTAATCTAACTTAGACTATGAGCTCTTAGAAGATTCTCAACAATTTGACACATTGAACACACTCAATCTATGTGGCTAAACTCGACACAAATAATTTAAAAACTTAAATTCTACTCTCCGAGTTTTTTTCCTTTTTCTCCTCTTTTTCATTTTTGAGTGTATCCAACGTTGTCCAACTTTCAATCACCTGTACTTACACTTGTAATGCTCATTAGTCCCTTAAATATTATCATTAATTATCAAAACCTATGGGGATTAGCCTAGATGCACTTTAACTATTCGCATTATGCCTGGACGTTTCCACTACATCACAAGTCTGATGTGCTGCCAACATGGATCTCATTTCATGCATTCGTGAAAACGCAGTTTCAGCGAGACATATTTTGCTTGCAGTCAGACAACGACAAGGAATTCGATAACAGAGTATTACACTCGTTCTTATCAGCTAATGGTATTGTTTTATGATTAACTTATCCATATACATCACAGCAGAATGGTAGCACGGAAAGAATTCTACGAACACTGAACTGAACGACAGTGTTCAAGCCTCCTATTCCATGCTTCTGTTCCTCCAACCTTCTGGTCGAATGCACTCGCCACTGCCACGCACGTCCTCAATAGACGGCCATGCAGTGCACGCAACCAAGCCACACCATATGAACTACTGATGGGATGCCCACCAAACTATGACCATTTACGCGTCTTCGGATGATTATGCTATCCAAACACTACATCTACCTCACAACCTAAACTTGCAATGCGATCATTGCCATGTGTCTTCATTGGTTACCCACCGGACACTAAAAGGTACAAATATTATGGTCCATCAAGTCGGTGCGTTCACACATCCATACACGTCTATTTCAACGAAAATATCTTCCCCTTTCAGCAAGACCAAGCCACCACTCGGGAACATCGATCAGATCCTCCTCCTCACCATGATCCCACTATTATTCCAGTGCCCATTGCACCTCAAGATCATCGACGATCTGCAGGTATGCCAAGAGACCAACAATCGCATGCCACCAATGCTCCTGCCCCTAACGTGGTTGAACCTGGTCCGTCAGCACAAGCTCTTATGGCTGCTCCATCCACAACTCACACAATGGTTAAACATTCTCAGTTGGGCATTCACAAACCGAACCTGAGGTATGCCTGCTATGTTGACAACCAGACAACACACGATGTTCCTTGTTTCGTGCAGGCAACATTACGTGATCCAGCATGGCGCCATGCAATGGAGGAGGAATTTCAAGCTCTTCAGCGAAACAGAACTTGGACTCTGGTCCCTAGGCCTCATGGAGCCCATATAATTTCAGGCAAATGGATATTCAAAAACAAGTTGAATTCAGATGGAACTCTTGATCATCGCAAAGCCCGATGGGTGGTTCGCGGTTTTCAACCGCGACAAGGTATTGACTTTTATCAAACTTTTTCCCCCGTTGTTAAACATGCTTCTATTCGCATCGTGCTTCAGCTGACTGCATCATTCAAGTGGCTCGTCCATCAACTAGACGTGAAAAGCGCTTTCTTGCATGGGCACCTCAAAGAACAAGTATATTGTGTGCATCCGGCCGGCTTCATTATTCCTAGACTATGTATGTCTTTTATCAAAGTCATTGTATGGTCTCAAACAAGTACCACGTGCTTGGTTTGAGCGGATTTCTTTATTTCTGCAGAAGATTGGCTTTCATTCAAGCACTGCAGACAATTCTTTGTTCATCTTCAACTAAGGAATCCACACTGCATATTTGCTTCTCTATGTCAACAACATTGTTCTCACGGCGTCAAACAATGATCTTCTTCATAGAATCATCTCTCAATTACAGACAACTTTTGCAATGAAGGATCTCGGGCCATTGAGTTACTATCTCAGCATTCAGGTCAGACGCACTGGGTTCTTCTTATCACAGTCCAAATATGTTGCTGAGGTTCTTTACCGTGCAGATATGATGAACTGCAAGTCCGTTTGGACTCCAGTCGACATAAAACCAAAGTTATCTTCATTCGACGGTCAAATACTTGAAGATGTTACATCTTATCGCAGCAATGCCGGCACCCTACAATACCTGACACTAACACGCCCTGACATAGCATATGGTGTCAATCAAGCATGCTTGTACATGCATGAACCGAGAGACATTAATTGGAACCTGATCAAAAGGATTCTAAGATACATCAAGGGAACATCTGAACAGGGACTACATATCTCATCATCTTTAGACTTTGATCTTGTGGCATATTCGCATGCCGACTGGGCGGGCTGGCTGTTCAGATACAAGGCGATCAACATCCGGTATCGTTCTAGGAGGATCACTTGTGTCTTGGTCATCAAAACAATAGTCAATAGTATCTCGATCAAGCGCTGAAGGAGAATACAAAGCTGCTGCCAATGCAACTGTGCCAATGCAACTGCCGAGTGGTTCTGGATTCGAAATTTATTTCAAGAACTCTCTGTTCCAATTAACAAGGCAACATTAGTCTAATGTGATAATGTTTCTGCAATTTATCTATCAAGGAATCCCGTACATCATCACCACACAAAAAACATCGAGTTGGGTATTTATTTCGTCAGAGAGGTCGCACTCGAACACGTTCTAAATGTGCCAACTTCTCCAATATGCAGACATCGTGACAAAGAAACTCTCGTCAACAATCTTCACAAGTTTCAGGTCCAGTTTAGACGTTGAGCTCGTCACAAGTTTCAGGTCCAGTTTAGACGTTTCCGAGCTCAACGTCCGGACTGTGGGGAGTGTTAAACGCACGACTTAATCTGTCTTCAGTTAGCCTTATCACCTAGCACGTTCAACATTCGTTGCTTGATCCCTGGTCTTCGGATCACGATTGCATCACGTTAGCTAGACTCTAGGCGTTCGGTTAGCACCCGATTGTACAGACTGCAGCATGTATAAATACCTCAACCAGTGATTAATAAAACCATCTTCGGCACTGCCTTGGCCTACAATGTGCGTACAATATGCCAAGGAGCCCCCGATATACATGGGGCTAAATACATACAAGTGCATATACATCTAAAACCACTAGTCCTTTAATAATCGCCGTGGGCTACTTAGCAGAATCACCTTCCATCGAGTCTTCTGAGGACGAATAACCTACTAAAGCCACATTAGATGCCGCTACCACAGGTGAAGCAACCTTTTGTTCTGAACCATGTGACCCTGTACCTGAATGAACCACACGCAAATGAATAACGGTGCCCAGATGTACAGTATAACATCAAACAACGGGGTAAACTATGTAGTCCCCTCCCTTCCACTCGTTGAATAAGAACGACAAAAGGTGAGGTGATCATGCATGCTGGTGCCGCGAGGCATTACCTGGCAAAACATTTCTAGGTGCTCCGTCTCCCTCATGATCATGTACGCTTCCTGGATCCGCAACAGCAGCAATCTCCTGGACACTTGTTATACTCTCCCCACCAGCAGAAGCAGCAAATGCCTGATCATGCATGTTTCTTGGACCCGCAACAGCAGCTGCCTCCTGGACATTTTTCACACTCCCCCGACCAGCAGAAGAAGCTAACGCTTGATCAGCCATGCTTCCTAGATCCGCAACAGCAGCTGCCTCCTGGACATTTGTTAATGTCACTCTCTCCCCACCAGCATTTAAATCACCTATTGCTCCCACATTATTCGAACCAGCAGCAGCTTCCTGGACACCAATTGTTCCCATCTCACCACCATCGGCATGGTCCTTATCACCCTCGATCTCTGCACTTTGACAAGTGGGCATGCCCACATCAGTGCCACTACATCCCTCATGACAAATAACAGTTGCGTCCTGGACACGCTCCGTGTCACTACTCACAGCTAAAAACTCGTTTGTTTGTCTATCTGAACTATTAACTTCACTATCTGAAAACAAAAAAGAGCAAAGATATGCATAAGAAATGCAAACCAATGTTACTGAGTACTGAAAACAAATACAGCAAATAATACGATTCTCGTTTGGAACAATAACTGCACCGTGCTCATATGTGCATCTACGTGAGAAAAGTGAAAAGTACCTCGGGCGATTTCTTCATCGTTTGTAGGTGCTAGCACAGTGGCTGAAACCATTTTGGTTTTCTGTTCTCTATCATGTGAGCCATCAGTTGCAGGTGATTTGGTTTCTCTAGATTCAATTAATACAGGAACCTGCATGTCAGTATTAGGATCTGATGACTGTACAGCCACCAACACTTCATCGGACGCATGACTCTCAGGATGCTTGCAGACATCAAGACCAGCAATAGTTTCATTTGCTTTGGCAGCAGATGTTTCTTCATTTGCCTCAAATTCCACGATAGCTTCAGATGAAGGACCGCTGTCTGCATCTCTGCAGTACCCATCTTTTGTTGTTGTCTCATGTTCCACTTGCATAACAGAAGTTTCATTAGTTGGCTCAGGAACGACAATGACATGCTCAGATAAGGCAGAGCCGTCATCATGCTTTAGTCCAGAACAAATGTTCTCCAACCCTGCTGCCTCAACAGTTTCATTTTGTATAGGATGACAAATATCAGTTGGCTCCGTCTGTGTCTCATCAACTTCAGATACCAGTCTCTCCTTAGCAGAATGATCCATTTCTTCATTCACATCTCTACCAACAGCAGCATCACCACAAGGCTGTGTGTTGCAGTCCTGCTTAAAAACTGAGTCAATAATCTCCTCTTTTTTTGGAACAGAAGCTTCTTGAGTTTGGTCCACAAGAAATGGATTGGGTGCTACTGAATGGCTAGCAACAGTAAGCTCTCCACCACTAGGTGCTTCTTCAGTCTCTTGGATACCCGCTGTCTCAATCTCCATACCAGAAGAATCTAACCTGTTAGAAGAAATGATCTTAGCATCACCAGTAGGTTTGTCAGATTCAATTTTTGTCAGGGTAGTTGCAGGAGGATCATCTTCAAAATGCAGGGTGCAGCTTTGCAGATTCAAATCAGAATTTTGTTGAAGAGAAGCACTGGTCTTGACCGTTGGTTGTTGTGCAGTGTCAATAGAATCAATGGTGGCCTCCTTAGTATTATTAGAACCATCTCTACCACTATTGGTTGGATTGTCGCTACCAGTCCTATCCATGGATTCTTCACAAGAGATATGATTCCCATGGTCATTGCGTACATCGGTAGATACTTCTACTACACTCACTTCCTTTTCAGATTGGGCGGGCAAAGCATCATGAGCTTCCAGAGGGCCATCAGTTTTCATGACAGCATAAACTTCAAAAGCAGTTACTTGAGTTCCAAATGTATCATCATCTACTTCAGCAGAACAGCACTCATTAGATGGGGAATATCTTCTTAAATCTGTATCGTGAGAAGCTTCATCTGTCTTGCTATGAATTTGACAATCACCAGCACTCTTGTGTAATGCTCCACCCGTTTTCATCTGTTTCTCCTCAGATCCATATTTCAATCCACTACTTTCTGAAATGCCCTTTTCAGCAGGCTGATTTGATTGTAAAGCAGCAGACAAATGACTCCCCTCAAAGAAGCTATGAGTCTGACTGCTATCAACATTCAGACTGTCTCGACTTGAATCAGTCATATCAACAGAAGTACCTGCTCTGCATAAACCATGATGACCTGCTTGGGTAGATCCAGGAGTGTATTTATCATCACTAGGGGTGTTACTGTATGGTAGTGATGCATGAGATTGCTTTGCAGTTTCATCAACACACAATGCTTCTGACAGGCAAGCAGCACTGCTGTCAACTTTGGCCTGCAATGCGTCCATGGGCACGATAGAGGGATATATATCATCAACAGAAGTCTTATGATGTTCCTCATGCATCTCGACTAGTTCATCATTTGAAACTGCTGATCCAGCAGTTGATACCATCTTTGTTGGTTGTTCCGAACTATTCATCTCAATACCTGAAGAAAAAAAGAAATATATGCATCATGTTAGCAATTTTTAAAATCAGTCTTTCCTCAAAAAAAAAAAAGAACCAGTCAATTGAAAAGAATGTAGTACTGTTCTTGTCTGATCGAAGAACTGTAACACATGCATGTGTCCGTATGGACATGCAGGAGTGGGCAGGTGCATGTGAGAAATAGTACCTTGCATGATTTCATCATTAGCAGGTGCTGGTTCCACATTTGAAATCATCCTTGTTTTTTCTGAAATATTAACTGACAACAAAAGGAGCAAAGACGTATATAAGAAATATTATCCATAATTAATATTGACAGCTGAAAATACAAAAAGAATATTACTCTTCATCTGGAAAAGTATACAGTTCCCTCCCACACATCAGGAGAGGAGAGCGGGTTGGTGGGGGAGAAGGATTACCTTGCAAACCTGATGTAGATGTTGGTTCTGAAGCTAAGACTACAGTTGTCTGCCCCGCTTCTGCCTCAATACCTGAAAAGGCCAAGATTCACATGAGTACCTAGCCCCATATACATAGAATCAAAATGAAACAATGGAACAAAGATATATAAAGTTTGCTCAATGTGTATGCATGTGCACGTGTAATGAGAGTGTCAGCAGGTTACTACTTACTATGCATGTCAGTTCCAAGCAATGTTGGAGCCTGTACCTGTTTGATGCAGATCACATGTTCGGCTAGTTCCCTGATAATCAACAATGGCAGTATCCTGGACGCCCACAGCGTCAGTCTCCACAGCTAAAACCTTATTTGTTTGTTGCTCTGAGCTATTAACTCCAGTACCTGGAAACAAAATGAGTAAGGACATACATAAGAATAACTATGCCAAGATATTAAGCATAACATCAAACAATAAGGAAAACATGAAAAGTATATAGTTTCCTCTCTCCCACTCGGCGTTTATGAACAGGAAGAAAAGGTGAGAGTGGGTTGGTGGGGTCATGGGGTGAGAGGGACTACCTTGCAAATCACTTCCAGGTGCTCCATCACCGTCATGATCATGCATACACATGCTTCCTGGATCCACAACAGGAGTAGCTTCCTGGACACTACTTACACTCTCACCACCATCAGAAGAAGCTACCGCCAGATCATGCATGCTTGTGCAATCTAAATCACATGTCGCTCTCTCACGATCGGCAACGGCAGCAACTTCCTGGACACCAATTGTTCCAGTCTCACCACCACTAGAAGATTTAGAAATGACAGCAGCCATAACGTCCGTATCACAAGCTGGAATTTTATTAGATTCATCTGCCACAATAGTAGTTGCAGGAAGATCAGAAGAGTGGTCCTTGTCAGAGGCATCATAAGAAGCTTTGATGCCTTCTAAAACAGTCTCAGTGGCATGGTCATTATCACTCTCAATCTCTGCACTTTGACAAGTGGGTATGTCCACATTAGTGCCACTACCTCCCTCGTGATCAACAATGGCAGTATCCTGGAAACTCACTGTGTCACTCCCCACAGCTAAAACCCCATTCATTTGTTGCTCTGAACTATTATTTTCGCTGCCTGAAAACAAAAAGAGCAAAGACATGAATAAGAAGTGCAGGCCACTGTTACTAATGACTACTGAAAATAAAAGCAGCAAACAATATTCTTCTCACTTTGGAACAAGAACTGCACCATGTGTGCGCATGCTTGGGCATGCGTGTGCAATTGAGAAAATTACCTTGTATAAAAAATTTAGCGCTCGTAGGTGCTGGGACAGTGGCTGAAACCATTTTGGTTTGCTGTTCTTTATCATGTGAGTCAATACTTCCAAGTGATTTGTTTTCGCTAGTTTCAAGTAATACAGGAACCTGTGTGTTTATATTTAGTGCATCAGAATGAATAGCAGATGATGAATTGGGATCTGATAACTGTACGACCACCGACACTTCACCGGACACATGACTCTCAGGATCCTTGCAGACTTCAACAACTGCAATAGTTTCATTAGCTTCGGTGGCAGGTGTTTCTTCATTTGCCTCTAATTCCATGATAGCTTTGGATGAAGACCTGCTGTCTACAGCTGTGCTGTACCTATCCTCCTTTTTAGTTGCCTCATGTTCCACTTCCATAGCAGAAGTTTCAGTTATTGGCTCATGAGTGACGACATGCTCACATGACGCGGTCTTGTCATCATTCTTTGGTCCAGAAAGATCATTCTCCAGTCCTGCCGCTTGAACAGATTCATTTTGCATAGGACCACAAACCTCAGTTGGCTCTGTCTGTGTTTCAGCAAGTTCAGACACCAGTCTCTCCTTAGCGGAACGATCCATTTCTTCAGTCAATTCTCCTCTAGCAACAGCAGCATCACCACAGGGTTCTGTGTTGCAGTCCTGCTTAAAAACTGACTCAATAATCTCCTCTCTGTTTGGAAGAGGGGCTCCTTGAGTTTGTTCCACAAGTGAGTTGGTTGATTCTGAGAGGCTAGTAACAGTAAGCTCTCCTCCAGTAGGTGATGTTGCTTCTGAGAGGCTAGTAACAGTAAGCCCTCCACCAGTAAGTGATTTTTCAGTACCCACTGTGTCAATCTCAATACCAGAAGATAATATCCTGCCAGAAGAAACAATTTCAGCATCACCAGTAGCCTTATCAGACTCAATTGTCATCAGGGTAGTTGCAGGAGGATCATCTTCAGGTTGCAGGGTGTAGCTTTGCTGATTCAAATCAGAATTCAGGTTGCAGGACGCACTAGAGGGAGGTATACTATCATCAGAAGTCTTATGATGTATCATGACCGGATCATTATTCGAAGATGCTGGTTCAGCAGCTGAAACCATCATTGTTGGTTGTTTCAAGCGCTTGATCCCAATACCTGAAAAAGGACGAAAGATATGCATCATGTTGCCCATTGTTATAATCAGCCATTGAAAGAAACTGTAATACTGTTCGCATCTGAACGAAGAACTGCGAGGAATTGCGTGTGGACATGCAGGTGCGCGATTACGTGATTGGGAGAAGGGGGTACCTTGCACGATTTCATCATTCGCAGGTGCTGGTTCCACAGGTGAAATCATATTTGTTTCTTCTGAAGTATTAACTTCAGTACCTGAAAACAAAAGGAGCAAAGACATATTAGAGATGTCATCCATCGTTACTACTGACAGCTGAAAAATATAAAGAGCGTACTATTCTTCTCATCTGGACCAACAATGTGTTCATCATTTGTAGGTACTGATTGTGCAGCTGAAACAATATTGGTTAGTTTCCCAGAATTAGTATCCTTGGTACCTGGGAAAAAAGAGCATAAACAAGCAAACAAATTGTCAGATATTGCCATTTTTGGCCATTGAAAATAATTTCTCATCTGGGCCAAGAACTATAGGGTGTTAAAGAAACAATACCTTGCACTTCACGTCCAGGAAGTTTCCTTTCTTCAGATTCAGCCCTCGCGGGAGCCTGAGTTATTATTGTGGCAAATCTTTCTTCAGTGTGTGCTCCATCGGACTCATGACTCCCAACCAGAATAGAAATGTTGCTAGAGACATGACTCCCCATCGGAATTGAAATATCACAAGATTCATGACTTCCATGATCCTTCAGAGCTTCACAAACTAAAGTGGTAGTAAGCTCGGGTCTTAAAGAGACAGCACTCTGTTGCTCGGTTGATGGAACACATACTGTTGTGGCTGGACTTGCTGATACCTCTATCTTTTTCATATCATCAGTCTCCTTCGATCCAGCAAGTCGACCACGCCGTTCACATGCAGCTGTTCCAGAATTATTTCTCGCACGGGGTTCCCGAGCTGACCCTTTTCTCCTCCTACCTGGTGCCTTATTTGAAGCAGCACTGCCAACTTCAGAAGGAAGTTGAGCCACATCCTTATCTGAATTCTGAAGCAAAGAAGATGGTTCAATCTGAGCACTTGCTTGTTTATGATCACACGCAGGATTTACTGTAACCATCTCAGAATTACTAGCGGGTACTCTAGAACACACTGCCATAGTGTAATTCCCAGCATTGTTCTGTGCTTGATCCTGCGAAGCAACAGGTGTTTCAAAATGCAAATCCGCTGATTTACCTTGGACCGCAGGATTGGCAGATTCTTTGACAGAAGTTATTTCAGAATGTGCAGCATGAGCATCACTGAAACCACAGGCAAGTGTAGCTTCACTAATAGGAACAGCTATAGGTGTGCTTGGCTGAGAATCATACCCAGACTTCTCATGCAATGGAGAGTTAATATTTGGTAATTCTTTAAAACCATCTTGAAGTGAATTTCCATCTCGATCCTTCACTATTCTTGGTTTCTTACTTGGGGCCACGTCAGAACCAACTTCACCAAAGGCAACATATGTACTGTGGTCAGATTTTCTCATAGCTGATTGCTGCCTGGTGCTCACTCTAGTATCCTCACTACCAGATGCCTTCTTCCTGCGGCGACGTGCAGAAGGTTGCTTCTCGATAGCCTTATCGGCTATGGCAACATATGATGTTTGCAATGAATCCTCTGGTACCATGGGCATTGCAGGAGCTGATGTCACTTGAACCAATCCAACATTTTCATTAAGAGGATCTGAAGCCAGAGTTCCAGCACACATCTCTTCTGCCACATGTGTAGTAACCATCGCACCCTTATCTCCATGAACAGAGGGAGAGATAACCTTACCTGTCTCTGGCAACAATTTATCCACTTTAACTGTGACCGGATCCTTGTGTCCTGCGGCAGCACTTACTTGGGATGACAGCATATTCCCTTGAGGATATGAAAGACAACTATTGTCTGCTCCTCCACTCCCAACTGCAACTGGGGGTTCGAGACTGCAATCATCTACACTAGATGTTAGAGATTTTGGTTTTCGGCCTCGTCTGCGAGTTGTTTCTCCTGCTTGGGCTTTTCTGCCTCTAACAGGTAGATTAGGTACTCCTGAAGCTGCTAGATCATGAACACTCTGTACTGGTGTACCAACTTCTTTTGTGGCAGACACTTCTGAAAGAGCAACCGACCTAGAAGCCTCAACTTCAGAACCAATCTCAGCTTTGTTGATATCAACTGGTAAAACAGAATGTACAGCATCTGAGGAAGAAGAATGAGTGGGAGTAGCTGTTGCACCAGAATTGATCGCACTTGCCGGCATAGCAGAACTATGATCATGTGTGGTTCCTATCTCTTGTTTACCACCATCCATCGGAGCAGTAGATGATAATAAAACGTCTGACCTTCTAGGTCTACCTCTCCGCCGTTTAGCGGGTGGGGAGTCCCCCAAAACAGGGGATGCCTCTTTCATAGTTTGAGTTTGTTCAGGTTCTTTTGAACTTTCAGCAGGTACTTCAGGCTTAATGCCCTTACAGATGTCTAAATCCTTCAACATCCCAATACGTTGGGGTGAATCAGGAGAATCTGTTTGACAGAGTTTTTCAAACTCTTCTTCCGTCCATTGATCCTCATAAGAGCGAACCTACAAGTATATCCGTGAATTGCATAGAAAATTGACAGATCCCAGTTAAGATTCAAGAGACATATTAAAACATAATGTGCAACAGACCTCACGAGCTCGTTTACCCCTCCCGTAATGTTGTGTATCGAGGCCTCCAAGTTCACCCTTCCTCCTCACATTCGACTTTACAGATTTCACATTTGATTGCTCGTAGAGCTTCATAGCATGGCAGAAGGACCTGAGGTCATCATCAGTGAGAAGACGTGCAGGCAGTACAGCAGGGTCCAGCCCACCAGTTGAACCGTCCTGAACAATTTTTTCCCAAGCAGCCTGCATGATACAACAGAATTTAGCAACAGTAATAGTACAAGTTTGGCATAATGAAACTTGTTGGGATTCAGCATACCAATTCTTCTTCTCGTCTTTGCTTATCAATCGATTCGAATACATCAATTTCAGCTTCGCTGCAGATAGAAATGGACGTTCAACCAAATGTACAAAAAGGTATGCATAAGTCTAAAATAACATGTATACGAGGCCTCAAATAGCAATGATAGCAAATCTGGTCTTACCTACGAGCAAGAAGATCATTCAGAGCATCATCATCCAATACTGGAGCTGCTTCTTCCTTCTTGCACTCGCGTAGGAGTGATTCAAGATATTCCCGTCGATCTTCAGCACTGCAATTGGCACGCCATAGTAAGAATCAAAAGAGAGGGGGCGTTAAAAGGGGTAAATTGTTTAAGTAAACAAATAAAATTACCTTGTGTTATTGTCAAAAAATCCAGCAGTGATACTCTGATTAGCAACACCTAATTTGTGTTCCGCTGAAGCCCGGACTTGCTCTTCTACACTTCGGACCTTATATTCAGCAAAGTGAATTGAAGTCAAGAACAAATAACAGTTTGAGATTTTTTAAGCTTGAAATAGAAGACGATATTGATTCGGGCTAGACCAATCAGCATTTCTAATGATAGTAGGTCATCATTAAATGGCTCATGTTCTAAAGAGACACGAATAAATAAACAGTCTCCCAATCAAGTTTTCTATACAGCCTTGTATTTAAGAAATACTGTGCATTTGCTTCACTTTTTCAAAGAAATGCTATAATGATCAAAAGAAAGGGGCTAGAAGCTGGAAAAATTCTAAACAAAGTAAATAAACAGTGCATAATAAAAGTAGATTCTCAATCGATTATCAAAGAACATGTACAAGCAAGGATGCCATAACTTAATTCATTAAGAAACAATGAACTCTGTCGTGCTTCTAAGCAACCGCACAAACAAGTTCTGTTCAGAGAATCATCAATAACCATGGTTCCATAAACCAAGTCAAATGTATGAACCTTTTTTTCTGTGGTTTCTTCGATTAGAAGAGAAGCTAGTCCAACACAGACTAAGGTGGTTTGGGCATATCTAACGGAGACGTCCAAAAGCACCAATTAACAGGTGGGATCCTAAAGTGTAGGGAAGATATTAGGAAGGGCAAAGGGTGACAAAGGTTGACATGGAAGGCGGTGGTAAAACGGGACCTGAGGGATTAGAATGTATCTAGAGATTTGGCTCTTGATAGAACTGCATGAAAACTAGCAATTCATGTGTCAGAATTTTGGTTTACTCGTACTTTGTTTACTCTTCTTTCTCTCTTCCTTTTACTTCCAAAGTTTTCGGTTGGGTTTCATATCGCCTAATCCAACATGCTTGGGATAAAAGGCTTCGTTGTTGTTGTTACTACTTAGATTAGAAGAATTAACACTGAATATTCCATGCGTTAGCTTTTACCAAAAGAACAGGAAAGAAACATATGTAGGCAATTGTGCCATCACCAAGAAACCAACCAAAATAGGCCCTCTTTGACTACTACTCTACTCTGTTCTGAATACCAACACATATCACAGATCGGGAGTGTGGGATGGTGGATGGAAAAACATAAGCAAGATCAAGACGGCCAATGCTTCTTTTTGGGCAGCAGCGGTTCGTGGTGGCCCACTGACTGCCAAAAGGAGTTATGGACACCTGAATTATTGTTTTCCTGATCTGTCAACAGGTCCTGTGCAACAACAAACTCAACTTCCAGTATCGATCTTTTTCTTTCCGGGCCATGTTTCCATTCTCAGCAACAAGAGATTATTATACCATTTCAATTTAAGTTTTAAGAAAAACAATAAAGAGACAGAATAACTTTCAACTTAAAACTGAAAGAAATTGTTACCGTCTCTAATCGTAAAACAAGAACCTCCTTTTTTTGACCAATTCTATGGGCTCTAGCTTGTGCTTGCAAGTCAACCTAGACAAAAAGCAATGAGGCATGAGCATTTTCCAAAAAAAAAGAGGAATAAGCAGATATGTAATCCCTCCGTTTCAAAATAATTGTCACTGGCTAGCTCATTTTTGAACTAACCGGTGACATTTATTTCAAAACGGAGGGAGTAGTGTTTTATTCAACAGGTATATTCCCAAATCAACATAACGGAAGCTGTAGCTACCTGAGGGTTCCAATCAGTATCAAATATGATAACAGTGTCAGCTGCTTGGAGATTTACACCAACACCTCCAGCTCGTATACTATGAAATTAGGGGTTAGAAAATTCAAAAGCTAAATGTACATTGATTAAATAGATAAACAAATTCAAAAATCAATCAAATGCAACCAAGCACATATTTGTGGGTTCGCTAAGTTCATTTTTGATAAAGAACATGAGATAGAATCTAGTAATATACCTGAGCAGGAAAATGAAAGCCTGAGAATTTGGGTCATTAAATTTATCGATAAGAGCTCCTCTCTCATGGCCAGAAGTGTGCCCATCCAATCGAAGGTACTTATACCTTTTCCATACCAGGTAATCCTCCATTACATCAAGCAATCTTGTCATTGTAGAAAAAAGTAGAACCTGCAAGAATTTAGCTGTCGTCAGCCAACCAGAAGTGGTCACCAAAGAAAGGCAAAAAATGGGGAAAAAAGTCAAATGTAAATAAGTGCTGTGAATTCTGATTAATTCATGTATTTTCTTGTGTGTTGTCTAGCGTACACCTTGGCCCTCCTTATATAGAGGGGATTCACCTAAAACCTAACCCACTAGCGGGCTTCTAATACCCATGGCCCATAAGGCCCACTACTATCCATAACATAGCAGCTCGCCCTCGAGCTGCAGTCGAGATGGATTGTTGGATTACATGACTCGACCACATAACTAGAAATAAAAATGACTCAAAATCGGACCTTTTACATCTTGGTCCCAGAATTATTTGTACCCTATCCAATAGCGTTATTCAGCTCGGACTCCGAAGCAATGGGGGGGGGGGGGGGGGGGCTTTCAGTCCTTGTCGAGCTTGAGCTTGGTGGCGATGACCGTGAAGGGGTGGGTGCCGACGTTGGCGGTGGAGCCGTTGACCTTCTCATTGGCGCTGGGTTTTCAAAACCCTGTGAGTTGAGGAACCCAGGAGGATGTCCCTGTTCATGCCTATCACCGCCCATGGCTGGCCCCATAAGCAGTTGAGTTGCTGCACTGCACCAACTGGGTAACTCATTGGTGGTCCACCAAATGGCATTGGATCCACAGGCATTCCAGTCTGTGGCATAAACTGCAGAAATGGCATCAGCATTTGGTTCAGGAAGCCACCAAAATTCTGATTCTGAAACTGTTGTTGGAACTGATTAGCCCCAGCGATAAGGTTATTCATGATATTGGCAGCAAGGGAAGTTCCTTCAGGCCCCATGTTTAGATTGGGCGAGGGAGGAACCGAGGAAGCCTACCAGGCCACATCATGTTGGGCTGCTGCGGCAAAAACTGCTGTGCTGGATTGACGAAGGAACCCCCCCCCCCCCCCCCTCCATCTGACTTGCAAGATGAACAGATGATGGCATGGAAGAATTCATAGGAACAGCTGGCATCATTGGTGGAGCCTTTGCAGCATCAGCAGGAGTTGAGCGAGGCGACGCCGGGGGGTCCGCTGAAGGGAGCCGGCTGCTGGGAAACCACCCCGGAGGCCCACCGAACGGAGGCAACGGCGCCGCCTGGGAGGTCCGCCGAAGGGTGGCCTGGCAGAGGCAAATGGCCTATGGCGCATGAAGAACTGCCAGGGAAGAGGGAGGCACGTCCTGCGGCATGAGCCCACGCAGATCGAAGCATGAATCGAGCGGATCTCGATGATTCCGGTGATTGACGGCGGCTCCGGGCAGGGATTCAAGCGGCCAAGCGGTGCAGCTTCTCCCCATCAGGGATCGAGGTCAATCCAGTGTGATTTCAATGGGGATTGAGTGGCACGTAAGCAGAGCCTCCATGGACAGAAGAGTTCGGCTCGACAGGGAAGATCACTTGCGAATTCAAGTACGAGGCGCAAGATCCAGTGAAGTCTGAAGCGGATCGAGCAGCTCTGGACTAGAGATTGCCATCAAGAATAGGGTCAACTGGAGATTGCCATCACGAATAGGCAGGAAAGCTAGAGCTCCGACTTGGTTCGGCTAGGGTCGACCTAGTCGGTGCTTAGGCAACTAAGGTCGACGAGGCGACTTGAAAACATTGGCTGCAACATTGGCCAAAAGGAACGAGTGAGCTCGAAGGGGGGGGGGGGGGGGGGGGGGGGGCTCGGGAAGACTTGAGGCGTGCGGAGGAGGGGGCCGGGCGATCGAGTTGTTGGAGGTGGCATTCTCGAGTCAGTCCGGACGCCGAGCATGGTCCTCCAGACATGAGTTGGTTGCTTCTATCTCTTCTAAGATGTGATCCAATTTCTTGGCAAATGCCCCAAGATCTTGTTCAGTGGCGGCAATAGGGGTTATCCGCTGTCCTGTCCCTGATACCAATTGCTATGGATTCTGGTTAATTCATCTATTTCTTGCTAGCCCTCTAGAGTACACCTTGGCCCCTTTTATATAGAGGGGACTCACCTGAACCCTAACCCTAGTATAGCCGGCTTCAAATACCCGTGGCCCATAAAGGCCCAATACTATCCATAACAACAAGACATTCTTATTGTAAAACTCACCCTATGGCCAGTAGCTTTGAGTTTGGGCAGCAGTCTGTCCAACATCTCAAGTTTTCCACACAGTCTCACAATAGATGGTAGATAATGTTTAGGTAAATAACCTTCAATCTACAAAAGATAAACCAAAAGGTTGACGACAAACACAAGGAAACAAAATAAACTGAAGGGAGGCAACATGGAAGAATAGCATTATACCTCTTCTACGTGAATATGGCTAAGGTATGGATGATTGCATATATTTCTCAGTTCCATAACAGAGTTGTGCACAGAGCGGACCTAAACAAAATAAATGGACAGCATCTTACGGACTCAAACCATCCTTAACAAATAAAAGCAGCAAGAATGAAGAATATACCTTAACTGCTCCAATTGCACCAAGATTTTCTTCCACCCTTGTCATGAGAAGTTTCTGATATGCAGATGCATCGCATCTTACAAGTCTTTCGATCTTCTCTGGCAGCTCATTTTCAACCTGAAGGTAGTAAATGACAACTAAATATAGCACAAATTCATGCATTCAGTGTAAGGCAACAGAAGAAAGGAAGAGAACAAGAAATCCCAGCTAAATGAGCTGTTTGCTAACTAAGGGACCTCCAAAATTGCATTGCATCATTCAGCTTCATTGAACATCCATCATCTGTGGCACAATGTCAAGTTTTGAAAAAAAAAATGAAAGGGAACCATACACATTTTGGTTGCTGTCAATAAAGCTGTAAGACAAACTAAACCAATTAAGCTTGGGATAATACATAGCATCATGCACTCCCACCAGTTGTAAACACAAGCTTTTTCCCAACATTCACAATCGAGATACAACCGAAATAAAGGCAACATTCATGGCAGGATGAGAAGTAGTAACAGAAAACATAATCTATGTACATTGACTTTTATTTGCAGTGATTAAACTATAAAAGCTTCGCCGTACATGCAACAGAGCCAAATGAAAAATCTTTCGAAATAGGCCATATCTTGTTTAACTCAGATAAAACTAGATGGAGTTGTAGAAACACGTGGATAAAATGTACTAAATAGTAAATTAGTAATAGTAATAAACAACTTTCAATTACGGATAGTCGAGAATGTAGAGAAACAAAGCAAGTAAAGCCAGTTTGCACTTTAGTCTATTTATAAAAAATATCCAACTCTTGACTCAACCATGCCAAACTGAGCATTTGTAAAATGCAAAAAGACAAAGGGATTAGGACAAATGAATGTGTTAGCTATTAAGACGTTAAATGGAATGCGGAGATGCTAGCAGAATCTGGAAAGCCTAAATGCATAGTGCTGCTTCAGGTGAAAATCGAAATGATTATTGACAGACTACACCATCTAAGTACACTAAACATTCAGATACTAAAGAAAACAAACTGAACGGTAGGCAAGGCGATTCTGGAACATTGTACTTCGTAGCATTTTGGTTCTATTTCACTTGATTTTTTTGGAACATATTTGCACTTGCAAATTCAAATACGTTGCATAGCGGATTGCTGAAATTCATGCAATTATACAATTATTTCCTAAACAGGCATTAGAAATGTGAAATCAACCTTATGCTTCAGTCTTCGAAGTACAAAGGGCCGAAGAACCTGGTGAAGACGATTTATGATCAGCAAGTTTTCCTCCTCTGAAAGTAAGGCCTTAAAGCAGGAAAAGTAACAGACGTTAATCATCATCCCTTACAACAAAACAGTCCTTCACCGCGGAAAAATAAAAATAAAGCTGTACCTCATCAGGTGAATTATCAATGCCGCTTTCAAATGGTTTGTTGAACCACTGAGAGAAGTCCTCCGACGAATTAAATATATTCGGCAACAGGAAATTCAAAAGTGCCCATAATTCCTCGAGGTTGTTCTTCGCAGAAAAATCAAACCAAATTAGAGAGAGAGACATGGAGAGAGAGAAAGAGAGGTCATGCATGGATAGCAGAGTATCATAAACTCCCTCTATTCCAAAATGCAAAGGTACTGTTTGGACCGGAGTGGTCTGGTCTCAAGAGTGTACTTCAACCATTAGTATATCTTATATCACATTGCTCATCACCGTAAAATTGGCATTATATGAGTACTTCCGAATATGAATCTAACAACTAACAGTCCTAAATTTGGACCCTATGACTTACAAATGCTTAGGCTAATTGTTGGTCAAATATTAGAAATTTTGAATTTTGATTTGTGCGCACACCTTACATTTTGAAAATGAGGAAATAGTTAAACATATCACTTGAATAGCGAAAAAGTTGAACTGATGTATAACAGTAACAGTAAATATTCTAACTTCAGTACCTGCAGAGGAGTTCCCGTTAACAATAGCCGATGATAGCTCCGGTAAAGCTTCAAATCAGCATTGAGCTTACAAGATGCATTCTTTATACGATGCCCTTCATCAATAATTATATAGTGCCACTGTATTTTGCTTAGCTTTGGCCGATCATGCTTGTTCATCAAATACTCATACGTTGTCAAAAGAACATTGAACTTCTGATGAACAATCATCTCCCTGGAAGAAGTAGCTAAAGTGAATAAGATCTTTACACAACAGTACAAGATGAATTGAAAAGGTTCACACTTTTGACATTTACTTGAACAGTCTGCGCCTTTCTTCTGGAGGACCGGAATAAGCAATTTTATTTATACTAGGTGCCCAGAAATTGAGTTCAGAAACCCATCCAGGAAGTACGGATGATGGAACAACGACAAGGAAAGGTCCCCGATCATTTTTTGTTTCCATAAGGTAGCACAATAGAGATATTACCTGCAAAAGTAACAAGTCAAAAAGAAAAAGAAAGGTTCAGGCACATGTTTTTGTCACTACTCACAATAAATGATGAACACAAGTGTTGATTCACACTGATTTAGGTCTTACCTGTACTGTTTTACCTAGGCCCATCTCATCTGCTAAAATTCCATTCAAGTTATTATTGTACAATGAAACCAGCCAACGCAAACCATTCATCTGGTACCTGTAGCATAGCAAGCAAGTAACAAATCAACAAAAAAAATATGTATTAATGGCCAAATAAGTAACAAAAAAACTTCAAAATAAGAATACTTGGATCACCGTAAAAAAAATTTAATCAAAAAAGGAAGAACAGCAGATATGCAGTGCAGCTTACTCTCGCAATTTGCCACCCTGAATGTAAGAAGGCTGCTCATTCACAATCTCTTTTACACTATAAAAGAAGTAAGCAATCATGTAAGTAGAAAAACACTGGATAATTAAATAACATGCCATGAACACTAGAAACTATCACAAGAGAATTTGAGGTCAAGCGTGAGTTTCTATTTCCTCTCGAAAAAGAGATGCATTTTTTATCCAAACTATGACGTACCTGTGGGCCAGTTTATAGTACTTTTCATTACTCTCTAAATAATGCTGCACAGAGGAAATACATTTAAGTACATCTTTTGAATTTCACAAAAAAATAACTTAACCAATAAAGTGAAAAACAACAAGAAGAAAACCTGTGGCTGGTAGCTCTCATCTTCGATGTCATTTGCAGTTTCAGAGACACAAGATGCACGGCCATCTATCGACTTTGCATTCTGATTCTGTAATTTGGCCCCAAGTTTCTGTAGATATTTCTCAGTCTCTCGCAATAGTTGCTTAACACGATCAGACTTTGCATCCTACAATGTGGCAGTATTTGTTAGACAAAACAAAAGGGATAAAACATAGGGCAATCAGAATAAAGCAAACAAGACCCACCTTGACCATCCTAAGATATCCTTCAACATCGTTGTTCTTAAGCAGGTTGATCTTCTCTCTTTGGATCCTATCCAGCTTCTCACGATGAATTCTTTCTTTCCTCTTATGAAATTCTTTTACATATCGATTGAATCCCTTCAAGCGTTCTCTCTTAATCTTGAAGATGTCCTCAAGTTTCTCTCTACAAAAAAACATGGATACAAATGACTCCAGACAGCTACAAAATGATGATCGCAGTGGAGATTGGTACCAAACCTGTGAGCCTCTATATCAGCAAAGAACTCCTTCTGTCTCTCACGAATTCTTTTTTGCCTCTCTTCCTTCATTTTTTGTTCAATTTTTTCAAGCTGTTTCACACGTCGTCCATGCCTATGTTTCTTCACTGCTTTTATGCGCTCCAAGTCAGTTGTACTTGGCTTGAAAAAGTCTACCAAAAAATCACTGCATATTGATATAAAAGTAAGAACTTCTAATAGGGAGGTGAAACAAACATAAAATTAGAACAAGAATTGAATAAACCTGCGCACACGACGTTGAAGTGGGAGAAGTTGAAGCTTTTTCAATTCAATGACACTCTTTGTCTTTGCAGAAAGGTCTTCAGATGAATTAACATTTTCCTGAAGAGGTCCAAAGTTTAAAATTTGCAGCTGCGTTTACAGCTAACAGAGAACAAAATGTAAATCTAGTTTAACACACAGAAACACACAAACGTGAATACATGATTCCCATGTACCCCGGATGTTCTGATAACAAAATACAGCTAGCATGATGAGAAAAGTCCAAATTTGTTTTTTTCTAAAAAAAACGTGTACCTAAGAAAGTGAAACCAAAAAGTATGTATATAGACAATTTTGATTTTTTTTCTCATTTCTGACTCACGCAATAAGGAGGTGAAGAGAGACCTTTAACTTCTCATAGGACGCCGATATTCTGCTATGTACTTTCTGCTGCGCCAATGCCCTTTTTTGACTTTCACTGTATCTTCGCTTTTGGTAATTCAAGATCCATTTCTCTGTCATTGTGTACTTTGGAGGAGATGATGGTAAATCATCATGCTCAGAGAGATCCTCATCCGCTTCATCAGCAGATTGATCAGGAACAATACCGGTTATGTGGCTAGGATTTTCGACATCATTACCAGCACAAGCTGTCTCTGGAGTTTGATCTATTTCTGACATATTGGTGTTGCAACCATCAGCAGGCACATGGTGTGAACTCAAAGGTGTTGGTGATTCTTTAGATAATGAAAAAACTGTTTCCTGGTTGAGATGCTGTCTATTACCGCCCAAAGCAGCAGGTCCCTGACCTCCCCAATTTGAATTCCGATTCATATTTTCAGCATCAACCCTATGGATATCAGGGGTAATTCTTCTTGTATCTCCCTGAAAGTATGACTGATGGGGTCCGGATGGCATGGGAGGAGATGCAGTCTCTTGGGAGCGCATTTCAGAACTAGCTCCCTGCATAACAGCAGCTTGCTGGACATTTTCTATTTCCATCAATGACTTTTCGTGCTCAGCTACCCTCATCTTCTTTTTTGCATTTTCTGGGTCCTTCGTGAAGGAACCAACCTCTGCTGCATTTCCTGCAGCTGTGGATGGGAGCCGAGAGATATCATTTTGCCTACCAAACATAGCAGAGTTTTCCCGACTGCTTCCATTTTCCTTTCCCAAACCATCAGCCACTCTGTTCTCATTCGCTCTCTGACCCAAACTGTCACCTGCTTTTCAGTATAAACTTATCAATGAACTGATAAAAAGAAGGGACATCAAGAATATTACATAATGTGCTATTTTCTTAGTCCTTACTTTCTGTAGTAGGTCCTCTACCTAAGGCAATTTCAAGATGCACCTTCCTCGGCTGCAAATTGTTTCTACAAGAAAAGGTAGCCGACATGAGTGCCGCAAGATTGTAGTTTGGGCCATGCCCTGAGCATGGATATACTTTATTGAATAAAATGAAGACATTGAGATATGAAAGAAAGGGCAGACCTGAATGCAAGAAATACTAAGCACTGTGCTCTGAGCTGCTTCAGCTGCTGTTCTTTAAATGGCACGTTGGGAGAGGTGTGGGACATTTGACTTGGCCCACTATTTTTATTTGGAAGGAAAGAGAATCTGCCATCTTGGTGGAGAGGTGCTTCAGATCTCTGTGGTGCTCTAATCATATCTTGCCTTTCTTGCACTGGACTTCCCTGGAAAGTTGTAATACATGTCCCATATAAGAGCTCCAGAAGACACATATACTATTGCAGATACAATTATTAATTAACGGATTAGTTGATGACTAGGTGAGCAAAGAAAATGTTTAGCAAGTTGAGTGATGGTACCAGGTTGCACAGGTCAGATGGCAAACCTGGTAGAAGACAAATTAAGGCATGGAAGAAATTCATCAAACATAGCGTGAACCGAATTTTCATGCAGTTTTAGCTACAACCTTACAAGAATAAATAGTCATTTTTAATTCCAGCTGCCAACATATCATCTAAAGGATACAGTGTTACCATACATCCATATTTAATAGGAGAAGATATATCGCATTGGAAAGTTATCTAAAAAGATCATCCAAGCAAAAAGGCTCATGTTACATGCAATATATTAAGCAAGTCTATGTTGTAAATCCGATGAAAAATAGACTAGAAATTATCTTCTTGTTAGGCTATATATGTGTGTATTAGACTTGTGTGCCTTATTGGGCCAATGGCCCATGTATCCAGCCTCCTAGGCTATATGCACTCATGACACCCATTATCAATCTAATCCAGTGGTTTTCTTTCCATCATGGTATCAGTTAGCCAACCCTAACCCTAGCACCCCTCTCCTTCCTCTCAACCGCCACCCATGGCAAGCGCGCCGCCACCAGCCGGCGAGCTGCCTCCTCCCTCCTCTTCCAGGCCACCGCGCCCCGCGCCTCTCCAGATCGTGCGCCAAGCACTCTGACAGCCTCCACGTGGCGCGCAGCACCTGTGCCACTAGCGCCACTGCTGGCCACAGCCCACCTTCCCCTCTTCTCCCACGTGGCCTCATCCTTCTCCCTCTAGGTGTCGCCGCCTCACTTGCAACGGATGCGGCCACCGCCCCTAGCCATCCCTAGTGACGCCGTCGCCGATCACAGATGCCAGATCCAGGCGCACGACAACGGTTGCAGCCCCGGGCACCACCGGATCTGGTCCGGTTGGCCTTGCCGCCCCTACACTCACCCCTCCGTTCCTGCCCTTGCGCCCATCCCACCTGCGCCCACCCCACGAAGTTGCAGGCCGAACAGCTACTCCTGGCCGCGCCCGTGTCTGCGTACCACCCCTCCGACAGCAGTCGTCGTCGTCCCGGCTGGCCCATGCAGCGCCGCCATCAACTCTCACCTCCCTGCGGATCCAGCCACTCGATTTACGCCCCCGCCGAACAGATCGTGCTCGATTCGAACCGCCGTCATCATTTGATTCGCTGCTGTCGGCCTCCCCAGCGCGACTCCTACGGTTGTTTTGTCCGCCGCATCAAGTCCAGCCACGCGCACATCCTCCACATCGTCGCCACATGGGCCTGTCATTGGATCTGCGGTCGTTGCGATCATCGTGGCCGGATCCAGCGCTGTCGCGGCCTGGTCCAACGCATCGGTCCTCCTGCCTGCCCGCTGTGGTCTGGCCCGCCAAGTCCGGATTCACCCTGCGTGCAGTCGCACTCGATCTGCCTGTGTCTGGATCACGGCCCGCCACCGCAACTCTGAGCACTGTCGAGCGGTCATTGGTGTCACCGTCGTGGTTACCGGCAACATCTCTTGGACGACGTTTCGCCTTGCCTCCCCGAGCGGCTCTGTACTCCTCAACACCCACCAGATCCACGCTGTCGGTCACCATTGTCACCCCTTCGGCTGCTACCACCACTGGATCTGAGTGTGCAACTGCCATGGTTGCGATCCACTCGAAGCTCGTGCACACGCAGGAGAGCCGCTAGTTGTTGGAGCAGCTGGTTGTCGCTACCTTCCTAAACCACTCCGACGGTCCTCGACGTTGCCTTGCTGGCCGTTGTTGGCCTGAACTTCGTCGGGTCACCACCGTTCCTCGACGTAGCTGGTACCTCCTCACCTGCGCCCGTGGCCAACTTGGTTGCACATCGTACGCCACCCCCTGACGCTCCTCGTCCTTCTGCCGCTCCCAGGCCGCTGCCAGCTCTGGTAATAGTAACCGTCGACGTCGCTGGTGTAGACATAGTGGTTTTGGTGGTCGTATTGGCGCTACTGGTCGCGACAGCAGCCCCTGGCCATCACATAGGGCTTGGACCGTCTCCTGGTACCTAGACATCGTGACCGGCTGCCCGCAGCAGGCTCTCCTGGCCACTCTGGCTTTCGGCGGACCCAGCTGCTCCCCTGCGCACTCGTTTCCGGCGGTGCAGCCTCAGCCACCTCCGGCACCTTATTGGATGGCTGACTCGGGTGCTTCCTACCACACCACACGAGATGTCGGCCTACTCTCCTCTTCCCACCCACCTCACCCTTCTTATTCTTCATCTATCGTTGTGGGAAATGAATCTATTCTTCCAGTCACCTCAGTAGGTGATTCAGTTCTTCCTAGTCCTTTCGTCTTCAGAACGTTCTGGTTGCCCCTGACATCATCCAAAACCTTCTTTTTGTTCATCAATTCAACACTAACAACATGTTGCAGAGATGCGCATGCTACGGTGGATGTGCAGTCACATAAGAAGAGACAAAATTAAGAACGAGATGATACGTGATAGGGTAGGGGTGGCACCGATTGATGAGAAGCTAGTCCAACATCGCCTACAGTGGTTTGTGCATATCCAGCGAAGACCTCCAGAAGCAGGTTAACAGTGAGATTATAAAGAGTAGAGAAAATTTTAAGAGAGGTAAAGGTTGACCCAGGTTGGTATGACAAGAGGCGGTGAAACAAGACTTAAAGGAGTGGGACATAACTAGAGATTTGGCTCATGATAGGACTACATGGAAATTAGCAATTCGTGTGCCAGAATCTTAGTTTATTCATATTTTGTTACTCTTATCTTCTTTCTTATTAATCCATTTCTAAAATAAATAAAATTTATAATCTTATTTTATTTGTATTTTTTTTACTCTCATCTTATTTTCTATTACTTCTCTTCAAAAATTGTTGGGTTTCATTCCTAGTCAATCTCAACTTGTTTGGGACAAAGGCTTGGTTGTTGTTGGTGGCTTGTCCGTGAGAGATCTTGCCACCCGACGAATTCTCCTTCGCTATGACAGCTCAGGCCCTTATACACCCTGCCTCCACATCGTCTATTTTGGAGGCACTGACTACTACAGCTTCTTCTACTACTTGGCACCGTCGATTCGGCCATCCTAACCATGATGCCTTGTCTAAGCTGTCGAGTAGTTCAATCATCTTGTGTAGTAGGGACACGAGTCTCTCTGCCACGCTTGTCAGTTGGGTCGCCATGTTCGGCTTCTTTTTCCTACCTCCGACTCTTATGCTTTCCATGCCTTTGATCTCATCCACCGCGACCTGTGGACTTCTCCTGTCCTCAACGTGTCGGGCTTCAAATACTACCTTGTGGTACTTGATGCCTTCTCTCACTACTCTGAACTTTTCCCTTGCGTCTGAAGTCTAAGATGTTCACCATGTTGTCTCACTTCTTCACTTGGGTATCCACTCAGTTCGGTCGCACCATTCGTGTCGTCCAGTGCGACAACGGGCCCGAGTTTGATAACTCTACGTTCTTTGACTTCCTCCTCTCACACGATGTCCAGCTGCGCATGTCTTGTCCGTACACCTCTTCTCAGAACGGCAAGGACGAGCGCATGATTCGCACCACCAACATCATGCGCTCTATGATGCTCCAGGCCTCCGCCCCCCCCCCCCCCCCCCGCCGCCCGATACTGGGCAGAGGCTCTTCTCACCGCTGCGTTCCTCCTTAATCGCCTTCCCACTAAGGCAATTAAAGCTCTCACTCCCCACTTTGCCTTGTTCGGCACCACTCCTCTCTACGAACACCTTCGAGTCTTCGGGTACCCTAACCTATCCACCTCAGCCTCACACAAGCTCGCGCCCCGCTCGACTTGTTGTGTCTTTCTCGAGTGCTCCCCTAATCATAGTACCGATGTCTTGATCTTAATATCCATCATGTCTTGATCTCCTGACACGTCGTCTTTGACGAGTCCTTCCCTTTCTCCATCTCTTCTTCTGATTCGACTACCGAGTTGGATTCCCGTTTCCCCATAGACCCCGAGGTTGCTCCTATACAGTGGCCTTTGCCGTTTCCTCCTGCAGGTCCGACGCCTTGTGCTGCACCACGCGCGGCCCCGACGACCCTTGCGTCCACGACGGCTCCTGCTGTGTCACGTGCGGCCCCGACATCCCCGACGCCTAATGCTGCGCTACGCACGCGTAGCCCGACGTCCCCGATGTTTCATGTTGCGCCACGCGCGGCCCGGGCGTCACTGACACCTCCTGTTGCACCACACGCGACTCAGACGCCACACTTTGCTGATCCCATGTATGCTTATCAACGAAGTGCACAGACTGTTGCACCAGTTTCGACGTCACCTATTGCGCCCTGCATGGCCCCAGTGTCCCCTGCTTTGTCACGCGCGGCCTCGACGTTACCTGTCGTGCCCTCCCCGGTTCGAGCGTTGGGCGCCATGCACAACACAACCATCTCGCTTCGCCGATCCCATGCATGTTTATCAACAACGTGCGCAGGCTGGTGCACTGACTTGCTCCCGTACCGAGCCCTCGGTGTACCATCCTCCGCTCCTCCATCGGGATCCACGTCACGTCCACCGGATGGTGACTTGACGGGATGCCGAGGTCCTCCGACCCGTTGAGCGCTTATCCAGCATCGTCCTCTCGTCGACGGCTTCTTCGTCGACTACTTCTTCGCCGATCTCACCTGTGTCGTCCTCTATCCATAGCGTCGCGCCCTCGTTGATCCTCACTGGTGTCGCGCTATGGAGGAGTATGAGGTCCTGCTTGCCAACAGGACCTGAGACTTGGTGTCACGTCCCAACCTGGCAACATTGTCACTGGCAAGTGGGTATTCCAGCCCAAGAAGGTGGATGGCTCTCTAGAGAGTACAAAGCTCGATGGGTCCTTCGGTGTTTCACTCAACGCTTCGGAGTCGACTACGATGAGACCGTCAGTCCGCTGGTGAAGTCGGACACTGTTCGCACTGTTCCCTCACTGGCTCTCTTGCGGTCTTGCCCTATTCATCAGCTGGATGTCAAGAACGCCTTTCTCCACGACACTCTGGCAACGACAATGTACTGCAATCAACCGACAGACAGGGTTTGTAAATTCAGCTCATCCAGATATGGTATGCAAGCTGAACAAGTCTTTGTATGGTCTGAAACAGGCACCCCGAACTTGATACAGCCGGTTTGCCTCCTTCCTCCTTCCTGGTCTCACTAGGCCTTGCAGAGATCAAGTCAGACACCTCACTCTTTGTCTATCGACATGATGGTCACATTGTGCACCTCCTAATGTACGTCGATGACATTGCGGCGTCCAATCCGACTCTCCTACAGCGCACCATCTCAACTTTGCAGCGGGAGTTTGCTATGAAGGACTTGGGCCAGCTTCACCACTTCTTGGGTGTCACGGTCAAGCACCGATCCGATGGCATGTTCCTTCAGCAACGTGATACTTGAGCGGGCAGGCATGGCTGATTGCAAGTTGTGCGCTACTCTGATGGATACTCAGGCCAAGGTCTCCTCGGCTGATGGGCCTCCTGTCAGCAACCCCACTGCTTATAGGAGTCTTGCTATTGCAATTCAGTACCTCACCTTCACCAGGCCGGATATCTCCTACGTTTTTCAGAAGGTGTGCCTCCACACGCACGATCCTCGTGCGCCTCATCTCACCGTTGTGAAGCAGATCCTCCAGCACCTTGGGGGAACTGTCGAATACGGCCTTGTTCTCCACCATGACTCAACGTTCGAGCTGGTCTACACTAAAGCTGAATGGGCGGGTTGACCAAACACGCGCAGGTCTACCTATGGCTACGTCGTGTTCCTGGATGGCAACCTTGTCTCATGGTCGTCAAAGCGGCAGCACATCGTCTCTCGCTCGAGTGCTGAGGTCGAGTACCGTGGCGTGGCCTACGGTGTGGCTGAGGCTTCCTGGCTGGAGCAGCTGCTCCAGGAGCTCCACAGTTTGCTCGCTCGAAGCACGCTGGTTTACTGCGGCAATGTCAGCACTGTCTACCTCTCCAGCAACCTCGTCCAGCACCAGCACACGAAGCATGTGGAGATCGACCTCCACTTTGTTCGTGAGCGGGTCACCCTCGACGACGTTCGGGTTCTCCATGTTCCGACGACGTCGCCGTTCTCCCGACATCTTCACGAATGGTCTTCCTTCGTCGGTGTTATCTGAGTTAAGGTCCAATCTCAACATATGTCGCTAGATGTTACAATTGTTGACTGACCCAGAGATCTTCCCCTGGTCACGCCCTGGTCTTGAGTCCGAACAGGACTCAAGGAGTCCCAGGCGTGGGAATAGTCCAGCTCAGCTACAATCTGAAGTTGATTGCACGAGTGGCTTAAAAGATAGAGCCCAGGAGAAGTCTTCCATAGAGATAGAGTCCTTAAATAAAGGTTAGAGATAAAGATCTATTTAAATAGAGTCGTAGCCAGATGGGACTCTGTGTACCGCCCCTATAAAAGCAAGGGTGTCGGCCCCCCACCTGTACCCATCACATCTATTTTTTAATACACGTTTTCCACCACCAGAAATAGCCCTCATGGCAGCAATTCTCTTCCTCTCTCCTGTTCTGCGCCAATTCAGAACAAAATAGCAAATCAAATATGCTATTCATCACTGTCCATCCCTGTTCAGCGTTGTTCATCCCTGTTCCAGTGCAGTACAGCACCAGGGTGCTCTGTTCTTCCTCCTATTCCCTCTGTCCTCTCTGTTCTGCATGCAGGAAGTTCCCTGTTCTTCCTCTGGTCAACACAGCAGATCTGCTGTTCTTCCTCTGGTCGACACAGCAGATCTGTTCTGGTAAACAGAACCACTCTGCATCGCTACAGGTACACGGGCAAGAACAGGTGATACAGAGGCCAGATTTTCAACATCGTGGTATCAGAGCCCAGCAGACCCCTCCTTCCAGCAACACCAGCGGCATCGGTCCCGAGACCGACGGCAAGATCAAGACAATCTCTCAAGTAGTTCGTGAGGTGAACGTGGGGACCGGGTTCTCGCTACTCACCAAGACCAACTACGCAGAGTGGGCGGTCATGATGGAGATCAAGCTGAAGGCCCAGATATTGTGGAAGACGGTGAGCTGCGAAGGCATGGCAACACAGCAGGACATGGTGGCGTTGGACATCCTCGTCAGTGTCGTCCCTCCGGAGATGACCATGACGATCGGGAAGAAGAAGACAACGAAGGAGGTGTGGGACACGATCGCCCTCATGCGGGTCAGGACCGACCACGTGAAGAAGACCACGGCGCGTCAACTCAAGCGGGAGTTCGACAACGTTGTGTTCAAGGATGGCAAGAGTGTGGAAGAATTCTCCCTTAATCTGAGCGACATCATTGTTCTTCTCGAGGCGCTAGGGGAGGAGATCGATGAGGCTGTGGCGATGGAGAAGCTCCCTCGAAGCGTTCCAAAACGCTTCGAGCAGATCGTGGTGGCGATCTTGACCCTATTGGACGTGTCGACCCTCACATTGTCAGATGTGACGGGGTGGCTGAGGGCTGCCGAAAACGCCTTCAAACACGTCGCGGCGCAAGGGAGGAGTGCACGACGACCAGCTATACATCACTCCGAAATGAGAAGCACAGCGGAAGGAGGCGCGAGGTGATGAGGGTTCTTCGAAGAAGAGCGGATGTAAGGGTGCATCCGAGAAGAAGGGTTCCGTGAAGGACATTCCGCGAGACCAGTGCAGGGTAGTGCGGCAGGCGGCAGCACATAGTAGATAGGTTCCAAATTTTCCTTGAAGCAGTCCTGTTTAGAGATATTCTAGATAAAGTTGAGTCTAGTACAGGTGGATTGCACCTTGGACTCCATGTAACCGAGCCTAATAAATAGAAGGCACCGGCAGCCCCCTATAATCATTACCAGAGATCAATAAACTATTCCTCCAGCCAATAGCCCTCACGGCAACATCAATCTAAACGAGTTCTACCAACACGTCTAGATCAAACACGCTCCTGCTCCCTCTGTTCTGTGTCCAAGACTTCACCAGGGTGCAAGAACACCAGAACTTGATCTGTTCTAGCCGGACATCTGTTCCAGGGGTTTAACACACCGGATTTCCGACAACGCCTACAGGGGGTGTGATACTATATATGTGTGTGTATTAGGCCTGTGTGCCTTATTGGGCCAATGGCCCATATATCCAGCCCCCTAGGACTATATGTACCCATGACACTCCATCATCAATCTAATCCAGTGATTTTCTTTCTATCACTTCTGAATTGCTTGATTTATTCCAATGGGATTGGTGGCAATATATAGCCCGGTTACAACCAATTTGACTCCTAGACTCTAACTCAACTCCTAATCTGCAGCACTATTTCCTATTAGGACTCCCAACTCTAATCTAACTAGGACTAGGACTCCTAACTCTAATCTAACTAGGACTCTCCCTAATACACTTCTAAAATATTCCAGAAAACTCTAAGACACTCTAGAAAACAAGATTAATGTCAACAATCTATACTTAGCACATAGGATCTCAAGTATCAAATGAAAGGCCTCACATGAGAAATTCCAGACTGGGACGAAACTTTGGCTGCTGAATGAAGTTCAGCAGAAGCTAATTCCTTTCCCTTGTCCATAAATTGTGAACCTCCCAAGGCAGAAGAATTGTAAGGAGGAATTGTGGGAAACTCCATATTTGTTGTGAGAGAGGAGTTAAAAGCTCCTTGTGGCCCAACATTAACTTTCCCTGCAATATAGGCAAGCTCATCATGGGCAAACTAAGAATTTGAACGCCAAGGTGTTTCATACGACTGGTAAGTATTTGTTCAGTTGAAGTACCTTCCACATTAAGTCCAGGCCGCACAAAATTGGGAATAGACCCTTGGGAATTCTTCGTAATTGGAATTTGTGGATTTTGGCTCCAGCCAAACCCAGCATTAAATAAATTTGTTCCACCCAGTATACTTTTCTGCAACTCAACAGGAACACCACCAGGAGCTAGTCCTTCAGGAAAATTTGAAATTTTAGTCGTTGTGAATGGATTGGATGGTGCAGTCCTCCCAGCAGAAGTCAATGGACCTTCTGGATGGGTGCTGAGAGAAGGTGCACCACCATGTAATGATGGAGCCTGAGCAGTACCACCTTGCAGTGTATGTGATTGCTCATGCTCAACTCCAGAGGACGGCTGACCTTGTCTACCAGCTTTACCAACTTGTTTTCCTTTTCTAGTATTGTGTCCAGTGGAGATAGCATCGGACTTTGAGTTTTCTTCAGAATGCAAGTCCGCAGATAGTTTTGAGTCCATCCTTTTTCTTCTCGAAGAGGTTTTCTTGCTTGTTTTCTCATCGGATTTCAAAGAATCATGTGAATTCATAGATCTTGTGTCCTCCATCTGCAGACTTGCAGGGCTTTCAATACCAGAGGACCTACCGCTCTTTTGCGACATGGAGCTTTGATGAATATCAGGTGCTGCAACATCAGCTCTATTTGGCCCTGAAGGTACCCTACCTGAAATAGATGCCCCTTGTCTTGCCATATCTGCTGAACCTGGAAGACATAAAAGATGAGTCAGAAAATCAGATTCAAATATTCAAATGAATCACTGGAAGCCTTTGTTGAAGTGTTTTACTAGATGGAAATTGCCACAATCCAGCTTGCCCACTACTTTGGGATGCACCATTCGCAATCATGGGAGACTGGCTACCAATTATCTCTTTGTCCTTCCCCATAGCACCACTAGAATCCCCTGCCTGTTGGCCACCAACAAATGGAATTCGTGATGTTCGCAGTGCGTCCATATCAATTCCATGTTGGTTTACAACTGTCTCCATAGCCCTGCCCATGATACAAATAGTAACATGTTTTCAATTAGAAAGGCGAAAACTTGAAACACTACAATGTGAAACTTCAATACACTTGATGAAGCATAGCATCAGTTCTATTGGGACTTCGGAGTTTAAAAACATGGATGTAAAGGTTCAACTATTTGATGTAAAGTGGGTGTCGGACATGTGGCACATCATCTGGTACCAGCTACGCCCTCCAGTTTTAAGATACAACTTCCAGACAACTTTTCTTAATTCAAGCCGGAAGTAGTAGTATATGACATCTAACATCCAATGGCATTTGTAAGCATGAAACATCACCCTACACAAAGACCATTTTGGTGCTGGTGCATGGCTGCATGCATGCAACTTTTTTACCATGTCCAAGTCTAAAGGGCAATCTATGTTAGGAGTGAGCCTCCTAAAATCACTCCCCTTGTATGATATTTTGTATCCCAAAAAGAAGGGAAAATGCAATAGGTGCACTCAACAATACTGCTAACTGATACCCAAGAACCCTCCCCCATATCCAAATTACTGCATTTCATGTTGGAATCACGATGAGCTCCTAAAGCATTGTGGAAGTCCCATCTTTCCCCCACCTTACAGCTTAGGGTGACTTGAATGTTTGAAAGAAACAATACCAATACATATAAAGGTTAAACACATGTGGTTGTGCACAGTGCACTTGTGTTACAGGTCCTCACATTGCCCCCAAGGACCTTCAGCGCTCCTTCTTTTTCCTATGCACATTTCATAAATTATTGAAAAATTTGGTTCTATAGCACAGTGAAATGCAAAGGAGGTCCCATCTGCTATGTCCTTCAACATTGGACCTGTGCCAGATAGGCAACAAGACACCTTGTTTCTAACTCATCAATTTACTGGTTTTTCTTTTAGTTTCGAACCTTATTGTACACCTGGTTTTGCTACTTTGTCCTTTTTTACGTCTTGAACATAAGAACAATAGAGTTGTAAGTATCAACTTAATCGGAGCAAACCTGTTGAGAGATGTGAGATGTTTATCTAATTCTATTCCACAACGTTTTAATTACTTTGTTACTTAAAACGGTGAGGAAATAAAACAGTGTTCACCTTGATATGACCTGATATGGCAATGACTGCTCCTTTCCACTTAGTTTCATATGTTGGCATATCTGCAACACCAAATAAAGAGGGAAGAAGGTTTATTGGTTCCGTTTATTAAAGATTTTTCATGTGTTCGTAATTGGTTAAGCTGCATACCACATAAAGTTTTGTTGCTAGTTTAGCAGGCTCATCCTTCGACTCCTGAATAAGCTTATGAAGAAGTTTTGCAGCCTCGACCTCAACATGCTGTGATGAAGCCATCTGTGAACTAACCTGTAAAAATGGATTCAGTAAAAGAGTAAACGTTTGACTAAGACAGCTTCATATTCACATGTCAATCTACACAATCAGGTAAAATATTGGACTAGGTGCAACTGAAAGTGTGCAAATTCATAGCACACATCACATATGGCTCACATTAGAGATCGTATGGAGAAATAGCATCAGTAGCAGAAATATGTTTATGTGCAGCTAAGTTTGCATTGATATGTCTGTCATTCTGGTCCCTGGCACATACATGGGACCTCCCCACAAGATATAGCACTCAATGGATGCAACGGGATAGCTCTACTGCTAAAAGACAGCAATAAGCTGCACCATAATGATGAACCAGACATCACAAACAAGATCAGAATAAGAAACAGCATGTAAACAGCAACCGCCCATGTCTTTCATTTCTTAAGGAACAACATGGTAGATAATAGATTATGCATATATTGCAAGTTTGGGACCTCATCTGAAACATGTCCAAAACATCCATACCAAAATAAGCCCAAGTGGTAATTTAGATTGTCGGTATTAATAAACGGTTATAGTTGCTTTACATAAACCTACTTTCTTAATTCTTAGTTTCGAGAAACCTGATTTTTGGCATACAAAGCTTTCGGTAATCTACAAAAAACATGGTTATAGTCAGACAGTTCAATGAAAATCTGTCTTGCTTAACATTAAAGGCCCATAGAACCCCTAAACATTGATTTATAGACCAACTCCGGCATCTGATGTTCTCAAAGCAGCTGTGTGATTCAACCAGATCGCCCTAAACCCCACGAGAAACTATATTTTTAGGATGAAAACAGTAGGAGAGTTACATCCCGACAGATTTCGCCACCAAATTTACAACTAAGCACTAACCCTAGCTTTGAAACAGAGCTGCACTGGACGCAAGTACAATCACGAAATCCGCGCACAGGTAGACGAAACCTACACCTTAGCTGAGCGCTAGCTAGAAAGATCTAAAAAAACGGGACAGGTCGCGGCGACTTACAGTGATTGGGGATCGTAGAAAACCCTAGCGGACGGGCGGGAGAGAGAGGGTCAGAACCGCGGAGCCGCCGCGCAGGAGAGCTGGCTGTCCCCGGCAGGGGCAGCGTGGGAGGGGGGCCGCCGGAGAACGCGGCGGCGGTGGCGAGCAACGCGTGAGCTATGTTCCCGAGCTCGAGCTCGAGCTCATAGCCTCCACGGCTCCACCATTTCTGATTTCACACTGACCCTTCTGCAGTGCTGCGCTTTACCATTTCCAGTTCCGTCCAGTATTCGGCTTGTGGGGAGGTGTCGTAATAAGAATGAGCTTATTGGGCCGGCCTTTCAGAATACGTTGGACTAGGCCGACTCCGTCTCTTTTTGCGAGTAAGTCAGTTCAGATAATTGGACCGTTGATTTATCACATCATCAGTCTACTAGAGGTTGTTACGGTTACCAACAGCTGGCGATTCTCAGTATGCTTTGGTTCGGTTTTAGTTCCTAGTTTCATTGTTAATAATTTGCTCAATAAAAATAATTATTAGAAAAATTTGTAAATGTTTTTAATATTAATTATAATTGTATCTCACGTTATCTCAAATTTATCATTCAGCAACTAGAAAAAAAATTACCCACTTATCAGTGGTTACACATCTATATCATGTTCTTTTTTCTTCTACTTACAACAGTTTTTACACAACTCACAGCTAATGTCGTGTTTTATAAAATCATAGTTAAACTAAGCACACTCTGAAAAATGATCGATATTGACATTCCCACACCATCCTTCACCATGAACACCGATTGTCAGAATCCGTTCTCCAGAGCTCACTTTTTGCACTCGTACCAATCTTTGAATCAGTAGTTAGTATACACTACAGAAGGAATTTAGTTCCATACAACAAATATTTATGCAATAACCCTTATGGTCTTGAAAGAGTGTCTTACATTACAATCATAGTGTCCATGTCAGACCACTTGGTACATTAATAAGCTACAGCGAGTAGTGAAGTCATTCCTTTTAAGCGGATTGGAGAAGTGGGATGAATTATATACTACTCTTCATTGCCTCCATCTTTGACGGTTTCCTATTCATCTGATAAACTACATGAATTTGCAAGAGTGAGTACGGAAGTTACTGAGCAAGCGATAACACTACTCAAGGGATAGAGAGGTCGTATGCAAGAAGGTATTAGCAAGGGTTAGGTCGTATGACTTAGTTTGCTGGAAAATATTTTATGCAAGGTTCTTTCCAAAAGATTTTTTGCAATACACGGAGTGAAAGTTCCCTAGAGGGGGTGAATAGGCAATATGACCTGAAATTGCTTAATCAAACGAGATTAAAACTCTGAGGCCGGACTAGTCTGGTCAGGGCTGGACTATCCGCTCAATAACAGGAAAAATCCAAAAACTTAATTTCTACAAGTTATCTGCGGATTTTAGTTTGACGCAAGATAGATATTGTCGTTACCCTGCGTACCGGGTACCTCACAGTATCGCAAGAAGTGCAAGAGAGTTCTATCTGTCAAAGTTGAAGGTCTCCTTAGGCCCCACATGTCACACTACACTGGACCTGCACCCCTCATATGGGTAGCTCCGGGGTTGACACGTGTAATGTAAGCTGGAACTAAACTCCCAACATAGGAAAGTTCCGCAGTTAACACGTGTACAATAACCCCGGATCTAACCCCTAGCAAAGGGGAGCTCCGGTGCCACCACGTGTATAGTGGATCCGGACCTAATACCCCGCGAGGGGTAGCTCCAAAGTTGCCACGTGTGGAGCCTCCAGAGCTTCATCACCAACGTGTACATTGGCGGATCTCCTCCAGCACGGACATTCAAGGGACAGTTAAAGCGGCAGTTACAAGACCTGATTACATGTCATTAATGTTATATTAATGACACACGATTAGAACACTGTTAATAGGGGTAACGCAGCCATTAAGGCACGCTATCACACTATTAACCACGCTTAATGCTCATAGACAGTGTATTAGGCTATTAAATATGCCAAGGTCACATGTCGGGTCAGACAAATGTTGTAACAGTCAGTCCTTGGACTATAAAGGACTGAGCCACACGATACAGAGGGAGCCTGATCGAAGCTGAGCCAGGCACTACACATACTAGTGATACTCAATACAACAACAACACACACACACCGTGGAGTAGGGTATTACGCTCAGACGGCCTGAACTACGTAAATCTCCCGTGTCACCATCTTGTTCCTGATCTCTGCTTGTCCAAACCAATACAAGAACCTTCGCGGGCTATAATTTAGTAGTACTGGGGGAAGTGTCGCAAAAACATCTTCGACATCTTGGCGCGCTAGGTAGGCGGACCCGAGATCTCAAGATGGTGAACTCCACTGCATGATCCTCCAATGACAACCATGTTGAGCAACCTGCTAGAGGAAATCCCTCTAACATGCAGCATCCAGCAGGCGTCATTGACCTGGCGGGTGTTATGCCACCACCACCACCATCTGCACCGGCAAATAATATTGGACAGCAGGATGGGGTACTTGTGTCGGTCACAACATCGGCAAACAACAACTCCGAGAGCACGCTAAATGCTGCTCGAACCCTGTTCGAGCGCCCACCAGCGCCCGGAGCACCTCAGGGTGCAATGGAGCAGTGGTGCGCTGATGTACAACATATGATTGCAGCCGCAGCCGATTCCATCAGCAACCAAGATCCTCCCCCTTCGGGGCAGGCAACAGATCAATGTAGGACCTTGTCTGGAAGACTTGGTCCTCATGTGTCACAACACCGACGTCGTGCTGTTTCTCAGCAAGTGACCTTGTTGCCTTCTGGGGCGCGAAGCAACCACACCATCAAAAGAATTCCGACCTATGATCTACGGTCGGAACTTGATAGCCGTTACCGACAGCAGGACAGTCGCGTCCATATCGAGCGTGCTCACGAGAGGCGAGAGGCTCGGGACAATCCTGCTCCTCAGGGAGTAGGAGGAGGCTGTTCTGCCCTGGCTATGCACTTATGCATGTCAGATGGCCACATAAGTTATGACCTCATTTACCGGAGAAATTCGACAGGACTGTCAATGCCAATTAATTTCTTCAAATTTACTCCACTGCTATACTTGTAGCGGGGGGCGATGAGGTCGTGATGGCCAACTACTTCCTAGTGGCCTTAACTGGAACCGCTAGGTCCTGGTTTATGAGCCTCATGCCTGACTCCATCAACAGTTGGGCGGAGCTATGCCAACAGTTCACCGATAATTTTGGGAGTTCATACACTCGACGTGGCATTGAACTGGACCTTTTTGTTGTCCAGCAAAAAACGGGAGAGTTGTTGCGATCCTTCATCTAGCGATTCTCTCAGGTATGCAATACCATCTCATCCATCTCGAGCGCCTCTATTATTGTTGCATTCAGACAGGGCGTTCGGGACAAAAAGATGCTGGAGAAGCTGGCAATCAAAGAAGTCACCAACGTCACAGAACTCTTCAGCCTAGCAGACAAATGTGCTAAAGCTGCGTAGGGCTATGAGATGCACTCCAAGCCAGCTCCGGAGGCCAACAAGAAGTCCTCCAAAGCCGAAGCCACTACATCTGGGGGTGGCAGAAAGAAAAAGAAGCCCAATGGCAAGAAGAAGCCATCGGCCGGCGCACCTACTGCTGCGGCTGCTGCAGCTCCGGGTAGCCGAGGGCCACGCCCAGAAAAGCGAACTCGTCCTTCGTCAGAAGACGACAATAGCTCGAAGATGTGGTGTCTGATTCACAGGGCAGACAAACACAGTCTGGAAGAATGACGAGAGGTCTGGAACCTTGCTGAGCGCTACAACAAGCGCCGGGAAGAAGCTCCTTTCCGCCAGCGAGAAGGGAAACAAAAAGTCGACGAAGCTCCAACTGAAGAGGAGCTAGGTTTTCAGGACCCCAAGAAGGTCCTGAAAGCTGTCTACAACACCGTCGATGACAACTCTGACGTCTCTAACAACGAGCGTCGGAAGACCTTGAACACCATTTATGATGGTTCTTGGGACATCACCTCTCGCCGCATCCTCAAGACAATGCAGCGGGACATGGCTGTTGCAGCTCCCACCGCTAGGGCGGAGCCTCATCGGAAGTGAATGGACACTCCCATCATTTTCGATGCTTCGGACTGCCACCGCAATATGATCGGAGTTGGCCAACTCCCGTTGATGGTGTCTCCGACCATTAACAATATCCAACTCCACCATGTAATGGTGGACGGAGGTGCAGGGCTGAACCTCATAAGCTTCGAAGCCTTCGTCAAGCTCCAACTCCGAACATCGGACCTTTGTCCATCCTGACCTTTCTCTGAGGTAGGTCTGGAGGCTATTACCCCTCTTGGCTCCATCACACTCCCAGTGACCTTCGATACTCGGGAGAACTATAGAACTGAGAAGTTGGTCTTCGATGTTGCGCACATCAGTCTGCCATTCAATGCCATTTTGGGCAGGCCTGCCTTGTATAGGTTCGTGGCCGCTGCCGCATTATGGTTATTTAGTCTTGATGTGAGACCTATGTATGTTGAATACATTGACTTTGACAATAAAAGTTTTGAATGCTATCATAACATCTTTTTAGCAAGGTCCGACTTATGTTGGTTAGCTCCAACATGTTTTTCCAGCTCCGGCACTAGGTTGTACTAGCTTTGGTAATCTCCGGCTCAAGCTCCGGTTTGTTTTGGCAAGATTCAGAGCTTGATCGCAATGTTCCTGCTTTTACTGTGAAATGTTACGAGCTTGCTTTACATTGATGAAAAGATTGATTAGTATTCATTTGCTAAGTTTTTGGTGCGTTTTTGTTGATATGGCTGATATCATTTTACTATGGTTTTGTAATATGCTTATGTGAGGTGCTCACGTAAGGTGTTGTGGTTTTGGAACTAACGAGAGTCAAGTCGAGGACTTGTGCTCGGAAGTATTGGTTGTTTATTCTTGTGCAGGTGTTGCTTGAGTTCAAGACATGGCTGGTGACGGGATCCATTGAACTAGTCTTAGGGATAAGATGAGGTTCAACAACCAAGTTCAAGAGGAATTGTAGTTGAGTTGATCGGGAGGTTGCGCAACATGATTGAATCAAGAACAATGCATATGAAGGTATCGTGGACGTTGTTGGAAGATGTTTGCACGTATGAAAGGAGTGCATGGATGTGAATACATGGTTCTGAGGCGTGATGAAGAGATGTGGACGTAAAGAATTGGTCGTAAAGGTCCAGCCAACTAGGTTATGGACCCAGGCTGCGGCTGAGTCGTGTTTGACTCAAATATGGAATGTTTTGAGTTGGTTATGATAGGATTTCGTGTGGATCACGAATTTGAGTAGTTTTAGGAATGTGGAATACGTTCCTAAGGTGTTTGGGAGTCTTAAGATTGTTTCTATCTGTGTATAGAAGAGTCCTAAGCAGTTATGAAAAGTTTCGATTCATGATTTGAGTAGGATTAGAGTCCTAGTTGAGATTGGGTTGACCTAAGGGCTGGTTATATAAGCAAGGGAGGCCAGATCTCATGGGAGATGACTTTTGGGGATATTCCTCTTGTGGTTTGATCAATAAAATTCATAGTTTGAAGGAACTTGTGTGCCTTGTTCGTCCAACTTGTTTTCGTCAAGTCTTTCTCGTCGAGTTTCTGCACAACACTACCTTTCTTCGGTGGTTTTATCATAACTCGAGTTTTACAGATCCAATTGATGTGATTCTTTTTGGGTTGACTTCACAACTTGATTCTCTATCATCTGTGAAAATTTCACGGTCATTGGATTTGTGGTTTTCGATCTACACGAGTTTCTTTGCAGTGTTCCAGAACTGTTTTTCTCAGGTAGGACAAATTGACCTTTGTTCGATCTTTTGAGCGTAACTTGAGTTTCTCTCGACAGATTTGAGTGATTCTTATTGTGTCATCTTCGTGACTTGATTCTCTCTTATATCTATCACTTTAGTCATGGTGAAGCACGTTTAGATTAGTCTCACACATGATTTCTTTAACAGCTCGCTTTTCTGCCGAAGGGGTTGGGATTTAATTGTTTCCGCCGCATAAGATTTTTTAATCTACCATTCATCCCCCCCTCTGGTAGCTTTTCATGTGCTCTTCGATACTACAATTGGTATCAGAGCCACGGTGCTCTAATATTTGTGATTTGCATGTGTTTTTGACTAATCATCATGGAGAAATACTCCGTCAAACCTTGTGTGTTTAGTGGTATTGATTTTCAGGTTTGGAGGGCACGTATGGAAGCTTTCATCCAAGCACAAGGCTTTGCAATATGGGAGAAGGTATACAAGCCTTACGAAGTGTTGTCAAACGATAAAGTTACAACTACAAATCTGAGAGATGTCGACAACAACAACAAGGCCCGAAACATGATCATACAAGGATTAACTCAAAGCGACTTTGATCGTGTTGCACACCTCCGATCTGCATATGAATGATCCAACACGATCAAGGAGGTAAGACAAGACATGTTCAAAAAAGAATACATGCACTTCAAGATGCAACCCGGTGAGTCTATTGATGACCTTTTTGCTCGTTTAATAAAATTATCAGCAACTTGCGTAGTGTCAATGTTAATTTTTCAGATGCTGAAAATGCTAGACAATTGTTAAGTGCATTAGATATGTCAATTTGGGAGATAAAAATCACATCTATTCGTGAATCTACTATCATGAGTACACTTACTTTAGATGTGCTATATTCCAAGTTAAAAACTTATGAAATTGACATAATATCACGTAAGAACCCCAACAAGTCTATTGCTTTTGTTTCTCAACGTGACATGCCTAGCTCCAGTCAATCTTCATCTTGTGGTACACTTGCTTTGTTGTCCTCTCTAACCCTTGAACAAATTGAGGAGTTTCCAGAGGAGGAGCTAGTACTTCTCTCTACTAGGTTCTCAAAAGCATTGCAAAATGTGAGAACTAGAAGGAGATAAAGCTCCGAACCTCAACGATGTTTCGAATGTGGTAAGACATGACGTTTTCGTTCAGATTGCCCTAACCTTTCAGGTACTACTTCACGAGATGAAAAGCAAACAAGGACGAAACACTCCTTTGCAAAAGATCCGAAGAAAAAGAAGAGTTTTACAAGACATCAATTGGTGAGCAGTTTTATCTCCGCACTTCAAAAGAACTTGGCTCAAGCGATGTGGACATTGGAAGCGACGAAGATGAAGATGATTTGTCAAACTTGTGCTTCATGACGAGCAAGTCAAGATCAAGTATGGAGGATGCTGAACACAACAACGACAATGAAGAGGTATGTCCTACTTGCGAAAAAATGTGTGATGCTATTTCTCATGCCACTATTATAGTTAAGAAAAAGGACAAAAAGCTTAGGGATAGTGCTGCTAAAATTGAATCACTAGAATCTGAAATCAACCGTTTAAAACTTTGATTCCTAGTGATGATGCATGCCCCTCATGTGATTTAATATATGAACAATTGTCCTTATTAAGAAGTGCACACACCTCCACACTTGATAAACTTGAGTTAGAAATTGAAAAGAATAAAGAGCTTGCTGCACTTAATGATAAAAAACTTGAAAGATGCTAGCTATTCTACAATTGATTTGCATTGTTCTACTTGTGATGATCTTGATAAGAAACTACAAGATGATATGAATGAAATTTCTATATTGAACAATGCTTTACGTTCTCATGAAGTTAAATATTGTTCCAATTGCAAATTAAAAGGAAAAACTTCATGTGAAAATTTCCTTGATCTATCCAATAAACTTGATGACATGCATAGGACATTAGATCGGTTTTGTAATGGGAATAAGAACCTAAACTTACTGCTGAATTCTTCCAAGTCTTGCAATGATAAAGCTAGTTTAGGTTTTGATTCTCATGCTCTTGCTAGGGCACATCCACCTAAAATTGTAAGAACATTAGGAAGTGGTTTGATTCAAATAGTTCCTAAACAAAAAGAAGTGGTTTTCAAATCTGTGGGAGTGTTATCTCATTCGGTGTGAAATAAAAATGTTGTTTGCTCATCTAGACGTGAACACAAAGTTAAATTTCATTGTACTACTGTGGTAGAGATGGTCATGTCATAGATTTTTGTTATAGACTAGCTAAACAACAGAAAAAGGAAATAATGATTGCTAGATCTCATAACTTTCATGCAAAATTTGCTGCACTTGCTAAACCGAATGATAGGAACATGCAATCTGTTGTAATGATTCGAAAACATGCAAAAGTTACTCCCAAACCTACTGTTTTTATGCTACACGTGTAACATCTTGTAGGACAGTAGTTGGGTACAAAAATCCTCAAGCTTTGGCTCATGAACCTACTGTTTTGTCTCAGCTTTCGTGTGTTATTACTGCTGGACGTCGTGTGACTCAGTATTGGATTCCTAAATGCCTTTTGACTAACCCCAGTATTGAGTCATCGACGTATTGTGCTTCTATGTAGGTTACACGCTTTAGGAAGGAGAACATTTGGATTGTGGATTCAGGTTGCTCACGCCACATGACCGATAACAAAGAATGATTCTTCTCACTCTCTTTTGTGTCACATGTAGAGAATGTTACTTTTGTCGATAATTCTTCAACTCCTATAATTGCTAAAGGTTCGGCTAGAGTAAATGATCACTACACTTTGAAGGATGTGGCACTTGTTAAAAATTTGAAATACAACTTGCTTTCTGTTTCACAACTACTAGATGAAAATCTAGAAATTATTTTTACTAAAAATTACTGCAAAGTTGTAGGTTCAAACAGTGAGCTTATTTTTAACATGTCACGGTTTGGAAGAGTTTTTAAAGCTATTTTTGGTATGTCTTCCTCTAAGCATAGGTGTCTAGTTGCTAATGATTCAAAGGACTTATATTTTTGGCATCGTAGACTTGGTCACGTAGGTTTTGATCATCTAACGCGTGTTAGTGCTCTTGATCGCATACCTTGGATGTCTAAGCTTAAAGGGGACAAAGAAATTGTGTACTCTTCTTGTAGACATGCTAAGATGGTTGCAGGTTCACATACTCCTCTCACAATGATCATGACAACTGAACCGGTTCAACTTTTGCACCATGACATCGTAGGACCTTCACGTGTTCAATCCTTCGGAGGTAAATGGTATGTTCTTGTGATTGTTGATGATTATTCTAGATACTCTTGAGTTTATTTTATGGCATCATAGAATGAAGCTTTTAGTCACTTTAGAACTTTATTTCTTAGATTATCAATTGATCACCCATGATCTTTAAAAGCAATTAGAAGTAATAACGGAACTGAATTTAAAAATCAATCTTTTGATCACTTTTGTGCTGAAAATGGAATAGATCATCAGTTTTATTCACCATATGTACCTCAACAAAACGGTGTTGTAGAAATAAAGAACAGAACCTTAGTTGAGATGGCTAGGACTATGCTTGATGGATATCAAACTCCTAGGAAATTTTGGGCTGATGCGATTGCAACCGCCTGTTATGTCTCAAATCGTGTTTTCTTGTGCGCTAAGCTAGGTAAAACACCATATGAGATCCGATTTGGACATAGGCCTAGTGTTACACACTTTCGGGTCTTTGGTTACAAATGCTTTGTTAAGAAACATGGTAATCTTGATAAATTTGAACCTAGATCCATTGATGGTATGTTTCTTGGTTATCCATCTCATACTAGGTTACCACGTGCTTTTACTTGACACTAACAAAATTATGGAGATTTGTGAGGTGTCTTTTGGTGAAGCTAGCACAGGTACTAGCTCAAACATTGCAGGTCCGGATCCATATCCGCGGGGGGAGAGCATTTTCGTTGAAGATGAGGAATAAGTGGTGCTGCTGCCTGAAAATTCAACAACTAATGACATTGTTCCAGCTCCTGATTTTGATTCACAGCCAGCACCGACAACCACCATTGCTGGTCCAGATCCTCCTCAAGTCACAAGCTCATCGATTTGTGATGAACATGAAGAAGAAGAAGCTTGTGAAGTGTCCACTCCCCTCCGAGTTCTCAAAATTCATCATCCACAACAAATTATTGGAAGCTTACACGAACGAGTCACATGGTCCAGGTTTTGCAATCCAAACTCTCATGCTCATTCTGCTTTTGTTGCTTCTTTTGAACCCAAAGATATATCACACCCACTTAGTAATGAATCTTGTATTATTGCCATGCAAGAAGAGTTAGAAAATTTTGAAAGAAATAATGTTTGGAAACTTGTACCTCCACCTCAAGGTCGCACTTTAATTGGAACTAAATGAGTGTTTAAAAATAAAAAAAGTGAGGATGGGGTTGTGGTTAGGAATAATGCTAGGTTGATTGCTCAAGTTTTCACTCAAGTTGAAGGTCAAGAGTTTGATGAAACTTTTGCTCCTGTTGTTATATTAGAAGCCATAAGAATTTTGTTAGCTTTTGTTGCATCTAAAGGTTTTAATCTATATCAAATGGATGTTAAAATTGCTTTTCTTAATGGCTACATAGATGAGGAGGTTTATGTCAAACAACCACTGAGTTTTAAAAATTCAGGTTTTCCTAATCATGTTTACAAACTGTCCAAAGCCTTGTACGGTCTCAAACAAGCCCCTAGAGCATGGTATGATAGGTTAAAAACATTCTTACTTGAAAAGAGGTTTACCATGGGAAAGGTTGATAAAACTCTTTTTGTACTTAAGCATGACAATGACTCATTATTCGTTCAAGTGTATGTGGATGATATTATCTTTGGTTGTGCTTCTCATTATCTTGTGTCCAAGTTTTCAGCTATGATGAGTTCAGAATTTGAGATGAGTATGATGGGAGAACTCACATACTTTTGGGGGCTGCAAATCAAGCAAACCAAGGAGGGTACATTTGTGCATCAAACGAAGTATACAAAAGACCTCCTAAGGCGCTTCAACATGGACAAAAGCAAGCCTCTTCGGACACCAATGGGAACGGCAACAACACTTGAACTTGATGAAGATGGTGAACCCATGGATAAAAAAGAATATAGAAGCATGATCGGATCACTTTGTACCTCACGGCATCAAGACCGGATATACAATTCAGCGTATGTCTTTGTGCACGGTTTCAAGCCTCCCCACGTGCTTCACATCGTCAAGCCGTCAAAAGGATTCTCAGGTACTTACATGAAACTCAAGAATTTGGCATTTTTCTTCCTTCTTGCTCAACCATTACTTTGAAAGCTTTTTTGGATGCTGATTTTGGGAGTTGTAGGATTGATAGGAAAAGTACTTCCGGTGCTTGTCATTTTCTTGGTAATTCACTAGTTGCTTGGTCCTCTAGAAAACAAAGCTCAGTTGCACAATCCACAGCCGAATCTGAATATGTAGTTGTTTCTAGTGCTTGCTCACTAATTCTCTGGATTGTTCAAACACTTAAGGACTATGGGGTTGATCTAGATAGTGTTCCACTGTTTTGTGATAACACTAGTGCCATTTGCATCGCTAAAAACCCCGTGCAACATTCTAGAACAAGTACATTGACATTAGGTATTACTTTCTCCGTGATAATGTTGAAAAAGGAAACATTGTGCTTCACCATGTAGATATCGAACAACAATTGGCTGACATTTTTACAAAACCTTTGGATTCCACTTGTTTTTGTTTAATTCGTAGTGAAATAGGGGTTATGCATCCTCATGGCTTACATTGAGGGGGAGTTTTGAAATTTGAGAAGTCTATGTGTAAATCTGAAATTAAAATAATATGAGCGTAGTATTTCATACTTATATGACTTTGTGATTCCTTTTACATGCTGAAAGTTCTTACTATATTACTCATGTTATACATTTTGTAGTTTTTGCCATGTCTAGTAATTGGAATAATTACTTACACTAAATCTGATTATGGTCAAACTTTCTTGCTATTTTGAACTTGTTGCATGCTCACAAGTGCTTTTAATCATAAAGAATTAATAAAGTAATCAACTCACATGTTTAGTTTTTATGAACAAATATAAATTGAGAAAAGATCAAGAGAATATGCATGCATCACACTTCTTCTTTTGAGATGGCTTAGATATGAACTTGGAAGAAGTTGTGTATGACTAAAATCATGTCCTTAAGCTTCTGATTGTCAAATGACATAGGCTTGGCTTGGTTGGTTAGAATAAGGCGGATGCACATATAATCTCTTGCAAATATCATATGATCTAAATTTGTGCTTTGAAAAATAATAAAATGCAGCAACAAGTGTCATGCTTTTAGGTTTTGAAATAGTTAAGTTTGTGAGATCATGACTTGCTAAATTGGAAATTACATTTGATCTCTAGCATGGCTTACACTATTTTATGTATTTCAATGATGTGATAGTGTAAGTTACTTGATAGTATGACTTGGATGAGCTTTGTTTTATATGTATATGTTATAATATGCTCATAACAATTAAGTTTTGTCTTATAAACCTTGCTGAATACATTGTCAAAGGGGGAGAGATAATATGTGAATTTTTAAAGATAAGTATGCAAGGGGGAGAAATTGATTACACATTGAACATATTCACAATTGTTTTGGCACGATTCTTCTCAGGGGGAGAATTTGTTTTTCTTCTCATTTTATTTCTATTTTACAAAGGGGGGGGGGGAAATTGTTTTCAAAACTTTTAATGTGAATAATCCAATGTTCGGATTTTAAATGGTGTTGTCAATGCATTCATCAAGGGGGAGATTGTGAGACCTTTGTATGCTGGATACATTGGCTTTGACAATTAAAGTTTTGAATGCTGCCATAACATCTTTTTAGCAAGGTCCGACTTATGTTGGTTAGCTCCGATATGTTTTTCTAGCTCCGACGCTAGGTTGTACTAGCTTTGGTGAGCTCCGGTTCAAGCTCCGGTTTGTTTTGGCAAGATTCAGAGCTTGATCGCAATGTTCCTACTTTTACTGTGAAATGTTTCAAACTTGCTTTACATTGATGGAAAGATTGCTTAGTATTCATTTCCTAAGTTTTTGCTACGTTTTGGTTGATATGGCTGATATCGTTTTACTATGGCTTTGCAACATGCTTATGTGAGGTGCTCACGTAAGGTGTTGTGGATTCAGAACCAACGAGAGTCAAGTCGAGGACTTGTACTCAGAAGTATTGGTTGTTTATTCATGGCTGGTTGTAAGGATCGAATGCCCAATAGGGGGGGTGAATTGGGTTTGTTTCTTTATATTTTTCAATTCTTGATCAAAAACTTCATAAGCAAGGTTAAGTACTTGATGCTCTTGGATTAACTCATTGTGCTTTCCCAAGAGTGCTTGGTGTGCTAAGTCAAGCTCATGATGATCCAGCTTGATTTGAGCCTCATCCTCCTCAACTTGCTTGACATGAGATTTGAGCGTGTCATGCTCCTTAAGTATGCTTTCATACTTGTCAAGCAAATCGAGGTTAGCACTCTCAAGCTTAGCACGAGTTTCTTCAAGAGCCTTGACCTTACTCTTTTCCCTCTTAATGATAGTGTGGTATTCATTTATTAATGAGGTTAAGTCATCGGGGGAAAGCTCATCATCGCTAGAGTCATCACATACCTTGGTGTTACCTTTTGCCATGAGGCACATGGGAGGTGGACGAAGGGATGAATCATCATTGTTGGCAATGGCAAGGCCGGCCAAGCTCTCTTCTTCAGCTTCACTCTCTTCATCACTAGATTCTTCGTCGGTGATCCATTCATTTGCCTCACACATGAACACCTTTTGTGGACCTTTTCTCTTCTTTGGAAAGAGTTTTGCCTTTTTGCCTTTTTCATACTTCTTCTTCCCAAAGAATCTTTACTTGGGCTTGACCTCTTCTTCATCATCCTCACTATACTCAAGCTTGTGATGCTTGCCCTTGTGGTTCTCTCTTCTTTTGTCCACTTTTGGACAATCATAGGAGATGTGGCCTTGATCACCACAGTTATAGCAGGTCTTGTTGTCATATTTCCTTGGTAGAAATGCTTTCTTTTTGGGATCAAAGTTGTATCCCTTCTTGGCAATCTTGGAGTTCAAGCGAGAGAATTTTCTCATCATCAATGCAAGCTCATCATGGTCATCTTCACTTAATGCTTGCTCTTCTTCACTTGAGCTAGGCTCGATCACTTTCTTTTTCTTGAGATTTGTTCTCTTGGTGGAAGCCTTTAGAGCAATTGTCTTTTAAGATGATTCCTCCATCATCCCAAGCACACTCATCTCATGAGCGCGAATCTCTCCAATAAGTTCAGAAACTTCAATGTGATCAAGAGATTCCTTTTGAAGCATGGAGTTGATGATGTTGTACTTTGGCTTAGGAAGGAGCATAAGAATCTTGCAGTTGATGAGTCCCTTGCCAAGAGGAGCAATATCAAGAGCATTAATGTCCTCAATAAGAACATTCAAGCGAGAAAACATTTCATTGACATTCTCATGAGGTAGCATTTTGAACTCATCATATTTGACCTTAAGCATGTGATACTTTAGTTCTTTAACGAGAGAAGAACCCTCATGAATTTCAATCAAGCAAGCCCAAATTTCACAAGCCTTTTCTTTGTTAGCAATCCTAGCAAACACATCTTGACTAATGCATTCATAAATAGCATTTCTAGCCTTGGCATCCCACTTGATTTGATCACCTATGTAGTTATGCTCACCAAACCCTGCATGGGTCGCTTCCCATACCTCGGGAGCAATAGCCTCTAGATAAGCACACATACGCACTTTCCAATAGGCAAAGTTCTTGCCCTCAAAGATGGGAACGAACCCCCAATCTTGGCCATTTTGGCTCTCTAGCGGTGAAGCTAGAATGATCCAATGAGCAGCCTTGCTCTGATACCAATTGTAAGGATCGAATGCCCAAGAGGGGGGGGTGAATTGGGTTTCTTTTAAAAAACTAAAGCAATAAAAACTCAACTACTAAAAGCCCAATTCCCTATGCAAACAACCTATGCATTCAAGTGAATAATAAGTTTGCGGTATATGAAATGCATAAGTATAACGGGAAAGGAAGAGTATGCAAACTCTCGAGAAGACACGAAGACACGGTGATTTATCCCGTGGTTCGACAAGATAATCAAGACCTTCCTACATCCATGTTGTGGCACCTGCCAAGGGTGTAGCCACTCCCAAGTCACCAAGACCAGGGATCTCACTAAGAGTCTCCATTCACCATCTCCGGCAAGGTGGAGCTCAAGCCTTGTACAAGTTTTATCTTCTGGGCTTCCACAACCGACTTGGCAAGCTCTGGAAGGATCTCTCCGATCACCGACTGATACACGGTGAATGCAATCACTAAGAGACACTCACTTACAACTCTCACTAGACTAGGGACTCCAATCACAAAGAATGGAAGCACACAAGCATCATCTCTAGTAAGTTCTAGCCTATCTCTTGGTGTACAAGTGGTGTAAATGATGTGGAAGTGGTTGTTCAACGTCTTGAATGCTTGATAATGTGTTGAGTAGCTCAGGGCATCAAAACTTGTCTAAATGACTGGTTGAAGGGGTACAAATAGCCAGCTTCCACAAGATAGCCGTTGGAAAAGTAGGCTGACATCACTGTTCTGCAGACACCGGATGATCCAATGTTCTCCCTTCAGCTGTCATTGGTCGAATACAAATTAGCTGAGGTCATTGTGTCAGATATGACTGTTGATCGACCGATGTTGTATACATTTGTACATCGGATAATCCGGTGACACTTGGTCCAGGATGGTCCAGAAATAATGCTTACTGGAATGATCGACCGATGTGGCATATTTGTACATTGGATGGTCCGGTGTTACTTGGTCCAGGGAAATTGCTTACTGGAATGATCGACCAATGTAACACATGCTTCAACATCGGATGATCCGGTGTATACCCAAGAGTGAGGTCTTTTTCTGCTGCAGAGCCAACTCGACCGATGTAGTTTTTTCTGGATACATCGGATGATCCGGTGAGTTGATATTGTCTGCTTCGAGTTGTTCTAAGTGATTCTTTTGGAATTTATCCAAGTGACCTCTTAGACATTGGTTTGAAATGTTCTTATGATGACGACTAAGTCTCGTGTGCTGTCAATTCCGATGGAATAATTTTGACTATATGTTTTTTCTTTCAATCCTCATGAAAATTGATTGACCTCGTAAAATAGTTTGTTGAAGGGTCTCCAATTGTATCCAATGAGCAATAGATGATATAAATATAGAGTCCATTAAGTGTGATGAGTTATATGAGAGACCTTGCATCCACAAACTTATTAGTGATATCCAACGGTTGTCATTAATCACCGAAACCATACCTTATGGGGGCCTAGATGCTTTCACTGGTGATGGGATCCATTGAACTAGTTTTAGGTAGAAGATGAGGTTCAACAACCAAGTTCGGGAGGAATTGTGGTTGAGTTGATCGGGAGGTTGCGCAACATGTTTGAATCAGGAACAATGCATATGAAGGTATCATGGACGTTGTTGGAAGATGTTTTCACGTATGCAAGGAGTGCATGGACATGGCTACATGGTTCCGATGCGTGATGAAGAGATGTGGACGTAAAGAATTGGTCGGAAAGGTCCAACCGACTAGGTTATGGACTCAGGCTACGACTGAGTCGTGTTTGACTCAAATATGGAATGTTTTGAGTTGGTTCTGATAGGATTTCGTGTGGGTCACAAATTTGTGAAGTTTTAGGAATGTAGGATACGTTCCTAAGGTGTTTGGAAGTCTTAAGATTGCTTCTATATGCGTATAGAAGAGTCCTAAGCAGTTATGAAAAGTTTTGATTCATGATTTGAGTAGGATTAGAATCCTAGCTGAGATTGGGTTGGCCTAAGGGCTGGTTATATAAGAAAGGGAGGCCAGAGCTCGTGTGAGACGACTTTTGGGGCTGTTCCTCTTGTGGTTTGATCAATAAAATTCATAGTTTGAAGGAACTTGTGTGCCTTGTTCGCCCGACTTGTTTTCGTCAAGTCTTTCTCGTCGAGTTTCTGCACAACACTACCTTTCTTTGGTGATTTTATCATAACTCGAGTTTTACAGATCTAATTGACGTGATTCTTTTTGAGTTATCTTCACAACTTGATTCCCTATCACCTGTGAAAATTTCACGGTCATTGAACTTGTGGTTTCCGATCTACAGGAGTTTCTTTGCAGTGTTCCAGAACTGTTTTTCTCAGGTAGGATAGATTGACCTTTGTTCGATCTTCCGATCGTAACTTGAGTTTCTCTCGAAGGATTTGAGTGATTCTTATTGTGTCGTCTTCGTGACTTGATTATCCCTGATATATATCACTTTTGTCATGGTGAAACACGTTTAGATTAGTCTCACACATGATTTCTTTAACAGATCATTTTTTGCCGAAGGGGTTGGGATTTAATTGTTTCTGCTGCGTAAGATTTTTTAATCTACCATTCACCCCCCTCTGGTAGCTTTTCACGTGCTCTTTGATCCTACACTTGAAGATGCCAACACCTGCGGGTGTTCTCCGGGTCCGCAGAGATCGCACTGCAGGAATCACTACATTGGAGGAACTCTATGTGCTTGCTACAGCGCAGGAGGAAGCACCCGGTAAGGAGCCAGCTCCGAACCCTCCGAGCATTCTTCATTGAGGCTCTACCTCCGCACCTCGCATGCAACCAAGCGGTGACACCGACGTTCTGATCAATGTTGCCCAAATTGGTTCTAATGCTGCTCAGACTACCGCACAATCTGAAGATTTATCCCGACGCACGACCTGTACACTAGAAGCCTCGGAAGCAATCAATCGAACGGGAAAAAACTTCATCCGACAGGAGATCAAGAAGTTGCTCGAAGCTGGTTTCATCCAGGAAGTGTTTCATCCTAAATGGCCGGCAAACCTAGTCCTGGTGCCCAAGGCTGGCGGGAAGCTTCAGATGTGTATCGACTACACCACCTTAAATAAGGCATGTCCAAAGGATCCATTTCCACTACCTAGGATAGATCAAATAGTGAACTCCACCTCCGGGTGTGAGCTATTATGTTTCTTAGATGCATATTCTAGATATCATCAAATCCAAATGTCTAAGGAAGATGAAGAGCACAATGTCTTCATAATAGTAGATGGATTGTACTGTTATACTGCCATGCCCTTTGGTCTTAAAAATGCTGCTTCAACATTTGTGCGAGGTATGTACAAAACATTTAGAGAGCTAATTAGAGACTTGGTGGAAGTGTACGCCGATGACATTGTCGTGAAGATCAAGAACAAGGAGTCATTCCTTGACAATTTACAAGGTGTCTTCGACAAGCTGCGCATAACGCGCACCAAGCTGAACCTGGACAAATGTGTCTTCGGAGTTAGCTCCGTGAAGATTCTAGGTTTCTTGGTGACTCACCGAGGAATTGAAGCGAATCCAGCGAAGATCAAGGCTATAGAAGATATGCGGCCCCCAGCCCGCATCAAGGATGTCCAGAAGTTAACTGGATGTCCAGCTGCGCCCAGCCGATTCATCTCAAGACTGGCAGAACGGGCGCTACCCTTCTTTAAACACTTGAGGAATTCTGAACCATTTCATTGGTCTGAAGAAGTAGAAAAAGCGTTTCAAGAGCTGAAACAACTCCTAACCACACTACCGATCTTGGTAGCTCCGAATCCTGGTGAGCCTTTACTGCTTTACATTTCTGCAACCTCAGCATGGTCCTGGTCGCGGAAAAACCGGAGCCACATCCATTCCAGAAGCCCAGACCCCTTCGGGAAGGTCCGAAGCTACTTGAAGGTGTGTCTAGGTCCCAACCCCCAGACACGGAACCTCAAGGCGAAATGCTAGGAGATCAACCTCACTCATCTGAGGGGGTTCACCTAGCCGACCAAGACGATCTGGACCCTTCTAACAAGGTCCGGGTCGAACAAGAAGAAGTTCTGAACCCCTTTCGGAGGGTCCAAGAAGCTCAACAAAAAGGTCTAGACCCCTCCGAGAGGGTCCGGGTCGATGGAGAAGAAGCTCTGGCCCCTCTGAGAGGGTCCGGACCGTCCAGTGCCCAGTGTACTTCATCAGCGAAGTACTCCATGACGCCAAGACAAGATACATTCAGGTGCATAAGCTGCTTTATGCAGTTCTTATCGCCTCAAGGAAGCTTCGTCACTACTTCCAAGCCCACAAAATATCAGTGGTAACTTCTTTTCCACTGCGTGCTATTTTGCATAACCCTAACTCTACTGGGAACATAGAAAAGTGGGCAGCGAAGCTGGCCGAATTCAATCTCGAATTCGTGTCACAACAAGCAACCAAAAGTCAAGATTTGGCTGACTTCATGGCGGAATGGACCCCCTCTCCATCAAACCCTACGGGATCCAGTTAGCAGAAACCGAAAACCAAGGTCCTGGTATTCACCGAGCCTCATTGGACTCTCTACTTCGACGGCTTCGTGCAGAAGCAGGGGGCCGGAGCTGGAATCCTTCTCCTTGCTCCGACTGGGGAGAAGGTCAAGTACATGGTTCACCTTGATTTCAAGGCAACAAAAAATATGGCGGAATATGAAGCTCTCATCTATGGACTCGAGGTGGCACTATCTTATGGTGTCAAACAACTCCTGGTGAAGGGTGATTCACAACTCATCATCAAACAAGTCAAAGGTGAATGTTGCTGTAATAATCCCCAACTAGCTTCTTATCTCCTTGAAGTCTAGAGGCTCTAGAAGGACTTCGAAGTCCAGGATCTCCACCATGTTCAACGTCTCCATAACATTGAAGCTGACGAACTCTCGACAAAGGCTTCAACCGGATATCCAGCTCCCAACGGAATCTTTATCCAGAGGTTGTCAAGACCAACAGCTCAGCCTGCTGAACTGAGCGAAGGGGGCGAGACCAGCACATCAAAGCTGGCAGTCCCGGTGGCCCTGTTACCATGGCGTCCACCAAGGGTCGTAGGTGATGTCGGAAGCTCCGAGCAACCCAACACGCAAGACTCAGAAGCTCAAGTTAGCTCCAATGCATGGATCTTGGAGATCCAGAGCTACTTGAAAGACAATGTCCTTCCTGAAGACAGTGTATCCGCTGTGTTAGATTGGCTAAAAGATACACGCTGGTAGAAGGGGATATCTACCGGTGCGGTGCCAATGGCATCCTAATGTGGTGCATTGCAAGGGAAGAAGGTCGCGAGCTCCTCGCGGAAATCCATGGAGGCGAGTGTAGGAACCATGCTTCTTCCCGCACGTTGGTTGGTAAAGCCTTCCATAATGGTTTTTACTGGCCTACAACACTCCAGGATGTGGTTGAGCTAGAAAAATGTGAAGCGTGCCAGTTCCACGCAAAACAGATTCATACACCGACTCAATCACTACAAATGATACCTCCTACGTGGCCATTCACTGTGTGGGGCATGGACATCTTGGGACCATTCCCAAAGGCCATCGGAGGTTACAAGTTCCTGTATGTCGCCATCGACAAGTTCACTAAGTGGCCGGAAGCAACTCTAGTTGTGACAATCAATAAGCATCAGCCATCAAGTTCTTGAAGTCCATTATATGCAGATTTGGTGTTCCAAACAAAGTCATAACTGACAACGGAACCCAATTCACAAGTGCTGCATTTCAAGAATATTGCGAATACCTCGGTATACAACTGAGTTACGCCTCAGTAGCTCACCCAGCAAGCAATGGTCAAGCCGAGAGAGCAAATGCGGAAATTTTAAAGGGACTCAAGACACACACATATGAGCGTCTAAAAAAGCATGGAGCCAACTGGATTAAGGAGCTTCCATCCACATTGTGGGCGAATAGGACAACTCCAGACCGGTCAACTGGGGGGACTCCCTTCTTCCTGGTGTACCAGCAGTCCTTCCTCCGGAGATCACCTTGGGGTCCCTCCAGGTTCGAACCTTCAATGAAGCCATGTAGGACCAGCTCTGGCGTGAAGACCTTGACCTCGTCGACGAGGGAAGGTGCCAAGCAGCTGTTCGGAATGCACGTTGTCGCCAAGTGCTCTGGCGCTATCATCAAAGGCATGTGCGCAACCGATAGCTTGAAGAAGGTGATCTGGTGCTTCAAAAGATACTAACTCATGATGGAATGAATAAACTTTCCCCAAACTAGGAAGGTCCTTTCCGAGTGATCAAAGTATTCTGACCCGGATGCGTTCGCTTGGCAACTGAGGATGGGACTCCACTTCCTAATCCTTGGAACATCGAGCACCTCCATAAGTTTTATGCTTAGAATCATGGAGGTGAGTCTGTAATTACGCGCAATGTATGTTATAGAGTCGCCACACAAAGATTGGTAGGTCCTCCGGGAGACCATCCTAACCCCTCAGGGAGGGTCCGGGAAGTTCAAGTACACTTCATACAGTCATAGCACTTAAAGTGTAGCTACCTGCCCGGGGTCAGTACAAGATGTATGATGCACTTAGCTTGGTCCTGTACCCTAAGGATGTGTTTGGTTGGGAGTCAAAGTGGGATGGGATGGATCCATCCCAGTTTTTAGGGATGGGATGGTTCTGTTTTTTGTTTGTCTAGAGGGATGGGATGATCCCTATTTCTTGTTTGTTTTGTGGGATGGTGTGAGACGGAATGGTCTCGTCTCTTGTTTTAATGAAAGGATGGGACATGGACATGTGAGTATGAGTACTTCTGGAAGGCCGCGCGTCTGTCTCCACGGAGGTGGGACGGATCCGTCCCCATGTTTTTGGTGGGATGGTTCCATCCTGCATCTGGGTGGACTATTCTCTTTTGAAGGATGACTCCATCCCACATGTCTCCAAACCAAACAACAGAAAAGTGGGATCGTCCCATCCCGTCCCACTATATCCCTCGAACCAAACACACCCTAAGTGTGTCCTTGTTTCCCCTGTAATCCCGACCTATAATGAAAGACATTGTTGTGTGAAAACAGACTCCAGGTGCATTTATTTCTCTACAAGGATTGATATATCAAATTATTATTTTTACCCTGCTTGTCTATAATGAAGTTGTGCACTTCTTTTTAAGTTTTAGTCCAATTAATTCATATGTATTACAAGTTTTATTGATGGTCTCTTTGGATCCTAACATTGCTGCATAGTCTACTTGCCTAAACGCCAAGCCAACATAGGTCCGGAGTGTGCTATTGACTTAGCCTGATCTTGCACCCTAAGTACTCCACTCTACCTATATCCCAATAGGCCTCAGTAGGGTGAGTACTAAAAAAGGCATGCGGATCCAGAAAGATTATACCAATATGCTTGTTATCATGTCGAGTTTCTTCAGATCTAGAACTCAAATAAGAATGATAAGTCACAAACAATTTATAGACAAGAGGACGAATTTTACTATTTCCTTGTCTCAAATGCGCAGGAAAAATAGAAACATATAGTGATGGTGGACGTTGCCGGAGCTACTAAGTTCCGACATCCTCCAAGGAGCCTGCCATCGACGTGTTATATGTTGATGGCCGGTACCGTCGGAGCTACCAAGCTCCGACAATCCCAGGGGGCCTGCCATGGACATGTCATATGTTGATGGAGGGTACCATCGGAGCTACCAAGCTCCGACAATCCCAGGGGGCCTGCCGTTGACGTGTCGAAAATAAAGACTTCGAACCTAAAATCTACAAGTTTGAAGCGTTCAAGTCATCAACATACTGTCAAGTCCTTTTGGTACATGTACACACTTGAATTTGTAGGATCGAAGAGCACGTGAAAAGCTACCAGAGGGGGGGGGGTGAATGGTAGATTAAAAATCTTACGCAGCGGAAACAATTAAACCCCAAACCCTTTTGGCAGAAAAACGATCTGTTAAAGAAATCGTGTGTGAGACTAATCTAAACGTGTTTCACTGTGACAAAAGTGATAGATATAATAGAGAATCAAGTCACGAAGACAACACAAAAAGAATTACTCAAATCCGTCGAGAAAAACTCAAGTTATGATCGAAAGATCAAACAAAGATCAATCTGACCTACTCGAGAAAAAAACAGTTCTGGAACGCAGCAAAGAAACTCGTGTAGATAAAAAACCACAAATCCAATGACCGTGAAATTTTGACAGATGATATATAATCAAGTTGTGAAGACAACCGAAAAGTAATCACGTCAATTGAATCTGTAAAACTCGAGTTATGATAAAACCACCGACGAAAGGTAGTGCTGTCCAGAAACTCGACGAGTAAAACTTGTCTGGAACAAGTCGGACGAACAAGGCACAAAAGTTCCTTCAAACTATGAATTTTATTCAACAGAACACAAGAGGAACAGCCCCAAAATCGTCTACCACGAGCTCTGGGCTCCCTTGCTTATATAACCAGCCCTTAGGCCAACCCAATATCAACTAGGACTCCAATCCTACTCAGATCACGAATCGTAACTTTCCATAACTGCTCAAGATTCTTCTATACGCAGATAGAAGCAATCTTAAGACTTCCAAAACCCTTAGGAACGTATCCCACATTCCTAAACAACTCAAATTCGTGACACACACGAAATCCTAACATAACCAACTCGATACTTTCCATACCGAGCCATAACCGACTTCGCCGCAGCCAAAGTCATCAACCGATACGATCCGATCCTTCCAACCAGATCTTTCCTTCCTTATCCCATCTTCGGAACCATGTTGTCACGTCATGCACCGCATGCATACGTGCAAACACCTTCCTTCGACGTCCAGTAACCTTCATATGCACCGCCCTTGATTCAATCATCCTGCGCGACCTCCTGATCAGCTCAACCATAGTTCCTTCCGAACTTGGTTGTTGGAACCTCATCTCCTCCCTAAGACTAGTCCAATGGATCCCGTCACCATCCATGACTTGAACTCAAGCAACACTTGCACATGAATAAATAACCAATCCATACGAGCCCAAGTCCTCGACTTGACTCAAGTTAGTTCCAAACACAACACCTTATGTGAGCACCTCACATAAGCATGTTGCAAAGCATAGCATAACGATATCAGCTATATCATCCAAAACGCACCAAAAACTTAGTAAATGAATACTAAGCAATCTTTCCAACAATGTAAAGCAAGTACGAAACATTGCAAATGAAAAGCAGAAGCACTACGGTCAAGTTCCGAACCTTGCCAGAGCAATCCGGACCTTGAGCCGGAGCTAACAAAAGCTAGTAGAACCTAGCGCCGGAGCTTACCAAAACTAGTAGATCCTAGTACCGGAGCTTACCAAAAACTAGTCAAAACTAGTCAACCCAAAACCGGAGCTTAGACAAAGTACGTCGGAGCTTAGCAAAAGCATGCCGGAGCTATCAAATATATGTCGGAGCTATCAAAGACATGCCGGAGCTAACAAAGTCATGCCGGAGCTAAAGATAAAGCTCACTGGAGCTGACCAAAGCTAGTCGGACCTAGCATCGAACGTAACCGGAGCTACCCAAAACAAGTCGGACCTACCGTCAGACCTTGTTGTAGCTCAGAGCTAGAGTCGGACCTTGATAAAAAAGGTGTTTTGGTGATATTAAAAACTTTTATCATCAAAGCCAAGTGTATTCACTACAAGCCAATGTATTCAGCACATATAGGTCTTACAATCTCCTTCTTGATGAATGCATTGGCAACACCACTTAAAATCTGAACATTGGCTTATTCTCATTAAAAGTTTTGAAGACAATTTCTCCCCTTTTTGTAAATCGGAAATAAAATGAGAAGAAAAGCAAAAATTATCCCAAAAATTATCCCATATTATTTCTCCCCCTTTATTATCTCTCCTTATGCACATAATCTCTTTCTCTTCATGCTTACCTCTCCCCCTTTGACAATGTATTCAGCAAGTTATGAACATATAAACAAATTATCTCTCCTTATTTAGTTGTTATGAGCATATTATAACATATACATATAAACAAAGCTCATCCAAGTCATACTATCAAGTACGTTACATTATCACATCAATGAAATACATAAAGTAGTGTAAGCCATGCTAGAGATCATATGTAATTTTCAATTTTAAGCAAGTCATGATCTCACAAACTTAACTATCTCAAAACCTGATAACATGACACTAGTTGCTGCATTTTATTATTTTTCAAAGCATAAATTTATATCATATAATATTTGCAAGAGATTATATGCGCATCTGCCTTATTCTAACCAACCAAGCCAAGCCTATGTCATTTGACAATCAGAAGCTTAACGACATGGTTTTAGTCATACACAACTTCTTCCAAGTTCAAATCTAAGTGCAATGACAAGCCATCTCAAAAGAAGAAGTGCGATGCATGCATATTCTCTTGATCTTTTCTCAATTTATATTTGTTCATAAAAACTCAACATGTGAGTTTATTACTTTATTAATTCTTTATGATTAAAAGCACTTGTGAGCATGCAACAAGTTCAAAATAGCAAGAAAGTTTGACCATAATCAGATTTAGTGTAAGTAATTATTCCAATTACTAGACATGGCAAAAACTACAAAATGTATAACATGAGTAATATAGTAAGAACTTTCAGCATGTAAAAGGAATCACAAAGTCATATAAGTATGAAATACTACGCTCATATTATTTTAATTTCAGATTTACACATAGACTTCTCAAATTTCAAAACTCCCCCTCAATGTAAGCCATGAGGATGCATAACCCCTATTTCACTACGAATAAAACAAAAACAAGTGGAATCCAAAGGTTTTGTAAAAATGTCAGCCAATTGTTGTTCGATATCTACATGGTGAAGCACAATGTTTCCTTTTTCAACATTATCACGGAGAAAGTAATACCTAATGTCAATGTACTTGTTCTAGAATGTTGCACGGGGTTTTTAGCGATGCAAATGGCACTAGTGTTATCACAAAACAGTGGAACACTATCTAGATCAACCCCATAGTCCTTAAGTGTTTGAACAATCCAGAGAATTAGTGAGCAAGCACTAGAAACAACTACATATTCAGATTCGGCTGTGGATTGTGCAACTGAGCTTTGTTTTCTAGAGGACCAAGCAACTAGTGAATTACCAAGAAAATGACAAGCACCGGAAGTACTTTTCCTATCAATCCTACAACTCCCAAAATCAGCATCCAAAAAAGCTTTCAAAGTAATGGTTGAGCAAGAAGGAAGAAAAATGCCAAATTCTTGAGTTTCATGTAAGTACCTGAGAATCCTTTTGACGGCTTGACGATGTGAAGCACGTGGGGAGGCTTGAAACCGTGCACAAAGACATACGCTGAATTGTATATCCGGTCTTGATGCCGTGAGGTACAAAGTGATCCGATCATGCTTCTATATTCTTTTTTATCCATGGGTTCACCATCTTCATCAAGTTCAAGTGTTGTTGCCGTTCCCATTGGTGTCCGAAGAGGCTTGCTTTTGTCCATGTTGAAGCGCCTTAGGAGGTCTTTTGTATACTTCGTTTGATGCACAAATGTACCCTCCTTGGTTTGCTTGATTTGCAGCCCCCAAAAGTATGTGAGTTCTCCCATCATACTCATCTCAAATTCTGAACTCATCATAGCTGAAAACTTGGACACAAGATAATGAGAAGCACAACCAAAGATAATATCATCCACATACACTTGAACGAATAATGAGTCATTGTCATGCTTAAGTACAAAAAGAGTTTTATCAACCTTTCCCATGGTAAACCTCTTTTCAAGTAAGAATGTTTTTAACCTATCATACCATGCTCTAGGGGCTTGTTTGAGACCGTACAAGGCTTTGGACAGTTTGTAAACATGATTAGGAAAACCTGAATTTTTAAAACTCAGTGGTTGTTTGACATAAACCTCCTCATCTATGTAGCCATTAAGAAAAGCAATTTTAACATCCATTTGATATAGATTAAAACCTTTAGATGCAACAAAAGCTAACAAAATTCTTATGGCTTCTAATATAGCAACAGGAGCAAAAGTTTCATCAAACTCTTGACCTTCAACTTGAGTGAAAACTTGAGCAATCAACCTAGCATTATTCCTAACCACAACCCCATCCTCACTTTTTTTATTTTTAAACACTCATTTAGTTCCAATTAAAGTGCGACCTTGAGGTGGAGGTACAAGTTTCCAAACATTATTTCTTTCAAAATTTTCTAACTCTTCTTGCATGGCAATAATACAAGATTCATTACTAAGTGGGTGTGATATATCTTTGGGTTCAAAAGAAGCAACAAAAGCAGAATGAGCATGAGAGTTTGGATTGCAAAACCTGGACCATGTGACTCGTTCGTGTAAGCTTCCAATAATTTGTTGTGGATGATGAATTTTGAGAACTCGGAGGGGAGTGGACACTTCACAAGCTTCTTCTTCTTCATGTTCATCACAAATCGATGAGCTTGTGACTTGAGGAGGATCTGGACCAGCAATGGTGGTTGTCGGTGCTGGCTGTGAATCAAAATCAGGAGCTGGAACAATGTCATTAGTTGTTGAATTTTCAGGCAGCAGCACCACTTATTCCTCATCTTCAACGAAAATGCTCTCCCCCCGCGGATATGGATCCGGACCTGCAATGTTTGAGCTAGTACCTGTGCTAGCTTCACCAAAAGACACCTCACAAATCTCCATAATTTTGTTAGTGTCAAGTAAAAGCACGTGGTAACCTAGTATGAGATGGATAACCAAGAAACATACCATCAATGGATCTAGGTTCAAATTTATCAAGATTACCATGTTTCTTAACAAAGCATTTGTAACCAAAGACCCGAAAGTGTGTAACACTAGGCCTATGTCCAAATCGGATCTCATATGGTGTTTTACCTAGCTTAGCGCACAAGAAAACACGATTTGAGACATAACAGGCGGTTGCAATCGCATCAGCCCAAAATTTCCTAGGAGTTTGATATCCATCAAGCATAGTCCTAGCCATCTCAACTAAGGTTCTGTTCTTTATTTCTACAACACCGTTTTGTTGAGGTACATATGGTGAATAAAACTGATGATCTATTCCATTTTCAGCACAAAAGTGATCAAAAGATTGATTTTTAAATTCAGTTCCGTTATTACTTCTAATTGCTTTTAAAGATCATGGGTGATCAATTGATAATCTAAGAAATAAAGTTCTAAAGTGACTAAAAGCTTCATTCTATGATGCCATAAAATAAACTCAAGAGTATCTAGAATAATCATCAACAATCACAAGAACATACCATTTACCTCCGAAGGATTGAACACGTGAAGGTCCTACGATGTCATGGTGCAAAAGTTGAACCGGTTCAGTTGTCATGATCATTGTGAGAGGAGTATGTGAACCTGCAACCATCTTAGCATGTCTACAAGAAGAGTACACAATTTCTTTGTCCCCTTTAAGCTTAGACATCCAAGGTATGCGATCAAGAGCACTAACACGCGTTAGATGATCAAAACCTACGTGACCAAGTCTACGATGCCAAAAATATAAGTCCTTTGAATCATTAGCAACTAGACACCTATGCTTAGAGGAAGACATACCAAAAATAGCTTTAAAAACTCTTCCAAACCGTGACATGTTAAAAATAAGCTCACTGTTTGAACCTACAACTTTGCAGTAATTTTTAGTAAAAATAATTTCTAGATTTTCATCTAGTAGTTGTGAAACAGAAAGCAAGTTGTATTTCAAATTTTTAACAAGTGCCACATCCTTCAAAGTGTAGTGATCATTTACTCTAGCCGAACCTTTAGCAATTATAGGAGTTGAAGAATTATCGACAAAAGTAACATTCTCTACATGTGACACAAAAGAGAGTGAGAAGAATCATTCTTTGTTATCGGTCATGTGGCGTGAGCAACCTGAATCCACAATCCAAATGTTCTCCTTCCTAAAGCGTGACCTACATAGAAGCACAATACGTCGATGACTCAATACTGGGGTTAGTCAAAAGGCATTTAGGAATCCAATACTGAGTCACACGACGTCCAGCAGTAATAACACACGAAAGCTGAGACAAAACAGTAGGTTCATGAGCCAAAGCTTGAGGATTTTTGTACCCAACTACTGTCCTACAAGATGTTACACGTGTAGCATAAAAACAGTAGGTTTGGGAGTAACTTTTGCATGTTTTCGAATCATTACAACAGATTGCATGTTCCTATCATTCGGTTTAGCAAGTGCAGCAAATTTTGCATGAAAGTTATGAGATCTAGCAATCATTATTTCCTTTTTCTGTTGTTTAGCTAGTCTATAACAAAAATCTATGACATGACCATCTCTACCACAGTAGTACAATGAAATTTAACTTTGTGTTCACGTCTAGATGAGCAAACAACATTTTTATTTCACACCGAATGAGATAACACTCCCACAGATTTGAAAACCACTTCTTTTTGTTTAGGAACTGTTTGAATCAAACCACTTCCTAATGTTCTTACAATTTTAGGTGGATGTGCCCTAGCAAGAGCATGAGAATCAAAACCTAAACTAGCTTTATCATTGCAAGACTTGGAAGAATTCAGCAGTAAGTTTAGGTTCTTATTCCCATTACAAAACCGATCTAATGTCCTATGCATGTCATCAAGTTTATTGGATAGATCAAGGAAATTTTCACATGAAGTTTTTCCTTTTAATTTGCAATTGGAACAATATTTAACTTCATGAGAACGTAAAGCATTGTTCAATATAGAAATTTCATTCATATCATCTTGTAGTTTCTTATCAAGATCATCACAAGTAGAACAACTACATATTCAGATTCGGCTGTGGATTGTGCAACTGAGCTTTGTTTTCTAGAGGACCAAGCAACAAGAGAATTACCAAGAAAATGACAAGCACCGGAAGTACTTTTCCTATCAACCCTACAACCCCCAAAATCAGCATCCGAAAAAGCTTTCAAAGTAACGGTTGAGGAAGAAGGAAGAAAATTGCCAAATTCTTGAGTTCCATGTAAGTACCTGAGAATCCTTTTGACGGCTTGACGATGTGAAGCACGTGGGGAAGCTTGAAACCGTGCACAAAGACATACGCTGAATTGTATGTCTGGTCTTGATGCCGTGAGGTACAAAAGTGATTCGATCATGCTTCTATATTCTTTTTGATTCATAGATTCACCATCTTCATCAAGTTCAAGTGTTGTTGCTGTTCCCATTGGTGTCCGAAGAGGCTTACTTTTGTCCATGTTGAAGCGCCTTAGGAGGTCTTTGGTATACTTCGTTTGATGCACAAAGGTACCCTCCTTGGTTTGCTTGATTTGCAGCCCCAAAAAGTAAGTGAGTTCACCCATCATACTCATTTCAAATTCGGAACTCATCATTGCTGAAAACTTGGACACAAGATCATGAGAAGCACAACCAAAGATAATATCATCCACATACACTTGAACGAATAATGAGTCATTGCCATGTTTAAGCACAAAAAGAGTTTTATCAACCTTGCCCATGGTAAACTTCTTTTCAAGTAAGAATGTTTTTAACCTATCATACCATGCTCTAGGGGCTTGTTTGAGACCGTATAAGGCTTTGGACAGTTTGTAAACATGATTAGGAAAATTTGGATTTTCAAAACCCGGTGGTTGTTTGACATAAACCTCCTCATCTATGTAGCCATTAAGAAAAGCACTTTTAACATCCATTTGATATAGCTTAAAACTTTTAGATGCTGCAAAAGCTAACAAAATTCTTATGGCTTCTAATCTAGCGACAAGGGCAAAAGTTTTATCAAAATCTAGACCTTCAACTTGAGTGAAACCTTGAGCAACCAACCTAGCCTTATTCCTAACCACAACCCCATCCTCACTTTGTTTATTTTTAAATACCCATTTAGTTCCTATTAAAGTGTGACCTTGAGGTGGAGGTACAAGTTTCCAAACATTATTTCTTTCAAAATTTTCTAACTCTTCTTGCATGGCAATAATCCAAGATTCATTAGTGAGTGTGTGTGATATATCTTTGGGTTCAAAAGAAGCAACAAAAGCAGAATGAGCATGAGAGTTTGGATCACAAAACCTGGACCGTGTGACTCGTTCGTGCAAGCTTCCAATCATCTATTGTGGGGGATGATCTTTGTAAAAACTTAGGGGAACAGATGTCTCACAAGCTTCTTCTTCATTAGGTTCATCGTAGATTGATGAGCTTGTGACTTGTGGACAATCAGGACCAGCATAGGTGATAGCCGGAGCTTGTTCAATGTCCGGAGCCGGACATGTGTCAACTTCGGAACTACCAAGCAGTATCACCGGTTCTTCTTCATCTTCGAAAATACCCTCCCCCTGAGGATACGGATCTGGTCCTGCAACACCGGAGCTAGTACCTGGGCTAGCTTCATCAAAAGACACTTCACAAGTCTCCACAATTTTGTTAGTGTCAAGTAAAAGCACACGGTAGCCTCTAGTATGAGATGGATAACCAAGAAACATGCCATCAATGGATCTAGGTTCAAATTTATCAAGATTACCATGTTTCTTAACAAAGCATTTGCAACCAAAGACCCGAAAGTGTGTAACACTAGGCCTATGTCCAAACCGAAGCTCATATGGTGTTTTACCTAGCTTAGTATGCAAGAAAACACGATTTGAGACATAACAAGCAGTTGCTAACGCATCAGCCCAAAATTTCCTAGGAGTTTGATATTCATCAAGCATAGTCCTAGCCATCTCAACTAAGGTTCTGTTCTTTCTTTCTACAACACCGTTTTGTTGAGGTACATATGGTGAAGAGAATTGATGATCTATTCTATTTTCAGCACAAAAGTGATCAAAAGATTGTTTTTTAAATTCAGTTCCATTATCACTTCTAATTGCTTTTAATGATCCTGGGTGATCAATTGATAATCTAAGAAATAAAGTTCTAAAGTGACTAAAAACTTCATTCTTAGACGCCATAAAGTAAACCCAAGAGTATCTAGAATAATCATCAAAAATAACAAGAACATACCATTTACCTCCGAAGGATTAAACACGTGAAGGTCCTACGGTGTCAAGATGCAAAAGTTGACATGGTTCAGTTGTCATGATCATTGTGAGAGGAGTATGTGAACCTGCAACCATCTTAGCATGTCTACAAGAAGAGCACACAATTTCTTTGTCCCCTTTAAGCTTAGGCAGCCCACGTATGCGATCAAGAGCACTAACACGCGTTAGGTGATCAAAGCCTACGTGACCAAGTCTACGATGCCAAAATATAAGTCCTTTAAATCATTAACAACTAGACACCTATGCTTAGAGGAAGACATATCAAAATCAGCTTTAAAAACTCTTCCAAACCGAGACATGTTAAAAATAAGCTCACTATTTGAACTTACAACTTTGTAGCAGTTTTTATTGAAAATAATTTCCAGATTTTCATCTAGCAATTGTGAAACAGAAAGAAAGATGTATTTCAAATTTTTGACAAGTGCCACATCCTTCAAAGTGTAGTGATCATTTACTCTAACCGAACCCTTAGCAATTATAGGAGTTGAAGAATTATCTGCAAAAGTAACATTTTCTACACGTGACACAAAAGAGAGGGAGGAGAACCAATCTTTGTTACCGGTCATGTGGCGTGAGCAACCTGAATCCACAATCCAAATGTTCTCCTTTCTCAAACGTGTAACCTACATAGAAGCACAATACGCCGATGACTCAATACTGGGGTTAGTCAAAAGGCTTTTAGGAATCCAGTACTGAGTCACGCGACGTGCAGTAGGAAAAACACGCGAAAGCTGGGACAAAACAGCAGGTTTATGAGTCAAAGTTTGAGATTTTTAATTCCTAACTACTGACCTATAAGGTGTTACTTGTGTAGCACAAAAATCAGTAGCTCCGGAGGCAAAAACAGAAGGTCCGTAGGTAAACTTTGAATGTTTTTGACTCAAAACAGCAGGTTTTACATTCGGTTCAATGTGTGCAACAAATTTTGCATGAAAGTTATGAGATCTAGCAACCATTCTTTCCCTTTTCTATTGTTTAGCTAGTCTATAACAAAAATCTATGACATGACCATCTCTACCACAGAAGGTACAATGAAATTTAACTTTGTGTTCATGTCTAGATGAGCAAGCAATATTTTTATTTGAAACCGAATGAGGCAACACTCCTGCAGATTTGAAAACCACTCCTTTTTGTTTAGTAACTGTTTGAATCAAACCACTTCCTAATGACTTTACAATTTTAGGTGGATGTTCCTTAGCATGAGCATGAGAATCAAAACCTAAACCAGTTTTATCATTGCAAGACTTGGTAGAATTCAGCAGCAAGTTTAGGTTCTTATTCCCATTACAAAACCGATCTAATGTCCTATGCATGTTGTCAAGTTTATTGGACAGATCAAGGCAATTTTCACATGAAGTTTTTCCTTTTAGTTTGCAATTGGAACAAAATTTAACTTCATAAGAACGTAAAGCATTGTTCAATATAGAAATTTCATTCATAGCATCTTGCGGTTTTTTATCAAGATCATCACAACTAGAACAATGCAAATCAATTGTAGAACAAGAAGCATCTTTTAAGTTTCCAATATTAAGTGCAGCAAGCTCTTTGTTCTTTTCAATTTCTTCATCAAGTCTATCTAGAGTGGAGGAGTGTGCACTTCTTAATGTGGACAATTGTTCATAGATTAAGTCACATGAGGGACATGCATCATCGCTAGGAATCAAGGTTTTTAAACGGTTAATTTCAGATTCTAATGATTCAATTTTAGCAGCATTATCCCTAAGCTTTTTGTCCTTTTTCTTGACAATAATAGTTGCACGAGAAATAGCATCACACATTTCATTGCAGGTAGAACATACCTCATCGTCTTCACTATTGTGTTCTGCATCCTGACTTGATCTTGATCTTGTTTTGCCCGCCATGAAGCATAAGTTGGCCAGATCGTCATCATCTTCATCACTTTCAAAGTCTACATCACTTGAACTAAGTTCTTGAAGTGCGGTGATGAAGCTGTTAATCATCTTGCGTCCTATGGTACCCTTCTTTTTCTTGTTGGAATTTCCAGAGGAGGTCCGGATCTTGCTTTGTTTCTCTTCCCGGGTGGTCAGACCTGAAAGGTTAGGGCATTCTGTATGAAAGTGTCCTGTTTTACCACATTCAAAACAGCGTTGAGGTCCGGAGCTTCCTCTCCTTCTAGTTCTCACATTTTGCAATGCTTTTGAGAATCTAGTAGAGATGAGTGCCAACTCCTCTTCTGGAAATTCTTCGATCTGCTCCAGGGTTAGTGAGGACAATAAAGCAAGAGTATTGCAAGATGATAATTGGCCGGAGCTAGACATATCACGTTGTGAAACAAATGCAATAGACTTATTTGGGTTCTTACGTGCTAGGATGTCAATTTCATGAGTTTTTAGTTTAGAATAAAGTACATCTAATGTAAGAGAACTCATGACAGTTGATTCACGAATAGATGTTACTTTCATCTCCCAAATTGACATGTCTAATGCACTAAGAAGTTGCCTAGCATTCTCAGCATCAGAAAAATTAACATTGACACTACGTAAGTTGCTGAGAATTTTATTGAAATGAGCAAAAATGTCATCGATAGACTCACCTGGTTGCATCTCAAAACACATATATTCCTTTTTGAACATATATTGTTTTACCTCCTTGATTGTGTTGGAGCCTTCATGGTAATCACAGAGAGCTCTCCAAACATCGTATGCTGATCGGAGGTGCGCGACACGATCAAAGTCGCTTTGAGTGAGTCCATGGATGATCAAGTTTCGGGCTTTGTTGTTGTTGTCGACGCCCCGTAGGTTTGTGGCCGTGACTTGATCATTGGGTGGCACTTCATAAGGCTTGTATACCTTCTCCCATATTGCAAAGCCTTGTGCCTGGATGAATGCCTCCATGCGTGCCTTCCAAACCTGAAAATCAATACCAGCAAACACACAAGGTTTGGCAAAGTACTTCTCCATGATGATTAGTCAAAACACGTGCAAATCTCAAAGATTAGAGCACCGTGGCTCTGATACCAATTGTAGGATCGAAGAGCACGTGAAAAGATACCAGAGGGGGGGGTGAATGGTAGATTAAAAATCTTACGCAGCGGAAACAATTAAACCCCAAACCCTTTCAGCAGAAAAACAATCTGTTAAAGAAATCGTGTGTGAGACTAATCTAAACGTGTTTCACTGTGACAAAAGTGATAGATATAAGAGAGAATCAAGTAATGAAGACAACACAAAAAGAATTACTCAAATCCGTCGAGAAAAACTCAAGTTATGATCGAAAGATCAAACAAAGATCAATCTGACCTACTCGAGAAAAGAACAGTTCTGGAACGCAGCAAAGAAACTCGTGTAGATCAAAAATCACAAATCCAATGACCGTGAAATTTTGAAAGATGATAGATAATCAAGTTGTGAAGACAACCGAAAAGTAATCACGTCAATTGAATCTGTAAAACTCGAGTTATGATAAAACCACCGACGAAAGGTAGTGCTGTCCAGAAACTCGACGAGTAAAACTTGTCTGGAACAAGTCGGATGAACAAGGCACAAAAGTTCCTTCAAACTATTCTGTACGAAAGTTCCAGCAGCTTGTCCCAGTATTCCATCCAGGCCGTTTCCCTCTTGACCCACTCCTTCTGGTCAGCAAGCCTTGTCTGAGAGGGTCTGGTCTCAAAATGGAGCCTGTTACACCAACGTCTTAAGGTGTTGCACTCCTCCTCCAGGGCTTTGCTCTCATGATCAAAGGCAAGTTGAACTTGTCAGAGGCTCGAGCAGGTGTTGTCTATGGACAATGCCAGGGGAATAGGCTCCGGGCCTACTGGGGTCAACTCTGCTGGCTCCAGAGGATTCTCCATTACAAAAATAGGATCCCACTCAACAAGTGAGAACCCCTGAGTTTCTGATGCACTGAGACCGCTCTCTAGAAGCCCTTTAGCAGCAGCAGAGGAAGAACCCACTGGGGGAACTCCAACCTCCGGAGCGGAAGTCGAAGGCGCTGCTTTCGGGTCTCCAGTTACTAGCTCCAAGGGTGGTGGACATGCCGCCACTTCTTCATGCTGCTTCGGCTCTGGCCCAGACACCTCCGGGGCTGCTACCTCCGGGACGACAGTTGGGGCTTCATCCGGTGCCTCTACCACCGCTGGCTCAGGAGCCGGCACGTCAGCCACTTCCGGTTCAGTGACCGGAGCTTCAAGCCTTTCCGGCGCAACAGCCGGACCTTCAATAACTTCTGGCCCAAGGGTCGGAGCTTCAACCATCTCCGGCTCGATGGCCAGGGCTTCAATTGCCTCTGGCTCAGTGGCCAGGGCTTCAACGACTTCCGGCTCAAAGGCCGGAGCTTTTGGGCAGCTGACGCCACAACAACTTCTGGTGCAAGAATCGAAGCTTTGGTAACCTCCGACTCAGACGCCGGAGCTTCCGACATCTCCAACTCCTGCATAGGAGCTTCAACATCCGGCGCTGTTCCCGGAGGTACATCCTCAACTTCTCCCCCGTGGTCCGGCGCTACCACGAGAGCTTCTAGCGTCTCTTCTGGATCCAAGACCACGACAACTGGTGTCGGAGCTACCGTGACTTCAGCCACCACTTGAGGAGGAGGCTCGGTGGTCGAAGCCGAAGCTTCGACATGCGCAGCCATAGTCGCTGCAACAGATGCCGAAGTCCCTGACTCCTTTCTTGACACCCTAAAAGTAAAGGGATGAGAAGATTAAAGACACAACAAAAACAAGATTAGCACTTTAAGGCGAGCACATGATGCTTACCTAGGGATGCTACCGCCCCAGTCACCACGGAACCTCTTCTACTGAGGCCCGGAGCCAGAGCCCACCAAGTCTGGTGAGACAACGACTTCGGACCTCAGCTGGGGACCACTTGCAGCAGCCGGAGTCCTCTCGGCCAGAACTTCTCTTTGTTGGGAAGAACTCCCAGGCCTGGAGCTCTTAGCTGGCACTGAGGCCAGTGTTGACTGTCCGGAGCTAGCGCCTCTCCAAGACGTCTGCTCCAGAGAAGGTGTAGCCGCAGAAGACCTCCCTCGTCGGGGAGAAGGGGCCGTTGAAGAAGGAGCAGGCCTGACGGACCTCCCATCAGCGTGCTTCAGTTTCCTCTTCCGACTGGAAGGTTCGGCTGACTCTTTGCCCTTGCCCTTGCTGATGTCTTCAACCCTCTGGCTCGAAGCAGGGGTGACCACCTCCTCGAAAGCTCCGGGGATTACAACCCTGGAGGTCCGGTGTTGTTCTACCTCGCCAAGGTCATCTAGCGCTGACATCTTCTTCAGGAGCTCCCTGCTGATCTCTGAAATCATGTTCAAGGGCAGGAAAACAGCCGACAGAGCCAATCGTCGCCGTCGACTAGCCCATGCTGAAATTTCTTGAGATGAAGCTTCAGAGCTTTGTCATCTAAGTTGGACTTCAGAACGGTTTCAATCCGGTCGTCATCCATCACGCTGTTGAGAGCCCAGGCGAGCTTCTCCCTCTTCCTCAGCGGAGCCCACCTGTTGACCAAGAAATTTCCGAAGACAATCTGGGGGGTCACTCCACCCTCCACACATTCTCGAATCCTGGTCAGGACATAGTTAAATGCATCCGACAGCTTTAGAACTACACTCCAGGCGTCAGTATCAATGTTGGGGAGTCCTTGGGGCAGCTCCAACCTGTCATGCCCCTCCACTGCAATGATGACCCAATCCTTCTTCCACTCATCCCATTTTCCAGAAGGGAATGACTTCAAGTACTTGAAGGGGCAATTCTTGCGCTTCATGAAATAGTAGAAGCCAAGAAGCTCAGTCCCCTTGCTGGTAGTATGGACCGTGAGGAAGGTACGGAACAACTCAATGCAGGGGGGAACACCCACCCACATCTCGCATAAGTGGACGAAGGTTGCCACTAGCAGAAGGGAATGGGGGCCAAGATGATACATTTGGAGGCCGTAGAAGTCCAACAGCATTGAGAGTAAGCTTGAAAAAGGTGGGATCAATCCCACCATGGCGTATGATGAGAAGAATACTGTTGAAGGGTCAATGCAACACTTCCCCCGGATCTGCTAAGGAGCAGCCCGTGGAGGTTCTTGTTTGGCGGGGCTTAGGACTCAATCTAGTGTTCTAGCAGAAGAGTATGAGACAATTTTTTTTACGTGGTTCGGGCCGCAAGGAGCATAACACCCTACTCCACGGTTGATTGTATTGCTTGGTGACTGTGTATGTGTATGTGCGTGTGTTGGGGATTCTGAGTCTGTCCTTTCTATCGGTGGCGGTCCGGGCTTTTTATAGTCAAGTTCGGACGCATTACAAGTGGGGTCCCGGGGCCCAACAGGTGGTCCTGGGGCGATCTTATCCTAAAGATCTAAGGCTTCTTCTGTAAGCTTGCTCTGACCGTGCACTTGAGGACTCGCCGTCTTGCCGCCCAGGTCGTTAGTAGCCCACGCGTCGTTGCTGACATTGGCAGGGAATGTCCCATCCAACTGTCTCTGGCGCTGTAAGCTACCCACTTGGCGGAGCTGGATAGGCCTGTGGCGCCTTCACTGTGATGCGATTAGTCGTAGCGGTACCTGACATTAGGCGTGCGCCGCACCATGCGTCTGGGGAAGCCGCGTATCTTCAAGGCTTGACGGAGACAAGGCGTACCGACCTCTTAACTTCCTCACTATCTGCTCAGGGCAAGTGGACTGACTATGCGGCCACTAGGGAGCTCTCCGCCATGGTGGAGGCCACGCCCGTCTTGCGGGCCATGTGGCAGCTCGGGAGCTCACCTCCTAGGGGGAGGCCAAATCTCGCCCCAGCTTGGGTGCTTGCCTCCGTGGGGGAGGTCGGGTCTTGACTTCGTGTGCCATGTGGTAGCTTGGGAGCTCACCTCCGCGGAGGAGGTCGGGTCCCGTCCCGCTAGACACGTGGCTGCCTGGGAGCTTGTCGTCAAGGTGGAGCTGAGTGCCTCCTTTGAGATGTCTTGTGGGTACCCTGGACCTCCCATCTGAGGCTGGCGGGTTCGGGTCTCTTGGACACGTGGTCCCTTCAGACCCTGTCCCTGCTGGGAGGCGAGGTACCTAGGCGGTTCTAACATGTGCTCGAGGGTACCCGGTATGTCGGGTACCGACAGTGGCCCCTAGATCCACCTTGGGGTGCCTTATCCTACTTCACCGTGCGATCTTTTAATTTTTTCTTGATCATTCGAAGCGGTGTGCTCTTCTGCTGCTGCGACCACACGTCCCCCTCTGGTTGAGGGGTCGTGGCGACGGGATCTTTGCTTGTTGTGACATTATCATGACGGTTCCCGAGGCGCCTGCTGCACTTCTACTGCTTTCACTTCCGTCTTTATGGGAACCGCCGGATTGCCTTCTCTAGCTAGGAACTGCCTGGGCCGGCTTTTTCTGACGGGGGATCTGGGCCCGCTCATCATGGTTGTCGTGTTATGAGCCGTTGATTTGGAGCCTGCTCAAATTTGCACGGTGCGTCCAAACGCCACTATGGTGCTTTAAAAGGGGTACCTTTGTGGGTAATGGAAATTCCTTTCTTCCGCACGCCCCAAGCATTTGAGCCTTCAACTCCCTCCTTTTGTGTCTGCCCATTCTTGAGGTTCTCAACCCCCTGCTCCAATGGACTCAACGCTGCCTCCTTCCCAGATGGAGGATGTCTCACCCGTGAGGCAACTTTTTGGCTAGGAGGACAAGGAACGACGGGATATGATCTGTCCTGGCTCTTTGCCACTTGAGTTAGGGAAGAAGGAGATCGTCTTCTTCCAGGCATACGCATACTCTGGGTTTGTTCCTCCTGTCACCTCCTTCCAGGTCACACTTCTGGAAGTCCTTGGGCTCCAGCTCCACCATCTGTCGCCGAACTCTCTGGTGGTGGCAGCGGTGTTCTCGCATTTCTACGAGATGTTTGTCGAGGTGTGCCCATGTGTGCCGGTGTTCTGACAGTTCTTCGTCCTGAGACGGACCGGGAAGAAGAGCAAAGCCAACTTCCTCGGCGGCTTCTGCTTCGAGCAGCGGGCCAACAACCCCTTCAAGTACATTACTCCACTTTCCCCGGCGAAGTGGACCGGCTGGAGGAGCGACTGGGTGATCGTACATGCTGCTGCCCATGATCGCAAGGTCTTGCCCACCGGGTGGCCGACGATTAGGAAGGCGGCCTGGGAGGAGTGCCCGAAGCTTGAGGCGGCGTACAAGCCGGTGATGGAGAGGATCCGATTCCTGGCAGACCACGACCTGTCAGAGTTGTCGGTGATGGCCGACTTCATTCACCGTCGTCTGGCCCCTCTCCATCATCTTTGTTGCCCAGCATGGCTCTACTTCGGGCTCCAAGATGGTACCAGGTTGCTGAGGGGTCGCGACACGGATATGACCCGTAGGAGGTGTTCGAAGCAATGTCCAAGGCATGCAACGACCTGCCCTTGGGCGATGTCTTTAACCTACCGCGGGCTTGCCCACTGCTTTGCACGGATCGAGACCTTTGGACGAAGGTTCTGAATGAGATGCCCAACTTGGACGCGATTGGTCTTGCACCTCGGCAGGTCGGCGATGAGAGCCGGGGCCTGGCCATCGTCGACTCCTCGGAGGATTCCACACCTTCTTCAGGATCTGAGGCCTCCGAGGCTGAGGAGGCGCCCGCCGCTGGGGGGAAAGGCAAGGCGATGGTCCCCGACGTAGGTAAGGGGAAGGCATCGGTCCCTGACATAGGCAAAGAGAAGGTCCTGGTGGTCGAGGTCATGAAGGAGAAATGCCCTCGGTCGCCACTGAGGGCACCGCTACAGGTGGCCTTTGCTCCAAGTGAGCGTCCACCGGCGCACCCCTCTCCAGTGCCTAGCGTTGGCGGTTCTTCGGGGGGAAGTTTGGTCTGCCAGGCGGCGGCTCCTCCGTCGTTTGCGTTCGGCACGTCATCCAGCGTCCTCGCCACTTGCACGGTCCAAGGTGCCATAGGGGACTCCGGCAGCATCACACCTTTGGAGCCTCAGGCAAAAAGGCCTCGAGCTGATGTCGTCGGCAGCTCGAGAGGTGGCTCTTTCGAGGTTGGATGGAGTACACCGGCACAGTGTGGCAGCACTGCTGGTGGGCTTGGCGGAGGCCCTGCCGGGATGGCATACGCCATGGCCAGGGCCCGCAGCTTCAGGGTCGCTGAAGGTGGAGGCTCGCTGGAGCTTCCGGGGATGTCGATAAGGCATTCGTGCCTACACTTTATTTATTATCTCACCTGCATATGTTGATTGGTCAGGGCTTGGTCTTGATTTGTAGGGTTACGTCAACTGTTGTGAGGCCCCTACCACTGGGGGTAGTGCCCGGGAGTGGTTTGAAGGTGGCCAAGGATGCTACGGCTTGGCTGGTGGGGCAGCCTACCAAGCTTGTTTAGGGGAGTGCGGCTCCGGCGTTTGTTCCCGGCGTGGTTATTGAAGCATCTCCGGTTGCATCTCCAGTTGTCGTGCCAGAGGCACCTCCGACCATCGTGGCAGAGGCCATGTCAGAGCCGACTTAGGGGGTTGGGGGTCTGGCCCCTAGTGCTGCTGATTTGGCGGTCGACCCTTTGAGCGGTGGTGACCCTGTTGTGTGAGGTGCACCGCAACTCCTGCTCAGGCTCCGGGGCAAGATCCCCAGTTTTGGTGGCCTCGCCTTCACCGCTACAGGAGAAAGGGATCCCCGAGATGATCACCGAACGACCTTCCTTGACTTTGGCGCAGCCGGAGCGGCTTTCCAACATCATGGACCTGACGCAATCCAGCATCCTTCAGGTGCAATCTAACCTCCGCCAGGCGCAAGAGGCTCTTTCTGCGGAGTGGGAGAAGCTACGTGCCGAGGGCGAGCGCCTCCGAGGCTGGGAGTGTCTCCTGAGTTCCACGATCGCCGAGGCGAAGGCGAAGTACCAGAAGGAGAACAAGGAACTGGAGGTGAGGCACCACTTGGTGAGGGCCTCAGATGCCTTGACCCAAAAGATCTTAGCTGATGCCAAGGCGGCCAATGACGCTGCTGACGCCTGCCTGCGTGGTCTTGCTGCTGGTCGAGAGGCCTAGAGTTGTCAGGAAGCCGCCGTTGCCAAGAGGGAGGTTGCGGTTGCCGAACAAGAGGCGGCAGCGCAGTCGATGATGGCCTAGACTGAAGCCGATCAGGACAGGCTGCAGTCTCGCCTCGAAGATCTTGAGCCCCGTGAGAGTAATCTGGCGCAGGACTAGGCGAAGCACCTAGCTGAGCGTCAGGAACTCCTTCTGCATGATCTTGACGTCCAAGCCCTGGAGCACATGGCAGAGCGCCGCCGGGAGCTCGACCTACAGGAGCGTTAGCTGACTTAGTGTCTGGAAGCCGAGGGTAGGGCGGCGGCAGAGACGGTGGCATCCCATGTCTTGGTGTGCTACCAAAGCCGATACCCTGATCTGCCATTGGAACCAGTTTTTGAAGGCTCTATTGCGGAACGTGAGGCGGTAGCATCGGCTGAGGTTAAGGAGGTTGCCAAACACATCGTAGCGCAGTTCAGTCGGGGCCGAGGATGGTTGCTTGTTTTTGTATCCGGGGTTCACCCTCCTCTGTAAAAAATTCCTTAATGGATTTGAATTTGTGTTTGGCTTCTTGCATCGTCTTTGTGATTCTCAACTGTTGTTCCAAATCATAAGGATCTGCAGAACCTTTGTTGAGCTCGTTGGCTTCTCAGGACCAACAATTTGCACAACTGACATGGCCGCAGTGTCGTCCGTTGATTTTCTGCATGTGAACCCCGTTAGAGGCCCCTTGGTAGATGTGGTTAGTTGGCTACCCACATCGACCACTTGACCGCATAATGTCTTGGACCGGCCCCCAATGGTGTGGGGGAGTTTGGGGCATCATAGCGCCACCATCTGTTGGAGCTGGGTGCTCTAGCGTCGTCCACCATCTCCGTGTAGACGTCGACGGCAGGCCCCTTGGGAGGTGCCGAAGCTGGATGCTCCGGCGTCGTCCACCATCTCCGTGTAGACGTCGACGGAAGGCCCCTTGGGAGGTGTCGGAGCTAGATGCTCTGGTGTCATCTACCATCGCCGTGTAGACGTCGACGACAGGCCCCTTGGGAGACACCGGAGTTGGATGCTTCGGCGTCGTCCACCATCTCCATGTAGACGTCGACGGCAGGCCCCTTGGGATGCGCCGGAGCTGGATGCTCCGGCGTCATCCACCATCTCCGTGTAGACGTCGACGGCAGGCCCCTTGGGAGGTGCCGGAGTTGGATGCTCCAGCATCGTCCACCATCGCCGTGTAGACGTCGACGGCAGGCCCCTTGGGAGACGCCGGAGCTGGATGCTTCGGCGTTGTCCACCATCTCCATGTAGACATCGACGGCAGGCCCCCTGGGAGGTGCCGGAGCTGGATGCTCAGGCGTCGTCCACCATCTCCGTGTAGACGTCGACGGCAGGCCCCTGGTTTATAGTCTATCGCAAGGGAACCTTATTAGCAACAAGACCGGGGCAATAGAGTTTACTCATTTATCCACGCTTGGTGCTGTCGTTGACGTTCTAGCAGGCCCCTTGGGTAGTGCCTGTGTTGGATGCTCCGGCATCGTCCACCATCTCCGTGTAGACGTTGACAGCAGGCCCCTTGGGAGGCGACGGAGCTGGATGCTCCGGCATCGTCCACCATCTCCGTGTAGACATCAACGGCAGGCCCCTTGGGAGGTGCCAGAGCTGGATGCTCCGGCGTCGTCCACCATCTCCGTGTAGACGTCGACGGCAGGCCCCTTGGGAGGTGCTGGAGCTGGATGCTCTAGCGTCGTCCACCATCTCCGTGTAGACGTCGACGGCAGGCCCCTTGGGAGGTGCCGAAGCTGGATGCTCCGGCGTCGTCCACCATCTCCGTGTAGACGTCGATGGCAGGCCCCTTGGGAGGTACCGGAGCTGGACACTCCGGTGTCGTCCACCATCTCCGTGTAGACTTCGATGGCAGGCCCCTGGTTTACAGGCTATCACAAGGGAACCTTATTAGCAACAAGAGCGGGGCAGTAGAGTTTACTCATTTATCTGCGCTTGGTGCTGTTGTTGACGTTCCGGCACATCGACGGCAGGCCCCTTGGGAGGTGCTGGAGTTGGATGCTCTGGTGTCATCCACCATCTCCGTGTAGATGTCGATGGCAGGCCTCTAGCACTGAGCTACAACAAGGTCTAACGGTAGGTTCGGCTTGTTTTGGGTATCTTCGGCTACGTTAGATGCTAGGTCCGACTTGTTGGTAAGGTCCGACTAGTTTTTGTTAGCTCCGACTCAAGGTCCGGGTCGCTCTGGCAAGGTCCGGAACTTGACCGCAATGCTTCTGTTTTTCATTTGCAATGTTTCGTACTTACTTTACATCTCTGGAAAGATTGCTTAGTATTCATTTGCTAAGTCTTTAGTGCGTTTTTGGTTGACATGAATGATATCGTGTTACTGTGGTTTTGCAACATGCTTATGTGAGGTTCTCACGTAAGGAGTTGTGTTCGGAACTAAGTTGAGTCAAGTCGAGGACTTGGGCTCGTATGGATTGGTTGTTTATTCATGTGCAGGTATTGCTTGAGTTCAAGACATGGCTGGTGATGGGATCTATTGGACTAGTCTCAGGGAGGATATGAGGTTCCAACAACCAAATTCAGGAGGAATTGTGGTTGAGCTGATAAGGAGGTTGCGCAGCATGATTGAATCAAGAATAACGCATGTGAAGGTATCGTGGACGTCATTGGAAGATGTTTGCACGTGTGCAAGGAGTGCATGGACGTGGCTACATGGTTCCGAGACGTGATGAAGAGATTTGGATGTAAAGAGTTGGTCGGAAAGGTCCAACTGACTTGGTTATGGACTCAGGCTGCGGCTGAGTCAGGTTTGACTCAAATATGAAAAGATTTGAGTTGGTTATGATAGGATTTCGTGTGGGTCAAAAATTTGAGTTGTTTAGGAATGTGGGATACGTTCCTAAGGTGTTTTGAAGTCTTAAGATTGCTTCTATCTGCGTATAGAAGAATCCTAAGCAGTTATGGAAAGTTACGATTTGTGAACAGAGTAGGATTAGGTTCCTGATTTGTGTTGAGTTGGCTTTCGAGCTGGTTATATAAGCAAGGGAGCTCAGAGCTCGTGGTGCACGACTTTGGGGATGTTACTCTTGTGTTCTATTGAATAAAATTCGTGTTTGAAGGAACTTTTGTGCCTTGTTCGTCCGACTTGTTCCAGACAAGTTTTACTCGTCGAGTTTCTGGACAGCACTGCCTTTCGTAGGTGGTTTTATCATAACTCGAGTTTTACAGATCCAATTGACGCGATTATTTTTGGGTTGTCTTCAAAACTTGATTATCTATCATCTGTCAAAATTTCACGGTCAGTGGATTTGTGGTCTATGATCTACATGAGTTTCTTTGCAGCGTTCCAGAACTATTTTTTTTCTCGGGTAGGGCAGATTGACCTTTGTTTGATCATTCTATCATAACTTAAGTTTTTCTCGACGGATTTGAGTGATTCTTGTTGTGTTGTCTTCGTGACTTGATTCTCTCTGATATATATCACTTTTGTCACGGTGAAACATGTTTAGATTAGTCTCACACACGATTTCTTTAATAGATCATTTTTGTGCCGAAGGGTTTGGGGTTTAATTGTTTCCGCTGTGTAAGATTTTTAAATCTACCATTCACCCCCTCTGGTAGCTTTTCACGTGATCTTCGATCCTACAATTGGTATTAGAGCCACGGTGCTCTAATCTTTGTGATTTGCGCGTGTTTTTGACTAATCATCATGGAGAAATACACCGCCAAACCTTGTGTGTTTGCTGATATTGATTTTCAGGTTTGGAAGGCACGCATGGAGGCTTTCATCCAGGCACAAGGCTTTGCAATATGGGAGAAGGTATACAAGCCTTACGAAGTGCCATCAAACGATCAAGTTACAGCTACAAATCTGAGAGATGTCGACAACAACAACAAGGCTCGGAACTTGATCATACAAGGATTAACACAAAGCGACTTCGACCGTGTTGCACACCTTCGATCTGCATACGATGTGAGGAAAGCACTTTGTGACTACCACGAAGGATCCAACACGATCAAAGAGGTAAGGCAAGACATGTTCAAGAAAGAATACATGCACTTCGAGATGCAACCCGGTGAGTCTATTGATGACCTTTTTGCTCGCTTTAATAAGATTCTCAGCAACTTGCGTAGTGTCAATGTTAATTTTTCAGATGCTGAAAATGCTAGGCAATTGCTAAGTGCATTAGATATGTCAATTTGGGAGATGAAAGTCACATCTATTCGTGAATCTACTGTCATGAGTTCACTTACTTTAGATGTGCTATATTCCAAGTTAAAAACTCATGAAATTGACATAATCTCACGTAAGAACCCCAACAAGTCTATTGCTTTTGTTTCTCAACATGACATGCCTAGTTTCAGTTAAACATCATCTTGTGGTACACTTGCTTTGCTGTCCTCTCTAACCCTTGAACAGATTGAGGAGTTTCCAGAGGAGGAGCTAGCGCTCATCTCTACCCGATTCTCAAAAGCATTGCAAAATGTGAGAACTAGAAGGAGGGGAAGCTCCGGACCTCAACGATGCTTTGAATGTGGTAAGACAGGACATTTTCATACAGATTGTCCTAACCTTTCAGGTCCTACCTCCCGAGAAGAAAAACAATCAAGGATAAAGCACTCCTCAACAAACGATAAGAAGAAAAAGAAGGGTTTTACAGGACGTCAATTGGTGAGCAGTTTTATCTTAGCACCCCAAGAACTTGGCTAAAGCGACGTGGACATTAGAAGTGATGAAGATGAAGATGATTTGGCAAACTTGTGCTTCATGGCGGGCAAGTCAAGATCAAGTATGGAGGAGGCAGAACACAATAGCGACAATGAAGAGGTATGTCCTACTTGCGAAGAAATGTGTGATGCTATTTCTCGTGCCACTGTTATTGTTAAGAAAAAGGACAAAAAGCTTAGGGACAATGCTGTTAAAATTGAGTCACTAGAATCTGAAATTAATCGTTTGAAATCCTTGATTCCTAGTGATGATTCTTGTTCCTCATGTGACTTAATATATGAACAATTGTCCTCCCTAAGAAGTGCACATACTTCCACACTTGATAAACTTGAACTTGAAATTGAAAAGAACAAAAAGCTTGCTGCACTTAATATTGGAAACTTAAAAGATGCTTCTTGTTCTACAATTGATTTGCATTGTTCTAGTTGTGATGATCTTGATAAGAAACTGCAAGATGCTATGAATGAAATCTCTATATTGAACAATGCTTTACGTTGTCATGAAGTTGAATATTGTTCCAATTGCAAATTAAAAGGAAACTTCATGTGAAAATTGCCTTGATCTGTCCAATAAACTTGATAACATGCATAAGACATTTGATCGGTTTTGTAATGGGAATAAGAATCTAAACTTGCTGCTGAATTCATCCAAGTCTTGCAATGATAAAACTGGTTTAGGTTTTGATTCTCATGCTCATGCTAAGGCACATCCACCTAAAATTGTAAAGTCATTAGGAAGTGGTTTGATTCAAACAGTTCCTAAACAAAAAGAAGTGGTTTTCAAATCTGCAGAAGTGTTGTCTCATTCGGTTTCAAATAAAAATATTGTTTGCTCATCTAGACATGAACACAAAGTTAAATTTCATTGTACCTAGTGTGGTAGAGATGGTCATGTCATAGATTTTTGTTATAGACTAGCTAAACAACAGAAAAGGGAAAGAATGGTAGCTAGATCTCATAACTTTCATACAAAATTTGCTGCACATATTGAACCGAATGTACAACCTGCTGTTTTGAGTCAAAAACTTTCAAAGTTTACCTCCGGACCTTCTATTTTTGCCTCCGGAGCTACTGATTTTTGTGCTACACAAGTAACACCTTATAGGTCAGTAGTTAAGAATAAAAAATCTCAAACTTTGACTCATAAACCTGCTGTTTTGTCTCAGCTTTTGCGTGTTTTTCCTGCTGCATGTCGCGTGACTCAGTACTGGATTCCTAAATTCCTTTTGACTAACCCTAGTATTGAGTCATCGACGTATTGTGCTTCTATGTAGGTTACACGTTTGAGGAAGGAGAACATTTGGATTGTGGATTCAGGTTGCTCACGCCACATGGTCGGTAAAAAAGATTGGTTCTCCTCCCTCTCTTTTGTATCATGTGTAGAGAATGTTACTTTTGCCGATAATTCTTCAACTCCTATAATTGCTAAGGGTTCGGTTAGAGTAAATGATCACTACACTTTGAAGGATGTGACACTTGTCAAAAATTTGAAATACAACTTGCTTTCTGTTTCACAATTACTAGATGAAAATCTGGAAATTATTTTCAATAAAAACTGCTGCAAAGTTGTAAGTTCAAATAGTGAGCTTATTTTTAACATGTCTCAGTTTGGAAGAGTTTTTAAAGCTAATTTTGATATGTCTTCCTCTAAGCATAGGTGTCTAGTTGCTAATGATTCAAAGGACTTATATTTTTGGCATCATAGAGACTTGGCCACGTAGGCTTTTGTAAGTGCATCTAGGTCCCTTGTGGGTTTTGGTGGATTGATGATGAACCATTAAAGTGCTAATGAACTTGGTTGAGCATGAGCGCAGATCCGGAGTACAGAATGGAGTTTTGAAGAAAGACAGCAAAAGGAGAAAAGTTGTGGCGAAGAAGAATAGAAATAGGGTTCTCTATTTTCTCCTTGAGTCGTAGGAAAAACCGTACTATTAAGAGGGACACGACGCGTAGACACTTAGTGAGTCATTCGGGTGCTCAACCCCTTAGTAGAAGATTTTAGTAGGGCCTTTGTGGCTTGGGCGGACTTGTCTGACTTGTGGTGTTAGACATGTCTGAATTCCCTCTGTTGGAAGTCAGACATGTCCGAATCTGTAAGTCAGACATGTCCGAATTGGCACTGGAAGGGTTCCAGTGAGAGTTCCAGTGAATTTTCGGACTTGTCCGAACCTGGGGGTCAGACATGTCCGAGATGGATCTGTTCCCAGGGACTAAGGAAAATTTTCTAAGTCCCAAAGAGTCAGACTTGTCCGAGTTCTATCTGCAGAATTTCAGACATGTCCGAGATTGTATGTCAGACATGTCTGAAGTGGTTTTGGTCAGACAAGTCTGAAGTGAAAGGCCTGACCTTTGAGGTCAGACATGTCCGACTTTGTGTCAGACATGTCCGAGGTGGCTTTTGGTGCACTATTTAAATTCCAACGGGTAGCCATATGCTTTATGACATCAGCAATTTGGACAAGTCCGACTTTGCGTCAGACATGTCCGACGTGGGCTGTGTCAAACGGCTCTAATGACTTTTTGGAGTATAAACAGAGGGTGGTTTCGACCCACCAACCATGCCTAACACCCCAGAACAGTTCTGAACACCCATTTGAACTCAAGAACCTCTCTCCACTTGTTCTTCACCTCTAGAGCCCAAATTCGAATTTTTTGGGAGAGTGAAGAGTGCTTTGTGAGGATTGGGAGAAACGGTTTGTTGAGGGGTTGAGCAACGTGTGATTCGCTAAGTTTCTTCGTGATTTCGTGTTTGTTGCTCTTGGGGTTCTCCCCTAGACGGTTAGGCGTCACCCCGCGATTTCTTTGTGATCTCTTGTAATCGGGGAGTTTGTAACAATCTTTGTGATAGTGGAAGATCGGGAGTTGGCCCTTATGGCAACTCGTGAGGGGAAGGCTAGAGAAGGCCTGGTCCCTTGTGGACTCCTCAACGGGGATGTAGGATTCTTTGTGGTTCCGAACCTCGGGATAAAATCATTTGTCTCTTGTTGTTCTTTCGTTCTCTCAAGTTTTGATTCTAGTGTTTTTCCGCGTGCTATCTCTCCCTCAGCTTTCTTTCTACTCCATACTTTGTGTAGAACTGCTAGGGATCGATATCTCTCACTAGATCGCTTAAAAATTGGATTTTTGATCTGATCGTGCAGATTATCTCAGACTTATCCGACCCAGGTCAGACTTGTCCGACTTAGGTCAGACAAGTCCGACTAGAAGTCAGACAAGTCCGACTTCTCTATTTTCATAACTCTGAATTAAGTTTAAATTATCGATTATCGCCTATTCACCCCCCCTCTAGGCCGCCTTTCAATTGGTATCAGAGCAGGTTTCTCCGAAAGATACTAACATCTCGGAGAATCGATGGCGGAAGAAAGGAACAAGGATGATACCTCATATGTCAAGGGTGAAGGCTCAAATGACATGAACTACGACGTTCTTCTTGATGATCCAAAGGACGATGAAGAGACTCGCCAACTCAAGGCGAAGCTTCGGGAGAAGCTAGGGAAACAACCCAAGATCAACAAAGAGAAGGAGAAGAGTAACGATGACTATACTCAAACTCACTTTGATTATGATCGTCTTCATGCTAACAATCACTATTTGTCTATTCCACTTGGCAAACCTCCTCAATTCGATGGAAATGACTGTTCAATGTGGAAACACAATATGAAGATGCATTTAATCTCTTTGAATCCTAGTTTGTGGCAGATTGTGCAAACCGGAGTTCATATGCCAAGGAATGAGGAAGACGTCACTCCACAACAAGCTATCCTACTTCATCGCAATGCTCAAGCCGTAGGAGTCATAATCTCATCTTTGACTCGGGATGAATTCAACCGAGTCAAAGGTTTGGAAGTGGCCAAAGATATTTGGGATACACTCAAGACGGCGCACGAGGGCAATCGAGTCATACGGGAGGCGAAGATTGAGATGATCGAAGGAGAGCTTGGGAGATTTACCATCATGGATGGTGAGTCGCCCCAAGACATGTACAACTGCCTCAAGGTGCTCGTGAACAAGATTCGTGCCTATGGAAGCACTCGATGGACGGACCATGAAGTGGTGAAGAGGATGCTTCGGGCATTCATGCCTCGAAACATCGCTCTTTGCTCCTTGATCCGTGAAAGCCCTGACTACACCAAGATGACTCCGGAAGAAGTGCTTGGGAGGATAATCAACAATGAGATGATGGAGAAGGAAGCTATGTTCTACAACGATCTCCAAAAGCTTGCCTCATCAAAGAAGAAAGACATGGCCCTCAAAGCAACTTCCACATCCTACAATGAAGATGCAAGTGATGATGAGAGCATGGACTCTGATGAGGAAGAAGCTTTCTTCATCAACAAGTTTAGAAGGATGATGAGAAGGAAGAAGGGAGGCTATCACCAAGAAGGCAAGAGCAAGGAGAAGCTAAAGAAGAAGACTTGCTACAAGTGTGGTGAACATGGGCACTTCATTGCGGATTGCCCATACAATGAAAGCAAGAAGAAGGAGGGCAAGACCCAAGATAAGAAGCTCTTCAAGAAGAAGAAGCCATCAGGACATGCCCACCTTGGAAGAGAATGGGACTCAAATGAAGACTCATCTTCCGATGATGTAGAGAAGGTGGCAACCATTGCCATCGGAAAGAGCTCAAGTGCAAGCAAGCTCTTCCCCAACCTTGATGATTTCAAGTCCACATGTTTCATGGCAAAGGAGGGAAGGAAAAAGGTCAAATCTAAACCCGCTCCCTCTATAACTTCTTGTGATGAACTTGATAGTGATAGTGAACTTGAATCCATGCTTAAAGGCTTAAGTAAGAGTGCCATGAGAAAGATGAACTTTTTTATGGATGAAATCTCCGAGAAGGAGGATCTCCTTGAGCGTCAAGAGGACATGCTCATCCAAAAATTGGAGAGATGTCAAGAGCTTGAGGAGCTCCTCGAGCGTGAGAGAGAAAGAAGCAATGCATTGGAGCATGACCTTGCCATGATCAAGGAAGCATGCTCAAATCTTAAGGACAAGACCGTTGAGCTCAAGGATGAACTTGTTAACTTGACAAAGGTTAACAAGATTCTAGAGACAAAGGTTTAGTCACTTAAGATCAATGCACCTTCTTCCTCAAAGAGCTCATCTTCTCAAAAGATTTCATCCGAGGAAGTTCACACTTGCATGTGCTCAAGCTTGATCCTAAAACTTAAGGATGAACTTAACTTGGCACAAAACAAACAAGCACCAAAAGGTGGCATCTTTGACAAGGAGAAGGTGGCCTATGCACGTAGTGCATACACCAATGTAAGACCTCCCCATGTCAAGGATGGTCTTGGTTATTCTCGGGAGCGGAGGCAAAATGCCAAAGCCCCCAAGAATAACAAAGACTTGATTGTTTTTGTCAAGGAAGGTTCATCCACCCAAGATAAAGGAAAGAACATTGTCTCAACATCTTGTATGCCTAAAAATGAACCTCATCCTTTGTTCCATTACTTTGATGCTTCTTATGTTTTATTGAGGAACAAATTTGGCAAGACTTATGCTAGATATGTTGGGCCACTCCGCAAGAGCCCAAAGCCTTGCGTGTGGGTGCCCAAATGTCTTGTGACTAACATCAAAGGACCCAACTCCGTTTGGGTACCTAAAGGAAAGGCATAACTCTTTTGTAGGCATACTCCTCTGGTGGATCAAATTGGGTTCTTGACAGTGGATGCACTAATCATATGACCGGAGAGAGGAAGATGTTTGTAGAGTACAAGGAGAATGAAGATCCTAGTGAAGGAATCTTCTTTGGGGATAATAGCCAAGGGAAAATCCTTGGCACCGGTAAAATTGCTATCTCCTCAAAACACACTCTTTCTAATGTGCTTCATGTTGATTCACTTGATTACAACCTCTTGTCTATTTCTCAATTATGTGATAATGGTTATGATTGTTTTTTCACTAACAACGGTGTGACCGTCTCATGAAGATGCAACAACTCAATCGCCTTTAAGGGCGTACTCAAGGGAAAGCTTTACCTTGTGGATTTCTCCACGGATAAAGCCCAACTTGATACGTGCTTAATGGCGAAAACTAACATGGGATGGCTATGGCACTGAAGGCTAGCCCATGTTGGGATGAGAAACTTGCAAAAACTTCTTAAGGGGGATCATATCCGTGGACTAAAAGATGTTGTCTTTGAGAAAGATAGACCATGTAGCGCATGTCAAGCCGGAAAGCAAGTAGGAGCTCAACATCCGTCCAAGAACATCATGACAACCTCAAGACCATTGGAGCTACTACACATGGACCTATTCGGACCGATCGCCTACATTAGTATTGGCGGTAACAATTATGGTCTAGTTATTGTTGATGATTTTTCTCGCTTCACGTGGGTATTTTTCTTGCATGACAAAGGTGAAACCCAAGGAGTTCTCAATAAGTTCTTGAGGAGAGCTCAAAACGAGTTCTCCTTAAGAATCAAGAAGATTAGGAGTGACAACGGGATGGAGTTCAAGAACACTCAAGTTGAAGACTTCTTGGATGAAGAAGGAATCAAGCATGAGTTCTCCGCTCCCTACTCCCCTCAACAAAATGGAGTAGCGGAGAGGAAGAATAGGACTCTTATCGAGATTTCAAGGACGATGCTTGATGAGTACAAGACGTCCGACCGGTTTTGGGCGGAAGCGGTTAACACCGCTTGCCATGCCATAAACCGGTTGTATCTTCATCGACTCTTGAAGAAAACCTCGTATGAACTCCTAACCGGTAACAAACCCAACATCTCATACTTTCGTGTTTTCGGGAGCAAGTGCTATATTCTCAACAAGAAGCCTAGGAATTCGAAGTTCGCTTCGAAATCCGATGAAGGTTTCTTGCTTGGCTATGACTCAAACATCTACGCCTATCGTGTCTTCAACAAGTCCTCCGGGATTGTTGAAGTAGCACATGACGTAGTGTTTGATGAGACTAATGGCTCTCAAGTGGAGCAAGTTGATAAGTGTGTGCTAGATCAAGAGGAGACTCCACAAGAAGCACCTAGGAGAATGGCACTTGGAGATGTGCGACCACATGATCCAAATGATCTTCAAGCAAGCAAAGAAGATGCAAATCCCCCACATGAACAAGATCAAGATCCTCAAGATGAGTCTCAACAAGATCAAAATCAAGGAGGAGGCTTGGATCAAGGGGGAGATCAAGAAAATGATCAAGATGAAGACAATGATCGAGAAGCTCAACCACCACACCCAAGAGTTCATCAAAGCGTTCAACGGGACCATCCCGTTGACAACATACTTGGAGACATCTCCAAAGGGGTAACTACTCGCTCACGTATGACTAACTTTTGTGAACATTACTCTTTTGTTTCCTCTTTAGAGCCACAGAAAGTAGAAGAAGCTCTACAAGACCCAGATTGGGTAATGGCGATGCAAGAAGAGCTCAACAACTTTAAGAGGAACAAGGTGTGGGAACTCGTGAGGAGACCAAATGCAAATGTTGTTGGAACCAAGTGGGTGTTCCGCAACAAACAAGATGAACACGGGGTGGTAACAAGAAACAAGGCAAGACTTGTAGCAAAAGGATACGCTCAAGTCGAAGGTTTGGATTTCGATGAAACCTTTGCTCCCGTAGCTAGGCTTGAATCTATTCACATATTATTGGCTTTTGCTACTCACCATGATTTCAAGTTATATCAAATGGATGTGAAAAGTGCATTCCTTAACAGTCCAATCAAGGAGGAAGTGTATGTGGAGCAACCGCCCGGATTTGAAGATGAAGAGCACCCCGATCACGTCTACAAGTTGTGTAAGGCTCTCTATGGCCTCAAACAAGCACCTAGAGCTTGGTATGAGTGCCTTAGGGATTTTCTCACTCAAAATGGTTTTAAGATTGGGAAGGCCGATTATACTCTCTTCACTAAGCATTTTGATAATGACTTGTTCGTATGCCAAATTTATGTTGATGATATGATATTTGGTTCTACTAACAAGACTTTTTGTGATGAGTTTTCCAAAATCATGACGGAGAGATTTGAGATGTCTATGATGGGGGAGTTGAAGTTTTTCCTAGGTTTCCAAGTAAAGCAGCTCAAGGAAGGGACCTTCATATGCCAAACCAAGTACACTCATGACATTCTCAAGAAGTTTGGCATGGAGAAGGCAAAGACCATCAAGACACATATGGGAACAAACGGGCATCTAGGACTAAATGAAGAAGGAGCGAGCGTGGACCAAAAGGTATACCGTTCTATGATTGGCTCTTTGCTTTATCTTTGTGCTTCTAGACCCGACATTATGCTTAGTGTGTGCATGTGTGCTCGATTCCAAGCCACTCCAAAAGAGTGTCACTTGACAGCAGTTAAGAGGATCCTTAGGTATTTAGTTCACACTCCTAATCTAGGTCTTTGGTACCCTAAAGGATCCAAGTTTGATCTCATCGGTTATTCCGATGCGGATTATGCGGGCTGTAGGGTAGATAGGAAGAGCACATCCGGGACATGCCAATTTCTTGGTAGGTCCTTGATTGCGTGGTCTTCCAAGAAACAAAACTCCATTGCCCTTTCCACAGCCGAAGCGGAGTACGTTGCAGCCGGAAGTTGCTGTGCGCAGCTTCTTTGGATGCGACAAACTCTTAGGGATTATGGTTACAATCTGAACCATATTCCGCTCCTATGTGACAATGAGAGTGCCATCAAGATTGCTCACAACCCCGTAGAGCATTCTAGAACCAAACACATAGACATCCGTCACCATTTCCTACGAGACCACTCTATCAAGGGAGATATCGTTATCTCTCATGTTAGAAGTAAGAAGCAATTAGCGGATATCTTCACCAAACCCCTTGATGAGAGACGCTTCTGTGACCTAAGGAGTGAGCTAAATATCTTGGATTCCTGAAACATTGCTTGAGTCGTGCACATCTAATTGCTATTAGTTTTCAACTTCAAAATGTTGTGTGTTTTTGAAAATCTCATCTATTTTTCTTGAAAACTATGTTCTAAACTTCTCTTTGGTGAAAATGATCATAGTTTGATTGTTGGTTGCTTACTGATCATTTTTGTCAAAGATATTTGCAAAAACTTGTCCAAAATGTCCATATATACCTATATTTAGATCCTCAAGTGTCTGCACATTGCATACACTCAGGGGGAGTCGGACAAGTCTGACAAAAGTCAGACATGTCCGAAGTGGGTTTTAAGTCTGCAGAGAGAACTCGGACTTGTCCGAAGTCAAATTCGGACATGTCCGACGTGGGAAGTCCGAACCTCTCCAAAGAGGCCGACAGTTTCCTTTCCTTCTCTCTCTCCTCACTTCAAACCCTAACCTCCATCTCTCTCAAACCTCCCAAGGCGATCCACTTTGCTTTTGAGGCTCTTGTGAGGAGTTCTTGAGGGAAAATCTCCCTCGAAGTTGGAGGATTCACATCCCCTTCGGAGTTCTTCAATCTTTTCTCCATCCGAAGGTGTTTTCCGCATCTTTCCTCTCAATTCTAAATCTAGCGGCAAGTTTGCAAATTTATGCCCTTGAAATTGTTCCTAGGCATGTTTACAACCTTGGTGCAAAATTTGGTCGGTAGAAAAATTGATTTGCTTAGTTTCCTTAGCAATTAGGGTCAGTTCTGTACAGGTCGGACAAGTCTGACTCTGAAATTCGGACATGTCCGAAATTCCTGAGTCAGACAAGTCTGACTTTCCAGTCAGACATGTCAGATCCTGTATAACTCTGAGACCTAATTTCTATCGAAACTATCAAGTTAGTTGCTCTATCTCTCTTGCTCTGACTCTTACCTATCCTTGTATCTTTTTCTAGATATGGGTCACGACAAAAGAGGCAAGGAGCCCACGGGTCCCGATTCTTCGGCTCAACCATCAAAGCGACCAAAGAAAGTGACTGTCAAGCGACTCGCAAGAGGTCAGCTCACTATTCACAGCGGTCAGGGGGGGGGGGGCAGCTCGAGCTCCCAAGGGCAGCAAGAGATCGGACCGTTGGTCGTGCACTCTCCAGTTGGTGACACTCGACGCACGGCCGACAGGGTGAATTACCGGAGGAACATCCACGACACCATGCACATGAGAGATGTTCGGTGTTATGACATGCCAAGGGAGAGCAAGGATCCCCGTTTCTGGTGCTTCTTCCACATGGATTACTACCGGTCAGTCCTCACAACCAAGAAGAACCCAGTCACGGAGATGCAATGGGTTGATTGGAAGGATGCTTTGAAGAAGAAGGACTCCTATCTTCTCTTCAAGGGGGTGCTCGAAGCTTGCGAGCACCACAGAGTCAGCGAGATCATGGGTCTCCAATACCCATGGAACAAGGAAGTTATCCTCCAGTTTTATGCAACTGTGTTCTATTGGGTTGACAAGCACGGCTTCACCTGGATGACCAATGGGGTGAAGTACGAAGTCACCTATGAGGAGTTTGCCCGGATTCTCGGGATGGAGGACAGCCTGCATCACTCACTGAAGATCCATGAGATGGACATAGTGAACCTCCTGGAGATGGAGAGTTTCTATGAGGATGGGTATCCAGCCGACCCTCCTCATATCCATGGCCTCAAGCCATTCCATGCCGTGGTGAAGTGTCTGATAAGAAAGACCCTCTCACCCAAGGATGGGGATGCCAACAGGATCAATCACAACAGCAAAAATCTGATCCAGCTCTTGGCAGGGGAGCAGCAATTCAACGCCTTTGACTATATCTTCGAAGAGATTTACCTCGCCTCGGAGACACCGGCTAGTTTTTGCTGCTACGCCCCGTACCTGATGAAGCTAATTGAGACGGTGTCCGAGAAAAAGTTTGTGAAGGATGTGCCTCATAGGCGCCTCGTGCCTCAGAAGCCTTCCAAGCTTCACCGCCCGATTCGTGCAGCTACGCCGGCAACAGCAGAGGGAGGACCCAGCTCCTCGAGGAGGAAGTATGCTCAGCCTCCCAGCTCATCCTCCGTGCCCCAGCAGTAGCCATCTTGCTCCTCAGGACTGCTCAAGATCCTGAAGTCGATCTTCACCGTCTGTCGGTCGACTCGGCGTTTGGCAAAGAGGAACCAGAGGGACCTCGCAGCCATCAGGGAGCACCTCCAGCTTCCTCCAGTCGACGACGCCAGCTCAGATGAGGAGCCACCGGAGTTTCCGGAGCTCACCGAGGCGGAGATGGCGTTCTTCACCGGCACCGGTGCCTCTTCCTCAGCACCTCCTGCAGCTCACGGTGACTCCGGCGAGGAGAGCGACTACGAGGAGGAGAGCGGCGACGAGGACAGCAACGACGACGAGGAAGACACCGAGTAGACTAGGTCTTAGTGTCCACTTTTCTCCTTTTTGGTGCCTTGATGCCAAAGGGGGAGAAGTATTAGTCTCTAGTGCTTTTTCTTGGACATGGACATGTATCTAGTCACACTTTCTATTGTCGTGTGTCTTGCACTTATTTGTTACTCGTTTATGACTGTTAATGCTTAATGATGTTTATTGATGCCTTATGATGATCATTATGATGCTTCATTGATCTCGTGTGCATTTCTTCATTTGTATCACGTTGTTGCACATACACGAGCATATAGGCACCCCACGAAGATTGAGTGTATATGAGTTGTTTTTATTGTTATTCTAAAAGCTTATATACACTTGAGACTCAAAACTTCTATCAAATCTTATTTTTGTCGAAGACTTTAGTTGGTTGTCATCAATCACCAAAAAGGGGGAGATTGTAAGTGCATCTAGGTCCCTTGTGGGTTTTGGTGGATTGATGATGAACCATTAAAGTGCTAATGAACTTGGTTGAGCATGAGCGCAGATCCGGAGTACAGAATGGAGCTTTGAAGAAAGACGGCAAAAGGAGAAAAGTTGTGGTGAAGAAGAATAGAAATAGGGTTTTCTATTTTCTCCTTGAGTCGTAGGAAAAACCGTACTATTAAGAGGGACACGACGCGTAGACACTTAGTGAGTCATTCGGGTGCTCAACCCCTTAGTAGAAGATTTTAGTAGGGCCTTTGTGGCTTGGGCGGACTTGTCTGACTTGTGGTGTCAGACATGTCCAAATTCCCTCTGTTGGAAGTGAGACATGTCCGAATCTGTAAGTCATACATGTCGGAATTGGCACTGGAAGGGTTCCAGTGAGAGTTCTAGTGAAGTTTTGGACTTGTCCGAACCTGAAGGTCGGACATGTCCGAGATGGATCTGTTCCCAGGGACTAAGGAAAATTTTCTAAGTCCCAGAGAGTCAGACTTGTCCGAGATCTATCTGCAGAATTTCAGACATGTCCGAGATTGTACGTCAGACATGTCTGAAGTGGTTTTGGTCAGACAAGTCTGAAGTGAAAGGCCTGACCTTTGAGGTCAGACATGTCCGACTTTGTGTCAGACATGTCCGAGGTGGCTTTTGGTGCACTATTTAAATTCCAACGGGTAGCCGTATGCTTTATGACATCAGCAATTTGGACAAGTCCGACTTTGCGTCAGACATGTCCGACGTGGGCTATGTCAAACGGCTCTAATGACTTTTTGGAGTATAAATAGAGGGTGGTTTCGACCCACCAACCATGCCTAACACCCCAGAACAGTTCTGAACGCCCATTTGAACTCAAGAACCTCTCTCCACTTGTTCTTCACCTCTAGAGTCCAAATTCAAATTTTTTTGGGAGAGTGAAGAGTGCTTTGTGAGGATTGGGAGAAACGGTTTGTTGAGGGGTTGAGCAATGTGCGCTAAGTTTCTTCGTGATTGCGTGTTTGTTGCTCTTGGGGTTCTCCCCTAGACGGTTAGGCGTCGCCCCGCGATTTCTTTGTGATCTCTTGTAATCGGGGAGTTTGTAACAATCTTTGTGATAGTGGAAGATTGGGAGTTGGCCCTTGTGGCAACTCGTGAGGGGAAGGCTAGAGAAGGCCTGGTCCCTTGTGGACTCCTCAACGGGGATGTATGATCCTTTGTGGTTCCGAACCTGATAAAATCATTTGTCTCTTGTTGTTCTTTCGTTCTCTCGAGTTTTGATTCTAGTGTTTTTCCGCGTGCTATCTCTCCCTCAGCTTTCTTTCTACTCCATACTTCGTGTAGAACTGCTAGGGATCGATATCTCTCACTAGATCGCTTAAAAATTGGATTTTTGATCTGATCGTGTAGATTATCTCGGACTTATCCGACCCGGGTCAGACTTGTCCAACTTAGGTCAGACAAGTCCGACTAGAAGTCAGACAAGTCCGACTTCTCTATTTTCATAACTCTGAATTAGGTTTAAATTATCGATTATCGCCTATTCACCCCCCTCTAGGCCGCCTTTCAGCTTTGATCACCTAATGCGTGTTAGTGCTCTTGATCACATACGTGGGCTGCCTAAGCTTAAAGAGGACAAAGGAATTGTGTGCTCTTCTTGTAGACATGCTAAGATGGTTGCAGGTTCACATACTCCTCTCACAATGATCATGACAACTGAACCGTGTCAACTTTTGCACTTTGACACCGTAGGACCTTCACGTGTTAAATCCTTCGGAGGAAAATGGTATGTTCTTGTGATTGCTGATGATTATTCTAGATACTCTTGGGTTTACTCTATGGTGTCTAAGAATGAAGTTTTTAGTCACTTTAGAACTTTATTTCTTAGATTATCAATTGATCACCCAGGATCATTAAAAGCAATTAGAAGTGATAACAGAACTGAATTTAAAAATCAATCTTTTGATCACTTTTGTGCTGAAAATGGAATAGATCATCAATTTTCTTCACCATATGTACCTCAACAAAACGGTGTTGTAGAAAGAAAGAACATAACCTTAGTTGAGATGGCTAGGACTATGCTTGATGAATATCAAACTCCTAGGAAATTTTGGGCTGATGCGTTAGCAACCGCTTGTTATGTCTCAAATCATGTTTTCTTCCGTGCTAAGCTAGGTAAAACACCATATGAGCTCCGATTTGGACATAGGCCTAGTGTTACATACTTTCGGGTCTTTGGTTGCAAATGCTTTGTTAAGAAACATGGTAATCTTGATAAATTTGAACCTAGATCCATTGATGGCATGTTTCTTGGTTATCCATCTCATACTAGAGGCTACCGTGTGCTTTTACTTGACACTAACAAAATTGTGGAGACTTGTGAAGTGTCTTTTGATAAAGCTAGCCCAGGTACTAGCTCAAACATTGCAGGTCCAGATCCATATCCGCAGGGGGGGAGCATTTTCGTTGAAGATGAGGAAGAATTGGAGCTGCTGCCCAAAAATTCAGAAGCTAAAGACTTTGGTTCAGCTCCGGATGTTAATTCTCAACCAGCACCGACAACCATCAATGCTGATTCAAATCATCCTCAAGTCACAAGCTCATCGATTTGTTATGAACATGAAGAAGAAGAAGCTTGTGAGACATCTGTTCCCCTACGGTTTTACAAAGTTCACCCCCACAACAGATGATTGGAAGCTTACACGACCGAGTCACACGGTCCAGGTTTTGCGATTCAAACTCTTATGCTCATTCTGCTTTTGTTGCTTCTTTTGAACCCAAAGATATATCACACGCACTCACTAATGAATCTTGGATTATTGCCATGCAAGAAGAGTTAGAAAATTTTGAAAGAAATAATGTTTGGAAACTTGTACCTCCACCTCAAGGTCACACTTTAATTGGAACTAAATGGGTGTTTAAAAATAAACAAAGTGAGGATGGGGTTGTGGTTAGGAATAAGGCTAGGTTGGTTGCTCAAGGTTTCACTCAAGTTGAAGGTCTAGATTTTGATGAAACATTTGCTCTTGTTGCTAGATTAGAAGCCATAAGAATTTTGCTAGCTTTTGCTACATCAAATTGTTTTAAGCTATATCAAATGGATGTTAAAAGTGCTTTTCTTAATGGCTACATAGATGAGGAGGTTTATGTGAAACAACCACCGGGTTTTGAAAATCCAGATTTTCCTAATCATGTTTACAAACTGTCCAAAGCCTTGTACGGTCTCAAACAAGCCCCTAGAGCATGGTATGATAGGTTAAAAACATTCTTACTTGAAAAAGGGTTTACCATGGGCAAGGTTGATAAAACTCTTTTTGTGCTTAAGCATGGCAATGACTCATTATTCGTTCAAGTGTATGTGGATGATATTATCTTTGGTTGTGCTTCTCATGATCTTGTGTCCAACTTTTCAGCAATAATGAGTTCCGAATTTGAAATGAGTATGATGGGTGAACTCACTTACTTTTTGGGGCTGCAAAACAAGAAAACAAAGGAGGGTACCTTTGTGCATCAAACGAAGTATACAAAAGATCTCCTAAGGCGCTTCAACATGAACAAAAGCAAGCCTCTTCGGACACCAATGGGAACAACAACAACACTTGGACTTGATGAAGATGGTGAACCCGTGGATCAAAAAGAATATAGAAGCATGATCGGATCACTTTTGTACCTCACGACATCAAGATCAGACATACAATTCAGCGTATGTCTTTGTGCACGGTTTCAAGCCTCCCCACGTGCTTCACATCGTCAAGCTGTCAAAAGGATTCTCAGGATTGATAGGAAAAGTACTTCCGGTGCTTGTCATTTTCTTGGTAATTCTCTTGTTGCTTAGTCCTCTAGAAAACAAAATTCAGTTGCACAATCCACAGCAGAATCTGAATATGTAGCTGCTGCTAGTGCTTGTTCACAAATTCTTTGGATTGTTCAAACACTTAAGGACTATGGGGTTGATCTAGATAGTGTTCCACTGTTCTGTGATAACACTAGTTCCATTTGCATTGCTAAAAACCCCGTGCAACATTCTAGAACTAAGCACATTGACATTAGGTATCACTTTCTCCGACATAATGTTGAAAAAGGAAACATTGTGCTTCACCATGTAGATACCGAACAACAATTGGCTGAAATTTTTACAAAACCTTTGGATTTCACTCGTTTTTGTTACATTCGTAGTGAATAGGGGTTATGCATCCCCATGGCTTAAATTGAGGGGGAGTTTTGAAACTTGGGAAGTCTATGTGTAAATCTGAAATTAAAATAATATGAGCATTGTATTTCATACATATATGACTTTGTGATTCCTTTTACATGCTGAAAGTTCTTACTACATTACTCGTGTTATACATTTTGTAGTTTTTGCCATGTCTAGTAATTGGAATAATTACTTACACTAAAACTGGTCATGGTCGAACTTTCTTGCTGTTTTGAACTTGTTACATGTTCTCAAGTGCTTTTAATCATTAAGAATTAATCAAGTAATCAACTCACATGTTGAGTTTTTATGAACAAATATAAATTGAGAAAAGATTAAGAGAATATGCATGCATCACACTTCTTTTTTTGAGATGGCTTATCATTGCACTTAGATATGAATTTGGAAGAAGTTGTGTATGACTAAAACCATGGCCTTAAGCTTCTGATTGTCAAATGACATAGGCTTGGCTTGGTTGGTTAGAATAAGGCAGATGTGCATATAATCTCTTGCAAATATCAGATGATCTAAATTTATGCTTTGAAAAATAATAAAATGCAGGAACTAGTGTCATGCTTTTAGGTTTTGAAATAGTTAAGTTTGTGAGATCATGACTTGCTTAAATTGAAAATTACATTTGATCTTTAGCATGACTTACACTACTTTATGTATTTCATTGATGTGATAATGTAAGGTACTTGATAGTATGACTTGGATGAGCTTTGTTTATATGTATATGTTATAATATGCTCATAACAACTAAAGTTGGAGAGATAATTTGTTTATATGCTCATGACTTGTTGAATACATTGTCAAAGGGGGAGAGATAAGCATGAAGAGAAAGAGAATATGTGCATAAGGAGAGATAATAAAGGGGGATAGATAATATGGGATAATTTTTGGATTTTCTTCTCATTTTACTTTTGATTTACAAAGGGGGAGAAATTGCCTTCAAAACTTTTATATGAATAAGCCAATGTTCAGATTTTAAATAGTGTTGCCAATGCATTCATCAAGGGGGAGATTGTAAGACCTATGTGTGCTGAATACATTGGCTTGTAGTGAATACACTTTCTTTGACGATAAAAGTTTTAAATATCACCAAAACACCTTTTTATCAAGGTCCGACTCTAGCACCGAGCTACAGCAAGGTCTGACGGTAGGTTCGGCTTGTTTTGGGTAGCTCCGGCTATGCTAGATGCTAGGTCCGACTTGTTGGTAAGGTCCGACTAGTTTTTGTTAGCTCCGGCTCAAGGTTCGGGTTGCTCTGGCAAGGTCCGGAACTTGACCACAATGCTTCTGTTTTTCTTTTGCAATGTTTTGTACTTGCTTTACATCTCTAAAAAGATTGCTTAGTATTCATTTGCTAAGTCTTTGGTGCGTTTTTGATTGACATGAATGATATCGTGTTACTGTGGTTTTGCGACATGCTTATGTGAGGTTCTCACGTAAGGTGTTGTGTTCGAAACTAACTTGAGTCAAGTCGAGGACTTGGGATCATATGGATTGGTTGTTTATTCATGTGCAGGTGTTGCTTGAGTTCAAGACATGGCTGGTGATGGGATCCATTGGACTAGTCTCAGGGAGGAGATGAGGTTCCAACAACCAAATTTAGGAGGAATTGTGGTTGAGCTGATAAGGAGGTTGCGCAACATGATTGAATCAAGAATAATGCATGTGAAGGTATCGTGGACGTCATTGGGAGATGTTTGCACGTGTGCAAGGAGTGTATGGACGTGGATACATGGTTCCGAGACGTGATGAAGAGATGTGGACGTAAAGAGTTGGTCGGAAAGGTCCAACCGACTAGGTTATGGACTCAGGCTGCGGCTGAGTCGGGTTTGACTCAAATATGGAAAGATTTGAGCTGGTTATGATAGGATTTCGTGTGGGTCACGAATTTGAGTTGTTTAGGAATGTGGGATACATTCCTAGGGTGTTTGGAAGTCTTAATATTGCTTCTATCTGCGTATAGAAGAATCCTAAGCAGTTATGGAAAGTTACGATTCATGAACAGAGTAGGATTAGGTTCCTGATTTGAGTTGAGTTGGCTTTCGAGCCTTGTTCGTCCGACTTGTTCCAGACAAGTTTTACTCGTCGAGTTTCTGGACAGCACTACCTTTCATCGGTGGTTTTATCATAACTTGAGTATTACAGATCCAATTGACGTGATTCTTTTTGGGTTATCTCCAAAACTTGATTATCTATCATCTTTCAAAATTTCACGGTCATTGGATTTATGGTCTATGATCTACACGAGTTTCTTTGTAGCGTTCCAGAACTGTTTTTTTTCTCGGGTAAGGCAGATTGACCTTTGTTTGATCTTTCGATCATAACTTGAGTTTTTCTCAACGGATTTGAGTGATTCTTGTTGTGTTGTCTTTGTGACTTGATTCTCTCTGATATCTATCTTTTTTTGTCATGGTGAAACATGTTTAGATTAGTCTCACACACGATTTCTTTAACAGATCATTTTTCTGCCGAAGGGTTTGGGGTTTAATTGCTTCCGCTGCGTAAGATTTTTAAATCTACCATTCACCCCCCCTTTGGTATATTTTCACGTGCTCTTCGATCCTACAAGGCCCCTTGGGAGGTGTCGGAGCTGGGTGTTCTGGCGTTTGTCCTGCATATAGGAAGAGGGGGGGGGGGGGCTAGCCTTGTTCGTCGGTTATACCTGTTTCTCTCCCTAGCTCTGCCATGTCTTACAGTCCTAGCCTGACGTATGGAGCTTGGGTTTTCGATGCATTGGTGCTCCTGTCGTCTCTAGGGTGTGGGCTCTCTGGTTCCAGTACTCAGCTGTAGCGCTGGGAGGCAGAGTGTGTTTGCTTAGGGTGCGGGACCAAGCTAAGCAACTTGCACCCCCTAGACCTCCTGCTCGGTACAGACCTTTTCTGGGGGAACCTTTTGGCACCACAGGTTCCTAATGATGAGAGCAGCCAGGTGGACCTTTCACACACTGCAGGTACCTCAGGTCGGCCCGCCTGTAGCTGGATTGCATGATTTTAGCTTAGGATGAGTTACAGAGTATGTGATGGTGAATATGAAGGTAACACATGGTAAGCGAGGTTATCATGGCATGATCATAAAACTAATGCGTAATTAAATGAACAAAGTTTTTTAAGAAGCCTTTAAGTAAAATAGTGAATTTCTGATAGGATTTTGTAGGAGGAGACATGCTTTTACAAAAGAGGGATACGGCTTGCCTCCGGGTGACGAGGGAGGCATGGTGCACAGGCCTAGGGTTTGGAACCAAGCTAAGCTGACTGCACACTCTGGTCCTGACCCTCCCGACGCTCTGTTGTCCTTAGTGCTGCTCCTAAGTCCTACTACTATTTTACACTGTTCTACTAAGCCTAGTATTTACAACAGGGGCGCCCAAAGTTCCATGGGTAGCTGCGATGGTTGGTGGGCAACCTTGCTGTCAACAACTACTCAGAGGGGTGGTGAGCGAGTTATCCCTATTTCCCGCCATGATCGCTCGTCTTGCGAGTGGTCCTAGCAGTGCCGACGTTGGGCTTGGTAGCTTTGACGGAGGTGTCGGTGCTGCCGGGGGGCTGCAGCTAAGGCGCAGCGGGTGCTTTGCACTGACGCGTACTTGGCGGAGGTTGACTTGATCCAGCGCCGTTTGGGACAGGTGCTGGGTCTACTGTGAGTGCTTGGATCTACTCCAAGGCTAACACTGCAGTGGTGCGATCTCCGCGGATCCTGAGGACGCCGTAGGGGGTTGGCATCTTCAGGACGAGGTAGCCGTAGTGGGCTACAACCATGAATTGGTAGAGAGCAGGCCTACCAATGATGGCATTGAAGGGGAGGCTGACATCGGCGGTGTCGAAGAGGATGCTCTCCGTCCTGTAGTTGTCTGGTGTCCCGAATGTCACTCGTAGGTGGATGTTGCCGTATGGGATGATGCTCCCAGGTCCCACCCCCGAAAATGGGCTCAAGGGGGCAAGCTTGGACACTGGGATCTGCAGCTGCTCGAATGCAGCCCGGCTGAGGAGGTTGAGGCTGGCACCGCCATCTATCAAGACGTAGTGGAGCTTGACATTGTCTATGGTGGGGGCGACTAGGAGAGGTAGTACCCCTGCCCCAGCCATGTTCTTGGGGCAGTCAAAGGCGTCGAAGCTGATCGACGTCTCTTTCCAGTGGTGGTGCTGCGCCGGAGTGGGTACGGGGGCTATCAAAGCCACCGCACGACGAAGGGTCTTGACCACGTTCCGGGACGTGGGATCCCCTCTGAAGATGACGTAGAGGGTCTTGCGATGCTCATTGTCGCTGCTCGCGTCGGAGTCCTCATCTTGGTGGATCACTTTGACGACCCGCTCTTGCTTCTGGTACTCCAGCTCTTCGTCATTATCGACCTTGGGTTCGACCTTCTGCTTGCCCTCCCGCTGGCGGGCGGGGGCTCCGTCCAGGTGTTGCTGAGCACGCTCTTGATAGCGTTCGACACACCTTTTTATCTCCCGATGCTCACTCGCGATGTGTTCACGAGTCTTGTGCACCGGGCAGGGCCTGATGTCTTTGTCAGCAGCTAGTGGCTGACGAGGACACTTCTCCGGGCGTGGCGGCTTGCCTCATCCGGTTGCGGCTGCTGCCGCGACAGGGGATCCGTGCAGCGGCTTATTCTGGCCGCCACCCCGGTCTTGTTCTTCTTTTTGCCGCTACAAGGGGTAGGGGCTCTTTCTCTGGTCTGGCCAGCCCCGCCCGCTCCGAGGGCAGACTGAGCGTGCCAGTCGCTGCCTTCTACTGCTCTGGCACACCGATCGGCGATGGAGAAGAGCTTGGAGATGTCTTGCATGTTGTGCATGGCTAGCTTCTCGAGCATCTTGCAGTCTCGCACTCCCTGGTGAAATGCCACTACGACAGAGGCATTTGTAATGTTAGGAATGGAGTTACGTACCTGGGAGAAACGCTGTATGAATGACCGCAGCGTCTCCTTGGGTTGTTGACGCATGGTGTGGAGGTCGAGCTCGGTGCCGGGGCGCGTGTAGGAGCTGCCGAAGTTCGCTGTGAACTGCCGTCACAACTAATCCCAAGAGGTTATAGACCCCTCGAGAAGGTTCATCAGCCATGAGCGGGCTGACCCAGTGAGGGCGACTGGGAAGTAGTTCACCAGGGTGGTCTCATCCGCTCCCATAGCAAGGAGCATCGCGGTGTAGATCTGCAGGAACTCCGCCGAATTGATTCTTTCGTCAAACCTCTCCGGGATATGTGGCCGAAACTTGCGCATCCACATCACGGAGCGGAGGTGCGGGGCCAACGCCACACAACCTCTGATGGGCTTCGTCGGAGAGACATATGGGATAGCATACCCTGCAGGGGTCTGCTGCCCGACATGAGGCACTTGTTGGACCCGCTGCTGTGGCACTGGTTGTGCCATGCGCTGTTGCAATGGTACTGGCTGTGCCAAGTACTGTTGCTGTAGACCCTGTTGCACCAAGTACTACAGGGGGCTGTCGAACCGACGTGTTCTTGATCAGGTGGCGGAGGGTGTGACACCCGGTTCCGAAAATGAACCAAGTGAACGCATATGTGTGCCCAGGACGTTCAACACACATACACGAGTGCATTCATAATAGAGTATACAGAAAATTACCACAGAACAAGATTAATTAACCAAATTTTATTGCACAAACCATATCATCCCCGAATACAAGTTCTAATGAATATTAATGACAAGTTCAACTAATGCAGCAGAAATAAACTTAAATAAGCAAACTAAACAGCTAGGCAGCATAAGCGATAGGGTATAGCGCAGCTCCAATCAACACCACAGGCAAAGCTGACAGTAGACACGGCCTAGAACTCCGCATTATCGCCATTAAACTCCCAATCCTGACCTACAACTGTTGGGGGGAAATTGCAAGAGTGATTACATGTTGTACTCAGCAAGTGTGGAAGGTATGACATGTGGGTGATTCAAATGACGAATACAATAATGGTTGAGTGTTGAAAAGTACATTAAAACATTTGGAAAGCAATATATTACATGTATATGAAATAAACCCATCATAAACCATAATTAATAACGTAGCACCAATCCATATTCCATATCCATCACCATCATACCATTAACCATATTCAATGTCATTGTCTAATCCATATCCAACCATAACCAGTACCAACCCATAACCATCCCAAATACCATCCCAATATTGAGTTCCCTCTAATCATGTTAGGGTCCAGGTTGCTCATAACCGGGAGCACGACTATCATGATAGTTTTAGACACACTCTGCAGAGGTTGTACCGCTTTACCCACGTGTTTGTGATTTCATCACCTTTCGATGACTATAGAATCTTAATTATGCCGTCTCACACTTCCTTAGGTGTGTGGCCAAGAGATCACAAAATGGCCTTTACAAAGGGATTACTAGCCTATTTAGACCCCACTGAGGTTTCACTGGTGGAAATGTCTCCAACTGAGCACATCTTCAACCAAGGGTCCCCTGTTGAGCCATTCGCATCCCAGGGCATACTTTATGGTCCAAATATAACTGGCAAAGCCCTAATTAATCAGCTATGCCGCACCCATACTTGGCCTCGTGGTGGCACTGTAAATCCTGGATGGTCGCTCCACGAACCGGTCCTTAGATCTAAAGCAAGTAAACCACCATACATCCAACCCATCCACATACCAGGCTTGCTTAGATCACCCATTACCATATCAAATTTATTCAGTTCATGTCAACCACAATCTCATTAATGCATAATTAAATCAAGTAGTGTAGTTGTTCTTCCATCCCAATTAAGTAAGCGAAGCAAAAAGGTAAAAATCCTATCCCGACTCTCTACCATATATTCCAGGTGACAAGGGTGGTTAAACAAAGCTAGTAAACTTCCTAACATATGATTCCCATCAAATTGACACAAGCATGCAGTTTTGCAAACAAAGCATTTATTTTGAAAACAGGATCAATATGCTTCAAGGACACTTGCCTTGCCCTTGCGGTAGATTAGGGTCAAAGCCTTCAAACTCTTGGCGCTGTAGATCCTTCGCGGCACTCTCTAGCGCAAATCCGTCTAATCCGCACAATAAACATACAAACAAGAAACACAATCAAAGAGTGCACAAATATTACTCAATATGACATGACATGCATGATTTATGCAAATGCAAGGTAGAACTTGTTAATAGATTGCTTTCAATGATCACTAACTAGTTCTAATAGATTTTAACAAGTTTATATAGGTTTGGATTTGATTAGATCTACTTTTAGAATCAATTCAACAAAATTTAGTCAGCAAAATCGGACTAGTCTGCAGAAGGCCGGACTAGTTTGCACTTCGCAGAACTAGCGAACTAGGGTTTTCTAGATCGACGTGAATTTGGAGATTAGGAGTAAAATTCATGTAAGGAAAAGAGAATATAAGGTATACCAGGTGTTTAGAACTCCAAAGAATCAAAGATCTTGGAGGTAGCACTTGGATCTTGATGATCTAGGGTTGGTGATGAACTTGGAGATGAAATGGTGATGAGGAACAAAACTTGATGGAGATCTTGATCCTCTTTCGTTTCCTCCTCTTCTTCTTCTTGCTTGGGATCTCCTCCTCCCTCCTTGATGGTGGCTCTCCATGAAATAGAGTTTGGGTGGGGTGGAAAAGTGGCAAATAGATGTCAAGCCAAGGGGTGGGGTTGTTTATATAGAGGTGGAGGCTAGGGTTAGATAGATTTTGAGTTTGAGATGAGTAGAGGCTGGTTTAGAGTCCCATATGGGCTCTAAAGGAGTTAGGCACGACGTCTCTAGGCCCACTTAATGTGGAACCCAAGAAATAAGTCGTAAAACAAAAGATCAATTCGGAGTCGCAAAATATCGGACAAGTCCGAAAAGGACCGGACTAGTCCGAAGTTAGTCAGAAAGGAATCGGACAAGTCTGGCGAAAAATCGGACAAGTCCGACTTTAGTCAGAGAAGAAATCGGACAAGTCCACTGTGTAACACCCTAATTTTCAAGTTTTGGCAAATTAAAACTTAAATAGGAGTTTAGAGTTAATAATAGGGAGAAATTGTTTTTATAAATAAAAATATAAAATGTATGCATCTCATATTGCATTTTGCATTCATCCTCATGTATTGAAAATTTATTACCAAAATAAATAAGCTAAAACAAATTTATTTACCAGAGTAAGTGCATTAAAAGAAATTAAATTATCATAACAAATATGAAAGAAAAGAAATAAAAGAAAACAGAAAAGATAATATGGAAGAAGAAACAATAGTTAACAAGAATAACAAAATAAACTAAATCGTCTATGCACATGCATTCACATTTAGGCATATACTAAGTTACTAGCTATATTAAAATCAAATTAGAAAGTTTATACAATAGAAAAGTAATTAGAAAAGAAAATTTATTATAGAAAAAATGAATAATAATGAATGATAGAGATATATATAACAATAATGAAACATATATATATATATATATGTAAATAACAAATAATATGGAAATAACCGATATTAAATTAAGTATAAAAAATATATATTTGTGAAACCTAAAGAAACAAATACTAAAAATATATATAAATAAATAATATATATAATAATAAATTATAAAAAATATATAAATAATAAAATATATAATAATAATAATGAAAAAATACTGAAAAAAAAAGAAGAAAGTATAAATAAAAAAAGAGAAAAAAGTCAACAACCCGGCCGGCTAGGCCGCCCGAGCCGGCCCGCTCCCCGCGCGCGCCTGTCGCGCCTGACCCCGCGCTCCGGCCCCGCCCGTCGGGTCAACGCGCCCCAGCGCGCGCCCGCCCCGCACTCCCGTGTCCCGGTCGAGCCAGCCGCACGCGCGCCGACTGATGCCGCTCGCCCGAGCCCGTGGCCGAGTCGGCCAAGAGGCAGCGCACCTCGCGGCTATAAAAGGGACCGTAGGGGTTCGTTTTTCCTTCGAATCCAGAAGTGTTGCCGCCAGAGGAACCCTAGCCGCTGGTAGAAGAGAAAAAAGGGGACCAGAGGTTGCCACCGCCAGGGGAAGAAAAGGAAGAAAAAAAGAGGGGAAGAAGAGGAAGAAAAAGAGGAGGGTGCCGTCGCCCGCCAGAGATCGTCGCCGTCGTCGTGCTGCTGGAGGATCGTTGCGCCATCCACTTCGTCTACGCGTCGCCATCGTTCCGCGATCTTCGAAGCTGTCGTGTCTACGGTAGGATTCATTTTTCAGATGCGAATTTTAGCGACGTATTAAATCTAATAGACATAATTTAATCATAGTTGCACCATAAATTTATTTTCAGCAACATTAATTCTCGCAAAACCCCCCGTAAACTCACATAAACACGTATGAACTAGTTGCATCTAATCAATAAACAACCATAGTTAATTAATAATTGAACTTTGCATGCATGCATATCATCGCATGTTGATTAGTATGTGTGCATCATGTTGATTTGTATGTATTTTCTTGTATGTGTGATCATGAGTAGAGGGAAGTGCTCAAGAGGTCGTGTACGAGGATTTCCAGAATCAAGACTTCAAAGCGCTTGAGCAACCCTATCCATTGGAGCAAGGCAAGTGTTCTTGAAGCATATTGATCCTATTTTTGAAATAAATGTTTTGTTTGCAAACTGCTTGCTTGTGTCAATTTGATGGGAATCCTATGGTAGGAAGTTTACTAGCGTTGTTTGACCACCCTTGTCGCCTGGAATTTATGGTAGAGAGTCGGGAACGACTTTTACCATTTTGCTTCGCTTAATTAATTAGGATGGGAAAACAACACTACACATTTAATTATGCATTAATGATATTCTGGTTAATGTGAACTGATCAATACGGTATGGTAATAGGTGATCTAAGCAAGCCTGGTATGTGGATGGGTTGGATGTCATGGTGGTTTGCTTGCTTTAGATCTAAGGACCGGTTCATGCGAGAATAAGCCAGGACTACAGTGCCACCACGAGGCCAAGTATGATGCGGCGTAGCTGATTAATTAGGGCTTTGCCAGTGCTATTTGGACCATTAAGGATGCTCGGGGAAGGGGTAGTCGGATTGGGTTTCTTGATGATTGGTGGGACTACCCTGGGATCCGAATGGCTCAAGAGGGGGCCCTTGGTTGAAGATGTGCTCAGTTGGAGGCATCACCACCGGTGAAACCTCAGTGGGGTCTAAATAGGCTAGTAATCCCTTTGTAAAGGCTATTTTGTGATCTCTTGGCCACACACCAACGAAAGTGTGTAATGTGACCGACGGGTCATGGGCATAAGGGAGGTTCTTAGTCACCGAAAGGTGATGAAATCACGAACACATGGGTAAAGTGGTACAAACTCTGCAGAGTCTAATAAAACTATCATGATAGTCGTGCTCCCGGTTATGAGCACCTAGACAACTTCCATGATTAGAGGGTACTTGGGTTTCGGGATGGTTTTGGTTTGGTAATAGTTATGGTTGGTAATATGATTATGGTTGGTTATGGATTAAACTATGACATTGAATATGGTTAATGGTATGATGGTGATGGATATGGAATATGAATTGGTGCTATGTTATTAATTATGGTTTATGATGGGAATACTTCACATACGTATAATACATTGCTTTTCATATGTTTTACTGTACTTTTCAGCACTTAGCCTTTATTACATTTCATCATTTGAATCAGCTACATGTCATACTTTCCACACTTGCTGAGTACGACATGTACTCACCCTTGCAATCTCCCCCAACAGTTGCAGGTCAGGATTGGGAGTTTAATGTTGATAATGCAGAGTTCTAGGCCGTGTCTACCATCAGCTTTGCCTGTGGTGTTGCATGGAGCTGCGCTATCCCTTATGCTTAGTTTGCTTAGTTGCTTAATTAGTTTATTTCCACTGCATTAGTTGAACTTATCATTAATATTCATTAGAGCTTGTATTCGAGAATATAATGAATTGTGTAATAGAATTTGGTTAATTAATCTTGTTTTGTGGTAATTTTCCGTATATCCTTTTGTAAATGCACTCGTGTATGTGTGTTGAACGTCATGGGCACACATACGCGTTCAGTTGGTTCATTTTTAGAACCGGGTGTCACACGCTAGAACACCGGACTAGTACGGGCAAGTCCAGAGACTTAGCAAATTTTTAAGGATTCATGGAAAATCAGACTAGTCCGCACAAAATCAGATAAGTCCGAAAGTGTACACAGGAAAAATCGGACTAGTCCGCACTTTTCAGCATTTCAAGTGCGGTTTTGTTCCAAATCAATTTTAAACTCATTCCTCTTGATGTGGATTAATGTTAAACATGTATATGAATGTAAGTAGGACATGATGCATGAAAATGAGGGTGTTACAGAGGGTTACCTGTGGTGCACCTTGGATGGAAGATGCCTCGTGAATAGGACATTGAGTGCCATATTCGGCATCGAGGTTGCGCCGCCTCTCTCGTTGCCGCTCGATGATGACGTGGCCGTCCATGTGAGCGTGACGATGGTCAAGCTCGGCCCTGAGGTCCTCCGTGGGGAGCTGACCAGCGCTCGTAGGCTTGGAGGAGCGGGAGTTGGCGGTGTGATGGTCGATGGACGGTGTGCGCGACAGCGACACGAGGTGCGTTCCCCTGTTGGGGGAGTTGTTGGTTGTGACGACGAGGTGGTCGATGTCTTGGACCCACTGCTGAGCCGCCCCCTGAGAGGCATTCAGTGACGGTGGGTGGTGGAGGAGAGATATTGGCTGCCGCCAAAGCGTTCTTCGGGCTTGCTGTTGGGGGAGCCAACTTAGTCGGGGCGTGTCCCGGCGTGCTACCTTGGCCACTCGTACCTGCACAGGGGTGAGACGGACCAGAGAGTGCCGCTCGAGTGACGGATCTAGTTACTGGGCGACGGCCTCGGAAACCACCTTCCACGGGCCTGATGAACACCATGATGGTGAAAGCGCTACCACTTTTTTTAGGGAAAAAGCCCCTACCTGGCGCACCAAATATCAAAGGGTCAATGCGACACTTCCCCCTGATCTACTAAGGATCAACCCATGGAGGTTATTGTTCAGCGGGGCTTAGAACTCAATCTAGTGTTCTAGCGAAAGAGTATGAGACAGTTGTTTTTACGTGGTTCGGGCCGCAAGGAGCGTAACATCCTACTCCACGGTGGATTGTATTGCTTGGTGAGTGTGTATGCGTATGTGTGTGTATCGGGGATTCTGAGTCTGGCCTTTGTATCAGTGGCGTCCGAGCCTTTTATAGTCAAGGTTGGATGCCTTACAAGTGGGGTCCCGGGGCCTGACAGGTGGTCTCGGGGCGATCTTATCCTAAAGATCTAAGGCTTCTTCTGTAAGCTTGCTCTGACCATGGACTTGAGGACTCACCATCTTGCTGCCCGGGTCGTCAGTATCCCACGCGCCGTTGCTGACATTGGTAGGGAATGTCCCATCCAATTGTCTCTAGTGCCGTAAGCTACCCACTTGGCAGAGCTGGATAGGCTTGCAACGCCTTCATTGTGATGCGATTAGTCGTAGCGGTACCTGACATTAGGCGTGCGCCGCGCCATGCATCTGGGGAAGCCTTGTATCTTCAAGTCTTGACGGAGACAAGGCATACCACCCTCTTAACTTCCTCACTATCTGCTCAGGGCAAGTGGACTGACTATGCGACCGCTGGGGAGCTCTCCACCATGGTGGAGGCCACGCCCGTCTTGCGGGCCATGTGGCAGCTCGAGAGCTCACCTCCGAGGGGGAGGCCAGATCTCGCCCTGTCTTGGGTGCTTGCCTCCGTGGGGGAGGTCGGGTCTTGACTTCGTGTGCATGTGGTATCTTGGGAGCTCACCTCCACGGAGGAGGTCGGGTCCCGTCCAGCTGGACACGTGGCTGCCAGGGAGCTTGTCGTCGAGGTGGAGTTGAGTGCCTCCTTCAGGATGTCTTGTGGGCACCCTGGACCTCCCATCTGAGGCTGGCGGGTCCGGGTCTCTTGGACACGTGGTGCCTTCGGACCCTGTCTCTGCTGGGAGGTGAGGTACCTAGGCGGTTCTAACGTGTGCACGAGGGTACTGGTATGCTGGGTACCGACATACACCATGTCACCATTACGCTTCTTCTTGAATGGGAGCTTGCCGGCGTGGATCAAGTGGTTGAAGGAGTCACTAGACCACCCCATATAGGTCCGAACATTCATGAGATCTTCCTTGCTCTTGAGGCGGCTCTTGGGAAGACCCAACTCCATCGCGGTAAAGTGGAGCAAAGGAAGGAATATCTAGGCGAAGTTTGGGAGGCTTTGAGCGCAAGTTTGATCGAAAGCGTAAAGAGTCCTCAAACTGTGCATACTTTCCTTCTTAAGTAAGCCTCCACAACGCTTGGATGGAAACCACAACGAGAGTGGGGTCACATTTCAAAAATCTACCCCGACCATGACAAATGGGCCCGGGGCCACCCCGACGAAGAGGTCGAGGTTATTACCCCAGGCGAACTGTTGTCATGATGGGTGGCGGGAAACCCAAAGGTGGCACCCTGATAAGGCGCTCGGAATCGATACGGTTTTTGTATTGGGAACTGGCGACCTTCAATTGCGTGATATCCACACTCAAAGATCTCATCTGCCGCATTCATAACAAGCCACGTGGCGATGGTTGAATCCCGTACCATCACCCCAATGACACATCAGAAGACTTTTGAAGTCAAAGCGTGGGAATCGAGGATGGCCCCACCTCCGATAGAATAACTTAACCCAAAGGATTTCTCCCAGAGGTGGGCCCGGGGGCCACTGTCGGTACCCTGCATACCGGGTACCCCATGGTACCGCAAGAAGTTCAAGAGAGTTCTACTTTTCAAAGTTGAAGGTCTCCTCAAGCCCCACATGTCACACTACACTAGACCCGCACCCCTCATATGGGTAGCTCCGGGGTTGACACTTGTAATGTAAGTCCGGAACTAAACTCCCAACATAGGGAAGTTCCACAGTTAACACGTGTACAATAACCCTAGACCTAACCGCCAGCAAAGGGGAGCTCCGGTGCCACCACGTGTATAGTGGATCCGGACCTAATACCCCGCCAGGGGAAGCTCCAGAGCTGCCACATGTGGATCCTCCGGAGCTTCATCACCAACGTGTACATTGGCGGATCTCCTCCAGCACGGACATTCAAGGGACAGTTAAAGCGGCAGTTACAAGACCTGATTACATGTCATTAATGCTGTATTAATGACACACGATCAGAGCACTGTTAATAGGGGTAATGCAACCATTAAGGCACGTTATCACACTATTAACCGCGCTTAATGCTCATAGACTGTGTATTAGGCTATTAAATACGCCAGGGCCACATGTTGGGCCAGGCAAACGTTGTAACGGTCTGTCCTTGGACTATAAAAGGACTGAGACGCACGATATAGAGGGAGGCTGACTGAATCTGAGCCAGGCACTACGCATACTAGTGATACTAAATACAACAACACACAAATGGAGTACGGTATTATGCTCAGGCGGCCCGAACCACGTAAATCTCCCATGTCACCATCTTGTTCCTGATCTTTGCGTGCCTAAACCAATACAAGAACCTGTGCGGGCTACAATTTAGTAGTACCGGGGGAAGTGTCGTAAAAACATCTTTGACAAATACAATGCCTAGCAATCTAGGTTAACAAGTGATAGCAAATTTGTTGCAAGATTTCAATGAAGAACAATGTGAAGAATGATATGAACGCTAAAAGCAATTCTAATGAATAGCGGAAAGTAACAGAACAAGTGAGACACGATTTATCCCATGGTTCAGCTTCACAAAGAAGCATACATCCACGTTGAGAAGTCCACAAAAGAACCAGATCTCACTTGACCCTAATCTCACCAAGCCAACACAAAAGGTTTGCTTGGTTTCCATTAATCACGAGGGTAATCATCAATTTTTTGGGGCTTCTCATAAGTTGAGGCTCCCACAAATGATTTGCAGTAAGGAGCACACAAAGCTCAATAGCTACAAGCTACAAAACGCAACACCAAGTGCAAGAGATCAAACCGAGAGCCAAAACAAGTTGATCTTCCTTCTCTCCCCTTACCAAACCCTAATCTCATCAGGATTTGGTTCTAGAGGGCAAGTAGGTGGAGTAGAAGGCTTAGAATAGTTCAAGGAAGCTTGTGGCGGCGCTAAGGTTCAAAGGTATTCAAATGGGAGCCGGGGGGTCCCCTTTTTATAGGGTCCTGAAATCTAGCCGTTGCTGGCATTGAATGTCCGGACTAGTCCGACCAGGAATACCGGACTAGTCCACCTATTGGGTCCACACTACGTCACGCTCCACAGAGAGCAACATACCCTCTAATGTTTGGATTCAATCCGACCGACAACGGACAAATCCGAACTCAAACAGAATATCCTGGTTCGCTCAAAAACGGACATGTCTGGAAACATCAGACTAGTTCGGCCACAGGGGCAAACAAGTCCGACCAACATGACTCGGTCTCTGAAACCCCTTCTCACTTAATACCACGGACTAGTCTTCCTCACAATGGACAAGTCTGAAATACAACAGAAACCTTTAGTCCGGTCAAAAAACAGACTAAACAGGGAAGTCCGGACTAGTCTGACCACAGGAGTGGACAAGTCCGGCCTCCCGGGACTTAGCTCCGAAAACTCTCACCAAGTGAAGAACGGACTAGTCCGTTCACAAACAGACAAGTACGAACTCATACATAAACTCTTAGTCTGGCCAAAAACGGACTACTCTAGACAATCTGGACTAGTCCGACCCTGAGGCTCGAACAAGTTTGGTATCATGAAAAAACTCTCAACAAGGCTTCTCACTTAGATTTTCTCTGAACTATGACCTTGAGCCCTCTTCTATGATCTCAGTGCACTTGATATACACACCCTCATACACAGAAGGCTTGTCTAAACTTGACACACAAGAAACTCTAGTTTCCATGCTTGAGTCTTAGACGCACATTTCAATCTTTTTCTTTTTGAGGGATTTTATTTTATTTCAATCATCACACATGTGCTTAAGATCAACTGAGCTCATTAGTCTCTTAATTGTCGTCATCAATCATCCAAAATCCACAGAGATCCCTAGATGCACTTTCAGAGAGATCTTTTGAATCGGTATTATTGGTTGTTGGGCCGGAAGTTTCACTCAATCCCGTCAGTTCCCTCACTTTTAAGGGGCATTTGGACTCACGGTCCTAATGGTTCTGACACACACACGGTAGCAACTTCCGCTCACACGTGTAGAGGCTACTGCCACCCACATGTATTACATAGGCACACGGAGTTGTCTAAGACTGATAAGGAGTTTAGGTTATAGTGTGTTAAGACAGTGATAACAATATAGTTGAAAATGAACGGGGAAATGGGGCAAATTGTTTCATTTTCATATAGAATTTTCGTTAACGTAATCATTAGAGACGGTTACGGTATCAAAAATTTTGAAAATATCGAAAGCAAATTTATCTGAACAAAAATATGCCGATATAAGAACATTTTTGATTTTTTTTCAAAAAAGTACCCTAAAGCATTATCATCGTTATTTAACATGATATAAGCAAATTACAATAATACTTTCGTATTAGAAACCACAATAACTTAAAGGCACGCAATGCAAATCAAATCTGAACTAAAAATTGACATAAAAATATTATTATCCAAACAAACACTTTACTAGATCAGTTCCACTTGTCACTAACTCAAGGAGCTTTTGGGAGCTTAATTAGTTGGGCCAATTATTGGATAATACCCACCTCTTGGATAGTGATACATGGACATATGTTTGAGGACCTTGTTTCTCCTCAAAGAAATGTTATGCATGACCATATAAGATTTTTTTCAGCCACCAAACCCGTGGAACTTATCTGAGAATCCAAATGCAGTAACAAACTTAAAATCTTTGGTTAGATTTATTTACGGATAGACTCAACACGATAAACATATTGAGATGGAAGAAGAAAAAAGATATTGAATAATGATTATAACTGTGTGCTTTTGTCTAAAATATATTAAAAAAACTGCTATGCACTTTTTTTAAGTGCATCTTCAGCGCAGATTGTTAGAAATGGATTGGGTTCAATGGAACATGAGTTTTTTGAAACGATAAAAAAACAGATGCAAGGGAAAATTTTATCATGGAAAAATTGATCACTGTTTGTTGGTCAATTTGAAAACTGCAAAATGGAAAAGTTTTTGAAAACATCACACCACGACTAACTTCCTATTAGCAGGAATTGAAGAAGGAACTTCCTATCAGTTTTTTGACAACATCACACCAGTGTTAAACATGGGTGGATAGATTGGGTCACGTTACTTGATGCCTTTATTTAATTTTCTATTTTATTTTGTTCGAGTTATATCGGAAATACGTCAATCCGGATGGATATCCACCAAAACTTTGGTACATACAGTGCGTAGAGAATTTGATTTGGCTCATGTCTGTTGGTTTGAATGGTGCAAGATGAACACTATGGGTCATGGGGTCTCATATTTATAGAAGAGTACATACATGGAATGTTACATGTATTTCCAAAATAGATGATACCCTTCTATATATGAATATAGACTTCTATATATAACATATTATCTACCAAATATACGAGTGATGTATATGGTAGTCTATCCATCATATCAAATGTAATCCTGAGATATATGGCAACCCATCAAGGTTATTAAATATTGATAGCCTTCTATTCTTAACACCCCCCTCAATCTGGACAGTATGAAATTAAGTTCAGATTGCCACAAATTCTGCTGAATGCCGGTCCTGCCAATGGCTTGGTCATGATGTCAGCCACCTGATCTTTGATGATATGATTCAAACATCGATTTGTCGCGAAGCCACATGTTCTCGAACAAAGTGATAATCAACTTCAACATGTTTCATACGACGATGAAAAAATGGATTAGCGGTAAGATAGGTGGCACCGATGTTATCACACCACAAATTGGGAGGGCGATCTTGAGAAATCCCATGCTCACGAAGAAGAACTTGGATCCAAATGACCTTTGCGGTGGCAATAGCAACTTCCTTGTATTCGGCCTCCGTACTAGAATGAGAAATCGTCGAATGTTTTTGAGAGATATTAGATTACGCCCGGAGAAGATGATGAAGCCACCCATGTTGCATCGATCATCGGGATTTCCAGCCCAATCAACATCAGAGAAGGCGCCCAACAGAGAAGACTCAGACTTGGTGAAGCAAAGTCCAAAATCAATAGTGGCACGAAGATACCATAGAATCCGCTTCACAGCAGCCCAATGAGAGGTAGTAGGTGTGGAGAGAAACTGGCAAACCCGATTCACCGAGAAAGAAATATCAGGCCGGGTGAGTGACAAGTATTGTAGTGCACCTACGACACTTCTGTACTTTATAGCATCTTCAGCACATAGAGGATTACCATCATGAAGAGAGAGCTTATCAGCAGGCAGCATAGGTGTAGAAACTCCCTTAGAAGTATCCATGTTTGTACGCAACAAGAGATCACATATGTACTTGCCTTGCGTCAAAACCAGACCCGAAGAATTGTGATGCACCTCAATGCCAAAGAAATAATTGAGTCCACCAAGATCCTTCATAGCAAACTCATGACAAAGCTGTTGGAGCACTACAGGAATATCGATCACTTACGTCGGCCAGATCAACTTACGTCGGCTGGCTGACGTAAGTAAGTAACTTACGTCGGTCCCTGGTAGCCGACGTAAGTTAAATAAATTACGTCGGCAGACCGACGTAAGTACATGGACCGACAGTAATAAAAATTACCCACGTCGGCCTCGGCCCATAGCCGACGTAAGTTAAGCCTAACTTACGTCGGTTTGCCCTGGCCGACGTAAGTTACAGCACTTTACTTACGTCGGCCTGCCCAAGCCGACGTAAGTCCTCAGGCCCAGCCCAAGGCCCATCTCGACACTTAACTTACGTCGGCTTCCGCAGACCGACGTAATTAAGTTAACTTACGTCGGTGGCCGACGTAAGTCACCTTAATTACGTCCAAATGCCTACGTCGGCTGAAAGCCGACGTAATTAAGGGAAAACCGACGTAATTAAGTTACTTACGTCGGTTTAAGCCTTACTTACGTCGGCTTTGGCCGACGTAAGTGACCGTTATTCCTGTAGTGGAGAAGCTTGTCCGTCGACGAAGATGAGGAGCTAACAATAATAATATCGTTCACATATATAAGAATATAAATCTGAAGGTCATCTTGATTAAGGATAAACAAAGAAACATCAGCCTTCGATGCTTGAAATCCAAATTTGATCAATGTGCCGCTTAGTCGAGAGAACCGTACCCGAGGTGCCTGTTTAAGACCATACAGAGACTTGTCAAGTTTGCATAAAAATTTGAAAATAGGTTGAAAATGGTCACGACAATGGTCGCGACAATACTATTTGACTTAATTTTAGACGTTCCTTCCTGCGTCTTTTAAACTTTGCGAAAATGGTTGCGGCAATACTATTTGACTTAATTTTAGATGTCAAAACTTGTTGCACTAGGTTCAGAAATAACGGGATCTGCAACCAGTTATTTTTAAATATAAAGATCTTGGCCTTGGGAATATTTGAGTTAATACTAACCAAGCATGGAATATGATCTGAAACATTTATAGGAAAAAAGAGTATAAAAAAAGAAATTGTATACTTGCAGCAAGCATATTTTGAGGTAGAAGAATGAGCGCAACCGATACTATATTTGGTTTACCTACAACGTCAATGACACGTCTTTATTTTCTCGGGCTCGCTAGAAGATTCATCTCTCTCCGTCTCCCTCTCTCTCCCTGCACATCCTCTCCATGAGTTCCCTGCTTCACCAGCAGAAGTCTCACACTGCCGGTCGCCGTCCATATTCGCCGGTGCAGCGGCGCGCCATGCTGCCAGCCATTGATGCAAAAGAGCCTATACCGTGCAGTTGGTGGGTGTGACGTGAGCTTTCAGAAGCCATCAGCATCCGTGCACAACACACCATATGGTTGTCTTTTGAAACATAGGTATGGAATTTTGTAGGATTTCAGTCCTATAGTTAAACATTCCTCTATTGCACTCACGAACAAATGATCCCATCCTATGAAATTTCTATTAATTGCTTTTTGATGCACGTAGACAGAACATGGAGTGAATCCAACATTTTTGATAAAATGTTCTCTCTTTCTTCAAAGTCTGTATTTTTCTTGTGCTTCATTTGAACACTTCACTGGAATCATTCTGTGTTTTGAGTTAATCCAGGATCACAAGTTCCTATGTTGTATACAAATAGTTTGTTTTGAATTCTTTTTCTGCGTTTTGAATTCCTGCAAACTTACAAGCTACATGTGACGTGCAACTATACGATTACACAAGCGACGTACGGTTCCAATTCTGTATAGTTTCATTTTCTGCATTTTGAGATTCTTGTATTCCAAAAGGGGGAGTTAATGTCCATCTATATGATTTATCTGTCTCGAGAAACTGCACACATGTTCTATCTTGTACGTTTGAAACAAGATGCTGAGGAACTTGGTTCTTGCTGCCGCTGTGGCAAAGTTGATAAATAATATGAACATGGTAATTTTTTGGTGCTATAGGAATCTCATGTGCGCACTGCAAACACATCAAATGGGAGTGCAATGATAGCCGGATCACTGAACTAGTACATGCAATTTATGAAGCTCAGAAAGGAAATAAATGTCTGTCTTGCCAAAGGAAGACAAGGATATATGAGAGTTGCTGCTTCCCAAGTAACTTTTTTGGAACAAAGTTTTTGTTGTTTGATTGTTTGCTTGTTTATTGAAATCTAATTCTCCTTGTTTAACCTAATGCATTCTATTTCTTAATGTAACACACTACTACAATAAGCCTTATCGCAGGCGGCTCCAAACCTATTATCACACGCGGTATTTTAAAACCGCCTGAAACGAAGAGCCTGTGATAATCCGCAATTTCACAAGCGAAGAAGTGATACCGCCTGTGAAGAAACATTATCATAGGCGGTTTTTACTTATGCTAGCCGCCTGTGAAGATAAGTTATCACAGGCGGGTCGTGCAACATATATATCCGCCTGTGATAATTGTCTTATCACAGGCGGGTCTTGCAGCATATCTAATCGCATGTGATAATGGTGTTATCACAGGCGGATGTTGACCTACATCAAGCCGCCTGTGAAGACCTTTTACCGCAGCTGGTTTCTACCATAACAGTAACCGCTTGTGATAATTAGGTTATCACAGATGATTCTTTACCTGTATCTAGCCGCCTGTGATAATTGTTTTTCACAGGCATGCCTAGCCATTGGTTAATAACCGCCCGTGATAAGGTATAACCTATGCAGTACTACTGCTGTTATTTCAAATTTCTAGGTCAATTCAATATAATCACAGAACAAAAATCAACAATATCATCACAGAACAAAAGTCAACAATATTATCATCACAGAAGTCAATTTTACTAAAACAATATACATATGTACAAGTTACACATACAATTCATCTTATAGTTTACAAGTTTTCACTAAAAACTGTTTCTATTGGCATAGTCGCAAAGTTCTGGCACATCCGCTACTGCACCATCTTCATCAAAGAAGTCCCCTCTTTTGTGCAAAATTTCGTGACAAATGAATTGACATAGTTCACCAGCAATCCTGTCGGCTCCTCCACTAGGAATACTTCTACAAACTGGCCATTCTTCGTTCAGATTCTTCGTGTGCTGCAATATAACACATAACAAGGTTTAGAATGTGTTGGTTTTAACAATCTCAAAGTATAGATCAAAGTGAGAGTATACATGAATTTATTTGGTATTTTTGGAGTAGTTGTACTATGAGCAATTGGATTTTGAAGTTGGAATCAAAATATAAAAATAATGTTTCTGGTAATATTGAACAACAGAGAATATAAGTATTAAATTATGCTAGTTACAATGAAAATAAAACACAAAAGTAAGAAATAAGGTATCGACATTGAAGATAACTTACATCATCACGATTCACTCTATATACGCCGGCGGTCTGAAGATGCTTGCATACATAATACCTGCATAAGACACTCCCAGCAGGCTTCTTCAGACAAGCATAATACGTTTTAATGTCCAATGCATTCGTATTGGAAGGTCTCTCACCGCCAAGCTGTTCCGCGTAAAATCGCCAAGCGTTGTAATACAAGAAATGTCATATAAAACTTGTCAACACATTCTAAATGTGTGTAAATAAAAATTATTGAATAAACGTACAATTTCAAAATAGAAATGAAATCTTTGTAACGATCTGGTGGAAAATCGGCCGAGTCCAAGACTGTTGCCATTCCCTGCATTGGCTTGATGAAGATCATTATGTAGTGATCACTGCAAACATACAAACACACGTGTTAACAATTACCAATAATTGCTATTTCAATGTCATGTGTCGAACTTACTCGAAGTGGTACGGAGCCTTTACGAGGTCCTTACCGTCTTTGACAAAGTTAAACATCGCATGTCCTATGTAAGATGCAACTTCTGTCCTTTTATCCTTCTTAAGTTTTGCGATTGCTTTTTCAAAATAAATTCATGTGCTTGAACATTACTGAGTCTCAATTCGCCTTGACGTCGAATAGTGCCTTTGCAATCTTAGTAGGGTCAAGGATACCTGTCTTGCGCTCCAACTTTTCATTATCCATGTATTGCATCCTATTGAAGAAGTCCATAATTGTTATAATTTCATGAAATGCGTATGCGTGTAGTAAGAAAAGCAAATACAAAATATTAGAGGCACTTACAAGCACCAGACGAGCAGCAGGTTGATTTCGAGCTTGCCCCGATGGAAAAGGGCATGCATCTCTTAAAATAAAATGACTCGTTTATCTTCTCTAGTGCTCTAGAATGCTTCTTTTGGAATACGAAATGTGACGCAAGAAAGACCATATTTTGTGCTGGCAAGGATGTACCACTCATGCATTCTTCTGAGCTGGACGGGTTGTTTGCTAAGTTGTATGGATGTCATGAACGGCTTCCCATTGTCAAATTCAGGAGGAACATCCTCAAGCTTGTATATTGGAACTCCTGGTTTAACTAAAGTCGTTCGCTGATTATACATGACACCGTGTTCTTCTCACTCCTCGATATCTCCTAATGATGGCTCATGAGAAGAACGAGATGCACTCGATTTTATAATATTTTCCTTCATAGTTTCCAAATATTTAGACACTTCTGATGAAGGTTTTTTTATTTTCGTATGAGATAACTTTGATAGGCACTGATGATCGAGGAGTAGTCGTCGGAAGTTGGACACTGGCTTGTTGTTGAACCTGTTGTTCAACTGATTGCTCTTTACTCCCAGCAGCTGGCTCTAGTACTACTTCAAGCTGTTGCTCAACTGGTTGCTCTTTACTAGCAACAGCTTGCTCTGGTACTACTTGAAGTTGTTGTCCAACTTGTTGCTCTTGGATATCATCCTTGCTGAGACATAGGGGGAGTGGATCTTCCTGGACTGGGAGTGGATCTTCATGCACTTTCGCCTTAGAAGATGGGTTGCAGTATTTCGAGATGCGACGGGGCTAGAAATTGGCTCATCGTCCAACACGATATCGTGTTGGTGCCAAAGGATTAATTGGTTGACAGCCTGCCCAAGAGTCGCGATCCCCTCAGGTGTGACGTGATCTATTTCATAATCTTCATAATCATTATCAATGATCTGAAGAACTTGCACCACAACATAATACAACAGAAGTGGATTCCCATTGAAGTCACGAATTGTTTCTTCTGTGCCTTTCGGGAACTTGAATTGTTTCTTTACAGCTTCTTCTGTGCCTTTTGGGAACTTGAATTGTTTCTTTATCCTTTCCCACAACTCATTCTTGGTCTGCTCTGGTAATTTCCTCCAATTCTCGGTTGTGATCAACATAACCTCCCTAACAAGAAAACCGCATGCATTACGGTACTTGGTAACTGAATCCAGTGGTTCTTGGGGAAGCCCACCTGGACCAACCCTTGTTATGTACATGATACGGTCCAATGGACCCTTATTGGGATCTCGTTGCCCTCGTTTCCGCTTGAGTGAAGCTGAGGATTCATCCATTGGAGTACCTTCTACGGTTTTAGGAGCCGATGTCACCTCATTGTATTCGCGATTAATCTAGATAGAAAAGAATTATAAGACTTTGTATACTTGACAACCAACATTAACTTGAACTGCTGAAGTTAAGATTCGTGATCCATACCTCGTCGGCAGGATCATATTCCGGGTCTAGATCCTCTGAAGTCTTTTTAATTTTTATATTCGGAAAAGGATCTGATGGACTGTGATAGGAGCCTGAACTGCTGGAGTCAGTAAACTCCATATTGTCTTCTTTATTGTTACTACCAGGACCAATCTTCTTAGGGCTTTCCATGCTAGAACTAATAAGACAAACAATCTAATAAATGGCATATTAACTCTAAATGAAGTGTTGCATGAAGAAAAAGATGGAAGCATTTTAGGATTTGATAAGTCATTCTAGGGTTTACGGTGACTGACCAAAAGGTTTCTATACATTGCGAGGGTGACAAGGATGTTAAAGTTGCTCACCAGCAATGGCAATTTTATCTTCTTATTCTAAATAGGCAAGCTTCGTTCAGAGTGGCGACCACGTTCTTGAGGTTTACTAGGCGGCACCTAGCTCCGGACCTATAATTGATCAAGTAAGGGACAAAAAGCAAATCCTCCAGCCTTTTTCTAGTATCAAGAATCGCAAAGTGTGGCACTTGGATTTGGATGGTGAGGTGAGGCGAGGCGAGGTAGTTGCAGGCGAGAAGAAACACTCCTTTTCAGCGATCATCTCTACAACCGTGGGATTTGCACGGCAAAAAGAGATAAAAGACCCACATTCTCAAACGAATCAGGAATCCAGAAACAATCACCAAAATCTAATCCCGGTGTGCCCGACCGCACCAAATGGGCTCATCATGGCAGCAGGTTCAGCCATCATGAAAGGCATTACGTAACCCACATATGATGGCACCAAGAATTTCTCTTCTTCTTCTTCCTCCTTTCGTTCACCTCCCAAGTCCCAACTCACCCGACTCTTTTGTTACCTTTCCACTACTTTCTCTTATTCTATTGCCCGTTGATCATCTCAAAAACTTGCGTGATCCTGCACAGCTCCTGCCTAGCTTAGAGGGCATTATCGTCCCTGCTCTCAAGTTTCCTCTTATTCCCTGTCACAGGTTCTTCTGCCTACTGAATGAAAAACAACATGCTGATGCGTACTTGTGCAGATGCAGTGCCTAGAAGAGACTGATAGCAGCAGCAACAACTAGCAAGCTCACTTTACACTGACAACCCAAGGATGCCGACCCACCGAACCCTAACCAAAGATGCCACCGAACTTGACATTTTTTCGAATTCCACCGAACCCTAACCAAGGATGCCTACCATTTTTCAATTCCCAAACCCTAACCAAGGATATGCAAGGCGGCGGCGAGGGCGGGGAGGGAGGCGGCACGGCGAAGGAGGATGGAAGGTCGAAGGGTTTAGGGTTTACCTTGAAGCTCGGTGGCGACGGCAATGGCTTCGCTCGGCGTACCTGGAAGTGGCGAGGGCAAAGCTCGGCGGCGACGGCGAAGCTCGACGGCGAACACTTGGCGGCAAATGAAATTTTGGCAGCCTAACGACGTCTAAGTGTTTCGCCCGGGTTAGGTTTTTCCAACGCTGCCGAGGGGTATATATAGACTCCCATTTTCTCAGGCGGATTTTAAGTACCGACCGCCTGAGAAGATGGTTACCTCAGGCGGGTTTTACTTACCAACCGCCTAAGAAGACACAATTATCTCAGGCGGTTGGTAAATAATACCCGCCTGAGATAAACATCTTCTAAGGCGGTTATTAAGTATCAACCGCCTGTGAAGATATTTACTTCTTCTTAATTAATATTCTTAACTAAATGTGGGTCCTTTAAAAAGGCAAAATCCCACTTTCTTGTAATATTATTGATAAGTAAAGGTTACCATTAAATTTCACTTCATAAATCCTTCGAAATTGGTCAGAACATAAAAAACATACAACAAATGCTATTTTTCATTTTTCTATCTTGATGAATATAATATTTTTTTCATTATTTTTTCAGTGGACATTTTTACTCATCATACAAACCTCTACGAATTTTTTCAGATTTTTTTTTAAATTTTTTTGAATCAATGTGTGTTCATAATTTGATGAATGCCTCATATGTATTTGAGCATTTAGTTAGAATGATGGATAATTTGAAGTTTGACATGTTAGAATGCTTTTAAAAATATTAACAAAATTCATACATGTATAAATGATACAAATATGTTCATACAAACAAAATTAAGTGAAGGATCTTTTTTTTTATGAGATACACAAATGTGAATAATATGTGAGTAGAAATTAATTTGATATTTACCAAAAAATTACAATGTCAGCTATACAAGTTTTAAAATATTTTGTTCAGGTGGTAGATGTTAATTTTATACAAATGTAGAAGAAAGAATCATCGAATTTGGACACAATTTGCAGAATCTAAACATGTTTGAGTATTTATATTGGAATCTAAATAATAAAGAAGCAAGGGATAAGGAAACTGAAGAACAGTATCGGGCATTATCTCAGGCGGTTGGTAAGTAATACCCGTTTGAGATAAATATCTTCTCAGATGGTTATTAAGTACCAACCGCTTGTGAAGATATTTACTTCTTCTTAATAAATATTCTTGATTAAATGTGGGTCCTTTAAAAAGGCAAAATTCCACTTTCTTGTAATATTATTGATAAGTAAAGGTTACCATTAAATTTCACTTCATAAATCCTTTAAAATTAGTCAGAACATAAAAAACATACAACAAGTGCTATTTTTCATTTTTCTATCTTGATGAATATAATGCTTTTTTCATTTATTTTTCCAGTGGACATTTTTACTCATCATACCTACCTCTATGAATTTTTTCAGATTTTTTTAAATTTTTTTGAATCAATGTGTGTTCATAATTTGATGAATGCCTCATATGTATTTGAGCATTTAGTTAGAATGATGGATAATTTGAAGTTTGACATGTTGGAATGCTTTTAAAAAAATTATCAAAATTCATACATGTATAAATGATAAAAATATGTTCATACAAACAAAATTAAGTGAAGGATCTTTTTTTTTATGAGATACACAAATGTGAATAATATGTGAGTAGAAATTAATTTGATATTTACCAAAACATTATAATTTCAGCTATACAAGTTTTAAAATATTTTGTTCAGGTGGTAGATGTTAATTTTATACAAATGTAGAAGAAAGAATCATCGAATTTGGACACAATTTGCAGAATCTAAACATGTTTGAGTATTTGTATTGGAATCTAAATAAAAAAGAAGCAAGGGATAAGGAAACTGAAGAACAGTATCGGTCATTATCTCAGGCGGTTGGTAAGTAATACCCGCCTGAGATAAACATCTTCTCACGTGGCTATTAAGTATCATCTGCCTGTGAAGATATTTGCTTTGTTGTAAATTAATATTCTTGTTTGGAATCTAAATAACCGCCTCGGGCATTATCACAGGTGGTTTGTAAGGAATAACCGCCTGAGATAATGTTTTTCTCAGGCGGTTATTTATTACTAACCGCCTGTGAAAAATTTAAAAACCGCCTGTGAAAAACTGACGCCTATATAAAGATCCCTCACCACAGTCGAAACGTAACCCTGGAGAATTTTCCACCACCACAAGGCTGCCAAAATTTCCCACCGCCACGCTGTCGCCCAGCCTGCACTGTCGGGCCGCCGCTCAGCCCGCACAGCCGCGCCACCGCCAAGAGCTCGCACTACCGCGCCGCCGCCCAGACCCGCGGAGGCACGCCTGATCTGCCCAATCCCACATCGCGCCACAAGGTATAAATTCTCATAGTTTCCTTTTGCATGTTGTGTTGGTATATGGATTGTGTCCTTTTGCATGTTGGTATATTCTCATAGTGTGTTGGTATATGGATTGTGTCATAGTGTGTTGGTATATGGATTGTGTCCTTTTGCATGTTGGTATATTCTCATAGTGTGTTGGTATATGGATTGTGTCATATTGTGTTGGTATATGGATTGTGTCCTTTTGCATGTTGGAATATATGGATTGTACCCGAACCCGAACCTGCAGGTAAAATATAGAAACCGTACCCGTACTCGACGAATTTCTAACGGGTTTCGGGTACCCATCGGGTACCCGCTTTTAATATCCCAAATGGTCGGGCTGAAATCAAAGCTGCAGTAGGGTTGGGCGTTGGCGACCATACCTCCTCGTTGCTAGGTGACATCAATGGTGGCAGGGTGCAGAAGCCAGCGACATGGCCATCTGCAAGCGGCAGCGAGGTCGGGAAATGGCACCGGGGGTGGAAGGCGGCGCCGGGGCCAGCTGTAGGTGGCGACAAGGACGAAGACAGTGTTGGAGGCACCGGGGCTAGCTGCCGGCGGCGGCGAGACCGAAAGACGGAGGTGATGGCCGGGGCCGCGGGCGATGGCGCGCGGTGGTCGGTGGAAAGTCGGCGACAGTCACCGAAGTGGCGAAGTGGGGTCGTGCCACGCTCCAGCAGCGCGCCTCTCCATCGCGTCAAGTCGGGGGCGACGGCAAAAATCGGGCACTCTGGCAGCGAGCGGCCAGCAACGTCTAGTTTTTTTTGTCTACGCCTCTGCTCGCTGCTCAGTCCAGCCTCCAGGGATCAGGATTGGTCTGATTGCAATGGATGGTGGACGTCTGAATACCGTGAATAGCTAGTTACCTGGCCTTGTGGGCCGTGAATTTTTAACTATTCTGGGCTGAGTTTTTTTATGGGCCACATCTAAATCATAAACAGTATTTCGGGTACCTGACGGGTACCCGCGGGTAGGAAATAATACCCACACCCATACCCGCAACACATCGGATCAGGTACGGGTTGTACCCACGGGTAAAAAAATCCACCCGTACCCACACCCGTCGAGTGCAATACCTATCGAGTACCCGTACCCGCGGTTATAATTGCCATCCTTAGATCCCACTCAGACCTAGCCCATGCCACTGGGCCTGTTTGCCCCACGACTTCAATCCTTCACCCCCACTTGTTGCTCCCGACGCCTTCGACTCTGTTCGCCTCAAGACGTCACCCGTCTCCTACATTAGTCGCCCTAATCATACTTGTTATGTCTCTATAAATTCATTTTATAGAAGACCTTTAGAGAATATTTGTGGCCAAATTTTGTAAATCTGACAAAAATTCTATTATTGAAGCATGGACCGTCGAGCGTGGATGTATAACATGCCAAGAACTGATCCTATGTACATTCATAATGTTGCAAATTTTATTGAAGCATCAAAGAGACATGCGAAATTGCAAAAGATAGATTACATATTATGTCCATGTATCGACTGCGAAAATAAGATTGCTTGGATGGATACTATAGTAATCCAATCTCATTTGGTGAAAAGAGGTTTAAAAAAAACTACACAATATGGACAGAGCATGGTGAGTTAGATACACATGATGTTGATAAAGATGATGAGAGAGGTTCAGATGATGATAATGTTCATATCGATGATGGTAGTGACAATCAAGCTGGTGATGATGATGATGAGTTCGATTGTGAGGAGATGTTGCGTCACGTTGAACCATATGTATTGACTTCTATGGGAGCAAGCAAAGGTTTAAGTAAAATGGAGACATTGTAGAATGCGGCGACGGAGCTTTTATATGATGAATCAAACGGTTGTGATAAAGAGTTTACTACATTGCGTGCAGTCTTAGAACTACTAAAGTTGAAAGCTACGCACGGATGGTCCGATTGTAGTTTCTCTGATCTTTTGAATCTTCTGACAGAATTTCTTCCAAATCCAAATAAATTGCCCAGAAGCACTTATAAAGTGAAGAAACTTCTTTGCCCGATGGCACTAGGTGTGACAAAAATACACGCTTGTGTGAACCATTGTATTCTGTATCGCAAAGAGCATGAGCTCGCAACTAGATGCTCCATTTGTGGTGTCAGTAGATATAAGAAGGACTACAATCACCAGTATGTTACCAACAAGAAAAAGACTCAGAAGCATAAGAAGTTTATTATTGGTCCTGAAGGTGACGATGACGATACTTCTGGCGATGCAGACGGGAAGAATAAGAGAAAAATTCCTGCTTTGGTGATGTGGTACCTTCCGGTAATTGATCGCTTGAAGCGTTTGTTCTCAAACCCTAGGGAGGCTGAACTTATGCGTTGGCATTCCGAGCAACACAAGAAGAATGAAAAACATATATGACACTCTGGTGATGCAACGCAGTGGAAAATTTTTGATATCCAGTATCCAGAATTTGCGAAGGAAATCAGAAATGTGAGGTTTGCCTTGGGTACAGACGGAATGAATCCGTTTGGTGAAAAAAGAAGCATACACAGCACATGGCCCATGGTCTTAACAATGTACAACCTACCGACGTGATTGTGTCACAAAAGGAAATATATCTTGTTATCTGTTCTTATCCAAGGTCCGAAACAACCCGACATTGAAACTGATGTGTTTTTGGAACCTTTAATGGAAGATATGGCGAAATTGTGGAATGAAGGGGTACGTACATGGGATGAGTACAAGCGGGAGTATTTCACGCTAAGAGAAATGATATTTGTTACCATGCATGATTATCTCGGACTCTTTACATTATCGGGACAAATGAAAGGGAAGAAAGGTTGTGTTTGGTGCGTGGATAGAACTGGATTTCTATACCTCACTTCATCCAGAAAGACAGTGTACATGAGACACCGACGGTTCTTGACAGATACACACAGGTATAGGAATATTAAAGAACAATTTGATAATAAAATCGAAAAAGATACTGCACCAAAACCTTACAGTGGAAAACTTGTGTTTGAAATGGTCAAGAACATTCATATTGCTTTCGGTAAGGGCAAAAATAGTAAAGGAATTAAGAGAAAGAAAAGTACATCTTCAGATGATACAAATGACATGGCTTTCAAGAAACAATCAATTTTTTTCAAGTATCTTCCGTATTGGAAGAATCTGGAATTTTGCCATAGTATTGATTTGATGCAAGTTACAAAGAATGTATTTGACAGCATCATTCGGACCTTGCTGGACATGCCGAGGAAAACAAAGAACAGATTAAATTCACGTATGGACCTAGTAAATCTTAATTTGAGACCAGAGCTTCATCGAGTAGAAAAGGCGAACGGGAAGCATTACCTTCCCCAGCCAGCTACAACTTGACGCTAGAAGAGAAAAAAATAATTTGTGAATGCTTGCGTGGGATCAAAGTGCCCACGGGTTTCTCATCCAATATCCACAAACTAGTCTCGATGAAAGACTTGTCTTTATTCGGTTATAATTCTCACGACTGTCACATGATGATGACAGTTTTCCTTGCCATTGCAATAAGAGTCATCAAACCTGAGCATATAAAAGTTGTCATCACACGTTTGTGTTACTTCTTCAATGCAGTATCGCAAAAGGTGATAGCACGTGAAGATTTAGACTATCTGAAAATATACATCGTCGAGACAATGTGCAAGCTTGAGATGTGTTTCCCACCATCCTTTTTCAATATGCAAGTACACCTAATCATGCATCTTGTTGATCAGATAAAAGCATTGGGGCCACTATATTTACATCATATGTTTTCGTTGGAGAGATATTTAGAAGTATTAAAAGGTTATGTGCATAACCGTGCTCACCCAGAGGGTTTAATTATGGAAGGATACACCACTGAAGAAGTGATTGAGGTTGCGCTGATTACATCAAAGATGGAAAATCGATAGGTGTGCCTATACCGGTACATGAGGGTATACTACGTGGGAGAGGTAAAGTGGGTAAGAAAACTTTTATCGTTCAAGATTACAAGAATGTACACCGTGCACATTTTGGTGTACTACAACAGCTCGCAATAGCTGAGTCGTACATCGAGGAACACCAAATTGAGCTTCGTGATAAAAACCAAGAACGCACAGAGGACTAGATGATGAAAGAGCACAGAAGATGTTTCACTGAATGGTTAATGGACAAAAATATACCATACGGAAACACTATAGAGAAGGCAACAATGAAGAAGTTAGCTTCTGGCCGATCTGCTTTGGTGACATCATGGCAAACATATGACATCAATGGTTACACATTTTACACTAAAGAAAAAGACGGTAAGAGTGCTGCACAAAATAGTGGTGTTCGTATTGAGGCTTATGATTCACAAGGGCAGAAGACCACATACTTCGGGTTCATAGAGGAAATATGGGAACTCGATTATGGCGAAAGAATGGTAATGCTCGTATTTAAGTGCCAATGGGTCAAACATCCTGATGGTGTGAAAGTGGACAATTACGGGCTGACACTGGTAGACTTGAATAAATGGGTTATAAAGATGACCTGTGGGTTCTCGCCGATATCGTTGCACAAGTTTTTTATGTTCAAGATCCAGAAATTGAGAAGATGCACGTAGTTATTTCTGGAAAGCAAATATTGTTGGGGTTGAGAATCTGGGAGATAATGAAGAGGAATATAATCAGTATGAAGAGATGTAACATTTCATCGAACCAGAAAACATCAAGCGCGTAGAGAGAAGCATTAAAAAGAATTTGAAACCCTATATGCGAGAAGATGTCAATGCTGGAAAAATGTATATAGCAATGCGAGATGATATATATTGTATATATTTGTATCTTCTGAAATCAACTTAGAACAATGTTCTATTTCAGCTTTAGATAGCATGTTTCAAACATTATTAAATTCAGCTTCTGTTTCGAGCTCCTGTCAAGCTAATCCCTTCACAGCAAGCTCTTGTAGATGCAAGTAACACCCGAGACTCATCATTTGGATTGTTAAAAGCTTGAATTGAAGTCTGACGATACTTTTTGTCCATTTGAGGGCTTGTTTGGATAGGAGTACACCCAAACAAGCCCTGCAAGGGTTCTTTCTCTTATCTCCATTTTGATAACTTACGAAGATGCTACTTTATCAGTTCTAATGGCTGAATATATTGACTACAAATCAGTACCATCTCTCTTAGTGCTTTACACAAGCGACGAAACGTACAACTTCAATCACAAATCTTGTTTTTACCATTTTCATAGGAATTTGACCTTAATCTTTCAAGCATAGATTTATCAATAATTGAAGCTTCTTCATCAGACATGTTAATGGCAGTTACAAGTGAAGGGTGTGTCGAAGCTAACGAAATCTCAATGGGACTAAAGACAAAGAGATGTTGCATACGAGTGACAATGTCCATGTTAGACAGCATGAAGCTATGATGACAGCCTTCACGCTGTTTAACATGGACATTGCCACTCATATGCAGGATCTCTTTATCTTCAGTCCGATTCAGATTTCGTTAGCTTCGACACATCCTTCACTTATAACTGCCATTAACATGTGTGATAAGGAAGCTTCACTTATTTGATAAATCTATGCTTGAAAGATTAAGGTTAAATCCCTATGAAAGTGTAAAAACAAGATTTTTGATTGAAGTTGTTCGCTTACTCGCTTGTGTGAAGCACTAAAAAAGTGGGTACTAATTTTTAGTCAATATATTTAGGCATTAAAACTGAGAAAGGAGCATCTTCCTAAGTTTTCAAATGGACAGGAGGGAAAGAAATCGTTCAAATGGATGGGAAAATCCTTCCAAGGATCGTCAGGCTTCAAATTGATGCTTTCAACAATTCAAATGATGAGCCACGAGTGTTACTTGCATCTACAATAGCTTGTTGTGCAGGGATTAGCTTGACAGGAGCTTAGCAGCATCAGAGGCGGTTGGTAAGTAAAACCCGCCTGAGATAAACATCTTCTCAGGCGGTTATTAAGTACCAACCGCCTGGGAAAAATTTAAAAACCGCCTGTGAAAAACTGACGCCTATATAAAGACCCCGCGGAGGCACGCCTCTGCCCAGTCCCACATCGTTCCACGAGGTACCTAAGTAAATTCTCATAGTTTCCTTACTATGCATTGCATGCTACTTTTTTCTTTGTATATTTTCATAAGCTGCCAGTTTTGTGTGTTGGTATATGGATTGTGTCCTTTTGCATTTGTGTACATATGCGTTTGGAATCAATAATTTGGAAGTTTGGTCTTTTAGATATTGATGTCTCGGGCGCGTAGCCGATTGAAGGAGGAGCGCTTGGCGTGGCGCAAGAACCATCCCCATGTATGTACATATGACACACCGGTCGCATGGTTGTATATACATATGTATCTGTAATGGACTGATAAACTTAAATGTAGTTTGTTTTTCCGTCTTGTTTGTTTTTGGTATTTTCAACTTCTCTGTGTAGGGTTTCTCTGCGAAGCTTGAATCGGGAGATTTATTGAAGTGGCAGTGCATCATCTCTGGTAAAGAAGGGGTAAGTCATGAAGAACAAGCACAATATGAGTTTAACCATCGTCCTACTATTAATAAATTTCTTTTGCAGACTGAATGGGAAGATGGTTACTACCCCCTGACAATCTCCTTCTCTGAGGACTATCCCTTGGTGCCTCCAAGATGTGCCTTTCCAAGTGGGTTCTTCCACCCAAATGTCCGTCGTTCAGGAGCACTCTGCATCGGGATTCTTGATCAAGAGACTATAAGATAAACCTATTTTGCTCATGTAATTAATACTTAATTATTGTTGAACTTATTTGAACTGGTTTCTTATATTGCTTAAATTATATTTTGTAGGGATGGTGCAGTGCTTTTACAATCAAAACTATACTACTTGAAGTTCAGCGTTTGCTGCATCAGCTAAATGTGCCCGATGTTGAAAATGATTGCTATAATCTACTTATCAAGGTTAGATGACACTTTGACTTAGTGACCAATGTAGGTTATTTATTCCTCCTTCGACATTTGTTAATTTAAATAATGTCAATATTTTCAGGATCCAGCAGAATATAAGAGCGTGTTCGGGAGCAAGCAGGACGGTACAATTTAGATTGATTGATGGGAGCTTCAGGAATAAGTTTAAATTCGAATTTAGTTTAGAGGGCATGCAATGTATGATCTATGGAATTCATCGAGTTGTGAATTACCTCTGAATTGCAATGTCATTTGCGTTTGTTTATCCTTGTATTCCAATTAAATCACTTAATTGCAATGTCATTGCGTTTGTTTATCTCTGCAACGAACGCTCACGATCTAGGGCACTCTGGCGTTTTCGGGGACACAAAATAAGTGGAAACAATGACTTTATCTAGGCGGTTCTTCAATAAAAACCGCTTGTGATAATTGAACAACTACATACGGTTCTTACACAATGACCGCGAGTGAAAATACATGATCTTCTCAGGCCGTTGTTAATTAAGAACCGCCTGTGAAGTTTATTACATTACAGGCGGTTCTTAATTAATAACCGTCTGAGAAGATCATGTATTTACCCAGATGGTTGTTTCTTAAAATCCGCCCGTGATGTTATTTTATTGCAGGCGGTTTTTAAGTAATAACCATCTGAGAAGATCGAGTATTTATCCAGACGGTTGTTTTTTAAAATTCGTCTGTGTTGTTCTTTCATCACATGCGGTTATTATATCATTCGTTATCACAGTCGCATATTTTTAAGGATCGTCTGTGTTTGAAAAATTGAGGCGCCTGTAAAAATACTTTTTGTAGTAGTGACAGTCATTCATATGACATTGCTCATCCCTAGGTAAGAATGAACGGAGTCATTATATAGCCACAAGATATCTCAGACCGACATCGGAGTGACATAGTCAAGATACTTATTATTCATTTTCATATTTTATAATAGAAGAGAGACACTAATCTGGACCGGTCAAGATACTTATTATTGATTTTCTATAATAGAAGAGAGACACTAATCTGGACCGAAGCCAGCAGAACCCAAGACCATACATGGGCAACATCAGGTATGGTGCTCTCCATGTTTAGTGTATCCGGATTAAGGCGGTCACAAGGCAACTACTTTAGTTGAGCCAATGAAAAACTATATATATATATATATATATATATATATATATATATATATATATATGGAAAGTATATTTTGTAGCTAGCTATAGATTACTCTATTCTGTAGCCAGATTGTTTTGATGTACCGAGACATAAGAAGTCATTAGTACACATATCGTTTTGGTGAACGGGACATTGACTTCTATCTCTCGATACACCAAAACGACCTGGCTACAAAATAGAGTAATTTATAGCTGGCTACAAAATATACTTTATATATATATATATATATATATATATATATATATATATATATATATATATATATATATATATATATATAACATGTGAATTTGCACAAAAAATTTGTTTTGTTTCGGTGAGTGAATGAAAAACCCATGTTCTTTCTTTCTTGTTATTAGGTGTCTTACGGAAAACAGAACAAGAAAAAATTAGGCATATTATAAATTTAACTTATCAAATGATTCAATCTTTAGAATTTCTAAAACTGGAAAGAGGATGAATCTTCTTTTATTATTATTATTTTATATACAAACTTCTGTTACATAGTGCCATTCAGGAGCATCAGTACAAGAGAGGTGTTGAGCGTGAGGTAGAATGTTATTTCCTCGTGCGCACCATCTTTTGAGCCTCACAACACTTTGTGAAAGACAAGATTGAGTAAGGATACCAGCAATGCTGTGTCATGTCACATGCTACTTAATATTGAAAATAAAACATGTTCAACGGTATAACTAGAGCAAAGCAGGAAGATGTTTCACTATCATTCGAGATTTTCTTTCGTGCATGTCAAACCAAACCCTTTTTCAATTTCTTAGATTTAGTTTGAGACTTGAAACCGCTTTTGCAAATAAGTATCAAAATGTTGTTATCTACCCAACTCTGTCGTTCTTTTTATGCAATGATGGAATGACCAAATTTGAATCCTTTTGAACTCGCTTCTCCTTTACCACATCCACTGCCAGGATCAGAGTCTCTGTCTCATCCGTCTGTGCCGATGTCACGGTCCTGCATCTTACCGTTGTCGACGCAACCAAGAGTCTAGTCATCTCCCTCCCACATATCCTATCGTTGTCGAGGAGATATGATATGACATTCTTTCCGGATCTAGCATTTCCTTGTATGCCATGATGTCAGATTTTAATGTGGACATTTTTTCGTTATTGTAATTTCGAGCCTATGCGTTGGAAGTAGGAACCCACACCCTTTTAGGATATCTTCAAATTTTGGATGATATGAACTATGGTGTCATGTGGGACGAGGAAAGATCTTGAGTATTGGATGTTTGTTGCATGTGAATTGTCTTTTTGCCTCCTTCCAGGATATGGATAATAATTTTTTAACAATTTGCTAGATTGCTAGTCACTCAAATTTTATCATGGAACATGGTGTCTAGTTGACAATTTGATCATGGTAGTCATTATCTAAAAAAGTTCTTGTAGCAAGTCAGTGAACTTCCATTCTATGTTGTTGCCCTTTTTTGGATCCATTTATTAGGGTCTTTTAGGAACAAGGATCTCATGTTTTTAGCAACAAGGATCTCATCTTAGCCGTAAAAATCAATTGAATATTTCTAAGCATCTGGTATTAGTCAGTGTCTCTTGTCAATTACGTGCATTCTGTCGACACAATATTTTCAGCTTCTTTTAGTTATCTGTAGTCACTTATGTATTTATTTGAAAATCAGATATGTTTGATTTTTTTCAAAGTTGTGTTTTTACATGTACTATATAAATATCACCTTTCACTTGGGTTCTTTAATGCATTCACAAGGTGAGTAGGCAGACAATGTGTGTTAAGGGTTGTCTAATGCGAGTTCAGATCAATTGCCAAAAATGTGAGACATAAATAAGATGACTTTGATCCATTACTAGCTGAAGATTTAAAAGGTTACGTTCAAAGGACCAAGGACAGTGAATGTGCAGTTCTCTACTCGTTTCATTGTGTCCCGTCACAAATCTTGTTCACATATTGACATGTGCCTATGCACTTGGACCTGTTTGATCATCAACTTACACACACTCAAACTAGCCGTCTTTATAAACCTTATGTTATTTGCTTTCATGCAGAAGAAAGATTCAAGAATGGGTTAGATGAGCATAGAGAATATGTAAGAGGGTTCATCGTTCCAATAAGTTGTGATAGAGATTTATTACTTATCTGGGTTCGGAAGGATCAGTTTGAGGGTAATAACTGTATTTCTAAGCATAAGCACTTCAGAACTGCTGCAAAATTTCCTACTGCCCTAACAAAAGTTGTGATTGTTTCTTGACCGCCACTTGGTGTAGGACAATGACACTTGATCATGTTTCACATGAAGCTCAAAATTATAATGATTTATCTCGAGGTAACCCAGTGAACTATCAAATGATGTTGTCTGATGTCGATATCAGTTCAGATTCTGAGAGTTTCGGAGCACTTTTAGTGAATGGTAACATCGAAGCTGTTGGTGTCTTGCATGTTGGATAAGGTAACTTTACATACTTTATTCAGTCCCTGACATTAGAGCTGTTATGAGAGCATGAGGTAAGCATATGTAAGTCTGAAAGTTTGATACATATTTTATAGGGAGAACTGTGATGTTTCAAGCCTAACATGATTTTGTACTGCATTTGTAGGATTCGATTTGTAGTGGTTAGTTTCTATCTTTCAAAGTATCTGAAGTAAGAAACACAATCTCAATCAACATTTTGGATATGTACCAAATTGTGCAAGTCGTACTAGAATCTAACTCTCACTTTTGCTATAATCCGACTCTGACTCACGGGTAGTGGTAGTGCCATGATGTTTTTCCTCCATATTTCCCACATGTTAGCACTTTTTCGTCCTAAGCCTCAATTAAAAGTAGTTCTGGACCTCCACAATATTTGTTGATTTTTCCGATGGCACGTTACACTAGTCCAGCAAGCCCCGAACACAGCAGAGAGCGATGCCCTGATGAGCTCTTGCTAGCATGACGGTCGGTGGTTGTGTCGTGCTAGTGATGCCGAGGAAGGCAGCTGGCGCCTAGATCCATCGAAGACGATACATATAGGTGGCCAACGGGCCGTGCCGGGCCGGCCCGGCCCGAACCCGGCCGGGCTCGTGCCTAAAAAATTTGGGCCCGGGACGGTCCAGAAAAAAATCGGATCGTGCCGGGCCGGTCCACGGGTCAGGGGTCCAGGCCCAGGCACGGCCCGATCCCATTTTAAGCGTGTCGGGTCGTGTCGGGCCATACCGGGTCGGGCCGGCCCGTAGACAATTTTGGTTAAAAATATAATAAAAATAACCGAAAAATCACTATTCGAGCCTAAACGGGTCGTGCCGGGCCGGGCCACCCGGCGGGCCGACCGTGCCGGGCCTAATCGGATCGTGCCGACAAGCCCGACGGGCCGAAGATCCATGCCCGAGCACGGCTCGTGTCGTGCCTCGGGCCGGCCCGGGCCCGATTTTTTCGGGCCGGGTCGTGCTCGTGCCGGGCCATTTTTGTCGTGCTTCGGGCTAGCCCGTTTGGCCCGGCCCATTTGGCCACCTCTAACGATACAACATGAACTAGTGGACGATTGGCGTGTACATTATTGTTGTTCATGTTGCAGATATTGCACGATTTACTATTTTACAAGATTTCGTTCTTCCCGGTAACTATCGAAACATCAAGTCACCACCATGTACGGAAAATTGTGTTTTGAAAACAATAGCAAACAAGAAACTCTACAAAGTCCTTAGGTATGGACCAAATCACTGCCCGACAGTGTACCATGCTCAGCAGGCTTCGGGGCATGCAACCATTCCAATACTTGTTGGCAGAACAAAAGGACAAATCAAGGTCAGCATTAGACTTTGTCCATGTAGCAAGGAAATGGAAGAACTATTTTAGTACTACTTGCACATTTTGTACATATTCAAAATTTTGGTTGAGACCGTGTTCCTTGCTTCAGATATTTGAAAGACGAGAATTGATCACTACAAATTGAATCCTACAAATGCAGTGCAAACTTGCAGGCTTGCACGTACTTACCGCATGCGCTAATAACAGCTCTGATGTCAGGGACTGAAATGAAGTATGTAAATGTACTCTGTCCAGCATGCAAGACATCGACAACTTTGGTATTACTATTCATTAAAGGGACTACAGAGCTCCCAGAATCTGAACTGATATCGACCTTAGATAGCAGCATTTGATAGTTCGTTCGATTATTTAAAGACAAATCATTATAATTCTGAGTTTTATATAAACAATGACCAAGTTCCATTGTCGAAGTGACTGTCAAAAAAACATGACAACTTTTGTTAGAGCAGTAGGGAATTTTGCAGCGATTTTGAAGCGCTTGTGCTTAAAGGTACAATAGATGTTTTCAAACTGACTCTTCCAAACCCGAATAAGTAATAAATTTCTGGCACAACTTACCCGAACAATGAACCCTGTTACATATCCTCTATGCTCATCTAACCCGTTCCTTAATCTCTCTTATGCATGATGGCAAATAACATGAGGTGTATAAAGACAACCAACTTAAGTGTATGTAAGTTGATGATCGGCATCGAAAACAGGTCAAGTGCATGGGCACATATCAATATGTGAACAAGATTATTATCACGAGACACAATGAAATCAGTAGAGAACTGCAGCACCTTTAGTCGTCCATTTCTAAATATCAAGTTGTTAATGGATAAATGTCATCTCATTTATGTTTCACGTTTGCGGCATTTGGATTGAACTCGCAGAATATAACTCCTGAGACACATTGTCTGTCTATCCACCTTGCCAATGCAGTAGAGAAACCAAGTGGAGGTATCATCTATATGGTATTACATGAAACAAATGACTTAAAATCAAATATACCTGGTTCTCAAATAAATACGGCAACAACTGTTGTGCAATCTGGACTGTTGTGCAAGTGTGCAATTCGCGAATCCTAACCGTTTGATGGACATGCAAGGGTGGCTGCACTTATACATATAAATCCCTCCACCTGCATGTACAAAGAGAAAGATAAATCTAATCTTTGTTGTAAAAGGTGGAGGGATCTATGTGTAAAATATGTAACCACTCTTGGATGTCCATCAAACGGTTGGGATTCACAGATTGCACGCTTTCATAGAAGTTCAGATTGCACAACAGTCATTGCCAATAAATACATATGTGACTACAGATAACTAAAAAAAGCTGAAAATACGATGTCAACAGAATGCACGTAATTGGCGAGAGTCACTATCCAACACCCAAATGCTTGAAAATATTCAATTGATTTTTACAGCTAAGGTAAGATCCTTGCCGTTAAAAGAACCTAATAAGTGGATTCAAAAATGGGCAATAACATAAAATAAAAATTCACTAGCCTCGCTGCAAGAATTTTTTTTACGTAACGACTAATACGATCAAATTGTCAACTAGGCACTATATCCCATGATACAATTTGGATGACTAGCAATCCATCAAAATGTCAAAAAAATTATTATCTATATCCTGGGACGAGGCAAGAAGACAGTCCATATGCAACAAACATCCAACACTTCAGACCTTTCCTCGTCCCACAAGACACCATAATTCATATCATCTAAAATTTCGAACTAATGGTGTGAGTTCCTGCTTCCAACGCATAGGTTCAAAATTACCAACGAAAGTCTATCCACATCAAAATGTGACATCAGAGCATAGGAGAAAGTGGTAGATCGACGGATGGAATGTTGTATCCTACCTCCTCGACGGCTGGATGTGCGGGCGGAGGATGAAGACTAGGCTCTTGGCTGCGGCGGCGACTGTGAGATGTAGACCTGTGGCATCGGGATAGGCGGGTAGCAGACGGAGACTTCGATCTTGTCAGTGGCTGTGGTCAGTGTTGTCTAGGCATCGCCTAAGCGTCCAGTCGCTCCGGCCTAGACCCCATGACCGGTCAACTCGTCTGGCGGCACCTGGGAGAACGGCGGGCGACACCAAGATGACAGCAGAGGGAGTAGCTGGCACAACAGGGGGGGCAAGTGCGGCGTGGGAGATGCTGAGACGTTGATGTCTGTCAGAGCATGGAAGGAGGAGACGACCAACGACTGTCGGAGCACCGGAGGAGGATCGAGCAGAGAGAGCCGCCGCAAGCAAAATGTCAGGTGGAGGCAAACAGGGCAGCAAACAGGCCAATATTAGGGTTAGGGTAGAGGATTCGGGGCATGCACCTTCCTCGTCCCATTCCCCGTCCGCCATTCTCACGCAGAGGCTCGTCGCCGCCTCCTGCTGCAGTCACCCGCCTCCGCATCTTTTCCGTCGATCCCCCACCCCAGTTCGGCCTCTCTCCTGTTGCCCCCCTGTTCATCCCAGACACACGCATTTGACTACTTTCCTAGCGCCTCCCCCTGCTATGCCTCCCTCGCCTGAAGCTCGCCTAGGCGCCCACCTAGTCGTCCAGACGGCCGGCAGGCGCCTAGGCATCCAGGCGTTGATTTATAACCATGACTGTGGTAAAGGAGAAATAAGTTTGAGAGGATTCGGGTTTGGTTTATCCGTCATTGCATAAAATGGAATGATAGAGTTGGGTAGATAACAACAACTTGAAGCCTGTTTGCAAAAGCGATTTAAAGTTCCAAATTAAATTCAAGAAATTGAAAAGGGGTTTGGTTTGACATGCATGAAATAAAATCTCGAAAGATGAATGAAACCTCCTCCTGCTTTGCTCTAGTTATTCCGTTGAACATATATTTATTTTAAATATTAGGTGGCATGTGACACAATATTGCTGGTATGCTTACTCAATCCTATGTGTAATCCAATGTTGTGAGGCTCAAAAGATGGTGCACACGAGCAAATAAGCTGTTACCTCACGCTCAACATCTCTCTTGTACTGCTGCTACTAAGTGACACTTCGTAACATAGGTTTGTAATAAAAAATAATAATAATAAAAAGATCCATATCCTTCTCCAGTTTCAGGAATTCTAAACACTAAATCGTTTGAGAAGTTCAATTTATAATGTGCTTCTTTTGTTCTGTTTTCCGTAAGACACCTAATAACAAGAAGAAAATGAAAGAAAGAAGACACACACACAGATACATATATATATATATATATATATATATATATATATATATATATATATATATATAGTGTTTTTCGTTGGCTCAACTAAAGTTGTTGCGTTGTGAGCATGAAGGTCATGGGTTCTAATCCTCAAAACAAAGAATTGCTGGATGCACAAGATCCAAAGTGGGTCGGACCATTCCTAGGTTCCTACGCAAGCGGGTAGCTATGTGCACCATGCTGCCTAACTAACTAACTTCATTCCAGTTTCTACTACTCTTTTCGTTTCAGATTATATTCATTTTTATGTTCTATTATACACAAAAAAAAAATAAAAAAGTAAACTGCCTTAATCTGGGTACACTAAAGTTAGAGCACCATACCTGATGTTGCCCATGAATGATCTGGGGTTATGCTGACTTCGGTCTAGTTTGGTGTTTCTCTTCTATTATAAAATTTGGAAATGAATAATAAATATCGTGTCTAGGTCATTCTAAAACAAAGCAAATACATAAGTATAAACAGAAAAACAACTTAGGCTGACTCCAACAGAGAACATATCGGAAGACTGAAATGTGAAATAGGTCGTGAGGAGGTACTATAGTCGATGTTTTGTGTCTCCAACAGGGAATGCAAACCGGCGACAGAATGTGAAATAGGTCGTGAGGAGGTACTACAGTCGATGTTTTGTGTCTCCAACAGGGAATGCAAACCAGCGACGGAGTTTCCGTAGTCGGTCTCGTGTAACCCAAACATAGTTTTCGCTTTTGTCCTCACCCAACACTGTGTGTCAACCGTATCGCGAACGGAAGGGGCGAACAGAAGGGCGACGGTGGAAGCGATTTGGTGACGGTGTTCGACGGCAGCGTGTGGTCGACGACGGCGGTTGAAGGTGCAACTCACAGCCCACAACCCCCCCCCCCCTCCCCCCTCCCCCCAAGATCTCGCACGGCTGCTCCCGAAATGCGGCGGGTGTTCGTCGAAGGTATGAGTCATTGAGGCCTGGTCGCCGGTGACATCGGCGGAGGAGAGCAGCTAGGCAAGCGTTTCGCTGGGATTCTTGGAGGAAAGCGCGACTCCTCAGTTGGTGTACATGCTCTCCCTTTCCTAGATTGTGAGCTACTTCTGCATCTGCCGTCTGCCGGCAGAGCATTTTCCTCTAGTGTTATGACTTCTTCATGTCGCATACAAGTCCTTTTCATCAGGTGCCACTCATTGGTGAAGGAAATCTCTCAGATGGGCTGTGAGACCATTTTTTTATCACATACTACCCGTTTTGCATTTTGCAAAGGTTTATAGCACTTTGTATGCTTCTGGTTCTCTGATTTTGTAGATTACAGTGTAAAGACCCTGCTGTTGCATTCAGCATGGGGATAGACAAGCCTGTTTAGTTTATCTGTATGTTTGATTAATGCTTCCGGTGTAGTATCTGTTTAGGTTATTTTGTGTTTAGTTCATGCTCTTGGATTGGAAGATACTTATGTTTGTTAACAGTTTTGGTTAGTTATGTTTTTGTACTCTCGTATTAGCATTGCTTCACTACTACAAAAAGCATTTTTACAGACGTCTCGATTTTTCAAACATAAGCGGTCCCTAAAAAAATGCGACTGTGATGACGAATGATACAATAACCGCCTGTGATGACTGAACATCATAGGCGGATTTTAAGAAAGAACCTCTTGGGTAAGTACATTATTTACCCATGCGGTTATTAATTAAGAACCGTCTGTGATGTATCAAACATCACAAGTGATTCTTAATTAATAACCGCCTGGGTAAATACATGATTTTCATGGGCGATCATTGTTTAAGAACCGTATGTACTAGTTCAATCATCATAAGCGGTTTTTATTAAAGAACCGTCTGGGAAAAGTCATTATTTTCACAGGCTGCTTGTTAATTAAGAATCGTCTGTGATGCTGATAAGCTAACCCCTTCACAGCAAGCTCTCGTAGATGCAAGTAACACCTGTGACTCATCATTTAGATTGTTGAAAGCATCAATTTGAAGCCTGACGATCTTTGGAAGGATTTTGCCATCCATTTGAAGGATTTCTTTCCCTCCTGTTCATTTGAAAATTTAGTAAGATATTCCTTACTCAGTTTTAATTTCTAAATATATTGACTAAAAATTAGTACCTACTTTTTTAGTGCTTCACACAAGCGAAGAAGCGAACAACTTCAATCACAAATATTGTTTTTACACTTTTATAGAGATTTAACCTTAATCTTTCAAGCATATATTTATCAAATAAGTGAAGTTTCCTTATCACACATGTTAATGACAGTTATAAGTGAAGGATGTGCCGAAGCTAACGAAATCTGAATCGGACTGAAGGCATGTATGCCCCAACAAGTGTTATACCCTCACAACATGTCTTGGTTGATGCAAGCATAACCTTAACATTACTTTTTATGTTGTTGAAGGCTGTCATCATAGCTTCATGTTTTCTAACCTGGACATTATCACTCATATGCAACATCTCTTTGTCTTCAGTCTCGTTGAGATTTCGTTAGCTTCGATACACCCTTCACTTGTAACCGTCATTAACATGTCTGATGAGGAAGCTTCAGTTATTAATAAATCTATGCTTGAAAGATTAAGGTCAAATTCCTACAAAAAGGGTAAAACCAAGATTTTTGATTGAAGTTGTTCGCTTCGTCGCTTGTGTGAAGCACTAAGAGAGATGATATTGATTTGTAGTCAATATATTCAGCCATTAGAACTGATAAAGTTGCATCTTTGTAAGTTTTTAAAATAAGAAGAAGAGAAAGAAATCTTTTAGGTCTTGTCTGGGTGTACTCAATCTAATCGGATTGAAGTGGATTGAAGTGAAGAATGAACTAATTTTCTCCTCAATCCACCTTAAACCACTTATATTGAAGTTGATCCACTCCTATCCAAACAAGCCCTCAAATGGATGGAAAGTATCATCAGATTTCAATTGAAGCTTTTAACAATCTAAATGATGAGTCCTGGGTGTTACTTGCATCTACAAGAGTTTGCTGTGAAGGGATTAGCTTGACAAGAGCTTCAGGAGTTGTGCTTCTAGATGTTGTTTGGAACCAAACTATTGGAAGGCAAGCCTGATCATCATAGGTCAGAAGAAATTTATATACATATACAATTTGATAACTTGTGGAACAGGTGAATGTGATAAATATAATAATGTAATAATGTTCGAAACAGAAGCTGAATTTAATAATGTTTGAAACATGCTATCTAAAGCTGAAATAGAGCATTGTTCTAAGTTTATTTCAGAGGATACAAATATATACAATATATTTCATACATTTTTTCTAGCATTGACATCTTCTCGCATATAGGGTTTCAAATCCTTTTTAATGCTTCTCTCTACGCGCTTGACGTTTTCTTGTTCGGTAAAAAGGTACATCTCTTCATACTGATTATATTCCTCTTCATTATCTCCCACATTCTCAACCCCAACAATATTTTGCTTTCCAGAAAAAACTACGTGCATCTTCTCAGTTTCTGGATCTTGAACATAAAAAACTTGTGCAGCACTATCGGCGAGAACCCACATGTCATCTTTATAACCCACTTTATTCAAGTCTATCAGTGTCAGCCCGTAATTGTCCACTTTCACACCATCAGGATATTTGACCCATTGGTACTTAAATACGGGCATTACCATTCTTTTGCCATAATCGAGTTTCCATATTTCCTCTATGAACCCGAAGTATGTGGTCTTTTGCCCTTGTGAATCATAAACCTCAATATGAACACCACTATTTTGTGCAACACTATTACCGTCTTTTTCTTTAGTATAAAATGTATAACCATTGATGTAATATGCTTGCCATGATGTCACCAAAGCAGATCGGCCAGAAGCTAACTTCTTCATTGTTGCCTCTTCTATAGAGTTTCCATATGGTATATTTTTGTTCATTAACCATTCCGTGAAACATCTTCTGTGCTCTTTCATGATCCAGTCCTCTGTGCGGTCTTGGTTTTTTTCACAAAACTCAATTTGGTGTTCCTCGATGTACGACTCAGCTATTACGAGCTGTTGTAGTACACTAAAATGTACACGATGTACATTCTTGTAATCTTGAACGATAAAAGTTTTCTTACCCACTTTGTCTCTCCCACGTAGTCTACCCTCATGTACTGGTATAGGCACACTTATATGTTTTCCATCATTGATGTAATCAGCGCAACCCTCAATCACTTCTTCAGTGGTCTATCCTTCCATAATTGAACCCTCTGGGTGAGCACGGTTCCACAGATAACCTTTTAATACTCCTAAATATCTCTCCAACGAAAACATATGATGTAAATATAGTGGCTTCAATGCTTTTATCTGATCAACAAGATGTATGATTAGGTGTACTTGCATATCAAAAAAGGATGGTGGGAAACACATCTCAAGCTTGCACATAGTCTCGACGATGTATATTTTCAGATAGTCTAAATCTTCACGTGTTATCACCTTTTGCGATACTGCATTGAAGAAGTAGCACAAACGTGTGATGACAACTTTTATATGCTCAGGTTTGATGACTCTTATTGCAATGGCAAGGTGTGAGACCTATGTGTGCTGAATACATTGGTTTTGACAATAAAAGTTTTGAATGCTGCCATAACATCTTTTTAGCAAGGTCCGACTTTAGCTCCGGCATGTCTTTGTTAAGCTCCGATATGTTTTTGCTAGGTCCGACTTATGTTGGTTATCTCCGACATGTTTTTTTAGCTCTAGCGCTAGGTTGTACTAGCTTTTGTAAGCTCCGGTTCAAGGTCCAGTTAGCTTTGGCAAGGCTCGGAGCTTGATCGCAATGTTCCTGTTTTTACTGTGAATTGTTTCGAACTTACTTTACATTGTTGGAAAGATTGCTTAGTATTCATTTGCTAAGTTTTTGGTGCGTTTTGGTTGATATGGTTGATATAATTTTACTGCAGTTTTGCAACAAGCTTATGTGAGGTGCTCACGTAAGGTGTTGTGATTTTGGAACTTACGTGAGTCAAGTCGAGGACTTGTGCTTGCAAGTATTGACTGTTTATTCATGTGCAGGTGTTGCTTGAGTTCAAGACATGGCTGGTGACGGGATCCATTGAACTAGTCTTAGGTAGAAGATGAGGTTCAACAACCAAGTTCGGGTGGAATTGTGGTTGAGTTGATCAGGAGGTTGCGCAACATGTTTGAATCAAGAACAATGCATATGAAGGTATCGTGGACATCGTTGGAAGATGTTTGCACGTGTGCAAGGAGTGCATGGACGTGGCTACATGGTTCCGAGGCGTGATGAAGAGATGTGTGTCGGTATCTTAGAAACCGTACACCCCTTGAGGTTATAAAGACCTCAAAGGAAAATCATCTACTTGGTTTGAAGACCCTCGAAGGCCCACATGTCAGAGGTAACCGGACCCGCTTCTCCAACATGGTTAATCCCTGGGTCGCCACGTGTACTACCAAACCGGAGCTACCGCCCACAAGGGGGAAGCTCCGGACCACGTACCGAAATGGCACCCCCGGACTTAGCCCCTGACCGAGAGAAGCTCCGGACCTGACACGTGTCGGGCAGTCCCGGAGCTACTTGTTTCCCACAGCAAGCTCCGGAGCTGCCACGTGTCCAATCGTCAGATCTTCAGCTCCTAACCTCCGGAAGACCCTACAACGGCTCCGGATCTTCAAAGGAGAGCCAAGGACTTCAAGACCCGATTAAGTGTCATTAATGCCATATTAATGACACTTAAACGGACGATCTTAACACCAGTAACGGTGCTGTCAAAGCCCGTTATAGGATCATTAAGAGCATATAAACGTGTATCAATACTAGTAACCGCCGAGGCCACATGTCGGGCCAGGCTAACCTGTAACGGCCTGCTCTTGTACTATAAAAGGACAGGCTGACGATACACACAGGGGAGACGGACACACACGCCTCATATGCTCATCACGAACTCATACTGCTAATACAACACCAACACACTCGTGGAGTAGGGTATTACGCTCAAGCGGCCCGAACCACGTAAATTCTGGTCTCTCCTGTGCCAATTCTTATTCACCTTCTTGAATCTCCGCGCGCCCATACCGAACATCAAACTCCCCTATCACTTTAGTAGTGTAGGGAGATCTGCCGGTTCACAACCGCCGACAGTTGGCGCGCCATATAGGGGCGCCTGAGATTTTGAGAATGGTGAACTCTGCTGCTGGATCATCCAATGGCCAACCTGCTACTCAGGCTGTTGGAGGCAATCCCTCCAACAGGCAGCCACCAGCAGGAGCCTCAGCACCAGCAGGAGTCACACACCTACCACCACCGTCTCCTCCAACAAATCGTGCTGGGCAACATGATGGTGCGCCGGCATCGCTTACTGCGTCGGCAAATCATGACAATCCAGAACACGCGCTTCATGCAGCGCGTGCTCTTCTCCAACGCCCACCACCTTCGGATGTATCTCGGGATGCACTGGAGCAGTGTAGGGCCGATGTGGAGCATTTAGTTGCAGCAGCAGCCGAACGCCTCAGCAACCAGGGTCCTCCTCCTTCAGGAAGAGCCCCGTCGCAGCGACGGACTTTATCTGGTAGACTTGGTCCGCATGTCTCCAATAGCAGGAGACATGCTGCTTCCCAACAAGTGACGTCATTCCGGGGCACGACGTACTCACACGGTATCTAGGCTTTCGACTCACGACCTCCGGGCGGAGCTTGATCGCCGTTACCGCCAGCAGGACGACCGAGTCCATATTGAGCGTGCCCGTGAAAGACGGGAAGCTTAGGACCTTTCTACTCTTGAAGGAGTAGGAGGAGGCTGTTCAGCCCTGGCCATGCATCTGCGCATGGTCAGATGGCCCCAGAAGTTCCGGCCTCATCTGCCGGAAAATTTCGACGGGACTGTCAATCCCACTGAATTTCTTCAGATATACTCCACTACAATCTTGGCAGCTGGAGGAAACGAGGCCGTGATGGCCAATTACTTTCCAGTGGCCTTAACTGGGACCGCCAGGTCCTGGTTTATGAGCCTTCCACCCAACTCTATCAACAGTTGGGAGGAACTGTGCCATCAGTTCACTGCCAATTTCGGGAGTTCATATACCCGACCAGGCACTGAACTAGACCTTTTTGCGATTGTGCAAAAAGGGGGAGAATCCTTGAGGTCATTCATCCAAAGGTTCTCTCAGGTACGAAACACTATCCCTTCTATCTCTAGCGCCTCTGTCATTGTGACATTCAGACAGGGTGTACGGGACAAGAAGATGTTGGAGAAGCTGGCGGTCAAGGAGATCACCAGCGTCACGGAACTCTTCAGCTTGGCAGATAAATGTGCCAGAGCTACGAAGGGCCTTGAAATGCACTCCAAACCAGCCGCGAAGGATCACAAGAAATCCTCCAAAGAAGAAGCTGCTACCTCCGGGAGTGGCAAGAAGAAAAAGAAGACCAACGACAAGAAGAAGCCGTCGGCCGGCACATCCAATGTTGCAGCTGCTGCAGCTCCGGGTGGCCAGGGGCCACGCCCCGAGAAACGACCTCGACCGTCTTCTGAAGACGGTGGCAAACCCAAAGTGTGGTGTCCCATTCACAAGACGGGCAGCCACAGTTTGGAAGACTGCCGGTAGGTCCAAAACCTTGCCGAGCGCTACAGCAAGCGCCGGGAAGAATCTCCTTTCCGACAGAGGGAAGGAAAGCAAAAGGTCGACGAAGCTCCGGCTGAAGAGGAGTTAGGGTTCCAGGATCCCAAAAAGGTCCTGAAGGCCGTCTACACCACCGTCGATAATGATTTTGACGTCTCTGACAACGAGCGTCGGAAGACCATGAACACCATTTTTGGTGGATCATGGGATATCACCTCCCGTCGCGTCATCAAGACTATGCATCGGGATATGGCTGCTGTAGCCCCTACAGTCAGGCCGGAACCTCACCGAAAGTGGATGGACACAGCCATCACTTTTGATGCTTCGGATTGTCCCTGGAGCATGGTTGGAGCAGGAAAGTTACCCTTGATGGTATCTCCTACCATCAACAACATCCAGCTCCACCACGTCATGGTAGACGGAGGTTCGGGGCTTAACCTCATCAGCTTCGAAGCTTTCACTAAGCTTCAGCTCCGACCTTCGGATCTCCACCCCTCTCGACCTTTCTCCGGAGTAGGTCCGGGGGCCATCACCCCACTCGGAGCTATTACTCTCCCTGTTACCTTCGGGACACGGGAGAAGTACCGCACCGAGAAGTTGGTCTTCGACGTCGCGCAGATCAACTTACCCTTCAATGCCATCTTGGGTAGAACTGCCCTGTACAAATTCATGGCGGTTGCTCATTATGGCTATCTGGTGTTGAAGATGCCAACGCCAGTAGGCGTTCTCCGGATACGCGGAGATCGCACCGCAGGAGTAATTGCACTGGAAGAGCTCCATGCGCTCACCACGGCACAAGAGGAGGACTCCAGGCAGGAGCAAGCTCCAAAACCCCCGAGCATTCGCCAACGAGGCTCGACTTATGCACCTAGAGTGCAGCCAAGCGGCGACACCGACATTCCCGTCAAAGTCGTCCAAATTGGTTCTGATGCCGCTCAAACCACCCGTATATCGGGAGGATTGAACGACAAATAGGAACTCGCGCTCATCACTTTCCTCCGGGCTAATGTTGACGTGTTTGCTTGGCAACCGTCACAAATGCCTGGGATCCCCAGGGAAGTGATTGAGCACAATCTGAAGATCTACCCCGATGCCCGACCTGTGCATCAAAAGCCTCAGAAGCAATCCGTAGAGAGACAAAACTTCATCCGACAAGAAGTGAAGAAGTTGCTCAAAGCCGGATTCATCCGAGAAGTCTTCCATCCAAAATGGCTGGCAAACCCAGTCGTTGTGCCCAAGGCCGGCGGGAAGCTTCGGATGTGCATCGACTACACCACATTAAATAAGGCATGTCCAAAAGATCCATTCCCACTACCTAGAATAGATCAGATAGTGGATTCCACCTCCGGGTGTGAATTACTGTGTTTCCTAGATGCATATTCCGGATATCATCAAATCAGGATGTCTAGGGAAGATGAAGAGCATACTTCATTCATCACAGTAGATGGATTGTATTGTTACATAGCCATGCCCTTCGGTCTCAAGAATGCAGCTTCAACTTTTGTACGAGCTATGTACAAAACTTTTGAAGAACTTATTAGAGACATAGTAGAAGTGTACGTCGATGACATCGTGGTCAAGGTCAGGAACAAGGAGTCACTCCTTGACACCTTGCAGGCTGTCTTCGACAAGCTGCGGGCCACCCGCACGAAGCTAAACCCAGACAAGTGTGTCTTTGGAGTTAGCTCCGGAAAACTTCTTGGTTTCCTGGTAAGTCACCGGGGCATAGAAGCTAATCCGGCGAAGATTAAAGCCATTGAAGACATGCAGCCACCAACCCGCATCAAGGACGTCCAAAAATTAACTGGATGTCTAGCAGCCCTCAGCCGGTTCATCTCAAGACTGGCGGAACGGGCACTCCCCTTCTTCAAGTTATTGAGGAAGTCCGGACCATTCCAATGGTCCGAAGAGGCAGAAAAGGCATTCCAGGAGCTGAAACAGTTCCTCACCACCCTACCAATTCTGGTAGCTCCGAACCCTGGTGATCCTTTATTGCTTTATATTTCAGCTACTGACGAAGTCATCAGTATGGTTCTGGTCGCGGAGAGACCAGAACTACCCCACACTCAGGAATCCAGACCCCTCCGGGAAGGTCCGGAGGTTCCTGAAAGTGAATCTGGGTCTCAGTTCCTAGATTCAAATCCACCGAAAGTCGTTTTAGGAGACCTAGACCCCTCCGGGAGGGTCCAGGTCATTTCTGAAGAAGCTCCGGGTTCCTCCAGCCAGAACCCTGAGGTCCCTGAAGAAAATCCGGACCCTTCCGAGAGGGTCCGGGTTAGTGAAGAGGAAGCTCCGAACCCCTCCGGGAGGGTCCGAACCATTCAACGCCCAGTGTACTTCATTAGCGAAGTACTACATGATGCCAAGATTCGATACCTAGAGGTGCATAAGCTGCTCTATGCAGTTCTTATTGCCTCCAGGAAGCTTCGCCATTACTTCCAAGCTCACAAAGTCTCAGTGGTGACCTCTTACCCACTTCGAGCAATTGTGCATAATTCCAATTCAACTGGGAATATTGCAAAGTGGGCAGCGGAATTGGCTGAATTTGATCTTGAATTTATTTCAAGACAAGCAGTCAAGAGTCAAGCATTGGCAGATTTTGTGGCGGAATGGACTCCCTCTCCATCAAACACTGGGGGCCCCAGTGAGCAGAAGACGGCGCATCAAGCTCCAACCTTCACCGAGCCTCACTGGACTCTTTACTTCGACGGCTCCATGCAGAAGCAGGGGGCCAGAGCTGGAATCCTTCTCCTTGCACCGACTGGGGAGAAGGTGAAATACATGGTACACCTTGACTTCAAGGCAACCAACAACATGGCAGAGTATGAAGCACTCATCTACGGACTAAAGGTGGCACTGTCATATGGTGTCAAGCAATTGCTGGTCAAAGGAGATTCACAGCTCATCATCAAGCAGGTGAAGGGTGAATGCTCCTGCAACAATCTCCAGCTAGCTGCTTACCTCCTAGAAGTCCAGAGGCTTCAGAAGGACTTTGAAGTCCTAGACCTCCACCATGTTCAGCGTGCCCACAACGCTGAAGCCGACGAACTCTCGACGAAAGCGTCAACCGGAGCTCCGGCTCCTGGCGGAACTTTTGTTCGGAGATTGTCGAAACCCACAGCTCAGCCTGCTGAACTGAGCGAAGGGGGCGAGATCAGCATCCCGAAGCTGATGGTCCCGATGGCCCTGTTACCATGGCAGCCATCAAGGGTCGCAGGTGCTACCGGAAGCTCCGAGCAACCCAGCACGCAAGACTCAAATGCTCAAGTTAGTTCCGATGCATGGATCTCGGAGATCCGGAACTACTTGAAAGACAACATCCTTCCTGACGACGATGTATCCGCTGACCGGGTAGTCAGATTGGCTAAAAGATACACGCTGGTAGAAGGGGATCTCTACCGGCGCGGTGCCAATGGCATCCTAATGCGGTGCATCACAAGGGAAGAAGGCTGCGAGCTCCTCGCAGAAATCCATGGAGGCGAGTGTGGGAACCACGCGTCTTCCAGCACGCTGGTTGGTAAAGCCTTTCGGCATGGCTTCTACTGGCCTACAACACTCCAGGATGCAACTGAGCTGGTGAAAAAATGCAAAGCATGTCAATTTCATGCAAAGCAAATTCACACTCCGACTCAACCCTTACAAATGATACCTCCTACATGGCCCTTCGCTGTGTGGGGGATGGACATCTTGGGACCTTTCCCAAGAGCCGTCGGAGGTTACAAGTTCCTGTACGTCGCCATTGACAAGTTCATCAAGTGGTCGGAAGCAACTCTAGTTGTGACAATCAACAAGCAATCTGCTATCAACTTTCTGCAGTCCATTGTATGCAGATTTGGAGTCCCAAACAAAATCATCACTGATAATGGGACCCAATTTACAAGCTCCGCATTCCAAGGATATTGCGAAGACCTCAACATACAAGTTTGCTACGCCTCCGTAGCTCATCCAGCCAGCAATGGGCAAGCCGAGAGAGCAAATGCTGAAATCCTTAAAGGACTTAAAACGCGCACTTATGAGCGCTTGAAAAATCATGGAGCCAACTGGATCGAAGAGCTTCCGCCCACTCTATGGGCCAACAGGACTTCTCCAAACCGGTCAACCGGAGAAACACCCTTCTTTCTGGTGTACGGAGCTGAAGCAATCCTCCCTCCGGAAATCACCTTGGGTTCGCTCCGGGTCTGGAACTTCGACGAAGCCGCGCAGGACCAGCTCCGGCGTGAAGACCTAGACCTCCTTGAGGAGGGAATGTGCCAAGCAGCTGTTCGGAATGCCCGATATCGTCAAGCTCTACGGCGTTATCACCAACGACATGTACACAACCGGCAGCTCGAGGAAGGCGATCTGGTGCTACGGAGAATACTATCCAGAGAAGGGTTAAACAAACTCTCCCCCGGCTGGGAGGGGCCCTTCCGAGTGATTAAAGTATCCCGTCCCGGAAGCGTTCGCTTGGCTACTGAGGATGGGACACCTCTCCCAAATCCTTGGAACATCGAGCACCTCCGTAAGTTCTACACTTAATATCACGGAGGTGAGTCTTGAGTAACTTGAGATGTATGTTATAGAGTCATTGTACAGAGTCGGGTAGTTCCTCCGGGAGAACAGCCGGACCTTTCCCGAAAGGTCCGCAAAGTTCATGCAGCACTTGTCACAGTCTCCGGACTAAAAGTGTGGCTAACTACCCTGGGTCAAACGAGAAATGAAACATGCTTAGCCTGGTTCTGTACCCTAAGAGTGTACTTGTTTCCCCTGTACCCCGGACCTATAATGAAAGACATTTCCATGTGAAATAGACTCCATGTGCATTTATTTTGTACAGGCTCAACATTTTTATTTTTCTCTTTCTTGTCTTTAACGAAAACGTGCAATTCTTAAGAAATTTTAGTTCGACCGGTTTATATACGAGTCGAGTTGTATTGTCAGTTCTTTTGGATTCAAATATTGTTCATGGCCAACTCGCCTGAAAGCCGCCAACCCAACCTAGGGCTGGAGTGTGCTATCGACTTAGCCTGGTCAAGCACCCTAAGTACGCCACTCTACCTACACCCCGGCAGGCCGAAGTAAGGCGGGTCCATGCACAGTTGGATCTGAAAGAAAAGACAACACATTCGGTTGTATTTAGAATCGCGTTTGACTTAAAATCTTCTTGAGAGTCATAAGCCGCAGCAAAGTTATAGACAAGAAACAAATTTTACTATTTTTTTGGCTTAAGTGTGCAGGAAAAATAAAATCTACGTTGATGGAGAAAAGCCGGAGCCAACTAAGCTCCGACTCCCCTAAGGGGGCCAGCCGTCGATGCCGAATAAAAGATGGTGGCAAGACCCCGCAAATGGAGTCCGCTGCCAACAAACCGAGTGTTAGCAAAGGTCCCTGCCAAAGCTGCTAAGCTCCGACACCCCAGAGGGTTAACTATCGATGCTCTACGCGTTGATAGAAACTATTGCCGGAGCTACTAAGCTCCAGCGATAGACAATGCCAGAGCTTCTAAGCTCCGACAACCTCAGGGGGCCTTCACCATCGAAGACTCCGAACCTAAATTCTACAAGTTCGGAGCAAAAAAGTCTTCAACAATGCACAATATCCTCTTGGTACATGTTCACAATCAAATTGTGTACATCTACCAGGGGGCCAAGTGAAGATAAAAGTGTTGAAGACAAAAAAGTGAAATTCGCAAAATTTGGGGATTTCATTTATCTGGAGACAAGGGATTACAAAATTGAGGAAGAAGAAGAGAAAATACAAGTGAGGATTACAGAGATGGTCCTAGACCCTATGGAAGAATTGGGCGACCTTCTGGGCGACCTCGGATACGCTGGCTTGGATAGCTTTGCCTTCTCCTTCGACGGGGCCTTCAAGCACCGGGTCCAGAGGAAATTGGGAGTTCCGGCTGGTGTAGCACGTCAGCACATACTCTGCGACGTTCTTCGCCAGGGATTGCCCCTCAACCTCCAGTTGGTCCGCGATGACATCGCCCACCTTGGAGAGCTTGCTACCTGCTGCGCTCAACGCTTGCAGCGCTAGGTCTGGCTCCGGCTCCGGATCATCCGGGCGCACGGGGCTGGAACCCATCGGTGTCAGCGCATCGTTGGCCTTGCCAAAGAACTCCCAAATCTGTAGGGAGTCTGCAGTCCTCAAGCCCTTCATCTCCTCCAGGGATCTCTTGGCCGCCGTCAGTTCGGAATTCTCACGCGCGAGGCGCTCAACCTCTTTGGCGTTTTGCTGAATCTTTTCAGCAACCCACCTTTCGAGTTTTCCGAGCTCCTCCTCCCGGAGGTGGATCATGTTCCGGCGCTCGACCAGGTCCTTCTCCCAACCCCTCACTTTCTTCTCCCGGGCAACAAGGGCACACTCTTGTTCGTAGAGTTCCTGCCCTCGCACCCAGGTCTTCTCCTCTTCCTCTTGGCAGCGCTCTTCCAATTTCTTGGCGCGCTCCTCGAGGCCCTTGTTAGCCAGAGCTACTTTCTCGGCGAGCTCCTCTTCCCTCCTCATGACATCATCCCGCAGCTCAAGGAGTTTTTGCTCTTCATCCTCGAGCCGTTTCTCCCTCTCTTGAAGTGCCTCTCGGTGCTTGATGAGTGCGGTGTTAATGGCCTCAAGCTGTTCGTGGCGCGCATCGGCCGCGTTATTGGCAGCTTTGGCTTGATCATAGATCTCCCGAGATTGAGCGTCAAGGGCATGAGTCATACTCTCCCTGTCATCCAGTAATTTACCCCAGTACTCCAGGCGGACCTTCTCCTGTTTGATCCACTCCTTGTCATCCGCTAGCCTCGATTGAGCCAGCTTGGTCTCGAAGTAGAGCCGGTTACGCCACCGCCTAAGGGTTTGGCGCTCCTCTTCAAGAGCCTTGCTGTCGTGGAAGAAGGCTAGTTGTACCTGACGCAGACTGGAACATGCGTTGTCAATGGACAGCGACAACGGGATTGGCTCTGGACCTGCTGGGGTCTCCACCACCGGTTCCAGCGGGTCTTCAGATACAAAAATTGGGTCCCACTCTACAAGAGTGGTCCCCTGGGACTCCATGGAACTAGGGCCGTCCTCCGGGATGGCCTCAGTCGCCATCGAAGTAGGCCCCGCTGCCAAATCTTCGTTCACCCTCTCAGGCTGGGGGCCATCGACTTCGATGGGGCACTCCGGCTCGGCCGCAGGCACCTCTGACGTCGTCGCCTCCGAAGCAGGAGCCGCTACTGGCTCCGGTCTGGGCACCTCTTCTGACGGAGGCTCAAGCTCCGTCACCTCTTCAACCACCGGCACAGGAGCCGGAAGATCTTCAACATCGTCCGGACCTATGACCGGAGCTCCAACAATAACCGGCTCAGCTGCCGGTGCTTCGGAAGTAGCCGGCCCAACTGCCGGAACAACCTCATCTTCTGGCTCGCATGCCGGGGCTTCAGTCATCTCTGGCTCAACCGCCGGGGCTTCGATAATTACCGGCTCAGAGGCCGGGATTACTACTTCCTCCGGCTCAACAGCCGGAGCTTCCATCATCGCAGCACCAGGACCCGGAGCTTCAACCTCCAGAACAGGTGCCGCTGGCATGTCTTCACTCCCGTGGTCCGGCGCTACCACGGGAACTTCTGGGGACGAGTCGAGGTCCATGACCACGTTAGCCAGCGTCGGAGCTGTTGCAGCCTCAACCACCACTTGGGGCGGCACCGGGACAGGAGCAGAAGCTCCCACCCCCACGGCCTCAGACACTGTGGCTGAGGGTGGAGCCTCGCTCCCCTTCTTGGGGACGCTGCAGACGATGGATGAAGAAAATTAACAAATATTTGCCACAATTAAAATAATTGTACAAGGTATAGATTAAAAATTACCTTGGGAGGCTTCCGCACCAGCTTGTGCGGAACCTTTTTCCAGGGCGTTCTAGGCTAGCCATAGCCGGCGCAGAAGCTCCAGAAGGCCCCCCGGAACTTGTCGCGGCTGCAGGTGTTTCCCGGATTGAGGCTCCTCTCGATCGGGAAGAACCCCCGGATCTGGAGGCCTCCACCGGCCCAGGAGCTGGAGTTGTTCGACCGGAGCTAACACCCCGGGAGGATCCCACTGCGGGAACAGCTGCACTCCGAGAGGACCCCACCGCGGGAACAGTCGCGTTCCGGGATGACCCCACTACGGGAACAGTCGCCACAGCTGCAGAGGACCTTCCCCTCCGGGGAGAAGGAGCCGACGCAGAAGTAGCGGGCCCGACGGATCAGCATACTGCAACTTCCTCTTCCGGCTCACTGGTTCTTCCGCCAGCTCCTTGCCCTTGCCGACAACTTCTCCCCTCGGCTTAGGAGCAGAGCCGGAGCCATCCTTGGGTACTCCAGGGATCGCTACCCCGGAGGTTGGTCTTCTCTCGATGATACCGAGGTCGTCAAGTACGGGCATCTTTTGCCGGAGCTCCCTGCTGAACTCCACTTCCGTGTTTAGAGGGAGGAAGGCCGACGGGGGAGTCAAGTCATCACCGTCGATGTCAATGCCGTGCTGAAATTTCTTGAGGTGGAACTCCAAGGTTTTCCCCACCATGTTGGACTTCAACCCGGTCTCAACCCGGTCGTCGTCCATCACGCTGTTGAGGGCCCAAGCGAGCTTCTCCCTCCTCTTCAGCGGCGCCCACCTGTTGACCAGGAAATTGCAAAATACCGCCTGAGGAGTCAATCCTCCCTCCACGCATTGGCGGATCCTGGTCAAAGCGGGATTGAAAGCTTCCGCCAACACCGGAACTTCACTCCAGATCTTTGTGTCGATGTCGGGAAGACCATCGGGTAGCTCCAGCCTCTCGTGCTCCTCCACCCTGACGACTATCCAGTCTTTCTTCCAGTCATCCCACTTCCCAGAAGGAAACGACCGGAGGTACTTGAATGGGCACTTCTTGCGCTTCACGAAGTAGTAGAAGCCACGATACTCATTGCTCCGGTCGGTGGTGTGGACGGTGAAGAAGGTCCGGAAGAGTTCAATGCAGGGGGGGATGCCCACCCACATCTCACATAAGTGGACGAAGATAGACACGAGGAGAATGGAGTGAGGGCCAAGGTGGTATAACTGCAGACCATAGAAGTCAAGCAGCATCAAGAAAAAGGAAGAAAAAGGCGGGATCAACCCCACCATGGCGTACGAGGAAAAGTACACCATTTCACCGGCGTGCTCCTTCTCGAAGGGGAGCTCTCCACCGGCACGGACTGAGCGGTTGAAGAAGTCCGAGGACCACCCCATGAGGGCCCGGACCTTCTTCAAATCGCCCTCGGTCTTCAAGCGGCTCTTGCGGAGACCCAACTCCATCGCGGCACAGCTAGGCAAGAGAGGAAAAGTGAAGCACAAGTTGGAAGTTTGATCGCAAGAACAGATGAGAGGCGTAAAGAACTCCCGACGGTGCGCACTTTCCTTCTTAAGTAAGCCCTCGCGACGCTCGGATGGAAACTGCAAGGAAGTTGAAGGTACCACCCAAAAATTCCACCCAGCCGATGACAAGCGAGCCCGGGACCACCCCGACGATCAAGTTGAGGTTCTTACCCAGGTGAACGGTTGTCATCAAGAGGCGGGAAGCCCAAAGGCGGCGGCCTAACAAGGCGCGCGGAACCGATACAATTTTCGTATCGGGAACTGGTGACCTTCAATTGCGTGAGATCCGCACGCCAAAGATCTCATCTGCCGCACCGGGATACGCCACGTGGTGAGAATTTAATTCCAAGTCCTTGCCAACGGCACCCTCAAAGACCCTTGAAGACTCAGTTCAAAGGTTGTGAAGATGGACCCACCTCCGGCGGAACGACTTCCCCGTAGGTAGGTCCAGGGGGCCACTGTCGGTATCTTAGAAACCGTACACCACTTGAGGTTATAAAGACCTCAAAGGAAAATCATCTACTTGGTTTGAAGACCCTCGAAGGCCCACATGTCAGAGGTAACCGGACCCGCTTCTCCAACATGGTTAATCCCTGGGTCGCCACGTGTACTACCAAACCGGAGCTACCGCCCACAAGGGGGAAGCTCCGGACCACGTACCGAAATGGCACCCCCGGACTTAGCCCCTGACCGAGAGAAGCTCCGGACCTGACACGTGTCGGGCAGTCCCGGAGCTACCTGTTTCCCACAGCAAGCTCCGGAGCTGCCACGTGTCCAATCGTCGGATCTTCAGCTCCTAACCTCCGGAAGACCCTACAATGGCTCCGGATCTTCAAAGGAGAGCCAAAGACTTCAAGACCCGATTAAGTGTCATTAATGCCATATTAATGACACTTAAATGGACGATCTTAACACCAGTAACGGTGCTGTCAAAGCCCGATATAGGATCATTAAGAGCATTTAAATGTGTATCAATACTAGTAACCGCCGGGGCCACATGTCGGGCCAGACTATCCTGTAACGGCCTGCCCTTATACTATAAAAGGACAGGCCGACGATACACATAGGGGAGACGGACACACGTGCCTCATACGCTCATCACAAACTCATACTGCTAATACAACACCAACACACCCGTGGAGTAGGGTATTACGCTCAGGCGGCCCGAACCACGTAAATTCTGGTGTCTCTTGTGCCAATTCTTATTCACCTTATTGAATCTCCGCGCGCCCACACCGAACATCAAACTCCCCTATCACTTTAGTAGTGTAGGGAGATCTGCCGGTTCACAACCGCTGACAATGTGGATAAAGAATTGGTCGGAAAGGTCCAACCGACTAGGTTATAGACTCAGGCTGCGGCTGAGTCGGGTTTGACTCAATTATGGAAAGATTTGAGTTGGTTATGATAGGATTTTGTGTGTGTCACGAATTTGGGTTGTTTCGGGAATGTGGGATACATTCCTAATGTGTTTGGAAGTCTTAAGATTGCTTTTATCTCTATATAGAAGAGTCCTAAGCAGTTATGGAAAGTTTTGATTCGTTATTTGAGTAGGATTAGAGTCCTAGTTGAGATTGGGTTGTCCTAAGGGCTGGTTATATAAGAAAGGGAGGCCAGAGCTCATGGCAGACGACTTTGGGGTTGTTTCTCTTGTGTTCTATTGAATAAAATTCGTAGTTGAAAGAAACTTTTGTGCCTTGTTCGTCCGACTTGTTCCACACAAGTTTTTCTCATCGAGTTTTCTGCATAGCACTACCTTTCTTCGGTAGTTTTATCATAACTTGAGTTTTACAGATCCAATTGATGTGATTCTTTTTGGGTTGTCTTCACAGCTTAATTATCTATCATATGTCCAAATTTCACGATCATTGGATTTATGGTTTCTGATATACACGAGTTTCTTTGCAGCGTTCTAGAACTGTTTTTTCTCGGGTAGGACAGATTGACCTTCGTTCGATCTTTCAATCGTAACTTGAGTTTCTCTCGACGGATTTGAGTGATTCTTATTGTGTCGTCTTCGTGACTTGATTATCTCTAATATCTATCACTTTTGTCATGGTGAAACACGTTTATATTAGTCTCACACACGATTTCTTTAACATATCGTTTTTCTGTCGAAGGGGTTGGGATTTAATTGTTTCCGCTGCGAAAGATGTTTTAATCTACCATTCACCCCCCCTCTGGTAGCTTTTCACGTGCTATTCAATCCTACAATTGGTATCAGAGCCACAGTGCTCTAATCTTTGTGATTTGCACGTGTTATTGACTAATCATCATGGAGAAATACTCCGTCAAACCTTGTGTGTTTAGTGGTATTGATTTTTAGGTTTGGAAGGCACGTACGGAGGCCTTCATCCAGGCTCAAGGATTCGCAATATGGGAGAAGGTATACAAGCCTTACAAAGTGCCATCAAACAATCAAGTTACAACTACAAATCTGAGAGATGTCGACAACAACAACAAGGCTCGAAACTTGATCATACAAGGATTAACTCAAAGCGACTTCGACCGTGTTGCACACCTCCGATCTTCATACGATGTGTGGAAAGCACTTTGTGACTACCACAAAGGATGCAACACGATCAAGAAGGTAAGGCAAGACATGTTCAAAAAGAATACATGCACTTCAAGATGCAACCCAGTGAGTCTATTGATGACCTTTTTGCTCGCTTTAATAAAATTCTCAGCAACTTGCGTAGTGTCAATGTTAATTTTTCAGATGCTGAAAATGCTAGGCAATTGTTAAGTGCATTAGATATGTCAATTTGGGAGATGAAAGTCACATCTATTCGTGAATCTACAGTCATGAGTACACTTACTTTAGAAGTGCTATATTCCAAGATAAAAACTCATGAAATTGACATAATATCACGTAAGAACCCCAACAAGTCTATTGCTTTTGTTTCTCAACGCGGCATGCCTAGCTCCGGTCAATCTTCATCTTTTGGTACACTTGCTTTGTTGTCCTCTTTAACCTTTGAACAGATTGAGGAGTTTCCAGAGGAGTAGCTAGTACTTCTCTCTACTAGGTTCTCAAAAGTTTTGCAAAATATGAGAACTAGAAGGAGAGGAAGCTCTAGACCTCAACGATGTTTTGAATATGGTAAGACAGGACATTTTCGTTCAAATTGCCCTAACCTTTTAGGTCCTACTTCCCGGGATGAAAAGCAAACAAGGACGAAACACTCCTCTGCAAAAGATACGAAGAAAAAGAAGAGCTTTACAGGATGTCAATTGGTGAGCAGTTTTATCTCCGCACTTCAAGAACTTGGCTCAAGCGATGTGGACATTGGAAGTGATGAAGCTGAAGATGATTTGACAAACTTGTGCTTCATGGCGGGCAAATCAAGATCAAGTATGGAGGAGGCTGAACATAACAACGACAATGAAGAGGTATGTCCTACTTGCAAAAAAATGTGTGATGCTATTTCTCGTGCCACTGTTATAGTTAAGAAAAAGTACAAAAAGCTTAGGGATAATGCTGTTAAAATTGAGTCACTAGAATCTGAAATTAATTGTTTGAAATATTTGATTCCTAGTGATGATTCTTGTTCCTCGTGTGAATTAATATATGAATAATTGTCCTCATTAAGAAGTTGCACACGCCCACTCTTGATAAACTTGAGTTAGAAATTGAAAAGAACTAAGAGCTTGCTGCACTTAATGATAAAAACTTGAAAGATGCTAGCTGTTCTACAATTAATTTGCATTGTTCTACTTGTGATGATCTTGATAAGAAACTACAAGATGCTATGAATGAAATTTCTATATTGAACAATGCTTTACGTTCTCAGGAAGTTAAATATTATTCCAATTGCAAATTAAAAGGAAAAACTTCATGTAAAAATTGCCTTGATCTGTCCAATAAACTTGATGACATGCATAGGACATTAGATCGGTTTTATAGGAATAAGAACCTAAACTTGCTACTGAATTCTTCCAAGTCTTGCAATGATAAAACTGGTTTAGGTTTTGATTCTAATGCTCATGCTAGGGCACATCTACCTAAAATTGTAAGAACATTAGGAAGTGGTTTGATTCAAACAGTTCCTAAACAAAAAGTAGTTTTTAAATTTGCAAGAGTGTTGTCTCATTCGGTGTCAAATAAAAATGTTGTTTGCTCATCTAGATATGAACACAAAGTTAAATTTCATTGTACCTACTGTAGTAGAGATGGTCATGTCATAGATTTTTGTTATAGACTAGCTAAACGACATAAAAAAAGAAAGAATGATTGCTAGATCTCATAACTTTCATGCAAAATTTGATGCACATGTTAAACCGAATGATAGGAACATGCAACCTGCTGTAATGAGTCAAAAACATGCAAAGTTTGCTCCCAAACCTACTGTATTTCGTGCTACACATGTAACATCTGATAATCAGTAGTTGGGTACAAAAATCCTCAAACTTTGGCTCATAAACCCGCTGTTTTGTCTCAGCTTTCGCGTGTTATTCCTGCTGGACGTCGTGTGACTCAATACTGGATTCCTAAATGCCTTTTGACTAACCCCAATATTGAGTCATCGACGTATTGTGCTTCTATGTAGGTTACACACTTGAGGAAGGAGAACATTTGGATTGTGGATTCAGGTTGCTCACGCCACATGACCGGTAACAAAGAATGATTTTCCTCTCTCTCTTTTGTGTCACGTGTAGAGAATGTTACTTTTGCTGATAATTCTTCAACTCCTATAATTTCTAAGGGTTCGGTTAGAGTAAATAATCACTACACTTTGAAGAATGTGACACTTGTTAAAAATTTGAAATACAACTTGCTTTCTGTTTCACAACTACTATATGAAAATCTAGAAATTATTTTCACAAAAAATTGCTGCAAAATTGTAAATTCAAACAGTGAGCTTATTTTTAACATGTCATGGCTTGGAAGAGTTTTTAAAGCTGATTTTGATATGGCTTCCTCTAAGCATAGGTGTCTAGTTGCTAATGATTCCAAAGATTTATATTTTTTGCATCGTAGACTTAGTCACGTAGGCTTTGATCATCTCACGCGTGTTAGTGCTCTTGATCGCATACGTGGGCTGCCTAAGCTTAAAGGGGACAAATAAATTGTGTGCTCTTCTTGTAGACATGCTAAGATGCTTGCAGGTTCACATACTCCTCTCGCAATGATCATGACAACTGAACCGGGTCAACTTTTGCACCTTGACACCGTAGGATCTTCACGTGTTCAATCCTTCGGAGGTAAATTGTATGTTCTTGTGATGGTTATTCTAAATACTCTTGGATTTATTTTATGGCATCGAAGAATGAAGCTTTTAGTCACTTTAGAACTTTATTTCTTAGATTATCAATTGATCACCCAGGATCTTTAAAAGCAATTAGAAGTGATAACAGAACCGAATTTAAAAATCAATCTTTTGATCACTTTTGTGCTGAAAATAGAATAGATCATCAATTTTCTTCACCATATATACCTCAAAAAAACGTTGTTGTATAAAGAAAGAACAGAACCTTAGTTGAGATGGCTAGGACTATGCTTGATGAATATCAAACTCCTAGGAATTTTTTGGCTGATGCGATTGCAACCGCCTGTTATGTCTCAAATCGTGTTTTCTTGCGCGCTAAGCTAGGTAAAACACCACATGAGCTCCGATTTTGACATAGGTCTAGTGTTACACACTTTCAGGTTTTTAGTTGCAAATGCTTTGTTAAGAATCATGGTAATCTTGATAAATTTGAATCTAGCTCTGTTGATGGCATGTTTCTTGGTTATCCATCTCATACTAGAGGCTACCGTGTGCTTTTACTTGACACTAACAAAATTGTAGAGACTTGTGAGGTGTCTTTTGATGAAGCTATCCCAGGTACTAGCTCAAACATTGCAGGTCCAGATCCATATCTGCAGGGGGAGAGCATTTTCGTTGAAGATGAGGAAGAGGTGGAGCTGCTGCCCGAAAATTCAGCAGTTAATGACATTGTTCCAGCTCCTGATTTTGATTCACAGCCAGAACCGACAACCACCATTGTTGGTCCAGATCCTCCTCAAGTCACAAGCTCATCGATTTTTGATGAACATGAAGAAGAAGCTTGTGAAGTGTCTACTCCCCTCCGGGTTCTCAAAATTCATCCTCCACAACAAATTATTAGAAGCTTGCACGAACGAGTCACACGGTCCAGATTTTGCGATCCAAACTCTCATGCTAATTCTGCTTTTGTTGCTTCTTTTGAACCTAAAGATATATCACACGCACTCACTAATGAATCATGGATTATTGCCATGCAAGAAGAGTTAGAAAATTTTGAAAGAAATAATGTTTGGAAACTTGTACCTACACCTCAAAGTCACACTTTAGTTGGAACTAAATGGGTGTTTAAAAATAAACAAAGTGAGGATGGGGTTATGGTTAGGAATACGTCTAGGTTGGTTGCTCAAGGTTTCACTCAAGTTGAAGGTCTATATTTTGATAAAACTTTTGCTCCTGTTGCTAGATTAGAAGCCATAAGAATTTTGTTAGCTTTTGCTACATCTAAAGGTTTTAAGATTTATCAAATGGATGTTAAAAGTGCGTTTCTTAATGGCTATATAGATGACGAGGTTTATGTCAAACAACCACCGGATTTTGAAAATTCAGATTTTCTTAATCATGTTTACAAACTGTCCAAAGCCTTGTACGGTCTCAAACAAGCCCCTAGAGCATGGTATGATAGGTTAAAAACATTCTTACTTGAAAAGGGGTTTACCATGGGCAAGGTTGATAAAACTCTTTTTGTGTTTAAGAATGGCAATGACTCATTATTCGTTCAAGTGTATGTGGATGATATTATCTTTGGTTGTGCTTCTCATGATCTTGTGTCCAAGTTTTCAGCTATGATGAGTTCAGAATTTGAGATGAGTATGATGGGAGTTCTCACATACTTTTTGGGGCTGCAAATTAAGCAAACCAAGGAGGGTACCTTTGTGCATCAAACGGAGTATACAAAAGACCTTCTTAGGCGCTTCAACATGGACAAAAGCAAGCCTCTTCGGACACCATTGGGAACAGCAACAACACTTGAACTTGATGAAGATGGTGAACCCGTGGATCAAAAAGAATATAGAAGCATGATCGGATCACTTTTGTAGCTCACGGCATCAAGACCGGACATACATCAACATATGTCTTTGTGCACAGTTTCAAGCCTCCCCACGTGCTTCACATCGTCAAACCCACAAAAGGATTCTCAGGTACTTACATGAAACTCAAGAATTTGGTATTTTTCTTCCTTCTTCCTCAACCGTTACTTTGAAAGCTTTTTCCGATGCTGATTTTGGAGGTTGTAGGATTGATTGGAAAAGTACCTCTGGTGCTTGTCATTTTTTTGGTAATTCAATAGTTGCTTGGTCCTCTAGAAAACAAAACTCAGTTGCATAATCCACAGCTGAATTTGAATATGTAGCTGCTGCTAGTGCTTGCTCACAAATTCTTTGAATTGTTCAAACACTTAAGGACTATGGGGTTGATCTAGATAGTGTTCCACTGTTTTGTGATAACACTAGTGCCATTTGCATTGCTAAAAACCCTGTGCAACATTCTAGAACTAAGCACATTGACATTAGGTATCACTTTATCCGTGATAATGTTGAAAAAGAAAACATTGTGCTTCACCATGTAGATACCGAACAACAATTGGCTAACAATGTAAAGCAAGTTCGGAACTAACGTGAGTCAAGTTGAGGACTTGTGCTCGCAAGTATTGGTTGTTTATTCATGTGCAGGTGTTGCTTGAGTTCAAGACATGGCTGGTTACGGGATCCATTGAACTATTATTAGGAAGAAGATGAGGTTTAACAACCAAGTTCGGGTGGAATTGTGGTTGAGTTGATCGAGAGGTTGCGCAACATGTTTGAATCAAGAGCAATGCATATGAAGGTATCGTGGACGTCATTGGAAGATGTTTGCACGTGTGAAAGGGGTGCATGGACGTGTCTACATGGTTCCGAGGCATGACGAATAGATGTGGACGTAAAGAATTGGTCGGAAAGGTCCAACCGACTAGGTTATAGACTCAGGCTACGGCTGAGTCTGGTTTGACTCAATTATGGAAAGATTTGAGTTGGTTATGATAGGATTTCGTGTGGGTCACGAATTTGGGTTGTTTTAGGAATGTGGGATACGTTCCTAATGTGTTTGGAAGTCTTAAGATTGCTTCTATCTATGTATAGAAGAGTCCTAAGCAGTTATGGAAAGTTTCGATTCGTGATTTGAGTAGGATTAGAGTCCTAGTTGAGATTGGGTTGGCCTAAGGGCTGGGTATATAAGCAAGGGAGGCCAGAGCTCGTGGCATACGACTTTGGGGCTGTTCCTCTTGTTCTCTATTGAATAAAATTCGTAGTTGAAAGGAACTTTTGTGCCTTGTTCGTCCGACTTGTTCCAGACAAGTTTTTCTCGTCGAGTTTTCTGCACAGCACTACCTTTCTTCGGTGGTTTTATCATAACTCGAGTTTTACAGATCCAATTGACGTGATTCTTTTTGGGTTGTCTTCATAGCTTAATTATCTATCATCTGTCAAAATTTCACGGTCATTGGATTTGTGCTTTCTGATATACACGAGTTTCTTTGCAGCGTTCCAGAACTGTTTTTTCTTGGGTAGGACAAATTGACCTTTGTTCCATCTTTCAATCGTAACTTGAGTTTCTCTTGACGGATTTGAGTGATTCTTGTCGTGTCGTCTTCATGACTTGATTCTCTCTGATATCTATCACTTTTTCACGGTGAAACACGTTTAGATTAGTCTCACACACGATTTCTTTAATAGATCGTTTTTCTGCCGAAGGGGTTGGGATTTAATTTTTTCCGCTGCGTAAGAATTTTTAATATACTATTCACCCCTCCTATGGTAGCTTTTCACGTGCTCTTCGTTCCTACACAAGGAACACTGTCATCATCATGTGACAGTGGTGAGAATTATAACCGAATAAAGACAAGTCTTTCATCGAGACTAGTTTGCGGATATTGGATGAGAAACTCGTGGGAACTTTGATCTCACGCAAGCATTTGCTTTTTTCTCTTCTAGCGTCAAGTTGTAGCTGGCTGGGGGAAGGTAATGCTTCCCGTTCGCCTTTTCTACTGGATGAAGCTCTGGTCTCAAATCAAGATTTACTAGGTCCATATGTGAATTTAATCCGTCCTTTATTTTCCTCAGCATGTCCAACAAGGTTCCAATGATGTTGTCAAATACATTCTTTGTAACGTGCATCAAATCAATACTATGGCAAAATTCCAGATTCTTCCAATACGGAGGATACTTGAAAAAAATTGATTGTTTCTTGAAAGCCATGTCAGTTGTATCACCCGAAGATGTAATTTTCTTTCTCTTGAATCCTTTACATTTTTTGCCCTTACCGAAAGCAATATGAATGTTCTTGACCATTTCGAACACAAGTTTTCCATTGTAAGGTTTTGGTGCAATATTTTTTTTTGATTTTGTTATCAAATTGTTCTTTCATCTTCCTATACTTGTGTGTATCTGTCAAGAACCGTCGGTGTCTCATGTACACCGTCTTTCTGGATGAAGTGAGGTATAGAAATCTAGTTCTATCCACGCACCTTACACAACCTTTCTTCCCTTTCATTTGTCCCAATAATGTAAACTGTCCGGGGTAATCATGCACGGTAATGAATATCATTGCTCTTAGCGTGAAATACTCGCGTTTGTACTCATCCCATGTACGTACCCCTTCATTTCACAATTTCGCCATATCTTCCATTAAAGGTTCCAAGAACACATCAATTTTGATGTCGGGTTGTTTCGGACCCTAGATAAGAACATATAACAAGATATATTTCCTTTTGTGACACAACCACGTCGGTAGGTTGTACATCGTTAAGACTACGAGCCATGTGTTGTGTATGCTCCTTTTTTCGCCAAACAGAGTCATTCCGTCTGTACCCAAGGCAAATCTCACATTTTTTATTTCCTTTTCAAATTCTGGATACTAAATATCAAAAATTTTCCACTGCGTTGCATCACTAGGATGTCAAATATGTTTTTTCATTCTTCTTGCGTTGCTCGAAGTTCCAACACATAAGTTCAGCCTCCCTAGGGTTTGAGAACAAACGCTTCAAGCGATCAATTACCGGAAGGTACCACATCACCAAGGCAGGAATTTTTCTCTTATTCTTCCCGTCTGCATCGCCAGAAGTATCGTCATCGTCACCTTCAGGACCAATAATAGACTTCTCATTCTTTTGAGAATTTTTCATGTTGGTAACATACTGGTGATTGTAGTCCTTCTTATATCTACTGACACCACAGATGGGGCATCTAGTTGCGAGCTCATGCTCTTTGTGATACAAAATACAATGGTTCACACAAGCGTGTATTTTTGTCACACCTAGTGCCATCAGGCAAAGAAGTTTCTTTGCTTTATAAGTGCTTCTGGGCAGTTTATTTGGATTTGGAAGAATTTCTGTCATAAGATTCAAAAGATCAGAGAAACTACAATCGGACCATCCGTGTGTGGCTTTCAACTTTAGTAGTTCTAAGACTGCACGCAATGTAGTAAACTCTTTATCACAACCGTTTGATTCATCATATAAAAGCTCCGTCACCGCATTCTGCAATGTCTCCATTTTACTTAAACCATTGCTTGCTCCCATAGAAGTCAATACATATGGTTCAGTGTGACACACATCTCCTCACAATCGAACTCATCATCATCATCACCATCTTGATTGTCACTACCATCATCGATATGAACATTATCGTCATATGAATCTCTCTCATCATCTTTATCCACATCATGTGTATCTAACTCACAATGCTCTGTCCATATTGTGTAGTTTTTTTCTTGAAACCTCTTTTCACCAAATGAGATTGGATTACTATAGTATCCGTCCAAACAACTTATTTTCGCAGTTGATATATAGAGATAATATGTCATCTATCTTTTGTAACTTCGCATGTCTCTTGGATGCTTCAATAAAATTTGCAACATTATGAATGTACATAGGATCGGGTCTTGGCATGTTATACATCCACGCTTGACGGTCCATGCTTCAATAATAGATTTTTTGTAAGATTTACAAAATTTGGTCACAAATATTCCTTAAAGGTCTTCTATAAAATGAATTTACAAACACATAACAAGCCTGTATCATATAAGTGAATATTGGTATCATGTATGTCTGTTCATAAGGGTTCTAATCAATGTTTTCAAGTCGCCTAGTCGACCTTAGTCGCCTAAGGGGCGATAAGGACGACTATGTCGACTAATCGCTCTCTAGTCGACCCTAGTCATCCTCTAGTTGTCCACTACTTTTTTATGGAAAAAAACTAGTCGACAATATATATATATATATATATATATATATATATATATATATATGTATGTATGTACATATATAGCTAGTATATAACTATATATTGTTATATGCTCCTAGATTGAATTAAACAGGTGAAAAACAACACTACATGCTTCATATTGGTAAAAACTAGAGCAATAACAGAGCAAGGAGAGAGCATCGTTGGAGGAACAAAGACTTATCATCAGAGCCCAAGTGGCCATAATGGATTTTTGAAGTTAGGCTTATTCATTGGAACATTTCATCAAACAAGTGATGTGCGTGTATTCATCTTCAACCTTTAATCCTTCAAATCTATTTCTTGTTCTGTAAAATTCATGGGTGAGCTTGGGAAGACTAAACTACATCTTTCATCCTTTAATCATTCAAATCTACTACCAATCTCAGGTGGTTGGGGGGGGGGGGGCGGGAGGGGGGCTGGACGCATATGCAAACACAACAAAATGAAACTGTAAAAAAAAGAACAAATAAAAAACATGACAGTGAATAAGAAGCCTCTTCTAACATTTTCTCTGTTCGAAATCAACTGATGAATGCCCGACGCACGGTGGAATTTTTTGGCAGCATGGCGACGTCGATGGAAAATCTCCAGAGTTAGGTTTTCTGTGGTGCCCGAGGGGTACCATTATAAAGGCGTCGGTTTTCACAGACGGTTTTTAACGAAACAACTGTCCGTGATAAAAATTAATAAAGTTTAGGTGGTTTTTTTCAGCTGGTTTTTAGCTGTTTCACAGGCGGTTGGTACTTACCGACCGACTGAGATAATTGTCCAAGTCTGTTCTTCAGTTTTCTTTTCCCTTGCTTTTTTTTTATTTAGATTCCAATATAAATACTCATACATGTACTGTAAATTGAGTCCAAATTCGATGATTCTTTCTTCTATATTTTTCAAAAGTTAACATCTACCTTTACCTGAACAAATATTTTAAAACTTGTATAGCTGACATTGTAATATTTTGGTAAATATCAAATTAATTTATACTTACATATTATTCAGATTTGTGTATCTCCTAAAATAAAGGATCCTTTACTGAAATTGGTTTGTATGAACATATTTGTATTATTTATACATTTATGAATATTTTTAGTTATTTTAAAACATTCCAACATGTCAAAATTCAAATTATCCATCATTCTAACTAAATGGTCATATACATATGAGACATTCATCAAATTTTGAACACACATTAATTCAAAAAATTTCAAAAAATCTGAAAAAATTCATAGAGGTTGGTATGATGACTAAAAATGTTCACTGAAAAAATAAATGAAAAAATCATTATATTCATCAGGATAAAAAAATGACAAATAGCAATTGTTATATGTTTTTTATGTTCTTGCCAATTTCAAAGGCTTTATGAAGTGAAATTTAATGGTAACCTCTAATAATCAATCATATTACAAGAAAGTGGAATTTGCGCTTTTGAAAGGCCACACATTTAATCAAGAATATTAATTAAGAAGAAGAAAAGATCTTCTCAGGCAGTTGGTACTGAATAACCGCCTGAGAAAAAGCTTATGTCAGGCGGGTATTACTCACCGATCGCTTGAGATAATTGCCCGAGCCTGTTCTTAAGTTTTCTTTTCCCTTGCTTCTTTTTTATTTAAATTCCAATATAAATACTCAAACATGTATTCTGCAAATTGAGTCCAAATTCGATGATTCTTTCTTCTATATTTTTCAAAAATTAACATCTACCAACACCTGAACCAAATATTTTAAACTTGTATAGCTGACATTGTAATGTTTTGGTAAAAATCAAATTAATTTATACTTATATATTATTCAGATTTGTGTATCTCCTACAAAAATGATTCTTTACTAATTGGTTTGTATGAACATATTTGTATTATTTATACATTTATGAATATTTTTAATTTTTTAAAGCATTCCAACATGTCAAAATTCAAATTATCCATCATTTTAACTAAATGCTCATATACATATGAGGCATTCATCAAATTTTGAACACACATTGATTCAAAAAAATTCAAAAAAATCTGAAAAAGTTCATAGAGGTTGGTATGATGACTAAAAATGTCCACTAAAAAATAAATGAAAAAAATCATTATATTCATCAAGATAGAAAAATGACAAATAGCAATTGCTATATTTTTTATGTTCTGACCAATTTCAAAAGATTTATGAAGTGAAATTTAATGGTAACCTCTAATAATCAATCATATTATAAGAAAGTTGAATTTGGGCTTTTGAAAGGCCCCACATTTAATCAAGAATATTAATTAAGAAGAAGAAAAGATGTTCTCAGGCGGTTGATACTGAATAACCGCGTGAGAAAAAGCTTATCTCATGCGGGTATTATTCACCGACCACCTGAGATAATTGCCCGAGCCTGTTCTTCAGTTTTCTTTTCCCTTACTTCTTATTTAGATTCCAATATAAATACTCAAACGTGTATAGATTCTGCAAATTGAGTCCAAATTCGAGGATTCATTCTTGTAAGGATCGAATGTCCAAGAGGGGGGGTGAATTGGGCTTCTTTTCAAAAATTAAAGCAATAAAAACTTAATTACTAAAAGCCCAATTCCCTATGCAAACAACCTATGCATTCAAGTGAATAGTAACTTTGCGGTATATGAAATGCATAAGTGTAAAGGAAGAGGAAGAAAGCGCAAACTCCCGAGGAGACACGAAGACACGGAGATTTATCCCGTGGTTCGGCAAGAACGTCAAGATCTTCCTACATCCACGTTGTGGCACCCACCAAAGGGTATAGCCACTCCCAAGTCACCGAGACCAGGGATCTTCACTATACTTCTCTGTTCGCCAACCTCGACAAGGTGGAGCTCAAGCCTTGTACAAGTTAGATCCTCCGGGCTTCCACAACCGTCTTGGCAAGCTCCGGAAGGCTCTCTCCAATACAATCACCAAGAGACACTCCCTTACAGCTCTCACTACACTAGAGACTCCAATAACCAAGAATGGAAGCACACAAGCACTATCTCTAGCAAGTTCTAGCCTATCTCTTGGTGTGTAAGTGGTGTAGATGATGTAGAAGTGGTAGCTCAACGTCTTGAATGCTTGAGAATGTGTAGAGTAGCTCTGGTTGTCAAGACTTGTCGAATAGACTACTTGAAGGGGTATAAATAGCCAGCCTCCACGAAATAGCCATTGGAAAAGTAGGCTGACATCACTGTTCTGCAAACACCGGATGATTCGATGTTCTCCCTTCAGTTGTCATCGGTCGAATCCAAATTAGTTGATGTCACTGTGTCAGATATGACCGTTGATAGACCGATGTTACACTTGTCTCATCATCGGATGATCCGGTAGCACTTCATCGAGAATCGGTTCAGAATCAATGCTTACTGGAGTGATCGACCGATGTGTTATAGTTGTACATCGGATGATCCGGTGTTACACTTGGTCCAGGGAGATTGCTTACTGTACTGATGGATTGATGTAACATTCCCTTCATCATCGGATGATCCAGTGAGTACCTAGTTCTGAGGTCTTCTTCTTCTGCTAAACCAACTCGACCGATGTAATGTTTTCTGGAAACATTGGTTGATCCGGTGAGTTGATTTTGTTTGCTTCGAGTTGTTCTAAGTGATTCTTTTGGAATTTGCTCGATTGACCTCTTAGACATTGGTTTTGAATATTCTTCTGATGATTACCAAGTCTTGGGTGTTGTCAATTTTGATGGAATAACTTTGACATATGAGCTTTTACTTCTAAACTTCATAAAGATCGATTGACCTCATATAATGATTGTTTAGGGGTCTCTAATCATATCCAATGAGCAGTAGAGGATATTCATATAGATTTCATTTGATTGTGATGAGTGATCTGGGAGACCTTGCATCCACAAATTCATTAGTAAAATTCAACAGTTGTCATTAATCACCAAAACCATACCTCATGGGGCCTAGATGCTTTCAATCTCTCCCTTTTTGGTGATTGATGACAACACAACGAGTAAAGCATAATAGTAATGAATTTAAGAATACGATACTCAAGAGGATATGCAATAAGTACAAGATTTAGCACACTTAAACTTGAAGGCTCAAAAACGATCAATAACTCGAGAGAATTAAGAGGCACACGAATACTCAATGAATAGCAAAAGAGTAGCAAATCTCCAAATTACAAAAGAACTCCCAAAAAGATAAACTCCCCCTACAACTAGGACTCCCCCTGGGACTAAGCTAACCCTCCCCCTGACTCTTCTCCCCCTTTGGCATCAAGACACCAAAAAGGAAGCCGAGTGCCTAAGGATCTTGAGCGCTCGGGGCAATGACAAACTGGTCACCGTCGGGGGTGCTGTCGTTGGAGCTGCTGCCTGCTGCTGCTGGGGGCGGAGTGGAGGTGACGGGAGCTGCGGGAGCTGCTGTCGGTGCCTGCTGAGTCTGGACTGCTGGCAACGGGGCACTGACAACGGACGCTGGCGTCTGCTGGAAAAGCGTCGTAGCTGGCAAGGGAGAGTGGATAGGAGCGCCTGGAGCAAGCAGTGGGGACATGCTTATCGTCGGGATCGGCGTAGTCGGCACTGGTGCTGAAGCTGGGGCTAACACAGGCGGACCTAGAGCTAGGGCTGGAAGCTGCGACGGGAGGGCAAACCCGGTTTGTGTGTAGAGGTTGGTGATCAACCCCAGGATGCCCATCATAGCCTGCTACGTTTGCTGCTGCTGGTCGAGAGAGCGCTGGTGCATCTGATCAATTAGCCCAGTCAGCCTGTCAGTGTCCTCTCGCCTCTCGCGAGCAATCTGTCGCTGCATCTCCTGCTGCTACTGCTGGAGCTCCAAGAGACACGCAGCCTGCTTAGCTTGGGCCTGCTCAGCTGCAAGCCTATCTAGACGCTGCTGCTCAACCATCTGCTGGAGAAGAGAGGTAAGCTCGGATGGCTGAGATACCTGTGCCTCGGACACCAGAGGTGGAGTAGGAGGTGGCACAGCCGAGCCTCCAGCCTCCGCGTCGTGCTGCCTGGGTGAGGGAGAAGGAGGGAAGTACTCCTCGACACTGTCGCTGGTGTCACTCTCGGACCAAATGTGCTGTAGATTCCCACCCTGAGCCTCTGCCTGTGCTAGTCTCACGTCTTCCTTCTCCAGGTCTGACCAATCTTCTTCTGAGAGACGGGCACGGACCTGACGCTCAACTGGCTGGCCAAGGCGGCGGTCTCCAGGAGCTGGAGCACGGTAGTGCCCGAACCGTGTGATGCTCTCATCGGTGAGACTGTCACGCACGACGGACCCCTCTGGAGCTATCATGTAGAGCAAGTGACTGATCCAGTGACCAAACACAAGCTGCCTCATCATCCCAACTCCATCAGTGATTACATCCTCCATCTCACAAATGAGAATGTCCACAATGTCGAACTCCATCCTGTTCATGACATAGAACAGGAGAGTCTGCTGCAAGCTGGTGAACCCCTCAAGGTATTCGGACCTCGGCAGAAGTGTGCAGCGCAAGGCAAGGTGCACAGTGCGCGCAACTGGAGTGAGTAGAGCCAGTACCCTTGGCTGGTCTGGAGAGAAGGGCTGAGTGAATAGTGAGCGTATCTCCTCAAGCGGTGGTGCCACACCTCCAGTGAGTGGCCTCCTCAGTGGGTCAGCCTGTCCATACACTCTCTCGTGTAGGCATGTGTCGTGAAGATCCACTCCTAGCAGCTGTCCCAAAGTCTGTCGAGTCAAGTGATGATGCTGGACCATGAACATGAAATCAATGGATATGCGGCCCTCAGAGACGTAGAGTGTGTCATAGAATACTCAGACCCAGTCCTCCACGAAGGCACCCCTCTGGTAAGACATCAGCTCCACAAGCCCTTTGTACCTCTCAAAGTAAGGGCGAATCTCTGTCCCGACTGCAAGTGCGAGCTGATCCCAGTCAAGGAAGTTATGCTGGAAGAGCTTATGGCCCCGACGTTTGTAGGTCTCGTACAGAGACACCTGTGTCAGGGTCCAGAAGCGGCTATCCACAAGTGCCTCTCTGGGCTGCGGGAACCACTCCTCAAGCAGAATACTCCATCTGAGCTTCCTGAGCTGCTTGGCCTTCATCTTCCTATAATCGGTCAGGCGGACACCCTCACCAACACGGACATTGGTCTCCATCTCATAGACGGCTCTCTGGGCCGCCCTGTCCTCTCGAAGGTCAGCTGCTGACGGTCTCGATCTCGGGGCTGCAGCTGGATGACCCCCACGGGTCCTGACTGAGCGCCGACGAACAAGTGGCACCTCGAGCTCCTCTTCCTCCTCTGGCTCCTCTGTCACGGGAGGCTGCCTCTGTCGGGCCTCGCGGATCCTCAACGATCCTCTTCGGCCTCGCTCTCGCTCCTCAGCGGTGCGAGCGTCCATTAGGGTTTTCTTTGTCTCCTTCGACAACTTCTGCTTCTTAGCGGCCGGCTCCTCAATAGCCTTGCCTTTTCCATTCCTGTCACGGCCCATGACGACGACGAAGATGAGCACGCGGGACAACGAGCTCGGGCGCACGAGACGGCGACGCAAAGATCATCGCGGCCGGGAACCCTAACGGCGAAGCGGTGCGACAGAGACCACGGCGACCGAAAGGGGGGCACCACGGCGGCGCAGAGGGCGGCGGTGCAGTGTGGGGCGGCAGCAGTGGTGCGGCAGCGGTGAGGCGTGGGGAGGCAGCGGCGGCGCTACTTGGGGAGGCCGCGGCGCTGCGTGGGAAGGCGGCGGCGCTGCATGGGGTAGCGGCGCTGAGCGGCGGCGATGGCCGGAGGGCGGCGGCAGCAGGAGGGCGGTGGCTGGAGGGCTGCGGCCGGCGAAGCACGGAGCGGCGGCGGCGGAGAGAGGGCGCGGAGCGTCGGTGGTGGAGAGCAGAGTCGGGGAGAGAGAAAAAGGAGGTGAAATGGCGCGCTAAATAGGTGGGGCCCAAACCCTAGCTCAAAATTTAACATCGGATGAACCGACGTAGGATGAGGGCTGCATCGGTCGAATAATACAGTAAGGGTATTTCAAAAGTACCATTGACATCGGATGCTCCGACGATGAGAGGATTAGCATCGGTTGAATTTAGCACAACTCCAGAAATGTGAACATCGGATGCTCCGATGTTTCTCAGGATGAACTCATCGGTTGATTTGACTTTCTGACTGAGCTGACCCTTGACACTTGAACACAAACTGATCCAATGATGGTTCTGCCCTAAGCATCGGATAATCCGATGACTACAAAACAGCAACATCCCATATATGTCCTTTGACTCAAACAAACAAACACGAAGAAACACATGTCTTAGGACTCTTTGGGCAACCCCTTACCCCTCAAAAAGACTAATTGCCAATAACTTGGCTAAGCCCAAAAGCATGTAGAACACCAAAGAAAATAAGAAATAAATCCAAATAAAATGTAAGGCCCATGCTTTGTGAGCTAGAGGATGAAGACTTCTATCTCTTTAAAGCATGTTCCTTTAGGCATTAACACACCTAACATTTTGTTCTTTCCACATCATATGAGTTGGGATATTGCATTTCAACCAAGTCTCTTTCTCATGAAGTGGGTTCCCCTTGGTGACAATCTACCGTATGCAATGCCAAACAATTTATAATGCAAGAAATTAAACGTGAGTGCAAGTCTATATGGTAGGCATCATGCAAGACATAAATTAAATCTATCTTGCCAAATTTGAACCTTTCAAAGGCTTCTTCAGGGAGAGCCACTATCCAAGCCTTGGGGAAACCCAAAGGAACCTCCATCCCAAGCTAACCCTTGCTCACCCCTATCCTTTGAAAGTTAGACAAGACCTATATGAGATGCATTCTTACATGACCATGGCAACTTACATGACGTTCGATGCATCTAGCACATTTAATTCACTTCTTAGTCTAGAAAAAGTTTTCTCATCAAGTGGTTTAGTGAAGATATCCGCCAATTGTTCTTCGGACCTAACACCTTGCAAGGAGATGTCTCCCTTAGCTTCATGGTCCCTCAAGAAATAATGGCGAATATCAATGTGCTTAGTGCGGGAGTGTTGAACGGGGTTCTTAGCAATCTTAACCGCACTTTCATTGTCACAAAGGACAGGCACACAACCAAGTTTAATACCAAAGTCCAAAAGGGTTTGCTTCATATAAAGAATTTTGGCACAACATGCACCGGCCGCAATATATTCTGCTTCCTCCGTGGACAAGGCAACGGAATTTTGCTTCTTGCTAGACCAAGATACTAGGGAACGCCCAAGCAAGTGGCACCCATCGGAGGTACTCTTGCGATCTACACGGCATCCGACAAAGTCCGAATCCGAGTAACCCAAGAGATGGAATTTTGCACCTTTAGGGTACCACAGGCCTACACTAGGGGTATGCTTGAGATACCGAAATATCCTAAAGACCGCCTTCCGATGCGATTCTTTAGGTGCCGCTTGAAAGCGAGCACACAAGCATACACTAAACGTGATATCGGGCCTAGATGCGGTAAGATAAAGCAATGAACCAATCATAGAACGGTAATTAGATTGGTCAATAGGTTTACCATCCTTATCCGCGTTGAGATGACAATTTGTTGCCATTGGAGTACTTCTTGAGCTACAATCTACCATCTCAAATTTCGTCAAGAGGTCCTTGGTATACTTTTCTTGATAGATGAAGGTCCCCTCTCGAAGTTGCTTGATTTGAAATCCAAGGAAGAAGTTGAGCTCTCCAATCTTCGACATCTCGAATTCCCTTGACATAATTTTGCCAAACTCATGGCTAAGAGCTTCGTTAGTTGAACCAAAAATAATATCATTGACATAAATTTGACAAATAAATAATTCTCCGTCGATGTCTTTGGTGAAGAGTGTAGTGTCCACCCTCCCGATTTTGAATCCTTGCATGATCAAGAAATCTCGTAGTCGTTCATACCACGCCCTAGGTGCTTGCTTGAGCCCGTAGAGCGCCTTGTGCAACCTAAACACATGATTAGGATTCCTCAGATCTTCAGACCTGGGAGGTTGTTCAACATAGACAAGCTCGTTAATATAACCATTAAGAAAGGCACTTTTCACATCCATTTGATAAAGCTTTATGTTATGATGTGATGAAAAAGCAAGAAGTATACGGATGGCTTCGAGTCGGGCGACCGGAGCAAATGTTTCTCCAAAGTATAGTCCTTCAACTTGTGAGAAACCCTTGGCCACAAGTTTTACCTTGTTGCGTACCACAACACCGTTCTCGTCTTGTTTGTTACGGTACACCCACTTTGTTCCGATGACGTTCTTGTCCTTGGGTCGCTCCTCCAACACCCAAACTTCATTGCGGATGAAGTTGTTGAGTTCTTCTTGCATGGCCATCACCCAATTTGGATATTGGAGTGCTTCCTCAATGTGAGTGGGTTCTACACATGAAACAAACGAGTAGTGCTCACAAAACGTAGCGAAATGGCGAGAACGTGTACTTACTCCCCTTGACAGACTTCCGATGATTTGGTCAATCAGATGCGCCTTGGAGATGCGTCCATGCCTCATAAGTGGTTGTGAAGCACTTGGCGGTGGTGATGCGTGTTGTTCTTCTTGTGGTTGGACTTGATCATGGACTTGTTCTTCTTCTTGATGTTGTGTGGCTTGTGAATCTTGTGTCGGCAATGGATCATCTTTCTCTTCTTCGTCAACTTGAGGCGCCATAGATGTGTTGATGTTGTAACTTGAAGCTCCCCCTTGGAACTTTAGGCTTGATGTCTCCAATGGTCATGTTCTTCATAGCTTCTCGTAGAGGCTCATCATCTATTTCATCATGACCAAAACTCTCCTCTTGGGAGCCATTAGTTTCATCAAACTCAACATCACAACTTTCCTCAACTAAACTGGAAGTTTGGTTGAATACTCGATATGCTTTTGAGTTTGATGCATAACCAAGAAAGATACCAACATCACATCTTCTTTCAAACTTACCGAGCCTTTTCTTGCGGTAGATGTAGCACTTGCACCCAAAGACTCAGAAATAGGAGATGTTGGGCTTTCTCCCAATGAGAAGTTTGTACGGGGTATTTTGAAGTAGTCGATGTAGGTAGACCCGATTTGCGGCATGGCACGTCGGGTTGATTGCTTCGGCCCAAAACTTCTCGGACGTGCCATAGTCATCAAGCATTGCTCGTGAAAGAGTGATGAGAGTCTTGTTCTTCCTTTCAACGACACCATTTTGTTGAGGAGTGTATGTGGCCGAAAACTCATGCTTCACGCCTTCACGATCACACCACTCCCCAATGTTGTAGTTCTTGAATTTGGTTCCTTTGTCACTCCGGAGATTGATGATGGGAAGTTGAAATTCCCTTTGAGCACGGTTAGCAAAGGTCTTGAACACTTCCGGAGTTTCACTCTTGTCACCTAGAAACAAAGTCCGAGCATAGCGAGAGTAGTCATCAACTATAACAAGACAATAGAGGTTACCGCCAGGACTTTGATATGTGGACGGTCCAAAGAGGTCCATGTGGAGCAACTCAAGTGGCTTGGAGGTTGACACCATTGTCTTCATCGGCTGGTGAGAAGCAACTTGCTTCCCGGCTTGACAAGCGCTACAAAGCTTGTTCTTCTCAAATGTTACATCCTTTACGCCGGTCACCATCCCGAGCTTGAATGACTTCTTGAGCTTGCTCATTACAATGTGTGCTATGCGTCGATGCCATAGCCAACCCAAACTCATCTTAGTGAAAAGACAAGTGGTCAAGCTAGCATCCTTGTTGGATAAGTCTACTAGGTAGAGATGTCCATGCCGAAATCCTTTGAAGATTAGTTATTGGCTTGTTTCACTAGTCACAACAATATCATTTTTGCTAAAGGTGCACGTTAGTCCAAGATCACATAATTGTGCAATAGAAAGCAAATTAAAACTAAGTGACTTAACATACAATACATTGGAAATAGATAGATCATTTGAAATTGCAATCTTACCTAACCCAATTACCTTCCCCTTAGAGTTATCACCAAAGGTGACTTTTTCATGATTGTCGGGGTTTTCTATGGTGGTGAACATACCATCGTTGCCGGTCATATGTTGAGTGCACCCGCTATCGAGTACCCAATGCTTTCCTCCGGCTTTGTAGTTCACCTACACACATGAATTCAATTTTTGACTTTAGGCACCCAAGCCAACTTAGGTCCTTGTATGTGTGATACAAGTGTTTTTGGGAGCCAAAGTTGCTTGGGGAGCTTCCCCTTCATGCCCTTTATGTCCTTGCCAATGAACCTTGCCTTCACCTTGCCATCTACTTTACTCAAGAGATAATAATGATCATTGAAAGTAGACTTGTAGTTAGTAGGCAATTTTGGAGAAGGCCAGTTAGGAAGAGGACACTCCCTTGTATGGTGTCCGGTGACCTCACAATGTTGGCAATAGGAACCAACTTCCTTGATGAAGCTTGTTCTAAGCTCCAGTGAGGGCACCTTTCCTTTGTTAGGCACCGGGAAGGATCCAAGTCCTCTCTTGTTGAAGGCCTTTGTTTGTTGGAAGAGGATTTCCTTGTGCTTGACTTCTCCTTTAGATAGTCTTACCACACTAGTGCGGAGACTTTCAATTTCTTCCAACAAGTCCTTCTCCCTAGCATTCTCTTTCAAAGGCAAAGACTTATGCAAGACATTAGCGGCATGAGAAGTAATAGATACCTTATCATTAAGGGTTTGTTTCTTTATATTTTTCAATTCTTGATCAAGAACTTCATAAGCAAGGTTAAGTACTTGATGCTCTTGGATTAACTCATTGTGCTTTCCCAAGAGTGCTTGGCGTGCTAAGTCAAGCTCATGATGATCTAGCTTGATTTGAGCCTCATCCTCCTCAACTTGCTTGACATGAGATTTGAGCATGTCATGCTCCTTAAGTATGCTTTCATACTTGTCAAGCAAATCGAGGTTAGCACTCTCAAGCTTAGCACGAGTTTCTTCAAGAGCCTTGACCTTACTCTTTTCCCTCTTAATGATAGTGTGGTATTCATTTATTAATGAGGTTAAGTCATCGGGGGAAAGCTCATAATCGCTAGAATCATCACATACCTTGGTGTTACATTTAGCCATGAGGCACATGGGAGGTGGATGAAGAGATGAATCATCATTGTTGGCAATGGCAAGGCCGGCCAAGCTTTCTTCTTCCATTTCACTCTCTTCATCACTTGATTCTTTGTCGGTGATCCATTCATTTGCCTCACACATGAACACCTTTTGTGGACCTTTCCTCTTCTTTGGGAAGAGTTTTTCCTTCTTGCCCTTGTCATGTTTCTTCTTCCCAAAGGATCTTGGTTTGGGCTTGACCTCTTCTTCATCATCTTCACTATCTTCAAGCTTGCGATGCTTGCCCTTGTGGTTCTCTCTTCTTTTGTCCGGTTTTGGACAATCATAGGAGATGTGGCCTTGATCACCACAATTGTAGCAAGTCTTGTTGTCATCTCTCCTTGGTAGAAAAGCTTTCTTCTTGGGATCAAAGGTGTATCCCTTCTTGGCAATCTTGGAGTTCAAGCGAGAGAACCTTCTCATCATTAATGCAAGCTCATCATCGTCATCTTCACTTGATGCTTGCTCTTCTTCACTTGAGCTAGGCTCAACCACTTTCTTTTTCTTGAGACTTGTTTTCTTGGTGGAAGCCTTTAGAGCAATTGTTTTTGAAGATGATTGCTCCATCATCCCAAGTACACTCATCTCATGAGCGTGAATCTCTCCAATAAGTTCCAAAACTTCAATGTGATCAAGAGATTCTTTTTGAAGCATGGAGTTGATGATGTTGTACTTTGGCTTAGGAAGGAGCATAAGAATCTTGCGGTTGATGAGTCCTTTGCCAAGAGAAGCAATGTCAAGAGCATTAGTTTCCTCAATAAGCACATTCAAGCGAGAAAACATTTCATTGACATATTCATGAGGTAGCATTTTTAACTCATCATATTTGGCTTTAAGCATATGATATTTTAGTTCTTTGACACGAGAAGAACCCTCATGAATTTCAATCAAGCAAGCCCAAATTTCACAAGCTTTCTCTTTGCTAGCAATCCTAGCAAATACATCTTAACTAATGCATTCATAAGTTGCATTTCTAGCTTTAGCATCCCACTTGATTTGATCACCAATATAATTATGCTCACCAAACCCCGCATGGGTCGCTTCCCATACCTCGGGAGCAATAGCCTCCAGATAAGCACGCATGCGTGCTTTCCAATAGACAAAGTTCTTGCCCTCGAAGATAGGAACCAAACCCCCATTCTTGGCCATTTTAGCTCTCTAGCGGTGAAGCCAGAATGATCCAATGAGCAACCTTGCTCTGATACCAATTGTAAGGATCGAATGCTCAAGAGGGGGGTGAATTGGGCTTCTTTTCGAAAATTAAAGCAATAAAAACTTAATTACTAAAAGCCCAATTCCCTATGCAAACAACCTATGCATTCAAGTGAATAGTAACTTTGTGATATATGAAATGCATAAGTGTAAAGGAAGAGGAAGAAAGCGCAAACTCCCGAGGAGACATGAAGACACGGAGATTCATCCCGTGGTTCGGCAAGATCGTCAAGATCTTCCTACATCCACGTTGTGGCACCCACCAAAGGGTATAGACACTCCCAAGTCATCGAGACCAGGGATCTTCACTATACTTCTCCGTTCGCCAACCTCGGCAAGGTGGAGTTCAAGCCTTGTACAAGTTGGATCCTCCAGGCTTCCACAACCGTCTTGGCAAGCTTCGGAAGGCTCTCTCCAATACAATCACCAAGGGACACTCCCTTACAGCTCTCACTACACTAGAGACTCCAATCACCAAGAATGGAAGCACACAAGCACTATCTCTAGCAAGTTCTAGCCTATCTCTTGGTGTGTAAGTGGTGTAGATGATCTAGAAGTGGTAGCTCAACGTCTTGAATGCTTGAGAATGTGTAGAGTAGCTCTGGTTGTCAAGACTTGTCGAATAGACTAGTTGAAGGGGTATAAATAGCCAGCCTCCACGAAATAGCCATTGGAAAAGTAGGCTGACATCACTGTTCTGCGAACACCGGATGATCCGATGTTCTCCCTTCAGTTGTCATATGTCGAATCCAAATTAGCTAATGTCACTGTGTCAGATATGACCGTTGATAGACCGATGTTACACTTGTCTCATCATCGGATGATCCGATGGCACTTCATCGAGAATTGGTTCAGAATCAATGCTTACTGGAGTGATCGACCGATGTGTTATAATTGTACATCGGATGATCCGGTGTTACACTTGGTCCAGGGAGATTGCTTACTGTACTAATGGACCGATGTGACATTCCCTTCATCATCGGATGATCCGGTGAGTACTTAGTTCTGAGGTCTTCTTCTTCTGCTAAACCAACTCGACCGATGTATTGTTTTCTGGAAACATCGGTTGATCTGGTGAGTTGATTTTTTAAAGCATTCCAACATGTCAAAATTCAAATTTTCCATCATTCTAACTAAATGCTCATATACATATGAGGCATTCATCAAATTTTGAACACATATCGATTAAAAAAATTCAAAAAAATCTGAAAAAATTCATAGAGGTTGGTATGATGACTAAAAATGTCCACTGAAAAAATAAATGAAAAAATCATTATATTCATCAAGATAGAAAAATTAAAAATAGCAATTGTTATATGTTTTTTATGCTCTGACCAATTTCAAAGGCTTTATGAAGTGAAATTTAATGGTAACCTCTAATAATCAATCATATTACAAGAAAATGGAATTTGGGTTTTGAAAGGTCCCACATTTAATCAAGAATATTAATTAAGAAGAAGAAAAGATCTTCTCAGGCGGTTGGTACTGAATAACCGCCTGAGATAAAGCTTATCTCAGACGGGTATTACTCACCAACCGCCTGAGATAATTGCACGAGCCTGTTCTTCAGTTTTCTTTTCCCTTGCTTCTTTTTGTTTTATATTCTAATATAAATACTCAAACATGTATATATTCTGCAAATTGAGTCCAAATTCGATGATTCTTTCTTCTATATTTTTTAAAAATTAACATCTACCACCACCTGAACCAAATATTTTAAAACTTGTATAGCTGACATCGTAATATTTTAGTAAATATCAAATTAATTTATACTTACATATTATTCAGATTTGTGTATCTCCTAAAAAAAGATCTTTAGTGAAATTGGTTTGTATGAACATATTTGTATTATTTATACATTTATGAATATTTTTAATTTTTTTAAAGCATTCCAACATGTATAAATTCAAATTATCCATTATTCTAACTAAATGCTGATATACAGATGAGACATTCATCAAATTTTGAACACACATTGATTCAAAAAAATTCAAAAAAATCTGAAAAAATTCATAGAGGTTGGTATGATGACTAAAAGTGTCCACTGAAAAAATAAATGAAAAAATCATTATATTCATCAAGATAGAAAAATGACAAATAGCAATTGTTATATGTTTTTATGTTCTGACCAATTTGAAAGGCTTTATGAAGTGAAATTTAATGGTAACCTTGAGTAATAAATCGTATTACAAGAAAGTGGAATTTGGGCTTTTGAAAGGTCCCAAATTTAATCAAGAATATTAATAAATGAAAATAATATTTATTAAGAAGAAGAAAAATTCTTCTGAGGCGGTTGGTACTGAATAACCATCTGAGAATATGGTTATCTCAGGCGGGTGTTACTTACCGACCGCATGAGATAATTGTATCTTCGCAAGCGGTTGGTAATTACCACCCGTCTGAGATAACCATCTTCTGAGGCGGTTGGTACTTAAAATCCTGAAAGTGCATCTAGGTTCCCCGTGGGTTTTGGATGATTGATGACGACAATTAAGTCGCTAATGAGCTCAAGTGATCCTTAGCACAGGTGTGGACTCGATCGGAGACGCAAACCCTCAAAAAGGAAAAGGAAGGAAACAGAGTTGACTCGAAGCGTAGAAACTAGGGTTTCTAGCGTGTTGAGTTGGACTAGCCGTAGAAATAGGAGGGTGTGTGCGTAAAGTGCAAAGAGATCAAGATAGGAGCCCAAGAGTGGTGGTTTAGGTAGAAACCCCTTTGAGAATTGAAGTTAGAGTAGTCTGGCAGGAGGGCCGGGCTAGTCCGCCTGATTGGCCGGACTAGTCTGCTCCTGGGCAAACTAGTCCGTTTTGGCACGGACCAAAAGGTCCTGTGTGACTTCGGACTAGTTCGTAGTGGGACGGACTAGTCTGTGATACCCCTAGGGTGAAGATTCGGGACTAAGTCCAGGAGAGCGGACTTGTCCGTTTTGGGGCGGACCAAAAAGTTCTGAGTGAGATCGGACTTGTCCGTCCATGGGCTGGACTAGTCCGTGTTGCTAAGTGCAGAGAGGTTTTGTGACTATGTCTGGGAAGGCCGGACTAGTCCACCCATGGGGCCGGACTAGTCCGTGGTCTTCAGACTAGTCCGTTTTGATGAGGACATCACTTCTATGGATACAAACAACACTCCATTGAACATACAAGATGCAATCAATAGAGTTCATACACAACAATTAATTTCAGAGGTGAACTCGTTCTTATATATTTCCTTATATGTTTTTGAACATAAATTGCTACTTAATGATTTATTTGTGATTAGGATCCATGGAGAGGTTCAAGGAGTACTTGGAGGGAGTATTAGGGATGTGGAAGACCAGAGAATTCGTTCAAAGAAGATGGAAACCGAACCAAACTCCAAATCGTATTCAACTCGGAGTCCAGGAGCAGTACGCACTAAAACGGACGCCCAGGACGCATACGAACTCCGTTTTGGACGTTATACATATGCACGGAAAGGGGCGAGGATAACCTTTCCAATGGCACCGGTCCCATGTCAAAATTCCTTCGGAGTCGTCGGGAATCATAGAAACAAAATCAAATACAGAATCTGTCACGGTGCTGCACCACCATATTGGGCCATTGGGCCTTGTATCAAGTCTAAGTCCATTATTTTCGTGTGTTAGTGTTAGGTCACGACCCCAACACCCCCTTGGACGTCCTCCCACCTATATATACTCCATAGTAGCCACCATGAACAATTGGGTTTTGCTTAGATTAATAATATCGATGTTCTACAGTTTGTGAAACCCCAACTTCGCAATTTCAGATCGTGTCTTCTACGTTCTTGCTTGTGTTCTCGGTTGCACTTGCAGGGATTAGCCTTCTTGGCGAGGTCAATCATGTGCAGCACGGTTGATAACCAACGGAGTGGTGGTGTAGTGATTGCAGGGGTTGTTCGTGTTCTACTCGAGAGCCTCAGATCATCAACGTCGAGATCTCCACATCAATCGACTTATCCATTACCTTTCGGAAGATCGGGCCTAATCTTTACTTATCAATTGGTATCAGATTTCCAGGTTGCCCGTTAGGTAATTCATCTATTCATTACATTAGTTTTGTTTTTCATACCTAGAGTCCACAAAAAAACCACAAAAAAACTTGCAGTTTAGTAGATTTGTTCATTACTTTGTCCAAACCATATTGAACCTTTGCAACTTTGTTATTCAGTTTGGTTTTGTTGAGTTTGTGTCTGTGGTTGAGTCATATTGCTGGTTTAGAAAGTGTTTTTGGTCTTAGTTTGAGTTTTGCATTGTGTGATTCATCCTTTTGAATCACGTCATCACGTCCAGATTAGATTCACCTCTGTCCAGTTTGGTATTTTCATCATATCTCGCACATACGAACTCGGATTTTGGTGTTCTTGTACTTTATGGAAAGCTTAAGAAGTGATCTATAACTTTCGTATTCATTATTTTCCCAGAAAATATAGTTATCAATGTTTAAATTGCATTAGATCCGAATCTGTTATTGACCTAAAAATTCTGAACAGTCTGTATTTCGGGGTCAGTATCTCCTATTGTTCTTTTCCAAAATAGGTCTTCCATATATTGAAATTAAAGAGGAGAGATATATATACAATCTTTCTGTTCTAAGTTTTCCAATTTAGAGCCTATAAGTGTGCCTATTTGTCCTTGGAAGATTGAGCAGAAAATCTGCGACAGACACACGAGATATCTTGGGTTGATTTTCATTGTGTTCTTCCCTTGCAGCACATTCTGAAAAAAAAAGGAAGAAAAAAGAAAAAGGCAAGTGCAAAACAAGAAACAAAAGCTGCACAAAAAAAAAGAGAAAAAAACAACAAAAAAAACAGAAGTGCTTGCATTCTTTGTGTCATCTAGTTTTGTCTCATGTCTTGCTACCTTGAACTACTAGGAACACATTTAGACCAGCAACTTTGACAAGTACTTTGGACACTTACTCAACTTTACTATCTGATTTCATTGTTGCTAATCCTTGCTACAAATAAAGTGCCATCCAAGCTACACCTTACTCTTGAGCAGAATCGATACACCTTTGCAATCATCCCACGCTTCATTGGTTTCTTCATACCGGCCACCGTTTGCCACCTGCAGTGTCGGTAAGAACACCTGTAAGAGCGTGGTAAGACGCTTGAGAGTGTGTGATTCCACTTCCACTTTTCCATTATCCTTTGTAGTTGATAGGGATAACATATTTTTTGTGTTGTCTTCTGTTTGCTACTAACAATGTCAGGTAAAAGCAAGAATCATGCATTATATACTGAGATGATGGACATGATGAAGACGGCGATAGAGTTGCTCACTAAAAGTCAAACATCAACCAAGGATTCACATGACATTCATACCACCTTTACAACACCTTCCACAAGAAGTAATTACATTCTCCCATCTCTTCCTTCTTATGATGGTTTTGGTTACGATGAATATATTGCTTGGGAAATAGAGTTGGATAAAATTTTTGGACAATGTCATATGTGTGAGAAAAGAAAGATTAGAAATGTTGCAAGTGCATTAGTAGGTTGTGCATTGACTTGGTGGAACAACTTAAGTGATTTAGAAAGACATCGAACATGGAAAGATATGAAAATTCTTATGCGAGAAACTTTTGCTAATGTATCTAATTATAAAGATGAAATACATGAACTTGAGAAGAATTTTCTTGTTGTACCTCCTCCTTTGCCTAACCTTTTGCAAGAACATGAACAAATAAATGGAGATGCAAATGAGAGTGAGGTGTTGAACAACTCTTCTGAATTTTTTGATGAATCGACTCATAATGCATTTGAATTTCTTGCTGAAAATGAGAGTAGTGTTAATGGACAATGCTCTACAGTTAACCACGGTATGACATTTTCAGATGTGCTGAATTTTGCTACCAATCATACTATCGATGAGCAGCAACAAGATGAACCTTTTCATAATACAACTTTACCATTAGTTGATTTTCCCACTGATTCTTATAACAAAAATGAGTTGTGTGCTGATAATTATATTATACCTATGCTAGAACAACCAAATGAATTTGATACTTTATCACTCACTTATGCTGAAATTAAGCATTTGATCCCAACTACATGTGAAAGGGATGAGCTGAAATTGTTATCTTCTCTAAATACTTTGGGTTATATTGAATTTGACACTCTTTGTGATCTAGATATCGTAGAGAAGATAATATTTTCTCAATCTGAATTGCCTTTGTTAAGTAGAAATATTTTTCATGCTATAGGCAAATATGAACATAGTGGTATGTTTATGGTGCATAAAGTTTACATATGTTCAAATGAGGAAGCTCCTTTTGTGCTGCAACAACATGGTCAAGTAAATGAATGTACTAACGCTAATAATGTCTTGTCAAGTTTTTCTAGTATGTTTTCCTTGCAGCAGGGACAACAAAAGCATTATTCACCGTGGTTGTGCATTATGGATAGCACTTACTCTACCTCCAATGCAAGCCTCTTTGCTGGACATACGAGCAAGCCGAGAACGGCTTGTCATAAAGAAGGGGAGAATGATGAGATCATGCACATTATTATTGCACCTACAAACATGACACAATATTTATTTGTTTGGGATCCTGGCTCAAGTGAATGTGCACTCTTATTTGATGGACAAGATCAAGATGGCGCACTATGTCGTCCACCACCTTGGCCTCCTCCATTCATGCATACAAGAAGATTTGATGGCGTTGCACATTTGGACCAACACATGAGAGGAGACGAACTTGAGTCGAGGACGACTCCAATTCAAGGAGGGGAGGATGATGAGGACATCACTTATATGGATACAAACAACACTCTACTGAATATACAAGATGCAATCAATAGAGTTCATACACAACAATTAATTTCAGAGGTGAACTCGTTCTTATATATTTCCTTATATGTTTTTGAGCATAGATTGCTACTTAATGATTTATTTGTGATTAGGATCCATGGAGAGGTTCAAGGAGTACTTGGAGGGAGTATTAGGGACGTGGAAGACCAGAGAATTCGTTCAAAGAAGATGGAAACCGAACCAAACTCCAAATCGTATCCAACTCGGAGTCCAGGAGCAGTACGCACTAAAACGGACGCCCAGGACGCATACGAACTCCGTATTGGACGTTATACATATGCACGGAAAGGGGAGAGGATAAACTTTCCAATGGCACCGGTCCCATGTCAAAATTCCTTCGGAGTCGACGGGAATCGTCGAAACAAAATCAAGTACAGAATCTGTCAGGGTGCTGCGCCACCGTATTGGGCCATTGGGCCTTGTATCAAGTCTAAGTCCATTATTTTCGTGTCTTAGGGTTAGGTCACGACCCTAACACCCCCTTGGACGTCCTCCCACCTATATATACTCCATGGTAGCCGCCATAGACAATTGAGTTTTGCATAGATTAATAATATCGCCGTTTATCGGTTTGTGAAACCCCAATTCAGCAATTTTAGATTGCTTCTTCTACGTTCTTGCTTGTGTTCTCGATTGCACCTGCAGGGATTAGCCTTCTTGGCGAGGTCAATCGTGTGAAGCATGGTTGATAACCAACGGAGCGGTGGTGTAGTGATTGCAGGGGTTTTTCGTGTTCTAATCGAGAGCCTCGGATCATCAACATCGAGATCTCCATCAATCGATCTATCCATTGCCTTTTGGAAGATCGGGACCAATTTTCCTATCACGTTTTCACACGGAACAAAAGGTTCTGTGTGAGATCGGACTAGTCCGGTGAGGGCCGGACTAATCCGTTGTTGAAGTGACCGTTTGCATTTGAAGTTTGGCGGGTAGTGTGACGATTGCTGCACAGTGCGACAGTTGTCAGAGGCGTCAGTGGTCCCCTAGGCCGGACTAGTCCGGGTTGTAGGCCGGACTAGTCCGCCCATCTGCTGAAGTCAGCAGTATGGGCTTGGGACCTCTATAAATAGAGGTCCCCTGGGTTCTTTTGAACCAATCCTTGAGCAACATGTAACCCTAGCGCTGCCACAGCAAAACTTGGAGCATTCTTGAGCCTCTTTCTTGCCTACTTTCCCTATAAAACTAATTCTTGAGTGGATTAGGGTTTAGTGAGGTGGAAAAGAGGAAGAACATCGCGCTTAGGCTCGCGATTTGATCTCTTGCACTTTGTGAATCTTTGCAAACTGTGGCTTGAGTTAATCTTTGTGATTTGCAACTGTAATTGTGGTGGGAGCCTCAGATTGTGAGAAGCCCCAATGAATCTTGTACTCATTCTTTGTGATAGTGGAGAACCAAGTTAGGCCCGTGCGGTAAACTTGGTGAGGGAAGGGTTGTTGAACCCGATCCATTGTGGACTCCTCAACGGGGACGTAGATTCCTTGTGTGGGATCGAACCTTGGGATAAAATCCTTGTGTCTCTGTGTTCTTCGCATTTCGTTTATCGAATATTTCGTTCTAGGGTTGCTAGTTTTGTCTCGTGCTTCATATTGCTATAAACTTGTTCCTCTTAGTCATATACTTGTGTTGGTAGTTGCTAAACTTGACATAACCATATCCTCACCTGTAGCCTCGAGAAAATCGCCTTAAAACTTGCTAGAAACACTTTTTAGGGATCTTCACGTAGGCTGACCAGACTAGTCCGCCCCCAGACCGGACTAGTCCGCACCTTGTAATTTAATCTCGTTTTATTAAGTCATTTGCAGGTCGATTAGCCTATTCACCCCCCCTCTAGGCAACTTTCAATTGGTATCAGAGCGGGACTCTCCACAAAGAGTCTAACAACTCGGAGAGATGGCCGGAGTGGTGTTTGAAGAGGTGTCGACCAATGATTCTCAACCGACACGTGAGGAGACAATGGCTTATCAAGACAAGCCAACCGATGATGAGGAGACTCGCCAGCTCAAGGCGAAGCTCCGGGAGAAGCTGAAGATTGCTGCGGTTGATCCGTCAAGCTCATCAAGTGGTGGTGGCGGAGTCAACTACAACTGACAAGGGTTCAACTATGAACGCCTTGCCGCCAACAACCACTACCTTTCCATCCCATTGGGGAAACCTTCCCAATTTGATGGAACTGACTACGGGATGTGGAAGCACAACATGAAGATCCACCTTGTGTCACTCAATCCCTCACTATGGCAAATTGTGTTGACCGGGGTGCACATCCCTAAGAATGAATAATATATCACTCCGGAGCAAGCCGTGCTCCTTCACCGCAATGCTCAAGCGGCCGGAGTGATCATCTCATCCCTCTCAAGAGATGTGTTCAACCGAGTGGATGGACTTGAGGTGTCCAAAGACATTTGGGACACTCTCAAGACGGCTCATGAAGGCAACCGAGTCGTCAAGGAAGCAAAGATTGAACTCATTGAAGGAGAGCGCGGGAGGTTTGCCATTATGGATGGTGAATCTCCCCAAGAGATGTACAACCGCCTAAAGATACTCATCAACAAGAGTAGATCTTATGGTTGTACCAAGTGTATGGACCACGAGGTGGTGAAGAGAATGATTCGGGCATTCATGCCTAGGAACGTCTCTCTATGCTCCATGATCCGAGAAAGTCCGGGGTTTGCCAAAATGACCCCGGAAGAGGTCCTTGGAAGGATCATCAATCACGAGATCATGGAAAAGGAGGCGCTCTTCTACAACGACCTTCAAAGATTCACCGCCTCAAAAATGAAGAATGTTGCGCTCAAAGCAACATCCTCCCCAAAAGAGCAAACGAAAGATGATGAGGAGAGCCTTGACACCGATGAGGAAGAGGCCTTCTTCATCAACAACTTCAAGAGGATGATGAGGAGAAGAAAAGGAGGATACAAGCATGAAGGAAAAGGCAAAGAAAAGGCAAGGCCCAAAAACAAGAGGGCTTGCTACAATTGTGGCGAGTATGGCCACTTCATAGTTGATTGCCCCCATGAAGAAGTGAAGAAGAAAAAGGAGGGCAAGCCTCAAGAGAAGAAGTTCTTCAAGAAGAAGAGGCCCTCTGGACAAGCACACTTGGGCAAGGAGTGGGACTCTAACGATGAGTTCTCCTCCAAAGAAGAAGAGGAGAAGATGGCCACCATAGCCATCGGGAGGAGCTCCAAGGGAAGCAAGCTCTTCCCCAACCTCAACAACGACTACAAACCAACTTGCCTTATGGCAAAGGAGGGAAGGAGAAAGGCATACTGCTCCGGTGGTTCCAAATGGGTGCTCGATAGTGGGTGCACAAACCACATGACCGGAGAGAGGACGATGTTCAAGGAGTATGAAGAACACGATGATCCAAATGAAGGAATCCTCTTTGGAGACAATAGCTGAGGAAAAATCCTTGGCTCCGGTAAAATTGTCATCTCTCCTCAACACACTCTTTCTAGCGTTCTACACATTGATTCTTTAGACTATAACCTCTTGTCCATATCACAACTATGTGACAAGGGTTATAATTGTGTTTTACTAATGAGGGTGTGAGCGTCCTTAGAAGAAGTGATAACTCAATCGCTTTTAAGGGTGTGCTCAAGGGAAAGCTTTATCTTGTGGACTTTGCGTCGGATAAAGCTCAACTTGACACATGCTTAATGGCGAAAACCAACATGGGATGGCTTTGGCATAGACGGCTGGCCCATGTTGGCATGAGGAACTTACAAAAGCTTCTTAAGGGCGATCACATCCATGGCTTGAAGAATGTTGTCTTCGAAAAAGACAGGCCATGTAGTGTGTGCCAAGCCGGGAAGCAAGTAGGAGCTCAACATCCCTCCAAGAACATCATGATGACAACAAGACCGTTGGAGCTGCTACACATGGACCTTTTCGGGCCAATAACCTTCATAAGCATTGGCAGTAACAAATATGGTCTTGTTATTGTTGATGACTTTTCTCGTTTCACTTGGGTGTTTTTCTTGCATGATAAGGGTGAAACCCATGGTGTCCTCAAGAGGTTCTTGAGGAGAGCTCAAAATGAGTTCGCCTCAAGAATCAAAGCTATAAGAAGTGACAACGGCACCGAGTTCAAGAACACTCAAGTAGAAGAATTCTTGGATGAGGAAGGCATCAAGCATGAATTTTCAGCTCCATACTCCCCTCAACAAAACGGGGTGGCAGAACGGAAGAACAGAACACTCATTGAGATGTCAAGAACGATGCTTGATGAGTACAAGACATCGGATCGGTTTTGGGCGGAGGCGTTTAACACCGCTTGCCACGCCGTCAATCGATTATACCTCCACCGCCTCCTCAAGAAGACTCCCTATGAGCTTCTAGTTGGTAAGAAACCCAATATCTCTTATTTTCGTGTTTTTGGGAGCAAGTGTTATATTCTCAACAAGAAGCCTAGGACTTCAAAGTTTGCTTCAAAGTCCGATGAGGGTTTCTTGCTTGGCTATGACTCAAACACTCACGCCTACCGTGTCTTCAACAAAACCTCCAAAATTGTTGAAATAACACGCAACGTGGTGTTTGATGAAACTAATGGCTCCCAAGTGGAGCAAGTTGATCAAAGTTTGCTAGATCAAGAAGACTCTCCACAAGAAGCACTTAGGAGAATGGCACTTGGAGATGTTCGACCACAAGAACAACCTCAATGCTCAAGTGACCAACAACAAGATGATGCAAGTACTCCTCCATGCCATCAAGTTGTCGACTGTCAAGTAGGACCTCAAAACGACCAAGAAGATGAAAGTCGAGAGAGAGGCACTCATCAAGAGGGAGATCAAGAAGAAGAAGAAGATGATGATGACTCAAGAGCTCAACCTCCACATCCTCGCGTACATCAAAGTGTTCAATGGGATCACCCCGTTGACAACATACTAGGAGACATTACTAAAGGGGTAATCACTCGTTCTCGTGTTGCAAACTTTTGTGAACATTACTCCTTTGTCTCTTCTTTGGAGCCCCATAGGGTTGAAGATGCCTTGAGAGATCCGGATTGGGTGGTGGCCATGCAAGAGGAGCTTAACAACTTCGAGAGGAACAAAGTTTGGGAGCTTGTCAAGCGTCCACAAGCAAATGTTGTAGGCACCAAGTGGGTGTTCCGCAACAAGCAAGATGAACATGGTGTTGTGACAAGGAACAAGGCACGACTTGTGGCCAAGGGGTACTCACAAGTCGAAGGTTTGTATTTTGATGAAACCTTTGCTCCAGTAGCTAGGTTAGAGTCAATTCGAATATTACTTGCCTTTGCTACTCACCATGATTTTAAGCTCTATCAAATAGACGTCAAGAGTGCGTTCCTAAATGGCCCAATCAAGGAGGAAGTATATGTGGAGCAACCACCGGGCTTTGAAGGTCAAGAATTCCCAAACCATGTCTTCAAATTGCGTAAGGCTCTCTATGGCCTCAAACAAGCTCCTAGAGCTTGGTATGAGTGTCTTAGAGACTTTCTAATTGAAAATGGTTTTAAGATAGGAAAAGCTGATTACACTCTATTTACGAAGCACTTCAATGATGATCTTTTTGTGTGCCAAATATATGTCGATGACATTATATTTGGTTCTACTAACAAAGTGTTTTGTGATGAGTTTTCAAAGATTATGACGGAAAGATTTGAGATGTCCATGATGGGGGAATTGAAGTTCTTTTTAGGTTTCCAAGTCAAGCAACTCAAAGAAGGCACGTTCATAAGTCAAACAAAGTACACTCAAGACATATTGAAGAAGGTTGACATGGACAAGGCCAAACCCATTAAGACCCCTATGGCGACGAATGGACACCTAGACCTCAACGAAGATGGTCCAAGTGTGGACCAAAAGGTATATCGTTCCATGATTGGCTCCCTGTTATATCTTTGGGCATCTAGACCGGATATCATGCTTAGTGTGTGTATGTGTGCACGGTTTCAAGCTGCACCAAAGGTGTGTCATTTGACCGCCGTGAAGAGAATTCTTAGATATCTAGTTCACACACCGAGCCTAGGACTTTGGTACCCCAAAGGATCCAAGTTCAACCTCATTGGTTATTCCGATGCGGATTATGCGGGGTGCAAAGTTGATAGAAAGAGCACATCCGGGACATGTCAATTCTTGGGTAGATCATTAGTGTCTTGGTCCTCTAAGAAACAAAATTACATTGCTCTCTCCACAGCCGAAGCGGCGTACATCGCAGCCGAAAGTTGTTGTGCACAACTTCTGTGGATGAGACAAACTCTAAGGGATTATGGTATAAACTTGCGTCATATCCCTCTCCTATGTGACAATGAGAGCGCCATCAAAATAGCCCATAATACAGTTGAGCATTCAAGGACCAAACACATAGACATTAGACACCACTTCTTGAGAGATCATTCCTTAAAGGGGGATATAGTGATTTCCCATGTGAGAACCGAGAACCAACTAGCCGACATATTCGCCAAGCCCCTAGATGAGAAGCAATTTTGTGAGCTTAGGAGTGAGCTCAATATCTTAGATTCACGGAATGTGGCTTGAAACATGCACATCTGAATGTTTACTTATGCCTTGTTCAAAAGAATGCATGTGGTTGGAAAAACTCTCTCTATCTCAATTTTCTCCTAAATATTTGAAAAACTAGTGACTTTGTGAGTCATGGTCATAGTTTGAATGTTGATTGCTTACTGACCATATTCACAAAGTTTTGTTGTGCATATTTGTCCAAAAGGACCTATAGTTGTGGGCATAAACTCATATATATTGTCTTCAGCCCAGTAGAACCGGACTAGTCCGCCCTAAGGCCGGACAAGTCCGGAGGCAGACTAGTCCGCGGCTGGTCCGCACACCGGACTAGTCCGCCCTGGTACCGGACTAGTCCGGCCCTTGGGGACTTAAACCCCCAGGGGCGGCCCATACCCCTCTTCTCTCCTCTCACACTCGCCTCTCTCTCTCCCGCGCGCAAGCAACCACCCCGTCGGCGATTTTTCGCTCCAACCACCAAAACTCGCATCCAATCCGCACATTGAAGCCTTTAGGAGTGTGGGATCGTTTCCCCGCACTTCTTCGACGCTTTCCTACTCCGATCTCGTCGATTTCTTCGGATTTGAGGAGGTATTTTCCTCTCTTAAAAAATTCCTCTCATTTTTGATCTTGGAGTTTTTGATAGTAGTACCTTCATTAATGTTGCTCCATACATTCTTGCGATCATATTCTAGAAGTATTGCGCGTTGATTTGAAGTTCTTTTTCAAAAAATCGTTAGGGTTAGGGTTCATCCTGTGCAACCCGGACTAGTCCAGCCCTGGCGGACTTGTCCGCCGACGGACTAGTCCGCCCCTAAGGCGGACAAGTCCGTTTTGCACAGGGCAAACCCTAATCTTAGCTATTTCTTGAGATTCCTTCCGCAATATTTCACACCCTTGGTCTCTTATGTCCTCTTCTCGTTGTGTTTTCAGCACGATGTCGGATTTCGAGCGCAATCTTCCGAGTTCCAACCCCGCGGGTGAGGAGCGCCGCACCGAGGAGAGGGGTGCTGAAGTGCCTCCCCCTCCCAGAGATCCCCGGGAGGCACGCACCAAAGCCCAAATCATCGAGGCAAGAACTAAGGCTGCCCTCATCGAGGTGCAGAAAGCAAAGGAAGAACAGCGGCTGAAGACACTTGAAGCTTCCAGAGTAGCCGCAACTGTCTACAACGAGGACGAAGCCATTGCTCGTGCTACTGAAGACTCTCTCCGTGAGGCACGGAAGAAGAAGAAGAGAGAAGATAGAGAGGCTCACAATTCCAGGGCCGCAGAGGCCAATGCCCCCAAGAGGAAGAAGCTCGTCACCATCGGCGAGAAGGCTAAGGGCAAGGAGCAAGCCCAAGGGGCAGCTGAGCCTAGGGTCGAGCGTGACCCCAAGAAGGGAAAGGCTCCGGCTCCAGTCGAGCCGAAGAAGAAAAAGCCAGCTGTAAAGGTGCCAGCCAAGAAGGCAGCTGGAGGGGTAGTGATCCGAGAGAAAGGGAAGGCCAAGGCCATTGGCCCTCTCAAGATGCACAGTCCAGCGCGAAACCCCAATAGGCAACCTGCCTTGGCTGCAAATGTGTTCAAAGGAAAGGGAGCTGAGAAGGCCAGGAGGCTCAGAGATGAGAATGTATATAGGTATGAGAGGTCCACCGCCGACCCTCGTTTTTGGTGTGACTTCATTGCGATTACTATCGCACAGTCTATCAGGCAATGAAGAAGCCAGTAATCCAGGCTCAATGGGTGGACTGGGCATATATGGCTAAGAAGAAACACGAGGCATTTGATGCAGTGATTGAGGCAGCTAAGCTCTACGGGATCAAAGACATTCTTGGATTCAAGTATGACTGGAATGAGGAGGTTATCGTATAGTTTTATACCACAGTTCACTTCCACTCTCATGGTGACCGAGCCATCACTTGGATGACCAACGGTGAGCAGTATTATGCCACCTTCGAGGTCTTTGCTCAGGCACTTGGACTGTAGAGTCACCTGGACCATGAGATCATCATCTCCAATCTCAAGGCTATGGACAGAGATGACATGAGCTACATGTACCCTCCTCACGTCCACTATGAAGCTGGATTGGCCAGAAACATCCTTCCCTTCTACAGCATCCTTAACAGGATTCTTAGGAGGACGGTGGCTCCTAAAGAAGGGGATGCGGGGATCATCCAGGGTCACCTCAGGCACCTGTTGGTTCTCATTGATGGACATGAGATGTTCAACCTTGTGGATTACATCTTCGATGATATCTACAACATCTCACACACACCCAACCGTGCCTGTGGCTATGCCCCTTACATAATGTGCCTGATAGAGAAGGTGTCCGGGCTCGTGTTTGTGAAGGACACCACTCACCAGCCTCTCCGACCCCAGATGCCACCTGCTGTCCTGACTCCTACCCGGAGGAAGAATGCGGAGCCATCCTTCCGCTCCGAGGTGCCTCCTTCCGTTGCACCTCCATCTCAGCACTCGGCGGGCTCCTCTAGCAGCGGAGTCCTCAAGTTTCTTCGGTCCATCTTCACCTCGTGCCGCAAAGCTGAGGTGTGAGCTCAGAGGACTGAGCGGTACATGAGGAAGATCTGCGACAAGCTCGAGATCCCGATGAGCCCTGAGGCCTCCGACGACGAGCTCACTCCATACCCGCTTCTCAACCCCGACGAGTTGACACTCTTGGGTGAGATGGAGGGTACCTCCGCACCGACCTCTGACGATGACGACGACAATGCCGATGATGATGAGGATGTCACGGACCCCAAGGCCACGGAGAGTGGCAGTGACGAGGACGAGGACTAGCTTTTAGGTCCTAGTTCCCCTTCTTTTCCTTTTTGGTGCCTTGATGCCAAAGGGGGAGTGTTAAGGGGAGTTAGTATTTTGTGTTGTGCCTTTGGACTTGTCTTGTAATATATTTATGCTACTTGGATGTCGGATGTTTACTTTTGTGCAAGACATGTTACTATTGCTTAATTTCAATATGATGCTCTCATTGTCTATCTTGTGATAATATTGATGTTCTTTATATCTTGTCACAATTGTTGAGCACATCACGTAGGCACCCCACCATAACGTGTGTGGGTATGAAAGATCTCCTCCACCTCTTTTACATGTTGCATACATTGAGGGGGAGTCTATCATACGCACACATGTTATGAAAACCAAATTTATACTCTTAATTGTGAAGGACTTGATGTGTTGTCATCAATCACAAAAAAGGGGGAGATTGAAAATGCATCTAGGTTCCCCGTGGGTTTTGGATGATTGATGACGACAATTAAGTCGCTAATGAGCTCAAGTGATCCTTAGCACAGGTGTGGACTCGATCGGAGACGCAAACCCTCAAAAAGGAAAAGGAAGGAAACGAAGTCGACTCGAAGCGTAGAAACTAGGGTTTCTAGCGTGTTGAGTTGGACTAGCCGTAGAAATAGGAGGGTGTGTGCGTAAAGTGCAAAGAGATCAAGATAGGAGCCCAAGAGTGGTGGTTTAGGTAGAAACCCCTTTGAGAGTTGAAGTTAGAGTAGTCTGGCAGGAGGGCCGGACTAGTCCGCCTGATTGGCCGGACTAGTCCGCTCCTGGGCAAACTAGTCCATTTTGGCACGGACCAAAAGGTCATGTGTGACTTCGGACTAGTCCGTAGTGGGACGGACTAGTCCGTGGTACCCCTAGGGTGAAGATTCGGGACTAAGTCCAGGAGAGCGGACTTGTCCGTTTTGGGGCGGACCAAAAAGTTCTGAGTGAGATCGGACTTGTCCGTCCATGGGCCGGACTAGTCCGTGTTGCTATGTGCAGAGAGGTTTTGCGACTAAGTCTGGGAAGGCCGGACTAGTCCGCCCATGGGGCCGGACTAGTCCGTGGTCTTCAGACTAGTCCGTTTTCACACGGAACAAAAGGTTCTGTGTGAGATCGGACTAGTCCGGTGAGGGCCGGACTAGTCTGTTGTTGAAGTGACCGTTTGAATTTGAAGTTTGGCGGGTAGTGTGACGATTGCCGCGCAGTGCGACAGTTGTCAGAGGCGTCAGTGGTCCCCTAGGCCGGACTAGTCCGGGCTGTAGGCCGGACTAGTCCGCCCATCTGCTGAAGTCAGCAGTATGGGCTTGGGACCTCTATAAATAGAGGTCCCCTGGGTTCTTTTGAACCAATCCTTGAGCAACCTGTAACCCTAGCGCCGCCACAGCAAAACTTGGAGCATTCTTGAGCCTCTTTCTTGCCTACTTTCCCTCTAAAACTAATTCTTGAGTGGATTAGGGTTTAGTGAGGTGGAAAAGAGGAAGAACATCACGCTTAGGCTCCCGGTTTGATCTCTTGCACTTTGTGAATCTTTGCGAACTGTGGCTTGAGTTAATATTTGTGATTTGCAACTGTAATTGTGGTGGGAGCCTCAGATTGTGAGAAGCCCCAACGAATCTTGTATTCATTCTTTGTGATAGTGGAGAACCAAGTTAGGCCCGTGCGGTAAACTTGGTGAGGGAAGGGTTGTTGAACTCGGTCCTTTGTGGACTCCTCAACGGTGACGTAGATTCCTTGTGTGGGATCGAACCTCGAGATAAAATCCTTGTGTCTCCGTGTTCTTCGCATTTCATTTATCGAATATTTCATTCTAGGGTTGCTAGTTTTGTCTCGTGCTTCATATTGCTATAAACTTGTTCCTCTTAGTCATATACTTGTGTTGGTAGTTGATAAACTTGACATAACCATATCCTCACCTGTAGCCTCGAGAAAATCGCCTTAAAACTTGCTAGAAACACTTTTTAGGGATCTTCACGCAGGCTGACCGGACTAGTCCGCCCCCAGACCGGACTAGTCCGCACCCTGTAATTTAATCTTGTTTTATTAAGTCATTTGCAGGTCGATTAGCCTATTCACCCCCCTCTAGGCAACTTTCAAATCCACCTGAGGAGATAGACGTCTATATATACCCATCGGCTGCGTTGGAAAAACCTAACCCGGGCGAAATCACTTAGACGCCGTCAGGCTGCCAAAATTTTGTTTGCCGTCAAGTCTTCGCCGCTCTTGTCGCTGAGATTTGCCGTCGCCGTCGAGCTTTGCCGTTGTCTGTTTGCTTCGCCCTTGCCACTTCCAGGTACGCCGAGTGAAGCCCTTGTCGTCGCCGCCGAGCTTCACGGTAAACCCTAAACCCTTCAACCTTCCCTCCTCTGTCCCCGTGCCGCGTCCCTCATTGGTTGGGATTCCTTGGTAGGGTTCGTTGGTTAGGGCGCATGCACAGATTTTGGTTCGTTGGTTAGGGCGTGTGCACAGATTTTGGTTCATTGATTGCAAAGCAGTTGGGCCAAGTAATAGCACCTAATTACGTTCGGTTAGTTATACTACACCCTGCCCTGACCTGTCCAGCGAAATGAGCTTATACTCCACTTTGCTAATGTTATTTACTTGGATAATGATGGTTTAGTACATATCCGCTTGTAACCAATTTATAACTATTGACCATAGTTTTGTAACTTAAGGAGATTTAAATGCCATTAGGTTTCTCAGAATGTTTTTGAATTCTTATTTACTTTTGAAGCAATACAATTATTGGATAACAAGAGCTTAAAGTTTTATTGTGACAATTTAGAGGTTGCCCTTAAAAAAATTAACGGTAGATGTAGTTAAAGTTTCAAGTAACACTATGAAATTTATGTTTTGTTCAAATAAACATTATGCATCAAGATACAAACCAATGTTTTTTTGGGTTTTTAAACCCATAGCTATTTCAAACAATCCCTTTCATTTTTAATTATGTTGGTCTTAACCCCCCCCCCCCTTGTGCTTCTGCACCTCCCTGGACATGAAGTCGATCCAGCGACAAGATCACAATGATCATCGTCTTGATCCATTACTTCCACCATCATGTCTCCACATAAGTGATTAAGAATAAATCTAACTCGCTCTCCTGATGATAAGTGCTTCCATTCTCCCAAACACCAGTTTCTTTCTTGCCTTCTCCACCATGTTTCCTTGGTTAGGGTTCTTTGGTTAGTGCTCCACTTTTTCAATTCCTTTGAACAGTTTCTTGAACTTGTTAAATATTCTAACTGCGTCAGATTAACAGATTGGTTTGTCCAAACCAAATTGTGTATCACGTAGTAGGAGTAGCTGATTAATCAGTTGAATAAAGTTAGTTCTTCATTACTAGTTTGATCATACTTGATGAGCTAACATATCAATCAATATTGATAAATTGTTTGACACGCCCAAGTGGTTGATGGTTCTGCGGGACACTTCATGTAGAGTTAATACGCCATTCATTATATTTTTTGTCTTATTAGTTCTAGCATGGAAAGCCCTAAGAAGAGTGGTACTGGTAGTAACAATAAAGAAGACAATATGGAGTTTACTGACTCTAGTAGTTCAGGCTCCTTTCACAGTCCATCGGATCCTTTTCCTAATATAAAAATTAAAAAGACTTCAGAGTATCTCGACCCGGAATATGATCCTGCTGTCGAGGTATGGATCAAGAATCTTAACTTCAAGAGTTCAAGTTAATGTTGGTTGTCAAGTATACGAAGTCTTATAATTCTTTTCTACCTAGATTAATCGCGAAGACAACGAGTCGACTTCGGCTCCTAAAACCGCAGAAGGTTCTCCAATGGATGAATCTTCAGCTTCACTCAAGCGGAAACGAGGGCAACGAGGTCCCAATAAGGGTCCATTGGACCGCATCATGTACACAACAAGGGTCGGTCCAGGTGGGTTTCCCCAAGAACCACTGGATTCAGTTACCAAGTACTGAAATGCATGCAGTTTTCTTGTTAGGGAGCTCGTGCCGATCACAACCGAGAATTGGAGAAAATTACTTGAGGAGACCAAGAATGAGTTGTGGGAAAGGATAAAGAAACAATTCAAGTTCCCGAAAGGCATGGAAGAAGCTGTAAAGAAAGCAACATTGGTCTCTTGCGACAAGAAGTTTCGTGGCTGGAAGAGTGAAATGAATGCTTATGTTAAGGCCGATAAGGTCCCTAGCCCGAGAAAGATGGAAAAAATCACACAAACTCAGTGGCAAGAGTTTTTTCGTCAAAAGACCACACCTGATGCTAAAGTTCTAAGTGTAACTAGGTCAGAGCTTGTCAAAAAGAACAAATACCATCATCGCTTGGGGTCTGCCGGATATGCCCCAAAGTTCAGAAATGGAATAAGATATTATACGAAATTACCAGTAATGGCAATCCTCACCCGTTGGAAGGCTGCGATGAGAGAACTCAGCGGTGGGTCTTTGCTCGGTCAGGTTTGACCAGCAAGGGCAAACTTGAAAAGCCCGACTCTGTGGATGAAGTAGAAGAAAAAATGAAAGAAGTAATTGAAAAGCAACAGAAGGGTCTCTTCAAGCCGAAGAGGGAGAATGACCAACTTACCGCTATCTTAGGAAACCCTGAACACAGCAGACGGGGTCGAGCAGTCTCTTCTCAAATGTCTTGGCTAGATGGTTTTCCTAAAGATAAAGACACATATAGAAGACGTGAGAAGTTTAAGAAAACACTTGATGAAACGATTGCTCAAAAGGCCAAAGAAAATGTGCAAGAAATAATGGAACAACTTAGACAATTAGGACAATTAGTGGCACCAAGTACAACGATGGTTCCCGTGCCAAAGGAGCAATTAGTATCTCCAAATGCCTACCCTAGCAGCGTTGGTTCTGTGCCAGGCTCAGGGTTAACCCATAAGTTCGCTGTCATTGATATTGCTAACGACAAATCTTGTCGTCTTCTTGTCCCAATCGGCAGAACAGGGAACAAAACCAAACATGTTGCCACTGCTATGGCAAAGCCTGATCGTGACTTCCATGGGAATCCACTTCTGTTGTATTATACTGTGGTGCAAGTTCTTCAGATCATTGATAATGATTATGAAGATTATGAAATAGACCACATCACAAATGAGGGGATCACGACTCTGGGGCAGGCTATCAACCAATTAACCCTTTGGCACTTACACGATATCGTGTTGGACAATGAGTCAATTTCTAGCCCCGTCGCATCACGAAATAGTGCAACCCCATCTTCTAAGGCGAAAGTCTAGGAAGATCCACTTCCAGTTCAGGAAGATCCACTCCCCCTATGTCTCAGCAAGGATGATAGTAACCTTGCTAGTAAAGATATCCAAGAGCAACAAGTTGGACAACAGCTTCAAGCAGTATCAAGGCAAGCTGTTGCTAGTAAAGAGCATCCAGTTGAGCAACAACTTGAAGTAGTACTAGAGCCAGCTGCCGGGAGTAAATAGCAATCAGTTGAACAACAGGTTCAACAACAAGCCAGTGTCCAACTTCCGACGACTACTCCTAGATCATCAGTGCCTATCAAAGTTATGTCATACAAAATTAAGAAACCTTCATCAGAAGTGTCAAAGTATTTGGAAACTATGAAGGAAAATATTAGAAAATCGAGTGCATCTCATTCTTCTCATGAGCCAGCATTAGAAGATATGGAGGAGTGGGAAGAAGATGGTGTCATGTATAATCGGCAGGCGACTTTAGTTAACCAGGAGTTCCAATATACAAGCTTGAGTATGTTCCTCCTAAATTTGAGAATGGGAAGCCGTTCATGACATCTGTACAACTTAGCAAACAACCTGCCCCGCTCAAAAGAATGCATGAGTGGTACATCCTTGCCAGCACAAAATATGATCTTTCTTGTGTCACATTTCGTATTCCAAAAGATGCATTCTAGAGCACTGGAGCAGATAGACGAGTCGTTTTATTTGAAGAACTACATCTCCTTTTCCATCGGGCATGCTCGAAATCAACCTGCTACTCGTCTGGTGCTTGTAAGTGCCTCTAATATTTTGCATTTGTTTTTCTTACTACACGCATACGCATTTCATGAGATTATAACAATTCTGGACTTCTTCAATAGGATGCAATACATGGATAATGAAAATATGAAACGCAAGACATGTATCCTTGACCCTACACGGATTGCAAAGACGCTATTCGACGTCAAGGCAGATCGAGACTCAGCAAAGTTCAAGCACATGAAAAAAAAGAATTTGAAAAAGCAATCGCAAAACTTAAGAAGGATAGAAGGACAGAAGTTGCAGCTTACATAGGACATGCAATGTTTAACTTTGTCGGAGACGGCAAGGACCTCGTAAAGGCCTCGTACCACTTTGAGTAAGTTTGACACATGACATTAAAATAGCAATTATTGGTAATTGTTAACACGTGTGTTTGTATGTTTGCAGTGATCACTACATAATGATCTTCATCAAGCCAACGCAGGGTTTGGCAGCAGTCTTGGACTCGGCTGATTACCCACCAGATCGTTACAAAGATTTCCTTTTCATTTTGAAACTGTACGTTTATTCAATAATTTTAATTTACACACATTTAGAATGTGTTGACAAGTTTTATATGACATTTCTTGTATTACAATACTTGGCGGTTTTACGCGAAACGGTTTGGCAGTGAGAGAACTTCTAATACGAATGCATTGGATATTAAAATGTATTATGCTTGTCCGAAGCAGCCTGCTGGGAGTGTCTTATGCGGGTATTATGTATGCGAGCATCTTCGGACCGCCAGCGAATATAGAGTGAATCGTGAGGATGTAAGTTATCCTTAATATTGATATCTTATTTTCTTACTTTTGAGTTTCATTTTCATTGTAACTAGCATAGTATAATACTTATATTCTCTGCTGTTCAATATCACCAGAAACATTATTTTCATATTTTGATTCCAACTTCAAAATTCAATTGCTCATAGTACAATTGCTCCAAAAATACCAAATAAATTACTGTATACTCTCACTTTTTATCTATATTTTGAGATTGTTCAAACCAACACATTCTAAACCTTGTTATGGGTTTCATTGCAGCACACAAAGAATGTGAACGAAGAATGGCCGTTTTGTAGAAGTATTCCTGGTTGAGGAGCCGACAAGACTGCTGTTGAGCTGTGTCAATTCATGCGTCGCGAAATTTTGCACAAAAGAGGGGAGTTCTTTGATGAGAATGGTGCAATAGCTGATGTGCAAGAACTTTGCGACTATGCCAATAGAAATAGTTTTTAGTGAAAACTTGTAAACTATGAGATGAATTGTATGTGTAACTTGTACATATGTATATTGTTTTAGTGAAATTGACTCCTGTGAGATGACTTCTGTGATGATATTGTTGACTTTTGTTATTATATTGAATTGACCTGGAAATTATAAATAACCGCAGCTAGTACTGCATAGGTTATACCTTATCACAGGCGGTTATTTACCAACGGCTAGACCTGCCTGTGAAAAACAATTATCACAGGTGGCTAGATATAGGTAAAGAACCATCTGTGATAACCTAATTATCACAGGCGGTTACTGTTATGGTAGAATCCGGCTGCGATAAACTGTCTTCACACGTGGCTTGACATAGGTCAAGATCAACCTGTGATAACACAATTATCACAGACGATTATATATGTTGCACGACCCGCCTGTGATAACATATCTTCATAGGCGGCTAGCCTAACTAAAGAATTGCCTGTGATAATGTGTCTCACAGGTGGTTTCACTTCTCCGCCTGTGAAATTGCAGATTATCAAAGGCTCTTCATTTCAGGCGGTTTTAAAAATCGCGTGTGATAATAGATTTGGAGCCACCTGCGATGAGGCTTATTGTAGCAGTGCTTCTTTGTTTACCCTTTAGATCGATGATGTTGTGAAGCTATATGAGAGTACATATCCCTTTGTGTTCATGCACTGTTGGAAGCTGCTTCGCAATATGCCAAAATGGAATGATAAACTGTTGGAGCTGAACACAAAAGATGGACCTACTAGACTACCCCAACACCCTCAGGGCAACAACACTGAAAATTATGAGGCTGAAAATGACAATTGTGAGCCTGCAGACCCTCCATGGTCAGAAGGTAGAGATAGTTCTAAGTGAAGGAGGTCACGAGGTGCCGTCGCAGATGCATCATCTTCTAGCACAACTGTGGAAGTGTTGGAATACTTGAACGAAAGGAGTGAGAAGTCTGAGGCGAAGCAAGACAAACAGATGGAAGAGATCCTAAACTTCAAGGGAATTAAAATAAAGCTGGGAGAGATAATGTATGATCTGCACAAACAAGATATGGAGGTTCGAACCAAATTGAAAGAAGAACAACTTAACCTCACTAAGAAGGACATTGAGGTTAGGGAAAAACAAAGCGAAGCACAACTGAAACAAAGTGAAGCGCAACTTTTAACTGCCGAGGTTGGGGTAATGGGAGTAGATTTAGAGAAACTTGCTCCACAAGTGAAGGCGCACTACACGATAATGCAACAACAAATCATGGAGCGTAGTGGAATCAATACTCCTCCAAATCGTAGGGAAATTGGCGGTACACTACTCTAGCAATTCTACCGCATCACCCAGGAAACATGCGAGTACAGAGGTCATATATCATTACCACTAGACGAGCAGCGCAGCGGAACGTAGACGCGCGTCGGTGTAAGGGAAGTAGACAATCTCGTTCGTCTCCTCCTCGCCCTCTCCACAGCAGCAGTAGACGAACACATTTGTCGTTGCCGATCATGCAGCAGTAGCAGCAATGCCTCCACGAAGTCCACACGTACGGAGAGAAACACCGTGTGTCGGTGTGCTAGCATCGCGCGCGCGGCTAGGGTCTCGGCGTGAGGCCTTCGAGGGGTGGCGGCTAGGGCTGTCACGTGGTGGAGTAATTAGCCCCTAATTCTACCCCTCGTATTTATAGACGTACTAATGGGCTTTTAGGTTGCAGGCCTATTAGTACTCTAATTACTTATGGATCAAATATCTAACAGGCCTTAACCCGAATTGTTATGATTGCCTCTTGGGCATATCACCAATAATCTCCCACTTGCACTAGAGACAATCATCTAGCCAAGCTTTTCAATATTCCAACCCCTTAAGTGTGTGACCCGTTAGGTTCATGTGCAGTTGGTTGTGAATGGAAACCGTTTCTAACCACAAGTCAGTAGAGGTACCTAGCAGGAAATACTGACTCCTGAATTTACATAAAGATCGTATCGGCCAAACCTAGATACATTCAACACGCTAATCCCTTTGCCTCACGATACCAATCAAGCTCAAGGTGAGATGTGTGCCATCCTTATGATAGCTCGACCATTCACTCGATCAAATAGTGGATTCATTCCTTGACTAACTTTTAGTCATTGTGATTAACCTTTAATCACTCTGGCATGGCCATGCACTTTCAAATCCAACTATCTCAAGGGGCCCAGAGATATCTCTCCTATTATTAAGCAGAGGCAAATCCTATCTTGATCTGCGCACATCCCATTATATGTTTCATTATGTAACCAAAGAATACTTTTATGACTACCCAGTTATGGAGTAGCGTTTGGTAGTCTCAAAGTACACAACTACAAACAGTGAGAAACAATGGCGATCTCAGGTCTAAGAATCTAGCATGTGTATCACTGAAGACCAACTGATGGCACATATGGAAATAACAATCCCAACAATGTCTCGGAGTGGGTCAATCCAACACCATGTTCACTAACATGTGTTCACATTATTAATTTGATATCTCCATATCTATGATCCGTGGAACGTGATCATCAATTAATACATGTGCTAGTCTGTGTGGCATCATTATCTCATATAATGATATAAATTAGGGATCATTCAGAGTAACATTACTATTAACCAAGATTTTCACAAGCAAGTCACGTACTTGATGATTAATGTAAATAATGAATACTCATATAATAATTTATTTAATAGTACATAAACATAGCTATGACACAAGTCTCCCACTACACACTATGATCACTGATGTAAGTATCTAATACCCATAGATCTCGTGTGCGCCTCATGCTTTGATTGTTGAAGAGGCTTTGTCAATGGATCTGCAACATTCAAATCCATGTGCACCTTGCATATCTTCACATCACCTCGGTCGATGATCTCTCAGATGAGGTGATAACGTCGTAGTATGTGTTTGGATCTTTTGTGTGATCTAAGATCCTTTGCCTGTGCAATGGCTCCACTATTATCTAGGACGCACTAGGAACAACACCCAACTCAGAAACAAATTTTTTGATCCAAACAGCTTCCTTTGCAGCTTCAAAAGCTAAATATACTCCACCTCTGTTGTTGAATCTGCTACTGTATCTTGCTTGGAACTTTTCCAGCTCACTGCCCCTCCATTGAGGCAGAATACAAAACTGAATTGCGATCTAGAATCATCCTTATCAGTTTGGAAGCTAGCATGAGTGTAACCTTTTACAATGAGCTCTTCTTTACCTCCAAACACTAAGAACGCATCCTTAGTTCTTCTCAAGTACTTAAGGATGTTTTTGACAACGGTCCAATGAGCATCACCATAATATGATTTATACCTGCTCGTGATGCTTAGAGCTTAAGATACATCTGGGCGTGTACATATCATGGCATACATGATAGATCCAATAGCCGAAGCATAAGGAATTGCGCTCATCCTCTTTTGCTCATCAGGTGTCGAAGGACACTAACTCTTGCTTAGAGTGATGCCATGTGACATTGGCAATAAACCTTTTTTTGGAATCTTGCATATTGAACCGATTCAATATCTTATCAATATATGTATCTTGGCTTAATCCAATTAGCCCTTTAGATCTATCTCTATAGATCTTTATGCCCAAAATGTATGTTGCCTCTCCTAAATCCTTCATTGAGAAATTTTTTCTTAATGAGTATTTAACATCATCAAGTATTGGAATGTCATTTCCGATCAATAATATGTCATCTACATATAGGACCAGAAATACATGTGCGCTCTCACTAAACTTCTTGTAAATACAAGGTTCTTCTACATTCTTGATGAAACCAAACCCTTTGATCACTTTATCAAAACGTAGATTCTAACTCTGAGATGCTTGCTTCAACTCATAGATGGACTTTTGAAGCTTGCATATTTTACTAGCATTTTTAGGATCGACAAAACCCTCAGGTTGTGTCATGTACACATCCTCAATCAGACTTCTATTAAGAAAGGCTGTTTTGACATCCATCTGCCGTATTTCATAATCAAAATATGTAGCAATTACTAGGAGAATCCAAACAAACTTAAGCATTGCGACGGGTGAGAAAGTTTTATCATAATCAACACCTTGAATTTGTTTGAAACCTTTTGCCACCAATCGCGCTTTATAGATGTGAACATTTCTATCCATATCAGTCTTTTCTTGAAAATCCATTTAAAATCGATAGGTCTCACACCTTCGATTGGATCAACCAAGTTCCAAACTTGATTATCATGCATGGATTCAATTTAGGATTCCATGGCTCCAAACCACTTCTCAGAGTTGGGTCCCGTCATTGCTTCGGTATAGGTTGTGGGCTCATTATTGTCCAATAATACTATGTCATGCTGCTTCGTGGTTAGAAGCGTTAACTTTTTAGTCGCACGACGTAACCTCATAGACCTGCATAGGGATGGTGTTTCATCAACTGGTTGCACAACATATTGTACATCCTGCATAGGATCAGTGAATGCTGAAATATTTTCAGGTATTTATTGAATTTCTTCAAGATGCACCTTGCTCCAACTTTTTGAGAGAAACTCTTTCTCCAAGAATACACCATTGCGAGCGGTAAACACTTTACCCTCTGTTTTATTATAAAAATAATATCCTTTGATTCCCTAGGATATCACACAAAGAAACATTTGTCTGATTTGGGAGTGAGTTTTTCTGATGTCAAACGTTTCACATAAGCATCACACCCCCAAAACTTTGAGGAAAGACAATCCGAGACTTTTCTTAGTCCATATCTCATATGGTGTCTTCTCAACAGACTTAGTTGGGACTCTGTTTAGTGTAAACGCAGCAATTTCAAGAGCATAACCCCAAAAGGATAGTGGAAGATCTGCTTGGCTCATCATCGACCTAACCATGTCTAACAAGGTTCGGTTCCTCCATTCGGAGACCCCATTCCATTGAGGCGTCCCAGGTGGAGTCAACTGTGGAACAATTCCACATTGTTTTAAATGATCATAAAATTCATTGCTCAAATATTCACCCCCATGATCAGATCGTAGAAGTTTAATTGTCTTGCCCAATTGATTTTGTACTTCATTATGCAATTCTTTGAACTTTTCAAAGGATTCATACTTGTGCCTCATTAGGTAGACATAATCATAAGTCATCGATAAATGTGATAAAGTACTGAAAACCACCTCTGACAATTGAACTCATTGGTCCAGATACATCTATATGTATAAGTCCCACCAAGTCAATCGCCCTCTCACTTTGACCAATGAAGGGTGCTTTGGTCATCTTCCCAAGCAAACAAGATTCTCATGTGTCAAGTGATTCAAAATCAAATGAGCTTAGTAAACCATATTTATGGAGTTTTTCAATGCGTTTCTTATTTATATGACCTAAGCAACTATGCAAATAAAAGTGGGATTTAGATCATTTCGTCGAGCCCTTTTGATATTAATGTTACAGACAGTTTTATCCTCAAGATCAAGAACATATAATCCATTCACCAATGGACATTGAGCATAGAAAATATTATTGTAATAAATAGAACAACATTTGTTCTTTATTACAATCTCATAACCATCAACTTCATCTAAACACGAAGAATAGATAATGTTCTTGTTCAAAGTAGGAATGCAATAACAATTATTCAATTCCAAAACTAATCCTGAGGGTAATGACAAGTGGTAGGTTCCGACAGCTATGACCGTGACCTTTGCTCCATTGTCGACACGAACATCCAACTCGCCTTTTGCAAATCTTCTAGTCTCACTTAGATCCTGCAACAGTTTGCAAGTGTGAATCATCGATCCGATATCAAATACCCATAATTCACTAGAAGATAATGCAATGTTAATTTCTATAACATTTATACCTGAAGGGAAGTCTCACTTCCCTTCTTCTTCTTCATATCCTCCAAGTATTTATTGCAGTTCCTAGACCAGTGCCCCTTAGCATGACGGTGAAAGCATTCATCATCAGGAGAAGGGCCAAATTTGCCCTTTGGTTTAGACTTTGAGATTGAAGGCTCATCGGGAACCTTTCCCTTGCCTTTACCTTTAGGATGCGTCACACGCTTCCTCTTTTTATTCTCCTTTTGTACCATCATCACATGAGTGACGTTTTTCTTAATGCTTTCTTCGGCTGTTTTAAGCATCTCATGCAATTCAGCCAAATTTTTCTCCATGTCATTCATTTGAAAATTCAATATGAATGGCTCGTAGCTTGGTGGGAGAAACTGGAGAATAACGTCAATAGTCAGATCATCCTTGAGTTCAGAACCAAGTTTATCCAAAGTTTCAATGTAACCAATCATCTTGATTACATGAGGGTGGACCGAGCTACCCTCTGCCAGCTTGTATGAGAACAAGGACTTTGAGATGTTATATCTCTCAGCTCTAGCTTGATTCTCAAACATTCCATGCAGTCCCTCAATCATAGAATAAGCATATGTATGCTCATACTGTTTTTGCATATCAGGGGACATAGTGGCGAGCATGAGGCAACTTACATTAAGCGCATCATTATAGTGCTTCGTATAAGCTCTACGTGCCGCAACAGTTGCATCAGCTGGGAGGTCATCAGGGTATGGCTGCAGACGAACATACTCGGTTTTCTCTTGCCTAAGAACAATTCTCAAGTTGTGGTACCAATCGATAAAGTTAGCTCCATTGAGCTTTTCCTTTTCAAGCACAAATCGCAAATTTAAACCGGAATTGTTACTAGCAGACATTATCTACAATAGAAAATAAATATGCAAGGTTTACCACTATGTTATGTACCAATCTTATATTAACAGATTAAGAAAAGATATCACCACTATATGTCGTCTTTCCTCTAACGACATATAGTGGTCCAAGATTCATATTCACTAATTCCTAGTGAGCTTCGGCTTCACTGCTAGTGTCGGTACCCTATGTACCGGGTACCCTATGATACCGCAAGAAGTGCAAAAGAGTTATGGCTATCAAAATTGAAGGCCTCCTCAGGCCCCACATGTCATATTACACCGGACCCGCATCCCTCATATGGGTAGCCCCGGAGATTGACGCGTGTAATGTAAATCCGGAGCTAAACTTTCGACACAAGGAAGCTCCACGATCAACACGTGTATAATGACCCCGGACCTAACCCCCAGCAGAGGGAAGCTCCAGCATTAACACGTGTACAGCGGTGCCGAAGCTACCTCCCCGCAAAGGGAAGCTCCGAAGCTGCCACGTGTGGATCTCCTTCAGCACGGACATTCAAGGGAGAGTTAAAGCGGCAGTTACAAAACTTGATTACATGTCATTAATGTTGTATTAACGACACACGATTAGAGCACTATTAATAGAGGTAATGCAACCATTAAGGCACATTATCACACTATTAACCATGCTTAATACCCGTAGATAGTGTATTAGGCTATTTAACGCGCTAGGGCCACATGTCGGGCTAGGCTAAGGATGTAACAGTCAGTCCTTGGAATATAAAAAGACTGAGCCGCATGATACAAGGGGGACAACTCCAAGCTGAGCCAGAGACTACGCTTTCTAGCGAATCATAATACAACACACACACACTCTGTGGAGTAGGGTATTACACTTAGGCGGCCCGAACCACGTAAATCTCTGGTGTCGCCATCTTGACCTTGGTCTCTACGTGCCCCAACCAAAACAAGAACCTCCGCGGGCCACACTTTAGTAGTACCGGGGGAAGTGTCGTTGCTACACTTCGACATTTGGCGTGCCAGGAAGGGGGTATCATTTGAGATCTCAAGATGGTGAATTCCGCCGTAGGATCTTCCAACGGCAATCATGCTGAACAACCTGCTGGAGGCAATCCCTCCAACATGCAGCAGCCAACAGGTGCCATTGTTCCAGGAGGCACTATGACACCACAGCCACCATCTGTTCCGACAAACAATGCTGGGCGACAAGATGGGGCATCTGCGTCGATCACTGCATCGACAAACAACAACCCTGAACACGCACTCATTGCTGCGCGAGATCTTCTACAACATCCACCACCTCCAGAGGCACCCCAGGGTGCTATGGAACAATGGAGAGCCTATGTTGACCATCTGGCTGCAGCTGCAGCCGCTAACATCAGCAATCAAGGTCCTCCCTCTTCGGGGCGAGAACCATCACAATGATGGACCTTGTCGGGTCGACGTGGTCTGCAAGTCTTGCAGCAGAGGAGATGTGCTGCATCCTAGCTGGTGACCTCGTTGCCTCCCGGGGCACGACGCACCCACACCATTACCAGGATTCCGACCCATGACTTGCAGTCAGAACTTGATCGCCGTTACCGACAGCAGGACGACTGTGTCCATATCGAGCGTGCTCATGAGAGGCGAGAGGCTCGGGACAATCCTGCTCCTCAGGGAGTAGGAGGAGGCTGTTCTGCCCTGGCGATGCATTTACGCATGGTTAGATGGCCACAGAAGTTTCATCCTCACTTGCCAGAAAAATTCGACGGGACTGTCAACCCCGCCAAGTTCCTACAAATCTACTCCACTTCTATACTCGTAGCAGGGGTTGATGAGGTTGTGATGGCCAATTACTTCCCAGTGGCTTTAACTGGGACTGCAAGGTCCTGGTTCATGAGTCTTCCACCCGACTCCATTAATAGTTGGGCAGAGCTATGCCAGCAATTCACTGCCAACTTCGGGAGTTCTTACATCCGACCTCGCACTAAATTGGATCTGTTTGCTGTAAAGCAAACATCGGGGGAATCGTTGTGATCCTTCATCCAGCGGTTTTCTCAGGTACGGAATACTATTCCTTCGATCTCGAGCTCTTCTATTATCATTGCATTCAGACAGGGTGTTCGAGATAAAAAGATGCTGGAGAAGCTGGCCATCAAAGAAGTCACCAGCATCACGGAACTCTTCAGCCTAGCAGACAAATGTGCTAGAGCTGTGGAGGGCCGTGAAATGCACTCCAAGCCAGCTCCGTAGGCCAACAAAAAGTCCTCCAAAACTGAATCCACTACCTCCGGTAGTGGCAAACAGAAAAAGAAGCCCAACGGCAATAAGAAGTCGTCGGCCGGCGCACCAGCCACTGTAGCTCCGGGTGGCCGGGGGCCACACCCAGAGAAACGACCTCGTCCTTCATCAGAAGACGGCAACAGATCCAAAGTGTGGTGTCCGATCCACAAGACAGACATACACAAGCTGGAACAATGTCGTGAGGTCCAGAATCTTGTCGAGCGCTATAACAAGCGTCGGGAAGAAGCTCCTTTCCGTCTGCGGGAAGGAAAACAAAAAGTTGATGAAGCCCCGACTGAGGAGGAGCTAGGTTTACAGGATCCCAAGAAGGTCCTGAAAGCTGTCTACAACACTGTCAACGACGATTCCGACGTCTCTGACAACGAGTGCCGAACAACCCTAAACACCATCTATGGTGGTTCTTGGGACATCACCTCTCGCCGCATCCTCAAGACAATGTGGTGGGATATGGCTGTGGCAGCTCCCACTGCTAAGGCGGAGCCTCATAGAAAGTGGATGGACACTCCCATCATTTTTGATGCTTTGGACTGCCTCCGAAACATGATCGGAGATGGCCAACTCCCATTGATGGTGTCACCCACCATTAACAATATTCAACTCCACCATGTAATCGTGGACGGAGGTTCAGGGCTAAACCTCATAAGCTTTGAAGCTTTCATTAAGGTTCAGCTCCGACCTTCGGACCTTCGCCCATCCTGACCTTTCTATGGGGTAGGTCCGGGGACCATTACTCCTCTCGGTTCCAACACACTCCCAATGACCTTGGGGACTCGGGAGAACTACAGAACTGAGAAATTGGTCTTTGATGTCGCGCAGATTAGTCTGTCGTCCAATGCCATTCTGGGGAGGCCAGCCTTGTACAAGTTCATGGCCGCCGCTCATTATGGTTACTTAGTGTTGAAGATGCCAACACCCACGGAATTCTCCGGATCCGCGGAGATCGCACTGTAGGAGTTACTGCTTTAGAAGAACTCTATGCACTTACCATAGCGCAAGAGGAAACATCTGGTAAGGAGACAGCTCTGAACCCTCCGAGCATTCGACATAAAGGCTCTACCTTTGCACCCCGTGTGCAACCAAGCAGCGACATCGACGTTCCCATCAAAGTTATCCAAATTGGTTCCGATGCTGCTCAGACTACCCGTATATCGGAAGGTCTGAACAACAAATAGGAACTCGTGCTCATCACATTCCTCCGGACTAATGTCGACGTGTTTGCCTCGCAATCATCACAAATGCCTGGGATCCCTAGGGAGGTGATTGAGCACAATCTGAAGATTTACCCTGACGCACGACCTGTACACTTGAAGCCCCGGAAGCAATCAATCGAGCGGCAAAACTTCATCCGACAGGAAATCAAGAAGTTGCTCGAAGCCGGATTCATCCAGGAAGTCTTCCATCCAAAATGGCTGGCAAACCCAGTTGTTGTACCCAAAGCCGGCGGGAAGCTTCAGATGTGTATCGACTACACCACCTTTAATAAGGCATGTCCAAAGGATCCATTTCCACTACCTAGAATAGATCAGATAGTAGAATCCACCTCTGGGTGTGAGCTATTTGTGTTTCTTAGATGCATATTCTGGGTATCATCAAATCCAAATGTCTAAGGAAGATGAAGAGCATATTGCCTTCATAACAGTAGATGGATTGTACTGCTATACTGACATGCCATTTGGTCTTAAAAATGATGCTTCAACATTTGTGCGTGCTATGTACAAAAATTTTGGAGAGCTAATTAGAGACTTGGTGGAGGTGTACGTCGATGACATCGTAGTGAAGATCAAGAACAAGTAGCCACTCCTTAACAATTTACAAGCTATCTTCGATAAGTTGCGCACTACGCACACCAAGCTGAACATGGACAAATGTGCCTTCAGGGTAATCTCTGGAAAGCTTCTAGGTTTCTTGGTGACTCACCGAGGAATTGAGGCAAATCTGGCGAAGATCAAGGCCATAGAAATATGCGGCCCCCAACCCGCATTAAGGATGTCCAGAAGTTAACTGGATGTCTAGCTGCACTTAGCCGGTTTATCTCAAGACTAGCAGAACGGGCGCTACCCTTCTTCAAACTCCTGAGGAAGTCCGGACAATTTCATTGGTCTGAAGAAGCTGAAAAGGTGTTTCAAGAGCTGAAACAACTCCTCACCACACTACCGATATTGGTAGCTCTGAATCCTGGTGAGCCTTTACTGCTTTACATTTTGACAACCACCGAAGTTGTCAGTATGGTCCTAGTTGCAGAAAGACCAAAGCCACATCCAGTCCAGGAGCCCAGACCCCTCCAGGAGGGTCCGGAATCACCTAAAGGCATGTCTGGGTCCCATCCCCCAGACACGAAACCTTAAGACAAAACGCTAGGGGATCAATCTCATTTACTTGAGAGAGTTCATCTGGCCGACCAAAATGGTCTGGACCCCTCTAGCAAGGTCCGAGTCGAACAAGAAGAAGTTTTAAACCCCTCCGGGAGGGCCCAAGAAGCACAACATGGAGATCCGGACCCCTCCAGGATGGTCCAGGTCGATGGAGAAGAAGCTTCGGGTCCTTTCGAAAGGGTCCAGACCGTCCAACGCCCTGTGTACTTCATTAGCGAAGTGCTCCATGACGCCAAGATAAGATACATTGAGGTACATAAGCTGCTTTACGCAGTTCTTATTGCCTCAAGGAAGCTTCGTCACTACTTCCAAGCCCACAAAATATCAGTGGTAACTTCTTTTCCATTGCGTGCTATTTTGCATAATCCTAACTCTACTGGGAACATTGCAAAGTGGGCAGCGGAGCTGGCCGAGTTTGATCTAGAATTCGTGTCACGACAAGCAATCAAAAGTCAAGCTTTGGCTGACTTCATGGCGGAATGGACTCCCTCTCCATCAAATCCTCGGGGCCACAGTGAGCAGAAACCAGAACCCAAGGTTCCGGTATTCACTGAGCCTCACTAAACTCTCTACTTTGATGGCTCTGTGCAGAAGCAGGGGGCAAGAGTTGGAATCCTTCTCCTTGCCCCGACTGGGGAGAAGGTCAAGTACATGGTTCACCTTCATTTCAAGGCGACCAACAACATGGCGGAGTATGGAGCTCTCATCTACGGACTCAAGGTGGCACTATCTTATGGTGTCAAACAACTGTTGGTGAAGGGCGTTCACAACTTATCATCAAACAAGTCAAAGGTGAATGCTCCTGTGACAATCTTCAACTAGCTGCTTATCTCCTTGAAGTCCAAAGGCTTCATAAGGACTTCGAAGTCCTAGATCTCCACCATGTTCAGCGTCTTCACAATGCTGAAGCCGACGAACTTTCGATGAAAGCCTCAACTGGAGCTCTGGCTCCTGACGGAATCTTCGTCCGGAGGTTGTCAAAACTAACAGCTCAGTCTGCCGAACTGAGTGAAGGGGGCAAGACCAGCACCACAAAGTTGGCAGTCTCGGTGGCCTGTTACCATGGCGTCCAACAAGGGTCATAGGTGATGTCGGAAGCTCCAAGCAACCCAGCACGCAAGACTCAGAAGCTCAAGTAAGCTCCGATGCATGGATCTCGGAGATCCGGAGCTACTTGAAAGACAATATCCTTCCTTAAGATAGTGTATCCGCTGACCGAATTGTCAGATTGGCTAAAAGATACACGTTGGTAGAAGGGTATCTCTACCGGCGCGGTGCCAGTGGCATCCTAATGCGGTGCATTGCAAGGGAAGAAGGTCGCGAGCTCCTCGCGGAAATCTATGGAGGCAAGTGCGGGAACCATGCTTCTTCTCGAACGCTGGTCGGTAAAGCCTTTCGGCATGGCTTTTACTCGCCTACAACACTCCAGGATGCGGTTGAGCTAGTGAAAAAATGTGAAGTGTGCCAGTTCCACACAAAACAGATTCACACACTGGCTCAGTCACTACAAATGATACCTCCTACATGGCCATTCGCTGTGTGGGGCATGGACATCCTGGGACCTTTCCCAAAAGCCGTAGGAGGTTACAGGTTCCTGTATGTCGCCATCGACAAGTTTACTAAGTGGCCGGAAGCAACTCCAGTTGTGACAATCAACAAGCAATCAGCAATCAAGTTCTTGAAGTCCATTATATGCAGATTCAGAGTTCCAAACAAAGTCATAACTGACAATGGAACCCAATTCACAAGTGCTGCATTTAAAGAATATTGGAAAGACCTCAACATTCAACTCAGCTACGCCTTAGTAGCTCATCTAGCAAGTAATGGCCAAGTTGAGAGAGCAAATGCAGAAATTTTAAAAGGACTCAAGACGCGCACATATGAGCGCCTGAAAAAGCACGGAGCCAAATGGATTGAGGAGCTTCCGTCCACATTGTGGGCGGATAGGACAACTCCAAACCGGTCAACCGGGGAAACTCCATTATTCCTGGTGTGCGGAGCTCAAGCAGTCCTTCCTCAAGAGATCACCTTGGGGTCCCTCCGGGTCCGGACCTTCGACGAAGCCACGCAGGACCAGCTCCGGCGTGAAGACCTTGACCTCATCAACGAGGGAAGGTGCCAAGCAGCTGTTCAGAATGCACGTTATTGCCAAGTGCTCCGGCGCTATCATCAAATGCATGTGCGCAACCGACAACTCGAGGAAGGCGATATGGTGCTTCGAAAGATATTAACTCGTGAAGGAATGAACAAACTTTCCCCCAGCTGGGAAGGTCCATTCTGAGTGATCAAAGTATCCCGTTCGAGATGCTTTCTCTTGGCAACTGAGGATAGGATTCCGTTTCTTAATCCTTGGAACATCGAGCCTCTGTAAGCTTTATGCTTAGAATCACGGAGGTGAGTCTATAATCAAACACGTTGTATGTTATAGAGTCGCTAAACAGACATGGGTAGGTCCTCTGGGAGAATGTCCGGACCCCTCTGGGAAGGTCCGGAAAGTTCAAGTACACTTCATACAGTCATAGCACTAAAAGTGTAACTACCTACATTGGGATAGTACAAGATGTATAGCACACTTAGCTTGGTCCCACACCCTAAGTGTGTCCTTGTCTCCCCTGTAATCCAGACCTATAATGAAAGACATTGTTGTGTGAAAACAGACTCCACGTGCATTTATTTTTGTACAAGGCTCGATCTATCAAATTATTGTTTTTAGCCTTCTTGTCTATAATGAAGTTGTGAATTCTTTTTTAGTTTTTACCCAAGTTATTCATATGTGTTGCAAGTTATATTGTTGATCTCTTTGGGTCTTAACATGCTGTATAGTCTACTTGCCTGAACGCCAAGTCGACGTAGGTCCGGAGTGTGCTATCGGCTTAGCCTGGTCCTGCACCCTAAGTACACCACTCTACCTACACTCCGACAGGCATCGGTAGGATGAGTACTAAAAAAAGCATATGGGTCCGGAAGGGTTACACCAATATACTTGTTACCATATCGAGTTACATCGGAATAAAAACTCAAGTAAGAACAATAAGTCACAAATGATTTATAGACAAGAGGATGAATTTTACTTTTTTCTTGTATTTAATGTGCAGGAAAAATGGAAATTCATAACGATGGTAGACGATGTCGGAGCTGCTAAGCTCCGACAACCCCCGGGTAACTTCAACTATTCGTGCGGAGACATCAGGAGCTACCAAGCTTTGATAAATCCTAGGGGACAAATCGTCAATGTTTTATATGTTGATAGTGGGTACATGCCGTCGACGCATCAGAAATGAAGACTTCGGACTACAAGTGCAAAGCATTCAAGTCATCAATATACTGTCAAATCCTTTGGTACATATACACACTTCAATTGTGCACATATACCAGGGGGCCAACAAGACAGAGCACACTATATTGAAAGGCTGGTATATGTGCACAATTGAAGTGTGTATATGTACCAAAGGATTTGACATATATTGATGACTTGAACGCTTTGCACTTGTAGTTCGAAGTCTTCGTTTCTGATGTGTCGACGGAAGGTACCCACTATCAACATATAAAACGTTGACGGTTGGTCCCCTAGGATTTATCGGAGCTTGGTAGCTCCAGATGTCGCCGCACGAATAGTTGAAGTTAGCCCCCCCGGGGGTTGTCGGAGCTTAGCAGCTCCGACAGCGTCTACCATCGTTATGAATTTATGTTTTTCCTGCACATTAAATACAAGAAAAAAGTAAAATCCGTCCTCTTGTCTATAAATCATTTGTGACTTATTGTTCTTACTTGAGTTTTTATTCTGAAGTAACTCGATATGGTAACAAGTATATTGTTGTAACCCTTCCAGACCCATATGCTTTTTTAGTACTCACCCTATCGATGCCTGTCGGAGTGTAGGTAGAGTGGCGTACTTAGGGTGCAGGACCAGGCTAAGTCGATAGCACACTCCGGACCTACGTTGGCTTGGTGTTCAGGCAAGTAGACTATACATCATGTTAAGACCCAAAGTGAACAACAATATAACTTGCAACGCATATGAATAACTTGGGTAAAAACTAAAAAAGAATTGCACAACTTCATTATAGACAAGAAGGTTAAAAACAATAATTTGATAGATCGAGCCTTGTACAAAAATAAATGCACGTGGAGTCTGTTTTCACACAACAATGTCTTTCATTATAGGTCTGGATTACAGGGGAGACAAGGACACACTTAGGATGCGGGACCAAGCTAAGTGTGCTATACATCTTGTACTAACCCAGGGTAGGTAGTTACTCTTTTAGTGTTGTGACTGTATGAAGTGTACTTGAACTTCCCGGACCTTCCCGGAGGGGTCCGGACGTTCTCCCAGAGGACCTACCCATGTCTGTTTAGCGACTCTATAACATACAATGTGTGTGATTACAAACTTACCTCCGTGATTCTAAGCATAAAACTTACGGAACTGCTCGATGTTCCAAGTATTAGGAAGCGGAATCCCATCCTCAGTTGCTGATGAGATCATGCACGTTATCATTGCACCTACAAACATGGCACAATGTTTATTTGTTTGGGATCCTGGCTCAAGTGAATGTGCACCCTTATTTGATGGACAAGATCAAGATGGCGCACTACGTCATCCACCACCTTGACCTCCTCCATTCGTGCATACAAAAAGATTTGATGGCGTTGCACATTTGGACTAGCACATGAGAGAAGATGAACTTGAGTCAGGACGACTCCAATTCAAGAAGGGGAGGATGATGAGGATATCACTTCTATGGATACAAACAACACCCCATTAAACATACAAGATGCAATCAATAGAGTTCATACACAACAATTAATTCAGAGGTGAGCTTGTTCTTATATGTTTCCTTATATGTTTTTGAGCATAGATTGCTATCTAATGATTTAATTGTGATTAGAATCCATGGAGAGGTTCAAGGACTACTTGGAGGAAGTATTAGGGACGTGGAGGACCAGAGAATTCGTTCAAAAAGAAGGAAACCAAGCCAAACTCAAAATCGTGTTCAACTCGGAGTCCAGGAGCACTTCGTACTAAAACGGACGTCCAGGACGCATACGATCTCCGTTCTGGACGTTCTACATATGAACGGAAAGGGGAAAGGATAACCTTTCCAATTCTGGTGGTCCCATGTTAACCTGCAGAGTCGACAAGGATATTCGAAACAAAATCGAGTTCAGAATCTGTGAGGGTGTTGCGCCACCATATTGGGCCATTGGGCCTTGTATCAAGTCTACATCTCTTATTTTCGTGTCTTAGGGTTAGGTTACGACCCCAACACTCCCTTGGACGTCCTCCCACCTATATATACACTCCATAGTAGCCTCAACAAACAATTGTGTTTTGCTTAGATCAATAATATCGTCGTTCTACGGTTTGTGAAACCCCAACTTCGCGATTTCAGATTGTGTCTTCTACGTTCTTGCTTGTGTTCTTGGTTGCACTTACAGAGATTAGCCTTCTTGGCGAGGTCAATCGTGTGAAGCGCGGTTTATATCCAATCGCGCGGTGGTGTAGTGATTGCAGGGGTTGTTCGTGTTCTACTTGAGAGCCTCGGATCATCAACGTCGAGATCTCCACATCAATCGACTTATCTATTACCTTTCAGAAGATCGGGCTCATCTTTCCCATCAATTGGTATCAGATTTCTAGGTTTACTGTTAGGTAATTCATCTATTTTTCGATTTTTTTTTCATACCTAGAGTCCACAAAAAAGCCACAAAAACTTGTAGTTTAGTAGATCTATTCATCACTTTATCCAAACCACCATTGAGCCTTTGCAACTTTGTTATTTAGTTTGGTTTTGTTGAGTTTGTGTCTGTGGTTGAGTCATATTACAGGTTTAGAAGTGTTTTTGGTCTTAGTTTGAGTTTTGCATTGTGTTGATTCATCCTTTTGAATCACGTCATCACTTCCAGATTAGATTCATCTCTGTCCAGTTTAGTATTTTCATCATATCTCGATCATATGAACTCTGATTTTGGTGTTCTTGTACTTCCTGGAAAGATTAAGAAGTTTTCTATAATTTTCATATTCACCAATTTCCCAGAAAAAAGAGTTATCGAGGTCGAAATTGCATTAGATCTGAATCTGTTATTGACCTAGAAATTCTGAACAGTCTGTATTTCGGGGGCAATATCTCCTACTGTTCTTATCCAAAATAGGTATTTCATATACTGAAATTAAAGAGGAGAGATAGATATAATCTTACTGTTGAAAGTTTTTAGATTCGAAGCCTCTAAGTCTGCCTATTTGTCCTTGGACGATTGAGCAGAAAATATGTGATAGACTCACGAGATATCTTTGATTGCTTTTCATTGTGTTCTTCTTTTGCATCACATTCTGAAAAAAAGGAAGAAAAAAGAAAAAGGCAAGTGCAAAACAAGATACAAAAGCCGCACAAAAAAAAGAGAAAAAAACAACAACAAAGGTTTCACATGACATTCAGACCATCTTTACAACTCCTTCCACAGAAAGTAATTACATTCTCCCATCTCTTCCTTCTTATGATGGTTTTGGTTACGATGAATATATTGCTTGGGAAATAGAGTTGGATAAAGTTTTTGGACAATGTCATATGTGTGAGAGGAGAAAGATTAGAAATGTTGCAAGTGCATTAGTAGATTGTGCATTAACTTGGTGGAACAATTTAAATGAATTAGAAAAACCTCGAACATGGAAAGAAACAAAAATTCTTATACGAGAAATTGTTGCTAATGTATCTATGTGCAAAGAAGAAATTCAGCAATTTAAGGAGCAGGTCCTTGTTATACGTCCTCCTGTGGCTAATCTTTTGCAGGACAATGTAGAAAGGAATGCAGCTGGTGCAAAAGAAAATGAGGTGATACACAATTTTTGTGAACTTTCAGATTTATCCATTCATATTTCACCAACAATAACTGCTGAAAATGAGAATGAAGGTAATGCACCTAATACTACACTTATCGATGTTGAGAAGTTTTTAAATATCTCAAATTTTTCTCCCAATCATTCTATTGGACAACAACAACTTGAGGAGCCTTTTCTAAAAACACCATTATACCTAGTTGATTTTCCTACTGATTCTTATGGTAAAAATGAGTTGTATGCTGATAATTATATTGTACTGATGCTAGAACAAGTCAATGAATTTGATACTTTATTACCAACTTGTGGTGAAATTAAGAATTTGATTCCAATTACTTGTGAAAATGATGAACTGAAATTGTTGTCTTCTCTAAATACCTTGGGATATATTGAATTTGACACTCTTTGTGATCTAGATATTGTAGAGAGGAGAATATTTTCCCAATCTGAATTGTCTTTGTTAAGCAGAAATATTTTTCATGCTATATGCAACTATGAAGATAGTGGTGAATTTATGGTGCATAAAGTTTACATATGTTCCAATGTGCAAGCTCCTTTTGTGCTACAACAACATGGTAAAGTAAATAAATGCACTAATGCTAATAATGCCTTGTCAAGTTTTTCTAGTATTTTTTTTATTGCAGCAGAGACAACAAATAAAAGAGAAGCATTGTTCGCTGCGGTTGTGCAATATGCACAGCGCTCATACTATCCCCAAAAGCCTCTTTCCTGGACATACGAGCAAGCCGAGGACGGCTTGCTATAAAGAAGTGGAGAATGATGAGATCATGCATGTTATCATTGCACCTACAAACATGACACAATGTTTATTTGTTTGGGATCTTGGCTCAAGTGAATGTGCATCCTTATTTGATAGACAAGATAAAGATGGTGCACTACGTCGTCCACCACCTTGACATCCTCCATTCATGCATACAAAAAAATTTGATGGCGTTGCACATTTGGACCAGCACATGAGAGAAGATGAACTTGAGTCAGGACGACTCCAATTCAAGAAGGGGAGGATGATGAGGATATCACTTCTATGGATACAAACAACACTCCATTGAACATACAAAATGCAATCAATAGAGTTCATACACAACAATTAATTTTAGAGGTGAGCTTGTTCTTATATGATTCCTTATATGTTTTTGAGCATAGATTGCTATCTAATGATTTAATTGTGATTAGAATCTATGGAGAGGTTCAAGGACTACTTGGAGGAAGTATTAGGGACGTGGAGGACCAGAGAATTCGTTCAAAAAGAAGGAAACCGAGCCAATCTCAAAATCGTGTCCAACTCGGAGTCCAGGAGCAGTTCGCACTAAAATGGACGCCCAGGACGCATACGATCTCCGTTTTGGACGTTCTACATATGCACGGAAAGGGGAGAGGACAACATTTCCAATGCAGCTGGTCCCATGTAAAAACTCCCGCGTAGTCAACAAGAATATTCTAAAAAAAATCGAGTTCAAAATCTGTCAGGTGCTGCACCACTATATTGGGCCATTGGGCCTTGTATCAAGTCTATATCTCTTATTTTCGTGTCTTAGGGTTAGGTTAAGACCCCAACACTCCCTTGGACGTCCTCCCACCTATATATACTCCATAGTAGCCGCCACAAACAATTGCGTTTTAATTAGATCAATAATATCGCCGTTCTACAGTTGGTGAAACTCCAACTTCGCGATTTCAGATTGTGTCTTCTACGTTATTGCTTGTGTTCTTGGTTGCACTTGCAGAGATTAGCCTTCTTGGCGAGGTCAATCGTGTGAAGCACGTTTTATAACCAACGGAGTGGTGGTGTAGTGATTGCGGGGGTTGTTCGTGTTCTACTCGAGAGCCTCGGATCATCAACGTCGAGATCTCCACATCAATCGACTTATCCATTACCTTTCGGAAGATCGGGCTCATATTTCTCATTAGTTGCCAAGCGAACGCATCCGGGATAGGATACTTTGATCACTCGGAACGGACCTTCCTAGCTGGGGGAAAGTTTGTTCATTCCTTCACAAGTTAGTATCTTCCGAAGCACCAGATCGCCTTCCTCGAGTTGTCTGTTTCGCACATGCCTTTGATGATAGCGTTGGAGCACTTGGCGATAACGTGCATTCTGAACAGCTGCTTGGCACCTTCCCTCATCGACGAGGTCAAGGTCTTCACGCTGGAGCTGGTCCTGTGTGGCTTCATCGAAGGTCCGAACCCGGAGGGGCCCCAAGGTGATCTCTAGAGGAAGGACTGCTTCAGCTCCGTACACCAGGAAGAATGGAGTTTCCCCGGTTGACTGGTTTGGAGTTGTCCTATTTGCCCACAATGTGGACGGAAGCTCCTCAATACAGTTGGCTCTGTGCTTTTTCAGGCGCTCATATGTGCACGTCTTGAGTCCTTTTAAAATTTTTGCATTTGCTCTCTCGGCTTGGCCATTACTTGCTGGATGAGCTACTGAGGCGTAGCTGAGTTGAATGCCGAGGTCTTTGTAATACTCTTGAAATGCATCACTTGTGAATTGGGTTACATTGTCAATTATGACTTTGTTTGGAACTTCAAATCTGCATATAATGGACTTCAAGAACTTGATTGTTGATTGCTTGTTGATTGTCACAACTGGAGTTGCTTCCGGCCACTTAGTAAACTTGTCGATGGTGACATACAGGAACCTGTAACCTCCAACGGCTTTTGGGAAAAGTCCCAAGATGTCCATGCCCCACATAGCGAATGGCCATGTAGGAGGTATCATTTGTAATGACTGAGCCGGTGTGTGAATCTGTTTTGCATGGAACTAGTACGCTTCACATTTTTTCACTAGCTCAACCGCATCCTGGAGTGTTGTAGGCCAGTAAAAGTCATGCCGGAAGGCTTTACCGACCAGCATGCGAGAAGAAGCATGGTTCCCACACTATCCTCCATGGATTTTTGCGAGGAGCTCGCGACCTTCTTCCCTTGCAATGCACCGCATTAGGATGCCATTGGCACCGCATCGGTAGAGATCCCCTTCTACCAACGTGTATCTTTTAGCCAATCTGACAATCCGGTCAGTGGATACACTGTCTTCAGGAAGGATATTATCTTTCAAGTAGCTCCGGATCTCTGAGATCCATGCATCGGAGCTTACTTAAGCTTCTGAGTCTTGCATGCTGGGTTGCTCGGAGCTTCCGATAGCACCTACGACCATTGGTGGGCGCCATGGTAACAAGGCCACCAGGACTGCCAACTTCGTGGTGCTAGTCTCGCCCGCTTCGCTCAGTTAGGTAGGCTAAGCTGTTGGTTTTAAAAAACTCCAGACGAAAATTCCGTCAGGAGCCAGAGCTCCAGTTGAGGCTTTCGTCGAAAGTTCGTCGGCTTCAGCGTTGTGAAGACGCTGAACATGGTGGAGATCCAGGACTTCGAAGTCCTTATGAAGCCTCTGAACTTCATGGAGATAAGCAGCTAGTTGAGGATTGTGACAGGAGCATTCACCTTTGACTTGTTTGATGATAAGTTGTGAATCTCCCTTCACCAATAGCTGTTTGACATCATAAGATAGTGCCACCTTGAGTCCATAGATGAGAGCTTCATACTCCGCTATGTTGTTGGTCGCCTTGAAATCAAGGTGAACCATGTACTTGACCTTCTCCCCAATCGGAGCAAGGAGAAGGATTCCAGCTCCGGCCCCCTGCTTCTGCATGGAGCCATCAAAGTAGAGAGTCCAGTGAGGCTCGGTGAATACCGGAACCTTGGGTTCTGGTTTCTGCTCACTGTGGCCCCCAGGATTTGATGGAGAGGGGGTCCATTCTGCCACAAATACAGCCAAAGCTTGACTTTGATTGCTTGTCGTGACACAAATTCTAGATCGAACTCGGCCAGCTCCGCTGCCCACTTTGCAATGTTCCTAGTAGAGTTAGGATTGTGAAAAATAGCACAGTGGAAAAGAAGTTACCACTGATATTTTGTGGGCTTGGAAGTAGTGATGAAGCTTCATTGAGGCAATAAGAACTGCGTAAAGCAGCTTATGTACCTCAATGTATCTTGTCTTGGCGTCGTGGAGCACTTTGCTAATGAAGTACACAGGGCGTTGGATGGTCTGGACCTTTTCGAAAGGACCCAAAGCTTCTTCTCCATCAACCCGGACCCTCCTAGAGGGGTCCAGATCTCCATACTGTGCTTCTTGGGCCCTCCCCGGGGGGGTCCAAAACTTCTTCTTTTTCGACCCGGACCTTGCTAGAAGGGTCCAGATCGTTTTGGTCAGCCAGATGAGCTCCCTCAAGTAAATGAGGTTGATCCCCTAGCGTTTCATCTTGATGTTCCGTGTCTGAGGGATGGGACCCAGACATGCCTTCAGGTGATTCCGGACCCTCCCGGAGGGGTCTGGGCTCCTAAACTGGACGTGGCTCTGGTCTTTCCGCAACCAGGACCATACTGACAACTTCGGTGGTTGCTGAAATGTAAAACAGTAAAGGCTCACCAGGATTCAGAGCTACCAATATCGGTAGTGTGGTGAGGAGTTGTTTCAGCTCTTGAAACGCCTTTTCTGCTTCTTCAGACCAATGAAATGGTCCGAACTTCCTCAGGAGTTTGAAGAAGGGTAGCGCCTGTTCTGCCAGTCTTGAGATAAACCAGGTGAGAGTAGCTAGACATCTAGTTAACTTCTGGACATCCTTAATGAGGGCTGAGGGTCGCATATATTCTATGGCCTTGATCTTCGCCGGATTTGCCTCAATTCCTCGGTGAGTCACCAAGAAACCTAGAAGCTTTCCGGAGCTAACCCCGAAGACACATTTGTCTGGATTCAGCTTGGTGCGCATAGTGCGCAACTTATCGAAGACAGCTTGTAAATTATCAAGGAGTGACTCTTTGTTCTTGATCTTCACTACGATGTCATCGACGTACACCTCCACCAAGTCTCTAATTAGCTCTCCAAATATTTTTTACATAGCTCGCACAAATGTTGAAGCAGCATTTTTAAGACCAAATGGCATGGCAGTATAACAGTACAATCCATCTACTGTTATGAAGGCAGTATGCTCTTCATCTTCCTTAGACATTTGGACTTCATGATATCCAGAATATGCATCTAAGAAACACAATAGCTCACTCCCAGAGGTGGAGTCCACTATCTGATCTATTCTAGGTAGTGGAAATGGATCCTTTGGACATGCCTTATTTAAGGCGGTGTAGTCAATACACATCCGAAGCTTCCCGCCGGCCTTGCGTACAACAACTGGGTTTGCCAGCCATTTTGGACGGAAGACATCCCAGATGAATCCGGCTTCTAGCAACTTCTTAATTTCCTGTCCGATGAAGTTTTGCTGCTCGATTGATTGCTTCTGGGGCTTCTGGTGTACAGTCGGTGCGTCAGGATAAATCTTCAGATTGTGCTCAATCACCTCCCAAGGGATCCCAGGCATTTGTGACGGTTGCCAGGCAAACACTCGACATTAGCCCGAAGGAATATGATGAGCGCGAGTTCCTATTTGTTGTTCAGACCTCCCGATATACGGGTAGTCTGAGTAGCATCGGAACCAATTCGGACGACTTTGACGGGAACGTCAATGTCACCGCTTTGTTGCAACGGGGTGCGGAGGTAGAGCCTTTATGTCGAATGCTCAGAGGGTTCAGAGCTGGCTCCTTACCATATGCTTCCTCTTGTGCTGTGATAAGTGCATAGAGTTCTTCTAAAGAAGTAAATCATGCAGTGTGATCTCCTCATATCCAGAGAATGCCCGTGGGTGTTGGCATCTTCAACACTAAGTAACCATAATGAGTGGTGGGCATGAACTTGTACAAGGCTGGCCTGCCCAGAATGGCATTGAACGGCAGACTGATATGCGTGACATTGAAGACCAATTTCTCAGTTATGTAGTTCTCCCAAGTCCCGAAGGTCACTGATAGTGTGATGGAACCGAGAGGAGTAATGGTCCCCGGACCTACCCTAGAGAAAGGTCGGGATGGGCGAAGGTTCAAAGGTTAGAGCTGAAGCTTAACGAAAGCTTTGAAGCTAATGAGGTTTAGCCCTGAACCTCCGTCCACCATTACATGGTGGAGTTGAATATTGTTAATGGTGGGTGACACCATCAACGGGAGTTGGCCAGCTCTGATCATGTTTCGGAGGCAGTCCAAAGCATCGAAAATGATGGGAGTGTCCATCCACTTTCTATGAGGCTCCGCCTTAGCAGTGGGAGCTGCCACAACCATGTCCCACCGCATTGTCTTGAGGATGCGGCGAGAGGTGATATCCCAAGAACCACCATAGATGGTGTTTAGGGTTTTTCGGCACTCGTTGTCAGAGACGTCGGAGTCGTTGTCGACAATGTTGTAGACAGCTTTCAGGACCTTCTTGGGATCCTGGAAACCTAGCTCCTCCTCAGTCGGGGCTTCCTCGACTTTTTGTTTTCCTTCCCACTGACGGAAAGGAGCTTCTTCCCGGTGCTTGTTATAGCGCTCGGCAAGATTTTGGACCTCCCGGCATTCTTCCAGGCTATGTCTGTCCGTCTTGTGGATCGGACACCACACTTTAGAATTGTTGCCGTCTTCTGATGAAGGACGAGGTCATTTCTCTGGGCGTGGCCCCTGGACACCCGGAGTTGTAGCGGCTGGTGCGCTGGCCGATGGCTTCATCTCGCCGTTGGGCTTCTTTTTCTTTTTGCCACTACCGAAGGTAGTGGCTTCAGTTTTGGAAGACTTCTTGTTGGCCTCTCGAGCTGGCTTGGAGTGCATTTCATGGCCCTCCATAGCTCTAGCACATTTTTCTGCTAGACTGAAGAGTTCTGTGACACTGGTGACTTCTTTGATGGCCAGCTTCTCTAGCATCTTTTTACCTCGAACACCCTATCTAGATGCAACGATAACAGAAGAGCTCGAGATCGAAGGAATAGTATTCCGTACCTGAGAAAACAGCTAGATGAAGGATCGTAGCGATTCCCTCGATGTTTGCTTTATAGCAAATAGATCCAATTCAGTGCCAGACCGGGTGTAAGAACTCCCGAAGTTGGCAGTGAATTGTTGGCATAGCTCCGCCCAACTATTAATGGAGTCGGGTGGAAGAATCATGAACCAGGACCTTGCATTCCCAGTTAAAGCTACCGAGAAGTAATTGGCCATCACAACCTCATCACCCCCTGCTGCCAGTATAGCAGTGGAGTAGATTTGTAGGAACTCGGCGGGGTTGACAGTCCTGTCGAATATTTCTGGCAAGTGAGGCCGAAACTTATGTGGCCATCTGACCATGCGTAAATGCATGGCTAGGGCAGAACAACCTCCTCCTACTCCCTGAGGAGCAGGAATTTCCCGAGCCTCTTGCCTCTCACGAGCACGCTTGATATGGACACGGCCATCCTGCTACCGATAACGGCGATCAAATTCCGACCGCAAGTCATTGGTCGGAATCCTGGCGATGGTGTGGGTGTATCGTGCCCCGGGAGGCAACAAGGTCACCTACTGGGATGCAGCACGTCTCCTCTGCTGCGAGACTTGCGGACCAAGTCGGCCCTACAAGGTCCGTCGTTGTGATGGTGCTCACCCCGAAGGGGGAGGACCTTGATTGCTGATGCCAGAGGCTGCAGCTGCAACCAGATGGTCAACATCAGCTCTCCACTGTTCCATAGCACCCTGGGGTTCCCCCTAGAGGTGGTGGATGTTGTAGAAGAGCTCGCGCAGCAATGAGTGTGTGTTCAGGGTTGTTGTTCGTCGATGCAATGATCAACGCAGATGCCCCATCTTGTCGCCCAACATTGTTTGCCGGAACAGATGGTGGATGTGGTGCCATAGTGCCTGCTAGAACAATGGCACCTGCTAGCTGCTACATGTTGGAGGGATTGCCTCCAGCAGGTTGTTCAACATGATTGCCGTTGGAAGATCCTACGGCGAAATTCACCATCTTGAGATCTCAAATGATACCCCCTTCCTGGCGCGCCAAATGTCAGAATGTAGCAACGACACTTCTCCCGGTACTACTAAAGTGTATCCCGCGGAGGTTCTTGTTTCGATTGGGGCACGCAGAGACCAAGGTCAAGATGGCGACACCAGAGATTTACGTGGTTCGGGCCGCCTGAGCGTAATACCCTACTCCACGGAGTGTGTTTGTTGTATTATGAGTCACTAGAAAGCGTAGTCTCTGGCTCAACTTGGAGTTGTCCCCCTTGTATCATGCGGCTCAATCCTTTTATAGTCCAAGGACTGATAGTTACATCCTTCGCCTGGCCCGACATGTGGCCATGGCGCGTTAAATAGCCTAATACACTATCCACGGGTATTAAGCATGGTTAATAGTGTGATAACGTGCCTTAATGGATGTGTTACCTCTATTAACAGTGCTCTAATCATGTGTTGTTAATATAGCATTAACGACACGTAATCAAGTCTTGTAACTGCCGCTTTAACTATCCCTTGAATGTCCGTGCTGAAGGAGATCCACCAATGTATTTGTTGATGAAGATCCAGAGGCTCCACACGTGGCAGCTTTGGAGCTTCCCATTGCGGGGAGGTATCTTCGGCACCGCTGTACACGTGTCAATGCCGGAGCTTCCCTCTGTTGAGGGTTAGGTCCGGGGTCATTATACACGTGTTGATCGCGGAGCTTCCATGTGTCGAGAGTTTAGCTCCGGATTTACATTACACGCGTCAATCTCCGGAGCTACCCATATGAGGGATGCCGGTTCGGTGTAATATGACATGTGGGGCCTGAGGAGGCCTTCAATTTTGACGGCCATAACTCTTTTGCACTTCTTGCGGTATCATAGGGTACCCGGTACACAGGGCACTAACAAATGCTTACCTAGGGATGCTACCACCCCAGTCGCCTCGAAACTTCTTCTTCTGAGATCCGGAGCCAGAGCCCATCAAGTCTGGTGAACAATGACTTCGGACCGCAGCTGAGGACTACTTGTGGCAGCCGGTGTCCCTCAGCTGGAGCTTCTCTTGGTCGGGAAGAACTCCCAGGCTTGGAGATTTCAGCCGGCACTGAGGTTGGGGTTGACTGCCCAGAGCTAGCGCCTCTGGAAGACGTCTGCGTTGAAGAAGGTGCAGTCACAGAAGACCGCCTCTGCCGGGGAGAAGGAACCATCGCAGACGGAGCAGCCCTAACGAACCTCCCATCAGTAAGCTTCAATTTCCTTTTTAGGCTGGAGGGTTTGGATGGCTCCTTGCCCTTGTCGATGTCTTCAACCCTCCGGCTTGGGGCAGAGGCAGGACCTCCTTCGGAAGCTCCGGGGATTACCACCCTAGAGGTATGTCGGCGTTTGGAACCGGCAGATCTCCCGACACTACTTTTGGTAGATCGAGGAGTTATAGTTCGGTAATGGGCGCACAGAGATTCAAGAAGGTGAAAGACACGTGTACACAGGGATTTACGTGGTTCGGGCCGCCTGAGCGTAATACCCTACTCCACAGGGTGTGTTGGTGATATATTAAGCTCGGGAGTCTAGAAGAAGCTCCAGAAGAAGAAGCTCGTCTAGCTCAGAGTGTTCAGCGGTGGTCTGGAATTGTCCTTTGTGTATCGTCGACCAGTCCTTTTGTAACACCCTCATTTTCATGCATCATGCCCTACATACACTCATATACATGTTTAACATTAACCCACATAAATAGGAATGAGTTTAACATTGATTCGGAGCATTTAAAATTGATTTGGAGCAAAACCGCACTTAAAACACAGGAAAGTGCGGACTAGTCCGATTTCTTTCTGACTAAAAATGGACTTGTCCGTTTTTGCTGCGGACTAGTCCGATTTTGGCTCTGGAAACTTTCGGACTTGTCCGATTTTGTGCGGACTAGTCCGATATTCCATGAATCCTTGAAAATTTGCTAAGTCCCTGGACTTTTCCGGACTAGTCCGGTGTTCCAGCGGACTTGTCCGTTTTTCCTCTCTGTTCAAATTCGGACTTTTCCGATTTTTCGCCAGACTTTTCCAATTTTCTCTCTGGACGACTTCGGACTAGTCCGGTCCTTTCCGAACTTGTTCGATATTTCGCGACTTCAAGTTGATCTTTTGTTTTACGACTTGTTTCTTGGGTTTCACGTTAAATGGGCCTAGGTACGTCGTGCCTAACTCTTTTAGAGCCCATGTGGGACTCTAAACCAGCCTCTACTCATCCCAAAACTCAAAATCCATCTAACCCTAGCCTCCACCTCTATATAAACAGCCCCACCCCTTGGTTTGACATCTATTTGCCACTTTTCCACCCACCCAAACCCTAGTTCGTGGGGAGCCACCATCAAGGAGGGAGGAGAAGATCCCAAGCAAGAGGAAGAAGAGGAGGAAACGAAGGAGGATCAAGATCTCCACCAAGTTTCGTCCTTCACCACCAATTCATCTCCAAGTTCATCACCAACCCTAGATCATCAAGATCCAAGTGTTACCTCCAAGTTTCTTGGTTCATTGGAGTTCTAAACACCTGGTATACCTTCTATTCTCTTTTCCTTACGAGAATTCAACCCCTAATCTTCGAATTTACGTCGATCTAGAAAACCCTAATTTGCTGATCTCGCGGAGTGCGGACTTGTCCGGTCCCTAGCGGACTAGTCCGATCTTTCTGGTTAAATTGTGTTGAATTAATTCTAAAATTTGATCTAATCGAATCCAAACCTGTATAAACTTGTCAAAAGCTATTAGAACTAGTTAGTTATCATTAAAAGCAATCTAGTAACAAGTTCTACCTTGCATTTGCATCAATCATGCATGTCATGTCATATTGAGTAATATTTGTGCACTCTTTGATTGTGTTTCTTGTCTTGTATGTTTATTATGTGGATTAGACGGATTTGCGCTAGAAAGTGCCGCGGAGGATCTACAGCACCAGGAGTTTGAAGGCTTTGACCCTAATCAACAGCAAGAGCAAGGCAAGTGTCCTTGAAGCATATTGATCCTATTTTTAAAATAAATGTTTTGTTTGCAAACTGCATGCTTGTGTCAATTTGATGGGAATCCTATGGTAGGAAGTTTACTAGATTTGTTTAACCACCCTTGTCACTTGGAATTTATGGTAGAGCGTCGGGATGGACTTTTTACCTTTTGCTTCGCTTAATCAACTGGGATGGAAATAACTATACCACTCAACTTAATTATGCATGGATGAGATTATGGTTAACATGAACTGGTTAAATATGGTATGGTAATGGGCGATCTAAGCAAGCCTGGTATGTGGATGGGTTGGATGTCATGGTGGTTTTGCTTGCTTTAGATCTAAGGACCGGTTCATGCGAGAATAAGCCAGGACTACAGTGCCACCACGAGGCCAAGTATGGGTGCGGCGTAGCTGATTAATTAGGGATTTGCTAGTGCTGTTTGGACCATTGTGGATGCTCGGGGAAGGGGTAGTCGGATTGGGTTTGTTGATGATTGGTGGGACTACCCTGGGATCCGAATGGCTCAAGAGGGGGCCCTTGGTTGAAGATGTGCTCAGTTGGAGACATCGCCACCGGTGAAACCTCAGTGGGGTCTAAATAAGCTAGTAATCCCTTTGTAAAGGCTATTTTGTGATCTCTTGGCCACACACCAACGGAAGTGTGTATTATGACCGACGGGTCATGGGCATAAGGGAGATTCTTAGTCATCGAAGGGTGATAAAATCACAAACACGTGGGTAAAGAGGTACAAACTCTGCAGAGTCAAATAAAACTATCATGATAGCCGTGCTCCCGGTTATGAGCACCTGGACAACTTCCATGATTAGAGGGTATTTGGTATTGGTAATGGTTATTGTAATGGTTATGGTTATGGTGATGGTTATGGATGGTTATGGATTTATTTCTGGTATTGAATATGGTTATTGGCAATGCTGAAATCTGGAATTATTGATGAGGATGGTGAATTATGGACTGGTATTATGATATTATTTATGATTATGATAGGTTTACTTCACATACATATAATATATTGCTTTTCAAATGTTTTACTGTACTTTTCAGCACTTTGTCATTATTATTGTCGTCATTTGAATCAGCCACATGTCATACTTTCCACACTTGCTGAGTACGACATGTACTCACTCTTGCAATCCCCCCCCAACAGTTGCAGGTCAGAATTGTGAGTTTAATGGCGATAATATGGAGATCTAAGCCGTGTCTACCGTCAACTTTGCCTGTGGTGTTGCATGGAGCTGCGCTATTCCCTTTTGCTTAGTTTGCTTATTTGTTTAATTAGTTTATTTCCGCTGCATTAGTTGAACTTGTCATTAATATTCATTAGAGCTTGTATTCGAGGATACTATGGTTTGTGTAATAAAATTTGATAATTAATCTTGTTCTGTGGTAATTTTCTGTATACTCTTTTGTGATTGCACTCGTGTATGTGTGTTGAACATCCTGGGCACACATATGCGTTAGCTTGGTTTAGTTTTCGGAACTAGGCGTCACACCTTTTATAGTACAAGGACTGGTCGTTACAATGTTATCCTGGCCCGACAGGTGGCTCCGGCGGTTACACACGCTTGATACACAATAAATGGGGTTAATTACCCTTAATAGCCTGGTAACGGGCCTTAATAGTGTCGTTACCAGTATTAAGGGTCATCCAATCGTGTGTCATTAATATGGCATTAACGACACCTAATCGGGTATTGAAGTCTTTGATTGATCCTTGAAGGTCTGGAGCCGTTGGGGGTCCTCCGGCCTGACAGTTGAAGTTGAAGGTCTGGCGGTTGCCACGTGGCAGCTCTGGAGCTCACCGTCGTGGACGGGTAGGTCCAGTGCTGTTGGACACGTGTTAGTACCGGAGCTTTCCTCTGTCTGGGGTTAGGTCTGGGGGTGCCATATTGGTATTCTGACCGGAGCTTCCCAGGTGTGGGTGATAGCTCCAGTCTTGTGATACACGTGGCGGCCCCATGACTAACCATGTCGGGGGAGCAGGTCCGGCTACGCCTGACATGTGGGGCCTTTGGAGGTCTTCAAATCTGGTATATAAAGTTTCCTTGTGATCTTTGCAATCCCAAGAGATATCCGGTACGGAGGGTACCGACAAGGTCGGATGCCTTTCCACCTCACCAAGGTCATCAAGCGCCGGCATCTTCCTCCAAAGCTCTCTGCTGAACTGCACCTCCATGTTCAGAGGAAGGAAAGCTGCCGACGGAACCAAGTCGTCGCCGTCGACGTTTATCCCATGCTGGAATTTCTTGATATGAAGCTTCAAAGCTTCGTCATCCAAGTTGTATTTTAGACCAGTTTCAATCCGGTCGTCATCCATCACGTTATTGATGGCCCAAGCGAGCTTCTCCATCTTCCTCAGCGGAGCCCATCTGTTGACCAGGAAGTTGTAGAAGACAATCTGAGGGGTCACTCCACCCTCCACACATTTGCGGATCCTGGACAGAATGGGATTGAAGGCATATGACAGCACCGGAACTACACTCCAAGCGTCGGTGTCAATGTTGGGGAGTGCTTGGGGTAGCTCCAACCTCTCGTGCCCCTCCACTGCAATGACGACCCAATCCTTCTTCCAGTCATCCCATTTGCCCGAAAGAAATGACTTCAAGTACTTGAAGGGGCAGTTCTTGCGCTTCACGAAATAGTACAAGCCAAGAAGCTCGGTCCCCTTGCCGGTGGTGTGGATGGTGAAGAAGGTACAAAATAGCTCGATGCGGGGGGGGGGGGGGGGGGGGAACACTCACCCACATCTCGCAAAAGTGGACAAAGGTTGCCACTAATAGAAGAGAATGGGAGCCAATATGATACATCTGGAGACCAGAAAAAGTCTAGCAGCATTAAAAGAAAGGTTGAAACAGGTGGGATCAATCCCACCATGGTGTACGTAGATAAGTACACCATGTCGTCATTACACTCCTTCTTGAACGAGAGCTTGTCGGCGCGGATCAGGTGGCTGAAGGAGTCACTGTACCATCCCATATAGGTTTGGACCTTCATCAAATCGTCCTTACTCTTGAGGCGGCTCTTGGGAAGACCCAACTCCATCGCAGCAAAGTGGAGCGAAGGAAGAAAAAGCTATGCGAAGTTTGGGAGGCTCTGAGCGCAAGTTTGATTGAAAGCGTAAAGAGTCCTAAAACCGCGCACACTTTCCTTCTTAAGTAAGCCTCTGCGACACTTGGATGGAAACCGCCATAAGAGTGGGATCACATTTCAAAAATCTACCCCGTCCATGACGAGTGGGTCCAGGGCCACCCCAATGAAGAGATCGAGGTTATTACCCCAGGCGAACCATTGTCATGATGGACGGCGGGAGACCCAAAGGCGGTACCCTAACAAGGCGCTCAGAATCGATATAATTTTTGTATAGGGAACTGGCGACCTTCAATTGCGTGAGATCCGCACTCAAATATCTCATCTGTCGCATTCATAACAAGCCACACATGGTCTAATCGCGGACCATCGCCCCAACGGCACATCAGAAGACTTTTGAAGTCGAAGCGCGGGAATCAAGGATGGCCCCACCTTGGGTAGAATAACTTAACCCAAAGGATTTCTCCCAAAGGTGGGCTCGGGGGCCACTGTCGGTACCCTATGTAACGGGTACCCTATGATACTGCAAGAAGTGCAAAAGAGTCTTGGCCGTCAAAATTGAAGGCCTCCTCAGGCCCCACATGTCATATTACACCGGACCCGCATCCCTCATATGGGTAGCTCTAGAGATTGACGCGTGTAATGTAAATCCAGAGCTAAACTCTCAACACAGGGAAGCTCCACGATCAACACGTGTATAATGACCCCGGACCTAAGCCCAGCAGAGGGAAGCTCCGACGTTGACACGTGTACAGCGGTGCCGGAACTACCTCCCCGCAAAGGGAAGCTCCGAAGCTGCCACGTGTGGAGCCTCCGGATCTTCATCAACGAATACATTGGTGGATCTCCTTCAGCATGGACATTCAAGGGACAGTTAAAGTCGCAATTACAAGACTTGATTACGTGTCGTTAATGTTGTATTAACGACACACAATCAGAGCACTGCTAATAGAGGTAACACAACCATTAAGGCACGTTATCACACTATTAACCATACTTAATACCCGTAGATAGTGTATTAGGCTATTTAACACGCCGGAGCCACATGTCGGGTCAGGCTAAGGATGTAACGCTCAGTCCTTGGACTATAAAAGGACTGAGCCGCATGATACAAGGGGGAAAACTCCAAGCTGAGCCAGAGACTACACTTTCTAGCGACTCATAATACATCACAAACACTCCATGGAGTAGGGTATTACGCTCAGGCGACCCGAACCACGTAAATCTCTAGTGTCGCCATCTTCACCTTGGTCTCTGCGTGCCCCAATCAAAACAAGAACCTCCGCAGGCTACACTTTAGTAGTACCGGGAGAAGTGTCGTTGCTACACTTCGATAGCTAGGATATTAGTGACATAGGTAAACAACCATTGTTAATTATATCCCTATATGACTCTTGTTTGTTGAGTGATATCCAATACCCTGGCTCCCAACTCTGTGCCATAAAGCCCAAAACCGTTTTGATAGCTTTATTGAGTAAACTAACACTATGCATGTGAATGTCCAACATTCACCCTATGCATTATGATAGATGATGGTACTTTGCTTTGGCAAACCTACCACACAACGATCAAAATAACATAGGTGCATCTATTGGTAAATGGCATCAAATGCTCAACTTTTGTGAGGGAAGCTATTCTATCATGATAAAACATCCACCATATGAAAAGCATGGAAAGAATAGTAATATGTAAACACCACAGGTATATGATCATATCACATTGTGAATAGTATGACCCTTAAAATCATAATGGTCTCCATCGCCATAGTTCTATCATGATCTGAGATGCCATGCCTCCCTTCTTGTGGTGATCTCCATCTCCACCATGCTTGAAGACATCTCCATGATCATAAAAGAAGTTAATACAACTAATAGCTTTCAAATAACATGAGAGATCAAACATCATAAGTCGACACGCAGATCGTTATACAATTATGTGACAACCTCAACATAGGGGCAGTGGGAAGTTTCCCCTTGCTCGAGCCAAGCAACAGCCAACCTACCAAAAAATTAATTTACATCTCGCGTTGGAGTTTATGGGTCTGCAGGGATTGGTTCACCGGTACCCAAAAGAGCAAATCGGTACCCGCGAATGGGTTCGGTGGTTGGAGTCAGTCTTATAACCTTTTATTTGACCGATGTCCATCTGAGATATCTTGTGGCCAAATAATGACTCCATTCATTCTTATCTAGGGATGAGCAATGTCATATGAATGATTGTTAGATGAGAAAATAAAATGCATTAGCTTAAACAAAGACAATTATATTTCAATAAATAAACAAACAAACAACAAAGACTTTGATCCAAAAAACCTTACTTGGAAAGCAACAACTCTCATATATCCTTGTCTTGTTAGGCACGATAGAGGTTTATTTCCTTCCGGAGCTTCATAAAATGCATTATACTAATTCAGTGATCCGGCTAGCATTGCGCTCCCATTTGATGTGCCTGCAGTCCGCACATGAGATTTCTATAGCACCTGAAATTTCCCATGCCCATATTATTTATAAACTTTGCCACAACAACATCAGGAACCAAGCCCCTCGGCATCTTGTTTCAAAGCATACAAGATAGAACATGTGTTCAGCTTCTCGCAACGGATAAAATCATATAAATGGACATCAATTTCCCTTTTTGGAATACAAGAATCACAAAGCAGAAAAATGGAACTATACATAATTGGAGCTGTACGTCGCTTGCAATCTTATAGTTGCATGTCACATGTAACTTGTAAGTTTGCAGGAATTCAAAACGCAGAAAAAGAATTCCAAACAAACTATTTGTATGCAACATAGGAACTTGTGATTCTGCATTAACTCAAAATGCAGAATAGTTTCAGGGAAGTGTTCAAATGAAGCACATGAAAAATTTGTACTTTGAAGAGAGAGGGAATATTTTCTGAGGTCCAACCCCATGTTGGATTCACTCCAATGTGCATCAAAAAGCAATTAATAGAAATTTCATAGGATGGGATCATTTATCTGTGAGAGTAATAGTGGAGTCCTAGGACGGTGATCGACAGTTTGCCATTACCCCTACTGTCGTGTACGTAGTACATGATACAACTTAAGGCACTGAAAGATAAATCCTAGGTGCTCAAATATAGTTAAAGTAAAAGGTATAGGATCTCAGATCTGCTGGATAAATAGCGCTAATGCAAGGTGAGGAGCCCGGATCCAAACCTCACGGTTCATGAACTAGGGCTACAAATTAAAGATGGATCTTCTCCTGAATGTTACGCCGCGGGTCATGTAGCGATCCAACAAACTTCATGAACGATCGGTGTTGTTGAGTGATGAATGAAAGAACAAATCCACTATGGATTCACCTGCAAACACCCTCGGCTGACGCAACTAGCGAAAGCCGCGCGCCGTGGCGATAAACATGGGGAGCACCGACGAACGGGCAGACTGGGAGACTCTGTCCGGTGAGGCAGGGACTCATGGAGAGGATGCGTAGGGAGAGAGGGGTGGGGGGACTGAGAGTGAGATGAATCTTCTAGAGAACGAGAAAAAGAAAAGGGCATGTCGTTGACGTCATAGGTATACCATATATAGTATCAGCTGCGCCCATTCTTCTACCCCAAAATATGCTCGTTGCACGTACACAACTTTTGCCCGAAGACATTGGTGTCACCATCCACTAAAGGTGCTCGGGAGCTTACAGGATCTGAACTGATACCGACTTCAGATAGCAGCATTTGATAGTTTTATGGGTTATCTCGAGCCAAATCATTATAATTTGAGCTTCATGCGAAATATGATCAACTGACATTGTTCTATACCGAAGCGGTGGCCAAAAAATAATCACAACTTTTGTTAGGGTAGTAGGGAAGTTTGTAGCGATTCTGAAGCACTTGTGCTTAAGACTTACAGTGGTGGCCCTCAAAATCATCCTTCTGAACCCGAATAAGTAATAAATCTCTAGCACAACTTACTCCAACGATGAACCCTCTTACATATTTATCTTCTATGCTCATGTAACTCATTTCTGAATCTCTCTTCTGCATGATGGCAAATAACATGAGGTTCATTGGCAGCTTGTGACACTGCTACAATAAGCCTCATCACAGGCGGCTCCAAACCTATCACAGACGGCTTTTAAAACCGTCTGAAACGAAGAGTCTGTGATAATCCGCAATTTCACAGGCGGAGAAGTGAAACCGCCTGTGAAGACTAATTATCATAGGCGGTTCTTCACTAAGGATAGCCGCCTGTGAAGACCGATTATCATAGGCGGTTCTTTACTTAGGCTAGCCGTCTGTGAAAATACTTTATCACAGACGGGTCGTGCAGCATATATAACCGTCTGTGATAAACGTCTTATCACAGACGGTTATTGAAGAATAACTAACCGCCTATGATAAGAAGTCTTCACAGCCGGGTATTGAAGCATAACTAACCGCCAATGATAATTTGTCTTCACAGGCGGATTTTGAAGCATAACTAACCGCCTATGATAATGAGTCTTCACAGTCGGGTATTGAAGCATAACTAACCGCCTATGATAATGTGTATTCACAGGCGGATTTTGAAGCATAACTAACCGCCTATGATAATATGTCTTCACAGGCGGGTTTTGAAGCATAACTAACCGTCAATGATAATGTGTCTTTACAGACAGTTATTGAAGCATAACTAACCCGTCTATGATAATGGTGTTATCACAGACGGAGTTTACCTATATCAGCCGTCTGTGAAGACCCTTTAACGCAGCCGGTTTCTACCATAACAGACACCGCCTGTGAAAATTAGGTTATCACAGATGTTTCTTTACTTGTATCTAGCCGCCTGTGATAATTGTTTTTCACAGTCATGCAGTACTACTGCTGTTATTTCTAATTTCCAGGTCAATTCAATATAATCACAGAACAAAAAACAACAATCATCACAGAACAAAAGACAACAATATTATCATCACAGAAGTCAATTTCACTAAAACAATATACATACACACAAGTTACAGATACAATTTCATCTCAAAGTTTACAAGTTTTCACTAAAAACTGTTTAGATTGGTATAGTCGGAAAGTTCTGGCACATCAGCTGTTGAACCTCTCTTATCAAAGAACTTCCCCGTTTTGTGCAAAATTTCGCGACGAATGAACTGACAGAGTTCAGAAGCAATCCTGTCGGCTCCTCCATCAGGAATACTTCTACAAACTGGCCATTCTTCGTTCAGATTCTTCTTGTGCTGCAATATAACACATAACAAGGTTTAGAATGTGTTGGTTTGAACAATCTCAAAGTATAGATCAAAGTGAGAGTATACAAGAATTTAGTAGGTATTTTTGGAGCAGTTGTACTATGAGCAATTGAATTTTGAAGTTGGAATCAAAATATGAAAATAATGTTTCTGGTAATATTGAACAACAGAGAATATAAGCATTAAACTATGCTAGTTACAATGAAAATGAAACACAAAAGTAAGAAAATAAGGTATCGACATTAAGGATAACTTACATCCTCACGATTGACTCTATATACGGCGGCGGTCCGAAGATGCTCGCATACATAATACCCGCATAAGACACTCCCAGCAGGCTGCTTCGGACAAGCATAATACGTTTTAATGTCCAATGCATTCGTATTAGGAGGTCTCTGACCGCCAAGCTGTTCCGCGTAAAACCGCCAAGCGTTGTAATACAAGAAATGTCATATAAAACTTGTCAACACATTCTAAATGTGCGTAAATTAAAATTATTGAATAAACGTACTTTTTCAAAATGGAAAGGAAATCTTTGTAACGATCTGGTGGGTAATCGGCCGAGTCCAAGACTGTTGCCATTCCCTGCGTTGGCTTGATGAAGATCATTATGTAGTGATTACTGCAAACATACAAACACACGTGTTAACAATTACCAATAATTGCTATTTCAATGCCATGTGTCGAACTTACTCGAAGTGGTACGGAGCCTTTACGAGGTCCTGGCCGTCTCTGACAAAGTTAAACATCGCATGTCCTATGTAAGCTGCAACTTCTGCCTTTCTATCCTTCTTAAGTTTTGCAATTGCTCTTTCAAAATCTTTTTTTTCATGTGTTTGTACTGGCTTGATTCTCGATTCGCCTGGACGTCGAATAGCGACTTTGCAATCCTAGTAGGGTCAAGGATACATGTCTTGTGCGCCAACTTTTCATTATCCATGTATTGCATCCTATTGAAGAAGTCCAGAATTATTATAATCTCATGAAATGCGTATGCGTGTAGTAAGAAAAGCAAATACAAAATATTAGAGCACTTACAAGCACCAGACGAGCAGCAGGTTGATTTCGAGCATGCTCCGATGGAAAAGGGAAAGCAGCTCGTCAAATAAAATGACTCGTTTATCTACTCCAGTGCTCCAGAATGCTTCTTTTGGAATACGAAATGTGACGCAATTAAGACCATATTTTGTGCTGGCAGTGATGTACCACTCATGCATTCTTCTGAGCGCGACGGGTTGTTTGCTAAGTTGTACGGATGTCATTAACGGCTTCCCATTCTCAAATTTAGGAGGAACATCCTCAAGCTTGTATATTGGAACTCCTGGTTTAACTAAAGCCGTCCGCCGATTATACATGACACCGTCTTCTTCCCACTCCTCGATATCTTCTAATGCTGGCTCATGAGAAGAACGAGATGCACTCGATTTTCTAATATTTTCCTTCATAGCTTCCAAATACTTTGTCACTTCTGATGAAGGTTTCTTATTTTCGTATGAGCTAACTTTGACAGGCACTGATGATCGAGGAGTAGTCGTCGGAAGTTGGACACTGGCTTGTTGTTGAACCTGTTGTTCAACTGATTGCTCTTTACTCCCAGCAGCTGGCTCTAGTACTACTTCAAGCTGTTGCTCAACTAGTTGCTCTTTACTAGCAACAACTTGCTCTGGTACTGCTTGAAGTTGTTGTCCAACTTGTTGCTCTTGGATATCATCATCCTTGCTCAGACATAGGGGGAGTGGATCTTCCCAGACTGGGAGTGGATCTTCATGCACTTTCGCCTTAGAAGATGGGGTTGCAGTATTTGGAGATGCGACGGGGCTAGAAATTGGCTCATCGTCCAACACGATATCGCGTCGGTGCCAAAGGATTAATTGGTTGACAGCCTGCCCCAGAGTCGCGATCCCCTCAGGTGTGACGTGGTCTACTTCATAATCTTCATAATCATTATCAATGATCTGAAGAACTTGCACCACAGAATAATACAACGGAAGTGGACTCCCGTTGAAGTCACGATCAGGCTTTGCCATAGCAGTGGCAACCTGTTTGGTTTTGTTCCCTGCTCTGCCTATCGGGACAAGAAGACGACAAGATTTGTCGTTAGCAATATCATCGACAGGGAACTTATGGGCTGACCCTGAGCCTGGCACGGAACCAACGCTGCTAGGGTAGGCAGTTGGAGATACTAATTGCTCCTTTTGCACCGGAACCATCATTGTACTCGGTGCCACTAATTGTCCTGATTGTCTAAGTTGTTCCATTATTTCTTGCATATTTTCTTTGACCTTTTGAGCAATTGTTTCATCAAGTGTTTTCTTAAACTTCTCACGTCTTCTATATGTGTCTTTATCTTTAGGGAAACCATCTAGCCAAGACATTTGAGAAGAGACCGCTCGAACCCGTCCGCTGTGTTCAGGGTTTCCCAAGATAGCGGTAAGTTGGTCATTCTCCCTCTTCGGCTTGAAGAGACCCTTCTGTTGCTTTTCAATTACTTCTTTCATTTTATCCTCTACTTCATTCAGAGAGTCGGGCTTTTCAAGTTTGCCCTCGCTGGTCAAACCTGACCGAGCAAAGACCCAGCGTTGAGTTCGCTCATCGCACCCTTCTAATGGGTGAGGATTGCCCTTACTAAGAATTTCGTCTATTATCTTATTCCATTTCTGGACTTTGGGGCCATATCCAGCAGACCCCAAGCGATGATGGTATTTGTTCTTTTTTGCAAGCTCTGACCTAGTTGCACTTAGAGCTTTAGCATCAGGTGTGCTCTTTTGACGAACAAACTCTTGCCACTGAGCTTGTGTGATTTTTCCCATCTTCCTCGGGCTAGGGACCTTATTGGCCTTAACATAAGCATTCATTTCACTCTTCCAGCATCGAAACTTCTTGCTGCAAGAGACCAATGTTGCTTTCTTTACAGCTTCTTCTGTGCCTTTCGGGAACTTGAATTGTTTCTTTATCTTTTCCCACAACTCATTCTTGGTCTGCTCGGGTAATTTCCTCCAATTCTCGGTTGTGATCGGCACAACCTCCCTAACAAGAAAACCGCATGCATTACGGTACTTGGTAACTGAATCCAGTGGTTCTTGGGGAAGCCCACCTGGACCGACCCTTGTTATGTACATGATGCGGTCCAATAGACCCTTATTGGGACCTCGTTGCCCTCGTTTCCGCTTGAGTGAAGCTGAGGATTCATCCATTGGTGAACCTTCTGCGGTTTTAGGAGCCGATGTCACCTCATTGTCTTCGAGATTAATCTAGGTAGAAAAAAATTATAAGACTTTGTATACTTGACAACCAACATTAACTTGAACTGCTGAAGTTAAGATTCGTGATCCATACCTCGTCGGCGGGATCATATTCCGGGTCTAGATCCACTGAAGTCTTTTTAATTTTTATATTCGGAAAAGGATCCGAAGGACTGTGATAGGAGCCTGAACTGCTGGAGTCAGTAAACTCCATATTGTCTTCTTTGTTGTTACAATGAGGACCAGTCTTCTTAGGGCTTTCCATGCTAGATCTAATAAGACAAAAAATCTAATAAATGGCATAACTAAATTTGGTCATATTTAAAACAAATTTTCTCAATTTTGGCTCAATTAAGTAAATTTAGCCAAAACACATTTTTGAAGTTATATAGGTCTAACTAAATTCTTGTATCATAGAGATCGGCATCATATGCTCAGACTCCATCGCCACACCTAGTGTTACCTAGATATGGGCGTGAGGATGCTCCTGGCATCACAAATGAGTTGGCCAGCAACTTTTGTTTGGCTTCAGAGCTAAATATAGCATAACTTTGGTAGCTCAGATTAGGTACAATTGCTCAAATGAAGCTGATGGAGCCACAAGTGCAGACATCTTTGGTAGCACAGATTAGCTACAATTGCTCAAATAAAACTTAGAGAAATAAAAGCAAACTTAGCCAAACTTAGTCTAGCATAGCTAACTCTAAGCAAAAGTAGCGAAATATAGCTAAATATAGCATAACTTAGTCAAAATTAGTCAAGTATAACTATATCTAATGTAACTTAGCCAAAATTAGCCAAATTTGGTCAACTTAACCAAATATAGCTAAATCTTGCCTCTAATAGAGAATTATGTGGCATATGCAAGGCCGATGACAGAAATAGGGAATATACTGCTGTTACTAGAGTCTAGAATCATGTTTACCACTAATGTGTCAGAACAGTTTCAGACACACAGAACCAACTACCAATTTATCGTGATATAACCATCCACATAAATCTTGCCCCACCGAACCCTAACCAAAGATGCCACCGAACTTGACAGTTTTTCGAATTCCACCGAACCCTAACCAAGGATGCCAACCATTATCTAATTCCCGAACCCTAACCAAGGATATGCAAGGCGGCAGCGAGGGCGGGGAGGGAGGCGGCACGGCGAAGGAGGATGGAAGGTAGAAGGGTTTAGGGTTTACCTTGAAGCTCGGCGGCGACGGAAATGGCTTCGCTCGGCGTACCTAGAAGTGAGGAGGGCGAAGCTCGGTGGCGACGGCGAAGCTCGGCGACGACGGCGAAGCTCGGCGACGGCGAAGCTCGGCGGCGTACCTGGAAGTGACGAGGGGGAACACTTGGCGGCAAACGATATAAGAAGGACTACAATCACCAGTATGTTACCAACATGAAAAAGACTCAGAAGAATAAGAAGTTTATTATTGGTCCTGAAGGTGACGATGACGATACTTCTGGCGATGCAGACGGGAAGAATAAGAGAAAAATTCCTGCATTGGTGATGTGGTACCTTCCGGTAATTGATCGCTTGAAGCGTTTGTTCTCAAACCCTAGGGAGGCTGAACTTATGCGTTGGCATTCCGAGGAACGCAAGAAGAATGAAAAACATATACGACACCCTGGTGATGCAACGCAGTGGAAAAATTTTGATATTCAGTATCCAGAATTTGCGAAGGAAATCAGAAATGTGAGGTTTGCCTTGGGTACAGATGGAATGAATCCGTTTGGTGAAAAAAGGAGCATACACAGCACATGGCCCGTGGTCTTAACTATGTACAACCTACCGACGTGGTTGTGTCACAAAAGGAAATATATCTTATTATCTGTTCTTATCCAAGGTTCGAAACAACCCGGCATCGAAATTGATGTGTTCTTGGAACCTTTAATAGAAGATATGGCGAAATTGTGGAATGAAGGGGTACGTACATGGGATGAGTACAAGCGGGAGTATTTCACGCTAAGAGCAATGATATTCGTTACCGTGCATGATTATCCCGGACTGTTTACATTATCGGGACAAATGAAAGGGAAGAAAGGTTGCGTTAGGTGCATGGATAGAACTGGATATCTATACCTCACTTCATCCAGAAAGACGGTGTACATGAGACATCGACGGTTCTTGACAGATACACACAAGTATAGGAAGATGAAAGAACAATTTGATAACAAAATCGAAAAAGATACTGCACCGAAACCTTACAGTGGAAAACTTGTGTTTGAAATGGTCAAGAACATTCATATTGCTTTCGGTAAGGGAAAAAAGAGTAAAGGAATTAAGAGAAAGAAAAGTACATCTTCGGATGATACAACTGACATGGCTTTCAAGAAACAATCAATTTTTTTCAAGTATCTTCCGTATTGGAAGAATCTGGAATGTTGCCATAGTATTGATTTGATGCACGTTACAAAGAATGTATTTGACAGCATCATTGGGACCTTGCTGGACATGCCGAGGAAGACAAAGGATGGATTAAATTCATGTATGGACCTAGTAAATCTTGATTTGAGACCAGAACTTCATCCAGTAGAAAAGGCGAACGGGAAGCATTACCTTCCCCCAGCCAGCTACAACTTGACGCTAGAAGAGAAAAAAGCAATTTGCGAATGCTTGCGTGGGATCAAAGTGCCCACAAGTTTCTCATCCAATATCCGCAAACTAGTCTCGATGAAAGACTTGTCTTTATTCGGTTATAATTCTCACGACGGTCACATGATGATGACAGTTTTCCTTGCCATTGCAATAAGAGTAATCAAACCTGAGCATATAAAAGTTGTCATCACACGTTTGTGTTACTTCTTCAATGCAGTATCGCAAAAGGTGATAGCACGTGAAGATTTAGACTATCTGAAAACATACATCGTCGAGACAATGTGCAAGCTTGAGATGTGTTTCCCACCATCCTTTTTTGATATGCAAGTACACCTAATCATACATCTTGTTGATCAGATAAAAGCATTGGGGCCACTATATTTACATCATATGTTTTCGTTGGAGAGATATTTAGGAGTATTAAAAGATTATGTGCGGAACCGTGCTCACCCAGAGGGTTCAATTATGGAAGGATACACCACTGAAGAAGTGATTGAGGGTTGCGCTGATTACATCAAAGATGGAAAATCGATAGGTGTGCCTATACCGGTACATGAGGGTAGACTACGTGGGAGAGGCAAAGTGGGTAAGAAAACTTTTATTGTTCAAGATTACAAGAATGTACACCGTGCACATTTTGGTGTACTACAACAGCTCGCAATAGCTGAGCCGTACATCGAGGAACACCAAATTGAGCTTCGTGATAAAAACCAAGACCGCAAAGAGGACTGGATCATGAAAGAGCACAGAAGATGTTTCACTGAATGGTTAATGGACAAAAATATATCATACGGAAACACTATAGAAGAGGCAACAATGAAAAAGTTAGCTTGTGGCCCATCTGCTTTGGTAACATCATGGCAAGCATATGACATCAATGGTTACACATTTTACACTAAAGAAAAAGACGGTAAGAGTGTTGCACAAAATAGTGGTGTTCGTATTGAGGCTTATGATTCACAAGGGCAGAAGACCACATACTTCGGGTTCATAGAGGAAATATGGGAACTCGATTATGGCGAAAGAATGGTAATGCCCGTATTTAAGTGCCAATGGGTCAAACATCCTGATGGTTTGAAAGTGGACAATTACGGACTGACACTGGTAGACTTGAATAAAGTGGGTTACAAAGATGACCTGTGGGTTCTCGCCGATAATGTTGCACAAGTTTTTTATGTTCAAGATCCAGAAACTGAGAAGTTGCACGTAGTTGTTTCTGGAAAGCAAAATATTGTTGGGGTTGACAATGTGGGAGATAATGAAGAGGAATATAATCAGTATGAAGAGATGTACCTTTTCACCGAACCAGAAAACATCAAGCGCGTAGAGAGAAGCATTAAAAAGAATTTGAAACCCTATATGCGAGAAGATGTCAATGCTGGAAAAAATGTATATAGCAATGCGAGATGATATATATTGTATATATTTGTATCTTCTGAAATCAACTTAGAACAATGTTGGTATATGGATTGTGTCCTTTTGCATTTGTGTACATATGCGTTTGGACTCAATGATTTGGAAGTTTAGAAGTTTGGTCTTTCTTCAGATAATGATGTCTCGGGCGTGTAGCCGATTGAAGGAGGAGCGCTTGGCGTGGCGCAAGAACCATCCCCATGTATGTACATATGGCACACCGGTCACATGGTTGTATATACATATGTATCTGTAATGGACTGATGAACTTAACTGTAGTTTGTTTTTCCGTGTTGTTTGTTTTTGGTATTTTCAATTTCTCCGCGTAGGGTTTCTCTGCGAAGCCTGAATCGGGAGATTTATTGAAGTGGCAGTGCATCGTCCCCGGTAAAGAAGGGGTAAGTCATGAAGAACAAGCACAATATGAGTTTAACTATCGTCCTCCTATTAATAAATTTCTTTTGCAGACTGAATGGGAAGATGGTTACTACCCCCTGACAATCTCCTTCTCTGAGGACTATCCCTTGGTGCCTCCAAGATGCTCCTTTCCAATTGGGTTCTTCCACCCAAATGTCCATCGTTCGGGAGCACTCTGCATCGGGATTCTTGATCAAGAGACTGTAAGATAGACCTATTTTGTTCATGTAATTATTAATTATAATTTTTGTCGAACTTATTTGAACTGGTTTCTTATATTGCTTAAATTATATTTCGTAGGGGTGGTGCAGTGCTTTTACAATCAAAACTATACTACTTGAAGTTCAGCGTTTGCTGCATCAGCCAAATGTGCCTGATGTTGAAAATGATTGCTATAATCTACTTATCAAGGTTAGATGACACTTTGACTTAGTGACCAATGTAGGTTATTCATTCCTCCTTCGACATTTGTTAATTTAAATAATGTCAATATTTTCAGGATCCAGCGGAATATAAGAGACGTGTTCGGGAGCAAGCAGGACGGTACAATTTAGATTGATCGATGGGAGCTTCATCGTCGATCTACAATGAATGTAGCATGATTTTTGTTCAGTGTGTAAAGAAATTATCTTTGAACAATTGTAAAGCCTCTAATGGTGTATTATCACAATTAAGCCAGCCTCACTGGTGATCGAGCATTTCCTATAATGCATTACTGTACTAGTATCCGCTAGCTCATCTGTGTTTTTTTCCTGATACAATTTTGCCTGCACGACTACATGCGGTTGTGATATATAATTGCAACTACATCCCTGTAATTTCAATGAAAACCGCTTATGATAATTAAACAATGACCGCCACTGAAAATACATGATCTTCTGAGGCCGTTGTTAATCAAGAACCGGCTATGAAGTTCATTGCATTACAGACGGTTATTAATTAAGAACCGCCAACGAAGATCATGTATTTACTCAGACGGTTGTTCCTTAAAATCCATCTGTGAAGTTCATTGCATTACAGACGGTTATTAATCAAGAACCGCCAACGAAGATCATGTATTTACCCAGACGGTTGTTTCTTAAAATCCGTCTGTGAAGTTCATGGCATTGCAGACGGTTAATAATTAATAACCGTCTGTGAAGATCATGTATTTACCCATACGGTTGTTTCTTAAAATCCGCCTGTGAAGTTCATTGCATTGCAGGCGGTTAATAATTAATAACCGTCTATGAAGATCATGTATTTACCCAGACGGTTGTTTCTTAAAATCCGTCTATGAAGTTCGTTGCATTACAGGCGGTTCTTAATTAAGAACCGATTCTGAAGATCATGTATTTACCCAGACGGTTGTTCTTTAAAATCCGCCTGTGTTGTTCTTTCATCACAGACGGTTATTATATCATTCGTCATCACAGTCGCATATTTTTAAGGACCGCCTGTGTTTGAAAAATTGAGGCGCCTGTAAAAATGCTTTTTGTAGTAGTGTGAAAGCATGTAAGTTGATGATCGACATCAAAAATGGGTCCAAGTGCATGGTAACATGTTAAGATGTGAACAAAAATATTGTCATGGCACACAATGAAACCAGTAGAGACTACCTCATTTTACTGTCCTTGGTCTTTTGAGACTATATTATAATGCAGTAGCAAGTTGTCGAACTGGAATAGATATGACTATATTGTTTTGGGAAGATGTCTTGAATAATATGCATCATAAGAGTCATATCCCTAGATTCTACTCTTTTGCTAAGCATAAAAATGTGTTAGTGAATACATCCAAACAAAGTACATAACTTTATATAAAATTTCACTAACAAAATATGCATACCACATTTGTGCATACATATACGTCAAAATAAATACTGAATTCTGAATATTCGGACAGAAATCTGACCAAACTGTTTTCGTTCCGATTACCAAATTTCCATTTCTGATTTTCGACCAATTACCGAAGAATTCCTATAAAAATGGTAATCAGTTCGGAAATTTTTGAAATCGATATCGGATGATCCGGGAAATTATTGTCCGTATTTCACCCTTAGACAATAGCTGTCTGGGTAGGTTAATACTCTGCAGAGTTTGTACACTTTACCCACATTCCATACACACCTTGCAAGGGTATAACATGACGCTCATATCATCTTTCCCGAGTAACCCCCATAATAGCATCCTCGCTCGACCAGTGGCTTTTTGAGTGTTCACTACCCAGCCAGACAATAGGCCCAAAACAATACTTTTGTCATATCTTGGTCCATCGTGCTTGACATGGCTAATGCGGATGTCCCAACCATACCTTCCCGATGAAACACATCCTCAATGACTGCTCCCTCTTGAGATGCTTCCTCGATTAGGAGCAGGGCACCTCAGGCGACAAGGGCAAGAGGCCGACCAACTCGAGTTTCGAGCTCAACAGTTCGATCTTCCATGTGCTAGAGGGCTGCCTCTTGATATTATGAGGGTGTCCCCGCCTATGAACTTATCGTCGGCAGAATCTAACAGGCAGGGAGGTCAACATCGTCGTGCCAGCTGTCCCGACCTTTCTTTGGTGGTTAGAAACGGCGGTCACATTCAACCGGTTGGACCATCCCGATCAAATCTCATAGCCCGAGCGTTTCCCCACTGATCCAAAGCATCTGACCAGGGTGTTTGATCGATGGCTCAAGCAGCCTCAACATTCTAGGACCCTCAATGCGATGGGGTGCTGCGCTCTGGCCTCCGTCCAACTCAAGCGCCTTTCCACGACATCATCTCCGGCAAGCAGGCAATGCCCCTCAGGCAAGTCGACTTTCCCGTTACATTGGGGGACGCAACCAACTTTCACGCGAAGAGCCTTCGAGTTAGCCAACTTCAGTGGCTCCTATCAGGCCATCCTGGGGTGATCATGCTTCGCGAAGTTCATTGTCATCCCAAACTACATCTACCTCAATTTGAATATGCCCAACCCTAGGGGATCATCACTGTGGAAGCAAAGTTCCAACAAGCCTTTCAGTGCAAGCAGAGCAGTCGCGAGCTGGCCTCAGCGACGGTGGCAGCGGTGGAGGTCGACAAGCACCGCCAGATTGTTGTGAAGGGCTTGCCCAACTTCAATCGAGCTACGACCTCCGTTGCCTTCTTATCCGCAAAACGAAGGCGGTTCAAGTCGACCCCGAGAATCGGGACATGTCAGTCTGGGTCGACACTGTGCTGGTCGAGAAATAGGAAAGCGTGCTCATCGACATGTTGGACACCCCGAAGGAGGTCAACAAGCACAATCCCAATATCGTGCTTGGCTCCCAACCTATTAAGCATCGGTTGTGGTGCTTAGACGAGGAGAAGCACTGAGCCATTGGGGTTGAGATTGGCAAACTTTTATCAGTTGATTTTATTAAGGGAGTCCAGCACCTGGAGTGGTTGGCCAACCACGTGCTCGTAAATAAGAAGAGCGGGGAGTGGAGGATGCGTGTCGATTAAACAAGCCTCAAAAAGGCGTGTCCCAAGGACACATTTCCACTCCCACAGATCGACCAAGTTGTCGACTTGACTGCAAGAAGCGAATCTCTATGCTTCTTGGACGCCTACTCGGGGCACATCTGTAACACCCTCAATTTTCGCATCATGCATTGCATATATGTTCATGCATTAAATATTAATAGAATAAAAGAAAAATAATAAAACATAAAATATACATATACAAATATGAGTAGCAAAAGAAGAAAAGGAAAATAATAGCGTAAAATTTGTAATAGGGAATAAGTATAAAAAATAATAATAACATATAAAATAAAATAAATAAAATATATAATAATAATATATATTTAATGATAATATTTATATATGTAAAGAAAAAGAAAATATATATAAAGAATAAATAAATAATAATATATTTATAAAAAAGAGAAAAAAAAGAGAAAAAAAACAACCGCCGGCCAGGCCAAACGGGCCAGCCAGCACGCCCGCCCGCGCTCGCCCTGGCCCCTCCCGCGCGCGCCCCGCGACCCCCAGCCGCCGGCCCCGTGCGTGGCCCCACCCCGCACCACGCTCCCGCCCCGATGCCTCGCGCTCCCGCGCCCGCACGCCAGCCCCAGCGCGCGCCAGCGCACCGCGCCGGCCCTAACTCCCGTGCGCCCGCCGCCTATAAAAAGACCGGGACTCGTGTTTTCCCTCGACACCAGAAAGCCCTAGCCGCCGGTAGAGAAAAAAAAGGACCAGAGAGCTGCGCCGTAGGGAAGAAAAGAGAGGAAAAAAGAGGAGGAAGAGGAAGAAAAAGAGGAGGGTGTTGTCGTCCGCTGGAGATCGTCGTGCCGCCGGAGGACCGTTGCGCCATCCACTTCGTCTACTCGTCGCCATCGTCCCGCGATCTTCGAGATCTTCGAGACCATCGCGTCTACGGTAGGGTTCATTTTTCCGATGTAAATTTTAGTAACGTATTAGATCTAATAGATGTAAATTGATTTTAGTTGCATCGTCTTTTTATTTTCAGCAACATTAATCCCCGTTAAAACCTCCATAAACTCGTATGAACACGTATGAACTAGTTGCATCTAATTAATAAACAACCATAGTTAATTAATTATTAAACTTTGCATGCATGCATGACATCGCATGTTGATTAATATGTGTGCATCATATTGATTTGTATGTATATTCTTGTATGTGTGATCGCGAGTAGAGGGAAGTGCTCAAGAAGTCGTGTACGAGGATTTCGAGAACCAAGACTTCGAAGCGCTTGAGCAACCCTATCCGCCGGAGCAAGGCAAGTGTCCTTGAAGCATATTGATCCTGTTTTAAAATAAATGTTTTGCTTGCAAACTGCATGCTTATGTCAATTTGATGGGAATCCTATGGTAGGAAGTTTACTAGATTTGTTTAACCACCCTTGTCACCTGGAATATATGGTAGAGAGTCGTGAAGGGCTTTTTACCTTTTTGCTTCGCTTAATTAATTAGGATGGCAAACAACACTACACATTTAATTATGCATCAATGCTATTCGGGTTAATGTGAACTGGTCAATACGATGGGTGATCTAAGCAAGCCTGGTATGTGGATGGGTTGGATGTTATGGTGGTTTGCTTGCTTTAGATCTAAGGATCGGTTCATGCGAGAATAGGCCAGGACTACAGTGCCACCACGAGGCCAAGTATGGGTGCGGCGTAGCTGATTAATTAGGGCTTTGCTAGTGCTGTTTGGACCATTGTGGATACTCGGAGAAGGGGTAGTCAGATTGGGTTTGTTGATGATTGGCGGGACTACCATGGGATCCGAATGGCTCAAGAGGGGGCCCTTGGTTGAAGATGTGCTCAGTTGGATAGATCGCCACCGGTGAAACCTCAGTGGAGTCTGAATAGACTAGTAATCCCTTTGTAAAGGCTATTTTGTGATCTCTTGGCCATACACCAAAGGAAGTGTAATTGGCATAAGGGAGGTTCTTTAGTCGCTGACGGGTGATGAAATCACAAACATGTGGATAAAGTGGTACAAACTCTACAGAGTATTAAAACTATCATGATAGCCGTGCTCCCGGTTAAGAGCACCTAGATGACCTACATGATTAGAGGGAAAATGGGATTTGGGATAGTTATGGTTTGGTATTGGTTATGGCTGGTTATGGATTTATTTCTGGTATTAAATATGGTTATTGGCAATGGTGGAATCTGGTTTAATGATGATGGATATGAAATATGGATATCTAATAATCATTGTGGGATATGATGGGTTTACTTCACATACTTATGATATATTGATTTTAAATGTTTTACTGTACTTTTCAGCACTTAGCCATTATTACATTCGTCATTTGAATCAGCCACATGTCATACTTTCCACACTTGCTGAGTACGACATGTACTCACTCTTGCAATTCCCCCCCCCCCCCCCCCAACAGTTGCAGGTCAGGATTGTGAGTTTAATGGCGATAATGCGGAGTTATAGGCCATGTCTACCGTCAACTTTGCCTGTGGTGTTGCATGGAGCTGCGCTATCCCTTATGCTTAATTTGCTTAGTTGCTTATTAGTTTATTTCCGCTGCATTAGTTGAACTTGTCATTAATATTCATTAGAGCTTGTATTCGAGGATAATATGGTTTGTGTAATAAAATTTGATAATTAATCTTGTTCTGTGGTAATTTTCTGTATACCCTTTTGTGATTGTACTCGTGTATGTGTGTTGAACATCCTGGGCACACATATGCGCTAGCTTGGTTCATTTTTCGGAACCGGGCGTCACAGATTGGTATTAGAGCCACAGGTTGACCGTAGGACGCAGCCTAGATAGAATTGACACTTAGAGCACATAGGAGCACTCAGGAATTGATGTGTGTTTTGGTTGGTGTGCTATTTGCTAATTATATATTGTTTGCTTGTGTGCTTAATAGAGGATTTTGGCATGCTTTAGCATTGCCATGTCCACCTAGGCTAGTGTAGCTAGTGTTTAGTTTCATATCCCTTGATGCATTTAGTTGGGGACGTTTCTTAATTCTTACCTATTGCTCTCCTTCAGATGGTGAGGAATCACAATCAGAGGGATGTCAATGGTGAGGAGGAGAACCATGGAGTACCTCAGAACAACAACGGACAAGGACCTGCTCATGGAGACATCAATATCGAGCAGCTATTGGCTATGCAGAACCAGCTCATGCAGACCATGATACAAACTATGGAACAGCTGCAGGCTGGCTGTAACATCAACAATCAGCCCCACATGCCTCCATCGCCACCCCCGCCTCCTCATAACTGGTTGGGAGAGTTTATGAGGACTACGCCGCCAACCTTTGCTCAAGTTGCTGACCCTATGGATGCTGATGATTGGCTCAAGTCCGTGGAGAAGAAACTTGCTATTGTCCAATGCAGTGACCGAGAGAAGGTCCTATTTGCTTCTCATCAACTAGTTGGAGTAGCTGCAGATAGGTGGGATGCTTATTGCAATGCTCATGAGAATCAAGAGAGGATCACTTGGGTAGAATTCAAGGAGAACTTTCGTTCTCATTATGTGCCGGAAGGTGTTATGATCTTGAAGAGACAAGAATTCGAGAACTTAAGGCAAGGAAGATCAAGCGTGAGTGAATATCTCAATAAATTCACTCAACTCTCAAGGTACGCGCCTGAAGAGTGAGCCGAGACAGTCGGAAGCAATATTTGTTCATGAGAGGCCTCAACAATGAGATCCAAGTGTAATTGCTCCATTGTGACTATGCCAACTTCCAGAAGCTTGTGGACAAAGCAATTGTTGTGGAGAACAAGGTCTGTGAGATGGAGCAAGACAACAAGAGGAAGGCGCCATATCAAGGACATCAACAAGGAAGTAATGTGCGCCCTTGCCTTGCGCCTCCTAATGCGCCATACTACAGCTCCTCTGCTCCTGTACAGCGCCCTGATTATGCACCACGTCCAACTCAGTTTGAGCAGCAGCGCCCTGTTTTGCAAGCACCTAGGCCTCCAATGCCTTATGCGCCTCGTGCTAATTTTCCTGCTACAGGCGTTCAAAACCAAGCACGTCCCAATAATTCTGGTGGAGTTAAGAAGTGCTATACTTGTGGAGAAGCTGGACACTTTGCGCATCAATGTCCTAAGTCAGGCCTTGGTCAAGGAAGCAATGCACTGAGGCAAAACTCAAGACCTAATGGAGGACAGCCACAAGGGAACCGTGGACAGCGGAATTTTGCTCGTGGCAACGTGAACCATATCTCTACGGAGGATGCTCAACAAGCGGATGACGTGGTCATTGGTATGTTTCTCGCCAACTCCAACCCCGCGACTATGTTATTTGATTTTGGAGCATCGCATTCATTCATTGCATTGAAGTATGTTACCAAGTATAGTTTGCCTATCTCTCATATGAAGTTTACTCTATTGGTTAAGTCTCCTGGAGGAGAGATGAGGACAAATATAGTATGTACAAAAGTAAGCCTTAGATAAGGGGGGTAGACTTCTCCGCCAACCTCATTGTTTTGAATTCTCAAGGATTGGACATTATACTTGGTATGAACTGGTTAAGGAAGCACAATGGAGTTATCGAGTGTGCCACGAAGACGGTGAAGTTGACTAATGAGGAAGGGATCACTGTAGAATTTGAAGCATCTCAAACCGCACCGAAGCAATTGGAGCTGAATCATATGGACGGTGCTGCAATTGAGGAGATTCCGGTGGTGTGTGAATTTTTGGATGTTTTTTTGGACGAGTTGCCAGGTATGCCACCTGATTGAGACATTGAGTTTGTCATTGATTTAACACCTGGAACTGCACCTATAGCTAAGAGGCCGTACAGGATGCCTCCTATGGAATTAGCAGAACTCAAGAAGCAGATTCAAGAACAACTAGAGAAAGGTTTTATTCGCCCGAGCTCTTCACCTTGGGGAGCGCCCGTTCTATTTGTGGACAAGAAGGATGGAACGCAAAGGATGTGTGTGGATTACCGAGCTCTCAACGAGGTGACAATCAAGAATAAGTACACCTTGCCACACATAGAAGACTTGTTTGATCAGATGAAGGATGCTTGTGTCTTCTCTAAGATTTATTTGAGGTCAGGATACTTTCAAATGAAGATTAGACCATCGGACATACCCAAGGCAGCTTTAAGGACACGGTATGGATCTTATGAGTACACCGTGATGTCTTTTGGATTGACAAATGAGCCTGCCTACTTTATGTACCTCATGAATAAGGTCTTCATGGAGTACTTGGATAAGTTTGTCGTGGTGTTCATTGATGATATTATGATCTACTCAAAGGATGAGAAGGAACATAAGGAACACTTGAGGCTCACGCTACAGAAATTGAGGGAGCATCAATTGTATGTCAAGTTCATGAGGGAGCATCAATTGTATGTCAAGTTCAACAAGTGTTAATTTTGGTTGAGAGAGGTGTCGTTTTTGGGTCACATCATCTCAGTAGAAGGAGTGTCGGTCGACCTCGAAAAAGTGAGAGACGTGTTGAAGTGGGAACCGGCGCAAAACATCAAGGAAATAAGAAGTTTTCTTGGGATGGTCAGATATTACCGTCGGTTTATCAAGGACTTCTCCAAGATAGCCAAGCCTATGACGGAGTTTCTAATGAAGGGAAAGGCTTTCCAATGGACTCAAGCTTGTCAAAATAGTTTTGAGGAGTTGAAGAAGAGGTTGACCACAGCCCCAGTTTTGGTATTGCCGGATGTAAGCAAGAGTTTTGATATTTATTGTGACGCATCAAGACAAGGACTTGGATGCGTGCTTATGCAAGAAGGTCAAGTGGTCGCCTATGCGTCAAGACAATTGAAGAAACATGAGCAGAATTACCCAACACATGATTTAGAACTTGCAGCTGTGGTACATGCATTGAAGATTTGGAGACACTATATTCTTGGACATAGGTGTGAAATTTATACGGATCACAAGAGTCTTAAGTATATTTTCACACAGACAGATCTGAATTTGAGGCAGCGAAGATGGTTGGAGCTCGTCAAGGATTATGATTTGGGGATCAACTATCATCCGGGAAAAGCTAACGTAGTGGCCGATGCATTGAGTAGGAAGGGAGTAAGTCATCGACTCACAGTTTGAGAGTTACCATCCGAGCTATGTAAGGAATTCGAATGGTTGAACCTCGGATTCGTGAATGAGATGGGAATAATGGAGTTAAATTCAACCTTGGAGCAAGAAATTCGAGAAGCACAAACCACGGATGAAGAGATCAAGGAAATCAAGGAAAGGACTGAGGAAGGGAGAGAATTCAGATTTGATGAAGACGAACATGGTACCTTATGGCTTGGAAAGAGAATCGTTGTGCCTAATGTAAAGCATATTCGGGAGACAATATTAAAGGAGGCACATGACTCGCCGTACTCAATTCATCCCGGTTGTACAAAGATGTACAAGGACTTGAAGACATGTTATTGGTGGGCCAACATGAAAAGGGACACAGCCGAATATGTTGCATTGTGTGATGTGTGCCAATGAGTTAAAGCAGAACACCAAAGGCCAGCTGGATTATTGCAACCATTAAAGATTACGGAGTGGAAGTGGGAAGAGATTGGTATGGACTTTATAGTTGGCTTACCATGTACTCAGTTCGGCTATGATTCAATATGGTAATTGTGGATCAGTTGACAAAATCAGCTCACTTCATTCCTGTCAAGACCACATATACCACCGCGAAGCTAGCAGAACTGTATATGGATCATATTGTGTGCCGACATGGAGTTCCAAAGAAAATAGTCTCGGACCGAGGTTCTCAGTTTACCTCTAGGTTCTGGCGGAAGCTGCATGAAGCTATGGGTACAAGGTTAAATTTTAGTTTAGCATATCACCCTCAAACGGATGGACAAACCGAGAGGACCAATCAATTTTTAAAAGACATGTTAAGAGATTGTGCTTTAAAGCATGGGAAAAGTTGGGACAAGAGCTTGCCATATGCAGAATTTTCATACAACAATAGTTACCAAGCAAGTTTGAAAATGTCACCCTATGAAGCACTATACGGAAGGAAGTGTAGGCCACCTTTGTTTTGGAATGAGACAGGAGAGAATCAAGTATTTGGTCCAGATGTGTTACAAAACGCTGAAAGACAAGTTCAAATAATACGGGAAAACCTAAGGGCTGCCCAGTCCCGACAGAAGGGTTATGCGGATAATAGGCGAAAGAGTTTGACTTTCGAAGTTGGAGATTTTGTATACCTCAAGGTGTCACCTATCCAAGGTCAGCGACAGTTTAACGTCAAAGGAAAACTAGCACCACGTTACATCGGACCATTCAAGATTTTGGACAAACGAGGAGAGGTAGCATATCGACTTGAGCTGCCGACGTATCTCTTCGATGTACACGACGTGTTTCACGTGTCTCAACTCAAGAAGTGTCTCAGGGTGCCGGAATAACAAGTGCCGATGGACGAGTTAGAACTTCAGGAGGATTTGTCTTATGTCGAGCAACCTATCAAGATCCTGGACGTGAAGGAAAGGGTCACGAGAAATAAGAGGATTCGTTGGTGCAACGTGCAATGGAAACACCATACAGAAGCCGAAGCTACGTGGGAACGTGAAGAAGACCTGAAGGTAGAATTCCCGCATCTTTTCTCCACGCAGTCGAATCTCGAGGGCGAGATCCACTTTAAGGGGGGTAGGTTTGTAACACCCTCAATTTTCGCATCATGCATTGCATAACCGAAATTGGATTTCCTTTTCGTGCCATATGTCGATAAACAGATTTGGTACGCCATCTTCTCTACAATATTTGGTGGCCGGAAGGGGAAGTGTGATAAGCTTTGAATGGAAGCCCCCACAGTCGAGCGTTTTTGTCCAATCGCAACATAGACACAATACAATGTCTCACTCTCTGTGCAAGGCGGTCCTTGCTGATTCACACGGGATTCCACGTGCGGACAAATTGATAAGTCTGGCATTCCCAGCCCACCAAGCAAAGCCGGTGGTTCATAAATTAAATATTAATAGAATAAAAGAAAAATAATAAAACATTAAATATACATATACAAATATGAGTAGCAAAAGAAGAAAAGGAAAATAATAGCGTAAAACTTGTAATAGGGAATAAGTATAAAAAATAATAATAACATATAAAAATAAAATAAATAATGATATATATAATAATATATATTTAATGATAATATTTATATATGTAAAGGAAAACAAAATATATATAAAAAATAATATAAAGAATAAATAAATAATAATATATTTATAAAAAAGAGAAAAAGAAAAAAAAGAGAAAAAAAACAACCGCCGGCCAGGCCAAACGGCCCAGCCAGCACGCCCGCCCGCACTCGCCCTGGCCCCTCCCGCGCGCGCCCCGCGACCCCCAGCCGCCGGCCCCACACGTGGCCCCACCCCGCACCGCGCTCCCGCCCCGATGCCCCGCGCTCCCACGCCCGCACGCCAGCCCCAGCGCGAGCCAGCGCACTGCATCGGCCCTAACTCCCGTGCGTCCCGTACCTGCCGCCTATAAAAAGACCGGGACTCGTGTTTTCCCTCAACACCAGAAAGCCCTAGCCGCCGGTAGAGAAAAAAAAGGACCAGAGAGCTGCGCCGCCAGGGAAGAAAAGAGAGGAAAAAAGAGGAGGAAGAGGAAGAAAAAGAGGAGGGTGTTGCCGTCCGCCGGAGATCGTCGTGCCGCCGGAGGACCGTTGCGCCATCCACTTCGTCTACTCGTCGCCATCATCCCGCGATCTTCGAGACCGTCGCGTCTACGGTAGGGTTCGTTTTTCCGATGCAAATTTTAGTAACGTATTAGATCTAATAGACGTAAATTGATTTTAGTTGCATCGTCTTTTTATTTTCAACAACATTAATCCCCATTAAAACCCCCATAAACTCGTATGAACACGTATGAACTAGTTGCATCTAATTAATAAACAACCTTAGTTAATTAATTATTAAATTTTGCATGCATGCATGTCATCGCATGTTGATTAATACGTGTGCATCATATTGATTTGTATGTATATTCTTGTATGTGTGATCGCAAGTAGATGGAAGTGCTCAAGAAGTCGTGTACGAGGATTTCGAGAACCAAGACTTCGAAGTGCTTGAGCAACCCTATCCGCCAGAGCAAGGCAAGTGTCCTTGAAGCATATTGATCCTGTTTTAAAATAAATGTTTTGCTTGCAAACTGCATGCTTGTGTCAATTTGATGGGAATCCTATGGTAGGAAGTTTACTAGATTTGTTTAACCACCCTTGTCACCTGGAATATATGGTAGAGAGTCGGGAAGGGCTTTTTACCTTTTTGCTTCACTTAATTAATTAGGATGGCAAACAACACTACACATTTAATTATGCATCAATGATATTTTGGTTAATGTGAACTGGTCAATACGATGGGTGATCTAAGCAAGCCTGGTATGTGGATGAGTTGGATGTTATGGTGGTTTGCTTGCCTTAGATCTAAGGACCGGTTCATGCGAGAATAGGCCAGGACTACAGTGCCACCACGAGGCCAAGTATGGGTGCGACGTAGCTGATTAATTAGGGCTTTGCTAGTGCCGTTTGGACCATTGTTGATACTCGGAGAAGGGGTAGTCGGATTGGGTTTGTTGATGATTGGCGGGACTACCCTGGGATCCGAATGGCTCAAGAGGGGGCCCTTGGTTGAAGATGTGCTCAGTTGGAGACATCGCCACCGGTGAAACCTCAGTGGGGTCTGAATAGACTAGTAATCCCTTTGTAAAGGTTATTTTGTGATCTCTTGGCCATACACCAAAGGAAGTGTAATTAGCATAAGGGAGGTTCTTTAGTCGCTGACGGGTGATGAAATCACAAACATGTGGGTAAAGTGGTACAAACTTTGCAGAGTATTAAAACTATAATGATAGCCGTGCTCCCAGTTAAGAGCACCTGGATGACCTACATGATTAGAGAGAAAATGGGATTTGAGATAGTTATGGTTTGGTATTGGTTATGGCTGGTTATGGATTTATTTCTGGTATTGAATATGGTTATTGAAAATGGTGGAATCTAGTTTAATGATGATGGATATGAAATATGGATATCTAATAATCATTGTGGGATATGATGAGTTTACTTCACATACTTATGATATATTGCTTTTCAAATGTTTTACTGTACTTTTCAGCACTTAGCCATTATTACATTCGTCATTTGAATCAGCCACATGTCATACTTTCCACACTTGCCGAGTACGACATGTACTCACTCTTGCAATCCCCCCCCCAACAGTTGCAAGTCAGGATTGTGAGTTTAATGGCGATAACGCGGAGTTCTAGGCCATGTCTACCGTCAACTTTGCTTGTGGTGTTGTATGGAGCTGCGCTATCCCTTATGCTTAGTTTGCTTAGTTGCTTATTAGTTTATTTCCGCTGCATTAGTTGAACTTGTCATTAATATTCATTAGAGCTTGTATTCGAGGATAATATAGTTTGTGTAATAAAATTTGATAATTAATCTTGTTCTGTGGTAATTTTTTGTATACTCTTTTGTGATTGTACTCGTGTATGTGTGTTGAACATCCTGGGCACACATATGCGCTAGTTTGGTTCATTTTTCGGAACCGGGCGTCACAACATCAAATTCCCTCCACGAGGAGGAGCAGTTCGCTACCGCATTCATCACCCCTTACGACTCTTATTGCTAAGGAAGAACGTCGTTCGAACGGAAGAACACAGAGGGTACGTGTCAGCGCTGCATGCAGAAGTGTTTGCAGTAGCAGATCTAATGCAACCTCGAGATCTACGCCGACAACATCATGGTAAAGTACAGAAAGGCATCGATGCCAACACCGAGATGACAATGGCGATCATTGCCATTGGGCCTGTCTGCAATGTGAAGGTGAAAGTCGCATAGAAGGGGGTGAATAGACAATAATACCTGAAATCACTTAATCAAACATGATTAAATTCTTGTGGCCGGACTAGTCTGCACAAGGCCGGACTAGTCCGCTCAACACAGGGTGAAAACCCTAAAACTTGGTTTCGACAAGTTATTTGCAGAATTTAAGTTCACCGAGGAAATAAGCAATATGTGGTAAACTAGTAAAGCTCAGATTGTGAAGTTTAAACACTTAGATTGCAAGTCACAATAATGATCAAAGTGAAGAGCAATATGAACTCTAATAGCAATACTAGTGATCACGAAAAGTGAAAGGCAAGTGAAACAAGATTTATCTCGTGGTTCAGCTCCACGAAGAAGCCTACATCCACGTTGAGAATTCCACACAAGGATCGGGTCTCACTTGACCCTTCTCTCACCAAGCCACCACGATGGCCAGCTTGGTTTCCACTATATCAATGGGAAATCACAAAGTTTGATGGGCCTACTCACAACTTGAAGCTCCCACAAATCAATACAATGAGGAGCACACGAATCTCAACTCACACAAGCTACAAAACACGACACAATGTACAAGAGATCAAACCGAGAGCCAAAGCGCGATGATCTTCCTTTACTCTCCTCCCCAAACCCTAATCTCTTCAATATTTGCTCTTAGAGGGTTAGTAGGACAAGTAGAAGGCTTTGGAAGGCTCTAGGATGCTTGTGGTGGTGTTAGGGTTCAAGACTTCTTCAAATGAGCCTGGGGGTCCCCTTTTTTATAGGGGTCCCGAGCCCCTTCTGCTGACCTCAGTAGAAGGGCGGACTAGTCCGGCCTCTGGACCCGGACTAGTCCGGCCTTATGGGACCACTGACCTTTGGTCAGTTCCCGACAACTGCCACACTGAGCAACGATCGTCACGCTACCCGCCAAATTTCCAAATTCAAACGGTCACTAGACATCGGACTAGTCCAGTCAACAACGGACTAGTCCGAAGTGGAACGGAACCATTTGGTCCGTCCCAAAACAGATTCTTTTGGGTTGGCCCGGACTAGTCCGGCCACAGAGGCAGACTAGTCCGGCCCTCTAGGGTTTCTCTTGGTCTATCTCACTAAGTCTCAAACGGACTAGTCCGTACCCAAACGGAAAAGTCCGAACTACTCCAGAGAGCTTTAGTACGTCCAAAAACGGACAAGTCTGGACTTCTCCGACTTAGCTCCAAATTCACTCAGATTCACTCAAGAGACGTTTGGTCTGTCTCAAAACAGACTTGTCTGCCTGGTCGGACTAGTCCGGCCTTAAGGCCCGGACTAGTCCGACCTTCTAGGGTTTCTCTCATTTTTGGCTTCTCACTTAGGTGTTTCGCTAGACCACCACTTCGAGCCCTCTAGAATGATCTCATTGCACATGATACATCCACCCTCTCACATGACATGACTCATATAAGCTCAATACCATAGAAACCCTAATTTCTACGCTTGAGTCTTTGACGCCCATTTTATCCTTTTCCTTTTTGAGGGTTTTCATCATCCTTGTACCTGTGCTTAAGATCACTTTAGCTCATTAGCCTCTTAATTGTCGTAATCAATCATCCAAAACCCACGGAGATGCCTAGATGCACTTTCAGAAGGGTATATAGAGGCTGATGGGGTGCCTCGCAACCCTGAGACGCTTCGCGGTTCATCTTGTGGAACGAGGTCTGCCGCTCTACAAGCTCCTGAGGAAAGCTCAACCCTTCAAGTGGACGGAGGAAGCGCAAGAAGCCCTCGACAAGCTGAAGACTTTCCTCACAAAACCCCAGTGTTGGCGTCCCCTGATCCAAGCGAGGTGCACAGGGGCATTCTACTCATTGCGGTGATTATGTCAGTGCACACGACATTGAGCGATGGCGCAAGATCGATGGCGGTGGTGGCGCTCGAGGGGATTCACATTTTTTTACTAAATATAGACTTTATACTATGTGTAATACTCTAAGGGACTCGTGTAGTACTCACGTGGCTTCAAACCGAGTGAAGGGGGTCTCCACGGCGACCGATGGCGAGAGGCGACAATGGACTAGGTGATGACGTAGTGTTTTTCTCCTTCTGGCGATCCTGTCTCCTAATGAAATGCGCTAACAGGTTCTACGCATCGAGACTAACCCTATCGACAAAATGGTTCAGCGGAAAAAGCTTCAAAGCTCGCCGACGACGATGTCGCGCGTCGGCATCATGGCAGCGCCCTAGGGATCTTGTAAATATGGCATTCTAGGGCCAAATATGCCTCGTTCTACACGTTTTGTAGCACAAGGGGGTGAGGGGAGGAAGCAATTGAAGTACCTTGCCTCGGTTACGTCGGAAGGCGGAGGTAGACGATAGTGAGGGAAAGTTGGGGCAAACTCCAATTAGACAGCGAGGAGGGCAAGTGGTGTCAGCCTGGTTCTCGACGAGGTGGTGGAGCAGGAGGTGGTAGAGTCAATGCCGCACACGGGGAAAATATCCGAGGGTTTCTCGCCCCTTGCGAAACTGAAGGGGGCTAAGAGGGGGCGTATGAATGCGGCAACGACGGCGACCAAAGATTTACCATGGGACCGGGGGTGCCGGCCCGGACGTTGTGCGCCACGCATCGCTTGTCGGGCGCGGGAGGAAGAAGAGTCAGCCATGCTGGGTTGAGTCGTGTTGGGGTCTGGGTCGAGAGGGCTTTTCTATTTTCTCTGATTCCCCCTCCCTTTTCGACTTCCTTCTGATTTTTAAATTCAAACCGAATTTGAATTTAGGTTTCAAATTTGTCATAACTTGTTTAGTATATTTAGATGGATTGTCCAAATTTTTTATCACACCGTAACACTTTATATAAATAAAGTTTTTTTTTCTTTGATGATTTTAATATGATTAATTCAAATTATTTAGAAACATTTGAATCTGGAATGGAAATTGAGAGCTTCAATTCTGGGCTGTTACACCAACCCCCAATAGGGTTAGTGTTTTCTAGGAGCTACATTTGGATATCTACGGATACGTGGTTGTCTTACTTTACGAGGTGATATCACAGCCTAATGTTACTAGCTTCAAAATTTATATAAAACCAACAAAATGAACATAGTAAAGTTGACAATGAAAACATTTTGTGGGACTCCAGATTTCTGATCCCGTAATGTTTTTGGGGAATCTTGGTTTTCAGATGCCTGACTGGGTGCCAGATTTCAGGCGACGGTGGGCACGGGCTCGCGTGGGCGCGCAAGCAGGGAAGATGATTTAACTTTTTTTAATTGTTAATCCGTAATTACGTAAAAATTATGTTAATTGTAAAATAATCAAATAAATCTTTTTTAATGAATAATCTATAGAATTAAAATTTAATAATTAAATATAAAAAATAATGTTTAATAATAGTGATTAGCTGCTAATTATAAGGTGTCTGAAATTTTAGATATACAGGCCCAAAAACTGAGAATGACGAAAATCCACTGCTCGCAGGTCCTGGGCCCAGTGGTCAGTGTGTCAACTTAGAACTGGCAGTCGGGCATCGCAGAGTCACGAGAGCCGAGCGGAACCGAGCGCCATCGGCCCTGCCCCTTCCCTCCGCGCCGCGACTCGTCGCCGGCTTCCTTTCCTGGCGTGATGGCGTCGCTCCCGCCATCTTCCCAATTCCCAGCCACATGCCGTCGCTTCGCGATCGTGGAACACCACTCGCCATCGCCGTCGAGAGGGTACTCGGTTGCGTGCTCGGGCGGACGGGGAGTACGGAACGGACGATGGCGTCAGGATAAAAAGTCGCCGCGCCCACAGCCCACCTACCTTACCCAAGCACCGCGCACCCTTCCCGGCTTCGGACTTCAGCTTCTTCAGCCCCACGCAACTCCAATGGCGTCCCCATCTCCTCCGGCGGCCCAGCCCGACCGTGCGGCGCTACTTAACGCTTTCGACGAGTCCCGCACCGGCGTGCGCGGCCTCGTCGAGTCGGGCGTCTCCTCCGTCCCCGAGCTCTTCGTCCACCCGGACCCCTACGCTTCCGCGCCGCTTGCTCCGTCCGGTGTCTCCATCCCCGTCGTCGACCTCTCCCTCCCCGCGCCGCTCGCCGCCGCCGCCGCGTCCGAGGCCGCCCGCCGCTGGGGCTTCTTCCACCTCGTTAACCACCACCGGGCCCTCGGCGTCCCCGAAGACTACCCCGCGCGGGCGCTCACCGCCGTGCGCGCCTTCAACGAGCTCCCGGCCGCGGACCGCGCCGCGCACTACGGCCGCGCCATGGCCGGCGGGGTCTCCTACTCCTCTAACGTCGACCTGTTCCGCTCCCCGGCCGCGAGCTGGCGCGACACCATCCAGATCGGGTTCGGGTCCCAGCGGCCCGACCCGGCACGCATCCCGGCCGTTTGCCGCGATGAGGTCCTAGACTGGGACGCGCACGCCACCGCCGTGGGGCGTGCCGTGCTTGGGCTTCTCTCCGAAGGGCTCGGGCTCGCCCCAGCGGCTCTGGAGGAAGCCTCCTGCCTTGAAGGGAAGGTGATGGTCTGCCACTATTACCCCGTCTGCCCCGAGCCCGAACGCACCATGGGCATCGTCGCGCACACAGACCCCGGCGTGCTCACAGTTCTTGCCCAAGACGGCATCGGTGGTCTGCAGGTCAAACACACTTACGAAGAAGGGAAGAGCCAGTGGGTGGATGTGAAGCCCGTGCCTGGCGCGCTTGTGATCAATGTTGGAGACCTCTTGCAGGTAATCAGTAACTGATTATGAATTCTGTGTTAAGCAATTAAATTGAGCTGCAACCTATGTGATCTAATTCAGGTTATATGTGAAGTATATGTGTTCAGTGTTCTCTTCAGAAAAAAATCTGAGTTCAGAATTCTGCCTATTCAGATTTCAGATGTTTTTACTGTTGAAAAACTGGTTTATGTGTTCTAAATATTTTAGTGTAAGTTCACTTCAGATCACCTGAAAACTCTGGTGCTCAAAATTCTGAAGCTCATTGTACAAGTTAGCTTTAACCTTTAAGTGAAGTGCAACTCATCCAGCTAATCGTTCTGCCTTGACCAAGCAATGAAAGTGAAAATGCTTGTTACAACTTGGACTGCGAATATAGTGCAATAGCTCCAATATTGACTTTACCTATTTGAATGCATAATTGTATAGTATTGTTTGCATTTTTGTGGAATGGCTTCGACCAAAACAATGGTATAGGAACTCTTGTTAGCTTTCGAGCACATGGAATTCTTAGCATGTTTAGCTTCATACTGGGAGGTACAATGGAGAGCTCTAGAAGCCATGCTAGATTACCCCATTGTGGCATGATGGTCTTGCTCCCTGATTCTGTTGTTATTAGCTGTACATCTAATTGTTATCATTCTGATCGTATGAGTACTGGTGTGTTGGATATATAACTTTATGAAACTTTATTGAGCACATTTGTAATGCTATTACTATATCTAACTTCTTTTTGCATTCTACCCTTTCATCAGATAATGTCTAATGATAAGTACACGAGTGTTGAGCATCGGGTGGTAATGAACACACGTGAAGAAGCCAGAGTGTCGATCGCGGTGTTTTTCAATCCTGGAAAGAGAGGGGACTCAATTTTTTATGGGCCGTTGCCGGAGCTAGCTTCTTCAGAAAACCCTGCCAAGTACAGGAATTTTACCGTCTCTGAGTTCTTGGGGACCTTTTTTAAACGAGACCTTGCTAGCAAGGCTCTAATTGATCATTTCAAATTGTAAAGGGTTATGTAGTGCAGATTCTTTCCGCGACAAAGTCCAGACTTTCTGTATCTGATGGTGATGCTGGTAATAAAATGTTCTATCTCATGGAAAGCATGCTTCTCTGTTATAATCTCCACCAAATGCATCAGATAGATGCTGGAACTTTTTCATGAATTTATCGTGAAGCTTAATTTCCAAGGAGTGCTTCTCTGTCCCAGCTCCCGAACTCATTGGTTGACTTTTGGGAGCTTAAGCACTCTTCGAGTCTTGTTCTTCACAATTACTGTAGGAAGATATGAAGACTCATGGTCATGGATATTTTTTAACAAAAAAATCCAAGGGGTCTTGGTGTATTGAGTAGGTTAGAAATACTGAAAGCCTACCTAGTTTCACGGAAAGTGGGAAAACAAGGTGGATTGTTTTACGCGACAAAAGTTCCTATCTGCGGTAGTATTCAGACCTTATGTGTGCTTGAGCTATTCTAAAACAATACTTGCAAATAAAAAGTGTGTAGTTTCTGAAGAAAATAAATGGAAATAATGATGTTGCAAAAAATTGTGTTTCTTTCATTCGCGGATTTAGGTTATCCGCCCTTGTTTACTCTATATCTTATTCTAAAGTCTAGTCATACTCTATATTTTCTATAACTTCCTCTATATATATATAATTCAAAATTTCAGTAACTTTTCTAATAACTTTTCCAATAAGCTTTATGACGTAGCACCGCGCTTAATAATAGCATAGTTGCCTTTTACCATGGGCGGACCACCCAGCTACCCACCGGCAGTAACCCCTCTCCTCTCCGGCCAGCCCCTGGTTTCTCCGCTCATCGCTGCAGGTTTTTCCATGTCCTTGGGTTGCTGCAGGTTTTCCAGTTGGGCCGAATGAATTTTCTAGTGCTGAGGCCCAATCTACAAATTAGGAGAGCTTTGCCGTTGCCCAGCACCCAACGTATGCAAGAAGCAGCAGCCTGACGGTTCGTGTGATCGCGTATGCGACGATCGCCGATCAGAATTCGATCGGATGATGCCCTTTTATTCAGAACTTTTCTTCTTCTTCAAAAACCGACAAATCGGTGTTTCATTATAAGTAGGATAGCAGTACATATACAGGATTTACATATTCAAGGTCAGCACGAACCCTGACTGAAGCCAAAAGATAAAACGGGCTGGCTAGGGGCCATAGATGATAGGTGGTTAGCACCGGCTAAGCACCACAATGTAATCTCATTTTGTAGCCTGGAAGACCCTGTCGCCAGTGACAAAGTCGGCGGGTTGGAACACCCGCTCATTCCGTGCTTAAGGGTACGTTTGGTTGGTTTGCATTGGATTGATTTGGTCTTAATCGGATGATCTAGATAGTTGTTTGTTTTCATGGATAGATGGACAAATCATCCAACTTCAAGAAATATTCCTTACAGATGTTAGATGAAGTGATGCGGAAATATTGCCTGAATGAGTTCATTCACTCTGTCTAGGTGTGTTTCTTCGTAACATAATTAGTGGTGATCAACCTATCTTATTGTTAAGTTATAAATACTATTATGATATTAGAAATAATATATTTTAATAATATGATAATTTGTATATAAATAATTAGTATCATGTGAAAAATATCATCTTGGATGCTCCAATACATCCAACTTTCGTCCAACCTACTCAAACAAAAAATTGGATCATCCTCCGTTCAATCAAACATCAACTTGGATAGTAATTTCTAATAGAATGTGGTTGTGTAGCAATTGACTTTTTTCCTCGGCGCCTGGGCTCCCCAGGCGGCTCGGGGCGTTTTTGGCGCATGCCATCTGATCTTCCCTTGATTTCCTCCTACTTTTTCTCCCGTTTTTTTCCTCTCATCGTATTGTTTTCCATCCTGGTTTTCGATCTGTCCACACTCCAATCCCGTTTTCTCATACAATCCACTTTTCTCTCTAGTGGCTTTTCCCGAAACCACAACTGCTGCCCTTTGTCTTGGGGTGTTGATTCCATTTTCTGATTCCCCTCAGATCATGTCTAATCTGTGTGGAAAGGAGGAAGGATGGAGTCGGTGGAGGGATTGATGCAAAACCTGAAACTCTCGGCGGCGGAGAAAAGCGGATTGAGGTGGGCGGTATGAAGAAGACGGAGGGGTCTGTAAACAAGGCAATCGGGAAACTCTTGTCCGAACGTCTTGCACATCCAGAAGCGATCGAAAGGGCACCGGGGAAGGTGTGGTGTCCGTTCAGTGGGATTGATTGCACATCCCTGGGAGACAACAAATTCATCTTCACGTTCCAACAGGCGTCGGGTAAGCGAAGGGCCTTGGAGAAAACGCCATGGGTTTTCTCAAATGAGCTGCTTGTGATTATAAATCTTGATGAGGAAAAATCTATAGATGAAATGGAGTTTTTCTTTGTGCCCATCTGGATCCGAGTTTCAAATCTTCCAATTGGCCTCATGAACAAGGAAGTTGGGGAGGCAATTGGTAATGATGTGGGAGAGTTTTTGGAGGTGGAAGAGGATGATGGGGGTGTCACTCTTGGAAAACTCTTGAGGATCAAGATCAAACTTGATATACGTAAGCCACTGATGAGGGGTGTCACGATGCGGATGGGCAAGGAACGAAAGTAGAAATGGTGTCTGATTACTTATAAATATCTCCCGGACTTTTGTTATGTTTGTGGAGTGATTGGTCATAGTGATAAAGTATGCCACATCATACTTGGCAAGGGGGAGAAGTAACCTTTTGATAAGAGACTGTGTTGTATCCCTTCGAGAATCATGGGGGATGTGGATAGCTGGGGAAGAAGGCAAACTCGGCCTAGGCTGCCTGTTGCGCAGATGGGTTCTGGAATGTCTAAGATGCAAGGAGTTGGAGGGAACAAGGGGGGCCTGTCCTTCTCGCGCAGTGATGTAGCTTCCCTGAGAAATAATGATGATGGAAGGGAGGCACGTGAACAGTGCCATGCAAAGGGCGCTTCCGAGTTTGCAATCACTCAGGAGGCGTTGGTGGAAGTGGAAAAATTGAAGGAGGATCCTCTATCCAAGCAGTCTTTGGAGGCGGGAGAGGGGAGTATGGATATGCTGATTTCGAAGTCATGTAATGAGAGGATTCCTGGGTAGCAGTCACCTTTGGGCGAGGTGGTGCAAGATAGCATGAAGCTAGCTTTGAAAATCAAAAGAAAAGGAAAGGGTAAGCTGAGGACTTTCAAAAGAGTCCAGATGAAGGAAATTATTTATGAAATGGTGCAGGAGGCATCGGGGGTGAGGGGGAAGAGGGGACGAGAGGAGGCCACTATGGAGATTGACATGGAGGTGGATAAGGGGAAAAATCAAAAAATGAGAAGGTGGAGGAGATGAAAAGGGGGGGGGGACTCTTGTGAAAGTGGGGCTGTTGGAACAGCGCTGCAACATCAAATGAAGATATCAACGTGGAACTGTCGGGGGTCGGGGAACAGCCCGACAGTGAAAGGCCTTTTGGCTATGCAGAAGGAGGTGGATCCCGACATCCTATACCTGTCCGAAACAAAATTGTGCCGAAAGAGGATGGGGCATTTTAGGTGGAAGTTGGGCTTGCCAAATTTCATTGTTAAGGACTGTGAAGGTCATAGTGGTGGTTTGGCAATGTTCTGGAGAAAGGACATTGATTTGAAACTAAACTCGATGTCACGGGTGTTCATTGATGCTGATGTGGTGAAGAAGGATGGTTGTGTCTAGAGACTTACGGGTATATATGGCAAACCATGGTATGATAAGAAGGAATTTACTTGGATGGCGATGCATATGTTGAACACACACATTAGACGTCCTTGGCTAACGTGTGGGGACTTCAACAAGATCCTTTTGCAATGTGAGAAGCAAGGGGGTGAGAGGAAGAAGAAGGTATGCATAGGCCGTTTTAGGCATGCTCTACAGGACTGTGATCTTATAGACCCCGGCTTTAGTGGTGACACTTTCACATGGAGGAACAAAAGTTGGTGTGCCTCACTGTATATTCGTGAGCGGCTTGACCGGGCCGTGGAGGATAAACAGTGGTGTTGTCATTTTCCTAATGTGTGAGTTAGAAATGGGAATCACTACCATTCTGATCATAGGGTGGTGGTCATTTAAACGGATGTGGTTACCGTAGTGCAACATCGGGATGACTATAAACCGTTCAGATTTGAGGCAGAATGGGTGAAGGAGGAGCAGTGTGCTATTTTGGTGGACAATGCGTGGAAATGTTGCATGAATGGAAGGGCTGGTTCAGTGAGGGAAGCAATTAGTTCCTGACGCGGCTGCAGCTCCATCAGATTGGACGATGGTCAAGAAGAAGCCTCACAAAGGCAAAGCTGTCCAGTTCCGTTTGGGCAGGGCATTAACTGGGCTCAACACTCAAGCAAAGGCAGATTTCGTAGCTCCTACAAGGGCAGACCGCTATCACTCTTCGCGGCAACTAAATCTTTCATCCAAGAAGCCTTCATTGGTGCGCACGCTTGGAAAGAGCGGTAGTGTCTTTCCTTCAGCTGCCTCGGCGTCAATGCGTCGTCCCTCCTCCAGCACCCTACAGGCTCGAAGATGGTTCAATCCATCATCCTTTAAAAAGATCTTTTGGGGGAGGTGCTTCCGTTGTCTGGCCGTTGATCATCGGCTTGCTCAGTGTCGGGAACCCAAGCGATGTATCAGCTGTTGGAAAAGTGGCCATTTTGCAAGCTCTTGCAACACCACCCCTACCCCTCAGAGCACCAGCATCCACTCACGACTCACCTTCCCAGCACAACCACCCTCCCCCTCTCGACGCCCTGTTTTGCACCTCACCTTTGCTGAAGTGGTGAAGATGCGGACAGGGATGTTGCATCGTGATGATCACTACGTGTCTGGCTCCCCTCAGGAGCGTCCGGTCCATGGCCAGGCGGCGATCGTGGCTACCCCGACGATGATGGTGGAGTACCAGAAGCTGAAGACCAGGGCCATTCTAATCTCTGCCAGGGGTCCGCAGAGCAGTGTCTCAGCTCTTGAGATGAGCTATGTGTAAGACCTATGTGTGCTGAATACATTGGCTTGTAGTGAATACACTTGGATTTGATGATAAAAGTTTAGAATTTCACCAAAACACCTTTTTATCAAGGTCCGACTCTAGCTCTGAGCTACAGCAAGGTCCGACTAGCTTTGGTCAGCTCCGGTGAAGTTTTGTCTTTAGCTCCGGCATGTCTTTGATAGCTCCGACATGTTTTTGATAGCTCCGCTGTGTTTTTGCTAAGCTCCGAAGTTGATTTTTCTAACTCCGGCTTTTGGGTTTACTAGTTCTGACTAGTTCTGGTTAGCTCCGGCGCTAGGTCCTGCTAGTTTTGTAAGCTCCGGCGGGATCTTGGTTGTACTAGTTTTGGTAAGCTCCGGCGCTAGGTTCTACTAGCTTTTGTTAGCTCCAGCTCAAGGTTCGGGTTGCTCTGGCAAGGTCCGGAACTTGACCGTAGTACTTCTGCTTTTCATTTGCAATGTTTCGTACTTGCTTTACATTGTTGGAAAATTTGCTTAGTATTCTTTTACTAAGTTTTTGGTGCATTTTTGGATGATATGGCTGATATCGTTTTGCTATGCTTTGCAACATGCTTATGTGAGGTTCTCACGTAGGGTGTTGTGTTCGGAACTAACTTGAGTCAAGTCAAGGACTTGGGCTCGTATGGATTGGTTGTTTATTCATGTGCATGTGTTGCTTGAGTTCAAGACATGGCTGGTAACGGGATCCATTGGACTAGTCTCAGGGAGGCGATGAGGTTCCAACAACCAAATTCAGGAGGAATTGTGGTTGAGCTGATCAGGAGGTTGCGCAACATGATTGAATCAAGAACAATGCATGTGAAGGTATCGTGGACGTCATTGGAAGATGTTTGCACGTGTGCAAGGAGTGCATGTACGTGTCTACATAGTTCCGAGACGTGATGAAGAGATGTGGACGTAAAGAATTGGTCGGAAAGGTCCAACCGACTAGTTATGGACTCAGCCTGCGGCTGAGTCGGGTTTGACTCAAATATGGAAAGATTTGAGTTGGTTATGATAGAATTTCGTGTGAGTCACGAATTTGAGTTGTTTAGGAATGTGAGATACGTTCCTAAGGTGTTTGAAAGTCTTAAAATTGCTTCTATCTGCGTATAGAAGAATCTTGAGCAGTTATAGAAAGTTACGATTCGTGATCTGAGTAGGATTGGAGTGCTAGTTGATATTGGGTTGGCCTAAGGGCTGGTTATATAAGCAAGAGAGCCCAGAGGTCGTGGTGCACGACTTTGGGGCTGTTCCTCTTGTGTTCTATTGAATAAAATTCGTAGTTTGAAGGAACTTTTGTGCCTTGTTCGTCCGACTTGTTCCAGACAAGTTTTACTCGTTGAGTTTCTGGACAGCACTACCTTTCGTTAGTGGTTTTATCATAACTCAAGTTTTAAAGATCCAATTGACGTGATTCTTTTTGTATTGTCTTCACAACTTGATTATCTATCATATATCAAAATTTCACGGTCATTGGATTTGTGGTCTATAATCTACACAAGTTTCTTTGCAGCGTTCCAGAACTGTTTTTCTCGGGTAGGGCAGTTTGACCTGTGTTTGATCATTCAATCATAACTTGAGTTTTTCTCGACAGATTTTAGTGATTCTTTTTGTGTTGTCTTCGTGACTTGATTCTCTCTGATATCCATCACTTTTGTCATGGTTTAACACATTTATATTAGTCTCACACACGATTTCTTTAATAGATCGTTTTTTTGCCGAAGGGGTTGGGGTTTAATTGTTTCCGCTGTGTAAGATTTTTAAATCTACCATTCACTCCGCCTCCCCTCTGGTAGCTTTTCACGTGATCTTCGATCCTACAATTGGTATCAGAGCCACGGTGCTCTAATATTTGTGATTTGCGCGTGTTTTTGACTAATTATCATGGAGAAGTACTCTGCCAAACCTTGTGTGTTCGCTGGTATTGATTTTTAGGTTTGGAAGGCACGCATGGAGGCTTTCATCCAGGCACAAGGCTTTGCAATATGGGAGAAGGTATACAAGCCTTACGAAGTGCCATCAAACGATCAAGTTACAACTACAAATCTGAGAGATGTCGACAACAACAACAAGGCTCGGAACTTGATCATACAAGGATTAACACAAAGTGACTTCGACCGTGTTGCACACCTCCGATCTGCATACGATGTGTGGAAAGCACTTTGTGACTACTACGAAGGATCCAACACGATAAAAAAGGTAAGGCAAGATATGTTCAAGAAAGAATACATGCGCTTCGAGATGCAACCCGGTGAGTCTATTGATGACCTTTTTGCTCGCTTTAATAAGATTCTCAGCAACTTGCATAGTGTCAATGTTAATTTTAAGATGCTGAAAATTTTAGGCAATTGCTAAGTGCATTAGATATGTCAATTTGGGAGATGAAAGTCACATCTATTCGTGAATCTACTGTCATGAGTTCACTTACTTTAGATGTGTTATATTCCAAGTTAAAAACTCATGAAATTGACATAATCTCATGTAAGAACCCCAATAAGTCTATTGCATTTGTTTCACAACGTGATATGTCTAGCTCCGACCAATCATTATCTTGCAATACTCTTGCTTTGTTGTCCTCACTAACCGTGGAGCAGATCGAAGAATTTCCAGAAGAGGAGTTGGCACTCATCTCTACTAGATTCTCAAAAGCATTGCAAAATGTGAGAACTAGAAGGAGAGGAAGCTCCGGACCTCAACGCTGTTTTGAATGTGGTAAAACAGGACACTTTCGTACAGAATGTCCTAACCTTTCAGGTCCGACCACTCAGTAAGAAAAACAAAGCAAGGTTTGGACCTCCTCTGAAAATTTCAGCAAGAAGAAGAAAGGTACCATAGGACGCAAGATGATCAACAGTTTCATCACCGCGCTTCAAGAGTTTAGTTCAAGCGACGTGGACATTGGAAGTGATGAAGATGAAGATGATTTGGCAAACTTGTGCTTCATGGCGGGCAAGTCAAGATCAAGTATGGAGGAGGCAGAACACAACAACAACAATGAAGAGGTATGTCCTACTTGCGAATAAATGTGTGATGCTATTTCTTGTGCCACTATTATTGTTAAGAAAAAGGACAAAAGGCTTAGGGATAGTGCTGCTAAAATTGAATCACTAGAATCTGAAATCAACCGTTTAAAAACTTTGATTCCTAGTGATGATGCATGTTCCTCATGTGATTTAATATATGAACAATTGTCCTCATTAAGAAGTGCGCACACCTCCACACTTGATAAACTTGAGTTAGAAATTGAAAAGAACAAAGAGCTTGCTGCACTTAATGATAAAAACTTGAAAGATGCTAGCTGTTCTACAATTGATTTGCATTGTTCTACTTGTGATGATCTTGATAAGAAACTACAGGATGCTATGAATGAAATTTCTATATTGAACAATGCTTTACGTTCTCATGAAGTTAAATTTTGTTCAAATTGCAAACTAAAAGGAAAAACTTCATATGAAAATTGCCTTGATCTGTCCAATAAACTTGATGACATGCATAGGACATTAGATCGGTTTTGTAATGGGAATAAGAACCTAAACTTACTGTTGAATTCTTCCAAGTCTTGCAATGATAAAACTGGTTTAGTTTTGATTCTCATGCTCATGCTAAGGCACATCCACCTAAAATTGTAAAGTCATTAGGAAGTAGTTTGATTCAAACAGTTCCTAAACAAAAAGGAGTGGTTTTCAAATCTGCAGGAGTGTTGTATCATTTGGTTTCAAATAAAAATATTGCTTGCTCATCTAGACATGAACACAAAGTTAAATTTCATTGTACCTTCTGTGGTAGAGACGGTCATGTCATAGATTTTTGTTATAGACTAGCTAAACAACAGAAAAGGGAAAGAATGGTTGCTAGATCTCATAACTTTCATGCAAAATTTGCTGCACACATTGAACCGAATGTACAACCTGCTTTTTTGAGTCAAAAACATTCAAAGTTTACCTCCGGACCTTCTGTTTTTGCCTCCGGAGCTACTGATTTTTGTGCTACACAAGTAACACCTTATAGGTCAGTAGTCAAGAATAAAAAATCTCAAACTTTGACTCATAAACCTGCTGTTTTGTCTCAGCTTTCGCGTGTTTTTCCTACTGCACGTCGCGTGACTCAGTACTGGATTCCTAAATGCCTTTTGACTAACCTCAGTATTGAGTCATCGACGTATTGTGCTTCTATGTAGGTTACACGTTTGAGGAAGGAGAACATTGTATTGTGGATTCAGGTTGCTCACGCCACATGACCGGTAACAAAGATTGGTTCTCCTCCCTCTCTTTTGTGTCACGTGTAGAAAATGTTACTTTTGCCGATAATTCTTCAACTCCTATAATTGCTAAGGGTTCGGTTAGAGTAAATGATCACTACACTTTGAAGGATGTGGCACTTGTCAAAAAATTGAAATACAACTTGCTTTCCATTTCACAATTGCTAGATGAAAACCTGGAAATTATTTTCAATAAAAACTGCTGCAAAGTTGTAAGTTCAAATAGTGAGCTTATTTTTAACATGTCTCGATTTGGAAGAGTTTTTAAAGCTGATTTTGATATGTCTTTCTCTAAGCATAGGTGTCTAGTTGCTAATGATTCAAAGGACTTATATTTTTGGCATCGTAGACTTGGTCACGTAGGCTTTGATCACCTAACACGTGTTAGTGCTCTTGATCGCATACGTGGGCTGCCTAAGCTTAAAGGGGACAAAGAAATTGTGTGCTCTTCTTGTAGACATGCTAAGATGGTTGCATGTTCACATACTCCTCTCACAATGATCATGACAACTGAACCATGTCAACTTTTGCATCTTGACACCGTAGGACCTTAACATGTTCAATCCTTCGGAGGTAAATGGTATGTTCTTGTTATCGTTGATGATTATTCTAGATACTCTTGGGTTTTCTTTATGGCGTCTAAGAATGAAGTTTTTAGTCACTTTAGAACTTTATTTCTTAGATTATCAATTGATCACCCAGGATCATTAAAAGCAATTAGAAGTGATAATGGAACTGAATTTAAAAATCAATCTTTTGATCACTTTTGTGCTGAAATTAGAATAGATCATCAATTCTCTTCACCATATGTACCTCAACAAAACGGTGTTGTAGAAAGAAAGAACAAAACCTTAGTTGAGATGGCTAGGACTATGCTTGATGAATATCAAACTCCTAGGAAATTTTGGGTTGATGCGTTAGCAACCGCTTGTTATGTCTCAAATCGTGTTTTCTTGCGTGCTAAGCTAGGTAAAACACCATATGAGCTTCGGTTTGGACATAGGCCTAGTGTTACACACTTTCGGGTCTTTGGATGCAAATGCTTTGTTAAGAAACATGGACAAAAGCAAGCCTCTTCGGACACCAATGGGAACAGCAACAACACTTGAACTTGATGAAGATGGTGAATCTGTGAATCAAAAAGAATATAGAAGCATGATCGGATCACTTTTGTACCTCACGGCATCAAGACCGGACATACAATTCAGCGTATGTCTTTGTGAATGGTTTCAAGCTTCCCCACGTGCTTCACATCGTCAAGCCGTCAAAAGGATTTTCATTTACTTACATGGAACTCAAGAATTTGGCATTTTTCTTCCTTCTTCCTCAACCATTACTTTGAAAGCTTTTTCGGATGCTGATTTTGGGGGTTGTAGGATTGATAGGAAAAGTACTTCCGGTGCTTGTCATTTTCTTGGTAATTCTCTTATTGCTTGGTCCTCTAGAAAACAAAATTCAGTTGCACAATCCACAGCCGAATCTGAATATGTAGCTGCTGCTAGTGCTTGCTCACAAATTCTTTGGATTGTTCAAACACTTAAGGACTATGGGGTTGATCTAGATAGTGTTCCACTGTTCTGTGATAACACTAGTGCCATTTGCATTGCTAAAAACCCCGTGCAACATTCTAGAACTAAGCACATTGACATTAGGTATCACTTTCTCCGAGATAATGTTGAAAAAGGAAACATTGTGCTTCACCATGTAGATACCAAACAACAATTGGCTGACATTTTTACAAAACCTTTGGATTTCACTCGTTTTTGTTACATTCATAGTGAAATAGGGGTTATGCATCCTCATGGCTTAAATTGAGGGGGAGTTTTTTGAAACTTGGGAAGTCTTTGTGTGAATCTAAAATTAAAATAATATGAGCATAGTATTTCATACATATATGACTCTGTGATTCCTTTTACATGCTGAAAGTTCTTACTACATTACTCGTGTTATACATTTTGTAGTTTTTGCCATGTCTAGTAATTGGAATAATTACTTACACTAAAACTGGTCATGGTCGAACTTTCTTGTTGTTTTGAACTTGTTACATGTTCACAAGTGCTTTTAATCATTAAGAATTCATCAAGTAATCAACTCACATGTTGAGTTTTTATGAACAAATATAAATTGAGAAAAGATCAAGAGAATATGCATGCATCACACTTCTTCTTTTGAGGTGGCTTATCATTGCACTTAGATATGGACTTGGAAGAAGTTGTGTATGACTAAAACCATGTCCTTAAGCTTCTGATTGTCAAATGACATAGGATTGGCTTGGTTGGTTAGAATAAGGCAGATGCACATATAACCTCTTGCAAATATCATATGATCTAAATTTATGCTTTGAAAAATAATAAAATGCAGCAACTAGTGTCATGCTTTCATGTTTTGAAATAGTTAAGTTTGTGAGATCATGACTTGATTAAATTGAAAATTACATTTGATCTCTAGCATGGCTTACACTACTTTATTTATTACATTGATGTGATAATGTAAGGTACTTGATAGTATGACTTAGATGAGCTTTGTTTATATGTATATGTTATAATATGCTCATAACAACTAAAGGGGGAGAGATAAATTGTTTATATGCTCATGACTTGCTGAATACATTGTCAAAGGGGGAGAGATAAGCATGAAGAGAAAGAGAATATGTGCATAAGGAGAGATAATAAAGAGGGAGAAATAATATGGGATAATTTCTTGGATTTTCTTCTCATTTTACTTTTGATTTACAAAGGGGGAGAAATTGTTTTCAAAACTTTTATGTGAATAAGCCAATGCTCGGATTTTAAATGGTGTTGCCAATGCATTCATCAAGGGGGAGATTGTAAGACCTATGTGTGCTGAATACATTGGCTTGTAGTGAATACACTTGGCTTTGATGATAAAAGTTTTGAATTTCACCAAAACACCTTTTTATCAAGGTACGACTCTAGCTCCGAGCTACAGCAAGGTCCGACTAGCTTTGGTCAGTTCCGGTGAAGTTTTGTCTTTAGCTCCGGCATGTCTTTGATAGCTCCGACATGTTTTTGATAGCTCCGCCGTGTTTTTGCTAATCTTCGAAGTTGATTTTTCTAGCTCCGGCTTTTGGGTTTACTAGTTCTGACTAGTTCTAGTTAGCTCCGGCGCTAGGTCCTGCTAGTTTTGTAAGCTCCGACGGGAGCTTGGTTGTACTAGTTTTGGTAAGCTCCGGCGCTAGGTTCTACTAGCTTTTGTTAGCTCCGGCTCAAGGTCCGGGTTGCTCTGGCAAGGTCCGGAACCTGATCGTAGTGCTTCTGCTTTTCATTTGCAATGTTTCGTACTTGCTTTACATTGTTGGAAAGTTTGCTTAGTATTCTTTTACTAAGTTTTTGGTGCGTTTTTGGATGATATGGCTGATATCGTTTTGCTATGCTTTGCAACATGCTTATGTGAGGTTCTCACATAGGGTGTTGTGTTCGGAACTAATTTGAGTCAAGTCGCGGACTTGGGCTCATATGGATTGGTTGTTTATTCATGTGCAGGTGTTGCTTGAGTTCAAGACATGGCTGGTAACGGGATCCATTGGACTAGTCTCAGGGAGGAGATGAGGTTCCAACAACCAAATTCAGGAGGAATTGTGGTTGAGCTGATCAGAAGGTTGGGCAACATGATTGAATCAAGAACAATGCATGTGAAGGTATCGTGGACGTCATTGGAAGATGTTTGCACGTGTGCAAGGAGTGCATGGACGTGGCTACATGGTTTCGAGATGTGATGAAGAGATGTGGACCTAAGGAATTGGTCGGAAAGGTCCAACCGACTAGGTTATGGACTCAGGCTGCGGCTGAGTCGGGTTTGACGCAAATATGGAAAGATTTGAGTTGGTTATGATAGGATTTCGTGTGGGTCACGAATTTGAGTTGTTTAGGAATGTGGGATAAGTTCCTAAGGTGTTTTGAAGTCTTAAGATTGCTTCTATTTGCGTATAGAAGAATCTTGAGCAGTTATGGAAAGTTACAATTCGTGATCTGAGTAGTATTGGAGTCCTAGTTGATATTGGGTTGGCCTAAGGGCTGGTTATATAAGCAAGGGAGCCCAGAGCTCGTGGTGCACGACTTTGGGGCTGTTCCTATTGTGTTCTATTGAATAAAATTTGTAGTTTGAAGGAACTTTTGTGCCTTGTTCGTCCGACTTGTTCCAGACAAGTTTTACTCGTCGAGTTTCTGGACAGCACTACCTTTCGTCGGTGGTTTTATCATAACTCGAGTTTTACAGATCTAATTGACGTGATTCTTTTTTGGTTGTCTTCACAACTTGATTATCTATCATATACCAAAATTTCACGGTCATTGGATTTGTGTTCTATGATCTACACGAGTTTCTTTGCAGCGTTCCAGAACTGTTTTTCCTTGGGTAGGGCAGTTTGACCCGTGTTTGATCTTTTGATCATAACTTGAGTTTTTCTTGACGGATTTGAGTGATTCCTTTTGTGTTTTCTTCGTGACTTGATTCTATCTGATATCCATCACTTTTGTCACGGTGAAACACATTTAGATTAGTCTCACACACGATTTCTTTAAGAGATCATTTTTTTGCTGAAGGGGTTGGGGTTTAATTGTTTCCGCTGCGTAAGATTTTTAAATCTACCATTCACGCCCCCTCTGGTAGCTTTTCACGTGCTCTTCGATCCTACACCATGCCCTCAGCTCCCAGCTCCGCATTCCACGCAGCAGCTTCACTGTTTCGCGCCATATGCCTCATGATTTCTTCGCCCGGTTCGATTATCCTGAACACTGCAAGCTCGCTGTGTCTAAGGGCATCGTGCTAATTGGACACACTGACTAGAAAAAGAATTTTTACAGGCGCCTCAATTTTTCAAACACAGGCGGTCCTTAAAAATATGCGATTGTGATGACGAATGATATAATAACCGTCTGTGATGAAAGAACAACACAAGCGGATTTTAAAAAACAACCGCCTGGGTAAATACTCGATCTTCTCAGACGGTTATTATTTAAGAACCGCCTACAATGAAATAACATCACAGGCAGATTTTAAGAAACAACCGCCTAGGTAAATACATGATCTTCTCAGGCGGTTATTAATTAAGAACCGCCTGTGAAGTTCATTACATTACACAACCTGAGAAGATCATGTATTTTCACCAACGGTCATTGTGTAAGAACCGTATGTAGTTGTTCAATTATCACAAGCATTTTTCATTGAAGAACCGCCTAGGTAAAGTCATTGTTTCCACTTATTTTGTGTCCTCAAAAACGCCAGAGTGCCCTAGATCGTGAGCATCCGTTGCAGGGATAAACAAACGCAATGACATTGCAATTAAGTGATTTAATTGGAATACAAGGATAAAAAAATGCAAATGACATTGCAATTCAGAGGTAATTCACAACTCGATGAATTCCATAGATCATACATTGCATACCCCCTAAACTAAATTCAAATTTAAACTTATTCCTGAAGCTCCCATCGATCAATCTAAATTGTACTGTCCTGCTTGCTCCTGAACACGTCTCTTATATTCCGCTGGATCCTAAAAATATTGACATTATTTAAATTAACAAATGTTGAAGGAGGAATGAATAACCTACATTGGTCACTAAGTCAAAGTGTCATCTAACCTTGATAAGTAGATTATAGCAATCATTTTCAACATCGGGCACAATTGGCTGATGCAGCTGTCGGTGGTTTTGTTCCGGCAGATCTCCCGATACTACTAAAGTGTTAGAGGAGTTTGAGGTTCGGTATGGGCGCGCAGAGATTCCAGAAGGTGAGATGTCGAGTGACACAAGGGACACGAAGATTTACGTGGTTCGGGCCGCCTGAGCGTAATACCCTACTCCACGGGGTGTGTTGGTGTTGTATTGGATGTATGAGATCAACGTCCATTGAGAGTGTAAAGTCAGCGTGTCTCCGGAGAGTCTGTTCGGAGAGTGTCCTCGAGCGTGTCCTATGTATCGTCGGCCTGTCCTTTTATAGTACAAGGGCAGGTCGTTACAAGTTAGCCTGGCCCGACATGTGGCCCCGGTGGTTACTGATATTGATACACATTCAACACGTTTAATTGCCCTTAATGACCGAGTTATGGGCTTTGACAGCACTGTTACTAGTAATTAAGGTCGTCCGATCGTGTGTCATTAATATAGTATTAATGACACTTGATCGGGTCTTGAAGTCCTTGATTCCCCTTTGAAGATCCGGAGCCGTTGTGGAGTCTTCCGGAGGTTAGAGGCTGAAGATCCGACGGTTGGACACGTGGCAGCGCTGGAGCACACTGTGAGGAACAGATAGGTCCGGTGTTACCCGACACGTGTCAGTTCCGGAGCTTCCCTCGGTCTGGGGTTAGGTCCGGGGGTGCCATTTCGGTACATAGCCCGGAGCTTCGCCCTTGTGGGTGGTAGCTCCGGTTTGATAGTACACGTGGCGACCCTGGGACTAACCATGTTGGAGAAGCGGGTCCGGTTATGTCTGACATGTGGGCCTCCGAAGGTCTTCAAATCAAGTAGGTGACTTTCTCTTAAGATCTTTGCAATCCCTAGGAGTATATGGTACCCAGGGTACCGACAGTGGCCCCCTGGGCCCACCTCTGGGGAAGACCCCTTGGGTGAAGTCATTCCGCCGGAGGTGGGTCCATCCTTCGACTTTTGAACTGAGTCTTCAAAGGTCTTCGGATGTGCCGTTGGCGATAGTTTGGAGTTAATTCCTCACCGCGTGGCATATCCCGTGTGTGGCAAATGAGATCTTTGGCGTGCGGATCTCACGCAATTGAAGGTCGCCGGTTCCCGATACGAAAATCGTATCGGTTCCGCGCGCCTTGTTAGGCCGCCGCCTTCGGGCTTCCCGCCTCATGATGACAACCATTCGCCTGGGTAAGAATCTCGACTTGATCATCGGGGTGGTCCCGGGCCCTCTTGTCATCGACTGGGTGGAATTTTTGAGTAGTATCTTTGACTTCCTTGTGGTTTCCATCCAAGCGTTGCGAGGGCTTACTTAAGGAGGAAAGCGCGCACCGTCTGGAGTTCTTTACGCCTCTCATCTGATCTTGCGCTCAAACTCCCAACTTGTGCTCTCTTTTCCTCTCTTGCCTTGCTGTGTTGCGATGGAGTTGGGTCTCCGCGAGAGTCCGAAGGTGACTTGAAGAAGGTCCGGGCCCTCATGGGATGGTCCCCGGACTTCTTCAACCGTCTGGTCCGTGCTGGAAGTGAGCTCCCGTTCGAGAAGGAGCACGCCGGCGAGATGGTGTACTTCTCTTCGTACGCCATGGTGGGGTTGATCCCACCTTTTTCCTCCTTTTTCTTGATGCTGCTAGACTTTTATGGTATGCAGCTATACCACCTTGGCCCCCACTCCATTCTTCTTGTGTCTATCTTCGTCCACTTCTGTGAAATGTGGGTGGGCATCCCCCCTGAATTGAACTTTTCCGGACCTTCTTCACCGTCCATACCACCGGTAGGAGTAATGAGTACCTTGGCTTCTATTACTTCGTGAAGCGCAAGAAGTGCCCATTCAAGTACCCCCGGTTGTTTCCCTCTGGAAAGTGGGATGATTGGAAGAAGGACTGGATAGTCATCCGGGTAGAGGAGCACGAGAAGTTGTAGCTGCCCGAAGGCCTCCCCAACATCGACACTGCAGTCTGGAGTGAAGCTCCGGTGCTGTCGGATGCCTTCAACCCTGCTCTGACCAGGATCTACCAGTGCGTGGAGGGAGGATTAACTCCTCAGGCGGTATTTTGCAACTTCCTGGTCAATAGGTGGGCACCGCTGAAGAGGAGAGAAAAAACTCGCTTGGGCCCTCAACAGCGTGATGGACAACAACCGGGTCGAGACCGGGCTGAAATCCAACATGTCGGGGACAACCTTGGAGTTCCATCTCAAGAAGTTCCAGCACGGCATCGACGTCGCGGGTGACGACTTGACTCCACCATCAGCTTTTCTCCCTCTGAACATGGAAGTAGAGTTCAGCAGGGAGCTCTGGCGAAAGATGCCTGTGCTTGACGACCTTGGTGTCGTCGAGAGAAGATCGACCTCCAGGATGGTGATCCCTGGGGCTTCTGAAGGTGGCTCCGACCCTGCCCCGAAGACAAGGATCGAAGTCGTCGGCAAGGGCAAGGAGCCAGCAGACGAACCCTTGAGCCGGAAGAGGAAGCTGCAGCATGCCGACGGAAGGTCCGTCAGGCCTGCCACCTCTGCATCAGCTCCTTCTCCCCGGAGGGGGAGGTCTTCTACAACTGCGGTGGTTGTTCCCGCAGCTGCGTCCTCCCGGGGTGCTAGCTCCGGGCATGAGACTTCAACACCAGGGCCGGTTGAGGCCTCTAGGTCCGGAGGTCCTTCCCGGTCGAGGGGGGCCTCGACTAAGGAAATGCCCGTGGCTGCGACGAGTTCCAGGGGGCCTTCCGGGGCTTCCACGCCGCCGACGGCTATGGTCAGCCCTGAACGACCGGGAAAGAGGTTCCGCGCAAGCTGGTGCGGAAGCCTCCCGAGGTAATTTTTAATCTTTACCCCAGAAAGTTGTTTTATTATAGTAACTGTTTTTTAAGTTTCTTCATCCATCATTTGCAGCGTTCCCAAGAAGAGGAGTGAGGCTCCACCCTCAGCCACAACAGCTGAAGTTGTGAGGGCGGAAGCCTCTGCTCCTGTCCCGGTGCCGCCCCAAGTGGTGATTGAAGTTGCGGCACCTCCGGCGCCAGCTGTCGTGGTCATGGACCTCGACTCATCCCCCGAGGCTCTCGTGGTAGCGCCGGACCACGGGAGAGAAGATGCGCCAGCGGCACCTGCCCCGGAGGTTGAAGCTCCGGGTTTGGGTGCTGAGACGATGGAAGCTTCGGCCGTTGAGCCGGAGGAAGCAATAATTCCGGCCCCAGAGTTGGAAATTGTCGAAGCCCCGGCGGTTAAGCCAAAGGTAATTGATGTCTCGGCGTGCGCGTCGGATGTTGAGGAAGTCCCGGCGGTTGGGACGGCTACCTCTGAAGCACCGGCCGTAGAGCCGGTCGTTGTTGGAGCTCCGGCCGTAGGGCCGGTTGATGTTGAAGACTTTCCAGCTCCCGAGCCGGTTGTTGCGGAGTCATCGGCGCTCGAGCCCCCAGCAAAGGAGGTGCCCAGTCCGGAGCCAGAAGCAGCCCCTGCTCCGGGAGTGATGACTCCGGAGGTACCCGCGGCTGAGCCGGAGTGCCCACCTGCCTGAGGGGCAAATGAAGACTTGGCGGCGGGGCCTTCGGAACCACTTCCAGAGGTCGGAACTTCATCAATGGGACCCTCCTCGATGGTGACTGAGGCCATCCTGGAGGATGGTCCTAGCGCCGTAAAGGCTTAGGGGACCACTCTTGTGGAGTGGGACCCAATTTTTGTCAGCGAGAACCCGCTGGAACCAGCGGAGGAGACCCCAGCAGGTCCGAAACCTATCCCGTTGTCATTGTCTATTGACAACGCCTATTCCAGTCTGCGTCAAGTTCAACTGGCCTTCTTCCACGACAGCAAGGCTCTTGAAGAGGAGCGCCAAACCCTTAGGCGGTGGCGTAACCGGCTCTACTTTGAGACCAAGCTGGCGCAATCGAGGCTAGCAGATGACAAAGAGTGCATCAAGTGGGAGAAGGTCTGCCTGGAATACTGGGGCAAATTATTGGATGACAGGGAGAGTATGACTTGCGCCCTCGACGCTCAATCCCGGGACATTTATGAGCAGACCAAAGCAGCTAATAGTGCGGCCGATGAACGCCAAGAAAGGCTTGATGCCATTAACACTACTCTCATCAAGCGCCGGGAGGCACTTGAAGAGAGGGAGAAAAGGCTCGAAGATGAAGAGCAGAAACTCCTAGAGCTGCGGGATGACGTCTTGAGGAGGGAGGAGGAGCTCACCGAAAAGGTGGCTCTGGCTGACAAGGGCCTCGAAGAGTGCGCCAAGAAATTGGAAGAGCGCTGCGCTAAGGAGGAGGAGAAGGCCTGGGTGTGAGGGCAGGAACTCTACGAGCAAGAGTGTGCCATCGCTGCCAGGGAGGAGAAAGTAAGGGGCAGGGAGAAGGACCTGGTTGACCGTCGAAACAAGATCCACCTCCGGGAGAAGGAGGTCGGAAAACTCGAGAAGCAGGTTGCTGAAAAGATTCAGCAAAATGCCAAAGAGGTTGAGAGCCTTGCTCGCGAGAATTCTGAACTGGCGGCGGCCAAAAGATCCTTGGAAGAACTGAAGGGCTTGAGGACTGCGGACTCCCTACAGGTTTGGGAGTTCCTGAGCAAAGCCGACGACGCACTGACACCGATGGGCTTCAGCCCCGTGCGTCCGGATGATCCGGAGCCGGAGCCGGACCTGGCGTTGCAGGCGTTGAGCTCGGCGGGTAGCAAACTCTCCAAGGTGGGCGACATCATCGCGGACCAGTTGGAGGTTGAGGGGCAATCCCTGGCGAAGAACGTCGCAGAGTATGTGCTGACGTGCTACACCAGCCAGAATCCCCAATTCCCTCTAGACCCAGTGCTTGAAGGTCCCGTCGAAGGAGAAGGTGAAGCCGCCCGAGCCAATGTGTCAGAGGTTGCTCAGAAGGTCGCCCAGTTCTTCCATAGGGTCTAGGACCGTCTCTGTAGCTCCCACTTGTATTCTCTCATTTTTTTCCTCAATTTTGTAATCCCTTGTCTCCAGATGAATGAAATCCCCAAAATTTTGTGAATTTCACTTTTTGTCTTCAACACTTTTGTCTTCACTTGGCCCCCTGGTAGATGTACACAATTTGATTGTGAACATATACCAAGAGGATATTATGTTTTTATGAAGACTAATTTGCTTCGAACTTGTAGAGTGTAGGTCTGAAGTCTTCGATAGTGAAGGCCCTCTGAGGTTGCCGGAGCTTAGAAGCTCCGGCATTGTCTATTGTCGGAGCTTAGTAGCTCCGACAATAGTCCCTATCAACGCGTAGAGCATCGATAGTTAGTCCTTCGGGGTGTCGGAGCTTAGTAGTTCCGGCAGCGACCTTTACCAACGTGTAGTTTGTTGGTAGCAGACTCCGTTTGCAAGGTCTTCTCACCATAATTTATTTTGCGTCGACGGCTGGCCCCCCTAGCTTTACCGGAGCTTGGTTGCTCCGGTGATGCTTGTTTTCAATGTTTAACATCGATTACAAGCCACCTAGGGGGAGTCGGAGCTTAGTCAGCTCCGGCTTTTCTCCATCAATGTGGATTCTTTATTTTTCCTGCACACTGAAGCCAAGAAAAATAGTAAAATTCGCTTCTTGCCTATAACCTCGTCGTGGCTTACGATTCTCAAGAAAACTTTAGGTCAAACATGGTTCTGAATGTGACCGAACGCATTGCCTTCTTTCTTCCGGATCCAATTCTACTTGGACCCACCTTACTTCGGCCTATCGGGGTGTAGGTAGAGTGGCGTACTTAGGGTGCTTGACCAGGCTAAGTCGATAGCACACTCTGGCCCTAGATTGGCTTGGCGACATTCAGGCGAGTGGGCCATGAACAATATTTGAATCCAGATGAATTGACAATACAGCTTGAATCATATATGAACCAGTCGAACTAAAATTTCTTAAGAATTGCATGTCTTTTAGACAAGAAAGAGAAAAATAAAAAATGTTGAGCCTGTACAAAATAAATGCACGTGGAGTCTGTTTTACATGAAGATGTCTTTCATTATAGGTCCGGGGTACAGGGGAAACAAGTACACTCTTAGGGTACGGAACCAGGCTAAGCGTTTTTAATTTTTCATTTGACCCAGGGTAGCTAGCCACACTTTTAGTCGTGAGACTGTGACAAGTGTTGCATGAACTTTGCGGACCTTCCGGGAAAGGTCCGGCTGTTCTCCCGGAGGAACTACCCGACTCTGTACAATGACTCTATAACATACACCTCAAGTTACTATAGACTCACCTCCGTGATATTAAGTGTAGAACTTACGGAGGTGCTCAATGTTCCAAGGATTTGGGAGAGGTGTCCCATCCTCGGTAGCCAAGCGAACGCTTCCGGGACGGGATACTTTAATCACTCGGAAGGGTCCCTCCCAGCTGGGGGAGAGTTTGTTTAACCCTTCTCTGGATTGTATTCTCCGTAGCACCAGATCGCCTTCCTCGAGCTGTCGGTTGTGTACATGCCGCGGATGATAGCGCCGAAGGGCTTGGCGGTATCGCGCATTCCGAACAGCTGCTTGGCACCTTCCCTCCTCAAGGAGGTCTAGGTCTTCACGCCGGAGCTAGTCCTGCGTGGCTTCATCCAAGGTCCGGACCCGGAGTGACCCCAAGGTGATTTTCGGAGGAAGGATTGCTTCATCTCCATACACCAGGAAGAAGGGTGTCTCTCCAGTTGACCGGTTTGGAGTTGTCCTGTTGGCCCATAAAGTGGGTGGAAGCTCTTCAATCCAGTTGGCTCCATGTTTTTTCAAGCGCTCATAGGTGCGCGTTTTGAGTCCTTTAAGGATTTGAGCATTTGCTCTCTCGGCTTGGCCATTGCTTGCTGGGTGAGCTACGGAGGCGTAGCAAACTTGAATGCTGAGGTCTTCGCAATATCCTTGAAATGCAGAGCTTGTGAATTGGGTCCCATTATCAGTGATGATTTTGTTTGGAACTCCAAATCTGCATACAATGGACTGCAAAAAGATGATAGCAAATTGCTTGTTGATTGTCCCAACTGGAGTTGCTTCCGGCCACTTGGTGAACTTGTCAATGGCAACGTACAGGAACTTGTAACCTCCGACGGCTCTTGGGAAAGGTCCCAAGATGTCCATCCCCCACACAGTGAAGGGCCATGTAGAGGTATCATTTGTAGGGGCTGAGCCGGTGTGTGAATTTGCTTTGCATGAAATTGACATGCTTCGCATTTCTTCACCAGCTCAGTTGCATCCTAGAGTGTTGTAGGCCAGTAGAAGCCATGCCGAAAGGCTTTACCAACCAGCGTGCGGGAAGATGCATGGTTCCCACACTCGCCTCCATGGATTTCTGCGAGGAGCTCACAGCCTTCTTCCCTTGTGATGCACCACATTAGGATGACATTGGCACCGCGCCGGTAGAGATCCCCTTCTACCAACGTTTATCTTTTAGCCAATCTGACTACCCGGTCAGCGGACACATCATCGTCAGGAAGGATGTTGTCTTTCAAGTAGTTCCGGATCTCTGAGATCCATGCATCGGAACTAACTTGAGCATTTGAGTCTTGCGTGCTGGGTTGCTCGGAGCTTCCGGCAGCACCTACGACCCTTGATGGCTGCCATGGTAACAGGGCCATCAGGACCGTCAGCTTCGGGATGCTGATCTCGCCCCCTTCGCTCAGTTCGGCAGGCTGAGCTGTGGGTTTTGACAACCTCCGGACAAAAGTTCCGTCAGGAGCCGAAGCTCCGGTTGACGCTTTCGTCGAGAGTTCGTCGGCTTCAGCGTTGTGGGCACGCTGGACATGGTGGAGATCTAGGACTTCGAAGTCCTTCTGAAGCCTCTAGACTTCAAGGAGGTAAGCAGCTAGCTGGAGATTGTTGCAGGAGCATTCACCCTTCACTTGCTTAATGATGAGCTGTGAATCTCCCTTGACCAGCAGTTGTTTGACACCGTATGACAGTGCCGCCTTTAGTCCATAAATGAGTGCTTCATATTCCGCCATGTTGTTGGTCGCCTTGAAGTCAAGGTGTACCATGTATTTTACCTTCTCTCCAGTTGGTGCGAGGAGAAGGATTCCAGCTCCGGCCCCCTGCTTTTGCATGGAGCCGTCAAAGTAGAGGGTCCAGTGAGGCTCGGTGAAGACCGGAGCCTTGTGTTCTGGCTTCTGCTCGCTGGGGCCCCCAGGGTTTGATGGAGAGGGAGTCCATTCCGCTATGAAGTCTGCCAATGCTTGACTCTTGATTGCTTGCCTTGAAATGAATTCGAGATCGAATTCAGCCAATTCCGCTGCCCACTTTGCAATATTCCTAGTTGAGTTAGGATTATGCAAGATTGCTCGAAGTGGGTAAGAAGTCACCACTGAGATCTTGTGAGCTTGGAAATAATGGCGAAGCTTCCTGGAGGCAATAAGAACTGCATAGAGCAGCTTATGCACCTCTAGGTATCGAGTCTTGGCATCATGAAGTACTTCACTAATGAAGTACATTGGGCGATGGATGGTCCGGACCCTCCCGGAGGGGCCCGGAGCTTCCTCTTCATTGATCCGGATCCTTCCGGAGGGGTCCAGATTTTCTTCGGGGACTTTCGGGTCCTTGCTGGATGAACCCGGAGCTTCTTCAGAAGTGACCTGGACCCTCCCGGAGGGGTCTGGGTCTTCTGAAGTAACTTCTTGTGGATTCAAGTCCGGGAGCTGGGACCCAGACTCGCTTTCAGGAATCTCCAGACCCTCCTGAAGGGGTCTGGACTCCTGAGTATGGGATGGTTCTGGCCTCTCCGCAACCAGGACCATACTGACGACTTCGTCAGTGGCTAAAATGTAAAGCAGCAAAGGCTCACCAGGGTTCGGAGCTACCAGAATCGGTAGGGCAGTGAGGAGCTATTTTAGCTCCTGGAACGCCTTTTCTGCTTCTTCAGACCATTGGAATGGTCCGAACTTACTTAATAACTTGAAGAAGGGGAGTGCCCGTTCCGCCAGTCTTGAAATGAACTGGCTGAGGGCTGCTAGACATCCAGTTAGCTTTTGGACATCTTTGATGCGGGCTGGTGGCCGCATGTCTTCAATGGCTTTGATCTTCGCCGGATTAGCTTCTATGCCCCGGTGACTTACCAGGAAACCAAGAAGTTTTCCAGAGCTAACTTCGAAGACACATTTATCTGGATTTAGCTTTGTGTGGGTGACCCGCAGCTTGTCGAAGACAGCCTGCAAGGTGTCAAGGAGTGACTCCTTGTTCTTGACCTTGACCACGATGTCGTCGACGTACACTTCCACTATGTCTCTAATGAGTTCTTCAAAGGTTTTGTACATAGCTTGTACAAAGGTTGAAGCTGCATTCTTGAGACCAAATGGCATGGCTGTATAACAGTACAATCCATCTACTGTGATGAAAGAGGTATGCTCTTCATCTTCCCTAGACATTCTGATTTGATGATACCCAGAATATGCGTCTAGGAAACACAGTAATTCGCACCCGGAGGTGGAATCCACTATCTGATCTATTCTAGGTAATGGGAATGGATCTTTTGGACATGCCTTATTTAGTGTTGTGTAGTCGATACACATCCGAAGCTTCCCGCCGGCTTTGGGCACAACGACTGGGTTTGCCAGCCATTTTGGATGGAAGACTTCTCGGATGAATCCAGCTTCAAGCAACTTCTTTACTTCTTGTCGAATGAAGTTCTGTCGCTCTACGGATTGCTTTCGAGGCTTCTGATGCACAGGCCGGGCGTCGGGGTAGATCTTCAGATTGTGCTCAATCACTTCCCTGGGGATCCCAGGCATTTGTGACGGTTGCCAGGCAAACACGTCGACATTAGCCCGGAGGAAAGCGATGAGCACGAGTTCCAATTTGTCGTTCAATCCCCCCGATATACGGGTGGTCTGAGCGGCATCGGAACTGATTTGGACGACTTTAACGGGAATGTCGGTGTCGCCGCTTGGCTGCACACGAGGTGCAGAAGTCGAGCCTCGCTGAAGAATGCTTGGGGGTTTTGGAGCTTGCTCCTGCCTAGAGTCCTCCTCTTGGGCCGTAGTAGGTGCATGGAGTTCCTCCAGAGCAGTTATTCCGGCAGTACGATCTCCGCAGATCCAGAGAACGCCTACTGGTGTTGGCATCTTTACCACCAGGTAACCATAATGAGCAGCTGCCATGAATTTGTACAAGGCAGGCCTACCCAAAATGGCATTGAAGGGTAAGTTGATCTGAGCAACGTCAAAGACCAACTTCTCGGTGCGATACTTCTCCCGGGTCCCGAAGGTAACGGGGAGGGTAATAGCTCCGAGTGGGGTAATGGCTCCCAGACCTACTCCGGAGAAAGGTCGGAAGGGGTGGAGATCCGAAGGTCGGAGCTGAAGCTTGGTAAAAGCTTCGAAGCTTATGAGGTTGAGCCCCGAACCTCCGTCTACCATGACATGGTGGAGCTGGATGTTACTGATGGTAGGAGATACCATCAAAGGTAGTTGACCTACTCCAACCATGCTTCGAGGGCAGTCCGAAGCATCAAAAGTGATGGCTATGTCCATCCACTTCCGATGAGGCTCCGCCCTGGCTGTAGGAGCTACAGCAACCATGTCCCGACGCATAGTCTTGATGACATGGCGGGAGGTGATGTCCCATGATCCACCAAAAATGGTGTTCATGGTCTTCCGATGCTCGTTGTCAGAGACGTCGAAATCGTCATCGACGGAGGTGTAGACGGCCTTCAGGACCTTTTTGGGATCCTGAAAACCTAACTCCTCTTCAACCGGAGCTTCATCAACTTTTTGTTTTCCTTCCCTCTGTCGGAAAGGAGCTTCTTCCCGGCGCTTGTTGTAGCGCTCGGCAAGGTTTTGGACCTCCCGGCAGTCTTCCAAACTGTGGCTGTCTGTTTTGTGAATTGGACACCACACCTTGGGTTTGCCACCGTCTTCAGAAGACGGTCGAGGTCGCTTCTCGGGGCGTGGCCCCCGGCCACCCGGAGCTGCAGCAGCTGCAGCATTGGATGCACCGGCCGACGGCTTCTTCTTGCCATTGGTCTTTTTCTTCTTCTTGCCACTCCGGGAGGTAGCGGCTTCTCCTTTGGAGGATTTCTTGTAATCCTCCAGAGTTGGTTTGGAGTGCATTTCACGGCCCTCTGCAGCTCTGGCACATTTGTCAGCCAAGCTAAAGAGTTCGATGACACTAGTAATCTCCTTGATCGCCAGTTTCTCCAGCATCTTCTTATCCCGCACTCCTTGTCTAAATGCCACCATGACAGAGGCGCTAGAGATATAAGGGATAGTGTTTCGTACCTAAGAGAATCTCTGGATGAATGATCGTAGGGATTCTCCTCCTTTTGGCACAACTGCAAAAAGGTCCAGTTCGGTGCCTGGTCGGGTGTAAGAACTCCCGAAGTTGGTAGTGAACTGCCGGCACAACTCCTCCCAACTACTGATGGAGTTGGGTGGAAGGCTCATAAACCAGGACCTGGTGGTCCCATTTAAAGCCACTGGGAAATAATTGGCCATTACGGCCTTATTTCCTCCAGCTGCCAAGATAGCAGTGGAGTAAATCTGAAGAAATTCGACAGGATTAACGGTCCCGTCAAACTTCTCCGGCAGGTGAGGCCGGAACTTCTGTGGCCACCTGACCATACGCAGATGCATGGCCAGGGCTGAACAGCCTCCTCCTACTCCTTCAGGAGCAGGAATGTCTTGAGCTTCTCGTCTTTCATGAGCACGCTCAATATGGACTCGGTCGTCTTGTTGGCGATATCGGCGATCAAGCTCCGCCCGGAGGTCATGAGTTGAAAGCCTTGATACCGTGTGAGTGCGTCGTGCCCCGGAGGGCAACGATGTCACCTGCTGTGATGCAACACGTCTCCTGTTGTTGGAAACGTGCGGACCAAGTCTGCCAGACAAGGTCCGTCGCTGCAACGGGGCCTTTCCTGAAGGAGGAGGACCCTGGTTGCTGATGCGGTCGGCTGCTGCTGCAACCAAGTGTTCCATATCGGCCCTCCACTACTCCATTGCATCCCGGGATGCGTCCGGAGGTGGTGGGCGCTGAAGAAGAGCACGTGCTGCATGAAGCGCGTGTTCCGAATTGTCAAGATTCACCGATGCAGTGATTGACGCCGGTGCACCATCGCGTTGTCCAGCTTGATTTGCTGGTGGAGGCGGCGGTGGTGGAAGTGTGACTCCTGCTGGAACCGTGGTTCCTGCTGGTGGCTGCATATTGGAGGGATTACCCGCAACAACTTGAACAGTGGGATGACCATTGGATGATCCAGCGGCTGAGTTCACCATTCTTGAAATCTCGGGTCCCCCTTCCTGGCGCGCCAACTGTCGGTGGTTTTGATCCGACAGATCTCTCGACACTACTAAAGTGTTAGAGGAGTTTGAGGTTCGGTATGGGCGCGCGGAGATTCCAGAAGGTGAGATGTCGAGTGACACAAGGGACACGAAGATTTACGTGGTTCGGGCTGCCTGAGCGTAATACCCTACTCCACGAGGTGTGTTGGTGTTGTATTGGATGCATGAGCTCAACGTCCGTTGAGAGTGTAAAGTCAGCGTGTCTCCGGAAAGTCTGTTCGGGGAGTGTCCTCGAGCGTGTCATATGTATCGTCGGCCTGTCCTTGTACAAGGGCAGGTCGTTACAAGTTAGCCTGGCCCGACATGTGGCCCTGGCGGTTACTGATATTTATACACATTCAACACGTTTAATTGCCCTTAATGACCAAGTTATGGGCTTTGACAGCACCGTTACTGGTAATTAAGGTTGTCCGATCGTGTGTCATTAATATAGTATTAATGACACTTGATCGGGTCTTGAAGTCCTTGATTCCCCTTTGAAGATCCGAAGCCGTTGTGGAGTCTTCCGGAGGTTAGAGGCTGAAGATCCGACGGTTGGACACGTGGCAGCGCCAGAGCACACTGTGGGGAACAGATAGGTCTGGTGTTATCTGACATGTGTCAGTTCCGGAGCTTCCCTCGGTCTGGGGTTAGGTCTGGGGGTGCCATTTCGGTACATAGCCCGGAGCTTCCCCCTTGTGGGCGGTAGCTCCAGTTTGATAGTACACGTGGCGACCCTAGGACTAACCATGTTGGAGAAGCGGGTCCGGTTATATCTGACATGTGGGCCTCCGAAGGTCTTCAAATCAAGTAGGTGACTTTCCCTTAAGATCTTTGCAATCCCAAGGAGTATATGGTACCCAGGGTACCGACAGCAGCAAACGCTGAACTTCAAGTAGTATAGTTTTGATTGTAAAAGCACTGCACCACCCCTACGAAATATAATTGAAGCAATATAAGAAACCAATTCAAATAAGTTCGACAACAATTAATTATTAATTACATGAGAAAAATAGGTCTATCTTATAGTCTCTTGATCAAGAATCCCGATGTAGAGTGCTCCCGAACGATGGATATTTGGGTGGAAGAACCCACTTAGAAAGGCGCATCTTGGAGGCACCAACGGATAGTCCTCAGAGAAGGAGATTGTCAGGAGGTAGTAACCATATTCCCATTCAGTCTGCAAAAGAAATTTATTAATAGGAGGACGATGGTTAAACTCATATTGTGCTTGTTCTTCATGACTTACCCCTTCTTTACCGGGGACGATGCACTGCCACTTCAATAAATCTCCCGATTCAGGCTTCGCAGAGAAACCCTACACGGAGAAATTGAAAATACCAAAAACAAACAAGACAGAAAAGCAAACTACGGTTAAGTTCATCAGTCCACTACAAATACATATGTATATACAACCATGCGACCGGTGTGCCATATGTACATACATGGGGATGGTTATTGCGCCACGCCAAGCGCTCCTCCTTCAATCGGCTACACGCCCGAGACATCAATATCTAAAAGACCAAACTTCCAAATTATTGAGTCCAAACGCATATGTACACAAATGCAAAAGGACACAATCCATATACCAACACACAAAACTGGCAGTTTATGAAAATATACAAAGAAAAAGGTAGCATGCAATGCATAGTAAGGAAACTATGAGAATTTACTAAGGTACCTCGTGGCGCGATGTGGGATTGGGCAGAGGCGTGCCTCCGCGGGGTCTTTATACAGACGTCAGTTTTTCACAGGGGGTTTTTAAATTTTTCACAGACGGCTGGTACTTAATAACCGCCTGAGAAGATGTTTATCTCAGGCGGGTTTTACTTACCAACCGCCTCTGATACTGCTAAGCTCCTGTCAAGCTAATCCCTGCACAACAAGCTATTGTAGATGCAAGTAACACCCATGGCTCATCATTTGAATTGTTGAAAGCATCAATTTGAAGCCTGACGATCCTTGGAAGGATTTTCCCATCCATTTGAACGATTTCTTCCCCCCCCGTCCATTTGAAAACTTAGGAAGATGCTCCTTTCTCGGTTTTAATGCCTAAATATATTGACCAAAAATCAGTACCCACTTTCTTAGTGCTTCACACAAGCGAGTAAGCGAACAAATTCAATCACAAATCTTGTTTTTACACTTTCATAGGGATTTAACCTTAATCTTTCAAGCATAGATTTATCAAATAAGTGAAGCTTCCTTATCACACGTGTTAATGGCAGTTATAAGTGAAGGATGTGTTGAAGCTAACGAAATCAGAATCGGACTGAAGATAAAGAGATCCTGCATATGAGTGTCAATGTCCAGGTTAAACAGCGTGAAGGCTGTCATCATAGCTTCATGCTATCTAACCTGGACATTGTCAATCATATGCAGCATCTCTTTGTCTTCAGTCCCATTGAGATTTCGTTAGCTTCGACACACCCTTCACTTGTAACTGCCATTAACATGTCTGATGAAGAAGCTTCAATTATTGATAAATCTATGCTTGAAAGATTAAGGTCAAGTTCCTATGAAAATGGTAAAAACAAGATTTGTGATTGAAGTTGTACGTATCATCGCTTGTGTAAAGCACTAAGAGAGATGATACTGATTTGTAGTCAATATATTCAGCCATTAGAACTGATAAAGTAGCATCTTCGTAAGTTATCAAAATGGAGAGAAGAGAAAGAAATCTTGCAGGGCTTGTTTGGGTGTACTCCTATCCAAACAAGCCCTCAAATGGACTGGAAGTATCGTCAGACTTCAATTGAAGCTTTTAACAATCCAAATGATGAGTCTCGGGTATTACTTGCATCTACAAGAGCTTGCTGTGAAGGGATTAGTTTGACAGGAGCTCGAGACAGAAGCTGAATTTAATAATGTTCGAAACATGCTATCTAAAGCTGAAATAGAATATTGTTCTAAGTTGATTTCAGAAGATACAAATATATACAATATATATCATCTCGCATTGCTATATACATTTTTTCCAGTATTGACATCTTCTCACAAATAGGGTTTCAAATTCTTTTTAATGCTTCTCTCTACGCGCTTGATGTTTTCTGGTTCGGTGAAAAGGTACATCTCTTCATACTGATTATATTCCTATTCATTATCTCCCACATTCTCAACCCCAACAATATTTTGCTTTCTAGAAACAACTATGTGCATCTTCTCAGTTTCTGGATCTTGAACATAAAAAAATTGTGCAACATTATCGGCGAGAACCCACAAGTCATCTTTATAACCCACTTTATTCAAGTCTACCTGTGTCATCCCGTAATTGTCCGCTTTCACACCATCAGGATGTTTGACCCATTGGCACTTAAATACGGGCATTACCATTCTTTCGTCATAATCGAGTTCCCATATTTCCTCTATGAACCCGAAAGTAGGTGGTCTTCTGCCCTTGTGAATCATAAGCCTCAATACGAACACCACTATTTTGTGCAACACTCTTACCGTCTTTTTCTTTAGTGTAAAATGTGTAACCATTGATGCCATATGCTTGCTATGATGTCACCAAAGCAGATGGGCCAGAAGCTAACTTCTTCATTGTTGCCTATTCTATAGTGTTTCCGTATGGTATATTTTTGTCCATTAACCATTCAGTGAAACATCTTCTGTGCTCTTTCATGATCCAGTCCTCTGTGCGGTCTTGGTTTTTATCACGAAGCTCAATTTGGTGTTCCTCGATGTACGACTCAGTTATTGCGAGCTATTGTAGTACACTAAAATGTGCACGGTGTACATTCTTGTAATCTTGAACGATAAAAGTTTTCTTACCCACTTTGCCTCTCCCATATAGTCTACCCTCATGTACCGGTATAGGCGCACCTATCAATTTTCCATCATTGATGTAATCAGCGCAACCCTCAATCACTTCTTCCGTGTTGTATCCTTCCATAATTGAACCCTCTGGGTGAGCACGGTTCTGCACATAACCTTTTAATACTCCTAAATATCTCTCCAAAGAAAACATATGATGTAAATATAGTGGCCCCAATGCTTTTATCTGATCAACAAGATGTATGATTAGGTGTACTTGCATATCGAAAAAGGATGGTGGGAAACACATCTCAAGCTTGCACATTGTCTCGACGATGTATGTTTTCAGATAGTCTAAATATTCACGTGCTATTACCTTTTGTGATACTGCATTGAAGAAGTAACACAAACTGTGATGACAACTTCTATATGCTCAGGTTTGATGACTCTTATTGCAATGGCAAGGAAAATTGTCATCATCATGTAACAGTCGTGAGAATTATAACCGAATAAAGACAAGTCTTTCATCGAGACTAGTTTGCGAATATTGGATGATAAACTCGTGGGCACTTTGATCCCACGCAAACATTCGCAAATTGCTTTTTTCTCTTCTAGCGTCAAGTTGTAGCTAGCTGGGGGAAGGTAATGCTTCCCGTTCGCCTTTTCTATTGGATGAAGCTCTGATCTCAAATCAAGATTTACTAGGTCCATACGTGAATTTAATCCGTCCTTTGTTTTCCTCGGCATGTCCAGCAAGGTCCCAATGATGCTGTCAAATACATTCTTTGTAATGTGCATCAAATCAATACTATGGAAAAATTCCTGATTCTTCCAATACAGAAGATACTTGAAAAAAATTGATTATTTCTTGAAAGCCATGTCAGTTGTATCATTCGAAGATGTACTTTTCTTTCTCTTAATTCCTTTACTATTTTTGCCCTTACCGAAAGCAATATAAATGTTCTTGACCATTTCAAACACAAGTTTTCCACTGTAAGGTTTTGATGCAGTATCTTTTTCGATTTTGTTATCAAATTTTTCTTTCATCTTCCTATACTTGTGTGTATCTGTCAAGAACCGTCGGTGTCTCATGTACACCGTCTTTCTGGATGAAGTGAGGTATAGAAATTCAGTTCTATCCACGCACCTAACACAACCTTTCTTCCCTTTCATTTGTCCCGATAATGTAAACAGTCTGGGATAACCATGCACGGTAACGAATATCATTGCTCTTAGCGTGAAATACTCCCGCTTGTACTCATCCCATGTATGTACCCCTTCATTCCACAATTTTGCCATATCTTCCATTAAAGGTTCCAAGAACACATCAATTTCGATGTCGGGTTTTTTCGGACCTTGGATAACCACGTCGGTAGGTTGTACATTGTTAAGACCACGGGGCATGTGTTTTGTATGCTCCTTTTTTCACCAAACGGATTCATTCCGTCTGTACCCAAGGCAAACCTCACATTTCTGATTTCCTTTGCAAATTCTGGATACTGAATATCAAAATTTTTCTACTGTGTTGCATCACCAGAGTGTCGTATATGTTTTTCATTCTTCTTGTGTTGCTCGGAATGCCAACGCATAAGTTCATCCTCCCTAGGGTTTGAGAACAAACGCTTCAAGCGATCAATTATCGGAAGGTACCACATAACCAAGGCAGGAATTTTTCTCTTATTCTTCCCGTCTGCATCGCCAGAAGTATCATCATCGTCACCTTCAGGACCAATAATAAACTTCTTATTCTTCTGAGTTTTTTTCATGTTGGTAACATACTGGTGATTGTAGTCCTTTTCATATCTACTGACACCACAAATGGGGCATCTAGTTGCGAGCTCATACTCTTTACGATATAGAATACAATGGTTCACGCAAGCGTGTATTTTTGTCACACCTAGTGCCATCGGGCAAAGAAGTTTATTAGTTTTATAAGTGCTTCTGGGCAGTTTGTTTGGATTTGGAAGAATTTCTGCCAGAAGATTTAAAAGATCAGAGAAACTACAATTGGACCATCCGTGCGTAGCTTTCAACTTTAGTAGTTCTAAGACTGCACGCAATGTAGTAAACTCTTTATCACAACCGTTTGATTCATCATATAAAAGCTCCGTCGCTGCATTCTGCATTGTCTCCATTTTACTTAAACCTTTGTTTGCTCCCATAGAAGTCAATACATATGGTTCAATGTGACACAACATCTCCTCACAATCAAACTCATCATCATCATCACCAGCTTGATTGTCACTACCATCATCGATATGAATATTATCATCATCTGAACCTCTCTCATCATCTTTATCCACATCATGTGTATCTAAGTCACCATGCTCTGTTCATATTGTGTAGTTTTTTTTTGAAACCTCTTTTCACCAAATGAGATTGGATTACTATAGTATCCGTCTGTAAGGATCGAATGCCCAAGAGGGGGGTGAATTGGGCTTCTTTTGAAAAATCTAAGCAATAAAACTTAATCCCTAAAAGCCCAATTCCCTACGCAAACAATCTATGCATTGAAGTAAATAGCAACTTCGCAGAATATAAAATGCATAAATGTAAGGGAGGGGAAGAGGATGCAAACTCCCGAGGAGACACAAGGATTTATCCCATGGTTCGGCAAGATCGTCAAGATCTTCGTACATCCACGTTGTGGCATCCACCAAAGGGTATAGCCACACCCAAGTCACCGAGACGAGGGATCTCCACTATTCTTCTCCGTTTGCCAACCTCGGCAAGGTGGAGCTCAAGCCTTGTACAACTTCGACCCTCCGGGCTTCCACAAATGCCTTGGCAAGCTCCGGAAGTCTCTCACAGTTACAAACACCAAGGGGCACTCCCTTGAGGCTCTCACTATCCTAGAGATTCCACTCACCCAGAATGGAGGCACACAAGCTCTCTCTCTAGCTAGTTCTAGCCTATCTCTTGGTGTGTAGGTGGTCGAAATGATGTAGAAGTGATGGATCTTGGTCTCGAACGTTTGTGGATGTGTTGAGAATGTCTGGTGATCAAGACTTGTCGAAATGACAGGTTTAGGGGGTATTTATAGCCAGCCTCCACGAAATAGCCGTTGGAAAAGTAGGCTGACAGAACTTTTCTGCGAACACCGGATGATCCGATGTCTCCCCTTTAGTTATCATCGATCAAGTTTACTTTAGCTGATGTCATTGTGTCAGATATGACCGTTGTTAGACCGATGTTGCACCTGTCTTCTCATCGGATGATCCGGTGGCTCTTCCTCCAAAATTGGCTCAAACTTGATGCTTACTGGATTGATTGTCCGATGTGTATATTGTTGTACATCGGATGATCCGGTGCTACACTTGTTCCAAGGATATTGCAAACTGTACTGATGGACCGATGTAGCTTAGCCCTTAACATCGGATGATCCCGTGAGTGCTTTGTTCTGAGGTCTTCTTCTTCTGTTGAACCAACTCGACCGATGTGTTGTTCTCTGAAAACATCGGTTGATCCGGTGAGTTGATTTTGCTTGCTCCAAGTTGTTTCTAAGTGATTCTTTTGTGTCTTGCTCGATTGACCTCTTGGACTCTTGTTGGAAATGCACTTCTGATGATTTTCAAGCATTGAATGTTGTCAATTATGGTTGAATGACTTCGACATACGAGCTTTCACTTCTTATCTTCATAACATTGATTGATATCATAAATTGTTTGTATATGGGTCTCCAATGATTAGTAGTTGATATTGATGTTCATATAAATTTCATTTGATTGAGTGATATGGGAGACCTTGCATCCACAAATTCATTAGTAAAATCCAATGGTTATCATTAATCACCGAAACCATACCTCATGGGGGCCTAGAAGCTTTCAATCTCCCCCTTTTTGGTGATTGATGACAACACAACAATTGAAGCACAATAGTAATGAATTTGATAGTACGAAACTTAAGAGGATATGCAATGAATACAAGATTATCACACTTAATAGTAATGAATTTGAGAGCTCAATCAAGGAATAACTCAAGTGAATAAGTGATCATAAGATATAGATAGACACCAAATAAGCTCAATCGATTAATAACTTAAGAGTACTCAATAAGACACCAAATGTGTAGCAAAAACATCAAATTACAAAAAAATGTCGAATTACAAAAGATGATATAGGTAGACTCCCCCTAAGGCTAGGACACTCCCCCTGAGACTAAACTAACCTCCCCCTGACTCTCCTCTAACTCTTCTCCCCCTTTGGCATCAAGACACCAAAAAGGGATATGAGTGCCTAAGGACCCTGAATACTAGGCGCGATGACGAATTGGTCACCGTCAGGAGTGCTGTCGTCGAAGCTGCTGCCTGCAGAGGTGGAAGGAGCTGTCGGAGCCGTAGGAGCTGCCGTCGGTGCCTGCTGAGTAGTAGTTGCTGGAAGAGGGGCACTGAAGACGGATGCCGGCGTCTGCTGGAACAGTGTCGTGGCCGGCAGTGGAGAGTGAATCAGTGCGCCGGGAGCCAGCAGTGGAGACATGCTGATCGAAGGGATCAGCGTGGTTGGCACGGGAGCGGCAGCTGGAGCAAGGACAGGTGGAGGTGGAGCAACTCTTGGCAGCGACGACGGGAGGGCAATCCCGGTCTGGGTGTAGAGGTTGGTGATCAACCCCAGGATGCCCATCATCGCCTGCTGCTGCTGGTCGAGGGAGCGCTGGTGCATCTGGTCGATCAGCCCAGTCAGCCGGTCAGTGTCCTCTCGCCTCTCACGGGCGATCTGGCGCTGCATCTCCTGCTGCTGCTGCTGGAGCTCCAGAAGGCGTGCGGCCTGCTTCGCTCGGGCCTGCTCAGCTGCAAGCCGGTCCAAGCACTGCTGCTCAACCATCTGCTGAAGAAGTGAGGTGAGCTGAGTCGGCTGAGAGACCTGTGCCTCTGTGACAGGAGGTGGAGTAGGGGGTGGCACTGTAGAGACTCCAGCCTCCGCGTCGTGCTGCATGGGTGAGGGAGGAGGTGGAAAGTACTCCTCAACGCTGTCATCAGTGTCACTCTCAGACCATATATGCTGCAGGTCCTCACCCTGAGCCTCTGCCTTGGCCAACCTCTCATCCTCCTTCTCCAAATCCAACCAGTCCTCCTCAGATAGACGAGCCCTGACCTGACGCTCGACTGGACGGCCAAGGCGGCGGTCTCCAGGAGCTGGAGCTCAGTAGTGGCTGAACCGTGTGGCACTCTTGTCAGTGAGACAGTCATGCATGGCGGACACCTCAGGGACCATCATGGAGAGCAGGTAGCTGATCCAGTGTCCATACACAAGCTGCCTCATCATGCCCACTCCATCGATGATCACATCCTCCATCTCGCATATGAGGACGTCCACAATATCAAACTCCATCCCATTCATGATGTAGAACAGGAGGGTCTGCTGCAGACTGGTAAACCCCTCTAGATACCCGGACCTCAGCAGGAGTGTGCGGCACAAGGTAAGGTGCACTGTGCGCGCAGCTGGAGTCAGCAGTGCCGGTACCCTCGGCTGGTCTGGAGAGAAGGTCGGTCCGAACAGAGAACGTATCTCATCCAGTGGTGGTGCCACTCCTCCAGTGAGCGGCCTCCTCGGCGCGTCTGCCTGATCGTATACCCTCTCATGCACGCAAGTGTCGTGTAGGTCCACTCCTAGCAGCTGTGCCAGTGTCTGCCTCGTCAAGTGATAGTGCTGGCCCATGAACATCGATCTGCGGCCCTCAGAGACGTAGAGGGTGGCGTAGAATACGCGGACCCAATCCTCCACGTAGGCACTCCTTTCGTAGGACATCAACTGCACCAGCCCTCGATACCTCTCAAAGTATGGGCGTATCTCTGTCTCTGCTGCCAGGGCGAGCTGATGCCAATCCAGAAAGTTGTGCTGGAATAGCTTGTGGCCTCGGCGTCTATAGGTCTCGTAGAGTGACGCCTGTGTCATTGTCCAGAAACGACTGTCCACCAGAGCCTTTCTGGGCTGCGGGTACCACTCCTCAAGCAACACACTCCATCTAAGTCTTCGGAGCTGCTTGGCCTTCATCTTCCGGTAATCAGTCAATCGGACACCTTCACCGACACGGACGGTGATGTCCATATCGTAGATGGCTCTCTGGGCCTCCCTGTCCTCACGATGATCGGCGGCAGTCGGTCTCAGACGAGGTGTTGCCGCGGGATGACCCCCACGGGTCCTGGCGGAGCGCCGGCGAACAAGAGGCACTTCCGGCTCTTCTTCGGCCTCGGACTCATCGATCACGGGAGGCTGCCTCGGACGAGCCTCGCGGATCCTCAAAGATCCTCCTCAGCCACGCTCTCGCTCCTCGGCAGCGCGAGCGGCTATTAATGCCTTCTTCTCCTCCTTCGAGAGCTTCTGCTTCTTCGCGGCCAGCTCCGCAATGGCCTTGCCCTTGTTCTTCTTATCACGAGCCATTGCGACGAGGCAAAGCGCGTGAACAAAGTCGACGATGCATGGAACGGCGACACGAAGGTTGATGCGGTCAGAAACCCTAGCGTCAGTGACCGGTGGAGGTACCAACGATGCAGAGGGTGGTGTGCGCGTGGGGCAGCTGTGGTGGTGGAGAGAGGCGGCGGCGGCGCTTGGGTGGAGCGGCGGCGGCGGCTGGGTGGAGCGGCGACGGCGGCTGCGGTGGAGGCGAGTGGCGGCGGCGGCTGCAACTGCGTTGGTGCGAAGGTGGCAGCTGCAATGGTGCAGCGGCGGCTGAGGTGGTGTGGCGACCGGAGGCGGCGGGCGGCGGCTGGAGACGGTGGTGGCGCGGGTGAGAGGAACGACGGCGACGGAGATGAGTGCGGGTGAGTCGGGATCGGGGAGAGAGAAGAAAAGGAGGCCAAGCACCGTTTAAATAGTGGGTCCCAAACCCTAGCTGAAACTTTAACACCAGATGGACCGACGTTGAACGTTAGAAGCATCGGTCGAATGGCATAGTAAGGGTATTCAAAAAGGTGCCGTTGACACCGGATGGTCCGACGTGGAAGGGAATAGTATCGGTGGAATTCAGCACAGTTCCAGAAGTGTGAACATCGGATCGACCGATGTTTTTCAGAATGAACGCGTCAGATGATTTGAGATACTGACTGAACTGGCTCTTGGTCTTTGAACACCAACTGATCCGACGAAGGTCTGACCTAAGCATCGAATAATCCGATGACTACTAAACAGCAACACCCCATATATGTCCTTTGACCAAACAAACAAACAATGAGAAACACATGTCTTAGGACTTTTTTGGCAACCCCTCACTCCTCAAAAAGCTAATATGCCAATAACTTGGCTAAGCCTAAAGCAAATGGAACACGGAGAAAAAATAGGGAGGAAAATATCCAAATAAAATGTAAGGCCGATGCTTTGTGAGCTAGAGTATGAAGACTACTATCTCTTCAAAGCATGCTCCTTTAGGCATTAACGCACCTAACATTTTGTTCTTTCCACCTCATATGAGTTGAGATATTGCATTTCAAACAAGTCTCTTTCTCATGAGGTGGGTTCCCTTTGTGACAATCTACCGTATGCAATGCCAAGCAATTTTATAGTGCAAGAAATTACAAGTCTATATGGCAGGCATCATGCAAGGCATAAAATAAATCTATCTTGCCAAATTTGAACCTTTCAAAGGCTTCTTCAGGGAGAGCCACTCTCCAAACCTTGGGGAAACCCAAAAGAACCTCCATCCCAAGCTAACCCTTGCTCACCCCTATCCTTTGAGAGTTAGGCAAGACCTATATGAGATGCATTCTTACATGACGTTCGTTGCATCTAGCACATTTAACTCACTTCTTAGCCTAGAAAAAGTTTTCTCATCTAGTGGTTTAGTGAAGATATCCGCCAATTGTTCTTCGGACCTAACACCTCGCAATGAGATGTCTCCCTTAGCTTCATGGTCGCTCAAGAAATGATGGCGAATATCAATGTGCTTAGTGCGGGAGTGTTGAACAGGGTTTTTAGCTATCTTAACCGCACTTTCATTGTCACAAAGGAGAGACACACAACCAAGTTTAATACCAAAGTCCAAAAGGGTTTGTTTCATATAAAGAATTTGGGCACAACATGAACCGGCCGCAATATATTCCGCTTCCGCCATGGACAAGGCGACGGAATTTTGCTTCTTGCTTGACCAAGATACTAGGGAACGCCCAAGCAAGTGGCACCCACCGGAGGTACTCTTGTGATCCACATGGCATCCGGCAAAGTCCGAATCTGAGTATCCCAAGAGATGGAATTTTGCACCTTTAGGGTACCACAAGCCCATACTAGGGGTATGCTTAAGATACCTAAGTATCCTGAAGACCGCCTTCCTATGCGATTCTTTAGGTGCCGCTTGAAAGCGAGCACACAAGCATACACTAAACATGATAACGGGCATAGATGCGGTAAGATAAAGCAGTGAGCCAATCATAGAACGGTAGTTAGATTGGTCAATAGGTTTACCGTCCTTATCCGCGTCGAGATGACAATTTGTTGCCATTGGAGTGCTTCTTGAGCTACAATCTCCCATCTCAAATTTCTTCAAGAGGTCCTTAGTGTACTTCTCTTGATAGACGAATGTCCCCTCTTGAAGTTGCTTGATTTGAAATCCAAGGAAGAAGTTGAGCTCTCCAATCATTGACATCTCGAATTCCCTAGACATCATTTTGCCAAACTCATGACTAAAAGCTTCGTTAGTTGAACCAAAAATAGTATCATCAACATAAATTTGACAAATAAACAAATCTCTGTTGATGTCTTTGGTGAAGAGTGTAGTGTCCACCCTCCCGATCTTGAATCCTTGCATGATAAGAAAATCCCGTAGTCGTTCATACCACGCCCTAGGTGCTTGCTTGAGCCCGTAGAGCGCCTTGTGCAACCTATACACATGATTAGGATTCCTCGGATCTTCAAACCCGGGAGGTTGTTCAACATAAACAAGCTCGTTAATGTAACCATTAAGAAAGGCACTTTTCACATCCATTTGATAAAGTCTAATAGTGTGATGTGATGCAAAGGCAAGAAGTATACGGATGGCTTCTAGCCGGGCGACCGGGGCAAATGTCTCCCCAAAGTCTAGTCCTTCAACTTGCGAGAACCCCTTGGACACAAGTCTTGCCTTGTTGCGGACCACAACGCCATTCTCATCTTGTTTGTTGCGGTACACCCACTTTGTTCCGATGACGTTCTTGTCCTTGGGTCGCTCCTCCAACACCCAAACTTCATTGCGGATGAAGTTGTTGAGTTCTTCTTGCATGGCCATCACCCAATTTGGGTCTTGGAGTGCTTCCTCAATATGAGTGGGTTCTACACATGAAACAAATGAGTAGTGCTCACAAAATGAAGCAAAATGGCGAGAACGTGTACTTACACCCTTTGACGAACTTCCAATGATTTGGTCCATCGGATGCGCCTTGGAGATGCGTCCTTGCCTCATAAGTGGTTGTAAAGCACTTGGCGAAGGTGATGCGTGTTGCTCCTCTTGTGGTTGGACTTGATCATGGACTTCTTCTTCTTCTTGATGTTGTTGTGCTTGTGAGTCTTGAGTTGGCAATGGATCATCCTTCCCTTCTTCGTCAACTTGAGGCACCATTGAAGTGTTGATGTTGGAACTTGAAGCTCCCCCATGATCATGGCTCTCCTCAACTTCAGGCTTGATGTCTCCAATGGTCATGTTCTTCATGGCTTCTCGTAGAGGCTCATCATCTATTTCATCATGACCAAAACTCTCCTCTTGGGAGCCATTAGATTCATCAAACTCAACATCACAACTTTCCTCAACTAAACCGAAGGTTTGGTTGAATACTCGATATGCTTTTGAGTTTGATGCATAACCAAGAAATATACCAACATCACATCTTCTTTCAAACTTACTGAGCCTTTTCTTGCGGTAGATGTAGCACTTGCATCCAAAGACTGGAAAGTAGGAGATGTTGGGCTTTCTCCCAATGAGAAGCTCGTACGGGGTCTTTTGAAGTAGTCGATGGAGATAGACCCTATTTGCGGCATGGCACGCCGTGTTGATTGCTTCGGCCCAAAACTTCTCCGACGTGCCGTAGTCATCAAGCATTGCTCTTCCTTTCAACAACACCGTTTTGTTGAGGAGTGTATGTGGCCGAAAACTCATGTTTCACGCCTTCACGGTCACACCGCTCCCCAATGTTGTAGTTTTTGAATTCGGTGCCGTTGTCACTCCGGACCTTGATGATGGGAAGTTGAAATTCCCTTTGAGCGCGGTTGGCAAAGGTCTTGAACACTTCCGGAGTTTCACTCTTGTCACCTAGAAATAGAGTCCAAGCATAGCGAGAGTAGTTATCAACTATAACAAGACAATAGAGGTTACCGCCAAGGCTTTGATATGTGGATGGTCCGAAGAGGTCCATGTGGAGTAGCTCAAGTGGCTTGGAGGTTGACACCATTGTCTTCATTGGATGGTGTGAAGCAACTTGCTTCCCGGCTTGACAAGCGCTACAAAGCTTGTTCTTCTCAAAAGTGACATCCTTCACGCCGGTCACCATCCCAAGCTTGAATGACTTCTTGAGTTTGCTCATCCCAATGTGCGCTATGCGTCGGTGCCATAGCCATCCCAAACTTGTCTTAGTGAAAAGGCAAGTGGTCAAGCTAGCATTCTTGTTGGAGAAGTCTACTAGGTAGATATGTCCATGCCGAAATCCTTTGAAGACTATTTCTTGGCTTGTTTCACTACTCACAACAACATCATTTTTGCTAAATGTGCATGTTAGTCCAAGATCACATAGTTGTGCAATGGAAAGTAAATTAAAACTAAGTGACTTGACATACAAAACATTGGAAATGGATAAATCATTTGAAATAGCAATTTTACCTAACCCAATTACCTTTCCCTTAGAGTTATCACCAAAGGTGACTTGTTCATGATTGTCGGGGTTTTCTATGTTGGTGAACATGCCATCATTGCCGGTCATATGTTGGGTGCACCCGCTATCGAGTACCCAATGCTTTCCTCTGGCTTTGTAGTTCACCTACACACATGAATTCAATTTTTAACTTTAGGCACCCAAGCCAACTTAGGTCCTTTTATGTGTGATACAAGTTTCTTTGGGACCCAAAGTTGCTTGGGGAGCTTCCCCTTCATGCCCTTCATGTCCTTGCCAATGAACCTAGCCTTCACCTTGCCATCTACTTTACTCAAGAGATAATAACGATCATTGAAAGTAGATTTGTAATTAATGGGTAACTTGGGAGAGGGTCGGTTAGGAAGAGGACACTCCCTTGTGTGGTGACCGGTGATCTCACAATGTTGGCAATAAGAACCAACTTCCTTGATGAATCTTGTTCTAAGCTCCAGTGAGGGCACCTTTCCTTTGTTAGGCACCGGGAAGGATCCAAGTCCTCTCTTGTTGAAGGCCTTTGCTTGTTGGAAGAGTATTTCCTTGTGTTTGACTTCCCCTTTTGAAAGTCTAGCCACACTAGTGCGGAGACCCTCAATTTCTTCCAACAAGTCCTTCTCCCTAGTGTTTTCTTTGGTAACACCCTCATTTTCATGCATCATTCCCTACATGCACTCATATACATGTTTAACATTAACCCACATCAAGAGGAACAAGCTTAAAATTGATTTGGAGCAAAACCGCACTTAAAAATGTAGGAAAGTGCGGACTAGTCCGGTTTTGCTGAGGACTAGTACGATTTCTCTCTGACTAAAAACGGACTTGTCCGTTTTTGCTACGGATTAGTCCGATATTTGCCTCTGGACAACTTCGGACTTGTCCGATTTTGTGCGGACTAGTCTGATGTTCCATGAATCCTTGAAAATTTGTTAAGTCCCTCGACTTGTCCAGACTAGTCCGGTGTTCCAGCGGACTTGTCCGTTTTCTTTTCTGTTCAAATTCGGACTTGTCCGATGTTTGGCCAGACTTGTCCGATTATCTCTCTGGACGACTTCGGACTAGTCCGGTCCTGTCCGGACTTGTCCGATATTTCGTGATTTTGAGATTGATCTTTTGTTTTACGACTTGTATCTTGGGTTTCACGTTATGTGGGCCTAGGGACGTCGTGCCTAACTCTTTTAGAGCCCATGTGGGACTCTAAACCGGCCTCTACTCATCCCAAAACTCGAAATCCATCTAACCCTAGCCTCCACCTCTATATAAACAGCCCCACCCCTTGGTTTGACATCTATTTGCCACTTTTCCACCCACCCAAACCCTAGTTCGTGGAGAGCCACCATCAAGGAGGGAGGAGAAGATCCCAAGCAAGAGGAAGAAGAGGAGGAAACGAAGGAGGATCAAGATCTCCACCAAGTTTCGTTCTTCACCACCAATTCATCTCCAAGTTCATCACCAACCCTAGATCATCAAGATCGAAGTGCTACCTCCAAGTTTCTTGATTCATTGGAGTCCTAACCACCTGGTATACCTCCTATTCTCTTTTCCTTACATGAATTCAACCGCTAATCTCCAAATTCACGTCGATCTAGAAAACCCTAATCTGCTGATCTCGTCAAGTGCGGACTTGTCCGGTCCCTAGCGGACTAGTTCGATCTTCTAGTTAAATTGTGTTGAATTAATTCTAAAATTTGATCTAATCGACCCCAAACCTGTATAAACTTGTTAAAATCTATTAGAACTAGTTAGTGATCATTAAAAGCAATCTAGTAACAAGTTCTACCTTGCATTTGCATTAATCATACATGTCATGACATATTGAGTAATATTTGTGCACTATTTGATTGTGTTTCTTGTCTTGTATGTTTATTATGTGGATTAGACGGATTTGCACTAGAAAGTGCCGCGGAGGATCTACAGCATCAGGAGTTTGAAGGCTTTGATCCTAATCAACAGCAAGAGCAAGGCAAGTGTCCTTGAAGCATATTGATCCTGTTTCTAAATAAATGTTTTGTTTGCAAACTGCATGCTGTGTCAATTTGATGGGAATCCTATGGTAGGAAGTTTACTATACTTGATAAACCACCCTTGTCACCTGGAATTTATGGTAAGAGGGTCGGGAAGGATTTTTACCTTTTTGCTTCGCTTAATTAATTGGGATGGAAAACAACACTACACATTTAATTATGTATTAATAATATTCTGGTTAATGTGAACTGGTCAATACGGTATGGTGATGGGTGATCTAAGCAAGCCTGGTATGTGGATGGGTTGGATGTTATGGTGGTTTGCTTGCTTTAGATCTAAGGACCGGTTCATGCGAGAATAGGCCAGGACTACAGTGCCACCACGATGCCAAGTATGGGTGCGGCGTAGCTGATTAATTAGGGCTTTGCTAGTGCTGTTTGGACCATTGTGGATGCTCGGGGAAAGGGTAGTCGGATTGGGTTTGTTGATGATTGGTGGGACTACCCTGGGATCCGAATGGCTCAAGAGGGGGCCCTTGGTTGAAGATGTGCTCAGTTGGAGGCATCGCCACCGGTGAAACCTCAGTGGGGTCTGAATAGGCTAGTAATCCCTTTGTAAAGGCTATTTTGTGATCTCTTGGCCATACACCAAAGGAAGTGTAATTGGCATAAGGGAGGTTCTTTAGTCGCCGACGGGTGATGAAATCACAAACACGTGGGTAAAGAGGTACAAACTCTGCAGAGCTAATTAAAACTATCATGATAGCCGTGCTCCCGGTTATGAGCGCTTGGATGACCTACATGATTACAGGGTATTTGAAATTGGTAATTGGGATAGTTATGGTTTGGTAATGGTTATGGTTTGGTAATGGTTATGGATGGTTATGGATAAATTTCTGGTATTGAATATGGTTATTGACGATGGTGAAATCTGGAATTATTGATGATGGTAATGAATTCAGTTTGGTATTATGGTATTACTCGTGATTATGATGGGATTATTTCACATACATATAATATACATATTGCTTTTCAAATGTTTTACTGTACTTTTCAGCACTTTACCATTATTATCGTCGTCATTTGAATCAGCCACATGTCATACTTTCCACACTTGCTGAGTACGACATGTACTCACTCTTGCAATCCCCCCCAACAGTTGCAGGTCAGGATTGGGAGTTTAATGGCGATAATGCGGAGTTCTAGGCCGTGTCTACCGTCAGCTTTGCCTGTGGTGTTGATTGGAGCTGCGCTATCCCTTTTGCTTAGTTTGCTTAGTTGCTTAATTAGTTTATTTCCGCTGCATTAGTTGAACTTGTCATTAATATTCATTAGAGCTTGTATTCGAGGATAATATGGTTTGTGTAATAAAATTTGATAATTAATCTTGTTCTGTGGTAATTTTATGTATACTCTTTTGTGATTGCACTCGTGTATGTGTGATGAACATCCTGGGCACACATATGCGTTAGCTTGGTTCAATTTTTCGGAACCGGGCATCACAGATTGGTATCAGAGCGACAGGTTGACCGTAGGATGCAGCCTAGATAGAATGGACACTTTAGAGCACATAGGAGCACTCAGGAATCGATGTGTTTTTGCTTGGTGTGCTGTTTGCTATATATATTGTTTGCTTGTGTGCTTAATAGAGGATTTTGGGATGCCTTAGCATTGCCATGTCCACCTAGGCTAGTGTGGCTAGCTGTTTAGTTTCACATCCCTTGATGCATATAGTTGGGGACGTTTTCAAATTCTTACCTATTGCTTTTCTTCAGGTGGTGAGGACTCGTAACCAGAGGGATGGCAATGATGAAGAGGAGAACAATGGAGTGCCTCAGAACAACAATGGGCAAGGATCTACTCAGGGAGGTATCAACATCGAGCAGCTACTAGCTATGCAGAACCAGCTCATGCAGACCATAATACAAACAATGGGACAACTGCAGGTTGGCAATATCAACAATCAGCCCCACATGCCTCCACCGCCACCCCCGCCTCCTCAGAACCGGTTGGGAGAGTTTATGAGGACTAGGCCGCCAACCTTTGCTCAAGCCGCAAACCCTATGGATGCGGACGATTGGCTCAAGTCCGTGGAGAAGAAGCTAGCTATTGTCCAATGCAGTGACCGGGAGAAGGTCTTGTTTGCTTCTCATCAACTAGTTGGAGCAGCTGCGGATTGTTGGGATTCCTATTGCAATGCTCATAAGAACCAAGAAAGAATCACTTGGGCCGAATTCAAGGAGAATTTTCGTTCTCATTATGTGCCCGAGGGAGTTATGATCTTGAAGAGGCAAGAATTTGAGAATTTAAGGCAAGGAAGATCAAGCGTGAGTGAATATCTCAATAAGTTCACTCAACTCTCAAGGTATGCGCCTGAGGATGTTAGTCGGGACAACCGGGAGCAATACTTATTCATGAGGGGCTTGAACAATGAGATCCAAGTACAATTGCTCAATTGTGACTATGCAAATTTTCAGAAGCTTGTGGACAAAGCAATTGTGGTTGAGAACAAGATCTGTGAGATGGAGCAAGAAATCAAGAGGAAGACGCCATATCAAGGACAGCAACAAGGAAGTAATGTGCGCCCTCGCCTTGCACCACCCAATGCGCCTCATTACAGCTCCTCTATTCCTGCTCAGCGCCCTAGTTATGCACCGCGCCCAACTTAGTTTGTGCAGCAGCGCCCTGTTATGCAAGCACCTAGGCCTCCAATGCCTTATGAGCCTCGTGCTAATTTTCCTGCTGCAAATGCTCAAAACCAAGCTCGTCCCAACAATTCTGGTGGGGTTAAGAAGTGTTATACTTGTGGAGAAGCTGGACACTTTGTGCATCAATGTCCTAAGTCAGGCCTTGGTCAAGGAAGCAATGCGCCGAGGCAAAACCCAAGACCCAATGGAGGACAGCCACAAGGAAGCCGTGGATAGCAGAATTTTGCTCGTGGCAACGTGAACCATGTCTCTACGGAGGATGCTCAACAAGCGGATGACGTGGTCATTGGTATGTTTCTCGCCAACTCCAACCCCGCGACTATGTTATTTGATTCTAGAGCATCGCATTCATTCATTGCATCAAAGTATGTTGCCAAGTATAGTTTTCCTATCTCTCATATGAAGTTTACTCTATTGGTTAAGTCTCCTGGAGGAGAGATGAGGACAAATATAGTATGTCCAAAAGTAAGCCGTAGAATAAGGGGGGTAGACTTCTCCGCCAACCTCATAGTTTTGGATTCTCAAGGATTGGACATTATACTTGGTATGGATTGGTTGAGGAAGCACAATGGAGTTATTAAGTGTGCCACAAAGATGGTGAAGTTGACTAATGAGGAAGGGATCACCGTAGAATTTGAAGCATCTCAAACTGCACTGAAGCAATTGGAGCTGAATCATGTGGACGGTGCTGCAATTGAGGAGATTCCGGTAGTGTGTGAATTTTTGGATGTGTTTCCGGATGAGTTGCCAGGTATGCCGCCTGATCGAGACATTGAGTTTGTTATTGATTTAATACCTGGAACTGCACCTATAGCTAAGAGGTCGTATAGGATGCCTCCTATGGAATTAGCGGAGCTCAAGAAGCAGATTCAAGAGCAATTAGAGAAGGGTTTCATTCGCCCTAGCTCTTCGCCTTGGGGAGCGCCCGTTCTATTTGTGGACAAGAAGGATGGATCCCAAAGGATGTGCGTGGATTACCGAGCTCTCAACGAGGTAACAATCAAGAACAAGTACACCTTGCCACACATAGAAGACTTGTTTGATCAGATGAAGGGTGCTTGTGTCTTCTCTAAGATTGATTTGAGGTCGGGATACTTTCAAATGAAGATTAGACCATCGGACATACCCAAGACAGCTTTTAGAACACGGTATGGATCTTATGAGTACACGGTGATGTCTTTTGGATTGACAAATGCACCTGCCTACTTTATGTACCTCATGAATAAGGTCTTCATGGAGTACTTAGATAAGTTCGTTGTGGTGTTTATTGATGATATTATGATCTACTCGAAGGATGAGAAGGAACATGAAGAACACTTGAGGCTTACGTTGCAGAAATTGAGGGAGCATTAGTTGTATGCCATGTTCAAAAAGTGTCAGTTTTGGTTGAAAGAGGTGCCATTTTTGGGTCATATCATCTCAGGAGGAGGAGTATCGGTTGACCCTGGTAAAGTGAGGGACGTGTTGAAGTGGGAACCGCCGCAGAACGTCAAAGAAATAAGGAGTTTTCTTGGAATGGCTGGATATTACCGTCGATTCATCAAGGACTTCTCCAAAATAGCCAAGCCTATGACGGAGTTGCTAATGAAGGGAAAGGCGTTCCAATGGACTGAAGCTTGTCAAAACAGTTTTGAGGAGTTGAAAAAGAGGTTAACAACAGCCCCAGTTTTGGTATTGCCGGATGTAAGCAAGAGTTTTGATATTTATTGTGACGCATCAAGACAAGGGCTTGGATGTGTATTGATGCAAGAAGGTCAAGTGGTCGCCTATGCATCAAGACAATTGAAGAAACATGAGCAGAATTATCCCACGCACGATTTGGAACTCGCGGCCGTGGTACATGCATTGAAGATTTGGAGACACTATATTCTTGGACATAGGTGTGAAATTTACACGGATCATAAGAGTTTGAAGTATATTTTCACACAAACGGATCTGAATTTGAGGCAACAAAGATGGTTGGAGCTCATCAAAGATTATGATTTGGGGATCAACTATCATCCGGGAAAGGCCAATGTAGTGGTCGATGCTTTGAGTAGAAAAGGAGTAAGTCATCAACTCACGGTTCGAGAGTTACCATTCGAGTTATGTAAGGAGTTTGAACGGTTGAACCTTGGGTTTGTAAACGAGATGGAGATGATGGAGTTAAACTCAACCTTGGAGCAAGAAATTCGAGAGGCACAAACCACAGATGAGGAGATCAAGGAAATCAAGGAAAGAACCGAAGAAGGGAGAGAATTCAGATTTGACGAGGATGAACATGGTACCTTATGGCTTGGAAAGAGGATCGTTGTGCCTAATGAAAAGCATATTCGGGAGACAATATTAATGGAGGCACATGACTCGCCATACTCAATTCACCCAGGTTGTACGAAGATGTACAAAGACATGAAGACTTGCTATTGGTGGGATAGCATGAAGAAGGACATAGCCGAATATGTTGCATTGTGTGACGTGTGCCAACGAGTCAAGGCGGACCATCAAAGGCCAGCAGGGTTATTGCAGCCATTGAAGATTCCAGAATGGAAGTGGGAAGAAATTGGAATGGACTTCATAGTTGGGTTACCACATACTCAGTTCGGGTATGACTCAATTTGGGTAATTGTGGATCGTTTAACCAAGTCAGCTCACTTCATTCCTGTCAAGACCACATATACCACCGCGAAGCTAGCAGAATTGTATATGGAGCATATTGTGTGCCGACATGGAGTACCAAAGAAGATAGTCTCGGATAGAGGTTCTCAATTTACTTCCAGGTTTTGGCAAAAGTTGCATGAAGCTTTGGGAACGAGGTTGAATTTTAGTTCAGCATATCATCCTCAAACGGATGGACAAACCGAGAGGACCAATCAGATTTTGGAGGACATGTTAAGAGCTTGTGCTTTAAAGCATGGGAAAAGTTGGGACAAAAGCTTGCCATACGCGGAGTTTTCATACAACAATAGTTACCAAGCAAGCTTGTAAATGTCACCATATGAAGCGCTTTATGGGAGGAAGTGTAGGACACCTTTATTCTGGAACGAGGCAGGAGAAACTCAAGTATTTGGTCCGGACGTGTTGCAAGAAGCCGAAAAGCAAGTCCAAATAATTCGTGAAAACTTGAGGGCTGCCCAATCAAGACAAAAAGGCTATGCGGACAATAGGAGAAGGAAATTAGCCTTTAAAATAGGAGATTTTGTTTACCTCAAGGTGTCACCAATGAGAGGTCATAAGAGGTTTAACATACGGGGTAAGCTCGCACCTCGCTATATTGGACCATTCAAGATTTTGGACAAAAGAGGAGAAGTAGCGTATAAGTTGGAGATGCCAGCTCATCTTTCGGATGTACATGATGTCTTTCATGTTTCCCAGCTCAAGAAGTGTTTGAGAGTACCGGAAGAACGAGTGTCAATGGAAGAATTGGAACTAGAGGAAGATTTGATGTATGCCGAGCAACCGGTCAAAATCTTGGAAACTAAGGAGAGAGTCACAAGGAACAAGGTCATTATATGGTGTAAAGTTCAATGGAAGCACCACACAGAAAAAGAAGCGATGTGGGAATTAGAGGATGATCTCAAGAAGGAATTTCCCTATCTCTTCTCTTCCGCGTCGAATCTCGAGGGCGAGATTCATTTTAAGGGGGGTAGGTTTGTAACACCCTCATTTTCATGCATCATGCCCTACATGCACTCATATACATGTTTAACATTAACCCACATCAAGAGGAACAAGCTTAAAATTGATTTGGAGCAAAACCGCACTTAAAAATGTAGGAAAGTGCGGACTAGTCCGATTTTGCTGAGGACTAGTACGATTTCTCTCTGACTAAAAACGGACTTGTCCATTTTTGCTGCAGATTAGTCCGATATTTGCCTCTGGACAACTTCGGACTTGTCCGATTTTGTGCGGACTAGTCCGATGTTCCATGAATCCTTGAAAATTTGTTAAGTCCCTGGACTTGTCCGGACTAGTCCGGTGTTCCAGCGGACTTGTCCGGACTAGTCCGGTGTTCCAGCGGACTTGTCCGTTTTCCTTTCTGTTCAAATTCGGACTTGTCCGATGTTTGGCCAGACTTGTCTGATTATCTCTCTGGACGACTTCGGACTAGTACGGTCCTGTCCGGACTTGTCCGATATTTCGTGACTTCGAGATTTATCTTTTGTTTTACGACTTGTATTTTGGGTTTCACGTTATGTGGGCCTAGGGACGTCGTGCCTAACTCTTTTAGAGCCCATGTGGGACTCTAAACCGGCTTCTACTCATCCCAAAACTCGAAATCCATCTAACCCTAGCCTCCACCTCTATATAAACAGCCCCACCCCTTGGTTTGACATCTATTTGCCACTTTTCCACCCACCCAAACCCTAGTTCGTGGAGAGCCACCATCAAGGAGGGAGGAGAAGATCCCAAGCAAGAGGAAGAAGAGGAGGAAACGAAGGAGGATCAAGATCTCCACCATGTTTCGTTCTTCACCACCAATTCATCTCCAAGTTCATCACCAACCCTAGATCATCAAGATCCAAGTGCTACCTCCAAGTTTCTTGATTCATTGGAGTCCTAAACACCTGGTATACCTCCTATTCTCTTTTCCTTACATGAATTCAACCGCTAATCTCCAAATTCACGTCGATCTAGAAAACCCTAATCTGCTGATCTCGTCAAGTGCGGACTTGTCCGGTCCCTAACGGACTAGTCCGATCTTTCTGGTTAAATTGTGTTGAATTAATTCTAAAATTTGATCTAATCGACCCCAAACATGTATAAACTTGTTAAAATCTATTAGAACTAGTTAGTGATCATTAAAAGCAATCTAGTAACAAGTTCTACCTTGCATTTTCATTAATCATACATGTCATGACATATTGAGTAATATTTGTGCACTCTTTGATTGTGTTTCTTGTCTTGTATGTTTATTGTGTGGATTAGACGGATTTGCGCTAGAAAGTGCCGCGGAGGATCTACAGCATCAGGAGTTTGAAGGCTTTGATCCTAATCAACAGCAAGAGCAAGGCAAGTGTCCTTGAAGCATATTGATCCTGTTTCTAAATAAATGTTTTGTTTGCAAACTGCATGCTGTGTCAATTTGATGGGAATCCTATGGTAGGAAGTTTACTAGACTTGATAAACCACCCTTGTCACCTGGAATTTATGGTAAGAGAGTCGGGAAGGATTTTTACCTTTTTGCTTCGCTTAATTAATTGGAATGGAAAACAACACTACACATTTAATTATGTATTAATAATATTCTGGTTAATGTGAACTGGTCAATACGGTATGGTGATGGGTGATCTAAGCAAGCCTGGTATGTGGATGGGTTGGATGTTATGGTGGTTTGCTTGCTTTAGATCTAAGGACCGGTTCATGCGAGAATAGGCCAGGACTACAGTGCCACCACGAGGCCAAGTATGGGTGCGGCGTAGCTGATTAATTAGGGCTTTGCTAGTGCTGTTTGGACCATTGTGGATGCTCGGGGAAGGGGTAGTCGGATTGGGTTTGTTGATGATTGGTGGAACTACCCTGGGATCTGAATGGCTCAAGAGGGGGCCCTTGGTTGAAGATGTGCTCAGTTGGAGGCATCGCCACCGGTGAAACCTCAGTGGGGTCTGAATAGGCTAGTAATCCCTTTGTAAAGGCTATTTTGTGATCTCTTGGCCATACACCAAAGGAAGTGTAATTGGCATAAGGGAGGTTCTTTAGTCGCCGACGGGTGATGAAATCACAAACACGTGGGTAAAGAGGTACAAACTCTGCAGAGCTAATTAAAACTATCATGATAGTCATGCTCCCAGTTATGAGCGCCTGGATGACCTACATGATTAGAGGGTATTGGAAATTGGTAATTGGGATAGTTATGGTTTGGTAATGGTTATGGTTTGGTAATGGTTATGGATGGTTATGGATAAATTTCTGGTATTGAATATGGTTATTGACGATGGTGAAATCTGGAATTATTGATGATGGTAATAAATTCAGTTTGGTATTATGGTATTACTCGTGATTATGATGGGATTATTTCACATACATATAATATACATATTGCTTTTCAAATGTTTTACTGTACTTTTCAGCACTTTACCATTATTATCGTCGTCATTTGAATCAACCACATGTCATACTTTCCACACTTGCTGAGTACGACATGTACTCACTCTTGCAATCCCCCCCCCCCAACAGTTGTAGGTCAGGATTGGGAGTTTAATGGCGATAATGTAGAGTTCTAGGCCATGTCTACCGTCACCTTTGCCTGTGGTGTTGATTGGAGCTGTGTTATCCCTTTTCCTTATTTTGCTTAGTTGCTTAATTAGTTTATTTCCGCTGCATTAGTTGAACTTGTCATTAATATTCATTAGAGCTTGTATTCGAGGATAATATGGTTTGTGTAATAAAATTTGATAACTAATCTTGTTCTGTGGTAATTTTCTGTATACTCTTTTGTGATTGCACTCGTGTATGTGTGATGAACATCCTGGGCACACATATGCGTTAGCTTGGTTCAGTTTTTCGGAACTGGGCGTCACAGCTTTCAAAGACAAAGACGTGTTCAAGGCATTAGTGACATGAGAAGTAATGGATATTCTATCATTAAGAGTTTGCTTCTTTATATTTTTCAACTCTTGATCAAGCACGTCATGAGCAAGGTTAAGTGTTTGATGTTCTTGTACTAACTTGTTGTGCTCTTCCAAGAGTGTTTGGTGTGCTAAGTTAAGCTCATGATTATCTAACTTGATTTTAGCCTTTTCTTCCTCAATTTGCTTGACATGAGATTTGAGTGTGTCATGCTCTTTGAGTATGCTTTCATACTTGTCAAGCAAATCGAGGTTAGCACTCTCAAGTCTAGCACGAGTTTCTTCAAGAGCTTTAACCTTACTCTTTTCCCTCTTAATGATAGCATGATATTCATTTATCAAAGAAGTTAAATCATCGGAGAAAAGCTCATCATCGCTAGAGTCGTCACATACCTTGGTGTTACCTTTCGCCATGAGGCACATGGGCGGTGGATGAAGAGGTGAGTCATCATTTGTTTCTTCTTCCACTTCACTCTCTTCATCACTTGTTTCTTTGTCGGTGACCCATTCATTTGCCTCACACATGAACACCTTTTGTGGACCATTTCTCTTCTTTGGGAAGAGTCTTACCTTCTTGCCCTTGTCATGTTTCCTCTTCCCAAAGGATCTTGGTTTGGGTTTGGCCTCTTCTTCATCATCTTCACTTTCTTCAAGCTTGTGATGCTTGCTCTTGTGGTTCTCTCTTCTTTTGTCCAGTTTTGGACAATCATAGGAGATGTGGCCTTGATCACCACAATTATAGCAAGTCTTGTGATCATCTCTCCTTGGTAGAAACGCTTTCTTCTTGGGATCAAAGGTGTATCCCTTCTTGGTAATCTTGGAGTTCAAGCGTGAGAACTTCCTCATCATCAATGCAAGCTCATCATCTTCATCTTCACTTGATGCTTGCTCCTCTTCACTTGAGCTAGGCTCAACCACCTTCTTCTTCTTGAGGCTTGTTTTCTTGGTGGAGGCCTTTAGAGCAATTTTTTTAAGATTATTGCTCCATCATTCCAAGTACACTCATCTCATGAGCGTGAATTTCTCCAATGAGCTCTGAAACTTCAATGTGGTCAAGAGACTCCTTTTGAAGCATGGAGTTGATGATGTTGTACTTTGGCTTGGGAAGGAGCATGAGGATCTTGCGGTTGATGAGTCCCTTGCCAAGAGAAGCAATGTCAAGAGCATTAATTTCTTCAATAAGTACATTCAAGCGAGAGAACATCTCATTGACATTTTCATGAGGTAGCATCTTAAATTCATCATATTTTGCTTTAAGCATGTGATATTTAAGTTCCTTGACTCGAGAAGAACCCTCATGAATCTCTATTAAGCAAGCCCAAATTTCACAAGCTTTTTCTTTGCTAGCAAGCCTAGCAAACACATCTTGACTAATACATTCATAGATTGCATTCCTAGCTTCAGCATCCCATTTAATTTGATCACCAACATAGTTATGTTCTCCAAACCCCGCGTGGGTCGCTTCCCATACTTCAGGAGCAATAGCCTCTAGATAAGCGTGCATGCGTGCTTTCCAATAGGCAAAGTTCTTGCCGTCGAAGATAGGAACCGAACCCCCAACCTTGGCCATTTTAGCTCTCTAGCGGTGAAGCTAGAATGATCCTATGAGCAACCTTGCTCTGATACCAATTGTAAGGATCGAATGCCCAAGAGGGGGGTAAATTGGGCTTCTTTTAAAAAATCTAAGCAATAAAACTTAATCCCTAAAAGCCCAATTCCCTACGCAAACAATCTATGCATTGAAGTAAATAGCAACTTCGCGGAATATAAAATGCATAAATGTAAGGGAGAGGAAGAGGATGCAAACTCCCGAGGAGACACAAGGATTGATCCCGTGGTTCGGCAAGATCGTCAAGATCTTTCTACATCCACGTTGTGGCACCCACCAAAGGGTATAGCCACACCCAAGTCACCGAGACGAGGGATCTCCACTATTCTTCTCCGTTTTCCAACCTCGGCAAGGTGGAGCTCAAGCCTTGTACAACTTCGACCCTCCGGGCTTCCACAAACGCCTTGGCAAGCTTCGGAAGTCTCTCACAGTTACAAACACCAAGGGGCACTCCCTTGAGGCTCTCACAATCCTAGAGATTCCACTCACCCAGAATGGAGGCACACAAGCTCTCTCTCTGGCTAGTTCTAGCCTATCTCTTTGTATGTAGGTGGCCGAAATGATGTAGAAGTGATGGCTCTTGGTCTTGAATGTTTGTGGATGTGTTGAGAATGTCTGGTGATCAAGACTTGTCGAAATGACAGGTTTAGGGGGTATTTATAGCCAGCCTCCACGAAATAGCCGTTGGAAAAGTAGGCTGACAGAACTTTTCTGCGAACACTGGATGATCCGATGTCTCCCCTTTATTTATCATCGATCAAGTTTACTTTAGCTGACGTCATTGTGTCAGATATGACCGTTGTTAGACCGATGTTGCACCTATCTTCTCATCGGATGATCCGGTGGCTCTTCCTCCAGAATTGGCTCAAACTTGATGCTTACTGGAGTGATTGACCGATGTGTATATTGCTGTACATCGGATGATCCGGTGCTACACTTGGTCCAAGGATATTGCAAACTGTACTGATGGACCGATGTAGCTTAGCCCTTAACATCGGATGATCCGGTGAGTACTTTGTTCTGAGGTCTTCTTCTTCTGCTGAACCAACTCGACCGATGTGTTGTTCTCTGAAAACATCGGTTGATCCGGTGAGTTGATTTTGCTTGCTCCAAGTTGTTTCTAACTGATTCTTTTGTGTCTTGCTCGATTGACCTCTTGGACTCTTGTTGGAAATGCACTTCTGATAATTTTCAAGCATTGAATGTTGTCAATTATGGTTAAATGACTTTGACATACGAGATTTCACTTCTTATCTTCATAACATTGATTGATCTCATAAATTTTTTGAATATGGGTCTCCAATGATTAGTAGTTGATATTGATGTTCCTATAAATTTCATTTGATTGAGTGATATGGGAGACCTTGCATTCAAAAATTCATTAGTAAAATCCAATGGTTGTCATTAATCACCGAAACCATACCTCATGGGGGCCTAGATGCTTTCACCGTCCAAACAATCTTATTTTCGTAGTCGATGCATGGACATAATATGTCATCTATCTTTTGCAACTTTGCATGTCTCTTGGATGCTTCAATAAAATTTGCAACATTATGAATGTACATAGGATCGGGTCTTGGCATGTTATACATCCACACTTGACGGTTCATACTTCAATAATAGAATTTTTGTCAGATTTACAAAATTTGGACACAAATATTCTCTAAAGGTCTTCTATAAAATGAATTTACAGAGACATAACAAGTATGATTAGGGCGACTAATGTAGGAGACGGGCGACGTCTTGAGGCGGACGGAGTCGAAGGCGTCAGGAGCAGCAACTGGGGATGAAGAATTGAAGTCGTGGGGCAAACTGGCCCAGTGGCATGGGCTAGGTCTGGGTGGGATCTAGGGATGGCAATTATACCCGCGGGTACGGGTACCCGACGGGTATTGCACCCGACGGGTGCGGGTACAGGTGGATTTTTTTACCCGTGGGTACAACCCGTACCCGATCCGATGTGTTGCGGGTATGGGTGCGGGTATTATTTCCTACCCGCGGGTACCCGTCGGGTACCCAAAATACTGTTATGATTTAGATGTGGCCCATAAAAAACTCAGCCCAGAATAGTTAAAAATTCACGGCCCACAAGGCCAGGTAACTAGCTATTCACGGTATTCAGACATCCACCATCCATTGCAATCAGACCAACCCCGATCCCTGGAGGCTGGAGTTTGGACCGAGCAGCGAGCAGAGGCGTAGACAAAAGAAACTAGACATCGCTGGCTGCTCGCTGCGAGAGTGCCCGACTTTTGCCGCCACCCCCGACGTGACGCGATGGAAAGGCGCGCTGCTGGAGCGTGGCACGGCTCCACTTCGCCACTTCGGTGACTGCCGCTGACTTTCCACCGACCACCGCGCGCCGTCGTCCGCGGCTCCGGCCATCACCTCTGTCTTTCAGTCTCGCTGCCGCCGGCAGCTGGCCCCGGTACCTCCAACACTGTCTCCATCCTTGTCTCCACCTGCAGCTGGCCCTGGTGCCGCCTTCCACCCCAGGTGCCATTTCTCGACCTTGCTGCTGCTTGCAGATGGCCCTGTCACTGGCTTCTGCACCCTGCCACCATTGATGTCACCTAGCAACGAGGAGGTATGGTCACCAACGCCCAACCCTACTGCAACTTTGATTTCAGCCCGGCCATTTGGGGTATTAAAAGCAGGTACCCGGTAGGTACCTGAAACCCGTTAGAAACCCGTCGGGTACGGGTACGGGTGCTATATTTTACCCGCAGGTTTGGGTTCGGGTACAATCCATATATACCAACATGCAAAAGGACACAATCCATATACCAACACAATATGACACAATCCATATACCAACACACTATGAGAATATACCAACATGCAAAAGGACACAATCCATATACCAACACACTATGACACAATTCATATACCAACACACTATGATAATATACCAACATGCAAAAGGACACAATCCATATACCAAAACAGCATGCAAAAGGAAACTATGAGAATTTATACCTTGTGGCGCGATGTGGGACTGGGCAGATCAGGCGTGCCTCCGCGGGTCTGTGCGGCGGCGCGGCAGTGCGGGCTCTGGGCGGCAGTGCAGCGGCACGGCTGTGCGGGCTGAGTGGCGGCGCTACAGTGCAGGCTAGGCGGCAGCGCAGCAGAGCAGGCGCGGCGGTGGGAAATTTCGGCAGCCTTGCGGCGGTGGAAAATTCTCCAGGTTACGTTTCGACTGTTGCGAGGGGTCTTTATATAGACGTCAGTTTTTCACAGACGATTTCTAAATTTTTCACAGGCGGTTGGTAATAAATAACCGCCTGAGAAAAACATTATCTCAGGCGGTTATTCCTTACAAACCGCCTGTGATAATGCCCGAGGCCATTATTTAGATTCCAATCAAGAATATTAATTTACAACAAAGTAAATATCTTCATAGGTGGTTGGTACTTAATAACCGCCTGAGAAGATGTTTATCTCAGGTGGGTATTACTTACCAACCGCCTGAGATAATGCCCGATACTGTTCTTCAGTTTCCTTATCCCTTGCTTCTTTTTTATTTAGATTCCAATATAAATACTCAAACATGTTTAGATTCTGCAAATTGTGTCCAAATTTGATGATTCTTTCTTCTACATTTGTATAAAATTAACATCTACCACCTGAACAAAATATTTTAAAACTTGTATAGCTGACATTGTAATGTTTTGGTAAATATCAAATTAATTTTTACTCACATATTATTCACATTTGTGTATCTCATAAAAAAAAGATCCTTCACTTAATTTTGTTTATATGAACATAATTGTATCATTTATACATGTATGAATTTTGTTAATTTTTTTAAAAGCATTCCAACATGTCAAACTTCAAATTATCCATCATTCTAACTAAATGTTCATATACATATGAGGCATTCATCAAATTATGAACACACATTGATTCAAAAAAAATTTAAAAAAAATCTGAAAAAATTCACAGAGGTTGGTATGATTAGTAAAAATGTCCACTGAAAAAATAAATGAAAAAAGCATTATATTCATCAAGATAGAAAAATGAAAAATAGCATTTGTTGTATGTTTTTATGTTCTAACCAATTTCAAAGGATTTATGAAGTGAAATTTAATGGTAACCTTTACTTATCAATAATATTACAAGAAAGTGGAATTTTTCCTTTTTAAAGGACCCATATTTAATCAAGAATATTAATTAAGAAGAAGTAAATATCTTCACAGGCGGTTGGTACTTAATAACCGCCTGAGAAGATGTTTCTCTCAGGCGGGTATTACTTACCAACCGCCTGAGATAATGTCTGATATTGTTCTTCAGTTTCCTTATCCCTTGCTTCTTTTTATTTAGATTCTAATATAAATACTCAAACATTTTTAGATTATGCAAATTGTGTCCAAATTTGATGATTCTTTCTTCTACATTTGTATAAAATTAACATCTACCACCTGAACAAAATATTTTAAAACTTGTATAGCTGACATTGTAATGTTTTGGTAAATATCAAATTAATTTCTACTCACATATTATTCACATTTGTGTATCTAATAAAAAAAAAGATCCTTCACTTTATTTTGTTTGTATGAACATATTTGTACCCCTCGACAGCGTTGGAAAAACCTAACCCGGGCGAAACACTTAGACGCCGTTAGGCTGCCAAAATTTCATTTGCCGCCAAGTGTTTGCCGCTGTCGCCGCCGAGCTTCGCCGTCGCCACCGAGCTTCGCCCTCCTCACTTCTAGGTACACCGAGCGAAGCCATTGCCGTCGTCGCCGAGCTTCAAGGTAAACCCTAAACCCTTCAACCTTCCATCCTCCTTCGCCGTGACGCCTCCCTCCCCGCCCTCGCCGCCGCCTTGCATACCCTTGGTTAGGTTCGGGAATCTGAAAATGGTAGGCATCCTTGGTTAGGGTTTGGTGGAATTCGAAAAACTGTCAAGTTCGGTGGCATCTTTGGTTAGCGTTCGGTGGGTAGGCATCCTTGGGTTGTCGGTGTAAAGTGAGCTTGCTAGTTGCTGCTACTGCTATTAGTCTCTTCTAGGCACTGCATCTGCACAAGTACGCATCAGCATGTTGTTTTTCATTCAGTAGGCAGAAGAACCAGTGATAGGGAATAAGAGGAAACTTGAGAGCGGGGACGATAATGCCCTCTAAGCTAGGCAGGAGCTGTGCAGGATCACGCAAGTTTTTGAGATGATTGACGGGCAATAGATTAAGAGAAAGTAGTGGAAAGGTAACAAAAGAGTCGGGTGAGTTGGGACTTGGGAGGTGAACGAAAGGAGGAAGAAGAATAAGAGAAATCCTTGGTGCCATCATATGTGGGGTACGTAATGCCTTTCATGATGGTTGAACCTGTTGCCATGATGAGCCCATTTGGTGCGGCCGGGCACACCGGGATTAGATTTTGGCGAATGTTTTCGGATTTCTGATTCATTTGAGAATGTGGGTCTTTTATCTCTTTTTACCGTGCAAATTCCACGGTTGTAGAGATGATCGCTGAAAAAGAGTGTCTCTTCTCGCCTGCAGCTACCTCGCCTCGCCTCACCTCACCATCCAAATCCAAGTGCCACACTTTGCAATTCTTGATACTATAAAAAGGACGGAGGATTTGCTTTTTGTCCCTTGCTTGATCAGTTATAGGTCCAGAGCTAGGCGCCGCCTAGTAAATCTCAAGAATGTGGTCGCCAATCTGAATGAAGTTAGCCTATTTAGAATAAGAAGATAAAATTGCCATTGCTGGTGAGCAACTTTAACATGCTTGTCACCCTCGCAATGTATAGGAACCTTTTGGTTAGTCGCCTTAAACCCTAGAATGCCTTATCAAATCCTAGAATGCTTCCATCTTTTTCTTCATGCAACACTTCATGTAGAGTTAATATGCCATTATTAGATTTTTTGTCTTATTAGTTCTAGCATGGAAAGCCCTAAGAAGACTGGTCCTGGTAGTAACAATAAAGAAGACAATATGGAGTTTACTAACTCCAGCAGTCCAGGCTCCTGTCATAGTCCATCAGATCCTTTTCCGAATATAAAAATTAAAAAGACTTCAGAGGATCTAGACCCGGAATATGATCCTGCCGACGAGGTATGGATCACAAATCTTACCTTCAGCAGTTCAAGTTAATGTTGGTTGTCAAGTATACGAAGTCTTATAATTCTTTTCTACCTAGATTAATCGCGAAGACAATGAGGTGACATCGGCTCCTAAAACCGCAGAAGGTTCTCCAATGGATGAATCCTCAGCTTCACTCAAGCGGAAATGAGGGCAACAAGGTCCCAATAAGGGTCCATTGGACTGCATCATGTACATAACAAGGGTCGGTCCAGGTGGGCTTCCCTAAGAACCACTGGATTCAGTTACCAAGTACCGTAATGCATGCAGTTTTCTTGTTAGGGAGGTTGTGCCGATCACAATCGAGAATTGGAGGAAATTACCCGAGCAGACCAAGAATGAGTTGTGGGAAAGGATAAAGAAATAATTCAAGTTCCCGAAAGGCACAGAAGAAGTTGTAAAGAAAGCAACATTGGTCTCTTGCGGCAAGAAGTTTCGTGGCTGGAAGAGTAAAATGAATGCTTATGTTAAGGCCGATAAGGTCCCTAGCCCGAGGAAGATGGGAAAAATCACACAAGCTCAGTGGCAAGAGTGTGTTCGTCAAAAGAGCACACCTGATGCTAAAGCTCTAAGTGCAACTAGGTCAGAGCTTGCAAAAAAGAACAAATACCATCATCGCTTGGGGTCTGCCGGATATGCCCCCAAAGTCCAGAAATGGAATAAGATATTAGACGAAATTACCAGTAAGGGCAATCCTCACCCATTAGAAGGGTGCGATGAGCGAACACAACGGTGGGTCTTTGCTCGATCAGGTTTGACCAACGAGGGCAAACTTGAAAAGCCCGACTCTGTGAATGAAGTAGAGGATAAAATGAAAGAAGTAATTGAAAAGCAACAGAAGGGTATCTTCAAGCCGAAGAGGGAGAATGACCAACTTACCGCTATCTTAGGAAACCCTGAACACAGCGGACGGGTTCGAGCAGTCTCTTCTCAAATGTCTTGACTAGATGGTTTCCCTAAAGATAAAGACACATAGAGAAGACGTGAGAAGTTTAAGAAAACACTTTATGAAACAACTAGTATCTCCAACTGCCTAGACAATCGGGACAATTAGTGGCACCGAGTACAATGATGGTTTCGGTGCAAAAGAAGCAACTAGTATCTCCAACTGCCTACCCTAGCAGCGTTGGTTCTGTGCCAGGCTCCGGGTAAACCCATAAGTTCCATGTCGATGATATTGCTAACGGCAAATCTTGTCATCTTCTTGTCCCAATAGGCAGAGCAGGGAACAGAACCAAACAGGTTGTCACTGCTATGGCAAAGCTCGATCATGACTTCAACGGTAATACACTTCTGTTGTATTATGGTGTGGTGCAAGTTCTTCAGATCATTGATAATGATTATGAAGATTATGAAATAGACCACGTCACACCTGAGGGGATCGCGACTCTGGGGCAGACTGTCAACCAATTAATCCTTTGGCACCGACGCAATATCGTGTTGGACAATGAGCCAATTTCTAGCCCCACCGCATCTCGAAATACTGCAACCCTATCTTCTAAGGTGAAAGTGCATGAAGATTCACTCCCAGTCCAGGAAGATCCACTCCCCCTATGTCTCAGCAAGGATGATATCCAAGAGCAACAAGTTGGACAACAACTTCAAGCAGTACCAGAGCAAGATGTTGCTAGTAAAGAGCAACCAGTTGAGCAACAGCTTGAAGTAGTACTACAGTCAGCTGCTGGGAGTAAAGAGCAATCAGTTGAACAATAGGTTCAACAACAAGCCAGTGTCCAACTTTCGACGACTACTCCTCGATCATCAGTTCCTATCAAAGTTACCTCATACGAAAATAAGAAATCTTCATCAGAAGTGTCAAAATATTTGGAAACTATGAAGGAAAATATTATAAAATTGAGTGCATATCGTTCTTCTCATGAGCCATCATTAGGAGATATCGAGGAGTGGGAAGAAGACGGTGTCATGTATAATCGGCGGACGGCTTTAGTTAAACCAGGAGTTCCAATATACAAGCTTGAGGATGTTCCTCCTACATTTGACAATGGGAAGTCGTTCATGACATCCGTACAACTTAGTAAACAACCCGTCCAGCTCAGAAGAATGCATGAGTGGTACATCCTTGCCAACACAAAATATGGTCTTTCTTGCGTCACATTTCGTATTCCGAAAGAAGCATTCTGGAGCACTGGAGAAGATAAAAGAGTCATTTTATCTGAACAGCTGCATGCCCTTTTCCATCGGGGCAAGCTCGAAATCAACATGCTGCTCGTCTGGTGCTTGTAAGTGCCTCTAATATTTTGTATTTGCTTTTCTTACTACACGCATACGCATTTCATGATATTATAACAATTCTGGACTTCTTTAATAGGATGCAATACATGGATAATGAAAAGTTGGAGTGCAAGACAGGTACCCTTGACCCTACTAGGATTGCAAAGGCGCTATTCGACGTCAAGGCGGATCGAAACTCAGCAATGTTCAAGCACATGAAAAAAAATATTTTGAAAAATCAATCACAAAACTTAAGAAGGATAAAAGGACAGAAGTTGCAGCTTACATAAGACATGCGATGTTTAACTTTGTCAGAGACGGCAATGACCTCGTAAAGGCTCCGTACCACTTTGAGTAAGTTTGACACATGACATTGAAATAGCAATTATTGGTAATTGTTAACACGTGTGTTTGTATGTTTGCAGTGATCACTATATAATGATCTTCATCAAGCCAACGCAGGGAATGGCAACAGTCTTGGACTCGGCCGATTTCCCACCAGATCGTTACAAAGATTTCCTTTCCATTTTGAAACTGTATGTTTATTCAATAATTTTTATTTACACACATTTAGAATGTGCTGACAAGTTCTATATGACATTTCTTGTATTACAGCGCTTGGCGATTTTACGTGGAACAGCTTGGCGGTGAGAGACCTTCCAATAAGAATGCATTAGACATTAAAACGTATTATTCTTGTCCGAAGTAGCCTGCTGGGAGTGTCTTATGCGGGTATTATGTATGCGAGCACCTTCGGACCGCCGGCGTATATAGAGTGAATCGTGAGGATATAAGTTATCCTTAATGTCGATACCTTATTTTCTTACTTTTGTGTTTCATTTTCATTGTAACTAGCATAAATAATATTTATATTCTTTGCTGTTCAATATTACCAGAAACATTATTTTCATATTTTGATTCCAACTTCAAAATTCAATTGCTCATAATACAACTGCTCCAAAAATACCAAATAAATTCCTGTATACTCTCACTTTGATCTATACTTTGAGATTGTTCAAACCAACACATTCTAAACCTTGTTATGTGTTATATTGCAGCACACGAAGAATTTGAACGAAGAATGGCCGGTTTTTAGAAGTATTCCTAGTGGAGGAGCCGACAGGATTGTTGGTGAACTCTGTCAATTCATTCGTCGCGAAATTTTGCACAAAAGAGGGGACTTCTTTGATGAAGATGGTGCAGTAGCTAATGTGCCAAAACTTTGCGACTATGCCAATAGAAACAGTTTTTAGTGAAAACTTGTAAATTATAAGATGAATTGTATGTGTAACTTGTACATATGTATATTGTTTTAGTGAAATTGACTTCTATGATGATAATATTGTTGACTTTTGTTCTGTGATGATATTGTTGATTTTTGTTCTGTGATTATATTGAATTAACCTAGAAATTAGAAATAACAGCAGTAGTACTGCATAGGTTATACCTTATCACAGGCGGTTATTAACCAACGGTTAGGCATGCCTGTGAAAAACAATTATCACAGGCGGCTAGATACAGGTAAAGAACCATCTGTGATAACCTAATTATCACAGGCGGTTACTGTTATGGTAGAAACCGACTGCGGTAAGGTCTTCACAGGCGGCTTGATGTAGGTCAACATCCGCCTGTGATAACACCATTATCACAGACGGCTAGATATGCTGCAAGACCCGTCTGTGATAAGACAATTATCATAGGCGGATATATATGTTGCACGACCCGCCTGTGATAACTTATCTTCACAGGCAGCTAGTATAAGTACAAAACCGCCTGTGATAATGTTTCTTCACAGGCGGTATCACTTCTCCGCCTGTGAAATTGCGCATTATCACATGCTCTTCGTTTTAGGCGGTTTTAAAAACCGCGTGTGATAATATGTTTGGAGCCACCTGCGATAAGGCTTATTGTAGTAGTGCCTGATTAGGACGTGGCGTCTTCCTTCATCTGCCTCGCCATGGTACTACCATGTCAAGATTTTCGTGGAGAATCTCCTCATGCATGCGTGGTCGGAGGAGGGTGTCAAGCAAGTCTTGGGCGATCATTGTGTCTTTGATCGCATGGACGAGACGACCTTCATTCAAGAGGAAATGGAAGCCTTTGGGTTTTGGTGCTGGATGGAGAATCTCAACCGCCCCCCGTGCACCAAGATCGCGACCTTCTTCACCATAGCAGTCGGGCAGTCTACAAGTGAAGTTGTGTTGTCCAACCCACCAGAAGACTGCAGAATTGAGCTCATCATACATCTCACTGAGATGTATGATTGGATCCCGATCCCTATTGGCACGCCGTCCTTCGGCGTCAGTGGGATGCCATCGTCGGCACTGTCGGACAGCACCAATCAGTTCCAGCCTGTGTATCATTGGTTCAACTGGATCATGGGCCTCCCGGATGATCGTGCCTATGTCAACCTCCCTCGTGTGCCATGTCGTCCTGCTTGCGGCGGCCACCGTGACGACGACCCTGATGCTGACTTTGGCGGCCCTCCTCCCGCGAGGCGCACCTGGCGCTCAAACATCAAAGCCTAGGGGAGGCCCGCCGGTTACATGCCTCCTCGGAGGGACCCCAACAGCTAAGCTCCTCCATGCTCATACAGGGGGCAACAACGTTCGGGAGCCGACTAATGGTCATCTAAAGTGACTCGCGGATGCCCACTGACTCGCTCCCCCACACTTCGTCGCCCTCGAGATCCTCCGACCTGTGACATGGAAGACCAGGGTCGTAGGCGCTCTTCTTCACCGGCGCGTGAGCACGCTCCTCTGCTGCTGCAGGTACCTATGCTGGGTAGCCCTACGCGTCAGGAACGCTCACCATCAGCCACACTCCTGTCCGCACCGAACCTGCCGATGGCGTCCTCAGCACCTCCAGAGGCAACAGAGTTGGTGGCCCAGCCTGTGTTCGATGTCCCCAACTTGGTTCCAACAACCCCATCTATTGTTGATAGCATGGTCGCAGCATGGAGTGTGTCTGGTCTCGTGTCGCCCGAGCCTGCAATGATGCCCCTGGTGCCTCCACACAGGCTACAGGCCGACGCTCCACCTGTGCTTCCACAGGCCTCTGAAGGACTGCCTACTGGCTATCTACAGGCCGTTGAAGGTTCACGTGACAAGCTCATGCCTGTGTACCCTGGCCTGCCGCCTGCACCAGAGGCTCAGGTCGCGGCGGGTCCCCCATCTGGTGCCACACAGATGCAGGCAGATGCTTTGCTGTTGGTGCCTGGACCTCTATCACAGGACACCATGGAGGCAGATGCTTCACCTATGGTGCATGGACCGATATCTCAGGACCCCACGGAGCACCCTCTGGTCCACCTCCGCCACCAGCTGCACCGTATGGGTCACCGCCACCATTGGCTCTGGGTCCTACCGACCCAACAAACACTGTGGCGCCGCTGGGCTCTGGGCTCGCTCCAGTGGTGGTACTCCCACCACCAGCCCAGGAGGACCTGGGCCACTTCTGTGCCAAGGCTTTCAAAAAGCCAGCTCCCGCCATTGTTTGGGATTCCCCGGGCCAAAGAGAGATACTGCCTACTCCGGCTAATCCTAGCACTCAGCGTCGTTATGCTACACGGGCGCGTTCAGTGTCGGCGCCCTCATCCAGGCGCAGCATGTGCCAAGCCAAGACCCCATCTGCCATTCCTGTTGCTCAGCGTGCTACCTTTCGTTTAATCCGTCAGCTGGACCTCGCTGGGATGGACGAACTGATTGGGGCGGAGGTGCTCGCCAAGTATGCGGTGATGTATTGCCAGCCGCTCTCCACGAAGGCCATCGCAGCCATCCGGGACCTCACAGGTCTTGCCAGTGACAGCATTGCTGGTGCAACAGCAGCTCTGGCTGCCGAGGAGCTGGTTGCACAGGTTGTTGCTGCCTGACGGACCGCTCTACAGGCTCGCCGTCTTCAATATTATCATGCAGCGTTCCAAGTATCTGTGTTCATGATGTCTTGTGTTGCTCCTGTTGAAGTTATGTTCTGTGAAAGCTAGTGTTGGATGCAGGGGAGAGCATGTTTTGGGAAACAGGGTGGAGCTCTCTCCTGGTTGCCCTGTTTTGGTAGGTGTGTCGCCATGTCTTGCTCTTGCTCTATGTTTGATCTGTGCTGCCTGCAACACAAGTAGTTGTCTATGGGTAAGCCATGAGTAATGATCTTGTTATATTCAGTTGGAACATTAGAGGGTTGAACACATCGGCGTGGAGAGAGGTTATACAAGGCCTTATCCAACAGGCACGACCAACACTTTTATGTCTTCAGGAAACAAAATTATGCCAGCTAGATGATCATCTTGCGCGTAGCTTCCTGGGCCCAAATATCACCCAATATTTACATTTGCCGGCAGTGGGCACAAGAGGGGGCGTGCTGCTTGCCTAGAATCCAGATTTGGCAGAGGTCAGTCAGACTGTCTTCAACAACTATTGCCTGTCTGCAATGATCACACACAAGCCAACTAATGCGATATTCAAGATCACAAATGTTTATGGGCCGACTCGGGAAGCTGAAAAGAGGGAGTTTCTCCAAGAGCTACTTTCTGTTCGACCTGCAGGGATCTCTCCATGGTTGTGCATTGGAGATTTTAACCTTATATATTATGCCACTGATAAGAACAATCCAAATATTAATAGACGATTGATGGGATCCTTCCGGAGAGCTTTAGATGATGCAGAGTTGATGGAGTACGCCCTTCAGAATAGGTGCTATACTTGGAGTAATGAACGTCAGAATCCCACCATGGTGCGGCTGGATCGGGCATTCTTCAATAAGGAATGGGACTCATTGTTTCCTGAATTTTGCTTACATCTCTCTCTTTATCACTATCTGAACATTGCCCCATAGTACTTGTGGCTCATGTCGACCATTTCGTGAAAGGTCTTCAAGTTTGAGACCTTTTGGACTAAAATTCCCGGCTTTCTCGACATTGTCACAGCTGCTTGGGCCAAACCGGTTTTTGTTGTCTCGGCATTTTCCATTCTACATAGCAAGTTGCGTAACACAGCGGAAGCTTTACAGGCATGGAGTCGCGAGCTGTTTGGCCAAGCAAGAATGCAGCTGCAGGTGGCCAATGAGGTGGTGCAGCGGCTTGATGAAGCACAAGAAAACAGGACACCTACTGTAGAGGAATGGGCGCTGCGAAAGGAACTTAAAATCCGGGTCCTTGGCTTAGCTGCTATAGAGCGCTCAAGAAGGAGGCAAGCCTCCAGAATTACTTGGCTGAAGGCTAGTGACGCATGTACAATGTTTTTCCACGCCAAGTCAAATGCTCGTGCGCGTAAACAATACATTCATTGCATCAAAAATGTAGAGGGACAGTTGGTGTGGACGCATGCCCAAAAGACAGCGACTCTGCAGGAGCGTTTTCAGGCGATCATTGGCTTGCGGCAGCAAAGAAGTCTCACGATCAATTGGGAAGAGCTAGTGATGCCCAGCGTACAACAGCATACCTTGGACGCCCTCTTTACCGAAGCAGAAGTCTGGAAATGTATATCAACAATGCCAATTGAAAAGGCACCAGGGACGGAGGGATTTACTGGGGCATTCTACAAGAATTGTTGGCCAATCATTAAAAATAAGGTGATGGCAGCCTTCCATACCTTCTACAATTTACACGTTGATCCTTTTCCCAAGCTAAACAGGGCAACGATTGTGCTCCTACCAAAGACAAAAATGATGGAGGCGCCTGCAGACTTTCGACCAATTAGCTTGATTTATTCTTTTGCTAAGCTGATTACCAAGGTTCTTGCTGCACGATTAGCAAAGGTAATCAGTGGTGTTGTCTCCCAGGAACAGAGTGCCTTCATAAAAAGACGAAGCATTCAGGAGAATTTTCTTCTGGTCAGGCATCAAGTGCGCCATTACCATCGTACTGGGCGCCCCATCCTATTTTTCAAGCTTGATATATCCAAGGCCTTTGATGCTATATCTTGGGAGTACATGCTTGAGCTCTTAGAAAGACGTGGATTGCCATGGCACTGGCGCAGCTGGATGTCCACCCTCTGGGCAACCGCGTCTTCGTCTGTCCGTTTGAATGGTATTCCTGACCCAGTGATCCAGCATGCTAGAGGGTTGTGACAGGGAGATCCGTTGTCCCCTTGCCTATTAATCTTGGGGATTGACACGCTGAATCGGCTGTTTCAACGTGCAACAGATGAAGGTTATCTCTCACCACTCCCAGGACGCATGGGCATATGAGAATCTCTATGTATGCAGATGACATTGCACTCTTCCTCAACCCTGAGCGATCCGATGTTTTAGCAACGATGCAGATTCTTCAGGCTTTTGGGGAATCAACCGGCTTGAAGATCAACTGGGATAAAACGCGAGTCATTCCAATCCGCTGTGAGCAGATTAATTTAGACCAGATTCTGGACGGATTCCATGGACAGAGGGCCGCCTGGTCGATCACATACCTCAGCTTGCCTCTTACACCCGGTCGCCTTCGTATGTCACACATTCAGAAAGTTCAGGACCGGGCTCAAGCACGACTAGCCAGATGACAGCGGCACCTATTAAGCTTTGCCAACAGAAGGGAGTTGGTTCACTCTGTACTCAGTTCATTATCCACTTACCACCTATCTGCGCTCAAGCCGCCCACAGCATTTATCAAAACTTTAGACAAAATAAAACGTCGCTTTCTTTGGGCGGGCACCGATGCGCCCCAAGGTGGCAAATGTAAGGTGAGTTGGGTGAGGGTCTGCAAACCATTGTCTTTCGGAGGGCTGGGCATACTTGACCTCACACGATTTAGTCGAGCTTTATGACTGCGGTGGCTTTGGCTCGCTTGGAAACAGCCAGATAGGCCCTGGCCCCTCATTGATTTACCGGTGGATGAGGCTGATTGGTCCCTATTCTCAGCAGCGATGCAAGTCATTGTACACGATGGGAAATCGGCTAGCTTTTGGCACTCGAGATGGCTGCATGGACAAGCCCCAGCTGTGTTATTTCCACAGCTGTACAAACACAGCAAAAGGAAGTATAAAATTGTGTTCCACGCCCTACACAATAATTGTTGGATACATGACGTGCTTGCCAACATCAATGTGCCCCAACTTGTTGAGTTCTTGCAGTTGTGGACATTAATTGATGAGCTGCAGATCGTCCTCACATCGTCCGAGCCGGATGAGATAAAATGGACACCCTCGGGTTTTGGGAAGTACTCATCCAGGTCTGCATATCTCATGCAATTTGAAGGTGGTGTTCGATCCTCTTTTCCCTCCACTGTGTGGAAAGCTTGGGCTCCGCCAAAATGCAAACTGTTCTTATGGCTACTGTTACAAAATTGTATTTGGACGGCATATCGTGTCTTGCAGAGGTTGTGGCCAAACAATTATTTTTGCCAGCTCTGCTTTCGCAATCTGGAGATCGTTGGGCATCTTTTTGTCGAATGCTCGTTCGCTAAGCGGGTCTGGTCAAGGATTGGTGAATGGCTCATGGAACCTCAATTGCAGTCGTCACATTGGGATTGTGAATCATTGTTGGTTGATTGGTTCCAAAACCGGCATTCGTTCCGTGACATTGCAGTTACTTGGGCATTGTGGCGAGAGCGGAACACCAGAATTTTTCAAGGGACTGAAGCTGAGGTGCATGATATTGTGACTGGAATTCAGAATGAGCTGAAGTTGTGGCGCTGCGCGGGAAACAAACACCTCGAGGCTGTAGTGTCATTATAGTTAAAATACTCGTGCTTCTGTATTCTTTATTTTTTATCTGGTTCCAGACCGGAGCTTCTGTACACTATTTCTATCCTACTTAATTTAAGCATTAGGTTTCCCTGGTTTTTTCAAAAACTAGTTCAGTAGAAAATGACCTATAGGATTGGAGCAAGAATATTCTGGGAGATCTTGAGAATAGGATTAAAAAGGCTAAGAAGGCACCGAAGGAGTGTAGAAAATCCAATTTAAATCAGGCCAACGTTAAGAGGGAGCACATTCTCAAGTATAAACTAGAATAATTGGAAGAACAAAAAGATCTTTATTGGCGGCAGAGGGCTCATGTGCATTGGCTGAAAAATGGAGATAGAAATACAAAGTTTCTCCATAAGCAAGCCTCCGAAAGGAAGAGAAGGATCCGGATTAGGAAACTTGTGAAGGATGATGGAGGGGTAGTGACGGAGAAAGGAGAAATTCATGAGATAATCACAAACTGCTATAAAAATCTTTTTCAGTCTCAGGTGGTGAGCCGGCATGAGAAGATTCTCTGTTGTGTCAGCAGAAAGGTTAAAAAAGCCCTTGATGGTATTGGAGACTTAAAAGCCCCGGGTGTTGATGGTATGCCATCCTTTTTTTATAAGCAGTTCTGGAATTTGGTTGGTGATGATATTGTGAGGGAGGTGAAACAATTTTTGGAGGGAGGGAGCATGCCAGAGGGCTGGAATGAAACAATGGTGGTGCTGATTCCAAAAGTAAATAATCTAGAGAAGATAAAGGATCTAAGACCCATTAGTCTGTGTAATGTTGTGTACAAGATTGCTTCCAAGGTCTTGCCTAATAGGCTAAAACAAATCCTCCCAGAGATTATATCTCTTAATCAAAGTGCATTTGCCTCAGGTAGAATGATAACCGACAATGTGTTGCTGGCTTATGAGTTTACTCATCATTTGAGAAATAAAAAACTTGGGTTGATGGTTATGCAGCGATCAAACTTGAGATGAGTAAATCTTATGATCGAGTGGGGTGGATTTTTCTAAAGAAGATGATGAGTAAATTGGGTTTTGCAAATAGATGGATAGACACAATCATGAAGTGTATATCAAAAGTGTCGTATCGGATCAATGTCAATGGAGAATTGACTGAGATCATTAATCCAAAGAGGGGATTGCGGCAAGGGGATCCTTTGTCGCTGTATCTATTTCTTATTTGTTCAGAAGGCTTCTCAGCACTCTTACATGACTCAGAAGAAAAAGGTCTTTTAGGGGGTATAAAAAATTGTCATGGTGCACCGAGTGTAAACCATCTACTGTTTGCGGATGATTCTCTGTTACTTCTAAAAGCTGATGAACGAAGTGCATAACATCTTCAAAATATTCTTTCTTTGTATGAGGAATGCTCGGGGCAAATGATAAATAAGGAGAAGTTGTGTATTATGTTCAGCAAAAATACAAGGTTCTCAACAAAAGAGGGAGTAATGAGCAAACTGGACATTGAAATGGAGGTGATGTATCACAAGTACCTGGGCTTGCCAGTTTATATGGAGAGATCGAAGGCACAAACTTTTTCTTATATTAAGGAGAGAATTTGGAAGAAGATTGAAGGCTGGGAAGTGAAGTTGTTATCCAAGGCTGGTAAAAATATTCTCATCAAAGCGGTGCTCCAAGCCATTGCAACTTATGCCATGTCCTGTTTCGACCTTACCAAGACTCTATGTGATGAAATCACTGCGATGATTGGAAGGTTCTAGTGGGCACAACAGGACAATGAAAAGAAAATCCATTGGATGTCTTGGGAGAAACTGTGCTGCAGGAAGGAGAAGGGAGGATTGGGGTTTCGGGACTTGCATTTGTTCAATCTGGCAATGCTCGCAAGACAGGGGTGGCGCCTAATCTCTAATCCGGAATCTCTCTGTGCAGAAGTGCTGAGAGCATGATACTTTCTAGATGGACAACTACTCAATGCTATTGTGCGACCGGGTATTTCGTATGCCTGGAGAAGTATCTTGCATGGTCTAGCAGCTCTCAAAAAAGGCCTTATAGGGAGGGTGGGCAATGGAGAAAATATCAACATTTGGTTGGACCCGTGGATCCCAAATGGTGCAACTCGGAGGCCAATTACCTCAACAGGACAGATAATATTTACCAAGGTGAAAGACATACTTGATCCGGTTACAGGGAGTTGGGACAGAAACCTGTCGGTACTCGCACAGGATAAAAATGCCTAAGTACTCCGCCTTCCCGCTGAGGCAGAGTCCGATGGCGCCATGTGTCCAGCAGGTCCGAACCCCATCCCTCCTCAGGGTGGGCTCTGGTACTACCACGTGGACCTCAAGATGGGACCCGGCTCCCTCGAAGAGATGATCTCCCAAATTGCCATGTGTCCAGCGGGACGGGACCTCGTTCCTCTAAAGGAGTGAGCTTTGGTGCCGTCACATGGCCCGAAACTCCAGGCTGGCCTCCCCCACGGAGGCGAACTCCGGAACCCCCACATTTTCAGCAGTCCTAGACCCGCAACTCCCCTTGGAGTTAGGCTCCAGGGCTACTACGTGGCTCGCAGCACAGGGCTCAGCCTCCCCGCGGAGGAGGATTCCGGTGCTGCCACATGTCTTGCAACTTGTCCTGATCGGTAGGTTGTGGGAGTAAATGGGCGGTGCGCCTTGTCCAAATCCGACATTGAAGACACGCGCCTTCCCCAGATGCACGACGCGGCGCACGCCTCCTATCAGGTATTGTTACGTCCAATCGCATCGCAGTGAAGGCGACGCAGACCTACCCCACTTCGCCAAGTGGGTAGCTTATGGTCACAAGACAGATGGACGGGACATTCCTTGCCATCATGACAGACTACGCATAGCTAGTGGCGTCCAACACTGCAAGACAGCGGGTCTTCAAGCCGTGGTTAGAGGCAGCGTAGAAGAGAAGCCTTAGATCTTTAGGATAAGATCGCATCGGGATCACTTCTCAGGCCCCAGACCCCACTTGTAAGGTGCTTGACCTAACTATAAAAGGATCGGGCACCTATCATTACAGGGGACGCAAAATTGGACTCTCTCCACACACACACTCAGACACTCAAGCAATACAAATCTCACCGTAGAGTATATTTTTATGCTCCGGCGGCCCGAACCACGTAAAACCACCATCTCACCGTAGTACATAGTTCCTAAAACGCGCAACCTCACCGGAGACTAAGCCCCCCGCCGATCAAAGAACCTATGCGGGCTGCCCTCTAAGCAGGTCCGGCGGAAGTGTCGTTCACACACTTCAACATAACCTAATTGAGGATATCTTCTGGGAGATAGATGCAGGACTGATCCTAACCATCCCTGTTCAAATGGGTCAGGAGGATTTTGTTGCTTCGCATTATGATGTGAAAGGCCAATTCTCTGTTGAATTTGCTTAACATGTGTTGAAAGATGAAGAGGAATCCAAATCAATGAGGCAAATGGAGGGTCGTCTGAAAAGGCTTAGGCCCGTTTGGTACGGTTTCAGATTCGCTCGGAATCAGAAATGTTTCAGTTTTAATTAGAAACAGTTCCAAAACATGAAACAGAATCACCTTAGTAACCATTTGACTAATTTTCTGGTTTCAGTTTTGTAGAGAGAGGTGGAGGATTGAATTGACCCATTTACCCTTGGTTGTTAGTGAGATGGCAGGTCTGGAGAGGTGTGCTGAATGTTCAGGTTCAACGGCGATAAAACACAGATATTCTACGAGGCACATATTTTTATATTAGTTTGTATACTGGTCAATAATGCTTATCTGATATCTGTGAAAAGAAATGTTTTTTAACACTTTTTTATTTTTGATTACCGCACTGTTTTCGTTATTTTTTTAATGCATAGTAGCAATGATGAACATTGTTGCCGCACTGTAACACATTTTTTATGTATGGCAGCAATGATGTCGGCATATTTTTATACAAATGTTCTCAACTTGACAGGACTTTAAGCGGTTGGGACGGATTTCTTTATCTAGGCATACGCGGCTGATAAGGCAGTGGCAATACAATGGAATTTTACGGAAGATGGAGGTTGGTGCCTAATGCCCGACGGTTCTGGAGTGCGGAACACCCATATGCCCATTTCGCCTCCACTACTGTTTTCCCGGTTTTGTTTCTCGGTGATTTGAGTAGGGAATCGATCCGTAAAACTTCCGTTTGGCATCCCTTCGATAGTTTCAGGTGAGAAACAGAATTGATTCAACCATCCAAATGGGGCCTTACAATGGACATTGTTGTGGAAACAGAAGTGTCAACCGAAGATCTTACAATTCCTTTGGCGATTGGCACATAATAGTCATCCACTTCGTATCAATTTGAGAAGAAGGGGAATGGGGAAGGAAAGCCTATGTCCGTTCTGCAATCGCTTCGATGAGGATGGAGGGCATTTGTTCCTTAAGTGCAAGACAGTGAAACAAGTGTGGTGTGGCCTGCATTTGGAACATGTTCGCCTTCAGCTAATACAGATGATTTCAGGGGAAGAAATGGTGCAAACAATTATGAAAATGCAAGATAATGATCGTCTGAAAACCATGTACTTGTTGTGGTGCTGGTGGAATGTTCAAAATAAATTAGTTCATGGAGAAGGCATGCAATCACTACAGGAAACGCGAACAATTATGTCGGCCAGCGCAACTTACGTGCGCCAGCCGACGTAAGTTGAGTAAATTACATCGGCCAACGCAACTTACGCCACATAACTTACATCGGCATGCTGTGGCCGACGTAAGTACTCCGGCCCAGCCCGCGGCTCATCCCGGTACGTGACTTACGTCGGCTGCTGCAGACCGATGTAATTAAGGTTACTTACGTCGGTGGCCGACGTAAGTTACCTTAATTACATCCAAACCGCTACATCGGCCAACCGCCGACGTAATTAACGAAAAACCGACGTAATTAAGTTACTTACGTTGGTTTAGGCCTTAATTATGTCGGTTTTAGCCGACGTAATTGATCGATATTCCTGTAGTGAATCAACTAAAGAAGTTATGCATCGAGTTTTAAATCTGGCTGCACAAGAACACCGATTGCACGAGAGCGGTTTCCAAAATTCTATTCCCAGTACAACAGCACTTCGATGGCAACCACAACAGAACTTCTCAACTTTGATGGTGCTTTTTTAAAGGAGTCAAGGAGAGGAGCCTGGGGGTTTGTTATCCGTGATCGTCAAGGTATGGGTGTCGCTGCAGGTGCAGGAACTCTGGTCAATGTTCTTCAGGCTGTTCTAACGGAAGTAGAGGGCTGCCTTGCTGCTCTGAAAATAGCTGAAAATCTTGGCATTGGAAATATTCTAGTGGAATCGGATTGCTTGAACTTGGTGCAGGAGCTGAACTCAGATGATTAGGCTGGTTGTTCAAAGATTGCAGAGATATCTTAGCTACCAACTTCTTTTCTTTCCAAGTTTATCACTGTAAACGGATATGTAATAATTCAGCTCATACTCTAGCTCGCTACGCTTTATCCAGGGACCTGGAACAACCAATGATTTGGTTTGATCCTCTCCCTAGTCTTGTAGGAAAAAGTTCAATTTACTCACTCCAACTATGACATAGGTCCAGATAACCCCCTGAAGTATCATTTGGTTCATTTTACACCCATAATTTGCTAATCTAGTTCATTATACACCCTAAATCAGCTTACTAATACCGCTTTGCTGATATGAACCAGGATTAGAGATGGATTGTACATGTCATCTAATTAGTTGAAAAAAAATGTCACTTAGATCGCTGCCCTCCCATCACGAGACCTGCAATCTTCTGCGCAAGCTCCGTAGAAGCAGCACCATCATGGTGAACCCTAGTCTACACAGCAATCGCCACAACCCTGTCTTCTAGTCGTCTTAAGGCAGGATCGCTCTCCCGATTCACCGGAATCGCTAGAAAGACAACACCGCCTCCAGCTGGAACCGCCTTTAGGTAATCCAGTGAGGGGAACCTGGTCTGGAAGCTGGGATGCAGCTACGCGTAGCACAGGTCGTAGAACCCGTCCGCGAGCATCTCTTCCTAGTTCACGACGTTGTGGTTCTAGTACCACGTGGTAAGGGCCTCAACCGGATCTGCACGGAGTTGGCGTCGACGAGGCCCGCATAGTCCAACGTCGAGATCGCGAGCGCGAGCCGCACTTGGTAGTCCTCCTCCAGCCGCGTCGTCGCCGCCTCATCCCCGAGCCCCCTTGGCTCCCCCGCCATGGCCGTGACAGGCATCGGGCCCTCAACCGCGACGGGGGCAGGCAGTTTCTTTTCACCGGATCTTGAGCTAACAAAGTATCCCCTCCGTCCCAAAAAGTTTGTCACAAAGCAACAAACTTTTGGGATGGAGGGAGTACCTTTTACAGTTGCTTTTTAGTACTGTTCATGTTGTGCAAATGATGTCAGGTCTGGGCAAATTATTTGCCACATTAGCAGGTAGCATGTTTGTGATTTTGATCAGCTATATGATCTTTTTTCCACCTCATTTGATGACATGTAAAACCCACCTCTAATCTTGGTCCACCTAAGCAAAGCGGGATTAGAAAAAACGGGTTTAGGGTGTACAATAAACTAGATTAGCAAATTATGGGTATAAAATAAACCAAATGATACTTTAGGGGGTTATCTGGACATATGCTATAGTTGGAGGGAGTAAAATGGACTTTTTCCTTTAATATAATGAGCTGTGAAGTGATAAAAAAAACTTGGATATCCAATACAGAAAAATGTGGATGACTTTAGCTTCAAACCTAATACATCCTTAGTAAATCAATGACGGGTGACACAGGCCCTAACTCATGTTGCCTGCTGCTATAAGAAACAAAAACTTAAAAAAAAAAGTTGATGCCACACCTGGAGCCATCCTCGTCGTCGTCGAGCGAAGACCTGTCGCGGCCGTCACTGCGGCAAGCCTAGATCCTACGTTTCGAGGGTTCGCCCTTCGAGCTCCACCCTGTGGCAGATCCCGTTTTCAGATGCTCACCACTACTCACTCTGTCCCTAAATATTTATTATTTATTAGTTAAAAAATAAACTAAAAAATAATAAATATTTAAAAACAGAGGGAGTACATGCTACAATACCACTATCAACGAGAATATTGTTTGTAGTAGTGCACTAGGAATAATGCATTTGGAGTTTCCAACAATCAAGAGCCTGTTAGACAACGTGTTAGTCATTTTTTTATTTCCTCTTTGCTATGCCCATAAAGTTTTGGACAACAGTCCAATTTGTCCAACAGGTATGTCAGTTGGTGTCTCTGTTGAACTCCATTGTTTGATTTAGATTCTCATCAACGACATGATTGCTTGATCTTACGAATATTTTTTGTCATTGGTTGACTGGAATAGATAAGAAGTATAAAATAGATATAAGGGTGGAAGCAATTATCATTATTTGGTCCCTTTAGCTATGTGGAAATAATATAGTTTTAATGAAAAAGACTCATCTTCCTTGCAGATTATTCAGATGTGTACTTCTTTGCTCCGTTTATTGTGATCACCTTTACAGTGTTTGGAATATATATATATATATATATATATATATTTGAAGGTGAGTACAGGTTGGAGCAGGTGGCGAGGACGTATCTTTACCCAATATGAGTGACAGTATAATCTAAGGATTGGGTTATCGTCGCTTTAGGCACTGCTATGAGCAAATTTATAAATGGCCTATACCTTGCATCGTGTTATGTGTTCTTTTGTTTAATAGCGGTGTGCATCTTTGATATGGAGAAGCAGAGTGTAAAGTCTTTTGTACCATCTTGATGCTTTTGAGTTTAATAAAGTGCTCATTATTAAAAAAAGATTTTAGTTAAGATAGCCACCACTTTAATTTGTTCACACATTACCATCTTTTTTTTAAAGCTCGAAAGGAGAGGTTCTCGCGTAATATTATATAAGCAGAAAAATGATCCAGTTTATATGTGAAATTGAATCCTAAAACTGCACAATAGAGAGAACACAACCACCACTAGCCTAGTGAATACTAAAGGCGGACGACTCACATAAAATTACTAGGGAGAGAGACATCCACTATAACATTGTAAGTAAAAGGTGAGAATTGAACCCTGCTTGGCTGGGTGACATCCACCCCAGTAGCCAATAAACCCAGCGAGATTCTCTACAACATGGCCATCGCAGTAGTCAGCAGAATCATCGAGTTGTTTGTGTCACGTCCTGGCAACTCCAAGATTTCTTGTTGCTTAACTCCATGGAGCTGAATATTGGCTACTGCATGCATGACGGCTAGCTTGCTTGGACATGGAAGAAAAATTGGTCCTGTACGGTGTGACCAACCTAATGTTTTTATTACTCGACTGAGTTCCGAACCAAATTCAAATTAGTTGGTGATTCCTACCGCATCGCTAGCGGTGGGACACCTGTTTTGGCGTGTAATGACGGCCGATCTGGTGCTGCCACGGGCAAGAAGCAAAGGACCTTCTGAAGACTTCGGCACACAACATTTTCCAGACGGTTTACGTGTCCAGAGTGTTCAGACTTCAGAGTGTCGTGCAATCCGGGGGATTTGTCTATGACAATGGAGCATGCATGCGACGCTTGCAAGGCCAAAATGCTTACAGCAAGGCATGCAAACGCTTGCACGCCTCCAGGTCGGAATTTATGAACGGTCTGCAGGGGTACGGAGTACACAGGCTGGCTGGCTTGAAAGGAAGGATTTCGGTCGATCGACAGATCGAGCAGGCTCTTCCCAGACGTACCAAACGTGGTGTCACAAGCACCGTGAGCGCAGTTGTTTAGGATAATGTCGCAAGCTGTTTGCTCCAACATGTTCCGAACGGTTCAGGCTTTTTGACTCATTTATTAGGCTAGGTTTGGCGGAGCTTTTGTTCGTTGAAAAAGTACTCACCATTCCAAAAATTTGTAGCTTTCTAGTTTATTTTTAAATTAAAAGCGACAATTTTTTGAAGACGGATGAAATATCTTATGTAAAAAGTTAGCTAAAACTGTTTTAGTTATATTATGTTTTCAGTTTATTCTTAGAAACAATTAAACCAATAAGTTGTTGTAGAAGATTGTTGTTTATCATAACTTTTACTTATTTCTGTGAAATTGCTATACAAAAAAGGTAATTATTTTTTCATCTCCATCAAACATAGTAGTCAGTTCAAGTTAAAATAATACATCCTCCTTATAGGAGAAAAGATAGTCAGATTAATAAGGATTTGTCATATTTGACAACAATAATATCAATCAGAGCATATGCAAGCATAAACGAATAAAATAGTCAAATAATTATGCAAGCATATGACCCTGTACAGACTAAAACTAGTGAGACAATTATTTCATCTAAGGTCGTATAATCTGATTTTGTAGTTGATTCACTACAGGAATCCTGACGATTTGCGACGCCTTATTTACGACGGTTTTCCTTATTTGCAACGGTTTCTGACCGTCGCTCGAATTTTGTCGTAATTTAATTTATTTGTGACGGCCGCCGTCGCAATTTAACTAAATTGTGATGGCCGGCGCAAATAAGGGTTGGGCCTGATTATTTGTGACGGCTAGCCAGAGCCGTCATAAATAAGTTCTTATTTGGACGGTTGCCGCCAGCTGTCGCAAATTATGTAGGTTTATTTGTGTCGGTGGTTTTGATCCGGCAGATCTCCCGACACTACTAAAGTGTTAGAGGAGTTTGAGGTTCGGTATGGGCGCGCGGAGATTCCAGAAGGTGAGATGTCGAGTGAGACAAGGGACACGAAGATTTATGTGGTTCGGGCCGCCTGAGCGTAATACCCTACTCCACGGGGTGTGTTGGTGTTTTATTGGATGTATGAGCTCAACGTCAGTTGAGAGTGTAAAGTCAGCGTGTCTCCGGGGAGTGTGTTCGGAGAGTGTCCTCGAGCGTGTCCTCGAGTGTGTGTCTCTAGAGAGTCCTATGTATCGTCGGTCTGTCCTTTTATAGTACAAGGGCAGGCCGTTTACAAGTTAGCCTGGCCCGACATGTGGCCCCGGCGGTTACTGATATTGATACACATTCAACACGTTTAATTGCCCTTAATGACCGAGTTATGGGCTTTGACAACACCATTACTGGTAATTAAGGTCGTACGATCGTGTGTCATTAATATAGTATTAATGACACTTGATCGGGTCTTGAAGTCCTTGATTCCACTTTGAAAATCCGGAGCCGTTGTGGAGTCTTCCGGAGGTTAGAGGCTGAAGATCTGACGGTTGGACATATGGCAGCGCTGGAGCACACTGTGGGGAACAGATAGGTCCGGCGTTACCCGACACATGTCAGTTCCGGAGCTTCCCTCGGTCTGGGGTTAGGTCCAGGAGTGCCATTTCGGTACATAGCCCGGAGCTTCCCCCTTGTGGGCGGTAGCTCCGGTTTGATAGTATACGTGGCGACCCTGGGACTAACCATGTTGGAGAAGCGGGTCCGGTTATGTCTGACATGTGGGCCTCCGAAGGTCTTCAAATCAAGTAGGTGACTTTCTCTTGAGATCTTTGCAATCCCAAGGAGTATATGGTACCCAGGGTACCGACAGTGGCCCCCTGGGCCCACCTCTGGGGAAGACCCCTTGGGTGAAGTCATTCCGCCGGAGGTGGGTCCATCCTTCGACTTTTGAACTGAGTCTTCAAAGGTCTTCGGATGTGCCGTTGGCGATAGTTTGGAGTTAAATCCTCGCCGCGTGGCATATCCCGTGTGCGGCAAATGAGATCTTTGGCGTGCGGATCTCACGCAATTGAAGGTCGCCGGTTCCTATACGAAAATCGTATCGGTTCCGCGCGCCTTGTCAGGCTGCCGCCTTCGGGCTTCCCGCCTCATGATGACAACCGTTCGCCTGGGTAAGAATCTCGACTTGATCGTCGGGGTGGTCCCGGGCCCCCTTGTCATCGGTTGGGTGGAATTTTTGAGTAGTATCTTCGACTTCCTTGCGGTTTCCATCCAAGCGTTGCGAGGGCTTACTTAAGGAGGAAAGCGCGCACTGTCTGGAGTTCTTTACGCCTCTCATCTGATCATGCGCTCAAACTCCCAACTTGTGCTCGATTTTCCTCTCTTTCCTTGCTGTGTTGCGATGGAGTTGGGTCTCCGCGAGAGTCGTTTGAAGACCGAAGGTGACTTGAAGAAGGTCCGGGCCCTCATGGGATGGTCCCCGGACTTCTTCAACTGTCTGGTCCGCGCCGGAAGTGAGCTCCCGTTCGAGAAGGAGCACGCCGACGAGATGGTGTACTTCTCTTCGTACGCCATGGTGGGGTTGATCCCACCTTTTTCCTCCTTTTTCTTGATGCTGCTAGACTTTTATGGTCTGCAGGTATACCACCTTGGCCCCCACTCTATTCTTCTTGTGTCTATCTTCGTCCACTTCTGTGAACTGTGGGTGGGCATCTCCCCTGCATTGAACATTTACGGACCTTCTTCACCGTCCATACCACCAGTAGGAGTAATGAGTATCTTGGCTTCTATTACTTCGTGAAGCGCAAGAAGTTCCCATTCAAGTACCTCCGGTCGTTTCCCTCTGGAAAGTGGGATGATTGGAAGAAGGATTGGATAGTCATCCGGGTGGAGGAGCACGAGAAGCTGGAGCTGCACGAAGGCCTCCCCAACATCGACACTGCAGTCTGGAGTGAAGCTCTGATGCTGTCGGATGCCTTCAACCCTGCTCTGACCAGGATCCGCCAGTGCGTGGAGGGAGGATTAGATCCTCAGGCGGTATTTTACAACTTCCTGGTCAACAGGTGGGCACCGCTGAAGAGGAGAGAAAAACTCGCTTGGGCCCTCAACAGCGTGATGGACGACGACTGGGTCGAGACCGGACTGAAGTCCAACATGGCAGGGGCAACCTTGGAGTTACATCTCAAAAAGTTCCAGCACGGCATCGATGTTGCGGGAGATGACTTGACCCCGCCATCAGCCTTTCTCCCTCTGAACGTGGAAGTAGAGTTCAGCAGGGAGCTCTGACGGAAGATGTCTGTGCTTGACGACCTTGGTGTCGTCGAGAGGAGATCGACCTCCAGGGTGGTGATCCCTGGGGCTTCCGAAAGTGGCTGCGACCCTGCCCCGAAGCCAAGGATCGAAGTCGTCGGCAAGGGCAAGGAGCCGGCAGACGAACCCTTAAGCCGGAAGAGGAAGCTGCAGCATGCCGACGGAAGGTCCGTCAGGCCTGCCACCTCTGCATTAGCTCCTTCTCCCCGGAGGGGGAGGTCTTCTACAACTGCGGTGGTTGTTCCTGCAGCGGCGTCCTCCCGGGGTGCTAGCTCTGGGCATGAGACTTCAGCACCAGGGCCGGTTGAGGCCTCTAGGTCCGGAGGTCCTTCCCGGTCGAGGGGGGCCTCGACTAAGGAAATGCCCGTGGCTGTGACGAGTTCCGGGGGGCCTTCCGGGGCTTCCACGTCGGCGGCGGCTATGGTCAGCCCTGAACGTCCGGGAAAGAGGTTCCGCGCAAGTTGGTGCGGAAGCCTCCCGAGGTAATTTTTAATCTTTACCTCAGACAGTTGTTTTATTGTAGTAACTGTTTTTTAAGTTTCATCATCCATCATTTGCAGCGTTCCCAAGAAGAGGAGTGAGGCTCCACCCTCAGCCACAGCAGCTGAAGTTGTGAGGGCAGAAGCCTCTGCTCCTGTCCCGGTGCCGCCCCAAGTGGTGGCTGAAGCTGCGGCAGCTCCGGCGCCAGCTGTCATGGTCATGGACCTCGACTCATCCCCCGAGGCTCTCGTGGTAGCGCCGGACCATGGGAGAGAAGATGCGCCAGCGGCACCCGCCCCAAAGGTTGAAGCTCCGGGTTTGGGTGCTAAGATGATGGAAGCTTCGGCCGTTGAGCCGGAGGAAGCAATAATTCCGGCCCCAGAGCCGGAAATTGTCGAAGCCCCGGCGGTTGATCCGGAGGTAATTGAAGTCTCGGCGTGCGCGCCAGATGTTGAGGAAGTCCCAGCGGTTGGGCCGGCTACCTCTGAAGCACCGGCCGCAGAGCCGGTCGTTGTTGGAGCTCCGGCCGCAGGGCTGGTTGATGTTGAAGACTTTCCAGCTCCCGAGCCGGTTGTTGCGGAGGCGTCGGTCCTCGAGCCCCCAGTAAAGGAGGTGCCCAGGCCGGAGCCAGAAGATCCCCTGCTCCGGGAGTGACTACGCCGGAGGTACCCGTGGCTGAGCCGGAGTGCCCAGACGAAGTTGCTGGCCCCCTGCCTGAGGGGGCAAATGAAGACCTGGCGGCGGGGCCTTCGGAACCACTTTCGGAGGTCGGAACTTCGTCAGCGGGACCCTCCTCGATGGCGATTGAGGCCATCCCGAAGGACGGTCCTAGCGCCGTAGAGGCTCAGGGGACCACTCTTGTGGAGTGGGACCCAATTTTTGTCAGCGAGAACCCGCTGGAACCAGCGGAGGAGACCCCAGCAGGTCCGGAACCTATCCCGTTGTCATTGTCTATTGACAACGCCTGTTCCAGTTTGCGTCAAGTTCAACTGGCCTTCTCTCACGACAGCAAGGCTCTTGAAGAGGAGCGCCAAACCCTTAGGCGATGGCGTAACCAGCTCTACTTCGAGACCAAGCTGGCGCAGTCGAGGCTAGCAGATGACAAAGAGTGGAACAAGCGGAAGAAGGTCCGCCTGGAATACTGGGGCAAATTATTGGATGACAGGGAGAGTATGACTCGCGCCCTCGACGCTCAATCCCGGGCCATTTATGAGCAGACCAAAGCAGCTAATAGTGCGGTCGATGAACGCCAAGAAAGGCTTGAGGCCATTAACACTACTCTCATCAAGCGCCGGGAGGCACTTGAAGAGAGGGAGAAAAGGCTCGAAGATGAAGAGCAAAAACTCCTAGAGCTGCGGGATGACGTCTTGAGGAGGGAGGAGGATCTCACCGAAAAGGTGGCTCTGGCTGACAAGGGCCTCGAAGAGCGCACCAAGAAATTGGAAGAGTGTTGCGCTGAGGAGGAGGAGAAGGCCTGGGTGCAAGGGCAGGAACTCTACGAGCAAGAGTTTGCCATCGCTGCCAGGGAGGAGAAAGTAAGGGGCACGGAGAAGGACCTGGTTGACCGCCGAAACAAGATCTACCTCCAGGAGGAGGAGCTCGGAAAACTCGAGAAGCGAGTTGCTGAAAAGATTCAGCAAAACGCCAAAGAAGTTGAGCGCCTCGCTCGCGAGAATTCTGAACTGGTGGCGGCCAAAAGATCCTTGGAAGAACTGAAGGGCTTGAGGACTGCGGACTCCCTACAGGTTTGGGAGTTCCTGGGCAAGGCCAACGACGCGATGACACCGATGGGCTTCAGTCCCGTGCCTCCGTATGATCCGGAGCCGGAGCCGGACCTGGCGTTGCAAGCGCTGAGCTCGGCGGGTAGCAAACTCTCCAAGGTGGGCAACGTCATCGCGGAACAGTTGGAGGTTGAGGGGCAATCCCTGGCGAAGAACGTCACAGAGTATGTGTTGACGTGCTACACCAGCCGGAATCCCAAATTCCCTCTGGACCCGGTGCTTGAAGGTCCCGTCAAAGGAGAAGGTGAAGCCGCCCGAGCCAATGTGTCAGAGGTTGCTCAGAAGGTCGCCCAGTTCTTCCATAGGGTCTAGGACCATCTCCGTAGCTCCCACTTGTATTCTCTCTTTTTCTTCCTCTATTTTGTAATCCCTTGTCTCCGGATGAATGAAATCCCCAAATTTTTGTGAATTTCACTTTTTGTCTTCAACACTTTTGTCTTCACTTGGCCCCCTGGTAGCTGTACACAATTTGATTGTGAACATGTACCAAGAGGATATTGTGTTTTGTTTAAGACTCATTTGCTTCGAACTTGTAGAGTGTAGGTCCGAAGTCTTCGATAGTGAAGGCCCCCTGAGGTTGCTGGAGCTTAGAAGCTCCGGCATTGTCTATCGTCGGAGCTTAGTAGCTCCGGCAATAGTCCCTATCAACGCGTAGAGCATCAATAGTTAGACCTCCGGGGTGTCAGAGCTTAGTAGCTCTGGCAGTGACCTTTGCTAACGCGTAGTTTGTCGGCAGCAGACTCTGTTTGTGGAATCTTCTCACCATCTTTTATTCTGCGTCGACGGTTGGCCCCCCTAGCTTTACCGGAGCTTGGTTGCTCCGGTGATGCTCGTTTTCAATGTTCAACGTCGATTATAAGCCACCTAGGGGGAGTCGTAGCTTCGTCAACTCCGGCTTTTCTCCATCAACGTGGATTCTTTATTTTTCCTGCACACTGAAGCCAAGAAAAATAGTAAAATTCACTCCTTGCCTATAACCTCGTCGTGGCTTACGATTCTAAAGAAAATTTTAGGTCAAACACGGTTCTGAATGTGACCGAACGCATTGCCTTCTTTCTTCCGGATCCAATTGTACTTGGACTCGCCTTACTTCGGCCTGCCGGGGTGTAGGTAGAGTGGCGTACTTAGGGTGCTTGACCAGGCTAAGTCGATAGCACACTCCGGCCCTAGATTGGCTTGGCGACATTCAGGCGAGTGGGCCATGAACAATATTTGAATTCAGATGAATCGACAATACAGCTCGAATCATATATGAACCAGTCGAACTAAAATTTCTTAAGAATTGCACGTCTTTGTTATAGACAAGAAAGAGAAAAATAAAAAATGTTGAGCCTGTACAAGATAAATGCATGTGGAGTCTGTTTCACATGAAGATGTCTTTCATTATAGGTCCGGGTACAGGGGAAACGAGTACACTCTTAGGGTACGGAACCAGGATAAGCATGTTTAATTTCTCGTTTGACCCAGGGTAGCTAGCCACACTTTTAGTCCTGAGACTGCGACAAGTGTTGCATGAACTTTGCGGACCTTCCGGGAAAGGTCTGGCTCTTCTCCCGGAGGAACTACCCGACTTTGTACAATGACTCTATAACATACACCTCAAGTTACTACAGACTCACCTCCGTGATATTAAGTGTAGAACCTACGGAGGTGCTCAATGTTCCAAGGATTTGGGAGAGGTGCCCCATCCTCAGTAGCCAAGCGAATGCTTCCGGGACAGGATACTTTAATCTCTCGGAAGGGTCCCTCCCAGCTGGGGGAGAGTTTGTTTAACCCTTCTCTGGATTGTATTCTCCGTAGCACCAGATCGCCTTCCTTGAGCTGTTGGTTGTGTACGTGCCGCTGATGATAGCGCTGAAGGGCTTGGCGGTATCGGGCATTCCGAACAGCTGCTTGGCACCTTCCCTCCTCAAGGAGGTCTAGGTCTTCACGCCGGAGCTGGTCCTGCGTGGCTTCGTCGAAGGTCCGGACCCGGAGTGACCCCAAGGTGATTTCCGGAGGAAGGATTGCTTCAGCTCCATACACCAGGAAGAAGGGTGTCTCTCCAGTTGACCGGTTTGGAGTTGTCCTGTTGGCCCATAAAGTGGGCGGAAGCTCTTCAATCCAGTTGGATCCATGTTTTTTCAAGCGCTCATAGGTGCGCATTTTGAGTCCTTTAAGGATTTCAGCATTTGCTCTCTCGGCTTGGCCATTGCTTGCTGGGTGGGCTACGGAGGCGTAGCAAACTTGAATGGCGAGGTCTTCGCAATATCCTTGAAATGCAGAGCTTGTGAATTGGGTCTTATTATCAGTGATGATTTTGTTTGGGACTCCAAATCTACATACAATGGACTGCAAAAAGTTGATAGCAGATTGTTTGTTGATTGTCACAACTGGAGTTGCTTCCGGCCACTTGGTGAACATGTCAATGGCAACGTACAGGAACTTGTAACCTCCGATGGCTCTTGGGAAAGGTCCCAAGATGTCCATCCCCCACACAACGAAGGGCCATGTAGGAGGTATCATTTGTAGGGGTTGAGCCGGTGTGTGAATTTGCTTTGCATGAAATTGACATGCTTCGCATTTCTTCACCGGCTTAGTTGCATCCTGGAGTGCTGTAGGCGAGTAGAAGCCATGCCGAAAGGCTTTACCAACCAGCATGCGGGAAGACGCGTGGTTCCCACACTCGCCTCCATGGATTTCTGCGAGGAGCTTGCAACCTTCTTCCCTTGTGATGCACCACATTAGGATGCCATTGGCACCGCGCCGGTAGAGATCCCCTTCTACCAACGTGTATCTTTTAGCCAATCTGACTACCCGGTCAGCGGATACATCATCATCAGGAAGGATGTTGATTTTCAAGTAGTTCCGGATCTCCGAGATCCATGCATCGGAACTAACTTGAGCATTTGAGTCTTGCGTGCTGGGTTGCTCGGAGTTTCCGGCAGCACCTACGACCTTTGATGGCTGCCATGGTAACAGGGCCATCGGGACCGTCAGCTTCAGGATGCTGATCTCGCCCCCTTCGCTTAGTTCGGCAGGCTGAGCTGTGGGTTTTGACAACTTCCGGACAAAAGTTCCGTCAGGAGCCGGAGCTCCGGTTGACGCTTTCATCGAGAGTTCGTCGGCTTCAGCATTGTGGGCACGCTGGACATGGTGGAGATCTAGGACTTTGAAGTCCTTCTAAAGCCTCTGGACTTCAAGGAGGTAAGCAGCTAGCTGGAGATTTTTGCAGGAGCATTCACCGTTCACTTGCTTAACGATGAGCTGTGAATCTCCCTTGACCGGCAGTTGCTTGACACCGTATGACAGTGCCACCTTTAGTCCATAAATGAGTGCTTCATATTCCGACATGTTGTTGGTCGCCTTGAAGGCAAGGTGTACCATGTATTTTACCTTCTCTCCGGTTGGTGCGAGGAGAAGGATTCCAGCTCCGGCCCCCTGCTTTTGCATGGAGCCGTCAAAGTAGAGGGTCCAGTGAGGCTCGGTGAAGACCGGAGCCTTGTGTTCTGGCTTCTGCTTGCTGGGGCCCCCAGGGTTTGATGGAGAGGGAGTCCATTCCGCCATGAAGTCTGCCAATGCTTGACTCTTGATTGCTTGCCTTGAAATGAATTCGAGATCGAATTTGGCCAATTCTGCTGCCCACTTTGCAATATTCCCAGTTGAGTTGGGATTATGCAAGATTGCTCGAAGTGGGTAAGAAGTCACCACTGAGACCTTGTGAGCTTGGAAATAATGGTGAAGCTTCCTGGAGGCAATAAGAACTGCATAGAGCAGCTTATGCACCTCTAGTATCGAGTCTTGGTGTCATGAAGTACTTCACTAATGAAGTACACTGGGCGCTGGATGGTCCGGACCCTCCCAGAGGGGCCCGGAGCTTCCTCTTCATTGATCCGTATCCTCCCGGAGGGGTCCAGATTTTCTTCGGGGACTTTCGGGTCCTTGATGGAGGAACCCGAAGCTTCTTCAGAAGCGACCTAGACCCTCCCGGAGGGGTCTGGGTCTTCTGAAGTAACTTCTTGTGGATTCAAGTCTGGGAGCTGGGACCCAGACTCGCTTTCAAGAACCTCCAGACCCTCCTGAAGGGGTCTGGACTCCTGAGTATGGAATGGTTCTAGTCTCTCCGCAACCAGGACCATACTGACGACTTCGTCAGTGGCTGAAATGTAAAGCAGCAAAGGCTCACCAGGGTTCGGAGCTACCAGAATTGGTAGGGTGGTGAGGAGCTGTTTTAGCTCCTGGAACGCCTTTTCTGCTTCTTCAAACCATTGGAATGGTCTGGACTTCCTTAATAACTTGAAGAAGGGGAGTGCCCGTTCCGCCAGTCTTGAAATGAACCGGCTGAGGGCTGCTACACATCCAGTTAGATTTTGGACATCTTTGATGCGGGCTGGCGGCCGCATGTCTTCAATGGCTTTGATCTTTGCCGAATTAGCTTCTATGCCCCGGTGACTTACCAGGAAACCAAGAAGTTTTCCGGAGCTAACCCCGAAGACACACTTGTCTGGATTTAGCTTTGTGCGGGTGACCCGCAGCTTGTCGAAGAGAGCCTGCAAGGTGTCAAGGAGTGACTCCTTGTTCTTGACCTTGACCACGATGTCATCGACGTACACTTCCACTATGTCTCTAATGAGTTCTTCAAAGGTTTTGTACATAGCTCGTACAAAGGTTGAAGTTGCATTCTTGAGACCAAATGGCATGGCTGTATAAGAGTACAATCCATCTACTGTGATGAAAGAGGTATGCTCTTCATCTTCCCTAGACATTCTGATTTGATGATACCCAGAATATGCGTCTAGGAAACACAGTAGTTCACACCCGGAGGTGGAATCCACTATCTTATCTATTCTAGGTAATGGGAATGGATCTTTTGGACATGTCTTATTTAGTGTTGTATAGTCGATACACATCTGAAGCTTCCCGCCGGCTTTGGGCACAACGACTGGGTTTGCCAGCCATTTTGGATGGAAGACTTCTCGGATGAATCCAGCTTCGAGCAACTTCTTCACTTCTTGTCGAATGAAGTTCTGTCGCTCTACGGATTGCTTCTGAGGCTTTTGATGCACAGGCCGGACGTCGGGGTAGATCTTCAGATTGTGCTCAATAACTTCCCTGGGGATCCCAGGCATTTGTGACGGTTGCCAGGCAAACACGTCGACATTAGCCCGGAGGAAAGCGATGAGCGCGAGTTCCTATTTGTCATTCAATCCCCCCGATATACGGGTGGTCTGAGCGGCATCAGAACCGATTTGGACGACTTTGACGGGAATGTCGGTGTCGCCGCTTGGCTGCACACGAGGTGCAGAAGTCGTGCCTCGTTGATGAATACTCGGGGGTTTTGGAGCTTGCTCCTGCCTGGAGTCCTCCTCTTGCGCCGTAGTAAGTGCATGGAGTTCTTCCAGAGCAGTTACTCCGGCAGTACGATCTCCGCGGATCCGGAGAACGCCTACTAGTGTTGGCATCTTTAACACCAGGTAACCATAATGAGCAGCTGCCATGAATTTGTACAAGGCAGGCCTACCCAAAATGGCATTGAAGGGTAAGTTGATTTGAGCAACGTCAAAGACCAACTTCTCGGTGCGATACTTCTCCCGGGTCCCGAAGGTAACGGGAAGGGTAATAGCTTCGAGTGGCGTAATGGCTCCCGGACCTACTCCGGAGAAAGGTCGGGAGGGGTGGAGATCTGAAGGTCGGAGCTGAAGCTTGGTAAAAGCTTCGAAGCTTATGAGGTTGAGCCCCGAACCTCCGTCTACCATGACATGGTGGAGCTGGATGTTATTGATGGTAGGAGATACCATCAAAGGTAGTTGACCTGCTCCAACCATGCTTCAAGGGCAGTCCGAAGCATCAAAAGTGATGGTTGTGTCCATCCACTTTCGACGAGGCTCCGCCCAGGCTGTAGGATCTACAGCAGCCATGTCCCGACGCATAGTCTTGATGACGCGGCGGGAGGTGATGTCCCATGATCCACCAAAAATGGTGTTCATGGTCTTCCGACGCTCGTTGTCAGAGACGTCGGAATCGTCGTCGACGGAGGTTTAGACGGCCTTCAGGACCTTTTTGGGATCCTGAAAACCTAACTCCTCTTCAGCCGGAGCTTCGTCAACTTTTTGTTTTCCTTCCCTCTGTCGGAAAGGAGCTTCTTCCCGGTGCTTGTTGTAGCGCTCGGCAAGGTATTGGACCTCCCGGCAGTCTTCCAAATTGTGGTTGTCTGTTTTGTGAATTGGACACCACACCTTGGGTTTGCCACCGTCTTCAGAAGACGGTCGAGGTCGCTTCTCGGGGCGTGGCTCCCGGCCACCCGGAGCTGCAGCAGCTGCAGCATTGGATGCACTGGCCGACGGCTTCTTCTTGCCGTTGGTCTTTTTCTTCTTCTTGCCACTCCCGGAGGTAGCGGCTTCTCCTTTGGAGTATTTCTTGTGATCCTCCAGAGTTGGTTTGGAGTGCATTTCACGGCCCTCCGCAGCTCTGGCACATTTGTCAGCCAAGCTGAAGAGTTCCGTGACACTGGTAATCTCCTTGATCGCCAGTTTCTCCAGCATCTTCTTATCCCGCACTCCCTGTCTAAATGCCATGATGACAGAGGCGCTAGAGATAGAAGGGATAGTGTTTCGTACCTGAGAGAATATCTGGATGAATGATCACAGGGATTCTCCTCCTTTTTGCACAACTGCAAAAAGGTCCAGTTTGGTGCCTGGTCGGGTGTAAGAACTCCCGAAGTTGGCGGTGAACTGTTGGCACAACTCCTCCCAACTGCTGATGGAGTTGGGTGGAAGGCTCATAAACCAGGACCTGGCGGTCCCAGTTAAAGCCACTGGGAAATAATTGGCCATTACGGCCTCATTTCCTCCAGCTGCCAAGATAGCAGTGGAGTAAATCTGAAGAAATTCGACAGGATTAACGGTCCCGTCGAACTTCTCCAGCAGGTGAGGCCGGAACTTCTGTGGCCACCTGACCATACGCAGATGCATGGCCAGGGCTGAACAGCCTCCTCCTACTCCTTCAGGAGCAGGAATGTCTTGAGCTTCTCGTCTTTCACGAGCACGCTCAATATGGACTCAGCCGTCTTGTTGGCTATATCGGCAATCAAGCTCTGCCCAGAGGTCATGAGTTGAAAGCCTTGATACCGTGTGAGTGCGTCGTGCCCCGGAGGGCAACGACATCAGCTGCTGTGATGCAACACATCTCCTGTTGTTGGAAACGTGCGGACCAAGTCTGCCAGACAAGGTCCGTCGCTGCGACGGGGCCCGTCCTGAAGGAGGAGGACCATGGTTGTTGATGCGGTCGGCTGCCGCTGCAACCAAGTGTTCCACATCGGCCCTCCACTGCTCCATTGCATCTCGGGATGCGTCCGGAGGTGGTGGGCGCTGAAGAAGAGCACATGCTGCATAGAGCGCGTGTTCCGAGTTGTCAAGATTCGCCGACGCAGTGATTGACGCTGGTGCACCATCGCGTTGTCCAGCTTGATTTGCTGGTGGAGGCGGCGGTGGTGGAAGTGTGACTCCTACTGGAACCGTGGTTCCTGCTGGTGGCTGCATATTGGAGGGATTACCCCCAACAGCTTGAACAGCGGGATGACCATTGGATGATCCAGCGGCTGAGTTCACCATTCTTGAAATCTCGGGCGCCCCTACCTGGCACGCCAACTGTCGGTGGTTTTGATCCGGCAGATCTCCCGACACTACTAAAGTGTTAGAGGAGTTTGAGGTTCGGTATGGGCGCGCGGAGATTCCATAAGGTGAGATGTCGAGTGACACAAGGGACACGAAGATTTATGTGGTTCGAGCCGCCTGAGCGTAATACCCTACTCCACGGGGTGTGTTGGTGTTGTATTGAATGTATGAGCTCAACGTCAGTTGAGAGTGTAAAGTCAGCGTGTCTCCGGGGAGTGTGTTCAGAGAGTGTCCTCGAGCGTGTCCTCGAGCGTGTGTCTCTAGAGAGTTCTATGTATCGTCGGCCTGTCCTTTTACAGTACAAGGGCAGGCCGTTTACAAGTTAGCCTGGCCCGACATGTGGCCCCGACGGTTACTGATATTGATACACATTCAACACGTTTAATTGCCCTTAATGACCGAGTTATAGGCTTTGACAGCATCGTTACTGGTAATTAAGGTTGTCCGATCGTGTGTCATTAATATAGTATTAATGACACTTGATCGGGTCTTGAAGTCCTTGATTCCCCTTTGAAGATCCGGAGCCCTTGTGGAGTCTTCCGGAGGTTAGAGGTTGAAGATCCGATGGTTGGACACGTGGCAGCGCTGGAGCACACTGTGGGGAACAGATAGGTCCGGCGTTACCAAACACGTGTCAGTTCCAGAGCTTCCCTCGGTCTGGGGTTAGGTCCGGGGGTGCCATTTCGGTACATAGCCCGGAGCTTCCCCCTTGTGGGTGGTAGCTCCGGTTTGATAGTACACGTGGCGACCCTGGGACTAACCATGTTGGAGAAGCGGGTCCGGTTATGTCTGACATGTGGTCCTCCAAAGGTCTTCAAATCAAGTAGGTGACTTTCCCTTGAGATCTTTACAATCCCAAGGAGTATATGGTACCCAGGGTACCGACAATTTGCGACAGTCATAACAGCTGTCGCAAATAGTAGAGGTCTTATTTGCGATGGTACTATATAAAAACCGTCGCAAATAAGGTTTTTTTTTAAACAGAAAATGTTGTCTGGCTCGATGGCCAGAAACACAACAGACATATAACAGTCACACACATATAACAACAGCAAAAACATCAATTACACAGTCACATTACATAGAGTCTCGCATATCACATCACAAGAACACAAAACAAAGAAGAAAGGCTATCCGCTAGCCTTTCAACTACCTCCCGAGCTGCCAACGTCCTCACCGCGCGTCAGTATAGATGGTGATAGAGTTTGAGCCTTCGTCGCTGATCCCTGCAATACATAGAAGTTGTTTGACATATTGATTAGTTTGGAACTTCTTTTTTGACTAGAATTGATTAAACAAGCTAGTATTGATCATATTGAACTTACTTTAGATAATTTAAGTTAGATTTGGCTATGTTTGATTATTGAAGACTAAGTAAGACTCAATAGCTAAATTGAATTAGATTTATCTATGTTTGATGAATTAAGACTAAGTAAGAACGTTTTTATTACCTGAAAACCCGGAGAAGGGTGTACCGGCGGCGGTAGGTGCACGTGTGGCGGTGGAATTGTGGCAGTGGAGGTAGCTCGAGCTGCAACCCCTGTACTCTCTGGCCTTGAAAGAAACTATGTCATTGCAAACGTTATATATTATTACATATTATTAAGAATGCGATGAAATTAAATTACTTTAACTTACCGCCATCGCCCGCCTTTGCACCTCCATCGCCTCCCGCATCTGCTCCATGCAGGCTTGCTGGTAGGAGATGGTGGCCTGCATCGCCGCATTCTGCGCCTCTATATCCGCCTTTCACTCCTCGATCTGACGTGCGAGAGTCTCCACCTGCAAGACACAGTGACTCGGGTCCACTAATGAAGCCTGCATGGAGCTGCCTCTCGCATAACGCGCTGCCCTCGAGTCGACAACTCCGTCGAATATGGCGAGCCTAGAAAAAAGAATCAGTAATATGAAATTGAAATATCTTGAATTGAAAACGATAAAATGAATTACACACTTACTTTCCGTGAGCTTTTCCACCTCCGCTTGCATATGCGGCTTGAGGATCGATTGGTTCATGTTTCCAACTGAAATCTTCATCGTGTATCCTCCTAGCCTCCTCCCCGTACCTAGCCTAAAAAACAAGAAAACCGTGTAAGTTCGACAATCCATATAGTTATAATTAATATGAATGATTTCTAAACTTACCAGCCGCTCGACTGTGGCTTGACTGCACCCCTCAGGCTGAGAAGGGTCCATGTGACCTCTCTTTCAGACCTCAGCAGGGGTCGGTGACACCCCTATCTCACGCTCCTGTAAATATGTGTTAGTATGAATAGTATATTATGAATATATAAACATAAATTAGACACACTTACCATGTGTTTAACTAAACACAAGTGGTTATCTTGGCCGTGGTTGTGTTTCTCGTCGACCCCTCTGCACCCCCGAGCCTTCTTGGACTTAGCCTTCAACTCATCGCTAGCCCAATACTGACAAAGGGCCCGGTATGCATCGAATCGACCCTACAACCATCTCACGTCGCCCTGCACATAGTTGTAGGTCGTTAAAAATATCGAGGAGAAAATTATCAGAAAAAATATTTACTACACCTCACGTACATGCGCGTACTCCTCCTCCGTCAGGTGCTTGTTGCTCTCCGGCCGGAAGTGTTGCATGTCGTGCTGATTCACCTTCAAGTACTCATTGATAACTTGAATACGAGCATTCGATAAAGCTTGTTGAACCGCCATCACAGTGTTGAAGTGAAACACTTTTCTCGCATCCTCAAACATGTGAGGGTCATCCAGGTCCTCTAAAATATACCTTTCCTGTGATGAAGAATATATTGAAGAGATGTTCATAAAGGGGTTTAATAGTTGAAACTTAGAAATTTTATTTAACATATTTACCATAAAATCGGCCCATACGGCCTCCTAAACGTTGTGGTGCTCCTCATGAGGGGCGTGTGCGTAGTCTTCCCACGAAGTAGCAGGAACCCCGTCGATGACCCCGGGATAGTGCATACGCACTAAGGACCCGAAGACACCGTTCACCGGTATGTGGTGTTTGTCAATGGTGAAAGACACTTCGAACCAAACTCTGCAAGATATTTATTGATTAATTACTTAAGTAACCAAAAGAAACTAGAATTGAACACTATTGTTCGTACCCTGCGTACCGGGTACCCCACGATACCGCAAGAAAAGTTACGAAGTTCCACCTGTCCGAGTTGAAGACCTCCGAAGGCCCCACGTGTCCTGCAGCACTGGGCTCGCCTCCCTCATTTGGGTAGCTCCGGTGCCACCACGTGTAACACAAGGTTGGACCTACTTTCCTTTATAGGAAAGCTCCAGTCATGCCACGTGTCCAGTGGCCCCGGACCTAACCTTCAGTAGAGGGAAGCTGCGGTGCTGCCACGTGTATAGCAGCTCCGGACCTGCCTCCACATAGAGGGAAGCTCCGGAGCTGCCACATGTCGAGCCTCTCGACCTAAGCCTGCAACGAGAAGACTGCCGGATCTCCAACGGTGCGGACATTCAAGGGACAGATAAAGCTACCATTACAAGACTTGATTATGTGTCATTAATTCCATGTTAATGACACATGATCAGAGGACCTTTAGTACCGGTAACGTCACCATTAAGGCGCGTTATCACACTGTTAAATGTACTTAATACGTACAAATCATGTATTAGGTAATTAAAGACCGTCGGGACCACATGTCGGGCCAGGCTGACAATGTAACGGCCAGTCCTTGGACTATAAAAGGATTGTGCCACCCGGTACAAAGGGACAAGTCCAAGCAAACCCTCACACAGGCAGGTCATACATACAACAACCACCAGTGGAGTAGGGTATTATGCTCAGGCGGCCTGAACCACGTAAAAATTTCCGGTGTCACTGCCTCGTTCATAATCTCATGCCCGCCCCAACCAATTATGAACCTTTGCGGACTACGATCTAGTAGTACTGGGGTAAGTGTCGATCGCACACTTCGACATTTAGCGCATCAGGTAGGGGCGCCTGAGATTTCGAGATGGTGAACTCCACCGCTGGATCATCCAATGACCACGCTGAGCAACCTACTAGAGGAAATCCCTCCAACGTGCAATAGCCAGCTGGTGTTGTTGTACCGGCCGATGTCATTCCACCACCACTACCAACTGCTCCGGCAAACAACGTCGGACAACGGGATGGTGTCTTTGTGTCAGTCACTGCATCGATGCACAACAACCCTGAGAATGCAATCAACGCGGCGCGTACTCTTCTGCAGCATTCACCGGTGCCCGGAGCACCTCAGGGTGCAATGGAATAGTGGCACGCTGATGTGGAGCATCTGGTTGCAGCAACAACTGATGCCATCAGCAACCAAGGTCCTCCCTCTTCAGAGCAGGCACCTTCCCAGCGAAGGGCATTGTCAGGCAGACTTGGTCCTCAGACGTCATAGCACCGGAGACATGCGCCCTCCCAACAAGTGACGTACCTGCCCTCCGGGGCACGCCGTACTCACACGGATTCAAGGCTCTCGACCCATGATATGCGGTCGGAGCTCGATCGCCGTTACAGGCAGCAAGACGGCCCTGTCCACATCGAGTGTGCTTGCAAAAGGTGAGAAGCTCAGGAAAACCCTTCTCCTTTGGGAGTAGGGGGCAGTTGTTCAGCCCTGGCCGTGCACCTTAGCATGGTCCGATGGTCGTAGAAGTTTTGGCCTCATATGCCAAAGAAGTACGACGGGACTGTCACCCTGTTGAATTCCTCCAGATATACTCCACCGCCATCCTCGCTGCGGGAGGTAATGAGTCCGTGATGGCCAACTACTTCCCTGTGGCTCTAAATGGGACAGCCAGATCCTGGTTCATGAGTCTTTCGCCTGACTCCAACAACAGTTGGGCAGAGCTATGCCACCAGTTCACTGCCAACTTCAGATGCTCCTACACCCGACCTGGCACGGAGCTGGATCTATTTGTCATACAACAGAAATCGGGAGAGTCACTAGGATTGTTCATCCAACGATTTTCTCAGGTACGAAACACCATTCTTTCCATCTCCAGCGAATATGTCGTCGTGGCATTTCGACAGGGCGTCAGAGACAAGAACATGCTGGAGAAGCTGGCGATGAAAGAAGTCACCAGCGTCATGAAACTTTTCAGCTTGTCCGACAAGTGTGCTAGGGCTGTGGAGGGCCATTAAATGCACTACAAGCCAGCTCTGGAGGCTAATAAAAAGTCCTCCAAGGCTAAAGCCACTACCTTCCGTAGTGTAAAGAAGAAGAAAAAGTTCAACGGCAAGAAGAAGTCGTCGACCAGCATGCCTGTTGCTACTGCTGCAGCACCTCCGGGTGGCCGGGGGCCACGCCCCGAGAAACATCCTAAACCATCGTCTGAAGATGGTGGCAGTCAAAAGATGTGGTGTCTGACCCACAAAACGGACACTCACAATCTTAAGGATTGACGCGATGTCCAAAACCTTGTCGAGCACTTCAACAAGCGCCGAGAAGAAGCTCCTTTCCGTCAGCAGGAAGGAAAGCAGAAAGTCGACGAAGCTCCGGCTGATCAGGAGCTAGGTTTCCAGGACCCCAAGAAGGTCCTGAAGGTTGTGTACAACACCATCGACGATGATTCTGACATCTCCGACAACAAGCGTTGGAAGAGCCTCAATACCATCTATGGAGGGTCCTGGGATATCACCTTCCGCCGTGTCCTCAAGACTATGCGTCGGGAGATGGCTGCCACAGCTCCTACCGCCAAGGTAGAACCCCATCGGAAGTGGATGGACACTCCCATCACTTTCGATGCTTCAGACTGCCCAAGAAACATGATCGGAGCTGGACAACTGTCGTTGATGGTGTCTCCTACCATAAATAATGTCCATCTCTATCATTTCTTGGTGGATGGAGGGTCGGCACTTAACCTCCTCAACTATGAAGCGTTCATCAAGATCCAGCTGAAACTCTTGGACCTTTGCCCCTCACGTCCTTTCCCTGGGGTAGGTCCGGGGGCCATCAGTCCTCTCGGCTCAATTACACTCTCGGTGACCTTCAGGACTCGGGAGAACTATAGGACCGAGAAGTTGGTCTTCGACGTGGCGCACATTAGTCTACCCTTCAATGCCATCCTAGGCAGGCCTGCCCTATATAGGTTCATGGCCGCAACCCACTATGGCTACCTGGTGTTGAAGATGCCAACACTTACAGGCTTTCTTCGGATCCGCGGGGATCGTACTACAGGAGTCACTGCACTGGAAGAACTCCACACGCTTACAACAGCGCATGAGGATCTGACAAGGAGCGAGCTGCTCAACCTCCGAGCACTCGTCACCGAGGCTCAACCTCTACACCACGCGTGCAGCCAAGCGGCGACACCAACATTCCCATCAAAGTCGTCCAAATTGGTTTTGATGCTGCCCAGACCACTCGTATATCGGGAGGTGTGGACAACAAATAGGAACTCGTGCTCATCACTTTCCTCTAGGCGAATGTTGACATATTTGCCTAGCAACCGTCACAAATGTCTGGGATCCCTAGGGAGGTGATTGAGCACAGTCTGAAGATATACCCTGATGCACAGCCAATACACCAGAAGCCCCGAAAGCAATCAGTCGAGCTGCAAAACTTCATCCATCAAGAAATCAAAAAGCTGCTCGAAGCTAGTTTCATCTGGGAGGTTCATCATCCATGATGGCTGGCAAACCCAGGTTTTGTATCCAAGTCCGGCGAGAAACTTTGGATGTGTACCGATTACACCACCTTGAATAAGGCATGTCCAAAAGACCCATTTCCACTACCTAGGATAGATCAGATAGTGGACTCCACCTCTGGGTGCGAGCTATTGTGTTTCCTAGATGCATACTCTGGATATCATCAAATGCAAATGTCTAGGGAGGATGAAGAGCATACTGCCTTCATAACAGTAGATGGGTTGTATTGTTATACTGCCATGCCTTTTGGTCTCAAAAATGCTGCTTCAACTTTTGTGAGGGCCATGCACAAAACATTTGAAGAGCTCATCAGGGACTTGGTGGAGGTCTATGTCAATGACATCGTCGTGAAAGTGAGGAACAAGGATCCACTCCTTGACAACTTGCAAGATGTCATTGACAAGCTGCGCATTACGCGCACCAAGCTAAACCCAGACAAATGTGTCCTCGGGGTTAGCTCCGGGAAGCTCCTCGGATTTTTGGTGACTCACCGAGGAATTGAGGTAAACCCGGTGAAGATCAAAGCCATTGAGGACATGTGGCCCCCAGCCCACATCAAGGACGTCCAGAAGCTAACTGGATGTCTAGCTGCGCTCAGCCGGTTCATCTCAAGACTCGCAGAACGGGCGCTTCCCTTCTTCAAGCTATTGAGGAAGTCCGACCCATTCCACTGGTCTGAAAAAGCAGAAAAGACGTTTCAAGAGCTCAAGCAGCTCCTCACCACACTACCAATCCTGGTAGCTCTGGAGCCTGGTGAGCCTCTTTTGCTTTACATTTCGACAACTACGGAGGTTGTCAGCATGGTTCTGGTTGCGGAAAGACCAGAGCCACCTATAGTTTAGGAGCCCAGACCCCTCCGGGAGGGTCCAGAGCTACCTGAAGGCGATTCTGGGTCCCAGCCCCTAGGCACGGATCCTTAAGGCAAGCTCCCCAAGGATCAACCTCTCTCATCTGAGGGAGTTCACACGACTGAAGAAGAAGTTCTGGACCCCTCCGCGAGGGTCCGGGAAGCTCAAGAAGAAGGTTTGGACCCCTCCAGGAGGGCCCGAGTTGATGAAGAAGAAGCTTTGAGACCTTCCGGGAAGGTATGGACTGTCCAGCGGCCAGTATACTTCATCAGTGAAGTACTCCACAGCGCCAAGACTCGATACATTGAGGTGTAAGCTGCTTTATGTAGTTCTCATCGCCTCAAGGAAGCTACATCACTACTTCCAAGCCCACAAGATATCAGTGGTAACCTCCTATCCACAGCGTGATATACTGCATAACCCCATTTCTACTGGGAATATTGCAAAGTGGGTAACGGAGCTGGCAGAGTTCAATCTCGAATTTCTGCCTCGACATGCTATCAAGAGTCGGGCATTGGCTGACTTCGTGGCGGAGTGGACCCCTTATTCATCAAATCTGGGGGGCCCCAGTGAGCAGAAATCGGAACCCAAGGTCCCGGTCTTCACCGAGCCTCACTGGACTCTCTACTTCGACGGCTCCGTGCAAAAGTAGGGGGTCAGAGCTGGAATCCTTCTCCTCGCTCCGACCGGGGAGAAGGTAAAATACATAGTACACCTTGATTTCAAGGCAACCAAGAACATGGCGGAGTATGAAGCTCTCATCTATGATCTCAAGGTGGCGCTATCATATGGCGTCAAGCAGATGCTGGTGAAGGGTGATTCACAACTCATTATCAAGCAAGTCAAAGGTGAATTCAGTTGCAACAACCCACAACTCGCTGCTTACCTCCTCGAAGTCTAGAAGCTCTAGAAAGACTTCCATGTCCCGGACCTCTACCATGCCCAACATCTTAACGATGCTGAAGCTGATGAACCCTCGACGAAGGCTTCAACCAGAGCTCAAGCTCCCGATGGAGTTTTTGTCAGGAGGTTGTCAAGACCTACCGCTCAGCCTGCCGAACTGAGTGAAGGGGGTGAGACCAGCACCTCAAAGCTGGCAGTCCGGGTGGCCCTGTTACCATCGCGTCCACCATGGATCGTAGGCGCTGCAGGAAGCTCTGAGAAACCCAGCGCACAATATCCGGAGGTTCAAGTTAGCTCTGATGCATGGATCTTGGAGATCCAGAGCTACTTGAAAGACAACATTCTTCCTCAAGACGGTGCATCCGCTGATAGGATCGTCAGATTGGTTAAAAGATACACGCTGATAGAAGGGGATCTCCACTGGTGCGGTGCCAATAGCATCCTAATGCGGTGCATTGCACGGGAAGAAAGCCGCGAGCTCCTCGCAGAAATCCATGGAGGCGAGTGTGGGAACCACGCGTCTTCCTGCACGTTGGTCTGTAAAGCCTTCCGGCATCGCTTTTAGTGGTCAACAGCTCTCCAGGATGTAGTTGAGCTGGTAAAAAAGTGTGAAGCATGCCAGTACCACGCGAAACAAATTCACACATCGGCTCAGTCGCTGCAAATGATACCTTCTACATGGCCATTCGCTGTATCCGGGATGGAAATTTTGGGTCCTTTCTCAAAAGTTGTCGGAGGTTACAGGTTCCTGTACGTCACCATCGACAAGTTCACCAAGTGGCCGGTAGCTACTCCGGTTGTGACAGTCAACAAGCAATCTACTATCAAGTTCTTGAAGTCCACAGTCTGCAGATTTGGAGTTCTGAATAGAGTCATAACTAACAACGGAACCCAATTAACAAGTGAAACATTCCAAGAATATTGCGAAGACCTCGGCATTCAAGTCAGCTACGCATCAGTAGCTCACCCAGCAAGTAATGGCCAAGCTGAGAGAGCAAATGCAGAAATATTGAAAGGACTCAAGACGCGCACATATGAGCGCATGTAGAAACATGGAGCCAACTGGATAGAGGAGCTTTTGTCTGCACTGTGGGTGAGCAGGACAACACCTAACCAGTCAACTGGAAAGACCCCTTTCTTCCTGGTGTACAAAGCTGAAGCGGTCCTTTCTTCGGAGATCGCCATGGGGTCACTCCGAGTCCGGACCCTCGAAGAAGCCATGCAGGACAAGCTCTGGTGTGAATACCTTGACCTCGTTGACGAGGGAAGGTGCCAAGCAGCTGCTCGGAATGCACGATATCGCCAGGCGCTCCAGCTATCACCAAATGCATGTGCACAACCAACAGCTTGAAGAAGGCGATCTGGTGCTATAGGGAATACTAACTCGTGAAGGGATGAAAAAACTACCCCCCGGCTAGGGAGGTCCCTTTCGAGTGATCAAAGTATCCCACCGCGGATACGTTCGCTTGGCAACAGAGGATGGGACTCCGCTTCTCAATCCATGGAATATCGAGCACATTCGTAAGTTTTATGCTTAGTTTCACGGAGGTGAGTCTGTAATTACACACAATGTAAGTTATAGAGTCTATACACAGAGTCGGGTAGGTTTTAAAGGAGAACATCCGGACCCTTCTGGGAGGGTTCGGGCAGTTCAAGCACACTTGACTTGGTCCCTGTACTAAAAGTGTGGCTTACCTACCCTGGGTTAGAACAAGATGAATAACACACTTGGCTTGGTTTTGTACCCTAAGTTTGTCCTTGTCTCCCCTATAATTCGGATCCATAATGAAAGACATTTTTGTGTGAAAATAGACTTCACGTGCATTAATTTTGTACAGACTCATTTCTTTTATTATTTCTTTTCCTTCTTGTCTATAATGAAGTTGTGCATTTTTTTTGAGATTTAGTCCATTATTCATATGAAATGCAAGTTAATTGTTAATCTTTTTTGGATCTTAGCATTACTAGATGGTCTACTCGCCTAAACGCCAAAGCCAATGACAGGTTCGGGGTGCGCTATCGACTTAGACTTGTCCAGCACCTTAAGTACACCACCCTATCTATATTCCGGCAGGCCTCAGTAAGGCGGGTCTAGAAAGCATTCAGATCTGAAGAGATTACATCAATTTACTTGTTATCATGGTGAGTTCCTTCGGATCTAAAATTCAAATAAGAATAGTAACCCGCAAACAACTTATAGACGAGAGGACAAATTTTACTGTTTTTCTTGTCTTTAATGCGCAGGAAAAATGGAAAATGCATGGCGATGGTGGATATTGCTGGAGCTATTAAGCTCTGATAACCCCCAGGGGGCCCACCGTCGATGTTTCTTTACGTTGAAAGTGGGCGTCCTCGGAGCTACCAAGCCCCGACAACTCCCATGAGGGCATGAAGAATAAATGGCGATCTAAATGAAGGTAGTGGAAAAATCACCCCGAGAAGGTTCGACGTCGACGTATTATGCGTTGATAGTGGACACTGTCGAAGCTGAGTAGCTCTGACGATCCCAGGGGACCCGCCGTCGACGCTCTACATGTTGACAGTGGGCACCGTCGGACCTACCAAGCTCCAACAACCCCCAGGGGGCCCGCCGTTGATGCTCTACGTGTTGACACTGGGTGTCGCCAGACCTACCAAGCTCTGACAACCCCCAGGGGGCCCGTCGTCGATGCTCTATGTGTTGGCAGTGGGCGTCGTCGGACCTATCAAGCTCTGACACCTCCCAGGGGGCCCACCGTCGACGCAACAAAGGTTCCCTGGAGATGTCGGAAGTAAACTTCAGACCTAAGAGCTAAGCGTTCTAGCTACAAATTTGAAGTGTTCAAGTCATCAAGACATTGTCAAATCCTTTTGGTACACGTTCGCAATAAAAGTGTGCACATATACCAGGGGGCCAACAATATAAAGGCCAATGCATTGACGACAAATACAAAATGGAATTCATTCATTCAAGAAGATTGTATTCACTCATTCGAAGGATTGGATTACAAAATGAGGATTACAAGTGAAAGGCAGAAGAAAAAGGTCCTAGCTACTGGAGGTCCTAAGCCCTATAGAAAAATGAGGCAACTTTTTGGGCTGGTTCTTGAACGCTGGCCCTGGCAGCATCTTCTTCTTCAAGGATGGGTCCTTCGACCACCGAATCTAGAGATAATTGGGGGTCCCGGCTTTTGAAACACGTTAGCACATATTCGGTGACGTTCTTGGCCAGAGACTTCCCCTTCATCTCCAGTTTATCGGCGATGATGTCACCCATCGCGTCCAGCTTGTTGCTGGTAGAGCCCAATGCCACTAGCGCCTTGTCCAGCTCCGGCTCCGGGCCATCCAGTCGTACCGTACTAAAGCCAAGAGGCACCAGAGATTTATTGGCGTGACCCAAGAAGACCCAGACTTGCTGGGACTCAGTCGCCCTCATACTCCTCAATTCCTCCAGCGACCTCCTGGAAGCTGCAAGCTCCGAACCCTCCCGGGCGATGCACTCGACCTCTTTGGCATGCTGTTGAATACTTTCAGCCACCTACTTTTCACGGTCTGCAAGCTCCAACTCCCGGAGGTGGATGCGGTTCCGGCAGTTCGTCAGGTCCTTCTCCATGCCTTTGACCTTCTCCTCCCTGGTGGCGACTTCAACTTCTCTCTTGGAGAGCTCTAGACCCACCTGCCAATTCTTCTCCTCTTCCTGCTTGCACCGCTACTCAATTTTTTTGGTTCGGTCATCCAAGCTTTGCTCCCCCAGAGACAGTCTCTAGGCGATCTCCTCTTCCCTCCTCAAAATGTCCTCCTGCTTCTCCAGAAGCTTCTCTTCCCTCTCATCGAGGGCCACCCGACGCTTGAGGAGCACCTCATTTAATTCATTAAGGTCGTCCTGATGATTGTCAGCAGCCTCATTGGTCTCCCGAGCATGATCCAAAATCTCTCAAGCCTTCTTGTTGAGAGCCTTAATGGCAGCCCCCCACTCGTTCAGCAAGCGGTCCATCAGCGCTAGTCGGGCCTTCTCCTTGGCTACCCATTCCCGTTGGTCAGCAAGCCTTGACTGCATCAGCTTCATCTCGAAGTGAAGCATGTTGCGCCAACGCCTCAAGGTGTTGCGCTCTACTTCGAGAGTCTTGCTTTCATAGTCGAACGCCAGCTAAAATTGGCGCAGACTAGAGCAGTCATTGTCGATAGACAATGCTAGAGGAATTGGCTCCAGACCAGCCTGGATCTCACCTGCCAGCTTGAGTGGGTCTTCAAAAACATCAATTGGGTCCCACAGCACAAGCGTGGTCCCCTGCGACTCTACGACACTAGGGTCGGCCTCCGGGGCTGATGAGGAAGGTCCCCCTGCCGGATCTTCATTCATCGGCTCTGCGGGTGGAGGATCTACCGTTGATTCTTGTGGGTGCTCTGGCTCTAACATACGCCTCCGGAGTAATCACTTACGGGGCGGACGGTGCAACTTTGTCCAGAGCTCTCTCCACCTCCGGCTCAGGTGCCAGGACTGCAACTTCTTCCAGCTCAGGTGCCAGAACTTCGATTATCTCTGGCTTAAGTGTTGGAGCTTCCGCAATCTCTAGATCCAAGGCTGGAGCTTCAACTATTTCCGGCCCCGGGGCCAGAGCTTCAGTTACCTCCAGCTCAGGCACCAGAGCTTCTGACATCTCTGGCTCCAAAGCAGGAACTTCAGCTAGCACTCCTACTGCTGCAGCTACTGCAACTCCGGGTGGCCGGGGGCCACGCCCCGAGAAACGACCTCGACCATCATTTGAAGATGATGGCAGCTCCAAGATGTGGTGTCCCATACACAAGACGGACAGCCAAAACCTGGAAAACTGCCGAGAGGTCCAGAACCTCGTCGAGCGCTATAACAAGCGCCGGGAAGAAGCTCCTTTCCATCAAAGGGAAGGAAAACAAAAAGTCGACGAAGCTTCGGCTGAAGAGGATTTAGGCTTTCAGGACCCTAAAAAGGTCTTGAAGGCTGTTTACACCTCCGTTGACGACGACTCTGACGTCTCCGACAATGAGGGTCGAAAAACCATGAACACCATCTTTGGTGGTTTGTGGGACATCACCTCCCGCCGTGTCCTCAAGACAATGCGGAGGGACATGGCCTCGGTAGCTCCCGCCGCCAGGGCGGAGCCTCATCGGAAGTGGATGGATACTGCCATCACCTTCGACGCTTTGGACTGCCCTCAGAACATGATCGGAGCTAGCCAACTCCCATTGATGGTATCTCCGACCATCAATAACATCCAGCTCCACCACGTAATGGTGGACGGAGGTTCGGGGATGAACCTCATAAGCTTTGAAGCCTTCGTCAAGCTTCAGCTCCGACCTTCGGATCTTCCCCCTCCCGACCTTTCTCCGAAGTAGGTCCAGGGGCCATAACTCCACTCGGTGCCATTACTCTCCCGGTGACCTTCGGAACTAGAGAGAATTACAGGACCGAGAAGTTGGTCTTCGACATGGCGCATATCAACTTACTATATAACGCCATCTTGGGCAGGCCAGCTTTGTACAAATTCATGCCTGCTGCTCATTATAGCTATTTGGTGTTGAAGATGCCATCACCCTCAGGTGTTCTCCGGATCCGTGGAGACCGCACCGCCGAAGTTAATGATCTAGAAGAACTCCACGCGCTTGCTACAGCGTAGGAGGAAGAATCCGGAAAGGAGCAAGCTTTGAAGCCACCGAGCATTCGTCATCGAGGCTCAACTTCCGCACCTCGTGTGCAACCAAGCGGCGACACCGACATTCCCATCAAAGTCGTCCAAATTGGTTCCAACGCTGCTCAGACCACTCGTATATCGGGAGGTATGAACGATAAATAGGAACTCACGCTCGTCACTTTCCTCTGGGCTAATGTCGACGTGTTTGCCTGGCAACTGTCACAAATGTCTGGGATCCCTAGGGAGGTGATTGAGCACAATCTGAAGATTTATCCCGACGCTCGGCCTATACATCAGAAGCCTCAGAAGCAATCAGTAGAGCGACAAAAATTCATACGTCAAGAAGTGAAGAAGTTGCTCAAAGCTAGATTCATCCGGGAAGTCTTCCATCCAAAATGGCAGGCAAACCCAGTCGTTGTACCCAAGGCCGGCGAGAAGCTTCGGATGTGTATCGACTACACAACACTGAATAAGGCATGTCCAAAGGATCCATTTCCACTACCTAGAATAGATCAGATAGTGGATTCCACCTCTCGGTGTGAACTACTGTGTTTCCTAGACGCATATTCTAGGTATCATCAAATCAGAATGTCTAGGGAAGATGAAGCGCATATTGCGTTCATCACAGTAGATGGATTATACTATTATACTGCCATGTAATTCGGTCTCAAAAACGCTGCTTCAGTCGGGACCTCCCTCGGCTGGGAAGGACCTACGGACCTAGAGCCCAAAGCTGGCACTAGGGTCGAGGTCGATTTCTCAGAGACATTGCCCTTTGCAGAGGCTGGCTCCAAAGAGGGCTTGGTCACCGAAGTTCTGCTTGGCTGGGGAGTAGGAGCTGCTGGAAATGGAGCCGACGTGAGGGAGCTCCAATCAACATGTCTCAACTTCCTCTTCCGGCTAGAGGATTCGGTCGGCTCATTGCCCTTTTCCTTGCTGGCGTTGTCAACCTTCTGGCTTGGAGTAGTGGTCAGAGCCACCATCTCAGAAGCTCCGAGAAAAGCAACCCTGGAGGTCCTTCGCCTCTCCACCAGGTCGAGGTCGTCAAGCTCCAGCATCCCCCTTCAGAGTTCCCTCCTGATCTCCGGAACCATGTTCAGAGGGAGGAATTCCGCCGGCGGGGTCAATCCGTCGCAGGTGATGGCCCCGTGTTGAAACTTCTGGAGATGGAGCTTCAAAGCTTCATTGTCCAAATTGGTGTGAAAACCGGCTTCAATCCAGTTATGGTCCATCTCATTGTTGAAGGCCCATGCAGGCCACTCCCTTGTCTTCAACGGAGCCCACCTGTTCACCAGGAAGTTGCCAAAGACCATTTGAGGGGTCACTCCACCCTCTATACATTGCTGAATCCTTGTCAGGATGGGCTTGTACGCTTCAGACAACTCTGGAACTGCATTCTAGGCGTCGGTGTTGACATTGGGGAGTCTCTTGGGCAATTCCAACCTCTCGTGCTCCTCCACTGCGATGATCACCCAGTCTTTCTTCCAGTTGTCCCACTTTCCGAAGGGGAAGGTCTTCAAATACTTAAAGGGGTAGTTCTTGCACTTCACGAAGTAGTAGAACCCAATCAACTTTGTCTCCTTCCCAGTAGTGTGGACCGTGAAGAAGGTCCGGAAGAGCTCGATGCACGGCGACACACCCACCCACATCTCGCAAAAGTGGACAAAGGTCGCCACTAGCAAGAAGGAGTGGGGGTTGAGGTAATGAAGCTGGAGTCCATATAAATCCAGCAACATCAGCAGAAAACTTGAGAAAGGCGGGATCAGACCCACCATGGCGTACGCCGAGAAATAGACCATCTCTCTGGTGCACTTCTTCTTGAAGGGAAGCTTGCCGAAGCGAACATCGTTGTTGAAGGAGTCGTTGGACCACTCCATGTAGGTATGGACCCTCGACAAATCTTCGTCGTTAGTGATCTTGCTGCGGGGAAGACATAACTCCATTGCGGCAAAGTGGAGCTAAAGTCTGGAAGGTTATGCAAAGGTGGAAAGGCTCTGAGAACAAGTTCGAATGAAAGCCTAAGGAGTCCTCAAACTGTCCAGGCTTTCTTTCTTAAGTAAGCCTCCGCAATGCTCGAATGGAAACTGTGTCGGGATCAAGATTTCATTTCAAAAGATTACCCTGTCCATGACAAATGTGCTCGGGTCCACTTTGGCAAAAGAGTCAAAGTTATCACACCAGACGAATCGTTGTCATGATGGGAAGTTGGAAGCCCAAGGGCGGCGGCTTAATAGGGCGTTCGGAACCGATACGGTTTTTGTATTGGGAACCGGCGACCCTCAATTGTGTGAGATCCGCATGCTAGGATCTCACCTGCCGCAACAAGAAGAGCCACGCGGCGATTGTTTAACTACGAACCATTGCCCATACGGCCCTTGAAAATACATTCAAAGCTGCAGCGCGGGAATCGAGATGCCCCCACCTCTAGTAGAATAACTTAACCCAAAGGATTTCTTCCAGATGTGGGCCTGGGGGATCACTGTCGGTACCCTGCGTATTGGGAACTCCACGATACCGCAAGAAAAGTTACGGAGTTCCACCTGTCCGAGTTGAAGACCTCCGAAGGCCCCATGTGTCCTGCAGCACTGGACCCGCCTCCCTCGTTTTGGTAGCTCCGGCGCCGCCACGTGTAACACAAGGCCGAACCTACTTACCTGTATAGGGAAGCTCTGGTCATGCCACGTGTCCAGTGGCCCCGGACCTAAACCCCAGTAGAGGGAAGCTCTGGTGTTGCCATGTGTATAGCAGCTCCGGACTTGCCTCCCCACAAAGGGAAGCTCAGGAGCTGCCACGTGTCGAGCATCCAGACCTAATCCTACAATGGGAAGACTGTCGGATCTCCAATGTTGCGGACATTCAAGAGACAGTTAAATCTACCGTTACAAGACCTGATTAGGTGTCATTAATGCCATGTTAATGATACACAATCAGAGGACCTTTAGTACAGGTAATGCTGCTATTAAGGCGCGATATCATAATGTTAAATATACTTAATATGTACATATCATGTATTAGGTAATTAAAGACCGTCGGGACCACATGTCGGGCCAGGCTGACAATGTAATGGCCAGTTCTTGGACTATAAAAGGACTGCACCTGTGACGCCCGGTTCCGAAAAAATGAACCAAGCTAACGGATATGTGTGCCTAGGATGTTCATCACACCTACCCGAGTGCAATCACAAAAGAGTATACAGAAAATTACCACAGAACAAGATTAATTAACCAAATTTTATTACACAAACCAGATTATCCTCAAATACAAGCTCTAATGAATATTAATGACAAGTTCAACTAATGCAGCGGAAATAAACTAATTAAGCAAACTAAGCATAAGGGATAGGGTATAGCGCAGCTCCAATCAATACCACAGGCAAAGCTGACGGTAGACACGGCCTAGAACTCCGCATTATCGCCATTAAACTCATAATCCTGAGCTGCAACTGTTGGGGGGATTGCAAGAGTGAGTACATGTCGTACTCAGCAAGTGTGAAAAATATGACATGTGGCTGATTCAAATGACGACAATAATAATGGCAAAGTGCTGAAAAGTACATCAAAACTTTTGAAAAGCAATATATTATATGTATGTGAAGTAAACCCATCATAATCATAAGCAATACCATAATACCAAATCTAAATTCATTACCATCATCAATAATTCCAGATTTCACCATTGCCAATAACCATATTCAATACCAGAAATTAATCCATAACCATAATACCAACCATAACCATCCCAAATACCATCCCAATACCAAATAGCCTCTAATCATGGAAGTTGTCCAGGTGCTCATAACCGGGAGCACGACTATCATGATAGTTTTATTTAACTCTGCAGAGTTTGTACCTCTTTACCCACGTGTTCGTGATTTCATCACCTTTCGATGACTAGAACCTCTGTTATGTCGTCTCACACTTCCATCGGTGTGTGGTCAAGAGATCACAAAATAGCCTTTACAAAGGTATTACTAGCCTATTTAGACCCCACTAAGGTTTCACCGGTGGTGATGCCTCCAACTGAGCACATCTTCAACCAAGGGCCCCCTCTTGAGCCATTCGGATCCCAGGGTAGTCCCACCAATCATCAACAAACCCAATCCGACTACCCCTTCCCCGAGCATCCACAATGGTCCAAACAGTACTAGCAAAGCCCTAATTACTCAGCTACGCCGCACCCATACTTGGCCTCGTGGTGGCACTGTAGTCCTGGCTTATTCTCGCATGAACCGGTCCTTAGATCTAAAGCAAGCAAACCACCATGACATCCAACCCATCCACGTACCGCCTTGCTTAGATCACCCATTACCATATCATGTTATCCAGTCCATGCATATTTAAATTGAGTGGTATAGTTGGTTTCCATCCCAGTTGATTAAGCGAAGCAAAAGGTAAAAAGTCCTTCCCGACTCTCTACCATAAACTCCAGGTGACAAGGGTGGTTTAACAAGTCTAGTAAACTTCCTATCATAGGATTCCCATCAAAATTGACACAAGCATGCAGTTTTGCAAACAAAACATTTATTTTAAAACAGGATCAATATGCTTCAAGGACACTTGCCTTGCTCTTGCTGTTGATTAGAATCAAAGCCTTCAAACTCTTGGTGCTAGAGATCCTCCGCGGCACTCTCTAGCGCAAATCCGTCTAATCCACACAATAAACATACAAGACAAGAAACATAATCAAAGAGTGCACAAATATTACTCAATATGTCATGACATGCATGATTAATGCAAATGCAAGGTAGAACTTGTTACTAGATTGCTTTTAATGATCACTAACTAGTTCTAATAGTTTTAACAAGTTTATACAGGTTTGGAGTTGATTAGATCAAATTTTAGAATTAATTCAACACAATTTAACCAGAAAGATCGGACTAGTCCGCTAGGGACCGGACAAGTCCGCACTCTGCGAGATCAGAAGATTAGGGTTTTCTAGATCGACATAAATTTAGAGATTAGGGGTCAAATTCACGTAAGGAAAAGAGAATAGAAGGTATACCAGGTGTTTAGAACTCCAATGAATCAAGAAACTTGGAGGTAACACTTGGATCTTGGTGATCTAGGATTGGTGATGAACTTGGGGATGAATTGGCGATGAAGAACGAAACTTGGTGGATATCTTGATCCTCTTTCGTTTCCTCCTCTTCTTCTTCTCGCTTGGGATCTTCTCCTCCCTCCTTGATGGTGGCTCTCCACGAACTAGGGTTTGGGTGGGGTGGAAAGGTGGCAAATAGATGTCAAACCAAGGGGTGGGGCTGTTTATATAGAGGTGGAGGCTAGGGTTAGATGGATTTCGAGTTTTGGGATGAGTAGAGGCCGGTTTAGAGTCCCACATGGGCTCTAAAAGAGTTAGGCACGACGTCCCTAGGCCCACTTAACATGAAACCCAAGAAACAAGTCGTAAAACAAAAGATCAACTCGGAGTCGCGAAATATCGGACAAGTCCGGAAAGGACCGGACTAGTCCAAAGTCGTCCAGAGAGAAAATCGAACAAGTCTGGCCAAACATCGGACAAGTTCGACTTTAAACAGAGAGGAAAACGGACAAGTCTGCTGGAACACCGGACTAGTCCGGAAAAGTCCAAGGACTTAGCAATCTTTCAAGGATTCATGGAATAACGGACTAGTCCGCACAAAATCGGACAAGTTCGAAAGTTTCCAGAGCCAAAATCAGACTAGTTCGCAGCAAAAACGGACAAGTCCGTTTTTAGTCAGAGAGAAATCGGACTAATCCTCGCCAAAATCGGACTAGTCCGCACTTTCCTGTGTTTTAAGTGCGGTTTTGCTCCAAATAAATTTTAAACTCGTTCCTCTTGTTGTGGGTTAATGTTAAACATGTATATGGGTGTATGTAGGGCATGATGCATGAAAATGAGGGTGTTAAAAACCTACCCCCCTTAAAATGAATCTCACCCTCGAGATTCGACGCGGAAGAGAAAAGATAGGGAAAGTCCTTCTTGAGATCATTCTCCAGTTCCCACGTCGCTTCTTTTTCTGTGTGGTGCTTCCATTGAACTTTACACCATCCAATAACCTTGTTCCTTGTGACCCTCTCCTTAGTTTCCAAGATTTTGGCCGGTTGTTCGGCATAAGTCAAATCTTCCTCTAGTTCCAATCCTTCCATTGGCACTTGTTCTTCCGGTACTCTCAAACACTTCTTGAGCTGGGAAACATGAAACACATCATGTACGTCTGAAAGATGAGCTGGCATCCCCAACTTATACGCTACTTCTCCTCTTTTGTCCAAAATTTTGAATGGTCCAATATAACGAGGTGCTAGCTTTCCTCTTATGTTAAACCTCTTATGACCCCTCATTGGCGACACCTTGAGGTAAACAAAATCTCCCACTTCAAAGGCTAGTTTCCTTCTCCTATTGTCCGCATAGCCTTTTTGCCTTGATTGGGCAGCCCTCAAGTTTTCACGAATTATTCGGACTTGCTTTTCGGCTTCTGGCAACACATCCGGACCAAATACTTGAGTTTCTCCTGCCTCATTCCAGAATAAAGGTGTCCTACACTTCCTCCCATAAAGCGCTTCATACGGTGACATTTTCAAGCTTGCTTGGTAACTATTGTTGTATGAAAATTCCGTGTATGGCAAGCTTTTGTTCCAACTTTTCCCATGCTTTAAAGCACAAGCTCTTAACATGTCCTCCAAAACCTGATTGGTCCTCTTGGTTTGTCCATCCGTTTGAGGATGATATGCTGAACTAAAATTCAATCTTGTCCCCAAAGCTTCATGCAATTTTTGCCAAAACTTGGAAGTAAACTGAGAACCTCTATCCAAAACTATCTTCTTAGGAACTCCATGTCGACACACAATATGCTCCATGTATATTTCGGCCAATCGCGCAGCTGTATATTTGGTCTTCATAGGGACAAAATGAGCTTCCTTGGTTAAGCGATCCACAATTACCCAAATTGAGTCATACCCGGACTGAGTACGTGGTAACCCAAATATGAAGTTCATTCCAATTTATTCCCACTTCCATTCCGGAATCTTCAACGGTTGCAATAATTCGGCTGGCCTTTGATGTTCCGCCTTGACTCGTTGGCACACATCACACAATGCTACGTATTCAGCTATGTCCTTCTTCATGCTATCCCACCAATAGCAAGTCTTCAAGTCTTTGTACATCTTTGTACAACCAGGGTGAATCGAGTAAGGCGAGTCATGTGCCTCCTTTAATATTGTCTCCCGAATATGCTTTACATTAGGCACAACGATCCTCTTTCCAAGCCATAAGGTACCATGTTCGTCTTCATCGAATTTGAATTCTCTCCCTTCCTCGATCCTTTCCTTGATTTCCTTGATCTCCTCATCCGTGGTTTGTGCTTCTCGAATTTCTTGCTCCAAGGTTGGGTTTAACTCCATCATCTCCATCTCATTTACAAATCCGAGGTTCAACCTTTCAAACTCCTTACATAACTCGGATGGTAACTCTCGAATTGTGAGTTGATGACTTACTCACTTTCTACTCAAAGCATCGGCCACTACATTGGCCTTTCCCGGATGATAGTTGATCCCCAAATCATAATCTTTGATGAGCTCCAACCATCTTCATTGCCTCAAGTTCAGATCCGTTTGCGTGAAAATATACTTAAGACTCTTGTCATCGGTATAAATTTCACATCTATGTCCAAGAATGTAGTGTCTCCAAATCTTCAATGCATGTACCACGGCTGCTAGTTCCAGATCATGTGTTGGGTAATTCTGCTCATGTTTCTTCAATTGTCTTGATGCATAGGCGATCACTTGACCTTTTTGCATCAATACACATCCAAGCCCTTGTCTCGATGCATCGCAATAAATATCAAAACTCTTGCTCACATCCGGCAGTACAAAAACAGGGGCTGTTGTCAACCTCTTCTTTAACTCCTCAAAACTAATTTGACAAGCTTGGGTCCATTGGAAAGCCTTTCCCTTCATTAGCAACTCTGTCATAGGCTTGGCTATCTTGGAAAAGTCCTTGATGAATCTACGGTAATATCCAGCCATTCCAAGAAAACTCCTTATTTCCTTGACATTTTGCGGCGGTTCCCACTTCAACATGTCTCTCACTTTCCGGGGTCAACCGATACTCCTCCTCCCGAGATTATATGACCCAAAAATAGCACCTCTTTCAACCAAAACTGACACTTGTTGAACTTGGCATACAATCGATGCTCCCTCAATTTCTGCAACGTGAGCCTCAAGTGTTCCTCATGTTCTTTCTCATCCTTCGAGTAGATCATAATATCATCAATAAACACCACGACGAACTTGTCCAAGTACTCCATGAAGACCTTATTCATGAGGTACATAAAGTAGGCAGGTGCATTTGTCAATCCAAAAGACATCACGGTGTACTCATAAGATCCATACCGTGTCCTAAAAGCTGTCTTGGGTATGTCCGATGGTCTAATCTTCATTTGAAAGTATCCCGACCTCAAATCAATCTTAGAGAAGACACAAGCACCCTTCATCTGATCAAACAAGTCTTCTATGCACGGCAAGGTGTACTTGTTCTTGATTGTTACCTCGTTGAGAGCTCGGTAGTCCACGCACATCCTTTGGGATCCATCCTTCTTGTTCACAAATAGAACGGGCGCTCCCCAAGGCGAAGAGCTAGGGCGAATAAAACCCTTCTCTAGTTGCTCTTGAATTTGCTTCTTGAGCTCCGCTAATTCCAAAGGAGGCATCCTATACGGCCTCTTAGCTATAGGTGCAGTTCCAGGTATTAAATCAATAACAAACTCAATGTCTCGATCGGGTGGCATACCTGGCAACTCATCTGGAAAAACATCCAAAAATTCACACACCACCGGAATCTCCTCAATTGTGGCACTGTCCATATGATTTAGCTCCAATTGCTTCGGTGTGGTTTGATATGCTTCAAATTCTACGGTGATCCCTTCCTCATTGGTCAACTTCACCGTCTTCATGGCACACTCAATAATTCCATTGTGCTTCCTCAACCAGTCCATACCAAGTATAATGTCCAACCCTTGAGAATCCAAAACAATGAGGTTGGCAGAGAAGTCTACCCCCCCTTATTCTAAGGCTTACTTTTGGACATACTATATTTGTCCTCATCTCTCCTCCAGGAGACTTAACCAATAGAGTAAACTTCATATGAGAGATAGGCAAACTATACTTGACAACATACTTCGATGCAATGAATGAATGTGATGCTCCAGAATCAAATAACATAGTCGCGGGGTTGGAGTTGGCAAGAAACATACCAATGACCACGTCATCCGCTTGTTGAGCATCCTCCGTAGAGACATGGTTCACATTGCCACGAGCAAAATTCTGCTGTCAACGGTTCCCTTGTGATTGTCCTCCATTAGGTCTTGGGTTTTGCCTCGGTGCATTGCTTCCTTGACCAAGGCCTGACTTAGGACATTGATGCGCAAAGTGTCCAGCTTCTCCACAAGTATAACACTTCTTAACTCCACCAGAATTATTGGGACAAGCTTGGTTTTGAACATTTGCAGCAGGAAAATTAGTACGAGGTGCATAAGGCATTGGAGGCCTAGGTGCTTGCATAACAGGGCGCTGCTGCACAAACTGAGTTGGGCGTGGTGCATAACCAGGGCGCTGAGCAGGAATAGAGGAGCTGTAATAGGGCGCATTGGGTGGTGCAAGGCGAGGGCGCACATTACTTCCTTGTTGCTGTCCTTGATATGGCACCTTCCTCTTGATTTCTTGCTCCATCTCGCGAATCTTGTTCTCCACCACAATTGCTTTGTCCACGAGCTTCTGAAAATTGGCATAATCACAGTTGAGTAGTTGCACTTGGATCTCATTGTTGAGGCCTCTCATGAACAAATATTGCTTCCGGCTGTCCCGACTAACATCCTCAGGCGCATACCTTGAGAGTTGAGTGAATTTATTGAGATATTCACTCACGCTTGATCTTCCTTGCCTTAAATTCTCAAATTCTTGCCTCTTCAAAATCATAACTCCTTCCGGTACATAATGAGAACGAAAATTCTCCTTGAATTCGGCCCAATTAATTCTCTCTTGGTTCTCGTGAGCATTGCAATAAGCATCCCACCAATCTGCAGCTGCTCCAACTAGTTGATGAGAAGCAAACAAGACCTTCTCCTGGTCACTGCATTGGACAATAGCTAGCTTCTTCTCCACGGACTTGAGCCAATCATCCGCATCCATAGGGTGGGCAACTTGAGCAAAGGTCGGCGGCCTAGTCCTCATAAACTCTCCCAATCGGTTATGAGGAGGCGGGGGTGGCGGTGGAGGCATGTGGGGCTGATTATTGATGTTGCCAGCCTGCAGCTGTCCCATTGTTTGTATCATGGTCTGCATGAGCTAGTTTTGCATAGTCAATAACTGCTCAATGTTGATAGCTCCCTGAGTAGATCCTTGTCCAATGTTGTTCTGAGGCACTCCATTGTTCTCCTCCTCATCATTGCCATCCCTCTGGTTGCGAGTCCTCACCATCTGAAGAAAAGCAATAGGTAAGAATTAGAAAACGTCCCCAACTATATGCATCAAGGGATATAAACTAAACAGCTAGCTACACTAGCCTAGGTGGACATGGCAATGCTAAGGCATCCCAAAATCCTCTATTAAGCACACAAGCAAGCAATATATATAGCAAACAGCACTCCAAACAAAAACACATCGATTCCTGAGTGCTCCTATATGCTTTAAAGTGTCCATTCTATCTAGGCTGCATCCTACGGTCAACCTGTGGCTCTAATACCAATCTGTGACACCCAGTTCCGATAAAATGAACCAAGCTAACGCATATGTGTGCCCAGGATGTTCATCACACATACGCGAGTGCAATCACAAAAGAGTATACAGAAAATTACCACAGAACAAGATTAATTAACCAAATTTTATTACACAAACCAGATTATCCTCAAATACAAGCTCTAATGAATATTAATGAAAAGTTCAACTAATGCAACAGAAATAAACTAATTAAGCAAACTAAGCATAAGGGATACGGTATAGCGCAGCTCCAATCAACACCACAGGCAAAGCTGACGGTAGACACGGCCTAGAACTCTGCATTATCGCCATTAAACTCACAATCCTGACCTGCAACTGTTGGGGGGATTGCAAGAGTGAGTACATGTTGTACTCAGCAAGTGTGGAAAATATGACATGTGGCTGATTCAAATGACGACAATAATAATGGCAAAGTGCTGAAAAGTACATCAAAACATTTGAAAAGCAATATATTATATGTATGTGAAGTAAACCCATCATAATCATAAGTAATACCATAATACCAAATCTGAATTCATTACCATCATCAATAATTCCAGATTTCACCATTGCCAATAACCATATTCAATACCAGAAATTAATCCATAACCATAATACCAACCATAACCATCCCAAATACCATCCAAATACCAAATACCCTCTAATCATGGAAGTTATCCAGGTGCTCATAACCGGGAGCACGGCTATCATGGTAGTTTATTTAACTCTACAGAGTTTGTACCTCTTTACCCATGTGTTCGTGATTTCATCACCTGTCGATGACTAGAACCTCTGTTATGCCGTCTCACACTTCCATCGGTGTGTGGCCAAGAGATCACAAAATAGCCTTTACAAAGGGATTACTAGCCTATTTAGACCCCACTGAGGTTTCACCGGTGGCGATGCCTCCAACTGAGCACATCTTCAACCAAGGGCCCCCTCTTGAGCAATTCGGATCCCAGGGTAGTCCCACCAATCATCAACAAACCCAATTCGACTACCCCTTCGTCGAGCATCCACAATGGTCCAAACAGTACTAGCAAAGCCCTAATTACTCAGCTACGCCGCACCCATACTTGGCCTCGTGGTGGCACTGTAGTATTGGCTTATTCTCGCATGAACCGGTCCTTAGATCTAAAGCAAGCAAACCACCATGACATCCAACCCATCCACGTAACAGCTTGCTTAGATCACCCATTACCATATCATGTTATCCAGGTAATGTTAATCATAATCTCATCCATGCATAGTTAAATTGAGTGGTATAGTTGGTTTCCATCCTAGTTGATTAAGCGAAGCAAAAGGTAAAAAGCCCTTCCCGACTCTCTACAATAAACTCTAGGTGACAAGGGTGGTTTAAGAAGTCTAGTAAACTTCCTATCATAGGATTCCCATCAAAATTGACACAAGCATGCAGTTTTACAAACAAAACATTTATTTTAAAACGGGGTCAATATGCTTCAAGTACACTTGCCATGCTCTTGCTGTTGATTAGGATCAAAGCCTACAAGCTCTTGGTGCTGGAGATCCTCCGCGACACTCTCTAGCGCAAATCCGTCTAATCCACACAATAAACATACAAGACAAGATACACAATCAAAGAGTGCACAAATATTACTCAATATATCATGACATGCATGATTAATGCAAATGCAAGGTAGAACTTGTTACTAGATTGATTTTAATGATCACTAACTAGTTCTAATAGCTTTAACAAGTTTATACAGGTTTGGAGTTGATTAGATCAAATTTTAGAATTAATTCAACACAATTTAACCAGAAAGATGGGACTAGTCCGCTAGGGACCGGACAAGTCCGCACTCTGCGAGATCAGAAGATTAGGGTTTTCTAGATCGATGTAAATTTAGAGATTAGGGGTCAAATTCACGTAAGGAAAAGGGAATAGAAGGTATACCAGGTGTTTAGAACTCCAATGAATCAAGAAACTTGGAGGTAACACTTGGATCTTGGTGATCTAGGGTTGGTGATGAACTTGGGGATGAATTGGCGATGAAGAACGAAACTTGGTGGAGATCTTGATCCTCTTTCATTTCCTCCTCTTCTTCTTCTCGCTTGGGATCTTCTCCAAACTCCTTGATGGTGTCTCTCCACGAACTAGGGTTCGGGTGGGGTGGAAAGGTGGCAAATAGATGTCAAACCAAGGGGTGGGGCTGTTTATATAGAGGTGGAGGCTAGGGTTAGATGGATTTCGAGTTTTGGGATGAGTAGAGGCCGGTTTAGAGTCCCACATGGGCTCTAAAAGAGTTAGGCACGACGTCCCTAGGCCCACTTAACGTGAAACCCAAGAAACAAGTCATAAAACAAAAGATCAACTCGGAGTCGCGAAATATCGGACAAGTTCGGAAAGGACCGGACTAGTCCGAAGTCGTCCAGAGAGAAAATCGGACAAGTCTGGCTAAATATTGGACAAGTCCGACTTTAAACAGAGAGGAAAACGGACAAGTCCGCTGGAACACCGGACTAGTCCGGAAAAGTCCAAGGACTTAGCAATCTTTCAAGGATTCATGAAATAACGGACTAGCCCGCGCAAAATCGGACAAGTCCGAAAGTTTCCAGAGCCAAAATCGGACTAGTCCGCGGCAAAAACGGACAAGTCCGTTTTTAGTCAGAGAGAAATCGGACTAGTCCTCGCCAAAATCGTACTAGTCCGCACTTTCCTGCGTTTTAAGTGCGGTTTTGCTCCAAATCAATTTTAAACTCGTTCCTCTTATTGTGGGTTAATGTTAAACATGTATATGAGTGTATGTAGGGCATGATGCATGAAAATGAAGGTGTTACAGCACCGCACGGTACAAAGGGACAAGTCTGATCAAGCGCTCACACAGGCAAGTCATACATACAACAACCACCCGTGGAGTAGGGTATTACGCTGAGGCGGCACGAACCACGTAAAACTTCCTGGTATCACTGTCCTGTTATAATCTCACGCGCGCCCCAACCAATTACGAACCTTCGCGGACTACGATCTAGTAGTACTGGGGAAAGTGTCGATCGCACACTTCGACAACTACGATTTTATTACCTATCTCCGATCGAACGAGTCATGATCTTATGTGCAGTGACCAGAGAAGGACTGACAAAGTGAGTCCTCCTCGTCTGCCCCTCTACTCGGACACCACGTCTGGTGACCCAGAAGGCTCGTCACCAGTCGAGCCAAATGGCTTAGGAACAGAAGACTCGTCAGTCGAGGGTTGGTTGGTCGAGGGCTGGCTGACCCAACAATGAGAAATTATAATACTAATTAAACGAATAATCAACTAAGCATCGAATTACATATGTAATCAACTAAATAAACCATTTTAGCAACTAATAGTTCTATTAGTCAAATCACATTACTAATGGCAACATCACATTATTAATAGCAACTAATAGCATTTTAGCAACTAAACATCACATTACTAATAGCAACATCACATTGCAAATTAAACAATAGCATTTTAGCAACATCACATCACATTACCATTTTAGCAACTAATAGTTCTATTAATCAAATAACATTGCAAATCACATTACTAGTAGCAACATCACATTGCAAATCACATTTCACAACTAGGGGGAGGAAGGTAGGAGAGGGAGGTGGGAGAGGAGACCTTGGACTCGACGAGGCGGCGACGGGCGCGGTGGGCGCCGGGGAGGCAGCGCGTCGGGAGGCGGTGCCGTGCGATGGGCGCGGTGGGGCATCGGGGGAGGCGGCGATGAGCGATTGTCGCGGTTGGGCGCCCGGGGGAGGTGGCGCTTCAGGGGAGGAGGAGGCTCTGCGGGAGATGGCGCATCAGAGGAGCAGAGCCCATGGAGCGCGGCGGCTCCGTTATAGCGCGGCGACTGGCGGAGAGGCGAGGCGGCGACAACTCAGGTGGCGGCCGGAGCGCGGCGGCAGCGGGCGCGCGACAGCGCGAGTCGGGAGCGGCGGCAGGAGCGCGAGGCACGGCGGCGGCGGGAATAGCGCATGAGTGTGAGTCGGGCCAAGTTGGGCTGGAGTATATCCCTTTTATTTGCGACGGCCATATAAATTGTGACGGCCCTAGGATAGGCCTAGCAATTTAATTTACTTGCGACGATTTTATTTTTGACCGTCGCAAACAAGGTCCAACTTGCGATGGTACCTTTATTTGCGATAGCTTATGGGCCGATCATCACAACTTAGTCATCTATTTGCGACGGCTACTGACATTTGCGACGGCCGAGTGCGGGCCGTCGCAAATACTCTTAGCCGTCACAAATGATCGTGTTTCCTGTAGTGATTGACAACATCGCCCTACAAACTAAGGTTGTAAGATTCAAAGCGATTCTTATGCTCACTTTAGAAACAACTTATACGAGAATTGACATCATCTAATTATTTTATGGATTGTCAGATTTTTAAGCAATAGCTATTTCATTTTTGCAGTCGACTCCTACTAGTCGGTTTGAGTTCCTGATTATATGTTCCTTGTTGACTGACTTGAGACGTTTTGTTGTTGTGTCTAGTCAGGAAAGGCACACTAGTCTAGTCTTGGAGTGACAAAAGCAACAAGAAAGGCACTCTTTTATTGTGGACAGCCTCTAGGTTTCAATAGCGGGAATGGCCGAATTCTTATTTCTGCACCCTGTTATTGAAACCTGGAGACAGTGTGGCATCTGTTTGTGAAATGCGAAGAAACAAGGTCAGTCTGGCGGATCATTGCATTATGGTCTCAATAGCCGCTCTGAACCCGGAAAACTGGCCACAAGAACAGGACTGATATCATGGTACATGAGTCTGGCGGTTGGGAATGCACAAGCCAAGAGAGCTTCTCGTTCCATAGCAATATTTATCTGTCAGACCGTTTGGAAAAAAAAAGGAATGCAAGGATTTTTCAAGATGCTGAGAAAAACATCCAGAACATAGTTCAAGAAATCAAGAATCAGGCATTGCTTTCACTACAGGAATCCGCGAATATGGTGTCGGTCATATGAGCGTCGGTTGGTTATAGAAACTGATATTTATACGTTAAAAGCGTCGGTGCACCGACGCTCTTAGCCGACAAAATTTTGTGGACCATTTAACTCATAAATGTGTCGGGACCAACGCTCTTATCCTTTATTTATCCTTTATGAGTGTCGAATACCGACACATTTATGAGCACTATGAGTGTCGGCCTCTAAAAAATACGGACACCTTTAAGTCTCTGACAAAAAAAAAAAGACTCTCTCCAGCCTTGGTCCGCGAGTGAGCTGTGTGCAGTTCAAAATTCATTTTCACGCCTCCAGTGAGCTGTGCTTCACCCGTTCATTTTCAACATCACTGTTCAATTCAGAATTCAGAAAATTGTGCTATATACAATCATCTTCAGAATCCAAAAACTGGTACTGCAAACACGTTCTACAAACACAAAAAAAAAACTCCTGCTCATGTTCTAAAAAAATTCTACTTGTGAGGAAGAACATGCTACGGCAAGCCAGAGGAGCTGGCAGCTGGGCGTCCGCCCTGGCCGGAAACACAAGAAAAATGTAACACAAAAACAAAAAGTTATAACATTTTACGTCTTGGTCCAGGCGAGCCAAGAACCCGGAAGCGCCCTCGAGCTCGAGGTCCACCTATCGGCAGAGCAGATTGTTGGGCGTGCCGCGGACCTCGTCAGCGGTGTACTCGACGCTGCAGTAGCGTAAGGCTGTGTCCTTCTTGTTCTTCTCGACAGACTTGAGGATGGTGACAAAGACGGGGACCTTGCAGGGGATGCGGAGCACGCCCTCCTGCTGGAACCCGAACTCCTCCGCCGCCTCCTGCAGCAGTGCGGCGAATGCACGGTGCTTCAGGTACTCCATCGGGATGACGAACCTCTGCAGCAGCGCGTCCGACTTGCAGCCGCGTCCGACCCGCCACCGCTGTCGCGTCCTTCCCGCCGCCGCGTCTGCCGTCGACAGTGCGGGCGACGTGGAGCTGGCCGCGCGGGCGCGGTGAAGTCGCCGCGCGCCCGAGAGACGGTCGGAGGGACGACCGCCGCGTCCTCCCGCGCCGCCGCTGCCGCGTTCGCCCTTGCTGCTGCCGCCGCGTCCGCATGGATTAGGAGGCCAAGGCGGATGAGGTGTGCGTGGAAGATGGAGGCTGCAGGGAGCTGTGCGTGGGCGGAGTGTCGGGAGCCCGCGCCGTGGGGGAGGTGCACCGGGAGCCTGAGCGGTGGGGATGCCACGCTCGCGCTCACCGCGCCGGGGCTCGGACCTCGCTCACGGGGGCGACGGCCGTGGCAAGCGGAGGTCGTGTGGGGGCGGCGGCTAGGGTTACTCGGGTGTGGCGTGTGGGATGTCTGGTGCACTGCTATGAATATTAAAAGCAAGCGGCAGGGAGAAAAAAAATTTGGGATTGAGCGCGCAAGCTCTGGCGGGAAAAAAAATATTCGGGGCCGGCCGCCGAGGAGATAAAGCAGCCTTTTTAGCCGTGGACCGACGCATTTATTAGGAGCATTGGTTGAACCGATATATTTATTAAGTGTGTCGGTCTTTTAAGTCTGGCCGACACACACTCTTAATTGATTTAAATGTGTTGGGACCGATGTATCTAACTGAACTGACACCTTATTCATCATTTCCTTTAGTGTTTGGTGTAGAGTGGGAGCAAAATCATTAGCGCAGATTCTAGCCGCACACACAACAAACACCTGATTCAGAATGTGGGTTGTTTAGGTTGCAAGTTTGCTAGGAAGAATGGCAATGAGGCCGTGATGGCCAATTATTTTCCTGTGGCTTTGACTGGGACCGCCAGGTCTTGGTTCATGAGCCTTCCGCCTGACTCCATCAACAGTTGGACGGAGTTGTGCCAACAGTTCACCGCCAATTTTGGGAGCTCGTACACCCGAACAGACACAGAACTGGATCTTTTTGCTGTCAAGCAAAAAGGGGGAGAGTGCGATCTTTCATCCCGAGGTTCTCCCAAGTACGAAATATTATTCATTTTATCTCAAGCGCTTCTGTTGTTGTAGCATTCAGACAGGGCGTTCGAGACAAGAAAATGTTGGAGAAGCTGGCGACCAAGGAAGTCACCAGCGTCACGGAACTCTTCAACTTGGTAGACAAGTGTGCCAAGGCTGCTGAGGACCGTGAAATGCACTCCCAACCACCTCCGGAGGCCAACAAAAAGTCCTCCAAAGGTGAAGCCACTACCTCCGAGAGTGTCAAGAAGAAGAAAAAGTCTAACGGCAAGAAGAAGCCATCAGCCGGCACACCTACTGCTGCAGTTGCTGCAACTTCGGGTGGCCGAGGGCCACGCCTCGAGAAACGACCTCGACCGTCATTCGAAAAACCATGAACACCATCTTTGGTGGTTTGTGGGACATCACCTCCCGCCGTGTCCTCAAGACAATGCGGTGGGACATGGCCTCGGTAGCTCCCACCGCCAGGGCGGAGCCTCATCGGAAGTGGATGGATACTGCCATCACCTTCGACGCTTCGGACTGCCCTCGGAACATGATCGGAGCTAGCCCACTCTCATTGATGGTATCTTCGACCATCAATAACATCCATCTCTACCACGTAATGGTGGATGGAGGTTCGGGGATGAACCTCATAAGCTTCAAAGCCTTCGTCAAGCTTCAGCTTCGACCTTCGGATCTTCGCCCCTCCCGACCTTTCTCCGGAGTAAGTTCGGGGGCCATAACTCCACTCAGTGTCATTACTCTCCCGGTGACCTTCGGAACTCGAGAGAATTATAGGACTGAGAAGTTGGTCTTCGACGTGGTGCAGATCAACTTACTGTTCAACGCGATCTTGGGCAGGCCAGCTTTGTACAAATTCATAGCCGTTGCTCATTATGGCTACTTGGTGTTGAAGATGCCAACACCCTTAGGCGTTCTTCGGATCCATGGAGACCGCACCGTCGAAGTTACTGCTCTGGAAGAACTTCACGCGCTTGCTACAGCGCAGGAGGAAGAATCCGGAAAGAAGCAAGCTCTGAAGCCACCGAGCATTCATCATCGAGGCTCAACTTCCGCACCTCGTGTGCAACCAAGCGACGACACCGACATTCCCGTCAAAGTCATCCAAATTGGTTCCGACTCTGCTCAGACCACTCGTATATCGGGAGGTCTGAACGATAAATAGGAACTCACGCTCGTCACTTTCCTCCGGGCTAATGTCGACATGTTTGTCTGGCAACCGTCACAAATGTCTGGGATCCCTAGGAAGGTGATTGAGCACAATCTGAAGATTTATCCCGACGCTCGGCCTATACATCAGAAGCCTCAGAAGCAATCAGTAGAGCGACAAAACTTCATACGTCAAGAAGTGAAGAAGTTGCTCGAAGCTAGATTCATCCGAGAAGTCTTCCATCCAAAATGGCTGGCAAACCCAGTCGTTGTACCCAAGGTCGGCGGGAAGCTTCGGATGTGTATCGACTACACAACACTGAATAAGGCATGTCCAAAGGATCCATTTCCACTACCTAGAATAGATTAGATAGTGGATTCCACCTCCGGGTGTGAACTACTGTGTTTCCTAGACACATATTCAGGGTATCATCAAATCAGAATGTCTAGGGAAGATGAAGAGCATACTGTGTTCATCACAGTAGATGGATTACATTGTTATACTGCCATGTCATTCGGTCTCAAAAACGCTGCTTCAGTCGGAACCTCCCTCGGCTGGGAAGGACCTCCGGACCTGGAGCCAGAAGCTGGCACTAGGGTCGAGGTCGATTTCTCGGAGCCATTGCCCCTTGCAGAGGCTGGCTCCGAAGAGGGCTTGGTCACCGATGTTTTGCTTGGCTAGGGAGTAGGAGCTGCTGGAAATGGAGCCGACGTGAGGGAGCTCCCATCAACATGTCTCAACTTCCTCTTCCGGCTGGAGGATTCGGTCGGCTCATTGCCCTTGCCCTTGCTGGCATTGTCAACCTTCTGGCTTGGAGTAGTTGTCAACCTTGCTGGCAGCTAGGCGTCCGCCCTGGCCATAAACACAAGAAAAATGTAACACAAAAACAAAAAGTTATAACATTTTCCGTCTTGGTCCAGGCAAGCCAAGAACCCAGAAGCGCCCTCGAGCTCGAGGTCCACCTATCGGCAGAGTGGATTGTTGGGCGTACCGCAGACCTCGTCAGCGGCGTACTTGACGCTGCAGCAGCGGAAGGTTGTGTCCTTCTTGTTCTTCTCGACAGACTTGAGGATGGTGACAAAGATGGGGACCTTCCAGGGGATGCGGAGCACGCCCTCCTGCTGGAACCCGAACTCCTCTGTCGCCTCCTGCAACAGCGCGGCAAATGCACGGTGCTTCAGGTACTCCATCGGGATGACGAACATCTGCAGCAGCACGTCCGGCTTGCAGTTGCATCCGACCCACCACCACTGTCTCGTCCTTCCCGCCGCCGCGTCTGCCATCGACAGCGTGAGCGACGTGGAGCTGGCCGCGCGGGCGCGATGGAGTCGCCGCACGCCCGAGAGACGGTCGGAGGGACGGCCGACGCGTCCTCCCGCGCCGCCGCTGCCGCGTTCGCCCTCGCTGCTGTCGCCGCGTCCGCATGGATTAGGAGGCTGAGGCGGATGAGGTGTGTGTGGAGGATGGAGGCTGCAAGGAGCTGTGCGTGGGAAGAATGTCGGGAGCCCGCGCTGTGGGGGAGGTGCACCGGGAGCCTGCGCGGTGGGGATGCCGCGCTCGCGCTCGCCGCGCCGGGGCCCGGGCCTCGATCACGGGGGCGACGGCCGTGGCGGGCGGAGGTCATGTGGGGCGGCGGCTAGGGTTACTCGAGTGTGGCGTGTGGGATGTCCGGTGCACTGCTATGAATATTAAAAGCAAGCGGCAGAGAGAAAAAAAATTCGAGATCCAGCGCGCGAGCTCTGGTGGGAAAAAATATTCAGGGCCGACCGCCGGGGAGATAAAGCAGCCTTCTTCGCTCGGCAAAAAGCGTCGGTTGGACCGACGCATTTACTAGGAGCATCGGTTGAACCGACATATTTATTAAGTGTGTCGGTTTTTTAAGTTTGGCCGACACATTTAGTTTACAGGTGTCGGTTTTTTTAAACCGACACTCTTAATTGATTTAAATGCGTTGGGGCCGATGCATCTATCTGAACTGACACCTTATTCATCGTTTCCTTTAGTGTTTGGTGTAGAGTGGGAGCAAAATCTTTAGCGCAGATTTTAGCCGCACACACACAACAAACACCTGATTTAGAATGTGGCTTGTTTAGGTTGCAAGTTTGCTAGGAAGAATGGCACCAGCTCGAGCATCATCATCCAATCATGTACTGTAAATACTGAAATCAGACTTATAGGAAGACACACGAGTCTCATAATCTTCAAGCAACTTCTTTTTATCAACAGTAGCCTTATCTGCAATGATAGGCCGAAAAAGATAGCAGGGTAAAGCGGGTATTTGAGATCACCCGTGAGGAACTCCCAAAGATGTAGATCACCCATGTGTAGGCACCATGCGGGGAATCCAATCTTGATAGTTGGTGCAATTAAAAAGCATCAGATGTCGCAGGACTGGAAAAACACTCGATAAAGAAGTCATTTTAACAGAACAACAGACAACAGCTAGAGCGAAAAATGAGCAGCGTAGGGCGACGATAAGAGCGAAAAAGAAAAGGTTGTGCAAGCTGCAAATTTTTTTGATTTTTTTGTCCAGGCTTAACCCTAGCTGCCTTACACGATAGCTCGATCAGACGGACTGAGCAGGCGATGGCCACATCTCACATGAGCAAAGAAAAGCCAGGAGACAGTCGAGCGTCGAGTGCCTTCGGGCACCGCTCAAGTCGCTGTGGATTCGAGCGTGGATGAGGGCACCAGGATCGAGGAGCATCGGGCCAGCGCGGATCGAGGCGCGTGAGGGGCGCCAGAATCAAGGAGCGCCGGGTCGATTCGGCGTGAGGGCGCCGGGTGGAGAGATTTTGGCGGCGCCGACACTAGAGGGCGACGCACGAGCCCCTGATCGAAGCCGCAGGCCGTATGGCGTGAGACCTTGATCCAGATCGGGATAGTGGAAGAAAAGGAAAAAAATCGACGGAGAGGAGTCGACGAATCGGTAAGATGAACCGATAAGGGCGGTGCAAGTAGAAGCACCAGTAATCAATCGCTAGGGTAGTAGAGAGAAACTAGCCTTAGTTATTTTGACTCTGTACTGTACCATTTTATGAATAGTGCTTGGTTGTATTATTATGGAGACAGGAGACCCGAATATATAAGGGGCTATTGTGTTTTTACCCCTATTCTGAAGTCCAATTGTGATTTACCCTCCAAATTAAGAATTTTGTGATTTTACCCCTGCTTTTTTAAAATGAAGCTAAAGTGTACTCCTACTACATTAGTGGTTGTTAATGGTGTTAAATATGAGGAAAAAAGACACAAACGCCCTTGTGATTTTGCCCCTACTTATAATTTGTATTTGTGATTTTACCCTTATTTTAATATAGTCATACTAACATATTGGGAATATATATTGTATTTAGTTGCATTTCGAAAAAAAATTATATATATATATATATGAAATATTAATGAACTTAAAAATAATTTCAATTTTGCCATGGAATTTGTTATACTTTCAATAATATTGCAACGGTATTTTCGCAACTCTTGACAATAGTTTGACAACATTTTAAAAAATTCCAAAAGCATTTTGGTAATATTTCAACAACATTTTTATTAGTAAATTAAACAAACCAAATCTTGAATAAATTCAATCTTTCAGTACACACTAAATCATTAAAAATAGATTAACTCAATTACTTTGAAACTAACAACTGTTAGTGCAGTTGAACTCGAAGGGCGACAGCACCTGGCGGTGGCCGACACGTGGGCTGAAGATGGTGCCGGCGGCCAGTGCACGGGCTGGGGAAGGATGACAGTAGCTGGCACACTGGCTGATTAGGGCGGCAGCGACAGCCGGTACTCGGGCTGGTGATGGCGGTGGCGGCAAGCGAGCCGGATCTCTTCAATGGCGGCAGCCGGCGCGCAGGCTGCGCATGGCGGCGGTGGTGATGGTCTGTTGCGCGAGGGCTAGGGCGGGCAATGGGGTGGTGGCATGCCGTGTGAGAGGTGGAGGGAGACGTGCGGGCCAGGGAGGACAACAGCGACGGTGGCTCGTCGCGTGAGCGACGGAGGGCGACGTGCGGGCAGCAGCGATGGAGACCTGTCACGCGAGCGGTGGAGGGTCGCGTGCATGCCATGTCGGGTAGCGACGGCGACAGCCTGACGCGTGAGCCGCGGTGGCAGTGGCATGTCACGCGAGCGGGTGAGGGTGGCAGTCGGGTGGCGTGTACTCCAGCACTGACCGTGGAGATCTAGATGGCAGCGGTGTTTGGAAGATGAACAGTAACGGTTGTAACAGTATTGGCGTCTTTTCGAATTTATTAATCTTTATTTTAAATTGTTTAATTATGTTAAACTATCGGTGTTAAATGTAGGGGTAAACTGTGGTTTCGATTATAAAAAGCAAGGGTAAAATCACAAAGTCTAAATTTTGAGGGTAAAATCACAATTGAACATCAAAACAGGGGTAAAAACACAATTGTCCCAATATATAAAGGTATAAAAGATTATAAATATGCATAAAACTCCTCGTACAACGGAAAAAATGCATTAAACTTCTATGTCTCTAACATTTTCCATGTAATGTATGTTCTTCGCTATGAAGCGAATGTAAAGAACTTTCCGTCTTAAAATATAGGCTTCATGCCTCTTTTCTAAAAAAAGCAACAAGAACCTATGCTGCTCGTGTAGGCTCCAGGCACACCGAAGCATTCGGCAACTTGAATGTTTTGGAGTGCGGTACAATTCGGGGGATTTGTTGAGCACCATGCGAAGCTTGGACGGCCTACCTTGCCTAGCTCCAAGTTGGGACGGTTGGCGCTCCAAAGCAAAGGTTCGGCGTGGATGAAAAAGACCTTTTGCGACAATTAAGAGGAAGATACTGGGATGACCACAACCATGTGGTACAGCAGCACTGTAGGCTAACTTCTTGCACCTCACCTCACACTAGCCTTTAACTGAAGAGATCGAGACGCAGCGGGCAGCGGGTGAGAAACAAGCAGTTTATTTTTACAGAAAAATAATTCGAACGTCAAAGACTCACAGTTCAATGGACGTACGACGAGTGACAAGATGTGCAGACGAATACACGAATAAATCACGTCGCGCCGTCGCGCGAGGTAGTGGTGGCGCGTCGTCCAGCAACGTATGATGCCGGCGAGCTCGTGCGTCGCCACTCCACGTCTCTTTCCTTTCAGGGTGGGAGCGAGCAGTTGATGCAGACGCGCACGCGCACGAGCCGGCGCCGCGCGGCCGCGCTCTGGGTCGGTTGATCGATCGCACTCGCGTCGCCTATCTCCCGCCTGCGCGCGCGCGTTGTGGTGGTGCTGGTGCGGCTAGCGCGCGGCGTCGCGTCGCGCCACGTATCTCTCCGCCGCAGTCCGGGCGCTGGTGGCGCGGATGGGCGGAGACAGGAGCAAGGCCACCGATGGAGTCCCGTGCATGGTACGCGCCCCGAATTTGCTGTCGCATCGACATGACTATTCGCCGATGGATAGGATCATTTTTCTTCCGTGTGGGGGAGAACCATTGCCTCGACAGCCGTACGCTAGCCATCACACATTCACACCGCCGTACGTGGGATGCTTTGTGCACGTTGTGCACTTATATCTAAAACTCTTTATATATGTGTATACACTTAATTAACGGGATAAACGGATACTACCACGTTGTGCACGCCGGCATCCACCACGTTACGGGAGCAGCAGTTGGCCAGACCGAAGGACACTAGTAGCGCTGAACGCACTACCCGGATCGCACGCACCTGTGCGCGACAGACCTCGATCGCATCGCGTCACCACATTTTACGCTGCCATCTCCCACGACTCCACGATTCCCTCTCGCTTCCTTGAACTCGGCCGTCCACCTGCGCTCAGGCAGTGTTCGAAAAAAAAGAAATCAGATCAGGCAGTGTTCGAAAAAAAAAAGAAATCAGATCAGGCCACATACTGATGCAAGTCCAATCATGGATCTTTTTTTCGGTTGCTTAGCGAGGGAGCCCAATAACCCAAAGGCAGCACAACAGGGCTTGGGACGCACATACAAATAAAACGCACACACAAGCCTCCACGACTGCAGTATTACTTCTTGCGCACCTCTACGTTGCGAGTTGCGACATTCCTTCCTCTCTTTAGACACTAACTCCCTCCTTCGCCGACCTCCTCCATCCATGGCAGCCAAACCTTCAGACACCGGTAAGTCGTTTCCCACATGCAAGAAGCGCGCGCGCGCGGCTAGATAGATAGCGAGAGCGAGACAAACGAATTAAACTAAAGCTAGAGTAGCTAGCTAGCAGCGACAAGGCCTCTCCATCGATCAATCGGTCCGCCACCCCCAAACGACCGACCGACCTGATCGATCAATGGCGGCGGCGGCGGCTCTGCAGCACGCTATTCGCGGCGCGTGTCTCGGCCTTGTACTCACCGTGCTCCTCTCTGTTGTGCTGGGACCAGGGAGCAAGAGCAACGACGGCGGCGAAAAGGAGCCCTCGGCGTCGTCCACGGCGGCGGTCGACATCTACCGCGGCGACCTCACGCCGCTACAGAGGCACGTCGCCTTCTTCGACCGGAACAAGGACGGCGTCATCTACCCCTCCGAGACCTACCGAGGTGCATGCTGCCGCATTCGTCTCTAGCTACTTTCTACGGCTAATTAGTAATTAAGCTTGTCGAATTGGAACGCAAGCAACTGTGATGAAAAGTAAATAAATAAAAAACTGCGGCTTGCATGCGCTGCAGGGTTCCGAGCGATCGGCGCCGGCGTCCCGCTCTCCGCCGTAGCTGCCGCCTTCATCAACGCCTTCCTTGGACCCAAGACCATACCGGTATGTCGTCGTTTCTCCCGTCATGAATTTGTTTCTAGTTCTTTGTTTTCTTCAGAATTTTCTACAGTTCCCACTCTAGTGTCTCTCTGGTTTTCCCAGCAGCCTTTAATTTTTTAGAACGATCAGAGCATAAATAAAACTAGGCGAACGTGTTACCTTTCTGTTATAGTACTTCAAACAAACAGTAACTTCTACGGTTTACAATACATGACAATTTAACTGTCTTATATTGCCATTTCACACAAATCATGAAAAGTATTACCATAGGAAAATAATTTTTTTTGATAACGTAATCGAAAAGAAAGGACTTTTTAGAAAGATCCGATACTCGTCGTCATATATTAGTAAGATGAAGAACAGATTACAGTTTTCAGCATCAAATACAGGTGTGTATTCATTGATGGAGATTGTTTACATTTTAGATCCAGCCAACAGTCCGTTCGGTGATGTCGGTGGCTGTTCTCCAATGGTTGTCCTTTGAACATTTTACTAATTATGTACTCTCTCCGTGTCCTCAAGTATTTAGAAATTAAAGGAGTAATTAACTATTTATAATTGATCATTAGCGATTCTCTTCGCGTTTCATTTTATTTTTACGTTGATTATTTTAATTTTTAACTAATCAATGTTAAATAAAATGAAATTGAGGGAGTAGTTCACAATAAAAATGTTTTTCTCTGGTTAGAGCTTATACTACTCCTTCTATTCTGAAATATATATAGCGTTTAGAATAAAAATCTAATTTAATTTGAACTAAATTAGTTCTTCTAAACATCATTTATATCATATGTCAGATCAAGGTTAAACGGGAAAAATATACCTAGCGTTTCGATGTACCCATGCCAGCGCACATTACAACCAGAAAGATGCCCTCTTATTTTCAAAAAACAAAGAGGGAAAAGCACGCATAAAGCTGTAACATTTGCTTGTCGTTTTAAACTAACCCTGAAATCATGTCGCGCATACATTATTGCGAAACCATATTCAGGTGTAAAGCAATTAAAGATAAGCGCTGGCATAACTTTTATTTTTCTCTTTTGGTTAAGATCACCGTACGTATTCTTATGCTGCGTGCTTTCGGTTCCTCTTTTCCTGCAGGAGAACGAGAAGGTTGGCGCTTTCAAGTTTCCAATTTATGTGAAGAACATCCACAAGGGCAAGCACGGAAGCGATTCAGGCGTGTACGATGCCCATGGAAGGTTACTAATCTGTCACCACCCATACTAGTATAATACTCCCTCCGTCCCCGTGAACTTGTCGCTTTGTAGTTCAAAAATGAATTGCAAAGCGACAAGTTCATGGGGATAGAGGGAGTACACCTTTTGGTTCCTTGCATGCATTGTCACTCCACAATAACAGAAATATTAGGTAGAGGAAACAAATTAAATGGGAATGAATGGTTTGCCTTTGGCGTTGCCTTCGATGGAATAAAGCAACAAGTACAATCCAAGATAATGGGATGGGCATCTTTTGATTTATTTTAGGCCGGCATCTGGGCTAGTTATGTCTGGAAAGTTGATGTGTTATCCCAGTTGGCAGTTGCCGACAACAGAAACAACCAGACTGATGGAATTGCATCAACAACTCACACCTGAGAGTGAGTTTTATAAGGATCGTCGTCTTAGCTAATGATCTCATGGCGTAGGATAGATCTTATTGCTGTCCAACTCTGACTACAGAAAAACATCGAGCTAGGCTACTGCAGTTTCAGAGTTTAGATGCCTCTGATTTTACCGTACTTGACCATAGTTGTGTGTGATTTTGGCAAAAGCAAGTACGATTGATATGACAAGAACCAGATTAATTTTAAATAGTCATGTAGGGTTACAAAACATCGGTTCAGTAGCCTATCCTGTCAGTATAATTGATGAATATACTACCGTTGACCACCCCGCAGGTTCGTTCCGGAAAAGTTCGAGGAGATATTCAAGAAGCATGCCCACACCAGGCCTGACGCCCTGACAGCCAAGGAGCTGCAGGGGCTGCTCCGGGCGAACAGGGAACCCAAAGATTTCAGAGGATGGTAAGTTGTCTTCCATCCAGAGTAATAAAAACAACTGTACATGCAAAACCAATGCCAACCCGTTTGATCGCATCTCACTGTTGTTGGACGAAACCATCGCAGGTTGGGGGGCTTCACGGAGTGGAAGGTGCTGTACGCCCTCTGCAAAGACGAGGACGGGTTCCTTCACAAGGACACCGTCAGAGCTGTCTATGATGGCAGCCTGTTTGACAGGATGGAGCAGGAAAGGAAAGCCAAGAAGGAGGCTGCTAAGAAGAAGTGATTAGGAGGTCACCAATCATGTGCTGCGTGTGAAGGCCGAAGAATTGTAAATTAATTACGGTGTGGGCTTGCATTGGATCTGTAGATGGATACTGTACCGTAGCTTGATTTCCCTGTTCGTTGATTTATTTTATTCTCTAATTAAAGGGTTTGTTGATTCTCAAAGAAAAACAAATTAGGCCCCGTTTGGATTGAAGTAAGTTCAAAGAAAATTTCACAGTAATTGAATCCTGCAATATGCTGACATCATATGGTGTTTGGAACAAGGAAATGCAGTTTGTCAATCCTCTGAAAAGTTTTCCTTTCCTTCATAAAACACAGGAATCAAAAAATTCAATCTGATCCAAAGTTTGCAAAGGAAGACAGAGCAGGTGTGTGTGCGCTATGCTGGAAGCCTATTAGTACATTTGCATATTTCTCAGTTGCAAATTTTAATGAATACATTGACCAAATCTTCACAACATTGGCTGGCATTTGTAGTTAATTAACTTTTCCTACATTATCATGCAATATAAATTGGTGCATAATTATCCAATCTGTAATTTAATTCTAATACAATTTTTGTTTTCCAGTCCCTGTGATACAAATTTCAGCAATCTTTGTGGTATTTTCAAATACTCTCGTTCCAGTTTGGAATCCAAATGCCTATTCCCGTGAAATTCCCGTGTTTCCAATTCCTACAATATTTTCATTTTTTCCATTCCTATGTTTTCCCTCTTCCTACGTTTTTTTCTATTCCTCCATTTTCAATCCTTCATTCCAAACGGGGCCTTACGCGATGGGCAAGTGTAAACGATAATGGCAGCAACTCCGTTCTGATTTGAGATGAGCGATGCATTATCTCTTCACGTTAACAAAAATAATTTTTCAACGACGAAACACCTGGGGATGTCAGATGTGTTGTCAATGTCTTCTTCGCTGTCTGACGCAGCAACCAGCATGTGCCAGTTTTCTAGAACTGCATGGTGCAGAAAACTATTGCCATGAGGATGGGAAGGGATTCGCATGTGCCAGTTTCCTAGGACTGCGAAACTGGATTGAATAACTCTGAGGGTGTGCGAAATGGGGGTGCGACTTGCCTGCTCCCGCTACGTGGCGGCTTTCCACTGGCTCCCATTTTTCCAGCGGCCCACGCAACAAAACGTCGGCGGTGCTCACGTAATGTCAGTTTTGCATTGCTTCTCATTCTCTGTCCTAGCAAGGTGTAAAGGCATCAAAACATACCCTTCCGCAGATGGGCAAGAATTGTTCATGTTGAGGTTCAAGGGTAGGGAAGACTCAAAATTCGGTGTTCTTTTTATAAATTTTGAATAGTTTTTTTTTTAAAAGTCGTTTTATCTCCGACACCAAAAGGCCGTCTTTACTTTCTATTGTTGAATGTCCGGCCAGCTGCAAGGTGATATTGGGCTTCAGGTTTTACATGCAGGCTTTTCAAGGTGATAGCCTTGTAGAAGTTAGGGGCTGGACTAGACACTGGTAACGGACCCATATAAAAAGTCATCCAATGATTCTCAGCCCACGCATCGTTGAAAGGATAGCTTATTACAGCCCATATAGATGCTAATTGTCCTGCCACTTGTCGTGGGCCTTTTGTCGTGTAGCCATGTGTAGTGGGCTGTAATATTTGTTTTCTCAAGACCACTTGTTCTAAAAATGCGGGCATACTGCTGTATTTTCAACGGAATACATCTGGCCAGCCGTGTACTTCACTTTTGGCGTTGATGCAGTCATGCAGAAAAAAGTTCACACCGTTGAAAGAGAGAGCCGTGGCGATCCAGGTAAGTAACCATGTTGATAAATTCTTAAGCCCATCCCTCCACGCTCACGCACACACTCCACTCTCCGCTGCATCTAGCTAGCTCCTCTGAGAACCTCCTCTGCAGAGGCCGAGATCAAGCAAAGGCAACCATGCCGAAGCTTCTTGCACCAGCGGCGGCGCTCCCTCTCCTCGCGCTGATCGCGCTGCTGCGTGCGTGCACGCCGGTGCGCGGCGGGGACGACTACACCGCGTTCGTGTACGCCGGGTGCTCGCAGGCGCGCTACGACCCCGGGTCGCAGTACGCGGCGGACGTTGACACCGCGCTGTCCTCCCTCGTCAACAGCGCCGGCTACACCGCCTACGCCAACTACACCTCCCCGTCGGCCGCCGCCACGGGGCTGGCGGCCGTGTACCAGTGCCGCTCCGACCTCCCCGCCGCGGTGTGCGGCGTCTGCGTCAAGTCGGCCGCCTCCAAGCTCTCCTCGCTCTGCAACACCGCGGCCGGCGCCGCGGTGCAGCTGCGCGCTTGCTTTGTGCGCTACGGGAACGACTCGTTCCTCGGGAAGCAGGACACCACGGTGCTGTTCAAGAAGTGCGGCGGCGAGAGCGCCTCCGACACCGGCGTCGTGGCCATGCGCGACGCCGCGCTCGGAGCGCTCGTCGCCGCGTCGGCGCCCGCCGCCGACCAGGGGTCGTCGTACCGCGCCGGGGCGGCCGGGTACGTGCAGGCCATGTCGCAGTGCGTCGGGGACCTCGGCGCCAAGATGTGCACCGACTGCGTCTCCGCCGCCGCGTCTCAGCTCAAGGCCGGATGCGGATACGCCTCCGCCGGCGAGGTGTACCTCGGCAAGTGCTACGCGCGCTTCTGGTCCAATGCCGGCTCCGGCAGCGGCAACGGAGTGCCAGTCGTCGGAGGTGGTGGCAACGCCGGTACCGGCGCCGGCGGCGTGGGAGCAGCCAATAACGGATATGCGTATGGCGGATTCGTGCCGAGCCCGTACGCCAACCACGGTAAGCTGCTATTTCTTTCCTTGTTATCCATTACCGCTTCTTGGCGTCGTATGCCGGCCAGTTTTGGATGGTGTGAGAGAGGTTGCTTTGCGCAGCGAGACGCGAACTGTCCTTTCCAGTCCTTTCGATGATGGAACAGGGTGGAATCCTTTTCCTGTTCCACCGTTATCTCGTTTCACGTGCAGTCACATCGATCGGCACGAACATTGCTGAAGAAATTAACCACGTTGGTGTGGGCGCTACGTCTGGTTGCTTCTTTTTCGGGCCTCTGAATATTTGTTGGATCTTGCAGCCATTACTACTGGATCGTCAGGTGATAGCCACTAGCGGTACAGAATTACGCGTACGATCCAGTTGTTAACACCATCCACTTACCTGAAAATGGAATTTGTATATGGCTTGGCGCACTAATCCTTGTAGTCATTTGTTAACTACACTCTTGTCATGATGGGTGCACGAACTGCATGGTTTAGCTCATACTCCCTACGTCTTCAAAAATTTATCGCTGTGAACTATAAAATGACAAACTTTTGAGAAAGGAGAGAGTATATGCTTATATAATTTAGAAGTTGTTAATTTTCGGTCATCTTAAATTAACATATCTTTTCAACATACACCCCTCAAATAGTTATATCTAAATTGAACGGTATAACTTGCAATTTTTTATAGTCAATACATCAACACATTCTTTCCATAATGGATACATAATATTACTGAAAAAACTGACAACAAACACATGATTTTTAATATAGTTCTGACCACTCAAGATGTAGGTTGAAACAAGATGTTAATTTCGGATGAGGAAAGATTAGCATTCCTGATATAATTTTGACGTGTTCGCATGGCTTCTCTTTACATTTACTTTGTGAATTTCCTTCAAACAGATTACTTCGTGAAATGCCATAAGCTTATCGGTTTTAAAAAATGAATGCCATAAGCTTCATAAGGTAGTAGTTAGACCGCTTTGGGTGATCAAGGGGGAGGGGGTCAAATGTAAATAGTATGCTACGTGGTTAGGAAATGACGGCACCGCTGAATGATCCAAAACCTTCTTTTTAGATGATGTATAAAGTTCTGATCTTTCTCTCAAAGAAAGTTATGGTCAAATTATTATAAGCGAATACAAATGCAGACAATCACAGCTAGTCTAGAACAAAGCGACGATAATTGGATAACTAAGCATACGGCCATGAATCGAATTTTATAGATCAACATAATGCATGTTCGTCCTTTCACATTTTTCGTAGCTAGGTGTGTCAGGTTCATCATTCAGGAATTCCTCTATAGAGTAACTGCATTTTGTATTGTAAAATTCAGTTGAAATTCACTCCCACACCGGGAAACGAACTCAGAACCTGAGTAATGCTACTCGGAATAGTTAACCACTAGGCTAAGACCCCTTTCGCCTAGCGTGCCTGAACTGCCAATACGCGACACCCCCCTCCGTTGAAGCAAAACATGGTGCAAGCAGACGTTACAAATTAGGCGTGCCTGATGGTTACATGAGTGTAGCAGGGCTCCATTTGTGTCTAGTGACATGGCATGAATGATTGGGGTTGTAGCCTCAGGTCAATAGATGGAACCTTCCGAGATCTGCATGTCCCTCCACCATGCATCTACCCTTATATTGTCTTGAAATAAAAATCCATATTGTTATCATACAAATACTCAGTTTAGCATTGACTTACAGTCCTTAGCCTATTATTGCATTGTCGATTGACAGTGTATACTGATGAGTGATATATATAGGACAGGAAAATCCAAACACTAAGTTATAGTCTGCCTATTCTCTCTAGAGTATATAACGGTACATATTCTGTGGTAGATGCATATAGTCAGAAGCAAATCATGGTGTGTCCAAAGTGCAAAGGTATCCAACAGAACCGAAACATACCAAAAGGACTTTTTCCTCTCATCTTTCAGCGAGGCATCGACGTGTATTCACTTTCCATGTGTGTTGTTAATTAATAACCTTGTTCTGAGGCCGGCAGTGTATCAAAGCGGATTCAAAATGATGCAGCTTTGTATCATTGGAATCTGAAACACAGAAGAGGATATCTATGGCATCCCACCGTGTCTAGTGTACTGCTCAACCTTTTCTGCTTTTGGTATAGCTTTAAACACTTTATATTGCCTACTTTATGTAAAGTTAGTACTATATAGACAAATTTAATCTAAATACGAGATTGGCTAAACAGTTCGCTCCTCTTATGGTGACAATGTTTATTAACAGATGAGTCTGGGAAAACCCTCGCCATCATCATCGGCCTCGTGGCGGCGGTCGCCATTGTTATCGTCTTCCTCTCCTTCGTCCGGAGGGCCGGTGGTGTCGGTGGTAAGCATAATTCGACTCACACAGTTCTTAACATTTACTGATGATGTATCAGTTAATCATTGTGGGAATCAACTCATTCATTCATGCGTACCTCTGTTACCTGAACCATGCATATGCAGGCAAAAGCTAAGAGCATGCAAGATGGTCACCACTTGGCTGCGATTGGATCGGTCGGTGGCGGCTTTTGCTTGAAAACCACTTTAGTCCATCTCTATCTGCGACTCTTTTTATCTTTTTAGGGCCTCTTTTGTCCTGTCATTATCGACCAAAACAAAGAGAAGCCATGCTGCTGAACATGACATGAGCTGAAAGGCATGCATCCACTGCTGTGCAGAAATGTGTATGTAGCGTTGAAGATTCCAGCAGCTACCAACTACGCTAGTAGCTAGCCGCTAAGCAAGACGAAAATAATTAGAAAGTTCAAATGTGGTCTTAACTCTTCATATATATACTGTATTTATATATGTTTTTGGAACCTATGTATGGCTCGTATATGCCCTATCATAGTTGGATGGTGCTCGAGTGATCTCATTGCAACTAATCATTTTTTTGCTACGACGTTGCAATTACCAGAAATTGGACCCCGGGGAAATTGAACTCAAGACATGAGTGTTACTTAAAATACTTAATCACTGAACTAAACTTTTTTCACATGAATTATTTATGTAAGATATTCTTTAATTTGTTTGAAATAATTTGGTTACTGAAACTTCGTGTCCTGCATCTAATATGATAATGAGTAAGGAGGTTGGGGAACTGGAATTATTTCAGCTTTTGTGAGAACGACAGAGGCTGCCATCATGAGGGGATTCGTACGGAAATGGATGAGCTTGTGTTAGTGCTCTGCTTAGTGACGTTGAATCATTACTAATGAGTGTTTTGAGGTCATGAAAGTTCATTAGCGGATGGATGGTCATTGTTGTTGGCATACTTTTGGAGCCGGGGACCTATACTAGAATTGGTGTAATTTATAAGTACTTTAAGTATTCCTTACTTTTTAAAAATTAAGACAAGTTTATAGTAATTCAAGAATATTTGTTTCGAAAAGTGTAGGTGTATTAGGTTTAACAAAATTCTGCAGAGCCGTTAAAATGGTTGCATAGGTTAAAAATTGCTAGAATGCTCTTTAAGTTGTTCAAGAAAAGAACTCTAATGGGCCACAATATCCGGAATGGCTGTGTGCTTGGATCACTTGCAGTTATTAGCTGGCTACTTGGCTTCAGTCTACGTACGGGCATATTTGATTACCCTCAGATTATACAGTCGAGCTTATTTAAGTTATCTCAAAAATATATTATTTCAGCTCATAATCTGTGTTACATGTCCTTTATTATCCAAAAAAATAACCCACTATCTTATAACCTGAGTTACCAAACAACCTCACCGGCTTATTACCCTTCAGCTTATATAATTCAACACTAATAAGATAGATTATATAATCTAGTAAGTAATCAAACATGCATGGCCTAAGTAAAAGGAGGCTTAACCTAGTGGTTAAGGCCCCCTTTGGTACAGCTCCCAGCTTCTGATTCTCCAAATTCACTTCTAATTCTCAGATGAAGTGATTATGTGGCTAAAAGTGATTCTCAATGATTTTCTAGAATGAACTCTTAGAATCAGGATTGAGAATCACTTTACTGAATCAGGAGAAGCTACTTTTTTCAGCTCTCAGCCTCTTAGTTCATTTCAGAGAATCACTTCTCAGAATCAGTTAAGAATCACTTCTCCTGAAAAATAGTGTTTGGCACAGCTCCACTGATTCTGCCTGAGAATCAGCATCGTGAAGCTCTGCCAAAGGGGGCCTAAGTACTCTGAGTAGTACTACTTAGATTCTGAGTTCGATTTCCGGTGAAAGCAAATTTCAGGCTAAATTACAGAACTAAATGCAGCTACTCTACAGAGAAAGTCATGAGCTATGAAGGGATAAACGTGTCACAATATTGGTCTACGAAATCCGGTCCACAGTAGTGTGCTTAGCCATCCAGTTATCGTTGCTTTGTTCTAGACAATAAGTTATGAGTATCTGCATTTGTACTCGTTTATAATAAATTGACCATATCTTCTTAGAGGGGAATGTCTGAACTTTACATTATCTAAAAAATCAAACATGGCCTAAAAATTCATGAACGCGGACGTGGCACGACGTGCTGCACTGTTGGGCCATGGAATCTGTTAGGTTGGGTCGGGCCAGATTCTCAGAATTATGTGGCCGCCACCATGTCGAGTCCAGGGTTCATTTCTTGAGGTCGAAGCAGAGTATACTGTGCACTTCAAGGCAACGGGCGCTGCAGGTTCCTCCTGATACCTGATGACGTCGTTCTCTTTGATGACAAAGAACGGCTCCAAAACAGTAGGATGTAGACAGAGATGCGGATTGTATGGGATGCTGGTTCCGAGTTTTTTTTTAATAAAAGGCAGGAGCTCTGCCCATTCATTAAGAGAGGAATCAGAGTTACATCCTAATTGAAAGCTCCTAAGCCGATTTACATATTTCGGGATTGGCTGGAGGCATCCCTCAGCCGAAGAACAAAAGAGGGGGGGGACTAGAACCCTATTACAAAAGACTCTCCAGCCCGAAATCACAGAAGGTGAAGCTCTAGCTTGTCCCAGGTTGCCTGTACGACCCTCTCCTCCGATGTTTGATGTAGCTGAAAAATCCTCAAGTTTCTCTTCTTCCAGATGCTCCACCAGAAGAAAAGCAAGACGCCCACTTTCACTTTCTTCTCTTTTTTAGAACCCCCTGAGATGATGCTTTGCATGGTGTTGTGTACATCGGACTGAAGTTGGGGCATACCATGAATTTTCCCCTGAAGTTTAGTTAGGAGTAAATGCCATACCTCCTTTGTGAATGGGAAATTAGCGAGTAAGTGGGAGACGGTCTCTAGATCCTGGTCGCAGAGGGCGCATACCGGGTTAGCCGGCACATTTCTTCGAGCCAATCGATCTGATGTTGGGGCTCTATTGTGCATCACCAGCCATGCGAAGAATCTGCATTTGGGCTCCGTTGTTGCTTGCCATAGGAATGAATTATCAAACCTGGGAACCGCTCCTAGGAATTGTATGTTGTAAGCCGATCTCGTAGAGAATTTTTCGAAGGCAGACCACTTCCATCATATTACATCACTTTCATTGTTAAGTTGGACAGTGGAGAGCATTTCAAACAGACGAATGAACTCCTCCAGCAGGGTATCACTGTCGCAGTTCTTTATATTTTTGATCCAGTTGCTATTCGTTAATTCGCACTTGACTGTCCTATGTTTGCGTCTTACTTGCTGGTATAGATGAGGAGCAATATTTTTGGGAGACTCACCATTGATCCACCTAGCATCCCAGAATGGGGTATTTAGACCGTTTCCTATTAGCACTTGCGTTGAGCCAAAAAATAAATCCCGGTCCTTCATATCCCTGATCTTCACTAATGGCTTCCACGGTCTATCCGGCGAGCTCCATTGCAGCCACATCCATCTCATCCGCAGTGCCCTCCCAAATTTTTCAAGATCCAAAATCCCTAGCCCTCCCCATTTTTTGGGTCTGATACAATACGCCCATTTTACCAGGCACCGTCCCCCAGCACATTCACTGGGCCCTTTTCCTCTCCAGAGGAAGCTCCTGCGGTAGCTGTCAATCCTCCGGATCACCCAAAGAGGCAGTTTGAACACCGTGAGAAAATAGGTTGGGATTGCTGATAGCACCGACCTCATGAGTACCTCCCTTCCCGCATAAGAGAGCACATTCCTCTTCCATCCTGGCAGTTTGTTTGCAATTTTCTGAATGAGAGGGTAATAGGATTCTTTCGGCAGCTTCTTGTAGTGCAGAGGTAATCCCAGATAATTCGTGGGCATGTTGCACACCATACCCGGGGTGTCGATGATGGTTGATAGGTCCACCTCGGCACATCTTATCGGGAACACTTGCATTTTTTCCATATTTGTTTCAATCCAGACGCTTCTTCAAATATCCTTAGGATCATTCTGGTGATCTGCCAATTGTGGGAGGTTGGTCTGATGAACACTCCCGCATCATCCGCATACAAAGATGCCCTGAAGCAGCTGTTAGTGTTCTGGAGTGGTGTTAACATGCCAGCATCCTGTTCATAGGCAAACAGCCTGTGGAGGGGTTCCATAGCTAGCAAAAACAACATTGGGGATAGAGGGTCGCCTTGCCTGACTCCTCTTGCATGTTGAATGAACTATCATCAGTCCTCGTTTAGCATGAAGGCAGAGGAAGCCGTGCACCACAAGCTAGCAATCCAGTTTCTCCATCTAGTTCCAAATCCTAGGTGGGCCATCACGTCGATCAGATATGCCCAGTTCACTGTGTCGAACGCTTTGGAGATGTCCAACTTGATGAATAATGATGGGATCTTCTTTTTGTATAATGACCTAATAAGCTGTTGTACAAACATGAAGTTGTCATGGATGCAGCGTCTTTTTATGAAGGGATTCTGGTTCATGGAGATGAGATGGGGTAGCTTAGGAGCCAATCTATTGGCCAGGATTTTGGATATCAGATTGCTGAAGCTATGGGTCAAACTGATTGGTCTGAAATCTCCAATCCTTGTAGCATTCTCTTTTTTGGGGATCAGGACGACAAATGCTTTGTTAAGATTGCTCAGACTTTGCTGGTTTAAAAAGTAAAACTGCGGAAGCGCTGCTTGCACATCAGTCTTTATAGTCTCCCAGCACGAGCGAAAGAATCTCCCTATGAAACCGTCAGGCCCTGGTGCCTTATCATTTGGCCAAGTTCTAATTACTTCCTGCACTTCCTCTGGGGAGAAGGGCTGCTCCAGATGTTCCAAAGATCTCCGTTGCCATCCTAGTGCAGAAAAATTTAGGGCTGACCTCCTTACGGACCACTCTCCCATTTGCTTCTGGAAATGATCGTAAATGATATCAGCTTTGGCTATATGATCCGTAACCCAGCCATTGTCCGTTTGAAACGCATGAATAAAATTCTTCTTTTTCCTCGCATTGGCTACAATATGAAAATATCTTGTGTTCATATCTCCCTTCTTGATCCAAGTAAGCCTGGAGTTTTGTCTTGCCCTAGATTTTTCAATAGCTGCCAGGCCCAACAGTCTATCCTTGAGCAACTTCCGCAACTCCCACTCTCTTTCCAGTAACTGACGTTCTTCCTGCACTCGATCCAGTTGCGAGATCACCTCCCGACAGATAGCTGCAGCCAATTGTCCTTGCGGGATTAGGGTTTTGCCCCATTTATGAAGCTCTTTGGCGAGTCGGGACAGTTTGATGTGAAGTACTGACATATGGTTAAGATGATACGGAACCGGCTTTTCCCAATTACTCTTAACACATTCCTGGAACCCTTCCATTTTGGTCCAATGTGCCTCAAATCTGAATGGAGCCTTGAAGTACGGGTATATTAGTGGCTGCATTAAAATCGGTGCATGGTCAGAAATAGAAGATGAAAGAGGGTTTAGAACTGGGTTGGTGTATATTGAGTCCCATTCTAGAGTAGAGAAGACCCTGTCGATTCGTGTAAGTGTGGGATTTGTTCTCTCATTGGACCAGGTGTAGTTACGTCTAACTAGAGGTATCTCACGGACTTCCATCTGGTTGAGAGCTCTTCTGAACTTCGTCATAAGCCTTATGTTCAATCTGTCGTTGTTCTTGTCCCCATCTTGGTAAATGAGATTGAAGTCTCCCAATACCACCCACGCTGGTTTAACTTCTTGTTTAAGGTCTCTAAGCTCTCTGATAAAACTCCTTTTCTCTCCTTTTTCTTGGGGCCCATATACCCCCGACACCGTCCAATTTTGTGTGGTTCTGACATCTACCACTGTTGCCGATATGGTGTGTGGTGTCTGCTGTACCTCGTCTAGAGACATGAAGTCCTGATCGGCTGCGATTAGAATTCCCCCTCTAGTTCACTGTGCCGGAAGGAAGTAGAACTGGTCCGAGTAACTCCATCCTAGGGTGCTTAGGATTAAGGACCTGGGGATATCCTCCAGTTTTGTCTCCTGCAAGCATACTAACATGGGTTGCTTCTGCTGCACTACCTGCCTGACTTCCTCCCTACAGGCTGCACTGTTTAATCCACGCACATTCCAGGATAATAACGAGTAATTACTAATTTGCTCATCCATAACAGAACCAGAACATCGACCAGTCTGGAAGCCTAAGCAAGCACCAGTAAAGAGCTGCCCAGTACAAAGGGGGACACAAAAGAGCTGATACATAAGTTAGGATTACAAAACGTGGACTCTCCCAGTCCGAACCTCCCCAAATTCCATCCTCTGTTGACAAGACAGAGGGCCAAAAGCTACACCTGCGGAAATCACTTAACATAACTAAAGACTGGACTACTAAAACGCCTCCTAGGGCCCAGCTTAGTGTGACGATCCCATCGCCACAACTCCCTGGGCGACAGCGCCGTCAGCTCCCCGCACCTTCTTCTTGTTGTGCTTCTTGGTCTTGTCTTTGTTTTCCTTTGCACGTCGAGTCTTTTTCTGCAGTCTAGCCACCTTGGTCAATTTGTTAATTGCCTCTATTACAGATTCTGAGAGAGGTTTCTTGTACATCTCCTTGTACTTTTTGAGTGCCTCTTCTCCCAGCATTTCATCTTTAGGAAGAATACCCCATTTCTTAGGAAGAACCCCCTGTGCTTTTTTAACACATGTCTTGCTCTTTCGGTTCTTCTCCTGGATCCTCGGGCTGCTCCTCACCTGAGGCTGTTCAGTAGGCATCTTTTCGGGACTGCTTCTTGGTTTCTTCTTGAGTGGGGCTGGCAGGAAAGGTTTATCTAGCGACACTGTTACTTCCTCTATCAGCTTGGACGCTAACCCTTGCCCCTCCGCTTCATTTTCCTGCACGAGGGCTTCAACATTCCGGGGTCCCTGCTCAGTGTCTTCTTGGTCAACAGCCTCTGTCTCAATTGGCTCTATCATACATTCGTCAGGCTGGAGTGCATTTGTCTCCTCTGTCATTGTGGACCCCTCTGTCCCTTTGTGCATTGCTGCCTTGCTTCCCTCCCCGGGTTTTATCCCCGACCTTGGTTCCTCTCGCCGTAGGATATCTTCTATTGGTTCAGAGATGGGGATGACTATTACATTGGACCCAACTATATCTTGTTTCTGTCTCAGCTCTAGGTTCTCTGTAGTCGGCCCTTCATCAGGATTGGGTATGATGGTGATAGCTTCTGAGGTCCTGGGGGACTCCTTCCCCATCTCCATGTTTGCATAATTGTCCTTGTCATGTGGTCCTGTTGTATCCTTTCTTCCAATTTGCTCCCTGCTGAGAGTCTCTATTGCAGTAATGAACCTGCTCACGGATTTAGGTAATGGGGGGGGGGGGGGGGTTCTACTCCTTCCCACCGACCTTTGTCTAGTAGATGGCTCGCCTCTGTACCATCCAGCTTGATGACCACCCCTGAAAACACTTCGCCCCCTGATGTTCTGCGCCCCCCCCCCCATCCTGATTCACGATATCTGAATCCTTGAGGCCTCCTCCCCCTCTCCTGCCGCTTGTCTTCTTCATCATCATCGTCATGGTGTCGCTGAAGACCCAGGGAGTCAGGCCTGCAGTACCGAGTGGGGAACATTGCTCTGTTCTCTATCTCTCCATCCGGTTTACCGAATTGCCAGGTCAGTGGACGATATTGGACTCTACCATTGGCCTCCAGTTCAGCCCTGGGAATGTGGTAGAATCTCAGGTCTTCGACAAGGTCCAGATGGATGAGAATCCTGAATTCATGTCCTTTGAGGATCCCCCTAGGTCTCATGAACCGCGTCCCGCCTCCCTCCTTATGAGGCTCGTTACTATTGATCAGCTTGAGATAAACCACCTGAGGTATGCGGTTTGGATCCTGACAATATGCCCAACAGACATAGGCCCTCAGATCTTCGCGCCTTCGGGTCACCTCTTCCACATGATGCACAATACAGAAATCTCCCAGCACCTTGTCCGCAACCTCCTGGTTCCAGGCAAATATGGGTAGGCCCTCGATGCTTATCTTCACCAAATAAGGTATGCCCACTTTTTGTGCCCCGTGGCCCTCCTCCCAAGCATGGAAGTGGAAGGAGTAGGGTCCCTCTGCCAGAAATCGCCTTGCATACACCATGTCCCTCGCGGCCCTTTCCGTGAAAAGGAGGAGGAACGGGTCAGGGACTGCCCGGAAGACTTGGAACTCATCTGGTGCAGGTCTTCCCTAGTTGGCGTCCTTTGTCTCCCTCCCACTGACTCCTGTGGGGGTGGGGGATCATCTCTTGCACCCCATCCTTGAGATCTCTGCGACTCCTCGATCAGCTCCTCCCGAGTGTGCTTGCCATCCTCTTGGCGTCGATGCTTCCAGTTGATCGATGTGCTGCTCAGAGACAGCCTCCACTCCATTGTGCTGGAACCACTCGGCGGTGTGGAGTATGGACTGAAGGGGGGACCGCGCGGACACCTCGAGGAGATGTGTCCACTGCCTTTACACCGCCAGCACACTGGGGGGGTCTCGGCATTGCCACTTGAGATGATCCCGCGCCAGGCAATTAAAACATCTACCAACCAGCCTCTCTTTGAAACGTAAACTTGAGTGCGAGCCTGCTCTGTTATTCCTTCCCTCCGTCCTGTTCCTTCCACGCCTCCACCAGTATCTACCCTTAACTACTTGCTAGCCCCCTGAAGAGACGTCGCCCGAGTGGGTGTCGTCAGGCACTTTCGGCGCCACCTTGCCCTGCCAGGCCATCAATGCATCGCAGCTTCCCGATGCAACCCCACCGTCCTGCCACGCAGTACCTCCAGACTCGAGATTGGGCCGGGCCCCCAACTGGGCTTGGCCCAGCAGCTTCGCGGGGGAGCTGTCTTGTCGAAGAAGATCACCGCCGGTTCCTCTGCGAACTTCACTTATGTCCGTCTCCTCGCCACCGGCGAAGCTCGGGGTGGGTAGAAACAGTCCTGACTGCGCTCCGAGAGTTGGCTTCTCGAGCTCGGATCCTTGGGGACCGCTCCTGGCACCTTCCGCTGCCCGTCTCCAGAGCAACCAGCAACTATCGGTCCTGATCCGAAGTACCCAGCCTCTGCGTGGGACACGGAGCGGAGGACTTGAGCATAGGAAATGTTGTACTCACCTTGATCCCCTGGGCAGCTCCACCGTCTAGGAATGATGCGCATCAGGGTTTCATCTCCCCGCAGTTGGGTGGAACTTCAGAAGCTTCGCGAAATAGATCCTGCTGGTGTCGGGGCCGGTGTTCCCTCCCATCATGGGGGGATCGAACCGACGAGACGGAATAGGAGGGGAGATTCTGGTGGGGATTGGGTGTGGATTTTGGGGGGAGATTCGAGCTCCGACGATGGTTACCTAGAATCGCCTTCGAGTCGCCAGAGCGCCCCGCTAGTCGACCGTTGCCTTCCATCTTCCCTGGTTGCGAGTTTTATCTGTATAAATTGTTCATGACCATTGTCCAATGCTGGGTAATCCTTGCAAGCATGTTCTGGAGATCAACACGATGTGTGTCGGGTGGGTTTCGGCTGTCAATGTCATTTCAGCATTCAGGTTCCTTGAGGCCAATCCTGTTTCGTTATATCCTGATGTGCCGTTTTATTTGGGACCGAGACAGTGAGGATAACAGATTTGCAATTTGCCAGGACTGAAGCATCAGCTCTGAACGTACCCAGGTCCTGACTCCTGAAAGCTGTTGATCCTTCGCTTCCAAATACTGGAAATTGTGCACTTGGTACTTAGTGAACAGTTAATAGCTATACAGGGTGCCCTGTTTTCCAGTGTTTCGTCTTGATAGTTTGATCTAGCTCATAATCAATTTTGAATCGGAAATGAATTTTTACAGGCAGATACAATTCCATGTGTATCCATAAACATGGGAAACACCAGAAAATTCTACAGATGTTCAGAACTGCCAAGAGTCCAGAAGCTTCTCTCTCTTCTCTATTCGCTAGCCCTCTCCTTCTACCTGTTTCTGGAGCCATCCTCTGACGTGGACGTTTAATAATTTAAGACGTCCGTCTATCCTTCTCCCCTGCCCACCTTCCCCAGCCAGCCAGCCAGCCTCCGATTCAGCAATCAGCTAGCGCTCCGAGGTCCGAGCTCGATCTCCAGCTCCAGCTCCAATGGAGGAACTCTTCTTCGGCAGCCCCTTCCGGCGTCTCTTCCAGGGCCGGCCACTCGCTGTCGACTGGTCTTCCTACTCTTCCGCGGCAGCGGCCATGGACTGGGTCGAGACCCCGACCTCTCACGTGCTCCGGATCAACGTTCCCGGGCTCGGCAAGGACGACGTCAAGGTGCAGGTCGAAGACGGCAACGTGCTCACCGTCAGGGCCGCGCCGGCGAAGGAGAAGGGGGATGAGAAGGAGGACAGTGTGGTGTGGCACGTGGCGGAGCGCGGGAAGCCGGAGTTCGTGCGGGCCGTGGCGCTGCCGGAGAACGTGCGGGTGGAGGGGATCCGAGCCGCAGTGGAGAACGGGGTGCTCACCGTCGTGGTACCCAAGGAGCCCGCCCCGACCCGGTCCAGGCCCAGGCCTATCGCCGTCTCCAGCAAGCTCTAAGCCTAAAATGGGCGTTACCGTCGTTGTTTGTGCGTGTGTTAGGCTATCTTCAACAATGCAGTCCAAAATAAGAGGCTCTTAAGGCTGTCTGATAGCATATTTGTGTAGTCTATTTTCATATATCTCCAACAGTAAAACTAAAATAGGCTATAACAAACAGTTTCTAGCGGGAAGGATTCCTTTTCGCGTGTGAATGCGCACAGCAGCATATTCTGTTTGACTGCTCCGGTGAAGCTAAGTATGGTGCGGGTGATCGGGACAAGGGAAACTATGAGGGCGCGAGAGCGCAGGGGTGGCCGCATGAAGTTCGGGTACCGGAGAGTAGCGGCGGCAAGAGAGATCGGTAGTTTTTGGGGCGTTTCGCTGTGTGCTAATCTGAAAAAGTAATTGCTCTGTTGCTAGTTGTCTTTTTTTTTTCAATCTTGAACTGTTGTTGGCTTGCGGGAGTTAATTATCAGATGGCATCGGTAATTGCTCCGTTCCATTTGGCCTTGTGTAACTGGAAATAAAGCAGAGGTGCGTCAAATATAGCACATGTTGTGGTGGCTGGGAATTTGGTGCATATTTCGCCAAGGTATATAGTCTCAGTTTCCCAACTAATTTTGTGGCAGGTGTAAAGAGTTGCTTGATGAACCCAGATCAGGGTATAGTCCCAGTTTATCAATGTACTGTTCTTGCCTATAAATGTTCAAAATAAAAAAAGAAGTTATGAATCACGACAGAATAAAACAGAAGCTATGAAATCATATCTGTTCTTGCTCAAATAGTACAACATAATTCATACATTAGCTTCTCAGAAGCTGTGACACATCACAATAAAACAACAGTTTATCATGATATATTATGCTAACTTTCAATCCTTGGCTAGCTTATTTTGGCTGTCTCTCTGGTAAAACAATTTGACCCCCATGTGGATTGTTTTACGGCCATCTCTTTCAGATTTAGGTGGATTGTTTTCTCATCCAATCCTGTACAAATGACATGAAAAAAGTAGGCAAAATTCATAGTAGAAATTCTGAATGAACAAATTCAATTAATAACATAACTATGCTGATTCTATGTGCAATTTTAATCTACAGAACATGAAGTTAAATGACAGGAATCAAAACAGAAAAAACAACACCTGATGCAGCCACTCTTCCCCTAGCAACAATACTGAAAAGATTAATCGAGAAATATTAGAACAAGGCAGGTAACGAGGCATGGTAACAAAAGCATATGTATCACATAAAGATGCATGCCTAGATATCAAGACTGGACATGTCTGAAATGCATAACGATAGGACAATTAATAAAAAAATAAGGTAAAGGAAAATATTAATCAGATAGCCTCCTGTGCAAATCCCTGTCTGAATCATTTGCACCTAGAAGTCCAAAATAGCACTGAATCGATCCATGAAACAACGAAATGAGAGCAGTGGTTGGCCGCTGGCTCACCCGCGTTGCGCTTCTAGGCGGCGTCAGAGATCGAGGCCGTCGGGTAGGTGCGATTTGGACAGCTTCCTTCGTAGTCGATGGCGCTGGCATTTGAGCCCGGTGCGCTCAGCCCCCGGCTTCGCAGGGGAATGAGGCCACGACGAGGTCATGGGCGACCGGTGACAGCTCCAACACGGCGCGCGGCAGTGGATCAAGCCCCGACAGGGAAAAGAAGCGGGCGCGCGTACCTGGTAGCTTCCTCACTCGCCGCTGGTCTCTGCACTCGTTGTCGTTCTCTGCAGTCCGCACTCGCTGTTTCTTCCATGTTTTTTTTCGTCCGCGTGGTAGTTGAGATAGGAGACGTAGGTGCGACGCCTATGTTTGGGATACGGAGGTGAGCGCTCTCCGAATGGGCTTCACGTATGGGTTTACTGTTGGAAGGTGTTTTAATACCTTAATAGGGTTTGGGCTCCCTGATAGAGTGTCTGTTGGAGACAGTCTTAGCGTCAGTACCATAAAGATCAGTTGATCGAACAAGAGTCGGTTAGCAGATTGACGTGAAGGATTTGTCACCTATGCTACATGGTTGCAGCAGCTATGGATCTATATCATCTGCATTGCAGCACTCAATAGAGATGATTCCTTTGTCTGCCGTGAGAATCTGGACCATTTATTTTTAGATCAAGAGCTAATGTAGCTTTAAACTTTTCCAACAAAAAGAAAATAAAAAGTCCTGTATGTTCCTCTCTCTACTCCTTCTGGTTTAATAAAAATAATTTGAGTTTGTCTATATTAGAGGTGTCTGAAAATAAATTCAATTTCAGACACCGAACAATCAACGAAAAATTATTATTATTAATCATTGATCTTTACCATTAACAAAATTAACATTTTTCATGATCTATATACTCACAAAAATATTTTATTTGTTTATATTACAACAAACATAATCCTAAAAAAATTAAACAAGATTACAATTAACAAAAAATCTATTATTTTTTGCCGCTGGTTTGCCTTAATTATCGATATAGAGGCCCTTGAAAAGTAATTAGTCATTAGTTATCCATATATATTGATAAAGTTATTTCATCTGATTATTTTTTTTGTTAAAGGAGGATGGAATTTTTTTGTTAATTGTAATCTTGTTTAATTTGTAAGGATTATATTCGTTGTAATATAAACAAATAAAGTAATTTCGTCAATGTATAGATCATAAAATTTGGTAATTCTAATGATGGAAAATATTAGTGAATAATAATAGTGATTAACTGTTAATAATAAGTTATTAGTCGTTAATTATCTGTTGTCTGAAATTGAATTTATTTTCAGGCACATCTAATATACACATACCCAAATTATTTTTATGAAACCAGAAGGAGTAGAGAGTGGAACATACAGGTTTTTTTAATGGAAAAGCTTAAAGCTACATCAACCATTGAGCTAGAAATAAATAGCCCAAATTTCCACTACTGCTGACAAATGAGTCCTCTGAGTTGAGTGCTGCAATGCAGAGGATATAGATCCGCCACACTAGTGATCAGAAGCTATGTACGGAGAAAAAGACGGGCCAAGGGAAACTCGTCCATAGAATCAAGTGTTACTGGAATACTTTATTGATAATTACTTTCTCTGTCCAGTATTTGACATTGTTGACTTCTTAAACAAGGTCTGACCGTTCGTGTTATTTAAAATTTTAATAAATGTCGTAGATTTTGTTATAATTCATTTTATTATTAAAAAATATTTGAATGATGATTTACTCCTTCCGTCCCATCCTCCCGCCCCAAGTGAACATTATTTTCAGCCAATTTATTTTGTCCCAGTTCAACTTTATCTCCACCTTATAATCAATGTCAGTTGTGTCTTTTTTAGCTGTCTACACTGCTATTACTCTCCTCTTTCTCTCTCCCTACTTCCGTTCTCCACTGCTCTGCAACTTTTTGCTCCCGCCCTCCTTCACTGGCTCAATATTGCATCGCACCTCCACATCCTCTTTCCCATTGCATCCTCCACACAAACAAAGATTCAGTGCTCAACCATGGATCACAGAAGTTGCAGCGGACACAGAGCACCTCAGAGATGCGATAGTAAGAGGTCAAAAGATGATCGCCTCTTGCCGGAGTTGGAGGAGCAACGTGAGTGCAGGGTTGACGATGGTGGTGGTGCGCGCTCTTCCTACTGCGATCGCGGAGCATTAGGAGGTTGTATCAACCAGATTCAAAAACGGACTTTGACACCGACACGGCTGGATTCCGACAAGCGTTGGGTCCGGATTCACTTCGACAACGACGATGACTCATACATTTCGGACTCAGAGGTGGTAGAACTTTTACAATTAGAAATGATCTCATAATGTTTTTATCAATTATGATTGACTTAGTCACAAGAGTCCCTCTAGCTCGATTTTGGCCGTTTCATTTTTGTCGGCTCCTAGGACAAGAATCCTGTTAGATTGTACAAATAAAATAAATAATATGACAGCAACAATTAAAAGATTGGACCGCACATTTCTAATAAAAGGCCATACTCCCTGTCATCAAAATAAAGTTATTGTGTTCATCAAATAGTGGTCTTGTAACAGCTGCCAACACCATCACTTTATCAATGATGTTCTTATTTTGTATAGTCCTATGTGGATTCTCTTCCTCTGGAAACATATAAAAGGTCCTCAACTTTTTTGTGGCATTTGAACCACTTCTCACCTATGTGAACAATGTTGCACATATAAATAAATGTGGGTTTATTTTCCAAAGTTATCAGATTTAACATAGCAACACAGAATTGCAGCGTAGTTTTTTTTGTTTTCTTCCTTCATGAAAGTTGTCTAAAGGGGGGTGAATAAGCGGTGTCGGTACCATGCAGATGGGGAACTCTCGCACATAGGATGAAGACACCGAGGAACATCTGGTGGCACCACGTGTCCCGAAGGTGCCAAGACCTCGATCTCTCTTAAGATCGAGCTCCGGCACTGCCACATGAGCCATGAAGATGGGACTCGTCCCCTCCGGTGAGGCAGGCTTCCGAGACGCCACGTGTAGGGACAGGACCTCACCCAACCTTGGGGGAGAGCTCTGGTGCAGCCACGTGGCTCAGAGCGCCAGGTCTAGCACTCCCCACGGGAAAGGGCCCAGAGCAGCCATGTCCCCTGAAGAGCCTCGGAGCTGCTACGCGTCACAAAGGATCGGGGCTGGCACCCCCAGTAGGGGCCAGCCCTGACCTTGTCATGTGTCTCGCAACTTGTCCTAGACGGTAAGATGCGAGAGTTAAGGGATGGTGCGCCCTACCCAAGTCAAGCATTGAAGACGCACACCCACCTCCTGCGCACAATGCGGAGCACGACAACGGTCAGAGACGGCTATGACCAATCGCATCACAGTGAAGGCGCTGCAGGCCTATCCTACTCGGCCAAGTGGGTAGCTTGCGACAATAAGACAGGCTGACGGGACACCTTCTGCTATCGTCAGCAACGACGTGTGGGCTACTGACAACAGAGGTGATGAGGACATCACTTCTATGGATAGAAACAATACTCCATTGAACATACAAGATGCAATCAATAGAGTTCACACAACAATTAATTTCAGAGGTGAGCTCGTTCTTATATGCTTCCTTATATGTTTTTGGGAATAGATTGCTACCTAATGATTTAATTGTGATTAGGATTTATGGAGAGGTTCAAGGAGTACTTGGAGGAAGTCTTAGGGACGTGGAGGACTAGAGAATTCATTCAAAGAAGATGGAAATCGAGCCAAACTCAAAGTCGTGTCCAACTCGAAGTCCAGAAGCAGTTCACACTAAAACAGATGTCCAGGATGCATATGATCTCTGTTTTGGACGTTCTACATATGCACAAAAAGGGGAGAGGATAAAATTTCCAATAGCGCTGTTCCCATGTCAAAATTCTTCTGGAGTCGACAGGAATCATCAAAACAATATCAACTTTAGAATCTATCAAGGTGTTGCACCACCATATTGGGCCATTGGGCCTTGTATCAAGTCTACATCTCTTATTTTCGTGTCTTAGGGTTAGGTCACAACCCCAACACCCCTTTGGACGTCCTCCACCTATATATACTCCATAGTAGCCACCATAAAAAATTGGGTTTTGCTTAGATTAATCTGTTATACACAGTTTCACCATTCATCAGTTTGTGAGACCCCAACTTAACGATTCAGATTGCTTCTACCTTGTTCTTGCTTGTGTTCTCGGTTGCACTTGCAGGGATTAGCCTTCTTGGCGAGGTCAATCGTGTGCAGCACGGTTGATAACCAACATAGTGGTGGTGTAGTGATTGCAGGGGTTTTTTTGTGTTCTACTCGAGAGTCTCGGATCATCAACGTCGAGATCTCCACATCAATCGACTTATCCATTACCTTTCGGAAGATCGGGCCTAAACTACTTATCAATTGATATCAGATTTCCAGGTTGCCCATTAGGTAATTCATCTATCCATTACATTAGTTTTGTTTTTCATACCTAGAGTCCACAAAAAAGCCACAAAAACAAACTTGCAGTTTAGTAGATCTGTTCATTACTTTGTCCAAACCACATTGAGCCTTTTGCAACTTTTGTTTTCAGTTTGGTATTGTTGATTTTGTGTCCGTGGTTGAGTTATAATGCTGGTTTAGAAGTGTTTTTGGTCTTATTTTGAGTTTTGCATTGTGTTGATTCATCCTTTTGAATCAGGTCATCACGTCCAGATTAGAGTCATCTCTGCCTAGTTTGGTATTTTTATCATATCTCGCTCATATGAACTCGGATTTTGGTGTTCTTATACTTTCTGGAAATCTTAAGAAGTTTCCTATAACTTTTGTATTCATTAGTTTCCCAAAAAATAGAGTTATCAGGGTCAAAATTGCATTAGATCTGAATCTGTTATTGGCCTAGGATTTCTGAACAGTTTGTACTCCGGGGGCAATATCTCTTATTGTTCTGATCCAAAATAGGTCTTCTATATACTGAAATTAAAGAACAGAGATAGATATATAATCTTGCTGTTGTAAGTTTTTCTATTTCGAGCCTCTAAGTGTGCCTATTTGTCCTTGGAAGTTTGATCAGAAAATTTGTGATAGACCTACGAGATAACTTTGATTGCTTTTCATTGTGTTCTTCTTTTGCAGCACATTCTTAAAAAAGGAAGACAAAAGAAAAAGGCAAGTGCAAAATAAGATACAAAAGCCGCACAAAAAAAGAGAAGAAAAAAAAAACAACAAAAAATAACAGAAGTGCTTGCATCCTTTGTGTCATCTAGTTTTGTCGCATGTCTTGCTAGCTTGAACTACTAGGAACACATTTAGGCCAGCAACTTTGACAAGTACTTTGGACACTTATTCAACTTTACTATCTAATTTTTATTGTTGTTAATCCTTGCTACATATAAAGTGTCGTCCAAGCTACACCTTACTCTGCAGAATTGATACACCTTTGCAATCATCCCACGCTTCATTGGTTTCTTCATACCGTCCACCATTTGCCACCTGCAATGTTGGTAAGAACACTTGTAAGAGCGTGGTAAGATACTTGAGAGTGTGTGATTCCACTTCCACTTTGCCATTATCCTTTGTAGTTGATAGGGATAACATATTTTTGTTGTCTTCTGTTTGCTACTAACAATCTCAGGTAAAAGCAAAAATCATGCATTATATGTTGAGATGATTGACATGATGAAGATGAAGATGGGGTTGCACACCAAGAAACAAACACCAGTCGAGGTCGCACATGACATTCAGACCACTTTTACAACTCCTTCCACAAGAAGTAATTACATTCTCCCATCTCTTTCTTCTTATGATGGTTTTGGTTACGATGAATATATTGCTTGGGAAATAGAGATTGATTAAATATTTGAACAATGTCGTATGTGTGAAAAGAGAAAGATTAGAAATGTTGCAAGTGCATTAGTAGATTGTGCATTAACTTGGTAGAACAATTTAAATGATTTAGAAAAACCTCGAACATGGAAGGATATGAAAATTTTTATGCGAGAAACTTTTATGAATGTATCTAATTGCAAAGATGAAGTGCATCAATTTGAGGAGAAATTTCTTGTTGTACCTCCTTTTGTGTCTAACATTTTGCAGGACAATTTAGAAAATAATGTAGATGATGCAAAAGAGAACGAGGCTTTTGACAACACTTGTGAAATTTTAGACGGATCAACTCATAATGCACTCGAAATCACTGCTGAAAATGGTAAGGCAAAACATTCTACAAATACAGAAGGTGAGAAGTTTTTGAGTGTTCTGAATTATTCTATCAATCATGCTATTTTCGAGGAGCAACTATTAGAATTGTTTATTTATACACCATTGTCACATGTTGATTTTTTTGCTGATCGTTGCGCTAAGAAAGAGTTGTGTGCTGATAACTCTATTATACTATGCGAAAACAAGTTAATGTACTAGATGATTGTGTTTTGGATTCACCTACTTGTGCTGAAATTCATAATTTGATCACCGCTACTGTTGAAAATGATGAGCTGAAATTGTTCTCTTCTCTAAATACTCCGGGTTATATTGAATTTGACACTCTTTATGATCTAGATATTGTAGAGAGGAGAATATTTTTCCAATATGAATTGCATTTGTTAAGTAGAAATATTTTTCATGCTATAGGCAACTATGAAGATAGTGGTGAACTTATGGTGCATAAAGTTTACATATGGTCATGAGAAATCCTATTTTGTGCTGCAACATCATGGTGAAATGAATGGATGCACTAACCATAATAATTCTTTATCAAGTTTTTCTAGTATTTTTTCCTTGCAGTAGGGACAACAAAAACATTATTCACTGCAGTTGTGCAATATGGACAATGCTCATACTATCCCCAAAAACCTATTTCTTGGAGATACGAGCAAGTTGAGGACGACTTGTCATAAAGAAGGGGAGAATGACGAGATCATGCATGTTATCATTGCATCTACAAACATGACACAAAGTTTATTTATTTGGGGTACTGGCTCAAGTGAATGTGCGCTCTTATTTTATGGACAAGATCAAGATGGTGCACTATGTCGTCCACCACATTGGCCTCCTCCTTTCATACATACAAGAAGATTTGATGATGTTGCACATTTGGACCAACATATGAGAGAAGATGAACTTGAGTCGAGGACAACTCCAATTTAAGAAGGGGAGGATGATGAGGAAATTACTTCTATGGATACAAACAACACTCCATTGAACATACAAGATGCAATCAATAGAGTTCACACACAACAATTAATTTCAGAGGTGAGCTCGTTCTTATATGTTTTTGAGAATAGATTGCTACCTAATGATTTAATTGTGATTAGGATTTACGGAGAGGTTCATGGAGTACTTGGAGGAAGTCTTAGGGACGTGGAGGACCAGAGAATTCGTTCAAAAAAGATGGAAACCGAACCAAACTCAAAATCGTGTCCAACTCGGAGTCCAGAAGTAGTTCACACTAAAACGGATGTCCAGGATGCATACGATCTCCGTTTTGGACGTTCTATATATGCACGGAAAGGGGAGATGATAAACTTTCCAATGGTGCTGGTCCCATGTCAAAAGTTTTCTGAAGTCGACGGGAATCATTGAAACAAAATCGACTTCAAAATCTGTTAGGGTGTTGCACCACCATATTGGGCCATTGGGCCTTGTATCAAGTCTACATCTCTTATTTTCGTGTATTAGGGTTAGGTAACGACCTCAACACCCCCTTGGACGTCCTCCCACCAATATATACTACATTGTAGCCGCCATAAACAATTGGGTTTTGCTTAGATTAATCTGTTATACACAGTTTTGCCGTTCATCGGTTTGTGAGACCCCAACTTAGCATTTCAGATTGCTTCTACCTTGTTTTTGCTTGTGTTCTCGTTTGCACTTGCAGATATTAGCCTTCTTGGTGAGGTCAATTGTGTGCAGCACAATTGATAACCAACGGAGAGGTGGTGTAGTGATTGCAGGGGTTTTTCGTGTTCTACTCGAGAGTCTTAGATCATCAACATCGAGATATCCACATCAATCGACTTATCCATTACCTTTTAGAAGATCGGGACTCATCTCCTTATCAAGAGGCAACAAGACGGCGAGTCTTCACGGCAACAGTCAGAGCAAGCTTATGCGAGAAGCCTTAGATCTTTAGGATAAGATCGCTCCGGGTGCACCTGTTGGGCTCTAGACCCCACTTGTAAGGCGTCCGACCTTGTCTATAAAAGGACCGGACCACCACCGTTACAAAGGACCCAACATCGAATCCCAAATACACACACACACACATACAATACAACCCACCGTGGAGTAGGGTGTTACGCTCCTTGCGGCCCGAACCACGTAAAAACCGCTGTCTCATACTCTCTCATACAAGCGTACACTTGATTGAGGTCTAAGACCCGCCGAACAAGAACATTCGTGGGCCGCTCCTTAGCAGATCCCGGGGAAGTGTCGCATTAACACTTCAACATTTGGCACGCCAGTAGGGGCTTTTTCCCATAAAAAAGTGGTAGCATTTTCACCACCATGGTGTTCATCAAGCGTTTGAGTAGAGGCAATATCAAGCCACAAAAGGTCAACCAACATGTCGACGAAGACGTGGAGATGGAGTTCCAAAGGTCAGAATGCGCCATGGAAGCGGTTCACCAGGCTGTGAACTTCGACCTCAACAGGAACCACGGGCATCACAAAGCACTCTACGTCATCTGTGGAGGATCTTGGGAACCCACATCAAGGAATGCGGTCAAGACCCTGCGTCGGGCAGTGGCTTCAATAGCATCTAGTTATGCCTCGGCGCCACATCACAAATGGATGGAGACGCCGATTAGCTTCGACGCCTACGACTGCCCCGAGAACATGGCGGGAGCCAGGCTGTTGCTCCTCCTCGTCGCCCCCACCATCGCCAACATGAAGTTCTACCACATCCTAGTAGATGGTGGAGCCAGCCTCAAACTCATCAACCGTGCGACCTTTGACAAGTTGAAGATTCCCGTGTCCAGACTCGCCCCATCGACACCATTCACGAGGATAGGACCGGGGAGTATTATCTCGTATGGCAGCATCCACCTCCGGGTGACCCTCAGGTCACCCGAGAACTTCACGACGGAGAATATCCTATTCGACATCGCGGAGGTTAGCCTCCCCTACCGTGCCATCATTGGCAGGCCATCCCTGTACCAATTCATGGCTATAGCCCACTACGGATACCTCGTCTTCAAGATGTTGACTCCCTCAAGTGTCCTCAAGATCTGCGAAGACCGCGCTGCTGCGATGACGACTTTGGAGAAGCTTCGAGCGCTGGCAGCGACCCGAGCACCTGCCCCGAGCGATGCTGGATTGAGTTAGCCCTCGCCAGACTCACTCGCGCGCAGTCACACTGTTGCGCCACGGATGCAACCCTCCGACGACGAAGACGTGCCCATCAAGACAATCCAGATTGGCTCTGATACTGCTCAGACCACCCATATCGCGAGGAGTTTAGACAACCAGAAGGAATTGGTGCTTGCCACTTTCTTGCGAGCTAACGCCAACGTCTTCCTCTGGCAACCATCGCAGATGCCAGACATCCCGAGGGAAGTGATTGAGCACCGCCTGAAGATCTACCCCAACGCCCGACCACAACAAAAAAGGCCTCGTAAGTAGGCCATCGAGCGACGGAACTTCATCCGTGAAGAGATAAAGAAGCTACTCGATGCTGGCTTCATACGGGAGGTCCACCATCCCAGATGGTTGGCCAATCCTGTTGTTGTCCCTAAGGCCGGCGGTAAGCTCTGGATGTGCATCGACTACACCAACCTCAACAAGGCATGTCCTAAAGATCCTTTCCCTCTCCCTAGAATAGATCAAATCATAGATTCAACCTCGGGATGCTATATGCAATGATTTCTAGACGCCTACTCAGGGTTTCACAAAATCCCAATGTCTAGAGAGGACGAAGAACATACCGCATTTATAACTATAGATGGCCTTTACTGCTATGTCTCCATGCCTTACGGTCTTAAGAATGCCCTCCCCACCTTTGTACGTGACATGCATAAAACATTTGAGAACCTCATTCGGGACCTAGTAGAGGTGTATGTAGATGATATTGTAGTAAAAATCCAGACACATACATCATTGCTAGAGAACCTCGCCTTAGTCTTTGACAGACTGCCAACCACACACACAAAGCTCAATCCCAACGAGTGCGTGTTCGAAGTAAAAGCTGGGAAGCTCCTCAGTTTCTTGGTCTCACAACGAGGGATTGAGGTCAACCCAGAGAAGATCAAAGCGGTGGAGCTGATGCAGCCTCCAGCCCGCATTAAACACGTGCAAAAGCTTGCAGGTTGCTTGGTAGCGCTCAACCGGTTTTTCTCTAGGCTGGCTAAGCAGGTCCTCCCGTTCTTCAAACTTATGTGTCAGTCTGGACCATTTGTCTGAACCAAGGAGGCAGAGAGGGCGTTCCGCGAGCTGAAGTAGCAGCTGACGTCGCTGTCCATAATGGTGGCACCAGAGCCCCGGGAGCCCCTGTACCTCTACATTGCCACCACAACAGAGGTGGTAAGTATGGTTTTGGTTGCATAACGGGTCGGTCCCCAGCAGTCCCCATGGACGGAAGGGGCCTCTGCTACTGATTCTGAGCCCCATGGCTTGGAGCTCGCAGGGGCCCCCGACAACAGGGTTGCCTCTTGGTCCCAGCCCCCAGAGGATGTCCAAGTCCCCCTAGGGGCCCCGGAGAGCAAGAATCCTATGCGTCCTAGCTCCCATAGGATGTCCGGGTCCCCCTAGAGGGCTCCGGAGAGCAAGATGCCTCTGGGTCCCAACCCTCATAGGTTGACCGGGTCCCCCTAGGGGGCCTCGGAGAACAAGGAGCCTCTGGGTCCCAACCCACAGAGGATGATTGGGCCCCCCTAGAGGGCCCGCGAGATCAAGGAGCCTATGGGTCCCAGCCCCCATAGGGTGTTCAGGTCCCCCTAGGGGGCCCCAAAGAGCAAGGAGTCTCTGAGTCCCAGCCCCCAAAGGATGACTGGGCCCCCCAGGGGCCCCCGAAGAGCAAGGAGCCTCTGGGTCACAACCCCCAGAGGATCACCGGGTCCCTCCAGGGGGCCCCAGAGAACAAGGAGCCTCTGGGTCCTAGCCCCGAGAGGATGACCGGGTCCCCCAAGGGGCCCTGGAGAACAAGGAGCCTCAGGGTCCTAGCACCCAGAGGATGATCGGGTCCCCCTAGGGGGGCCCCAAAGATCAAGGAGCCTTTGGGTCCCAACCCCCGAAGGATGCACCGGGCCCTAGGGACATGGAGTCTCTGGGTACAGAGCAGATGGAAGAGGATGCATCACTTTCTCCAAGGAGATCCCGGACCATCCAACCCCCGATCTACTTCATCAGCGAAGTCCTACATGAAGCAAAAACAAGGTACCTTGAAGTGCACAAGCTGCTCTATGCGGTACTAATTGCATCCATAAAGGTCCACCATTAGTTTCAGGCACACAAAGTTTCAGTGGTGACTTTGTTCCCGCTGGGGGCAGTGTTGCGCAACCCTAACGCAACAGGCAACATCACCAAATGGGCGGCTAAACTGGCGAAGTTCGAGCTCGACTTCATACCACGGCATGCAGTCAAGAGCCAAGCTCTAGCATACTTCGTTGCTGAGTGGACTCCTTCGCCAAGCAACCCACGGGGCCGGGAAATTAGCGAGCCGGAGCCCAGATAACCGGTGCATACTGGACCTCACTGGACACTCTTCTTCAATGGATCCTCGCGGAAGCAAGGGGCCGGAGCCATTGTACTTCTCACCTCTCCGACAGGCGAGCAATCCAAGTACGCAGTGCACGTCAACTTCAAGGAAACCAACAACATGGTGGAGTACGAATCCCTCATCTTCAGACTCATAGTTGCACAAGGTCTTGGTGTCCCGCAAATGTTGGTCAAGGGAGACTCCCAACTGATCATCAAGCAGGTCCGAAGAGAGTGCTGCTGCAACGACCTCCAGCTCGCGGCATACCTATTGCATGTCAAGAAGTTGGATGCTAGTTTAGAGGCCTTGGACCTCTGCCATGAGCCGTGCGTCGACAACTCCATCGTTGACACCTTGTCAACCATGGTGTCCAAGGGAGCCTCGGTCCCTGAAGGGGTCTTCGGCAGGAGGTTGGTGCGACCGACCGCTAGGCCTGCGGGGCCTAACGAAGAAGGCGAGCCTAGCACCACAGAGCTGGTGATCATGGCAGCCCTGCAACCATGGGGCCCGCTGAGGTTCTTGTGCGTTGCCGGGGACCCTAGATTATCCGGTGCCGAAGATCCAGAAGCTCAGGAGAGTCCCAATGTGTGGATCACGGAGACCCAGAACTATCTAAAGGACAACATCCTCTCAGGGAATCCAGTATTCGCTGAGAGGATCGTGAGGATGGCGAAATGCTACATGCTGGTAGAAGGTGACCCCTGCCGGCGTGGCGCAAATGGCGTGCTGCTACGTTGCATAACTCGGGAAGAAGGTTCCGACTTTCTCGCAGAGATCCACGAAGGAGAGTGCGGGAATCACGCAGCTTCCCGCACGCTAGTTGGCAAAGCCTTCCGACATGGTTCTTCTGGCCAAAAACACTACAAGACGCCGTCAAGCTGGTCAAGAGATGCAAGGCATGCCAGTTCCACGCCAAGCAAATTTACACTTCGGCGCAGACACTGCAGATGATCTCGCCCTCCTAGCCTTTCGTTAGCGTTAATGCGAAGAAGAAGAACAAGAATGCTAATAATGATTCCTCCCTCCTGGCTATTCGTGGTCTGGGGGATGGATATCTCGGGACCCTTCCCCAGGGCAGTCGAAGGGTATCGGTTCCTCTACATCGCTGTAGAAAAGTGCACCAAGTGGATGGAGGCAGCCCGAGTGATCAACATCAACAAGGAGTCTGCAGTCAAGTTCATTAAGTCGATTGTGTGCAGGTTTAGGGTCCCTAATAGGATCATCACCGACAACGGGACCCAGTTCACCAGTGCAACATTACAGGACTACTGCGAAGACCTTGGTGTCCAAGTTCGTTACGCATCCATGGCTCATCCAAAGAGCAACAATCAAGTTGAAAGGGCCAATCTTGAGATCCTCAGGGGACTCAAGACACGCACGTATGACAGCTTGGATAAGCATGGTGCCAAGTGGGTCGACGAACTCCCCTACGCACTATGGGCAAGCCGAACATCACCCAGCCGCGACACTGGAGAAACACCTTTCTTCCTGGTGCATGGGGCCGAGGCCACCCCCCCCCAGAGATCGCAGTGGGCTCTCTACGAGTCCGAGCATTTGATGAATCCTCAAAGGACCAGCTCTGACGAGAAGATGTCAGCCTCATCGGCGAAGCAAGGTGTCACGCCACCATCCGAAACGCACGCTACCGGCAGGCGCTCAGGCGCTACCAGGAGCAGTTAGTGCAGAGTAGAGAACTCCAGATGGGTGACCTGGTGCTACAACATATACTTTGTCGAGAAGGGTCGTACAAACTCTCCCCCAGTTGGGAGGGCCCCTTCCTAGTAACGCAAGTATCCCGCCCCGGGTGTGTCCGCCTGGCCACAGAAGAAGGAGAGATCCTCCCCAATCCTTAGAACATAGAACACATCCGTAAGTTCTATCCCTAAGCATAAATAGTAGGACAGTATAGGGTGTCATGGTGCCAAGGAACAACACGTAGGACAACCAAGCTCGGGGGGGGGGGGGGGACAGGTCCAGAGTGTTTAGCCGTTTAGCTTGGTCCCGTACCCTAAGCATGAACACTCTGCCTCCCTTGCCAACCAGAGTGGGTCGTTGCCTTATTGTCAAGCCAGTCCCCTCTTATGAATGCCAATTTGAAAAAATCACTATCTTACCATGTGCTTTCTCTAATGTTCACTTAATTACCTATTAATTTTGTGATTAGACTAGTCCCGTTCTTTCGTATATTATCTTCATATACCTGGTGAAATTTTTTCTATATCACCCCTAGTAGAGTTATGCAACCCTGCTGAAGGTAGACTTGTTTGAGGTACCTGCAAGGTGTTCTGGGACATCGTGGCTGCACTCTTACTTGGGGTCCTGTGGTGCCAAGTGGTCCCCCACGAAAGGCCTACGCCGAGCTAGAGGTCCAGAGCGTGCAACCCGCTTAGTCTGGTCCTGTACCCTAAGCGTGCGCGCTTTGCCTCCCAGTGCTACGGCTAAGTACTGAGGGCCAGGACGCTCACACCCCGAATAAGGTGGGAACTAGGTCCCGAGCGCTAACGCACTAAATTACCCGAACCCCGCGTACCAAAAGATCACCAACGAGTGACAAATATGCACCCCTGGTATGTGTGTAGGACATACAGAACAGGTTACTATGATGAGCAACGCTGGAGCATCTAGCTCCGGCATCTCCCAGGGGGCTTGCTATCGATGCATCTACGATGATGGTGGGCAACACCGGAGCATACAACTCCGGCATCACCAAAAGGGCCTGCCATCGACGCATCTACGACGATGGTCGGTGACACCAGAGCATCCAGCCCCATCATCACCCAGGGGGCCTGCCCTCGACGCATCTACGATGATGGTGGGCAACGCCAGAGCATCCAACTCTGGCACCACCCAGGGGGCCTACCGTCGACGTCCTAGCATGTTGACGACAGCAACAAATGCTGATAAGTGAGTACACTCTCTGGCCTCGATCTTGTTGCTAACAAGGTTCTATTGCGGTATCCTGTAAACCATGGGCCTGCCGTCGACGCATCTACGACAATGGGAAGCAACACCAGAGCATCCAACTTCAACACCTCCCAGGGGGCCTGCTGTCGATGTCTCTACGATGATGGTGGGCGACACCAGAGCAGCCAGCTCTGGCACCTCCCAAGGGGCCTACCGTCGACGTCTCTACAAGGATGGTGGGCAACGACGGAGCAGCCAGCTCGGGCACCTCCCAAGTGGCATGCCGTCAACGTCTCTATGATGATGGTGGACGACGCCGGAGCAGCCAGCTCCTGCACCTCCTAAGGGGCCCGCTGCTGACGTCTCTACGATTATGGTGGGCGACACCGGAGCAGCCAGCTTCAGCACCTCCCAAGGGACCTGCCGTTGACGTCCCAACATGTCGGTGACAACAACAAGCGTGGATAAGTGAGTACACTCTCCTGCCCCGCTCTTGTTGCTAACAAAGTTCTATCGTGGTATCTTGTACACCAGGGGCCTATCGTCGACGCATCTAAGACGATGGAGGGCGACGCCGGAGCATCCAGCTCCGGCACCACCCAAGGGGCCTGTCGTCGACGACTTTACGACGATGGTGGGCGATGCTGAAGCATCTAGCTCCGGCATGACCCAAGGGGTCTACCGTCGACGCCAACACTCAAACAAAGCTCAACGCTCCCGGAAGGGCCACACCAAGGTCAACCACTCATACTCTCCCGCTTCGTTGGGGGACCAGTCGAAGACATCCTGCGCTCAAGTGGTAGGTGTACCTAAAAACCTGGCCACACCTACCAGGGGGCCTCTAAGGGGGTTCCATAGGTAGGATGTCAACTAGCGACAAATCGGCCGTGTCAACTGTGCAAGTGTTGGTTCCTCAAACGCTAACGACATCATCAAAAAGCTCTTCAAGACCTTACAACAGAGAAGGAATTGGGGAAACAATTTGAGAAGCACAACACAAGGCAACAAGCAAAACGAAATGGATTCAAATTCATTAATGAAAGTCACCTAGAGGGGGGGGGGGGTGAATAGGCAATAAGACCTAAAATGGCTTAATCAAACGAGATTAAATTACCAAGGTCGGACTTGTCTGCACAGGGTCAGACTAGTCCGCTCAGCACAGGGTGAAAACCTAAAAAATTGATTTCTACAAGTTATCTGCAGAATTTAAGTTCACCAAATATGTAGGCAATGTGTAGTAACCTAGTACAACTTAGATTGACAATTGTAAGTGTCAATACCCTGCTTACCAGATACCCCTTGGGACTGCAAAGAGTGCAAAGGAACTCCACCTTTCAGTGTTGAAGACCTCTAAAGGCCCCATTTGTCGTTCGGAACTGGACCTGCCTCCCTTCTATGGTTAGTCCCAGTGCCTCCACGTGTATCATAAAACTAGAGCTACATTCCATACATGGGAAAGCTCCGGGCTAGATACCTGTGTGGCACCCCCGGACCTAATCCCCGACAGAGGGAAGCTCCGGTACTGACACGTGTACAACAACACCAGACCTACTCGTCCAAGACTGTAAGCTCCGGAGCTGCCATGCGTCCAACCGCTAGACCTTCAATCTCAACAGGAAGACTGGTGGGCCTCCAACAACTCGGACCTTCAAGGAACAATTAAAGCTCCAAGACCCAATTATGTGTCATTAATGCTATCTTAATGACACACGATCGGAGGACCCTTAATACCAGTAACGCCACCATCAAGGCGCGTTACCATGCTGTTAAGGGGAATTAAACACATTAATTGTGTATTAAGCATCAATAACCGCCAGGGCCACATGTCGGGCCAGGCCGATGATGTAACGACCAGTCCTTGTACTATAAAAGTACTAATTGCATGATACACAGGACACACACGCTCATTACTTCATGACTGGGAGAGACGACCACACTTTGGTCTGACTCACTGGCGCTACACACGTACGCTCAATATAACAACACGTACGTTGAGTAGGGTATTATGCTCAGGCGGCCCGAACCAGGTAAACCCTCGTGTCGACTCATCATCTTGTTCTGAATCTCTGCGCACCCCAACCGAACTATAAACTCCACGGGCTGCCAACAGTAGTACCGGGAGAATTGCCGGAATCACACTCCGACAGTTGGCGTGCCAGGTAGGGGGGTGCCCGAGATTCAAACATGGTGAACTCTGCTGCTGGATCATCCAACGGTGACCATGCTGTGCAACCTGTTGGAGGCAATCCCTCCAACATGCATCAGCCAACAGGTGTTGTGGCTCCAGCAGGAGTCATGCCACCGCTGCCACCATCTGCTCCTGCAAATCAAGCTGGACGTCAAGATGGGGCGTCCGCGTCAGTCACTGCATCGGCGAACCACAACCCTGAACACGCAATTAATGCTGCGCGTGCTCTCCTCCAATGTCTACCGCCTCCAGGAGCACCCCAGGGTGCGATGGAACAATGGAGAGCTGATGTGGAACACCTAGTTGCAGAAGCAGCCGATGGCATCAACAATCAAGGTCCCCCCCCTCAGGGCGGGCCCCATCGCAGCATCGAACCTTGTCGGGTAGACTTGGTCCGCACGCTTCGCAGCACAAGAGGCGTTCTGCGTCTCAACAGGCGATGTCGCTGCCCTCCGGGGCGCGACGTACTCACACGATAACAAGGCTTTCGACTCATGACCTCCAGGTGGAGCTCGATCGTCGTTACCGTCAATAGGATGACCACGTCCACATCGAGCGCGCTCGCGAGAGGCGAGAGGCTCGGGACAGTCCTGCTCCTGAGGGAGTAGGAGGAGGCTGTTCTGCCTTGGCCATGCATCTACGCATGGTCAGATAGCCGCAGAAGTTCCAACCTCACCTGCCGGAGAAATTTGACGCGAATGTCAATCCCGCTGAATTTCTCCAAATTTATTCCACCGCTATCCTTGCGGCTGGGGGAAATGAGGCCGTGATGGCCAATTCTTTCCCCGTGGCTTTGACTGGGACCGCCAGGTCTTGGCTCATGAGCCTTCCACCTAACTCCATCAACAGTTGGGCGAAGTTGTGCCAACAGTTCACCGCCAATTTCGGGAGCTCATACACCCGACCAGACACAAAACTGGACCTCTTTGCTGTCAAGCAAAAAGGGGGAGAGTCCTTGCGATCTTTCATTCAGAGGTTCTTCCAGGTACGAAATACCATTCCTTATATCTCAAGCGCTTATGTTATTGTGGCATTCAGATAGGGCGTTCGAGACAAGAAGATGCTGGAGAAGCTGGCGACCGAGGAAGTCACCAGCGTCACAGAACTCTTCAGCTTGGCAGAAAAGTGTGCCAAAGCTGCGGAGGGCCGTGAAATGCACTCCCAACCACATCCGGAGGACAACAAAAAGTCCTCCGAGGGTGAAGCCGCTACCTCCGAGAGTTGCAAGAAGAAGAAAAAGTCCAACGGCAAGAAGAAGCCGTCGGCCGGCACACCCACTGCCCCTGTTGCCGCAGCTCCAGGTGTCCGGGGCCCACGCTTCGAGAAACGACCTCGGCCGTCATCTGAAGATGGTGGCAACTCCAAGATGTGGTGTCCCATACACAAGGCGGACAAAGACAACTTTGAAAACTATCGAGAGGTCCAGAACCTCGCCGAGCGCTACAACAAGCACCGGGAAGAAACTCCTTTCCGTCAAAGGGAAGGAAAACAAAAAGTCGACAAAGCTCCGACTGAAGAGGAGTTAGGCTTTCAGGACCATAAAAAGGTCTTGAAGGCTGTTTACACCTCCATTGACGACGACTCCGACGTCTCCGACAACAAGCACCGGAAAACCATGAACACCATCTTTGGTGGTTCGTGGGACATTACTTCCTGCCGTGTCCTCAAGACAATGCGGCGGGACATGGCCTCTATAGCTCCCACTGCCAGGGTGAAGCCTCATCGGAAGTGGATGGATACTGCCATCACTTTTGATGCTTCAGACTGCCCTCGGAACATGATCGGAGCTAGCCAACTTCCACTGATGGTATCTCCAACCATCAACAACATCCAGCTTCACCACGTAATGGTGGATGGAGGATTAGGGGTTGAACCTCATAAGCTTTGAAGCTTTCGTCAAGCTTCAGCTCCGACCTTCGGATCTTTGCCCCTCCCAACCTTTCTTCGGAGTAGGTCCGGGAGCCATAACTCCACTCGGTGCCATTACTCTCCTGGTGACCTTCGAGACTCGGGAGAATTATAGGACCGAGAAGTTGTACTTCGATGTGGCGCATATAAACTTACCATTCAATGCCATCTTGGGCAGGCCAGCTTTGTACAAATTCATGGCTGCTTTTCATTATGGCTACCTGGTGTTGAAGATGCCAACACCCTCAGGCGTTCTCCGGATCCGCGGAGATCGTACCGCTGGAGTTATTTGTCTGGAAGAACTCCACACGCTTGCTACATCGCAGGAGGAAGAATCCGGAAAGGAACAAGCTCCGAAGCCTTCGAGCATTCGTCATCAAGGCTCAACCTCCGCACCTCGTGTGCAACCAAGCGGCGACACTGACATTTCTGTCAAAGTCGTTCAAATTGGTTTCGATGCTGCTCAGACCACCCGTATATCGAGAGGTCTGAACAACAAATAGGAACTCGTGCTCATCACTTTCCTCCGGGCTAATGTCGACGTGTTTGCCTGGCAACCGTCACAAATGCCTGGGATCCCTAGGGAAGTGATCGAGCATAATCTGAAGATTTATCCCGACGCTCGGCGTGTACATCAGAAGCCTCAAAAGCAATCAGTATAGCGACAGAACTTCATACATCAAGAAGTGAAGAAGTTGCTCGAAGCTGGATTCATCCGGGAAGTCTTCTACCCAAAATGGCTGGCAAACCCAGTTGTTGTACCTAAGGCCAGTGGGAATCTTCGGATGTGTATCGACTACACAACACTGAGTAAGGCATGTCCAAAAGATCCATTCCCACTACCTAGAATAGATCAGATAGTGGATTCCACCCCCAGGTGTGAATTACCGTGTTTTCTAGACGCATATTCTAGGTATCATCAAATCAGAATGTCTAAGGAAGATGAAGAGCATACTTCCTTCATCACAGTAGATGGATTATATTGTTACACTGCCATGCCATTTGGTCTCAAAAACGCTGCTTCAACATTTGTGCGAGCTATGTACAATACTTTTGGAGAGCTTATCAGAGACGTAGTGGAAGTGTACGTCGATGACATTGTCGTCAAGATCAAGAACAAGGAGTCATTTCTTGACACCTTGCAAGCTGTCTTCAACAAGTTGCGAATCACACGCACAAAGCTAAACCCAGAAAAGTGTTGATGGTCCTTAAGTACCACATTTTGACCGTCAATTCACCTCATAATGTGCATAAAAGAAACACCAAACATAGTGGTAGGGTTATACACTAACCCAATTCCACAAGTGTTGGTGTTTGTTTGTATGCAGGTGAATTATTATCCAAAACACTAAAACATGCAGGGATGAATCCATGAAAATGGATTTCAACGAATCAGGTGATGACACGTGGCAACACATGGATCAAATGGCCCACAAACAGAAGAATACGAGGAGATCCACTGGTGTTGCACCCATATATATCAAGAGGGCCCACCTGGAATCCACCTGGAGGAAGCACTCCCCGAGGGGAGCCTTGACCAGGTCGGCCGAACCCCCTGGTCGGCCGACCTCTTTCTGGCGCCAAACTCGGTCAAACGACACGTGTTGGCTCCTCCTGGCTCCCTAAGGTCAATGGTGACTGATTCGTGCGTAAATTATGGCGGGAACCGACCCTTCTCCACCTATAAATAGACCTCCTCACATCACTTCTCACAGACACCAAAAGTTGAGAATAGTGCTACACTCCAAAGGTTTAGAGTAGTCCTAGAGGCTACCAAAGTAGGAGGAGAGTGTGGTGAAGAGTCTAGGAGAAGGAGGCTTGGGCTTGTCAAGTCCCTCTTCTACACTTGTACCCCTACAAAGATTTTACTCAATCAAGTAAGCCTTTGTGAATTCAATACAAGTTTGATCTTTTATTCATAGTAGTTTGCACAAGTAGTTACTTGTGGGTTCACTGCTTTAATTTATTAGAGGCCCTAGTTGTAGCTTTGTGTTCAAAACAACTAGAGTAGTGATTTAGAACGTAAGCGTGGTGCTTAGGTTAGAAATCATCAATGGATATCTCATAGACCCACAGATTGAAGAGGTAGGCAATAGGTGCTGACAGCCCTATCTGTCCTTCATAATCCTCCACGTTCGACTATGCCATTGGCTCTTGGCGGGAGTCGTCCTAGTATTGCTAGGAGTAAGCCCGTGCCCGAAGCAAGCATCTACTGCAAACTACCTTGAATTAGGATCTATACTTTGAATTCCTCTCTGTTCCTTGCCTACCAAACAACTTTGTGTCCTTGGGTGAGCTAGTTCGAAAGATTAGCACACACGTTCTTTGGATTCGATACCCTTGGGAATACTCCTAAAGGGGAAGTGCTACAACAGTATTTCTGTGCGCTTGCGGATAACTCTGTTGTGTTAAGAAATACCAACAAGCATTTCTGGCACTGTTGCCAGGGAACGGTTGCTGTTAATCTTTGAACCAAGATCACCCTTGTATCATATACCCCTTATCTATCATCTTACCTTTCTTATTCTTACCTTACCACCACCATATAAATGGAGCAACCCACCATTCTTTCTTATTCTGCTCCGAAGGGCAAGTTCTGTGAGCCACCGCCTTCAGCGGAACCTATTTGTTCAACCAGCTATGAACTTCGCCCTGGCTTTATAGCCATGGTTCGGGAACAATCCTTCTCAGGAACGGATTGTGAAAACCCTTACCACCATCTATGAGAGTTCGAACAACTGTGTTCATGCCTTCTAATCAAAGGTATGACACAGGAAACTCTCAAATGGAAGTTGTTTCCTTTTTCCCTCAAGGAAAAAGCCAAACAATGGTACAACCACTACGTTGGGAAGACAAACGGTGATTGGAGTGAATTACGAGACAAATTTTGTCTTGCTTTCTTTCCCATTGCCCGAATTGTTTCCTTACGAAAGGAAGTACTATGCTTCTAGCAAATGGAGAAGGAATCCATAGGTGCAGCTTGGGACATATTTTCTCTTTTGAAAAATTCTGGCCCAGATTTGTTAATCCCTGATCCAATGCTTTTGCAACATTTCTTCATGGGATTAAACAAAGAGTCTGCCCTATCTCTTGACATTACGACTAGAGGATCTTTCCTCCATAAGACTCCAGAAGAAGGCAAGGATCTTCTGGACAGAATTCTAGAAAATTCTTCCTTCATTATGGGTCTTAATGAGCCTCCCCAAGAGGAAGTAGTGTCAAGAACGGAGTATACACTCTTGGACAAGGATGAACCCATTTCTTGTTTACCCCAAGCCTTGCTAGAGGAATCCTCTCCCGAACATGAGACTACGAAGGTAGAAGAAATTCAACCCTCGCAGTTTCCATTTTACTTCAAGGAAGAGCTTTTTGAAGATTATGGAAATACCTCAAAGTTTTGTTGCCATATGAAACCTTCATTGCCACCAACTCCACCTGATCCACCTGACGGGGTGTTCGTCCGTCAGACGATCAAGGAGTTGACCTCTATCCTGAGTAGAGAGTGGACAGCTGAAGTCGAGAATTCACCTGAAATTCTTCGGATGACCTCACCTTTGGCTACCATTTTATGTTCTATTAGAGGGACACCAATGAGAATCCTATACAACCCTACCGTTGGAGCAAATCTCATTTCCGATTTTTGTGCTCTCGCCATTCTTGGCGATGTGCCATTGGCACCAACACGCAAATCCTTCTGAGATTCATTTGGAACCATTCTTGAAGGATGTGGGTTCTGCAACAAGTGTCTGTTAGACACAAAGATGTTGAGGCTCTCCTAGACTTTCACGTGTTCGAAATCAAAGATTTCGACATCATGATAGGGATTCCCATAGAGAAATTTCTCATGGAAGTTCATTTGGAAGGAAGCCTCAATATCAATCTTGGAGGGAGAAATTTCTCCATACCTATTCTGCGTTCAGAGAACACATCCGCAGAATCTCCCATCCAAGATGAGCCAATGGAGGAGGTTAGGACTCTTCAATTTTTAAAACTCCCTGAAATTGAAGGAGAAGAAGACTTCGTCCAAGAGGAGGATGAATTTTAGGAGGAAATTGAATTGCCAAAAGAATAGCCCTCCCCAAAACCTCCCATTGAGCTCAAAATTCTACCTCCAGGCCTACGTTATGCCTTTCTAAATGGCGATTTGGAAGCCCCTATCATCATAAGTGACAAGCTTTCAGATGATGAAACACTCAAACTCATAGCCATGTTAGAAAGGCATAGAGCTGTTTTTGGATATTCACTTCAGGATCTCAAGGGAATTAGTCCAGCGTTATGCACCCATCGTATTCCTATTGACCCTGAGAGTGTCCTCTCAAGGGAACATCAAAGGTGATTGAATAATGCGATGTGGGAAGTTGTCAAGAAAGAAGTCTTGAAACTTCTGCATGTCGGGATTATTTACCCTGTTCCTCATAGTGAATGGGTAAGTCCACTTCAAGTAGTGCCTAAGAAGGGAGGTATGACTAAAAACGAGAAGAATGAATTAATTCCTCAACGGACCGTCACGGGATGGAGGATGTGCATTGACTACCAAAAACTTAACAAGGCAACAAGTAAAGACCACTTTCCATTGCCCTTCATTGATGAGATGTTAAAACGATTGGCAAAACACTCCTACTTCTGTTTCCTTGATGGGTATTCGGGATATCATCAAATTCCTATCCATCCCGATGATCAATGTAAGACCATGTTCACGTGTCCTTACGTAACCTATGCCTACCGGCGTATGTCCTTTGGACTATGTAACGCCCCTGCCTCTTTCCAGAGATGCATGATGTCTATATTTTCAGACATGATCGAGGATATCATGGAAGTTTTCATGGACGATTTCTCTGTCTATGGAAAAACTTTTGATCATTGTCTAGAAAATTTAGACAGGGTCTTACAAAGATGCCAAGAGAAGGATCTCATGCTTAATTGGGAAAAGTGCCATTTCATGGTCCGGGAAGGCATCGTTCTTGGACACTTGGTGTCCGAGAGAGGGATAGAGGTGGACAAGGCTAAAATTGAAGTTATTGAAAAACTTCCACCTACTATCAATGTTAAGGGAATCCGCAACTTTTTAGGTCATGTGGGGTTCTACCGACGATTTATCAAGGATTTAACCAAAATTGCTAGACCCCTCACCAACCTATTAGCTAAAAAAGCTCCCTTTGATTTCGATGATGAATGTCTTAAATCATTTGATATACTCAAAAAGGCACTCATCTCAGCTCCAATTACCCAACCTCCTTATTGGACGCTGCCATTTGAAATCATGTGTGATGCTAGTGACTTTGCTGTTGGTGCGGTCTTAGGCCAAACCAAAGATAAAAAGCATCAAGCAATAGCCTACGCTAGCAAAACTCTGACAGGAGCCCAACTCAATTATGCCACAATTGAGAAAGATCTCCTTGTAGTAGTTTTTGCTATCGACAATTTTAGATCCTATTTGGTTGGAGCAAAGGTCATAGTCTACACAGATCATGCTGCTTTGAAATATTTGCTTACCAAAAAGGATGCTAAACCCAGGCTAATTCGATGGATTCTTCTACTCCAAGAATTTGATCTGGAAATAAGAGATAAGAAAGGAGTAGAGAATTCAGTAGCAGATCATCTTTCACGTATGGAAGTCACACAAACCATGGACATACCTATCAATGACTTCCTACGAGATGATATGCTCCTCAAGGTGACAGACTCTCACCCTTGGTATGCGGATATCGTGAACTTTATGGTCACGGGATACATACCACCAGGGGAGAACAAAAAGAAACTCATTTATGAGAGTCGTAGACACCTTTGGGATGACCCTTACCTCTATCGAGTATGTGCCGATGGCCTTCTTAGAAGGTGCGTCCCATCAATCGAAGGCACCAAAATTATAGAGAAATGCGATGCTGGCCCCTATGGTGGTCATTACGGTGTTTACCGTACTCAGGCAAAGATCTGCCAGAGTGGATTCTATTGGCCTTCAATGTATGAAAATACCAAGGAATTCATTCGTAGATGTTATAAATGCCAGAAGCATGGAGGAATCTCTGCTCGCAATGCGATGCCTCTAACATACAATCTCCAAGTGGAATTTTTTGATGTATGGGGTATTGATTTCATGGGACCTTTTCCTAGGTCTTATGATTGCGAGTATATTCTGGTTGCCGTTGATTATGTGTCAAAATGGGTAGAAACATTGCCATGCAAAAATGCTGATTCCAAGCAAGTAAGGAAAATGTTCCATGAGATCATTTTCCCACGCTTCGGAACTCCCCGTATGGTCATAAGTGATGGAGGGTCTCATCTCATAGATAAGACATTCCAGAACTATTTAAGGTAACTTGGAGTCCAGCATAACATTTCTACCCCATACCACCCACAGACAAGTGGGCAAGCAAAAACATCTAATAAACAAATTAAGAATATTCTGCAAAAGACTGTCTTTGAAATGGGAACGAGATGAAAGCAAAATCTACCCGACGCATTGTGGGCATATCGTACTGCCTACAAGACACCTATCGACATGTCTCCTTTCCAACTTGTCTATGGGAAGACTTGCCATCTTCCCGTAGAATTGGAACATAGAGCGTATTGGGCCATCAAGCGGTGGAACATGAATCTTAACGAAGCTGGAAATCACTGATTGAAGCAAATCTCTGAGTTGGAGGAATGGAGAGATAAGGCGTACCACAGTGCCAGAATTTATAAAGAGAGAACCAAAAGATGGCACGATAAGAGGATTACACCGAAAGAGTTCAAACCTGGAGATAAAGTTTTACTCTTTAACTCTAGGGTTAAATTATTTGGACATGGAAAGCTTAGAAGTAAATGGGAAGGACCCTTCACTGTAGTAGGGACTTCATCCCATGGAGCAATCACACTCCAAGGTGATGACGGTCAACTATTCAAAGTGAATGGGCACCGACTCAAAATATTTCTCGAGTCCCAAAAGGATACAGAAAAAGAATTTGACGTGGTAAATCTAATCGATTTCCATGCCATTTCTTTTAGTTCTGTTTAAATTCTCCATGTCCAACTAATGGGCCCATCCAATTCTTCATCTATGTGGCCCATTTAATCAACCCAAGAAAATGTGGCCCGAATGGAGCCAGAAGGGGTTCGGCCGAACCCTAGGGTACTGTAAGACCTATGTGTGCTGAATACATTGGCTTGTAGTGAATATACTTGCTTTGACGATAAAAGTTTTGAATATCACCAAAACACCTTTTTTATCAAGGTCTGATTCTAGCCCTGAGCTACGATTAGGTCCGGCTTGGTTTGGGTAGCTCCGGTTACGTTCGATGCTAGGTCCAACTTCTTGGTAAGGTCCGACCAGCTTTGGTAAGCTCCGGTGAGCTTTATCTTTAGCTCCGGCATGTCTTTGATAGCTCCGACATATATTTGATAGCTCCAGCATGCTTTTGCTAAGCTCCGACGTACTTTGTCTAGCTCCGGTTTTGGATTGACTAGTTTTGACTAGTTTTTGGTAAGCTCCGGTGCTAGGATCTACTAGTTTTGGTAAGCTCCGACAGGTGCTTCATTGTACTAGTAAGCTCCGGGTCAAGCTCCGGCTTGCTGTGGGATGGTCCAGAACTTGACCGCAATACTTCTGCTTTTCATTTGCAATGTTTCGTACTTGCTTTACATTTTTGGAAAGATTGCTTAGTATTCATTTGCTAAGTTTTTGGTGCGTTTTGGTTGATATGAATGATATCGTGTTACTGTGGTTTTGCAACATGCTTATGTGAGGTTCTCACGTAGGGTGTTGTGTTCGGAACTAACTTGAGTCAAGTCGAGGACTTGGGCTCGTATGGATTGGTTGTTTATTCATGTGCAGGTGTTGCTTGAGTTCAAGACATGGCTGGTGACGGGATCCATTGGACTAGTCTCAGGGAGGAGATGAGGTTCCAACAACCAAATTCAGGAGGAATTGTGGTTGAGCTGATCAGGAGGTTGCGCAACATGATTGAATCAAGAACAATGCATATGAAGGTATCATGGACGTCATTGGAAGATGTTTGCACGTGTGCAAGGAGTGCATGGACATGGCTACATGGTTCCGAGACGTGATGAAGAGATGTGGACGTAAATAATTGGTCGGAAAGGTCCAACCAACTAGGTTATGGACTCAGGCTGCGGCTGAGTTGGGTTTGACTCAAATATGGAAAGATTTGAGTTGGTTATGATAGGATTTAGTGTGGGTCACGAATTTGAGTTGTTTAGGAATGTGGGATACGTTCCTAGGTGTTTGGAAGTCTTAATATTGCTTCTATCTGCGTATAGAAGAATCTTGAGCAGTTATGGAAAGTTACGATTTGTGATCTGAGTAGGATTAGAGTCCTAGTTGACATTGAGTTGGCTTTCGAGCTGGTTATATAAGCAAGGGATCCCATAGCTCGTGGTGACGACTTTGGGGCTGTTCCTATTGTGTTCTATTGAATAAAATTCGTAGTTTGAAGGAACTTTTGTGCCTTGTTCGTCCGACTTGTTCCAGACAAGTTTTACTCGTCGAGTTTCTAGACAGCACTACCTTTCATCGGTGGTTTTATCATAACTCGAGTTTTACAGATCCAATTGACGTGATTCTTTTTGGGTTGTCTTCACAACTTGATTGTCTATAATATGTCAAAATTTCACGGTCATTGGATTTGTGGTCTATGATCTACACGAGTTTCTTTGCAGCGTTCCAGAACTGTTTTTTCTCGGATAGGGCAGATTGACCATTGTTTGATCTTTCGATCATAACTTGAGTTTTTCTCGACGGATTTGACTGATTATTTTTGTGTTGTCTTCGTGACTTGATTCTCTCTGATATCTATCACATTTTTCACGGTGAAACACATTTAGATTAGTCTCACACACGATTTCTTTAACAGATCGTTTTTCTGCCGAAAGGGTTTGGGGTTTAATTGTTTCCGCTGCGTAAGATTTTTAAATCTACCATTCACCCCCCCTATGGTAGATTTTCACATGCTATTCGATCCTACAATTGGTATAAGAGCCACGGTGCCCTAATCTTTGTGATTTGAGCGTGTTTTTGACTAATCATCATGGAAAAGTACTCCGCCAAACTGTGTGTGTTTGCTGGTATTGATTTTCAGATTTGGAAGGCACGCATGGAGGCTTTCATCCAGGCACAAGACTTTGCAATATGGGAGAAGGTATACAAGCCTTACGAAGTGCCATCAAACAATCAAGTTACAACTACAAATCTGAGAGATGTCGACAACAACAACAAGGCTCGGAACTTGATCATACAAGGATTAACACAAAGCGACTTCGACCGTGTTGCACACCTCCGATCTGCATACGATGTGTGGAAAGCACTTTGTGACTACCACGAAGGATCCAACATGATCAAAGAGGTAAGGCAAGACATGTTCAAGAAAGAATACATGCGCTTCGAGATGCAACCCGGTGAGTCAATTGATGATCTCTTTGCTCGCTTTAATAAAATTCTCAGCAACTTGCGTAGCGTCAATGTTAATTTTTCAGATGCTGAAAATGCTAGGCAATTGTTAAGTGCATTAGACATGTCAATTTGGGAGACGAAAGTTACATCTATTCGTGAATCTACTGTCATGAGTACACTTACTTTAGATGTGCTATATTCCAAGCTAAAAACTCATGAAATTGATATAATATCACGTAAGAACCCCAAAAAGTCTATTGCTTTTGTTTCTCAACGTGATATGCCTAGCTCCGGCCAATCTTCATCTTGTAGTACACTTGCTTTGTTGTCCTCTCTGACCCTTGAACAGATTGAGGAGTTTCCAGAGGAGGAGCTAGCACTTCTCTCTACGAGGTTCTCAAAAGCATTGCAAAATGTGAGAACTAGAAGGAGAGGAAGCTCCGAACCTCAACGATGCTTCGAATGTGGTAAGACAGGACATTTTCGTTCAGATTGCCCTAACCATTCAGGTCCTACTTCCCGGGATGAAAAGAAAACAAGAACGAAGCACTCCTCTGCAAAAGATACGAAGAAAAAGAAGGGTACCATAGGATGCAAGATGATTAACAGCTTCATCACCGCACTTCAAGAACTTAGTTCAAGTGATGTAGACTTTGAAAGTGATGAAGATGATGACGGTCTGACCAACTTATGCTTCATGGTGGGCAAAACAAGATCAAGATCAAGCCAGGAGGATGCAGAACACAACAGTGAAGACGATAGGTATGTTCTACCTGTAATGAAATGTGTGATGCTATTTCTCGTGCAACTATTATTGTCAAGAAAAAGGACAAAAAGCTTAGGGATAATGCTGCTAAAATTGAATCACTAGAATCTGAAATTAACCGTTTAAAAACTTTGATTCCTAGTGATGATGCATGTCCCTCATGTGACTTAATCTATGAACAATTGTCCACATTAAGAAGTGCACACTCCTCCACTCTAGATAGACTTGATGAAGAAATTGAAAAGAACAGAGAGCTTGCTGCACTTAATGATAAAAACTTGAAAGATGCTAGCTGTTCTACAATTTATTTGCATTGTTCTACTTGTGATGATCTTGATAAGAAACTACAGGATGTTATGAATGAAATTTCTATATTGAACAATGCTTTACGTTCTCATGAAGTTAAATTTTGTTCCAATTGCAAACTAAAAGGAAAAACTTCATGTTAAAATTGCCTTGATCTGTCCAACAAACTTGATGACATGCATAGGACATTAGATTGGTTTTGTAATGGGAATAAGAACCTAAACTTGCTGCTGAATTCTTCCAAGTCTTGCAATGATAAAACTGGTTTAGGTTTTGATTTTCATGCTCATGCTAAGGCACATCCACCTAAAATTGTAAAGACATTAGGAAGTGGTTTGATTCAAACAGTTCCTAAACAAAAAGGAGTGGTTTTCAAATCTGCAGGAATGTTGCCTCATTTGGTTTCAAATAAAAATATTGCTTGCTCATCTAGACATGAACACAAAGTTAAATTTCATTGTACCTTCTGTGGTAGAGATGGTCATGTCATAGATTTTTGTTATAGACTAGCTAAACAACAGAAAAGGGAAAGAATGGTTGCTAGATCTCATAACTTTCATGCAAAATTTGCTGCACACATTGAACCGAATGTACAACATGCTGTTTTGAGTCAAAAACATTCAAAGTTTACCTCCGGACCTTCTGTTTTTGCCTCCGGAGCTACTGATTTTTGTGCTACACAAGTAACACCTTATAGGTCAGTAGTCAAGAATAAAAAATCTCAAACTTTGACTCATAAACCTACTGTTTTGTCTCAGCTTTCGCGTGTTTTTCCTACTGCACGTCGCGTGACTCAGTACTAGATTCCTAAATGCCTTTTGACTAACCCCAGTATTGAGTCATCGACGTATTGTGCTTTTATGTAGGTTACACGTTTGAGGAAGGAGAACATTTGGATTGTGGATTTAGGTTGCTCACGCCACATGACCGGACCTTCACGTGTTCAATCCTTCGGAGGTAAATGGTATGTTCTTGTTATTGTTGATGATTATTCTAGATACTCTTGGGTTTACTTTATGGCGTCTAAAAATGAAGCTTTTAGTCACTTTAGGACTTTATTTCTTAGATTATCAATTGATCACCCAGGATCTTTAAAGGCAATTAGAAGTGATAACGGAACTGAATTTAAAAATCAATCTTTTGATCACTTTTGTGCTGGAAATAAAATAGATCATCAACTTTCTTCCCCATATGTACCTCAACAAAACAGTGTTGTAGAAAGAAAGAACAGAACTTTAGTTGAGATGGCTAGGACTATGCTTGATGAATATCAAACTCCTAGGAAATTTTGGGCTGATGCGTTAGCAACCGCTTGTTATGTCTCAAATCGTGTTTTCTTGCGTGCTAAGCTAGGTAAAACACCATATGAGCTCCGGTTTGGACATAGGCCTAGTGTTACCCACTTTCGGGTCTTTGGTTGCAAATGCAAGAAACATGGTAATCTTGATAAATTTGAACCTAGATATTTTGATGGCATGTTTCTTGGTTATCCATCTCATACTAGAGGCTACCGTGTGCTTTTACTTGACACTAAGAAAATTGTGGAGACTTGTGAAGTGTCTTTTGATGAAGCTAGCCCAGGTACTAGCTCCAGTGCTGCAGGACCAGATCCGTATCCTCAGGGGGAGGGTATTTTCGAAGATGAAGAAGAGTCGGTGATACTGCCTGGTAGTTCCGAAGTTGACACATGTCCAGCTCCGGACATTGAACAAGCTCCGGCTATCACCTATGCTGGTCCTGATCGTCCACAAGTCACAAGCTCAAGAAGCTTGTGAGACATCTGTTCCCCTACGTTTTTACAAAGATCATCCCCCACAACAGATGATTGGAAGCTTGCATGAACGAGTCACACAGTCCAGGTTTTGCGATCCAAACTCTCATGCTCATTCTGCTTTTGTTGCTTCTTTTGAACCCAAAGATATATCACACGCACTCACAAATGAATCTTGGATTATTGCCATGCAAGAAGAGTTAGAAAATTTTGAAAGAAATAATGTTTGGAAACTTGTACCTCGACCTCAAGGTCACACTTTAATTGGAACTAAATGGGTATTTAAAAATAAACAAAGTGAGGATGGGGTTGTGGTTAGGAATAAGGCTAGGTTGGTTGCTCAAGGTTTCACTCAAGTTGAAGGTCTATATTTTGATGAAACTTTTGCTCCTGTCGCTAGATTAGAAGCCATAAGAATTTTGTTAGCTTTTGCAGCATCTAAAGGTTTTAAGCTATATAAAATGGATGTTAAAAGTGCTTTTCTTAATGGCTACATAGATGAGGAGGTTTATGTCAAACAACCACCGGGTTTTGAAAATCCAGATTTTCCTAATCATGTTTACAAACTGTGCAAAGCCTTATACGGTCTCAAACAAGCCCCTAGAGCATGGTATGATAGGCTAAACATTCTTACTTGAAAAGGGGTTTACCATGGGCAAGGTTGATAAAACTCTTTTTGTGCTTAAACATGGCAACGACTCATTATTCGTTCAAGTGTATGTGGATGATATTATCTTTGGTTGTGCTTCTCATGATCTTGTGTCCAAGTTTTCAGCAATGATGAGTTCCGAATTTGAAATGAGTATGATGGGTGAACTCATTTACTTTTTGGGGCTGCAAATCAAGCAAACCAAGGAGGGTACCTTTGTGCATCAAACGAAGTATACCAAAGAACTCCTAAGGCGCTTCAACATGGACAAAAGCAAGCCTCTTCGGACATCAATGGGAACAGCAACAACACTTGAACTTGATGAAGATAGTGAACCCGTGGATCAAAAAGAATATAGAAGTATGATCGGATCACTTTTGTACCTCACGGCATCAAGACCGGACATACAATTCAGCGTATGTCTTTGTGCACGGTTTCAAGCTTCCCCACGTGTTTCACATTGTCAAGCCGTCAAAAGGATTCTCAGGTACTTACATGGAACTCAAGAATTTGGCATTTTTCTTCCTTCTTCCTCAACCGTTACCTTGAAAGCTTTTTTGGATGCTGATTTTGGGGGTTGTAGGATTGATAGGAAAAGTACTTCCGGTGCTTGTCATTTTCTTGGTAATTCTCTTGTTGCTTGGTCCTCTAGAAAACAAAATTCAGTTGCACAATCCACAACCGAATCTGAATATGTAGCTGCTGCTAGTGCTTGCTCACAAATTCTTTGGATTGTTCAAACACTTAAGGACTATGGGGTTGATCTAGATAGTGTTCCACTATTCTGTGATAACACTAGTGCCATTTGCATTGCTAAAAACCCTGTGCAACATTCTAGAACTAAGCACATTGACATTAGGTATCACTTTCTCCAAGATAATGTTGAAAAAGGAAACATTGTGCTTCACCATGTAGATACCGAACAACAATTGGCTGACATTTTCACAAAACCTTTGGATTTCACTCGTTTTTGTTACATTCGTAGTGAAATAGGGGTTATGCATCCTCATGGCTTAAATTGAGGGGGAGTTTTTGAAACTTGGGAAGTCTATGTGTGGATCTAAAATTAAAATAATATGAGCATAGTATTTCATTCATATATGACTTTGTGATTTCTTTTACATGCTGAAAGTTCTTACTACATTACTCGTGTTATACATTTTGTAGTTTTTGCCATGTCTAGTAATTGGAATAATTACTTACACTAAAACTGGTCATGATCGAACTTTCTTGCTGTTTTGAACTTGTTACATGTTCACAAGTGCTTTTAATCATTAAGAATTAATCAAGTAATCAACTCACATGTTGAGTTTTTATGAACAAATATAAATTGAGAAAAGATCAAGAGAATATGCATGCATCGCACTTCTTCTTTTGAGATGGCTTATCATTACACTTAGATATGAACTTGGAAGAAGTTGTGTATGACTAAAACCATGTCCTTAAGTTTGTGATTGTCAAATGACATAGGCTTGGCTTGGTTGGTAAGAATAAGGCAGATGCACATATAATCTCTTGCAAATATCATATGATCTAAATTTATGCTTTGAAAAATAATAAAATGCAGCAACTAGTGTCATGCTTTCAGGTTTTGAAATAGTTAAGTTTGTGAGATCATGACTTGCTTAAATTGAAAATTACATATGATCTCTAGCATGGCTTACACTACTTTATGTATCTCATTGATGTGATAGTGTAAGTTACTTGATATTATGACTTGGATAAGCTTTGTTTATATGTATATGTTATAATATGCTCATAACAACTAAAGGACGAGAGATAATTTATTTATATGTTCATGACTTGCTGAATACATTGTCAAAGGGGGAGAGATAAGAATGAAGAGAGAGAGAGAGAATATGTGTATAAGGAGAGATAATATGGGATAATTTTTTCTTCTCATTTACTTTTGATTTACGAAGGGGGAGAAATTGTCTTCAAAACTTTTATGTGGATAAGCCAATGTTTGGATTTTAAATGGTGTTGCCAATGCATTCATCAAGGGGGAGATTGTAAGACCTATGTGTGCTGAATACATTGGCTTGTAGTGAATATACTTGCTTTGACGATAAAAGTTTTGAATATCACCAAAACACCTTTTTTATCAAGGTCTGATTCTAGCCCTGAGCTACGGTTAGGTCCGGCTTGGTTTGGGTAGCTCCGGTTACGTTCGATGCTAGGTCCGACTTCTTGGTAAGGTCCGACCAGCTTTGGTAAGCTCCGGTGAGCTTTATCTTTAGCTCCGGCATGTCTTTGATAGCTCCGACATATATTTGATAGCTCCGGCATGCTTTTTCTAAGCTCCGACGTACTTTGTCTAGCCCCGGTTTTGGGTTGACTAGTTTTGACTAGTGTTTGGTAAGCTCTGGTGCTAGGATCTACTAGTTTTGGTAAGCTCCGACAGGTGCTTCATTGTACTAGTAAGCTCCGGGTCAAGCTCCGGCTTGCTGTGGGATGGTCCGGAACTTGACCGCAATACTTCTGCTTTTCATTTGCAATGTTTCGTACTTGCTTTACATTGTTGGAAAGATTGCTTAGTATTCATTTGCTAAGTTTTTGGTGCGTTTTGGTTGATATGGATGATATCGTGTTACTGTGGTTTTGCAACATGCTTATGTGAGGTTCTCACGTAGGATGTTGTGTTCGGAACTAACTTGAGTCAAGTCGAGGACTTGGACTCGTATGGATTGGTTGTTTATTCATGTGCAGGTGTTGCTTGAGTTCAAGACATGGCTGGTGACGGGATCCATTGGACTAGTCTCAGGGAGGAGATGAGGTTCCAACAACCAAATTCAGGAGGAATTGTGGTTGAGCTGATCAGGAGGTTGCGCAGCATGATTGAATCAAGAACAATGCATATGAAGGTATCGTGGACGTCATTGGAAGATGTTTGCACGTGTGCAAGGAGTGCATGGACGTGGCTACATGGTTCCGAGACGTGATGAAGAGATGTGGACGTAAAGAATTGGTCGGAAAGGTCCAACCAACTAGGTTATGGACTCAGGCTGCGGCTGAGTCGGGTTTGACTCAAATATGGAAAGATTTGAGTTGGTTATGATAGGATTTCGTGTGGGTCACGAATTTGAGTTGTTTAGGAATGTGGGATACATTCCTAAGGTGTTTGGAAGTCTTTAGATTGCTTCTATCTGCGTATAGAAGAATCTTGAGCAGTTATGGAAAGTTACGATTCGTGATCTGAGTAGGATTAGAGTTCTAGTTGACATTGGGTTGGCTTTCGAGCTGGTTATATAAGCAAGGGATCCCATAGCTCGTGGTGACGACTTTGGGGCTGTTCCTCTTGTGTTCTATTGAATAAAATTCGTAGTTTGAAGGAACTTTTGTGCCTTGTTCGTCCGACTTGTTCCAAACAAGTTTTACTTATCGAGTTTCTGGACAACACTACCTTCCGTCGGTGGTTTTATCATAACTCGAGTTTTACAGATCCAATTGACGTGATTATTTTTGGGTTCTCTTCAAAACTTGATTGTCTATCATATGTCAAAAGTTCACGGTCATTGGATTTGTGGTCTATGATCTACACGAGTTTCTTTGCAGCGTTCCAGAACTGTTTTTTCTCGGGTAGGGCAGATTGACCATTGTTTGATCTTTCGATCACAACTTGAGTTTTTCTCGACAGATTTGAGTGATTCTTTTTGTGTTGTCTTCGTGACTTGATTTTCTCTGATATCTATCACATTTGTCATTGTGAAACACGTATAGATTAGTCTCACACATGATTTCTTTAACAGATCGTTTTTCTGCCGAAAGGGTTTGGGGTTTAATTGTTTCCGCTGCGTAAGATTTTTAAATCTACCATTCACCCCCCCTCTGGTAGCTTTTCACGTGCTCTTCGATCCTACAGGTACGCCGACTCTCCGTTCATGCCGTTCGCATTCTGTTTTCTCGTGTTGATCCTCCTCGATATCCTCCACAAAATCCTCGGTGAAACGTGTCGTTCCCTGCCTATTTAAAGGACGGAAAGGAAAGTTATACATATCATTGAATCATCATCTTCCTCCCGTCCTCGTCATGGTCAAAAAGGATGCTTACTACTTAGGATTTTTATTCTTTTCCAATATTTTTTTTCCAAAGCTAGGTTGAATAATGTAAGCATCCCCATGTTTTGATTTCAATAAAGTGAACTTACCAGTTCATCTAACACCGGTAAAGTTCCTCCTTTAGTTTATTTTGTTGAATAAAGATTTCAGGAAACAAGTGTGGGGGGATACATGTCCCCAAGTCACGAAATCCTGACGTGAAAAATTAACGTTGCATATCAAAACACGTCGCGACCGAATAAGCAAAACGACCCGACGAAACAGAGCCACATCAGAGCCAACAGGAGGTTGGCCGGACCCCCTGGTCGGCCGACCTGTTCTCTGCTCCGTACGACTCCGTTTCGCTCCAGAAAATAGATTTTGATTTCCTATCCCCACTTTTATGCGCTACCCTGCTGTTTGAGTTGATTTCATATTTTTCATTGCATATCTAAAATAAATCAACTCAATAAATTGAAATAAAATTGGTAGTCAAGAATTTGCTTAAGCTGAAAATTTGAATACTTTATATTTCAATTCATTACCTTGTTTATGATTCCCATAATTCAATAGAAAAAAAAAACACATCATTTAGGTATTTGACTGTGATGCCCGGTTCTGAAAAATGAACCAAGCTAACGCATATGTGTGCCCAGGATGTTCAACACACATACACGAGTGCATTCCCAAAAGAGTATACAGAAAATTACCACAAGACAAGATTAATTAACCAAGTTTTATTACACAAACCATATTATCCTCGAATACAACCTCTAATGAATATTTATGACAAGTTCAACTAATGTAGAGGAAATAAGCTAATTAAGCAACTAAGCGAACTAAGCATAAGGGATAGCGCAGCTCCAATAACACCACAGGCAAAACTAACGGTAGACACGGCCTAGAACTCCGCATTATCACCATTAAACTCCCAATCCTGACCTGCAACTGTGGGGGGGGGGGATTGCAAGAGTGAGTACATATCGTACTCAGCAAGTGTGGAAAGTATGACATGTGGTTGATTCAAATGACGAATATAATAATGGCAAAGTGCTGAAAAGTACATTAAAACATTTGAAAAGCAATATATTACATGTACATGAAGTAAACCCATCATAATCATAAATAATATCATAATACCAGTCTGAATTCATTACTATCATCAATAATTCCAGATTTCACCATTTGCCAATAACCATATTCAATACCAGAAATTAGTCCATAACCAGCCATAACCATTACCAAACCATAACCATTACCAACCATAACCATTATACCAAGTTCCTTCTAATCATATGAGGGTCCAGGTTGCTCATAACCGGGAGCACAGCTATCATGATAGTTTTAGACACGCTTTGCAGAGGTTGTACCGCTTTACCCACGTGTTTGTTATTTCATCACCTTTCGATGACTAGAACCTCTATTACGCTGTCTCACACTTCCGTCGGTGTGTGGCCAAAGGATCACAAAATAGCCTTTACAACGGGATTACTAGCCTATTTAGACCCCACTGAGGTTTCACCGGTGGTGATGTCTCCTACAGAGCACATCTTCAACCAAGGGCCCCCTCTTGAGCCATTCAGATCCCAGGGTAGTCCCACCAATCATCAACAAACCCAATCCGACTACCCCTTCCCCGAGCATCCATAATTGTCCAAACAGCACTAGCCAAGCCCTAATTAGTCAGCTACGCCGCACCCATACTTGGCCTCGTGGTGGCACTGTAAATCCTGGATGGTCGCTCCACGAACCATTCCTTAAATCTAAAGCAAGCGAAACCACCATAACATCTAACCCATCCACATACCAGGCTTGCTTAGATCACCCATTACCATATCATATTAATCAGTTCATGTCAACCACAATCTCATTAATGCATAATTAAATTGAGTAGTATTGTCGTTCTTCCATCCCGATTAATTAAGCGAAGCAAAAAGATAAAACCCTTCCCGACTCTCTACCATGTATTCTAGGTGATAAGGGTGGTTAAACAAAGCTAGTCAACTTCCTATCATAGGATTCCTATCAAATTGACACAAGCATGCAATTTTGCAAACAAAACATTTATTTTAAAACATGATCAATATGCTTCAAGAACACTTGCCTTGCTCTTGCTGTTGATTAGGGTCAAAGCCTTCAAACTCTTAGTGTTGTAGATCCTCCGCGGCACTCTCTGGCACAAGTCCGTCTAATCCACACAATAAACATACAAGACAAAAACAAAATCAAAGAGTGCACAAATATTACTCAATATGACATGACATGCATGATTAATGCAAATGCAAGGTAGAACTTGTTAATAGATTGCTTTAATGGTCAATAACTAGTTCTAATAGATTTTAACAAGTTTATACAGGTTTGTAGTTGATTAGGTCAGTTTTTGGAATTAATTCAACACAATTTATCCAGGGAAATCGGACTAGTCCTCTAGGGACCGAACAAGTCTGCACTTTACGAGATCAGTAGATTAGGGTTTTCTAGATCGACGTGAATTTGGAGATTAGGGGTTGAGTTCATGTAAGGAAAAGAGAATAGAAGGTATACTAGGTGTTTAGAACTCCAATGAATCAAGAAACTTGGAGGCAACACTTGGATCTTGATGATCTAGGGTTGGTGATGAACTTGGAGATGAATTGGTGATGAAGAACGAAAACTTGGTGGAGATCTTGATCCTCTTTCGTTTCCTCCTCTTCTTCTTCTTGCTTGGGATCTTCTCCTCCCTCCTTGATGGTGGATCTCCACGAACTAGGGTTTGGGTGGGGTGGAAAAGTGGCAAATAGATGTCAAACCAAGGGGTGGGGTTGTTTATATAGAGGTGGAGGCTAGGGTTAGATGGATTTCGAGTTTGAGAGGAGTAGAGGCCGGTTTAGAGTCCCACATGGGCTCTAAAAGAGTTAGGCACGACATCCCTAGGCCCACTTAACGTGAAACCCAAGAAACAAGTCGTAAAACAAAAGACCAACTCGGAGTCGCGAAATATCGTACAAGTCCGGAAAGGACCGGACTTGTCTGAAAATGTCCAGAGAGAAAATCGGACAAGTCTGACCTAAAATCGAACAAGTCCGACTTTAGTCAGGGAGGAAATCGGACAAGTCCGCTGGAACACCGGACTAGTCCGGACAAGTCCAGGGACTTAGCAAAATTTCCAGGATTCTTGGAATATCGACTAGTCCGCACAAAATCGGACAAGTCCGAAAGTTTCCAGAGGCAAAATCGGACTAGTCCGCAGCAAAAACGGACAAGTTCGTTTTTAGTCAGAGAGAAATCGGACTAGTCCTCAATCGGACTAGTCCGCACTTTCCTGCATTTTAAGTGCGATTTTGCTCCAAATCAATTTTAAATTCGTTCCTCTTATTGTGGGTTAATGTTAAACATATATATGAGTGTATGTAGGGAATGATGCATGAAAATGAGGGTGTTACAAACCTACCCCCCCCCCCCCCCCTAAAAATGAATCTCTCCCTCGAGATTCGACACGGAAGAGAAGAGATAGGGAAAGTCCTTCTTGATATCATCTTATAGCTCCCAAGTTGCTTCTTTTTCTGCGTGGTGCTTCCATTGAACTTTACACCATCGAATCACCTTGTTCCTTGTGACCCTCTCCTTGGTTTCCAAGATCTTGACCGGTTGCTCGGCATAAGTCAAATCTTCCTCTAGTTCCAACTCTTCCATTGACACTTGTTCTTCCGGTACTTTCAAGCACTTCTTGAGCTGGGAAACATGAAAGACATCATGGACATACGAAAGATGAGTTAGCATCTCCAACTTATACGCTACTTCTCCTCTTTTGTCCAAAATCTTGAATGGTCCAATATATCGAGGTGATAGCTTGCCTCTTATGTTAAACCTCTTATGACCTCTCATTGGTGACACCCTGAGGTAAACAAAATCTCCCACTTCAAAGGTTAATTTCCTTTTCCTATTGTCTGCATAGCCCTTTTGTCTTGATTGGGCAGCCCTCAAGTTTTCATGAATTATTTGGACTTGCTTTTCGGCTTCTTGCAAGACATCCGGACCAAATACTTGAGTTTCTCCTGCCTCATTCCAGAATAAAGGTGTCCTACACTTCCTTCCATAGAGCGCTTCGTATGGTGACATTTTCAAGCTTGCTTGGTAACTATTGTTGTATGAAAATTCTGCGTATGACAAGCTTTTGTCCCAGCCTTTCCCATGCTTCAAAGCACAAGCTGTTAACATGTCCTCTAAAATCTGATTGGTCCTCTCGGTCTGTCCATCCGTTTGAGGGTGATATGCTGAACTAAAATTCAACCTCGTTCCCAAAGCTTCATGCAATTTTTGCCAAAACCTAGAAGTGAATTGAGAACCTCTATCCGAGATTATCTTCTTCGGAACTCCATGCAAACATACTATTCTCCCCATATACAGTTCTACCAATTTCTCTCCATTATAGGTGGTTTTGACGGGAATGAAGTGAGCTGACTTAGTTAATCGATCCACAATTACCCAAATCGAGTCGTAACCGGACTGAGTACGTGGTAAACCGACTATGAAGTCCATACCGATTTCTTCCCACTTCCATTCTGGAATATTTAATTGTTGTAATAGTCCAGCTGGCCTTTGATGTTCCGCCTTGGCTCGTTGGCACACATCACACAATGCTATGTATTCAGCTATGTCCTTTTTCATGCTATCCCACCAATAACAAGCGTTCAAGTCTTTGTACATCTTCGTACAACCGGGGTGAATCGAGTACGGCGAGTCATGTGCCTCCTTTAATATTGTCTCCCGAATATGCTTCACATTAGGCACAACAATTCTCTTTCCAAGCCATAAGGTACCATGTTCGTCTTCATCAAATCTGAATTCTCTCCCTTCTTGGGTCCTTTCCTTGATTTCCTGGATTTCTTCATCCTTAGTTTGGCCTTCTCGAATTTCTTGCTTTAAGGTTGGGTTTAACTCCATCATCTCCATTTCATTTACAAACCCGAGGTTCAACCGTTCAAACTCCTTACATAACTCGGATGGAAATTCTCGAACTGTGAGTTGATGACTTACTCCCTTTCTACTCAAAGCATCAGCCACTACATTGGCTTTTCCCGGATGATAGTTGATTCCCAAATCATAATATTTGATGAGCTCCAACCATCTTCGTTGCCTCAAGTTCAGATCCGTTTGTGTGAAAATATACTTCAAACTCTTATGATCCGTATAAATTTCACACCTATGTCCAAGGATGTAGTGTATCCAAATTTTCAATGCATGTACCATAGCTGCAAGTTATAAACCATGTGTTGGATAATTTTGCTCATGTTTCTTCAGTTGTCTCGAAGCATATGCAACCACTTGACCTTCTTGCATTAATACACATCCAAGTCCTTGTCTCGATGCATCGCAATAAATATCAAAACTCTTGCTCACATCCGGCAGTACCAAAACTGGGGCTGTTGTTAACCTCTTTTTCAACTCCTCGAAACTATTTTGACAAGCTTGAGTCCATTGGAAAGCCTTTCCCTTCATTAGCAACTCCGTCATAGGCTTGGCTATCTTGGAAAAGTCCTTGATGAATTGACGGTAATATCTAGCTATCCCAAGAAAACTTCTTATTTCCTTGACATTTTGCGGTGTTTCCCAATTCAACACGTCTCTCACTTTTTCGGGGTCAACCGATACTCCTCCTTCTGAGATGATATGACCAAAAAATGGCACCTCTTTCAACCAAAACTGACACTTGTTGAACTTGGCATACAATCGATGCTCCCTCAATTTCTGCAACATAAGCCTCAAGTGTTCCTCATGTTCCTTCTCATCCTGCGAGTATATCATAATGTCATCAATAAACACTACGAAAAACTTATCCAAGTACTCCATGAAGACCTTATTCATGAGGTACATAAAGTAGGCAGGCGCATTTGTCAATCCAAAAGACATCACGGTGTACTCATAAGATCCATACTGTGTCCTAAAAGCTGTCTTGGGTATGTCCAATGGTCTAATCTTCATTTGAAAATATCCCGACCTCAAATCAGTCTTAGAGAAGACACAAGCACCCTTCATCTGATCAAACAAGTCTTCTATGCGTGGCAAGGTGTACTTGTTCTTGATTGTTAACTCGTTGAGAGCTCGGTAATATACGCACATCCTTTGCGACCCATCCTTCTTGTCCACAATAGAACGGGCGCTCCCCAAGGTGAAGAGCTAGGTCGAATGAAACCCGTCTCCAGTTGCTCTTGAATTTGCTTCTTGAGCTCCGCTAATTCCATAAGAGAGATCCTATATGGCCTCTTAGCTATAGGTGCAGTTCCAGGTATTAAATCAATAACAAACTCAATGTCTCGATCAGGTGGCATACCTGGCATCTCGTCCGGAAAAACATCCAAAAATTCACACACCACCAGAATCTCCTCAATTGTAGCACTGTCCATATGATTCAACTCCAATTGCTTCGGTGCGGTTTGAGATGCTTCAAATTCTATGGTGATCCCTTCCTAATTGGTCAACTTCACCGTTTTTGTGGCACACTCAATAACTCCATTGTGCTTGCCCAGCCAGTCCATACCAAGTATAATGTCCAATCCTTGAGAATCCAAAACAATGAGGTTGGCGGACAAGTCTACCCCCCTTATTCTAAGGCCTACTTTTGGACATACTATATTTGTCCTCATCTCTCCTCCAGGAGACTTAACCAATAGAGTAAACTTCATATGAGAGATAGAAAAACTATACTTGGCAACATACTTCGATGCAATGAATGAATGCGATGCTCCAAAATCAAATAACATAGTCGCGGGGTTGGAGTTGGCAAGAAACATACCAATGACCACGTCATCCGCTTGTTGAGCATCCTCGTTAGAGACATGGTTCACGTTGCCACGAGCAAAATTCTGCTGTCCACGATTCCCTTGTGGCGCTCCTCCATTAGGTCTTGGGTTTTGCCTCGACGCATTGCTTCCTTGACCAAGGCCTGACTTAGGACATTGATGCGCAAAGTGTCCAGCTTCTCCACAAGTATAGCACTTCCTAACTCCACCAGAATTATTGGGACGTGCTTGGTTTTGAACACTTGCAGCAGGAAAGTTAGCACGAGGTGCAAAAGGCATTGGAGGCCTAGGTGCTTGCATGACAGGGCGCTGTTGCACAAACTGAGTTGGGCGCGGTGCAAATCTAGGGTGTTGAGCAGGAATAAAAGAGCTGTAATATGGCACATTAGGTGGTGCAAGGAGAGGGCGCACATTACTTCCTTGTTGCTTTCCTTGATATGGCGCCTTCCTCTTGTTGTCTTGTTCCATCTCACAAATCTTGTTTTCAACCACAATTGCTTTGTCCACAAGCTTCTGAAAGTTGGCATAGTCACAATTGAGCAATTGCACTTGGATTTTATTGTTCAAGCCTCTCATGAACAAGTATTGCTTTCGACTGTCCCGGCTCACATCCTCGGGCGCATACCTTGAGAGTTGAGTGAACTTATTGAGATATTCACCCACGCTTGATATCCCTTGCCTCAAGTTCTCAAATTCTTGCCTCTTCAAGATCATCACTCCCTACGGCACATAAAGAGAACGGAAATTCTCCTTGAATTCGGCCCAAGTAATTCTATCTTGGTTCTCATGAGCATTGCAATAAGAATCCCACCAATGCGCAGCTGCTCCAACTAGTTGATGAGAAGCAAACAAGACCTTCTCCCGGTCACTGCATTGGACAATAGCTAGCTTCTTCTCCATGGACTTGAGCCAATCATCCGCATCCATAGGGTTAGCGGCTTGAGCAAAGGTCGGTGGCCTAGTCCTCATAAACTCTCCCAATCGGTTATGAGGAGGTGGGGAGTGCGATGGAGGCATGTGGGGCTGATTGTTGATGTTGCCAGCCTGCAGCTGTCCCATAGTTTGTATCATGGTCTGCATGAGCTGGTTTTGCATAGCCAAAAGTTGCTCAATGTTAATAGCTCCTTGGGCAGGTCCTTGTCCATTGTTGTTCTGAGGTCCTCCATGGTTCCCCTCCTCATCATTAGCATCCCTCTGGTTGCGAGTCCTCACCATCTAGAGAAAAGCAATAGGTAAGAATTAGAAAACGTCCCCAACTATATGCATCAAGGGATATGAAACTAAAGAACTAACTATACTAGCCTAGGTGGACATGGCAATGCTAAAGCACCCCAAAATACTCTATTAAGCACACAAGCAACCGATATATATAGCAAACAGCACTCCAATCAAAAACACATCGATTCCTAAGTGCTCCTATGTGCTCTAAAGTGTCCATTCTATCTAGGCTGCGTCCCGCGGTCAACCTGTGGCTCTGATACCAATCTGTGACCCCCGGTTCCAAAAAATGAACCAAGCTAACGTATATGTGTGCCCAGGATTTCAACACACATACACGAGTGCATTCACAAATGAGTATACAGAAAATTACCACAAGACAAGATTAATTAACCAATTTTTATTACACAAACCATATTATCCTTGAATACAACCTCTAATGAATATTTATGACAAGTTCAACTAATGCAGCGGGAATAAGCTAATTAAGCAACTAAGCGAACTAAGCATAAGGGATAGCGCAGCTCCAATAACACCACAGGCAAAGCTGACAGTAGACACGGCCTAGAACTCCGCATTATCACCATTAAACTCCCAATCCTGACCTGCAACTGTTGGGGGGGGGATTGCAAGAGTGAGTACATGTCGTACTCAGCAAGTGTGGAAAGTATGACATGTGGCTGATTCAAATGACGAATATAATAATGGCAAAGTGTAACACCCGGTTCCAAAAATGAACCAAGCTAACGCATATGTGTGTCCAGGATGTTCAACACACATACACGAGTGCATTCACAAAAGAGTATACAGAAAATTACCACAAGACAAGATTAATTAACCAAATTTTATTAAACAAACCATATTCCTCAGATACAACCTCTAATGAATATTTATGACAAGTTCAACTAATGCAGTGGAAATAAACTAATTAAGCGACTAAGCAACTAAACAAACTAAGCATAGGGGATAGCGCAGCTCCAAAAACACCACAGGCAAAGCTGACGGTAGACACGGCCTAGAAATCTGCATTATCACCATTAAACTCCCAATCCTGACCTGCAACTGTTGGGGGGGATTGCAAGAGTGAGTACATGTCATACTCAGCAAGTGTGGAAAGTATGACATGTGGCTGATTCAAATGATGACAATGATAATGGTTAAGTGCTGAAAAGTACATAAAAACATTTGAAGAGCAATATATTATGTCTATGTGAAGTAAACCCATCATAATCATAAGTAATATCGTAATACCAGTCTGAATTCACTACCATCATCAATAATTCTAGATTTCACCATTGCCAATAACCATATTCAATACCAGAAATAAATCCATAACCAACCATAACCATAATACCAACCATGGCCATCCCAAATACCATCCCAATACTAAGTTCCCTCTAATCATGGAAGTTGTCCAGGTGCTCATAACCGGGAGCACGGCTATCATGATAGTTTTAGACACACTCTGCAGAGTTTGTACCGCTTTACCCACGTGTTTGTGATTTCATCACCTTTCGATGACTAGAACCTCTATTATGCCGTCTCACACTTCCGTCGGTGTGTGGCCAAGAGATCACAAAATAGACTTTACAAAGGGATTACTAGCCTATTTAGACCCCACTGAGGTTTCACCGGTGGCGATGTCTCCTACAGAGCACATCTTTAACCAAGGGCCCCCTCTTGAGCCATTCGGATCCCAGGGTAGTCCCACTAATCATCAACAAACCCAATATGACTACCCCTTCCCCGAGCATCCCTAATGGTCCAAATAGCACTGGTAAAGCCCTAATTAATCAGCTACACCGCACCCATACTTGGCCTCATGGTGGCACTGTAGTCCTGGCTTATTCTCGCATGAACCGGTCCTTAGATCTAAAGCAAGCAAAACCACCATAACATCCAACCCATCCACATACCAGACTTGCTTAGATCACCCATTACCATATCATATTTAACCAATCCATGATAACCATAATCTCATCCATGCATAATTAAATTGAGTGGTATAGTGGTTTCCCATCCCAGTTGATTAAGCGAAGCAAAAGGTAAAAAACCCTTCCCGACTCTCTACCATATATTCCAGGTGACAAGGGTGGTTTAACAATTCTAGTAAACTTCCTACCATAGGGTTCCCATCAAATTGACACAAGCATGCAATTTTGCAAACAAAACATTTACTTTAAAAACAAGATCAATATGCTTCAAGGACACTTGCCTTGCTCTTGTTGTTGATTAGGATCAAAGACTTCAAACTCTTGGTGCTGTAGATCCTCCGCGACACTCTCTAGAGCAAATCCGTCTAATCCACACAATAAACATACAAGACAATAACACAATCAAAGAGTGCACAATTATTACTCAATATGTCATGACATGCATGATTAATGCAAATGCAAGGTAGAACTTGTTAATAGATTGCTTTTAATGATCAATAACTAGTTCTAATAGCTTTTAGCAAGTTTATACAGGTTTGGAGTTGATTAGATAAAATTTTAGAATCAATTCAACATAATTTAATCAGGAAGATCGGACTAGTCCGCTGGGGACCGGACAAGTCTGCACTTTGCGAGATCAGCATATTAGGGTTTGCTAGATTGACGCAAATTTGGAGATTAGGGGTTGAATTCACGTAAGGAAAAGATAATAGAAGGTATACCAGGTGTTTAGGACTCCAATGAATCAAGAAACTTGGAGGTAGCACTTGGATCTTGGTGATCTAGGGTTGGTGATGAACTTGGAGACGAATTGGTGACAAAGAACGAAAGCTTGGTGGAGATCTTGATCCTCTTTCGTTTCCTCCTCTTCTTCTTCTTGCTTGGGATCTTCTCCTCCCTCCTTGATGGTGGCTCTCCACGAACTAGGGTTTGGGTGGGGTGGAATGGCAAATAGATGTCAAGCAAAGGGGTGGGGTTGTTTATATAGAGGTGGAGTCTAGGGTTAGATGGATTTCGAGTTTGGGATGAGTAGAGGCCGGTTTAGAGTCCCACATGGGCTCTAAAAGAGTTAGGCACGACGTCCCTAGGCCCACTTAATGTGAACCCCAAGAAGCAAGTCGTAAAACAAAAGATCAACTCAGAGTCGCGAAATATTGGACAAGTCCGGAAAGGACCGGACTAGTCCGAAGTTGTCCAGAGAGAAAATCGGACAAGTCTGGCCTAAAATCGGACAAGTCCGACTTTAGTGAGAGAGGAAAACGGACAAGTCCGCTGGGACACCGGACTAGTCTGGCAAAGTCCAGGGACTTAGCAAATTTTCAAGGATTCATGGAATATCGGACTAGTCTACACAAAATTGGACAAGTCCGGAAATTTCCAGAGGCAAAATCGGACTAGTCCGCAGAAAAATGGACATGTCCATTTTTGGTTAGAGAGAAATCGGACTAGTCCTCAGTAAAATTGGACTAGTCCACACTTTCCTACGTTTTAAGTGCGGTTTTGTTCCAAATCATATTTAAATGCTCCAAATCAATTTTAAACTTGTTGCTCTTGTTGTGGGTTAATGTTAAACATGTATATGAGTGCATGCAAGGCATGATGCATGAAAATGAGGGTGTTACAAACCTACCCCCCTTAAAATGAATCTCGCCCTCGAGATTCAACGCGAAAGAGAAGAGATAGGGAAGTTCCTTCTTGAGATCATTCTCCAATTCCCACGTCGCTTATTTTTCTGTGTGGTGCGTCCATTGCGCTTTACACCATCTAATAACCTTGTTCCTTGTGACCCTCTCCTTAGTTTCCAAGATTTTGATCGGTTGCTCGGCAAAAGTCAAATCTTCTTCTAGTTCCAATTCTTCCATTGGCACTTGTTCTTCCGGCGCTCTCAAGCACTTCTTGAGCTAGGAAACATGAAAGACATCATGGACATCCGAAAGATGAGCTGGCATCTCCAACTTATACGCTACTTCTCCTCTTTTGTCCAAAATCTTGAATGGTCCAATATAACGATGTGCGAGCTTGCCCCTTATGTTAAACCTCTTATGAACTCTCATTGGTGACACCTTGAGGTAAACAAAATCTCCTATTTCAAAGGCTAATTTCCTTCTCCTATTGTCCGCATAGCCCTTTTGCTTCTATTGGGCAGCCCTCAAGTTTTCATGAATTATTTGGACTTGCTTTTCGGCTTCTTGCAACACATCCAGACCAAATACTTGAGTTTCTCCTGCCTCATTCCAGAATAAAGGTGTCCTACACTTCCTTCCATAAAGCGCTTCATATGGTGACATCTTCAAACTTGCTTGGTAGCTATTGTTGTATGAAAATTCTGCGTATGGCAAGCTTTTGTCCCAACTTTTCCCATGCTTTAAAGCGCAAGCTCTTAACATGTCCTCCAAAATTTGATTGGTCGTCTCGGTTTGTCCATCCGTTTGAGGATGATATGCTGAACTAAAATTCAACCTTGTTCCCAAAGCTTCATACAATTTTTGCCGAAGTCTGGAGGTAAATTGAGAACCTCTATCCGAGACTATCTTCTTCGGTACTCCGTGTCGACATACAATATGCTCCATGTATATTTCGGCCAATTGTGCACCTGTATATTTGGTCTCCACAGGGAAAAAATGAGCCGACTTGGTTAAGCGATCCACAATTACCCAAATTGAGTCATACCCGGACTGAGTACGTGGTAACCCAACTATGAAGTCCATACCGATTTCTTCCCACTGCCATTCCGGGATCTTCAATGGTTGCAATAATCCAGCTGGCCTTTGATGTTCCGCCTTGACTCGTTGACACACATCACACAATGCCACATGTTCATCTATGTCCTTTTTCATGCTATCCCACCAATAGCAAGTCTTCAAGTCTTTGTACATCTTCGTACAACCGGTGTGAATTGAGTAAGGTGAGTCATGTGCCTCTTTTACTATCGCCTCCCGAATATGCTTCACATTAGGCAAAACAATTCTCTTTCCAAGCCATAAGGTACCATGTTTGTCTTCATCAAATCTGAATTCTCTCCCTTCTTCGGTACTGTCCTTGATTTCCTTGATCTCCTCATCCGTGGTTTGTGCTTTTCGAATTTCTTGCTCCAAGGTTGGATTTAACTCCATCATTCCCATCTCATTCACAAATCCGAGGTTCAACCTTTCAAACTCCTTACATAACTTGGATGGTAACACTCAAACTGTGAGTTGATGACTTACACCCTTTCTACTCAAAGCATCGTCCACTACATTGGCTTTTCCCAGATGATAGTTGATCTCCAAATCATAATCTTTGATGAGCTCCAACCATATCTGTTGCCTCATGTTCAGATCCGTTTGTGTGAAAATATACTTCAAACTCTTATGATCCTTATAAATTTCACACCTATATCCAAGGATGTAGTGTCTCCAAATTTTCAATGCATGTACCACGACGCAAGTTCTAAATCATGTGTTTGGTAATTCTGCTCATGTTTCTTCAGTTGTCTCGAAGCATATGCAACCACTTGACCTTCTTGCATCAATACACATCCAAGTCCTTGTCTCCATGCATCGCAATAAATATCAAAACTCTTGCTCGCATCCGACAGTACCGAAACTGGGGCTGTTGTTAACCTCTTTTTCAACTCCTCAAAACTGTGTTGACAAGCTTGAGTCCATTGGAAAGCCTTTCCCTTCATTAGCAACTCCATCATTGGCTTGGCTATCTTGGAAAAGTCCTTGATGAATCGACGATACTATCCAACCATTCTAAGAAAACTCCTTATTTCCTTTACATTTTGCGGTGGTTCCCACTTCAACACGTCTCTCACTTTTCCGGGGTCAACCGATACTGCTCCTCCTGAGATGATATGACCCAAAAACGACACTTCCTTTAACCAAAACTGACTCTTGTTGAACTTGGCATACAATCGATGCTCCCTCAATTTCTGCAACGTAAGCCTCAAGTGTTCCTCATGTTCCTTCTCATCCTTCGAGTAGATCATAATGTCATCAATGAACACCACGGCAAACTTGTCCAAGTACTCCATGAAGACTTTATTCATGAGCACATAAAGTAGGCAGGTGCATTGTCCAAGTACTCATACCGTGTTCTAAAAGCTGTCTTGGGTATGTACGATGGTCTAATCTTCATTTGAAAGTATCCCAACCTCAAATCAATCTTAGAGAAGACACAAGCACCCTTCATCTGATCAAACAAGTCTTCTATGCGTGGCAAGGTGTACTTGTTCTTGATAGTTACCTCATTGAGGGCTCGGTAATCTACGCACATCCTTTGGGTTCCATCCTTCTTGTCCACAAACAGCACATGCGCTCCCCAAGGTGAATAACTAGGGCGAATAAAACCTTTCTCTAGTTGCTCTTGAATTTGCTTCTTGAGCTCCACTAATTCCATAGGAGGCATCCTATACGGCCTCTTAGCTATAGGTGCAATTCCAGGTATTAAATCAATAACAAACTCAATGTCTCGATCAGGTGGCATACCTGGCAACTCGTCCGAAAAAACATCCAAAAATTCACACACCACCGGAATCTCCTCAATTGCGGCACTGTCCATATAATTCAGTTCCAATTGCTTCGGTGCGGTTTGAGATGCTTCAAATTCTATGGTGATCCCTTCCTCATTGGTCAACTTCACCGTCTTCGTGGCACACTCAATAACTCCATTGTGCTTTCTCAACCAGTCCATAGCAAGTATAATGTCCAATCCTTGAGAATCAAAAACAATGAGGTTGGCGGAGATGTCTACCCCCCTTATTCTAAGGCTTACTTTTGGACATACTATATTTGTCCTCATCTCTCCTCCAGGAGACTTAACCAATAGAGTAAACTTCATATGAGAGATAGGCAAACTATACTTGGCAACGTACTTAGATGCAATGAATGAATGTGATGCTCCAGAATCAAATAACATAGTCGTGGGGTTGGAGTTGGCGAGAAACATACCAATGACCACGTCATCCGCTTGTTGAGCATCCTCCGTAGAGACATGGTTCATGTTGCCACGAGCAAAATTCTGCTGTCCACGGTTCCCTTATGGCTGTCCTCCATTGGGTCTTGGGTTTTGCCTCGACACATTGCTTCCTTGACCAAGGCCTGACTTAGGACATTGATGCGCAAAGTGTCCAGCTTCTCCACAAGTATAACACTTCTTAACTCCACCAGAATTATTGGGACGAGCTTGGTTTTGAACACTTGCAGCAGGAAAATTAGCACGAGGCGCATAAGGCATTGGAGGCCTAGGTGCTTGCATGACAGGGCGCTGCTGCACAAACTGAGTTGGGCGCGGTGCATAACCAGGGCGTTGAACAGGCGCAGAAGGGCTGAATTAAGGCGCATTGGGCGGCGCAGAGCGAGGGCGCACATTACTCCCTTGTTGCTGTCCTTGATATGGCGCCTTCCTCTTATTGTCTTGCTCCATCTCACGGATCTTGTTCTCAACCACAATTGATTTGTCCACAAGCTTCTGAAAATTGGCATAATCACAGTTGAGTAGTTGCACTTGGATTTCATTGTTCAAGCCCCTCATGAATAAGTATTGCTTCCGGCTGTCCCGACTAACATCCTCAGGCGCATACCTTGAGAGTTGAGTGAACTTGTTTAGATATTCACTCACGCTTGATCTTCCTTGCCTTAAATTCTCAAATTCTTGCCTTTTCAAAATCATAACTCCTTCCGGCACATAATGAGAACGAAAGTTCTCCTTGAATTCTGCCCAAGTAATCCTCTCTTGATTCTCGTGAGCATTGCAATAAGCATCCCACCAATCCGCAGCTGCTCCAACGAGTTGATGAGAAGCAAATAGCACCTTCTCTTGATCACTGCATTGGACAATAGCTAACTTCTTCTCCACGGACTTGAGCTAATCATCCGCATCCATAGGGTCAGCGGCTTGAGCAAAGGTTGGCGGCCTAGTCCTCATAAACTCTCCCAACCGGTTATGAGGAGGCGAGGGTGGCGGTGGAGGCATGTGGGGTTGATTGTTGATGTTGCCAGCCTGCAGCTATCCCATAGTCTGTATCATGGTCTGCATGAGCTGGTTTTGCATAGCCAATAGCTGCTCAATGTTGATAGCTCCCTGCATAGATCCTTGTCCAATGTTGTTCTGAGGCACTCCATTGTTCTCCTCCTCATCATTGCCATCCCTCTGGTTGCGAGTCCTTACCATCTGGAGAAAAGCAATAGGTAAGAATTAGAAAACATCCCCAACTATATGCATCACGGAATATGAAAGTAGACAACTAGATAGCATACGTGGACATGGCAATGCTAAAGCATCCCAAAATCCTCTATTAAGCATACAAGAAAACAATATATATAGCAAACAACAAGCCAACAAAAACACATCGGTTCCTGGGTGCTCCTATGTGCTCTAAAGTGTCCAGTCTATCTAGGCTGCATCCTACGGTCAACGTGTGGCTCTGATACCAATCTGTGACGCCCGGTTTCGAAAAATGAACCAAGTTAACGCATATGTGTGCCCAGGATGTTCAACACACATACATGAGTGCATTCACAAAAGAGTATACAGAAAATTACCACAAGACAAGATTAATTAACCAAATTTTATTAAACAAACCATATTATCCTCGAATACAACCTCTAATGAATATTTATGACAAGTTCAACTAATGCAGCGGAAATAAACTAATTAAGCGACTAAGCAAACTAAGCATAGGGGATAGCGCAGCTCCAAAAACACCACATACAAAGCTGACGGTAGACACGGCCTAGAACTCCGCATTATCACCATTAAACTCCCAATCCCGACCTGCAACTGTTGGGGGGATTGCAAGAGTGAGTACATGTCGTACTCAACAAGTGTGGAAAGTATGACATGTGGCTGATTCAAATGACGACAATGATAATGGTTAAGTGCTGAAAAGTACATAAAAACATTTGAAGAGCAATATATTATGTGTATGTGAAGTAAACCCATCATAATCATAAGTAATATCATAATACCACTCTGAATTCACTACCATCATCAATAATTCCAGATTTCACCATCGCCAATAACCATATTCAATACCAGAAATAAATCCATAACCAACCGTAACCATAATACCAACCATGACCATCCCAAATACCATCCCAATACTAAGTTCCCTCTAATCATGGAAGTTGTCCAGGTGCTCATAACCGGGAGCACAGCTATCATGATAGTTTTAGACACACTCTGCAGAGTTTGTACCGCTTTACCCACGTGTTTGTGATTTCATCACCTTTCGATGACTAGAACCTCTATTATGCCGTCTCACACTTCCATCGGTGTGTGGCCAAGAGATCACAAAATAGCCTTTACAAAGGATTTACTAGCCTATTTAGACCCCACTGAGGTTTCACCGGTGGCGATGTCTCCTACAGAGCACATCTTCAACCAAGGGCCCCCTCTTGAGCCATTCGGATCCCAGGATAGTCCCACCAATCATCAACAAACCCAATCTGACTACCCCTTCCCCGAGCATTCCTAATGGTCCAAATAGCACTGGCAAAACCCTAATTAATCAGCTACGCCGCAACCATACTTGGCCTCGTGGTGGAACTGTAGTCCTGGCTTATTCTTGCATGAACCGGTCCTTAGATCTAAAGCAAGCAAAACCACCATAACATCCAACCCATCCACATATCAGACTTGCTTAGATCACCCATTACCATATCATATTTAACCAATCCATGTTAACCATAATATCATCCATGCATAATTAAATTGAGTGGTATAGTTGTTTCCCATCCGAGTTGATTAAGCGAAGCAAAAGGTAAAAAAACCCTTCCCGACTCTCTACCATATATTCCAGGTGACACGGGTGGTTTAACAATTCTAGTAAACTTCCTACCATAGGGTTCCCATCAAATTGACACAAGCATGCAATTTTGCAAACAAAACATTTACTTTAAAAACAGGATCAATATGCTTCAAGGACACTTGCCTTGCTCTTGTTGTTGATTAGGATCAAAGCCTTCAAACTATTGGTGCTGTAGATCCTTTGCGGCACTCTCTAGCGCAAATCCATCTAATCCACACAATAAACATACAAGACAATAACACAATCAAAGAGTGCACAATTATTACTCAATATGTCATGACATGCATGATTAATGCAAATGCAAGGTAGAACTTGTTAATAGATTGCTTTTAATGATCAATAACTAGTTCTAATAGCTTTTAACAAGTTTATATAAGTTTGGAGTTGATTAGATCAAATGTTAGAATCAATTAAACACAATTTAACCAGGAAGATCGGACTAGTCCGCTAGGGACCGGACATGTCTGCACTTTGCGAGATCAGCAGATTAGGGTTTTCTAGATCGACGCAAATTTGGAGATTAGGGGTTGAATTCATGTAAGGAAAAGATAATGGAAGGTATACCAGAAGTTTAGGACTCCAATGAATCAAGAAACTTGGAGGAAGCACTTGGATCTTGGTGATCTAGGGTTGGTGATGAACTTGGAGATGAATTGGTGACGAAGAACGAAAGCTTGGTGGAGATCTTGATCCTCTTTCGTTTCCTCCTCTTCTTCTTCTTGCTTGGGATATTCTCCTCCCTCCTTGGTGGTGGCTCTCCACGAACTAGGGTTTGGGTGGGGTGGAAAAGTGGCAAATAGATGTCAAGCAAAGGGGTGGGGTTGTTTATATAGAGGTGGAGGCTAGGGTTAGATGGATTTCTAGTTTGGGATGAGTAGAGGCTGGTTTAGAGTCCCACATGGGCTCTAAAAGAGTTAGGCACGACATCCTTAGGCCCACTTAACGTGAACCCCAAGAAACAAGTCGTAAAACAAAAGATCAACTCGGAGTCGCAAAATATCAGACAAGTTCGGAAAGGACCGGACTAGTCCGAAGTTGTCCAGAGAGAAAATCGGACAAGTCTGGCCTAAAATCGGACAAGTTCGACTTTAGTCAGAGAGGAAAACGGACAAGTCCGCTGGGACACCGGACTAGTCCGGCAAAGTTCAGGGACTTAGCAAATTTTCAAGGATTTATGGAATATCGGACTAGTCCGCACAAAATCGAACAAGTCCGGAAATTTCCAGAGGCAAAATCGGACTAGTCCACAGCAAAAACGGACAAGTCCGTTTTTAGTCAGAGAGAAATCGGACTAGTCCTCAGTAAAATCGGACTAGTCCGCACTTTCCTGCGTTTTAAGTGCGGTTTTGTTCCAAATCAATTTTAAATGCTCCAAATCAATTTTAAACTCGTTCCTCTTGTTGTGGGTTAATGTTAAACATGTATATGAGTGCATGCAAGGCATGATGCATGGAAATGAGGGTGTTACACAAAGTGCTAAAAAGTACATTAAAACATTTGAAAAGCAATATATTACATGTACGTGAAGTAAATCAATCATAATCATAAGTAATATCACAATACCAATCTGAATTCATTACCATCATCAATAATTCCAGATTTCACCATTTCCCAATAACCATATTCAATACCAGAAATTAATCCATAACCAGCCATAACCATTACCAAACCATAACAATTACCAACCATAACCATTACCAACCATAACCATTATACCAAGTTCCTTCTAATCATGTGAGGGTCTAGGTTGCTCATTACCGGGAGCACGGCTATCATGATAGTTTTAGACACGCTCTGCATAGGTTGTACCGCTTTACCCACGTGTTTGTGATTTCATCACCTTTTGATGACTAGAACCTCTATTATGCCGTCTCACACTTCTGTCGGTGTGTGGCCAAGAGATCACAAAATAGCCTTTACAAAGGGATTACTAGCCTATTTAGACCCCACTGAGGTTTCATCGGTGGCGATGTCTCCTATAGAGCACATCTTCAACCAAGGGCCCCCTCTTGAGCCATCCGGATCCCAGGGTAGTCCAACCAATCATCAACAAACCCAGTCCGACTACCCCTTCCCCGAGCATCCATAACGGTCCAAATAGCACTAGCCAAGCCCTAATTAGTCAGCTACGCCGCACCCATACTTGGCCTCGTGGTGGCACTGTAAATCCTGGATGGTCGCTCCACGAACCGGTCCTTAGATCTAAAGCAAGTGAAACCACCATAACATCCAACCCATCCACATACCAGGCTTGCTTAGATCACCCATTACCATATCATATTAACGAGTTCATGTCAACCACAATCTCATTAATGCATAATTAAACTGAGTAGTGTTGTCGTTCTTCCATCCCGATTAATTAAGCGAAGCAAAAATGTAAAAACCCTTCCCGACTCTCTACCATGTATTCCAGGTGACAAGGGTGGTTAAAAAAAGCTAGTCAACTTCCTATCATAGGATTCCCATCAAATTGACACAAGCATGCAATTTTGCAAACAAAACATTTATTTTAAAACAGGATCAATATGCTTCAAGGACACTTGCCTTGCTCTTGCTGTTGATTAGGGTCAAAGCCTTCAAACTCTTGGTGTTGTAGATCCTCCGCGGCACTCTCTAGCGCAAGTCCATATAATCAACACAATAAACATACAAGACAAGAAACACAATCAAAGAGTACACAAATATTACTCAATATGACACGACATGCATGATTAATGCAAATGCAAGGTAGAACTTGTTAATAGATTGCTTTAATGGTCAATAACTAGTTCTAATAGCTTTTAACATGTTTATACAGGTTTGGAGTTGATTAGGTCAATTTTTGGAATTAACTCAACACAATTTATCCAGGGAAATCGGACTAGTCCGCTAGGGACCGGACAAGTCCGCACTTTACGAGATCAGCAGATTAGGGTTTTCTAGATCGATGTGAATTTGGAGATTAGGGGTTGAGTTCACGTAAGGAAAAGATAATAGAAGGTATACCAGGTGTTTAAAACTCCAATGAATCAAGAAACTTGGAGGCAACACTTGGATCTTGATGATCTAGGGTTGGTGATGAACTTGGAGATGAATTGGTGATGAAGAATGAAAACTTGATGGAGATCTTGATCCTCTTTCGTTTCCTCCTCTTCTTCTTCTTGCTTGGGATCTTCTCCTCCCTCCTTGATGGTGGCTCTCCACAAACTAGGGTCTGGGTGGGGCGGAAAAGTGGCAAATAGATGTCAAGCCAAGGGGTGGGGTTGTTTACATAGAGGTGGATGCTAGGGTTAGATGGATTTCGAGTTTGAGAGGAGTAGAGGCTGGTTTAGAGTCCCACATGGGCTCTAAAAGAGTTAGGCACGACATCCCTAGGACCACTTAACGTGAAACCCAAGAAACAAGTCGTAAAACAAAAGATCAACTCGAAGTCGCGAAATATGGGACAAGTCCGGAAAGGACCGGACTAGTCCGAAAATGTCCAGAGAGAAAATCGGACAAGTCTGGTCTAAAATCGTACAAGTCTAACTTTAGTCAGAGAGGAAATCGGACAAGTCCGCTGGAACATCGGACTAGTCCGGACAAGTCCAGGGACTTAGCAAAATTTCAAGGATTCTTGGAATATCGGACTAGTCCGCACAAAATCGGACAAGTCCGAAAGTTTCCAAAAGGCAAAATCGGACAAGTCCGCAGCAAAAATGGACAAGTCCGTTTTTAGTCAGAGAGAAATCAGACTAGTCCTTAGTAAAATCAGACTAGTCCGCACTTTCCTGCATTTTAAGTGCAGTTTTGCTCCAAATCAATTTTAAATTTGTTCCTCTTGTTGTGGGTTAATGTTAAACATGTATATGAGTGTATGTAGGGCATGATGCATGAAAATGAGGGTGTTACATTGACTAGTGTGATATGGTAAATGAGTTCCTTAGACATCATCCTTTTGTTTGAAATTGATTTTGACATTTGTAACTATTTGAAGTCTTGGACTTTGCCTAAATCTCTCATTGGAAATTTATATACCCACCTAGGCAATATGATATATTCATTGAAAACCACAAGCATATGCCACTTTGCTTTTCATTGAACTTTGTCAAACCCGTAACCCAATTGAGTGACATGCATGTACTTTTTGAATTGAAAACTCTTGTGCACTCCATTCATGCAAAATTTCTCACATTGAGAGTTTGCATCCATCAATTATCCATCCGCCAAAAAGAAACTCCATACAATACAAATGAAAGCCTCTCTAAAAAAATAAAAAGGAGTAGAAGACATGGCTACAAGAAAAAAAAAGAAAAAGCATCCACTCTTGAAAAAGAGTAAGAGTGCCCAAAAAAAGTAGCCATGTTTCATCCTTAAGAGAGAGCAAATTCATGGGAGTTATCACCTTGCCCTTCCATTCCATTAATGTGCACAAGAATTTTCCCTTCACTTTGTTCATTGCATAAGTCTCTCATAGGATCAAGTTTTTGACTTAGTAACATATGAATTGCAAATGTGTGCCACATTCATCCCTACCAAGCTCCAGATATAGCCACTTTTAGTATAGGGACAAGAATTGGCAAAACATGTCATGGTGAGGGCTCAAACACTTTGATAGATTTGAGAGATTCCAATCGAGAAGGCAAGGGCAAAATTTCCTATGACTTTCAAATATAGCAATTGCCTAATCATTTCAGCAGGGAATGATCCAAGGGAACTTCATTCTAACCGTTCCACTTTTCAAACACCCAAGATTGATGTGGCAGCCACATACACAAAGGGGATCTATGAATTAATGTATAAGTTGAAATATCTAGTATCCTTATTTTCTACCTTATAGCAAATTCATGACAACACTCTAGTTCTACTTGCCTTCACTCGAGGACGAGCAAAGGACTAAGTGTGGGGGAGTTTGTTGACGGTCCTTAAGTACCACATTTTGACCGTCAATTCATCTCATAATGTGCATAAAAGAAACACAAAACATAGTGGTAGGGTTATACACTAACCCAATTCCACAAGTGTTGGTGTTTGTTTGTATGCAGGTGAATTATTATCCAAAACACCAAAACATGCAGGGATGAATCCACGAAAATGGATTTCAACAAATCAGGTGATGACACGTGGCAACACATGGATCAAATGGCCCACAAACAGAAGAATACGAGGAGATCCACTGGTGTTGCACCCATATATATCAAGAGGGCCCACCTGGAAGCCACCTGGAGGAAGCACTCCCCGAGGGGAGCCTTGACCAGGTTGGCTGAACCCCCTGGTCGGCCTACCTCTTCCTGGCGCCAAACTCGGTCAAACGACACGTGTTGGCTCCCCTCGGCTCCCCGAGGTCAATGGTGACTGATTCACACGTAAATTGTGGCGGGAACCGACCCTTCTCCACCTATAAATAGACCCCCTCACCTCACTTCTCACAGACACCAAAAGTTGAGAATAGTGCTACACTCCAAAGGTTTAGAGTAGTCCTAGAGGCTACCAAGTAGAAGGAGAGTGTGGTGAAGAGTCTAGGAGAAGGAGGCCTGGGCTTGTCAAGTCCCTCTTCTACACTTGTACCCCTACAAAGATTTTACTCAATCAAGTAAGCCTTTGTGAATTCAATACAAGTTTGATCTTTTATTCATAGTAGTTTGCACAAGTAGTTACTTGTGGGTTCACTGCTTTAATTCATTAGAGGCTCTAGTTGTAGCTTTGTGTTCGAAACAACTAGAGTAGTGATTTAGAATGTAAGTGTGGTGCTTAGGTTAGAAATCATCAGTAGATATCTCATAGACCCACGGATTGAAGAGGTAGGAAGTAGGTGGTGACAACCCTATCTGTCCTTCGTAATCCTCCACGTTCGGCTATGCCATAGGCTCTTGGCGGGAGTCGTCCTAGTATTGCTAGGAGTAAGCCCGTGCCTGAAGCAAGCATCTACTGCAAACTACCTTGAATTAGGATCTATACTTTGAATTCCTCTCTGTTCCTTGCCTACCAAACAACTTTGTGTCCTTGGGTGAGCTAGTTTGAAAGATTAGCACACACGTTCTTTAGATTCGATACCCTTGGGAATACTCCTAAAGGGGAAGTGCTACAACGGTATTTCCATGCGCTTGTGGATAACTCTGTGGTGTTAAGAAATACCAACAACAAGTGTGTCTTCGGGGTTAGCTCTGGGAAGCTTATTGGATTCCTGGTGAACCACCGAGGAATAGAGGCGAATCCGGTGAATATTAAAGCTATTGAAGACATGCGGCCACCAGCTCGCATCAAGGATGTCCAGAAGCTGACTGGATGTCTAGCTGCCCTCAGCCGATTTATCTCAAGACTGGCGGAACGGGCACTACCCTTCTTCAAATTATTGAGGAAGTCTGGACCATTCCAATGGTATGAAGAAGCAGAAAAGGCATTCCAATAGCTGAAGCAGCTCCTCACCACTCTACCAACTTTGGTAGCTCTGAATCCTGGTGAGCCACTTCTGCTTTACATTTCAGCAACTGACGAAGTTGTTAGCATGGTCCTGGTTGCAGAAAGACCAGAACCATCCCCAGTTCAGGAATCCAGACCCCTCCAAGAGGGTCCGGAACTACCTGAAGGCGAGTCTGGGTCCCAGCCCCTAGACCTGGATCCTCGAGGTGAGATGCCAGAGGATCAACCTCCTTCAAATGAAGGAGTTACTGTTGCTGAACAAGAAGATACGGACCCCCCCCCTGGGAAGGTCCGGGTAATTTTAGAAGAAGCTCCGGGTTCCTCCAACAGGAACCAGGAGGTCCCCGAAGAAGGTCCGGACCCCTCCGGGAGGGTCCAGGTTGATGAGGAGGAAGCTCCAGGCCCCTTCGAGAGGGTCCGGACAGTCCAGCGTCCAGTGTACTTCATCAGTGAAGTACTCCATGACGCCAAGACTCGGTACCTAGAGGTGCACAAGCTGCTCTTCGCAGTTCTTATCGCCTCTAGGAAGCTTCGTCACTACTTCCAAGCTCACAAGATTTCAGTGGTAACCTCTTATCCACTACGAGCAATCTTGCATAACCCCAACTCTACTGGGAACATTGCAAAGTGGGCAGCGGAATTGGCCGAGTTCGATCTTGAATTTGTCCTAAGACAAGCAATCAAGAGTCAAGCATTGACAGACTTTGTGGTGGAATGGACCCCCTCTCCATCAAACCATGGGGGCCCTAGTGAGCAGAAATCGGAACCTAAGGCTCCGGTCTTCACTGAGTCTCACTGGAATCTCTACTTCGACGGCTCCGTGCAGAAGTAGGGGGCCGGAGCTGGAATCCTTCTCTTCGCTCCGACCGGGGAGAAGGTCAAATACATGGTACACCTTGACTTCAAGGCGACCAACAACATGGCGGAGTATGAAGTATTAATCTATGTGCTTAAGGTGGCGCTATCATATGGTGTCAAGCAGCTGTTGGTAAATGGTGATTGGCAGATCATAATAAAACAAGTCAAAGGTGAATGCTGCTGCAACAACCCTCAACTAGCTGCATATCTACTTGAAGTCCAGAAGCTTTAGAAGGACTTCGAAGTCGTTGATCTCTACCATGTCCAGTGTCTCAACAACGCTGAAGTTGACGAACTCTCGACGAAAGCTTCAACTGGAGCTCTGGTTCCGGACAGAACCTTCGTCCGGAGATTGTCAAGACCAACAGCTCAGCCTGCCGAACTGAGCGAAGGGGGCGAGACCAGCACCTCGAAGCTGGCGGTCCCGATGGCACTGTTACCATGGCGTCCATCAAGGGTCGTATGTGCTGCAGGTAGCTCCGAGCAACCCAACACGCAAGACTCAGAAGCTCAAGTTAGCTCCGATGCATGGATCTCGGAGATCCGGAGCTACTTGAAAGACGACATCCTTCCTAAAGACAATGTATTTGCTGACCAAACAGTCAGATTGGCTAAAAGATACACACTAGTAGAAGGGGATCTCTACCGGTGTGGTGCCAACTACATCCTAATGCAGTGCATTACAAGGGAAGAAGGCCGCGAGCTCCTTTCGGAAATCCATGGAGGCGAGTGTGGGAACCACGCGTCTTCCGGCACGTTGATCGGTAAAGCCTTCCGGCATGTTTTTTACTGGCCTACAACACTCCAGGATGCAACCGAGCTAGTGAAGAAATGCGAAGCATGTCTGTTCCATGCAAAGCAAATTCACACACTAGCTCAACCTCTACAAATTATACCTCTACATGGCCATTCGCTGTGTGGGGGATGGATATCTTGGGACCATTCCCAAAAGCCGTCGGAGGTTACAAGTTCCTGTATGTCGTCATCGACAAGTTCACTAAGTGGCCAGAAGCAATCAGCTATCAATTTCTTGCAGTCCATAGTATGCAGATTTGGAGTCCCAAACAAGATCATAACTGACAACGGGACCCAAATCACAAGCTCTGCATTCCAAGGATATTGCGAAGAGCTCGGCATTAAAGTCAGCTACGCTTCCGTAGCTCACCCGGCAAGCAATGGCCAAGCTGAAAGAGCAAATGCAGAAATCGTAAAAGGACTCAATACGCGCACATATGAGCGCCTGAAAAAACATGGAGCCAAGTGGATTGAAGAGCTTCTGCCCACCTTATGGGCGAACATGACAACTCCAAACCGGTCAACTAGAGAGACACCCTTCTTCCTGGTGTACGGAGCTGAAGTAGTCCTTCCTCCAGAAATCACCATGGGGTCGCTCCGGGTCCGGACCTTCGACGAAGCCACGCAGGACCAGCTCCGGCGTGAAGACTTAGACCTCGTCGAAGAGGGAAGGTGCTGAGCAGCTGTTCGAAATGCACGATATCGCCAAGCACTCCGACGCTATCACCAAAGGCATGTGCATAACCGACAACTCGAGGAAGGCGATCTGGTGCTACGGAGAATACAAACTCGAGAAGGGTTAAACAAACTATCCCCCAGCTGGGAGGGACCCTTCCGAGTGATCAAAGTATCCCGTCCCGGATGCGTTCGCTTGGCAACCGAGGATGGGACACCGCTCCCTAATCCTTGGAACATTGAGCACCTCCGTAAGTTCTATGTTTAATATCACAGAGGTGAGTCTGTAATCACATATGATGTATGTTATAGCGTCATTGTACAGAGTCGGGTAGCTCCTCCGGGAGAACAACCTGACCTTTCCCAGAAGGTCCGCAAGGTTCAAGCAACACTTGTCATAGTCCCAGAACTAAAAGTGTAGCTAACTATCCTAGGTCAAACAAGAAAAACAACACACTTAGCTTGGTTCCATACCCTAAGAGTGTACTTGTTTCCCCTGTACCCCAGACCTAAAATGAAAGACATCATTATGTGAAAACAGACTCCACGTGAATTTATTTTGTACAGGCTCATTCTTTTTTATTTTTCTCTTTATTGTCTATAACAAAGTTGTGCAATTCTCAAGAAACTTTAGCTCGAACAATTCATGTATAATTCAAGTTGCATTGTTAATTCTTTCGGGTCTTAACATTGTTGAATGGCCTACTCGCCAGAACGCCAAGCCAATCTAGGTCTGGAGTGTGCTATCGACTTAGCCTGGTCCTGCACCCTAAGTATGCCACTCTACCTACACCCCGGTAGGCCTGAGTAAGGTGAGTCCAGAAAACGATCGGACTTGGAAAAAATAAGCCAATGCACTTGATTGTATATAGAATTGCGGTCGACCTAAAAATTTCTTTCGGGAATAGTAAGCCGCAAACGAGTTATAGATAAGAAACGAATTTTACTGTTTTTCTTGACTTCAGTGTGCAGGAAAAATAAAAATCCCATTATGATGGTGGATCATGCCGGAGCTATCGAAGCCTCGATATCCCCTAAGGTGGCCCACCGTCGATGTTTTCAACATTGATGGTAGGCGTTGCCGGAGCTATCAAGTTCCGGCAAATCCAGGGGGCCAGCCGTCAACGTGAAGAAAAGATGGTGAGAGGACATCCCAATGGGGTCTGCTGTCAATGCTCCGCGTGTTGACAAGGGTCACTACCGAAGCTACTAAGCTCCGACAACCTCTGGGGGCCCCAACCGTCGACGACTTCGGACCTATACTCTACAAGTTCGAAGCACTCAAGTCTTCAAAAAACGCTACGTCCTTTTGGTACATGTTCGCAACCAAATTGTGTACATCTACTAGGGGGCCAAGTGAGGCAAAGGTTGAAGACAAAAAATGAAATTCATAAAATTCTTGGATTTCATTCATATGAGGACTAGAGATTACAAGACTGAGGAAAAGAAGAGAAGATACAGGTGGGAGATACAAAGAGAAAGTCCTAAATCCTATGGAAGAACGAGGCGACCTTCTGGGAAACCTCTGACATGCTGGCCTTGGCGGCATCTCCCTCTCCATCGATGGGACCTTCAAGCACTGGATCTAGTTGGAAATGAGGATCCCAACTTGTGTAGCACGTCAGCATGTACTCTGCGACGTTCTGCGCAAGGAATTTTCCTTCAGTCTCTAACTGATCCGCGACGACATTGCCCATCTTGTTGAGTTTGTTGCCCGTCGAGCTCAACACCTTCAGCGCATGGTCCAGCTCCAGCTCCAGATCATCCGGACGCACGGGACTAAAGCCCAGCGGCGTCAGCGCATCATTGGCTTTACCCAAGAAGTCCCATACTTGTTGGTACTCCGCAACCCTTGAGCCTCACACCTCTTCCAAGGACCTCTTGGTCGCCGCAAGCTCGAAACCCTCCCGGGCAAGGCGCTCGACCTCTTTGGCGTGCTGCTGAATCTTTTCAGCAACTTGCCTTTCAAGTTTAGCAAGCTCCTCTTCCCAGACGTGGATCTTGTTCCGGCGGTCGACCAGGTCTCTCTCCTGGCCCCACACTTTCTTCTCCCTGGCAGCAACTTAATTCTCCCTCTTGGTGAGGTCCTGTCCCCGCTGCCAGGCCTTCTTCTCCTCGCTCTCGCAGAGCTCCTCCAACTTCTTGGTGTGCTCTACGAGGCTCTTGTCACCCAGAGCCAGCCTCTGAGCAAGCTCCTACTCCCTCTTCACGATGTCATCCCGCAGCTCCAGGAGTTTTTGCTCTTCATCTTCGAGCTTTTTCTCCCGCTCCTCAAGAGCGTCTCGGCGCTTGACGAGGCTGTCGTGGATGGCGCTGAGCTTCTCCTGGCGATCATTTGCTGCTTCATTAGCAGCCACGACCTGTTCGTGGATGGCCCGGGACTGGTTGTCGAGGGATCGCATCATGCTTTCCCTCTCATCCAGCAGCTGGCCCCAGTACTCCATCTGGGCCTTCTCCCTTTTGACCCACTCCTTGTCGTCAGCTAGCCTTGTCTGTGCCAGCTTGGTCTCAAATTGGAGCCAGTTGCGCCACCTCCTAAGGGTTTGGCGCTCCTCCTCGAGGGCCTTGCTGTTGTGATAAAAGGCCAGCTGGACCTGACGAAGGCTGGAGTAGGCGTTGTCGATGGACAGCGACAGGGGGATCGGCTTTGGACCCGACGGGGTCCTCTTCTCTGGCTCTAGCGGGTTCTCCATAACAAAAATCGGGTCCCACTCTACAAGAGCGGTCCCCTAAGCTTTTGCGGCACTAGGGCCGCCCTCCGAGATAGCCTCGGTCATCGCCGAGGAAGGTCCTGCAATGGAAGTTTCCACCTCTGGAGTCGGCTCCGAAGGTCCCGCTGCCAGGTCATCTGCAACTGGTCCCTCCAGCAGGGGACCGACCGCTCTGTCTTGGCACCCTAGCTCAGGCGCAGGTACCTCCAGAACTACCACCTCTGGGGCAGGCATTGAAGATTCGGTCGGAGCTGAGGCCACTTCCGGCTCCGACGCTGGTGCCTCCTCCTTCGCCGGTTCAGGCACTGATGCTTCGACCTTCACCGGTTCGAGCGCCGGCACCTCTGCGACAACCGACTCAGGCGCTGGAACTTCATCGACCACCGGCTCCACCGCCAGGGCTTCAATAACATCCGGCTCTAAGGCCGGAACTGTGGCTACCTCCGGCTCTGAGGCCGGAGCGTCCGTCATCACATCATCCAAAACCGGAGCTTCAACCTCCGGAGCTGGTGCCGCTGGTACATCTTCATTCCCATGGTCCGACGCTACCACGGGCACATCGGGAGATGAGTCGAGGTCCAGGACCACGACAGCTAGCGTCGGAGCTGCCGCGACCTCAGCCACCACCTGGGGCGGCGCTGGAATTGGAGCCAGAGCTTCCGCCTACACAGCATCAGTTCCCGTTGCAGGAATCGGAGCTTCAGCCCCTTTCTTGGATGCCCTGTGGATGAAGGATAAAGAAGCTCAAAATATGATTACATGAAAAATGACAAACTGAGGTAAAAAATCAAACTTACCTTGGAACACTCCCGCTCCAGCTAGTGCGGAACCTCTTCACCGGATGCTCAGGGCCTGACCCTGTCGCCACTGGCGTAGTAGCTCCGGAAGGCTCTCTAGAGCTTGTTGCCGCCGTCAGTGATGTGTTGGTTGAGGCCCCCCTCGACTGAGAAGGACCCTCCGAACAGAGCCCTTAGCTGGCCCTAGTACCGGAGTCACACGGTCAGAGCTGGCATCCTGGGGAGACGCTAATGCAGGAGTAGGTGTCGCCGTTGAAGACCTCCGCCGCCAGGGAGAAGGAGCTGTTGTGGAAGGAGCAGGTCTGACAGACCTCCTGTCAGAGTACTTCAACTTCCTCTTTCGGCTGGAGGGCTCATCCAACTCTTTGTCCTTACCAACGACTTCAGCTCTCTGTCTCGGAGCAGGAGCAGGGCCACCCTTAGAAGCTCCGGGAATCGCCAGCTTGGTGGTCGGATGCCTCTCAACTTCATCGAGGTCGCCAAGCACCGGCATCTTCCGACAGAGCTCCCTGCTGAACTCCTCCTCCATGTTCAGAGGGAGGAAAGCCGCCGGCGGAGTCAATTCATCGCCCTCGACGTCGATGTTGTGCTGGAATTTCTTGAGATGAAGCTCCAAAGATGCGCCTTCCAGATTGGACTTCAAATCGGTCTCAATCCTGTCATCGTCCATCACAATGTTGAGGGCCCAGGCGAGCTTCTCCCTCTTCTTCAGCGGAGCCCACCTGTTGACCAGGAAGTTGCAGAAAACTGTCTGGGGGGGGGGGGTCACCCCTCCTTCCACACACTGGCGGATCCTGGTCAAGGTAGGGTTGAAGGCCTCCGACAGCACCGGGACCTCACTCCATGCTTCCGTGTCAACATTGGGAAGACCCTCAGGCAGCTCCAGCCTCTCTTGCTCCTCTGCCGTGACAATAATCCAATCCTTCTTCTAGTCGTCCCACTTGCCCGAAGGAAACGACCTCAAGTACTTCTGGGGGCACTTCTTGCGCTTCACAAAATAGTAGAAGCCAAGGTACTCGTCACTCTTGCCGGTAGTGTGGATGGTGAAGAAGGTGCAGAAAAGCTCGACGCAGGGGGGAATACCCACCCACATCTCGTAGAAGTGGACAAATGTGGACACAAGAAGAAGGGAGTGAGGGCCAAGGTGGTACAATTGCAGACCATAGAAGTCTAACAGCATCAAAAGGAACATGGAGAAAGGTGGTATCAGTCCCACCATGGCGTACTCGGAGAAGTACACCATGTCGCTGGCGCGCTTCTTCTTGAACGGGAGCTTGCCGACGCGGACCTGGTGGTTGAAGGAGTCGTTGGACCACCCCATGTAGGTCCGGACCTTCTTCAAATCATCATCGGTCATGAGACGGCTCTTGCGGAGACCCAACTCCATCGCAGCACGGCGGGGCGAGAGAGGAAAAGCAAGCGAAAGTTTGAGGATTTGAGCGCAAGTTCTAAAGAAGGCGTAAGGAACCCCCGTATGGTGCGAGCTTTCCTTCTTATGTAAGCCCCCACAACGCTTGGGTGGAAACCGCAGAAGGGCCAAAGATATAGTTCAAAAATTTCACCCTACCAATGACAATGGGGCCTGGGGCCACCAAGACGATCACTTGTCATCTTGAGAGGCAGGAAACCCGAGGGCGGCGGCCTGACAGGGCACGCGGAACCGATACAATTTTCGTATTGGGAACCGGCGACCTTCAATTGCGTGAGATCCGCACGCGCAGATCTCACCTGCCGCATCCTGGGGATGCCACGCGGTGTTGGTTTAACTGCGAACCACCACCCCAACGGCACATCCACAAACCCTTGAAGACACGGCGCGGAAATTGAAAGATGGACCCACCTTCGGCAGAATGACTTAATCCAAAAGGTCTCTCCCAGAGGTGGGCCCAGGGGGCCACTGTCGGTATCCTACTTACCGGATACCCCTTGGGACTGCAAAGAGTATAAAGGAACTCCACCTATCAGTTTTGAAGAACTCCGAAGGCCCCACGCGTCATTTGGAACCGGACCTGCCTCCCTTCTATTGTTAGTACCAGTGGCGCCACGTGTATCATAAAACCGGAGCTACATTCCATACATGGGAAAGCTCCAGGCTAGATACCTGTGTGGCACCCCTGAACCTAACCCCCGACAGAGGGAAGCTCCGGTACAACACATGTACAACAGCACCGGACCTACTCGTCCAAGACTGTAAGTTCCGGAGCTGCCACACGTCCAACCGCCGGACCTTCAAGCTCAACAGGTAGACTGGTGGACCTACAACGGCTCGGATCTTCAAGGAACAATTAAAGCTTCAAGGCCTGATCATGTGTCATTAATGCTATCTTAATGACACATGATCGGAGGACCCTTACTACCAGTAACGCCACCATCAAGGCGCGTTACCATGATGTTAAGGGGAATTAAACACATTAACTGTGTACTAAGCATCAGTAACCGCCAGGGCCACATGTCAGGCCAGGCTGATGATGTAAGGGCCAGTCCTTGTACTATAAAAGGACTAACCGCACGATACACAAGACACACGCGCTTAGGACTTCCTGACTGGGAGAGCCGGCCACACTTTGGTCTGACTCACAGGCGCTACACACATACGCTCAATACAACAACACACCCCCGTGGAGTAGGGTATTACGCTCAGGCGGCCCAAACCACATAAACCCTTGTGTCGACCCATCATCTTGTTCTGAATCTCTGCGCGTCCCAACCGAACTACAAACTTCGCGGGCTGCCAACGGTAGTACTGGGAGAATTGCTGGAATCACACTCCGACAGTAAGCAAATAGGTTACAAGATTTAAGAAAGATCAAAGTGAAGAGCAATATGAACCCTAAAAGCAATTCTAGTGATTATTAAATGTAAAGCGACAAGATGGACACAATTTATCCCGTGGTTCAGCTCCACGAAGAAGCCTATATCCACGTTGAGAAGTCCACACAAGGACCGGGTCTCACTTGACCCTTCTCTCACCAAGCCACCACAATGGCCTGCTTGGTTTCCACTATATCAATGGGTAATTACCAAGTTTGATTGGGGCTGCTCACAAGTTGAGGCTCCCACAAATCAATACACCGAGGAGCACACGAAGCTCAACTCACACAAGCCCCAAAACACAACACAATGTGCAAGATATCAAACAAAGAGCCAAAACACAATGATCCTCTTTCACTCTCCTTTCCAAACCCTAATCTCTTCAAGATTTGGTCTTGGAGGGCTAGTAGGATGAGTAGAAGGCTTTGGAAGGCTCTAGGTCACTTGTGGCAGCGCTAGGGTTCAAAAGTTATAAAATAGGGGCCAGGGGTCCCCTTTTTATAGGGGTCCCGACAACTAAACGTGCCACCAGGACAACCCCAGAGTAGTACGGCCCTGTGTCACGGACTAGTCCGACCCTCTGGGACCACCGACAATTTCACGTCATTGATCGACAAAATAGATGATGTGTGCGCCAACATTTGAATTCAAACGACCACTGACAACACAGACTAGTCCGGCTCACAACGGACTAGTCCGAACTAGGACAGAAAGGTTTGGTCCGTTCCAAAACGGACTCAACTGGGTAGGCCCAGACTAGTCTGGCCACAGGGGGCGGACTAGTCTGGCCCTCTAGGGATTGCTCGGTTTCTCTCACACTAAGTCTCAAACGGACTAGTCCGTACCACCACGGACAAGTCTGAACTTTTCCAGAGAGCTTTGGTCCATTCCAAAACAGACAAGTCTGGTCTTCGGGGACTTAGCTCCAACTCCACTAAGGGATGAATGGACTAGCCGTACCCATACGGACAAGTCCGAATTCATCTAGAGACCTATAGTCCGACTCAAAACAGACTTCTCTTCCTGGCCGGACTAGTCCGGCCTCCTAGGGTATTTCCTCATTTTGGCTTCTCACTTAGTTTTTTTTTTCTCAACCACCAATTTGAGCCCTCTAGAATGATCACAATGCACATGATACAACCACCCTTACACAAGATACGGCTCATCTAAGCTCAACACCATAGAAACCCTAATTTCTACGCTTGCATCTTTGACACCCGTTTCGACCTTTTCCTTTTGAGGGGTTTCGTCTCATTTCAACCATCACACCTGTGCTTAAGATCAACTGAGCTCATTAGTCTCTTAATTGTCGTCATCAATCATCCAAAACCCACGGGGATTCCTAGATGCACTATCAATCTCCCCCTTTTTGGTGATTGATGACAACACATTAAGACTTCAACAAAAAGGATAATAATTTGTTTTCATAATATGTATTTGTATGAGTGACTCCCCTTCAATGTATGCATCATGAGTAAGAGAAACTGAGAGAGTTCTCATACATATACATGTTATGGTGGGGTGCCTAAGTGATGTGCTCATAAATACATGAGAACATATATTAAGTCTTACAACAACTTGAAATGAGGGTTTTAAAACATAAGTCCATAGTGGATCAATCTCTACCCCATAAAACTATCTAAGTACCCCTTCCAATCTCTCCTCCTTTGGCATCAAGACACAAAAAAGGAAAAGAGAGAAAGAATAGACCTAAGATCTACTCTTCATCATCATCGGTGTCATCATCATTGTCATCTCCTCCACCTTGATGCCCGCTGTCGCTCTCTGTGGCTTCCAGGTCATCATTATCATCATTTTCGGACGGAGCCGCCGTAGAGGTACCAACTTCACCGAATTGAGCAAGCTCCTCGGCGGTGAACTCTGGGAATGGAGTCATCTCCCCATCACTCTCTGTGGTGGGAGACATGGGGATGTCCAGCTTGTCGCACATTGCCTTGAGATACTTCTCTTGGCGACGCTCCATGCGACGTTGCCGAACTTCCACTTTCTGGCAAGAGGAGAAGATGGCTTTAAAGCACTTGAAGAAGCCACTGTCGAATTGTGATAAAGGAGTAGGTGGAGGAGGTGAGGGCACGAAGTGAGAAGAAGAAGTAGGAGGGTACGCATTCTTCCTTCGAGGGGCAGCAGGCTCCAGAGGTGGAATTTGAGGATGAAGCTTTCAGTGAGTGATGTCCTTCTTGAAGGTGAGTCCGTACAGCTTCTCGATCATGTACATTATGTAAGGAGTGTATCCACATGATCAGATTGGAGTATGCGAGATGTTGAGGGTGTCGTCAAAGATGTAGTCCACCACATTGAAACAGACATCTCCATCAATTAGCATCATCAAGTGCCTCAAATTTCCTTGAATAATCCTCGCATCTCCATCCTTAGGGGCAATGGTCTTCCGAAGGACACGGTTGAGGACACTATAGAATAGCTTGTTCCTGATATGTCCAACCTAAAATGGTACATGAATTGGATACATGTACTCCTAGGTGTCTCGATCAACTGGCCTTAGATTGGAGATGATGGTTTCATTTCCAGTTGATCCTCCAAGTCGAGGAGTTGAGAAAACTCCCAGTAGGTGGTGGAGTATTGCTCTCCATGTGTCATCCAAGTGATCCTCCTGTCCCCGTCAGTGTGGAAGCAGACATTGGAGTAGAATTGAGCAATAAACTCCACATTCCAATCATACTAAAATGCCATGAGCTTCTTCAAGCCATGTCGCTCTATGGCCTCAATCACAACATTGAAAACCAAGTGATCCCTCTGGGCCATGTAGTCCCAATCGATCCACTGAGCATCTGTGACTGGAGTCTGCTTGGACATGTCGACTGTCCGATAGTAGTCACAGTGGAAGTCACACAAAAAACGGGGATCCACTGTGCTCCTCTCCCTTTGGTAGAAATTGACCTTCTTGAGCTTCCTTGCCTTCTCAACTCCTTTGCCTTTGAAGATGTTGGCATCGAAGGCAGCTGCACGGTTGGGGTTCCATGCAGGTGAAGTCATCTGCAAAGGACCAATGGGCTGAGAGGCTCCCTTCTTAGCCTTGCTTGCAGGCTTCTTATCAACAAGGACCCTATTCTTGGGTGCAGCCTCCAATGGTGCCCTGCACTTGTCTTTTGATGCCCTGACTTCCTGAGTTCTAGTCTTTTTCCCCATAGTCACAAGTCTTTTCTTCTTGGGAGATGCCTCGGCTGCCGCTGAGTTATGAGCCTCCCGTTGTGTTTTCTTTGCCCTTCTAGCCTCTAACTGAGACTCGAGATATGCCATGACAAGATCGTGCTCCTCGCGATTTTTACGGTATAGTTCTTGCCTTCACGCCTCGGCCTCGGAGTCAGAAAGTGGAACATAGTCGGAATCCGACATATTTGCTGATAAGAGATGCAAAGGAATGTGTATAAGTCCAAGGAAGTAGAGACATGACATTAGAATTTACAAAAAATAATCAAGGTTAGGGTTTTCACTATAAAACCCGGACTTGTCCGCTCAAGGGTTGGACTGGTCCGTACCAAGCCGGACTTGTCCGCCCCGTGGTCGGACTAGTCCGGTTTACACAGCAAGAACCTTAATCTAGAGAAATTTTGCAAAATATACGAATCCTACCACCAAAATTGAGGTACATGATCACAATGATGTGGACAACAACATTTGTGAAGAAGTTTCTATCAATAGACCTAAAAGAATTGAATTTCAAAGGTTTTGGGGTTAGGTCAAGAATACCTCTTCAAATCTTCAAGTCGATGAAATGTGGATGAAGAATCGACCTCCGATGCTTCGGGAAGAGTTCCCACGCACCCTAGGGCTTCAATCCACGGATTGGAATCAAGATTTGGTCGTTGGAATAAAAAATTGCCTATTTGGGGGTGGTTTTCGTGCATTTTGAAGAGAGAGATTGTGTGGGAAGAGTGAAGAGGTCGAGGGCTCCCTGGGAGGTTAAGTCACCAAGGGCCGGACTAATCCGGTTGAAGACTCGGACTTGTCCGGCTTACGAACTGGGTCTGAACTATTCTGAACCACCGGACTAGTCTGGTCTGGGGGGGGACTAGTCCGGTCCTAAGGCTGAAAACTCCTATATATTGAGTTTTTAGTGGAGATTTTATCCTTTTGGACTATATTTTCACAAAAGATCTTTGTAAACATGGTCATTAAGCAATCAACAATCAAACTATGAACATAATTCACAAAGATTCAATAATTTCAAAATAATTTGTAGAAAATTGAGGAGGATGAGTTTTTCACAAGCATGTGTGAATTTTGAATATAACAATCAGATGTGCAAGACTCAAGCCACATTTCAAGAATCTAAGATATTGAGCTCACTCCTAAGTTCACAAAATCTTTTCTCATCTAGGGGTTTGGTAAAAATATCGGCCAATTATGTTTTGGTTCTCACATGGGAGATTGCAATGTCTCCTTTGATGGAGTGATCTCTCAAGAAGTGGTGGCGAATATCGATGTGTTTGGTCCTTGAGTGTTTAACTGGATTGTGGGCTATTTTGATGGCACTCTCATTATCAAATAGGAGGGGAATATGGCGCAAGTTTATGCCATAGTCCCTAAGAGTTTGTCGCATCCAAAGAAGTTGTGCACAACAACTTCTGGTGGCGACGTACTCCGCTTTGACTGTGGAAAGAGCAATGGAGTTTTGTTTCTTTGAGGACCAAGACACTAGATATCTACCAAGGAATTGACAAGTTCCGGAGGTGCTCTTCCTATCAACTTTGCACCCCGCATAGTCCTCATCGAAATATCCAATGAGGTTAAACTTAGAGCCTTTGGGGTACCAAAGTCCTAGGCTTGGGGTGTGAACCAATTATATAAGAATTCTCTTAACGGCGGTCAAATGACACACCTTAGGAGCATCTTGAAATCTAGCACACATACACACACTAAGCATGATATCAGGACTAGATGCACATAAGTAGAGCAATGAACCTATCATGGAACGATATGATTTTTGGTCCACACTTGGACCATCTTCATTAAGATCAAGATGCCCATTGGTTGCCATAGGAGTCTTGATGGATTTGGCCTTGTCCATGTCAAACTTCTTGAGTATGTCTTGTGTGTACTTAGTTTGACTAATGAATGTGCCTTCCTTGAGTTGCTTCACTTGAAAACCTAGAAAGAACTTCAACTCCCCCATCATGGACATCTCAAATCTCTCGGTCATTATCTTAGAAAACTCATCGCAAAAATCTTTTTTAGTAGAACCAAATATAATGTCATCAACATATATTTGGCAAATAAACAAATTAAAGTGCTTAGTGAATAGAGTGTAATCCACCTTCCCAATTTTAAAACCATTTTGAGTTGGAAAGTCTCTAAGGCACTCATACAAAGCTCTAGGAGATTGTTTGAGGCCATAGAGAGCCTTACGCAATTTGTACACATGGATTGGGAATTCTTGATCTTCGAAACCGGGGGGTTGCTCCACATACACCTCTTCCTTGATTGGACCATTGATGAATGCACTCTTGACGTCCATTTGATATAGCCTAAAATCATGGTGAGTAGCAAAGGCAAGTAATATACAAATTGATTCAAGCCTAGCTACAGGAGCAAATGTTTCATCAAAATCCAAACCTTCCCCTTGGCCACAAGTCGTGCCCTGTTCCTTGTAACCACCCCATGCTCATCTTGTTTGTTGTGGAACACCCACTTGGTGCCTACAACATTCGCATTAGGTGTCTTCATGAGCTCCCACACTTGATTTCTTTCAAAGTTGTTGAGCTCTTCTTGCATGGCCATCACCCAATCCGGATCTCGTAGTGCTTCTTCAACCTTGTGAGGCTCCAAAGAAGAAACAAAAGAGTAATGTTCACAAAAATTTGTGACACGAGATCGAGTAGTTACCCCCTTGGAGATGTCTCCATGTATGTTGTCGACGGGATGGTCCTGTTGAACGCTTTGGTGCACTCTTGGGTGAGGTGCTTGAGATCTTGAATCTTCACCTTTGTCTTCCTCATTTTCATTATCCTACTCTTGATTGATGCCCCCATTTTCATCTTCTTGGAGCGCATCTTGGGGAATTTGAATTTGATGATTTGAGGAAGAACTTGTTTGAGGCATAGGATGATCACTTGAGTCTTGAGGTTGTTCTTGTGGTCATATATCTCCAAGTGCCATCCTTCCTATCACCACTTGTGGAGCTTCTTCTTGATCTAGCACATGATGATCGACTTGCTCCACTTGGGATCCTTTAGTCTCATCAAACACTACGTCCCGTGCTATTTCAACAATTTCGGAGGATTTATTGAAGACACGATAGGCGTAAGTGTTTGAGTCATAACCAAGCAAGAAACCCTCATCGGACTTAGAAGCGAACTTCAATGTCCTAGGCTTCTTGTTGAGAATGTAGCATTTTCTCCCAAAAACACAAAAGTAATAAATGTTAGGCTTGTTACCAGTTAGGAGCTCATAGGACGTCTTCTTGAGTATGCAGTGAAGATATAACCGGTTTATGGCATGGCAAGCGGTGTTAACCGCTTCTACCCAAAACCGGTCCGACGTCTTGTACTCATCAAGCATGGTTCTTGACATCTCAATTAGATTTCTATTCTTCCTTTCGGTCACCCCATTTTGTTGAGGCGAGTAAGGGGCTGAGAACTCATGCTTGATGCCTTCTTCATACAAAAACTCTTCAACTTGAGTATTCTTGAATTCGGTGCCGTTGTCACTCCTTATGGTATTGATACTTAAGAAGAACTCATTTTGAGCTCTCTTCAAGTATTTCTTGAGGACACCTTGAGTCTCACTCTTATCATGCAAAAAGAATACCCAAGTGAAACGTGAAAAATCATCAACAATAACAAGACCGTATTTGTTACCGCCAATGCTTATGTAGGCGATTGGACCGAAGAGATCCATGTGTAGAATCTCCAATGGTCTTGTTGTCGTCATAATGTTCTTGGATGGATGTGGAGCTCCAACTTGCTTTCTGGATTGGCATGCGCTACATGGCCTATCCTTTTCTAACACAACATTCTTTAAACCACGAATGTGCTCGCCCTTAAGGAGTTTTTGCAAATTCCTCATCCCAACATGGGCTAGCCTTCTATGCCAAAGCCATCCCATGTTAGTTTTTGCAATTAAGCATGTATCAAGTTGGACTTTATTCGTGGAGAAATTTACAAGATAGAGCTTTCCCTTGAGTACACCCTTAAAAGCAATTGAGTCATTGCTTCTCCTTGTGACGGTCACACCCTCATTAGTGAATGAACAATTATAACTATTGTCACATAACTGTGATATGGACAAGAGGTTATAATCAAGGGAGTCAACATGCAAAACATTAGAAAGAGTGTGAGAAGGGGATATAGTAATTTTACCGGTGCTAAGGATTTTTCCTTGACTATTGTCCCCAAAATAGATTCCTTCACTTGGATCTTCATTTTGCTCATACTCCACAAACATCTTCCTCTCTCCGGTCATATGGTTAGTTCATCCGCTATCAAGAACTCATTTGGTTCCACCGGAGGAGTATGCCTACAAGAAAGATATAAGCCTTGGCTTTAGGTACCCAAGCGGTGTTGGGTCCTTTGATGTTAGTCAAGAGGCATTTGGGCACCCACACACAAGGTTTAAGACTCTTGCGGTGTGGCCCAACATACCTAGCATAAGCTTTACCAAACTTGTCCCTTAATAACACATATGAAGCATCCAAATCATGGAACAAGGGATGAGGTTCCTTCTTAGGCATTTTAGGTGATGTAGCAATGTTCTTTCCTTTATTAATGTTGTATGAACCTCATTTGACAAAAACAATCAAGTATTTGCCATTCTTGGAAGTTTTGACATTTTGTTTCATCTCCCTAGAATAACCAAGACCATCCTTGACAAGAGGATGTCTTGTGTTGGCGTATGCACTACGTGCATATGCCATGTTCTCCTTGTCAAAGATGTCACCCTTTTGTGCTTGATTGGTTTGTGCCAACTTAAGCTCATCTTTAAGTTTTATAATCAAGTTTGAGCATTTGCAAGGTTGAGGTGCTTTGGATTTGACATTTGTGGAAGGTGGGCTTGTAGAGGAAGAAGGGGCATTGACCTTGAGAGACTTCACTTGTGTTTCAAGGATCTTGTTAGCTTGTGTCAAACTAACAGGTTCATCCTTGAGCACAATTGTAGTGTTCTCAAGGTTTGAAAAAGTTTTCTTGCTCAAAGCGAGTTCACGCTCAAGTGCCTTGCTTCTTTCTCTTTCAAGCTCCAAGAGCTCCTCAACCTCTTGACATCTCTCCTTTTGTTGGATGAGCATGTCCTCTTGACGGTTGATGAGCTCTTCCTTATCAAATATCTCATGCGTCAACAATATCAATCTTTTCAAGATACTTTTACTCATAGGCATATGTTCATTTTCACTATTACTATCAAAATCATCATGCGAAGAAATTGAAGAGGAGGATTTAGATTTAACCTTATTTCTTCCCTCCTTGGCCATGAGGCAAGTTAGCCTTGATTTCTCCAAGTTGAGGAAGAGATTGTTCTTCGCGGTTGTCTTCTTTGTAGCAATGGTCGCTATCTTCTCCTCTTCATCGGAGGAGGATCCCTCATTTTAATCCCAATCCTTCCCAAGGTGGGCATGGCCCGATTGCTTCTTCTTCTTGAAGTACTTCTTCTCTTTGGATTTGCCCTCCTTCTTCTTCTTGTTTTCCTCATGTGGGCAATCCACAATGAAGTGGCCACACTCCCCACAATTGTAGCAAGCCCTCTTGGATCTTGTCTTGGGCTTGTATTTGCTCTTGCTTTCATGATGGTAGATCCCCCTCCTTCTTCTAAACATACTCTTGAAATTGTTGATGAAGAGTGCCTCTTCCTCATTGGTGTCGGGGCTCTCTTCATCACTCTCTTCCTTTTCTTGTGATATTCAAGATGTTGCCTTGAATGCAACATCCCTTTTCTTGGAAGAGGAGAGCTTTTGTAGATCATTGTAGAACATAGCTTCTTGCTCCATCATCTCATGGTTGATGATCCTCCCAAGCACTTCTTCGGGAGTCATCTTGTGAAAACCCGGACTCTCACGAATTAGTGAGCAAAGAGTGACGTTTCAAGGCATGAATGCTCGAATCATCCTCTTTACCACCTCATGGTCGGTCCACCAGGTGCTTCCATAAGACCGACTCTTGTTGATCTGAGTCTCGAGGCGGTCGTGCATGTCTTGGCGAGATTCACCATCCATGATAGTGAACCTCCCAAGTTCTCCTTTGATAATCTCGATCTTGGCCTCCCTAATGACATGGTTGCCCTCATGTGCCGTCTTGAGGGTGTCCCATATCTCCTTGGCAACCTCCAACCTTCAATGTGGTTGAACTTCTCTCGAGTCAATGATGAGGTAATCACTCCAACGGCTTGAGCATTGCGATGGAGGAGGACGGCTTGCTCCGAAGTGATGTCTTCCTCATTCTTGGGAAGATGTACACCTGTCATAACAATTTGTCACAAACTAGGGTTCAAAGAAATGAGATGCATCTTCATATTATGCTTCCACATAGAGTAATCATTTCCATCAAATCGAGGAGGTTTGCCAATAGGGATAGATAAATAATGGTTGCTAACGGTTAGTTGCTCATAGTTGTAAGGATACCAGGAGTAGTCTTGTGAACTACTCCCATTGTCGATGTTCATCAGAGCAATTGGCTTGATCTCCTTCTTGGGAAGATTGAGCTTCTCACGAAGCCGTGCCTTGAGCATACTAACTTCTTCGTCGTCATTCAGATCATCTTGAAGAACATCAATGTTATTCATTTTGGTGTCATCAACAATCACCAGAATCTCGTTGTCATCCCTTCCGACCATTTCTTCTCCGAGTTGTTAGACTCTTGGTGGAGAAACCTGCTCTGATACCAATTGAAAGTCGCCTTGAGGGGGGGGGGAAATAGGCAATCAGACCTAAAATGTCTTAATCAAACGAGATTAAATTACTGAGGCCGAACTTGTCTGGACAGGGGCAGACTAGTCCGCAGCACTGGGTGAAAACCTAAAAACTTGATTCCTACAAGTTACTTGCGGAATTTAAGTTCACCAAAGATGTAGGTAATGTGTAGTAACCTAGTACAACTTAGATTGACAATTGTAAGAAAATAGGTTACAAGATTTTAGCAAGATCAAAGTGAAGAGCAATATGAACCTTAAAAGCAATTCTAGTGATTATCAAATGTAAAGCGACAAGAGAGACACAATTTATCCAGTGGTTCAGCTCCACGAAGAAGCCTACATCTACGTTGAGAAGTCCACACAAGGACCGGGTCTCACTTGATCCTCCTCTCACCAAGCCACCACAATGGCCGGCTTGGTTTCCACTATATCAATGGGTAATCACCAAGTTTGATTGGTGTTGCTCACAAGTTGAGGCTCCCACAAATCAATACTGAGGAGCACACAAAGCTCAACTCACACAAGCCACAAAACAAAACATGATATGCAAGAGATCAAACTGAGAGCCAAAGCGCGATGATCTTCCTTCACTCTCCTTCCCAAACCCTAATCTCTTTAAGATTTGGTCTTGGAGGGCTAGTAGGACGAGTAGAAGGCTTTGGAAGGCTCTAGGTAACTTGTGGCAGCACTAGGGTTCAAAAGTTATCAAATAGGCACTGGGGTCACCTTTTTATAGAGGTCACGACAACTAACTGTTGCCAATTTCACGTCATCGGTTGACAAAACAGATGATGTGCGCGCCAACGTTTGAATTTCAAACGGCCACTGACAACACGGACTAGTCCGGGTCACAACGGACTAGTCCGAAGTAGGACATAAAGGTTTGGCCTGTTCCAAAACAGACTCGACTGGGTAGGCCCAGACTAGTCCGACCACAGGGGGCGGACTAGTCCGACCCTCTAGGGTTTGCTTGATTTCTATCACACTTAGTCTCAAACAGACTAGTTTGTACCACCACGGACAAGTCCGAACTTTTCCAGAGAGCTTTGGTCCGTTGCAAAATGGATAAGTCCGGTCTTCACAGACTTAGCTCCAACTCCACTAAAGGATGAACGGACTAGTCCGTACCCATACGGACAAGTCCGAATTCATCCATAGACCTTTAGTCTGACTCAAAGCAGAATTTTCTTCCTGGCCAAACTAGTCCGGCCCTGAGACCCGGTCTTGTCCGGCCTCCTAGGGTTTTTCCTCATTTTGGCTTCTCACTTAGCACTACAGGAAACACGAGTACTTACGTCGACCGGACTAACTTACGTCGGCCAGCCGACGAAAGTAGAATAACTTACGTCAGCCAGAACAAACCGACGTAAGTTAAATAACTTTCGTCGGCTGCCGACGTAAGTTAGTAGACTGACACGGAAAACATAAACTTACATCAGCGAAGACCCCAAGCCGACGTAAGTTCACAGGCCAACGTAAGTTAAGCATAACTTACGTCGGGCACTATAATGGCCGACGTAAGTAATTAAGGCCGACGTAATTATATTAATTAGCCAACATAAGTTAGTGAATTTAACCTACCCGCGTGCGCCTCTCTTCCTCCTTACCCGCGCGCCGCTTCTGTCTTTTGCCTCCGCCTCGCTCCCTTGCCCGACGACTCAGCCACCGCCGCGCACGCCGCCGCCGTCTGACGCCGCCGCCGCCAGGTACTACTCCTCCCCTCCCCTCCACCCTACCCTCCCCTCCCCTCCCCGACCGCCGGTCCGGCCACCCCGACCCTCCCCGAGCGCCGCCCCCCCTCCCGGCCGACCGCCACCGGCATGCCCCCCCCCCCCCCCCCCCCCCCCCGCGCCCTCCCCGAGCATCGGCCCCCTCCACTCCCCTCCGCGAGCCCCCCTCCCCACCCGTCCCCCCCTCCTAGGCCCCCCTCCACCTCCCCTCCCCAAGCCCCCCTTGCCCCCTCCCCTCCTCGACTGAGCTCCCCCCCCTCACCCTCCCTGCAGAGGTCCCCCACCCTCCCCCTCCCCTCCCCGAGCCCCCTCCCCTCCACATACCCCCACCCCCCCTCCACAAACTCCCTCCAGCCCCCCCCCCCCCCCCAAACACCCCCACCCCACCCCCTCAATTTCAAATTTGAAATTCAATTGAATTGCATTGTTCAAATTTGATTTGAATTGATTTAATTAAATTGAATTGTTCAAATTTGAAATTGAATTGTTTAAATTATGCTTAAATTGCTTAATTATTTATTTAATTATGCTTAATTAGTTAATTTGCTTACTTTAGATTATGTTTATTTAGTTATGCTTAAGTGGATAAGTTGATTAATTGTGCTTAATTTGCTTAGTGTAGATTATGCTTAATTAGTGTAGTGTAGATTATGCTTAATTGGTTTCTGTCGAGGGCGTCGTTGGGGGCGGCCGACTGTCGGGGCACTTAGGTTTTGTCGTGGCTATAGATGGCCAATGGGCTGTGTCAGGCCGGCCCGAGCCCGGCCAATCTTGTGCATGAAAACATTAGGCCCGACACGGCCCGCAAATTTGCTGTGCTGGCCGGGCCGGCACAACTGGCCATAAGCCAAGGCCAAGCACGACGGATCCCATTTTCCCCTGTCGGGTCATGCCGGGCTCGTTAGCGGGCCGAGCGTGTCGTGCTGGCCCAAAGCCTGGCCGAGCTGTGGTATATATGTAGCGTATATACGGCCCATCAGGCCCAACCTGAGCGTATATAGGCAGTGTGGGTCACGATCGTGACACGTGACTAGCGACACGAGGTGAATCGTTAGGATTAAGTGTATATGGGCCGGGCGGCCCATTACTAACCCTAAAAGTCTGTAACCAGGTATCTCTCTGCTGCAAGACCCCCTGTTCACAAACATCGCGCGTGTTTGTGAGTACGTATAAGATGGTGAATATTCCAAAAAACATATGTTGCGAGTATTGTCCTTGACTCGCAACATCCGTAAGGCAACAAGTTTCCTAGCTAACCCGTTGCCCCCCTTTGTACTTTAAGAACTACACCGGATAAGGGTGTGTAGATTTAAATATGCGGCGTTATGCTGCCGAAATTTTGTGATTTGTGTGATGTAACCTATCATGTATACTGTCTGCGAGCTTGAGCGTGTTGTGCTGGCCCGAAGCCCGGCCGAGCCGTGGTCACCTCCTCGCGCCTTGTCTCCTCCCCCGCAGCTTCTTCGCCAACAGTTTCGTCGGCTCGCCGTAGACCTACCGGGGTCCTCGCCCTCGCCTCCTCTAGACGAGAGTCTAGGAGTCGTCGCTCGTCATGCTCACCTCGCATCCTCATAGATTTGGCGAAGAATCGTGCTGGGCATCGCAGATGGTGGGCAGCGGCTGGTGACTCAATATGAGGCGATGGAGCCGAGGGCGGCCCGAGCGGGGTCTGAGGTCAAGCCCGAGCATGGCCCGTGTTGGGCTTCGAGCTGGCCCGGACCCAGTTCACTGTCTCTCTCATTATTTTCTCTATTGTGCATAAATTCACGAGAAACTAATAATAATTTGTCTGGCTATTAATTGCAGAGTCAAACATGGGGCAAAGATCGTAGTTGGATGTACACTGGTTGGAAGAGCAGAACTGGTGGTCACTCAGATGAGTGGTATGCCAAGACAGAAGCTTTTGTGGAACGAGCTTTTTGGATGTCAAATAGCGATAAGGCGCAGTGCCGATGTATGAAATGCTGAAACTGAACATTTTTGGACAAAGTGGAACTTACGATGCACCTTGTGTCGAAACGGTTACGTATCACATTATGAGATGTGGAACTTCCACGGCGAGACAGCTTCTCAAGCTGTACAAGAAGTGGAAGCGGACAATGATGATGCCACAGAGGTTGATATGATGGATGAGATGCTGGAAGCTATACGACCAGAGCTTACAGAGGATCCTCAAACAGCAGAGGTTAAAAAGTTCTTCAAACATCTCAAAGATTCAGAAGAGTCACTGCATGGACACACTAAAATGGCAATCCTCAATTTTGTAACTAGACTTATGGCAATTAAGTCGAAGTTCTTCTTTTCTAATAAATATTACAACGAGCTCATCAATTTGTTCAACGATGCCCTTCCACATCCCAACAAGGTGCCTAAAGATATGTACAAGTCGAAGAAATTCTTTCCGTTCTTGGTATGAAGTACGAGAAGATTGATGTGTGTCCGGACAACTGTATGCTTTTCTGGAGAGAGCATGCCAATGAGATGTGACACCCGGTTCCGAAAATGAACCAAGTAAACGCATATGTGTGCCCAGGATGTTCAACACACATACACGAGTGCATTAACAAAAGGATATACAGAAAATTACCACAGAACAAGATTAATTAACCAAATTTTATTGCACAACCCATATTATCCTCGAATACAAGCACTAATGATTATTAATAACAGGTTCAACTAATGCAGCGGAAATAAACTAAATAAGCAAACTAAACAGCTAGGCAACATAATCAATAGGGTATAGCGCAACTCCAATCAACACCACAAGCAAGATGACGGTAGACACGGCCTAGAACTCCACATTATCACCATTAAACTCCCAATCTTGACCTGCAACTGGGGGGGGGATTGCAAGAGTGAGTACATGTCGTACTCAGCAAGTGTGGAAAGTATGACATGTAGCTGATTCAAATGACGAATATAATAATGGCTAAGTGCTGAAAAGTACATTAAAACATTTGGAAAGCATTATATTACATGTATGTGAATAGACCCATCATAAACCATAATTATAATCATAGTACCAGTCCATATTCTGATAGGAAAATTGGTCCCGATCTTCCGAAAGGTAATGGATAGGTCGATTGATGTGGAGATCTCGACGTTGATGATCCGAGGCTCTCGAGTAGAACACGAACAGCCCCTGCAATCACTACACCACCGCTCCGTTGGTTATCAACCGTGCTTCACACGATTGACCTCACCAAGAAGGCTAATCCCTGCAAGTGCAACCGAGAACACAAGCAAGAACGTAGAAGACATGATCTGAAATCGCGAAGTTGGGGTTTCACAAACTGTAGAACAGCGATATTATTAATCTATGCAAAACCCAATTGTCTATGGCGGCTACCATGGAGTATATATAGGTGGGAGGACGTCCAAGGGGGTGTTGGGGTCGTGACCTAACCCTAACACACGAAAATAATGGACTTAGACTTGATACAAGGCCCAATAGCCCAATATGGTGGCGCAGCACCCTGACAGATTCTGTACTTGATTTTGTTTCGACGATTCCCGTCGACTCCCAAGGAATTTTGACATGGGACCGGTTCCATTGGAAAGGTTATCCTCTCCCCTTTCCGTGCATATGTAGAACGTCCAAAACGGAGTTCGTATGCGTCCTGGGCGTCCGTTTTAGTGCGTACTGCTCCTGGACTCCGAGTTGGATACGATTTGGAGTTTGGTTCGGTTTCCATCTTCTTTGAACGAATTCTCTGGTCTTCCACGTCCCTAATACTCCCTCCAAGTACTCCTTAAACCTCTCCATGGATCCTAATCACAAATAAATCATTAAGTAGCAATTTATGTTCAAAAACATATAAGGAAATATATAAGAACGAGTTCACCTCTGAAATTAATTGTTGTGTATGAACTCTATTGATTGCATCTTGTATGTTCAATGGAGTGTTGTTTGTATCCATAGAAGTGATGTCCTCATCATCCTCCCCTTCTTGAATTGGAGTTGTCCTCGACTCAAGTTCATCTTCTATCATGTGTGGGTCCATATGTGCAACGCCATCAAATCTTCTTGTAAGCATGAAAGGAGGAGGCCAAGGTGGTGGACGGCATAGTGCACCATCTTGATCTTGTCCATCAAATAAGAGTGCAAATTCACTTGAACCAGGATCCCAAACCAATAAACATTGTGTCATATTTGTAAGTGCAATAATAATATGCATGATCTCATCATTCTCCCCTTCTTTATGACAAGCCGTCCTCGGCTTGCTCGTATGTCCAGCAAAAAGTCTTGCTTTGGGGGTAGAGTTTAGGCCCAAGTGAGCACTGTCCATATTGCACAACCGCAGTGAAAAATGTTTTTGTTGTCCCTGCTGCAAGGAAAAAATACTAGAAAAACTTGACAAGATATTATTAGCGTTAGTACATTCATTTACTTGACCATGTTGTTGCAACACAAAAGGAGCTTCCTCATTTGAACATATGTAAACTTTATGCACCATAAACATACCACTATGTTCATATTTGCCTATAGCATAAAAAATATTTCTACTTAACAAAGGCAATTGAGACTGAGAAAATATTATCTTCTCTACGATATCTAGATCACAAATAGTGTCAAATTCAATATAGCCCAAAGTATTTAGAGAAGATAACAATTTCAGCTCATCCCTTTCACATGTAGTTGGGATCAAATGCTTAATTTCATCACAAGTGTGTAATAAAGTATCAAATTCATTTGGTTGTTCTAGCATAGGTACAATATAATTATCAGCACACAACTCATTTTTGTTGTAAGAATCAGTAGGAAAATCAACTAATGGTAAAAGTGTATTATGAAAAGGTTCATCTTGTTGCTGCTCATCGATAGTATGATTGGTAGCAAAATTCAGCACATCTGAAAATATCATACCTTGGTTAACTATATAGCATTGTCCATTAACATTACTCTCATTTTCAGCAAGAAATTCAAATGCATTATGAGTTGATTCATCAAAAAATTCAGAAGAGTTGTTCAACACCTCACTCTCATTTGCATCTCCATTTATTTGTTCATGTTCCTGCGAAAGGTTAGGCAAAGGAGGAGGTACAACAAGAAAATTCTTCTCAAGTTCATGTATTTCATCTTTACAATTAGATACATTAGCAAAAGTTTCTCGCGTAAGAATTTTCATATCTTTCCATGTTCGAGGTCTTTCTAAATTACTTAAGTTGTTCCACCAAGTCAATGCACAACCTACTAATGCACTTGCAACATTTCTAATCTTTCTTTTCTCACACATATGACATTGTCCAAAAATTTTATCCAACTCTATTTCCCAAGCAATATATTCATAGTAACCAAAACCATCATAAGAAGGAAGAGATGGGAGAATGTAATTACTTCTTGTGGAAGGTGTTGTAAAGGTGGTCTGAATGTCATGTGAATCCTTGGTTGATGTTTGATTTTTAGTGAGCAACTCCATCGCCGTCTTCATCATGTCCATCATCTCAGCATATAATGCATGATTCTTGCTTTTACCTGACATTGTTAGTAGCAAACAGAAGACAACACAAAAAATATGTTATCCCTATCAACTACAAAGGATAATGGCAAAGTGGAAGTGGAATCACACACTCTCAAGCGTCTTACCACGCTCTTACAAGTGTTCTTACCGACACTGCAGGTGGCAAACGGTGGACGGTATGAAGAAACCAATGAAGCGTGGGATGATTGCAAAGGTGTATCGATTCTGCTCAAGAGTAAGGTGTAGCTTGGATGGCACTTTCTATGTAGCAAGGATTAACAACAATGAAATCAGATAGTAAAGTTGAATAAGTGTCCAAAGTATTTGTCAAAGTTGCTGGCCTAAATGTGTTCCTAGTAGTTCAAGCTAGCAAGACATGAGACAAAACTAGATGACACAAAGAATGCAAGCACTTCTGTTTTTTTTTGTTGTTTTTTCTCCTTTTTTTGTGCGGCTTTTGTATCTTCTTTTGCACTTTCCTTTTTCTTTTTTCTTCCTTTTTTTTTCAGAATGTGCTGCAAAATAAGAACACAATGCAAACACTCAAAGATATCTCGTATGTCTGTTATATATTTTCTGCTCAATGTTCTAAGGACAATTAAGCACCTTTATAGTCCCCAAATTTAAAAACTTTGAAAAGAAATATTATAGATCTATCTCTCCTCTTTAATTTCAGTATATGGAAGATCTATTTTGGATAAGAACAATGGGAGATATTGCCCCCGAAATACAGACTGTTCAGAATTTCTAGATCAATAACAGATTCAGATCTAATGCAATTTCGACATCAATAACTATATTTTCTGGGAGATTGATGAATAAAATATTTATAGAAAACTTCTTAAGCTTTCCAGAAAGTACAAGAACTCTAAAATCCGAGTTCGTATGAGCGAGATATGATGAAAATACCGAACTGGACAGAGGCGAATCTAATCTGGACGTGATGACGTGATTCAAAAGGATGAATCACACAAACTAAGACCAAAAACACTTTCTAAACCAGCAATATGACTCAACCACGGACACAAACTCAACAAAACCAAACTGAATAACAAAGTTTCAAAGGCTCAATGTGGTTTGGACAAAGTAATGAACAGATCTACTAAACTGCAAGTTTTTTTGTGGCTTTTTTTGTGGACTCTAGGTATGAAAAACAAAACTAATGTAATGGATAGATGAATTACCTAACGGGCAACCTGGAAATCTGATACCAATTGATGAGTAAAAGATGAGTCCCAATCTTCCGAAAGGTAATGGATAGGTCGATTGATGTGGAGATCTCGACGTTGATGATCCGAGGCTCTCGAGTAGAACACGAACAGCCCCTGCAATCACTACACCACCGCTCCGTTGGTTATCAACCGTGCTTCACACGATTGACCTCGCCAAGAAGGCTAATCCCTGCAAGTGCAACCGAGAACACAAGGAAGAACGTAGAAGACACGATCTGAAATCGCGAAGTTGGGGTTTCACAAACTGTAGAACAGCGATATTATTAATCTATGCAAAACCCAATTGTCTATGGCGGCTACCATGGAGTATATATAGGTGGGAGGACGTCCAAGGGGGTGTTGGGGTCGTGACCTAACCCTAACACACGAAAATAATGGACTTAGACTTGATACAAGGCCCAATGGCCCAATATGGTGGCGCAGCACCCTGATAGATTCTGTACTTGATTTTGTTTCGACGATTCCCGTCGACTCCGAAGGAATTTTGACATGGTACCGGTTCCATTGGAAAGGTTATCCTCTCCCCTTTCCGTGCATATGTAGAACGTCCAAAACGGAGTTCGTATGCGTCCTGGGCGTCCGTTTTAGTGCGTACTGCTCCTGGACTCCGAGTTGGATACGATTTGGAGTTTGGTTCGGTTTCCATCTTCTTTGAACGAATTCTCTGGTCTTCCACGTCCCTAATACTCCCTCCACGTACTCCTTGAACCTCTCCATGGATCCTAATCACAAATAAATCATTAAGTAGCAATTTATGTTCAAAAACATATAAGGAAATATATAAGAATGAGTTCACCTCTGAAATTAATTGTTGTGTATGAACTCTATTGATTGCATCTTGTATGTTCAATGGAGTGTTGTTTGTATCCATAGAAGTGATGTCCTCATCATCCTCCCCTTCTTGAATTGGAGTTGTCCTCGACTCAAGTTCATCTTCTATCATGTGTGGGTCCATATGTGCAACGCCATCAAATCTTCTTGTAAGCATGAAAGGAGGAGGCCAAGGTGGTGGACGGCATAGTGCACCATCTTGATCTTGTCCATCAAATAAGAGTGCACATTCACTTGAGCCAGGATCCCAAACAAATAAACATTGTGTCATGTTTGTAAGTGCAATAATAATATGCATGATCTCATCATTCTCCCCTTCTTTATGACAAGCCGTCCTCGGCTTGCTCGTATGTCCAGCAAAAAGTCTTGCTTTGGGGGTAGAGTTTAGGCCCAAGTGAGCACTGTCCATATTGCACAACCGCAGTGAAAAATGTTTTTGTTGTCCCTGCTGCAAGGAAAAAATACTAGAAAAACTTGACAAGATATTATTAGCGTTAGTACATTCATTTACTTGACCATGTTGTTGCAACACAAAAGGAGCTTCCTCATTTGAACATATGTAAACTTTATGCACCATAAACATACCACTATGTTCATATTTGCCTATAGCATAAAAAATATTTCTACTTAACAAAGGCAATTGAGACTGAGAAAATATTATCTTCTCTACGATATCTAGATCACAAATAGTGTCAAATTCAATATAGCCCAAAGTATTTAGAGAAGATAACAATTTCAGCTCATCCCTTTCACATGTAGTTGGGATCAAATGCTTAATTTCATCACAAGTGTGTAATAAAGTATCAAATTCATTTGGTTGTTCTAGCATAGGTACAATATAATTATCAGCACACAACTCATTTTTGTTGTAAGAATCAGTAGGAAAATCAACTAATGGTAAAAGTGTATTATGAAAAGGTTCATCTTGTTGCTGCTCATCGATAGTATGATTGGTAGCAAAATTCAGCACATCTGAAAATATCATACCTTGGTTAACTATATAGCATTGTCCATTAACATTACTCTCATTTTCAGCAAGAAATTCAAATGCATTATGAGTTGATTCATCAAAAAATTCAGAAGAGTTGTTCAACACCTCACTCTCATTTGCATCTCCATTTATTTGTTCATGTTCCTGCGAAAGGTTAGGCAAAGGAGGAGGTACAACAAGAAAATTCTTCTCAAGTTCATGTATTTCATCTTTACAATTAGATACATTAGCAAAAGTTTCTCGCGTAAGAATTTTCATATCTTTCCATGTTCGAGGTCTTTCTAAATTACTTAAGTTGTTCCACCAAGTCAATGCACAACCTACTAATGCACTTGCAACATTTCTAATCTTTCTTTTCTCACACATATGACATTGTCCAAAAATTTTATCCAACTCTATTTCCCAAGCAATATATTCATAGTAACCAAAACCATCATAAGAAGGAAGAGATGGGAGAATGTAATTACTTCTTGTGGAAGGTGTTGTAAAGATGGTCTGAATGTCATGTGAATCCTTGGTTGATGTTTGATTTTTAGTGAGCAACTCCATCGCCGTCTTCATCATGTCCATCATCTCAGCATATAATGCATGATTCTTGCTTTTACCTGACATTGTTAGTAGCAAACAGAAGACAACACAAAAAAATATGTTATCCCTATCAACTACAAAGGATAATGGCAAAGTGGAAGTGGAATCACACACTCTCAAGCGTCTTACCACGCTCTTACAAGTGTTCTTACCGACACTGCAGGTGGCAAACGGTGGACGGTATGAAGAAACCAATGAAGCGTGAGATGATTGCAAAGGTGTATCGATTCTGCTCAAGAGTAAGGTGTAGCTTGGATGGCACTTTCTATGTAGCAAGGATTAACAACAATGAAATCAGATAGTAAAGTTGAATAAGTGTCCAAAGTATTTGTCAAAGTTGCTGGCCTAAATGTGTTCCTAGTAGTTCAAGCTAGCAAGACATGAGACAAAACTAGATGACACAAAGAATGCAAGCACTTCTGTTTTTTTTTGTTGTTTTTTTCTTCTTTTTTTGTGCGGCTTTTGTATCTTCTTTTGCACTTTCCTTTTTCTTTTTTCTTCTTTTTTTTTTCAGAATGTGCTGCAAAATAAGAACACAATGCAAACACTCAAAGATATCTCGTATGTCTGTTACATATTTTCTTCTCAATGTTCTAAGGACAATTAAGCACCTTTATAGTCCCCAAATTTAAAAACTTTGAAAAGAAATATTATAGATCTATCTCTCCTCTTTAATTTCAGTATATGGAAGATCTATTTTGGATAAGAACAATGGGAGATATTGCCCCCGAAATACAGACTGTTCAGAATTTCTAGATCAATAACAAATTCAGATCTAATGCAATTTCGACATCAATAACTATATTTTCTGGGAGAGTGATGAATAAAAAATTTATAGAAAACTTCTTATGCTTTCCAGAAAGTACAAGAACTCTAAAATCCGAGTTCGTATGAGCGAGATATGATGAAAATACCGAACTGGACAGAGGCGAATCTAATCTGGACGTGATGACGTGATTCAAAAGGATGAATCACACAATGCAAAACTCAAACTAAGACCAAAAACACTTTCTAAACCAGCAATATGACTCAACCACGGACACAAACTCAACAAAACCAAACTGAATAACAAAGTTGCAAAGGCTCAATGTGGTTTGGACAAAGTAATGAACAGATCTACTAAACTGCAAGTTTTTTTGTGGCTTTTTTTGTGGACTCTAGGTATGAAAAACAAAACTAATGTAATGGATAGATGAATTACCTAACGGGCAACCTGGAAATCTGATACCAATTGATGAGTAAAAGATGAGTCCCAATCTTCCGAAAGGTAATGGATAGGTCGATTGATGTGGAGATCTCGACGTTGATGATCCGAGGCTCTCGAGTAGAACACGAACAGCCCCTGCAATCACTACACCACCGCTCCGTCGGTTATCAACCGTGCTTCACACGATTGACCTCGCCAAGAAGGCTAATCCCTGCAAGTGCAACCGAGAACACAAGCAAGAACGTAGAAGACACGATCTGAAATCGCGAAGTTGGGGTTTCACAAACTGTAGAACAGCGATATTATTAATCTATACAAAACCCAATTGTCTATGGCGGCTACCATGGAGTATATATAGGTGGGAGGACGTCCAAGGGGGTGTTGGGGTCGTGACCTAACCCTAACACACGAAAATAATGGACTTAGACTTGATACAAGGCCCAATGGCCCAATATGGTGGCGCAGCACCCTGACAGATTCTGTACTTGATTTTGTTTCGACGATTCCCGTCGACTCCGAAGGAATTTTGACATGGTACCGGTTCCATTGGAAAGGTTATCCTCTCCCCTTTCCGTGCATATGTAGAACGTCCAAAACGGAGTTCGTATGCGTCCTGGGCGTCCGTTTTAGTGTGTACTGCTTCTGGACTCCGAGTTGGATACGATTTGGAGTTTGGTTTGGTTTCCATCTTCTTTGAACGAATTCTCTGGTCTTCCACGTCCCTAATACTCCCTCCAAGTACTCCTTGAACCTCTCCATGGATCCTAATCACAAATAAATCATTAAGTAGCAATTTATGTTCAAAAACATATAAGGAAATATATAAGAACGAGTTCACCTCTGAAATTAATTGTTGTGTATGAACTCTATTGATTGCATCTTGTATGTTCAATGGAGTGTTGTTTGTATCCATAGAAGTGATGTCATCATCATCCTCCCCTTCTTGAATTGGAGTTGTCCTCGACTCAAGTTCATCTTCTATCATGTGTGGGTCCATATGTGCAACGCCATCAAATCTTCTTGTAAGCATGAAAGGAGGAGGCCAAGGTGGTGGACGGCATAGTGCACCATCTTGATCTTGTCCATCAAATAAGAGTGCACATTCACTTGAGCCAGGATCCCAAACAAATAAACATTGTGTCATGTTTGTAAGTGCAATAATAATATGCATGATCTCATCATTCTCCCCTTCTTTATGACAAGCCGTCCTCGGCTTGCTCGTATGTCCAGCAAAAAGTCTTGCTTTGGGGGTAGAGTTTAGGCCCAAGTGAGCACTGTCCATATTGCACAACCGCAGTGAAAAATGTTTTTGTTATCCCTGCTGCAAGGAAAAAATACTAGAAAAACTTGACAAGATATTATTAGCGTTAGTACATTCATTTACTTGACCATGTTGTTGCAACACAAAAGGAGCTTCCTCATTTGAACATATGTAAACTTTATGCACCATAAACATACCACTATGTTCATATTTGCCTATAGCATAAAAAATATTTCTACTTAACAAAGGCAATTGAGACTGAGAAAATATTATCTTCTCTACGATATCTAGATCACAAATAGTGTCAAATTCAATATAGCCCAAAGTATTTAGAGAAGATAACAATTTCAGCTCATCCCTTTCACATGTAGTTGGGATCAAATGCTTAATTTCATCACAAGTGTGTAATAAAGTATCAAATTCATTTGGTTGTTCTAGCATAGGTACAATATAATTATCAGCACACAACTCATTTTTGTTGTAAGAATCAGTAGGAAAATTAACTAATGGTAAAAGTGTATTATGAAAAGGTTCATCTTGTTGCTGCTCATCGATAGTATGATTGGTAGCAAAATTCAGCACATCTGAAAATATCATACCTTGGTTAACTATATAGCATTGTCCATTAACATTACTCTCATTTTTAGCAAGAAATTCAAATGCATTATGAGTTGATTCATCAAAAAATTCAGAAGAGTTGTTCAACACCTCACTCTCATTTGCATCTCCATTTATTTGTTCATGTTCCTGCGAAAGGTTAGGCAAAGGAGGAGGTACAACAAGAAAATTCTTCTCAAGTTCATGTATTTCATCTTTACAATTAGATACATTAGCAAAAGTTTCTCGCATAAGAATTTTCATATCTTTCCATGTTCGAGGTCTTTCTAAATCACTTAAGTTGTTCCACCAAGTCAATGCACAACCTACTAATGCACTTGCAACATTTCTAATCTTTCTTTTCTCACACATATGACATTGTCCAAAAATTTTATCCAACTCTATTTCCCAAGCAATATATTCATCGTAACCAAAACCATCATAAGAAGGAAGAGATGGGAGAATGTAATTACTTCTTGTGGAAGGTGTTGTAAAGGTGGTCTGAATGTCATGTGAATCCTTGGTTGATGTTTGATTTTTAGTGAGCAACTCCATCGCCGTCTTCATCATGTCCACAATCTCAGCATATAATGCATGATTCTTGCTTTTACCTGACATTGTTAGTAGCAAACAGAAGACAACACAAAAAAATATGTTATCCCTATCAACTACAAAGGATAATGGCAAAGTGGAAGTGGAATCACACACTCACAAGTGTCTTACCACGCTCTTACAAGTGTTCTTACCGACACTGCAGGTGGCAAACGGTGGACGGTATGAAGAAACCAATGAAGCGTGAGATGATTGCAAAGGTGTATCGATTCTGCTCAAGAGTAAGGTGTAGCTTGGATGACACTTTCTATGTAGCAAAGATTAACAACAATGAAATCAGATAGTAAAGTTGAATAAGTGTCCAAAGTATTTGTCAAAGTTGCTGGCCTAAATGTGTTCCTAGTAGTTCAAGCTAGCAAGACATGAGACAAAACTAGATGACACAAAGAATGCAAGCACTTCTGTTTTTTTTGTTGTTTTTTTCTCCTTTTTTTGTGCGGCTTTTGTATCTTCTTTTGCACTTTCCTTTTTCTTTTTTCTTCCTTTTTTTTTTCAGAATGTGCTGCAAAATAAGAACACAATGCAAACACTCAAAGATATATCGTATGTCTGTTACATATTTTCTGCTCAATGTTCTAAGGACAATTAAGCACCTTTATAGTCCCCAAATTTAAAAACTTTGAAAAGAAATATTATAGATCTATCTCTCCTCTTTAATTTCAGTATATGGAAGATCTATTTTGGATAAGAACAATGGGAGATATTGCCCCCGAAATACAGACTGTTCAGAATTTCTAGATCAATAACAGATTCAGATCTAATGCAATTTAGACATCAATAACTATATTTTCTGGGAGAGTGATGAATAAAAAATTTATAGAAAACTTCTTACGCTTTCTAGAAAGTACAAGAACTCTAAAATCCGAGTTCGTATGAGCGAGATATGATGAAAATACCGAACTGGACAGAGGCGAATCTAATCTGGACGTGATGACGTGATTCAAAAGGATGAATCACACAATGCAAAACTCAAACTAAGACCAAAAACACTTTCTAAACCAGCAATATGACTCAACCACGGACACAAACTCAACAAAACCAAACTGAATAACAAAGTTGCAAAGGCTCAATGTGGTTTGGACAAAGTAATGAACAGATCTACTAAACTGCAAGTTTTTTTGTGGCTTTTTTGTGGACTCTAGGTATGAAAAACAAAACTAATGTAATGGATAGATGAATTACCTAAGGGGCAACCTGGAAATCTGATACCAATTGATGAGTAAAAGATGAGTCCCAATCTTCCGAAAGGTAATGGATAGGTCGATTGATGTGGAGATCTCGACGTTGATGATCCGAGGCTCTCGAGTAGAACACGAACAGCCCCTGCAATCACTACACCACCGCTCCGTCGGTTATCAACCGTGCTTCACACGATTGACCTCGCCAAGAAGGCTAATCCCTGCAAGTGCAACCGAGAACACAAGCAAGAACGTAGAAGACACGATCTGAAATCGCGAAGTTGGGGTTTCACAAACTGTAGAACAGCGATATTATTAATCTATACAAAACCCAATTGTCTATGGCGGCTACCATGGAGTATATATAGGTGGGAGGACGTCCAAGGGGGTGTTGGGGTCGTGACCTAACCCTAACACACGAAAATAATGGACTTAGACTTGATACAAGGCCCAATGGCCCAATATGGTGGCGCAGCACCCTGACAGATTCTGTACTTGATTTTGTTTCGACGATTCCCGTCGACTCCGAAGGAATTTTGACATGGTACCGGTTCCATTGGAAAGGTTATCCTCTCCCCTTTCCGTGCATATGTAGAACGTCCAAAACGGAGTTCGTATGCGTCCTGGGCGTCCGTTTTAGTGTGTACTGCTTCTGGACTCCGAGTTGGATACGATTTGGAGTTTGGTTTGGTTTCCATCTTCTTTGAACGAATTCTCTGGTCTTCCACGTCCCTAATACTCCCTCCAAGTACTCCTTGAACCTCTCCATGGATCCTAATCACAAATAAATCATTAAGTAGCAATTTATGTTCAAAAACATATAAGGAAATATATAAGAACGAGTTCACCTCTGAAATTAATTGTTGTGTATGAACTCTATTGATTGCATCTTGTATGTTCAATGGAGTGTTGTTTGTATCCATAGAAGTGATGTCATCATCATCCTCCCCTTCTTGAATTGGAGTTGTCCTCGACTCAAGTTCATCTTCTATCATGTGTGGGTCCATATGTGCAACGCCATCAAATCTTCTTGTAAGCATGAAAGGAGGAGGCCAAGGTGGTGGACGGCATAGTGCACCATCTTGATCTTGTCCATCAAATAAGAGTGCACATTCACTTGAGCCAGGATCCCAAACAAATAAACATTGTGTCATGTTTGTAAGTGCAATAATAATATGCATGATCTCATCATTCTCCCCTTCTTTATGACAAGCCGTCCTCGGCTTGCTCGTATGTCCAGCAAAAAGTCTTGCTTTGGGGGTAGAGTTTAGGCCCAAGTGAGCACTGCCCATATTGCACAACCGCAGTGAAAAATGTTTTTGTTATCCCTGCTGCAAGGAAAAAATACTAGAAAAACTTGACAAGATATTATTAGCGTTAGTACATTCATTTACTTGACCATGTTGTTGCAACACAAAAGGAGCTTCCTCATTTGAACATATGTAAACTTTATGCACCATAAACATACCACTATGTTCATATTTGCCTATAGCATAAAAAATATTTCTACTTAACAAAGGCAATTGAGACTGAGAAAATATTATCTTCTCTACGATATCTAGATCACAAATAGTGTCAAATTCAATATAGCCCAAAGTATTTAGAGAAGATAACAATTTCAGCTCATCCCTTTCACATGTAGTTGGGATCAAATGCTTAATTTCAGCACAAGTGTGTAATAAAGTATCAAATTCATTTGGTTGTTCTAGCATAGGTACAATATAATTATCAGTACACAACTCATTTTTGTTGTAAGAATCAGTAGGAAAATCAACTAATGGTAAAAGTGTATTATGAAAAGGTTCATCTTGTTGCTGCTCATCGATAGTATGATTGGTAGCAAAATTCAGCACATCTGAAAATATCATACCTTGGTTAACTATATAGCATTGTCCATTAACATTACTCTCATTTTCAGCAAGAAATTCAAATGCATTATGAGTTGATTCATCAAAAAATTCAGAAGAGTTGTTCAACACCTCACTCTCATTTGCATCTCCATTTATTTGTTCATGTTCCTGCAAAACGTTAGGCAAAGGAGGAGGTACAACAAGAAAATTCTTCTCAAGTTCATGTATTTCATCTTTACAATTAGATACATTAGCAAAAGTTTCTCGCATAAGAATTTTCATATCTTTCCATGTTTGAGGTCTTTCTAAATCACTTAAGTTGTTCCACTAAGTCAATGCACAACCTACTAATGCACTTGCAACATTTCTAATCTTTCTTTTCTCACACATATGACATTGTCCAAAAATTTTATCCAACTCTATTTCCCAAGCAATATATTCATCGTAACCAAAACCATCATAAGAAGGAAGAGATGGGAGAATGTAATTACTTCTTGTGGAAGGTGTTGTAAAGGTGGTCTGAATGTCATGTGAATCCTTGGTTGATGTTTGATTTTTAGTGAGCAACTCCATCGCCGTCTTCATCATGTCCATCTTCTCAGCATATAATGCATGATTCTTGCTTTTACCTGACATTGTTAGTAGCAAACAGAAGACAACACAAAAAATATGTTATCCCTATCAACCACAAAGGATAATGGCAAAGTGGAAGTGGAATCACACACTCACAAGTGTCTTACCACGCTCTTACAAGTGTTCTTACCGACACTGCAGGTGGCAAACGGTGGACGGTATGAAGAAACCAATGAAGCGTGAGATGATTGCAAAGGTGTATCGATTCTGCTCAAGAGTATGGTGTAGCTTGGATGACACTTTCTATGTAGCAAGGATTAACAACAATGAAATTAGATAGTAAAGTTGAATAAGTGTCCAAAGTATTTGTCAAAGTTGCTGGCCTAAATGTGTTCCTAGTAGTTCAAGCTAGCAAGACATGAGACAAAACTAGATGACACAAAGAATGCAAGCACTTCTGTTTTTTTTGTTGTTTTTTTCTCCTTTTTTTGTGCGGCTTTTGTATCTTCTTTTGCACTTTCCTTTTTCTTTTTTCTTCCTTTTTTTTTTCAGAATATGCTGCAAAATAAGAACACAATGCAAACACTCAAAGATATCTCGTATGTCTGTTACATATTTTTTGCTCAATGTTCTAAGGACAATTAAGCACCTTTATAGTCCCCAAATTTAAAAACTTTGAAAAGAAATATTATAGATCTATCTCTCCTCTTTAATTTAAGTATATGGAAGATCTATTTTGGATAAGAACAATGGGAGATATTGCCCCCGAAATACAGACTGTTCAGAATTTCTAGATCAATAACAGATTCAGATATAATGCAATTTCGACATCAATAACTATATTTTCTGGGAGAATGATGAATAAAAAATTTATAGAAAACTTCTTAAGCTTTCCAGAAAGTACAAGAACTCTAAAATCCGAGTTCGTATGAGCGAGATATGATGAAAATACCGAACTGGACAGAGGCGAATCTAATCTGGACGTGATGACGTGATTCAAAAGGATGAATCACACAATGCAAAACTCAAACTAAGACCAAAAACACTTTCTAAACCAGCAATATGACTCAACCACGGACACAAACTCAACAAAACCAAACTGAATAACAAAGTTGCAAAGGCTCAATGTGGTTTGGACAAAGTAATGAACAGATCTACTAAACTGCAAGTTTTTTTGTGGCTTTTTTTGTGGACTCTAGGTATGAAAAACAAAACTAATGTAATGGATAGATGAATTATCTAACGGGCAACCTGGAAATCTGATACCAATTGATGAGTAAAAGATGAGTCCCAATCTTCTGAAAGGTAATGGATAGGTCGATTGATGTGGAGATCTCGACGTTGATGATCCGAGGCTCTCGAGTAGAACACGAACAGCCCCTGCAATCACTACACCACCGCTCCATCGGTTATCAACCGTGCTTCACACGATTGACCTCGCCAAGAAGGCTAATCCCTGCAAGTGCAACCGAGAACACAAGCAAGAACATAGAAGACACGATCTGAAATCGCGAAGTTGGGGTTTCACAAACTGTAGAACAGCGATATTATTAATCTATACAAAACCCAATTGTCTATGGCGGCTACCATGGAGTATATATAGGTGGGAGGACGTCCAAGGGGGTGTTGGGGTCGTGACCTAACCCTAACACACGAAAATAATGGACTTAGACTTGATACAAGGCCAAATGGCCCAATATGGTGGCGCAGCACCCTGACAGATTCTGTACTTGATTTTGTTTCGACGATTCCCGTGGACTCCGAAGGAATTTTGACATGGGACCGGTGACATTGGAAAGGTTATCCTCTCCCCTTTCCGTGCATATGTAGAACGTCCAAAACGGAGTTCGTATGCGTCCTGGGCGTCCGTTTTAGTGCGTACTGCTCCTGGACTCCGAGTTGGATACGATTTGGAGTTTGGTTCGGTTTCCATCTTCTTTGAACGAATTCTCTGGTCTTCCACGTCCCTAATACTCCCTCCAAGTACTCCTTGAACCTCTCCATGGATCCTAATCACAAATAAATCATTAAGTACCAATTTATGTTCAAAAACATATAAGGAAATATATAAGAACGAGTTCACCTCTGAAATTAATTGTTGTGTATGAACTCTATTGATTGCATCTTGTATGTTCAATGGAGTGTTGTTTGTATCCATAGAAGTGATGTCATCATCATCCTCCCCTTCTTGAATTGGAGTTGTCCTCGACTCAAGTTCATCTTCTATCATGTGTGGGTCCATATGTGCAACGCCATCAAATCTTCTTGTAAGCATGAAAGGAGGAGGCCAAGGTGGTGGACGGCATAGTGCACCATCTTGATCTTGTCCATCAAATAAGAGTGCACATTCACTTGAGCCAGGATCCCAAACAAATAAACATTGTGTCATGTTTGTAAGTGCAATAATAATATGCATAATCTCATCATATTCCATGTCCATCATCCATATTTCCATATTTCACCATTGCCAATAACCATATCCAATACCAGAAATTAATCCATAAAGAGCCATAACCATTACCAAACCATAACCATCCCCTAAACCACTCCAAAACTAAGTTTCCTCTAATCATGTGAGGGTCTAGGTTGCTCATAACCGGGAGCACGACTATCATGATAGTTTTAGACACACTCTGCAGAGGTTGTACCGCTTTACCCACGTGTTTGTGATTTTATCACCTTTCGATGACTATAGAATCTCAATTATTCCGTCTCACACTTCCGTAGGTGTGTGGCCAATAGATCACAAAATAACCTTTACAAAGGGATTACTAGCCTATTTAGGCCCCACTGAGGTTTCACCGGTACCGATGTCTCCAACTGAGCACATCTTCAACCAAGGGCCCCCTCTTGAGCCATTCGGATCCCAGGGTAGTCCCACCAATCATCAACAAACCCAATCCGACTACCCCTTCCCCGAGCATCCTTAATGGTCCAAATAGCACTGCCAAAGCCCTAATTAATCAGCTACGCTGCACCCATACTTGACCTCGTGGTGGCACTGTAAATCCTGGATGGTCGCTCCATGAACCAATCCTTAGATCTAAAGCAAGCAAAACACTATACATCCAACCCATCCACATACCAGACTTGCTTAGATCACCCATTACCATATCATATTTAACCAGTTCATGTCAACCATAATCTCATTAATGCATAATTAAATTGAGTGGTATAGTTGTTTTTCGATCCCAATTAATTAAGCGAAGCAAAAAGGTAAAAATCCCATCCCGACTCTCTACCAGATATTCCAGGTGACAAGGGTGGTTAAACAAAGCTAGTAAACTTCCTATAATAGGATTCCCATCAAATTGACACAAGCATGCAGTTTTGCAAGCAAAATATTTATTTCAAAATAGGATCAATATGCTTCAAGGACACTTGCCTTGCCCTTGCGGTTGCTTCGGGTCAACTTCTTCAAACTCTTGGTGTTGAAGATCCTCCGCGGCAATATCTAGCGCAAATCCGTCTAATCCGCACAATAAACATACAAGACAAGAAACACAATCAAAGAGTGCACATATATTACTCAATATGACATGACATGCATGATTAATGCAAATGCAAGGTGGAACTTGTTAATAGATTGCTTTTAATGATCAATAGCTAGTTTAATAGCTTTTAACAAGTTTATACAGGTTTGGAGTTGATTAGATCTACTTTTAGAATTAATTCAACACAATTTAGACAGCAAAATCGGACTAGTTTGCAGAAGGCCGGACTAGTCTGCACTTCGCAGAACTAGTGAACTAGGGTTTTCTAGATCGACGTGAATTTGAAGATTAGGGGTCGAATTCAAGTAAGGAAAAGAGAATAGCAGGTATACCAGGTGTTTAGGACTCCAATGAATCAAGAAACTTGGAGGTAGCACTTGGATCTTGATGATCTAGGGTTGATGATGAACTTCGAGATGAATTGGTGATGAAGAACGAAAGCTTGGTGGAGATCTTGATCCTCTTTCGTTTCCTCCTCTTCTTCTTGTTGCTTGGGATCTCCTTCTCCCTCCTTGATGGTGGCTCTCCACGAATTAGGGTGGAAAAGTGGCAAATAGATGTCAAGCCAAGGGGTGGGGTAGTTTATATAGAGGTGGAGGCTTGGGTTAGATGGATTTTGAGTTTGAGATGAGTAGAGGCTGGTTTAGAGTCTCACATGGGCTCTAAAAGAGTTAGGCACGACGTCTCTAGGACCACTTAACGTGAAACCCAAGAAACAAGTCGTAAAACAAAAGATCAACTCAGAGTCACGAAATATCGGACAAGTCCGGAAAGGACCGGACTAGTCCGTAGTTAGTCAGAAAGAAATCGGACAAGTCTGGCAAAAAATTGGACACGTCCGACTTTAGTCAGAGAGGAAAACGGACAAGTCCGCTGGAACACCGGACTAGTCCAGGGACTTAGCAAAATTTCAAGGATTCTTGGAATATCAGACTAGTCCGCACAAAATCGGACAAGTCCGAAAGTTTCCAGAGGCAAAATCGGACTAGTCCGCAGCAAACACGAACAAGTCTGATTTTAGTTAGAGAGAAATCGGACTAGTCCTCACTAAAATCGGACTAGTCCGCACTTTTCAGCATTTTAAGTGCGGTTTTGTTCCAAATCAATTTTAAAGTCGTTCCTCTTGATGTGGGTTAATGTTAAACATGTATATGAATGTATGTAGGGCATGATGCATGAAAATGAGGGTGTTACAAACCTACCCCCCCTTAAAATGAATCTCACCCTCGAGATTCGACGCGGAAGAGAAGAGATATTGAAATTCTTTCTTGAGATCATCCTCCAATTCCCACGTTGCTTCTTTTTCTACGTGGTGCTTCCATTGAAATTTACACCATGGAATCACCTTGTTTCTTATTACCCTCTCCTTGGTGTCCAAGATTTTTGTCGGTTGCTCAGCATAAGTCAAATATTCCTCTAGTTCCAATTCTTTGATTGACACTTGTTCTTCCGGTACTCTCAAGCACTTCTCGAGCAGGGAAACATGAAACACATCATGGATATCTGAAAGATGAGTTGGAATCTCCAACTTATACGCTATTTCTCCCCTCTTGTCCACAATCTTGAATGGTCCAATATAACGAGGTGCTAGCTTGGCTCTTATGTTAAACCTCTTATGACCCCTCATCGGTGACGCCTTGAGGTCAACAAAGTCTCCCACTTCAAAGGCTAATTTCCTTCTCCTATTGTCCACATAGCCTTTTTGTCTTGATTGGGCAGCCCTCAAGTTTTCACGAATTATTTGGACTTGCTTTTCGGCTTCTTGCAACACATACAGACCAAATACTTGAGTTTCTCCTGCCTCATTCCGAAATAAATGTGTCCTACACTTCCTTCCATAAAGCACTTCATATGGTGACATTTTCAAGCTTGCTTGGTAACTATTTTTGTATGAAAATTCTGCATATGGCAAGCTCTTGTCCCAACTTTTCCCATGCTTTAAAGCACAAGCTCTTAACATGTCCTCTAAAATCTGATTAGTCCTCTCGGTTTGTACATCCGTTTGAGGGTGATATGCTGAACTAAAATTCAACCTCGTTCCCAAAGCTTCATGCAATTTTTGCCAAAACCTGGAAGTGAATTGTGAACCTCTATCCGAGACTATCTTCTTCGGAACTCCATGCAAACATACTATTCTTCCCATATACAGTTCCGCCAATTTCTCTCCATTATAGGTGGTCTTGACGGGAATAAAGTGGGCTGACTTAGTTAACTGATCCACAATTACCCAAATTGAGTCATAACCATTCTGAGTACGCGGTAAACCAACTATGAAGTCCATACCTATCTCTTCCTAGTTCCACTCTGGAACCTTTAATGGTTGCAATAGTCCAGCTGGCCTTTGATGTTCCGCCTTGACCCGTTGGCACACATCAGACAATGCTACATATTCAGCTATGTCCTTTTTCATGCTATCCCACCAATAGCAAGTCTTCAAGTCTTTGTACATCTTGGTACAACCAGGATGAATTGAGTATGGTGAGTCGTGTGCCTCTTTTATTATTGTCTCCCGAATATGCTTCACGTTAGGCACAACAATCCTCTTACCAAGCCATAGGGTACCATGTTCATCCTCATCAAATCTGAATTCTCTCCCTTCTTGGGTCCTTTCATTGATTTCTTGGATTTCCTCATCCTTCGTTTGACCTTCCTGAATTTCTTGCTCCAAGGTCGGATTTAATTCCATTGTCCCCATCTCATTTATAAGTTCGAGGTTCAACCGTTCAAACTCCTTACATAACTCGGATGGCAACTCTCGAACCGTGAGTTGATGACTTACTCCTTTCCTACTCAATGCATCGACCACAACATTAGCCTTCCCTGGATGATAATTGATTCCCAAGTCATAATCCTTGATGAGCTCCAACCATCTTCATTGCCTCAAGTTCAGATGTGTTTGTGTAAAAATATACTTAAGACTCTTGTGATCCGTATAAATTTCACACCTATGTCCAAGGATATAGTGTATCCAAATCTTCAATGCGCGTACCACAGCTGCGAGTTCCAAATCATGTGTTGGGTAATTCAGCTCATGTTTCTTCAATTGCCTCGATGCATAGGCGAGCACTTGACCTTCTTGCATGAGCAAACATCCAAGTCCTTGTCTCGAGGCGTTGCAATAAATATCAAAACTCTTGCTCACATCCGGTAGTACCAAAACTGGGGCTGTTGTCAACCTCTTCTTCAACTCCTCAAAACTGTTTTGACAAGCTTGAGTCCATTGGAAAGCCTTTCCCTTCATTAGCAATTCCATCATTGGCTTGGCTATCTTGGAAAAGTCCTTGAGGAACCGACGGTAATATCCAGCCATTCCAAGAAAACTCCTTATTTCCTTTACATTTTGCGGGGGCTCCCATTTTATCACGTCCCTCACTTTTCCTGGATCAACCGAAACTCCTCCTCCTGAAATTATATGACCCAAAAATGATACTTCTCTCAACCAAAACTGACACTTGTTGAACTTGGCATACAATTGATGCTCCCTCAATTTCTGCAACGTAAGCCTCAAGTGTTCCTTATGTTCCTTCTCATCCTTCGAGTAGATCATAATATCATCAATAAATACCACGACGAACTTATCCAAGTACTCCATGAAGACTTTATTCATGAGGTACATAAAGTAGGAGGCACATTTGTCAATCCAAAAGACATCACGGTGTACTCATAAGATCCATATCGTGTCCTAAAAGCTGTCTTGGGTATGTCCAATGGTCTAATCTTCATTTGAAAGTATCCCGACCTCAAATCAATCTTAGAGAAGACACAAGCACCCTTCATCTGATCAAACAAGTCTTCTATGCGTGGCAAGGTGTACTTGTTCTTGATTGTTACCTCATTGAGAGCTCGGTAATCTACGCACATCCTTTGGGATCCATCCTTTTTGTCCACAAATAGAACGGGCGCTCCCCAAGGTGAAGAGCTTGGGTGAATAAAACCTTTCTCTAGTTGCTCTTGAATCTGCTTCTTAAGCTTTGCTATTTCCATAGGAGGCATCCTATACGACCTCTTAGCTATAGGTGCAATTCCAGGTATTAAATCGATAACAGACTCAATGTCTCGATCAGGTGGCATACCTGGCAACTCGTCCGGAAAAACATCCAAAAATTCACACACCACCGGAATCTCCTCAATTGCGGCACCATCCATATAATTCAGCTCCAATCGCTTCGGTGCGGTTTGAGATGCTTCAAATTCTACGGTGATCCCCTCCTCGTTGGTCAACTTCACCGTCTTTGTGGCACATTCGATAACTCCATTGTGCTTCCTCAACCAGTCCATACCAAGTATTATGTCCAATCCTTGGGAATCCAAAACAATGAGGTTGGCGGAGAAGTCTACCCCCCTTATTCTAAGGCTTACTTTTGGACATACTATATTTGTCCTCATCTCTCCTCTAAGAGACTTAACCAACAGAGTAAACTTCATATGAGAGATAGGCAAACTATACTTGGCAACATACTTCAATTCAGTGAATGAATGCGATGATCCAGAATCAAATAACATAGTCACGGGGTTGGAGTTGGCGAGAAACATGCCAATGACCACGTCGTCCGCTTGTTGAGCATCCTCCGTAGAGACATGGTTCACGTTGCCACGAGCAAAATTCCGCTCTCCACATCTCCCTTGCGGCTTTCCTCCATTAGGTCTTGGGTTTTGCCTCGGCGCATTGCCTCCTTGACCAAGGCCTAACTTAGGACATTGATGCGCAAAGTGTCCAGCTTCTCCACAAGTATAGCACTTCTTAACTCCACCAGAATTATTGGGACGAGCTTGGTTTTGAACATTTGCACTAGGAAAATTAGCACGAGGTGCATATGGCATCGGAGGCCTAGGTGCTCGCATGACAGGGCGCTCCTGCACAAACTGAGTTGGGCGCGGTGCAAATCCAGGGTGATGAGTAGGCGCAAAAGAGGTGAAGTAAGGCGCGTTGGGTGGTGCAAAGCGAGTGCGCACATTACTTCCTTGTTGCTGTCCTTGATATGGCGCCATCCTCTTGTTGTCTTGTTCCATCTCACGAATCTTGTTCTCAACAACAATTGCTTTGTCCACGAGCTTTTGAAAATTGGCATAATCACAGTTGAGCAATTGCACTTAGATCTCATTGTTCAAGCCTCTCATGAACAAGTATTGTTTCTGGCTGTCCCGGCTCACATCCTCAGGCGCATACCTTGAGAGTTGAGTGAATTTGTTGAGATATTCACCCACACTCGATCTCCCTTGCCTCAAGTTCTCAAATTGTTGCCTCTTTAAAATCATAACACCTTCCGGCACATAATGAGAACGGAAGCTCTCTTTGAATTCGGCCCAAGTAATCCTCTCTTGGTTCTCATGAGCAATGCATAGGGAATCCCACCAATCCGCAGCTGCTCCAACAAGTTGATGAGAAGCAAATAAGACCTTCTCCTAGTCACTACATTGGACAATAGCTAGCTTCTTCTCCACGGACTTGAGCCGATCATCTACATTCATAGGGTCAGCGGCTTGAGCAAAGGTTGGGGGCCTAGTCCCCATAAACTCTCCCAACCGGTTATGAGGAGGTGGGGGTGGCGGTGGAGGCATGTGGGGTTGATGGTTGATGTTGCCAGCCTGCAGCTGTCCCATAGATTGTATCATGGTCTGCATGAGCTGGTTCTGCATAGCCAAAAGCTGCTCAATGTTGATAGCTCCATGAGCAAGTCCTTGTCCATTGTTGTTTTGAGGTGCTCCATGGTTCTTCTCTTCATCATTGCCATCCCTCTGGTTGCGAGTCCTCACCATCTAAAGAAAAGAAAGAGATAAGAATTTAGAAAACGTCCCCAACTATATGCATCAAGGGATATGAAACTAGACAACTAACTAGCCTACGTGGACATGGCAATGCTAAAGCATCCCAAAATCCTCTATTAAGCACACAAGCAAGCAATATATATAGCAAACAACAAACCAAGCAAAAACACATCGATTCCTGAGTGCTCCTATGTGCTCTAAAGTGTCCATTCTATCTAGGCTGCGTCCTACGGTCAACCTGTGGCTCTGATACCAACCTGTGACTCCCGGTTCAGAAAATGAACCAAGTAAACGCATATGTGTCCCTATGATGTTTAACACATACACGAGTGCATTCACAAAAGGATATACATAAAATTACTACAGAACGAGATTAATTAACCAAATTTTATTGCACAACCCATATTATCCTCGAATACAAGCACTAATGATTATTAATATCAAGTTCAACTAATGCATCAGAAATAAACTAAATAAGCAAACTAAACAGCTAGGCAGCATAAGCAATAGGGTATAGCACAACTCCAATCAACACCACAGGCGAGCTGACGGTATACACAGCCTAGAACTCTACATTATCGCCATTAAACTGCCAATCCTGACCCGCAACTCGGGGGGGGGGGGATTACAAGAGTGAGTACATGTTGTACTCAGCAAGTGTGGAAAGTATGACATGTAGCTGATTCAAATGACGAATATAATAATGGCTAAGTGCTGAAAAGTACATTAAAACATTTGGAAAGCAATGTATTACATGTATGTGAATAGACCCATCATAAACCATAATTCTAATCAAAGTACCAGTCCATATTCCATGTCCATCATCCATATTTCCAGATTTCACCATTGCCAATAACCATATCCAATACCAGAAATTAATCCATAAAGAGCCATAACCATTACCAAACCATAACCATCCCCAAAACCATTCCAAAACCAAGTTTCCTCTAATCATGTGAGGGTCCAGGTTGCTCATAACCGGGAGCACGGCTATCATGATAGTTTTAGACACACTCTGCAGAGGTTGTACCGCTCTACCCAGTGTTTGTGATTTTATCACCTTTCGATGACTATAGAATCTCAATTATGCCGTCTCACTCTTCCGTAGGTGTGTGGCCAAGAGATCACAAAATAGCCTTTACAAAGGGATTACTAGCCTATTTAGACCCCACTGAGGTTTCACCGGTGGCGATGTCTCCAACTGAGCACATCTTCAACCAAGGGCCCCCTCTTGAGCCATTCGGATCCCAGGGTAGTCCCACCAATCATCAACAAACCCAATCCGACTACCCCTTCCTCGAGCATCCTTAACGGTCCAAATAGCACTGGCAAAGCCCTAATTAATCAGCTACGCCGCACCCATACTTGGCCTCGTGGTGGCACTGTAAATCCTGGATGGTCGCTCCACGAACTGGTCCGTAAATCTAAAGCAAGCAAAACACCATACATCCAACCCATCCACATACCAGGCTTGCTTAGATCACCCATTACCATATCATATTTAACCAGTTCATGTCAACCATAATCTCATTAATGCATAATTAAATTGAGTGGTATAGTTGTTTTTCCATCCCAATTAATTAATCGAAGCAAAAAGGTAAAAATCCCATCCCGACTCTCTACCAGATATTCCAGGTGACAAGGGTGGTTAAACAAAGCTAGTAAACTTCCTATGATAAGATTCCCATCAAATTAACACAAGCATGCAGTTTTGCAAACAAAATATTTATTTCAAAACAGGATCAATATGCTTCAAGGACACTTGCCTTGCCCTTGCAGTTGGTTCGGGTCAGCTTCTTCAAACTCTTGGTGTTGAAGATCCTCCACGGCAGTCTCTAGCGCAAATCCGTCTAATCCGCACAATAAACATACAAGACAAGAAACACAATCAAAGAGTGCACATATATTACTCAATATGACACGACATGCATGATTAATGCAAATGCAAGGTGGAACTCGTTAATAGATTGCTTTTAATGATCAATAACTATTTCTAATAGCTTTTAACAAGTTTATACAGGTTTGGAGTTGATTAGATCTACTTTTAGAATTAATTCAACACAATTTAGTCAGCAAAATCGGACTAGTCTGCAGAAGGTCGGACTAGTCTGCACTTCGTAGAACTAGCGAACTAGGGTTTTCTAGATCGACGTGAATTTGGAGATTAGGGGTCGAATTCACGTAAGGAAAAGAGAACAGAAGGTATACCAGGTGTTTAGGACTCTAATGAATCAAGAAACTTGGAGGTATCACTTGGATCTTGATGATCTAGGGTTGATGATGAACTTGGAGATGAATTGGTGATGAAGAACGAAAGCTTTGAGGAGATCTTGATCCTCTTTTGTTTCCTCCTTTTCTTCTTCTTGCTTGGGATCTCCTCCTCCCTCCTTGATGGTGGCTCTCCACGAATTAGGATTTGGGTGGGGTGGAAAAGTGGCAAATAGATGTCAAGCCAAGGGGTGGGGTTGTTTATATAGAGGTGGAGGCTAGGGTTAGATGGATTTTGAGTTTGAGATGAGTAGAGGCCGGTTTAGAGTCTCACATGGGCTCTAAAAGAGTTAGGCATGATGTCCCTAGGCCCACATAACGTGAAACCCAAGAAACAAGTCATAAAACAAAAGATCAACTCGGAGTCGCAAAATATCAGACAAGTCCGGAAAGGACCGGACTAGTACAAAGTTAGTTAGAATGAAATCGGACAAGTCTGGCCAAAAATCGGACAAGTCCGACTTTAGTCAGAGAGGAAAACCGACAAGTCCGCTGGAACACCGGACTAGTCCGGACAAGTCCAGGGACTTAGCAAATTTTCAAGGATTCTTGGAATATCGGACTAGTCCGCACAAAATCGGACAAGTTTGAAAGTGTCCACAGGCAAAATCGGACTAGATCCGCAGCAAAAACGGACATGTCTGATTTTAGTCAGAGAGAGATCGGACTAGTCCTCACCAAAATCGAACTAGTCCGCACTTTTCAGCATTTTAAGTGTTGTTTTGTTCCAAATCAATTTTAAACTCATTCCTCTTGATGTGGGTTAATGTTAAACATGTATATGAATGTATGTAGGGCATGATGCATGAAAATGAGGGTGTTACATGAGAAAAAATGTTCTAAATGTGGTCAATTGAGGTTTGTCGAAGTTGTTAATAACGATGGTGATACTGTGACGACGGAAGTCACACGTAAGCAGCTTCTTTACTTACCCGTGACACCGAGGTTGAAGCTTTTGTTCCTTAAAAAAAATGGCCAGACACATGAGATGGCACAAAGAAGGTGAGCATCAGAACAATGGAGTCATGACGCACCCGTCCGATGGTGAGGCATGGAAGGCACTGGACCAGTTCGACCCAGAATTTGGTCGTGAAGCGAGAAATGTTCGCATCAGGTTGGCGACAGATGGGTTCACACCATTTAGCACAAAAGCCGCACCATACTCCTGTTGGCCCGTTTTTGTCATTTCGTACAATCTTCCACCGAATTTTTGCATGAAGAATGAGTTCATGTTTCTTAGCCTCATTGTACCTGGGTCGGATCATCCTGGGTCATGTCTCAACGTGATGTTGAAACCGTTGATAGAAGAGTTGAAAATGTTGTGGACAGGAGTCGAAGCGTACGACTGTTACAAGAAGCAGAATTTCAACCTTTGAGCTGCTTATTTATAGTACGTCCATGATTTTTTGGCATACGACATGTTTTTTGGATGGAGCACTCATGGTTGGTTGACGTGTCCGATATGTGCCTCGGATACCGATAGCTTTCGACTTACCCATGGAGGCAAGATATCTTACTTCGATTGTCATAGACGTTGGCTACCTCCGAATCACTTGTTTAGACAACAGAGAAATGTCTTTAGAAAGAACACTGTTGTCACTAAAGGACCACCAAAACGTCTTAACGGCTCAGAAATATTTGATATGATGAACAAATTGGTGCCAAATGAAGGTCATCCTGGATATTTTGAAGGTTTCAGAGACAAACACAATTGGACTCACATATGTGTACTTTAGGAGCTACCGTACGTGAAGTCGTTGATTCTAAGGCACAACATTGATGTCATGCATCAAGAGCGTAACATGGACGACTGTATCATAAGCACATGCATGGACATGACGGGCAAAAAAAAAGACAATTTAAAGGCTCGAAAGGATCTCGCCGAGCTTTGTATCTGTCAAACTCTTGAGCTCTCCAAAAATGGTGGTAAACCACGTGCTCCTTTCTGTCTTCGACCTAAAGAAAAGAAAGAAGTTCTTGAATGGTTGCAAAGGTTGAAATTCCTAGATGGTTATGCAGCTAGTCTGAGACGAGCCGTGAATGTGAAAATGGGAAAGCTCATTGGGTTGAAGAGTCATGATTATCACATAGTCATGAAAAGACTTCTGCCTGTTATGTTTTGAGGCTACTTTGACGATGCGGTGTGGAAGGTGTTAGCCGAGCTTAGCCACTTCTATAGGCAACTCTGTGCTAAAGAAATCACACCGGAGATGATGACTCAGTTGGAGAAGGAGATTCCGGTACTTTTGTGTAAGATGGAAAAAAATTTTCCTCTAGAATTTTTCAATCCAATGCAACATCTCTTAATTCATCTTCCATTTGAAGCGAAGATTTCATTATAACTAATATTGTTATTATCATGCTTACAAGATTTATTTGTTTTGTAGGCAAAGTACGCGCAGGAGGTCGCAAAGATACACGGTGCGGATTACAATTGGGAAAGCGCGCCGATAGACCCCCAAGTCGCATACGCAAGTGGAGGCGGGAAGGCCCATGGACTGTGAGTTGTTCATGTGTTTCATTTCTTTTTCAATTTATCTTCTTCTACTTAGTGTTTTCATTCTTTTGCAGGTTTGCCATTTTTGATGGAGTTGTCGACTCGAGGTCAATGCGACCTTTGAGAGGCGCTTCATCGTCGCAAGCCTCGTCTGTTGGGACCACCAGTGGTCGTCTCACGCAGACCCAGCTGGAGCCCCTCGCTTTGAAGGAGACGTTGACGCAGACCTAGACAGAGCTGGAGAGGTCGAGAGAGGAGCAGCAAAGGACAACCTTAATGATGGCCCAGATGCAAGCAGCAGTGGCGGTAAGCAATTTAAAGTACCGTAGTTAAATTTCATAGCATTTCAATAATATATATCTTCTAATATTTTGCAATGGAAGGCTCTTGCTCGACACAATGGTCAGGATATCGAGATTCCTACGCTTCCGCTGCAGCAGACACCGGAGCAGGTGATAAACTCTTTCTTTAATATTGTGCTAAGCTTCTTAAATGAATTATCCACTCTTTAACATTCTAGGAGTCGGCAAGATCCTATCCTGATGAGATCATGCATATTATTATTGCACCTACAAATATGACACAATGTTCATTTGTTTGGGATCCTGGCTCAAGTGAATGTGCACACTTATTCGATGGACAAGATCAAGATGGTGCACCATCTTGATCTTGTCCATCAAATAAGTGTGCACATTCACTTGAGCCAGGATCCCAAACAAATGAACATTGTGTCATATTTGTAGGTGCAATAACAATATGCATGATCTCATCATATCCTGTTGTTGGGACGAACAATTGCTATGAAATAACTTTACTTCTAGAGTGTACACCTTTACAAAGTTTTACCTCCACTTGTTACCTGCATGCATCACTTAATATCAAAATAACCATAACATCATATGTAGTAAGTGGAATTTGGTAAAATTTGTTTCATTTCATAGTATGTGATAGTCATGCTTTAAATGGATCGATTGAAGTATAATATGGTTGTGCAATTCTTTACAAGGCTAATACAATGAATATATATGGTTCTTTTGTAGAGTTCGGGAAATGTGGCTCATACTCCTTCGCCATATCCACAGGCACCCGGTGGAACGCGCCAAGAAGATCTCGGCTCCGGAGGTAGTGGAAGGGCAAGTATATAGCCTGATGAATGGTTTTGAAACTGTTTTGTGTTGTTGTGGATGTTTTGAATGTTTTGTGGACTATTTTTTGATTTTTGTACCGTATAAACTGTTTGTGCATTGTTTTGTGATCTGTCTGGAGCTCGCAATCCTGTGAGGTAGTCAGTTTCAGTTTTTTTTTGAAAAAAATGAAAACTTAACTTACGTCGGCTATGGCCAAGCTGGCGTAAGTTAACCCAGTTTAACTTACGTCGGTCAGATCATACCGACGTAAGTTGAACCACTCAACTTACGTCAGTTTCGCGCAACCGATGTAAGTTATGCCGCTTAACTTACTTCGGCTGGCAGCAGCCGATGTAAGAGCTCCATCCCAGCCCGCGGCCCATCCCGGTAAATAACTCACATCGGTTGCCGGATACCAACGTAATGAAGTAACTTACATCGACGGGCGACGTAAGTTACCTTAATTACATCCAAACTACTTCGTCGGTCGGCAACCGACGTAACTAAGGGGAAACCGACATAATTAAGTAACTTACATCGGTTTAGGACTTAATTACGTCGGTCCTAGCCGACGTAATTGCTCGGGATTCCTGTAGTGTAGGTTTTTCTCTCAACCACCACTTTGATCCCTCTAGAATGATCTCAATTCACATGATACAGCCACCCTCACACAAGATACGACTCATCTAAGCTCAACGCCATAGATACCCTAATTTCTACGCTTGAGTCTCTGATGCCCGTTTTGAACTTTTCCTTTTGAGGGATTTCGTCTCATTTCAACCATCACACCTGTGCTTAAGATCAACTTGGCTCATTAGTCTCTTAATTGTCATCATAAATCATCCAAAACCCACAGAGATGCCTAGATGCACTTTCAATTAACAATTATTTATACAAAGGGGTCATCCTCGGATACAAAAAGCACTCCGCCTGGGTACCGTCGATCTCAAATCCGCTGGAACGAAGAGGCCACCTGCTTTGCAAGGTCCTGAACTTTGGCTCTCACCTCGTCCTCTTGCTCATCAAGGAGTCCTTTCTCCACTGGCTCCAACAGGATCATCGGGTACCAGCTTCGGAAGCATACCAAGAGATGGGAGGCCACCAGCTTAGCCAGCTCCCTTCCTTCGACCTCCAGCCGCCTCGCAAGGATGGTGTTCACTAACCCCAGCGTCGAGCAGAGGGAGTCCAAAGCTGGGAGAAGATCAGCCACTGGCTCCAACATCGAGCGTGGCACGGGACCAAGGCCGAGGGGGTCCAATACTGCCCCAGCACTGGCCAGGGAGTCCTGGATCCCTGGAGCTTCGGCTGCGCAGGAGGCCTGGAGGCCTTCCACCTCCGTCCGTATAGCTTCCTCCTGGTCGGCGAGCTCCCAAGCACAACGCTCCAGATCATCCTCCCGACGCTTGAGGGCGAGCTCCAAATCCTGCATAGCCTGCTGCTTCTCCTCCAGCACTGCGAGGAAGAACCTCGACGGCGGGAGACCAAGCCCCACAGATACGTAGGCGGCAAAGAGGACAATCTTGTCTTCACGCAAGTCTTCATGAGCGAGAGATCTCCAACGGTTCATCCACGCACACTCCGCCGCCAACCAGCCAAGCAGTCGCCCCATCGACAATAGGTCATCGACCGACTGCAAGCGAGAAGGAGGTAGTTGGGAGGCCATTAGAGCAAGCAAAGGTGAGAGCCCTGGCTGAGGAAGAAGGCGAAAACTCAGGCTGTGTGATGTAAGGGAGGAACCTTCCCCTCTAACAAAGGTTTCCTTTTTATCACCCCCGCGACGCTTGAGTACTTCGTGCGTATCACAAAGGTTTGGCCCACACCACTCAACGCACAGCACCCAAGACAATGGTCCCTATGCCCCCTATTAGAAGCACTAGCCCAGGTGGTCAGCCGCCTGAGGAAACAGCTGAAGTGGCTCCCATAAGGAAGAGCGAGTGAATGTGCTATAGCCGCATTGGGAACCATCGCGGTTAAAGGCGCCATAGACGACAGAGATACTACAGCAAGCAAAGATCCTGTCGCCATAGTCCCGCAATAAGACGAGGATGTGTGGCGACGTTGGCAGAAGCGCCCATCGCTTTGGCTGTCCAAGATAAAATTCAAAGCACAGTGCAAGAAAACATGGAAAGGGCTCCACCTTTGGGCTCTTCACCTCACCCCAAGGTGGGTCCAGGGGACACTGTCGGTAGCCTGCATACAGGGTACCCTTACACACAGGATGAAGACACCAAGGCACGTCCAGTGGCGCCACGTGTCCCAAAGGTGCCAAGACCTCGATCTCCCTCAAGATCGAGCTCCAGCGCTGCCGCGTGAGCCTTGAAGATGGGACTCGGCACCTTCGGTGAGGCAGGCTCCCGAGACGCCACGTGTAGGGCCGGGACCTCACCCAACCTTGGGGGAGAGCTCCGATGCAGCCACGTGGCTCGGAGTGCTAGGTCTAGCACCTCCCACGGGAAAGGGCCCGCAACAGCCACATCCACTGAAGAGCCCTGGAGATGCCACGCGTCACAAAGGACCGGGGCTAGCCCCCCCCCCCCCCCCCCCCCCCAGCAGGGGTCAGCCCCGACGCTGCCACGTGTCCTGCAACTTGTTCTGGACGGTAAGATGCGAGAGTTAAGGGATGGTGCGCCCTGCCCAAGTCAAGCATTGAAGACGTGCACCCACCTCCGGCACACAACGCGGAGCATGCCAACGGTCAGAGACTGCTATGACCAATCGCATCACAGTGAAGGCGTTGCATGCCTATCCCACTCGACCAAGTGGGTAGCTTGCAGCAACAAGACAGGCTGACGGGACACCTTCTACCATTGTCAGCAACAGCGCGTGGGCTACTGACAAGAGAAGTGGCAATACAATGAGTCTTCATGGCCATGGTCAGAGCAAGCTTATGCGAGAAGCCTTAGGTCTTCAGGATAAAATCACCCTGGGGCCACCTGTTGGGCTTCGGACCACACATGTAAGGCGTCCGACCTTGCCTATAAAAGGACCAAACCGCCACCGTTACAATGGACCGAACACCGAATCTCTGATACACACACACATACAATACAACCCACTGTGGAGTAGGGTGTTACGCTACTTTCGGCCCGAACCACGTAAAAACCACCGTCTCATACTATCTCATAGGCGCGTACACTTGATTGAGGCCTAAGCCCTGGCGAACAAGAATCTCCGCGGGCTGCTCCTTAGCAGATCTGGGGGAAGTGTCACATTAACACTTCAACAGGCGGATAACCTGAAATTTAACTCAATTAAAGTACAAATTACAGAGCGCGGACTAGTCCGACCAGGGGGCAGACTAGTCCGATTTGGATGATAAACTTGACCAAAGGTGAGATTTTTATGCGATCCAACAAACTTAACTTGATGAAATGTAAAGTGTATGGACCTAGCAATCTAGTAGATGGTGTGCACGAAGTAAGAGCAACTTGATCGAGGTGGATCACAAGAATGAGACGAAGAACGTAAGTAGCCCTAACTTGATCTAGCGAAAAATGTGGAAGTAAAATCGAAGACACAAGACGCAGGATTTATCCCGTGGTTCAGCCCCACAAAAGGAGCCTACATCCACATTGAGGATGCCCATGAAAGGCAGGGTTTCACTCAACCCTTTCCTCACTTAGCCACCTTGAAGGCTGGCTAATGTTCCACTAAATCACGTGGGTAATCACCATATCGGTGGGGCAACTCACAACCTGAGGGTCTCATAAGTTTACAACTTGAAAAGATCGAAGATCAACACCCACACGAACTCAAATCCATCAGTAAAACTAAGAGAATCAACCAAGAGCTCAAAATCAAGCAAACTGAAAGTGCATCTAGGACTCCCTTGTGAGTTTTGGATGATTTATGACAAGCAATTGGGATCCTAATCCTTTTGTTGAGATGAATGCAGACAAATGATGAAAAATGAGCAAAATGCCAAAAAGAAGGGAAATGAGAAGCAAAGTGAATTAGAGCTCAAGAAGGAGATAATAGTAGATTATTATGTATAGAGTGTGTTAAGGAAACACACCCAAGAGCTCAATCACTTTCAAGCACACACATACAATGCACAAAGTTATACAGGACCGGACTAGTCCGATATCAGTCGGACTAGTCCGATATCACATTCTGCACTAGATCGGACAAGTCCGGTCTCCACCGGACTAGTCCGATATCTTTCTGATCCACTTCGGACTAGTCCTCTCCAATGCGGACTAGTCCTTAACACAATGCACAAGTCACACAAAATCGGACAAGTCCGTTGTGACCCGGACTAGTCCGATATTCATTCTGATCCACTTCGGACAAGTCCGGTGTCTACACGGACTAGTCCGATATACACACTGATCTAAATCGGACAAGTCCTCCAAGTGCGGACTTGTCATCCCAAACACTTAGGGTTTCATATGTCCGGCAAGTCCGATGGCAATCGGACTAGTCCGAAGCTTTCCAGTAGCGAAATCGGACAAGTCCGTTTTCAACCGGACTAGTCCGATATTCCTGGACACTTAGGGTTTGCTACACACAGCACACCGGACTAGTCCGGTGACCACCACAGACTAGTCCAATCTTTCTGAACCCTAACGGTCACTTTTAGAAACCCCATATAAATAGAGGTGCACGGCCCACTTTCACCAACTCACTCGAACCCTAGCGCCGTCACACCTCCCAAGAGACTCAAAAACCATCTCTCTCCACGAAATTAAGTGCAAAATCAATCAATCCATTGAAGATCATTTCTAGATCATTGGAGAGACACTTGACACACAACATTGAGCTCTTGGTTTGATTCCCTAACACACTCTTACGTTTCAATTTGTATTTCTCGAGTGTGTTATTGGTGTCATTGTGAGTTGTAATCAAGGGAGCTCTCAACGTGTGAGAACGCCCCTTCAACTTGGTTATTTACCCCTTGTGATTAGTGGAAGAGGATTGGCCTTCGTGGCGATCCGACGAGGAAAGGGTTGGAGAAGACCCGGTCCTTTTGTGGGCTCCTCAACGTGGATGTAGGTTGCCTTCGTGGTAGCCGAACCATGGGATAAATCGTGTGTCTTGTCGTTTTTGTGTTCTTCATCTTAATTGATCATCTTAATCTAGGGTTTGATTTACTTTGTTCAATTTGAGTTAAAGTGTTGGTCAAGAATCTTAATTGTACTAGAATTTGATAGATTACCATTAATCTGTCATTCAAGTCTATATTTCCGCTGCAAACACTCACGAATCAATCAAACTGTTTAAACTTGATCAACTTAGTCCGTGAAAACCGGACTAGTCCGCACTTTACCGGACTAGTCCGATATCTCTGGTTTTTGACCTGGTTGCTAAGTGTTATAGGAACCGAGAAAAATCAAGAAGGCCTATTCACCCCCCCCTCTAGGCCTACATTCAATTGGTATCAGAGCAGGTTCTTCAAGAAAGAGTGCAACCACTCGAAGAGATCATGTCGGACATGAAAGATGTTCAGAAAATCAACAACCAGGAAGAAGTAAACAAAGACAAGAACCGAAAGCTGGAAAAGTATCTCGAAGCAATTCAAGACTTAGATGATGATGAAGAGGAAACGCTGGAGCTGAAAGCACTACTCCGAAAGAAAGCACTTTCCAAAGGGAAAGCTAAAGTCGAAGAAAAGAAGAAGGGGAGTAGTCACGCTGACTACTCCCGATATCCTTTCAACTATGATCGTTTAAATTCTAACAACAGCCATTACCTATCTATCCCTATTGGAAAAGCCCCACACTTTGATGGGAGTGATTACTCCATGTGGAGGCAAAATATAAAGATGCACTTGATCTCCCTTAACCCAAGTTTATGGCATATTGTGTGCACAGGAATAGACATCCCAGATGACAACGAAGAGCTCACTCCAAGTCAAGAACAAGCCATCCACAGAAACGCTCAAGCCGCAGCCGTGATCACCTCCTCTCTAAGTCGAGACGAATTCACAAAGGTGGACGGACTGGAGATTGCCAAGGAAATATGGGACACACTACAAACAGCCCATGAAGGTGACCGGCATGTGCGGGAGGCCAAAATTGAAATGATTGATGGCGAACTAGGAAGGTTCGCAATTGAGGAAGACGAGTCTCCCCAGGACATGTACAACCGCTTGAAGACACTTGTAAACAAGGTTCGATCATATGGGAGCAAGAAGTGGAATGACCACGAGGTTGTAAAGCTCATCCTTAGAGCCTTTATGCCTCGCAATGTCACACTATGCTCTATGATCAGAGAAAGTCCCGGGTACAAGAGGATGACTCCAGATGAATTGCTTGGCAAAATCATCAATTTTGAAATGATGGAGAAACAAGCCAAGCACGTCAAAGAAATAGCCGACCTCACATCGGCCAAGAAGAAGGGAGTTGCCTTAAAATCCACACTCAAACCTCTATCCAAAGAAGCAAGAGAAGCTCAGTTTGAGGAGGATAGCGATGACGAAAGCAGTGAGCTGGACGAAGAGGATATGATTTTGTTCATGAAAAAGTTCAAAAGAATAATGAAGAAAAGACAAGGAACAAAATCTGGTGAAGGCAAGTACAAGGAAAGGACAAAGCCGAAGATGAGGCGGGCGTGCTATAATTGTGGTGAGTATAACCACTTTATAGTCGATTGCCCGTATGAGGACAACAAGAAGAAGAATAAAGAAACCAAGCATCAACCAAAGAAATTCTTCAAAAAGAAGAAACAAGCTGAACAAGCACACATTGGAAAAGAGTGGGACTCAAACGATGAGTCCTCATCATCCGATGAAGAAGAGATGGCTAGCATAGCCATTGAAAGCTCGTCCAAGAATTCCACACTCTTCCCCATGCTCGGTGCAAAGAAGGGACATGGCACTTGCCTCATGGCAAAGGAAGGTAAACGCAAGGTAAACATCAAAACTCCTTCCATGCATTCGTACTCAAGTGATGATGAACTAGATAGTGATGATGAAGATATGTTAACTGGATTAGATAGAAAAACTGCTGCTAAAATGAAATTTTTACGTGTCCAACTTGTTGAGAAGGAATCGCTAATTGATCGTCAAGAAGACATGATTATCTCCCAAAAGGAGAGGTATGTCGAACTTGACAATCTTCTAGCTCTTGAAAAGGAGAAAAACAACTCACTAGAGCTTGAGCTAGCTTCAAGCAAGAAAACTTGTTTGGAATTAACCAACTCAAACGTTGCAATCAAGGATCAACTTGATGACCTGATCAAGGTCAACAAGATCCTTGAAGTGCAAGTTGAGTCACTCAAGCTAAGTGAATCTTCCTCCTCTTCAAGTCTGCCTTCTCAACACACTTCAACTAATCCTGTTCATATGTGCAAATGTGGCAAAGTCGATATCAGCTTGAAGGAAAAGTCTATCTCCGCAAAGGATAAATATCCTACCCAATGTGGAATATTTGACGAGGATAGGATCAACTATGCACGTAGTGCATACTTGGTCCAAAGACCTCCTAACGTCAAGTATGGCATTGGTTACTCTTACGATGGAAAGCAAAATGCTGGAAGTCATAAGAATAACAAGGGAAGGATTACCTTTGTGAAGGGAGGACCCTCACAACCTGGTAACTCAAAAATTAAGAATCTGAACTCTCATAAACGCCGGACTAGTCCGGTGGAGGCCCGGACAAGTCCGGTCATTCGGACAAGTCCGGTTACCCAGACTAGTCCGATCCATAAACAACAACAACTCTTGTTCAAGACCTTTGATGCCTCTTATGTATTAATGAGAAACAATATTGGTAAAGTTTATGCTTACTATGCTGGGCCACGCCATGGGAACACAAAATCCCATGTGTGGGTGCCCAAATGTATTGTAACTAACCTCCAAGGACCCAAGCAAGCTTGGGTACCTAAAACCAAGGCATAATTTGTTTCTGCAGGCCTATTCCTCCGGTGGATCCAAATGGGTGCTAGACAGTGGATGCACCAACCACATGACCGGAGAAAAGAGGATGTTCGTGGAATATGAAGAAAACAAGGACCCAAACGAAGGCATCTACTTCGGAGATAATAGTCAAGGAAGGGTGCTCGGTACCGGTAAAATAGCAATATCCTTTGAACACACTCTTTCTCATGTTCTACATGTTGAATCTTTAGATTATAACCTGCTGTCCATATCTCAATTATGTGACAAATGTTATAATTGCTTGTTTACTAACGAGGGTGTGACCGTCTCAAGGAGAAGTGATGGTTCCGTTGCATTCAAGGGTATGTTAAAGGGAAAGCTTTACCTTGTTGACTTCAACAAGGATAAAGCCGAACTCGACACATGCTTGATTGCAAAAACCAACATGGGTTGGCTGTGGCATAGACGGCTAGCACATGTCGGTATGAGGAATCTTCAAAAACTCCTCAAGGGCGATCACATCCGAGGTTTGAAAGATGTTGCTTTTGAGAAAGACAGGCCTTGTAGCGCGTGCCAAGCCGGGAAGCAAGTAGGAGCACATCATCCTGCAAAGAACATTATGACTACGACAAGACCGCTCGAACTACTTCATATGGACTTGTTTGGTCCAATTGCTTACATAAGCATCGGCGGTAATAAATACGGTTTAGTCATTATTGATGATTTTTCCCGCTTCACTTGGGTGTTCTTTTTACATGACAGTCAGAAACACAAGGAACGCTCAAGAAATTCTTCAAGGGAGCTCAAAACGAGTTCTCACTATCGATCAAGAGTATTCGGAGCGACAACGGCACGGAGTTCAAGAACATACAAGTGGAGGAGTACCTTGATGAGGAAGGAATCAAGCACGAATTTTCAGCACCATACTCTCCACAACAAAATGGAGTCGCCGAGAGGAAGAACCGAACGCTCATAGAGGTGGCAAGAACAATGCTCGATGAATACAAGACTTCGAATCGATTTTGGGCGGAAGCGATTAATACCGCTTGCCACACCGCAAATCGACTCTACCTTCATCGACTACTCAAGAAGACTCCTTATGAGCTACTCATCGGTAACAAACCCAACATTTCATATTTTCGAGTTTTCGGCTCTCCATGTTATATCTTAAACAAGAAACCCAGGACTTCAAAGTTCGCTTCGAAGTCCGATGAAGGTTTCCTTCTTGGCTATGATTCGAACACTTACGCCTATCGTGTTTTCAACAAGGCCTCCGGACTTGTTGAAGTGGCACGTGACGTAGTGTTCGATGAAACTAATGGCTCCCAAAAGGAGCAAGTTGATCAATGTGAATTAGGTAAAGAAGAAGCTCCTTACCAAGCATTGAAGAGAATGGCTCTAGGCGAAGTTCGTCCACAAGAGTCACCATCACAAATACAAGAGGAAAGTGAACCACAAGAGGAGATCAACAATCAAGGGGGAGTCTCGATACAAGATCAATCACAAGAATATGAAGATGATCAACAAATCAACGAGGGCAACCACTCAGGGGGAGAAGAAAATGATCACCAACACTCAACTCCCCAAGTGCCACACCCAAAAGTACACCAACGCACTCAAAAGGATCACCCAATCGACAACATCATCGGTGATATCCAAAAGGGAGTAACCACTAGATCTCGTATAGCTAATTTTTGCGAGCATTACTCGTTTGTCTCCTTTTTGGAACCACGCAGGACTGAGGATGCATTGAAGGATCCGGACTGGGTGGTGGCAATGCAAGAAGAGTTGAACAACTTCAAGAGAAACGAGGTTTGGGAACTTGTGGAAAGACCCAATGCAAACATAGTGGGCACCAAGTGGGTCTTCCGCAACAAACAAGACGAACACGGGGTGGTGACAAGAACCAAGGCACGACTTGTGGCCAAAGGTTACTCACAAGTCGAAGGTTTGGATTTCGATGAGACTTTTGCTCCAGTAGCTAGGCTTGAATCAATTAGAATATTACTTGCATATGCTACTTACCATGATTTCAAGCTGTACCAAATGGACGTGAAAAGCGCCTTCCTCAACGGAGCGATCAAGGAAGAGGTGTACGTGGAGCAACCACCCGGATTTGAAGACGAAGAGTTCCCCGACCACGTATATAAACTGCGTAAGGCTCTCTATGGCCTCAAACAAGCTCCTAGAGCTTGGTATGAGTGTCTTAGAGATTTTTTAATTGATAATGGCTTTCAGATTGGCAAAGTAGATTATACACTATTCACGAAAAACCTAGATAATGATCTTTTTATTTGCCAAATCTATGTTGATGACATAATTTTTGGGTCAACTAACCAATCTTTCCGTGAAGAATTTAGTAGAATTATGACAGACAGGTTTGAAATGTCAATGATGGGAGAATTGAAGTACTTCTTGGGATTCCAAGTGCGGCAACAAAAGGAGGGAACATTCATAAGCCAAACCAAGTACACGCAGGACATACTCAAGAAGTTTGGCATGGACAAGGCAAAGCCCATAAAGACTCCCATGGCTACGAATGGCCACTTGGATCTCAATGAAGATGGACCGAGGGTCGACCAAAAGGTATATCGCTCCATGATTGGATCTTTACTTTACTTATGTGCATCTAGGCCAGATATTATGTTGAGTGTATGTTTGTGTGCAAGATTTCAAGCCAACCCTAAGGAATGTCACTTGACAGCCGTAAAAAGAATCTTGAGATATTTAGTTCATACACCCAACCTTGGTCTGTGGTACCCAAAAGGATCCAAATTCAATCTCATCGGTTACTCCGATGCAGATTATGCCGAGTGCAAAGTTGATAGAAAAAGCACCTCTGGCACATGCCAATTCCTAGGAAGATCTTTAGTTTCTTGGTCATCTAAGAAACAAAATTCCATTGCTTTATCCACAGCCGAAGCGGAGTATGTTGCAGCCGGGAGTTGTTGTGCACAACTTCTTTGGATGCGACAAACTCTAAGGGATTACGGTTACAATATGAACCATATTCCTCTCCTTTGTGACAATGAGAGTGCCATTAAAATAGCCCACAATCCAGTTGAGCACTCTAGGACTAAACACATAGACATAAGACATCATTTCTTGAGAGACCATTCCATGAAAGGAGACATAACCATCTCACATGTCAACACACAAAAACAATTGGCCGACATATTCACCAAGCCACTTGATGAAAAGCGTTTTTGCGAACTCCGAAATGAGCTAAATATTCTTGATTCTCGGAGTGTGGCTTGAAAAGTTGCATACCTGTATGCTTACTTCAAAATGTTGATTGATTTGTGAAAATTACCCCTCCCCATTTTTCTCTCGAAAAACTATGTCAATTATTAGATCTTGATGAATTTTGATCATTGTATGATTGTTGTATGCTTACTGGTCAAATTTATCAAGATTGCTTGAATTGTTTTGTCTCTCTATTCTCTATTATTGAACCTTCAAATATATATGAATGGGCTATGTAATTCTTTCCTGGTAACCACGGACTAGTCCGTGGTTATCCAGACTAGTCCGCCCATGCAGACTAGTCCGCAGAGTGCCGGTTAGGCCGGACTAGTCCGACAGACCACAGACTAGTCCGATATAGGTCTCTGGATGACTTCGGACTATCCGGTCGAGTCCGGACTTGTCTGATTTTTCGTGTCCATAACCCTAGCCGCCACCAAACCCTAATCCACTCATCCCCACATTTGCTCACGCCTTTCTCTCTCTTGCGCTCGAGCTCCCAAACCAATCTCTTGCGTCCTCTGTCGAAAAGCCAAAAGTTTGGGCGGAGATCAAGCTTGAAGACTTGGGGATTGATTCCACCGGACAAGTCCGGCCTCAAACCCCCAACACTTCAAGTCTCCAACGATTTCTTCGGTAAAAACCTTCAAAACCCTAGAAATCGTATTTTTCTCAATAATTGATCGTTTGGCCTAGCATCCTGCACTAGTTACATGTTTATCTGATGTACTACGTGTATGCTAGACTAGAATTGCATTAGGGACTGTGTCCAGTTCAATCTGTTAGGTTTTTGTGGATGAACACTGGACTAGTCCGATCCATGCACGGACAAGTCCAGTACCCCGGACTAGTCCGTGCCCTGGCACCGGACAAGTCCGATGTTTCTGAACCAAAACCTACTTCCTTAATTCCCTAATGCCATCCATAACTATCATGTCTCACCTATGCCTTGCATAACTTGTCATTTTTATTGCTCATTTATTCTCAGATCATGTCGAGCTCCGACATCCAAATCTCCGACTTTGAGGCCGAGTTGGACCACGAGGTGGCATCTCGGTCCTCGGCGGGTCTTGGCAAGAAACGCCAAGAAAGACCTTCCGAGCCTGCTACTTCCCCTCCCCAGGTTCGGAGGAAGGTCTGTGTCAACAAGCCTGCCTCGAAGGCTGCTCCGTCTACAAGCGGCCTTCGCCAAGCAAAAGGAAAAGGCAAGGGAGTAGCAACGGGTCCAGTTGGGCCCTTGAAGCTACACGCTCCCAGGGAAGGGGTCCGGGACCCCAATGAAGAGAGATTCAATGGGAAAGGCAGTGATGTGGCAGTGAAGCTCAGGAGCATTGATTGCTATGGGAGGCCAAAGCAGGCAGTCGATGGAAGGTTTTGGACAAACTTCCATGCAGATTTCTACAGGTTGGTCTACCTGCCAATGAAGACTCCGGTGGTGCGCAGTCAGTGGATTGACTGGGCCTACCTAGAGAAGAAGAAGTGCTCAGCTTTTGATAAAGTCATTGCAGCAGCTGAGAGGCATGGGCTGAAGGATCTGTTTGCCTTCAGACACAATTGGAATGATGAAGTGATTGCACAATTCTATGCAACGTGCCACTTCTCGAGTGAAGATGAAGAAAGTGTGACTTGGATGACCCATGGATCCAAGTACTCCATCACTCAGGAGGATTTTGCAAACCTGCTCCACTTAGACTCTGCTGGAAATGACCACCTAATCATCCACAACATAGGGGTCATTGAGAGGGACGGAATGAAGTTCATGTATAAGCCCAACTCTAAGTATGTTCCTCCCTCCACAAAGAACATGAAGCCATTCTTTGTGGTCCTGAACAGAGTTCTCCAGAAGACCATTGCCCCCAAGGATGGGGATGCAGGGAGTGTACAGGGCTACCTCCGGACTCTAATGAGGGTCATAAGCAAGAAGAGACAGTTTGATGTTGCAGATTACATTTGGAACGATATGGTCAACATCTCAAGCACCCCCAACCGGTCCTGTGGCTATGCTCCCTACCTGATGTTTATGATTGAGAAAGTCACAGGTATTGAGTTCGTGAAGGATGTGGAGCACACTCCTCTGAGGCCTCAGAAGCCTCAGCCTGTGAGTGTCCAGGCTGCTCCCTCGCCGGCCTCGAGTCCCGAGGCACCGGCAAGAGGAAGAGATACTTCTAGGGCTGTCCCTACCTCTAGGGAAGCCCCTCAGAGAGGATCAGCCAGTGGGATCCTAAAGTACCTGACCGCCATCTTCTTCTCCTGCAAAAAGACCGAAGTGAAGGTCCACAAACTCAACAAGAAAAGAAAGGAGGACATGAAGTATATAAAGGCCAATGTCGAGCAAATCTGGCGGAAGCTGGAGATCGACCCCATTGGATCTCCAGTGATATCTGAGGAGTCTGACCCGGATTTCACCGAGCTCGGGCCCTTGACCCCTTCCGAGCTTGCCTATTTTGGCATTGGGGGCTCGAGCAGCTCCGTTCCTCCTCCTCCCTCTCCTCCTCGTCAAGCAGAAAGTGAAGAAGATGAAGACGATGACGAGAGGACCGACAGTGAAGAGTGAAGACCCTAGGACCCTCATCTCCTTCTTTTTGGTGTCTTGATGCCAAAGGGGGAGAGATTGAGGGGGAGTCTTAGCTTTAGCTGTGTTAGGGTGCGAGGAGAGAGTTTCTCTTTATCTTTTATTTGTGGTTGTAATAGCTTAACTCTATTTTCATATTAAATTTGGTCCTGTGATGAATTGCTTAAATTATTTGGAGTGTGTGATGAAAACTGTGTTTTTGCCCCTGGAATATCATATGCATTTGATATCTGTTGGTTAATGCAAATTCTGTCATTCTCAATGTATTCATGCACTTAGTATGCATCCCACCATAAAGAATGCACATATGGATAATTCTCTTGTTGCTTGATGTATTTTGAGTCATATGTGCATACTTTATGAAAACCTCATTTTTTGCCTTATTTTGTGAAATCTCAATTGGTTGTCATCAATCACCAAAAAGGGGGAGATTGAAAGTGCATCTAGGACTCCCTTGTGGGTTTTGGATGATTTATGACAAGCAATTGGGATCCTAATCCTTTTGTTGAGATGAATGCAGGCAAATGATGAAAAATGAGCAAAATGCCAAAAAGAAGGGAAATGAGAAGCAAAGTGAATTAGAGCTCAAGAAGGAGATAATAGTAGATTATTATGTATAGAGTGTGTTAAGGAAACACACCCAAGAGCTCAATCACTTTCAAGCACACACATACAATGCACAAAGTTATACAGGACCGGACTAGTCCGATATCAGCCGGACTAGTCTGATATCACATTCTGCACTAGATCGGACAAGTCCGGTCTCCACCGGACTAGTCCGATATCTTTCTGATCCACTTCGGACTAGTCCTCTCCAATGCGGACTAGTCCTTAATACAATGCACAAGTCACACAAAATCGGACAAGTCCGTTGTGACCCGGACTAGTCCGATATTCATTCTGATCCACTTCGGACAAGTCCGGTGTCAACACGGACTAGTCCGATATACACACTGATCTAAATCGGACAAGTCCTCCAAGTACGGACTTGTCATCCCAAACACTTAGGGTTTCATATGTCCGGACAAGTCCGATGGCAATCGGACTAGTCCGAAGCTTTCCAGTAGCGAAATCGGACAAGTCCGTTTTCAACCGGACTAGTCCGATATTCCTGGACACTTAGGGTTTGCTACACACAGCACACCGGACTAGTCCGGTGACCACCACGGACTAGTCCGATCTTTCTGAACCCTAACGGTCACTTTTAGAAACCCCATATAAATAGAGGTGCACGACCCACTTTCACCAACTCACTCGAACCCTAGCGCCGTCACACCTCCCAAGAGACTCAAAAACCATCTCTCTCCACGAAATTAAGTGCAAAATCAATCAATCCATTGAAGATCACTTCTAGATCATTGGAGAGACACTTGACACACAACATTGAGCTCTTGGTTTGATTCCCTAACACACTCTTACGTTTCAATTTGTATTTCTCGAGTGTGTTATTGGTGTCATTGTGAGTTGTAATCAAGGGAGCTCTCAACGTGTGAGAACGCCACTTCAACTTGGTTATTTACCCCTTGTGATTAGTGGAAGAGGATTGGCCTTCGTGGCGATCCGACGAGGAAAGGGTTGGAGAAGACCCGGTCCTTTTGTGGGCTCCTCAACGTGGATGTAGGTTGCCTTCGTGGTAGCCGAACCACGGGATAAATCGTGTGTCTTGTCGGTTTTGTGTTCTTCATCTTAATTGATCATCTTAATCTAGGGTTTGATTTACTTTGTTCAATTGGAGTTAAAGTGTTGATCAAGAATCTTAATTGTAATAGAATTTGATACATTACCATTAATCTGTCATTCAAGTCTATATTTCCGCTGCAAACACTCACGAATCAATCAAACTGTTTAAACTTGATCAACTTAGTCCGTGAAAACCGGACTAGTCCGCACTTTACCGGACTAGTCCGATATCTCTGGTTTTTGACCTGGTTGCTAAGTGTTACAGGAACCGAGAAAAATCAAGAAGGCCTATTCACCCCCCCCTCTAGGCCTACATTCACAAACTCTTCTCTATTCTCTTCCACAACTCACAAATCCTCAAGAATCGCTCTTAGGACTTCAAGAACAGATGAGAGAGAGCTAGAATGGCTCTAGGAAGGCTGTGACGGTGCTAGAGTTTGAGAGAGGTCCTTTGGAGGCTAGAGGATCCCTTTTTATAGGGATCCCGACATGTAGCCGTTGCCACCAGAAAAAGTGCGGACTTGTCCGGCCTTTGACCACGGACTAGTCCAGCCTGTGAGGACCTGTGCTGTCACCCTTGACCAACCACAAAGTCCCCCGCCACCTTTTGAATTCAAAGAGTCACTAAACCATGGACTAGTCTATCCTACAATGGACTAGTCCGATCTCACACAAAACTATTTGTTTTGGATGAGAACGAACAAGTCTGGCACACCGGACTAGTCCGGCCCCTGAGGCCAGACAAGTCCGGCCGTCTAGGACTTTGTCCCAGCAGCCTCCACCAAGTCCACCGCAGACAAGTCTGACACAAAACGAACTAGTCCTATCTTAGCCAGGAACTACTGTTCTGGACTGAAACGGACTAGTCTGTTCAAGTGGACTAGTCCGACCCCCCAGGACGGACTAGTTCGGTCCTTCAGGACTTAGTCCCAGAAGAACACAGCCATGCTCACCACGGACTAGTCCATCCCCAAACGGACAAGTATGAACTAAGACAAAGACTCTTGGTCCGCCTAACATCGGATCAGTCCGATGTGGCCGGACTAGTCCGACCTTCCAGTCTGGACAAGTCCGGCCCTGTCCTTAGGGCTGCCTCAACTCATTTTTTAGTCTGGTCTAGCTTGGACTATGAGCTCTTAGGAGATTCTCAACACTTGACTCATTGAACACACTCCAGGTAAGTAGCTGAACTGGACCCAAATAATTTAAAATCCTAAATTCTATCCTTCAAGTTCTTCGCCGTTTTCTTCTCTTTTCCTTTTTGAGTGCATCCAATGCCGTCCATCTTTCAATCATCTGTTCTTACACTTGCAAAGCTCATTAGTCTCTTAAGTGTTGTCATTAATAATCAAAACCTACAGGGGTTAACTAGTTGCACTTTCAATCTCCCCGTTTTTGGTGATTTGATGACAACACATTGAGGTTTTTGATAAAAAACATAATTGAGCTGATTTTCATAACACACACGTGTATAAGTGTGACGCCCGGTTCCGAAAAATGAACCAAGCTAACACATATGTGTGCCCAGGATGTTCATCACACATACACGAGTGCAATCACAAACGATATACAGATAATTACCACAGAACAAGATTAATTAACCAAATTTTATTAAACAAACCATATTATCCTCGATTACAACCTCTAATGAATATTTATGACAAGTTCAACTAATGCAGCGGAAATAAACTAATTAAGAAACTAAGCAAACTAAGTATAAGGGATAGTGCAGCTCCAATAAGACCACAGACAAAGCTGACGGTAGACACGGCCTAGAACTCCGCATTATCGCCATTAAACTCCCAATCCTGACCTGCAACTGTTGGGGGGGATTGCAAGAGTGAGTACATATCGTACTCAGCAAGTGTGGAAATTATGACATGTGGGTGATTCAAATGACGACAATAATAATGGCAAAGTGCTGAAAAGTACATTAAAACGTTTGAAAAGCAATATATTATATGTATGTAAAATAAACCCATCATAATCATAAGTAATATCATAATACCAATCTGAATTCACTACCATCATCAATAATTCCAGATTTCACCATTGCCAAAAACCATATACAATACCAGAAATTTATCCATAACCATAATACCAACCATAACCATCCCTAATACCATCCCAATACTGAGGTCCCTCTAATCATGGAAGTTGACCAGGTGCTCATAATCGAGAGCACGGCTATCATGATAGTTTTATCTAACTCTGCAGAGTTTGTACCTCTTTACCCACGTGTTCGTGATTTCATCACCTTTTGGTGACTAAGAATCTCCCTTATGCCCATGACCCGTCGGTCATATTACACACTTCCGTTGGTGTGTGGCCAAGAGATCACAAAACAGCCTTTACAAAGGGATTACTAGCCTATTTAGACCCCACTGAGGTTTCACCGGTGGTGATGTCTCCCGCAGAGCACATCTTCAACCAAGGGACCCCTCTTGAGCAATTCGGATCCCAGGGTAGTCCCACCAATCATCAACAAACCCAATCCGACTACCCCTTCCCCGAGAATCCACAATGGTCCAAACAGCACTAGCAAAGCCCTAATTAACCAGCTATGCCGCACCCATACTTGTCCTCGTGGTGGCACTGTAGTCCTGACTTATTCTCGCATGAACCGGTCCTTAGATCTAAAGCAAGCAAACCACCATAACATCCAACCCATCCACATACCATGCTTGCTTAGATCACCCATTACCATATCATATTGACCAGTTCATGTTAACCAAAATATCATTAATGCTTAATTAGGTATGTAGTGTTGTTTTCCATCCCAGTTGATTAAGCGAAGCAAAAAGTAAAAATCCCTCCCCGACTCTCTACCATATATTCCAGGTGACAAGGGTGGTTCAACAATGCTAGTAAACTTCCTATCATAGGATTCCCATCAAATTGACACAAGCATGCAATTTTGCAAACAAAACATTTATTTTAAAAACAGGATCAATATGCTTCAAGGACACTTGCCTTGCTCTTGCTGTTGATTAGGGTCAAAGCCTTCAAACTCTTGGTGCTGTAGATCCTCCGTGGCACTTTCTAGCGCAAATCCGTCTAATCCACACAATAAACATACAAGACAAGAAACACAATCAAAGAGTGCACAAATATTACTCAGTATGTCACGACATGCATGATTGATGCAAATGCAAGGTAGAACTTGTTAATAGATTGCTTTTAATGATCAATAACTAGTTCTAATAGCTTTTAACAAGTTTAAACAGGTTTGGATGCGATTAGATCAAATTTTAGAATTAATTCAACACAATTTAACCAGAAAGGTCGGACTAGTCCGCTAGGGACCGAACAAGTCCGCACTTTACGAGATCAGCAGATTAGGGTTTTCTAGATCGATGTGAATTTGGAGATTAGGGGTTGAATTCTCGTAAGGAAAAGAGAATAGAAGGTATACCAGGTGTTTAGGACTCCAATGAATCAAGAAACTTGGAGGTAACACTTGGATCTTGATGATCTAGGGTTGGTGATGAACTTTGAGACGAATTGGTGATGGAGAAGGAAAACTTGGTGGAGATCTTGGTCCTCTTTCGTTTCCTCCTCTTCTTCTTCTTGCTTGGGATCTTCTCCTCCCTCCTTGATGGTGGCTCTCCACGAACTAGGGTTTGGGTGGGGTGGAATAATAGATGTCAATCCAAGGGGCGGGGTTGTTTATATAGAGGTGGAGGCTAGGGTTAGATGGATTTCAAGTTTGGGAGGAGTAGAGGCCGGTTTAGAGTCCCACATGGGCTCTAAAAGAGTTAGGCACGACGTCCCTAGGCCCACTTAACGTGAAACCCAAGAAACAAGTCGTAAAACAATAGATCAATTCAGAGTCGCGAAATCTCGGACAAGTCCGAAAAGGATCGGACTAGCCCGAAGTCGTCCAGAGAGAAAATCGGCCAAGTCTGGCCAAACATCGGACAAGTACGACTTTAAACAGAGAGAAAATCGGACAAGTCCGCTGGAACACCGGACTAGTCCAGAAAAGTCCAAGGACTTAGCAATTTTTCAAGGATTCTTGGAATATCGGACTAGTCCGCACAATATCGGACAAGTCCGAAGGTTTCCAGTGCCAAAATCGGACTAGTCCGCAGCAAAAACGGACAAGTCCGTTTTTAGTCAGAGAGAAATCGGACTAGTCCTCAGCAAAATCGGACTAGTCCGCACATTCTTGCGTTTTAAGTGCGGTTTTGCTCCAAATCAATTTTAAATGCTCCAAATCAATTTTAAACTCGTTCCTCTTGTTGTGGGTTAATGTTAAACATGTATATGAGTGTATGTAGGGCATGATGCATGAAAATGAGGGTTTTACATTGACTAGTGTGATATGGTAAATGAGTTCCTTAGACATCATCCTTTTGTTTGAAATTGATTTTGACATTTGTAACCTACCCCCCCTTAAAATGAACCTCGCCCTCGAGATTCGACGCGGAAGAGAAGAGAGAGGGAAAGTCCTTCTTGAGGTCATCCTCCAATTCCCACGTCGCTTCTTTTTCTGTGTGGTGCTTCCATTGAACTTTATACCATCTAATCACCTTGTTCCTTGTGACCCTCTCCTTAGTTTCCAAGATTTTGACTGGTTGTTCGGCATACGTCAGATCTTCCTCTAGTTCCAATTCTTCCATTGGCACTTGTTCTTCTGGTACTCTCAAACACTTCTTGAGCTGGGAAACATGAAAGACATCATGGACATCTGAAAGATGAGCTGGCATCTCCAACTTATACGCTACTTCTCCTCTTTTGTCCAAAATCTTGAATGGTCCAATATAACGAGGTGCGAGCTTGCCTCTTATGTTAAACCTCTTATGACCTCTCATTGGCGACACCTTGAGGTAAACAAAATCTCCTATTTCAAAGACTAATTTTCTTCTCCTATTGCCCGCATAGCATTTTTTCCTTGATTGGCAGCCCTCAAGTTTTCACAAATTATTCGAACTTGCTTTTCGGCTTCTTGCAACACATCCGGACCAAATACTTGAGTTTCCCCTGCTTCATTCCAGAATAAAGGTGTCCTACACTTCCTTCCATAAAGCGCTTCATACGGTGACATTTTCAAGCTTGCTTGGTAACTATTGTTCTATGAAAATTCTGCGTATGACAAGCTTTTGTCCCAACTTTTGCCATGCTTTAAAGCACAAGCTCTTAACATGTCCTCCAAAATTTGATTGGTCCTCTCGGTTTGCCCATCCGTTTGAGGATGATACGCTGAACTAAAATTCAACCTCGTTCCCAAGGCTTCATGCAATTTTTGCCAAAATTTGGAGGTAAATTGAGAACCTCTATCTGAGATTATCTTCTTCGGTACTCCGTGTCGACACACAATATGCTCCATGTATATTTCGGCCAATTGTGCAGCTGTATATTTGGTCTTCACAGGGACAAAATGAGTTGACTTGGTTAAGCAATCCACAATTACCCAAATTGAGTCATACCCGGACTGAGTACGTGGTAACCCAACTATGAAGTCCATACCAATTTCTTCCCACTTACATTCCAGAATCTTTAATGGTTGCAATAATCCATCTGGCCTTTGATGTTCCGCCTTGACTCGTTGGCACACATCACACAATGCTACGTATTCAGCTATGTCCTTCTTCATGCTATCCCACCAATAGCAAGTCTTCAAGTCTTTGTACATCTTCGTACAACCGGGGTGAATCGAGTATGGCGGGTCATGTGCCTCCTTTAGTATTGTCTCCCGAATATGCTTCACAACAGGCACGACAATTCTCTTTTCAAGCCATAAGGTACCATGTTCGTCTTCATCAAATCTGAATTCTCTCCCTTCTTCAGTCCTTTCCTTGATTTCCTTGATCTCTTCATCTGCGGTTTGTGCCTCTCGAATTTCTTGCTCCAAGGTTGGGCTTAACTCCATCATCTCCATCTCATTTACAAACCCGAGGTTCAACTGTTCAAACTCCTTACATAACTCAAATGGTAATTCTCGAATCGTGAGTTGATGGCTTACTCCTTTTATACTCAAAGCATCGGCCACTACATTGGCCTTTCCCGGATGATAGTTGATCCCCAAATCATAATCTTTGATGAGCTCCAACCATCTTCGTTGCCTCAAGTTCAGATCCGTTTGTGTGAAAATATACTTCAAACTCTTATGATCCGTAAAAATTTCACACCTATGTCCAAGGATATAGTGTCTCCAAATCTTCAATGCATGTACCACGACTGCAAGTTCCAAATCATGCGTTGGGTAATTCTGCTCATGTTTCTTCAATTGTCTTGATGCATAGGCGACCACTTGACCTTCTTGCATCAATACACATCCAAGTCCTTGTCTCGATGCTTTGCAATAAATGTCAAAACTCTTGCTCACATCCGGCAGTACCAAAACTGGGGCTGTTGTCAACCTCTTCTTTAACTCCTCAAAACTGTTTTGACAAGCTTGAGTCCATCGGAAAGACTTTCCCTTCATTAGCAACTCCGTCATGGGCTTGGCTATCTTGGAAAAGTCCTTGATGAATCTACGGTAATATCCAGCCATCCCAAGAAAACTCCTTATTTCCTTGACATTTTGCGGCGGTTCCCACTTCAACACGTCTCTCACTTTTCCGGGGTCAGCCGATACTCCTCCTCCTGAAATTATATGACCCAAAAACGACACCCCTCTCAACCAAAATTGACACTTGTTGAACTTGGCATACAATCGATGCTCCCTCAATTTATGCAATGTAAGCCTCAAGTGTTCTTCATGTTCCTTCTCATCCTTCAGGTAGATCATAATGTCATCAATGAACACCACAACTAACTTATCCATGTACTCCATGAAGACCTTATTCATGAGGTAAATAAAGTATGCAGGTGCATTTGTCAATCCAATGGACATCACGGTGTACTCATAAGATCCATACCGTGTCCTAAAAGCTATCTTGGGTATGTCCGATGGTCTAATCTTCATTTGAAAGTATCCCGACCTCAAATCAATCTTGGAGAAGACACAAGCACCCTTCATCTGATCAAACAAGTCCTCTATACGTGGCAAGGTGTACTTGTTCTTGATTGTTACCTCGTTAGGAGCTCGGTAATCTACGCACATCCTTTGGGATCCATCCTTCTTGTCCACAAATAGAATGGGCGCTCCCCAAGGCGAAGAGCTAGGGAGAATAAAACCCTTCTCTAATTGCTCTTGAATTTGCTTCTTGAGCTCTGCTAATTCCAAAGGAGGCATCCTATACGGCCTCTTAGCTATAGTTGCAGTTCCAGGTATTAAATCAATAACAAACTCAACGTATCGATCAGGTGGCATACCTGGCAACTCATCCGGAAAAACATCCAAAAATTCACACACCACCAGAATATCCTCAATTGTGGCACCGTCCATATGATTCAACTCCAATTGCTTTGGTGCGATTTGAGATGCTTCAAATTCTACGGTGATCCCTTCTTCGTTGGTCAACTTCACCGTCTTCGTGGCACACTCAATAACTCCATTGTGCTTCCTCAACCAGTCCATACCAAGTATAATGTCCAACCCTTGAGAATCCAAAACAATGAGGTTGGCGGAGAAGTCTACCCCCCTTATTCTAAGGCTTACTTTTGGACATACTATATTTGTCCTCATCTCTCCTCCAGGATACTTAACCAACAGAGTAAACTTCATATGAGAGATAGGCAAACTATACTTGGCAACATATTTCGATGCAATGAATGAATGCGATGCTCCAGAATCAAATAACATAGTCGCGGGGTTGGAGTTGGCGAGAACATACCAATGACCACGTCATCCGCTTGTTGAGAATCCTCCGTAGAGACATGGTTCACGTTGCCATGAGCAAAATTCTGCTGTCCACGGTTCCCTTGTGGATGTCCTCCATTGGGTCTTGGGTTTCGCCTCAGCGCACCGCTTCCTTGACCCAGGCCTAACTTAGGATATTGGTGTGCAAAGTGTCCAGCTTCTCCACATGTATAGCACTTCTTAACTCCACCAGAATTATTGGGACGTGCTTGGTTTTCAACACTTGCAGCAGGAAGGTTAGCACGAGGTGCATAAGGCATTGGAGGCCTAGTTGCTTGCATGACAGGGCGCTGCTGCACAAACTGAGTTGGGCGCAGTGCAAATCCAGGGCGCTGAGCAGGAATAGAAGAGCTGAAATGAGGCGCATTGGGCGGTGCTGTGACGCCCGGTTCCGAAAATGAACCAAGCTAATGCATATGTGTGCCCAGGATGTTCAACACACGTACACGAGTGTAATCAGAAAAGAGTATACAAAAAATTACCACAGAACAAGATTAATTATCAAATTTTATTACACAAACCATATTATCCTCGAATACAAGCTCTAATGAATATTAATGACAAGTTCAACTAATGCAGCGGAAATAGACTAATTAAGCAACTAAGCAACTAAGCAAAAGGGATAGCGCAGCTCCATGCAACACCACAGGCAAAGTTGACGGGGGACACGGCCTAGAACTCCGCATTATCGTCATTAAACTGACAATCCTGACCTGCAACTGATGGGGGGATTGCAAGAGTGAGTACGTGTCGTACTCAGCAAGTGTGGAAAGTATGACATGTGGTTGATTCAAATGACGAATGTAATAATGGCTAAGTGCTGAAAAGTACAGTAAAACCATTTGAAAAGCAATATGTCATATGTACGCGAAGTAAACCCATCATATCCCACAATGATTATTATAGATCAGTCCATATTTCATATCCATCATCATTAACCAATATCCATATTCAATACCAGAAATTAATTCATAACCATCCATAACTATAATACCAACCATAACCATCCCAATACCGAGTTCCCTCTAATCATGTAGGTCATCCAGGTGCTCTTAACCGGGAGCACGGCTATCATGATAGTTTTAATACTCTGCAGAGTTTGTACCACTTTACCCACGTGTTTGTGATTTCATCACCCGTCGGCGACTGAAGAACCTCCCTCATGCCAATTACACTTCCTTTGGTGTATGGCCAAGAGATCACAAAATAGCCTTTACAAAGGGATTACTAGTCTATTCAGACCCCACTGAGGTTTCACCGGTGGCGATGTCTCCAACTGAGCACATCTTCAACCAAGGGCCCCCTCTTGAGCCATTCGGATCCCAGGGTAGTCCCGCCAATCATCAACAAACCCAATTCGACTACCCCTTCCCCGAGCATCCACAATGGTCCAAATAGCACTAGCAAAGCCCTAATTAATCAGCTACGCCGCACCCATACTTGGCCTCGTGGTGGCACTGTAGTCCTGGCCTATTCTCGCATGAACCGGTCCTTAGATCTAAAGCAAGCAAACCACCATAACATCCAACCCATCCACATACCAGGCTTGCTTAGATCACCCATCGTATTGACCGGTTCACATTAACCAAGTTCACATTAACCAGAATATCATTGATGTATAATTAAATGTGTAGCGTTGTTTGCCATCCCAATTAATTAAGCGAAGCAAAAAGGTAAAAAGCCCTTCCCGACTCTCTACCATAAATTTCAGGCGACAAGTGTGGTCAAACAACGCTAGTAAACTTCCTACCATAGGATTCCCATCAAATTGACACAAGCATGCAATTTGCAAACAAAACATTTATTTTAAAACAGGATCAATATGCTTCAAGTACACTTGCCTTGCTCCGACGGATAGGGTTGCTCAAGCGCTTTGAAGTCTTGGTTCTCGAAATCCTCGTACACGACTTCTTGAGCACTTCCCTCTACTCGCGATCACACATACAAGAAAATACATACAATTCAATATGATGCACAGAAATTAATCAACATGCAATGATATGCATGCGTGCAAAGTTCAATCATTAATTAACTATGGTTGTTTATTAATTAGACGCAACTAGTTCATACGTGTTCATATGAGTTTACGGGGGTTTTAGCGAAAATTAATGCGGCTGAAAATAAAAAGACGATGCAACTAAAATCAATTTATGTCTATTAGATCTAATACGTCGCTAAAATTCGCATCGGAAAAATGAATCCTATCATAGATGTGATGGCTTCGAAGATCGAGGGATGATGGCGACGCGTAGACGAAGTAGACGGCGCAAGGTCCTCTGGCGGCACGACGACGATCTCCGGCGGACGACGGCACCCTCTTCTCTTCCCTTTTTCCCTCTTCTTCTCTGGCGGCGGCAGCCTCTGGTCTCTTTTTTTTTTCTGTACCGGCGGCTAGGGCTTTTCTTTGGATCTAGGCGGCGGCGTTTCTGGCGGCTTGGAAAAACCTACGAGGCAGTCGTCGGTATTTATAGGCGCGTACGTTGGCCAGGGGCCGAGTCGGGTGCGGTCGGCGCGCTGGCGCGTGCGTCCGACTCGGTCGGGGCGGAGCATCGGGGCACGCGGGTGCAGTCCCGCTGAGCGCGGGGCCAGGCACGGGCGAGCTAGCACGCGTGGGCGGGCGCGCTCGCGCAGGAGCGTCAGGGTGTGGGGCACGTGCGGCTCGATCGGGCGGGGCACGGTGCGAGGTGGGCGCGCTGGCTGGGCCGTTTGGCCTGGCCGGCGGTTGGTTTTCTTTTTCTCTTTCTCTTTTTTATAAATATATTATTATTTACTTATTCTTTATATTCATTATATATATATTTTCTTTTTCTTTACATATATAAATATTATCATTAAATATATTATTATATATATTTCATTTATTTTATTTTTATATGTTATTATTATTTTTATACTTATTCCCTATTACAAGTTTTACGCTATTATTTTCGTTTTCTTCTTTTGCTACTCATATTTGTATATGTATATTTTATGTTTTATTATTTTTCTTTTATTCTATTAATATTTAATGCATGAACATGTATGCAATGCATGATGCGAAAATTTAGGGTGTTACAAACCTACCCCCTTAAAGTGAATCTCACCCTCAAGATTCGACAGCGTGGAGAAAAGATGCGGGAATTCTGCCTTCAGGTCTTCTTCACGTTCCCACGTAGCTTCGGCTTCTGTATGGTGTTTCCATTGCACTTTGCACCAACGGATCCTTTTATTTCTCGTGACCCTTTCCTTCACGTCCAAGATCTTGATAGGTTGCTCGACATAGGACCAATCCTCCTAAAGTTCTAACTCGTCCATCGGCACTTGTTCTTCCGGCACCCTGAGACACTTCTTGAGTTGAGACACGTGAAACACGTCGTGTACATCGGAGAGATACGCCGGCAGCTCAAGTCGATAAGCTACCTCTCCTCGCTTGTCCAGAATCTTAAATGGCCTGATATAGCGAGGTGCCAGTTTTCCTTCGACGTTAAACCGGCGTTGCCCTCGGATAGGTGACACTTTGAGGTATACAAAATCTCCAACCTCGAAAGTCAGACTCCTTCACCTATTATCCGCATAACCTTTCTGTCGCGACTGAGCAGCCTTTAAGTTTTCCCGTATTATTTGGACTTGCCTTTCAGCATCTTGTAACACGTCGGGACCAAACACTTGATTCTCTCCGGTTTCATTCCAAAACAAGGGAGTCCTACACTTCCTTCCGTACAATGCTTCGTAGGGTGACATTTTCAGACTTGCTTGGTAGCTATTGTTGTACGAGAATTCAGCATACGACAAACTTTTATCCCAACTTTTCCCATGCTTTAAAGCACAAGCTCTTAATATGTCTTCCAAAATTTGATTGGCCCTCTCAGTTTGTCCATCCGTTTGAGGGTGATATGTTGAGCTGAAATTTAACCTTGTACCCATAGCTTCATGCAGTTTCTGCCAAAACCTAGAGGTGAACTGGGAACCTCGGTCCGAGACTATTTTCTTTGGAACTCCATGTCGGCACACAATATGCTCCATATATGATTCTGCTAGCTTCGCGGTGGTATATGTGGTCTTAACAAGAATGAAGTGAGCTGATTTTGTCAATCGATCCACGATTACCCAAATTGAGTCATATCCGGACTGTGTACATGGTAAACCAACTATAAAGTCCATACCAATCTCTTCCCACTTCCACTCCGGAATCTTTAATGGCTGCAATAATCCAGCTGGCCTTTGGTGTTCTGCTTTAACTCGTTGGCACACATCACACAATGCAACATATTCGGCTATGTCCTTTTTCATGCTGGCCCACCAATAGCATGTCTTCAAGTCCTTGTACATCTTTGTACAACCGGGATGAATTGAGTACGGCGAGTCATGTGCCTCCTTTAATATTGTCTCCCGAATATGCCTCACATTAGGCACAACGATTCTCTTTCCGAGCCATAAGGTACCATATTCATCTTCATCAAATCTGAATTCTCTCCCTTCTTCGATTCTTTCCTTGATTTCCTTGATCTCCTCATCCACGGTTTGTGCATCTCGAATTTCTTGCTCCAAGGTCGGATTTAACTCCATCATCTCCATCTCATTTACAAACCCGAGGTTCAACCGTTCGAATTCCTTACATAACTCGGATGGTGTAAGACCTATATGTGCTGAATACATTGGCTTGTAGTGAATACACTTGCCTTTGATGATAAAAGTTTTGAATATCACCAAAACATCTTTTTATCAAGGTCCGACTCTAGCTCTGAGCTACAGCAAGGTCCGACGGTAGGTCCGACTTGTTTTGGGTAGCTCCGGCTATGTTCGAAGCTAGGTCCGACTTCTTGGTAAGGTCCGACTAGCTTTGGTTAGCTCCGGTGAGCTTTATCTTTAGCTCCGGCATGTCTTTGATAGTTCCGACATATATTTGATAGCTCCGGAATGCTTTTGCTAAGCTCCGACGTACTTTGTCTAGCTCCGGTTTTGGGTTGACTAGTTTTGACTAGTTTTTGGTAAGCTCCGGTGCTAGTATCTAATAGTTTTGGTAAGCTCCGGCAGGTGCTTCATTGTACTAGTTTTGGTAAGCTCCGGGTCAAGCTCCGGCTTGCCGTGGGATGGTCCGGAACTTGACCGCAATACTTCTGCTTTTCATTTGCAATGTTTTGTACTTGCTTTACATTGTTGGAAAGATTGCTTAGTATTCATTTGCTAAGTTTTTGGTGCGTTTTGGTTGATATGAATGATATCATGTTACTGTGGTTTTGCAACATGCTTATGTGAGGTTCTCACATAGGGTGTTGTGTTCAGAACTAACTTGAGTCAAGTCGAGGACTTGGGCTCGTATGGATTGGTTGTTTATTCATGTGCAGGTGTTGCTTGAGTTCAAGACATGGCTGCTGACGGGATCCATTGGACTAGTCTCAGGGAGGAGATGAGGTTCCAACAACCAAATTCAGGAGGAATTGTGGTTGAGCTGATCAGGAGGTTGCGCTGCATGATTGAATCAAGAACAATGCATATGAAGGTATCGTGGATGTCATTGGAAGATGTTTGCACGTGTGCAAGGAGTGCATGGACGTGGCTACATGGTTCCGAGGCGTGATGAAGAGATATGGACGTAAAGAATTGGTCGGAAAGGTCCAACCGACTAGGTTATGGACTCAGGCGGCGACTGAGTCGGGTTTGACTCAAATATGGAAAAATTTGAGTTGGTTATGATAGGATTTCGTGTGGGTCACGAATTTGAGTTGTTTAGGAATGTGGTATACGTTCCTAAGGTGTTTGGAAGTCTTAAGATTGCTTCTATCTGCGTATAGAAGAATCTTGAGCAGTTATGGAAAGTTATGATTCGTGATCTGAGTAGGATTGGAGTCCTAGTTGATATTGGGTTGGACTAAGGGCTGGTTATATAAGCAAGGGAGCCCAGAGCTCGTGGTGCACGACTTTGGGGTTGTTCCTCTTGTGTTCTATTGAATAAAATTCGTAGTTTGAAGGAACTTTTGTGCCTTGTTCGTCCGACTTGTTCCAGACAAGTTTTATTCGTCAAGTTTCTGGACAGCACTACCTTTTGTCGGTGGTTTTATCATAACTCGAGTTTTACAGATCCAATTGACGTGATTCTTTTCGGGTTGTCTTCAAAACTTGATTTTCTATCATCTATCAAAATTTCACGGTCATTGGATTTGTGTTCTATGATCTACACGAGTTTCTTTGCAGCATTCCAGAACTGTTGTTTCTCGGGTAGGGCAGATTGACCATTGTTTGATCTTTCGATCATAACTTGAGTTTTTCTCGACGGATTTGAGTGATTCTTTTTGTGTTGTCTTCGTGACTTGATTCTCTCTGATATATATCACTTTTGTCACGGTGAAACACGTTTAGATTAGTCTCACACACGATTTCTTTAATAGATCGTTTTTCTGCCGAAAGGGTTTGGGGTTTAATTGTTTCCGCTGCGTAAGATTTTTAAATCTACCATTCACCCCCCTCTGGTAGCTTTTCACGTGCTCTTCGATCCTACAATTGGTATCAGAGCCCAGGTTGCTCTAATCTTTGTGATTTGGACGTGTTTTTGACTAATCATCATGGAGAAGTACTCCGCCAAACCTTGTGTGTTTGCTGGTATTGATTTTCAGATTTGGAAGGCACGCATGGAGGCTTTCATCCAGGCACAAGGCTTTGCAATATGGGAGAAGGTATACAAGCCTTACGAAGTGCCATCAAACGATCAAGTTACAGCTACAAATCTGAGAGATGTCGACAACAACAACAAGTCTCAGAACTTGATCATACAAGGATTAACACAAAGCGACTTTGACCGTGTTGCACACCTCCGATCTGCATACGATGTGTGGAAAGCACTTTGTGACTACCACGAAGGATCTAACACGATCAAAGAGGTAAGGCAAGACATGTTCAAGAAAGAATACATGCGCTTCGAGATGCAACCCGGTGAGTCTATTGATGACCTTTTTGCTCGCTTTAATAAGACTCTCAGCAACTTGCGTAGTGTCAATGTTAAATTTTCAGATGCTGAAAATGCTAGGCAATTGCTAAGTGCATTAGATATGTCAATTTGGGAGATGAAAATCACATCTATTCGTGAATCTACTGTCATGAGTTCACTTACTTTAGATGTGCTATATTCCAAGTTAAAAACTCATGAAATTGACATAATCTCACGTAAGAACCCCAATAAGTCTATTGCATTTGTTTCACAACGTGATATGTCTAGCTCCGGCAAATCATCATCTTGCAATACTCTTTCTTTGTTGTCCTCACTAACCCTGGAGCAGATCGAAGAAATTCCAGAAGAGGAGTTGACACTCATCTCTACTAGATTCTCAAAAGCATTGCAAAATGTGAGAACTAGAAGGAGAGGAAGCTCCGGACCTCAACGCTGTTTTGAATGTGGTAAAATAGGACACTTTCGTACAGAATGCCCTAAAATTTCAGGTCCGACCACCCGGGAAGAAAAACAAAGCAAGGTTCGGACCTCCTCTGAAAATTCCAACAAGAAAAAAAAGGTACCATAGGACACAAGATGATCAACAGTTTCATCACCGCGCTTCAAGAGTTCAGTTCAAGCGACGTGGACACTGGAAGTGATGAATATGAAGATGATTTGGCAAACTTGTGCTTCATGGCGGGCAAGTCAAGATTAAGTATGGAGGAGGCAGAACACAACAGCGATAATGAAGAGGTATGTCCTACTTGCGAATAAATGTGTGATGCTATTTCTCGTGCCACTATTATTGTTAAGAAAAAGGACAAAAAGCTTAGGGATAGTGCTACTAAAATTGAATCACTAGAATCTGAAATCAACCGTTTAAAAACTTTGATTCCTAGTGATGATGCATGTTCCTCATGTGATTTAATATATGAACAATTGTCCTCATTAAGAAGTGTGCACACCTCCACACTTGATAAACTTGAGTTAGAAATTGAAAAGAACAAAGAGCTTGCTGCACTTAATGATAAAAACTTGAAAGATGCTAGCTGTTCTACAATTGCTTTGCATTGTTCTACTTGTGATGATCTTTATAAGAAACTACAGGATGCTATGAATGAAATTTCTATATTGAACAATGCTTTACGTTCTCATGAAGTTAAATTTTGTTCCAATTGCAAACTAAAAGGAAAAACTTCATGTGAAAATTGCCTTGATCTGTCCAATAAACTTGATGACATGCATATGACATTAGATCGGTTTTGTAATGGGAATAAGAACCTAAACTTACTGCTGAATTCTTCCAAGTCTTGCAATGATAAAACTGGTTTATGTTTTGATTCTCATGCTCATGCTAAGGCACATCCACCTAAAATTGTAAAGTCATTAGGAAGTGGTTTGATTCAAACAGTTCCTAAACAAAAAGGAGTGGTTTTCAAATCTGCAGGAGTGTTGTCTCATTCGGTTTCAAATAAAAATATTGCTTGCTCATCTAGACATGAACACAAAGTTAAATTTCATTGTACCTACTGTGGTAGAGATGGTCATGTCATAAATTTTTGTTATAGACTAGCTAAACAACAGAAAAGGGAAAGAATGGTTGCTAGATCTCATAACTTTCATGCAAAATTTGCTGCACATATTGAACCGAATGTACAACCTGCTATTTTGAGTCAAAAACATTCAAAGTTTACCTCCGGACCTTCTGTTTTTGCCTCCGGAGCTACTGATTTTTGTGCTACACAAGTAACACCTTATAGGTCAGTAGTTAAGAATAAAAAATCTCAAACTTTGACTCATAAACCTGCTGTTTTGTCTCAGCTTTTGCGTGTTTTTCCTGCTGCACGTCGCGTGACTCAGTACTGGATTCCTAAATGCCTTTTGACTAACCCCAGTATTGAGTCATCGACGTATTGTGCTTTTATGTAGGTTACACGTTTGAGGAAGGAGAACATTTGGATTGTGGATTCAGGTTGCTCACGCCACATGACCGGTAACAAAGATTGGTTCTCCTCCCTCTCTTTTGTGTCACGTGTAGAAAATGTTACTTTTGCTGATAATTCTTCAACTCCTATAATTGCTAAGAGTTCGGTTAGAGTAAATGATCACTACACTTTGAAGGATGTGGCACTTGTCAAAAATTTGAAATACAACTTGCTTTCTGTTTCACAATTGCTAGATAAAAATCTGGAAATTATTTTCAATAAAAACTGCTGCAAAGTTGTAATTTCAAATAGTGAGCTTATTTTTAACATGTCTCGGTTTGGAAGAGTTTTTAAAGCTGATTTTGATATGTATTTCTCTAAGCATAGGTGTCTAGTTGCTAATGATTCAAAGGACTTATATTTTTGGCATCGTAGACTTGGTCACGTAGGCTTTGATCACCTAACGTGTGTTAGTGCTCTTGATCGCATACGTGGGCTGCCTAAGCTTAAAGGGGACAAAGAAATTGTGTGCTCTTCTTGTAGACATGCTAAGATGGTTGCAGGTTCACATACTCCTCTCACAATGATCATGACAACTGAACCATGTCAACTTTTGCATCTTGACACTGTAGGACCTTCAAGTGTTCAATCCTTCGGAGGTAAATGGTATGTTCTTGTTATTGTTGATGATTATTCTAGATACTCTTAGGTTGACTTTATGGCGTCTAAGAATAAAGTTTTTAGTCACTTTAGAACTTTATTTCTTACATTACCAATTGATCACCCAGGATCATTAAAAGCAATTAGAAGTCATAACGGAACTGAATTTAGAAATCAATCTTTTGATCACTTTTGTGCTGAAAATGGAATAGATCATCAACTTTCTTCACCATATGTACATCAACAAAACGGTGTTGTAGAAAGAAAGAACAGAACCTTAGTTGAGATGGCTAGGACTATGCTTGATGAATATCAAACGCCTAGAAAATTTGGGCTGATGCGTTAGCAACCACTTGTTATGTCTCAAATCGTGTTTTCTTGCGTGCTAAGCTAGGTAAAACACCATATGAGCTTCGGTTTGAACATAGGCCTAGTGTTACACACTTTCGGGTCTTTGGTTGCAAATGATTTGTTAAGAAACATGGTAATCTTGATAAATTTGAACCTAGATCCATTGATGGCATGTTTCTTGGTTATCCATCTCATACTAGAGGCTACCGTGTGCTTTTACTTGACACTAACAAAATTTTGGAGACTTGTGAAGTGTCTTTTGATGAATCTAGCCCAGGTACTAGCTCAAACATTGCAGGTCCAGATCCATATCCGCAGGGGGAGAGCATTTTCATTGAAGATGAGGAAGAATTGGACTTGCTGCCAGAAAATTCAGCAGCTAAAGACTTTGGTTTAGTTCCGGATGTTAATTCTCAACCAGCACCGACAACCATCAATGCTGATTCAAATCATCCTCAAGCCACAAGCTCATCGATTTGTGATGAACATGAAGAAGAAGAAGCTTGTGAGACATCTGTTCCCCTACGGTTTTACAAAGATCACCCCCACAACAGATGATTGGAAGCTTGCACGAACGAGTCACACGGTCCAGGTTTTGCGATCCAAACTCTCATGCTAATTCTGCTTTTGTTGCTTCTTTTGAACCCAAAGATATATCACACGCACTCACTAATGAATCTTGGATTATTGCCATGCAAGAAGAGTTAGAAAATTTTGAAAGAAATAATGTTTGGAAACTTGTACCTCCACCTCAAGGTCACACTTTAATTGGAACTAAATGGGTATTTAAAAATAAACAAAGTGAGGATGGGGTTGTGGTTAGGAATAAGGCTAGGTTGGTTGCTCAAGGTTTCACTCAAGTTGAAGGTCTAGATTTTGATGAAACTTTTGCTCCCGTTGCTAGATTAGAAGCCATAAAAATTTTGTTAGCTTTTGCAGCATCTAAAGGTTTTAAGCTATATCAAATGGATGTTAAAAGTGCTTTTCTTAATGGCTACATATATGAGGAGGTTTATGTCAAACAACCACCAGGTTTTGAAAATCCAAATTTTCCTAATCATGTTTACAAACTATCCAAAGCCTTATACAGTCTCAAACAAGCCCCTAGAGCATGGTATGATAGGTTAAAAACATTCTTACTTGAAAAGGGGTTTACCATGGGCAAGGTTGATAAAACACTTTTTGTGCTTAAGCATGGCAATGACTCATTATTCGTTCAAGTGTATGTGGATGATATTATCTTTGGTGGTGCTTCTCATGATCTTGTGTCCAAGTTTTCAGCAATGATGAGTTCCGAATTTGAAATGAGTATGATGGGTGAACTCACTTACTTTTTGGGGCTGCAAATCAAGCAAACCAAGGAGGGTACCTTTGTGCATTGAACGAAGTATACCAAAGACCTCCTAAGGCGCTTCAACATGGACAAAAGCAAGCCTCTTCGGACACCAATGGGAACAGCGACAACATTTGAACTTGATGAAGATGGTGAACCCGTGAATCAAAAAGAATATAGAAGCATGATCGGATCACTTTTGTACCTCACGGCATCAAGACCGAACATACAATTCAGCGTATGTCTTTGTGCACGGTTTCAAGCCTCCCCACGTGTTTTACATCGTCAAGCTGTCAAAAGGATTCTCAGGTACTTACATGGAACTCAAGAATTTGGAATTTTCTTCCTTCTTCCTCAACCGTTACTTTGAAAGCTTTTTCGGATGCTGATTTTGGGGGTTGTAGGATTGATAGGAAAAGTACTTCCGGTTCTTGTCATTTTCTTGGTAATTCTCTTGTTGCTTGGTCCTCTAGAAAACAAAATTCAGTTGCACAATCCACAGCTGAATCTGAATATGTAGCTGCTGCTAGTGCTTGCTCACAAATTCTTTGGATTGTTCAAACACTTAAGGACTATGGGGTTGATCTAGATAGTGTTCCACTATTCTGTGATAACACTAGTGCCATTTGCATTGCTAAAAACCCCGTGCAACATTCTAGAACTAAGCACATTGACATTAGGTATCACTTTCTCCGAGATAATGTTGAAAAAGGAAACATTGTGCTTCACCATGTAGATACCGAACAACAATTGGCTGACATTTTTACAAAACCTTTGGATTTCACTCGTTTTTGTTACATTCGTAGTGAAATAGGGGTTATGCATCCTCATGGCTTAAATTGAGGGGGAGTTTTTGAAACTTGAGAAGTCTATGTGTGAATCTGAAATTAAAATAATATGAGCATAGTATTTCATTCATATATGACTTTGTGATTCCTTTTACATGCTGAAAGTTCTTACTACATTACTCGTGTTATACATTTTGTAGTTTTTGCCATGTCCAGTAATTGGAATAATTACTTACACTAAAACTGATCATAGTCGAACTTTCTTGCTGTTTTGAACTTGTTACATGTTCACAAGTGCTTTTAATCATTAAGAATTCATCAAGTAATCAACTCACATGTTGAGTTTTTATGAACAAATATAAATTGAGAAAAGGTCAAGAGAATATGCATGCATCACACTTCTTCTTTTGAGATGGCTTATCATTGCACTTAGATATGAACTTGGAAGAAGTTGTGTATGACTAAAACCATGTCCTTAAGCTTCTGATTGTCAAATGACATAGGCTTGGCTTGGTTGGTTAGAATAAGGTAGATGCGCATATAATCTCTTGAAAATATCATATGATCTAAATTTATGCTTTGAAAAATAATAAAATTCAGCAACTAGTGTCATGCTTTCAGGTTTTGAAATAGCTAAGTTTGTGAGATCATGACTTACTTAAATTGAAAATTACATTTGATCTCTAGCATGTCTTACACTACTTTATGTATTTCATTGATGTGATAATGTAAGGTACTTGATAGTATGACTTGGATGAGCTTTGTTTATTTGTATATGTTTTAATATGCTCATAACAACTAAAGGGAGAAAGATAATTTGTTTATATGCTCATGACTTGCTGAATACATTGTCAAAGGGGGAGAGATAAGCATGAAGAGAAAGAGAATATGTGCATAAGGAGAGATAATAAAGGGGGGGAGATAATATGGGATAATTTTTCTTCTCATTTTATTTCCGATTTAAAAAAAGGGGAGAAATTGTCTTCAAAACTTTTAATGAGAATAAGCCAATGTTCGGATTTTAAATGGTGTTGCCAATGCATTCATCAAGGGGGAGATTGTAAGACCTATATGTGTTGAATACATTGGCTTGTAGTGAATACACTTGGCTTTGATGATAAAAGTTTTGAATATCACCAAAACACCTTTTTATCAAGGTCTGACTCTAGCTCTGAGCTACAGCAAGGTCCGATGGTAGGTCCGCCTTGTTTTGGGTAGCTCTGGCTATGTTCGAAGCTAGGTCCGACTTCTTGGTAAGGTCCGACTAGCTTTGGTTAGCTCCGGTGAGCTTTATCTTTAGCTCTTGGTAAGGTTCGACTTCTTGGTAATGTCTTTGATAGCTCCGACATATATTTGATAGCTCCGGAATGCTTTTGCTAAGCTCCGACGTACTTTGTCTAGCTCCGGTTATGGGTTGACTAGTTTTGACTAGTTTTTGGTAAGCTCCGGTGCTAGTATCTACTAGTTTTGGTAAGCTCCGGCAGGTGCTTCATTGTACTAGTTTTGGTAAGCTCCGGCTCAAGCTCCGGCTTGCTGTGCGATGGTCCGGAACTTGACCGCAATACTTCTTCTTTTCATTTGCAATGTTTTGTACTTGCTTTACATTGTTGGAAAGATTGCTTAGTATTCATTTGCTAAGTTTTTGGTGTGTTTTGGTTGATATGAATGATATCGTGTTACTGTGGTTTTGCAACATGCTTATGTGAGGTTCTCACGTAGGGTGTTGTGTTCGGAACTAACTTGAGTCAAATCGAGGACTTGGGCTTGTATGGATTGGTTGTTTATTCATGTGCAGGTGTTGCTTGAGTTCAAGACATGGCTGGTGACGGGATCCATTGGACTAGTCTCAGGGAGGAGATGAGGTTCCAACAACCAAACTCAGGAGGAATTGTGGTTGAGCTGATCAGGAGGTTGCGCAACATGATTGAATCAAGAACAATGCATATGAAGTTATCGTGGATGTCATTGGAAGGTGTTTGCACGTGTGCAAGGAGTGCATGGACGTGGCTACATGGTTCCGAGGCGTGATGAAGAGATATGGACGTAAAGAATTGGTCGGAAAGGTCCAACCGACTAGGTTATGGACTCAGGCTGCGGCTGAGTCGGGTTTGACTCAAATATGGAAAGATTTGAGTTGGTTATGATAGGATTTCGTGTGGGTCACGAATTTGAGTTGTTTAGGAATGTGGGATACATTCATAAGGTGTTTGGAAGTCTTAAGATTGCTTCTATCTGCGTATAGAAGAATCTTGAGCAGTTATGGAAAATTACGATTCGTGATCTGAGTAGGATTGGAGTCCTAGTTGATATTGGGTTGGCCTAAGGGCTGGTTATATAAGCAAGGGAGCCCAGAGCTCGTGGTGCACGACTTTGGGGTTGTTCCTCTTGTGTTCTATTGAATAAAATTTGTAGTTTGAAGGAACTTTTGTGCCTTGTTCGTCCGACTTGTTCCAGACAAGTTTTATTCGTCGAGTTTCTGGACAGCACTACCTTTCGTCGGTGGTTTTATCATAACTAGAGTTTTACAGATCCAATTGACGTGATTATTTTTGGGTTGTCTTCACAACTTGATTGTCTATCATCTGTCAAAATTTCACAGTCATTGGATTTGTGTTTTATGATCTACACGAGTTTCTTTGCAGCGTTCCAGAACTGTTTTTTCTCGGGTAGGGCAGATTGACCATTGTTTGATCTTTCGATCATAACTTGAGTTTTTCTCGACGGATTTGAGTGATTCTTTTTGTGTTGTCTTCGTAACTTGATTCTATCTGATATCTATCACTTTTGTCATGGTGAAACACGTTTATATTAGTCTCACACATGATTTCTTTAACAGGTCGTTTTTCTGCTGAAAGGGTTTGGGGTTTAATTGTTTCCGCTGTGTAAGATTTTTAAATCTACCATTCACCCCCCCCCTCTGGTAGCTTTTCACGTGCTCTTCGATCCTACAGATGGCAATTCTCGAACCATGAGTTGATTACTTACTCCTTTCCGACTCAAGGCATCGACCACTACGTTGGCTTTTCCTGGATGATAGTTGATCCCCACATCATAATCATTGATGAGCTCCCACCATCTTCGTTGCCTCAAATTCAGATCTGTCTGTGTGAAAATATACTTAAGACTCTTGTGATCCGTATAAATTTCACACCTATGTCCAAGAATATAGTGTCTCCAAATCTTCAATGCATGTATCACGGCTGCAAGTTCTAAATCATGTGTAGGATAATTCTGCTCATGTTCTTCAATTGTCTCGACGCATAGGCGACCACTTGACCTTCTTGCATCAATACACATCCAAGTCCTTGTCTCGATGCGTCGCAATAAATATCGAAGCTCTTGCTCACATCCGGCAGTACTAAAACTGGGGCTGTTGTCAATCTCTTCTTCAACTCCTCAAAGCTGTTTTGACAAGCTTGAGTCCATTGGAAAGCCTTTCCCTTCATTAGTAACTCCGTCATAGGTTTGGATATCTTGGAAAAGTCCTTGATGAATCTACGGTAATATCCAGCCATCCAAAGAAAGCTCCTTATTTCCTTGAGATTTTGCGGTGGTTCCCACTTCAACACATCCCTCACTTTACCAGGGTCAACCGATACTCCTCCTCCTGAGACGATATGACCCAAAAATGGCACCTCTTTCAACCAGAACTAACACTTGTTGAACTTGGCATACAATTTATGCTCCCTCAATTTCTACAACGTAAGCCTCAAGTGTTCCTCATGGTCCTTCTCACCCTTCGAGTAGATCATAATATCATCAACGAACACCACGACAAACTTATCCAAGTACTCCATGAAGACCTTATTCATGAGGTACATAAAGTAGGCAGACGCATTTGTCAATCCAAAAGACATCACGGTGTACTCATAAGATCCATATCGTGTCCTAAAAGCTATCTTGGGTATGTCCGATGGTCTAATCTTCATTTGAAAGTATCCCGACCTCAAATCAATCTTGGAAAATACACAGGCACCTTTCATCTGATCAAACAAATCCTCTATACGGGGCAAGGTGTACTTGTTCTTGATGGTCACCTCGTTGAGAGCTCGGTAATCCACACACATCCTTTGCATTGCATCCTTCTTGTCCACAAATAGAACGGGCGCTCCCCAAGGTGAAGAGCTAGGGCGAATAAAACCTTTCTCTAGTTGTTCTTGGATCTGCTTCTTGAGCTCCGCTAATTCCATAGGTGGCATCTTATACGGCCTCTTAGCTATAGGTGCAGTTCCAGGTATTAAATCAATAACAAACTCAATGTCTTGATCAGGTGGCATACCCGGCAACTCATCCGGAAAAACATCCAAAAATTCACACGCCACCGGAATCTCCTCAATTGCGGCACCGTCCATATGATTCAGCTGCAATTGCTTCGGTGCGGTTTGAGATGCTTCAAACTCTATGGCGATCCTTTGCTCATTGGTCAACTTCACCGTCTTTGTGGCACACTCAATAACTCCATTGTGCTTCCTCAACCAGTCCATACCGAGTATAATGTCCAATCCTTGAGAATCCAAAACAATGAGGTTGGCGGAGAAGTCTACCCCCCTTATTCTGAGGCTTACTTTTGGACATACTATATTTGTCCTCATCTCTCCTCCAGGAGACTTAACCAATAGAGTAAACTTCATATGAGAGATAGGCAGACTATATTTGGCAACATACTTTTATGCAATGAATGAATGTGATGCTCCAGAATCAAATAACATAGTCCCGGGGTTGGAGTTGGCGAGAAACATACCAATGACCACGTCCTCCGCTTGTTGAGCATCCTCCGCAGAGACATGGTTCACGTTGCCACGAGCAAAATTCCGCTGTCCACGGTTCCCTTGTGGTTGTCCTCCATTGGGTCTTGGGTTTTGCCTTGGTGCATTGCTTCCTTGACCAAGTCCTGACTTAGGACATTGATGCACAAAGTGTCCAACTTCTCCACAAGTATAGCACTTCTTAACTCCACCAGAATTATTGGGACGAGCTTGGTTTTGAGCATTTGCATTTGGGAAATTAGCACGAGGTGCATAATGCATTGGAGGGCTAGGTGCTTGCATGACAGGGCGTTGCGGCACAAACTGAGCTGGGCGCGGTGCATAATTAGGGTGCTGTACAGGAGCAGAGGAGCTGTAGTATGGCACATTGGGCGGCGCAAAGCGAGGGCGCACGTTACTTCCTTGTTGTTGTCCTTGATATGGAGCCTTTCTCTTGTTGTCTTGTTCCATCTCACGAATCTTGTTCTCAACCACAATTGCTTTGTCCACAAGCTTCTGGAAGTTGGCATAGTCACAATTGAGCAATTGCACTTGGATCTCATTGTTGAGGCCTCTCATGAACAAATATTGCTTCCGGCTGTCCCGGCTCACATCTTCAGGCGCGTACCTTGAGAGTTTAGTGAATTTATTGAGATACTCACACACGCTTGATCTTCCTTGCCTTAAGTTATCGAATTCTTGTCTCTTCAAGATCATAGCACCTTCCAGCACATAATGAGAACGGAAGTTCTCCTTGAATTCCACCCAAGTGATCCTCTCTTGATTCTCATGAGCATTGCAATAGGAATCCCACCAATCTGCAGCTGCTCCAACGAGTTGATGAGAAGCAAATAGCACCTTCTCTCGGTCACTGCATTGGACAATAGCAAGTTTCTTCTCCACGAACTTGAGCCAATCATCAGCATCCATAGGGTCAGCGGCTTGAGCAATGGTTGGCGGCCTAGTCCTCATAAACTCTCCCAATCGGTTATGAGGATGCGGGGGTGGCGGTGGAGGCATGTGGGGCTCATTGTTGTTATTGCCAGCCTGTAGTTGTCCCATAGTTTGTATCATGGTCTGCATGAGCTGGTTTTGCATGGCCAGTAGCTGCTCAATATTGATAGCTCCATGAGCAGGTCCTTGTCCAGTATTGTTCTGAGGTACTCCATGGTTCTCCTCCTCACCATTGACATCCCTCTGATTGCGAGTCCTCACCATCTGAAGGAGAGCAATAGGTAAGAATTTAGAAACGTCCCCAACTATATGCATCAAGGGATATGAAGCTAACCAACTAGCTATACTAGCCTAGGTGGACATAACAATGCTAAAGCATCCCAAAATCCTCTATTAAGCACACAAGCAACCAATATATATAGCAAACAGCACACTAAGCAAAAACACATCGATTCCTGAGTGCTCCTATGTGCTCTAAAGTGTCCATTCTATCTAGGCTGCGTCCTATGGTCAACCTGTGGCTCTGATACCAATCTGTGACGCCCGGTTCCGAAAATGAACCAAGCTAACGCATATGTGTGCCCAGGATGTTCAACACACATACACGAGTGCAATCACAAAAGAGTATACAGAAAATTACCATAGAACAAGATTAATTACCTAATTTTATTACACAAACCATATTGTCCTCGAATACAAGCTCTAATGAATATTAATGACAAGTTCAACTAATGCAGCGGAAATAGACTAATTAAGCAACTAAGCAAAAGGGATAGCGCAGCTCAATGCAACACCACAGGCAAAGTTGACGGGAGACACGGCCTAGAACTCCGCATTATCGTCATTAAACTCACAATCCTGACCTGCAACTGATGGGGGGGGGGGTTGCAAGAGTGAGTATGTGTCGTACTCAGCAAGTGTGGAAAGTATGACATGTGGCTGATTCAAATGACGAATGTAATAATGGCTAAGTGTTGAAAAGTACAGTAAAACCATTTGAAAAGCAATATGTCATATGTACGCGAAGTAAACCCATCATATCCCACAATGATTATTATAGATAAGTCCATATTTCATATCCATCATCATTAACCAATATACATATTCAATACCAGAAATTAATTCATAACCATCCATAACCATCCCAATACCGAGTTCCCTCTAATCATGTAGGTCATCCAGGTGCTCTTAACCGGGAGCACGGCTATCATGATAGTTTTAATACTCTGCAGAGTTTGTACCACTTTACCCACGTGTTTGTGATTTCATCACCCGTCGGCGACTAAAGAACCTACCTTATGCCAATTACAATTACTTTGGTGTATGGCCAAGAGATCACAAAATAGCCTTTACAAAGGGATTACTAGTCTATTCAGACCCCACTGAGGTTTCACCGGTGGCGATGTCTCCAACTGAGCACATCTTTAACCAAGGGCCCCCTCTTGAGCCATTCGGATCCCAGGGTAGTCCCGCCAATCATCAACAAACCCAATCTGACTACCCCTTCCCCGAGCATCCACAATGGTCCAAATAGCACTAGCAAAGCCCTAATTAATCAGCTACCCTGCACCCATACTTGGCCTCGTGGTGGAACTGTAGTCCTAGCCTATTATCGCATGAACCTGTCCTTGGATCTAAAGCAAGCAAACCACCATAACATCCAACCCATCCACATACCAGGCTTGCTTAGATCACCCATCGTATTGACCAGTTCACATTAACCAGAATATCATTGATGCATAATTAATCCCAATTAATTAAGCGAAGCAAAAAGGTAAAAAGCCCTTCCCGACTCTCTACCATAAATTTCAGGAGACAAGGGTGGTCAAACAACGCTAGTAAACTTCCTACCATAGGATTCCCATCAAATTGACACAAGCATGTAGTTTGCAAACAAAACATTTATTTTAAAACAGGATCAATATGCTTCAAGGACACTTGCCTTGCTCCGACGGATAGGGTTGCTCAAGCTCTTCGAAGTCTTGGTTCTCGAAATCCTCGTACACGACTTCTTGAGCAGTTCCCTCTACTCGCGATCACACATACAAGAAAATACATACAATTCAATATGATGCACACAAATTATTCAACATGCAATGATATGCATGCATGCAAAGTTCAATCATTAATTAACTATGGTTGTTTATTAATTAGATGCAACTAGTTCATACGTGTTCATATGAGTTTACCGGGGTTTTAGCGAGAATTAATGCGGCTGAAAATAAAAAGGCGATGCAACTAAAATCAATTTACGTCTATTAGATCTAATACGTCGCTAAAATTCGCATCGGAAAAACGAATCCTACCGTAGATGCGATGACTTCGAAGATCGATGGATGATGGCGACGCGTAGACGAAGTAGACGGCGCAAGGTCCTCCGGCGGCACGACGACGACGACGACGATCTCCAGCGGACGACGGCACCCTCCTCTTCTCTTCCCTTTTTCCCTCTTCTTCTCTGGCGGCGGCAGCCTCTGGTCTCTTTTTTTCTGTACCGGCGGCTAGGGCTTTTCTTTGGATCTAGGCGGCGGCATTTCTCGCGGCTTGGAAAAACCTACGAGGCACTCGTCGGTATTTATAGGCGCGTACGTTGGCCAGGGGCCGAGTCGGGTGCGGTCGGCGCGCTGGCGCGTGCGTCCGACTCGGTCGGGGCGGAGCATCGGGGCGCGAGGGTGCGGTCGCGCTGAGCGCGGGGCCAGGCGCGGGCGAACTAGCGCGCGTGGGCGGGCGCGCTCGCGCAGGAGCGTCGGGGTGCGGGGCACGTGCGGTTCGACCGGGCGGGGCACGGTGCGGAGTGGGCGCGCTGGCTGGGCCTTTTGGCCTGGCCAGCGGTTGGTTTTTTTTCTTTTTCTCTTTTTTTATAAATATATTATTATTTATTTTTTCTTTATATTCATTTTTTATATATATTTTATTTTTCTTTACATATATAAATATTATCATTAAATATATATTATTATATATATTTTATTTATTTTATTTTTATATGTTATTATTATTTTTATACTTATTCCCTATTACAAGTTTTACGCTATTATTTTCCTTTTCTTCTTTTGCTACTCATATTTGTATATGTATATTTTATGTTCTATTATTTTTCTTTTATTCTATTAATATTTAATGCATGAACATGTATGCAATGCATGATGCGAAAATTTAGGGTGTTACAGGTGCAAGGCGAGGGCACACATTACTTCCTTGTTGCTGTCCTTGATATGGCGCCTTCCTCTTGATTTCTTGCTCCATCTCACGGACCTTGTTCTCAACCACAATTGCTTTGTCCACAAGCTTCTGAAAATTTGCATAGTCACAATTGAGTAGTTGCACTTGGATTTCATTGTTCAAGCCCCTCATGAACAAGTATTGTTTCCGGTTGTCCCGACTAACATCCTCAAGCGCATACCTTGAGAGTTGAGTGAACTTGTTGAGATATTCACTCACGCTTGATCTTCCTTGCCTTAAATTCTCAAATTCTTGCCTCTTCAAAATAAAAACACCTTCCGGCACATAATGAGAACGGAAACTCTTCTTGAATTCCACGTAGGTGATTCTCTATTGGTTCTCATGAGCATTGCAATAAGCATCCCACCAATCCGCAGCTGCTCCAACGAGTTGATGAGAAGCAAATAGAACCTTCTCTCGGTCATTGCATTGGACAATAGCTAGATTCTTCTCCACAGACTTGAGCCAATCATCCGCATCCATAGGGTCAGCAGCTTGAGCAAAGGTTGGCGGCCTAGTCCTCATAAACTCTCCCAACCGGTTATGAGGGGGTGGGGGTGGCGGTGGGGTCATGTGGGGCTGATTGTTAATGTTGCCAGCCTACAGCTGTCCCATAGTCTGTATCATGGTCTTCATGAGCTGGTTTTGCATAGCCAAAAGCTGCTCAATGTTGATAGCTCCCTGAGTAGATCCTTGTCCAATGTTGTTCTGAGGCACTCCATTGTTCTCCTCCTCACCGTTGCCATCCCTCTGGTTGCGAGTCCTCACCATCTGGAGAAAAGCAATAGGTAAGATTTAGAAAACGTCCCCAACTATATGAATCAAGGGATATGAAACTAAACAACTAGCTAGCCTACGTGGACATGGCAATGCTAAAGCACCCCAAAATCCTCTATTAAGCACACAAGCAAACAATATATAGCAAATAACACACCAACCAAAACACATCGATTCCTGAGTGCCCCTATGTGCTCTAAAGTGTCCATTCTATCTAGGCTGCATCCTACGGTCAACCTGGCTCTGATACCAATCTGTGACGCCCGGTTCCGAAAAATGAACCAAGCTAACGCATATGTGTGCCCATGATGTTCATCACACATACACGAGTGCAATCACAAATGATATATAGATAATTACCACAGAACAAGATTAATTAACCAAATTTTATTAAACAAACCATATTATCCTCGATTACAACCTCTAATGAATATTTATGACAAGTTCAACTAATGCAGCGGAAATAAACTTATTAAGCAACTAAGCAAACTAAGCATAAGGGATAGCGCAGCTCCAATAACACCACAAGCAAAGCTGGCGGTAGACACGGTCTAGAACTCCGCATTATCGCCATTAAACTCTCAATCCTGACCTGCAAATGTTGGGGGGGATTGCAAGAGTGAGTACATGTCGTACTCAACAAGTGTGGAAAGTATGACATGTGGCTGATTCAAATGACAACAATAATAATGGCAAAGTGCTGAAAAGTACATTAAAACGTTTGAAAAGCAATATATTATATGTATGTGAAATAAACCCATCATAATCATAAGTAATATCATAATACCAATCTGAATTCACTACCATCATCAATAATTCCAGATTTCACCATTACCAAAAACCATATTCAATACCAAAAATTTATCCATAACCATAATACCAACCATAACCATCCCAAATACCATCCCAATACCGAGTTCCCTCTAATCATGGAAGTTGACCAGGTGCTCATAACCGGGAGCACGGCTATCATGATAGTTTTATCTAACTATGCAGAGTTTGTACCTCTTTACCCACGTGTTCGTGATTTCATCACCTTTCGGTGACTAAGAATCTCCCTTATGCCCATGACCCGTCGGTCATATTACACACTTCTGTTGGTGTGTGGCTGAGAGGTCACAAAATAGCCTTTACAAAGGGATTACTAGCCTATTTAGACCCCATTGAGGTTTCACCGGTGGCGATGTCTCCCACAGAGCACATCTTCAACCAAGGGCCCCCTCTTGAGCCATTCGGATCCCAGGGTAGTCCCACCAATCATCAACAAACCCAATATGACTACCCCTTCCCCGAGCATCCACAATGGTCCAAACAGCACTAGCAAAGCCCTAATTAATCAGCTACACCGCACCCATACTTGGCCTCGTGGTGGCACTGTAGTCCTGGCTTATTCTCGCATGAACCGGTCCTTAGATCTAAAGCAAGCAAACCACCATAACAGCCAACCCATCCACATACCATGCTTGCTTAGATCACCCATTACCATATCATATTGACCAGTTCATGTTAACCAAAATATCATTAATGCTTAATTAAGTATGTAGTGTTGTTTTCCATCCCAGTTGATTAAGCGAAGCAAAAATTAAAAATCCCTCCCCGACTCTCTACCATATATTCCAGGTGACAAGGGTGGTTCAACAATGCTAGTAAACTTCCTATCATAGGATTCCCATCAAATTGACACAAGCATGCAATTTTGCAAACAAAACATTTATTTTAAAAATAGGATCAATATGCTTCAAGGACACTTGCCTTGCTCTTGCTGTTGATTAGGGTCAAAGCCTTCAAACTCTTGGTGCTGTAGATCCTCCGCGGCACTTTCTAGCGCAAATCCATCTAATCCACACAATAAACATACAAGACAAGAAACACAATCAAAGAGGGCACAAATATTACTCAATATGTCACGACATGCATGATTGATGCAAATGCAAGGTAGAACTTGTTAATAGATTGCTTTTAATGATCAATAACTAGTTCTAATAGCTTTTAACAAGTTTAAACAGGTTTGGATGCGATTAGATCAAATTTTATAATTAATTCAACACAATTTAAACAGAAAGGTCGGACTAGTTCGCTAGGGACCGGACAAGTCCGCACTTTACGAGATCAGCAGATTAGGGTTTTCTAGATCGACGTGAATTTGGAGATTAGGGGTTGAATTCTCGTAAGGAAAAGAGAATAGAAGGTATAACTGGTGTTTAGGACTCCAATGAATCACGAAACTTGGAGGTAACACTTGGATCTTGATGATCTAGGGTTGGTGATGAACTTTGAGATGAATTGGTGATGGAGAACAAAAACTTTGTGGAGATCTTGGTCCTCTTTGGTTTCCTCCTCTTCTGCTTCTTGCTTGGGATCTTCTCCTCCCTCCTTGATGGTGGCTCTCCACGAACTAGGGTTTGGGTGGGGTGGAAAAGTGGCAAATAGATGTCAATCCAAGGGGTGGGGTTGTTTATATAGAGGTGGAGGCTAGAGTTAGATGGATTTCGAGTTTGGGAGTAGTAGAGGCCGGTTTAGAGTCCCACATGGGATCTTAAAGAGTTAGGCACGACGTCCCAATGCCCACTTAATGTGAAACTCAAGAAACAAGCCGTAAAACAAAAGATTAATTCGGAGTCGCGAAATATCAGACAAGTCCGAAAAGGACCAGACTAGTCCGAAGTCGTCCAGAGAGAAAATCGGACAAGTCTGGCCAAACATCAGACAAGTCCAACTTTAAATAGAGAGGAAATCGGACAAGTCCGCTTGAACACCGGACTAGTCCGGAAAAGTCCAAGGACTTAGCAATTTTTCAAGGATTCTTGGAATATCGGACTAGTCCGCACAAAATCGGACAAGTCCGAAGGTTTCCAGTGCCAAAATCGGACTAGTCCGCAGCAAAAACGGACAAGTCCATTTTTAGTCAGAGAGAAATCGGACTAGTCCTCAGCAAAATCGGACTAGTCCGCACTTTCCTGCGTTTTAAGTGCGGTTTTGCTCCAAATCAATTTTAAACTCGTTCCTCTTGTTGTGGGTTAATGTTAAACATGTATATGAGTGTATGTAGGGCATGATGCATGAAAATGAGGGTGTTACAATAAGGATCTCCCCCTAAATGTGTGCATGGAAGATTTGCAATAAATTTAATGTACAAGAATGAAGTCTATGGGAAACTTATACATTTATATGTTATTGTGGGGTGCCTACGTGTGATGCATGTGTTGAGATGTGAAAAGTAGAGTGAAGCATGCATCTCAAATTTTAATTTAGCATCATGACACATATTTGACTAGAATGATACTCAATAAAATCAACATGACAAAATAGACAATAAGATTCAGATAACATAGAATGATAGCATGGTGATAATGTCATTACAAACCAATAAGAACGAGTAGCAAAAGTTAATATACAACCCAGATTATAAAAACATAGCATAGTCCATGGATCTATAATACTCCCCCCTAAATCTCTCCCCCTTTAGCATCAAGACACAAAAAACAAAGAAGAGAGGGCCTGAATCTACTCATCGTCGCTCTCGCTCGCCTCTCCATGGTTTTGGTCGCTTTCCATTTCTTCATTGTCATCATATTGAGCATTGTCTTCTCCGTCATCATCATCATCAGCATCATCATCATCATCATCATCATCATCATCATCATCATCATCATCATCATCATCATCATCATCATCATCATCATCATCATCATCATCATCATCATCATCATCATCACCATCATCATCATCATCATCATCATCATCATCATCATCATCATCATCATCATCATCATCATCATCGTCATCATCATCGTCATCATCATCATCATCATCATCATCATCATCATCAACATCATCATCATCATCGACTTCCTCAGTAGTAGGAGTGGTGCTAGAGGGACCACCCCCACCACCAAAGAGGGCTGCCTCTGCCTTCGAGAGCTCAGGAAAGGGTGTGATGTCTTCATCCTCGAAGGCCTTCAGTGACATAGGAATGTTCGCCTTCTCAAAAAGCTTGCGAAGGTACTTGTCGTGCTTCTTTGTGGTCTTGTGAGCCTTCACTTCCGCTTTTCGACACGAGGTGAACATTGACTTGAGAAACTTGGGTGTAGCACTAGCAAGGTCACCAGAGGAGGAGGAGGTGGAGGGAGCCGGATGAGGATAAGGCACAAAAGAGATATCTCTCCTTGATGCTCCGCAATCTTCGGCACAGGAGGAGGAATCTGAGGATGGAGAGCTCTATGCTTGACGTCCTTCACAAATTCGAAGCCTAAAATCTATGCTTGACGTCCTTCACAAATTCCAAGCCTGAAACCTTCTCAATCAAGCACATGATGAGAGTAACATATCCACATGAGCGGTTTGGAGTGTGGGATATGTTGAAAATTTCATTGTAGATATAGTCAAAGACATTGAACTTATCATCTTCAACTATCAACTTCATCAAGTGACTCAAATTTCCTTGGATCATGCCTGCATCCCCATCCTTAGATGCTAGGGTTTTTCTCAATATCCGATTGAGCACACTAAAGAAAGGGCGAAGAATCTTGGTTGTGGGGGGGATTGTAGAAGCCAATCTTGTACATGAATTCCATCTCCCCCAAATCTAGAGCCATGAGATTGTGAATGATCAACTCATGGTTTAGGAACTCCTCAAGCACAAGAATTCTAGCAAACTCATCATAGAGCATGGAGTATTGAACTCTATTGGTCAACCAAGTGATTCTTCTATCTCCAAAGGTGGAGAAGTAGCATGTGGTGTAGAATCGAGCCACCACCTTCGTGTTCCAGTTGTACCTGAATTCAAGCATTTCTTTAAGGCCATGGTGCTCAACAACTCGAATTACTGCATTGAAGCTTGATGATTCTTCTTTTTAATATAGGCCCAATCTACCCAGTGAGCATATATCACTGGAGTCTTCTTGGATAGGTAGACTGGGCGATAGTAATCGCAATGGAAATCATACAAAAAGCGAGGATCTGCTATTGCTTTCTCATACTTGTAGGGATCCTTTAATCTTAGCCTTTTTTCTTTCTCGGCCCCTTGCCCTTTGAAAATATTGCTTCCTAGCTCCGGTTGCTGGTTGGGATTATGCACGGGAGGAGTCATGACCAAAGAACCAATGGGGACTTGTAGAGGACCCAGAGGCTCCGTGGGTTAGTCACGAATGACCAAACCTCTCCCTGTAAGAGCTTTCTTCCTAGGAGGAGCTTTTCTGAGAGACATGTTCTCTGTGGGCTCCTTTCCCTTGCCCTTAGCTTGGCTTCTCTTCCCCATGGGTGCTTCTCCCTTATCGGCCATTTGGGCCTTTTTCTTCTCACCCATGGTAACAATCCTTTTCCTTCGGCTTGCTTGCTCCTCAGCCGCTTGAGCTTGGGTTGCATCTTGATCACATTTCTTCTTGATCCGAGCTTCACGCATGCGCTCAAGCTCCGCTGCAATAGCAGCTTCCTCCTCATCCCTTTGACGATAGCACTCTTGTCGAGCTGCCTCCCTTTCCGGATCAAAAAGAGGAGAGTTGTTGCGCCTAGACATGCTGAAATAAGGATAACATAAGGTTATGATATGAGATCAAGTAAGATATTGAAATAAAAGTGTAGAAAATTTGCTAAGTTAGGAGTTAAGCCTAGGTTAGGACGGACTTGTCCGGTCCCTATCCGGACCACCCAGTGTTAAACCCTAACTATGCGATTTTTCTACAAATGTCGATACCAAGGCACAATATTACATGGGAAGGATCACAAGGTGATAGATGAGCAAATAAGACTCTAAGTCACAAAAGAGACGACCTGGAATCAACGGAATCAAAAGGTTTGAGTTAGGTCAAAAACTCACCTTGAGATGAGAAAATTGGTCAAATCCGTAGATGGAAGGATAGAGTAGTCTGGGATTCATCTTCCCAACACTCAAGAGAAGATTCCACATGGATTCCTCCAAGATTTTGAGGGCTGGAACCAAAAGTCGTACATGGGGGCTGTCGGAGTTTGTTTCTGGCAATTCTCCCGGTACTACCGTTGGCAGCCCGCGGAGTTTGTAGTTTGGTTGTGGGCGCACAGAGATTCAGAACAAGGTGGTGAGTTGACACAGGGATTTAAGTGGTTCGGGCCGCCTGAACGTAATACCCTACTCCACGGTTGTGTGTTGTTGTATTGAGCGTCTGAGCACTAGAGTGTCAGAGGTTAGAGTGTGTGGATGTGACCAGAGAGTCCTCCCTTTGTGTATCGCTCGATCAGTCCTTTTATAGTACAAGGACTGGCCGTTACACCGTTAGCCTGGCCCGACACGTGGCCCTGGCGGTTACTGATGCTTAATATACAATTAATGTACTTAATTACCCTTAACAGTGTGGTAACGCCCCTTGATGGTGGCGTTACAGGTATTAAGGGTCCTCCGATCGTGTGTCATTAGGACAACATTAATGACACATAATCGGGTCTTGAAGATTTAATGTCCCTTGAAGGTCCGAGCCGTTGGAGGTCCGCCAGTCAGACTGTTGAAGTTGAAGGTCCGGCGGTTGGACACGTGGCAGCTTCGGAGCTTACCGTCTAGGACGGGTAGGTCCGGTGCTGTTGTACACGTGTCAGTACCGGAGCTTCCCTCTATCGGGGGTTAGGTCCGGGGGTGCCACGCAGGTACCTAGCCGGAGCAATCCCATGTAGGGATTGTAGCTCTGGGTTTATGATACACGTGGCGGCACCGGGACTAACCATAGATGGGAGGCAGGTCCGGTTCTGTATGACATGTGGGGCCTTCGGAGGTCTTCAACTTAGATAGGTGGAGTTCCTTTGCACGCTTTGCAGTCCCAAGGGGTATCCGGTACGCAGGGTACCGACAGTGGCCCCCTGGGCCCACCTCTGGGAGAGACCTTTTTGGATTAGGTCATTCTACCGGAGGTGGGTCCATCTTTTCGATTTCTGCGCCGTGTCTTCAAGGGTTTTTAGATGTGCTGTTGAGGTGGTGGTTCGCATTAAACCGTCGCCGCCTGGCATATCCGGGATGTGGCAGGTGAGATCTATGCGTGCGGATCTCACGCAATTGAAGGTCGTCGGTTCCCAATACAAAAACCGTATCGGTTCCGCGTGCCCTGTCAGGCCGCCACCCTTGGGTTTCCCACCTCTCATGATGACAACTGTTGGCCTGGGGTAAGGACCTCGACTTGATCATCGGGGTGGACCCGGGCCCCCTTGCCATCGACAGGGTGAAGTTCTTGAACTGTATTGTCGGCCCTTTTGCGGTTTCCATCCAAGTATTGCAGGGGCTTACTTAAGAAGGAAAGCATGCACCGTTTGGGGATTCTTTACGCCTTCATTCGAACTTGCGCTCAAATTCTCCAAACTTTCACTTGCTTTTCCTCTCTCGTCACGCTGTGCTGCGATGAAGTTGGGACTTCCCAAGAGCCGCATCGGGAGCACGAAGGAGTTGTCTAGGGTCCGGACCTACTTGGGATGGTCTAGTGACTCCTTCGACAACGACATTTTCTGCGGCAAGCTTCCCTTGGAGAAGGAGCAAGCCGGAGATATGGTGTAATTCCTTGGGTACGCCATGGCGGGTTTGATCCCGCCTTTCTCCACTTTCTTTCTGATGCTGCTAGATTTCTATGGTCTGCAGCTCCACCATCTTGGCCCCCACTCGATCTTGCTGGTGGCGACCTTCATCCACTTTTGCGAGATGTGGGTGGGTGTGCCCCCTTGCGTGGAGTTGTTCCGGACTTTCTTCACTGTCCACCTGACCGGGAAGAGTGATGAGTTCATCGGCTTCTACTACTTCGTGAAGCAGAAAAACTCTCCCCTCAAGTACTTGAGGTCCTTTCCTTCCGGCAAGTGGGACGACTGGAAGAAAGACTAGGTGGTCATCACCGTCGAGGGACACGAGAGGCTAGAGCTGCCTGAAGGCCTCCCTCGTGTCGACACCGACACTTGGAGTGATGTACCAGAGCTGTCGAGGGAGTACATGCCCATTCTGGACAGAATCCAGGAATGTGTCGAAGGTGGGGTGACCCCCCAGATGGTCTTCAGCAACTTCTTGATGAACAGGTGGGCCTCGCTGAGGGTTAGGAGCCGGCCTGACTGGGCCTTCAACAGTGAGATGGATACCAACCGCATTGAGGTCGGCTTGGACACCAACTTGACCGGTGAAGCCTTGAAGACCCATCTCAAGAAGTTCCAGCCTGGGAACATCGGCCTTGGCGACGTGTCTCCACCGGCGGCCTTCCTTCCTCTGAATATGATATCAGAGGAGTGCAGAGAGCTCTGGAGGAAGATGCCGCTGTTGGATGACTTGGGCCTGATGGAGAGGCGATCAACCTCAGGGGTGGCGATCCCCGGAGCTTTAGAGGATGGCTCCGTTCCCGCCCCGAAGCCAAGAACTGAAGTCGTAGGCAAGGGCAAGCAGTTGGTCGAGCCGTTGAGCCGCAAGAGGAAGTTGAAGCATGCTGACGGGAGGTCCGTCAGACCTGCTCCTTCCATGACAGCTCCTTCTCCCCGGCGGAGGAGGTCTTCGACGACGGCAACCACCCCAGCATCAGCATCTCCGAGGGACGCTAGCTCCGGTCATGTGGCTCCTGTACCAGGGCCTGCTGAAGGCCCTAGGTCTGAAGGTCTTTCCCGGTCGAGGGGGGCCTCAACCAAGACGTCGCTGATGGCGTGAGCAAGCTTCGGGGAACCTTCTGGAGCTACCACGCTAGTGGCGATGGGGTCCAGTCCTGAGCGTCCGATGAAGAGGTTCTGCGCTAGCTGGAGCGGAAGCCTTTCAAGGTAAGTTTGATTTTTTACCTCAGTTGATTGTTTTTGTTGTAATCATGTTTTGTGTTTCTTTGTCCTTCATCCACAGGGTACCCAGGAAAGGGGATGAAGCTCCGGTTCCTACAGCAGCGACTGAGGCTGTGCAGGCGGAGGCTCCGACTCTAATCCCAGCACCGCCCCAGGTGGTGGCGGAGATCACGGCAGCCCCGGTGCCGGCTGTCGTGGTCCTGGACCTCGACTCATCTCCCGAAGCACCCGTGGTAGCGCCGGACCACGGGAACGAAGATATACTAGCGACACCAGCACCGGAGGTTGAAGCTCCGGTTTTGGATGTTGTGATGATGGACGCTCTGGCCCCAGAGCTGGAGGTAGATGCAGTTCAGAACCTCGAGCCGGATGTTGTTGAAGCCCCAGCGGTGGAGCCGGTGGTTGATGAAGCCCCGGTGGCAGAGTCGGGTGTTGATGAAGTTCCGGCGATCGAGCCGGTTGTCGCAGAGGTGCCAGCGCCTGAGCCGATGGAGGTTGAGGTGTCGGCGCCTGAACTGGCGGTGGAGGAGGCGCCAGCGCCGAAGCCGGAAGTGGCCTCAACTCCGGCCGAATCTTCAACGCCTGCCCCGGAGGTGGTGGTCCTGGAGGTGCCCGCGCCTAAGCCTGGATGTCAAGATCAAGCTGCCAATACCGCGTTTGAGGGACCAGTTGCTGATGACGTGACGGCGGGACCTTCTGAGCCGACTCTGGAGGTAGAAGTTTCTATGGCAGGGCCTTCCTCGGCGGCGACCAAGGCTATCCCGGAGGGCGGCACTAGTGTCTCGGAAGCTCAGGGGACCACTCTTGTAGAGTGGGACCTGATTTTTGTTGTAGAGAACCCGCTGGAGCCAGCGGAAAGGACCCCAGCAGGTCCGGAGCTGATCCCCCTGTCGTTGTCTATCGATAACGCCTGCTCCAGCCTTCATCAAGTGCAGTTGGCCTTCTACCACGACAGCAAGGCCCTCGAGGAGGAGCACCAAACCCTTAGGAGGTGGTGCAACTGTAGGATCGAAGAGCACGTGAAAATCTACCAGAGGGGGGGTGAATGGTAGATTTAAAAATCTTACACAACGGAAACAATTAAACCCCAAAACCTTTCGGCAGAAAAACCATCTGTTAAAGAAATCGTGTGTGAGACTAATCTAAACATGTTTCACCATGACAAAAGTGATGGATACCAGAGAGAATCAAGTCACGAAGACAACACAAAAAGAACCACTCAAATCCGTCAAGAAAAACTCAAGTTATGATCGAAAGATCAAACAATGGTCAATCTGCCCTACCCGAGAAAAAACAGTTCTGGAACGCTGCAAAGAAACTCGTGTAGATCATAGAACACAAATCCAATGATCGTGAAATTTTGACAGATGATAGACAATCAAGTTTTGAAGACAACCCAAAAAAATCACGTCAATTGGATCTGTAAAACTCGAGTTATGATAAAACCACCGACGAAAGGTAGTGCTGTCCAGAAACTCGACGAGTAAAACTTGTCTGGAACAAGTCGGACGAACAAGGCACAAAAGTTCCTTAAAACTACGAATTTTATTCAATATAATACAAGAGGAACAGTCCCAAAGTCGTGCACCACGAGCTCTGGGCTCCCTCGCTTATATAACCAGCTCTTAGGCCAACCCAATACCAACTAGGACTCCAATCCTACTCAGATCACGAATCGTAACTTTCCATAACTGCTCAAGATTCTTCTATATGCAGATAGAAGCAATCTTAAGACTTCCAAACACCTTAGGAACATATCCCACATTCCTAAACAACTCAAATTCGTGACCCACACGAAATCCTATCATAACCAACTCAAATCTTTTCATATTTGAGTCAAACCTGACTCAGCCGCAGCCTGAGTCCATAACCTAGTCGGTTGGACCTTTCCGACCAACTCTTTACGTCCACATCTCTTCATCACGCCTCGGAACCATGCAGCCACGTCCATGCACTCCTTGCACACGTGCAAACATCTTCCAACGACGTCCACGATACCTTCATATGCATTTTTCTTGATTCAATCATGTTGCGCAACCTCCTGATCAGCTCAACCACAATTCCTCCTGAATTTGGTTGTTGGAACCTCATCACCTTCCTGAGACTAGTCCAATGGATCCCGTCACCAGCCATGTCTTGAACTCAAGCAACACCTGCACATGAATAAACAACCAATCCATACGAGCCCAAGTCCTCGACTTGACTCAAGTTAGTTCCGAACACAACACCCTACATGAGAACCTCACGTAAGCATGTTGGAAAACCACAGTAACACTATATCATCCATATCAACCAAAATGCACCAAAAACTTAGCAAATGAATACTAAGCAATCTTTCCAACAATGTAAAGCAAGTACAAAACATTGCAAATAAAAAGCAGAAGCACTGCGGTCAAGTTCCGGACCTTGCCAGAGCAACCCGGACCTTGAGCCGGAGCTAACAAAAACTAGTAGAACCTAGCACCGGAGCTTACCCAGAACTAGTACAACCAAGCTCCCGCCGGAGCTTACAAAACTAGCAGGACTTAGCGCCGGAGCTAACCAGAACTAGTCAAAACTAGTCAACCCAAAACCGGAGCTAGTTAAAGTACATCGGAGCTTAGCAAAAGCATGCCAGAGCTATCAAATATATGCCGGAGCTAACAAAGACATGCCGGAGCTAAAGATAAAGCTCACCGGAGCTAACCAAAGCTAGTCGGACCTTACCAAGAAGTCAGACCTAGCATCTAACATAGCCGGAGCTACCCAAAATAAGTCGGACCTATGGTCGGACCTTGCTATAGCTCGGAGCTAGAGTCGGACCTTGATAAAAAGGTGTTTTGGTGATATTAAAAACTTTTATCATCAAAGCCAAGTGTATTCACTACAAGCCAATGTATTCAGCACACATAGGTCTTACAATCTCCCCCTTGATGAATGCATTGGCAACACCATTTAAAATCCGAACATTGGCTTATTCTCAATAAAAGTTTTGAAAACAATTTCTCCCCTTTTGTAAATCAGAAATAAAATGAGAAGAAACGCAAAAATTCAAAATTCAAAATTCACATATCTCTCCCCCTTTATCATCTCTCCCCATGCACATTATCTTTCCCATTTTAATTGTGTGATTAATCTCTCCCCCTTTGACAATGTATTCAGCAAGTCATGAGCACATAAACAAATTATTTCTCCCCCTTTAGTTGTTATGAGCATATTATAACATATACATATAAACAAAGCTCATCCAAGTCATACTATCAAGTATGTTACATTATCAAATCAATGAAATACATAAAGTAGTGTAAGCCATGCTAGAGATCAAATGTAATTTTCAATTTAAGCAAGTCATGATCCCACAAACTTAACTATTTCAAAACCTAAAAGCATGACACTAGTTGCTGCATTTTATTATTTTTCAAAGCATAAATTTAGATAATATGATATTGTCAAGAGATTATATGCGCATCTGCCTTATTCTAACCAACCAAGCCAAGCCTATGTCATTTGACAATCAGAAGCTTAAGGACATGGTTTTAGTCATACACAACTTCTTCCAAGTTCATATCTAAGTGCAATGATAAGCCATCTCAAAAGAAGAAGTGTGATACATGCATATTCTCTTGATCTTTTCTCAATTTGTATTTGTTCATAAAAACTCAAACATGTGAGTTGATTACTTGATTAATTCTTTATGATTAAAAGCGCTTGTGAGCATGCAACAAGTTTAAAACAGCAAGAAAGTTCGACCATGACCAGATTTAGTGTAAGTAATTATTCCAATTACTAGACATGACAAAAACTACAAAATGTATAACACGAGTAATGTAGTAAGAACTTTCAGCATGTAAAAGGAATCACAAAGTCATATATGTATGAAATACTATGCTCATATTATTTTAATTTCAGATTCACACATAGACTTCCCAAGTTTCAAAAACTCCCCCTCAATTTAAGCCATGAGGATGCATAACCCCTATTTCACTACAAATGAAACAAAAACGAGTGAAATCCAAAGGCTTTGTAAAAATGTCAGCCAATTGTTGTTCGGTATCTACATGGTGAAGCACAATGTTTCCTTTTTCAACATTATCACGGAGAAAGTGATACCTAATATCAATGTGCTTAGTTCTAGAATGTTGCACGGGGTTTTTAGCAATGCAAATAGCACTAGTGTTATCACAAAACAGTGGAACACTATCTAGATCAACCCCATAGTCCTTAACTGTTTGAACAATCCAAAGAATTTGTGAGCAAGCACTAGCAGCAGCTACATATTCAGATTCGGCTGTGGATTGTGCAACTGAAATTTGTTTTCTAGAGGACCAAGCAATAAGAGAATTACCAAGAAAATGACAAGCACCGGAAGTACTTTTCCTATCAATCCTACAACCCCCAAAATCAGCATCCGAAAAAGCTTTCAAAGTAACGGTTGAGGAAGAAGGAAGAAAAATGCCAAATTCTTGGGTTCCATGTAAGTACCTGAGAATCCTTTTGACGGCTTGACGATGTGAAACACGTGGGGAAGCTTGAAACCGTGCACAAAGACATACGCTGAATTGTATGTCCGGTCTTGATGCCGTGAGGTACAAAAGTGATTCGATCATACTTCTATATTCTTTTTGATCCACGGGTTCACCATCTTCATCAAGTTCAAGTGTTGTTGCTGTTCCCATTGGTGTCTGAAGAGGCTTGCTTTTGTCCATATTGAAGCGCCTTAGGAGGTCTTTGGTATACTTCGTTTGATGCACAAAGGTACCCTCCTTGGTTTGCTTGATTTGCAGCCCCAAAAAGTATGTGAGTTCACCCATCATACCCATTTCAAATTCGGAACTCATCATTGCTGAAAACTTGGACACAAGATCATGATAAGCACAACCAAAGATAATATCATCCACATACACTTGAACGAATAATGAGTCATTGCCATGCTTAAGCACAAAAAAGAGTTTTATCAACCTTGCCCATGGTAAACCCCTTTTCAAGTAAGAATGTTTTTAACCTATCATACCATGCTCTAGGGGCTTGTTTGAGACCGTATAAGGCTTTGGACAGTTTGTAAACATGATTAGGAAAATCTGGATTTTCAAAAACTGGTGGTTGTTTGACATAAACCTCCTCATCTATGTAGCCATTAAGAAAAGCACTTTTAACATCCATTTGATATAGCTTAAAACCTTTAGATGCTGCAAAAGCTAACAAAATTCTTATGGCTTCTAATCTAGCGACAGGAGCAAAAGTTTCATCAAAATCTAGACCTTCAACTTGAGTGAAACCTTGAGCAACCAATGTACCCTTATTCCTAACCACAACCCCATCCTCACTTTGTTTATTTTTAAATACCCATTTAGTTCCAATTAAAGTGTGACCTTGAGGTGGAGGTACAAGTTTCCAAACATTATTTCTTTCAAAATTTTCTAACTCTTCTTGCATGGCAATAATCCAAGATTCATTAGTGAGTGCGTGTGATATATCTTTGGGTTCAAAAGAAGCAACAAAAGCAGAATGAGCATGAGAGTTTGGATCGCAAAACCTGGACCGTGTGACTTGTTCATGCAAGCTTCCAATCATCTATTGTGGGGGATGATCTTTGTAAAACCGTAGGGGAACAGATGTCTCACAAGCTTCTTCTTCTTCATGTTCATCACAAATCGATGAGCTTGTGGCTTGAGGATGATCAGGACCAGCATAGGTGATAGCCGGAGCTTGTTCAATGTCCGGAGCTGGACACGTGTCAACTTCGGAACTACCAGGCAATATCACCGGCTCTTCTTCATCTTCGAAAGTACCCTCCCCCTGAGGATATGGATCTGGTCCTGCAACACCGAAGCTAGTACCTGGGCTAGCTTCATCAAAAGACACTTCACAAGTCTCCACAATTTTGTTAGTGTCAAGTAAAAGCACACGGTAGCCTCTAGTATGAGATGGATAACCAAGAAACATGCCATCAAAGGATCTAGGTTCAAATTTATCAAGATTACCATGTTTCTTAACAAAGCATTTGCAACCAAATACCCGAAAGTGTGTAACACTAGGCCTATGTCCAAACCGGAGCTCATATGGTGTTTTACCTAGCTTAGCACGCAAGAAAACACGATTTGAGACATAACAAGCGGTTGCTAACGCATCAGCCCAAAATTTCCTAGGAGTTTGATATTCATCAAGCATAGTCCTAGTCATCTCAACTAAGGTTTTGTTCTTTCTTTCTACAACACCGTTTTGTTGAGGTACATATGGTGAAGAGAATTGATGATCTATTCTATTTTCAGCACAAAAGTGATCAAAAATTTGATTTTTAAATTCAATTCCATTATCACTTCTAATTGCTTTTAATGATCCTGGGTGATCAATTGATAATCTAAGAAATAAAGTTCTAAAGTGACTAAAAACTTCATTCTTAGACACCATAAAGTAAACCCAAGAGTATCTAGAATAATCATCAACGATAACAAGAACATACCATTTACCTCCGAAGGATTGAACACGTGAAGGTCCTACGGTGTCAAGATGCAAAAGTTGACATGGTTCAGTTGTCATGATCATTGTGAGAGGAGTATGTGAACCTGCAACCATCTTAGCATGTCTACAAGAAGAGCACACAATTTATTTGTCCCCTTTAAGCTTAGGCAGCCCACATATGCGATCAAGAGCACTAACACGCGTTAGGTGATCAAGGCCTACGTGACCAAGTCTACGATGCCAAAAATATAGGTCCTTTGAATCATTAGCAACTAGACACCTATTCTTAGAGGAAGACATATCAAAATCAGCTTTAAAAACTCTTCCAAACCGAGACATGTTAAAAATAAGCTCACTATTTGAACCTACAACTTTGCAGCAGTTTTTATTGAAAATAATTTCTAGATTTTCATCTAGCAATTGTGCAACAGAAAGCAAGTTGTATTTCAAATTTTTGACAAGTACCACATCCTTCAAAGTGTAGTGATCATTTACTCTAACCAAACCCTTAGCAATTATAGGAGTTGAAGAATTATCGGCAAAAGTAACATTTTCTACACGTGACACAAAAGAGAGGGAGGAGAACCAATCTTTGTTACCGGTCATGTGGCGTGAGCAACCTGAATCCACAATCCAAATGTTCTCCTTCCTCAAACGTGTAACCTACATAAAATCACAATACGTCGATGACTCAATACTGGGGTTAGTCAAAAAGCATTTAGGGATCCAGTACTGAGTCACGCGACGTGCAGCAGGAAAAACACGCGAAAGCTGAGACAAAACAGCAGGTTTATGAGTCAAAGTTTGAGATTTTTTATTCTTGACTACTGACCTATAAGGTGTTACTTGTGTAGCACAAAAACCAGTAGCTCCGGAGGCAAAAACAGAAGGTCCGCAGGTAAACTTTGAATGTTTTTGACTCAGAACAGCAGGTTGTACATTCGGTTTAATGTGTGCAGCAAATTTTGCATGAAAGTTATGAGATCTAGCAACCATTCTTTCCCTTTTCTGTTCTTTAGCTAGTCTATAACAAAAATCTATGACATGACCATCTCTACCACAGAAGGTACAATGAAATTTAACTTTGTGTTCATGTCTAGATGAGGAAGCAATATTTTTATTTGAAACCGAATGAGGCGACACTCTTGCAGATTTGAAAACCACTCCTTTTCGTTTAGGAACTGTTTGAATCAAACCACTTCCTAATGACTTTACAATTTTAGGTGGATGTGCCTTAGCATGAGCATGAGAATCAAAACCTAAACCAGTTTTATCATTGCAATACTTGGAAGAATTCAGCAGCAAGTTTAGATTCTTATTCCCATTACAAAACCGATCTAATGTCCTATGCATGTCATCAAGTTTATTGGACAGATGAAGGCAATTTTCACATGAAGTTTTTCCTTTTAGTTTGCAATTGGAACAAAATTTAACTTCATGAGAACGTAAAGCATTGTTCAATATAGAAATTTCATTCATAGCATCCTGTAGTTTCTTATCCAGATCATCACAAGTAGAACAATGCAAATCAATTGTAGAACAGCTAGCATCTTTCAACTTTAGCAGCACCATCCCTAAGCTTTTTGTCCTTTTTCTTAACAATAACAGTGGCACGAGAAATAGCATCACACATTTCTTCGCAAGTAGGACATACCTCTTCATTGTCGCTGTTGTGTTCTGCCTCCTCCATACTTGATCTTGACTTGCCCGCCATAAAGCACAAGTTTGCCAAATCATCTTCATCTTCATTACTTCCAATGTCCACGTCGCTTGAACTGAACTCTTGAAGCGCGATGATGAAATTGTTGATCATCTTGCGTCCTATGGTACCTTTCTTCTTCTTGTTGGAATTTCTAGAGGAGGTCCGAACCTTGCGTTGTTTTTCTTCACTGGTGGTCGGACCTAAGAGGTTAGGGCATTCTGTACAGAAGTGTCCTGTTTTACCACATTCAAAACAGCGTTGAGGTCCGGAGCTTCCTCTCCTTCTAGTTCTCACATTTCGCAATGCTTTTGAGAATATAGTAGAGATGAGTGCCAACTCCTCTTCTGGAAATTCTTCGATCTGCTCCAGGGTTAGTGAGGACAACAAAGCAAGAGTATTGCAAGATGATGATTGGCCGGAGCTAGAAATATCATGTTGTGAAACAAATGCAATAGACTTATTAGGGTTCTTACTTGAGATTATGTCAATTTCATGAGTTTTTAACTTGGAATATAGCACATCTAAAGTAAGTGAACTCATGACAGTAGATTCACGAATAGATGTAACTTTCATCTCCCAAATTGACATGTCTAATGCACTTAACAATTGCCTAGCATTTTCAGCATCTGAAAAATTAACATTGACACTACGCAAGTTGCTGAGAATCTTATTAAAGCGAGCAAAAAGGTCATCAATAGACTCACCGGGTTGCATCTCGAAGCGCATGTATTCTTTCTTGAACATGTCTTGCCTTACCTCTTTGATCGTGTTGGATCCTTCGTGGTAGTCACAAAGTTCTTTCCACACATCATATGCAGATCGGAGGTGTGCAACACGATCGAAGTCGCTTTGTGTTAATCCTTGTATGATCATGTTCCGAGCCTTGTTGTTGTTGTCGACATCTCTCAGATTTGTAGCTGTAACTTGATCGTTTGATGGCACTTCGTAAGGCTTGTATACCTTCTCCCATATTTCAAAGCTTTGTGCCTGGATGAAAGCCTCCATGCGTGCCTTCCAAACCTGAAAATCAATACCAGCGAACACACAAGGTTTGGCAGAGTACTTCTCCATGATGATTAGTCAAAAACACGCGCAAATCACAAAGATTAGAGAACCGTGGCTTTGATACCAATTGTAGGATCGAAGAGCACGTGAAAAGCTACCAGAGGGGGGGTGAATGGTAGATTTAAAAATCTTACGCAGCGGAAAAACAATTAAACCCCAAACCCTTTCGGCAGAAAAACGATATGTTAAAGAAATCGTGTGTGAGACTAATCTAAATGTGTTTCACCGTGACAAAAGTGATGGATATCATAGAGAATCAAGTCACGAAGACAACAAAAAAAGAACCACTCAAATCCGTCAAGAAAAACTCATGTTATGATCGAAAGATCAAATAATGGTCAATCTGCCCTACCCGAGAAAAACCAGTTCTGGAATGCTGCAAAGAAACTCGTGTAGATCAGAGACCACAAATCCAATGACCGTGAAATTCTGACAGATGATAGACAATCAAGTTGTGAAGACAACCCAAAAAAATCACGTCAATTGGATCTGTAAAACTTGAGTTATGATAAAACCACCAACGAAAGGTAGTGCTGTCCAGAAACTCGACGAGTAAAACTTGTCTGGAACAAGTCGGACGAACAAGGCACAAAAGTTCCTTCAAACTACGAATTTTATTCAATAGAATACAAGAGGAACAGCCCCAAAGTCATGCACCACGAGCTCTGGGCTCCCTTGCTTATATAACCAGCTCTTAGGCCAACCCAATACCAACTAGGACTCCAATCCTACTCAGATCACGAATCGTAACTTTCCATAACTGCTCAAGATTCTTCTATACGCAGATAGAAGCAATCTTAAGACTTCCAAACACCTTAGGAACATATCCCACATTCCTAAACAACTCAAATTCGTGACCCACACGAAATCCTATCATAACCAACTCAAATCTTTCCATATTTGAGTCAAACCTAACTCAGCCGCAGCCTGAGTCCATAACCTAGTCGGTTGGACCTTTCCGACCAACTCTTTACGTCCACATCTCTTCATCACGCCTTGGAACCATGCAGCCACGTCCATGCACTCCTTGCACACGTGCAAACATCTTCCAACGACGTCCACGATACCTTCATATGCAGTTTTCTTGATTCAATCATGTTGCGCAACCTCCTGATCAGCTCAACCACAATTCCTCCTGAATTTGGTTGTTGGAACCTCATCTCCTTCCTGAGACTAGTCCAATGGATCCCGTCACCAGCCATGTATTGAACTCAAGCAACACCTGCACATGAATAAACAACCAATCCATACGATCCCAAGTCCTCGACTTGACTCAAGTTAGTTCCGAACACAACACCCTACGTGAGAACCTCACGTAAGCATGTTGGAAAACCACAGTAACACTATATCATCCATATCAACCAAAATGCACCAAAAACTTAGCAAATGAATACTAAGCAATCTTTCCAACAATGTAAAGCAAGTACGAAACATTGCAAATGAAAAGCAGAAGCACTGCGGTCAAGTTCTGGACCTTGCCAGAGCAACCCGGACCTTGAGCCGGAGCTAACAAAAGCTAGTAGAACCTAGCACCGGAGCTTACCCAGAACTAGTACAACCAAGCTCCCGCTGGAGCTTACAAAACTAGCAGGACTTAGCGCCGGAGCTAACCAGAACTAGTCAAAACTAGTCAACCCAAAACCGGAGCTAGTTAAAGTACGTTGGAGCTTAGCAAAAGCATGCCGGAGCTATCAAATATATGCCGGAGCTAACAAAGACATGCCGGAGCTAAAGATAAAGCTCACCGGAGCTAACCAAAGCTAGTCGGACCTTACCAAGAAGTCGGAACTAGCATCTAACGTAGCCGGAGCTACCCAAAACAAGTCGGACCTATGGTCGGACCTTGCTATAGCTCGGAGCTAGAGTCGGACCTTGATAAAAAGGTGTTTTGGTGATATTAAAAACTTTTATCATCAAAGCCAAGTGTATTCACTACAAGCCAATGTATTCAGCACACATAGGTCTTACAACAACTGGCTCCAATTCGAGACCAAGCTAGCGCAAACCAGGCTGGCTAACGACAAGGAGTGGGTGAAAAGGGAGAAGGCCCGGATGGAGTACTGGGGCGAGCTGCTGGACGAGAGGGAAAGCATGGTGCGATCCCTCGACAACCAGTCCCGGGCCATCCACGAACAGGCCGTAGCTGCTAATAATGCAGCGAATGAACGCCAAGAGAAGCTCAGCGCCATCCATGACAGCCTCATCAAGCGCGTGGAGGCTCTTGAGGAGCGAGAGAAAAAGCTCGAGGATGAAGAGCAAAAACTCTTGGAGCTGCGGGATGACCTCGTGAACAGGGAGGAGGAGCTTACTCACAGGCTGACTCTGGGTGACAAGAGCCTCGCGGAGCGCACCAAGAAGTTGGAGGAATGCTGCGAGAGCGAGGAGAAGAAGGCCTGGCAGCGGGGAAAGGACCTCACCAAGAGGGAGAACGAAGTAGCTGCGAGGGAGAAGAAAGTGCAGGGCCGAGAGAGAGACCTCGTTGATCGCCAGAACAAGATCCACATCTAGGAAGAGGATCTTAGTAAACTCGAAAGGCAGGTTGCTGAAAAGATTCAGCAGAATGCCAAAGAGGTCGAGTGCCTTGCCCGGGAGGATTCGGAGCTTGAGGCGACCAAGAGGTCCTTGGAAGAGTTGCAAGGCTCAAGGGCTGCGGAGTACCAACAAGTATGGTATTTCCTGGGCAAAGCCAATGATGCGCTGACGTCGCTGGGCTTTAGTCCCGTGCATCCGGATGACCCGGAGCCGGAGCTGGACCTGGCATTGCAGGCATTGAGCTTGGTGGGAAACAAGCTCTCCAAGATGAGCGATGTCATCGTGGACCAGTTGGAAACTGAAGGACAATCTCTCGCAAAGAACATCGCAGAGTTCATGCTGACGTGCTACACCAGCCGGGATCCTCATTTCCCGCTAGACCCGGTGCTTGAAGGCCCCATCAACGGAGAGGGAGAAGCCGCTAAAGCCAGCGTGTTGGAGGTTGCCTAGAAGGTTGCCTCGTTCTTCGGTAGGGTCTAGGACTTTCCCCTTATAGCTCCCACTTGTATCTTCTCTTCTTTTCTCCAATTTTGTAATCTCTTGTCTCTAGATGAATGAAATCCAAGTTTTTTATGAATTTCATTTTTTGTCTTCAACATCTTTGTCTCACTTGGCCCCCTGGTAGTTGTACATAATTTGATTGTGAACATGTATCAAGAGGATATAACAGTTGTTGAAGACTTGCGTGCTTCGAACTTGTAGAGCGTAGGTCCGAAGTCTTATTGCATCGACAGTAGAGACCCCCAAGGTTGTCGGAGCTTAGTAGCTCCGGTAGCGACCATCATCGGAGCTTAGTAGCTCCGGCAGTAGCCACCGTCAACACGTAGAGCGTTGATAGCAAGTCCTCTGGGATCTTCAGAGCTTGGTAGCTCTGACATAGACCACTGTTAACACATAGAGGTTCGATGGCAGGGAGCATTCTTCCACCATGTTTTCTTCATGTTGACGGAGGGCCCCCTAGATTTGCCGGAACTTGGTAGCTCCAGCGATGCTCACTATCAATGTTTAAAACATCGACAACAAGCCACCTTAGGGGATGTCAGAGCTTTGGTAGCTCTGGTATTGTCCACCATCATCACGAGATTCTTATTTTTCTTGCACACTGAAGTCAAGAAAAATAGTAAAATCTATTTCCTGTCTATAACTCAATTGCGGCTTATTATTCCCAAAAGAAATTTTAGATCGACAACAGTTCTAAATACAATCAAGCACATCTGTTTGTTTTCATCAGGTCCGATCGTTCCTGGACTCACCTTACTTCGGCCTGCCGGGGTGTAGGTAGAGTAGCTTACTTAGGGTGCAGGACCAAGCTAAGTCAATAGCACACTCCGGACCTAGATTGGCTTGGCAGCATTCAGACGAGTGGGCCATTCAACAATGCTAAAGCCCGAAAGAATTAACTCTACAACTTGAATCATACATGAATTGTTCGAGCTAAAGTTTCTTGAGGATTCCACAACTTTGTTATAGACAAGAAAGAGAAAAATAAAAAATATTGATCCTGTACAAAGTAAATGAATGTGGAGTCTGTTTTCACATAATGATGTCTTTCATTACAGGTCCGGGGTACAGGGGAAACAAGTACACTCTTAGGGTATGGAACCAGGCTAAGTGTGTTGTATTTCTCGTTTGACCTAGGGTAGCTAGCTACACTTTTAGTCTGGGACTATGACAAGTGTTGCCTGAACTTTGCGGACCTTCTGGGGAAGGTCCGGTTGTACCCCTGGAGGGGAAACCCAACTCTGTACAATAACACTATAACATACATCACATGTAATTATAGACTCACCTCCGTGATATAGAACTTACGGAGGTGCTCAATGTTCCAACGATTTGGAAGCGGTGTCCCATCCTCGGTTGCCAAGCGAATGCATCCCGGACAGGATACTTTGATCACTCGGAAGGGTCCTTCCCAGCTGGGGGAGAGTTTGTTTAACCCTTCGCGAGTTTGTATTCTCCGTAGCACCAGATCGCCTTCCTCGAGCTGTCGGTTATGTGCATGCCTTTGGTGATAGTGCCGAAGAGCTTGGCGGTATCGGGCATTCTGAACAGCTGCTCGGCACCTTCCCTCTTCGACGAGGTCAAGGTCTTCACACCAGAGCTGGTCCTGCGTGGCATCGTCAAAGGCCCGGAACCGAAGTGACCCCAAGGTGATTTCCGGAGGAAGGACTGCTTCAGCTCCGTACACCGGGAAGATGGGTGTCTCTCCAGTTGAGCGGTTTGGAGTTGTCCTGTTGGCCCACAGGGTCGGCGGAAGCTCTTCGATCCAGTTGGCTCCATGTTTTTTCAGGCGCTCATATGTGCGCGTCTTGAGTCCTTTTAGGATTTCTGCATTCGCTCTCTCAACTTGGCCATTGCTTGTCGGGTGAGCTACGGAGGCGTAGATGACTTGAATGCTGAGGTCTTTGCAATATCCTTGGAATGTAGAGCTTGTGAATTGGGTCCCGTTGTCAGTGATCATCTTGTTTGGGACTCCAAATCTGCATACTATGGACTGCAAGAAGTTGATAGCTGATTGCTTATTTATTGTCACAACTGGAGTTGCTTACGACCATTTGGTGAACTTGTCAATGGCAACATACAGGAACTTGTAACCTCCGACGGCTCTTGGGAAAGGTCCCAAGATATCCATCCCCCACACAGCGAATGGCCATGTAGGAGGTATCATTTGTAGGGGTTGAGTTGGTGTATAGAATCTGCTTCGCATGGAACTGGCATGCTTCGCATTTCTTCACTAGCTCAGTTGCATCCTGGAGTGCTGTAGGCCAGTAAAAACCATGCCGGAAGGCTTTACTGACCAACGTGCGGGAAGACGTGTGGTTCCCACACTCACCTCCATGGATTTCCGTGAGGAGCTCGCGGCCTTCTTCCCTTGTAATGTACCACATTAGGATGTCGTTGGCACCGCGCCGATAGAGATCCCCTTCTACCAGCGTGTATCTTTTAGCCATTCTGACTATCCGGTCAGCGGATACATTATCTTCAGGAAGGAAATTGTCTTTCAAGCAGCTATGGATCTCCGAGATCCATGCATCAGAGCTAGCTTGAGGATTTGAGTCTTGCGTGCTGGGTTGCTCGGAGCTTCCTGCAGCACCTACGACCCTTGATGGACGCCATGGTAGCAGGGCCATCGGGACCGCCAGCTTCGAGGTGCTGGTCTCGCCCCCTTCGCTCAGTTCGGCAAGCTGAGCTGTAGGTTTAGAAAACCTTCGGACGAAGGTTTCGTCGGGAGCTGGAGCTCCGGTTGAAGCTTTTGTCGAGAGTTCGTAAGCTTCAGCGTTGTTAAGACGCTGGACATGGCAGAGGTACAGGACTTCAAAGTCCTTCTGAAGCTTCTGGACTTCAAGTAGGTATGCAGCTAGTTGAGGGTTATTGCAGCAACATTCACCTTTGACTTGTTTTACAACAAGTTGTGAATCACCCTTTACCAATAGCTGCTTGACACCGTATGATAGTGCCACCTTGATCCCGTAGATTAATGCTTCATATTCCGCCATCTTGTTGGTTGCCTTGAAGTCAAGGCGAACCATGTATTTGACCTTCTCCCCGGTCGATGCGAGGAGAAGGATTCCAGCTCCGGCTCTCTGCTTCTGCATGGAGCCGTCGAAGTAGACAGTCCAGTGAGGCTAAGTGAAGACCAGAACCTTGGGTTCCGACTTCTGCTCACTGGGGCCCCCAGGATTTGATGGAGAGGGGGCCCATTCCGCCATGAAGTCCGCCAATGCTTGACTCTTGATTGCTTGTCTTGGGACGAATTCAAGATCGAACTCGTCCAATTCTGCTGCCCACTTTGCAATGTTCCCAGTAGAATTGGGATTATGCAAGATTGCACGCAGTGGATAAGAGGTTACCACCGAAATATTGTGAGCTTGGAAGTAGTTGCGGAGCTTCCTAGAGGCAATAAGAATTGCGTAGAGCAGCTTATGCACCTCTAGATATCGAGTCTTGGCGTCGTGGAGTGCTTCACTGATGAAGTACACTGGGCGTTGGACTATCTGGACCCTGCCGGAGGGGCCCAGAGCTTCCTCCTCATCAACCCGGACCCTCCCAGAGGGGTCCGGACCTTCTTCGGGGACCTCCGAGTTCCGGCTGGATTAACCAGGAGCTTCTTCTGAAGTGACCCGGACCTTCCTGGAGGGGTCCGGATCTTCTTGTTCAGCAACAGTGACTCCTTTATTTAAAGGAGATTGATCCTCTGGCGTCTCGCCTCGAGGATCCGGGTCTGGGAGCTGGGACCCAGACTCGCCTTCAGGTAGCTCCGGACCCTCCCGGAGGGGTCAGGATTCCTGAACTGGAGATGGTTCTGGTCTTTCCGCAACCAGGACCATGCTGACGACTTCGTCAGTTGCTGAAATATAAAGCAGAAGTGGCTCACTAGGGTTTGGAGCTACCATAGTTGGTAGAGTGGTGAGGAGCTGTTTCAGCTCCTGGAATGCCTTTTCTGCTTCTTCGTACCATTGGAATGGTCCGGACTTCCTCAATAGTTTGAAGAAGGGTAGCGCCCATTCCGCCAGTCTTGAAATGAACTGGCTGAGGGCAGCTAGACATCCAGTCAGCTTCTGGACATCCTTGATGCGAGCTGGTGGTCGCATGTCTTCAATAGCTTTAATCTTTGCCGGATTTGCTTCTATTCCTCGGTGGTTCACCAAGAATCCAAGAAGCTTTCCGGAGCTAACCCCGAAGACACACTTGTCTGGGTTCAGCTTGGTGCGTGTAATTCGCAATTTGTTGAAGACAGCTTGCAAGGTGTCAAGGAATGACTCCTTGTTCTTGATCTTGACGACGATGTCATCAACGTACACTTCCACTACATCTCTGATGAGCTCTCCAAAAGTTTTTGTACATAGCTCGCACAAACGTTGAAGGAGCATTTGTGAGACCAAATGGCATGGCAGTGTAACAATATAATCCATCTGCTGTGATGAAGGAGGTATGCTCTTCATCTTCCCTAGACATTCTGATTTGATGATACCTAGAATATGCATATAGGAAACACAGTAATTCACACCCAGAGGTGGAATCCACTATCTAGTCTATCCTAGGTAGTGGGAATGGATCCTTTGGACATGCCTTATTCAGTGTAGTGTAGTCAATACACATCTGAAGCTTCCTGTTGGCCTTGGGTATAATGACTAGGTTTGCCAGCCATTTTGGGTGGAAGACTTCCCAGATGAATCCAGCTTCGAGCAACTTCTTCACTTCATGTCGTATGAAGTTTTATCGCTCTACTGATTGCTTCCGGGGCTTCAAGTGTATAGGCCGAGCGTCGGGATAAATCTTCAGTTTGTGCTCAATCACTTCCCTAGGGATCCCAGGCATTTGTGACGGTTGCCAGGCAAACTCGTCGACGTTATCTCGGAGGAAAGTGATGAGCGCGAGTTCCTATTTGTTGTTCAGAGCTCCCGATATATGGGTGGTCTGAGCAGTGTTGGAACCGATTTGGAAGACTTTGATGGGAATGTCGGTGTCGCCGCTTGGTTGCATGCGAGGTGCGGAGGTTGAGCCTCGATGACGAAGGCTTGGAGGATTTGAAGCTTGCTCCTTTCCGGATTCTTCCTCTTGCACTGTAGCAAGCACGTGGAGTTCTTCCAGAGCAGTTACTCCGGTGGTGCAGTCTCTGCGGATCCGGAGAACGCCTGAAGGTGTTGGCATATTCAACACTAGGTAGCCATAATGAGCAGCAACCATGAATTTGTACAAGGCTGGTCTGTCCAAGATGGCGTTGAAGGGTAAGTTGATCTGAGCCACGTCGAAGACCAACTTCTTGGTCCTGTAATTCTCATGAGACCCGAAGATCACTGGGAGAGTTATGGCACCGAGTGGGGTTATGGCCCCTGGACCTACTTCGGAGAAAGGTCGGCGGGGGCGAAGATCCGAAGGTCAAAGCTGAATATTGATGAAGGCTTTGAAGCTTATGAGGTTCAGCCCCGAACCTCCATCCACCATTACATGGTGGAGCTAGATGTTGTTGATGGTCGGAGATACCATCAGTGGGAGTTGGCCAGCTCCGATCATGTTCCGAGGGCAATCCGAAGCATCGAAAGTGATGGCAGTGTCCATCCACTTCCGATGAGGCTCTGCCCTGGCGGTGGGAGCTACAGAGGCAATGTCCCGCCGCATTGTCTTGAGGACACGTCGGGAGGTGATATCCCACGAACCATCAAAGATGTTGTTCATGGTCTTCCGACGCTCGTTGTCGGAGACGTCGGAGTCATCGTCGACGGAGGTGTAAAAAGCCTTCAAGACCTTTTTAGGGTCCTGGAAGCCTAACTCCTCTTCAGCCGGAGCTTCGTCAACTTTTTGCTTTCCTTCCCTTTGACAGAAAGGAACTTCTTCCCGATGCTTATTATAGCGCTCGGCAAGGTTCTGGACCTCTCGGCAGCCTTCTAGGTTGTGGTTGTTCGTCTTGTGTATAGGACACCACATCTTGGAGCTACCACCATCTTTAGACGATGGTCGAGGTCGTTTCTCGGGGCGTGGCCCCCGGCCATCTGGAGCTGCGGCATCAGCAGCAGTTGGTGTGCCGGCCGACGACTTCTTCTTGTCGTTGGACTTTTTCTTCTTTTTGCCACTCTTGGAGGTAGTGGCTTCTCCCTTGGAGGACTTCTTGTTGTCCTTCGAAGGTGGTTGGGAGTGCATTTCACGGCCCTCCGCAGCTTTGGCACATTTGTCTGCCAAGCTGAAGAGTTTTGTGACGCTGGTGATTTCCTTGGTCGCCAGCTTCTCCGACATCTTCTTGTCTCGAACGCCCTGTCTGAATGCCACAATAACATAGGTACTTGAGATAGAAGAATCATGTTTCGTACCTGGGAGAACCTCTAGATGAAGGATCGTAGGGACTCTCCCCCTTTTTGCTTGACAGCAAAAAGGTCCAGTTCGGTGCCTGGTCGGGTGTATGAGCTCCCGAAGTTGGCGGTGAACTGTTGGCACAGCTCCGCCCAATTGTTGATGGAGTCAGGCGGAAGGCTCATGAACCAGGACCTGGCGGTCTCAGTTAAGGCCACTGGGAAATAATTGGCCATCACAACCTCATTGCCTCTAGCCGCAAGGATAGCAGTGGAGTAAATTTGGAGAAATTCGGTGGGATTGACAGTCTCGTCAAATTTCTCCGGCAGATGAGGCCAAAACTTCAGCAGCCATCTGACCACGTGTTGGTGCATGGCCAGGGAAGAACAGCCTCCTCCTACTCCCTCGGGAGCAGGATTGTCCCAAGTCTCTTGCGAACACGCTCGATGTGGACACGACCATGTTGTTGATAGTAACGGCAATCGAGCTCCGCCCGAAGGTCATCAGTCGAAAGTCTGGTTACCGTATGAGTACGTCACGCCCCGGAAGGTAGCGACATCGCTTGTTGAGATGCAACACGTCTCCTGTGCTGAGAAGCGTGTGGACCAAGTCTACCTGACAAGGTCCGATGCTGAGATGAAGCCCGCCCCGAGGGGGGAGGACCTTGATTACTGATGCCATCAGCTGCTACTGCAACCAGATGTTCCACATCAGCTCTCCACTGCTCCATTGCACCCTAGGGTGCTCCTGGGGGTGGTGGACGTTGGAGAAGAGCACGCGCGGCATTAATCGCGTGTTTAGGGTTGTTGTTCGTTGATGCAGTGACCAACCCGGACGCCCCATCTCGACGTCCAGCTTGATTCGCCGGAGCAGATGGTTGCGGTGGTGGCATGACTCCTGCTGGAGCTACAGCACCTGCTGGCTGCTGCATGTTGGAGGGATTGCCTCCAGCAGGTTGCACAGCTTGGTTACCATTGGATGATCCAGCAGCAGAGTTCACCATCCTTGAATCTCGGGCACCCCCTACCTAGCGCGCCAACTGTCGGAGTTTGTTTCCGGTAGTTCTCCCGGTACTACCGTTGGCAGCCCGTGGAGTTTGTAGTTCGGTTTTGGGCGCGCAGAGATTTAGAACAAGGTGGTGAGTTGACACAGGGATTTACGTGGTTCGGGCTGCCTACGTGTAATACCCTACTCCACGGGTGTGTGTTGTTGTATTGAGCGTCTGAGCACTAGAGTGTCATAGGTTAGAGTGTGTGGATGTGACCAGAGAGTCCTCCCTTTGTGTATCCCTCGACCAGTCCTTTTATAGTACAAGGACTGGCCGTTACACCGTTAGCCTGGCTCGACATGTGGCCCTTGCAGTTACTGATGCTTAATACACAATTAATGTACTTAATTACCCTTAAAAGTGTGGTAATGCCCCTTGATGGTGGCGTTACTAGTATTAAGGGTCCTCCGATCGTGTGTTATTAGGACAACATTAATGACACATAATCGGGTCTTGAAGCTTTAATGTCCCTTGAAGGTCCGAGCTGTTGGAGGTCTGCCAGTCAGACTGTTGAAGTTGAAGGTCCAACTGTTGGACACGTGGCAGCTCCAGAGCTTACCGTCTAGGACGGGTAGGTCCGGTGCTGTTGTACATGTGTCAGTACCGGAGCTTCCCTCTGTCGGGGGTTAGGTCCGGGGGTGCCACGCAGGTACCTAGCTGGAGCAATCCTATGTAGGGATTGTAGCTCCGAGTTTATGATACACGTGGCGACACCGAGACTAACCATAGAAGAGAGGCAGGTCCGATTATGTATGACATGTGGGGCCTTCAGAAGTCTTCAACTTAGATAGGTGGAGTTCCATTGCACTCTTTGCAGTCCCAAGGGGTATCCGGTACGCAGGGTACCCACAGGGGCGGTTTTTGGAAGATTGGTGCACGTTAGAAGCTTTGAGAGAGAGTGGAGGGGTCAGGACCGATGCTGGGAGGTTTAGTCCCCAGAAGTCTGTACTAGTCCGTTGGGTATACCGGAAAAGTTTGGGCGCTGGACCAAGTATGGACTAAGCTGGAAGTCCAGACTGATAGGCCGGACTAGTCTGGTGTGGACTAGCTTGTGCCTGTCCGGACATGTCCAGGACGCCGGACTTGTCCGGCCCCATGGGCGGACTAGTCCGGTCCTAGACAACAAATTCTCATATATATTGAGGAATTTGCAAGGAATGATCCCTATAGACTAAGTTTTCACAAATATTCACAATGAATATGGCTAGTAAAGCACACAAACATTCATACAATGACCATGATTCAAGGTGACAATAACTAAAAATAATTTGATAGAAAATTGAGGAAGTCAAGTTTTCGAAGCATGCATAATTTTCAAAAGAATACAAAATTAACAATCAGATGTACATCATCTCAAGCCACATTTAGTTCATTCCTAAGTTCGTCAAAGCATTTTTCATCTAGTGGCTTGGTGAAGATAATGGCTAGTTGCTTTTTGGTTCTCACATGTGAAATTACAATATCTCCCTTCATTGAATGATCTCTCAAGAAATGGTGTCGGATGTCAATGTGTTTGGTTCTAGAGTGTTCAACGGGGTTATGGGCGATCTTGATAGCACTCTCATTGTTGCATAGGAGTGGAATATGGTTCATATTGAGACCATAATCCCTTAGAGTTTGTCGCATCCAAATAAGTTGTGCACAACAACTTCCGGCTGCTACATACTCCGCTTCGACTGTGGATAGGGCAATGAAATTTTGTTTCTTGGATGACCATAATACTAGGGACCTACCCAAGAATTGGCAAGCCCCAGAGGTTCTTTTCCTATCCACTTTGCATCCGGCATAATCCGCATTGAAGTATTTGGACCCTTTGGGATACCACAACCCTAGGTTAGGTGTATGAACTAAATAGTACAAGATTCTCTTTATGACTGTCAAGTGACACTCCTTAGGAGCGGCTTGAAACCTTTCACACATGCATACACTTAACATAATATCGAGCCTAGATGCACAAAGATAAAGGAGTGATCCAATCATGGAACGGTATACCTTCTGGTCGATGCTAGGGCTATCTTGATTGAGATCGAGATGTCCATTTGTCGCCTTTGGCGTCTTGATAGGCTTGGCCTTCTCCATATCAAACTTCTTGAGGATGTCTTGAGTATACTTGGTTTGACATATGAAGGCGCCTTCCTTGATTTATTTTACTTGGAAATCTAAAAAGAAATTCAACTCTCCCATCATCGACATCTCAAATCTCTCCGTCATGATTTTGCTAAACTCTTCACAAAAAGATTGATTAGTAGAACCAAATATTATGTCATCAACATAAACTTGGCATATAAATAAATCATCATCCATGTTCTTAGTGAAGAGTGTATAATTGGCCTTTCCTATCTCAAAACCATTATCAATGGGAAAGTCCCTAAGACGCTCATACCAAGCTCTAGGAGCTTGTTTGAGGCCGTAGAGAGCTTTATGAAGCTTAAAGACATAGTTAGGATACTTATTGTCCTCGAAGCCAGGCGGTTGCTCCACATACACCTCCTCCTTGATCGGTCCATTGAGGAAGGCGCTTTTCACTTCCATTTGATACAACTTAAAATCGTTGTGAGTAGCATAGGCCAATAATATACATATACATTCAAGCCTATCTATGGGAGAAAAAAGTTTCATCGAAATCCAAACCTTTGACTTGAGAGTATCCTTTTGGCTATGAGTCTAGCTTTGTTTCTTGTTACCACGCCATGCTCATCTTGCTTGTTGCGGAAGACCCACTTGGTGCCTACCACATTGGCATTAGGTCTTCTCACGAGCTCCCATACTTTGTTCCTCTTGAAGTTGTTGAGCTCCTCTTGCATGGCTATCACCCAATTCGGATCTCTTAAATGGCTCCAAAGAAGACACAAAAGAATAGTGAGCACAAAAATTAGCCATACGAGAGCGATTCATTACCCCCTTGGAGATGTCTCCAAGTATGTTGCCAACGGGATGATCCCATTGAACACGTTGATGAACTCTTGTGTATCATACACTTGGTCTTGAGTCAACTTCTTCATCTCCCACATCTTCATAGTCTCCCCCTTGACCATTGCCACCATCTTGATCTTCCATTTCTTGGTCATGGTGATCTTGATCATGTTGTTGATCTTGGGGATCTTGGACTTGATCATGTGCTTGGGGCACCTCTTGTGATGGAGTTGGGTCACTTGGGTCTTGTTGCTTTTGAGGTCTTACATCACCAAGCTCCATTCTTCTCAATGCAACACATGGCGCCTCTTCTTCATCTAGCACACATTGATCAACTTGATCCACTTGGAAGCCATTAGTCTCATCAGACACCACTTCACGTGCGATATCAACACAACCGGAGGTTTTGTTGAAAACACGATAGGTGTAGGTGTTTGAGTCATAACCAAGCAAGAAACCTTCATCGAATTTTGGAGCGAACTTTGAAATTCTAGGCTTCTTGTTGAGAATGTAACATTTGCTACCAAAGACTCTAAAGTAGGAGATGTTTGGTTTGTTACCCGTTAGAAGTTCATATAGAGTCTTCTTCAATAGGCGATGGACGTAGAGGCAGTTTGTGGCATGGCAAGCGGTGTTGACCGCTTCCGCCCAAAACCTATCGAAAGTCTTGTACCCATAAATCATGGTCCTTGACATCTCTATTAGTGTTCCGTTCTTCCTTTCGGCCACCCCGTTTTGTTCGGGTGAGTAGGGTGCCGAAAACTCATGCTTCATGCCCTCCTCGTCCAAGTATTCTTCAACTTGAGTGTTCTTTAATTTGGTGCTATTATTTCTTCTTATCTTCTTGATTCTTAAGGAGAACTCATTTTGAGATCTCTTCAAGAAAATTTTGAGAACACTTTGTATTTCACCTTTGTCATGCAACAAAAATACCCAAGTGAAGCGGGAAAAGTCATCAACAATAACTAAACCATATTTGTTTCCACCAATGCTTATGTAAGCAATGGGATCGAAAAGGTCCATGTGCAACATCTCCAACGGTCTTGTTATTGTCATCACATTCTTGGTGGGATGAGCTGCTCTGACTTGTTTCCTAGCTTGGCACGGGCTACAAGGCCTATCTTCTCAAAGACAATATTTTTAAGACCTCAGATGTGATTGCCTTTTAGAAGTTTGTGAATATTCCTCATACCAACATGGGCTAGCCTTCGATGCCACAACCACCCCATGTTGGTTTTTGCAATCAAGCATGTGTCAAGTTGAGTTTTATCCGCGGTGAAGTCCACGAGATAAAGCTTTCCCTTGAGCACACCCTTGAAGGCAATCGAGCTATCCACTCTTCTAGTGACATTCACGCCCTCATTAGAAAACAAGCAATTATACCCCTTTTCGCATAATTGAGAAGTGGATAAGAGATTATAATCTAAGGACTCAACATGCATGACTTGTGAAATGGTGAGTTGTGGAGAAATAGAGATTTTACCCATACCTAGTACCTTACCTTGACTATTGTCGCCAAAGTAGATACCTTGACTTAGATCTTGTTTTCTTCATACTCCACAAACATCCTTCTCGCTATGGTTATGTGATTTGTGCAACCACTATCTAGCACCCGTTTTGAACCGCCGGAGGAGTAAGCCTACAAGACAAGTTTAGGCTTTGGTTTTTGGTACCCAAGCTTGGTTGGGCCCTTTGAGGTTAGTAACAAGGCATTTGGGCACCCACACACAAGTCTTTGGGCTCTTGCAGTGTGGCCCAACATATTTAGCATAAGTATAACCAAATTTGTTTCTCATTGGCACATAAGATACATCCAAGTCATGAAACATGGTTAAGTTGACATTTTAGCATTTTGGGCATTTTTGTCAAGTTTCACTATTTCACTAGAGGTAGATGCATGAAGTTCATTCTTGACTTTAAATGAACCCTCCTTGACAAATTCAATTTGCATCTTGTTATTCTTGATAATTCTAGCCTTTGGATTTCCTCCTCTTGAATAGCCAAGACCATCTTTGACCAAGGGAGATCTTGTGATCGAGTATGTACTACGTGCATACTTGATCTTCTCCTTGTCAAAGATGCCACCCTTAGGTGTGCTCTTGCTCTTTCCCAAGTTGAGCTCATTTTTTAGGTCAAGCACAAAGTTAGCACATTTGCAAGCTTTGTTGTCCGATTCCATTTTAGGCAAGTTTGAGCTTCTTGAGGGGGAAGAAGAGACACTTGACTTGAGAGTTGTGAATTGTGCCTCAAGACTCTTGTGGGCTTTGTTCAAGCTCACAAGTTCATCTTGGAGCACAACATTCAAACTCTTGAGGCTTGAGGAAGCGTCCTTGCATTTTGCAAGTTCAAGTTCAAGTGCCTTGTTCTTTTCCTTTTCAAGCTCAAGAAGCTTATCAAGGTTAAGATTATTTTGCCTCTCATGGATAAGCAATTCATCTTGTTCCTTGAGAAGTTCCTCCTTGTCTAAAGTCTCATAAGAAAGCATTTTCATTTTAATGATAGACTTTTACTTAAACCTTCAAACATGTATTCAGTTTTGCTATCACTATCAAAATCTTCATCTTTAACGGAACACAAGGAGAGTTTAGATTTAACCTTTCGTTTTCCTTCCTTGGCCATAAGACAAGTGTGTGTAAGGATCGAATGCCCAAGAGGGGGGGTGAATTGGGCTTCTTTTCAAAAATTAAAGCAATAAAAACTTAACAACTAAAAGCCCAATTCCCTATGCAAATAACCTATGCATTCAAGTGAATAGTAAGATTGCAGTATATGAAATGCATAAGTGCAACGGGAGAGGAAGAAAGCGCAAACTCCCGAGGAGACACGAAGACACGAAGATTTATCCCGTGGTTCGGCAAGATCGTCAAGATCTTCCTACATCCATGTTTTGGCAGCCAACAAAGGGTATAGCCACTCCCAAGTCACCGAGACCAGGGATCTTCACTAAACTTCTCTGTTCGCCAACCTCGGCAAAGTGGAGCTCAAGCCTTGTACAAGTTGGATCCTCTGGGCTTCCACAACCGTCTTGGCAAGCTCCAGAAGGCTCTCTTCAATCACCGACTCTTACACAGTGATTACAATCACCAAGAGACACTACCTTACAGCTCTCACTATACTAGAGACTCCAATCACCAAGAATGGAAGCACACAAGCACTATCTCTAGCAAGTTCTAGCCTATCTCTTGGTGTACAAGTGGTGTAAATGATGTAGAAGTGGTAGCTCAATGTCTTGAATGCTTGAGAATGTGTAGAGTAGCTTTGGGTATCAAGACTTATCAAAATGACTGGTTGAAGGGGTATAAATAGCCAGCCTCCACGAAATAGCCTTTGGAAAAGTAGGCTGACATCACTGTTCTGCAAACATCGGATGATCCGATGAGCTCCCTTCAGTTGTCATTGGTCGAATCCAAATTAGCTGATGTCACTGTGTCATATATGACTGTTGATAGACCGATTTTACACTTGCCTCATCATCAGATGATCCGGTGACACTTCATCCAGGATTGGTCCAGAAATAATGCTTACTGGAGTGATTGACCGATGTGTTATAGTTGTACATCGGATGATCCGGTGTTACACTTGGTCTAGGGTAATTGCTTACTATATTGATCGACCGACGTAACACTTTCTTCATCATCGGATGATCCGGTGAGTACTCAGTCCTGAGGTCTTTTTCTTCTGTTAAACAAACTCGACCGATGTATTGTTTTCTGGAAACATCGGTTGATCCGGTGAGTTGATTTTGTCTGCTTCGAGTTGTTTCTAAGTGATTCTTTTGGAATTTGCTTGAGTGACCTCTTATACATTGGTTTGAAATATTATTTTGATGATTACCAAGTATTGGGTGTTGTCAATTTGATGGAATAACTTGACATATGAGCTTTTTCTTTTAGTCTTCATAAAAATCGATTGACCTCATGAAATAGTTTGTTTAGGGGTCTCCAAATTGTATCTAATGAGCAGTAGATGATATACATATGGAGTTCATTAAGTGTGATGAGTGATATGAGAGACCTTGCATCCACAAACTCATTAGTAATATCCAACGGTTGTCATTAATCACCGAAACCATACCTCATGGGGGTCTAGATGCTTTCAATCTCCCCCTTTTTGGTGATTGATGACAACACAACGAGTAAAGCATAATTCTAATGAAATTAAGAATACGATACTCAAGAGGATATGCAATAAGTACAAGATTTTGCACATTAAACTTGAAGACTCAAAAGCGATCAATAAATCGAAAGCTCAACGATCAATAACACATGAGAGAATTAAGAGGCACTCGAATACTCAATAAAATAGTAAAAGAGTAGCAAATCTCCCAAATTACAAAAGACTCCCAAAAAGATATACTCCCCCTACAACTAGGACTCCCCCTAGGACTGAGCTATCCCTCCGCCTGACTCTTCTCCCCCTTTGGCATCAAGACACCAAAAAGGGAAGCCGAGTGCCTAAGGATCCTGAGCGCTCGGGGCAATGACGAACTAGTCGCCGTCGGGGGTGCTGTAGTCGGAGCTGCTGCCTACTGCTGCTGAGGCTGGAGTAGAGGTGACGGGTGCTGTGGGAGATGCTGTCGCTGCCTACTGAGTCTGGACTGCAGGTAATGGGGAACTGACAATAGAAGCTGGAGTCTGCTGGAAGAGTGTCAAAGCCAGCAAGGGAGAGTGGATAGGTGCGCCCGGAGCAAGCAGTGGGGACATGTTGATCGTCGGAATCGGCGTGGTCGGCACTGGTGCTGAGACTGGAGCTAGGACAGGTGGACCTGGAACTAGACCCAAAAGCTGTGACGGTAGAGCAATCCCGGTCTGAGTGTAGAGGTTGGTGATCAACCCCAGGATGCCCATCATGGCCTGCTGCGTCTGCTGCTGCTGGTCAAGAGAATGCTGGTGCATCTGATCAATCAGCCCAGTGAGACTGTCAGTGTCCTCTCGCCTCTCGCGGGCAATCTATCGCTGCATCTCCTGTTGCTGCTGCTGGAGCTCCAAGAGACGCGCAACCTGCTCATCTTTGGCCTGCTCAGCTGCAAGCCGATCCAGTCACTACTGCTCAACCATCTGCCGAAGAAGAGAGGTGAGCTCGGACGGCTGAGAGACATGAGCCTCGGACACCGGAGGTGGAGTAGGAGGTGGCACATTCGAGCCTCCAGCCTCCGCATCGTGCTGCCTGGGTGAGGGAGGAGGTGGGAAGTACTCCTCGACACTGTCACTGGTGTCACTCTCGGACCAGATGTGCTACAGATCCCCACCCTGAGCCTCAGCCTATGCTAGTATCTCATCTTCCTTCTCCAGGTCTGACCAATCTTCCTCAGATAGACGAGCACAGACTTGACGCTCAACTGGACGGCCAAGGCGGCGGTCTCTAGGAGCTGGAGCACGGTAGTGCCCGAATCGTGTGACGCTCTCGTCGGTGAGACTGTCACATACGGCGGACCCCTCTGGAGCTATCAGGTAGAGTAAGTGACTGATCCAGTGGCCGAACACAAGCTACCTCATCATCCCAACTCCATTAGTAATGACGTCCTCCATCTCACATATAAGGATGTCCGCAATGTTGAACTCCATCCCGTTCATGACATAGAACAGGAGAGTCTGCTGCAAGCTGGTGAACCCCTCAAGGTATTCGGACCTTGGTAGAAGCGTGCAGCGCAAGGCAAGGTGCACAGTGCGTGCAGCTGGAGTGAGTAGAGTTGGTACCCTCGGCTGGTCTGGAGAGAAGGGCTAAGCAAACAGTGATCTTATCTCCTCATAAGGTGGTGCCACACCTCCAGTGAGCGGCCTCCTCGGTGGGTCAGCCTGTCCATATACTCTCTCGTGCAGGCAGGTATCATGGAGATCCACTCCTAGCAGCTGTCCCAAAGTATGCCTGGTCAGATGGTGATGCTGGCCCATAAATATGAATTCAATGGATCTGCGGCCCTCAGAGATGCAGAGTGTGGCATGGAACGCTCGGACCCAGTCCTCCACGTAGGCACCCCACTGGTAAGACATCAGCTCCACAAGCCCTCTGTACCTCTCAAAGTAAGGGTGTATCTTAGTCCTGGCTGCAAGTGCGAGCTAATCCCATTCAAGAAAGTTATGCTGGAAGAGCTTATGGCCCCGATGTCTGTAAGTCTCGTACAGCGACGCTTGTGTCAGGGTCCAGAAGCGGCTATCCAAAAGTGACTCTCTGGGCTGCGGGAACCACTCCTCAAGTAGAATGCTCCATCTGAGCTTCCTGAGCTGCTTAGCCTTCAACTTCCTGTAATCGGTTAGGCGGACACCCTCACCAACACGGACGTTGGTGTCCATCTCATAGACGGCTCTCTAGGTCGCCCTGTCCTCCCAAAGGTCAGCTACAGAGGGTCTCGGTCTCGGGGCAGCAGCTGGATGACCCCCACGGGTCCTGACTGAGTGTCGGTGAACAAGTGGTACTTCAGGCTCCTCTGGCTCCTCAAGCACCGGAGGCTACCTCTGTCGGGCCTCCCGGATCCTCAGCGATCCTCCTCAGCCACGCTCTCGCTCCTCAGCGGCGCGAGCGGCCATCAAAGCTTTCTTCTCTTCCTTGGACAACTTCTGCTTCTTAGCTGCCGGCTCCTCAATAGCTTTGCCCTTTCCCTTATTGTCATGACCCATGATGACGACGAATATGAGGTCGCGGGACACGAAGCCGATCGCACGAGACGGCGACGCAAGGAACGACACGGCCGGCGAACCCTAACGGCGAAGCGGTGCGACGGAGAGCACGGCGACCGAAAGGGGGGGGGCAGCACGGCGGCGCAGAGGGTGGTGGTGCAGCGCCTAGGACGGCGTCGCAGGGCGGCGGCGGTGCTGCGTGGGGCGGCGGCGGCTGCGCTGCATGGAGCAGCGCTGCGTGGGGCCCAGGGTGAGCGGCGGTGGCGGCGGCTCTAAGGGCGGCGACGGCCGGAGGGCGGCGACAGGGTGGGCACACGGAGTGGCGGCGATGGAGTAGCAGCGGTGGCGGTGCAGGTCAGGGAGAGAGAAAGTGGAATGAAGCGGTAAGCTAAATAGGTGGGGCCCGAACCCTAGATCAAATTTTAACATCGGATGAACCGACGTTAGTTGGGAGGAGCATCGATCGAATGGTACAGTAAGGGTATTCCAGAGGCACCTTCGGCATCGGATGATCTGACGTGGAAATGATTAGCATCGGTTGAATTTGGCACAACTCCAGAAATGTGAACATCGGATGCTCCGATGCTTCTCAGAATGAACTCATCGGTTGATTTGATTTTCTGACTGAGTTGACCCTTGGCACTTGAGCACAAACTGATCCGATGATGCTTCTGCCCTAAGCATCGGATAATCCAATGACTACAAAACAGCAACATCCCATATATGTCCTTTGACTCAAAACAAACAAACAAGGAGAAACACATGTCTTAGGACTTTTTGGGCAACCCCTTACCCCTCAAAAAGATTATAACACTAGTTGCCAATAACTTGGCTAAGCCCTGAAGCAAATAGAACACCGACGAAATTAAGGAATAAATCCAAATAAAATGTAAGGCCCATGCTTTGTGAGCTAGAGGAGGAAGACTTCTATCTCTTTAAAGCATATTCCTTTAGGCATTAACGCACCTAACAATTTGTTCTTTCCACATCATATGAGTTGAGATATTGCATTTCAAACAAGTCTCTTTCTCATGAAGTCGGTTCCCCTTTGTGACAAACTACCGTATGCATTGCCAAACAGTTTAATGCAGGAAATTAAACATGAGTGCAAGTCTATATGGCAGGCATCATGCAAGACATAAATTAAATCTATCTTGCCAAATTTGAACCTTCCAAAGGCTTCTTCAGGGAGAGCCACTCTCCAAGCCTTGGGGAAACCCAAAGGAACCTCCATCCCAAGCTAACCCTTGCTCACCCCTATCCTTTGAAAGTTAGACAAGACCTATATGAGATGCATTCCTACATGACCATGGCAACTTACATGACGTTCGATGCATCTAGCACATTTAATTCACTTCTTAGTCTAGAAAAAGTTTTCTCATAAAGTGGTTTAGTGAAGATATCCGCCAATTGTTCTTCGGACCTAACACCTCGCAAGGAGATGTCTCCCTTAGCTTCATGGTCCCTCAAGAAATGATGGCGAATATCAATGTGCTTAGTGCGGGAGTGTTGAACGGGGTTTTTAGCAATCTTAACCGCACTTTCATTGTCACAAAGGAGAGGCACACAACCAAGTTTAATACCAAAGTCCAAAAGGGTTTGCTTCATATAAAGAATTTTGGTACAACATGCACCGACTGCTATATATTCCGCTTCCGCCGTGGACAAAGCAACGGAATTTTGCTTCTTGCTAGACCAAGATACTAGGGAACGCCCAAGCAAGTGGCACCCACCGGAGGTACTCTTGCGATCCACACGGCATCTGGCAAAGTCCGAATCCGAGTAACCCAAGAGATGGAAATTAGCACCTTTGGGGTATCACAAGCCTACACTAAGGGTATGTTTGAGATACCAAAGTATCCTAAAGACCACCTTCCGATGCGATTCTTTAGGTGCCGCTTGAAAGCGAGCACACAAGCATACACTAAACATGATATCGGGCCTAGATGCGGTAAGATAAAGAAATGAATCAATCATAGAACGGTAATTAGATTGGTCAACAAGTTTACCATCCTTATCCGCGTCGAGATGACAATTTGTTGCCATTGGAGTATTTCTTGAAATACAATCTCCCATCTCAAATTTCTTCAAGAGGTCCTTGGTATACTTTTCTTGATAGATGAAGGTTCCCTCTCGAAGTTACTTGATTTGAAATCCAAGGAAGAGGTTGAGCTCTCCAATCATCGACATCTCGAATTCCCTAGACATCATTTTGCCAAACTCATGGCTAAGAGCTTCGTTAGTTGAACCAAAAATAATATCATCGACATAAATTTGACAAATAAATAGTTCTTTGTTGATGTCTTTGGTGAAGAGTGTAGTGTCCACCCTCTCGATCTTGAATCCTTGCATGATCAAGAAATCCCGTAGTCGTTCATATCACGCCCTAGGTGCTTGCTTGAGCTCGTAGAGCGCCTTGTGCAACCTAAACACATGATTAGGATTCCTTAGATCTTCGAACCCGGGAGGTTATTCAACATAAACAAGCTCATTAATATAACCATTAATAAAAGCACTTTTCACATCCATTTGATAAAGCTTTATGTTGTGATGTGATGCAAAAGCAAGAAGTATACGGATACCTTCTAGTTGAGCGACCGGAGCAAATGTCTCTCCAAAGTCTAGTCCTTCAACTTGCGAGAAACCCTTGGCCACAAGTCTTGCCTTGTTGCGGATCACAACACCGTTCTCGTCTTGTTTGTTGCAGTACACCCACTTTGTCCCGATGACGTTCTTGTCCTTGGGTCGCTCCTCCAACACCCAAACTTCATTGCGGATGAAGTTGTTGAGTTCTTCTTGCATGGCCATCACCCAATTTGGATCTTGGAGTGCTTCCTCAATGTGAGTGGGTTCTACACATGAAACAAACGAGTAGTGCTCACAAAACGTAGCGAAATGGCGAAAACGTGTACTTACTCCCCTTGACGGACTTCCGCTAATTTGATCAATCGGATGCGCCTTGGAGATGCGTCCATGCCTCATAAGTGGTTGTGAAGCACTTGGCGGTGGTGATGTGTGTTGCTCTTCTTGTGGTTGGACTTGATCATGGACTTGTTCTTCTTCTTGATGTTGTGTGGCTTGTGAATCTTGTGTCGGCAATGGGTCATCTTTTTCTTCTTCGTCAACTTGAGGTGCCATAGATGTGTTGATGTTGGAACTTGAAGCTCCCCCTTGATCATGGCTCTCCTCAACTTTAGGATTGATGTCTCCAATGGTCATGTTCTTCATAGCTTCTCGTAGAGGCTCGTAATCTATTTCATCATGACCAAAACTCTCCTCTTGGGAGCCATTAGTTTCATCAAACTCAACATCACAACTTTCCTCAACTAAAGCGGAGGTTTGGTTGAATACTCGATATGCTTTTGAGTTTGATGCATAACCAAGAAAAATACCAACATCACATCTTCTTTCAAACTTAACGAGCCTTTTCTTGCGGTAGATATAGCACTTGCACCCGAAGACTCGAAAATAGGAGATGTTGGGCTTTCTCCCAATAAGAAGTTCGTACGGGGCATTTTGAAGTAGTCGATGTAGGTAGACCCGATTTGCGGCATGGCACGCCGTGTTGATTGCTTCGGCCCAAAACTTCCGGACGTGCCATAGTCATCAAGCATTGCTCGTGCAGGAGTGATGAGAGTCTTGTTCTTCCTTTCGACGACACCATTTTGTTGAGGAGTGTATGTGGCCGAAAACTCATGCTTCACGCCTTCACGATCACACCACTCCCCAATGTTGTAGTTCTTGAATTTGGTGTTGTTGTCACTCCGGACCTTGATGATGGGAAGTTGAAATTCCCTTTGGGCACGGTTAGCGAAGATCTTGAACACTTCCAGAGTTTCACTCTTGTCACCTAGAAACAAATTCCAAGCATAGCGAGAGTAGTCATCAACTATAACAAGACAATAGAGATTACCGCCAAGACTTTGATATGTGGACGGTCCGAAGAGGTCCATGTGGAGCAACTCAAGTGGCTTGGAGGTTGACACCATTGTCTTCATCGGGTTGTGTGAAGCAACTTGTTTCCCGGCTTGACAAGCGCTACAAAGCTTGTTCTTCTCAAATGTGACATCCTTCATGCCGGTCACCATCTCGAGCCTGAATGACTTCTTGAGCTTGATCATTCCAATGTGAGCTATGCGTTGATGCCATAGGCACCCCAAACTTGTCTTGGTGAAAAGACAAGTGGTCAAGCTAGCATCCTTGTTGGAGAAGTGTGACGTCGGGTTCCGAAAAATGAACCAAGCTAACACATATGTGTGCCCAGGACGTTCATCACACATACACGAGTGCAATCACAAAAGAGTATACAGAAAATTACCACAGAACAAGATTAATTAACCAAATTTTATTATGCAAATCATATTATCCTCGAATACAAGCTCTAATGAATATTAACGACAAGTTCAACTAATGCAGCGGAATAAACTAATTAAGCAACTAAGCATAAGGGATAGCGCAGCTCCAAAACACCACAGGCAAGCTGACGGTAGACACGGCCTAGAACTTCGCATTATCACCATTAAACTCCCAATCCTGACCTGCAACTGTTTTGGGGGATTGCAAGAGTGAGTACATGTCATACTCAGCAAGTGTGGAAAGTATGACATGTGGCTGATTCAAATGACGACAATAATAATGGCTAAGAGCTGAAAAGTACATTAAAACATTTGAAAAGCAATATAATACATATATATGAAGTAATCCCATCATAAACCATAAATAATAACATAGTACCAATCCATGTTCCATATCCATCATCCATATACCAATAACCATATTCAATACCAGAGATTTATTCAGAACCATAATATCACCATTACCATAATACCAACCATAACCATCCCAAATACCATCCCGATACCGAGTTCCCTCTAATCATGGAAGTTGTCCAGGTGCTCATAATCGGGAGCACGGCTATAATGATAGTTTTAATACTCTCCAGAGTTTGCACCACTTTACCCACGTGTTTGTGATTTCATCACCCGTCGGCGACTAAAGAACCTCCCTTATGCCAATTACACTTCCTTTGGTGTATGGCCAAGAGATCACAAAATAGCCTTTACAAAGGGATTACTAGCCTATTTAGACCCCACTGAGGTTTCACCGGTGGCGATGTCTCCCTCAGAGCACATCTTCAACCAAGGGCCCTCTCTTGAGCCATTCAGATCCCAGGGTAGTCCCACCAATCATCAACAAAACCAAACCGACTACCCCTTCCCCGAGCATCCACAATGGTCCAAACAGCACTAGCAAAGCCCTAATTAATCAGCTACGCCGCACCCATACTTGGCCTCGTGGTGGCACTGTAGTCCTGGCTTATTCTCACATGAACAGGCCCTTAGATCTAAAGCAAGCAAACCACCATAACATTCAACCAATCCACATGCCAGGCTTGCTTAGATCACCCATTACCATACCATAATCCCATCCATGCATAATTAAATTGAGTGGTATTGTTGTTTCCCATCCCAGTTGATTAAGCGAAGCAAAAGGTAAAAAGCCCTTCCCAACTCTCTACCATATATTCCAGGTGACAAGGGTGGTCAACAAAACTAGTAAACTTCCTACCATGGGATTCCCATCAAAATTGACACAAGCATGCAATTTTGCAAACAAAACATTTAATTTAAAAACAGGATCAATATGCTTTAAGGACACTTGCCTTGCTCTTGCGGTTGATTAGGGTCAAAGCCTTCAAACTCTTGGTGCTGTAGATCCTCCGTGGCACTCTCTAGCGCAAATCCGTCTAATCCACACAATAAACATACAAGACAAGAAACACAATCAAAGAGTGCACAAACATTACTCAATATGACATGACATGCATGATTGATGCAAATGCAAGGTAGAACTTGTTAATAGATTGCTTTTAATGATCACTAACTGGTTCTAATAGAGTTTAACAAGTTTATACAGGTTTGGAGTTGATTAGATCAAATTTTAAAATCAATTCAACCCAATTTAGCCAGGAAGACCGGACTAGTCCACTAGGGACCGGACAAGTCCGCACTTTGCGAGATCGGCAGATTAGGGTTTTCTAGATCGATGTAAATTTGGAGATTAGGTGTTGAATTCACATAAGGTAAAGATAATAGAAGGTATACTAGGTGTTTAGGACTCCAATGAATCAAGAAACTTGGAGGTAACACTTGGATCTTGGTGATCTAGGGTTGGTGATGAACTTGGAGATGAATTGGTGATGAAGAACGAAACTTGGTGGAGATCTTGATCCCCTTTCGTTTCCTCCTCTTCTTCTTGTTTGGGGTCTTCTCCTCCCTCCTTGATGGTGGCTCTCCATGAACTAGGGTTTGGGTGGGGTGGAAAAGTGGCAAACAGATGTCAAACCAAGGGGTGGGGTTGTTTATATAGAGGTGGAGGCTAGGGTTAGATGGATTTCGAGTTTGAGAGGAGTAGAGGCCGGTTTAGAGTCCCACATGAGCTCTAAAAGAGTTAGGCATGATGTCCCTAGGCCCACTTAACGTGAAACCCAAGAAACAAGTCGTATACAAAAGATCAATTCAGAGTCACGAAATATCGGACAACTCCGGAAAAGACCGGACTAGTCCGAAGTCGTCCAGAGAGAAAATCGGACAAGTCTGGCCAAAAATCGGACAAGTCCAACTTTAAACAGGGAGGAAAACGGATAAGTCTGCTGGAACACCGGACTAGTCCGGAAAAGTCCAGGGACTTAGCAAATTTTCAAGGATTCATGGAATATCGGACTAGTCCGCACAAAATCGGACAAGTCCAAAGGTTTCCAGAGGCAAAATCGGACTAGTCCGCAGCAAAAACGGACAAGTCCGTTTTTAGTCAGAGAGAAATCAGACTAGTCCTCAGTAAAATCAGACTAGTCTCCACTTTTCAGCGTTTTAAGTGCGGTTTTGCTCCAAATCAATTTTTAATGCTCTGAATCAATTTTAAACTCGTTCCTCTTGTTGTGGGTTAATGTTAAACATGTATATGAGTGTATGTAGGGCATGATGCATGAAAATGAGGGTGTTACAAACCTACCCCTCTTAAAATGAATCTCGCCCTCGAGATTCGATGTGGAAGCGAAGAGATAGGGAAATTCCTTCTTGAGATCATCCTCCAATTCCCACGTTGCTTCTTTTTCTGTGTGGTGCTTCCATTGAACTTTACACCATCGAATCACCTTGTTCCTTGTTACTCTCTCCTTGGTTCCCAAGATTTTGACCGGTTGCTCGGCATAAGTCCAATCTTCCTCTAGTTCCAATCCTTCCATTGGCACTTGTTCTTCCAGTACTCGCAAGCACTTCTTGAGCTGGGGAACATGAAAGACATCATGTACGTCTGAAAGATGAGCTGGCATCTCCAACTTATACGCTACTTCTCCTCTTTTGTCCAAAATCTTGAATGGTCCAATATAACGAGGTGCGAGCTTGCCCCTTATGTTAAACCTCTTATGACCTCTCATTGGTGACACCTTGAGGTAAACAAAATCTCCTATTTCAAAGGCTAATTTCCTTCTCCTATTGTCCGCATAGCCTTTTTGCCTTGATTGGGCAGCCCTCAAGTTTTCACGAATTATTTGGACTTGCTTTTCGGCTTCTTGCAACACATTCGGACCAAATATTTGAGTTTCTCCTGCCTCATTCCAGAACAAAGGTGTCCTACACTTCCTCCCATAAAGTGATTCATACGGTGACATTTTCAAGCTTGCTTGGTAACTATTGTTGTATGAAAATTCTGCGTATGGCAAGCTTTTGTCCCAACTCTTCCCATGCTTCAAAGCACAAGCTATTAACATGTCCTCCAAAATCTGATTGGTCCTCTCGGTTTGTCCATCCGTTTGAGGGTGATATGCCGAACTAAAATTCAACCTTGTTCCCAAAGCTTCATGCAATTTTTGCCAAAACCTGGAAGTGAATTGAGAACCTCTATCCGAGACTATCTTCTTAGGGAATCCATGTCGACACACGATATGCTCCATGTATATTCCGGCCAATCGTGCAGTTGTATATTTGGTCTTCACAGGGACAAAATGAGCTGACTTGGTTAAGCGATCCACAATTACCCAAATTGAGTCATACCCGGACTGAGTACGTGGTAACCCAACTATGAAGTCCATTCCAATTTCTTCCCACTTCCATTATGGGATCATCAATGGTTGCAATAATCCAGCTGGCCTCTGATGTTCCGCCTTGACTCGTTGGCACACATCACACAATGCTACATATTCAGCTATGTCCTTCTTCATGCTATCCCACCAATAGCAATCCTTCAAGTCTTTGTACATCTTGTACAACCAGGATGAATTGAGTAAGGTGAGTCATGTGCCTCCTTTAATATTGTCTCTTGGATATGCTTCACATTAGGCACAACGATTCTCTTTCCAAGCCATAAGGTACCATATTCGTCTTCATCAAATCTGAATTCTCTCCCTTCTTCGGTCCTTTCCTTGATTTCCTTGATCTCTTCATCTGCGGTTTGTGCCTCTCGAATTTCTTGCTCCATGGTTGGGTTTGACTACATCATCTCCATCTCATTTACAAATCCAAGGTTCAACCGTTAAAACTCCTTACATAACTCGAATGGTAACTCTCGAACTGTGAGTTGATAACTTACTCCTTTTCTACTCAAAGCATCAGCCACTATGTTGGCTTTCCCCGGATGATAGTTGATCCACAAATCATAATCTTTGATGAGCTCCAACCATCTTCGTTGCCTCAAGTTCAGATCCATTTGTGTGAAAATATACTTCAAACTCTTATGATCCGTATAAATTTCACACCTATGTCTAAGGATATAGTGTCTCCAAATCTTCAATGCGTGTACCACGGCCGCGAGTTCCAAATCATGTGTGGGGTAATTCAGCTCATGTTTCTTCAACTGTCTTGATGCATAGGCGACCACTTGACCTTCTTGCATCAATACACATCGAAGTCCTTGTCTTGATGCATCGCAATAAATATCAAAACTCTTGCTCACATCCGGCAGTACCAAAACTGGGGCTGTTGTTAACCTCTTTTTCAACTCCTCGAAACTATTTTGACAAGCTTGAGTCCATTGGAAAGCCTTTCCCTTCATTAGCAACTCCGTCATTGGCTTGGCTATCTTGGAAAAGTCCTTGATGAATCTACAGTAATATCCAGCCATTCCAAGAAAACTGCTGATCTCCTTTACATTTTGCGGGAGCTCCCACTTCAACACGTCTCTCACTTTTCCGGGGTCAACCGATACTCCTCCTCTTGAGATGATATGACCCAAAAATGACATCTCTCTCAACCAAAACTGACACTTGTTGAACTTGGCATACAATTGATGCTCCCTCAATTTCTGCAACGTAAGCCTCAAGTGTTCCTCATGTTCCTTCTCATCCTTTGAGTAGATCATAATATCATCAATGAACACCACAACGAACTTGTCCAAGTACTCCATGAAGACCTTATTCATGAGGTACATAAAGTAGGCAGGCACATTTGTCAATCCAAAACACATCACGATGTACTCATAAGATCCATACCGTGTCCTAAAAGCTGTCTTGGGTATGTCCGATGGTCTAATCTTCATTTGAAAGTATCCCGACCTCAAATCAATCTTAGAGAATATACAAGCACCCTTCATCTGATCAAACAAGTCTTCTATGCGTGGCAAGGTGTACTTGTTCTTGATTGTTACCTCGTTGAGAGCTCGGCAATCTACGCACATCCTTTGGGATCCATCCTTCTTGTCCACGAACAGCACGGGCGCTCCCCAAGGTGAAGAGCTAGGGCGAATAAAACCCTTCTCTAATTTCTCTTGAATTTGCTTCTTGAGCTCTGCTAATTCCATAGGAGGCATCCTATACGGCCTCTTAGCTATAGGTGCATTTCCAGGTATTAAATCAATAACAAACTCAATGTCTCGATCAGGTGGCATACCTGGCAACTCGTCTGGAAAAACATCCAAAAATTCACACACCACCAGAATCTCCTCAATTGCGGCACCGTCCATATGATTCAGCTCCAATTGCTTTGGTGCGGTTTGAGATGCTTCAAATTCTATAGTGATCCCTTCTTGATTAGTCAACTTCACCGTCTTCATGGCACACTCAATAACTCCACTGTGCTTCCTCAACCAGTCCATACCAAGTATAATGTCCAATCCTTGGGAATCCAAATCAATGAGGTTGGCGGAGAAGTCTACCCCCCTTATTCTAAGGCTTACTTTTGGACATACTATATTTGTCCTCATCTCTCCTCCATGAGACTTAACCAATAGAGTAAACTTCATATGAGAGATAGGCAAACTATACTTGGCAACATACTTTGATGCAATGAATGAATGCGATGCTCCAGAATCAAATAACATAGTCGCGGGGTTGGAGTTGGCGAGAAACATACCAATGACCACATCATCCGCTTGTTGAGCATCCTCCGTAGAGACATGTTTCACGTTGCCACGAGCAAAATTCTGCTGTTCACGGTTCCCTTGTGGTTGTCCTCCATTGGGTCTTGGGTTTTGCCTCGGCGCACCGCTTCCTTGACCAAGGCCTGACTTAGGACATTAATGTGCAAAGTGTCCAGCTTCTCGACAAGTATAGCACTTCTTAACTCCACCAGAGTTATTGGGATGTGCTTGGTTTTGAACACTTGCAGCAGGAAAGTTAGCACGAGGTGCATAAGGCATTGGAGGCCTAGTTACTTGCATGAGAGGGTGCTGTTGCACAAACTGAGTTTGGTGTGGTGCATAACCTAGGCGTTGAGCAGGAATAGAGGAGTTGTAATAGGGCGCATTGGGTGGTGCAAGGCGAGGGCGCACATTACTTACTTGTTGCTGTCCTTGATATGGCGCCTTTCTCTTATTGTCGTGCTCCATCTCACGAATCTTGTTCTCAACCACAATTGCTTTGTCCACAAGCTTCTGAAAATTTGCATAATCACAATTGAGAAATTGCACTTGGATTTCATTGTTCAAGCCTCTCATGAACAAGTATTGCTTTCGGTTGTCCCGACTAACATCCTCAGGCGCATACCTTGAGAGTTGAGTGAACTTGTTGAGATATTCACTCACGCTTGATCTTGCTTGCCTTAAATTCTCAAATTCTTGCCTCTTCAAAATCATAACTCCTTTCGGCACATAATGAGAACGAAAACTCTCCTTGAATTCGGCCCAAGTAATCATCTCTTGATTCTCGTGAGCATTGTAATAAGCATCCCACCAATCCGCAGCTGCTCCAACGAGTTGATGAGAAGCAAATAGCACCTTCTCCCGGTCATTGTGGAAAATAGCTAACTTCATCTCCACAGACTTGAGCCAATCATCCGCATCCATAGAGTCAGTATCTTGAGCAAAGGTCGGTGGCCTAGTCCTCATAAACTCTCCCAACCGGTTATGAGGGGGCGGGGGTGGCGGTGGAAGCATGTGGGGTTGATTGTTGATGTTGCCAGCCTGCAGCTGTCCCATTGTTTGTATCATGGTCTGCATGAGCTGTTTTTGCGTAGCCAATAGCTGCTCAATGTTGATAGCTCCCTAAGTAGATCCTTGTCCAATGTTGTTCTGAGGCACTCCACGGTTCTCCTCCTCATCATTGACATCCCTCTGGTTGCGAGGCCTCACCATCTGAAGAAAAGCAATAGGTAAGAATTAGAGAACATCCCCAACTATATGCACCAAGGGATATGAAACTAAACAACTAGCTAGCCTACGTGGACATGGCAACGCTAAAGCACCCCAAAATCCTCTATTAAGCACACAAGCAAACAATATATCTAGCAGACAGCACTCCAAGCAAAAACACATCGATTCCTGAGTGCTCCTATGTGCTCTAAAGTGTCCATTCTATTTAGGCTACATCCTACGGTCAACCTGTGGCTCTGATACCAATCTGTGATGCCCGGTTCCGAAAAATGAACCAAGCTAACGCATATGTGTGCCTAGGACGTACATCACACATACACGAGTGCAATCACAAAAGAGTATACAGAAAATTACCACAGAACAAGATTAATTAACCAAATTTTATTACACAGTTCATATTATCCTCGAATACAAGCTCTAATGAATATTAACGACAAGTTCAACTAATGCAGCGGAATAAACTAATTAAGCAACTAAGCAACTAAGCATAAGGGATAGCGCAGCTCCAAAACACCACAGGCAAGCTGACGGTAGACACGGCCTAGAACTCCGCATTATCACCATTAAACTCCCAATCCTGACCTGCAACAGTTTGGGGGGATTGCAAGAGTGAGTACATGTCATACTCAGCAAGTGTGGAAAGTATGACATGTGGTTGATTCAAATGACAACAATAATAATGGCTAAGAGCTGAAAAGTACATTAAAACATTTGAAAAGCAATGTATTACATGTATATGAAGTAATCCCATCATAAACCATAAATAATAACATAGTACCAATCCATGTTCCATATCCATCATCCATATACCAATAACCATATTCAATACCAGAAATTTATTCATAACCATAATATCACCATTACCATAATACCAAGAATAACCATCCCAAATACCATCCCAATACCGAGTTCCCTCTAATCATGGAAGTTGTCCAGGTGCTCATAGTCGGGAGCACGGCTATCATGATACTTTTAATACTCTGCAGAGTTTGTACCACTTTACCCACATGTTTGTGATTTCACCACCCGTCGGCGACTAAAGAACCTCCCTTATGCCAATTACACTTCCTTTGGTGTATGGCCAAGAGATCACAAAATAGCTTTTACAAAGGGATTACTAGCCTATTTAGACCCCACTGAGGTTTCACCGGTGGCGATATCTCCCTCAGAGCACATCTTCAACCAAGGGCCCCCTCTTGAGCCATTCGGATCTCAGGGTAGTCCCACCAATCATCAACAAACCCAAACCGACTACCCCTTCCCCGAGCATCCACAATGGTCCAAACAGCACTAGCAAAGCCCTAATTAATCAGCTACGCCGCACCCATACTTGGCCTCGTAGTGGCACTGTAGTCCTGGCTTATTCTCGCATGAACCGGTCCTTAGATCTAAAGCAAGCAAACCACCATAACATTCAACCCATCCACATACTAGGCTTGCTTAGATCACCCATTACCATACCATATTAAACCAGTTCATGTTAACCGTAATCTCATCCATGCATAATTAAATTGAGTGGTATAGTTGTTTCCAATACCAGTTGATTAAGCGAAGCAAAAGGTAAAAAGCCCTTCCCGACTCTCTACCATATATTCCAGGTGACAAGGGTGGTCAACAAAACTAGTAAACTTCCTACCATGGGATTCCCATCAAAATTGACACAAGCATGCAATTTTGCAAACAAAACATTTAATTTAAAAACAGGATCAATATGCTTCAAGGACACTTGCCTTGCTCTTGCGGTTGATTAGGGTCAAAGCCTTCAAACTCTTGGTGCTGTACATCCTCCGCGGCACTCTCTAGCGCAAATCCGTCTAATCCACACAATAAACATACAAGACAAGAAACACAATCAAAGAGTGCACAAACATTACTCAATATGACATGACATGCATGATTGATGCAAATGCAAGGTAGAACTTGTTAATTGATTGCTTTTAATGATCACTAACTAGTTCTAATAGATTTTAACAAGTTTATACAGGTTCAGAGTTGATTAGATCAAATTTTAGAATCAATTCAACTCAATTTAGCCAGGAAGATCGGACTTGTCCGCTAGGGACCGGACAAGTCCGCACTTTGCGAGATCAGCAGATTAGGATTTTCTAGATCGACGTAAATTTGGAGACTAGTTGTTGAATTCACGTAAGGAAAAGATAATAGAAGGTATATCAGGTGTTTAGGACTCCAATGAATCAAGAAACTTGGAGGTAACACTTGGATCTTGGTGATCTAGGGTTGGTGATGAACTTGGAGATGAATTGGTGATGAAGAACGAAACTTGGTGGAGATCTTGATCCTCTTTAGTTTCCTCCTCTTCTTCTTGTTTGGGGTCTTCTCCTCCCTCCTTGATGGTGGCTCTCCATGAACTAGGGTTTGGGTGGGGTGGAAAAGTGGCAAACAGATGTCAAACCAAGGGGTGGGGTTGTTTATATAGAGGTGGAGGCTAGGGTTAGATGGATTTCGAGTTTGAGAGGAGTAGAGGCCGGTTTAGAGTCCCACATGAGCTCTAAAAGAGTTAGGCATGATGTCCCTAGGCCCACTTAACGTGAAACCCAAGAAACAAGTCGTATACAAAAGATCAATTCAGAGTCACGAAATATCGGACAACTCCGGAAAAGACCGGACTAGTCCGAAGTCGTCCAGAGAGAAAATCGGACAAGTCTGGCCAAAAATCGGACAAGTCAAACTTTAAACAGAGAGGAAAACGGATAAGTCTGCTGGAACACCGGACTAGTCCAGAAAAGTCCAGGGACTTAGCAAATTTTCAAGGATTCATGGAATATCGGACTAGTCCGCACAAAATCGGACAAGTCCGAAGGTTTCCAGAGGCAAAATCGGACTAGTCCGCAGCAAAAACGGACAAGTCCGTTTTTAGTCAGAGAGAAATTGGACTTGTCCTGAGTAAAATCGGACTAGTCAGCACTTTCCTGCGTTTTAAGTGCGGTTTTGCTCCAAATCAATTTTTGATGCTCCGAATCAATTTTAAACTCGTTCCTCTTGTTGTGGGTTAATGTTAAACATGTATATGAGTGTATGTAGGGCATGATGCATGAAAATGAGGGTGTTACAAGAAGTCTACTAGGTAGAGATGTCCATGCCGAAACCCTTTGAAAATTAGTTCTTGGCTTGTTTCACTAGTCACAACAACATCATTTTTGCTAAAGGTGTACGTTAGTCCAAGATCACATAATTGTGCAATAGAAAGCAAATTGAAACTAAGTGACTTAACATACAATACATTAGAAATAGATAAATCATTTGAAATTGCAATCTTACCCAACCCAATTACCTTCCCCTTAGAGTTGTCACCAAAGGTGACTTGTTCATGATTGTCGGGGTTTTCTATGGTGGTGAACATACCATCGTTGCCGGTCATGTGTTGAGTGCACCCGCTATTGAGTACCCAATGCTTTCCTCCAGCTTTGTAGTTCACCTACACACATGAATTCAATTTTTTATTTTAGGCACCCAAGCCAACTTAGGTCCTTATATGTGTGATACAAGTGTTTTTGGGACCCAAAGTTGCTTGGGGAGCTTCCCCTTCATGCCCTTCATGTCCTTGCCAATGAACCTTGCCTTCACCTTGCCATCTACTTTACTCAAGAGATAATAGTGATCATTGAAAGTAGACTTGTAGTTAGTAGGCAATTTTGGAGAAAACCGGTTAGGAATAGGACACTCCCTTGTATGGTGACTAGTGACCTCACAAAGTTGGCAATAGGAACCAACTTCCTTGATGAAGCTTGTTCTAAGCTCCGGTGAGGGCACCTTTACTTTGTTAGGCACCGGGAAGGATCCAAGTCCTCTCTTGTTGAAGGCATTTGCTTGTTGGAAGAGGATTTCCTTGTGCTTGAATTCTCCCTTAGATAGTCTTGTTACACTAGTGCGGAGACTTTCAATTTCTTCCAATAAGTCCTTTTCCCTAGCATTCTCTTTCAAAGGCAAAGACTTATGCAAGACATTAGTGGCATGAGAAATAATATATACCTTATCATTAAGGGTTTCTTTCTTTATGGTTTTCAATTCTTGATCAAGAACTTCATAAGCAAGGTTAAGTACTTGATGCTCTTGGATTAACTCATTGTGCTTTCCCAAGAGTGCTTGGTGTGCTACGTCAAGCTCATGATGATCTAGCTTGATTTGAGCCTTATCCTCCTCAATGTGCTTGACATGAGATTTGAGCGTGTCATGCTCCTTAAGTATGCTTTCATACTTGTCAAGCAAATCGAGGTTAGCACTCTCAAGCTTAGCACGAGTTTCTTCAAGAGCCTTGACCTTACTCTTTTCTCTCTTAATGATAGTGTGGTATTCATTTATTAATGAAGCTAAGTCATTGGGGGAAAGCTCATCATCGCTAGAGTCATCACATACCTTGGTGTTACCTTTAGCCATGAGGCACATGGGAGGTGGATGAAGAGATGAATCATCATTGTTGGCAATGGCAAGGCTGGCCTAGTTTTCTTCTTCCGCTTCACTCTCTTCATCACTTGATTCTTCGTCGGTGATCCATTCATTTGCCTCACACATGAACACCTTTTGTGGACCTTTTCTATTCTTTGGGAAGATTTTTGCCTTCTTGCCTTTGTCATGTTTCTTCTTCCCAAAGAATCTTGGTTTGGGCTTGTCCTCTTCATCATCCTTACTATCCTCAAGCTTGTGATGCTTGCCCTTGTGGTTCTCTCTTCTTTTGTCCGGTTTTGGACAATCATAGGAGATGTGGCCTTGATAACCATAATTATAGAAAGTCTTGTTGTCATCTCTCCTTGGTAGAAAAGCCTTCTTCTTGGGATCAAAGGCGTATCCTTTCTTGGCAATCTTGGAGTTCAAGCAAGAGAACCTTCTCATCATCAATGCAAGCTCATCATCGTCATCTTCACTTGATGCTTGCTCTTCTTCACTTGAGCTAGGCTCAACCACTTTCTTTCTCTTGAGACTTGTTTTCTTGGTGGAAGCCTTTAGAGCAATTGTCTTTGAAGATGATTCCTCCATCATCCCAAGTACACTCATCTCATGAGCGTGAATCTCTCCAATAAGTTCTGAAACTTCAATGTGATCAAAGATTCCTTTTGAAGCATGGAGTTGATGATGTTGTACTTTGGCTTAGGAAGGAGCATAAGAATCTTGCGGTTGATGAGTCCCTTGCCAAGAGAAGCAATATCAAGAGCATTAATTTCCTCAATAAGCACATTCAAGCGAGAAAACATTTCATTGACATTTTCATGAGGTAGCATTTTGAACTCATCATATTTGGCCTTAAGCATATGATATTTTAGTTCTTTAACACGAGAAGAACCCTCATGAATTTCAATCAAGCAAGCCCAAATTTCACAAGCTTTTTCTTTGCTAGCAATCCTAGCAAACACATCTTGACTAATGCATTCATAAATAGCATTTCTATTTTTAGCATCCCACTTGACTTGATCACCAGCATAATTATGCTCACCAAACCCCACATGGGTCGCTTCCCATACCTCGGGAGCAATAGCCTCTAGATAAGCACACATGCGTGCTTTCTAATAGGCAAAGTTCTTGCCCTCGAAGATGGGAACCGAATCTCCAATCTTGGCCATTTTAGCTCTCTAGCGGTGAAGCTAGAATGATCGAATGAGCAACCTTGCTCTGATACCAATTGTAAGGATCGAATGTCGAAGAGGGGGGTGAATTGGGCTTCTTTTCAAAAATTAAAGAAATAAAAACTTAACAACTAAAAGCCCAATTCCCTATGCAAACAACCTATGCATTCAAGTGAATAGTAAGATTGCGGTATATGAAATGCATAAGTGCGGGAGAGGAAGAGAGCGCAAACTCCCGAGGAGACACGAAGACACGGTGATTTATCCCGTGGTTCAGCAAGATCGTCAAGATCTTCCTACATCCACAAGGTGGCACCCACCAAAGGGTATAGCCATTCCCAAGTCACCGAGACCAGGGATCTTCACTAAACTTCTCCGTTCGCCACTCGGCAAGGTGGAGCTCAAGCCTTGTACAAGTTAGATCATCCGAGCTTCCACAACCATCTTGGCAAGCTCCAGAAGGCTCTCTTCAATCACCGACTCTTACACGGTGATTATAATCACCAAGAGACACTCCCTTACAGCTCTCACTATACTAGAGACTCCAATCACCAAGAATGGAAGCATACAAGCACTATCTCTAGCAAGTTCTAGCCTATCTCTTGTTGTACAAGTGGTGTAAATGATGTAGAAGTGGTAGCTCAATGTCTTGAATGCTTGAGAATGTGTAGAGTAGCTCTGGTATCAAGACTTATCGAAATGACTAGTTGAAGGGGTATAAATAGCCAGCCTCTACGAAATAGCTGTTGGAAAAGTAGGTTGACATCACTGTTCTGCAAACATCGGATGATCCGATGAGCTCCCTTCAGTTGTCATCGGTCAAATCCAAATTAGTTGATGTCACTGTGTCAGATATGACCGTTGATAGACCGATGTTACACTTGCCTCGTCATCGGATGATCTGGTGACACTTCATCCAGGATTGGTCTAGAAATAATGCTTACTGGAGTGATTGACCGATGTGTTATAGTTGTACATCGGATGATCTGGTGTTACACTTGGTCCAGGGTAATTGCTTACTGTATTGATTGACCGACGTAACACTTTCTTCATCATCGGATGATCCGGTGAGTACTCAGTCCTGAGGTCTTTTTCTTCTGTTAAACCAACTCGACCGATGTATTGTTTTCTAGAAACATCGGTTGATCCGGTGAGTTGATTTTGTCCGCTTCGAGTTGTTTCTAAGTGATTCTTTTGGAATTTGCTCGAGTGACCTCTTATACATTGGTTTGAAATATTCTTCTGATGATTACCAAGTCTTGGGTGTTGTCAATTTGATGGAATAACTTGACATATGAGCTTTTTATTTTAGTCTTCATAAAAATCGATTGACCTCGTGAAATAGTTTGTTTAGGGGTCTCCAATTGTATCCAATGAGCAGTAGATGATATACATATGGAGTTCATTAAGTGTGATGAGTGATATGAGAGACCTTGCATCCACAAACTCATTAGTAATATCCAACAGTTGTCATTAATCACAGAAACCATACCTCATGGGGGCCTAGATGCTTTCAGTGTGGCTTGAGCTTTTCCACTCACCCTTGTTTGGTAAGAGAGTCTTCTTCATTGTTGGCTTCTTGATGGCGACGATTGCCACTCCCGCTTCATCATCGGAGGAGGACTCATCGTTGGAGTCCCACTCCTTGCCAATATGAGTGTGCCCATGTGCTTTCTTCTTCTTGAACATCATCCTCTCTTGAGGCTTCTCATCCTTGATCTTCTTCTTCTTGTCATCTTCCTTTTCCTATGAGCAATTCACAATAAAGTGACCATACTCACCACTGTTGTAGCAAGCTCTCCTTGGTATTGACTTGCTCTTGTCCTTGCCCTTTCTCTCATAGTTTGACCCTCTTATTTTCATCCTCATTCTCTTGAATCTTTTGATGAATAAGGCCATTTCCTCTTCATACATGTCAGTGCTTTCTTCTTCTTCACTATCATCGTCATTGCTTGAAGCTTGCACCTCTTTGACTTTGGACTTGGGTGAGGCTTTGAGAGCAATGCCTCTCTTCTTGGAGGTTGTGATCTTGGAAAGCTCGTTGACATGGCGTGCTTCCATCTCCATCATCTCGTGATTGATGATCTTGCCAAGCACCTCATCCGGAGTCATCTTGTGAAAGTTGGGACTCTCGCGGATGAGAGTGCAAAGCGTCACATTGCGAGGCATGAAGGCTTTTATTATCCTCTTGACCACTTCATGCTCGGTCCACTTCTTGCATCCGTACGCCTGACTCCTATTGATGAGAGTCTTGAGTCGGTTGTACATCTCTTGAGGGGTCTCGCCTTCCTCCATGGAAAATCTTCCAAGGTCCCCCTCGATCGTCTAAATCTTTGCTTTCCTCACGAATCGGTTGCCTTCATGTGCAATCTTGAGAGTGTCCCAAATTTCCTTGGCTTGCTCCAACCCATCCACTTTGTTGAATTCTTCTTGGTTCAAGGCTGAGTTGAGCACGACCATCGCTTGAGCATTGCGGTGGATGAGTTGTTATTGCTCCGGGGTCAACTCTTCGTCGTCCACGAGGATATATACACCTGTGCAAACAATATGCCAAAGTGTGAGATTGAGAGAAATAAGATGCAACTTCATGTTGTGTTTCCACTTAGTGTAGTTAGTTCCATGGAAATTTGGAGCTTTGCCCATTGGAATAGAGAGGTAGTTTGAATTTGAATTGAGGCGCTCATAGTTAAAAGGATATCGCGTGTAGTCTGCCTCGGTCTTCTTCAGCTTCTTTGCCTTTTCAAGCCTTCTCCTCCTCTTGGCCCCATCTCTTTCTTTTTGAAGAAGGTCCGCAAGGGACTTCACTTCTTCATATTCATCTTCGGTTTTGCCATCAAAGGGAGGAGGCTTTGGCTTATCCTTGGAGGTGTCGCCGATCTTGTCGTGCAAAGGATTGGATCCTTGTCCTCCGGTGTGGCTGTTCTTGCCAGTGCTGGTGGTGTTGATAATCAGCATCTCCTTCTCACTGTTCCCCCCCATCTCCTCTCCAAGCGGTTAAGCTTTTGGAGAGTTAGGCTCTGATACACATTGAAAGTTGCCTAGAGGGGGGGTGAATAGGCGGATAACCTGAAATTTAACTCAATAAAAGCTAACCAAATTATAGATTGCAGATTAGTCCGGCCAGGTGCGGACTAGTCCAGTCAAGATGATAAACTTGACCAAAGGTGAGATTTTTATGCGATCCAACAGACTTAACTTGATGAGATGTAAAGTGTATGAACCTAGCAATCTAGTAGATGGTGTGCACGAAGTAAGAGCAACTAGATCGAGGCGGATCACAAGATTGAGACAAAGAACATAAGTAGCCCTAACTTGATCTAGCGAAGAACGAGGAAGTCAAATCGAAGACATAAGACGCAGAATTTATCCCGTGGTTCAGCCCCACAAAAGGAGCCTACATCCATGTTGAGGATGCCCACGAAAGGCAGAGTTTCACTCAACCCTTTCCTCACTTAGCCACCACGAAAGCCGGCTAATCTTCCACTAAATCATGGGGGTAATCACCAAATCAGTGGGGAAACTCACAACCTGAGGCTACCACAAGTTTACAACTTGAAAAGATCAAAGATCAACACCCACACAAACTCAAATCAATCAGTCAAACCGAGAGAATCAACCAAGAGCTCAAAATCAAGCAAACCCTTCTCTATTCTCTTTCACAACTCACAAATCCTCAAGAATTGCTCTTAGGATTTCAAGAATGGCTAAGAGAGGGCTAGGATGGATCTAGGAAGGTTTTGGCGGCGCTAGAGTTTGAGAGAGGGCCTTTGGAGGCTAGGGGATGCCTTTTATAGGGATCCCGACAAGTAGCTGTTGCCACCAGAAAAAGTGCGGACTAGTCCGACCTTTGACCTCGGACTAGTCCGGCCTGTGGGGACCGGTGGTGTCACCCTCGAACAACCACAAAGTCCACCGCCACCATTTGAATTCAAACGATCACTAAACCACGGACTAGTCCATCCTACAGCGGACTAGTCTGATCTCACACATAATTGTTTGTCCCAGTTGACAACGGACCAGTCTGGCACACCGAACTAGTCCGGCCCCTGAGGGCTTACAAGTTTGACCGTCCAGTACTTAGTCTCAGCATCCTCTACCAAGTTCACTGCGGACTTGTTTGACATAAAATGGACTAGTCCGATCTCAGTCAGGAACTATTTTTTTTGGACTGAAATAGGCTGTATGTCTAAGCGGACTAGTCTGCCCCCCCAGGGCGGACTAGTTTGGTCCTTCAGGGCTTAGTCCTAGAAGGACACAGACAGACTCACCACGAACTAGTCCGTCCTCAAATAGAAAAGTCCGAACTCAGATAGAGACTCTTGGTCCGCCTAACATCGGATCAGTCCGATGTGGCCGGGCTAGTCTGACCTTCCAGCTCGGACAAGTCCGGCCCTGTCCTTAGGGCTGCCTCAACTCATCTCTCAATCTGGTCTAGCTTGGACTATGAGCTCTTAGAAGATTCTCAACACTTAACTCATTGAACACACTCAAGGTAAGTAGCTGAACTCGACACAAAGAATTTAAAAGCCTAAATTCTATCCTTCGAGTTCTTCACCTTTTTCTTCTCTTTTTCTTTTTGAGTGCATCCAATGTCGTCCATCTTTCATTTACCTGTGCTTACACTTGCAAGCTCATTAGTCCATTAAGTGTTTTCATTAATCATTAAAACCCACGGGGATTAGCCTAGATGCACTTTCACTTCAAAAGTAGCTTAAGTGAGTTTAATTGAGGTCTTAGCATGCTTTTTTGAAGCACCTGTGAAGATTGCTTTTCTTCACACTAAACGATTTTGACTTCAGGAGCTACTACTTAAATGTTCTGCTAGTGCTCATATTGTTGTCCTTCTATGCAAGACATTAGTACCAATCTGTGATAGGTCAAATTTAGTTGGATTGCAATCAGCTTCCTTTGATCTTACATCTACTGGTATTTTTGTTGCTTGACATTGTTTCGCTCTACGCCACACAGCTTGGGTATTATATAAATTTGCATTGAACATTTGAGCAACCCATAGTGTGGAGGTCCTTTTAACTTTCCGTTATTGCTATGGGTGAGCAATGCTTCATATATATATTTGTCCTCTGTTTTCCTGTCATAATTTTGTATTTCGTATTACCCATTCGCAGGTGCATGCACGTCTTCTTTACTGAGTCATCCATCTCATTAATAAACACAACATGAACATTGCCGCCATAGACATCACTGTCCTACGAGTCAGTATCTACTTCATGTGCAACATGTTCAATGGAATTAATATTAGGATCCTCTATGTCCTCCACATTTAGATCAAAAGTATGACAAATCTGCTCATCTGTCTTAACTGCAGCTGCAAAGAAACTTTACATTCTATAAAAAAGATACTCATCATGTTTTTTTCGGCACAAATGATGATTTCTACAAACAGGACCTCATCATGTTTGTTTGCACAAATGATTATTTACTATTTATACAAATATAATCTACAACAACAACCAAGCATTCGTCCCAAACAAGTTGGGGTCGGCTAGAAATGAAACCCAACAATTTTTGAAGAAAAGTGATAGAAAATAAGATAAGAGTAAAAAATACAAATAAAATAAGATTCTACATTTTACTTATTTTAGAAATGGATTAATAAGAAAGATGATAAGAGTAACAAAATATGAATAAACTAAGATTCGGGCACATGAATTGCTAATTTTCATGCAGCCCTATAATTAGCCAAATCTCTAGGTATGTCCCACTCTTTTAAGTCTCGTTTCACCGCCTCCTGCCATGTCAACCTTGGTCGACCTCTACTCCTCCTAAAGTTTTCTCTACTCTTTATAATCTCACTATTAACTGGTGCTTCTGGAGGTCTCCGCTGGATATGCTCAAACCACCGTAGGCGATGTTGGACTAGCTTCTCCTCAATTGGTGCCACCCCTACCCTATCACGTATCACGTCGTTCCTAATTTTGTCTATTCTTGTGTGACCACACATCTACCGTAGCATGCGCATCTCCGCAACACTCATTTGTTGGACATGTTGCCTTTTAGTTGACCAACATCGCCGCTGTCCTATAGAATTTTCCTTTCAATTTTTGTTGAAATTTTGTATCACATAAGATCCAGATGCTCGCCACTTCATCCACCTGATCTTGATCCTGTGGCAAACATCTTCGTCAATATCACCATTGCTTTGTAACATTGATTCTAAATATCAAAATGTGTCCCTCCTAGGTACTACTTGTTCTTGTAAACTAACATTTCCATCCTCGCACCCGACATCACTAAAGTCGCATTCATATACTCGGTCTTGGTTCTACTAAGTATAAACCCCTTAGACTCTAAGGTCTGCCTCCATAGCTCCAATTTTCTATCAACACCATCCCTAGTTTCATCTACCAACACTACATCATCAGCAAAGAGCACACACCAAGGGATATCCCCTTGTATATCCTTCGACCTCATCCATCACTAAGGAAAAGATGTATGGACTTAAGGCTGATCCTTGGTGTATCCCTATTGTGATAGGAAAAGTATCGGTCTGACTATCTCTTACGCGTACACTTGTCACCACATTATCGTACATATCTTTGATAAGGTTAATGTACTTTATTGGGACTTTGTGTTTCTCTAGCGCCCACCACATGACTGGCCTTGGTACCTTATCATATGCCTTCTCCAAGTTAATGAACACCATATGTAGATCCTTCTTTCGTTCCTTATACCTCTCCATAAGCTGACGAAGTTAGAAAATCACCTCCATAGTGAACCTCCCAGGCATAAAACCAAACTGGTTTTTAGTGACATTGGTCACTTTCCTCAAGCGGTGTTCAATCACTCTCTTCCAGAGCTCCATAGTATGACTCATAAGCTTAATTCCTCGGTAATTAGTACAACTTTGAACATCTCCTTTATTTTTGAAGATGGGTACTAAAATACTTTTCCGCCACTCTTCAGGCATTTTGTTTGTTTGAAAAATGCGGTTGAATAGTTTGGTGAGCCATACTATTGCTACATCCCCCAGACATCTCCACACACCTCAATGGGGACATCATCAGGGCCACGGGCCTTTCCTCCTTTCATCCTTTTTAAGGCCTCTCTAACCTCAGACTCCTGTATCCTTCGCACGAATCGTCTGTTGGTGTCATCAAATGAGTCATCCAACTCGAACCTAATGCTCTCATTCTCTCATTGAATAGTCCATTGAAGTAGTCCTGCCATCTGTTCCTAATCTCTTCATCCTTCAATAGAATTTGATCTGCCTCATCCTTAATGCATTCGACTTGGTTGAGATCTGTCACCTTCCTCTCGCGAAGTTTCGCCATCTTGTATATATCCTTTTCGCCTTTTTTGTCCCTAGCCTCTCATATAGTGCATATAGGCCTGCCCCCTTGATTTACTCACAACACGCCTTGTATTTTTCGTAGACTCTTTATACTTCGTTATGTTACTTGCACTTCTCTCATGATGCCAACTCTTATAAGACTCCTTCTTCTCCTTAATAGCTTTTTGTATATCTTCATTCCACCACCAAGTGTCTTTATCTACAAGTTTCTTACCTTTTGTCCACCCAAGTTCCTCTGTAGATGCCTTCCTAATGTAAGTCGCCATCTTCACCCACATACTATTCGCATCTTCCTCTTCGCTCCAAGGTCCTTCCGCGATCATCCTCCTCTTGAATGATTGTTGCGCTTCATCCTTCAACTTCCACCACTTTGTTCTTGCAGTTTTAACACCTTTGTCTCGTGACACACACACGTGGAAACAAAAGTCGGCTACCACAAGTTTATGTTGTGGAACAACACATTCCCCAATAATCACCTTACACATCCCCCCTCTCCCTTCTCCTGGTGAGGATATAGTCGATTTGACTAGAATGTTGGGCACTAGTAAAGGTCACTAAGTGATATAACCTCTTGTTAAAGAGGGTGTTAGCTACCAATGGGTCATAGGCTACGACAAAGTCTAGGATATCCTTACCCCCCTGGTTTCTATCACCACACCCAAAACCTCTTACCCCCTCAAAACCTACGTTAGTTTTACCTACATGGCCATTGAGATCTCCTCCTATGAAGAGCTTGTCAGCTATCGGTACACTACTAACCATATCCTCCAAGTCCTCCCAAAGTTGTCTCTTAGTGCTCATGTCGAGCCCAACTTGTGGGGCATAAGCACTAATGACATTCAAGATAAGGTCCCCCACAACTACCTTGACTAGGATGATCCTATCCCCTCGTCTACGGACATCCACTACTCCATCCTTGAGGCTATTATCTATTAGGATGCCTACGCCATTCCTAGTCCCGGTATTCTCAACCTCTCTCGCCTTTTGACCTGCCCATCTAGTCTCTTGTACACAAAGGATATTTACACGCCTCCTTATTGCAACGTCCACTAACTCTCGTAGCTTCCTGTCAAGGATCCTACATTCCAACTACCCACCCAAAACCTAATTTCCTCGGATAACTTCCTTACCCTTCACATCCGTCGAGTAAGATGTGAAGACCCTTGCTCACTTAACACTACATCTGGGCAATGATGTAGCGCGACACTAAGGTGGTGGCGATCCGGCACTTGCCCATTTAACACCACATCCGGGTTCCGATATGGCACGCTACTAAGGTGGTGGCGACCCGACCCTCACCCACTTAACACCATACCCGGGTTCCGGTATGGCGTGTCGCTAAGAGGGTTACGTCCCAACGAATTTCCAATGGGTTTCATTTCTATGAGAATGGCTAAGTATAGTTGCTGGCTCGCCAAGCCTATCACAACCTCTCCTCCTTTATCCGGGCTTGGGACCGGCTATGTCATTACAACATAGGTGGAGTTTAGACAAATATAATCTAAAATCATTTCACGACTGCAGTTTGTGAAAGAAAGGCAATGAAGCATGAGTGCATGGATAGCAGTGGACACTTGTTTTTGTCTAGTCTTTGGAGCTGGTACCTCATTTAGATCAGACAGGGAGTGTTTATGACCCTCATCCAATGGTTTTAAGTTTAGATCAAAGGTCATTAGTGTGAAGAATAGAGGATTATAAAGAGTACTTTGATGTGTACAAGAGGGACTTGCAAAGAGTGATCTGAGATGTGTATCCTACTTTTTTCATGTCTTAAATAGCAGGTTTCAAATCTCATTTCTATTTGAGCTTCTTTGTTTTCAAAGGTCACTGTATTTTTGTTGTCTGCTGAAATATTTTAGCTGGCGCGAGTAGGTCATGGGGCCATTTTTTTTTACTTTGTTGCCAGAGCAACTTTTTGTTTTTTTGCGAAGGCTGAATTGGATGAAAGTGAGGGGATATGTGTTGATGGCAGGTGTCTGTCAAAGTGTGCAATACGACACTTCCCCCGGACCTGCTGAAAAGCAGCCCGCGGAGGTTCTTTTGTGGTTAGGGGACACAAGATCAAAATCAAGATGGTGACCTCAAAGATTTATGTGGTTCGGGCCGCCTGAGCGTAACACCCTACTCAACGGGGTTTGTGTGATTGTATTGAGTGAGTTAGTTCACTAAGGTCAAGTTGCGATAGCCTACCTCTCTCCTATACTCGCGCGGTGCAGCCCTTTTATAGTTCTAAGGACTGACCATTACAAAGTTGTCCTGGCCCGACATGTGGCCCTGGCGTGCTTAATGTCTTAATACATCGTCTAAAGAGTATTAAGTACAGTTAATAGTGTGATAACGTGCCTTCATGGTAGAGTTACTACTATTAACTGTACACTGATCGTGTGTCATTAATATGGCATTAATGACACATTATCAAACCTTGTAACTACCGCATTAACCATTCTTGAATGTCTGTAATGGTCATGATCGGCTTGTATTTCCGCTGGTGACAAAAGTCCGGAGGCTCCACACATGTCGGATCCGGAGCTTTCCCTTGCGGGAGAGCAGGTCCGGGATTGTTGTACACGTGTCAGTACTGGAGCTCCCCTGCTGACGGGGGCTAGGTCTGGGGCCGTTGTACACGTGTAGTCGCCGGAGCTTCCCTTGGTTGGGAGTTATGTTCTGGGCTTATTTTACACGTGTCAACCTGGAAGCCAGTCATATGAGGGGAGCGAGTCCGGTGCAACGTGATATGTGGGACCATCAAGGGCCTTCGACTCTGACGGGTGGAACTTTCTTACTCTTGTTGCGATATCGTGGGGTACCCGGTACGTAGGGTACCGACAGTGGCCCCCGGGCCCACCTCTAGGAGTAACCCCTTGGGTTAAGTTGTTCTGCCGGAGGTGGGGCCATTCTGATTCCCGCGCTTCGATTTTCAAAAAGTCCTGTGATGCAAAAACCCTAGAGCTGCCGTAGAAAAAAAGGACCAGAGGCTGCCACCGCCAGGGAAGAAAAAAAAGAGGGGAAGAAGAGGAAGAAAAAGAGGAGAGCGTCGTCGTCCGTCGGAGATTGTCATCGTCGTGCCGCCGGAGGATCGCTCCGCCGTTTACTCCACTTCGTCTACGCGTCGCCATCATCCCTCGATCTTCGAAGCCATCGCATCTACGGTAGGATTCGTTTCTCCGATGCGAATTTTAGCGACGTATTAGATCTAATAGACATAAATTGATTTTAGTTGCATCGTCTTTTTATTTTCAGCAACATTAATCCCCGTTAAAACCCCCGTAAACTCGTATGAACACGTATGAACTAGTTGCATCTAATTATTAAACAACCGTAGTTAATTAATTATTGAACTTGCATGCATGCATGTCATTGCATGTTGATTATTTTGTGTGCATCATATTGAATTGTATGTATTTTCTTGTATGTGTGATCACGCATAGAGGAACGTGCTCAAGAGGCCGCATACGAGGATTTCCAAAATCAAGACTTTGAAGTGCTTGAGCAACCCTATTCGTCGAAGCAAGGCAAGTGTCCTTGATGCATATTGATCCTGTTTTTAAATAAATGTTTTGTTTACAAAACTGCATGCTGTGTCAATTTGATGGGAATCCTATGGTAGGAAGTTTACTAGATTTTTTTAACCACCCTTGTCACCTGGAATATATGGTAGAGAGTCGGGAAGGGTTATTACCTTTTTGCTTCGCTTAATCAACTAGGATGTGGAACAACTATATCATTCAATTTAATTATGCATGGATGAGATTATGGTTAACATGAACTGGTTAATATGACATGGTAATGGGTGACCTAAGCAAGCCTGGTATGCGGATGGGTTGGATGTTATGGTGGTTTGCTTGCTTTAGATCTAAGGACTGGTTCATGCGAGAATAGGCCAGGACTACAGTGCCACCACGAGGCCAAGTATGGGTGCGGTGTAGCTGATTAATTAGGGCTTTGCTAGTGTTGTTTGGACCATTGTGGATGCTCGGGGAAGGGGTAGTCGGATTGGGTTTGTTGAGGATTGGCTGGACTACCCTGGGATCCGAATGGCTCAAGAGAGGGCCCTTGGTTGAATATGTGCTCAGTTGGAGGCATCGCCACTGGTGAAACCTCAGTGGGGTCTAAATAGGCTAGTAATCCCTTTGTAAAGGCTATTTTGTGATCTCTTGGCCATACACCAAAGGAAGTGTAATTGGCATAAGGGAGGTTCTTTAGTTGCCGACGGGTGATGAAATCACAAACACGTGGGTAAAGTGGTACAAACTCTGCAGAGTATTAAAACTATCATGATAGTCGTGCTCCTGGTTAAGAGCGCCTGGATGACCTACATGATTAGAGGGAAATTTGGGATTTGGGATGGTTATGGTTTGGTAATGGTTATGGTTGATATTATGGTTATGGTTATGGTTATGGTTATGGGATGGAATCATGGTTTATGACATTGATTATGGTTATTGGCAATGGTAAATTATGGACTGGTATTATGATGGTTACATGGTTTGTGATGGGTTTACTTCACATAAATATGATACATTGCTTTTCCAAATGGTTTTACTGTACTTTTCAGCACTTAGCCATTATTATTGTCGTCATTTAAATCAGCCACATGCCATACTTTCCACACTTGCTAAGTATGACATGTACTCACTCTTGCAATTCCCCCCCCCCCCCAACAGTTGCAGGTCAGAATTGTGAGTTTAATGGCGATAATGTGGAGATCTAGGCCGTGTCTACCGTCAGCTTTGCCTGTGGTGTTGCACGGAACTGCGCTATCCCTTTTGCTTAGTTTGCTTAGTTGCTTAATTAGTTTATTTCTGTTGCATTAGTTGAACTTGTCATTAATATTCATTAGAGCTTGTATTCGAGGATAATATGGTTTGTGTAATAAAATTTGATAATTAATCTTGTTCTGTTGTAATTTTATGTATACTCTTTTGTGATTGCACTCGTGTATGTGTGTTGAACATCCTGGGCACACATATGCGTTAGCTTGGTTCATTTTTTGGAACCGGGCGTCACAGATTGGTATCAGAGCCACAGGCTGACCGTAGGACGCAGCCTAGATAGAATGGACACTTAGAGCACATAGGAGCACTCAGGAATCGATGTGTGTTTTGGTTGGTGTGCTGTCTGCTATATATATTGTTTGCTTGTGTGTTTAATAGAGGATTTTGGGATGCTTTAGCATTGCCATGTCCACCTAGGCTAGTATAGCTAGTTGGTTAGCTTCATATCCCTTGATGCACATAGTTGGGGACATTTTCTAATTCTTACCTATTGCTTTTCTCTAGATGGTGAGGACTCGCAACCAGAGGGATGTCAATGATGAGGAGGAGAACCATGAAGTACCACAAAACAACAACGCACAAGGACCTGCTCATGGAGCCATCAATATCGAGCAACTACTGGCTATGCAGAACCAGCTCATGCAGACCATGATAAAGACTATAGGACAGCTGCAGGCTGGCAACATCAACAATCAGCCCCACATGCCTCCACCGCCACCCCCGCCTCCTCATAACCGATTGGGAGAGTTTATGAGGACTAGGCCGCCGACCTTTGCTCAAGCTGCAAACCCTATGGATGCGGACGATTGGCTCAAGTCCGTGGAGAAGAAACTTGATATTGTCCAATGCAGTGACCGGGAGAAGGTCTTGTTTGCTTCTCATCAACTAGTTGGAGCAGCTGCGGATTGGTGGGATGCTTATTGCAATGCTCATGAGAACCAAGAGAGGATTACTTGGGCCGAATTCAAGGAGAATTTTCGTTCTCATTATGTGTCGGAAGGAGTTATGATCTTGAAGAGGCAAGAATTTGAGAATTTAAGGCAAGGAAAATCAAGCGTGAGTGAATATCTCAATAAATTCACTCAACTCTCAAGATACGCGCCTGAGGATGTTAGTCGGGACAGCCGAAAACAATACTTGTTCATGAGGGTCTTGAACAATGAGATCCAAGTGCAATTGCTCAACTGTGATTATGTCAATTTCCAGAAGCTTGTGGACAAAGCAATTGTGGTGGAGAACAAGGTTCGTGAGATGGAGCAAGACAACAAGAGGAAGGCGCCATACCAAGGACAACAACAAGGAAGTAATGTGCGCCCTCGCTTTGCGCTGCCCAATGCGCCTTACTTCAGTTCTTCTGAGCCTGCTCAATGCCCTGGATTTGCACCGCGCCCAACTCAGTTTGTGCAGCAGCGCCCTGTTATGCAAGCACCTAGGCCTCCAATGACTTATGCGCCTCGTGCTAACTTTCCTAGTGCCAATGTTCAGAACCAAGCTCGTCCCAATAATTCTGGTGGAGTTAAGAAGTGTTATACTTGTGGAGAAGCTGGACACTTTGCGCATCAATGTCCTAAGTCCGGCCTTGGTCAAGGAAGCAATGCACCGAGACAAAACCCAAGACCTAATGGAGGACAACCACAAGAGAACCGCGGACAGCAGAATTTTGCTCGTAGCAATGTGAACCATGTCTCTATGGAGGATGCTCAACAAGCGGAAGACGTGGTCATTGGTATGTTTCTCGCCAACTCCAACCCCGCGACTATGTTATTTGATTCTGGAGCATCGCATTCATTCATTGTATTGAAGTATGTTGCCAAGTATAGTTTGCCTATCTATCATATGAAGTTTACTCTATTTGTTAAGTCTCCTGGAGGAGAGATGAGGACAAATATAGTATGTCCAAAAGTAAGCCTTAGAATAAGGGGGGTAGACTTCTCCGCCAACCTCATTGTTTTGGATTCTCAAGGATTGGACATTATACTTGGTATGGACTGGTTGAGGAAGCACAATGGAGTTATTGAATGCGCCACAAAGACGGTGAAGTTGACCAATGAGGAAGGGATCACCGTAGAATTTGAAGCAACCCAACATGCACCGAAGCAATTAGAGCTGAATCACATGGATGGTACTGCAATTGAGGAAATTCCGATGGTGTGTGAATTTTTGGACGTGTTCCCAGACGAGCTGCCAGGTATGCCACCCAATCGAGAAATTGAGTTTGTTATTGATTTAATACCTGGAACTGCACCTATAGCTAAGAGACCGTATAGGATGCCTCCTATGGAATTAGCAGAGCTCAAGAAGCAAATTCAAGAGCAATTTGAGAAGGGTTTTATTCGCCCTAGCTCTTCACCTTGGGGAGCGCCCGTTCTATTTGTGGACAAGAAGGATGGAACGCAAAGGATGTGTGTGGATTACCGAGCTCTCAACAAGGTGACCATCAAGAACAAGTACACATTGCCCCGTATAGAGGATTTGTTTGATCAGATGAAAGGTGCATGTGTGTTTTCCAAGATTGATTTGAGGTCAGGTTACTTTCAAATGAAGATTAGACCATCGGACATACCCAAGACAGCTTTTAGGACACGGTGTGGATCTTATGAGTACACCGTGATGTCTTTTGGATTGACAAATGCGTCTGCCTACTTTATGTACCTCATGAATAAGGTATTCATGGAGTACTTGGATAAGTTTGTCGTGGTGTTCATTGATGATATTATGAACTACTCAAAGGATGAGAAGGAACATAAGGAACACTTGAGGCTCACGTTGTGGAAATTGAGGGAGCATCAATTGTATGCCAAGTTCAACAAGTGTCAGTTTTGGTTGAAAGAGGTGCCATTTTTGGGTCATATCATCTCAGGAGGAGTATCGGTTGACCCCGGTAAAGTGAGGGATGTGTTGAAGTGGGAGCCACCGCAAAACGTAAAGGAAATAAGGAGTTTTCTTGGAATGTCTGGATATTACCGTCGATTCATCAAGGACTTTTCCAAGATAGCCAAACCTATGACGGAGTTGCTAATGTAGGTAAAGGCGTTCCAATGGACTGAATCTTGTCAAAATAGTTTTGAGGAGTTGAAGAAGAGGTTGACAACAGCCCCAGTTTTGGTACTACCGGATCTGAGCAAGAGTTTTGATATTTATTGTGATGCATCGAGACAAGGACTTGGATGTGTATTGATGCAAGAGGGTCAAGTGGTCGCCTATGCATCAAGACAATTGAAGAAACATGAGCAGAATTACCCCACGCACGATTTGGAACTCGCAGCCGTGGTACACACATTGAAGATTTGAAGACACTATATCCTTGGACATAGGTGTGAAATTTATACGGATCATAAGAGTTTGAAGTATATTTTCACACAAACGGATCTGAACTTGAGGCAACGTAGATGGTTGGAGCTCATCAAAGATTATGATTTGGGGATCAACTATCATCCGGTAAAGGCCAATGTAGTGGCTGATGCTTTGAGTAGAAAGGGAGTAAGTCATCAACTCACAGTTCGAGAGTTACCATTCGAGTTATGTAAGGAGTTTGAAAGGTTGAACCTCGGATTTGTAAATGAGACGGAGATGATGGAGTTAAATCCAACCTTGGAACAAGAATTTAGAGATGCAAAAACCATGGATGAGGAGATCAAGGAAATCAAGGAAAGAATCGAAGAAGGGAGAGAATTTAGATTTGATGAAGACGAATATGGTACCTTATGGCTCGGAAAGAGAATCGTTGTGCCTAATGTGAGGCATATTCGGGAGACAATATTAAAGGGGGCACATGACTCGCCGTACTCAATTCATCCCGGTTGTACCAAGATGTACAAAGACTTGAAGACATGCTATTGGTGGGCCAGCATGAAAAAGGACATAGCCGAATATGTTGCGTTATGTGATGTGTGCCAACGAGTTAAAGCTGAACATCAAAGGCCAGCGGGATTAATGCAGCCATTAAAGATTCCGGAGTGGAAGTGGGAAGAGATTGGTATGGACTTTATAATTGAATTACCACGTACACAGTCCGGATATGACTCGATTTGGGTAATCGTGGATCGATTGACAAAATCAGCTCACTTTATTCCTGTCAAGACCACATATACCACCGCGAAGCTAGCAGAATTGTATATGGAGCATATTGTGTGCCGACATGGAGTTCCAAAGAAAATAGTCTCGGACCGAGGTTCCCAGTTCACCTCTAGCTTTTGGCAGAAATTGCATGAAGCAATGGGAACAAGGTTGAACTTCAGTTCGGCGTATCACCCTCAAATAGATGGACAAACCGAGAGGACCAACCAAATTTTGGAAGACATGTTAAGAGCTTGTGCTTTAAAGCATGGGAAAAGTTGGGATAAGAGCTTGCCATATGCAGAATTCTCGTACAACAATAGTTACCAAGCCAGTTTGAAAATGTCATCCTATGAAGCACTATATGGAAGGAAGTGTAGGACACCTTTGTTTTGGAATGAGACAGGAGAGAATCAAGTATTTGGTCCGGACGTGTTACAAGACGCTGAAAGACAAGTTCAAATAATACGGGAAAACTTAAGGGCTGCCCAGTCCCGACAAAAGGGTTATGCGGATAATAGGCAAAGGAGTCTGACTTTCGAAGTTGGAGAGTTTGTATACCTCAAGGTGTCACCTATCCGAGGTCAGCGACGGTTTAACGTCAAAGGAAAACTGACACCTCGCTATATCGGGACATTTAAGATTCTGGACAAGCGAGGAGAGGTAGCTTATCGACTTGAGCTACTGGCGTATCTCTCCGATGTACACGACGTGTTTCACGTGTCTCAACTCAAGATGTGTCTCAGAGTGCCGGAAGAACAAGTGTCGATGGACGAGTTAGAACTTCAGGAGGATTTGTCCTATGTCGAGCAAACTATCAAGATCTTGGACGTAACGGAAAGAGTCACGAGAAATAAGAGGATCCGTTTGTGCAAAGTGCAATGGAACCACCATACGGAAGCTGAAGCTACGTGGGAACGTGAAGAAGACCTGAAGGCATAATTCCCGCATCTTTTCTCCACGCCGTCGAATCTCGAGGGCGAGATTCATTTTAAGGGGGTAGGTTTGTAACACCCTAAATTTTCGCATCATGCATTGCATACATGATCATGCATTAAACATTAGTAGGATAAAAGAAATATAATAAAAGATAAAACATACATATATGGTGTAGCAAAAGAAGAAAAAGAAAATAATAATAATAGCGTAAAACATGTATTAGGGAATAAGTTTAAAAAAATAATAGTAATAATATATATAAAAAGGTATATATAAATAATAATATAATAATATATATAAAAAATAAAATATAAAAATAAAATATATTATAATAATAATATAAAATAATAATAAAAGAAAAAGAAAGTAAAAAAAAGAAAAAAGAAAGACTGCTCCGCTGGCCAGGCGGCCGAGCCGGCCCAGCCAGCGACTCCCGCGCCCGCCAGCGCGATGCCGCGCTCCCGCGCCCCACGCGATACCCCGCTCTCGCGCACGCCACGTGCCCCAGCCCCAGCGCGCGACCCCGCCCAGCGGCCGCGCCAGCTGGCCACTGCTGCCCGCGCCCTCACGCGCGCGCCCCGCACCTGATCCCACCTCGCACCGCGCACACGCGCCCCGACGCCCCGCCTGCCATCCTGGCCCCACCAGCGCACCGCGCGCCTTACCCCACCGCCCGCGCTCCCGCATGGCCCCACCCCGACGCCTCCTCGCGCGCTCGCCCGCGCCTGCACCGCACGCCTCCCTGCGCGCCCGAGCCCCGTGGCCGAGTCGGTACCGACTGCTGCCTCACCTATATAAACGCCCGAGGGAATCGTAAATTTTCCCTCAACGCCAGAAAAAGGCCGCCGCCAGAGCCAGAAAAACCCTAGAGCTGCCGTAGAAAAAAAGGACCAGAGGATGCCGCCGCCAGGGAAGAAAAAAAAAGAGGGGAAGAAGAGGAAGAAAAAGAGGAGAGCGCCGTCGTCCGTCGGAGATTGTCGTTGTCGTGCTGCCGGAGGATCGCTCCGCCGTCTACTCCACTTCGTCTACGCGTCGCCATCATGCCTCGATCTTCGAAGCCATCGCATCTACGGTAGGATTCGTTTCTCCGATGCGAATTTTAGCGACGTATTAGATCTAATAGACGTAAATTGATTTTAGTTGCATCGTCTTTTTATTTTCAGCAACATTAATCCCCGTTAAAACCCCCGTAAACTCGTATGAACACCTATGAACTAATTGCATCTAATTAATAAACAACCGTAGTTAATTAATTATTGAACTTGCATGCATGCATGTCATTGCATGTTGATTATTTTGTGTGCATCATATTGAATTGTATGTATTTTCTTGTATGTGTGATCACGCGTAGAGGAACGTGCTCAAGAGGCCGCATACGAAGATTTCCAAAATCAAGACTTTGAAGTGCTTGAGCAACCCTATTCGTCGAAGCAAGGCAAGTGTCCTTGAAGCATATTGATCCTGTTTTTAAATAAATATTTTGTTTACAAAACTGCATGCTGTGTCAATTTGATGGGAATCCTATGGTAGGAAGTTTACTAGATTTGTTTAACCACCCTTGTCACCTGGAATATATGGTAGAGAGTTGGGAAGGGTTATTACCTTTTTGCTTCGCTTAATCAACTGGGATGTGGAACAACTATATCATTCAATTTAATTATGCATGGATGAGATTATGGTTAACATGAACTGGTTAATATGACATGGTAATGGGTGATCTAAGCAAGCCTGGTATGTGGATGGGTTGGATGTTATGGTGGTTTGCTTGCTTTAGATCTAAGGACCAGTTCATGCGAGAATAGGCCAGGACTAAAGTGCCACCACGAGGCCAAGTATGGGTGCGGCGTAGCTGATTATTTAGGGCTTTGCTAGTGCTGTTTGGACCATTGTGGATGCTCGGGGAAGGGGTAGTCGGATTGGGTTTGTTGAGGATTGGCTGGACTACCCTGGGATTCGAATGGCTCAAGAGGGGGCCCTTGGTTGAATATGTGCTCAGTTGGAGGCATCGCCACCGGTGAAACCTCAGTGGGGTCTAAATAGGCTAGTAATCCCTTTGTAAAGGCTATTTTGTGATTTCTTAGCCATACACCAAAGGAAGTGTAATTGGCATAAGGGAGGTCCTTTAGTCGCCGACGGGTGATGAAATCACAAACACGTGGGTAAAGTGGTACAAATTCTGCAGAGTATTAAAACTATCATGATAGCCATGCTCCTGGTTAAGAGCGCCTGGATGACCTACATGCTTAGAGGGAAATTTGGGATTTGGGATGGTTATGGTTTGGTAATGGTTATGGTTGATATTATGGTTATGGTTATGGTTATGGGATGGAATCATGGTTTATGACATTGATTATGGTTATTGTCGATGGTAAATTATGGACTGGTATTATGATGGTTACATGGTTTATGATGGGTTTACTTCACATAAATATGATACATTGCTTTTCCAAATGGTTTTACTGTACTTTTCAGCACTTAGCCATTATTATTGTCGTCATTTGAATCAGCCACATGTCATACTTTCCACACTTGCTGAGTACGACATGTACTCACTCTTGCAATTCCCCCCTCCCAACAGTTGCAGGTCAGAATTGTGAGTTTAATGGCGATAATGTGGAGATCTAGGTCGTGTCTACTGTCAGCTTTGCCTGTGGTGTTGCATGGAGCTGCGCTATCCCTTTTGCTTAGTTTGCTTAGTTGCTTAATTAGTTTATTTCCGCTGCATTAGTTGAACTTGTCATTAATATTCATTAGAGCTTTTATTCGAGGATAATATGGTTTGTGTAATAAAAATTGATAATTAATCTTGTTCTGTGGTAATTTTCTGTATACTCTTTTGTGATTGCACTCGTGTATGTGTGTTGAACATCCTGGGCACACATATGCGTTAGCTTGGTTCAGTTTTCGGAACCGGGTGTCATAGATGCGCAGATAGAGTAGCGGTTCAGGGGTGAACCTTCGATGTGTGGCTTGTCATGAATACGTCAGATGAGATCTTTGAGTGCGGATCTCATGCAATTGAAGGTCGCCGGTTCCCAATACAAAAATCGTATCGGTTCCGCGCGCCCTGTCAGAGCGCCGACTATGGGTTTTCCGCCGCTCATCATGGCAACGGTTGGCCTTGGGTAAGGACCTCGATCTCTTCGTTGGGGTGGCCCCAGGCCCACTCGCCATTGACGGGGTAGATTTTGGAAAAGTACTCTTGATCTCATTGCGATTTCCATCCAAGCATCGCAGAGGCTTACTTAAGAAGGAAAGTGTGCATAGGTTGATGACTCTTTACACCTTCGATCATCTTTGTGCTCAGAGTCTCCCAAACTCCGCCTAACTTTCCATCTTTTGCTCCACTTTGCTGCGATGGAGTTGGGTCTCCCCAAGAGCCGCCTCAAGAGCGATGATGATCTGAAGAAGGTCCGGACCTACATGGGGTGGTCCAGCGACTCCTTCAACCATCTGGTCCGCGCCGGCAAGCTCCCATTCAAGAAGGAGCGCAACGGCGACATGGTGTACTTCTCTGCGTACGCCATGGTGGGGCTGATCCCACCTTTCTCAACTTCCCTTTTGATGTTGCTGGATTTCTATGGTCTGCAGCTGTACCACCTTGGCCCCCATTCTCTTTTTCTTGTGTCAACATTTGTTCACTTCTGCGAGATGTGGGTGGGTATTCCCCGCTGCGTCGAGCTCTTCCGCAACTTCTTCACCATCCACACCACCGGGAAGGGGTCCGAATTTCTATGCTTCTACTATTTTGTGAAGCGCAAGAAATGCCCCTTCAAATACTTGAGGTCCCTTCTGGCAAGGGGGCGACTGGAAGAAAGATTGGATCATCGTCACGGCAAAGGAGCACGAGAAGTTGGAGCTGCCCGAAGGTCTCCCAAATGTTGACACTGACGCATGGAGTGTGGTTCCGGTGCTGTTAGAGGCCTTCAACCCTGCTTTAACCAGGATTCGTGAATGCGTGGAAGGTAGAGTGACCCCCCAGATGGTCTTCTGCAACTTCCTGGTCAACAGGTGGGCTCCACTGAAGAAGAGGGAGAAGCTTGTGTGGGCCCTCAACAACGTGATGGATGAAGACCGAATTGAAATCTGAAATCCAATTTGGAGGGCGCAGCTTTGGAGCTTCATCTCAAGAAGTTCTAGCATGGAATTGACGTCGAAGGCAACGACTTAACTCCGTCGGCGGCTTTTCTCCCTCTAAACATGGAGGCGCAGTTCAGCAGGGAGCTCTGGAGGAGTATGTCGGTGCTTGACGATCCTTGTGAGATGGAGAGGCTTCCGACCACCAGATTGACAATCCCTGGAGCTTCCGAGGGTGGTCCTGCCCCCGTACCAAGCCGAAGGACTAAAGACGTTGGCAAAGGCAAGGGCAAAGAGCCAGGTGAGCCGAAAGAGGAAGTTGAAACACGCTGACGGGAGGTTCGTCAGGCCTGCTCCTTCCACGACGGCTGCTTCCCCCCAGAGGGGGAGGTCTTCTGCTACTACTCCTGCTCTGGTACAAACGTCTTCGAGAGGCGTAAGCTCCGGGTAGTCGACTTCGGCTGCAGCGCCGGCTAGAGGTTCCAAATCCGGGGGTTCTTCCCGACGAAGGGAAGCTCCTGCCGAAAGAACTCCGACGGCTGCGAGTGTTCCTCAACCAAGATTCAAAGCAGTTGCCTCACCATACTTGGTGGGCTCTAGCTCTGTTCCTCAGAAGAAGAGGTTCTGAGGCGACTGGGATGGTAGCATCCCGAGGTAAGCACTGATTCCTCACTCTGAAATGTTAATCTTGCTTTTGGATATGTCTTTAATCTCCTCTTCCCTTTATTTTTAGGATATCGAAGAAGGGACCAAGAGCTTCAACACGTGTTGCAACGGCTGGGGCTGCACCTGTTGAAGCTTCGACTTCGATTGTTGAGCCTCCTCGCCAAGCGGAGGTGGAGGTCGCGGTAGCTCCGGTGCCAGCTGTCGTGAGCCTAGACTCGGAGTCCTCACCTGAAGCTCCTGTGGTAGCACCGGACCGCGGGAAGGAAGTTGGAGAGGTGCCCCTGGCAACAGAGGCTGGCACTCCATCACTGGCGACGCCAGAAGTTCCGGCTTCCAAGCCAGAAGTTGCTGAAGCCCTGGCTATTGAGCCAGAGGTAGCTGAAGTCCCGGCTGTTGAGCCGGAGATTGTCGAGGTTCCGACCCTTGTGCCAGGAACGGTTGAAGACACATCAGCAGAGACAGAAATTGTAGAGGGTCCGACTGCTGAGCCGGAGGTGGTTGAAGGTCTGGCGGCTGTGCCGGAGGTAGTCGTCGTACTGGGGCCCGAACCAGTAGAGGTCGAGGCCCCAGTTGAAGCTCCTGCTGCTGCTCCAGAAGTGGTGATCCCGGAGGTACCAGCGCCGGAGCCAGAGCAGCTTACAGGACCAGCGACAGGCCCTTCAATATTGGAGTCGTCGACTGAAGACCCAGAAGTGGTGCCTTCACCTGCTCCGGAGGGAAGTCCCCCCCGTGGGTTCTTCTGCTGCCACTAAAGGGCTCCAAGAGAGCGGTCCCAGCACTGCAGGAGTACCGGGGACCACTATTGTAGAGTGGGATCCCATTTTTGTTACGGAGAACCCGCTTGAGCCTGCGGGAATGGCCCCAGCGGGCCCGAAACCTATCCCCCTGGCGTTGTCCATAGACAACACCTGCTCGAGCCTCAGGCAGGTCCAACTCACCTTTGACCATGAGAGCAAAGCTTTGGAGGAGGAGCGCAACACCTTGAGGCGTTGGCGCAGCAGACTCCATTTTGAAACCAAGCTTGCTCAGATGAGGCCAGCTGACCAGAAGGAATGGATAAAGGGGGAGCAGGCCCGGTTAGAGTATTGGGACAAGTTGATGGAGGAGAAGGAGGCCGCCATCTGGGCGCTCGATGCTAAATCCATTGAAATTCTAGAGCAATCTAAAGAGAGACATGATGCTGCTAACGAGCATTACGAAAAGCTTGCAGAGTTGAATGAAACTCTCATCACTACAGGAATCCCGATGATTTGCGACGGCCGAAGCCGTCGCAAATAAGCCGGATGCCGTCGCAAATAAGCTATTTGCGACGGCTTTCTTTATTTGCGACGGCCTACGGCCGTCGCAAATATGTCGTCGCAAATAAGCTTATTTGCGACGGCCACCGTCGCAAATAACCTTATTTGCGACGGCTAGGAGAGGCCGTCGCAAGTTGTTGCTGCGGGCTAGTGGGCCCCGCGACCTTATTTGCGACGGCTGGGCCGTCGCAATTAAAGCTTATTTGCGACGGTACAGCCGTCGCAATTAAGGGCCACTATTTGCGACGGCCGTGCCGTCGCAAATAAGTGCAGATGGCAGGGCCCACGTGTCCTCCTCCGGGACCCACGACTCTATTTGCGACGGCCTGGCCGTCGCAATTAAGGCTTATTTGCGACAGCCAGGCCGTCGCAAATAACTGTGGCTTAATTGCGACGGCTAATACTCTTATTTGCGATGGTACTGTATAAAAAGCCGTCGCAAATAAGGTTTTTTATTTTTTTTAAAAAAACAGAAAACTCTAACCGGCTCGATGGCCAGATTCACAACAAACACAATATACACAGCATACACAATATATACACAGCATACACAAACATCATCACAATCACAAACTAAAATTCCGATACATCTCACATCGTCATCAACAAAGTAAATAAAAGGGCTCACTCGCCCATCTAACCTCCGAAGCCACCTCCGAAGTCGAAGTCGTCGTCGTCGCGCCTCAATCCAGGCGGCGGTAGCGAAGGCGACGGCGTTTGTGCAGCCGTCGCGGATCCCTGCAATTAATAAAACTTAGAGTTAGAATATATGCATCAACATCTCTCTCCCTCCCTCTCCCTCTATATTCATCTAGATCACCCTCTCTTCCTCTCTCTTTTCATTTCTCTATTTGTCTCTCACTCTATCTTTCTTGCTCACTCTATCTCTCTATTGCTATCCTTTTCCCTCTATCTTCCTCCCTCTATCTCCATCTACATCTCCCTCCCTCTATCTTCCCCTCTCTCTATCTCCATCTACATCTTACTCTCTCTTCATTCCCATCCTACTCTATCTATCTTTCACTCTTTCTTCTGTCTCCCTTTCTTCTATCTCTTTCTTTCTTCTATCTCAATCATTTTCTTCTATCTAACTATCTCTCTCTTTCATCTATATCAATCTTATTACGCTGGAGAAGAAGGATTACATAGAGACTTACCTGACCCGCTGAAGAAGGATCGCCTGGGAGGACCGGTGGTAGTACCGGTAGCTGGATTCCCAGACCCTGCGCCCGAGCGATGGCCTGTCATTGCAAACATTAAATGCTACCTATTAGTAAGTCATTTAAGCTGAATTAATGAGAATTTTAATTTTTAGATTGTTACCTCCATTGCTTCCCGCATCTGCGCCAACGCTGCTGCCTGGGTTTGGATCGTGGCCTCCATCGCCCTCCTTTCCTCCTCATGTCGCCTTTCATTTTCTTCTACAGTTTCTCGGAGGGACTGCATCTCAATGTCCCTCTGCGAGCGGCGACCTCCCGTACCCGAAGCCTGCGTGGAGCTGCCTCTCGCAGGTCTACCCGCCCTCGAGTCGACAACTCCGTCGAATATGGCGAGCCTATAAAAAAGAGAGTCAGTAATATGAAATTAAAATATCTTGAATACTTTGAATTGAAAACGATAAAATGACTTGCAAACTCACCTTCCGTGTGCTTTTCCACCACCGGTTGCATACGCGGCTTGAGGATCGATCGGTTGACGTTCCCAATCGAAATCCTCGCCGTGTATCTTCCTAGCCTCCTCCCCGTACTTAGCCTGCAAAACAATAAAATCGTGTAAGTTCAACAATCTATATAGTTATATGTAATATGAATGGTTTCTAAACTTACCAACCGCTCGGCTGCAGCCTGACTGCACCCCGTCGGCTGAGAAGGGTCCCTGTGACCTCTCTTCCAAACCTCAGCAGGGGTGGGCGGCACCCCCGTCTCACGCTCCTGTCAATACATGTTAGTACAAACAATATATTATTAATATATAAACATAAGTTACACACACTTACCATGCGTTTAGCTAAACGCAAGTGGTTATCTTGCCCGTGTCTGCTCTTCCCCTCCACCCCTCTGCAGTCTCGAGCCTTCCCGGACTTAGCTTTAAACTCGTCGCTAGCCCAGTAGCGACAAAGGGCCCGAAATGCATCGTTCCGACCCTGCAACCAGCTCACGTGGCCCTGCACATAGTTGAAAGTCGTTAAAAGTACCATCGAGGACATTATCAGAAAAAAATACTTACTACACTCCACGTACCTGCGCGTACTCCTCCTCCGTCAGGTGCCTCTCGCTCTCTTGCCGGAAGTGTAACACGTGCTGCTGGTTCGCCTTCAAGTGCTCATTAATAATTTGAACACGGGCGTTCGACAAAGCTTGTCGAAGCGCCTTGGCAGCGTTGAAGTGAAACACTCGCCTCACATCCTCAAACATGCGATGGTCGTCCGGGTCCTCTAAAGTATATCTTGCCTGCGATAAAGAATATATTGAAGAGATGTGCACTAAAAGAGTTTAATAGTTGTAACTTAGAAACTTTTTTACATACTTACCATAAAATCGGCCCATACGGCCTCCTGAAGGTTGCCGTGCTCCTGGTGATGGACGCGTGCGTAGTCCTCCCACGAAAGAGCAGGCACTCCGTCGATGACCCCGGGATAGTGCAAACGCACTATGGACCCGAGGACACCGTTCACCGGTCTCTGGTGTTTCTCACCGGTGAAAGACAAGTCGTCCCAACTCCTGTAAGATATTTATTCATTCATTCATTACTTAAGTAATCAAAAGAAACTAAAATTGAAAACTATAATTTTTATTACCTGTCTCCGACTGGACGAATCACGATCCTCTGTGAAGGGACCGCGGGAGGACTGACAAAGTGAGTCCTCCTCGTCCTCCGCGTCTGCTGGGGCGCCACGTCAGGTGACCCAGACGGCTCCTCACCAGTCGAGTCAAAGGCCTCAGGAACAAAGTCATCGCCAGCCGGGAGCTGGCTGGCCGAGGGCTGACTCGCCGAGGGCTGCCTCGCCGAGTGCTGGCTGGCCGAGGGCTGCCTCGCCGAAGGCTGGCTCACCGAAGGCGCCGCAGCCTCTGAGTCAGCCGGTGAGGACTACAACATTCAAATGATTCATAAGTACGTTTAATGTGAATTTGAATTTAAAGAATTTGTCAAAAACGAGTGACATTTACCTGTGACGAAGCTCTAGAGCTGGTCTGAACGTGCCCCAGCAGCTGAGAGCGTCTGCTGCCAGTCGACGAGGCACCAACGAAAGCGTCCTCAGGTCTAGAGGGGTAGAACCCCCTCGTCGGAGGCACCTTCTTACCCTTCTTTGACGCCATCCTATTGTAATTAGATAATTAGTAAATATGCAAATAAAATATATAAAATTCATGTTACTATCTTCAAGAAAACATTACTTGTAGTCACTTTCAAAATTCATCAACATCATTGTCATGTGTCTGTGCCCTACTCCTTAAACCAGCCCAACGATCTTCCATCGTGGCCTGTTCTAATTTTCGTTTTCGCGTATCATCTGCCTCTACATCTTCAATGTCTTCAACATCTCCAACTAATTGATCGAGTCCTGCACCAAGCTCGACGATAAAAGTGTCTGGCAACTCTTCTTCTTGGTACACTTCTTCAACGTCTTCGCTATCATGGTAACCATCATCCCCAGGAGTATATAGCCGCTCACGAGGATTCACCTTATATACCACCCACCAAGCACTGAGCTTCGTGCATGGATAAGGTAGATAATACACTTGTTCAACTTGATGCGCAAGAACAAATGTATCGTAACCCCGTAGTCGGTCCTTATGTTTCACTTCCACCATTCCAAATTGGTTTTCTCGAGTTCCATGAGTACGATCAAACCAGTCACAGTCAAAGAAGACAACTCGAAGGGTCTTATTTCTGGTAAAAGTAAATTCAAGGATTTTATTAATGATACCATAATAATCGGTTAAATTCCCTTGAGTGTCCATTGCTCTCGTCACAACACCGGAATTTGATGTTGCCGCAAGAGGACGATGAGCTTCAAAATGAGTTGTACGGAATCGGAAGCCATTTACGTCATATCGACCATAGCTTCTAACATTCACCAATCCATAAGATAGCTGCCGCAAATCTTCATGGACACTGTGAGTCCGACACTGTTATAAAAGACGAGAGAATATTATATAATACTTCTTTAATAATAGTAATTTATAATACATAGAAGACGAGAGAATATTACATATTCTCGAAACCAAGATAGAAAACTCTGTCCCCCATTTATTCCTTCCTTTCGCATCGCTTCTACTTGTTTGGCCGTAGGTTGATGCCTATGTGGCCAATATTGTCTGTGGAACTCGTTGAACATGAAAAAACATCTTTTAGAGTACATGTGTAGCAAAATATGTAGATTAGCATAAACATAGGAGAAACACTTACTCGAAGTATTCCTGCATGCCTTCTATATTTGCGTACATGTAGAGTAAAGCAACAGTCCTTTCCTGTTAGGATAGCACGTAGGTCGTGTAGCTACCAACGGTGGTGCCTCTCGTTTGAAAAATGGAAAGGTCGCTTAGAGGGGGTGTTTCGTCCACATTGTACCGCATAGCCGAAGTATTGATATTGTTTTCTTCCGCAAAGTAGACACTTGAAAAGTATCCAACTTCTTTAAGAGCATATGCTTCAGCGATGCACCCTTCCACCCTTGCCCTGTTGCCAACCATTGGTTTCAGATATCGTAGCGCTCTTTCAATGTGATACATCCACCTATATTGCACAGGACCGCCAACTTTAGCTTCGAATGGAAGATGGATAAGCAGATGTTGCATTGGATTGAAGAAACCCGGTGGAAAAAATTTTTCCATCTTACATAAAAGTATGGGTATCTCCTTCTCTAACTTATCCATCATCCCGATCTTGATTTCTTTAGCACAAAGCTGTCTATAGAAATAGCTGAGATCGGCTAAAACCTTCCACACCGCATCATCTAGATAGCCTCGGAACATAACAGGTAGGAGTCTTTCCATTATAATGTGATAATCATGACTCTTCAACCCAGTGAGGTTTCCTGTGTTAACATTTACGGCTCGTTTCAGGCTAGCTGCGTAACCATCTGGGAATTTCAAAGTTTTCATCCATTTCATAACTTCTTTCTTTTCTTTCGATCGAAGACAGAAAGAAGCACGTGGCTTTCCACCACTTTCAGAGATTTCAAGAGTTGGACGGTGACAAATGTCTGCCAAATCTAGTCTAGCTTTATAATTGTCTTTCGTTTTGCCAGGCATATCCATGCAAGTGCTTATGATACTTTCGCTCATATTACGCTCCTGATGCATGACATCAATGTTGTGCATTAGAATCAACGACTTCACATATGGTAGCTCCCAAAGTCCACATATGTGAGTCCAATTGTGTTCCTCTCCATAACCTACGAAATATCCAGGACGACCTTCATCAGGCACCAGTTTGTCCAACATATCAGAAATTTCTGACCCGTTGAGACGCTTCGGTGGTCCTTTAGTGACAACAGTGTTCTTTCGAAAGACATGCCTCTGCTGCCTAAATATATGATTCGAGGGCAGCCAATGTCTGTGACAATCGAAATAAGATATTTTGCCTCCATGAGTTAGTCGAAAGCAATCCGTGTCTGAAGCACATATCGGACACGTCAGACGACCGTGAGTGCTCCATCCGGAAAACATGCCGTATGCTGGCAAATCATGGACGGACCAAAAATAAGCAGCTCGAAGGTTGAATTTCTGCTTCTTGTAACTGTCGTACGCTTCGACTCCTGTCCACAAGACTTTCAATTCTTCGATCAGCGGTTTTAACATCACGTTGAGACGTGACCCGGGATGATCAGGTCCAGGTACAATGAGGCTGAGAAACATGAACTCGTTCCTCGTACAAAAAGCAGGTGGCAGGTTGTACGGAATGACAAAGACAGGCCAACATGAGTATGGCGCGGCATTCGTACTGAACGGTGAGAATCCATCTGTCGCTAATCCGATGCGAACATTCCTCGCATCACGAGAAAATTCTGGATCGAAACGGTCTAGCGCCTTCCATGCATCACCGTCGGACGGATGCGTCAAGAATTCTTTGTTCTCACGTTTACCTTCTTTGTGCCATCTCATGTGTCTTGCGGTTCTTTTTGAAAGAAACATCCGCTTCAACCGAGGTGTCACAGGCAAGTAACGAAGCTGCTTATGTGCGACATCTGTCATCACATTATCGCCATCGTCATTAACAACTTCGACATACCTCGATTTACCACATTTCAAGCACATCTTCTCATTGGCGTGCTCTTTCCAGAATAGCATGCAGTTGTCTGGGCACACATCAATTTTCTCATACTTCATACCGAGACCAGATATCTTGATCTTTGACTGATACATATCTGGTGGCGCTTTGTGAGGTTGTGGAAGGATATCGCAGATCAATTTCATGAGATCATTGTAGCAGTTGATGGAAAAAAAGTACTTGGACTTAATTGCCATAAATCTGGTCAAGAAAGCAAGTACGGTCACAGCCGTGTGTTCATGCAACGGCTCTTGTGATTTCTTCAGCTCCTCGAAGAACTTCTCTGCCTCATTTGTAAGAGGATCCTCCACTTCAAGAGCTTCTAACATCTCATCCATCCTATCAACCTCTGTTATATCATCATCCTCATCCACTTCGGCTATGACTCGAGAATTAGTCTCGCCGTGGAAGGTCCACACTTCATATTGTGGAGTGAAACCGTTTCGACATAAGTGAAACGAAAGCTCCAATCTTCTCAAAAACTTAGTGTTTCGGCATTTTGTACATGGGCACCGCACCATATCTTCCGTTGACAACGAAAATGCTCGATCCAAAAATTGATCTAACTTGATAAACCACTCATCGGAGTGACCACCATTTCTGCTCTTCCAGCCAGTATACATCCAACTGCGGTCTTCACCCATTTTTGACTCTGCAGTTTAATGCGAAAGAAATTGTCGTTAATGTATTGTTGTGTTATGTCACGGCCCTACAACCTAGGCAGATAGATCCTAAACCCACCCAAGAGTGACCGAGCGGAGCGTGCTCATGACGAGACGCGTGATCCGGATTCGAACGAAATTTCGGCAGCATAACCCCGCTGTTCTCCACTGCACGCCCAAAAATGGTGCAGCAGAGAACAACAGGGTTACGCCACCGAAATCTTGTCCAAATCCGGACCCACGTCTCGTCACAAGCCACGCCCCCTCGGTCACTCCGAGGCTGTCCAAAAAGGGACAATTCCGAACCTGCACGTCTCACATGCCAATGGCATGTGAGACGTGCCGATCCGAAACGGGTAATCAATTGCTATAGGTTATGTTGCTCATGTTCATTTATAAATCATTTACGAATGAGGAAAGAGAACGAGAGTGAGGAGAAAAGTGGGTCAGAGTTGAAAGTTTCATAGTCAGGGCCGTCATCCGCTGCCGGCCTCTCCTCCGCTGTCATGCTCGCCGCAGGCGATATGGCGTAGAATATCTCCTCTCTCTTTTGATATTTCTTCTGATACATTATCATTTTAACCCGCTTATATATATATATATATTTATATTTATATTTATATATTTATATATATAAAGAATATTGAACATGCTAAAAGAAACATAACAATTAATCAAAATTTGAACATTTAATAACTTAATTCAATAACGATAAGCAGCAATGAACATAAACATTAAGAATACTAAAGCAAAACATAAGCATGCTTAACATCTACATAATCAATAACATTATCAACGAATTTGCATAACCAACATCATTAACAACTAAGCATAATTAACATCAAGATCGAGCAACAATTTCTACTCATTCGAAGATTGAACAATCCATATGAAGGGGGGAGTAGCTAATTGCTACTATAGCTAATTGCTACAAAAGTAACCTATTCCTTTCATTTTAGTTTGAAATGTTTGGCATGAGAATATGTGTTAACTCCATGATGCTTATCCTTTTGGTACTGAATGCTTAAATCCAAAGTGTTGCCTGATTCTCTGTAGATTTTTGACACATTCACCAGATATCATCATGAATCCATGTCACTTTCACAAATTGGTGTATCCCCTCTACGACCAGCACACCATTTGTGCACCATATTCGGCCCTTTTTAATTAGTTTACAATCTTATTTGCATCACTCAAATTGCTAATTGCTACAATCCATATTAACAACTATACAAGCTATTCTAAGCTACTATAGCTAATTGCTACTACCTCTTAACAAAATTGCTAGCTACATCTGAAAAAAAAAACCCTAAAACAGGGGGGAGTAGCACTGACCTCAAGATCGGGGCGCGGCGGTCCGGTCGGGGGAGCAGCGGTCCGGGCCGGCAGCGGCGACGCCGGTGGCGCGGCGGGCCGGAGGCGGAGGCGACGCCGGTGGGGGGCCGAGGGCGGCGGGCGCAGAGGCGGGGGCGCGGCGGCGGTGGCGGGGCGGCGGTGGAGCCGGGGGCGCGGCGGCGGGGGGCCGGCGGGCCGGGGGGCGCGGCGGCGGTGGCGGGGGCGCGGAGGCGGGGCCGAGGGCGGCGGGCGCGGAGGCGGGGCCGAGGGCGGCGGGCGCGGAGGCGGGGCCGAGGGCGGCGGGCCGGCGGCGGAGCCGGGGGCGCGGCGGCGGGAGCGCGGCGCGGCGGCGGGGGCGCGGCGGCGGTGGCGGGGGCGCGGCGGCGGCGTGTTGAGGAAAATGAAGGGTCGGGGTGGAGCTTCCCGATATAAGCCTTAATTTGCGACGGCCTTGTTAATTGCGACGGCCTGGACTTACGGACGTCGCAATTAAATCCTATTTGCGACGGCCTTTTAACCGGCCGTCGCAAATAAGGGTTTATTTGCGACGGCTCTGTTATTTGCGACGGTCCTAGGGTTTGCCGTCGCAAATAACCGCTTATTTGCGACGGCCGGTCCGAAGGCCGTCGCAAATAAGCTCTTATTCGTGACGGCCACCTTATTTGCGACGGCCAGAGGCGGGCCGTCGCAATTTAAGGTATTTGCGACGGCTGGCCGTCGCAAATAAAATCGGCCGTCGCAAATGATCGCTTTTCCTGTAGTGCATGAAGCGTCGAGCGGACCTGGAGGCGAGGGAGGAAAAGCTTCTGGGGCAGCAGGAGGATGTAGTGAGGAGGGAAGCGGAGGTCACCCAGAAGTTGGCTCTGGGTGAGAAAAATTTGGCGGATCGCAGCAAAAAGCTGGATCAATGGAAGGAGGAAGAGAGGAAGAAGAGCTGGAAGGTGGGGCAAGAGCTCTCGAAAAGAGAGCCTAATATTGCTGCTAGGTAGGAGAAAGTCAAGGGCAGGGAGAAAGACCTTGTTGAGAGGCGGAACCGCATCCACCTTCAGGAGATGGAGCTAGCCGACCAGGAGAAGCAGGTTCCCGAAGTCAAGTAGCAGCATGCTAAGTTGGCTGAGCGACTTGCCCGTGAAGGTTCAGAGCTTGCGGCCGCCCGAAGGTCACTGGAAGAGCTGCGGAGCCTGAAGGAGACCAAAGCAATTCAAGTGTGGGACTTCCTCAGACGGGTGAATGACGCATTGACACCGCTGGGTTTCAGTCCAGTACGTCCGGACAACCCGGAGCTGGTTCTGGACCGAGCGCTGGTGGCCCTCAACGGTGCTGGCAGCAAACTTGATGCGATGGGCGACATCATCACGGATCAGCTAGAGACGGAGGGAAAAACTCTGGCTACAAAGGTCGCAGAATATGTGCTGACGTGTTATGTAAGCCGAGATCCCCAATTCCCACTGGACCCGATGCTCGAAGGTCCCGTCGCTGAGGAGGAAGATGCCGCCAAAGCCAGCGTCCAAGAGGTTGCCTAAAAAGTAGCTTCGTTCTTCCGCAGGTCTTAGGTCTTCCAGTAGCTTGGAATTTTTTCCCTTTGTCCCTTGTAATCTCAATTTTGTAATCCAGTTCTTCTGATAAATGAAATCCTCCTTTTTGCCTTCAATTTCACATTGTCTTCAATATACTGTGTCATGTCTTGTGTTGGCCCCCTGGTACATGTGTACAGTTGAGATGTGTACATGTACCAAAGGTTATGACAGTATGTTGAATTCTTCAATTTTGAAGCGTCGAAGACAGGCCCCCTAAAATGGTCGGAGCTTGGTAGCTCCGGCGTCAACATATTAGATGTTGACGGCGGACCTATCTTGGGAGATGTCAAAGCTTAGTAGCTCCGGCTTCGTCCATCATCGCTATGAATTTTTGCTTTTCCTGCACATTTAAGGCAAGAGAAAAAGTAAAATTCGTCCTTTTATCTATAAATTGGTTGTGGCTTATTATTCTTATTTGAACCTTGAGTCCGAAGAAACTCAGCATGATAACAAGTATTTTCATATAATTTTTTTGGATGTACGTGTCTTTTTAGTACTCACCCTACTAAGGCCTGCCAGGGTGTAGGTAGAGCGGCGTACTTAGGGTGCTAGACCAGTCTAAGTCGATAGCCCACTCTAGACCTAGGTTGGCTTGGCATTTAGGCAAGTAGACTATGTGGCGGTGTTAAAATCCAAAAAGACTATCAATAAGGCTTGTAATGCATGTGAGTTACTTGGAACAAAATTCAAAAAGATTTGCACAACTTCATTATAGACAAGCGGGGTAAAAATAATTTGACATATTGAGCCTCGTACAAGAAGTAAATGCACGTGGAGTCTATTTTCACACAACAATACTTTTCATTATAGGTTCGGATTACAGGGGAGACAAGGACACACTTAGGGTGTTGGACCAAGCTAAATGTGCTATACATCTTGTGCTAGCCCAGAGCAAGTAGTTACACTTTTAGTACTGTGACTGTGTCAAGTGTTACTTGAACTTTCCGGACCCTCCCGGAGGGGTCTGGATGTTCTCCCGGGGGACTTGCTCGACTCTGTATAATGACTCTATAACATGCATTGTGTGTAATTACAGACTCACCTCCGTGATTCTAAGCATAAAACTTACGGAGGTGCTCGATGTTCCAAGGATTAGGGAGTGGGATCCCATCCTCAGTTGCCAAGCGAACACATACTGGTCGGGATTCTTTAATGACTCGAAATGGACCTTCCCAACTGGGAGAAAGTTTGTTCATCCCTTCATGAGTTAGTATCTTGCGGAGCACCAGGTCGCCTTCTTCAAGCTATCGGCCACGCACATGCCTTTGATGGTAGAGCTGGAGCGCTTGACGATAACATGCATTCCGAACAGCTGCTTGGCACCTTCACTCGTCGACGAGGTCAAGGTCTTCACACCAGAGCTGGTCCTGCATGGCTTCGTCGATGGTCCGGACCTGGAGGGACCCCAAGGTGATCTCCGGAGGAAGGACTGCTTCAGCTCCGTACACCAGGAAGAATGGAGTTTACCCAGTTGACCGGTTAGGTGTTGTCCTATTCGCCCATAATGTGGACAGAAGCTCTTCTATCCAGTTAGCTCCGTGCTTTTTCAAGCGCTCATATGTGCGCGTCTTGAGTCCTTTTAAGATTTCTGCATTTGCTCTCTCGGCTTGGCCTTTACTTGCTGGATGAGCTACTGAAGCATAGCTAAGTTGAATGCCGAGGTCTTCGCAATATTATTAGAATGCAACACTTATGAATTGGGTTCCATTATCAGTTATGACCATATTTGGAACTCCAAATCTGCATATTATGGACTTCAAGAATTTGATTGCTGATTGATTGTTGCTACTGGAGTTGCTTCTGGCCACTTGGTGAACTTGTCGATGGCGACATATAGGAACCTGTAACCTCTGACGACTTTTGGAAAAGGTCCCAAGATGTCCATGCCCCACACAGCGAATGGCCATGTAGGAGGTATCATCTGCAGTGATTGAGCCAGTGTGTGAATTTGTTTTGCATGGAACTGGCATGCTTCACATTTTTTCACCAGCTCAACCGCATCCTGGAGTGTTGTAGGCCAGTAAAAGCCATGCCGAAAGGCTTTACCGACCAGCGTGCGAGAAGATGTGTCGTTCCCGCACTCGCCTCCAATGATTTCCGTGAGGAGATCGCGGCCTTCTTCCCTTGCAATGCACCGAGGATGCCATTGGCACCACATCGGTAGAGATCCCCTTCTACCAACGTGTATCTTTTAGCCAATCTGACAATCCGGTCAGCAGATACATTATCTTCGGGGAGGATATTGTCTTTCAAGTAGCTCCGGATCTCCAAGATCCATGCATCGGAGCTAACTTGAGCTTCTGAGTCTTGCGTGCTGGGTTGCTCGGAGCTTTCGACAGCACCTACGACCCTTGGTGAACGCCATGGTAACAGGGCCACCGGGACCGCCAACTTCAAGGTGCTGGTCTCGCCCCCTTCGCTCAGTTCGGCGGGCTGAACTGTTGGCTTTGACAACCTCCGGACAAAGATTTCGTTAGGAGCCAGAGCTCCAGTTGAGCCTTTCGTCAAGAATTCATCGGCTTCGGAGTTATGAAGGCGCTGAACATGATGGAGGTCCAGGACTTCGAAGTCCTTCTGAAGCCTCTGGACTTCAAGGAGATAAGCAGCTAATTGAGAATTGTTGCAGGAGCATTCACCTTTCACTTGTTTGATGATGAGCTGTGAATATCCCTTCACCAACATTTGTTTGACACCATAAGATAGTGCTACCTTGAGTCCATAAATGAGGGCTTCATACTCTGCCATGTTGTTGGTTGCCTTGAAGTCAAGTGTACCATATACTTGACTTTCTCTCTGGTCGGAGCTAGGAGAAGGACTCCAGCTTCGGCCCCCTGCTTCTGCACGGAGCCATCGAAGTAGAGGGTCCAGTGAGGCTCAGTGACTACTAGAACTTTGAGCTCTGGTTTCTGCTCACTGTGACCCCCCAGGGTTTGATGGAGAGGGAGTCCACTCCGCCACAAAGTCAGCCAAGGCTTGACTTTTAATTGCTTGTATTGACATGAATTCTAGATCGAATTCTGCCAGCTCCGCTCCCCACTTTGCAATTCCCAGTAGAATTAGGGTTATGCAAAATTGCACATAGTGGAAAAGAAGTTACCACTGATATTTTGTGGGCTTGGAAGTAATGACGAAGCTTTCTTGATGCAATGAGAACTGCGTAAAGCAGTTTATGCACCTCAATGTATCTTGTCTTGGCGTCGTGGAGTACTTCACTGATGAAGTACACTGGGCGCTGGACTATCCGGACCCTCCTGGAGGGGCCCGGAGCTTCCTCTTCATCAACCAGGACCCTCCCGGAGGGGTCCGAACCTTCTTGTTCTGCAGCAGTTACTCCTTTGTTTGAAAGAGGTTGATCCTCCAGCATCTCGCCTTGAGGATATGTGCCTGAGGGTTGGTCCCCAGACTCGCCTTCAGGTAGTTCCGGACCCTCTCGGAGGGGTCTAGAGTCCTGATTTGGGGATGGTTCCGGTCTTTCCACGAGCGGGACCATACTGACAACCTCTATAGTTGCCAAAATGTAAATCAGTAAAGGCTCACTAGGGTTCGGAGCTACCAGAATTGGTAGTGTGGTGAGGAGCTGCTTTAGCTCTTGAAACGCCTTTTTTGCTTCCTCAGACCAATGAAATGGTCCGGACTTCCTCAAGAGTTTGAAGAAGGGTAGCACCCGTTCTGCCAGCCTTGATATGAACCGACTGAGCGCAGCTAAACTTCCAGTCAACTTTTGGACATCTTTGATGCGGGTTGGGGGCCGCATTTCTTCTATAGCTTTGATCTTCGCTGGATTTGCTTCGATTCCTCGATGAGTCACCAAGAAACCCAAGAGTTTCCCGGAGCTAACCCCGAAGACACACTTGTCCGGGTTCAGCTTGGTGCGCGTAGTACGCAACTTGTCGAAGATGGCTTGTAAGCTGTCAAGGAGTGACTCCTTATTTTTAATCTTCACGACGATGTCATCAACATACACCTCCACCAAGTCTCTAATTAGCTCTCCAAATGTTTTATACATAGCTCCCACAAATGTTGAAGCGGCATTTTTGAGACCAAATGGCATAATAGTATAACAATACAAACCCATCTACTGTTATGAAGGCAGTATGCTCTTCATCTTCCTTAGACATTTGGATTTGATGATATCTAGAATATGCATCTAAGAAACACAGTAGTTCGCACCCAGAGGTGGAATCCACTATCTGATCTATTCTAGGTAGTGGAAATAGATCTTTCGGACATGCATTATTTAAGGTGGTGTAGTCGATACACATCTGAAGCTTCCCACCGGCCTTGGGTACAACAACTGGGTTTGCCAGCCATTTTGGATGGAATACTTCCCGGATGAATCCAACTTCGAGCAACTTCTTGATTTCCTGTCGAATGAAGTTTTGTCGCATGATTGATTGTTTTCGGGGCTTCTGGTGTACAGGCCGGGCATCTGGGTAAATCTTCAGATTGTGCTCAATCACCTCCCTAGGGATCCCAGGCATTTGTGACGGTTGCCAGGCAAACACGTCGACATTAGCCCGGAGGAAAGTGATGAGCGCGAGTTCCTATTTGTTGTTCAGACCTCCCGATATACGTGTAGTCTGAGCATCATCGGAACTGATTTGGACGACTTTGACGAGAACGTCAGCGTCGCCGCTTGGTTGAACACGAGGTGCGGAGGTTGAGCCTTTGTGGAGAATGCTTGGAGGATTCGCAGCTGCCTCTTTTCCAGATGCTTCCTTTTGCGCTGTGGTAAGCGCATAGAGTTCTTCCAGAGCAGTGACTCCTGCGGTGCGATCTCACCGGATCCGGAGAACGCCCGTAGGTGTTGGCATCTTCAACACTGAGTAACCATAATGGGCAGCGACCATAAACTTGTACAAAGCTGGCCTACCCAATATGGCATTGAATGGCAGACTGATCTGCGCAACATCAAAGATCAACTTCTCGGTTCTGTAGTTCTCATGGGTCTCAAAGGTTACCGGGAGTGTAATAGAACCAAGAGGAGTAATGGTTCTCGGACCTACTCCGAAGAAAGGTCGGGATGGGCGAAGGTTCGAAGGCCGGAGATGAAGATTAATGAAAGCTTCGAAGCTTTTGAGGTTTAGCCCAGAACCTCCGTCCACCATCACATGGTGGATTTGGATATTGTTAATGGTGGGTGACACCATCAACGGGAGTTGTCCAGCCCCGATCATGTTTCAGGGACAGTCTGAAGCATCGAAAATGATGGGTGTGTCCATCCACTTCCGATGTGGTTCTGCCTTAGCAGCAGGAGCTACCATGGCCATGTCCCGCCGCATTGTCTTGAGGATGCGACGAGAAGTGATGTCCCAAGAACCACCATCGATGGTGTTCAGGGTTTTCCGACGTTCGTTGTCGGAGGCGTCGGAATCATCGTCGACAGTGTTGTAGACGGCTTTCAAGACCTTTTTAGGGTCCTGGAAACCTAGCTCTTCATCAGCTGGAGCTTCGTCGACTTTTTGTTTTTCTTCTCTTAGACAGAAAGGAGCTTCTTCCCGGCGCTTGTTGTAGCGCTCGACAAGGTTCTGGACCTCCCGACACTCTTCCAAGCTGTGTCGATTCATCTTGTGAATCGGACACCATGCTTTGGAACTGTTGTCGTCTTCTGATGAAGGACGAGGTCGCTTCTCGGGGCGTGGCCCCCGACTTACAGGAGTTGCAGCAGTAGCAGCCGGAGCGCCGGCCGACGGCTTCTTTTTGTCGTTGGGCTTCTTCTTCTTCTTGCCACTACCGGGGGTAGCAGCTTTAGTTTTGGAGGATTTCTGATTGACCTCCGAAGCTGGCTTGGAGTGCATTTCACGACCCTCCGTAGCCCTAACGCATTTATTGGCTAGGCTGAAGAGCTCCGTGACGCTGGTAACTTCCTTAATAGCCAGCTTCTCTAGCATCTTCTTATCTCAAACACCCTGTCTGAATGCTACGATAACAGAAGAGCCTGAGATAGATGGGATGATATTTCGTACATGAGAGAATATCTGGATGAAGGACCGTAGCGATTCTCCAGATGTTTGCTTCACAGCAAATAGGTCCAGTTCAGTGCCAGGTCGGGTGTAGGAGCTCTCGAAGTTGGCAGTGAATTGCTGGCATAGCTCCGCCCAACTATTGATGGAGTCGGGTGGAAGACTCATGAACCAGGACCTTGTTGTCCCGGTTAAGGCTACAGGGAAGTAATTGGCCATTACAGCCTCATCACCCTCCACTGCCAGTATGGCAGTAGAGTAGATTTGCAGAAATTCAGCAAGGTTGACTGTCCCGTCAAAATTTTCCGGCAAGTGAGGCTGGAATTTCTGTGACCATCTAATCATACGTAAGTGCATGGCCAGGGCAGAGCAACCTCCTCCTACTCCTTGAGGAGCGGGGTTCCCGAGCCTCTCGCCTTTTGCGAGCACGCTCGATGTGGACCCGACCGTCTTGTTGCCGGTAACAGCAATCTAGTCCCGACCGCAGATCATGGGTCGGTATCCTAGTGATGGTATGGGTGCGTCACGTCCCGGGGGGCAACGAGGTCACCTACTGAGAAGTGGCATGCCTCCTTTGTTGAGAGGCTTGTGGACCAAGCCGACCGGACAAGGTCCGTCGTTGTGAAGGTGCCCTTCTCGAAGGAGGAGGACCTTAGTTACTGATGCCTGCAGCCGCAGCCGCGACCAGATGATCAACATCAGCCCTCCACTGCTCCATAGCATCCTGGGGTGCGCCTGGAGGTGGTGGATGTTGCAGAAGAGCTCGTGCAACAATAAGTGCATGCTCGGGGTTGTTGTTTGTCGATGCGGTGATCGACGTAGATGTCTCGTCTCGTTGATTGACATTGTTTGTTGGAACAGACGGTGCTATAGTGCCTGCTGGAGCGTTGGCACCTGCTGGTTGCTGGACGTTTGAGGGATTGCCTCCAACAGGTTGTTCAACATGATTGCCGTTGGATGATCTAGCAGCTGAATTTACCATCTTGTGATCTCGAGATCAAAGCGCTCGCACCCCTACCTGGCGCGCCAACTGTCGAAGTGTGCAATACGACACTTTCCCCGGACCTGCTGAAAAGCAGCCCGCGGAGGTTCTTTTGTGGTTAGGGGATACAAGATCAAAATTAAGATGGTGACCTCAGAGATTTACGTGGTTCGAGCCGCCTGAGTGTAACACCCTACTCCACGGGGTTTGTGTGATTGTATGGAGCGAGTTAGTTCGCTAAGGTCAAGTTGTGATAGCCTGCCTCTCTCCTATACTCGTGCGGTGCAGCCCTTTTATAGTTCTAAGGACTGACCGTTACAAAGCTGGCCTGGCCCGACATGTGGCCCTGGCATGCTTAATGTCTTAATGCATCGTCTAAAGAGTATTAAGTACAGTTAATAGTGTGATAACGTGCCTTCATGGCAGCGTACCACTATTAACTATACACTGATCGTGCGTCATTAATTTGGCATTAATGACACATTATCAAACCTTGTAACTACCGCCTTAACCATTCTTGAATGTTTGTAATGGTCATGATCGGCTTGTATTTCCATTGGTGACGAAGGTCCGGAGGCTCCACACGTGTCGGATCAGGAGCTTTCCCTTGCGGGAGAGCAGATCCGGGATTGTTGTACACGTGTGAGTACTGGAGCTCCTCTGCTGACAGGGGCTAGGTCCGAGACCGTTGTACACGTGTAGTCGCCGGAGCTTCCCTTGGTTGGGAGTTCTGTTCCGGGCTTATTTTATACGTGTCAACCCGGGAGCCAGTCATATGAGGGGAGCGGGTCCGGTGCAACATGACATGTGGGACCATCAAGGGCTTTTGACTCTGACGGGTGAAACTTTCTTACTCTTGTTGCGGTATCGTGAGGTACCCGCTACGTAGGGTACCGACAGTGTCGGAAAGTAATTTTGTTTGTTGACTAAAGTGTGTTTGAATCATAAAAATAAAGTTTATTGGGAACGGAGAGAGTAGAATTTTGCATATTTTAAATGATTTTCTAGATAAGATGGATCATCAAAGATGACTAGTGCCGTCAAATAAAAATGAACTGAGCGAGTATGCTGAACACTTTTTACTTACTCTCGAGCATTCACATCAGCCTCTAAGTTTTCTCGAAATGGTAATTCAATTTTGTTTATTTAGTTGCCCGATTATCTGTCGAGGTACTACAGTTGTTACTTAGACGTGGTTACGTCACAACCTCGAGTTCGAACCGACCCGTCTGGCGTCGGACCGGACACGTCTCGACCCGTCGATGCGAACCGATCTGGCCGTCTCGGCCGAACCCGCAACTGCCTGCCTCCTGCGTCCTTCACCATCGCCGCTCTCTCCAAGGCTCTTCCCCATCGAATACCTGTCCTCCCATCCGCTCCCCCTCCTCATCGCCACTCCGCGGCCGCAATCTCCCCCACCCCAACCCGCACCACCTCCATCCCCACCCTCACAACCTTCCGCTCCCACTCCGTCCTCCGAAACCCTAGGGTTACCCCTCCCCTCCCGTCCCGCCGCCGCATGCAGCCGTCCGCCGACCGCCGCCGCGGCAGCGGACCCGCGCCTCCATCTTCCCGCCCCGTGTGGCGCCCCCGCTCCACCGCGCCTCCGCCCGCCCCCGTGGCGGCTCCGGACGCCCCGATCCTGCCCCTCCCTACCCCGGCATCGGAGACCCGCCCGCCCCAACGACGCCCGCGCCGCCCCAACAACAACCGCCGCAATCCTCCGCAGCCGCAGGAGAACGGTAACGGCACGGGTCAACTTCCGCCGCCGCAGGAGCAGAACTCCGACGCGGGTCGCTACCGCCGCGGCCCGCCGCCAGCTGCGGAGGAGCACCACGGGGACACGGTACACCGTCGTCGCGGCCGGCGTCAGGAGAGGCCGCGGCCAGCGGCTCTTGCCCCTGCCCCTGCACCCGCCAACGCGCCCGCGCCTGTTCCTGCGGCAGCGGGGGGTGATGGGGTGGTGCCGCAGCTGGTGCAGGAGATCCAGGACAAGCTGGCGCGTGGCGCGGTGGAGTGCATGATCTGCTACGACATGGTGCGGCGGTCCGCGCCCGTCTGGTCCTGCGCCAGCTGCTACTCCATCTTCCACCTCCCCTGTATCCGCAAGTGGGCGCGCTCCCCGGCCTCTGTCGCGGACGCCTCCGTGGAAGCCGCCGTGTCCTCCTCCTGGCGCTGCCCCGGGTGCCAGTCTGTGCTCTCCACCCCCGCCCGCGAACTCGACTACACCTGCTTCTGCGGGCGCAGACGGGATCCTCCCAACGATCTCTTCCTCACGCCCCACTCCTGCGGTGAGCCCTGCTCCAAACCTCTTGAGAAGGCGGAGCCCGACGCCAAGGGTGATGATGCTGCCGCCACCAGGTGCCCGCACGTCTGTGTCCTGCAGTGCCACCCTGGCCCATGCCCACCTTGCAAGGCTTTCGCGCCGGACCGGCCGTGCCCCTGTGGGAAACAGATTATTGTGCGGCGGTGCGCGGACAGGAGCACGCCCGTGAGCTGCGGCCGGATGTGCGAGCGCCTGCTGCCCTGCCGTAGGCACCGCTGCGAGAAGGTCTGTCACACTGGACCCTGCGAGGACTGTACTGTTCTCATCTCTGCACGATGTTTCTGTGGGAAGAAGAAGGAGACATTGCCATGTGGGGATATGATGGTGATGGGGAAGCTGTTGGAGGGGGATGGAGTGTTCTCGTGCAGTGATGTGTGTGGCCATACGCTTACCTGTGGGAACCATGCCTGCAAAGATATGTGTCATCCAGGGCCTTGCGGGGAGTGTGAGCTGATGCCAGGGAAGGTAACTACATGCTATTGCAGCAAGACAAGGCTACAGGAGATAAGAGCAAGCTGCTTGGACCCAATCCCCACCTGTGACAAGGTCTGTGACAAGAATTTGCCGTGTGGAGTGCATAGGTGCAAGGTCACATGCCATGAGGGTGAGTGCCCTCCCTGTTTGGCGCGTGTTGAGCAAAGGTGCCGCTGTAGCTCATCAGGCCGGATTGTGGAGTGTCACATGGTCTCAAAGGAAGAGTTCCTCTGCAGCAAGCCTTGCGGCCGCAAGAAGAACTGTGGGAGGCATAGGTGCAGCGAGTGCTGTTGTCCACTGTCAAAGCCATTAGCGCAGCATGAGGGCGACTGGGATCCCCATCTTTGCCAGTTAACTTGCGGCAAGAAGCTTCGGTGTGGGCAGCATGTATGCCAGCTTTTCTGCCACAGCGGCCATTGCCCACCCTGCTTGGAGACCATATTCACTGATCTTACTTGTGCCTGTGGTAGAACATCTATCCCACCACCACTGCCCTGTGGAACACCAACTCCGTCATGCCCGCACAAGTGTTCCGTTTCCCAACCGTGCGGGCATCCAGCCGCTCATTCATGCCATTTTGGAGATTGTCCGCCTTGTGTCGTGCCCGTAGTGAGAGAATGCACTGGAGGCCATGTGATGTTGAGGAACATCCCTTGTGGGTCAAAGGATATCAGATGTAACCAACCTTGTGGGAAGAATCGGCAATGTGGAATACATGCTTGTGCCAGAACTTGCCATCCTGGCCCCTGCGATCAGAAGCCTGCAAATGGAGATGCTAGCTCAAGCTCTGGTGGTAAAGCTTCTTGTGGACAGGTATGTGGTGCCGCAAGGAGGGAGTGTAAGCACACGTGCACTGCCCCATGCCACCCATCATCAACTTGTCCAGATTCAAGATGTGAATTCCCTGTGACAATTACCTGTTCTTGTGGCCGAATTACTGCAACTGTTCCCTGTGGTGCTGGAGGAGCCTCCAATGGCGATAATATGTTTGAAGTATCAATCATACAGAAGTTACCGATGCCTCTGCAGCCAGTGGAATTGACTGCGAGGAGGGTGCCCCTTGGTCAGAGGAAGCTTGCTTGTGATGAGGAGTGTGCAAAGTTGGAGAAGAAGAGGGTACTTGCTGAAGCATTTGATATCACCCCACCTAATCTGGATGCATTGCATTTTGGTGAAAACTCAGGTGCATCTGATTTGGTTGCTGACCTGTTCCGGCGCGAGCCAAAATGGGTGCTGGCCATAGAAGAGAGGTGCAAGTTTCTTGTACTTGGGAAGATGAAAGGCAGTTCTGCAAGCGGCCTCAAATTGCATGTCTTTTGTCCCATGATGAAGGACAAGAGAGATGCTATTAGACTAATTGCAGATAGGTGGAAGCTTTCTGTTCAGTTGGCTGGCTGGGAGCCTAAGCGTTTTGTTACCATCCATGTCACTCCCAAGTCGAAACCGCCAGCTCGCATCCTGGGCTCCAAAGCAGGAGCTCCTGTCACCGCCACCCGTCCTTACTTTGATCCGCTAGTTGACATGGATCCGAGGCTGGTTGTTGCAATGCTGGACCTGGAACGGGATGCTGATGTCAATGCTCTGGTCTTAAGGTTCGGTGGGGAATGTGAATTGGTCTGGCTGAATGACAAGAATGCCGTGGCTGTCTTCAATGATCCAGCTAGAGCAGCTACTGCACTGAGGCGGCTGGATTATGGGTCAGCTTACCAAGCCGCTGTAATGTTTATGCCAAATAGCGTTGCTCAGCCAGGCAATGTCTGGGTTGGAGCGCAGAAGGATGGAGGGACTGTTTCCAAGAGCAATCCATGGAAGAAAACTGCTTCTGTTGAGCCTGACTCTTCCTCTGGAGACTGGAGTGGTGTGCTTGGTCATGCTCCAACACCAGGGTGGAGAGGAGTGAATGCTGCTGCTCAAGTCGCAGGGACTCTGAACCGGTGGAATGTCCTGGACTCTGGTGCTGCTTCGAGCTCCAGTCCAAGTAATGAACGAGTGGCTGCTCCTCAGGTCAATGCTGCACAAAGTGCGGTACCAAACTCCGGGAATGCTGGGCCGTCGGTGAGCAAGCTAAAGCCAGACGTTGATGTTGATGACTGGGAAGAAGCTTGCCAATGATGTGGCATCATGAAGCTTGATCCAGATGGTTTTTGTTTTTGGATCTCTTTTTTTTTTGTTCAATTTACTTGGCAAGTACGCTTGGGACAAAGGCTTGGTTGTTGGTTGTTGTTAATCTACTTGGCAAGTACAATGTTAACATCGAGGGTTTATGTTGGGTTACTTAATTAGTTCTTCCTGGCCTGGTTACTGATTAGTCGAAAGGGTTGATTTGGTCACACGGGCAGATGCCGCAAATCCGCTCAAAGGTTGTTTGGTAGGCCTTCGTTGAACTGAGATGAAATAGTGAAACTCTGTTAAAAAATGTCTACGTTTGCTCGATTTGCGGGTTCGAGTAGTAGTACTTGCTTATGAATTGCTTGTGCGGGTATCCATCTCAGTTTGTATGGCGTGACGATATAACGGGTAACGCTACTTCGCAATTCGCATGACTGCATTTGTTCGTAGCTTTTTTCCAAGTTGAGCTTGGCTGACAGACATCTCCTGTTCTGTGATAAAGATATTATGAGTTCTGGTGCACGAAAGCAAAGTCGTTCGAACGCTTGCTACAGGATGATTGTCATGGACAGAAGTTCTTAAACGGACGATGGACATGAAGGTTACCAGTTGATGTATAAGACTGAGAGTACACCATCTTTGGACTGTAACTTAATCAATACGAATCTTGGAACAATATTGATGGTATAGATAATAGATGTTGAACATCTACATTTGACAAGAACTTTCTGCTTTCAATCCGCGCCATTTGGAACGTTCCGCGTTCCCGCTGCGCCCCCGGATTCCAGGAGCCGCGGCCAGTATTCCAGCTCGGCACACCTGCTGCACCTTGATCGAACACGGCCTCACGATCCGTCACCCAGCTTGACGATCGTCGGACTATCGATACGTTCTCCCGACTCGATTTCAGCCGAGATGAAATAGTGTCAGCTAGCTCCCTCGGCACTCCGTACAACCGAAACCTCAAAGAAATAGTCGGTGTCAGTGGACCGGAACGTCGGCGGTGTGGCAGGAGACGCCGAAACCAGTACGCAGAATGGCACACAAAGCGATGAGGAAGAGACGTAGCTTCTCTCCTTTTGCCGGCTGAGGACGACGACACACGAGAGCTTGCTGCATTGGCCGAGAAAACTAGTAGCACTAGCACGCGCAGGGTGAGTGGCTGCGGATCAAGACCGCCAAGAAGATGATTCTACATCGAAATGCCGTACCCACTGCAAGAAACGAATAAAAGAATGTCGGACATAGGAATGTCGGTTGGCTACCATAACCGATATACATAAACTAAAAATATCGGTTAACCAACATTCTTACCCGACTTAGTATGAATGTCGGGGCTGATGCTCTTACGAGTTACGAGTGTCGGTTTTAGAACCGGCACACTTAATGGTTATGTGTGTCGGCTGTCCATACCTACGCTTATGAACCATTAAGACTCCGTTAAAAAAAGCAACCGATGCTTACGTCTGACACAACAAAAAAATGAAAAAAATCCAACTCCGGTCCGCGCGCAGCAGTTCCTTGCGTCCCCATCCCTATTCCCATCCGACCTCCCCATCCTTTCTGCACTGAACTGAACATCATTGCACATTGAACAACAAATTGAACATCGACCATCAATCTGAATCAATTCATAGCAAGAAAATAAACACAAGTCAGGTGATTCGGTATCAATCTGAATCAATTCACATCAAGAAAATGAACACAAGCCGGGTGATTCGGCGCCCCTGACACAACAACAACAAAAAAAATCCACGGCGCCTTCCTTGCTGCCCGCTTGTGACACCATATTCCGAAAAATGAACCAAGTGCAATATATGTGTGCCCAGGATGTTTAACACACATACACAAGTGCATTCACAAAAGTATATACAGAAAACTACCAGAGAACAAGATTAATTAACCATTTTTATTACACAATTCATAACATCCTCGAATACAAGCTCTAATGAATATCAATGACAAGTTTCAACTAATGCAGTGGAAATAACTAAACTGAGCAAATTAAGCAAAAGGGATAGCGCGGCTCAAACACTCCACAGGCAAAGCTAACAGTAGACACAGTCTAGAACTCCACATTATCATCGTTAAACTCTCAATCCTAACATGCAACTTTTGGTGGGGAAATTGCAAGAGTGAGTACATGTCGTACTCAGCAAGTGTGGAAAGTATGACATGTAGCTGATTCAAATGACGAATGAAATAAAGGCTGAGTGCTGAAAAGTCATTAAAAACATTTGAAAAGCAATATGTTATATGTGTGAGAAGTAAACCCATCATAAACCATAATTAGTAACATAGTACCAATCCATACTTTATTACCATCATCTATATTTCAGATTTCTCATTACCAATAACCATAATCAGTACCAGAATTTAATTCATAACCAGCCATAATCATCCCAAAAACCACCCCAATGACAAGTTTCCTCTAATCATGTGATGGTCCAGGTTGCTCATAACTGGGAGCACGACTACCATGATAGTTTTAAGACACACTCTGCAGAGGTTGTACCACTTCACTCACGTGTTTGTGATTTTGTCACCTTTCAGTGACTAGAACTTCTATTATGTCGTCTCACACTTCTGTTGGTGTGTGGCCAAGATATCACAAAATAGCCTTTACAAAGGAATTACTAGCCTATTTAGACCCCACTGAGGTTTCACCGGTGGTGATGTCTCTAACTGAGCATATCTTCAACCAAGGGCCCCCTCTTGAGCCATTCAGATCCCAAGGTAGTCCCACCAATCATCAACAAACCCAATCCGACTACCCCTTCCCCGAGCATCATTAATGGTCCAAACAGCACTGGCAAAGCCCTAATTAATCAGCTAAAACGCACCCATACTTGGCCTCGTGGTGGCACTATAAGTCCTGGATGGTCGCTCCACGAACCGGTCCTTAGATCTAAAGCAAGCAAACCACCATAACATCCAACCCATCCACATTCCAGGCTTGCTTAGATCACCTTACCATATGATATTAAACAATTCATGTTAATCATAATCTCATTAATGCATAATTAAGTTAAGTGATATAGGTGTTTTCCCATCACAATTAATTAAGTGAAGAAAAAAGGTAAAAAACCCTTCTCGACTCTCTACTATGAATTCCAGGTGACAAGAGTGGTTAAACGAAACTAGTAAACTTCCTATCATAGGATTTCCCATTAAATTGACACAAGCATGTAATTTTGCAAACAAAACATTTATTGTCAAAATAGGATCAATATGTTCAAGGACACTTGTCTTCCTCTTGGGATTGGTTCAGGTCAAAGCCTTCAAACTCTTGGTGCTGGAGATCTTCCGCAGCACTCTCTAGTGCAAATATGTCTAAACCACACATCAAACATACAAGACAAGAATTACAATCAATAGATGCACATATATTACTCAATATGACATGATATGCATGATTAATGCAATTATGAAGCAAACTAGTTAATAAGTTGTTAATGATGTTTATTAATCAATTACAATGGTTATTAAGAAATCTACACATGTTTGAAGTTGATTCGATCTAATTTTGGAACTAATTCAACACAATTTAACCAGGAAAATCGGACAAGTCCGCTAGGGACCGGACTAGTCCGCTCTTCGCAGAACTAGTGAGCTAGGGTTTTCTAGATCGACGTGAATTTGGAGAGTTGGGGTTGAATTCACGTAAGGAATAGGAAATAGAAGGTATACCAAGTGTTTAGAACTCTAATGAATCGAGAATTTTGGAGGCAACACTTGGATCTTTGACGATCTAGGGTTGATGAAGAATTTGGAGAAGAATTGGTGATGTAGAACAAAACTTGATGGAGATCTTGATCCTCTTTCGTTTCCTCCTCTTCTTCTTCTTGCTCTAGATGTCCTTCTCCTCCTTGGTGGCATCTATTCACAAGCTAGGGTTTGGGTGAGGTGAAAATGTGGCAAATAGATGTCAAGCCAAGGGGTGGGGTTGTTTATATAGAGGTGGAGGGCTAGGGTTGGGTGGATTTCGAGTTTGAGATGAGTAGGGGTCGGTTTGGAGTCCCACATGGGCTCCAAAAGGGTTAGGCACGACGTCCTTAGACCCACTTAACGTAAAACCCAAGAAACAAGTCATGAAACAAAAGATCAACTTGGAGTCACAATTTACTGGACAAGTCCAAAAAGGGTCGAACTAGTCCGAAGTTAGTCGAAGAGAGATATCGGACAAGTCCGAACTGGACATCGGACAAGTCTGAACTTATCCAGAGGGGAAAAACAGACATGTCTGGCCGAAATCGGACAAGTCCGACTTTAGTCAGAGGGGAAGACAGACAACTCCGCTGGAAAACCAAACAAGTCTGGACATGTACAGGGACTTACCAAAATTTCCAAGGAATTGGAACACTGGACTAGTCCGAACTGGACCAGACAAGTCTGAAAGTGTCCAGAGAGAAAAACAGACTAGTCCGCAGCAAAACGGACAAGCCCGATGAAAGTCAGAGAGAAATTGGACTAGTCCACACCAAAAACGGACTAGTTCGCACTTCCTAGAATTGTTAAGTGCGGTTTTACTCTAAATTCATTTTAAACTTATTTCTCTTTATGTTTCTCAATGTTAAACATATTTAATGATGGATGCAGGGCATGATGCATGAAAATGAGGGTGTTACAAACCTACCCCCCTTAAAATGAATCTCGCCCTCGAGATTCGACGCAGAAGAGAAAAGATAGGGAAATTCCTTCTTGAGATCATCCTCGAGCTCCTAAGTTGCCTCTGATTCTGTGTGATGCTTCCATTAAACTTTACACCATCTAATAATCTTGTTCCTTGTGACTCCCTCCTTGGCTTTCAAGATTTTGACCGGTTGCTCGGCATAAGTCAAATCTGTCTCTAGTTCCAATTCTTTCATTGACACTTGTTCTTCTGGTACCCTCAAGCACTTCTTGAGTTAGGAAACATGGAATACATCATGAACATTTGAAAGATGAGTTGACATCTCTAGTTTATATGCTACCTCTCCCCATTTGTCCAAAATCTTGAATGGTCCAATATCGTGAGGTGTTAGCTTGCCTCTGACATTAAACCTCTTATGGCCTCTCATTGGCGACACTTTGAGGTAAACAAAGTCTTCCACTTCAAAGGCTAGTTTTCTTATCCTATTGTCCGCATAGCCTTTTTGCCTTGATTGAGCAGCCCTCTGGTTCTCACGGATGATCTGAACTTGTTTTCAACTTCTTGCAACATGCCAGGGCCAAATACTTGATTCTCCCCTGTCTCATTCCAAAAAAAGGGTGTCCTACACTTCCTTCCATGTAGTGCTTCATAAGGTGACATCTTCAAACTTGCTTCGTAACTATTGTTGTATGAGAATTACGCATATGGTAAACTCTTGTCCTAACTTCTTCCATGCTTCAAAGCACAAGCTCTTAACATATACTCTAAAATTTGATTGGTCCTCTTAGTTTGTCCATCCGTTTGAGGGTGATATGCTGAGCTGAAATTCAACCTTGTTCCAAATGCTTCATGCAATTTTTTCCAAAACCTGGAGGTAAATTGAGAACCTCTATCCGATACTATCTTCTTTGGAACTCCATGCAAACACACTATTATTTCCATATACAGTTCCGCCAATTTCTCTCCATTAAAGGTGGTCTTGACGGGAATAAAGTGAGCTAACTTAGTTAACCGATCCACAATTACCCAAATTGAGTCATAACCGGACTGAGTACGTGGCAATCCAACTATAAAGTCCATGCTGATTTCTTCCACTTCCATTCCAGAATCTTCAGTGGCTGCAATAATCTAGCTGGCCTTTGATGCTCCGCCTTGACTCGCTTGCACACATCACACAATGCTACATATTCAGCTATGTCCTTTTTCATGCTAGCCCACCAATAACAAGTCTTCAAGTCCATGTACATCTTCGCACAACCGGGGTGAATCGAGTATGGCGAGTCATGTGCCTCCTTTAGTATTATCTCCCGAATATGCTTCACATTAGGCACGACAATCCTCTTACCAAGCCATAGAGTACCATGGTCATCCTCATCAAATCTGAACTCTCTCCCCTCTTGGGTCCTTTCCTTGATTTCTTGGATTTCCTCATCCTCCGTTTGACCCTCATGAATTTCTTGCTCCAAAGTCGGATTTAACTCCATTATCCCCATCTCATTTACAAATCCAAGGTTCAACCGTTCAAACTCCTTACATAGATCGGTTGGCAGCTCTCAAACCGTGTTTTGATGACTTACTCCTTTTCTACTCAAAGCATCAGCCACGACATTGGCTTTTACCGGATGATAATTGATTCCCAAATCATAATCCTTGATGAGCTCCAACCATCTTCGTTGCCTCAAATTCAGGCCCGTTTGTGTGAAAATATACTTAAGGCTCTTATGATCCGTATAAATTTCACACCTATGTCCAAGGATGTAGTGTCTCCAAATCTTCAATGCGTGCACCACAGCTGAGAGTTCCAAATCGTGGGTCGGATAATTCTTCTCATGTTTCTTCAATTGTATCGATGCATATGCAACCACTTGGCCCTCTTGCATGAGCACACATCCAAGTCCTTATCTCGATGCATCACAATATAGATCAAAACTCTTGCTTACGTCTGGCAAAACTAAAACTGAGGCTATACCTCTTCGTTAGCTCCTCAAAACTTTCTTGACAAGCTTGGGTCCATTGGAAAGCCTTCCCCTTCATCAAAAATTCCGTCATTGGCTTGGCTATCTTGGAAAAGTCCTTGATGAACCTAAGGTAATATCCAGCCATCCCAAGAAAACTCCAAATTTCCATTACGTTTTGCGGTGGCTCCCATTTCAATACGTCCCTCACTTTTCCGGGGTCAAGCGACACTCCTCCTCCTGAGATGATATGACCCAAAAATGACACTTCCCTTAACCAAAACTAAGACTTGTTGAACTTGGCATACAATTGATGCTCCCTCAATTTCTGCAATGTAAGCCTCAAGTGTTCCTCATGCTCCTTCTGATCCTTCGAGTAGATCATAATGTCATCAATAAACACCATAACAAACTTGTCCAAGTACTCCATGAAGACCTTATTCATGAGGTACATAAAGTACGCAGGTGCGTTGGTCAATCCGAAGGACATCACGTTGTACTCATAAGATCCATACCGTGTCCTGAAAGCTGTCTTGGGTATGTTCGATGGTCTAATATTCATTTGAAAGTATCCCGACCTCAAATCAATCTTGGAGAAGACACAAGCACCCTTCATCTGATCAAACAAGTCTTCTATGCGTGGCAATGTGTACTTGTTCTTGATGGTCACCTCGTTGAGAGCTCGGTAATCCACACACATCCTTTGGGATCCATCCTTCTTATGCACGAACAGAACGGGCGCTCCCCAAGGTGAAGAGCTTGAGCAAATAAAACCTTTCTCTAGTTGCTCTCGAATCTGCTTCTTGAGCTCCGCTAATTCCTTAGGAGGCATCCTATAGGGCCTCTTAGCTATAGGTGCAGTTCCAGGTATTAAATGAATAACAAATTCAATATCTCGATCGGGTGGCATACCTGGAAACTCATCCAGAAACACATCCAAAAATTTGCACACCACTAGAATCTCCTCAATTGCGGCACCGTCCATGTGATTCACCTCCAATTGCTTTGGTGCGTGTTGAGATGCTTCAAATTCTATAGTGATCCCTTCCTCATTAGTCAGCTTCACCGTCTTCGTGGCACATTCAATGACTCCATTGTGCTTCCTCAACCAGTCTATACCAAGTATAATGTCCAATTCTTGAGAATCCAAAACAAATGAGGTTGGCAAAGAAGTCTACCCCGCTTATTCTAAGGCTTACTTTTGGACATACTATATTTGTCCTCATCTCTCTTCCAGGAGACTTAACCAATAGAGTAAACTTCATATGAGAGATAAGCAAACCATACTTGGCAACATATTTCGATGCAATGAATGAATGCGATGCTCCAGCATCAAATAACATAGTCACCGAGTTGGAGTTTGCAAGAAACATACCAATGACCACATCATCCGCTTGTTGAGCTTCCTCTGTAGAGATATAGTTCACGTTGCCACAAGCGAAATTCTGCTGTCCGCGGTTGCCTTGTGGCTGTCCTCCATTGGGCCTCAGATTCTGTCTTGGTGCATTGCTTCCCTGACCAAGGCCTGACTTGGGGCATTGACGTGCAAAGTGTCTAGTTTCTCCATAAGTATAGCACTTTTTTGCTGCACCAGAATTTGGATGGACTTGATTCTGAACATTTGCACCAGGAAAGTTGGCACGAGGTGCATAAGGCATTGGAGACCTAGGTGCTTGCATGACAGGGTGCTGCTGCACAAAGTGAGCTGGGCGTGGTGCAAATCCAGGGCGCTGTACCGGAGCAGAAGAGCTGTAATAAGGCGCATTGGGTGGTGCAAAGCGAGGGCGCACATTACTTCCTTGTTGCTGTCCTTGGTATGGCGCCTTCCTATTGTTATCCAGTTCCATCTCACGGACTTTGTTCTCCACAACAATTGCTTTGTCCACTAGCTTCTGGAAGTTGGCATAATCACAATTGAGCAATTGCACTTGGATCTCATTGTTAAGGCCCCTCATGAACAAATATTGCTTCCGGCTGACCCGACTAACATCTTCAGGGGCATACCTTGAAAGTTGAGTGAATTTATTGAGATATTCACCCACGCTCGATCTTCCTTGCCTCAAGTTTTCAAACGCTTGCCTCTTCAATATCATGACACCCTCCAGCACATAATGAGAACATGAAGCTCTCCTTGAATTCCGCCCAGGTGATCCTCTTCTGATTCTCATGAGCATTGCAATAAGCATCCCACCAATCTGCAACTGCTCCAACTAGTTGATGAGAAGAAAATAGAACCTTCTCCCAGTTGCTACATTGGACAATAGCTAGCTTCTTCTCCATGGACTTGAGTCAATCATCAGCATCCATAGGGTCAGCAGCTTGAGCAAAGGTCCATGGCCTAGTCCTCATGAACTCTCACAACCGGTTATGAGGGGGCGGGGGTGGCGGTGGAGGCATGTGGGGCTGATTGTTGATATTACCAGCCTACATCTGTCCCATAGTTTGTATCATGGTCTGCATGAGCTGGTTTTGCATAGCCAAAAGCTGCTCAAGGTTGATAGCTCCCTGGGCAGGTCCTTGTCCATTGTTGTGCAGAGGTGCTCCATTGTTCTCCTACTCATCATTGCCATCCCTCTGGTTGCGAGTCCTCACCAACTGAAGAAAAGCAAGAGATAAGAGTTTAGACAATGTCCCCAACTATATGCATCAAGGGATATGAAACTAAGCAACTACCTATACTAGCCTATGTGGACATGGCAATGCTAAAGCATCCCAAAATCCTCTATTAAGCACACAAGCAAACAATATATAGCGAACAACACACCAAACAAAAACACCTTGATTCCTGAGTGCTCCTATGTGCTCTAAAGTGTCCATTCTATCTAGGCTGTGTCCTACGGTCAACCTGTGGCTCTAATACCAATTTGTGACACCAGGTTCCAAAAAATGAACCAAGTGCAGTATATGTGTGCCCAGGATGTTTAACACACATACACAAGTGCATTCACAATAGGATATACATAAAATTACCACAGAAGAAGATTAATTAGCCATTTTTATTACACAATTCATAACATCCTCGAATACAAGATCTAATGAATATCAATGACAATTTTCAACTAATGCAACAGAAATAACTAAACTGAGCAAACTAAGCAAAAGGAATAGCCCAACTCCAATACTCCACAAGCAAAGCTGACGGTAGACACAACCTAGAACTCCGCATTATCGTCGTTAAACTCCCAATTCCGACCTGCAACTGTTGGTGGGGGAATTGCAAGAGTGAGCACATGTCGTACTTAGCAAGTGTGTAAAATATGACATGTAGCTGATTCAAATGACGAATGAAATAAAGGCTGAGTGCTGAAAAGTAAATTAAAAACATTTGAAAAGCAATATGTTATATGTGTGAGAAGTAAACCCATCATAAACCATAATTAGTAACATAGTACCAATCCATACTTCATTACCATCATCCATATTCCAGATTTCTCATTACCAATAACCATAATCAATACCAGAATTTAATTCATAACCAGCCATAACCATCCCAAAAACCATCCCAATGTCAAGTTTCCTCTAATCATGTGAGGGTCCAGGTTGCTCATAACCGGGAGCACGACTATCATGATAGTTTTAAGACACACTGTGCAGAGCTTGTACCACTTTACCCACGTGTTTGTGATTTCATCACCTTTAAGTGACTAGAACCTCTATTATGGTGTCTCACACTTCCGTCGGTGTGTGGCCAAGAGATCACAGAATTTCCTTTACAAAGGGATTACTAGCCTATTTATACCCCACTGAGGTTTCACCAGTGGCGATGTCTCCAACTGAGCACATCTTCAACCAAGGGCCCCCTCTTGAGCCATTCGGATCCGACGGTAGTCCCACCAATCATCAACAAACCCAATCCGACTACCCCTTCCCCGAGCATCCTTAATGGTCCAAACAGCATTGGAAAATCACTAATTAATCAGCTACGCCGCACCCATACTTGGCCTCGTGGTGGCACTGTAAGTCCTAGATGGTCGCTCCACGAACCGGTCCTTAGATATAAAGCAATCAAATCACCATAACATCCAACCCATTCACATTCCAAGCTTGCTTAGATCACCCATTACCATATCATACTAACCAGTTCATGTCAATCATAATCTCATTAATGCATAATTAAGTTAAGTGGTATAGTTGTTTTCCCATCCCAATTAATTAAGCGAAGCAAAGAGGTAAAAAGCCCTTCCAACTCTCTACCATGAATTCTAGGTGACAAGGGTGGTTAAACAAAACCAGTAAACTTCCGTTAATAGGATTTCCCATCAAATTGATACAAGCATGCAATTTTGCAAACAAAACATTTATTGTCAAAATAGGATCAATATGTTCAAGGACACTTGCCTTGCCCTTGGGATTGGTTCAGTTCAAAGCCTTCAAACTCTTGGTGCTGGAGATCCTCCGCAGCACTCTCTTGCGCAAATCCATCTAAACCGCACATCAAACATATAAGACAAGAATTACAATCAATAGATGCACATATATTACTCAATATGACATGATATGCATGATTAATGCAATTGTGAAGCAAAACTAGTTAATAAGTTGTTAATAATGTTTATTAATCAATTATAATGGTTATTAAGAAATCTACACAGGTTTGAAGTTGATTCGATCTAATTTTGGAACTAATTTAACACAATTTAACCAGGAAAATAGGACTTGTCCGCTAGGGACCGGACTAGTCCGCTCTTCGCAGAACTAGTGAACTAGGGTTTTCTAGATCGATGTGAATTTGGAGAATTGGGGTTGAATGCACGTAAAGAATAGGAAATAGAAGGTATACCAGGTGTTTATAAATCCAATGAATCGAGAATTTTGGAGGCAACACTTGGATCTTTAACGATCTAGGGTTGATGAAGAACTTGGAGAAGAATTGGTGATGTAGAACGAAACTTGATGGAGATGTTGGTACTCTTTCGTTTCCTCCTCTTTTTCTTCTTCTTACTCTAGATCTCCTTCTCCCTCCTTGGTGGCGGCTATTCACGAGCTTGGGTTTGGGTGAGGTGAAAAAGTGGCAAATAGATGTCAAGCCAAGGGGTGGGGTTGTTTATATAGAGGTGGAGGGCTAGGGTTGGGTGGATTTCGAGTTTGAGATGAGTAGGGGTCGGTTTGGAGTCCCACATGGGCTCCAAAAGGGTTAGGAACGACGTCGCTAGGACCACTTAACGTAAAACCCAAGAAACAAGTCGTGAAACAAAAGATCAACTCAGAGTCACGATTTACTGGACAAGTCCGAAAAGGGCCAGACTAGTCTGAAGTTAGTTAGAGAGATATCGGACAAGTCCAGATTGGACATCGGACAAGACCGAACTTATCCAGAGGGGAAAAATGGACAAGTCTGGCCAAAATCGAACAAGCCCAACTTTAGTCGAGGGGAAGACGGACAAGTCTGCTGGAAAACCAGACAAGTCCATACATGTCCAGGGACTTAGAAAAATTTCCAAGGAATTGGAACATCGGACTACTCCGGAGTGGACCGGACAAGTCTGAAAGTGTCCAAAGAGAAAAACAGACTAGTCCGTAGCAAAACGGACAAGCCCGATGAAAGTCAGAGAGAAATCGGACTAGTCCACACCAAAAATGGACTAGTCCACATTTCCTAGAATTTTTAAGTGCGGTTCTACTCTAAATTCATTTTAAACGTATTTCTTTTTATGTTGCTCAATGTTAAACGTATTTAATGATGGATGCATGGCATGATGCATGAAAATGAGGGTGTTACACCCCTCGGGTCTGGAAAAGCAGCGGGCCGGCGGGGACGGAGGCCTTCACTCTTGCTCTCTCGCGTGTGAAGAAGTAGCCGCGCATCTCCAACCTCTTCGACGTCGAGATCTTCAACTGCGCCAGCTTCTTCAGCGACATCATCAAGGGAGACGAGCAAAAGGTTGCCACTGCCGCATCCTCCTCGCCTATCGCCACAACGTACGCCCTTTCTGCCACCGCGTCTGCAGCCGACTGCTTGCGCGAGGCGGAGCTGCACGTGGAGGGTGTCGGTACCCTGCAGATTGGATACTCTCGCGTACAATTTAGAAGAAGCTTCAGACCCGTCCCTGCTGAGGCAGACTCCGGAGGTGCCTCACGTCCTCCAGTTTCAGGCCCTTGCTCCTACCGAGGAGGGCTCCAGAGCTACCACGCGTCCTCCGACTCTGGGCCCTCGCTCCCATCGAGGAGGTCCCTGGAGCTTCCATGCGTCCTCCGGCTCCAGGCCCTTGCTCCCACCGAGGAGGGCTCCGGAGCTGCCATGTGTCCCACATCCAACAATGGGTTGTGGGCCCTAAAGAGTAAAGGGCGGCCTGTCTTGTCCAGTCACGTATTGAAGGCACGCGCCTTCCCCAAGCGCACAAGTGCGGCGCACACCCCTGTCAGGTACCGTTGCATCCAATCACATCGCAGTGAAGGCACCGCAAGGCTATTCCACACCGCCAAGTGGGTAGCTTACAGTGACAAGACAAATGGGACATTCCCTGTAATCATCAATGACTACGCATGGCCACTGGTGTCCGATGCGGCAAGACGGCAGGTCTTCAAGCCGTGGTTAGAGGCAGCGTACGCAAGAAGCCTGAAATCTTGTACAGAATAAGATCACCCTGGGGCCACCTGATGGGCCCCGAACCCCATTTGTAAGTTGTCCGACCTTAACTATAAAAGAATCGGACAACACCCGTTACTAGACATCCTCTTTGGTCCGCATGGACTAGGCGATTTAATCTTTTACACACGTGCCTGAACTCAACTTAGACTCTCAAGCAATATAGCACACATATCATGGAGTAGGGCGTTATGCTCCGGCGGCCCGAACCACATAAAACCATCATCTCCCATCTCTCTTACGCGCAGCCTCACCTGAAGACTAAGCCCCTGCCGATGAAGAACCTCCGCGGGCTGCTCTCAAAGTAGGTCCGGGGGGAAGTGTCACAAGAAAACTTTGAAATTTGGCATGCCAGGTATGGCCTTTTTCTCTCATGAAGTTAAACCTTCACCCACCATCGACATTCTCGTTGATTGTTGTGACGTCCGGTTCTGAAAAAAAGAACCAAGCTAACGCATATGTGTGCCCAGGATGTTCAACACACATACACGAGTGCAATCACAAACGATATACAGATAATTACCACAGAACAAGATTAATTAACCAAATTTTATTAAACAAACCATATTATCCTCGAATACAAGCTCCAATGTATATCTATGAAAAGTTCAACTAACGCAGTGGAAATAAACTAATTAAGCAAACTAAACAACTAGGCAGCATAAGCAATAGGGTATAGCACAGCTCCAATCAACACCAGAGACAAAGCTGACAGTAGACACGGCCTAGAACTCCGCATTCTCACCATTAAACTCCCAATCCTGACCTGCAACTGTTGGGGGGATTGCAAGAGTGAGTACATGTCGTACTCAGCAAGTGTAGAAAGTATGACATGTGGCTGATTCAAATGACGACAATAATAATGGCAAAGTGCTGAAAAGTACATAAAAACATTTGAAAAGCAATATATTATATGTATGTGAATAAACCCATCATAATCATAAGTAATATCATAATACCAATCTGAATTCATTACCAATGTCAATAATTCCAGATTCCACCATTTGCGAGTAACCATTTTCAATACCAGAAATTAATCCATAACCATAATACCAACCATAACCATTCCAATACCATCCCAATACCAAGTTCCCTCTAATCATGGAAGTTGTCCAGGTGCTCATAACCGGGAGCACGGCTATCATGATAGTTTTAGACACACTCTGCAGACTTTGTATTGCTTTACCCACATGTTTGTGATTTCATCACCCGTCGGCGACTAAAGAACCTCCCTTATGCCAATTACACTTCCTTTAGTGTATGGCCAAGAGATCACAAAATAGCCTTTACAAAGGGATTACTAGCCTATTTAGACCCCACTGAGGTTTCACGAGTGGCGATGTCTCCCTCAGAGCACATATTCAACCAAGGTCCCCCTCTTGAGCCATTCGGATCCCAGGGTAGTCCCACCAATCATCAACAAACCCAATCCGACTACCCCTTCCCCGAGCATCCACAATGGTCCAAACACCACTAGCAAAGCCCTAATTAATCAGCTACGCCGCACCCATACTTGGCCTCGTGGTGGCACTGTAGTCCCGACTTATTCTCGCGTGAACTGGTCCTTAGATCTAAAGCAAGCAAACCACCATAACATCCAACCCATCCACATACCAGGCTTGCTTAGATCATCCATTACCATATCATATTTAACCAGTTCATGTTAACCATAATCTCATCCATGCATAATTAAATTGAGCGGTATAGTTGTTTCCCATCCCAGTTGATTAAGCAAAGCAAAAAGGTAAAAATCCCATCCCGACTCTCTATCATAATTCCAGGTGACAAGGGTGGTTAAAAAAATCTAGTAAACTTCCTACCATAGGATTCCCATCAAATTGACATAGCATGCAGTTTACAAACAAAACATTTATTTCAAAACAGGATCAATATACTTCAAGGACACTTGCCTTGCTCTTGCTGTTGATTAGGGTCAAAGCCTTCAAACTCTTGGTGCTGTATATCCTCCGCGGCACTCTCTAGCGCAAATCCATCTAATCCGCACAATAAACATACAAGACAAGAAACACAATCAAAGAGTGCACAAATATTACTCAATATGACATGACATGCATGATTGATGCAAATGCAAGGTAGAACTTGTTACTAGATTGCTTTTAATGATAACTAACTGTTTCTAATAGCTTTTAACAAGTTTATACATGTTTGGAGTTTATTAGATCAAACTTTAGAATCAATTCGACACAATTTAACCAGGAAGATCGGACTAGTCCACCAAGGATCGGACAAGTCCGCACTCTGCGAGATCAGCAGATTAGAGTTTTCTAGATCGACGTAAATTTGGAGATTAGGGGTTGAATTCTCGTAAGGAAAAGAGAATAGAAGGTATACCAAGTGTTTAGGACTCCAATGAATCAAGAAACTTGGAGGTAGCACTTGGATCTTGGTGATCTATGGTTGGTGATGAACTTGGAGATGAATTGGTGATGAGGAACGAAACTTGGTGGAGATCTTGATCCTCTTTCGTTTCCTCCTCTTCTTCTTCTTGCTTGGGATCTTCTCCTCCCTCCTTGGTGGTGGCTCTCCACGAACTAGGGTTTGGGTGGGGTGGAAAAGTGGCAAATAGATGTCAATCCAAGGGGTGGGGTTGTTTATATAGAGGTGGAGGCTAGGGTTAGATGGATTTAGAGTTTGGGATGAGTAGATGCCGGTTTAGAGTCCCACATGGGCTCTAAAAAAGTTAGGCATGACGTCCCTAGGCCCACTTAACGTGAAACCCAAGAAACAAGTCATAAAACGAAAGATCAATTCGGAGTCGCGAAATATCGAACAAGTCTGGCCAAACATCGAACAAGTTCGACTTTAAACAGAGAGGAAATCGGACAAGTCCGCTAGAGCACCGGACTAGTCTGAAAAAGTCCAAGGACTTAGCAATTTTGAAAGGATTCTTGGAATATCGGACTATTCCGCACAAAATCGGACAAGTTCGAAAGTTTCCAGAGCCAAAATCGGACTAGTCCGCACCAAAAATGGACAATTCCGTTTTTAGTCAGAGAGAAATCGGACTAGTCCTTAGTAAAATCGGACTAGTCCGCACTTTCCTGCGTTTTAAGTGCAGTTTTGTTCCAAATCAATTTTAGATGCTGCAAATCAATTTTAAACCCGTTCCTCTTGTTGTGGGTTAATGTTAAACATGTATATGAGTGTATGTAGGGCATGATGCATGAAAATGATGGTGTTACAAACCTACCCCCCTTAAAATGAATCTCGCCCTCGAGATTCGACGCGAAAGAGAAGAGATAGGGAAATTCCTTCTTGAGATCATCCTCCAATTCGCATGTTGCTTCTTTTTCTGTGTGGTGCTTCCATTGAACTTTACACCATCTAATAACCTTGTTCCTTGTGACCCTCTCCTTAGTTTCCAAGATTTTGACCGGTTGTTCGGCATAAGCCAAATCTTCCTCTAGCTCCAATCCTTCCATTGGCACTTGGTCTTCCGGTACTCTCAAGCACTTCTTGAGCTGGGAAACATAAAAGACATCATGGACATCTGAAAGATGAGCTGGCATCTCCAACTTATATGATACTTCTCCTCTTTTGTCCAAAATCTTGAATGGCCCAATGTAGCGAGGTGCGAGCTTGCCCCTTATGTTAAACCTCTTATGACCTCTCATTGGTGACACCTTGAGGTAAACGAAATATCCTATTTCAAAAACTAATTTCCTTCTCCTATTGTCCGCATAGCCTTTTTGCCTTGATTGGGCAACCCTCAAGTTTTCACGAATTATTTGGACTTGCTTTTCGGCTTCTTGCAACACATCCAGACCAAATACTTGAGTTTCTCCTGCCTCATTCCAGAATAAAGGCATCCTACACTTCCTCCCATAAAGTGCTTCATATGGTGACATCTTCAAACGTGCTTGGTAACTATTGTTGTATGAAAATTCCGCGTATGGCAAGCTTTTGTCCCAACTTTTCCCATGCTTTAAAGCACAAGCTCTTAACATGTCCTCCAAAATCTGATTGGTTCTTTCGGTTTGTCCATCCGTTTGAGGATGATACGCTGAACTAAAATTCAACCTCGTTCCCAAAGCTTCATGCAATTTTTGCCAAAATCTGGAGGTTAATTGCGAACCTCTCTCTGAGACTATCTTCTTAGGGACTCCATGTCGACACACAATATGCTCCATGTATATTTTGGCCAATCATGCAGCTGTATATTTGGTCTTCACAAGGACAAAATGAGCTAACTTGGTTAAGCGATCCACAATTACCCAAATTAAGTCAGACCCGGACTGAGTACGTGGTAACCCAACTATGTCCATTCCAATTTCTTCCCACTTCCATTCCGGAATCTTCAACGGTTGCAATAATCCGGCTGGCCTTTGATGTTCCGCCTTGACTCGTTGGCACACATAACACAATGCTACGTATTCAGCTATGTCCTTTTTCATGCTATCCCACCAATAGCAAGTCTTCAAGTCTTTGTACATCTTGGTACAACCAGGGTGCATTGAGTAAGGTGAGTCATGTGCCTCTTTTAATATCATCTCCCGAATATGCTTCACATTAGGCACAACGATTCTCTTTCCAAGCCATAAGGTACCATATTCGTCTTCATCAAATCTGAATTCTCTCCCTTCCTTGATCCTTTCCTTGATTTCCTTGATCTCCTCATCCGCGGTTTGTGCTTCTCGAATTTCTTGCTCCAAGGTTGGGTTTAATTCCATCATCTCCATCTCATTTACAAATCCGAGGTTTAACCTTTCAAACTCCTTACATAACTCGAATGGTAACTCTCGAACTGTGAGTTGGTGACTTACTCCCTTTCTACTCAAAGCATCGGCCACTACATTGGCCATTCCCAGATAATAGTTGATCCCCAAATCATAATCTTTGATGAGCTCAACCATCTTTGTTGCCTCAAGTTCAGATCCATTTGTGTGAAAATATACTTCAAACTCTTATGATCGTATAAATTTTACACCTATGTCCAAGAATATAGTGCCTCCAAATCTTCAATGCGTGTACCATGGATGCAAGTTCTAAATCATGTGTTGGGTAATTCTGCTCATGCTTCTTCAATTGTCTTGATGCATAGGCAACCACTTGACCTTCTTGCATCAATACACATCCAAGTCCTTGTCTTGATGCGTCGCACAAATCCAACCTTCTTGCTCACGTCTAGTAATACCAGCACCGGTGCAGTTATAAATCTCTTCTTCACCTTCTCAATGTCGTCCTAGCAAGATAGAGTCCATTTGAGAAGCTTTCCCCTTGTTAGAAACTCAGTCATGCGCTTCACTACGTTGGAGTAGTCCTTGATGATTGGTTAGCTTTGACATTTGTTGCGATGCATCAACTCCAATGCTGACTTCCTTATCACCTGTCAATTGCTTTGTCCTTGTGGCATATTGGACCACTCCATTATACTTTCGTAGTAAATCCATTCCAAGTGTCATGTCCGATCCTTGTGAATCCAAAACAATAAGGTTGGCGAAGGATTCTACCCCCCTTATTTTAAAACTTGCTCTTGGACACACCATCTTTGTTCTCATCTTCCATACAGCTACGTCTAAGACAGTGGATCTTCTGGTTGTGTCCTTCTTCCATTGAAGTAGAGATCGAGCGAGAAAGAAAAGAGAGGTAGAACGAATTCCCAACTATATGCATCAAGGAATATAACTAAACAGCTAGCTACACTAGCCTAGGTGGACATGGCAATGCTAAGGCATCCCAAAATCCTCTATTAAGCACACAAGCAAGCAATATATATAGAAAACAGCACACCAAGCAAAAACACATCGATTCCTGAGTGCTCCTATGTGCTCTAAAGTGTTCAATCTATCTAGGTTGCATCCTATAGTCAACCTGTGGCTTTGATACCAATCTGTGACACCCGGTTCCGAAAAGAACCAAGCTAACACATATGTGTGCCCTGGATGTTCACCACACATACACGAGTGCAATCACAAACGATATACAGAAAATTACCACAGAACAAGATTAATTAACCAAATTTTATTACAAGAACCAGATTATCCTCGAATACAAGCTCTAATGAATATTTATGACAAGTTCAACTAATGCAGCGGAAATAAACTAATTAAGCAAACTAAACAAACTAAGCATAAGGGATAGCACAAGTCCAATAACACCACAGGCAAAGCTGACGGTAGATACGGCCTAGAACTCCGCATTATCGCCATTAAACTCACATTCCTGACCTGCAACTGTTGGGGGGATTGCAAGAGTGAGTACATGTCATACTCAGCAAGTGTGGAAAGTATGACATGTGGCTTATTCAAATGACGACAATAATAATGGCAAAGTGCTGAAAAGTACATAAAAACATTTGAAAAGCGGTATATTACGTATATGTGAAGTGAACCCATCATAATCATAAGTAATACCATAATACCAGTCCACAATTCACCATCCTCATCAATAATTCCAGATTTCACCATTTGCCAAAAACCATATTCAATACCAGAAATAAATCCATAACCATCCATAACCATTAACAAACCATAACCATCCCAAATTCCAATTTCCCTCTAATCATGGAAGTTGTCCAGGTGCTCATAACTGGGAGCACGGCTATCATGATAGTTTTATTTAACTCTGCAGAGTTTGTACCACTTTACGCACGTGTTTGTGATTTCATCACCCGTCGGCGACTAGAGAACCTCCCTTTCGCCAATTACACTTCCTTTGGTGTATGGCCAAGAGATCACAAAATAGCCTTTACAAAGGGATTACTAGCCTATTTAGACCCCACTGAGGTTTCACCGGTGGCGATGCCTCCAACTGAGCACATCTTCAACCAAGGGCCCCCTCTTGAGCATTCGGATCCCAGGGTAGTCCCACCAATCATCAACAAACCCAATCCGACTACCCCTTCCCCGAGCATCCACAATGGTCCAAACAGTACTAGCAAAGTCCTAATTAATCAGCTATGCCGCACCCATACTTGGCCTCGTGGTGGCACTGTAGTCCTGGCTTATTCTCGCATGAACTGGTCCTTAGATCTAAAGCAAGCAAACCACCATGACATCCAACTCATCCACATACCAGGCTTGCTTAGATCACCCATTACCATGTCATATTAACCAGTTCATGTTTACCATAATCTCATCCATGCATAATTAAATTGAGTGGTATAGTTGTTTTCCATCCCAGTTGATTAAGCGAAGCAAAAGGTAAAAAGCCCTTCCCGACTCTCTACCATGTAATCCAGGTGACAAGGGTGGTTTAGCAAATCTAGTAAACTTCCTACGATAGGATTCCTGTCAATTTGACACAAGCATGCAATTTTGCAAACAAAACATTTATTTTGAAAACAGGATCAATATGCTTCAAGGACACTTGCCTTGCTCTTGCTGTTGATTAGGGTCAAAGCCTTCAAACTCTTGGTGCTGTAGATCCTCCGCGGCGCAAATCCGTCTAATCCACACAATAAACATACAAGACAAGAAACACAATCAAAGAGTGCACAAATACTACTCAATATGACATGACATGCATGATTGATGCAAATGCAAAGTAGAACTTATTACTAGATTGCTTTTAATGATCACTAACTAGTTATAATAGATTTTAACAAGTTTATACAGGTTTGGATTCGATTAGATCAAATTTTAGAATTAATTCAACACAATTTAACCAGAAAGATCGGACTAGTCCGCTAGGGACCGGACAAGTCTGCACTCTGCGAGATCAGTAGATTAGGGTTTCCTAGATCGACGTGAATTTGGAGATTAGGTGTTGAATTCACGTAAGGAACAGAGAATAGAAGGTATACCAGGTGTTTAGAACTCCAATGAATCAGGAAACTTGGAGGTAACACTTGGATCTTGACGATCTAGGGTTGGTGATGAACTTGGGGATGAATTGATGATGAAGATCGAAAACCTGGTGGAGATGTTGATCCTCCTTCGTTTCCTCCTCTTCTTCTTCTTGCTTGGGATCTTCTCCTCCCTCCTTGATGGTGGCTCTCCACGAACTAGGGTTTGGGTGGGGTGGAAAAGTGGCAAATAGATGTCAAGCCAAAGGGTGGGATTGTTTATATAAAGGTGGAGGCTAGGGTTAGATGGATTTCGAGTTTGGGATGAGTAGAGGCCGGTTTAGAGTCCCATATGGGCTCTAAAAGAGTTAGGCACGACGTCCCTAGGCCCACTTAACGTGAAACCCAAGAAACAAGTCGTAAAACAAAAGATCAACTCGGAGTCGCGAAATATCGGACAAGTCCGGAAAGGACCGGATTAGTCCGAAGTCGTCCAGAGAGAAAATCGGACAAGTCTGGCCAAACATCGGACAAGTCCGACTTTAAAGAGAGAGGAAATCAGACAAGTCCGCTGGAACACCGGACTAGTCCGGAAAAGTCCAAGGACTTAGCAAATTTTCAAGAATTCTTGGAATATCGGACTAGTCCGCACAAAATCAAACAAGTCCGAAAGTTTCTAGTGCCAAAAATCGGATTAGTCCGGAGCAAAAACGGACAATTCCGTTTTTAGTCAGAGAGAAATCGGACTAGTCGTCAGTAAAATCGGACTAGTCCGCACTTTCCTGTGTTTGAAGTGTGGTTTTGCTCCAAATCAATTTTAAACTCGTTCCTCTTGTTGTGGGTTAATGTTAAACATGTATATGATTGTATGTAGGGCATGATGCATGAAAATGAGGGTGTTACAGAAAGGGCGCTGCTCCACAAACTGAGTTGGGCACGGTGCAAATCCAGGGCGTTGAGCAGGAATAGAGGAGCTGTAATAGGGTGCATTGGGTGGTGCAAGGCGAGGGCACACATTACTTACTTGTTGCTGTCCTTGATATGGCGCCTTCCTCTTGTTGTCTTGCTCCATCTCACGGATCTTGTTCTCAACCACAATTGCTTTGTCCACAATTTTCTGGAAGTTGGCATAGTCTCAATTGAGCAATTGTACTTGGATCTCATTGTTCAAGCCCCTCATGAACAAGTATTGCTTCCGGCTGTCCCGACTCACATCCTCGGGCGCATACCTTGAGAGTTGAGTGAACTAATTGAGATATACACTCACGCTTGATCTTCCTTGCCTTAAGTTCTCGAATTCTTGCCTCTTCAAAATCATAACTCCCTCAGGGACATAATGAGAACGGAAGCTCTCTTTGAAGTCGGCCCAAGTGGTTCTCTCTTGGTTCTCATGAGCATTGCAATAAGAATCCAACCAATGCTCAGCTGCTCCAACTAGTTGATGAGAAGCAAACAAGACCTTCTCCCGGTCACTGCATTAGACAATAGCTAGCTTCTTCTCCACGGACTTGAGCCAATCATCCGCATCCATAGGGTCAGCGTCTTGAGCAAAGGTTGGCGGCCTAGTCCTCATAAACTCTCCCAATCGGTTATGAGGAGGCGGGGGTGGCGGTGGAGGCATGTGGGGCTGATTGTTGATATTGCCAGCCTGCAGCTGTCCCATAGTTTGTATCATGGTGTGCATGAGCTGGTTTTGCATAGCCAATAGCTGCTCAATGTTGTTAGCTCCCTGAGTAGATCCTTGTCCAATGTTGTTCTGAGGCACTCCATTGTTCTCCTCCTCATCATTGCCATCCCTCTGGTTGCGAGTCCTCACCATCTGGAGAAAAACAATAGGTAAGAATTAGAAAACGTCCCCAACTATATGAATCAAGGCATATGAAACTAAACAACTAGCTACACTAGCCTAAGTGGACATGGCAATGCTAAGGCATCCCAAAATCCGCTATTAAGCACACAAGCAAACAATATATATAACAACAGCACACCAAGCAAAAACACATCGATTCCTGAGTGCCCCTATGTGCTCTAAAGTGTCCATTCTATCTAGGCTCCGTCCTATGGTCAACCTGTGGCTCTGATACCAATCTGTGATGCCCGGTTCTGAAAAAAATAACCAAGCTAACGCATATGTGTGCCCAGGATGTTCAACACACATACACGAGTGCAATCACAAACGATATACAGATAATTACCACAGAACAAGATTAATTAACCAAATTTTATTAAACAAACCATATTATCCTCGAATACAAGCTCCAATGTATATCTATGACAAGATCAACTAACGCAGTGGAAATAAACTAATTAAGCAAACTAAACAGCTAGGCAGCATAAGCAATAGGGTATAGCGCAGCTCCAATCAACACCACAGGCAAAGCTAACGGTAGACACGGCCTATAACTCCGCATTCTCACCATTAAACTCCCAATCCTGACCTGCAACTGTTGGGGGGGATTGCAAGAGTGAGTACATGTCGTACTCAGCAAGTGTGGAAAGTATGACATGTGGCTGATTCAAATGACGACAATAATAATGGCAAAGTGCTGAAAAGTACATAAAAACATTTGAAAAGCAATATATTATATGTATTTGAATAAACCCATCATAATCATAAGTAATATCATAATACCAGTCTGAATTCATTACCAACATCAATAATTCCAGATTCCACCATTTGCTAGTAACCATTTTCAATACCAGAAATTAATCCATAACCATAATACCAACCATAACCATCCCAAATACCATCCCAATACCGAGTTCCCTCTAATCATGGAAGTTGTCCAGGTGCTCATAACCGGGAGCACGACTATCATGATAGTTTTACACACACTCTGCAGAGTTTGTACCGCTTTACCCATGTGTTTGTGATTTCATCACTCGTCGGCGACTAAAGAACCTCCCTTATGCCAATTACACTTCCTTTGGTGTATGGCCAAGAGATCACAAAATAGCCTTTACAAAGGGATTACTAGCCTATTTAGATCCCACTGAGATTTCACCGGTGGCGATGTCTCCCTCAGAGCACATCTTCAACCAAGGGCCCCCTCTTGAGCCATTCGGATCCCAGGGTAGTCCCACCAATCATCAACAAACCCAATCTGACTACCCCTTACCCAAGAATCCACAATGGTCCAAACAGCACTAGCAAAGCCCTAATTAATCAGCTACGCCGCACCCATACTTAGCCTCGTGGTGGCAATGTAGTCCTGACTTATTCTCACATGAACTGGTCCTTAGATCTAAAGCAAGCAAACCACCATAACATCCAACCCATCCACATACCAGGCTTGCTTAGATCATCCATTACCATATAATATTTAACCAGTTCATGTTAACCATAATCTCATCCATACATAATTAAATTTAGTGGTATAGTTGTTTCCCATCCCAGTTGATTAAGCGAAGCAAAAAGGTAAAAAGCCCATCCTGACTCTCTACCATAATTCCAGGTGACAAGGGTGGTTAAACAAATCTAGTAAACTTCCTACCATAGGATTCCCATCAAATTGACACAACATGCAGTTTACAAACAAAACATTTATTTCAAAACTGGATCAATATGCTTCAAGTACACTTGCCTTGCTCTTGCTGTTGATTAGGGTCAAAGCCTTCAAACTCTTGGTGCTGTAGATCCTCCGTGACACTCTCTAGCGCAAATCCGTCTAATCTGCATAATAAACATACAAGACAAGAAACACAATCAAAGAGTGTACAAATATTACTCAATATGACATGACATGCATGACTGATGCAAATGCAAGGTAGAACTTGTTACTAGATTGCTTTTAATGATAACTAACTATTTCTAATAGCTTTTAACAAGTTTATACAGGTTTGGAGTTGATTAGATCAAACTTTAGAATCAATTTGACACAATTTAACCAGGAAGATCGGACTAGTCCGCTAGGGACTGGACAAGTCCGCACTCTGCGAGATCAGCAGATTAGGGTTTTCTAGATCGACGTAAATTTGGAGATTAGGGGTTGAATTCTCGTAAGGAAAAGAGAATAGAAGGTATACCAGGTGTTTAGGACTCCAATGAATCAATAAACTTGGAGGTAGCACTTGGATCTTGGTGATCTAGGGTTGGTGATGAACTTGGAGATGAATTGGTGATGAGGAACGAAACTTGGTGGAGATCTTGATCCTCTTTTGTTTCCTCCTCTTCTTCTTCTTGCTTGGGATCTTCTCCTCCCTCCTTGGTGGTGGCTCTCCACGAACTAGGGTTTGGGTGGGGTGGAAAAGTGGCAAATAGATGTCAATCCAAGGGGTGGGGTTGTTTATATAGAGGTGGAGGCTAGGGTTAGATGGATTTCGAGTTTGGGATGAGTAGAGGCCGGTTTAGAGTCCCACATGGGCTCTAAAAGAGTTAGACATGACGTCCCTAGGCCCACTTAACGTGAAACCCAAGAAACAAGTCGTAAAATGAAAGATCAATTCGGAGTCGCGAAATATCGGACAAGTATGGCCAAACATCGGACAAGTCCGACTTTAAATAGAGAGGAAATCAGACAAGTCCGCTGGAGCACCGGACTAGTCCGGAAAAGTCCAAGGACTTAGCAATTTTTCAAGGATTCTTGGAATATCGGACTAGTCGGCACAAAATCGGACAAGTCCGAAAGTTTCTAGAGCCAAAATCGGACTAGTTCGCACCAAAACGGACAAGTCCGTTTTTAGTCAGAGAGAAATCGGACTAGTCCTCAGTAAAATCAGACTAGTCCACACTTTCCTGCGTTTTAAGTGTGGTTTTGTTCCAAGTCAATTTTAAATGCTGCAAATCAATTTTAAACCCGTTCCTCTTGTTGTGGGTTAATGTTAAACATGTAAATGAGTGCATGTAGGGCATGGTGCATGAAAATGAGGGTGTTACAATGGTGGGCGCCGCCAGAGCATCCAACTCCAGCAGCTCTCAGGGGGCCCGCCATCGATGTTCCACACGTTGAAGGTGGGCTCTATCGGGGCATCCAACTCCGACATCTTCTAGGGGGCTCGCCATCGACGTTCTGCACGTTGAAGGTGGGCGTCGCGAGAGCATCCAGCTCCGACACCTCCTGTGGGGCCCGTTGTCGACGTTCTTCGCATTGATGATGGGCGCCACCGGAGCACCCAGCTCTGGAACCTCCCCAAGAGGTCTACCATCAACGTTCTTCGCGTTGATGATATGCGCTACTGGAGCACCCATCTCTGGCACCTCCCAGGGGGGCTGTCGCCAACATTCCACACATTAAGGGTGGGTGCCGCCTCTGTTCGACGACTATCCTGTTGCTATCGCTGATGAATACTTCTTCAACGACAACCACACATCTCGATTCAAGTCTGGCGCTGCTGGCGTCAACTGCCCAAGATTCTGCGCTCCACCGAGGGCCCGTCGAAGACATCCTTCAACATTTAGGGGCCTCAAAGGGTCCCATATGCTGGACGTCAAGTGGCTTCCGGTCGCCACAGGCAAAAACGTCGCCGTCTGCTGTGAGCGTGGACAGCATGCAAGTCTGCTTAAGGTACTTGTGGCGTATCCATAGGTCTTTTGGTCGTCTTTCTATTTAGGGTCCTGTGATGCCAGACGGTCTTCCCCATGAATGTCCTACACCAAGCGGGAGGTCCAGGGTGTGCAACCTGCTTAGCCTGGTTCTGTACCCTAAGCGTGCGCACTCTGCTTGTGACACCCGGTTCCGAATACGAACCAAGCGTAACGCATATGTGTGCCCAGGAAGTTCATCACACATATACGGTTGCATCACAAACGATATACAGAATTTAACCACATCTTAACTATTAAATAAGTACTTTATTACAATAATCCAATAGTTCACAAATGACAAAACTCTAAATAATGCAGCGGAAAATTAACTAAGCAGCAAAACTCCAATCCACAGGCAATTGACGGCGGTACGCAACCTAGTACTCCATGTGATCCTCAGGGTACTCCCAATTGTCTCCATTAGCTGTTGGGGGGGATTGCAAGGGTGAGTACATGTCGTACTCAGCAAGTGTGGAAAGTATGACATGTGGCTGATTCAAATGACGACAATAATAATGGCAAAGTGCTGAAAAGTACAGTAAAACACTTGAAAAGCATTATACTATGTCTATGTGAAACAATCCCATCATAACCGTCATATTAACAAAATATAAACCATGTCCAATTATTGCCAACATCACCATTATCCATGTCCAATTACCATAACTCAAATTCATATCCATGACCATAATCCATAAACCATAACCATTACCAAACCATAACCATAAACCAACCATAACCATAAACCAACCATAACCATAAACCAACCATAACCATCCCAAATCCCAATTTCAACTCTAATCATGTAGGTCATCCAGGCGCTCATAACCGGGAGCACGGCTATCATGATAGTTTTAAACACTCTGTATAGGTTGTACCACTTTACCCACATGTTCGTGATTTCATCACCTTTCGATGACTAAGAAACCTCCATTATGCCATCTCACACTTCCGTAGGTGTGTGGCCAAGAGATCACAAAATAGCCTTTCAAAAGGGACTACTAGTATGTACGGGCCCACTAAGGTTTCACCGGCAGGCTTGAATCTCTATTCTCCCACCCACGGGCCCCCTCGTGTGCCATGCGGATCCTAGGGCAGTCCTCCTCGACTCCCATTCCCCGCGCCATCCAATGGTCCATACCATACTAGCAGCGCTCCTATTTAATCAGCTACGACGCACCCATACTTGGCCTTGTGGTGGCACTGTTGACCTGGCGTATTCTCGCATGAACCGGTCCTTAGATCTAAAGCAAGCAAACCACCATATCATCCAACCCATCCAAATACCAGGCTTGCTTAGATCACCCGTCGTATTGACCAGTTCACATTGACCATAATATCATTGATGCATAATTAAATGTGTAGTGTTGTTTGCCATCCCAATTAATTAAGCGAAGCAAAAAGGTAAAAACCCTTCCCGACTCTCTACCATAAATTCCAGGTGACAAGGGTGGTCAAACAAAACTAGTAAACTTCCTACCATAGGATTCCCATCAATTTGACACAAGCATGCAAGTTCGCAAACAAAACATTTATTTTAAAACAGGATCAATATGGTTCAAGGACACTTGCCTTGCTCCGACAGATGGGGTTGCTCAAGCGCTTCAAAGTCTTGATTTTGGAAATCCTCGTATGCGGCCTCTTGAGCACGTTCCTCTACGCGTGATCATACATACAAGAGAACATATACAATCAACATGATGCACACAAAATAATCAACATGCAATGACATGTATGCATGCACAATTCAATAATTAATTAACTACGGTTGTTTATTAGTTAGATGCGAGTAGTTCATACGTGTTCATATGAGTTTACGGGGGTTTTAGGGTGGATTAATGCTGCTGAAAATAAAATGACGATGCAACTATGATCGAACTACGCCTATTAGGTTCAGTATGATCGCTAAAATTCGCATCGGGAATATGGCCTACCGTAGATGCGATGGCTTCGATGATCGCGGGATGGGGACGATGCGTAGACGAAGTAGATGCGTCCTCCGGCGGCACGACGACGGCGGCGCGATGTCGACGACGATCTCCGGCGGACGGTGGCGCCCTCCTCTTTTTCTTCCTCTTCTTCCCCTTTTTTTCTCCTTTTTCTTCCCTGGTCGCAGCCCTCTGGTCCCTGGTGTTTTTCCCGGCGACTAGGGTTTTTCCTGGAGCGCTGGCGTCGGGATCGTGAGGTCTACGAGCCTTTTTATAGGCGCGGCGGGAGCGAGAGATCGGGGGCCGAGTCGGTACGGGAGCGCGGTCGCGGGAGAGCGAGCCGAGGCGGGGTGGGACCGGGATCGGGGTCGGACGCGGGGGCCGCGGGAGGGCGAGCCGAGGCGGGGTGGGATCCGCGCGCGCGCGGAATCGGCGGGGCCGGTGCGGGAGGCCGGGAGTCGGGCGCGTCGCGTCGGTCGCAGCCGGGGTCAACGCGCGGGGCGCATTCGGCGGCGCGGGAGCGGGGCGGGCCTGCTCGGTCGGCCGGGCTGCTCCCTCTTTTTTTTTCTTTTTTTTATACTTTCTTTTATTATATGATTTATTATTTATATATTTTTTATATATTATTATTTATATTATATATATTATTTATTATTTATTATTATTATAATATATACTATTAATATTAATATTTTTTTATATATTGTTATATATATTATTTATATATATATTTATATATATTATTATTATTATTTTTATAATTATTCCCTATTACAAGTTTTAGGCTATAACTATTATTTTCTTTTTTTTTGTTTTGCTACACATATTTGTATATGCATGTTTTATTATTTTTCTTTTATTCTACTAGTGTTTAATGCATGATCATGTATGCAATGCATGATGCGAAAATTTAGGGTGTTACAAACCTACCCCCCTTAAAGTGAATCTCGCCCTCGAGATTCGATAGCGTGGAGAAAAGATGAGGGAATTCTGCCTTCAAGTCTTCTTCACGTTCCCATGTAGCTTCGGCTTCCGTATGGTGTTTCCATTGCACTTTGCACCAACGGATCCTCTTATTTCTCGTGACTCTTTCCTTCACGTCCAAGATCTTGATAGGTTGCTCGACATAAGACAAATCCTCTTGAAGTTCTAACTCGTCCATCGGCACTTGTTCTTCCGGTACCCTGAGACACTTCTTGAGTTGAGAGACGTGAAACACGTCATGTACATCGGAGAGATACGTCGGCAGTTCAAGTCGATAAGCTACCTCTCCTCGCTTGTCCAGAACCTTAAATGGTCCGATGTAACGTGGTGCCAGTTTTCCTTTGACATTAAACCGTCGCTGACCTCTGATTGGTGACACTTTGAGGTATACAAAATCTCCAACTTCAAAATTCAGACTCCTTCGCCTATTATTAGCATAACCTTTCTGTCGAGACTGGGCAGCCTTTAAGTTTTCCCGTATTATTTGGACTTGCCTTTCAGCGTCTTGTAACACGTCGGGACCAAACACTTGATTCTCTCCGGTTTCATTCCAAAACAAGGGAGTCCTACACTTCCTTCCGTATAGTGCTTCATAGGGTGACATTTCCAAACTTGCTTGGTAACTATTGTTGTACGAGAATTCTGCATATGGCAAGCTCTTATCCCAACTTTTCCCATGCTTTAAAGCACAAGCTCTTAACATGTCTTCCAAAATTTGGTTGGTCCTCTCGGTTTGTCCATCTGTTTGAGGGTGATACGCCGAACTGAAGTTCAACCTTGTTCCCATTGCTTCATGCAATTTCTGCCAAAATCTGGAGGTAAACTGAGAACTTCTATCCGAGACTGTCTTCTTCGGTACTCCGTGTCGACACACAATATGTTCCATATACAATTCTGCTAGCTTCGCGGTGGTATATGTGGTCTTGACAGGGATGAAGTGAGCTGATTTCGTCAATCGATCCACAATAACCCATATTGAATCATAGCCAGACTGAGTTCACGGTAATCCAACTATAAAGTCCATACCAATCTCTTCCCGCTTCCATTCCGGGATCTTTAATGGTTGTAACAATCCGGCTGGCCTTTGATGTTCAGCTTTAACTCGTTGGCACACATCACAAAGTGCAACATATTCGGCTATGTCCTTTTTCATGTTGGCCCACCAATAACATGTCTTTAAGTCCTTGTACATCTTTGTACAGCCAGGATGAATTGAGTAAGGCGAGTCATGTGCCTCCTTCAATATTGTCTCCCGAATATGCCTGACATTAGGTACCACAATCCTCTTTCCCAGCCATAAGGTACCCTGTTCATCCTCATCAAACCTGAATTCTTTCCCTTCTTGGGTCCTTTCCTTGATTTCCTGTATTTCCTTGTCCTTCGTCTGTCCTTCCCGTATTTCCTGCTCTAATGTTGGGTTGACTTCCATCGTTCCCATCTCATTTATGAATCCAAGGTTCAACCGTTCAAACTCCTTGCATAACTCGGATGGCAGCTCTCGAACTGTGAGTTGATGACTTACTCCTTTTCGGCTCAAAGCATCGGCCACTACATTGGCCTTCCCTGGGTGATAGTTGATTCCCACGTCATAATCCTTGATGATCTCCAACCATCGGCGTTGCCTCAGATTCAGATCCGTTTGCGTAAATATGTACTTGAGACTCTTGTGATCCGTATAAATCTCACATCGGTGACCAAAAACATAGTGTCTCCATATCTTCAAGGCGTGTACCACGGCTGCCAATTCAAGGTCGTGTGTAGGATAATTCAACTCATGTTTCTTTAGTTGCCTCGATGCATAAGCTACCACTTGGCCTTCTTGCATGAGCACACATCCTAATCCTTGTCATGATGCATCACAATATATATCAAAACTCTTGCTTACGTCCGGTAATACTAACACCGGCGCAGTTGTCAACCTTTTCTTTAACTCCTCAAAGCTATCCTGACAAGCTTGAGTCCATCGGAATGCCTTCCCTTTCATGAGTAATTCGGTCATAGGCTTGGCTATTTTGGAGAAATCCTTGATGAATCGGCGGTAATATCCAACCATTCCATGGAAACTCCGAATTTCCTTGACATTCTGTGGCGGTTCCCACTTAAGCACATCTCTCACCTTCCCTGGGTCAACTGATACTCCTCCTGCGGAAATAATATGGCCTAAGAAAGAAACTTCCCGTAACCAAAATTGACATTTACTGAACTTGGCATACAATTAATGCTCCCTCAATTTCTGCAGCGTAAGCCTCAAGTGTTCCTCGTGTTCCTTCTCATCCTTCGAGTAGATCATAATATCATCGATGAACACTACAACGAACTTATCCAGATATTCCATGAATACCTTATTCATGAGATACATAAAATACGCAGGCGCGTTCGTCAATCCAAATGACATGACGGTGTACTCATAAGATCCATATCGTGTCCGAAATGCTGTCTTGGGTATATCCGATGGTCTAATCTTCATTTGGAAGTATCCTGACCGCAAGTCGATCTTGGAGAAGATACAAGCACCCTTCATTTGGTCGAACAAATCCTCTATACGGGGCAGTGAGTACTTGTTCTTAATTGTCACTTCGTTGAGAGACCTATAGTCCACACACATCCTCTGGGTTCCATCCTTCTTATCTACGAAGAGCACTGGGGCTCCCCACGGGGATGAACTTGGGCGTATAAAACCCTTCTCTATCTGCTCTTGAGTTTGCTTCTTGAGCTCTGCTAATTCCTTAGGAGGCATCCTATACGGCCTCTTAGCTATAGGTGCAGTTCCGGGTATCAACTCAATGGCGAATTCTATGTCACGATCAGGTGGCATACCTGGCAACTCATCTGGAAACACATCCGGGTACTCGCGAACGATCAGAATGCTTTCCAATGTCACTTCTTCCACGTGATTCAGCATCACTTTCTCTCTTGCAGGTTGATGAGGACATCACTTCTATGGATACAAACAACACTCCATTGAACATACAAGATGCAATCAATAGAGTTCATACACAATAATTAATTTCAGAGGTGAACTCGTTCTTATATATTTCCTTATATGTTTTTGAACATAAATTGCTACTTAATGATTTATTTGTGATTAGGATCCATGGAGAGGTTCAAGGAGTACTTGGAGGGAGTATTAGGGACGTGGAAGACCAGAGAATTCGTTCAAAGAAGATGGAAACCGAACCAAACTCCCAATCGTATCCAACTCGGAGTCCAGGAGCAGTACGCACTAAAACGGACGCCCAGGACGCATACGGACTCCGTTTTGGACGTTCTACATATGCACGGAAAGGGAAGAGGATAAAATTTCCAATGGCACCGGTCCCATGTCAAAATTCCCTAGGAGTCGTCGGGAATCGTCGAAACAATATAAAGTACAGAATCTGTCAGGGTGCTGCGCCACCATATTGGGCCATTGGGCCTTGTATCAAGTCTAAGTCCATTATTTTCGTGTGTTAGGGTTAGGTCACGACCCCAACACCCCCTTGGACGTCCTCCCACCTATATATACTCCTTAGTAGCCGCCATGAACAATTGGGTTTTGCTTAGATCAATAATATCGCCGTTTTTCGGTTTGTGAAACCCCAATTCAGCAATTTCAGATTGCTTCTTCTACGTTCTTGCTTGTGTTCTCGGTTGCACTTGCAGGGATTAGCCTTCTTGGCGAGGTCAATCGTGTGAAGCACGGTTGATAACCAACGGAGCGGTGGTGTAGTGATTGCAGGGGCTGTTCGTGTTCTACTCGAGAGCCTCGGATCATCAACGTCGAGATCTCCATCAATCGACCTATCCATTACCTTTCGGAAGATCGGGCCTCATCATCATCTTTTTCTCATCACAGGTTGGGCTGCCTCAACTTCGATGCGTGTACCATGTTCACTTGTCAATTGCACAATCCTCTCGGCACATTGAATGACTCCATTATACTTGCTCAACCAGTCCATTCCAAGTATTATGTCTATTCCTTGGGAGTCCAATACTATGAGGTTTGCGAGAAAGTCTACCCCCCTTATTTTAATGCTTACTTTCGGACATACTATATTTGTCCTCATCTCTCCGCCAGGAGAACTTACTAGCATAGTTTGCTTCATATGAGATATAGGCAAATTGTACTTGGCAACATACTTTGACGAAATGAATGAATAAGATGCTCCCGAATCAAATAAAACAGTCGCGGGGTTGGAGTTGGCGAGAAACGTACCAATCACGACGTCATCAGCTTGCTGGGCTTCCTCAGTAGAGACATGATTCACATTGCCACGAGCAAAATTCTGCTGTCCACGGTTGCCTTGCGGTGCTCCTCCATTTGGTCGCGGGTTATTTGGCCTTGGTGCATTGTTCATAGGTCCATAGTTCCTTCTGGGGCATTGGCTTGCAAAGTGTCTGGGTTCTCCACACACATAGCATGTCTTACCACCCGTAGCATTGGGGAAGTTTGGGCGCAACTGGTTTTGAGCATTTGCCGCCATATTAGGACGCGGCGCAGGTGGCACAGGATAGCGAGGCGCTTGCATGGCGGGGCGTTGCTGCGGTGGCTGATTTGGACGGGGCGGATAAGCAGCGCGGTATGCAGGAGCATATGGGTTGTATTGTGGTGCAGTAGGTGGTGCATAACAGGGGCGAACATTGCTTCCTTGCTGCGGTCCATGATGTGGCATCTTCCTCTTGTTGTCCTGCTCCATCTCACGAATCTTGTTCTCAACCACAATAGCCTTGTCAACCAGCTTTTGGAAGTTTGGATAATCAGTATTGAGCAACTGGACTTGAATTTCATTGTTGAGACCCCTCATAAACAGATACTGCTTCCTACTATCAGTTTTGATGTCTTCTGGAGCATATCTTGATAATTGAGTGAATTTGTTGAGATACTCACTCACGCTCATCCTTCCTTGCCTGAGATTTTCAAAATCTTGTCTTCTAAGTATCATAACTCCTTCAGGTACATAGTGGGAACGGAAACTCTGCTTAAACTCAGCCCAAGTGATTGCCTCCTGATTATCATGAGCGTTGCAAAGAGCTTCCCACCAGTCAGCAGCTGCTCCAACTAGTTGATGTGATGCAAAGAGAACCTTCTCCCTATCAGTGCACTGGACAATAGCAAGTTTCTTCTCAACGGACTTCAGTCAATCATCAGCTTCCATTGGGTCTGTGGCTTTTGCAAAGGTAGGCGGTCTGGTCCTCATGAACTCTCCCAAACGGTTGTGAGGAGGCAGGGGTGGCGGTGGAGGTATATGAGGCTGATTGTTGTTGCCAGCTTGCAGCTGTCCCATTGTCTGTATCATGGTCTGCATGAGCTGGTTCTGCATAGCTAACAGTTGTTCAATATTGATAGCTCCATGAGCATGTTCCTGGTTGTTCTGAGGTACTTCATTGCGCTCCTCCTCATCGCTGGCATCCCTCTGGTTACGAGTTCTCACCATCTGTTGGCGAAATAAGGGTGGGGACAGAAGGATTTAGAATTTGGAAAGAAACGTCCCGACTATATGCATCAAGGGATGTGAATCTAACCAACTGGCTATACTAGCCTAGGTGGACATGGCAATGCTAAGGTATCCCAAAATCCTCTATTAAGCACACAAGCAAACAATATATATATAGCAAACAGCACACTAAGCAAAAACACATCGATTCCTGAGTGCTCCTATGTGCTCTAAAGTGTCCATTCTATCTAGGTTGCGTCCTACGGTCAACCTGTGGCTCTGATACCAATTTGTGACACCCGGTTCCGAATACGAACCAAGCGTAACGCATATGTGTGCCCAGGAAGTTCATCACACATATACGGTTGCATCACAAACGATATACAGAATTTAACCACGTCTTAACTATTAAATAAGTACTTTATTACAATAATCCAATAGTTCACGAATGACAAAACTCTAAATAATGCAGCGGAAAATTAACTAAGCAGCACGACTCCAATCCACAGGCAATTGACGGCGGTACGCAACCTAGTACTCCACGTGATCCTTAGGGTACTCCCAATTGTCTCCAGTAGCTGTTGGGGGGGATTGCAAGGGTGAGTACATGTCGTACTCAGCAAGTGTGGAAAGTATGACATGTGGCTGATTCAAATGACGACAATAATAATGGCAAAGTGCTGAAAAGTACAGTAAAACACTTGAAAAGCATTATACTATGTCTATGTGAAACAATCCCATCATAACCGTCATATTAACAAAATATAAACCATGTCCAATTATTGCCAACATCACCATTATCCATGTCCAATTACCATAACTCAAATTCATATCCATGACCATAATCCATAAACCATAACCATTACCAAACCATAACCATAAACCAACCATAACCATAAACCAACCATAACCATCCCAAATCCCAATTTCAACTCTAATCATGTAGGTCATCCAGGCGCTCATAACCGGGAGCACGGCTATCATGATAGTTTTAAACACTCTGTAGAGGTTGTACCACTTTACCCACATGTTCGTGATTTCATCACCTTTCGATGACTAAGAAACCTCCATTATGCCATCTCACACTTCCGTAGGTGTGTGGCCAAGAGATCACAAAATAGCCTTTCAAAAGGGACTACTAGTATGTACGGGCCCACTAAGGTTTCACCGGCAGGCTTGAATCTCTATTCTCCCACCCACGGGCCCCCTCGTGTGCCATGCGGATCCCAGGGCAGTCCTCCTCGACTCCCATTCCCCGCGCCATCCAATGGTCCATACCATACTAGCAGCGCTCCTATTTAATCAGCTACGCCACACCCATACTTGGCCTTGTGGTGGCACTGTTGACCTGACGTATTCTCGCATGAACCAGTCCTTAGATCTAAAGCAAGCAGACCACCATATCATCCAACCCATCCGCATACCAGGCTTGCTTAGATCACCAATCGTATTGACCAGTTCACATTGACCATAATATCATTGATGCATAATTAAATGTGTAGTGTTGTTTGCCATCCCAATTAATTAAGCGAAGCAAAAAAGGTAAAAACCCTTCCCGACTCTCTACCATAAATTCCAGGTGACAAGGATGGTCAAACAAAACTAGTAAACTTCCTACCATAGGATTCCCATCAATTTGACACAAGCATGCAAGTTCGCAAACAAAACATTTATTTTAAAACAGGATCAATATGCTTCAAGGACACTTGCCTTGCTCTGACGGATGGGGTTGCTCAAGCGCTTCAAAGTCTTGATTTTGGAAATCCTCGTATGTGGCCTCTTGAGCACGTTCCTCTACGCGTGATCATACATACAAGAGAACATATACAATCAACATGATGCACACAAAATAATCAACATGCAATGACATGTATGCATGCACAATTCAATAATTAATTAACTACGGTTGTTTATTAATTAGATGCGAGTAGTTCATACGTGTTCATATGAGTTTACGGGGGTTTTAGGGTGGATTAATGCTGCTGAAAATAAAATGACGACGCAACTATGATCGAACTACGCCTATTAGGTTCAGTATGATCGCTAAAATTCGCATCGGGAATATGGCCTACCGTAGATGCGATGGCTTCGATGATCGTGGGATGGGGACGATGCGTAGACGAAGTAGATGCGTCATCCGGCGGCACGACGACGGCGGCACGATGTCGACGACGATCTCCGGCGGACGGTGGCGCCCTCCTCTTTTTCTTCCTCTTCTTCCCCTTTTTTTTTCTCCTTTTTCTTCCCTGGTCGCAGCCCTCTGGTCCCTGGTGTTTTTCCCGGCGGCTAGGGTTTTTCCTGGAGCGCTGGCGTCAGGATCGTGAGGTCTACGGGCCTTTTTATAGGCGCGGCAGGAGCGGGAGATCGGGGGCCGAGTCGGTACGGGAGCGCGGTCGCGGGAGGGCGAGCCGAGGCGGGGTGGGGCCGGGATCGGGGTCGGACGCGGGGGCCGCGGGAGGGCGAGCCGAGGCGGGGTGGGATCCGCGCGCGCGCGGGAATCGGCGGGGCCGGTGCGGGAGGCCGGGAGTCGGGCGCGTCGCGTCGGTCGCAGCCGGGGTCAACGCGCGGGGCGCGTTCGGCGGCACGGGAGCGGGGCGGGCCTGCTCGGTCGGCCTGCTCGATCGGCCGGGCTGCTCCCTCTTTTTTTTTTCTTTTTTTTATACTTTCTTTTATTATATGATTTATTATTTATATTTTTTATATATTATTATTTATATTATATATATTATTTATTATTTATTATTATTATAATATATACTATCAATATTAATATTTTATTTTTTTATATATTGTTATATATATTATTTATATATATATATATATTTATATATTATTATTATTATTATTATTTTTATACTTATTCCCTATTACAAGTTTTAGGCTATAACTATTATTTTTTTCTTTTGCTACACATATTTGTATATGCATGTTTTATTATTTTTCTTTTATTCTACTAGTGTTTAATGCATGATCATGTATGCAATGCATGACGCGAAAATTTAGGGTGTTACACTGCTTCCCCAGCGCTACGGCTGAGTACTAGGAGCGAGACGACATACATCCTTAACAAGGCGAATGCCAAAGAATCCAGGGTCTTTTGGTTATTCTTTTGCTCGGGGCCTCGTGGTGTTGAACGGTCCCTCCCCTGAAAAGCTAACGCCAGCGGGAGGTCTAGAGTGTACAACCTGCTTAGCCTGGTCCTGCACTCTAAGCATGTACACTTTGCCTCCCCAGCGCAACGACTGAGTACTGGAGGCCGTTCGGCTCATACTTCTGCTAAGGCCAGCGGGAGGTCCAGAGTGTGCAGCATGCTTAGCCTTGTTCCGTATCCTAAGCGTGCGCACTCTACCTCCTCAGCGTCACGGTTGAGTACTAGGGGGCTGGATGACCCATACTCCTGAACAAGGCAACAAACATAATCCGGATACTAACACACTGTATTAACATGTTTATTACATTATGCTTTATTTTTCGCTTAATTTCACATATCGTCCATCATATGCCCAGTTACATTTCCCTTGTCTCGTCCCTAATTGGAGTTGTGCTATCTTGCTATAGGTAGGCCTGCTTGAGGTTCCTGTGATGTATTTGGGTTCCTTGGTTGTTTTCCCGCTCAGAAGCCCGTGGCGCCAAATGGTCACTCCCCTGAAAAGCTAATGCTCGTGGGAGGTCCAGAGTGTACAACCTACTTAGTCTAGTCCTGCACCCTAAGCGTGTACAATTTGCCTCTCCAGCGCTAACGGCTGAGTACAGAGGGCTGGATGACACACACTCCTGAGCAAGGCGATAACAATAACTCGCATACCATCGGTACCCGGCATACCGGGTACCCTCGCGCATAGGCTAAAAGCACCTAAGTACCCTTCCTCCCTGCTGAGGCAGGGTCCAATGTTGACACGTGTCCGGAAGGCCCGGACCCCGGCCTACCTAAGGTGCGGGATCCAGCACTACCACATGGACCTCAAGACGGGGTCCAGCTCCCATGAAGACACGGGCTCCTGAGCAGCCACGTGTCCAGCGGGACGGGACCCCGCTCCTCCATAGAAGTGGGCTGCGGTGCTGCTACGTGGTCCTAAGCACCAGGTCGTCCACCTCTCATGGAGGCGGGCTCTAGAACTGCCACATGTTCTACAGTCCCAGATCCCCGGCTCTCCTCAGGGGCAGGTTCAGGGGCAGCCACATGGCTCGCAGTACGAGATCCGACCTCCCCCGTAGAGGCTAGCTTTCGTGCTACTGCGTGTCCTGCAACTTGTCCTAGACTGTGGGTTGCGAGTGTTAAGGGCCGGTGCACCTTGTCTAAATCGGGCATTTAAGACACGCGCCTTCCCCATGCGCATGAGGCAGCGCATGCCTACTGTCAGGTACCGCTACGCCCAATCGCATCACAATGAAGACACCGCAGGCCTACCCCACTCCGCCAAGTGGGTAGCTTACAGCGACAGGACAGTTGGACGGTACATATCTTGCCATCATCAACGACTATGCATGGGCTACTGGCGTCTGAGGCGGTAAGATGGCGGGTCTTCAAGCCACAATCAGAGGAAGCTTATACGAGAAGCCTTAGATCTTTAGGATAAGATCGCCACAAGGACACCCGTCGGGCCCTCGATCCCACTTGTAAGGTGTACGGTCTTGTCTATAAAAGGATCAGACCGCCACTGTTACAAGGGATGCAACTTCATACACACTCAACACACGCATTCACATCCAGGAGAGCATACTCTCTAGTAATACAACTCACACCGTAGAGTAGAGTATTACGCTCCGACGGCCCGAACCATGCAAAACAACTGTCTCACCATCTCTCATACGCGCAACCTCACATGAGGGCTAAGCCCTGCTGATCAAGAACCTCGACGGGCTGCTCGCATAGCAGGTCCAGGGAAAGTGTTGCAAGAACACTTTGACATTTGGCGCGCTAGATATGGGCTTTTTCCTCTAAAAAAGTGGTTGCACTTTCGCACAATGGTGTACATCAAGCCCATGGACGGCGGTTTCCGTGGCCGTCTTCTCGTGACTAGATCCCATGCTCGGGAGGCGCAGTGTAGTCCATCACACCCCCACATAGACGCATCTGTCCAAGGCAGCACATCCGGGCACATCCTGGTCCAGTTAGCACCCCTGGAGTCGCCGACTGCAATGCTGGAGAGCGCTCTGGCAGCAGCCATGGCCCTTCTCCACCACCCACCATCCTTGAATGCTTCCCCGGTAGCGGCTCAGCAGTGGGTCTATTAAATCGACCACCTCGTTGTTGCGGCCATCAACTCCCCCGTCAGAGGGAGACGTAATGTGTGGCTATCGCGCACGCCATCCATCGACCGTTACTATGCCAACTCCCACTCTACGAGGCTTACTAGCGCTGGCAGGATCCCCATGGTCTACCTGAGGTCCAAGCTCAACTGTCGTCGAGCTCAAGAAGATATTTGCGTCATCATCAAGCGGCAGCAGGAGAGACGGCGCAATCTTAAGGCCGAGTACGACCCTCAAGGGCCTGAGCAGGAGGCTGCCTTCGTCCAAGGTGCACCACAGGTAAAGCCTCTGCCACCTCCTCATCAATATTATGTTGGGTCGACCGCCCCCCTCAGTACTCTGCACAACAGGTGCCACAACAGCAGTACTCACCGCAGCAGGTTCTGCAATAGCAGAATGTTCCGCTGCAAGCTCCGCAGCAGCCGCACGTCGTGCAGGCGGCATCACCGCATTCACCATATGGTGTGCAACAGACCCCCAAGGTATGCTGCACCAAATGCTTCTCCGACGAGGGCCATCAGAAGGTGCACAACCTTGGCTCCGTACCTTCGCCTAACGACGTGGCCACGCAAGTTCCGACCACACCTGCTGGAGAGGTTTGACGGAAGCGTCAACCCCACCGAGTTCCTGCATATCTAGACAACAACACTCCTTACTATAGGAGGAGATGAGTTCACCTTGGCAAACTACTTCCCCTTCGCCCTGATCGGCTCGACCCCGTTATGGCTCATGAACTTGCCAGAGGGGTCCATAACATCTTGGGAAGAGCTCTGCTAGCAGTTCAAAGTGAACTTTGATAGCTCCTACACGCGCCCCAACACCGAGCTCGACCTCCACGCCGTGCGTCATCAACCCAAGGAGACGCTGCATTTGTTCATCCAGCTGCTGTCCCAGGTACGCAACTCCATCCCCAACTTCCAAATGCTTCTATCATAGGGGCACTCCGGCAGGGAGTGCGGGATAGGAAGATGCTCAAGAAGTTAGCCACTCACAACGTGCAAGACGTCTTCGAGCTCTTCTCCATTGCCGACCGGTGCGCCAGGGCGACCGAAGGACGTGAATGGCACTCACAGCCTACCTCCAGGGCGGGTAAGGACGACTAGACCGGCGAAGGTGACACTACCCATGGTAGCTGTGACGCCCGGTTCCGAAAAATGAACCAAGATAATGCATATGTGTGCCCAAGATGTTCATCACACATACACGAGTGCAATCACAAAAGAGTATACATAATGTAACACCCTAAATTTTCGCATCATGCATTGCATACATGTTCATGCATTAAATATTAGTAGGATAAAAGAAAAAAATAATAAAACATAAAAGATGGAGCATATATAGACAAATGTATGTAGCAAAAGAGGAAAAAAGAAAATAATAAGTATAGCCTAAAACATGTATTAGGGAATAAATATAGATAAATAATAATCAATAATAAAATAATAATATATAAAAAGAAATATATATAAATAAATTATATATAATAATAAATATATATATATATAAAATAAATAATAAATAAATAAAATGAATAAGATAAATAAAATAAATAAAATATAAACAATAATATATATATATAAATATATATATATAATAAATTATATAATAAAAGAAAGTATAAAGAAAAAAAGAAAAGAAAAAAAAAGAAAAAAAAAGAAGAAACCGCCGCTGGCCAGGCCGAGCTGGCCCAGCCAGCCACGCCCCGCCGCCCGAGGCGCCCGGGGCCCGCCGAACCGCGCCGCCCTCCCACGCACCCCGCGCCAGCGCCGAACCCCGCCGCCTGCGCTGGACCCCACCCGCCGCTCGCCTCGATCGTCCCGCCACCCCGGCCTTCCCGCGCATGCGCCCCGCTCCCGCCCGCGACCCCTCGCTCGCCCTGGGTCCCGCGCGCTGCTCCCGCCGCACCGCCTCCCGCGCTCCCGCGCCTGCGCCAGCCCCGCCGCCTAGGCCCCAGCGCCCGACGCGCCCAACGACCCCGCCACCCGGACCCCACCCCTCCGCCGAACGCGCGCGCCTGCCCGCTTGCTCGCGCGTTCCGCATCCGATGCCGCCGCAGCGCGCCCCCGCGTCCGACCCCGCCTCCGCTCCCGATTCCCGCGCCGAAGCTCACGGAACCAACTCGACCGCCGTATCGCGCCCCGCGCCTATAAAAAGACCGTAGGCCCTAGGTTTTTATCCCGATCCCAACAGCCGCCGCCATAGAGAACCGCCGTCGGTACAAGAACCAGAAACCAGAGCTACGCCCAGGGAAGAAAAGGAAGAAAAAAGAGGGAAGAAGAGGAAGAAAAAGAGGAGGGCCCCACCGTCCGCCAGAGATCGTTGTCGCCATCGCGTCGCCGTCGTCGTGCCGCCGGAGGACGCATCTACTTCGTCTACGCATTGTCCCCATCCCTCGATCATCGAAGCCATCGCATCTACGGTAGGCCATGTTCCCGATGCGAATTTTAGCGATCGTATTGAATCTAATAGACATAAATTGATTTTAGTTGCACCATAATTTTATTTTCAGCAGCATTAATCCACGTTAAATTCCCCGTAAACTCATATGAACACGTATGAACTAGTTGCATCTAATTAATAAACAACCGTAGTTAATTAACAATTGATCTTTGCATGCATGCATATCATCGCATGTTGATTAATGTGTGTGCATCATGTTGATTTCTATGTATACTCTTGTATGTGTGATCACAAGTAGAGAGAAGTGCTCAAGAGATCGTGTATGAGGATTTTCAAAACCAAGACTTCGAAGCGCTCGTGCAACCCTATCCGCCGGAACAAGGCAAGTGTCCTTGAAGCATATTGATCCTGTTTTAAAATAAATGTTTTGTTTGCAAAACTGCATGCTTGTGTCAATTTGATGGGAATCCTATGGTAGGAAGTTTACTAGATTTGTTGACCACCCTTGTCACCTGGAATATATGGTAGAGAGTCGGGAAGGGTTTTTACCTTTTTGCTTTGCTTAATTAATTGGGATGGAAAACAACACTACATATTTAATTATGTATCAATGATATTCTGGTTAATGTGAACTGGTCAGTACGGTTTGGTAATGGGTGATCTAAGCAAGCCTGGTATGTGGATGGGTTGGATGTTATGGTGGTTTGCTTGCTTTAGATCTAAGGACCGGTTCATGCGAGAATAAGCCAGGACTACAGTGCCACCACGAGGCCAAGTTATGGGTGCGGCGTAGCTGATTAATTAGGGCTTTGCTAGTGCTGTTTGGACCATTGTAGATGCTCGGGGAAGGGGTAGTCGGATTGGGTTTGTTGATGATTGGTGGGACTACCCTGGGATCCGAATGGCTCAAGAGGGGGCCCTTGGTTGAAGATGTGCTCTGCGGGAGACATCGCCACCGGTGAAACCTCAGTTGGGTCTAAATAGGCTAGTAATCCCTTTGTAAAGGCTATTTTGTGATCTCTTGGCCACACACCAACGGAAGTGTGTAATATGACCGATGGGTCATGGGCATAAGGGAGGTTCTTAGTCGCCGAAAGGTGATGAAATCACGAACACGTGGGTAAAGTGGTACAACCTCTGCAGAGTTAATTAAAACTATCATGATAGCCATGCTCCCGGTAATGAGCACCTGGACAACTTCCATGATTAGAGGGAAATTGGGATTTGGGATGGTTATGGTTTGGTAATGGTTAGGGATATGGTTTGGTTATGGATGGTTATGGATTAATTTCTGGTATTGATTATGGTTATTGGCAATGTAAATTGTGGACTGGTATTATTATGGTTACATGGTTTATGATGGGTTTACTTCACATAGATATGATACAATGCTTTTCAAATGTTTTACTGTAGTTTTCAGCACTTAGCCATTATTATTGTCGTCATTTGAATCAGCCACATGTCATACTTTCCACACTTGCTGAGTACGACATGTACTCACTCTTGCAATCCCCCCCAACAGATGCAGGTCAGAATTGTGAGTTTAATGGCGATAATGCGGAGTTCTAGGCCGTGTCTATCGTCAGCTTTGCCTGTGGTGTTATTGGAGCTGCGCTATCCCTTTTGCTTAGTTGCTTAATTAGTTTATTTCTGCTGCATTAGTTGAACTTGTCATTAATATTCATTAGAGCTTGTATTCGAGGATAATCTGGTTTGTGTAATAAAATTTGGTTAATTAACCTTGTTCTGTGGTAATTTTCTTTATACTCTTTTGTGATTGCACTCGTGTATGTGTGATGAACATCCTGGGCACACATATGCGTTAGCTTGGTTCATTTTCGGAACCGAGCATCACAGATTGGTATCAGAGCCAGGTTGACCGTAGGACGCAGCCTAGATAGAATGGACACTCTAGAGCACATAGGAGCACTCAGGAATCGATGTGTTTTTGCTTGGAGTGCTGTTTGCTATATATATTGTTTGCTTGTGTGCTTAATAGAGGATTTTGGAATGCTTTAGCATTACCATGTCCACCTAGGCTAGTATAGCTATTGGTTAGCTTCATATCCCTTGATGCATATAGTTGGGACGTTCTCTAATTCTTACCTATTGCTTTCCTTCAGATGGTGAGGACTCGCAACCAGAGAGATGTCAATAACGAGGAGGAGAACCATGGAGTACCTCAGAACAACAACGGACAAGGACATGCTCATGGAGCTATCAATATTGAGCAGCTACTGGCTATGCAAAACCAGCTCATGCAGACCATGATACAAACTATGGGACAGCTGCAGGCTGGCAATGACATCAACAATCAGCCCCACATGCCTCCACCCCCACCCCCTCATAACCGAATGGGAGAGTTTATGAGGACTAGGCCGCCAACCTTTGCTCAAGCTGCCGACCCTATGGATGCTGATGATTGGCTCAAGTCCATGGAGAAGAAACTTGCTATTGTCCAATGCAGTGACCGAGAGAAGGTCCTGTTCGCTTCTCATCAACTAGTTGGAGCAGCTGCTGATTGGTGGAATTCTTATTGCAATGCTCATGAGAATCAAGAGAGGATCACTTAGGCGGAATTCAAGGAGAGTTTCCGTTCTCATTATGTGCCTGAAGGTGTTCTGATCTTGAAGAGGCAAGAATTTGAGAATTTAAGGCAAGGAAGATCAAGCGTGAGTGAATATCTCAACAAGTTCACTCAACTCTCAAGGTATGCGCCTAAGGATGTTAGTCGAGACAGCCGGAAGCAATATTTGTTCATGAGAGGCCTCAACAATGAGATCCAAGTGCAATTGCTCAATTGTGATTATGTCAATTTCCAGAAGCTTGTGGACAAAGCAATTGTTGTTGAGAACAAGATCCATGAGATGGAGCAAGAAATCAAGAGGAAGGCGCCAAATCAAGGACAGCAACAAGGAAGTAATGTGCGCCCTCGCCTTGCACAACCCAATGCACCCTATTACAACTCCTCTATTCCTGCTCAGCGCCCTGGTTATGCACCATGCCCAACTCAGTTTGTGCAGTAGCACCCTTTCATGCAAGCAATGCCTTATGCGCCTCGTGCTGATTTTCCTGGAGCCAATGCTCAAAACCAAGCTCGTCCCAATAATTCTGGTGGAGTTAAGAAGTGTTATACTTGTGGAGAAGCTGGACACTTTGCGAATCAATGTCCTAAGTCAGGCCTTGGTCAAGGAAACAATGCGCCCAGGCAAAACCCAAGACCTAATGGAGGACAGCCACAAGGAAGCCGTGGACAGCAGAACTTTGCTCGCGGCAACGTGAACCATGTCTCTACGGAGGATGCTCAACAAGCGGATGATGTGGTCATTGGTATGTTCCTCGCCAACTCCAACCCCGCGACTATGTTATTTGATTCCGGAGCATCACATTCATTCATTGCATCGAAGTATGTTGCCAAGTATAGTTTGCCTATCTCTCATATGAAGATTACTCTGTTGGTTAAGTCTCCTGGAGGAGAGATGAGGACAAATATAGTATGTCCAAAAGTAAGCCTTAGAATAAGGGGGGTAGACTTCTCCGCCAACCTCATAGTTTTGGATTCTCAAGGATTGGACATTATACTTGGTATGGACTGGTTGAGGAAGCACAATGGAGTTATTGAGTGTGCCACAAAGACGGTGAAGTTGACCAATGAAGAAGGAATCACCATAGAATTTGAAGCATCTCAAACTGCACCGAAGCAATTGGAGCTGAATCATGTGGACGGTGCCGCAATTGAGGAGATTCCGGTAGTGTGTGAATTTTTGGACGTGTTTCCGGATGAGTTGCCAGGTATGCCGCCTGATCGAGACATTGAGTTTGTTATTGATTTAATACCTGGAACTGCACCTATAGCTAAGAGGCCGTACCGGATGCCTCCTATGGAATTAGCGGAGCTCAAGAAACAGATTCAAGAGCAATTAGAGAAGGGTTTCATTCGCCCTAGCTCTTCACCTTGGGGAGCGCCCGTTCTATTTGTGGACAAGAAGAACGGATCCCAAAGGATGTGCGTGGATTACCGAGCTCTCAACGAGGTAACAATCAAGAACAAGTACACCTTGCCCCGTATAGAGGATTTATTTGATCAGATGAAAGGTGCCTGTGTATTTTCCAAGATTGATTTGAGGTCAGGATACTTTCAAATGAAGATTAGACCGTCGGACATACCCAAGACAGCTTTTAGGACACGGTATGGATCTTATGAGTACACCGTGATGTCTTTTGGATTGACAAATGCGCCTACCTACTTTATGTACCTCATGAATAAAGTCTTCATGGAGTACTTGGATAAGTTCGTCATGGTGTTTATTGATGATATTATGATCTACTCGAAGGATGAGAAGGAACATGAGGAACATTTGAGGCTTACGTTGTAGAAATTGAGGGAGCATCAATTGTATGCCAAGTTCAGCAAGTGCCAGTTTTGGTTGAAAGAGGTGCCATTTTTGGGTCATATAATCTCAGGAGGAGGAGTATTAGTTGACCCCGAAAAAGTGAGAGACGTGTTGAAGTGGGAACTGCCACAGAATGTCAAGGAAATTCGGAGTTTCCTTGGAATGGCTGGATATTACCGCCGATTCATCAAGGATTTCTGCAAAATAGCCAAGCCTATGACCGAATTACTCATGAAAGGGAGGGCATTCCGATGGACTCAAGCTTGTCAGGATAGCTTTGACGAGTTAAAGAAAAGGTTGACAACCGCACCGGTGTTAGTATTACCGGACGTAAGCAAGAGTTTCGACATCTATTGTGATGCATCAAGACAAGGACTTGGATGTGTATTGATGCAAGAAGGTCAAGTGGTCGCCTATGCGTCAAGACAATTGAAGAAACATGAGCAGAATTACCCCACGCATGATCTTGAACTAGCAGCCATGGTACATGCATTGAAGATTTGGAGACACTATATTCTTGGACATAGGTGTGAAATTTATACGGATCATAAGAGTTTGAAGTATATTTTCACACAGACAGATCTGAATTTGAGGCAACGAAGATGGTTGGAGCTCATCAAGGATTATGATGTGGGAATCAACTATCATCCGGGAAAAGCCAATGTAGTGGCTGATGCTTTGAGTAGAAAGGGAGTAAGCCATCAACTTACAGTTCGAGAGTTACCGTCCGAGTTATGTAAGGAGTTTGAACGGTTGAACCTCGGGTTTGTAAATGAGATGGAGATGATGGAGTTAAATCCGACCTTGGAGCAAGAAATTCGAGAGGCACATGACTCGCCATACTCAATTCACCCTGGTTGTACGAAGATGTACAAAGACTTGAAGACTTGCTATTGGTGGAATAGCATGAAGAAGGACATAGCTGAATACGTAGCACTGTGTGATGTGTGCCAACGAGTCAAGGCAGAACATCAAAGGCCAGCCGGATTATTGCAACCGTTGAAGATTCCAGAATGGAAGTGGGAAGAAATTGGAATGGACTTCATAGTTGGGTTACCACGTACTCAGTCCGGGTATGACTCAATTTGGGTAATTGTGGATCGCTTAACCAAGTCAACTCATTTTGTCCCTGTGAAGACCAAGTATACAGCTGCACGATTGGCCGAAATATACATGGAGCATATTGTGTGTCGACATGGAGTCCCTAAGAAGATAGTCTCGGATAGAGGTTCTCAATTTACCTCCAGATTTTGGCAAAAATTGCATGAAGCTTTGGGAACGAGGTTGAATTTTAGTTCAGTATATCATCCTCAAACGGACGGACAAACCGAGAGGACAAATCAGATTTTGGAGGACATGTTAAGAGCTTGTGCATTAAAGCATGGGAAAAGTTGGGATAAAAGCTTGCCATAAGCAGAATTTTCATACAACAATAGTTACCAAGCAAGCTTGAAAATGTCACCATATGAAGCACTTTATGGGAGGAAGTGTAGGACACCTTTATTCTGGAATGAGGCAGGAGAAACTCAAGTATTTGGTCCGGATGTGTTGCAAGAAGCCGAAAAGCAAGTCCAAATAATTCGTGAAAACTTGAGGGCTGCCCAATCAAGACAAAAAGGCTATGCGGACAATAGGAGAAGGAAATTAGCCTTTGAAATTGGAGATTTTGTTTACCTCAAGGTGTCACCTATGAGAGGTCATAAGAGGTTTAACATAAGAGGCAAGCTCGCACCTCGTTATATTGGACCATTCAAGATTTTGGACAAGAGAGGAGAAGTAGCATATAAGTTGGAGATGCCATCTCATCTTTCAGATGTACACGACGTGTTTCACGTGTCTCAACTCAAGAAGTGTCTCAGGGTGCCGGAAGAACAAGTGCCGATGGACGAGTTAGAACTTCAGGAGGATTTGTCTTATGTCGAGCAACCTATCAAGATCTTGGACGTGAAGGAAAGGGTCACGAGAAATAAGAGGATCCGTTGGTGCAAAGTGCAATGGAAACACCATACAGAAGCCGAAGCTACGTGGGAACGTGAAGAAGACCTGAAGGCAGAATTCCCGCATCTTTTCTCCACGCTGTCGAATCTCGAGGGCGAGATTCACTTTAAGGGGGGTAGGTTTTGTAACACCCTAAATTTTCGCATCATGCATTGCATACATGTTCATGCATTAAATATTAGTAGGATAAAAGAAAAAAATAATAAAACATAAAAGATGGAGCATATATAGACAAATGTATGTAGCAAAAGAGGAAAAAGAAAATAATAAGTATAGCCTAAAACATGTATTAGGGAATAAATATAGATAAATAATAATCAATAATAAAATAATAATATATAAAAAGAAATATATATAAATAAATTATATATAATAATAAATATATATATAAAATAAATAATAAATAAATAAAATGAATAAGATAAATAAAATAAATAAAATATAAACAATAATATATATATATAATAAATTATATAATAAAAGAAAGTATAAAGAAAAAAAGGAAAAGAAAAAAAAGAAAAAAAAAGAAGAAACCGCCGCTGGCCAGGCCGAGCTGGCCCAGCCAGCCACGCCCCGCCGCCCGAGGCGCCCGGGGCCCGCTGAACCGCGCCGCCCTCCCACGCACCCCGCGCCAGCACCGAACTCCGCCGCCTGCGCTGGACCCCACCCGCCGCTCGCCTCGATCGCCCCGCCACCCCGGCCTTCCCGCGCATGCGCCCCGCTCCCGCCCGCGACCTCGCGCTCGCCCTGGGTCCCGCGCGCCGCTCCCTCCGCACCGCCTCCCGCGCTCCCGCGCCTGCGCCAGCCCCGCCGCCTGGGCCCCAGCGCCCGACGCGCCCAGGAACCCCGCCACCCGGACCCCACCCCTCCGCCGAACGCGCGCGCCCGCCCGCTTGCTCGCGCGTTCCGCATCCGGTGCCGCCGCAGCGCGCCCCCGCGTCCGACCCCGCCTCCGCTCCCGATTCCCGCGCCGAAGCTCACGGAACCGACTCGACCGCCGTATCGCGCCCCGCGCCTATAAAAAGACCGTAGGCCCTAGGTTTTTATCCCGATCCCAACAGCCGCCGCCATAGAGAACCGCCGCCGGTACAAGCACCAGAAACCAGAGCTGCGCCCAGGGAAGAAAAGGAAGAAAAAAGAGGGGAAGAAGAGGAAGAAAAAGAGGAGGGCCCCACCGTCCGCCGGAGATCGTTGTCGCCATCGCGTCGCTGTCGTCGTGCCGCCGGAGGACGTATCTACTTCGTCTACGCATTGTCCCCATCCCTCGATCATCGAAGCCATCGCATCTACGGTAGGCCATGTTCCCGCTGTGAATTTTAGCGATCGTATTGAATCTAATAGACATAAATTGATTTTAGTTGCACTATAAGTTTATTTTCAGCAGCATTAATCCACGTTAAATTCCCCGTAAACTCATATGAACACGTATGAACTAGTTGCATCTAATTAATAAACAACCGTAGTTAATTAATAATTGATCTTTGCATGCATGCATATCATCGCATGTTGATTAATGTGTGTGCATCATGTTGATTTGTATGTATATTCTTGTATGTGTGATCATGAGTAGAGGGAAGTGCTAAAGAGATCGTGTATGAGGATTTTCAGAACCAAGACTTCGAAGCGCTCGTGCAACCCTGTCCGCCGGAACAAGGCAAGTGTCCTTGAAGCATATTGATCCTGTTTTAAAATAAAATGTTTTGTTTGCAAAACTGCATGCTTGTGTCAATTTGATGGGAATCCTATGGTAGGAAGTTTACTAGATTTGTTGACCACCCTTGTCACCTGGAATATATGGTAGAGAGTCGGGAAGGGTTTTTACCTTTTTGCTTTGCTTAATTAATTGGGATGGAAAACAACACTACATATTTAATTATGTATCAATGATATTCTGGTTAGTGTGAACTGGTCAATACGGTTTGGTAATGGGTGATCTAAGCAAGCCTGGTATGTGGATGGGTTGGATGTTATGGTGGTTTGCTTGCTTTAGATCTAAGGACCGGTTCATGCGAGAATAAGCCAGGACTACAGTGCCACCACGAGGCCAAGTTATGGGTGCGGCATAGCTGATTAATTAGGGCTTTACTAGTGCTGTTTGGACCATTGTGGATGCTCGGGGAAGGGGTAGTCGGATTGGGTTTGTTGATGATTGGTGGGACTACCCTGGGATCCGAATGGCTCAAGAGGGGGCCCTTGGATGAAGATGTGCTCTGCGGGAGACATCGCCATCGGTGAAACCTCAGTGGGGTCCAAATAGGCTAGTAATCCCTTTGTAAAGGCTATTTTGTGATCTCTTGGCCACACACCAACGGAAGTGTGTAATATGACCGACGGGTCATGGGCATAAGGGAGGTTCTTAGTCGCCGAAAGGTGATGAAATCACGAACACGTGGGTAAAGTGGTACAACCTCTGTAGAGTTAATTAAAACTATCATGATAGCCGTGCTCCCGGTTATGAGCACCTGGACAACTTCCATGATTAGAGGGAAATTGGGATTTGGGATGGTTATGGTTTGGTAATGGTTATGGTTTGGTAATGGTTAGGGATATGGTTTGGTTATGGATGGTTATGGATTAATTTCTGGTATTGATTATGGTTATTGGCAATGTAAATTGTGGACTGGTATTATTATGGTTACATGGTTTATGATGGGTTTACTTCACATAGATATGATACAATGCTTTTCAAATGTTTTACTGTACTTTTCAGTACTTAGCCATTATTATTGTCGTCATTTGAATCAGCCGCATGTCATACTTTCCACACTTGCTGAGTACGACATGTACTCGCTCTTGCAATCCCCCCAAGAGATGTAGGTCAGAATTGTGAGTTTAATGGCGATAATGCGGAGTTCTAGGCTGTGTCTACCGTCAGCTTTGCCTGTGGTGTTATTGGAGCTGCGCTATCCCTTTTGCTTAGTTGCTTAATTAGTTTATTTCCGCTGCATTAGTTGAACTTGTCATTAATATTCATTAGATCTTGTATTCGAGGATAATCTGGTTTGTGTAATAAAATTTGGTTAATTAACCTTGTTCCATGTTAATTTTCTGTATACTCTTTTGTGATTGCACTCGTGTATGTGTGATGAACATCCTGGGCACACATATGCGTTAGCTTGGTTCATTTTCGGAACCGGGCGTCACACAGAAAATTACCATAGAACAAGATTAATTAACCAAATTTTATTACACAAACTAGATTATCCTCGAATAGAAGCTCTAATGAATATTAATGACAAGTTCAACTAATGCAGCGGAAATAAACTAAATAAGCAACTAAGCAAACTAAGCATAAGGGATAGCGCAACTCCAATAACACCACAGGCAAAGCTGACGGTAGACACGACCTAGAACTCCACATTATCGCCATTAAACTCCCAATCCTGACCTGCAACTGTTAGGGAGGATTGCAAGAGTGAGTACATGTCGTACTCAGCAAGTGTGGAAAGTATGACATGTGGCTTATTCAAATCATGACAATAATAATGGCAAAGTGCTGAAAAGTACATTAAAACATTTGAAAAGCAATATATTATATGTATGTGAAATAAACCCATCGTAATCATAAGTAATATCATAATACCAGTCTAAATTCACTACCATCATCAATAATTCCAGATTTCACCATTGCCAAAAACCATATTCAATACCAGAAATTAATCCATAACCATAATACCAACCATAACCATTAACAAACCATAACCATCCCAAATTCCAATTTCCCTCTAATCATGGAAGTTGTCCAGGTGCTCATAACTGGGAGCACGACTACCATGATAGTTTTAATTAACTCTGCAGAGTTTGTACCTCTTTATCCACGTGTTCGTGATTTCATCACCTTTCGATGACTAGAACCTCTATTATGCCGTCTCACACTTCCATCGGTGTGTGGCCAAGAGATCACAAAATAGCCTTTACAAAGGGATTACTAGCCTATTTAGACCCCACTGAGGTTTCACCGGTGGCGATGCCTCCAACTGAGCACATCTTCAACCAAGGGCCCTCTCTTGAGCCATTCGGATCCCAGGGTAGTCCCACCAATCATCAGCAAACCCAATCCAACTACCCCTTCCCCGAGCATCCTTAATGGTCCAAATAGCACTGGCAAAGCCCTAATTAATCAGCTACGCCACACCCATACTTGGCCCGATGGTGGCACTGTAGTCCTGGCTTATTCTCGCATGAACCGGTCCTTAGATCTAAAGCAAGCAAACCACCATGACATCCAACCCATCCACATACCAGGCTTGCTTAGATCACCCATTACCATATCATGTTATCCAGTTCATGTTAATTATAATCTCATCCATGGATAATTAAATTGAGTGGTATAGTTGGTTCCCATCCCAGTTGATTAAGTGAAGCAAAAGGGTAAAAATCCCTTCCCGACTCTACCATAAATTCCAGGTGACAAGGGTGGTTAAACAATTCTAGTAAACTTCCTATCATAGGATTCCCATCAAATTGACACGAGCATGCAATTTTGCAAACATAACATTTATTTAAAAATAGGATCAATATGCTTCAAGGACACTTGCCTTGCTCTTGCTGTTGATTAGGATCAAAGCCTTCAAACTCTTGGTGTTGTAGGTCCTCCGCGGCACTCTCTAGCGCAAATCCGTCTAATCCACACAATAAACATACAAGACAAGAAACACAATCAAAGGGTGCACAAATATTACTCAATATGACATGACATGCATGATTAATGCAAATGTGAGGTAGAACTTGTTAATTGATTGCTTTTAATGACAACTAACTAGTTCTAATAGCTTTTAACAAGTTTATACAGGTTTGGATTCGATTAGATCAAATTTTAGAATTAATTTGATGTAATTTAACCAGGAAGATCGGACTAGTCCGCTAGGGACCGGACAAGTCCACACTCTGCGAGATCAGCAAATTAGGGTTTTCTAGATCGACGTAAACTTAGAGATTAGGGGTTGAATTCACGTAAGGAAAAGAGAATAGAAGGTATACCAGGTGTTTAGGACTCCAATGAATCAAGAAACTTGGAGGTAACACTTGGATCTTGATGATCTAGGGTTGGTGATGAACTTTGAGATGAATTGGTGGTGAAGGACGAAACTTGGTGGAGATATTGATCCGCTTTCGTTTCCTCCTCTTCTTCTTCTTGCTTGGGATCTTCTCCTCCCTCCTTGGTGGTGGCTCTCCACAAACTAGGGTTTGGGTGGGGTGGAAAAGTGGCAAATAGATGTCAAACCAAGGGGTGGGGCTGTTTATATAGAGGTGGAGGCTAGGGTTAGATGGATTTCAAGTTTTGGGATGAGTAGAGGCCGATTTAGAGTCCCTCATGGGCTCTAAAAGAGTTAGGCACGACGCCGCTAGGTCCACTTAACGGGAAACCCAAGAAACAAGTCTTAAAACAAAAGATCAACTCGGAGTCGCGAAATATCGGACAAGTCCGGAAAGGACCGAACTAGTCCGAAGTCGTCCAGAGAGAAAATCGGACAAGTCTGGCCTAAAATCGGACAAGTCCGACTTTGAACAGAGAGGAAAACGGACATGTCCGGTGGAACACCGGACTAGTCCAGAAAAGTCCAGGGACTTAGCAAATTTTCAAGGATTCTTGGAATATTGGACAAGTCCGCACAAAATCGGACAAGTCCGAAAGTTTCCAGTGCTAAAAATCGGACTAGTCCGCAGCAAAACGGACAAGTCTGTTTTTAGTCAGAGAGAAATCAGACTAGTCCTCAGTAAAATCGGACTAGTCCGCACTTTCCTGCATTTTAAGTGCGGTTTTGTTCCAAATCAATTTTAAATGCTCCGAATTAATTTTAAACTCGTTCCTCTTTATGCGGGTTAATGTTAAACATGTATATGAGTGTATGTAGGGCATGATGCATGAAAATGAGGGTGTTACAAACCTACCCCCCTTAAAATGAATCTCTCCCTCGAGATTCGATGCGAAAGATAAGAGATAGGGAAATTCCTTCTTGAGATGATTCTCCAATTCCCACGTCGCTTCTTTTTCTGTGTGTTGCTTCCATTGAACTTTACACCATCTAATAACCTTGTTCCTTGTGACTCTCTCCTTGGTTTCCAAGATTTTGATCGGTTGCTCGACATAAGTCAAATCTTCCTCTAGCTCCAATCCTTCCATTGGCACTTGTTCTTCCGGTACTCTCAAGCACTTCTTGAGCTGGGAAACATGAAAGACATCATATACGTCTGAAAGATGAGCTGGCATCTCCAACTTATACGCTACTTCTCCTCTTTTGTCCAAAATCTTGAATGGTCCAATATAACGAGGTGCTAGCTTTCCTCTTATGTTAAACCTCTTATGACCCCTCATTGGTGACACCTTGAGGTAAACAAAATCTCCCACTTCAAAGGCTAGTTTACTTCTCCTATTGTCCGCATAGCCTTTTTGCCTTGATTGGGCAGCCCTCAAGTTTTCACGAATTATTCGGACTTGCTTTTCGGCTTCTTGCAACACATCCGGACCAAATACTTGAGTTTCTCCTACCTCATTCCAGAATAAAGGTGTCCTACACTTCCTCCCATAAAGCGCTTCATACGGTGACATTTTCAAACATGCTTGGTAACTATTGTTATATGAAAATTCCACGTATGGCAAACTTTTGTCCCAACTTTTCCCATGCTTTAAAGCGCAAGATCTTAACATGTCCTCCAAAATTTGATTGGTCCTCTCGGTTTGTCCATCCGTTTGAGGATGATATGCTGAACTAAAATTCAACCTCGTTCCCAAAGCTTCTTGCAATTTTTGCCAAAATCTGGAGGTAAATTGAGAACCTCTATTCGAGACTATCTTCTTCGGTACTCCATGTTGACACACAATATGCTCCATGTATATTTCGGCCAATTGTGCAGTTGTATACTTGGTCTTCATAGGGACAAAATGAGCTGACTTGGTTAACCGATCCACAATTACCCAAATTGAGTCATACCCGGCCTGAGTACGTGGTAACCCAACTATGAAGTCCATTCCAATTTCTTCCCACTTACATTCCGGAATCTTCAATGGTTGCAATAATCCAGCTGGCCTTTGATGTTCCACCTTGATGTAAGACCTATGTGTGCTGAATACATTGGCTTGTAGTGAATACACTTGGCTTTGATGATAAAAGTTTTGAATATCACCAAAACACCTTTTTATCCAGGTCCGACTCTAGCTCTGAGCTATAGCAAGGTCCGACGGTAGGTCCGGTTTGGTTTGGGTAGCTCCGGTTACGTTCGATGCTAGGTCCGACTAGCTTTGGTTTGTCTTTAGCTCCGACATGTCTTTGATAGCTCTGACATGTTTTTGGTAGCTCCGCTGTGTTCTTGCTAAGCTCCGAAGTTGATTTTTCTAGCTCCGGCTTTTGGGTTTACTAGTTCTGACTAGTTCTGGTTAGCTCCGGCACTAGGTCCTGCTAGTTTTTGGTAAGCTCCGGCGGGTGCTTTACTCTACTAGTTTTTGGTAAGCTCCGGCGGGTGCTTTACTCTACTAGTTTTTGGTAAGCTCCGGCGGGTGCTTTACTCTACTAGTTTTTGGTAAGCTCCGGCGGGTGCTTTACTCTACTAGTTTTGTTAGCTCTGCCTCAAGGTCCGGGTTGCTCTGGCAAGGTCCGGAACTTGACCGCAGTGCTTCTGTTTTTCATTTGCAATGTTTCATACTTGCTTTACATTGTTGGAAAGATTGCTTAGTATTCATTTGCTAAGTTTTTGGTGCGTTTTGTTTGATATGGATGATATCGTGTTACTGTGGTTTTGCAACATGCTTATGTGAGGTTCTCACGTAGGGTGTTGTGTTCGGAACTAACTTGAGTCAAGTCGAGGACTTGGGCTCGTATGGATTGGTTGTTTATTCATGTGCAGGTGTTGATTGAGTTCAAGGCATGGCTGGTGACAGGATACATTGGACTAGTCTCAGGGAGGAGATGAGGTTCCAACAACCAAATTCAGGAGGAATTGTGGTTGAGCTGATCAGGAGGTTGCGCAACATGATTGAATCAAGAACAATGCATATGAAGGTATCGTGGACGTCATTGGAAGATGTTTGCACGTGTGCAAGGAGTGCATGAACGTGGCTACATGGTTCCGATACGTGATGAAGAGATGTGGACGTAAAGAGTTGGTCGGAAAGGTCCAACCGACTAGGTTATGGACTCAGGCTGCGGCTGAGTCAGGTTTGACTCAAATATGGAAAGATTTGAGTTGGTTATGATAGGATTTCGTGTGGATCACGAATTTGAGTTGTTTAGGAATGTGGGTTACGTTCCTAAGGTGTTTTGAAGTCTTAAGATTGCTTCTATCTGCGTATAGAAGAATCTTGAGTAGTTATGGAATGTTACGATTCGTGATCTGAGTAGGATTGGAGTCCTAGTTGATATTGGGTTGGCCTAAGGGCTGGTTATATAAGCAAGGGAGCCCAGAGCTCGTAGTGCACGACTTTGGGGCTGTTCCTCTTGTGTTCTATTGAATAAAATTAGTAGTTTGAAGGAACTTTTGTGCCTTGTTCGTCCGACTTGTTCCAGACAAGTTTTACTCGTCGAGTTTCTGGACAACACTACCTTTCGTCGGTGGTTTTATCATAACTCGAGTTTTACAGATCCAATTGACGTGATTCTTTTTGGATTGTCTTCACAACTGATTGTATATCATATGTCAAAATTTCGCGGTCATTGGATTTGTGGTCTATGATCTACACAATTTTCTTTGCAGCGTTCCAGAACTGTTTTTTCTTGGGTAGGGCAGATTGACCATTGCTTGATCTTTCGATCATAACTTGAGTTTTTCTCGACGGATTTGAGTGATTCTTTTTGTGTTGTCTTCATGACTTGATTCTCTCTGATATCTATCACTTTTGTCACGGTGAAACAAATTTAGATTAGTCTCACACACGATTTATTTAACAGATCTTTTTTCTGCCAAAAGGGTTTGGGGTTTAATTGTTTCCGCTGCGTAAGATTTTTAAATCTACCATTCAGCCCCCCTCTGGTAGCTTTTCACACGCTCTTAGATCCTACAATTGGTATCAGAGCCACGATGCTCTAATCTTTGTGATTCGCACGTGTTTTTGACTAATCATCATGGAGAAGTAATCCGCCAAATCTTGTGTGTTTGCTGGTATTGATTTTCAGGTTTGGAAGGCACGCATGGAGGCTTTCATCCAGGCACAAGGCTTTGCAATATGGGAGAAGGTATATAAGCCTTACGAAGTGCCATCAAACAATCAAGTTACAGCTACAAATCTGAGAGATGTCGACAACAACAACAAGGATCAGAACTTGATCATACAAGGATTAACACAAAGCAACTTCGACCGTGTTGCACACCTCCGATCTGCATACGATGTGTGGAAAGCACTTTGTGACTACCACGAAGGATCCAACACGATAAAGGAGGTAAGACAGGACATGTTCAAGAAAGAATACATGCGCTTTGAGATGCAACCCGGTGAGTCTATTGATGACCTTTTTGCTCGTTTTAATAAGATTCTCAGCAACTTGCGTAGAGTCAATGTTAATTTTTCAGATGCTGAAAATGCTAGGCAATTGTTAAGTGCATTAGACATGTCAATTTGGGAGATGAAAGTCACATCTATTCGTGAATCTACTGTCATGAGTTCACTTACTTTAGATGTGCTATATTCCAAGTTAAAAACTCATGAAATTGAAATAATCTCACGTAAGAACCCCAATAAGTCTATTGCATTTGTTTCACAACGTGATATGTCTAGCTCTGGCCAATCATCATCTTGCAATACTCTTGCTTTGTTGTCCTCACTAACCCTGGAGCAGATCGAAGAATTTCCAGAAGAGGAGTTGGCACTCATCTCTACTAGATTCTCAAAAGCATTGCAAAATGTGAGAACTAGAAGGAGAGGAAGCTCCAGACCTCAACGCTGTTTTGAATGTGGTAAAACAAGACACTTTCGTACAGAATGCCCTAACCTTTCAGGTCCGATCACCCGGGAAGAAAAACAAAGCAAGGTTCGGACCTCCTCTGGAAATTTCAACAACAAGAAGAAAGGTACCATAGGACGCAAGATGATCAACAGTTTCATCACCGCGCTTCAAGAGTTCAGTTCAAGCGACATGGACATTGGAAGTGATGAAGATGAAGATGATTTGGCAAACTTGTGCTTCATGGCGGGCAAGTCAAGATCAAGTATGGAGGAGGCAGAACACAACAGCGACAATGAAGAGGTATGTCCTACTTGCGAAGAAATGTGTGATGCTATTTCTCGTGCCACTATTATTGTTAAGAAAAATGACAAAAAGCTTAGGTATAGTGCTGCTAAAATTGAATCAGTAGAATATGAAATCAACCGTTTAAAAACTTTGATTCCTAGTGATGATGCATGTCCCTCATGTGATTTAATATATGAACAATTGTCCTCATTAAGAAGTGCGCACACCTCCATACTTGATAAACTTGAGTTAGAAATTGAAAAGAACAAAGAACTTGCTGCACTTAATGATAAAAACTTGAAAGATGCTAGTTGTTCTACAATTGATTTGCATTGTTCTACGTGTGATGATCTTGATAAGAAACTACAGGATGCTATGAATGAAATTTCTATATTGAACAATGCTTTATGTTCTCATGAAGTTAAATTTTGTTCAAATTACAAACTAAAAAGAAAAACTTCATGTGAAAATTGCCTTGATCTGTCCAATAAACTTGATGACATGCATAGGACATTAGATCGGTTTTGTAATGGGAATAAGAACCTAAACTTACTGCTGAATTCTTCCAAGTATTGCAATGATAAAACTGGTTTAGGTTTTGATTCTCATGGTCATGCTAAGGGACATCCACCTAAAATTATAAAGTCATTAGGAAGTGGTTTGATTCAAACAGTTCCTAAACAAAAAGGAGTGGTTTTCAAATCTGCAGTAGTGTTGTCTCATTCGGTTTCAAATAAAAATATTGCTTGCTCATCTAGACATGAACACAAAGTTAAATTTCATTGTACCTTCTATGGTAGAGATGGTCATGTCATAGATTTTTGTTATAGACTAGCTAAACAACAGAAAAGGGAAAGAATGGTTGCTAGATCTCATAACTTTCATGCAAAATTTGCTGCACACATTGAACCGAACGTACAACCTGCTGTTTTGAGTCAAAAACATTCAAAGTTTACCTCCGGACCTTCTATTTTTGCCTCCGGAGCTACTGATTTTTTGTGCTAAACAAGTAACACCTTATTGGTCAGTAGTCAAGAATAAAAAATCTCAAATTTTGACTCATAAACCTGCTGTTTTGTCTCAGCTTTCGCATGTTTTTCCTGCTGCACGTCGCGTGACTCAGTACTGGATTCCTAAATGCCTTTTGACTAACCCCAGTATTGAGTCATCGACGTATTGTTCTTTTATGTAGGTTACACGTTTGAGGAAGGAGAACATTTGGATTGTGGATTCAGGTTGCTCACTCCACATGACCGGTAACAAAGATTGGTTCTCCTCCCTCTCTTTTGTGTCACATGTAGAAAATGTTACTTTTGCCGATAATTCTTCAACTCCTATAATTGCTAAGGGTTCGATTAGAGTAAATGATCACTACACTTTGAAGGATGTGGCACTTGTCAAAAATTTGAAATACAACTTGCTTTCTGTTTCACAATTGCTAGATGAAAATCTGGAAATTATTTTCAATAAAAACTACTGCAAAGTTGTAAGTTCAAATAGTGAGCTTATTTTTAACATGTCTCGGTTTGGAAGAGTTTTTAAAGCGATTTTGATATGTCTTTCTCTAAGCATAGGTGTCTAGTTGCTAATGATTCAAAGGACTTATATTTTTGGCATCGTAGACTTGGTCACGTAGGCTTTGATCACCTAACGCGTGTTAGTGCTCTTGATCGCGTACGTGGGCTGCCTAAGCTTAAAGGGGACAAAGAAATTGTGTGCTCTTCTTGTAGACATGCTAAGATGGTTGCAGGTTCACATACTCCTCTCACAATGATCATGACAACTGAACCATGTCAACTTTTGCATCTTGACACCGTAGGACCTTCACGTGCTCAATCCTTCGGAGGTAAATGGTATGTTCTTGTTATCGTTGATGATTATTCTAGATACTCTTGGGTTTACTTTATGGCGTCTAAAAATGAAGTTTTTAGTCACTTTAGAACTTTATTTCTTAGATTATCAATTGATCACCCAGGAGCATTAAAAGCAATTAGAAGTGATAATGGAATTGAATTTAAAAATCAATCTTTTGATCACTTTTGTGCTAAAAATAGAATAGATCATCAATTCTCTTCACCATATGTACCTCAACAAAACGGTGTTGTAGAAAGAAAGAACAAAAACTTAGTTGAGATGGCTAGGACTATGCTTGATGAATATCAAACTCCTAGGAAATTTTGGGCTGATGCGTTAGCGACCGCTTGTTATGTCTCAAATCGTGTTTTCTTGCGTGTTAAGCTAGGTAAAACACCATATGAGCTCTGGTTTGGACATAGGCCTAGTGTTACACACTTTCGGGTCTTTGGTTGCAAATGTTTTGTTAAGAAACATGGTAATCTTGATAAATTTGAACCTAGATCCATTGATGGCATGTTTCTTGGTTATCCATCTCATACTAGAGGCTACCGTGTGCTTTTACTTGACACTAACAAAATTGTGGAGACTTGTGAAGTGTCTTTTGATGAAGCTAGCCCAGGTACTAGCTACGGTGTTGCAGGACCAGATCCGTATCCTCACGGGGAGGGTATTTTCGAAGATGAAGAAGAATCGGTGATACTGCCTGGTAGTTCCAAAGTTGACACGTGTCCAGCTCCGGACATTGAACAAGCTCCGGCTATCACCTATGCTGGTCCTGATCATCCACAAGTCACAAGCTCATCAATCTACGATGAACCTAATGAAGAAGAAGCTTGTGAGACATCTATTCCCCGACGTTTTTACAAAGATTATCCCCCACAACAGATGATTGGAAGCTTGCACGAATGAGTCACACGGTCCAGGTTTTGCGATCCAAACTCTCATGCTCATTCTGCTTTTGTTGCTTCTTTTGAACCCAAAGATATATCACACGCACTCACTAATGAATCTTGGATTATTGCCATGCAAGAAGAGTTAGAAAATTTTGAAAGAAATAATGTTTGGAAACTTGTACCTCCACCTCTAGGTAACACTTTAATTGGAACTAAATGGGTATATAAAAATAAACAAAGTGAGGATGGGGTTGTGGTTAGGAATAAGGCTAGGTTGGTTGCTCAAGGTTTCACTCAAGTTGAAGGTCTAGATTTTGATGAAACTTTTGCTCCTGTCGCTAGATTAGAAGCCATAAGAATTTTGTTAGCTTTTGCAGCATCTAAAGGTTTTAAGCTATATCAAATGGATGTTAAAAGTGATTTTCTTAATGGCTACATAGATGAGGAGGTTTATGTCAAACATAGATGAGGAGGTTTCCTAATCATGTTTACAAACTGTCCAAAGCCTTATACGGTCTCAAACAAGCTCCTAGAGCATGGTATGATAGGTTAAAAACATTCTTACTTGAAAAGGGGTTTACCATGGGCAAGGTTGATAAAACTCTTTTTGTGCTTAAACATGGCAATGACTCATTATTCGTTCAAGTGTATGTGGATGATATTATCTTTGGTTGTGCTTCTCATGATCTTGTGTCCAAGTTTTCAGCAATGATGAGTTCCGAATTTGAAATGAGTATGATGGGTGAACTCACTTACTTTTTGGGGCTGCAAATCAAGCAAACCAAGGAGGGTACCTTTGTGAATCAAACGAAGTATACCAAAGACCTCCAGGCGCTTCAACATGGACAAAAGCAAGCCTCTTTGGACACCAATGGAAACAGCAACAACACTTGAACTTGATGAAGATGGTGAATCTATGAATCAAAAAGAATATAGAAGCATGATCGGATCACTTTTGTACCTCACGGCATGAAGACCGGACATACAATTTAGCGTATGTCTTTGTGCACGGTTTCAAGCTTCCCCACGTGTCTCACATCGTCAAGCCGTCAAAAGGATTCTCAGGTACTTACATGGAACCCAAGAATTTGGCATTTTTCTTCCTTTTTCCTCAACCGTTACTTTGAAAGCTTTTTCGGATGCTGATTTTGGGGGTTGTAGGATTGATAGGAAAAGTACTTCCGGTGCTTGTCATTTTCTTGGTAATTCTCTTGTTGCTTGGTCCTCTAGAAAACAAAATTCAGTTGCACAATCCATAGTCGAATCTGAATATGTAGCTGTTGCTAGTGCTTGTTCACAAATTCTTTGGATTGTTCAAACACTTAAGGACTATGGGGTTGATCTAGATAGTGTTCCAATGTTCTGTGATAACACTAGTGCCATTTGCATTGCTAAAAACCCCGTGCAACATTCTAGAACTAAGAACATTGACATTAGGTATCACTTTCTCTGAGATAATGTTGAAAAAGGAAACATTGTGCTTCACCATGTAGATACCAAACAACAATTGGCTGACATTTTTATAAAACCTTTGGATTTCACTCATTTTTGTTACATTCGTAGTGAAATAGGGGTTATGCATCCTCATGGCTTAAATTGAGGGGGAGTTTTTGAAACTTGGGATGTCTATGTGTGAATCTGAAATTAAAATAATATGAGCATAGTATTTCATACATATATGACTTTGTGATTCCTTTTACATGCTGAAAGTTCTTACTACATTACTCATGTTATACATTTTGTAGTTTTTGCCATCTCTAGTAATTGGAATAATTACTTACACTAAAACTGGTCATGGTCGATCTTTCTTGCTGTTTTGAACTTGTTACATGTTCACAAGTGCTTTTAATTATAAATAATTAATCAAGTAATCAACTCACATGTTGAGTTTTTATGAACAAAAATAAATTGAGAAAAGATCAAGAGAATGTGCATGCATCGCACTTCTTCTTTTGAGATGGCTTGTCATTGAACTTAGATATGAACTTGGAAGAAGTTGTGTATGACTAAAACCATGTCCTTAAACTTCTGATTGTCAAATGACATAGGCTTGGCTTGGTTGGTTAGAATAAGGCAGATGCACATATAATCTTGTGCAAATATCATATGATCTAAATTTATGCTTTGAAGAATAATAAAATGCAACAACTAGTGTCATGCCTTCAGGTTTTGAAATAGTTAAGTTTGTGAGATAATGACTTGATTAAATTGAAAATTACATTTGATCTCTAGCATGGCTTACACTACTTTATGTATTTCATTGATGTGATAATGTAAGGTACTTGATAGTATGACTTGGATGAGCTTTGTTTATATGTATATGTTATAATATGCTCATAACAACTAAAGAAGGAGAGATAATTTGTTTATATGTTCATGACTTGCTGAATACATTGTCAAAGGGGGAGAGATAAGCATGAAGAGAAAGAGAATATGTCAATAAGGAGAGATAATAAAGGGGGAGAGATAATATGGGATATTTTTTTGGATTTTCTTCTCATTTTACTTTAGATTTACAAAGGGGGAGAAATTGTTTTCAAAACTTTTATGTGAATAAGCCAATGTTCGGATTTAAATGGTGTTGCCAATGCATTCATCAAGGGGGAGATTGTAAGACCTATGTGTGCTGAATACATTGGCTTGTAGTGAATACACTTGGCTCTGATGATAAAAGTTTTGAATATCACCAAAAACACCATTTTATCCAGGTCCGACTCTAGCTCTGAGCTACAGCAAGGTCCGATGGTAGGTCCGGCTTGGTTTGGGTAGCTCCGGTTACGTTCGATGCTTGGTCCGACTAGCTTTGGTTTGTCTTTAGCTCTGGCATGTCTTTTATAGTTCCGACATGTTTTTGGTAGCTCCGCCGTGTTTTTGCTAAGCTCTGAAGTTGATTTTTCTAGCTCCGGTTTTTGGGTTTACTAGTTCCGACTAGTTCTGGTTAGCTCCGGCGCTAGGTCCTGCTAGTTTTTGGTAAGCTCCGGCGGGTGCTTTACTCTACTAGTTTTGTTAGCTCCGGCTCAAGGTCCGGGTTGCTCTGGCAAGGTCCAGAACTTGACCGCAGTGCTTCTGTTTTTCATTTGCAATGTTTTGTACTTGCTTTACATTGTTGGAAAGATTGCTTAGTATTCATTTGCTAAGTTTTTGGTGCGTTTTGTTTGATATGGATGATATCGTGTTACTGTGGTTTTGCAACATGCTTATGTGAGGTTCTCACGTAGGGTGTTGTGTTCGGAACTAACTTGAGTCAAGTCGAGGACTTGGGCTTGTATGGATTGGTTGTTTATTCATGTGCAGGTGTTGCTTGAGTTCAATACATGGATGGTCACGGGATCCATTGGACTAGTCTTAGGGAGGAGATGAGGTTCCAACAACCAAATTCAGGAGGAATTGTGGTTGAGCTGATCAGGAGGTTGCGCAGCATGATTGAATCAAGAACAATGCATATGAAGCTATCGTGGACGTCATTGGAAGATGTTTGCACGTGTGCAAGGAGTGCATGGACATGGCTACATGGTTCCGATACATGATGAAGAGATGTGGACGTAAAGAGTTGGTCGGAAAGGTCCAACCGACTAGGTTATGACTCAGGCTGCGGCTGAGTCGGGTTTGACTCAAATATGGAAAGATTTGAGTTGGTTATGATATGATTTCGTGTAGGTCATGAATCTGAGTTGTTTAGGAATGTGGGATACGTTCCTAAGGTGTTTGGAAGTCTTAAGATTGCTTCTATCTGCGTATAGAAGAATCTTGAGCGGTTATGGAAAGTTACGATTCGTGATCTGAGTAGGATTGGAGTCCTAGTTGATGTTGGGTTGGCCTAAGGGCTGGTTATATAAGCAAGGGAGCCCAGAGCTCGTGGTGCATGACTTTGGGGCTGTTCCTCTTGTGTTATATTGAATAAAATTAGTAGTTTGAAGGAACTTTTGTACCTTGTTCGTCCGACTTGTTCCAGACAAGTTTTACTCGTCGAGTTTCTGGACAGCACTACCTTTCGTCGGTGGTTTTATCATAACTCGAGTTTTAAAGATCCAATTGACGTGATTCTTTTTGGGTTGTCTTCACAACTTGATTGTCTATCATCTGTCAAAATTTCACGGTTATTGGATTTGTGGTCCATGATCTACACGAGTTTCTTTGCAGCGTTCCAGAACTGTTTTTTCTTGGGTAGGGCAGATTGACCATTGCTTGATCTTTCGATCATAACTTGAGTTTTTCTCGACGGATTTGAGTGATTCTTTTTGTGTTGTCTTCTTGACTTGATTCTCTCTGATATCTATCACTTTTGTCATGGTGAAACACGTTTAGATTAGTCCCACACACGATTTCTTTAACAGATCGTTTTTCTGCCGAAAGGGTTTGGGGTTTAATTGTTTCCGCTGCGTAAGATTTTTAAATCTACCATTCACCCCCCCTTTGGTAGCTTTTCACGTGCTCTTCGATCCTACACTTGACTCGCTGAAACACATCACACAATGCTACGTATTCAGCTATGTCCTTTTTCATGCTATCCCACCAATAGCTAGTCTTCAAGTCTTTGTACATCTGTGTACAATTAGGGTGAATTGAGTAAGGCGAGTCATGTGCCTCGTTTAATATTGTCTCCCGAATATGCTTTACATTAGGCACAACGATCCTCTTTCCCAGCCATAAGGTACCATGTTTGTCTTCATCAAATCTGAATTCTCTCCCTTCCTCGATCCTTTCCTTGATTTTCTTGATCTCCTCATCTGCGGTTTGTGCCTCTCAAATTTCTTGCTCCAAGGTTGGGTTTAACTCCATCATCTCCATCTCATTTACAAACCCGAGGTTGAACCATTCAAACTCCTTACATAACTCGAATGGTAACTCTCGAACTGTGAGTTGATGACTTACTCCTTTTCTACTCAAAGCATCGGCCACTACATTGGCTTTTCCCGGATGATAGTTGATCCCCAAATCATAATCTTTGATGAGATCCAACCATCTTCGTTGCCTCAAGTTCATATCCATTTGTGTGAAAATATACTTCAAACTCTTATGATCTGTATAAATTTCACACCTATGTCCAAGAACATAGTGCCTCCATATCTTCAATGCATGTACCACGGCCGCGAGATCCAAATCGTGCGTGGGGTAATTCCGCTCATGTTTCTTCAATATTCTTGATGCATAGGCGACCACTTGACCTTCTTGCATGAGAACACATTCAAGTCCTTGTCTCGACGCGTTGCAATAAATATCAAAACTCTTGCTTACATCCGGCAATACCAAAACTGGAGCTGTTGTTAACCTCTTCTTCAACTCCTCAAAACTGTTTTGACAAGCTTGAGTCCATTGGAAAGCCTTTCCCTTCATTAGCAACTCCGTCATAGGCTTGGCTATCTTGGAAAAGTCCTTGATGAACCGACGGTAATATCCAACCATCCCAAGAAAACTCCTTATTTCCTTGGCATTTGCGGCGATTCCCACTTCAACACGTCTCTCACTTTTCCGGGGTCAACCGATACTCCTCCTCCTGAAATTATATGTCCCAAAAACGACACCTCTCTCAACCAAAACTGACATTTGTTGAACTTGGCATACAATTGATGCTCCCTCAATTTCTGCAGCGTAAGCCTCAAGTGTTCCTCATGTTCCTTCTCATCCTTTGAGTAGATCATAATGTCATCAATAAACACCACGACGAACTTGTCCAAGTACTCCATGAAGACCTTATTCATGAGGTACATAAAGTAGGCAGGTGCATTTGTCAATCCAAAAGACATCACGGTGTACTCAAAAGATCCATACCGTGTCCTAAAAGATGTCTTGGGTATGTCCGATGGTATAATCTTCATTTGAAAATACCCCGACCTCGATTCAATCTTAGATAAGACACAAGCACCCTTCATCTGATCAAACAAGTCTTCTATGCATGGCAAGGTGTACTTGTTCTTGATTGTTACCTCGTTGAGAGCTCGGTAATCCACGCACATCATTTGGGATCCATCCTTCTTGTCCACAAATAGAACGGGCGCTCCCCAAGGTGAAGAGCTAGGGCGAATAAAACCCTTCTATAATTGCTCTTGAATTTGCTTCTTGAGCTCCGCTAATTTCATAGGAGGCATCCTATACGGCCTCTTAGTTATGGGTGCAGTTCCAGGTATTAAATCAATAACAAACTCAATGTCTCGATCAGGTGGCATACCTGGCAACTCGTCCGGAAAAACATCCAAAAATTCACACACCACCGGAATCTCCTCAATTGCGGCACCGTCCATATGATTCAACTCCAATTGCTTCGGTGCGGTTTGAGATGCTTCAAATTCTACAGTGATCCCTTCTTCGTTGGTCAACTTCACCGTCTTCGTGGCACACTCAATAACTCCATTGTGCTTCCTCAACCAGTCCATACCAAGTATAATGTCCAATCCTTGGGAATCCAAAACAATGAGGTTGGTAGAGAAGTCTACCCCCCTTATTCTAAGGCTTACTTTTGGACATACTATATTTGTCCTCATCTCTCCTCCAGGAGACTTAACCAATAGAGTAAACTTCATATGAGAGATAGGCAAACTATACTTGGCAACATACTTTGATGCAATGAATGAATGTAATGCTCCAGAATCAAATAACATAGTCGTGGGGTTGGAGTTGGCGAGAAACATACCAATGCCCACGTCATCCGCTTGTTGAGCATCCTCCGTAGAGACATGGTTCACATTGCCACAAGCAAAATTCTGCTGTCCACGGTTCCCTTGTGGCGCTCCTCCATTGGGTCTTGGGTTTTGCCTCGGCGCATTGCTTCCTTGACCAAGGCCTGACTTAGGATATTGATGCGCAAAGTGTCCAGCTTCTCCACAAGTATAACACTTCTTAACTCCACTAAAATTATTGGGACGTGCTTGGTTTTGAACATTTGCACCAGGAAAATTAGCGCGAGGTGCATAAGGCATTGGAGGCCTAGGTGCTTGCATAATAGGGCGCTGCTGCACAAACTGAGTTGGGCGTGGTGCATAACAAGGGCGTTGAGCAGGAATAGAAGAGTTGAAATGAGGCGCATTGGGCGGTGCAAAGCGAGGGCGCACATTACTTCCTTGTTGCTGTCCTTGATATGGCGCCTTCCTCTTGTTGTCTTGCTCCATCTCACGGATCTTGTTCTCAACCACGATTGCTTTGTCCACAAGCTTCTGAAAATTTGCATAATCAGAGTTGAGTAGTTGCACTTGGATCTCATTGTTCAAGCCCCTCATGAACAAGTATTGCTTCCGGCTGTCCCGACTAACATCCTCAGGCGCATACCTTGAGAGTTGAGTGAACTTATTCAGATATTCACTCACGCTTGATCTCCCTTGCCTCACGTTCTCCAATTATTGCCTCTTCAAGATCATCACTCCCTCCGGCAAAATATAAGAACGGAAATTATCCTTGAATTCGGCCCAAGTAATTCTCTCTTGGTTCTCATGAGCATTGCAATAAGAATCCCACCAATCCGCAGCTGCTCCAACTAGTTGATGAGAAGCAAACAAGACCTTCTCCCGGTCACTGCATTGGACAATAGCTAGCTTCTTCTCCACAGACTTGAGCCAATCATCCGCATCCATAGGGTCGGCAGCTTGAGCAAAGGTCGGCGGCCTAGTCCTCATAAACTCTCCCAATCGGTTATGAGGGGGTGGGGGTGGCAGTGGAGGCATGTGGGGCTGATTGTTGATATTGCGAGCCTGCAGCTGTCATATTGTTTGTATCATGGTCTGCATGAGCTGGTTTTGCATAGCCAATAGCTGCTCAATGTTGATAGCTCCCTGAGTAGATCCTTGTCTGACGTTGTTCTGAGGCACTCCATTGTTCTCCTCCTCATCATTGCCATCCCTCTGGTTGCGAGTCCTCACCATCTGAAGAAAAGCAATAGGTAAGAATTAGAATACGTCCCCAACTATATGCATCAAGGGATATGAAGCTAACCAACTAGCTATACTAGCCTAGGTGGACATGGGAATGCTAAGGCATCCCAAAATCCTCTATTAAGCACACAAGCAAGCAATATATATAGAAAACAACACTCCAAGCAAAAACACATCGATTCCTAAGTGCTCTTATGTGCTCTAAAGTGTCCATTCTATCTAGGCTGCGTCCTACGGTCAACCTGTGGCTCTGATACCATTCTGTGACGCCCGGTTCCGAAAAATGAACCAAGCTAACGCATATGTGTGCCCAGGATGTTCATTACACATACACGAGTGCAATCACAAAAGAGTATACGAAAAATTATCACAGAACAAGATTAATTAACCAAATTTTATTACACAAACCAGATTATCCTCGAATACAAACTCTAATGAATATTAATGACAAGTTCAACTAATGCAGCGGAAATAAACTAAATAAGCAACTAAGCAAACTAAGCATAAGGGATAGCGCAGCTCCAATAACACCACAGGCAAAGCTAACGGTAGACACGGCCTAGAACTCCGCATTATCGCCATTAAACTCCCAATCCTGACGTGCAACTGTTGGGGGGATTGCAAGAGTAAGTACATGTCGTACTCAGCAAGTGTGGAAAGTATGACTTGTGGCTTATTCAAATGACGACAATAATAATGGCAAAGTGCTGAAAAGTACATTAAAACATTTGAAAAACAATATATTATATGTATGTGAAATAAACCCATCGTAATCATAAGTAATATCATAATACCAGTCTAAATTAACTACCATCATCAATAATTCCAGATTTCACCATTGCCAAAAACCATATTCAATACCAGAAATTAATCCATAACCATAATACCAACCATAACCATTAACAAACCATAACCATCGCAAATTCCAATTTCCCTCTAATCATGGAAGTTGTCCAGGTGCTCATAACTGAGAGCATGGCTATCATGATAGTTTTAATTAACTCTGCAGAGTTTGTACCTCTTTACCCATGTGTTCGTGATTTTATCACCTTTCGATGACTAGAACCTCTATTATGCCGTCTCACACTTCAATCGGTGTGTGGCCAAGAGATCACAAAATAGCCTTTACAAAGGGATTACTAGCCTATTTAGACCCCATTGAGGTTTCACCGGTGGCGATGCCTCCAACTGAGCACATCTTCAACCAAGGGCCCCCTCTTGAGCCATTTGAATCCCAGGGTAGTCCCACCAATCATCAGCAAACCCAATCCGACTACCCCTTCCCCGAGCATCCTTAATGGTCCAAATAGCACTGGCAAAGTCCTAATTAATTAGCTACGCCGCACCCATACTTGGCCCCGTGGTGGCAATGTAGTCCTGGCTTATTCTTGCATGAACCGGTCCTTAGATCTAAAGCAAGCAAACCACCATAACATCCAACCCATCAACATACCAGGCTTGCTTAGATCACCCATTACCATATCATGTTATCCAGTTCATGTTAATTATAATCTCATCCATGCATAATTAAATTGAGTGGTATAGTTGGTTCCCATCCCAGTTGATTAAGCGAAGCAAAAGGGTAAAAATCCCTTCCCGACTCTCTACCATAAATTCCAGGTGACAAGGGTGGTTAAACAATTCTAGTAAACTTCCTATCATAGGATTCCCATCAAATTGACACGAGCATGCAGTTTTGCAAACAAAACATTTATTTAAAAATAGGATCAATATGCTTCAAGGACACTTGCCTTGCTCTTGCTGTTGAGTAGGATCAAAGCCTTCAAACTCTTGGTGTTGTAGGTCCTCCGTGGCACTCTCTAGCGCAAATCCATCTAATCCACACAATAAACATACAAGACAAGAAACACAATCAAAGAGTGCACAAATATTACTCAATATGACATGACATGTATGATTAATGCAAATGCAAGGTAAAACTTGTTAATTGATTGCTTTTAATGACAACTAACTAGTTCTAATAGATTTTAACAAGTTTATACAGGTTTGGATTCGATTAGATCAAATTTTAGAATTAATTTAATGCAATTTAACCAGGAAGATCTGACTAGTCCGCTAGGGACCGGACAAGTCCGGACTCTGCGAGATCAGCAGATTAGGGTTTTCTAGATTGACGTAAACTAGGAGATTAGGGGTTGAATTCACGTAAGGAATAGAGAATAGAAGGTATACCAGGTGTTTAGGACTCCAATGAATCAATAAACTTGGAGGTAACACTTGGATCTTGATGATCTAGGGTTGGTGATGAACTTTGAGATGAATTGGTGGTGAAGGACGAAACTTGGTGGAGATCTTGATCCGCTTTCGTTTCCTCCTCTTCTTCTTCTTGCTTGGGATCTTCTCCTCCCTCCTTGGTGGTGGCTCTCCACGAACTAGGGTTTGGGTGGGGTGGAGAAGTGGCAAATAGATGTCAAACCAAGGGGTGGGGCTGTTTATATAGAGGTGGAGGCTAGGGTTAGATGGATTTCGAGTTTTGGGATGAGTAGAGGCCGGTTTAGAGTCCCTCATGGGCTCTAAAAGAGTTAGGCACGACGCCCCTAGGCCCACTTAACGGGAAATCCAAGAAACAAGTCGTAAAACAAAAGATCAACTTGGAGTCGCGAAATATCGGACAAGTCCGGAAAGGACCGGACTAGTCCGAAGTCGTCCAGAGAGAAAATCGGACAAGTGTGGCCTAAAATCGGACAAGTACGACTTTGAACAGAGAGGAAAACGGACAAGTCCGCTGGAACATCGGACTAGTCCGGAAAAGTCCAGGGACTTAGCAAATTTTCAAGGATTCTTGGAATATCAGACTAGTCCGCACAAAATCGGACAAGTTCGAAAGTTTCCAGTGCCAAAAATTGGACTAGTCCGCACAAAACAGTCAAGTCTGTTTTTAGTAAGAGAGAAATTGAACTAGTCCTCAGTAAAATCAGACTAGTCCGCACTTTCCTGCATTTTAAGTGCAGTTTTGTTCCAAATCAATTTTAAATGCTCCGAATCAATTTTAAACTCGTTCCTCTTTATACGGGTTAATGTTAAACATGTATATGAGTGTATGTAGGGCATGATGCATGAAAATGAGGGTGTTACTGTAGCGGCAAAAAGAAGAACAAGAATCGGGGCAACAACTAAAATAAGCTGTTGCAGGGGGCACCCATCGCAGCAGCAGCTACGACCGGTGGCACTAGACCCCCACGCCATGAAAAACGCCCGCGTCAGCCACCTGCTACACATGACGGCATCGAGCCCTACCCGGTGCACAAGACTCGCAACCACAGAGTGAGCGACTGCCAGGAGATCAAGAGGTGCGTTGAGCAATACCAAGAGTGGGAACAACAGCACCCTGAAGGCGCACCCTTCCACCAGCGGGAGGGAAAGCAGAAAGTTGACCCCAAGGTCAACGATGATGAGGAGATGGAGTACCAGAAGCTTGAATGGGCCGTCAAGGCAGTCCACCAGGATGAGGACTCTGACGCCAACAGCGACCACAAGCGTCACAAGACACTCCACGTCATCTTTGGGGGGTCTTGGGATCTCGCTTCCCAGAGTGCGGTCAAGACCCTGCACCAAGCGGTGGCCTCGATAGCTCCGGCCCCACTCCGGCGCTGCACCACAAGTGGAAGGAGACGCTGATCAGCTTCGACACCTTCGATTGCCCCAAGAACTGGTGGGAGCTGGAATCAAGCCTCTCCTGGTCGCCCCACCATCGCCAACGTCAAGCTCCACCACGTCTTGATGGATGGTGGGGGTTGTCTCAACCTCATGAGTCGTGCAGCCTTCGACCAGCTGCAGATCCCGGTGTCAAAGTTCACCCCTCGAGCCTATTTTTGGGGGTGGGACCAGGAACACCATCCCGTACGGCAACATCCACCTCCGGGTGCCCTTTGGGACACTTGAGAACTTCAGGACAGAGAACATCCTTTTCAATGTCACGGAGGTCTGCCTCCCCTTCAACGCCATCACTGGCATGCCCGCTCTATACCGATTCAGGGTCGTAGCCCACTACAGGTACCCCATCTTGAAGATCCCGACCCCCTTCGGTGTCCCAAAAATCTGCAGAGAACACACCACTGCGGTGTTAGCCTTGGAGAAGCTCCAAGCACTCGCAGCAGCCCCAGCACATGGCCCGGGCAGCGCTGGACAAAGTCAGCCTCCGCCGAGCTCACGTTAGCGTGATTCGTCTGCTGCATCTGCAGCCCTCCGACAGCACCGATGTCCTTGTCATTGAAATCAAGATCATTTTCGGCTCTGCCCAGACCACCCGCAAGGCGGGGGGCCAAGGCGGAAAGTAGGGACACCCGCTCATTGCCCCCTTGGTAGTTAGTGTCGACAAGTTGCCCGACGACTGTTATAGTTACCCTCGAAGCTTTGAGCCCCCTGTAAGTTATCCTTAGCTTATTTGTGGACTAGTGTACAGGTTTCATATAGTTTAGGAGCTGCACTTAGGACAACCAAGCTCTGGGAGGGTCAGGTCCAGAGTGCGCAGTCAGCTTAGCCTGGTCTCGAACTCTAAGCCTGTGCACCCTGCCTCCCCCATCATCTGGAAGCAAGTCATTGCCTTTTTTTTTGTAAAGTCAGTCTCCTCCTATGAATGCCAACATAAAAGAATCACTGTCTTACTCCATGCTTCCCTAAAATATTTATTTAATTACTCGTTAATTTTATGATGAACCATGCTAGGCTCGTTTTCATATATTGTCTTCCTATAATTGGTTATATGCTCTAAGCCTCACCCTTGGCAGAGTTGTGCAATCCTGCTGTAGGTGGGTCCGCTTGAGGTACCTGCAATGTGTGACAGGTTCTCACGGCTGCCCCCTTCCTTGGAGTCCTGTGACGCCGGATGGCCTCCCAGGAAAGGTATACGCCAAGCTGGAGGTCTAGGGTGTGTAAACTGCTAGCCTGGTCCTATACCCTAAGCGTGCACACCCTGCCTCCCAGCGTTGTGTCCATGTATTGGGTGCCAAAAAGATCGCACCCTAAGGAAGGCGGGAGCCGGACCCCGAAACACTAGCGCATTAAATTACCCAAGCCCCGCGTGCTAGCCCAGGACAGTAAGACATGACAAAGCTAAAGAGAAAAAAGAGATGAACCGACGAGCAAAGTAGCCCCTCCTCTATCATGTTTGCAGGACATACAGCTCCGACACCGTTCAGGATGCCTACCATCGACGTCCCAATACGTCGATGACAGTAACAAGTGTTGATTCTTGAGTACACTCTCCCTCTATGCTCTTATTGCTAATAGAGTTCTCCTGTGGTAACCTGTATGCTAGGGGCCTGCCATTGACGTTGCTACACATCGGTGGTGGACGATGTCGGAGCACCCAGCTCCGGGACCTCCCAGGGGGCCTGCCGTCGATGTCCCAACACGTCGATGATATTAACAAGCGCTGATTCATGAGTACACTCTCCCGCCCTGCTCTTGTTGCTAATAGGGTTCTCTTGTGGTAACCTGTATACCAGGGGCCAACCGTTGACGTTGCAACACATCGATGGTGGACGACGTTGGAGCATCCAGCTCCAACACCTCCCAGGGGGCCTGCCGTCAACGTCCCAACACGTCGATGATAGTGACAAATGCTGATTTGTGAGTACACCCTCTCGCTCTGCTCTTTTTGCTAATAGGGTTCTCTTGTGGTAACATGTATGCCAGGGGCCTGCCGTCAATGTTGCTACACATCAGTGGTAGACGACGCTGGAGCAATCAGCTTCGACACCTCTCAGGGGTCCTTTTGTCGACGTCCCTATGATGATGGTGGGCGATGCCGGAGCATCCAGCATCGGCACCTCCCAAGGGGCCTGCCGTTGACGTCCATGCGATGATGGTAGACGATGTCAGAGCAATTAGCTCCAGCACCCCCAGGGGGCCTGCCATCAATGTCACTGTGATGATGGTGGGTGACGTCGGAGCATCCAGCTCCGGCACCTCCCAGGGGGCCTGCTGTCAACGTCCCTGCGACGATGGTGGGCGATGCCAGAGCATCCAGCTCTGGCACCTCCCAGGGTGCCTGCCGTCGACGTCCCTGCGATAGTGGTGGGCGACGCAAGAGCATCCAGCTCTAGCACCTCCTAGGGGGCCTGCCATTGACATCCCTGTGACGATGGTAGGCGACGCCGGAGCAATCAACTCCGGCACCTCCCAGGGGGCCTCCCATCGACGTCCCTGCAATGATGGCGGGCGATGCCAGAGTAGCCAACTCAGGTACCTCCTAAGGGGCCTGCGTCGACGTCCATAAGATGATGGTGGTCAATGCCAGAGCAATCAGCTCCGGCACCTCCCAGGAGGCCTGCCGTCAACGTCACTACGATGATGGCGGGTGACGCCAGAGCAGCCAGCTCCGGCACCACCCAGGGGGCCTGCCGTTGACGTTTCTACGACAATGGTGTGTGGTGTCGGAGCAACCGAACCCAACCACAAGTTTTAAAACAAAGCTTGGTGCCCCTGAAGGGGCCTGCCAACGTCAACTACTAAACGTCCCCCGCTCCGCTGGGGGCCCGTCGAAGACATCCTGCGATGAAGTGGTCGGCGAGCCTAACTAGTTGGCCACATCTACTAGAGAGCCTCTAAGGGGTTTCCACAGGATGCCAGCTGACGGCAGATCGGCTATGTAACCCGTGAGATCGTTGGTTCCTGAAAAACTAACGAAGTCGGCAAAGTTCTTTAGGACCTTACGCTGGTAAGAGCCCGAGTGAACAAGATGGGAAGCACTATACACATCCAAGAAGCCAAACATGAATTCAAATTCACTGAAGGATATTTACAAAGGGGCGAGCCCCAAATACAAAGGTGCCCCCACCAAGGGGTCGCCGACCTCAATGTCTCGCGAATTGTGCTGCGACATGTTTGGCAGCATCCTTGACTTCTACCATTGTCGCCTCTTCAAGCACCGCGACAGGGCCATCGACTACTTGGTCCAGAGGTACCTTTGGGTACTGACTCCAGTAGCACACCAAAACTTGGGATGCCATTGTCTCTACCAGTGCTCTACCCTCGTCTTCCAAACGGCAGGCCATTTGTCGCTCCTGCAGATCGAGCTCCCGAGCGCGGCGCTCTGAAGTCTGCTCCCGAGCCCGGACGTCAAGCTTTAGCAGGAGGAGTTCTTGGCGCTCAACTAGGTGTTGCTCCCATTCCCGCGCCAGGATGCTCTCGCGAAGCTCAAGATCTTCGATGCGAGACTGCAGCCTGTCCTGATCTACCTTGACTCGAGTCTTCATCTCTTGGGCCGCCGCCTCTTGGTCAGCAACAGCGACCTCCCGCTCAGCAACAACGGCCTCGTGGCGTCCCAAGGTCACTCGAAGATCTTCAAGGGCACTAAGGCGAGCGTCATCCGCTCAATTAGTCCCCTTGGTGTGAGACCTATGTGTGTTGAATACATTGGCTTGTACTGAATACATTGGATTTGATGATATAAGTTCTAAAATTCTGCCAAAACACCCTTTTTAGCAAGGTCCGACTCTAGCTCCGAGCTTCTGCAAGGTCCGACAATAGGTCCGACTTGCTTTGTCAAGGTCCAACATGTTTTTGGATAGCTCCGGTGAGCTTTGTCCTTAGCTTCGGCATGTATTTGATAGCTCTGACATGTCTTTGTTAAGATCCAATATGTTTTTGCTAGGTCCGACATATGTTGGTTAGCTCCAACATATTTTTCTAGCTCTGACGCTAGGTTTTACTAGCTTTGGTAAGCTCTGGCTCTAGGTCCGACTAGCTTTGTAAAGCTTCGGCGCTAGGTTCTACTAGCTTTGGTAAGTTCCAGCTCAAGCTCCAGTTAGCTTTGGCAAGGTTTGGAGCTTGATCGCAATGTTCCTGCTTTTACTTTGAAATGTTTCGAACTTGCTTTACATTGTTGGAAAGATGGCTTAGTATTCATTTTCTAAGTTTTTGGTGCATTTTGGTTGATATGGTTGATATCATTTTTCTATGGTTTGCAACATGCTTATGTGAGGTGCTCATGTAAGATGTTGTAGTTTCGGAACTAACGAGAGTCAAGTCGAGGACTTGTGCTCGGAAGTATTGGTTGTTTATTCATTTGTAGGTGTTGCTTGAGTTCAAGACATGGCTGGTGACGGGTTCCATTGAACTAGTCTTAGGGAGAAAATGAGGTTCAACAACCAAGTTCGGGAGGAATTGTGGTTGAGTTGATCGGGAGGTTGCGCAGTATGTTTGAATCAAGAACAATGCATATGAAGGTATCGTGGACGTCGTTGGAAGATGTTTGCATGTGTGCAAGGAGTGCATGGACGTGGATACATGGTTCCGAGGTGTGATGAAGAGATGTGGATGTAAAGAATTGGTCGGAAAGGTCCAACCGACTTGGTTATGGACTCAGACTGTGGCTAAGTTGTGTTTGACTCAAATATGGAAAGATTTGAGTTGGTTATGATAGGATTTCGTGTGGGTCACAAATTTGAGTTTTTTTAGTTATGTAGGATACGGTCCTAAGGTGTTTGGAAGTCTTAAGATTGCTGCTATCTGCGTATAGAAGAGTCTTGAGCAGTTATGGAAAGTTTTGATTCATGAACTGAGTAGGATTAGAGTCCTAGTTGAGATTGAGTTGGCCTAAGGGCTGGTTATATAAGCAAGGGAGGTCAGAGCTCGTGGTAGACGACTTTTGGACTATTTCTCTTGTGTTCAATTGTATAAAGATTGTAGTTTAAAGGAACTTTTGTGCCTTGTTCGTCTGACTTGTTCCAGACAAGTTTTTCTCGTCGAGTTTTCTGCACAGCACTACCTTTCTTTGGTGGTTTATCATAACTTGAGTTTTACAAATCCAATTGACGTGATTATTTTTTGGGTTGCCTTTACAACTTGATGATATTTCATCTGTCAAAATTTCACGGTCATTGGATTTGTGGTTTTTGATCTACACGAGTTTCTTTGCAATATTACATATCTGTTTTTTACTAGGTAGAAAAGATTGACCTCTGTTCGATCTTTCAATCGTAACTTGAGTTTCTCTTGACGGATTTGAGTGATTCTTGTTGTGTCGTCTTCGTGACTTGATTCTCTCTGGTATATATCACTTTTGTCACGGTAAATACATGTTTATATTAGTCTCACACACAATTTATTTAACATATCGTTTTTCAGCCGAGGGGTTTTCATTGCTTCCGCTGAAAAAGTTTTAATCTACCATTCACCCCCCTTTGGTAGCTTTTCACGTGCTCTTCGATCCTACACTTGGAATCGTCCATAATCTTCTGGGAGTCACGTACATGGCGTTCGCCAAGCAGCGCCTCAACTCCAGCTCCTCATCCTCCTTTTGGTGCTTCTCCTTCGCCTCATCGGCCCTTGACCTCAGAAGGTCCTCCCAGGCCCGGAGGCATCCGTCCTCTACTCGCATCTTCTCCCACTGTATGGCGAGGGCATGCTGCGCTCTGTGGAGGTTGGTCTGCACCAAGTTGATGCTGGATTGCGTCAAGTCAATGACGTCAGAGAGGCGCTCCGATTCTACCAAAGCTATGGAGGGCAACCCGGTGATCATCTTGGGAACCTCTTCCCCCTGCGGAGGATGAGGGCATGGCCACCAGCGCCGGGTACCTTGCCATCGGAAGTCGAGCAAAAGTTGCAGCGCCACCCGAAGTGGCAGAACCACCATCGCCCGAGGCACCACCTGCTGGAATAGCAGCCTCGGGGGCTGGACCCTCAGCTCACTGAGGGGACTCCAGCATTACCTCCAGCACGGCAGCCGAAGGTGCATCACTGCTCTCGCCAGGCGCTGGCATCGGAGCAACGCTCTCTTGTACCGATTTGGTAGTCTGCTCCGCTGATGCAGCCATGGCCCCCTGGGCCGACTAGGGAGTGCTCCAGACCACTACCCCCGACATTAAGAATGCCTTACCGACGTCCCCAGAAGCTCCAGCGGGCCTCAATTTTCGGCGACTCTGAGGCTGGGGGCTCCGCTATCAATACAACAAGTGGAGTCGATCCAACTAGGCCTCTACCAGAACCCCTGACGCTGCTATCAGCACACATCAATGCGTGTCCACCGACCCCAACGGCACCACTTCTGGAGCCTCCTCCAGAGCCGCCACTGACATCTATTGCCAAGCCCGTGGCAAGACCGCTAGCAGCCCAAGGCCTCTTGGCCTAGGGCTCCGCGGACGTAGCGTGCCCGGAGCCCTCACTGGCGCCTTGCAATGCACTGCTGGTAGAGATGCTAGCTGGTGCACCATCCTTAGTTGATGGCAGACTCCTTGCTTGGTGGGCGGGGCCTCCGCTCGAAGAACCGTCAACACCCAAGGTGGAGGACGGGCGCTCCATCGAATGTTATCTTGGGGAAAAGGCCACCCTCAGCGATGCTGTCGGCGGTGATCGAGGATGTTTGTCTTCACGCCCTCAATCACCAGCGACTTTCCGTTCCTCATATCAGGGATCGGTGCTTTGCCCTTCCCCTTGTCGGAGGACGGGTGTAGACTCCCACAGAGAGTCGACGATGATCCGTCCATGGTCCACGTCCCCAATCTGTCCCGGCACGAGACCGATCGCGTCCAGGTTTGGCGTCTCCCTCAGGATATTCATCTTTAAGTCCCGGTCTACGGAAAGTGGCAGACAAGGATGCGGGAGGGTGAAGACATCGGAGGATAACGGGTCTTCGCATGTCTTGGACATCACATCAAACACCTCTCACGGGGTCATCTTCATGTCACAACCCCTCACCAGCTTGATGCCGTCCTGCGCTCCGAAGTATTGCAACGCCGTGCGGCAACGATGCTGGAGGGGGGCTAGGCGTCAATGCACGAAGTTCGCCAGCACCATCAACGATGAAAAACCATGGTCCGCCAGGTATCGAATCCTCTCCATCACCGGGGTATACTCCGCCTTCAACTTCGGGCGCTCCTCCCACGTCTTCTTCCTAAGCAAAGGCCAGTCGGTGGGCAGGACCATGTGATTATGGGCATCAACGTGTAGGATCACCCAGTCACCCCTCTAGTCATCCCACCTCACGGCGGAAAGCAGGGTGATGTACTTGAAGGGACTGTTGGCCCGCAGCTAGAAGTAGTAGGCGCCAAGGAAGTTCGTCTTGCTCTTCCCAGACTGCCTCAGCACGAACAACTATCAGAACACTAGCACAGATGGGTACACTCCCACGAACATCTCATTGTTGACGCCTGTTATATACCAATTTCACCCATCAATATAACTCAATTATGTGAAGGAAATATCATTTCTTGCACACATCACCTTTCTATTTAACCTATTTCCACTTGTCCTTGGAGAAAGTAGTGCATGCAGGGATTCTATGCAGAATTGAAGTGAAACAAGGGGATGGATCCTATAAAATATCATTCCGGCCAATCAAGCGATGACATGTGGCACCACATGGATCAAATGGCCTACAAATAGAAGTATCCAAGACCATCCAATGGTGTAGCACTAATATCAGTCAATGGGACCCACCTGGCAGAGACCTTGTGACACCTGATTCTGAAAAATGAACCAAGTGCAGTGTATGTGTGCCCGAGATGTTACTTCACACATACACATCAACATCACAAATGATAATCAGAATTTAACCATGTCACGAATAACAAATATACCTTGATTCTATTGCAACAAAAAGTAAACTAGCGTAGGCGACTCCAACTCCACAGGCAATCGACAGTAATACACACGCCTAGTACTCCATGATGACCTCCAAAATATTTCTTGTAGCTGAATTAATGTGGGAATAGCAAGGGTGAGCACATATCCCACTCAGCAAGTATGGGAAAATATGACATGTAGCTAAAAACAAGGAATGATAATAAATGGCTATTTGCTGAAAAGTACATTTAAAGACATGTAAAAAGCATCCTACAATGTCCATGTGAATTAATCCCATCATATCCCAAATAATTAATATAATATGCATCCATCATCGTCATTTACCAACATATCGCATCCATTAATAATTATCCATCCAAATACCAAATTCTTACCATCACAATTAACCATGTCCATTTATCATAACCCAATCCATAACCATAATCAAATCATCCCAATTTCCCTATTTCCACTCTAATCATGTGAGGGTCAAGGTGGCTCATAACCGGGAGCACGACTATCATGATAGTTTTAAACACACTCTGCAGAGGTTGTACCACTTTACCCGCAAGTTCGTAATTTCATCACCTTTCGATGACTAAGAAATCTCAATTATGCCATCTCACACTTCCTTAGGTGTGTGGCCAAGAGATCACAAAATAGCCTTTACAAAGTGATGACTAGCCTCTTTAGACCCCACTGAGGTTTCACCGATGGTGATGTATCCAACTGAGCACATCCAACCAAGGGCCCCCTCTTGATCCATTCGGATCCCAGGGTAGTCCCACCAATCTCTATAAACCCATCCAACTACCCCTTCCCCAAGCTTTCTTAATGGTCTAAATAGTACTGGCAAGACACTAACTAGTCAGCTAAGCCGCACCCATACTTGGCCCTGTGGTGGCCTTGTAAAACCTGGGTTGTCGCTCTATGAACCGGTCCTTAGATCTAAAGCAAGCGAAACCACCATAACATTCAACACAATCCACAAACTATGCTTGCTTAGATCTCCCAATCCCATGTTACCAATTAACCATATTCATCAATTCACATCATCTGTAAGTGCATTAATTTATAGTTAAGCCATTTGGTTATTTTCCCATCCCAATTAATTTGAGCGAAGCAAAAAGGTAAAATGCCCTCCTCGACACTCTACAATATATTCCAAGCAACATGGATGGTCAAACAAGTCTAGTAAACACCTATTATGGGTTTCCCATCAAATTGACACAAGCATGTAGTTTTTCAAACAAAACATTTAAAAACAGGATCAAAATGCTCAAGGACACTTGCCTTAAGATTCCACAATTTGATGGCTCAAGCAATTCTATGAATCTATGAATCAACGTGTATACACGTGGCAGCACTGGAGCTTCCCTCTACTGGGGGTTAGGTCTGGGGCGACTGGACACGTGGCCGCGCCGAAGCGATCCTAATGAGGGAGGCGGGTCCAGTGCTGTAGGACACTGGAGCGTTCGGAGGTCTTCAACTTGTATAGGTGGAACTCCGTGGATTTTCTTGCGGTATCGTGGAGTACCCGGTACGGGTACCGACAGTGGCCCTCGGGCCCACCTCTGGGAGAAATCCTTTGGTTTAAGTTATTCTACCAGAGGTGGGGCCATATTCGATTCCCGCGCTGTGGCTTCAAAGGTCTTTTCATGGGCTGTTAGGGCGATGGTCCGTAGTTAAACCACCGCCATGTGGCTCTTCTTGATGCGACAGGTGAGATCCTCGCATGCGGATCTACGCAATTGAAGGTTGCCGGTTCCCAATATGAAAACTGTATCGGTTTCAAGCACCCTGTCACGCCGCCGCCCTCAGGCTTCCAACTTCCCATCATGACGACGGTTCGCCTGGGGTATTAACTTTGACTTTTTCGCCGAAGTGGACCCGGACCCATTTGTCATTGACGAGGTAGCTTTTTTGAAGTGTGATCTTCATCTCGCTGCGGTTTCCATCCAAGCGTTGCGGAGGCTCACTTAAGAAGGAAAGCCCGCATGGTTTGAGGACTCTTTACACTTTCATTTGAACTTGCGCTCTGTGACACCCGGTTCCGAATATGAACCAAGCGCAACGCATATGTTTGCCCAAGAAGTTCATCACACATATACGGATGCATCACAAAAAATATACAAAATTTAACTCTTAACTATTAAATAAGTACTTTATTACAATAATCTAATAGTTCACAAATGACAAAACTCTAATTAATATAGCGGAAAAAAACTAAGCAGCACGACTCCATTCCACAGGCAATTGACGGCGGTACACAACCTAGTACTCCGCGTGATCCTCAGGGTACTCCCAATTATCTCCAGTAGCTGTTGGGGGGGGGGGGGGAATTGCAAGGGTGAGTGCATGTCGTACTCAGCAAGTGTGGAAATAAATAACATGTAGCTAAACAATGACTGGAATAAAATGGCTAATCACAGAAAAGTACATTTCATAAACATGTAAAAGCAGCCTATCATGTCTATGTGAGTTTATTTCCCCTCGTGACCCAAGTAATTATCATATCATTAATCCAACATGTTCAATTACCATCCACTCAATACCAGCCAACAATTAATTTAATACCACATGCCAATTCCATATTCTTCCATAAACCGACTATTCTCAAACCGAACCATACCAACCATCCCAAAATTCCAAGTCCAATTCTAATCATGTGGGTCATCTAGGTGCTCTTAACCAGGAGCACGGCTATCATGATAGTTTTTAACACTCTGCAGAGGTTGTACCACTTTACCCACATGTTCGTGATTTCATCACCTTTCGGTGACTAAGAACATCTATGTTGCCCTGTCACACTTCCGTTGGTGTGCGGCCAAGAGATCACAAAATAGCCTTTCAAAATGGACTACTAGTATGTACGGGCCCACTAAGGTTTCACCGGCAGTCTTGAATCTCCATTCTCCCACCCACGGGCCCCCTCATGTGCCATGTGGATCCCAGGGTAGCCCTCCTCGACTCCCATTTCCCGCGACATCCAATGGTCCATACAATACTAGCAACGCTCCTAATTATTCAGCTATGCCGCACCCATACTTGGCCATGTGGTGGCACTGTTGTCCTGACATATTCTCGCATGAACCGTCCTTAGATCTAAGGCAAGCAAAACCACTGTACCGTCCAACCCATTCCATAATACCATGTTTGCTTAGATCTCCTAAGTTACATCTTGCTAATTTAATCCTCATCTTATTACCATCCCAAGTTCTCATAATTAAAGTTGTCAAACATATTATTTAAGTTGCCCATAACCCATGTAGTGATGCGGTGCAAAAAGAAAAATACCCATACCCGACTCATCATGTATATCCCGGCAACAAGGGGTGGCACACAACGCTAGTAAACTCCTATGTATGGGTTTCCCATCATATTGACACGAGCATGCAAGTTTGCAAACAAAACATTTAATAAAACAGGATCAATATGATCAAGGACACTTGCCTTGCTCCGACGGATGGGGTTGCTCAAGCGCTTCAAAGTCTTGGTTTTGGAAATCCTCGTATGCGTCCTCTTTGAGCACGTCCCTCTACGCGTGATCACACATACAAGAAAATACATACAAATCAACATAATGCACACATATTAATCAACATGCAATGACATGAGTGCATGCAAGGTTCAATAACGAATTAACTACGGTTGTTCATTAATTAGATGCAACTAGTTCGTACGTGTTCATACGAGTTTACGGGGGTTTTAGCAAGAATTAATGCTGCTGAAAATAAAAAGATGGTGCGACTACGATCAAATTACGTCTATTAGATTTAATACGTTCGCTAAAATTCATATCGGAAAATGTGTCCTACCGTAGATGCGACGGCTTCGAAGATTGCGGGACAAAGACGACGCGTAGACGAAGTAGAAGCGGTCCTCTGGCGGTCTTTTTTCCATTATTTTAGATGCTGCAATTTTCAGATTTATGTTACATTATTCTTTGCTCTAATGTATTCTCGTTTTCTATACATGCCGATCACTAGGAGTGCAGACCGCAAGAGCACCTGTCCGCCGCCTCTTGGAGGTGGACTTCATCTCATTGAGCTTGACAAGCCGAAGCAAGAGGAGGGGAACATCCAGCCTGAGGAGGAGGAAGCTAACCAATCGAACACCATGGAGGAGGATCCAGAGGAGTATGAGCCATTTGAGGAGAACATGGATGAGGATCCTAATGAGGAGTACCACATGCCTGCTTCAGATGAGGAGGACAACAGAGGTGAAGATGGAGGGGGATCACTACCCAGTGCAAATGACAATGGACACAACAGACCCCAGTTTCCCCAAGTTGAGGTGATGCGGATCACCGGAACCGAAGGAGGACATGCATCGCTGGAACTAACGGAATTTCTTTATCCCCGTTGCATGTGTGCTAACTACTTAGTGAAGAGGGTCTCTCGTCCCGACGCGATGAATGGCATGTTGAGGTTCTCATCTTCTACACCAACAAAGTGGTCTCACGACATTATGCCCCCACCTGGAGGTCTACTCAGAAGGATGCTACAGATGATGCTGCATGGGCGAAACTCACAAGTTTGTGCCATACTCGCTGCTTTGAGCTTGAGAACACCACGTTTGAGCTAAACCCTCAGCGGGAGAGTGGTACGGGGAGAATAATTGGATCACAAGAAGCTTCAGACAATTTCCCAGTGATGGATAGGTTACAAAAGACATTATTGGACATGAGCAATCGCTATGCAACCACACAAGGGGAGATCCACTACCTTCGCAAGGAGCTAGCCCGTTTGGAAGCCAACTTGGAGATGAAGGAATGTGAAGCAAGAGGAGAACCGTGGTCACCCAAGAGAATCTGGTCCCCTAAATCACCATGGCGCAACCCCATCACACCCGCGCAGCCAAGGACGCCCTCACCGCCTCACAATTAGGAATTTATGTCCCTTATAAGTATTTTGTAATAAGAATGCTTAGAATTGTATTAGTTTTAAATAGTGTGGTGTGCTGAATTTTGGTTGGTGCTTGCTTGAGTGCTTGTGTGCTTAGTAGAGAGTTGTGGGATTCGTCGACACTTGTCCACATCCTCATATAGGACTATATTAATAAAGGATTGTTTAGTTTCACATACCTTGATGTATATAGTTGGGGTGTTTGTTTCCAAACTCTAAACTCCTCTATCTCTATTTTTATTTCGCCAACAGATGGTGAGGACTCGCAACCAGAGGGATGCCAATGATGACGAGGAGTGCAATGAAGCACCTCAGAACAACCGAGGACCTGCCCAAGGACCTATCAACCTTGAACAGATGTTAGCTATGCAGAACCAGCTCATGCAGACCATGATACAAACAATGGGACAACTGCAAGCTGGCAACAATAATCAGCCTCATATACCGCCACTACCACCACCCCTGCCACATCATAACCGTTTGGGAGAGTTCATGAGGACTAGACCACCTACCTTTGCACAAGCCACAGATCCAATGGAAGCGGATGATTGGCTGAAGTCCGTTGAGAAGAAACTTGCTATTGTCCAGTGCACTGATAGAGAGAAGGTTCTTTTTGCATCACATCAACTAGTTGGAGCAGCTGCTGACTGGTGGGAAGCTCTTTGCAATGCTCATGATAATCAGGAGGAAATCACTTGGGTTGAGTTTAAGCAGAGTTTTCATTCTCACTATGTACCTGAGGGAGTTATGATACTGAGAAGACAAGAGTTTGAAAACCTCAGGCAAGGAAGGATGAGCGTGAGTGAGTATCTCAATAAGTTCACTAAACTATCAAGATGCTCTAGAAGACATCAACACTAATAGTAGGAAGCAATATCTGTTTATGAGGGGTCTCAACAATGAAATTCAAGTCTAGTTGCTCAATACTGACTATCCAAACTTCCAGAAGCTGGTTGACAAGGCTATTGTGGTTGAGAACAAGGTTCGTGAGATGGAGCAGGACAACAAGAGGAAGATGCCACATCATGGACCGTCGCAAGGAAGCAATGTGCGTCCCCGCTATGCACCACCAACTGCACCATACTACAACCCATCTGCTCCTACATACCGCGCTGCTTATCCACCGCACCCAAATCAGCCACCACAGCAACGCCCCGCCATGAAAGCGCCTCGCTATCCTGTGCCACCTGCACTGCGTCCTAACATGGCGGCTAATGCTCAAAATCAGCTGCGCCCAAGCTTCCCTAATGCTACGGGCGGCAAGACATGCTATGTGTGTGGAGAGGCCAGCCACTTTACAGGTCAATGCCCCAGAAGAAACCATGGACCGATGAACAATGCACCAGGCCAAATTACCCGCGACCAAATGGGGGAGCACCGCAAGGCAACCGTGGACAGCAGAATTTGCTTGTGGCAATGTGAATCATGTCTCTACTGAGGAAGCCCAACAAGCTGAGGACGTCGTAATTGGTATGTTCCTTGCCAACTCCAACCCCGCGACTGTTTTATTTGATTTAGGAGCATCTCATTCATTCATCTCATCAAAGTATGTTGCCAAGTATAATTTTCCTATATCTCACATGAAGCAAACTATGCTTGTATGTTCTCCTGGCGGGGAGATGACGACAAATATAGTATGTCCAAAAGTAAGCATTAAAATAAGGGGGGGTAGACTTTCTAGCAAACTTCATAGTCTTGGACTCCCAAGGAATAGACATAATACTTGGAATGGATTGGCTGATCAAGCATAATGGAGTCATTCGATGTGCTGAGAGGATTGTGCAGTTGACAAGTGAACACGGTACACGCATCGAAGTTGAGGCAGCCCAACCTGTGAGAGACAAGGCGACACTCAATCAAGTGGAAGCTGTGAAATTGGAAAGCATTCCCATTGTTCGCGAGTACCCATATATGTTTTCAGATGAGTTGCCAGGTAGGCCACTTGATCGTGACATAGAATTTGCCATTGAGTTGTGGAATCTGTGAAATTGGTAAGCATTCCGATTGTTCGCGAGTACCCAGATGTGTTTCCAAATGAGTTGCCAGGTATGCCACCTGATCATGACATAGAATTTTCCATTGAGTTGATACCCGGAACTGCACCTATAGCTAAGAGGCCGTATAGGATGCCTCCTAAGGAATTAGCGGAGCTCAAGAAGCAAATTCAAGAGCAGCTAGAGAAGGGTTTTATACTCCAAAGATTATCCTCATGGGGAGCACCAGTGCTCTTCGTAGATAAGAAGGATGGAACCCAGAGGATATGTGTGGACTATAGGTCTCTCAATAAAGTGACAATTAAGAACAAGTACTCACTGCCCCGTATAGAGGATTTGTTCGACCAAATGAAGGGTGCCTGTATTTTCTCCAAGATCGACTTGCAGTCAGGATACTCCCAAGACAGCATTTCAGACACGATATGGGTACTATGAGTACACCGTCATGTCATTTGGATTGACGAACGCGCCTGTGTACTTTATGTATCTCATGAATAAGGTCTTCATGGAATATATGGATAAGTTTGTCGTAGTGTTCATCGATGACATTATGATATACTCGAGAAGTGAGGAAGAACATGAGGAACACTTGGAGCTTACGTTGCAGAAGCTACGGGAACACCAGTTGTATGCCAAGTTCAGCAAATGTCAATTCTAGTTACGGGAAGTTTCTTTCATAGGCCATATTATTTCCGGAGGAGAAGTATCAGTTGACCCAAGGAAAGTGATAGATGTGCTTAAGTGGGAACCGCCACAGAATGTCAAGGAAATTTGGAGTTTCCTTGGAATGGCTAGATATTACCGCCGATTCATCAAGGATTTCTCCAAAATAGCCAAGCCTATGACCGAATTACTCATGAAAGTGAAGGCATTCCGATGGACTCAAGCTTGTCAGGATAGCTTTGAGGAGTTAAAGAAAAGGTTGACAACTGCGCTGGTGTTAGTATTGCTGGACGTGAGCAAGAGTTTTGATAAATATTGTGATGCGTCAAAACAAGGATTAAGATGTGTGCTCATGCAAGAAGGCCAAGTGGTAGCTTATGCATAAAGGCAACTAAAGAAACATGAGCTTAATTATCCTATGCACGACCTTGAACTCGCAGCCGTGGTGCACGCCTTAAATATATGGAGACATTATGTTTTTGGTCACCGATGTGAGATTTATATGGATCACAAGAGCCTCAAGTATATATTCACGCAAACAGATCTGAATCTGAGGCAACACCGATGGTTGGAGCTCATCAAGGATTATGATGTGGGAATCAACTATCACCTAGGGAAGGCTAATATAGTGGCCGATGCTTTGAGCCGAAAAGGAGTAAGCCACCAACTCACGGTCCGAGAGCTGCCATCCGAGTTATGCAAGGAGTTTGAACGGTTGAACCTTGGATTCATAAATAGGACGGGAACAATGGAAGTCAATCCAACATTAGAGCAGGAAATACGGGAAGGACAGGTAAAGGATGAGGAAATACAAGAAATCAAGGAAAAGATCCAAGAAGGGAGAGAATTCAGATTTGATAAAGACGAACACGACACTTTATGGCTTGGAAGGAGGATTGTGGTACCAAATGTTGAGCATATTCGGGAAACAATATTGAAGGAGGCACATGACTCACCTTACTCGATCCATCCCGGCTGTACGAAGATGTACAAGGACTTAAAGACATGCTATTGGTGGGCTAGCATGAAAAAGGACATAGTTGAATATGTAGCGTTGTGCGATGTGTGCCAACGAGTGAAGGCGGAACATCAAAGGCCAGCCGGGTTGTTACAACCCCTGAAGATCCCGGAGTGGGAGTGAGAAGAGATTGGTATGGACTTCGTAGTTGGATTACCGCGAACCCAGTCCGGCTATGATTCAATATGGGTTATTGTGGATTGGTTAACAAAATCAGCTCACTTCATTCCTATCAAGACTACATATACCACCGCAAAGAAAATATAGCATATTGTGTGCCGACATGGAGTTCCAAAGAAAATAGTCTCGGACCGAGGTTCTCAGTTCACCTCTAGGTTCTGGCAAAAACTGCATGAAGCTATGGGTACAAGGTTAAATTTCAGTTCAGCATATCATCCACAAACCGATTGACAAACTGAGAGGACCAATTAAATATTGGAAGACATGTTGAGAGTCTGCGTCTTGAAACATGGACGTAGCTGGGATAAAAATTTGCCGTATTTTGAATTCTCGTACAACAATAGATACCAAGCCAGTTTGAAAATGTCACCCTATGAAGCACTGCATGGAAGGAAGTGTAGGACATCCTTGTTTTGGAATGAAACCGGAGAGAATCAAATATTTGGTCCGGATGTGTTACAAGACGCTGAATGACAAGTTCAAATAATACGTGAAAATCTAAGGGTTGCCCAGTCTCGACAGAAAGGCTATGCGGATAATAGGCGAAGGAGTCTTACTTTCGAAGTGGGAGATTTTGTATACCTCAAAGTGTCACCTATCCGAGGTTAGCTACGGTTTAACGTCAAAGGAAAACTGACACCTTGTTACATCGGACCATTCAAGATTGTGGACAAACGAGGAGAAGTAGCATATCGACTTGAGCTGCTGGCGTATCTCTCTGATGTAGATGACGTGTTTCACGTGTCTCAACTCAAGAAGTGTCTCAGGGTGCCGGAAGAACAGGTGCCGATGGACAAGTTAAAACTTTAGGAGGATTTGTCCTATGTTGAGCAACCCATCAAGATATTGGACGTGAAGGAAAGGGTCACGAAGAATAAGAGGGCCCGTTGGTGCAAAGTGCAATGGAACCACCATACGAAAGCCGAAGCTACGTGGGAACGTGAAGAAGACCTGAAGGCATAATTCCCTTATCTTTTCTCCACGCTATCGAATCTCGAGTGCGAGATTCACTTTAAGGGGGGTAGGTTTGTAACACCATAAATTTTTGCATCATGCATTTCATACATGTTCATGCATTAAACATTAGTAGAATAAAGGAAACATAATAAAAGATAAAACATACATATAGAAAATATATGAAGCAAAAGAAGAGAAGAAAATAAAAATATAACATGTATTAGGAACAAAAAATAATATATATATATATATATATATATATATATATATATATATATATTAAACAACAACAACTGTAAAAAAAAAAAGAAAGAAAAAAAAAACAAAAAAAAGCCCAGCGTTGGCCGGGCCTCGTGGCCGGCCTGCTCCGCTGGCCAGTGCGCCCGCCCCGGGTCGACCGCGCTCCGAGCCCCTGTGGCCGAGTCGCTCGGTGCTGCTAGCCCAGCGCGCCCGCGACCGCGTGCCAGCGTGCGCCCCGCGCCCCTGGCCGAGTTGGCCGAGCGCCGCGCGCCCGTGGCCGATCGGGACTCTGTCCCAGACCGGTCCAACACGTTTTGCCACCGCCTATAAATACGACCGTAGAGGCTTCGTGTTTTCTCGACACCAGAAAGCGCCGCAGTCCAAAAACCCTAAGCCAGTAGAGGAAAAAAATAGAGAAGGACAGAGGCGTAGCCAGGAAAAAAAGGGAAGAAGAGGAAGAAAAAGAGGAGGGGGTCGTTGCCCGTCGGGGATCCTTACGTCGCCGCCGTCGTCGTGCCGCCGGAGGATCGCATCGCTGTCTCTTTCATCTACGTCATTTTATTGTCCTCTTCGTCAACGAAATCCTAGATCCCGGAAACACACGTCGTGTCGCCGTTTCACGACCGTCCAGACTAGATGCACCCACGGTAGGTATTACAATCTAGATCTAGACTATTATTTTGGTTCTAGTACTTGATTTAAATCACGTGTAGGATGTATTTTATTTGAGCGGCCTTTAATCATCGTTAAATCATTAAATCACTTTGAACTCACAAGTTATATTAAATCATGCAACACCTAATAGGTTATTCTAGATTTACTAAATATTATATTTTCAGTTTTATTTAATCTGTTTTTCAGATTTAATAAATAAGATTAAAGTCTAGTTAATTCATAAAGTATCAAAATGAATCTAGAAAAAATTCCAGAAAATTTAGAATAAATTCTAGTAAGTTGCTAATATTATTTTCAGCATATGTAATGTTCTGAAATAATTATTTGGCCTCTGAATAAATTCTAATTAATTCTAAACTTGCTCAAATAAATTGGAAATCATTATCGAAAATTGTTAAAAAGCCATAGAAATTTATACAGCATTAATACAAACATATTTTCTGCATGCATCCATATTTTGCATATTGATTAGTGGTTGCAATGTATTTATTATGTATGTTTGCTTGTGTATGTAGTTGATTGCGAATAGAACGGTACACTCAAGAGGTTATGATCGAGAAGCGAGTATGCGTAGATCTTCGTGTGCAAGACTTTGACTGCTTAAGCCATCGAATTGCAGAATATTAAGGCAAGTGTCCTTGATCATTTTTATCCTGTTTTTAAATGTTTTGTTTGCAAAACTGCATTCTTGAGTCAACTTGATGGGAAACCCATGGTAGTTGTTTACTAGTATTTTATGCCATCCCTTGTCGCCGGGTACATGATGAGTCGGGTATGGGTGTTTCTCTTTTGAGTCGCATCGCTTTATGGGGTTATGGGAAACAAAATAAACTTGTTTAACAACTCTAATCATGTGGATTAATGAAGATAGAATAATGATGAGTCATTTTAGTGATACGAAATTTGGGTGATCTAAGCAAGCATGGTTTTGTGGAATGGGTTGGATGATATGGTGGTTTGCTTGCCTTAGATCTAAGGACCGGTTCATGTGAGAATATGCCAGGACAACAGTGCCACCAGAAGGCCAAGTATGAGTGCGATGTAGCTGAATAATTAGGAGTGCTACTGGTATTGTATGGACCATTGGATGGCACAAGGAATGGGTGTAACACCCTCATTTTCATGCATCATGCCCTACATACACTCGTATACATGTTTAACATTAACCAACATAAAGAGGAACGAGTTTAAAATTGATTTGGAACAAAACCGCACTTAAAATGCAGGAAAGTGCGGACTAGTCCGATTTTACTGGGGACTAGTCCAATTTCTCTTTGACTAAAAATGGACTTGTCCGTTTTTGCTGCGGAGTAGTACGATTTTCCCTCTGGAAACCTTCGAACTTGTCCGATTTTGTGCGGACTAGTCCGATATTCCAAGAATCCTTGAAAATTTGCTATGTCCCTGGACTTTTCCGGACTAGTCCGGTGTTCCAGTGGACTTGTCCGATTTCCTCTCTGTTTAAAGTCGGACTTGTCCGATTTTTGGCCAGACTTGTCCAATTTTCTCTCTGGACAACTTCGGACTAGTCCGGTCCTTTCCGGACTTGTCAGATATTTTGTGACTCCGAGTTGATCTTTTGTTTTACGACTTGTTTCTTGGGTTTCACGTTAAGTGGGCCTAGGGACGTCGTGCCTAACTCTTTTAGAGCCCATGTGGGACCCTAAACCGGCCTCTACTCATACAAAACTTGAAATCCATCTAACCCTAGCCTCCACCTCTATATAAACAACCCCACCCCTTTGCTTGACATCTATTTGCCACTTTTCCACCCCACTCAAACCCTAGTTCGTGGAGAGCCACCACCAAGGAGGGAGGAGAAGATCCGAAGCAAGAAGGAGAGGAGGAGATGAAAGAGGATCAAGATCTCCATCATGCTTTCGTTCTTCATCACCAATTCATCTCCAAGTTCATCTCCAACCATAGATCACCAAGATCCAAGTGCTACCTCCAAGTTTCCTGATTCATTGGAGTCCTAAACACCTGGTATACCTTCTATTCTCTTTTCCATACGTGAATTCAACCCCTAATCTCCGAATTTACGTCGATCTAGAGAACCCTAATATGCTGATCTCGCAGAGTGCGGACTTGTCCGGTTGTAACACCCCCATTTTCATGCATCATGCCTTGCATACATTCACATACATGTTTAACATTGATCCACATAAAGATGAACGAGTCTAAAATTGATTTGGAGCAAAACCGCACTTAAAACGCAGGAAAGTGCGGACTAGTCCGATTTCTCTCTGACTAAAAATGGACTTGCCCGTTTTTGCTACGGACTAGTCCGATTTTGCCTCTAGAAACTTTCAGACTTGTCCGATTTTGTGCGAACTAGTCCGATATTCTAAGAATCCTTGAAAATTTGCTAAGTCCTTGGACTTTTCCGGACTAGTCCGGTGTTCCAGCAGACTTGTCCGATTTCCTCTCTGTTTAAAGTCAGACTTGTCTGATTTTTTGCCAGACTTGTCCGATTTTCTCTCTGGATGACTTCGGACTAGTCCGGTCCTTTCCGGACTTGTCCGATATTTCGCGACTCCGAATTGATATTTTGTTTTACGACATGTTTCTTGGGTTTCTTGTTAAGTGGGCCAAGGGACGTCGTGCCTAACTCTTTTAGAGCCCATGTGGGACTCTAAACCGGCCTCTACTCATCCCAAACTCGAAATCCATATAACCCTAGCCTCCACCTCTATATAAACAAACCCACCCCTTGGCTTGACATCTATTTGCCACTTTTCCACCCCACCCAAACCCTAGTTTGTGGAGAGCCACCATAAAGGAGGGAGGAGAAGATCCCAAGCAAGAAGAAGAAGGGGAGGAAACGGAAGAGGATCAAGATCTCCACCAAGCTTTCGTTCTTCATCACCAATTCACCTCAAAGTTCATCACCAACCCTAGATCACCAAGATCCAAGTGCTACCTCCAAGTTTCTTGATTCATTGGAGTCCTAAACACCTGGTATACCTTTTATTCTCTTTTCCTTACGTGAATTCAACCCCAAATCTCCAAGTTTACGTCGACCTATAAAACCCTAATCTGCTGATCTCGCAGAGTGCAGACTTGTTCGGTCCCTAGCGGACTAGTCCGGTCTTCCTAGCTAAATTGAATTTGATCTAATCAACTCCAAACCTGTATAAACTTGTTAAAAGGTATTAGAACTAGCTAGTGATCATTAAAAGCAACCCATTAAAAAATTCCACCTTGCATTTGCATTAATCATGCATGTCATGTCATATTGAGTAATATATCTGCACTCTTTGATTGTGTTTCTTGTCTTGTATGTTTATTGTGTGGATTAGACGGATTTGCGCTAGAGAGTGCCGCGGAGGATCTACAGCACCAAGAGTTTGAAGGCTTTGACCCTAATCAACAGCAAGAGCAAGGCAAGTGTCCTTGAAGCATATTGATCCTGTTTTAAAATAAATGTTTTGTTTGCAAACTGCATGCTTGTGTCAATTTGACGGGAATCCAATGGTAGGAAGTTGACTAGAGTTGTTTGACCACCCTTGTCACCTGGGATATATGGTAGAGAGTCAGGAAGAGCTTTTTACCTTTTTGCTTCGCTTGATTAATTGGGATGGGAAAACAACACTACACACTTAATTATGCATTAATGATACTATGGTTAACATGAAATGGTTAAAATGATGGATGATCTAAGGAAGCCTGGTATGTGGATGGGTTGGATGTTATGGTGGTTCGCTTGCTTTAGATCTAAGGACCGGTTCATGCGAGAATAAGCCAGGACTACAGTGCCACCACGAGGCCAAGTATGGGTGCGGCGTAGATGATTAATTAGGGCTTTGCTAGTGCTGTTTGGACCATTGTGGATACTCGGGTAAGGGGTAGTCGGATTGGGTTTGTTGATGATTGGTGGGACTACCCTGGGATCCGAATGGCTCAAGAGGGGGTCCTTGGTTGAAGATGTGCTCAGTTTGAGGCATTGCCACCGGTGAAACCTCAGTGGGGTCTAAATAGGCTATTAATCCCTTTGTAAAGGCTATTTTGTGATCTCTTGGCCACACACCGACGAAAGTGTGAGACGACATAATAGAGGTTCTAGTCATCGAAAGGTGATGAAATCACGAACACGTGGGTAAAGTGGTACAAACTCTACAGAGTCTAATAAAACTATCATGATAGTTGTGCTCCCGGTTATGAGCACCTGGACAACTTCCATGATTAGAGGGAACTCGGTATTGGGATGGTATTTGGGATGGTTATGGTTCGTATTATGGTTATGAATTTATTTCTGGTATTGAATATGGTTATTGGCAATGGTGAAATCTGGAATTATTGATGATGGTAGTGAATTCATATTGGTATCATAATATTACTTATGATTATGATGGGTTTACTTCACATACATATAATATATTGCTTTTCAAATGTTTTAATGTACTTTTCAGCACTTTGCCATTATTATTGTCGTCATTTGAATCAGCCACATGTCATACTTTCCACACTTGCTGAGTACGACATGTACTCACTCTTGCAATCCCCCCCCCCCCACAGTTGCAGGTCAGGATTGGGAGTTTAATGGTGATAATGCGGAGTTCTAGGCCGTGTCTACCGTCAGCTTGCCTGTGGTGTTATTGGAGCTGCGCTATACCATTTTTCTTATGCTGCTTAGTTGTTCAGTTTGCTTAATTAGTTTATTTCCGCTGCATTAGTTGAACTTGTCATTAATATTCATTAGAGCTTATATTCGAGAATAATATGGTTTGTTTAATAAAATTTGGTTAATTAATCTTGTTCTGTGGTAATTATCTGTATATCGTTTGTGATTGCACACGTGTATGTGTGATGAACATCCTGGGCACACATATGCATTTCCTTGGTTCATTTTTTCAGAACCGGGCGTCACAGATTGGTATCAGAGCCACAGATTGACCGTAGGATGCAGCCTAGATAGAATGGACACTTTAGAGCACATAGGAGCACTTAGGAATCGATGTGTTTTGCTTGGAGTGTTGTTTGCTATATATATTGTTTGCTTGTGTGCTTAATAGATGATTTTGGAATGCTTTAGCATTGCCATGTCCACCTAGGCTAGTGTAGCTAGTTGTTTAGTTTCATATCCCTTGATGCATATAGTTGGGGACGTTTTCTAATTCTTACCTATTGCTTTTCTTCAGATGGTGAGGACTCGCAACCAGAGGGATAGCAATGGTGAGGAGGAGAACAATGGAGTGCCTTAGAACAACATTGGACAAGGATCAACTCAGGGAGCTATCAACATTGAGCAGCTATTGGCTATGCAAAACCAGCTCATGCAGACCATGATACAAACTATGGAACAGCTGCAGGCTAGCAACATCAACAATCAGCCCCACATGCCTCCACCGCCACCCCCACCCCCTCATAACCGGTTGGGAGAGTTTATGAGGACTAGGCCACCGACCTTTGCTCAAGCTGCCGACCCTATGGATGCAGATGATTGGCTCAAGTCCGTGGAGAAGAAACTTGCTATTGTCCAATGCAGTGATCGGGAGAAGGTGCTATTTGCTTCTCATCAACTCGTTGGAGTAGCTGCGGATTGGTGGGATGTTTATTGCAATGCTCATGAGAACCAAGAGAGAATTACCTGGGCAGAATTCAAGGAGAGTTTCCGTTCTCATTATGTGCCGAAAGGTGTTATGATCTTGAAGAGGCAAGAATTTGAGAATTTAAGGCAAGGAAGATCAAGCGTGAGTGAATATCTCAACAAGTTCACTCAACTCTCAAGGTATGCGCCTGAGGATGTTAGTCGGGACAGCCGGAAGCAATATTTATTCAAGACGGGCTTGAACAATGAGATCCAAGTGCAACTACTCAACTGTGAATATGTAAATTTTCAGAAGCTTGTGGACAAAGAAATTGTGGTTGGGAACAAGATTCGTGAGATGGAGCAAGACAATAAGAGAAAGGCGCCATATCAAGGACATCAACAAGGAAGTAATGTGCGCCCTCGCCTTGCACTACCCAATGCGCCTTATTATAGCTCTTCTATTCCTGCATAACGCCCTGGATTTGCATCACGCCCAACTTAGTTTGTGCAGCAGCGCCCTCTCACGCAAGCACCTAGGCCTCTAATGCCTTATGCGCCTTGTGCTAACTTTCCTGCTGCAAGTGTTCAAAACCAAGCACGTCCCAATAATTCTGGTGGAGTTAAGAAGTGCTATACTTGCGGAGAAGCTGGACACTTTGCGCATCAATGTCCTAAGTAAGGCCTTTGTCAAGGAAGCAATGCGTCGAGGCAAAACCCAAGACCTAATGGAGGAGCGCCACAAGGGAACCGTGGACAGCAGAATTTCGCTCGTGGCAATGTGAACCATGTCTCTACGGAGGATGCTCAACAAGCGGATGATGTGGTCATTGGTATGTTTCTCACAAACTCCAACCCCGCGACTCTGTTATTTGATTCTGGAGCATCGCATTCATTCATTGCATCGAAGTATGTTGCCAAGTATGGTTTGCCTATCTCTCATATGATGTTTACTCTATTGGTTAACTCTCCTAGAGGAGAGATGAGGACAAATATAGTATGTCCAAAAGTAAGCCTTAGAATAAGGGGGGTAGACTTCTCTGCCAACCTCATTGTTTTGGATTCTCAAGGATTGGACATTATACTTGGTATGGACTGGTTGACGAAGCACAATGGAGTTATTGAGTGTGCCACAAAGACAGTGAAGTTGACCAATGAGGAAGGGATCACCGTAGAATTTGAAGCATCTCAAACCACACCGAAGCAATTGGAGCTGAATCATATGGACGGTGCCGCAATTGAGGAGATTCCGGTGGTGTGTGAATTTTTGGATGTTTTTCCGGACGAGTTGCCTGGTATGCCACCTGATCGAGACATTGAGTTTGCTATTGATTTAATACCTGGGACTGCACCTATAACTAAGAGGTCGTATAGGATGACTCCTATGGAATTAGCAGAGCTCAAGAAACAAATTCAAGAGCAACTAGAGAAAGGTTTCATTCGCCCTAGTTCTTCACCTTGGGGAGCGCCCGTGCTGTTTGTGGACAAGAAGGATGGAACCCAAAGGATGTGCATAGATTACCGAGCCCTCAACGAGGTAACAATCAAGAACAAGTACACCTTGCCACGCATAGAAGACTTGTTTGATCAGATGAAGGGTGCTTGTATCTTCTCTAAGATTGATTTGAGGTCGGGATACTTTCAAATGAAGATTAGACCATTGGACATACCAAAAACAGCTTTTAGAACACGGTATGGATCTTATGAGTACACTGTGATGTCTTTTGGATTGACAAATGCGTCTGCTTACTTTATGTACCTCATGAATAAGGTCTTCATGGAGTACTTGGATAGATTCTTTGTGGTGTTTATTGATGACATTATGATCTACTCGAAGGATGAGAAAGAGCATGAGGAACACTTGAGGCTTACGTTGCAGAAATTGAGGGATCATCAATTGTATGCCAAGTTCAACAAGTGTCAGTTTTGGTTGAGAGAGGTGTCGTTTTTGGGTCATATCATCTCAGGAGGAGGAGTATCGGTTGACCCCAGAAAAGTGAGAGACGTGTTGAAGTGGGAGCCCCCGCAAAATGTACAGGAGATCAGGAGTTTTCTTGGAACGGATGGATATTACCGTAGATTCATCAAGGACTTTTCCAAGATAGCCAAGCCAATGACGGAGTTACTAATGAAGGGGAAGGCTTTCCAATGGACTCAAGCTTGTCAAGAGAGTTTTGAGGAGTTGAAGAAGAGGTTGACAACAGCCCCAGTTTTGGTATTACCGGATGTAAGCAAGAGTTTCGATATCTATTGTGATGCATCAAGACAAGGACTCGGATGTGTATTGATGCAAGAAGGTCAATTGGTCACCTACGCATCAAGACAACCGAAGAAACATGAGCAGAATTATCCTACACATGATCTTGAACTAGCAGCCGTGGTACATGCATTGAAGATTTGGAGACAGTATATTCGTGGACATAGGTGTGACATTTATACGGATCATAAGAGTTTGAAGTATATTTTCACACAAACAGATCTGAACTTGAGGCAACGGAGATGGTTGGAGCTCATCAAAGATTGTGATTTGGGGATCAACTATCATCCGGGAAAAGCCAATGTAGTGGCCGATGCTTTGAGTAGAAAGGGAGTAAGTCATCAACTCACAGTTCGAGAGTTACCATTTGAGTTATGTAAGGAGTTTGAAAGGTTGAACCTCGGATTTGTAAATGAGATAGAGGCGATGGAGTTAAACCCAACCCTGGAGCGAGAAATTCGAGAGGCACAAACCACAGATGAAGAGATCAAGGAAATCAAGGAAAAGACCGAAGAAGGGAGAGAATTCAGATTTGATGAAGACGAACATGGTACCTTATGGCTTGGAAAGAGAAACGTTGTGCCTAATGTAAAGCATATTCGGGAGACAATA